>CM066035.1:351106540-353606540 GCA_033557465.1 Ichthyophis bannanicus | reverse complement strand
ATCCCAGCTGGCCAATTTAAGACCATTCATCAAGCTTAGCTAGATCACTCCTCATGTTTTTTAGAGCTTCCTGGGTGTCTACCCTATTACAAATTGAGTGGGTGAACCTAAGAAACACCAGACAAGGGGTAGGTGTATGGAGTGGCAACAACATAATATGTAACAACCACACAAATGCTTGCATCCAATCAACCAGCATCACACAGCACCATAGCAGGGTGCATTTGGAGGGCAAACCCCCCCCCCTTCCCCCTATATCCCACACAGGCAGATGAGACACACACACAATGAGTGATCTACTGCAAGACACACATTTGCACATACGCCTAGTCACATGAGCACCATGTGCATGTCAGGAATGGGAAACACCCACCCAGCAATATGCAGTCCTCATACTGTCCTGCCTCAAATTGTTGGAATAGTGCCGAGTGATGCAGGATATATGCGTCATGGGTGGACCCTGCAAACCTGGGGACCACATTCAGAATATGCATATTTGCATCACATACAACCTGAACATTCAGGGAATGATAGTGTTTGCGGTTGCGGAACACTACCTCCCTGTCTCTAGGCGGGACCAGGGCAACATGTGTGCAATCAATAGCTCCCATCACGTGTGGTATCCCGGCTAACGCCTCAAAGGCCTGGTTCAGGGTCCACCAGTGTTGCCTAGTGTGTGGAATGGAAATATAATTCCGCACCCGGCTGACCATAGCACGCAGTACTTGGTGGAGACAGCGTGAGAAGGTGGGGCGGCTCATGCCACCCACTGCGGCCACAGATGACTGGAAACAGCCAGAGGCAAAGAAATGTAGGGCAGCAAGGAGCTTGACCAAACCTGGTATGGCATGTGACCGATCAGTCAGGGGCTCGAGGTCAGGTCTTAGATCCTCATAGAGCTCCCTAATAGCCCCTGTGCTCAGTCTGTACAGGGAGATGACCTGGTCCTCTCGCATGCCCTGGAGCTGGGCCCTGGGCCTGTAGAGGCGTGGCTGGCGAGCCTGCACCTCAGCACGCCTCCTGCGCCGTGCATGCACAGCCCCTGCCTGCCCTGCCCCCACAGCTGCAGGTCTGATTTGCTGCGGGACTACACCCATGCCCTGTGCCTCAGCCCCATAGACACCATCTCCCCTGTCACGCAACCGCACCACCTGCCCACCTCGCGCTGCAGCTGCAGCAAACACAAAGGCCGCCATAACCTCCACCCACCCTGCTCCTCTAAATCAGTCAAACACAGACAACACTTCCCTAACCAAGACACACACCTTACACACCACACAGAAACACAGCCACACAATACAACCAACAACAATCACAAACCCAGTCACGCTCCACAATACACCTGATTCAGACTCGCTCCTTCCGTCACTGCCAACGCACACCTTCTTTCTCCCTCGCCTACAAAAAACCCCTCAACGTGCAACATGTGCTCAGGACAATTTATAGAGTTTTTTTATGTAGCGCGTGTTGCGTGTGTGCATTTGCGCGAGCGTGATCGCTGCGCATGCGCCGCACACACGCAACACTGCACATGCGCCACGGCTCATGCGCTAACGCACGCACCCACGTTCTGCATCTGCGTGGCGCATGCATAATAAGCATAGCCAACTGCGCATGCGCAGTGTGCATGGCGGTGTGCGTGCGCACATGCTCTGTGTAGTTGACTGCGCAATGCGCAAGCACCCATTTCCCGCCTCTGGGCGGTGCATGTGCAATACGCGTGGCCAACTGCGCATGCGCAACTACACAGCCAACGTGCTCACGCAACTGCGCACGTGCAACGTAAAAAACCCTATAAATAAACCTCTACATGTGCTGCACGTTGAGGGGTTGTTGGTAGGCGAGGGAGAGAGAAGGTGTCTGTGAGAGAGAGAGAGAAGCAGGAGTCTAGGAGAGCTAAGGTTTTGTGGTGCGGGTCAGAGTGTTAGAGGCTTGGTTGTGGAGGATAGGTGTGAGGTACAGCAGGGGATACAGAGAAGGGGAGGCAAGGAGCAGGTGAGTGAGAAAGGAGGGGAGGTAAAGAGCAGATAGCAGAGAGAGGAGGGAGGTGTGAGGTGGAGCTGAGAAGGGCAAGAGAAGGAATGTCTGACAGGGAGGGAGAGGACAGGGAGATGGAGCCACAGGACAGGGCAGGAGTGGAGAGGGACAGGGAGAGGGACAGGGAGAGGGAGAGGGAGGTGGGGCCACCTGTTGGGGAGGAGACAGATATGGCAGGGAGTGTGGTGGAGGCTGCAGGGCCATCGGCCCAGCCCACACAGGGTCCTCTCACTACAAAACGTAAACGCATACCGGTGCCAGCTCTGCAAAGGAAGAGGGCCCAGAAATTCACAACACAGGAAAATCACATCCTGCTGGCATCTGTTCTAGAAAATTATGATGTCCTATACGGACGACTAAGCAACACCACCACTGTTGCAACACGCACCCAGGTGTGGGAGGAGGTGCAGGAGGCGGTGGCACAAGCAGAGGGCCCAAGCAGAGACCTCGACAGCCTCAGGAAGAGGTTTAACGACATAAAGAGGGGTGTGCGTGCACACATGATGGCAGAGCGGCGGCATGCCGTGGGCACTGGAGGGGGAGGCCCCTTTACACCTTCCCTAACACCCCTGGAGCAGGAGATGGCAGAGCAGCTAGGGCCAATATACCTCTATGGACTGCCAGAGGCACTGGACACTGCCCATCCCCAGGTAGGTAGGTACCCAAATCACACCTTGCTGCTCCCAACCCATTGAGTACCTGCCCTTTGGATGTGCATCAGGCTTCTTATTAACACCTCCTCATACCTGCTCCCCTGGATCATCTCCCACCCTCTGCCTTTGGCTCATTAGTGTGCTGTCCCCCATTCCACCCCTTTTACTCTGTGTTTTGCTGCCCTCCAAACACATGTTTCATTAGCATCATCCCTTTTTATATCTGCCCTGCACATGTGGCTACATGTCTGCTACAAGCCCCCTCTCAGACCTGTACGTGTTATGTCTGTGTCTAATCTAAGCACTGCTGAGCAGGGATGGTCCTTCTGTGGGATAATGCACACCAGGGGTCCTCAAACATTCTAAACAGGGGGCCAGTTCACTGTCCCTCAGACCATTGGAGGCCCGGAATATAGTGGTAAAAAAAAATATAAACAAACCCCAAAGAACACTGCAGAAATACAAAAAACAGAGAATGTTTCCAAACATTTTGGTTTTGTTTTTCCAGTGGCAATTGCTCTAGCCACATTAGTCTGGTTTCTTTGGGTCTTCTGCTAACTCCCCATCATCTGCTTTCCATTTGTCCTTTCGTCACACGTCTAGTATTGTTTCCATTCTCTGTCTACATCTGCTTTAACATAGTAATCTTTCTCCTTGTGCTCTTTCCGCATTCCTAGGTCATCCACTCAAATGTTAGACCCCCATCCTCAATCCCCACTATCTGTCCAATTGTAGATATCTCTTACCTCCCTCAAAATGTTTTTTTCCCTCACCATTTCATTTGTCCAGCTCCATCCCATTCTGATCCTCGCACAACCTCACCTCCCGTCTATTTCCAGCCACACCCAGCACCCGCTCCCCTCTAGTCCGTGCATCAGCCCATTTGCAGTCCTAGCCCCCCATCAACCCATTTCCAATCCCATCCCTGGCCCAACATCAGCCCAGTACCAGTCCTAGCTCCCCACCCAGGTCGAGTCCTATCCAAGTTCCTCCAGAAGTGCATTTCCAAACCCCAGCCCCCCCAAAAGCTTATTGATAGCCCTCTCCTAGCCCCACCATCAGCCCATTTGCAATCTTAGCACCCCCAACAGCACATTTCGACCCCTATCCTAGGCCCCCCATCATCCCACTTCCAATCTTACCACCACCCATAGGCCATGACCTGTCCTAAACCCCTCCCCCACATCAGCACACTTCCAGTCTTACCTCTCCCCCCCATAGCCAATTACCACTCCAAACCTCCTCCACCCCCATCAGGCAAGATAGGGTATGAAATAACCCAAGCACGCCTACTGCTGCTGCTTCCACCGTGGCAGCAGGAGATTCAAGCATCCCGTGGGGCCCCCCCTGCTCTGCAGCGTCCTCCATGCGGCTTCAGTGTGGGCTTGTCAGAGCCGCGTGAAGGGAGAATATCCCTTTCTCATGGCCATGTCAATGCCGCCACGGGCCTTATGGAAAATACCATCAGGCCCATGGCGGGATTAACCGAGCCACGAGAGGAGAAGCTCTTTCTGTTTGCGCGGCTCTGACAGCCAACACTGAGGCTGCATGGAGGACACTGCAGAGCAGGAGGAGGCCCGCGGGATGCTGGATTATTCCGCTGGCACGGCGGCAGCGGCAGCAGCAGGTTTGTGAGGTGTTAACTTAGCTGGGCTGCTGCTAAATGAATGCTGCGGTCCTGTGTAGAGCTGCCCCTGAGGACTGGCAGCGGCAGCAAAAACACCCGTCGGGCTCCATACATCTCCTTGGTGGCCCACATGTGGCCCTCGTCCCGTAGTTTGAGGACCCCTGATGTACACATCGATGTGTCTGCTAGGTACTGGCCTATATATGCCTAATAGTGGTAGCAGGAGCTGTAGTGGTAGCTATTTAGCACATGTACAGGCCACGGCCAAACACACATTGATTGTGGGGTGGATGTGTTAAACAGTTGTATGTAGTTGAACCATGCAAACCAATCTGTGCTGTGTATGGTTTCCACAACCCAGGTGACTACACAACCATGGCCCCAGCTGAGGAGGAGGAGGTGCAATTGGCCGAGGATGTGGCAGAGCCCCAGCCCACAATGTCTGGGGGCAGCACCAGCAATGGTGACGGGACACCAAGCACACAGGTACAGCCTGAGCCACAGGACCACACCCCAGACGTCACTGCCACAGAGGGCTCAGAGGAGATCAGAAGACAACACCCCAGTCATGCACCAGCGCCAGATGAAAACCCTCCACCAGAAATGGACCCAATCATTGAAGAGCTGCGCACACACACTGCTGCAGCACGGTGCAATGCAGAAGGTGGGTAACAGCATACCCCACGATCCCGACGGGGTTGTCCTAACATCCCCAAAATTATTGCATATTGCCCACATAGCATAGAGTTCTGATTTTGGGGGGTTGTCTTCTGTGCTCTGTGATTCTACCTCCTGTAGCATGTCTTGTCAGGTGTCAGCATTTGTGAGGGGCTCACACACATGCACACTGTGCTTGCCCATATACCCCACATAAGCCCAAAGAGAAGAGCAATGATCGCAGTTCACCCAGACACCCTATGTGACAGAGACCTCGTCATGGGTATTGTCACGCAGTATTGTTTGACAACATAATCTGCAGTGTGCGCCAGCATTATAGAAATTGGGGCACCCCAGATGTGTATGTGTGTCTTAGGCCCCCTCAGATCATCTGACCAATCCCAGACAAGCAGTGTGCAGACCTGGCATAGTCATATTAAACTGTGGCAATGTGCCATGTGTGAGATCTGTGTTTCTCACGACCCCACATCCAGACCCCTTCCAGACATGGGGATGGCTCATGGGAGACACAGATGTAAACGTTGGTAGGTTTGGCAGGCATGACTGTTCTGCAGATTGCTCTTCTGGGATATGTGTGACATGTATATGTGTGACAGCTGGTAATGGAGAGGAGGCTCACATATCACCCTCTGTCCCACCCACAGGCACTCATCAGGCACTCCAGTGTCTGTACATGGCAATTGGAGAAAATACCAGGGAGCTGAGTTTGATCCGGGAGGAGATGCGGTCGGGGGCGCTTGCCCGCATTGTGGATGCCATGGAGGACATTGTGGGGCTAATGCGGCAGCAAGCACCAGCACCAGTACCACCACCAGCACCGGCACCGGCACCAGGACAAGGTGCAGTTCCACGAGGGGTGGTGTGCCGTGGGAGGCACGGGCAGCCACGCAGGAGGTGACTCCGGGTCCAATAAACAGCTGTTAACCAGTACATACTGTGATAAGGAAGCTTATCATAGTTCAGGCAGGAGCTATAATAGAGGTGAAGTGACTCTGAACAAGCAACCTGTCTTTGCTGGTAGAAATAATAAAACAGAATGTTTCCATAAAAGACTACCAGTCCCAGAATGCACCAGGTTTCCAACAGCCACTAGAAGAGCTGAAGTGGGAAAACGTGTGTTCAATCAGGAGAACTATGAGGTAATCCCCAAGCACTCATCTCCAAGGGCAGGGCTTGATTCAGCACAGCTGCGCTGTGCTAGGGTGGAGCATCCCTCTAAACAGGTTAAAAGTAAAGTTTATTCTACACAGCAGAATCATCTTGATCATTCTCATCGTCCTGACCATCAGCATGATCATCATCAGCAGAAGCCAGAGCTGACGGACAGAGAGAGCAAGAAACACTTTGGAAGAAAGAAGAGAAAAGCATCTGGGAGGTCTAAAGGAGTCCATAGCAGTCCGTGTGTTGGGAGGCATTTCAGAGGCAAGCATACACCACTGGACTAGGGAAAGCCAGAGGAGTGGGGTTGCAGAGCCAGGAATCCCCGGACGGCACCTGAGAGGGAGACGGCTGCAAGTGGAAGGGACCCTAAGACCAGTGCAAGAAGGTATGTGAAGAGAGACCCAGTGTCCAGGGATCTTGATTGGAAGGCTGTACATAAAAAGTGGACTACATACTGGCCAGGATATTTGGAGAGGAACTCTAACAGCAATGGAAGCTCAGGTATGAACACTGATCTATGCCCTAGCTTTTCACTTGGAAGACAGCAGGGAAACAAGTATTGTCCTGAGAGTGCTCCATTGAGAAATTCCTCTGTGCCAATCCATGATATTGAATCTATGATAGTTGAAGAAGAGGGGGATGTTGTAAATGAGCAGTGTGAATACATGGATTGCTCTCTGTCTAAACCTCTGTGGTAATATGCTGTCACAAAATACAACAACCATCACAAAGAAATATAAACTTGTTCTTTGATCTACTCAGAAAAGCTTCTGAGTAGGATTTGAGCCACGTAATAGAAAGTAAACCAGCCAAGAGGTTTGCAGCTGGGTAACTGTTAGCAATTGAGCCTTGCCTAATTGCCTGTGAGCTCTGAAGGGACACTTCGGGTGTGTGTGAAGATACAAGAAGTTGTCCCTGAAAAAGAACAGTTTTTTTCTTACTTTGTGGGTTTTGTTTATTCTTTGAAGCACTGCTAAAAAGATATTAGCAGGAGCCTACAGAAAAGACCTTTCTGTTCCCATCAAGGTCTTTATGCTTTGATTTGATTGCTTAAGAAGTTCAGCTGTTGTTTTCCTGATTTGTTTTTCTAAGTATAATACTGAAAGCAAGTATCCTTTTTTATGTGCTACCAAGCATATCTGTGTTGGGAGAAATAACCCCATAAATAAAATATCTTTTCTTTGCTTAACACTCGAGCAAGCACAACTAATTTATTGTGAACGGCTGATTCTGGTATGAATGGACTACATTTCCCACAATCCTTTGCAAGTCATACTAATATTTGCCTTTGCCAAGACTGTGGACATTCTCACCCAGCGCCCCCGTTTACAATACGTGTGTTTTCCAATGTGTGTCCCTGTGCTCCCCTTAGGTAGTGTGCAAATGCATGTTGTGTCGCGCACACAGGCCCCTCAATGGTGGGGTATCTGTACTGGCAGGTATCACTGCACAGACACCATCACATGCCATGTGTGCCATGCACTGTGTCAGATCCCAGCCCCTGGGCTGCAGTGTGGCATTTTACATATCCTCCCGGGTTGCACAGGGGGAATGTCCTTGAGCTACATGTCCAGTGTTGGGAGCCGTCACAGTTAAAATCCTGTCATACCCCCTACATTGGACGCACATGTGTGACCCTTGTCCCTGCCTGCAACACTGCCTACGTGCCTGCCCCCCCACAAACGTATACAGTTACTCACCAACCATCCCTGTGACATGTATTGTCCCAGGACACACTCAACAGCTTTACCCCTGAGTAGCTCCTGGGCTCATCAGTACATCTTACCCTGCCAGCACAGACGTACTGGTTTGAAAGTTGTACTATTGGCACACAGGCATGTTGCATCAGAAACGGTTCCCACACATTGCACACAGCATGCACGTGCCTCAGTATACTGGGCCGTCGTCTACATTTCTGCATCTCAGGGTCCACCCTGGTCTCACACACCTACACACATGGTCATCCCCCACGACTGCATGTGGAGCCATTCCACGCATGATACCCATGTCTACCTTTACAACACATACCTGTCTACACACATATCCCATGCTTGCATCCATAGTGTGTTGCTAAGGGAGACACGTGACCATTTTGAATTAACAAACAGTGTGTATATTGTAAAAAAAATAGGGAATATAATACAATGTTAGGGATGGGGACAATACCCATCACCCTCCCCCCCAAACACCCCCTCCTCCCCCTGCCACCCCCACCCGCCTTATACACCCTCCTCCACCCCTCCCCCCACCCCCACATCAGCCACACCCTCTCCCTGCATGCTGCATGCCCAGTGATGGAACACAGGACAGCACAGGGCACATGTGTGGACATCACAGGCGCCATCAATGACTCCTGTGACGCCCTTCAGGGGATGGCCGTTGACATGGCAGCCGCTCCACCTCGGCGGCCACCTGCTGAATGGCTCCCGCCAGCCACTGGTGCGAGTGCACTAGCAGGTGCACTCGCTGCTCCAAGGCATCCAGGGCCACATACAGGTCCGCCACACACCTGCCACCACACATACACATAGTCCCAGGGGTCTGGGTGGTGGCATGTGCATGCGACCTGTGTGTGGCCCTGGATGGTGGAGCAACATGGCATGGCTGGCGGGAGCCCACAGTGCCCTGTGCTGCACTGTGTTCCCCATCACTCTCCCACACCCACACATCCCCCTCCTCCCCCCTGCCACCTCCCACTCACCCTCCACACCCTCCTCCACCCCTCCCCCCACACCCACATCAGACACACCCTCTCCCTCCCCTGCCACCCCACCACCTACCCCTTCCATGCCCCCATCAGCCCCCTCCTCCGCTGCACTCTCCACCGGCTCTTCATCCTCGTCCTCCGCCTCCACCTCAGGTTCCTCCTCCACCTCTGGGGCATGGTGGGCAGGGGGGCGCCTCAGGGCATATGCAGATGTGGTGGGCTCTTCATCGTTGTCATCACCCTCTGTGGAAGATGACAGTCATCAGCACATTATCAAGTGTGTCACATAACACATGTACATATGCAGGCACCACACAGACTGGTGGGCCAATGTGACATTTGTTACTGGGCAGCAAGGTTGTCAATACTCACCATAACGCTCTGCCTGCGCCGCCCTCTGGAGGCGGGCAAGGTAGTCTCTGTGGTGGAGCCGCAACTCGCGCCCCTTCTTCCGGAGATCCTCTACCTGTGGATGTGAAAACAATGTGTGGGGGCATCAGTGACTGCTTACCTCTGGTGGGTGGGCAACATAAACAAACATCTGTGTGGCCAGCATCTTGCTGCTCCTGCTCCACTGCTGTGTGTGTCATGTACAGCATAGTTAGTCACGTGTAACAGGTGATCTCCAGGAACAACAGGAATAAGTCTTCACATGTGGGTAGCGTTGGTACCAACTGAGCCTCTGTGGGAACGCTCCCCAGCGTCCTATATGAAAGCTTTTGGGAGCATCCCACAGTGGGTGCATGCTGCCTTCCCGCCTTTCCAAAATGCCTCTCTCCAGTTGAGTTTAAAGCTGACACAAGGAGAGAGAGAGAGAGATAGGGAAAGAGAGAGAGAGAGACACAACCCGCTAGGGGAGATGGGTGGGTTGTGATTACCTCATCCTGCTGTTCCCGGAGATCACCTGTTACAGGTGATTAACTATGCTATCACCAGGAACAAGCAGAATGTGGTCATCACATGTGAGGAAACCCTAGATGTAGATGCCAGGGAAGGATCCCCAGAGTGGTGAGGGCCTGTGGAGGGCTTCCACTTCCTCCCATGGATCTCTGGCATCCTGTAAGAGAGGCGGCTAGGAGTGGATTACGTATGGAAGAGGTTTTGGAGAGCAGCCTGACCAACCATAGCATGCCTGCGGGAGCCTTTATCCAAGCATTAGTGGGCCGTGAACCGAGGACCAGGTAGCTGCTCCACAAATGTCATTAATATAGACGGAATGGAGGTGAGCCCGTGAGGCTGCCATGACTCTCACATTGTGAGCGGGAACATGGGCCACCAGTGAATGGTGTTAGCTATGATAGATAAAAGGTAATACATTGAGAAATCCAGTTGGATAGAGATCTTTTTGAAACTGCTGTACCCAAATGCGAGGGATCAGAGACTCAGAATAGCTGAGGGGACCTTTTGTGTTGCTGGGTCCTCTGCAGATGAAAAGCCACAGCTCTTTCACAGTCCAAGGTATGAAGAGTCTTCTCTGCATTTGAAGCATGCGGCTGTTGAAAGACTACAGGTAACTACACCTCTTGTTTCAAATGAAAGGAGGAATCCACCTTAGGCATGAAGTGTGGATGTGTCCTTAGGATTACCTTATCATGGTGAAACGGTGTGTAAGGTGGATCAGCCACTGGAGCTTGAAATTCACTGATACGACTTGCTGATGTGATTGCAAGAAGGTATTTTACTTTCCAGGTCAGAGACTTTAAGGAAGTAGTGTCTAAGGGCTCAGAAGGTGGCAGCATACGCTGCCCTAGAAGCAGATTGGGATCCCATGCCTCTGGAGGTGGTCTAAGGGCAGGTTTTGGTAGATGCAGGCCTCTCATGATTCCGGATATGAGAGGATGGGATGAAATGGGTTGTCCATTGATGGGTTCAGAAGGAGCAGCAATGGCACTTAAATGGACTCTGACTGACTCAGTTTGGAGACCATTGTTTGATAAGTAATGGAGTTTGTCAAAAACATGTTTATATACGGATGACAAGAGAATTGCAGGCCTTTTGTTATCACCAAATGAAATGTCACGTCCACCTGATGGCATAGGACTGCCTTGTGGAAGGTTTCCTGGAAGCATAACGGACATCATGCACTTCCTGAATGAGGGGAGGGCCAAAGCAGTTACAGCCGTCAGTAGCCAGGCTCTGAGGTGCAGAGACGGGGGGTTTGTATGCCATACATTCCCCTCCTCCTGCGACAGTAAGTCTGGAGCTGACCCTACGTACAGGGGTGGAACCTGCGACAGATGTAGAAGCAGAGGTATCACACCTGTTGTTGCCAGTGTGGGACTATGAGGATCATGTTGCCTCTGTCCCTCAGGAGTTGCAATAGGGTCTTGGCAATCAAGGGAATGGGAGGAAAGGCATATAGGCATTCCTGCCCCCAGTTGAGGAGGACAGCATCCCTCGCTTGGTAGCTCTGAGCTGGGATTCGTGAACAGAACCGGGTAGGTTTGGCATATGATGGACTTGCGAAGAGGTATGAATCTTGAGTTCCCCAGAGTTGCAATACTCTACAGAGTTGGTGCATGTGTAGAAACCATTTGTGCGGAAGCAGAACACGACTGAGTTTGTATGACTAAGAGTTCTGATTGCCAGGGAGATAGACTGGCAGGAGATGGATCTGCTGCTGTCTGGCAAACGACCACAGTTGAAGAGCTTCGTTGCAAAGGGACAGAGAGCCTGTTCCTCCTTGTTTGTTCACATAGACCATGGCTACCTGATTGTCTGCGTAAAGTAGTATTCCATTGGCCTGTAGAAGGGAATGGAAGACATGAAGAGTCAGGCAAATTGCTCAGAGCTCAAACAGATTGATGTGGAAATGACTCTCCAGACAATTCCAGGTGGCTTGGGTGGAGGTGTCCAGTACATGTGTAGCCCACCCCACTTTGGAGGCATCTGTTGTTAATGGGATCTGAGGAGGGGTTTGCAGGAAAGGTGACCCCTCCAACAGGTTTTGTGCTGACCACCACCAGTCCAGGGAAAGGGTATGGCGGTTTGAGTTTACTATCACATCTGAGAGACAGCCTGTTGCTTGCGTCCACTGGGAAGAGAGGGCCCACTGGGCTGGTCTCATGTGGAGACAAGCGTAGGGGACCACATGCACCGTAGATGCCATGTGACCCAGCAGCTGATGCATCTCTCGAGGCGAGAGGTGAGTTTTTTGTAGTGCTGTCCAAACACGTTGCACAATGCGAGGACAGCGAGGCTGAGTCAGGTAGGTCTTTGGCAGTCTGGTATCTAGCCTTGCTCCTATGAGCTCCAGTGTTTACGTGGGAGTCAGAAAGGATTCCACGAGATCTCTGACAGGGCCTAGATATTGGAGTCCACGCATTGTGTAAGAGAGAGAGGCCTGGGCATGTGTTTGTGACTGTGCCTGGATGAGGCAATCGTCCAAGTAGGGGCACAAAAATATTCCCCTGGTACGGACCAAACCGGCTACCACAGACATGCACTTTGTGAATACTCTGGGTGCTGAGGCACGGCTGAAGGGAAAACATATTTTGGATAGGGGTTTCCTTGATGGGGGGACCAAAGGAACTTTCGCTGTACTTGCTGGCAGAGAAGATGGGTTGTGATGGCGAAGACGGCCAGGTCCCTAGAGGGATAGGGAAAGTACAGGCAATTTCCCCTAGTCAGAGGGAAAGGGAAAAAAATGCTCAGTTTAAAAGTGCAGCTAAGGCTGAAAAAAAGAACCTGTCAAAAGTTGTTGTCCAAAAGCCACGCCCCAGCTCCATAGCAACTGAGGGTGGTAATGCAGCACAGCTGGGGGCGGGGTGGAAAGATACCGGCCAGTCACATGTTTATAAGCCCCAGAGAACAGAGAGAGATAGATTCCAGGGATCCCCATGCCAGGGAAGGAGAATCCAAGGAGAGGCAAGGAGATTGCCAGGTCTGGAAAGATTGCCAGGACACGAGAGGAAGAGAGCTGACTCTGTTTCAGAGGAGGAGTCTGAAAGGGAGCCTCATTCAGAGCAAGAGGTTCATGCTTGCAGGAGGAAGAGAGACGAGAGGGCTGCTTTAACCAGGAAACAGCATGGCCAGGGAAGGAGCAGGGAAGCACTGCTAAAGAAACTTCCAAAAGGTACTGCTGATAAAGGTATTAGCCAAAGGTCTCAGGAAGAGTTCCTAGACAGCCAGCTCCAGGAGTTTAACCAGAAGCAGGGTTACAAGAAGCCTCTCAGTAAAGAAGGTTTAAATGTTTTAAGACTGGTTCAACGTATTAGTGGAGAGAGTAGTTCTCTGCACCGAGGGAAAGAACAGCTGTTTGCTGCCGACATCACAGAATAGTCCTGTTCAGAATGTGAGTCAATGGACATCGGGGAAAATATTCTTTTAAGTGAGCCAGAGGAGGCTATGGAATGTGAGTTATCCCTGATAGTGAAATAAGAGTGTGTGGAAATATATGTTGGAAGAAAATTCCATTTCTCTGATATGCATGGTGGTTTTACAGAGCTAAGAAGTTTTAATTAGTGTGCTTGCTGCCCTAAATGAGACGTGCACCGGAGTGCTGCTGGAAGTCTCTGGACAACTGATTAAAACCCTTAAAGTTCTGAAACTAAAGAAGAAAAGTTTATTTGCTGGAAGTTGTTTGCATTGAAGTTTCAATGAACATTTTGAGTTCATTTAAAACACTGGGAAGTGAAGCATTATTTTGGAATGAGTAACCTTTGTATGCTGAAGTAAGCAAGAGCATTTTTCTTACCTGAGTTTCTTGTGGATATTTTGTACACGTGTTTTACCAAGCTTCATTTTGAAGTTCCCGTTATTAAGGGAGGCTAATAAAAATATTCCTGCGTTTGCTTTCAACTCTCGGCTCTGCCTTTGATTACAACTACATTTGCTCTAAATACTACAACTCCTAGAAGCCTTTGCTCTGGAGTTGCTTGAAAGTGACATTCGCTCCCCCTTCACCTCGTCAGGCAGCCGCCTAGGCGGGGGAAGGGCGCGACAGGTGGCGTAGTATTAAGGATCAAGCCTTGGTCACGTGGTCCCACAAAACACTGGAACTACAGAAAGAAGAAGAAGGAAAAGACAAGAGGAAAAAGTGTTTTTTTTTCCTGTGCTGGGATACAAACTGCTGCTGGAGAAGGCCCGTATCAACAGCTGAAGGAGCGGAGGGGAGCAGTTCCTGAGGCCGTTCCTGCTGCTTGATAAGCCTGAGTCTACACCGGCTGGAGGTAATAAGTATTTATAAGGGAATACAAGCGGATACCAGAGCCGGGTGGGACTGCAGCAGTACAGCAGGGTCAAAGGAGAGTGGGCCTATATATTAGAGGGCCGCACTTGGTGTTCTTTCTCGGTTTTCTCTCGTTTCAGCTAATACCCAGCATGGAGCAGACGGCGCTGCTGCGATGCATAGCGGACCAGTTCCAGAAACAACAGGAAATGTCAGCGCAGACACTGGACCAGATAGCAGCCATGCTCCAAGCACAGCAGAAACCCTTGTTGGAGAAACTGGACGGTTGGCTGGGCATGCAGAAACCAACAGCGGAGACACCAAGGACAGTACCAGGTTACTTGGGCGATACCCTAGCATTGGGCATGTATGGTACTGGGACATTTTCCTTTGGACAATTAACCAAAGAGGACAATGTGGATGATTTTCTCGCCGCATTTGAGAGAGTAGCCTTGTTATCAGGGTGGGATGAAAAGCAATGGGCCATACGCCTTGCCGCTTCATTAACTGGGGAAGTGTTAGCAGCGTACAGGGCTATGCCCATGGAGTTAGCCACTGATTACCGGGAGGTGCAATAGGCAATAAGAGACCGCCTAGGATTAAGTCCCATGGTCTACCGCCGCCTTCTGAGAAGCGCCAGGTTAAAGCCCGGTGAAACACCGCGCGCGCTATGTCAACGCATTAAGGGGTTAGCGGTAAAATGGCTAACACCGGAGACTCAGAGAAAAGAGTCTTTATTGGATTATATCATCTTGGAACAATTTATGGACGCTGTTCCGCGAGAGAAATGGAAAAAAGAGCCAAATGATGAAACCTGGAAACAGCACAAGCACTGGCAAGTCAAATGCAAGGCATTGATAAGGCAGGCAAAGAGAGAATTTGAGAAGAAGCTTGCTGCGGAAGCAAAAACGCGAAATAAAGACCTTTTCAAGTACATTCGTAGCAAAAAACCCGTGAGAGAGTCAGTTGGTCCATTAGATGATAAAGGGGTTAAAGGAGCACTAAGAGGCGACAAGGCGATAGCGGAGAGACTGAATGAATTCTTTGCTTCGGTCTTTACTGAGGAAGATGTAGGGATGTTACCCACGACTGAAGTGGTATTTAAAGGTGTGGAAGAATTGAAGGAAATATCGATACATCGGGAAGATGTCCTACAACTATTAGATAAACTGAAGAGTAGCAAATCACCTGGGCCGGATGGTATACATCCAAGGGTGTTGAAAGAACTGAAATTTGAGATTGCAGACCTGCTATCAGTAATCTGTGAACTATCATTAAAATCATCTCTAATACCTGAGGATTGGAGGATCGCCAATGTAACACCAATTTTTAAAAAGGGTTCGAGGGGTGATCCGGGAAACTACAGACCGGTGAGCCTGACATCAGTACCGGGAAAAATGGTAGAAACCATCATAAAGAATAAAATTACTGAGCATATAGATAGTCATGACCTAATGGGAGACAGCCAACATGGCTTTAGACAAGGAAGATCTTGTCTTACTAATCTGTTATGTTTTTTTGAAGGAGTGAATAAACAGGTGGACAAAGGTGAGTCGGTTGATATTGTGTATCTGGACTTTCAGAAAGCCTTTGACAAGGTCCCTCATGAGAGACTTTTGGCAAAACTAAAGAGTCATGGGATAGGAGGCAGTGTACTACTGTGGATCAGGAACTGGTTAAAAGACAGAAAGCAGAGGGTAGGGCTAAATGGCCAATTTTCCCAATGGAGAAAGGTGAATAGTGGTGTACCCCAGGGATCTGTGCTGGGTCCGCTGCTTTTTGACATATTCATAAATGACCTGGAAAGTGGAATAACGAGTGAGGTTATCAAATTTGCTGATGACACAAAACTATTTAAAGTTGTTAAAACCCAGGAGGATTGTGGAAAATTGCAAGAGGATCTTGATAAATTGGAAGACTGGGCATCAAAATGGCAGATGAAATTTAATGTGGAGAAGTGCAAGGTTATGCACCTAGGGAAGAACAACCCAAACTATGGTTACACGATGCAAGGTTCCACATTAGGAACCACCACCCAAGAAAAAGATTTAGGCGTCCTTGTGGATACCATGTTAAAACCCTCGGCCCAGTGTGCAGCGGCGGCCAAGAGAGCAAATAGAATGCTAGGTATGATAAGGAAAGGAATGGAAAATAAAACAAAAGATATTATAATGCCTCTATATCGTTCCATGGTGAGACCGCACCTTGAATATTGTGTGCAATTCTGGTCGCCATATCTTAAAAAGGATATAGCAATTTTAGAAAAGGTTCAGAGAAGAGCCACCAAAATGGTAAAGGGGATGGAAGGCTACTCCTATGAAGAAAGGCTAAAAAGGTTGGGGCTCTTTAACCTGGAAAAGAGACGGCTGAGGGGAGATATGATAGAAGTCTATAAATTAATGAACGGAGTGGAACGGGTAAACGTAGATCGATTGTTTACCTTATCAGAATATAGAAAGACTAGGGGACATGCAATGAAGCTACAGGGTAAACTATTTAAGACTAATAAAAGAAAATATTTTTTCACTCAACGTGTAATCAAACTCTGGAATTTGTTACCGGAGGATGTAGTAAAGGCTGTTAGTGTAGCTGGGTTGAAAAAAGGTTTGGACAAGTTCCTGGAGGAAAGGTCCATAAACCATTATTAAGAAGGGACCCAGGATATCAATGCTTGAACCAATACAAGCATTGTGGAACCTGTGTCCCTTGGGGGAAACTGCTAGGTACGTATGACCTAGATTGGCCACTGTTGGAAACAGAATACTGGGCTTGATGGACCTTGGTCTGACCCAGTATGGCATATCTTATGTTCTTATATGTTCTTATGAGAGATGAGGTCCTTTCTGATCCTACAAGACTGCAGGACCACAGAGGCAGCGACCGCACTGGCTGAGCGTTACCTGGAGGCCAGTGTGGCGAGCCCAGTTAAAGTAGGTGGTCTATCATCAGCAGTAAATGTAGCATCAGAAAGGAAGGGAAAACCTGTAGGGAGAGAAGGGGTGAAAGCATTGCCTTTGGATAAACCTGATTATGTAACCAGGAAATGTTTTGCATGTGGAGAAGAAGGCCATGTGAAAAGAAATTGCAAAGCTAGGATAGCATTGATGACCTCCCACTCTGAAGAGAGCGGAGAGGGTTTCCTCCTAGAGGTGGAGGTAGAGGGTGTTCCTGTGGAGGCTTTGTTGGACTCCGGAACGGACCAATCAATGATTTCGCGGAAGCTCTGGAGAGAGCTAGCATCCCGGATTGGTCCGACTCCCGAGCCTCAGGAAAGGTCCATAAAGATAAGGTGCATTCATGGGGCAGCCTCATCGTACCCCATTTATACTGTATATGTGAAAGGCTTAGGGATAAAGCGCCAAATACCTGTTGCGGTAGTCCCCAGGCTCCCACAAGCCCTAGTCCTGAGAAGAGACTGGCCCCAGTTCAGGCGTGGGATGGCAGAAGGGCTTCAACCAAAAACTGGTATGGTGTCCACCAGGGCTCAGGAAAAAGCTAAAGAGGAGGAATCAGACCCACCTAGTGACCCGATGTGTGGCCTACCTTCACATGATGGTTTAGTGACCCCTCCGAGAGAGGAGGATAAAAGGAAAAAGGCTGAGAAACGCAGGGAGAGACAAAATAGGTCTCAAAATAAGGCTAAACTGTTAACTGGTCAGGAGTTACCTTGGGTTCCGGCCGAACTAGTGGAAAGATTTCCCACCTTTCCTGATGAGCAGCGGTCGGATCCCGCACTCAAAAGGGCGTTTGAGTATGCCAAAAAGGGAACGAATACCTTACCCCGATTCTTTTTGGATAAAGAGTTACTGTATCGGGAGAGTGTAGATCCTGGAACAGGGATAAGCAGAAGGTAGTTAGTAGTTCCCACTGCGTTTAAAATGTCAGTCCAGCGGCTAGCTCATGACCATCCCATAGGCGGTCACAAAGGGGTACATGGTACCCTGGATCAGATTCTGGCCCGGTTTTACTGGCCAGGTGTGTATAAAGACGCTAGGTTTTGTGAAGCCTGTGCCACATGTCAGCGAGTAGCTACCCACCATCCACCGAAAGTACCAATGATTCCCATACCTGTGGTATCCGAACCCCTACATAGATTAGCCATGGATATTGTAGGCCCGCTTATAAAAACACCACGCGGGTTCCAATATATCCTGGTAATTGTAGATCAAGCTACCAGATTCCCTTGGGCGGTTCCCCTTCGCAACATATCAGCTAGGAGTATAGCAATTGAGCTGGTAAAATTATTTTGCGAAGTTGGTTTTCCCCGGGAGGTGTTGTCCGATAGGGGAAGTAATTTCATGTCACGCTACCTCGCCCAAGTATGGGATGCCTTTGGCATTCGCCATATTCGAACGGCAGCCTATCATCCCCAATCCAATGGGCTGGTTGAGCGGCAGAACCAGACCCTGAAGAAGAAGTTGAGGCGGAGTTTAGAGGGAGACATGAAGGATTGGGACGTTATGCTTCCCTTCGCACTATATGCATGCAGGGAGAGGAAGCAAGCCTCTATGGGCATTGCCCCGTATGAGTTATTATATGGACGGACCCCTCGTGGTGTCCTGGACATATTGAGAGAACAGTGGGTAGAGCCAAATATTGAAGAAGTAGGTATACCCCACTTCTTGAAGGATTTAAAAGGGCGGCTACGTCGCACCTCACAAGTGGCTGAGGTAAATATGGCAGCTAGCCAGTTGCGCCAAAAGTCGTATTATGACAGACGTGCAAAGCCTCGTCAGCTGGAGGTAGGAGAAAAAGTAATTGTTATGGTGGCCGGACCTAGTCCGAAATTTGAGAGTAGATGGAAGGGACCCTACCGTGTGGTAAAACAGGTAGGCCCAGTATCCTATTCCGTACAGGACAGAAAGGGGCATCCGCAAATCTACCACATTAATGTCCTATGCCCCTGGCATGAGCGGATAGCCTTAGCCAGGTTGGCTACAGTACAGGACAGGACAGAGGAAACTCCGGTCACACATGATGCCCTTAGAAGTATTACGTGCTGTGCTGAAGTACAAACGCCAGCCCGTAATATCTTAAGTGGGGGGATATGTGATGGCGAAGACGGCCAGGTCCCTAGAGGGATAGGAAAGTACAGGCAATTTCCCCTAGTCAGAGGGAAAGGGAAAAAAATGCTCAGTTTAAAAGTGCAGCTAAGGCTGAAAAAAAGAACCTGTCAAAAGTTGTTGTCCACAAGCCACGCCCCAACTCCATAGCAACTGAGGGTGGTAATGCAGCACAGCTGGGGGCGGGGTGGAAAGATACCGACCAGTCACATGTTTATAAGCCCCAGAGAACAGAGAGAGATAGATTCCAGGGATCCCCACGCCAGGGAAGGAGAATCCAAGGAGAGGCAAGGAGATTGCCAGGTCTGGAAAGATTGCCAGGACACGAGAGGAAGAGAGCTGACTCTGTTTCAGAGGAGGAGTCTGAAAGGGAGCCTCATTCAGAGCAAGAGGTTCATGCTTGCAGGAGGAAGAGAGACGAGAGGGCTGCTTTAACCAGGAAACAGCATGGCCAGGGAAGGAGCAGGGAAGCACTGCTAAAGAAACTTCCAAAAGGTACTGCTGATAAAGTTATTAGCCAAAGGTCTCAGGAAGAGTTCCTAGACAGCCAGCTCCAGGAGTTTAACCAGAAGCAGGGTTACAAGAAACCTCTCAGTAAAGAAGGTTTAAATGTTTTAAGACTGGTTCAACGTATGCTGAAAGACCAGGAAGTAATTAGTGGAGAGAGTAGTTCTCTGCACCGAGGGAAAGAACAGCTGTTTGCTGACGACATCACAGAACAGTCCTGTTCAGAATGTGAGTCAATGGACATCGGGGAAAATATTCTTTTAAGTGAGCCAGAGGAGGCTATGGAATGTGAGTTATCCCTGATAGTGAAATAAGAGTGTGTGGAAATATATGTTGGAAGAAAATTCCATTTCTCTGATATGCATGGTGGTTTTACAGAGCTAAGAAGTTTTAATTAGTGTGCTTGCTGCCCTAAATGAGACGTGCACCGGAGTGCTGCTGGAAGTCTCTGGACAACTGATTAAAACCCTTAAAGCTCTGAAACCAAAGAAAAGTTTATTTGCTGGAAGTTGTTTGCATTGAAGTTTCAATGAACATTTTGAGTTCGTTTAAAACACTGGGAAGTGAAGCATTATTTTGGAATGAGTAACCTTTGTATGCTGAAGTAAGCAAGAGCATTTTTCTTACCTGAGTTTCTTGTGGATATTTTGTACACGTGTTTTACCAAGCTTCATTTTGAAGTTCCCGTTATTAAGGGAGGCTAATAAAAATATTCCTGCGTTTGCTTTCAACTCTCGGCTCTGCCTTTGATTACAACTACATTTGCTCTAAATACTACAACTCCCAGAAGCCTTTGCTCTGGAGTTGCTTGAAAGTGACATTCGCTCCCCCTTCACCTCGTCAGGCAGCCGCCTAGGCAGGGGAAGGGCGCGACAGGGTGTACACATCCTTGTGATCTAGAGAACAAAGGCATTTCTGCCTGTGTAGGTCAGGAAGTACGTTTCCTAGAGAAATCATTTTGAATGTCTTTTGGAACAGGAACTTGTTCAGTTCTCTGAAATGTCAGATGTGTCTGTGACCTCCTTTTTCCGTTGGTATGAGGAAATTGGGGGGGGGGGAGAACCCAGAACCCTGTTGGAGATGAGGTACCTCTTCCATTGCTCCTTGAGGTAGAAGATGTTTTACCTCTGGATTCAGTTGGGGGGACGTTTGCAAACTGAATGTCCTTACTATTGTAGGAGGCGGCAGGCTATGTGAATGATGCCTGTACCCTCTCTATGATGGACACAGTCCAGGGTTCTGATGTTATTTGCCTCCATCTGTGGATGAGGTGACCTAATCTTCCTGGGATTGTTGACGGTTGCTTTCCCTGGAGGGCCAGGAAGGGCAGGTACTCCATCACAGAGTCAAAGGCCCTGTGGGGGCTGAAGCTGCTGGGTCTGCTGAGGCACAGTAGCTCTCGGCTTTCTCTGCTTAGTAGCTTGTTGACCCTTTCTAGCAGCTTGTACTGCAGGTTGTCCTTGCTGAGCACAGGACTGATAGTATCCTTTCTTTTTGGAGAGGAAGCGCTTTTCTAAGGCTCTCATCTTTGCAGGATCTACAATATTTGAAAGCCTTGTCAAGGTATAATTGTCCTGCCGGTTTTTAAAAACCAGTTTTCACCACTACAGGAGGTGTTGGCCAGTTTATCCTGTACCCAGTGTTCCAGGTGAGAGGTTTGCAGCCAGCCAAGTTTCCTTGCCCCAATAGCAATGGCAGAGACTCTGCCTTTGCATGAAAAACAGTCAAAAGCTGCCCTATTCACAACTTTTGAAATGTTCAGGGCATGCTTGACAGGTGCTACATAGTAGTGACCTCTGTGATCTGCGAGATGTGGACTTACCAGTTGTAGATCTTGTGTGACCTCCATCAGGAACATTCCCATGTACATGATATAGGAACCTGTCCTGTCTGAAAGCTTGAATGTATGGACGACACAGCAACCAAAGGCATCTAATGTCTTACACTCCCTACCAGGAGGGTTGGTGGCATGTTGTTTGTAATGTTTAATTCTCCTCCTAGCACACTCCACCATGATGGAGTGATCAGGGAGGTGTCCTTTCTGCAAACCAGGCGACGGAGGCACACGATACATAGTAGGCACATGTGAGAATGTGGAGAGGTGGTAAGAGGAATCTTCCACATTCTCAAAAGAGGATTCCTTAAGATCTGATGTATTGGCAGGATGTCTGCCTCCTATGGAGTTTGGTGATATTGGTGAATCTCTGTCTCCTGTGGCCTGTGCTCACATTGAGTTACTAATGAAATGGAGAGGCCCTTGACTACATGTGTGTGGAGATCCAGGAAGGACATATCCTGAGGAGGGGACATTCTCCTCTTGGGAGAGGCAGGCTTGTTCTGGAGAGGTACATCGTTACCCTCTGAGCTGTCAGAGTCATCAGACCCCTCAGGAGATTGGATGTATCTTCTCTATGGAGGCTCAGGTAAAGTGAGGTATCGGTACCAATTGGCCTCAGTATCGGAGTGACACGGTACCGGTGTGTGGATACCAGTACTCATCAGCACCAATGGTGCATTTGCCAATGCCGGTCCTGCAATTGCTTCACATACCGGTGCTGCACTTTGCAGGGTCTGGGGTGGAACCAAGGTCTTTGATGCCGCAAGGAGAGCTGCCAGACTGCGTTCGATGGCCACGATCCTCTGGTCAATCAACACTGACGATGTCTGTGTATGAGTACTGGCTAAAGCCAGGACCCCAGAGCATAGCACCAGGTGGTCGGACCAGGTTGAGGCCTCCAGAACTTCATGGAGTCCCAAAGTGGCTTTGGAGGCCAGGGACTCCCACTGGGGCTGTTTTCCCGGAGCATGCTCCTCAAGGGCAATGCCAGTGGCAGTCCGATATTTCGAGGGGGATGTACCCTTTCAGGAACGGACAGATTTGTGTTTGGTTACCTGAGATCCACGGGAGGAAGAGGAAGCCCTTGACGACATGGCTGCCACCGAGGCCACGTTGGAGGGAAAGAGGGTACCGAGCTTGGCTGCTCTGTTCTGCCAACCACTCTTGGATAACATCCCACAGGCCAAACATTCAGACATGCATTGATCATTCAACTGTTCAACTGAGGCAATTTTATAGATTTCAAAAATGCCTTTAATTTTCCCTTGACCCCCCCCCCCCATATCCCAATTGTACAAATGGCCATAGTACTGCTGCCAAGTTCAAACTCTGATGCACTAATTTGCCCTGATGCCTAAGAGCCGATACAAAGTTCAGCTCTCTACTACTCATAACCAGATGGGATCTCATTTGACCTGTTGTTATGTTGCCATATTTCTGAAAACACAATTTATAATATGCTAAATATTTTTTGATATGGTCATGGATCAATGTATTTAAAGCTACCAAGTTGGGCTCAAGTCTGTCTAGAGGGCCAAATCACTAAAGTTTCCTTATATTGGGCTAGCTGTTTCTCCAGATGCAAAATAGTCTTAGTGAGGCCCTTGTTCTTACTAACCACATATGCAATGATTCCTCCTTTTCTCCAGGAACAAGCAGGAAGTCAGTTCTCACATATGGGTGACGTCGATGCTGACGCCGAAGGAGCCCTGCATGGAAGCATCTCCCCAGCTTTCAAAGAAAGCCTTTGGGAGATGCCACCATGCATGCGTGGCCCCCTTCCAGCCCAAGGGTGCCATCTTGCTCAGTCTCCCTTTTTCTGTGGAGCTCTACAGAGTTCGTCTTGTCCCCCCGGAAAAAAAGTTGAGTTTTCTCATACTTTTGTACCTCTTCTGGCTTGCACCGGTCTTTTTCCCACCTTCAAGCCCCACTACTCTGGTACCGGGTCTCGAGACTCTTTTCTTAGGGTCTTTTCCATTCAAGCGCATTTGTGCCTTTTTCAACCGCTGGCTGCGTCGAAAGTCTTTGACATTGCTGGTGTCCTTTTTGCCAAAATGGCCACTGGTTTTAAGAAATGTGATCGGTGTTCCAGGAACATGTCCCTCACTGACACCCATGATTGTTGCCTCCGGTGTCTGAGCATCGACAATAACCTGGGGGAATGTTCCCTGTGTAAGAAGATGTCTGCAAAGGCTATCCAGAGCCACCGGCTAAAGCAAGATGACATCTTCCACAAGGCAGACTAGATCCCGGTTTCCCCGGTCACTTCGCGCTCGAAGGTCCTGCACAGAGGTGTCCCTGAAAGGAACCCAGGACTCCGGTGATGGATCCCGGTCTTCTGAGAGCCATCCCACCAAGGACCCCCTCTTCTGCTCGACCCCCGACCCAGTCACCCCGGTGTCGGTGTCAAGGGCTGCTACTCCCGAGTGGGAAGCTCGAATGCTGGCACTGGAACACAGTGTTTCTGTGCTCATCACCTCTCAGCAAACGTTGATGCCTGGCATCACCAGCGCTCACTCTGACACCACAGGGACCTTGATGTTGAGGACTCCTCTGGCTGCTGAAGAGATCCCTGAGAGTCAGACACATTGGGTCGATCCTCGGCAAGGGCATCATTCTCGCTCCCAATCCTCGGGGGTGGGGTCCTTGCAGATGAGTGCTTCTGGCTCTGGCCATTTCCAAGCCTTGAGGCACCAGAGACTGGAGCCAACGACACCCTTGGAGCCATCGAGTCTCAAGTCTTCCTCGGACTACTCCAACTGAGAGTGTGATGTTGAGACATCTCCAGAGACTTGGGCCCACCGAGACCTTCCCTGGACCCATCTCCACCAGCAGCGAGATGCCAATCCCCACCTGAGGATACTTCATTCCTCAAGTTTGTCAGGGACATGGCTCGGGCTCTCTCCCTCGCTACTGAATTGGGGAGGACCCCCGTACAGAGAGGCTTGACATCCTCCAGTACGAGGCACTGCTAAAGGAGACCCTGATGGTTCCCGTCCCTTCCATTCTCAGCCAGCACCTCCTCAGGATGTGGGAAACCCCAGCATTGATGCCAATTAACAGCCGATGCCTGGATACAAAGTACCAGGTTCAGCGAGGGCCAGGCTTCTGGAAGACACAACTCCCCCACATCTCCATGGTGGTCGAGTCAGCTATGCGCCGGGAGAAGGGCCCAAAGACGCACTCATCGGTGCCCCCAGGCAGGGAGTCCCACACCCTCTATGCCCTCAGGCAAAAATACTACCAAGGCTTGATCTTGGCATGCAGTATCCAAACTTACCAACTTTACATCGGCATGTTCATCTGAGACCTGACCAAGGAACTTGGAGGCTTTGCGGCAGGCCTCAATGGAGATCACCTCCAGTGCTTTCAGACTCTTATGAAGTCAGTCAGTGAGTGCTCCAAATACTTGTCCCGAGCCACTTATGACTGCTTTGAATCCAGCGCAGGGATCACTGCTGCCGGTATCAATGCTCGACATCAGGCCTGGCTCCAATCATCAGACCTCAAGCAATGGGTACAAGAGAAGCTGCTCAATGTCCCTTGTCTCTGGGAGCAGCTCTTAGGCAAGCCAATGGAGGACAAGACAGCCGAAATCGAGACCGAGTACATCACCCGGACTCTGTTCTCAAGAAAGACCTTCACTCTCCCAAGGAAAAAACCACAGGGAAAGAAGCTTCCTTTCCTTAGGAAGGGCCAACCCTTTCGAGGTTATCCTTCATACCCAGTGACCCAGATCTCTCAGCAGGGCCACCAGGGCAAGGGAATGGGCCAGGGCCCACGCAAACCCAAAGGCCCCAAGCCCCAGTTGCCGGCCCCAGCCCAACCTGGGTCAGGGTTTTGATGCCCTCAGCATAGCCTCTCTTCCACTGGAGGGTCAGCTCCTGACAGGGAGGTGCCTGGTTCATTTTGCCCACAGATGGGCTTCCATCATCACCGACTCATGGGCACCAGGTGATCCGGGAGGGTTATCTCCTCCACTTGGACCAGCTGCCTCCACCTTTCTTTCCTGGGGAGCCTCATCAGTCTCCCCTGCACCAGGTTGTGCTAATGAAAGAATTTGCAGGTCTTCTCAGGGACAGGGCCGTGGAACCCGTACCACATCACCTGAGAGGAAAGGGGTTTTATTTCAAGTACTTTCTGGTCCCAAAAATAACAGGAGGGTTAAGGCCCATCCTGGACCTGAGAAACCTAAACAAATTCCTGGTGCGGGAGAAATTCAAGATGCTTTCCCTTGGAATGTTGATGCCCTACCTCCAGCAGGGAGATTGGCTATGCTCCTTGGACCTGAAGGATGCCTATACCCACATCCTAATCCATCCCAATCACAGGCAGTATCTAAGATTCATGATTGGGGGCAACCACTATCAGAGCAGGGTACTTCTCTTCGGCCTAGCCTCCGCACCAAGGGTCTTCACCAAATGCCTAGCAGTGGTAATCACCTATCTTCGTCTCCAAGGGGCCTTCATCTTCCCTTACCTAGACGACTGGCTAGTAAGAAGGAACACAGCCTCAGAGATGCTGCAGGCCACAGGCCTCACCATCAAGGTCCTATAACATCTAGGATTTGTGATAAATCACCCAAAATCCCATCTCACTCTTACACAAGACTTGGAGTTCATGGGGACTCACGGCCCTGGTGGCAGAAGTATAGCACTGCCACATGGTCCATTCTCCGTCTCCTCGGCTGCATGGCTTCCACAGTCCATGTGATCCCCAATGCCCACCCCCCACATATGGGCGGCTCAGTGGTGCCTCCGCTCACAGTGGCCCAGAGCACGGGCCGGTTCCAAGACAGTCTCATTCTCCCATCAACTAGTGGAGTCAGTTGGTGGCAGATTGCAAAGAACCTGCACCAGGGCACGCCCTTCTGTCCCGAGCCCCCAGATAGTCCTCACAACAGATTTATTTATTTATTTATTTAACAATCATTTATAACCCGCATCTTCCAGAGTTCAGTTACGGTTTACAATAAAACAATCCACAAAGCAAGAGCTTAGTTTTACATCGAACATTTTGTAACAATAAAGAGTAATGGGTAACAGCATGAACTAATGCATAACAGCACAAGACTGGCTTGTAAACTATGTACAATAAACTATATACAAATACAAGTTGTAGGTACTTTAGAGTTGAATCATAGTGTTTTTAGGATAGTGTATTATCTGTTAAATTTTTAGAAATAGTATTACTCAGTCAGGATTTTTTAGCCTTTATCAGGATTTTTTTAGCCTTTATCTGAGTGTATCAAGGGGTTATCTGTGTTGCCATAGTGCATGGAGAATAGATAGGTTTTTAGTTTTTTACGGAGTTCCATAATTTCGGTTATAGTTCGTAGGTCCTCCGGGAGGGAATTCCAAATAGATGGGGCTGCATGAGAAAAAGCTCTGTTGTTAGTTAATTTATTTGCTTTTATGAAATCATTAGGAGTGTTTAGTTTATTTGAGTATTTATTTATTTATTTAGCTGTATTTATATTCCGCTTTTCACCGGGTCAAAGCGGTCAATTGGGGGATACATTTAACATGAGGGGATATGAGACACATATGCTAATACTTACAGGGAACATGGGCAATGGAGGGTTAAGTGGCTTGCCCAAGACCACAAGGAGTGCCTATAGGACTAGAAATCCCAGTCCCTCCGGCCTGAGATTGCTGTCCCCAGGTGGGACTTGAACCCCGGCCCTCCGGCCTGAAGTATCCTTTTCTGTGCGTAGTTTTTTGAGATTCCATGCTGATTAGTTTGCTTAGTGGGATTGGAGCCATGTTATTTAAAGCTTTATATGTAGTTATTGTGGTTTTATATATTATCCTGCTTTGAATTGGCAACCAGTGTAGGGAAGCTAATATTGGTGTTATGTGCTGGAATGAGTGTGCTTTCATTATAATTCTAGCTGCTGCGTTTTGTGCTAATTGGATTCTTTTTATGTTTTGTTTCGTTATTCCTAAAAGAATTAGGTTGGCAAAATCAAAGTGTGGGGTTATTGTGGCCTGGATTATATTGATGAAGTCTAGTTGGTGTACTAAAGGGCGTAATTGTTTAAGGATTTTGAGTTTAAAATATATTTTCTTAATGGTGTTTCTGATGTGAGTATTCATCGTCAGATGTGTATCCAGAATAACACCTAGGTATCTTATTTCGTTTTTTATTTTAATGTCATGATTTTGTAATGTTATGTGGGTTGGGGGGATATAAGATTGGTTTTTTGTTACAATTAGGACTTCTGTTTTTGAATGATTAATGTGGAGGTTTTGAGCTTTTAGCCATGTTGTGATTTCATTGAAACAATCTAATAGTAGTTTTATTGGCAAATTAGGGATTGTGAATGGGATGTACATCATAATATCATCTGCATATAGATGATAGTATACTCCAAATTTTTTAAAGATATTACAGACTGGTTTTATGTAAATATTAAACAGGAGGGCTGATAGTGCGGAGCCTTGTGGGAGTCCAATTTCTTGTTTATATATGGTTGATGTTTGGTTACCAATTCTCACATTTTGTGTTCGATTATTTAAGTAAGAGGTAAACCATTTGTGTACAGTGGCATTTATTCCTATTTGTTTCAGGTTATTAAGCATTATAGTGTGGTGAACACTATCAAATGCTGCCGAAATATCAATAAATAAGAGTATAAATGCTTGTTTATGATTATCAATCCCTTTCAGTAGTACATCAGTTAAGACTGTTAAGAGTGTTTCAACTCCATGTTGAGGCCTAAATCCATATTGGTGCTCGTCAAGTGGGTAGGATGAATCTAGGTATTCTTGTGTTTGGATTTGTACCACTTTTTCTATTATTTTAGCCAAAAAAGGGATACTTGAGATAGGTCTGTATGATTTTGGTGATGTTTTGTCAAGCGTGTTGTTTTTGAGAATTGGACGGATTTGTGCATGTTTGAGCATAGATGGGAGGTTTCCTTGAAGTAACGAGAGGTTGACTATAGGGAGGATATATGATAGTAGTATTGAGAGTGTACTTTTTATCCATGTTACTGGGCATGGATCCAGAAAGGAAGTTGTAGTGTTGAGGTTAGAAATGATGTTCTTTAGTGCTTCTTTTGATATAGGGTGAAATTTTGACCATTCATCTGAGCAGTGATGGACTGTATTTATATTGTTTAGAATCATTATAGGTTGCATAGATTTGTTTTGATAGTGGTTGGCTAAGATTTGTACCGAAATATCAGTGATTTCAGTGTTAGATGTTTGAGGATTATTAGTAAGATTTCTAACAATGGAGAATAGTTCTCGTGGTCTGTTATAAGATTTTGATAAGATTGCCGCGAAATAAGATTTTTTTGTATTATCTAAGGTCTCTTTGTATTTTGTGAGATAGTTGTTATATATTTCCTTGATGATTGATTTGGTTTTGCGCCATTTATGTTCTATTTTTCTTAGTTCTTTTTTCATTTGTTTTAGCGTGTTGTTGAACCATGGTGTTCTGTTTATTTTTAAATTAGAGGGCTTTTTGATTCGTTGATCAGATGCCTCCTTATGGGGCTGGAGTGCCCACTGCGAGAAGCTGCGCACCCAGGGGATATGGTCACCTGAGGAAAGCCAACAGCAGATCAACCTGCTGAAACTCAGGGCCATCTTCCTTCCACTAAAGGCTTTCCAGCACCTCCTACAGCACCAGTCAGTGCTTGGCCAGACAGGCAATCAGGTCACAATGTTCTACCTGAACAAGCAAGATGCACAGGCTCCTACTGCCTATGCCAGGAGGCAGTAGCCTCTGCTCATACTCAACAAGTCAGCATATGCTCCTCCAGGTGGCATATCTCCCAGGCCAGGACAACACCCTGGTGGACAGGCTGAGCAGGGTCCTCCAACCACACGAGTTGCACCTGGACCCAGGGGTGGCACAGCGACGGCACAGCAACTGTTCAGGCTCTGGGGCACCCCAAACTTTGACCTCTTTGCCAGCTCAGTCAGTGCTCAACTACTGCGTATTTGCTGCCTGCACCCAGGCTGGATTGGGCAGATGCCTTCCTCATCTCGTGGTTGGGGGGTCTGCTGTATGCCTTCCCTCCCATGCCACTAATAGCGCGGACCCTCTTCAACATCCAGCAAGACAAGGCTTCCATGATTCTGGTGGCCCCGAGGTGGCTCAGGCAGTCTTAGTTCCCCCTACTGCTTCGTCTCTCAACAGAGCTCCCTGGGATTCTTGACACAGGAAGAGGGCTCCATCCTTCACCCCAATCTGGGATCCTTGTCCCTCATAGCATGGCTGCTGAACAGGTCGCTTTAGCATCACTCAACCTCCCCAGGGAGGTAGAGGAAGTCCTCCTGGCCTCTCACAAGGACTCCACGAGACAGGCCTATGCCTTCAAGTGGTGCAGATTTTCCTTATGGTGCATGGAATGCCGGGTAAACCTGTTCTCCTGCCCGGTACACACAGTGCTGTGGTACTTGCTCCACCTCTCGCAGTCTGGGCTTAAGTCCAACTCCATCCAGGTGCACATGAGTGCACTCTCCGCAAACCATCACTCCATAGAGGGCAATCCTCTTTTCATGCAGCCCTTGGTTACTCAGTTCATGCAAAGCTTACTGCTTTCTAAGCCTCCCATGTGTTTGCCCCCGGTGGAATGGGATCTCAATGTGGTCCTAGTGTAACTCACCAAGCCACCCTTCGAGCCCTTGGCTACATGCCATTTGCACTACCTGTCCTGGAAGGTGTCCTTCCTGGTGGCACTCACTGCCCGCAGAGTCAGCAAGCTTCAGACCTTGGTGGCCGAGTCACCATACACCAGGTTCTACAAGAACAGGGTCATACTCCGCACTCACCCACAATTCCTGCCGAAGGTGGTATCTGATTTCCACCTCAACGTCCCACCTTCTATCCTCGGCCCCACGCTGACAAGGCATCGGCTGTGCTCCACACGCTGGACTACAAAAGGGCTTTGTCATTCTACCTGTGGCACACTCAGAGCCACTGCAAAGCCTCTCAGCTTTTCATTTCATATGACCCCACTTGTTTGGGGGAAGCTGTCACCAAACGGACTCTGTCCATCTGGGTGGCGGACTGCATCGACTTTGCCCACAACCAGGCTGGGCTGCCGTTGGAGCATCGGGTCATGGCACACAAAGTCGGGGCTATGGCAACTTTGGTTGCAAGCCTACGCTCTGTCCCTATGGCAGACATCTGCTGGGCCGCCACCTGGTCCTCCATTCACACTTTTGCAGCTCATTACTGCCTGGAGAGAGAGTCCCGATGGGACAGTGCCTTTGGCCAGGCCATACTCCATAATCTGCTGGGGTTGAGGCAACTCTTGCCCTTTGACCCTTCTTATTTAGGCTACCGGAGCCATGGTTCTCCCTGGACGCTGGGGTCCTCAGAGTCTGTCCTCAGATTTGCTTGCAGTTGCTCATGGCTGGGCTATGGTTTTTCTCTACAGATTCTCAGTAGCCTGTAGCTAGGGAGTCCCATATGTGAGGACTGACTTCTTGCTTGTTCCTGGAGAAAATGTAGTTACTCACCTGTAACAGGTGTTCTCCAGGAACAGCAGGAATCAGTCCTCACAACTCTCCCTCCTCCCCTTGGAGTTGCTGTACAATTTTTGACATCCTTTTTTGTTGACTCTAGCTATGTCATCTGGCTGAGCAAGATGGCACCATTGGGTGGGAAGGGGGACCACGCATGCATGGTAGCATCTCCCAAAGGCTTTCTTTGAAAGCTGGAGAGATGCTTCCACACTGGACTACGTCGGCATCGACCTCACCCATATGTGAGGACTGATTCCTACTGTCCCTGGAGAATACCCGTTACAGGTGAGTAACTATGCTTCCCACTACCTTTGCTGCTCTCCAAAACAATAAAAGATTATGAGCATGCTCCCAATTATTTTCTGAATACTGTTGCCACTTCAACTAAAGATATTACTAAAACCTTTGGACAGGTACGTTGGAAACATTCATTCCCCCCCCCCCCCCTTCTATGGAATGAAATCCCTCAATTTCTACCGAAATTAAGGCATGTCTGTAATCTCAGTTAGGCCAAACACTATCCGTACAATTTTGAAAATATATTATGAGAAATCAATAAGCAGTCTATTCTTGATAGGCTCAAAGAGCATGGATCATATGTACTTGTGAACTCTGTCTATTTGCTGAATACATAAGATGTGTGTTTTCTCTCTTTCTCTATTTTCATCTATCCATCTCCCCTTTCCTATCAGTTACATAGAAACATGGCGGCAGAAAAAGATCACATGGCCTATCTAGTCTGCCCTTCCATATCACTGGAGTTCCTTTCAGCTCTCTTTGATTATAAACTGCTTTGAATTTTCTATAACAAAAGGCAGTATAGAAAATAAATAAACTGTAAATTGTAACTTTATAGTCATTTTCCATTGGGTGAAAGACTCACCAGTCATCTACCAGATGGCAACCCTTTGCCCCACGGGAGCTTAGAACCCCTTCTGACCCCCAAACAATCCAATGTTCGGTCCATCAAGCAATTGAAGTTCCCAACCCAAATTATGGGGATTCCTGAACCTTTGGTTTGTTATTTGCTTAACTTGTAATAGAAATCATGGCTGTAGAAATTGGGCCCACCTCCTTGCCCATCAGTTTGGAGTGAAATAGTAAGTATCTTTCCCCAGAATCCTTAATTATTTGGATAATTTGATGGGTCAGGCTTTTGCTAATTAAGATGCCAATGCAAAAACCCTGCACTAGAGCCCAGCACTAAAGCTCCAGAACAGGTTTCCTAATGCAAATTTAACACTGACCTTTTTGCGCAGTGATGCTGTAAGCAAACAGCATGCAAATTAGCTGTGTGCAAAACGTCATCACTAAACAAGGAGAACAAGCCAAATGTATGCATACAGAGGTCTGTGTCAGCAGCCCCTGTATTTTGTGCAAGTTTGGCATGCTGTCCTGGAATAAAAAGATCACCTGACGTGAAGTTCAGCACTTCACCTCAGATGACCCAGGAACAGATCCCCTGATTTTTGGCCCAACAAATGGATGGGGGAACCAATGCCCTCTGGATACCAATCCCCCCAACCAGAACAAAAATCTCCTCTAGCCTCTCAAAGAAATCATTGGTGGGCCTCCCCATACCCTGGACCCCCTTCTAATCCCCCCACAGTACCTTTAGAAAGTTGCCCACACACTCCTGCTTCCCCGCTGACATCTTTCAAATTGGTAGCACTTGACTCTCATATGTGCATCATAAGGATGCACTACCCAGAGTGGGGAAGTTCAGTCTGCCGAATAAGGAGAAAAGTCCTTATTTGGTAGACTGACATTTCACCCACCCCCAACGGTGCATCTAGCATGGGAAAATCTGTGGGAAAATGCTGCGATAGAGCATAACACAGGGTTTCTGCATTGACCCCCTAAAATAGCAACCCTAGCCTGTCTGGCATTTAAAGAAACTGAAATTACCTTCAACTCCATTTCAATTGGGCATGTTCTGCATCCTCTAGGTGCATTTCCTATAAAAAGCTATCTTGAACGCCATGATGCTGTAAAACCTGCAAAACTTTATGAGGATCATTTAAAAAGAGATGGGCATGGTTTAGATGTGGATGTCTGAATGGAAGAACATAAGAACATAAGATATGCCATACTGGGTCAGACGAAGGTCCATCAAGTCCAGTATCCTGTTTCTAACAGTGGTCAATCTAGGTCATACATACCTAGCAGTTTCCCCAAAAGACACAGGTTCCACAATGCTTGTATTGAGGCAAGCAGTGATATCCCGGGTCCCTTTTTTTTTTTTTTTTTTTTAATTTGAAGGCAGCATATAAGTACAACAGGTGTTAAACATACAGGCTCTAATCCTAGTAAAGGTACAAAAAGAAACACCGGTACAGCATCCAAAAACATTGTTAACAAAGCCCTCTTTTTTTTTTTTTAATAATAGTTTATGAACCCTTTTTAATAATAGTTTATGAACCTTTCCTCCAGGAACTTGTCCAAACCTTTTTAAAACCCAGCTACACTAACAGCTTTTACTATATCCTCCGGTAACAAATTCCAGAGTTTGATTACACGTTGAGTGAAAAAATATTTTCTCTTCTTATTTGTCTTGAATAGTTTTTACTCTCTAGCTTCAATGCATGTCCCCTAGTCTTTCTATATTCTGAGGACGTAAACAATTGATCTACGTTTACCTGTTCCACTCCATTCATTAATTTATAGACCTCTATCATATCTCCCCTCAGCCGTCTCTTTTCCAGGTTAACCTTTTTAGCCTGTCTTCATCCCCTTTACCATTTTGGTGACTCTTCTCTGAACCTTTTCTAATAACGCTATATCCTTTTTAAGATACGGCACCCAGAATTGCACACAATATTCAAGGTGTGGTTGCACCATGGAACGATACAGAGGCATTATAATATCCTTTGTTTTGTTTTCCATTCCTTTCCTTATGATACCTAGCATTCTATTTGCTCTCTTGGCCGCCGCTGCACACTGGGCGGAGGGTTTTAACATGGTATCCACAATGATGCCTAAATCTTCTTCCTGGGTGGTAGTTCCTAATGTGGAACCTTTTATCGTGTAACCATAGTTTGGGTTGTTCTTCCCTAGGTGCATAACTTTGCACTTGTCCACATTAAATTTCATCTGCCATTTTGATGCCCAGTCTTCCAATTTATCAAGATCCTCTTGCAATTTTCCACAATCCTCATGGGTTTTAACAACTTTAAATAGTTCTGTGTTGTCTGCAAATTTGATAACCTCACTCGTTATTCCCTTTTCCAGGTAATTTATGAATATGTCAAAAAGCAGCGGACCCAGCACAGATCCCTGGTGTATGCCACTATTCAGCTTTCTCCATTGGGAAAATTGGCCATTTAGCTCTACCCTCTGCTTTCTATCTTTTAACCAGTTCCTGATCCACAATAGTACGCTGCCTCCTATCCCATGACTCATTAGTTTTGCCAAAAGTCTCTGATGAGGAACCTTGTCAAAAGCTTTCTGAAAGTCCAAATACACTATATCAACCAACTCACCTTTGTCTACCTGTTTATTCACACCTTCAAAAAAACATAACAGATTAGTAAGACAAGATCTTCCTTGTCTAAAGCCATGTTGGCTGTCTCCCATTAAGCCATGACTATCTAAATGTTCAGCAATTTTGTTCTTTATGATAGTTTCTACCATTTTTCCCAGTACTGATGTCAGGCTCACTGGTCTGTAGTTTCCCGGATCACCCCTGGAACCCTTTTTTTAAATTTAATCTTTTTATTTATTGTAAATAGTTTACATATTAGACAGCATACATTTTGATTCCATTGTAAGAAGTTAACATATTGAAACATTTTAGACAATATACACTTTAAGATAACTTAAAAAGCATACATATTGAAACAATGTAAACAGCATACATATTTAAAAATTGGCATTACGTTGGCCATCCTCCAATCTTCAGGTATTACAGATGATTTTAATGATAGTTCACAGATTACTAATAGCAGGTCTGCAATCTCATATTTCAGTTCTTTCAACACCCTTGGATGTATGCCATCCAGTCCAGGTGATTTGCTACTCTTCAGTTTATCAAATAGTTGTAATACATCTTCCCGATGTATTACAATGGATGTATTACAAGGAATGTACAAGATGACATTTTACTTACCAGATAATGTTTCTTCCTTGAGTCCTGAAAAACCAGTCCAGACAAGTGAGTTGTGTTCCCCTGCCAGCAGACTGGTGGAGACAGATAACCAATGAAATGCCCAGATTTCAATGACATGCCTCTATCAGCCTGAGCCAATAGAGGCCTCCTCAAAGTTCATCCCAAAGCATATGGAAAAGCATGGCAAACCTCACATAATCTTAACGTGGGCAACAATGATGAATCAAATAGTAGAGAAACTATGTACAGGAGAGATTGAACAGCAGGCTGTCAGTAGGATATGGACCTGCAGAGCCAAGCATATAAAATCATAGCGGACCAACGTACCGCCACAACAGAACAGACCAAACACATTTCCAGGGGTGGGTCCTGGAATGGTCTAGCAGCACTCAAGGAAAGGACATTATCTGGTAATTAAAATGTCAGTTTCCATATCTTTCTGCTACACTAGTCCAGACAAGTGGGATGAACCAAAGCTACACTTTCACTGGGCGAAAAGAAGATATTGTAACATAATATATGAAGGCAGATAAAGACCAGTATGGTCCATCTAGTCTGCCCAGTAAAGTGGCTAGAGTGGTTGTAACTGCAGCTCTGTGCTGGTCACCCCCCTTTATGCCTGTGTTTAGGGCTGTACCTGCTGCTCTGTTCAGGTCAGCCCCCCATTACATGCCTTTATCCTCCTAGGAGGGAAATTGTTAAGGACCCATTCCTACCAGAATATGCTCTTGATTATTTCCAGAAACGGGAAGACTGTCGTGAATATCCATACCTGTAGCATTCCATCGCTGGAAGAAACTTGAGGAATGCCGTCAGATCTCCCTCCCGGGAGAGGCGGAAAAGTCAGCCTCCACATAAACCTCTGATAGAGAAAACACTTTTTTCGTTTTTGTTTTTGAATCAGATTCCCCAAATCTTGGACATACCCCAGCTGACCCAAATCTCCAGAAGGCAACCTCCACCTGGGTCACTTAGAAGAAGGCACTCAAGCCGGGCTTCTACACTCTGCCCATCCCTCATGTGACTAAACCCTAGGGGATCCAAAGGCTGCAGGGTCTGAGTTGAAACGCCAAAGTCCAGGTTTGCTGAAGAAGGAAAATAATTCTGGGGAGGACAACCCAGATTCCAGGAGCTCACCTCCCTGAGAATGATCCCCAATACAGAGGGCACAGCTGGAGCCGAGCCTTCCGAAGAAGGGGAGCAGCCAGTTGTCAGAACTCAAGGCCGGACTGTTATTCTTACCCACAGCGCCATCAGTCGCCTCCTACCTTGAGGTGGAAAATGTCGGGCCAAATCCCTTCGTTGGAAGAAGGGAGATGTGCCCACCAGTCAGAGGCTGCCATGCAGGATGAATCCAATCAGGAGGCTCTTCACTTGCTGGAGGCCAAACAACTCTTCCTGGAAGAAGACAGAAAGAATTAAGGCAAGGCAAACATTTGCACACACTAAGGCTGCATAGGCACAAAAGTACATGCTAATGGAGCACATACATAAGCGCACGTTAAAGCTGCTCAGGCAGAACGTACGCTGGGACGGCTTGGGCACAAGGCACACAAAGGCAGAAAATGTTAACAGCATGTGCTGGCAAATGGTGAGAAGCGCCGACACCAAGCCACCACTCACCTGCAGTCCACCCTTACTTACGCTCCAAAACAGACAAGTGCGAGAGCCTCCAATGACAAAGTCAAGCTTTGGTACTCACCCCCTAGGAGCCTCAGACAAAGCAAACTATGTCAGGCTCAGTGCTACTCCCCAGACATTGTTTCTTTCTTTCTTATGTTTTCTTAACAGGTTTGCAGCCACATAACTCTGAGGTGTCTTCAGGGAGAGCTGGGGGGGGGGGGGGGCATTGAGATTGTGTGAGGCTGCTGATCTCTTCCAAATCCTTCCAGTTTTCTGACTGCTCAACAGGCCCATATCATGATAAGAGCAGGGAGCTGAACCAATTTTCCCTCCTCCTTTGACTACCGTAAAGACCTTAGTCTAGTGAAGCATCCCACATTCTGCTCAAGTGTCATTTACCAGCAAAATCAATCTTTATCCTCTCAGTTGTTCAGATTTTCTTCAGAGTTGTGAAAATCCAACCACTATCTGCTGGAGACAGAAGAATATTGAGGTGTCTTCTAGTGGCTCAGTCTGATAGAGGCATGGGAGTGATGTCATTGAAACCTGGACATTTCATTGGTTATCTGTCTCCACCAATCTACTGGTAGGGGAACATAACCCAGTTGTCTGAACTGGCTTAGTAGGACAATATGGAAAGTGCAATTACAGAACTGGGTAGATATGAATGTCTCCATGGATGGAACATCCATGTTTAGGCATCCTAACATAGGCATATCTGGGAGTGTTCTGCAACCTAGCCAGGGTGGAGTAAGGATGAGACATCCCAAGTGTATTTTGTATAGAGTATTGGATGTGCCAGGGGCGGCAACCAGATGTCCCAGCCTAGACCTGCTATAAACCACAAACAGGTATGGGAAAGACCCAGACTTCAAACCACCCACTCACCTCACCATGGGAACCACGCAAATCCAAATACAACCCCACATAAGATATCTCGGCATTATCATCGACCAAGCCCTAACCCTTAAGCAACAAATCAACAAGACCACAAGAACTGTATTCCACAAAGCAAAAACGGTACAACGTCTCCGACCCCTCCTTGAGCCGCAGGACTTCAGGACAGTAATGCAGGCTCTGACACTCCCTCATCTGGACTACTGCAACATAATCTACCATGGCCTACCTGCCACACAGACCAATCCCCTCCGAACTGCTCTAAACACCACGGCAAGAATAATTCACAATGCAAAGAAACGGGATCACATCACCCCAATTCTGAGAGACCTTCATATTCTCCCCATCGAAGCAAGAATCAAGTACAAAACTCTTCTACTCACCCACAAAACCATCCACCAACCACAAGCCACCCCACTCCGCGCCCTACTGCCTCGTCCGACCCACAGCAAAACAACCAGACAATCCTCCAACAGCTCCATTGCCATCTCCCACAAAAGAACCAAGACAACACAAAGGACCTGCAACAGGGCCTTTGAACTCTATGCTCCAACCCTCTGGAACTCTCTACCAAACCACATCAGGAACAACGGTGATCTACCATCATTCAAAAAGCAGCTAAAAACCATCCTATTCCGAGAACATCTCTGAATAAGAATCCCCCATCTTTTCCAAGAACTCTGGACCAAGAACTATGCTATCTTGTCAGTCTCTATGTTCACCCAAAATCATCATTGTTGAGCCCCTGGTGATGGCCCCCCCCATTTGATCGCCCCCCCCCCTTTGTTATGTGTTCCACCGCTTTGACCCGGTGAAAAGCGGGATATAAATACAGTTAAATAAATAAATAAATAAATAAAATAAATAAATAAATGGGACTGTGCTGTCCATGCTGACCACAAATGTGATTGTATTATGAGGTACATGAAGTCAAGAGAGAAGAGTCTGCCTATCATCCCTGTCTGCTGCATACCATTTTGTGTGATCCCCTGTGTCTCAACCACACTTCCCGTGCATCTGTCACTGTGCCACATCTCCGATAGATCCCCCCCAACAACCCCTATCCCACAACCTAGCCACAGCTGCCCCGCCATCACCCTGCACTGTTTCCTTGGACCCCCTCTCCCTGTGTCCCACCATCCACCCCTGTGCTCCTGCCATGGCAGTGGGAATGCATGTGTATGTGTGTGTGTTGGCGTGAAGAAGCTGAGGAGGGTGTGTGACCATCAGTGCGAGTGCAGGTATCACTGTCCATATCTGTATCTATCTGTGAATTGGTAGCACAAGGGTGCAGGTGAAGGGGGTGTAGGCCCCCATGGGTGTTGGTGGAGGGCAGCTGTAATGCAGAGTTTGAACTGGTAGTTGCAGTGATCATAGAGGCATATCTGAACAGGGAACGCGGAGAGGACACCCCTATGAGAGAGTGTACTGTGTGAGGGCACAATACATCGGGCTCACCGATGACCAGTGCCTAACACGTTCAAGGCTCTCTTTTCTCTTCTTTCTTCTCTCTTTTTTTGCTATTGTAACTATACTTTTGTTCTCGTGTCCTAACACTCCTCCCTCCCCTATGCTAAGGGAAATTCCTCATATAAAATAGCTGCTTGCAAGCAGTTTGAGGCTAGTAAGCTTGGAAATATATACTATAATCTTTCCCTTAGTTATTTATGGTGGAGGGGAAATAACATGCTACTCACTCTCAACCTAACTCTCCAACACTCTCTTCAACCACCCTACTCACAGTTCCATCCACACCCTCTCTACCCAAAGCTCACTCACTCCACTTTTTCACTCTTCAACTTACTACCCTCAGAACTGTCCAAGTCCACTCCCAAATCAAAATCCACTCATTTCACTTTCCCCTTTTCTTTCTAAAATTTGCTTAAATCCCCTCTATTGCCTCCTCTCAGAAGTAATTCTACCATACAAGGGTCTCTATTTCCCATTAAACCAAGCTACTCTTCTTCTTTTCTTACCTTAATCTCTGACTCTTACTTGAACTCTTTCAAAAGGGAAAAAACTCCTTATTCTAAATAAAACTACTTTTCTCCCCTTTCTTCTGTCCCCTTTTCCTGGTAGGGATTCCTTAACCCCTTTCTATTTACCTCACCTTGCCTTACTTTGAAAAATTAAAGAAAAAAAAGATTTAACTACACTTATAACCACTTAATTGAGGTTTCAGAGGATACTGAACCTATTCCTCCTCACTTTCTCATCTCTCTCTTAACTGTACCTACCAATCCTCTAATTCAGTGGTTCCCAAATGGGGTCACATCATCAGTGGATGGGGTCACAGAAACATGGCCATTTCCACTCCTCTCTGTACTTTCACTGGGACCTATGCCAAGTAGTGGAAATCACTAGTCAGTCTATGAGCCAGTGAGCATTCATAGGCACTTGCCCCCACCTGGGTAAGCTTCCTGTTAGACTGGAAACCCATGCTGAGTATTGGGATCTGTAAGCACACACTGACACTGACACAAAGAATTCTGTTCTGACTACTGCTGTTTTCTGCTTTAGATGAGTAGTGGGAGGGGAAGGAGGCTGGAGACTTGCTATTTTGATTTCATCATCATCTAGGGTCACCTGAATTTTCAGTTGCTAAAATGGGGTCATGACATCCGGTGACGTCGCCAAACCGCATCGACGGCTGAAATCAAGCTCCGCCGTTCATCCCCACAAAAGTGATTAATCTCCCTGGAAATAAAACTGTATAAACACCCCAAGTGGAGAGGAACGGTCACTGGGAACGGAGGCTGGAGGTATGACGACAGCGAGGAAAAAGACGGCAGATATAAAATATACATTCGCTGCGGTCAGAGGTGAGCAGAGAGAAGGAGGAAAAATGGGAGGTGAAGCGTACAGTGAGGCTGAGGCTGAGGCTGAAGAGCAGTTGAGTACCTTGGAAGAGGTGCAGAGCAGAAGTGCTGTGGTGCAGATCTCAAAGGAAGAGCTCTGGTCATGGTTTGGTGAGCTGAGATCTGAAATGGCGGGATTCAGAAATGATATGGAGGCAGCCATAATGGAATTTCGTGCTGATGTGCAGGAGCTGGGGAAAAGAGTGGAGGAAGCGGAAGGGCAAGTGGAAGAGGTGCAAAGCAATATGAGTGCAATAAACAAAGCTGTGAACAGTCTAGAAGCTGCGAAGGAACAGATTGAGTTAAAGCTGGAAGACTTGGAAATTTGTGCAAGAAGGCAAAATCTCCGAATAAAGGGGGTGCCGGAACATGAGGATTACAGAGACTGTGAGCAGACTGCATGAGATATATGTATGGCAGACCTGGAGGAGCCCGAAGATGGAGGGCAGGCACTGGAAGTAAAAATAAGCAGAACGCACCGCACGCTGGGCCCAAGGAGAGGGGAGGCACCACGGGACATTATTATTTGTCTCCATGACTTTAAAATTAAGGAAAAAATAATAAATAAGGTAAGGGGAGTAGGCCCCCTAGAGTGGAAAGGCAATAAAGTTGCAATCTTTGCGGACTTGGATGCGGCCACATTATAAAGCCAAAGAGAATGGAGAGGATTTACAATGAAGTTAAGAGAAGAGAACATTAAATATAAATGGCTGTACCCCACAGGAATTGCATTCACCAGTCAAGGCATCATAAGGCGGGTGTTAACAGCAACGCAATTGGTGGCAGAGATGAAAGAGGCAGGAGTGACACGTTTACCAGAGGTGGGAGAAGTGAGAAAACCTGCGAATGGACAGACAACAAGATGGCAGAGAGCGAAGAGCAAAGAGAGAAAGAGTAAATGTCTGATGCAAAAAAGAAAAGACATGGGACTGAGTAAATAAGCAGAGAAAAGAGAAATGGAAAAAGAATGGAAAACAGCAAGTCTGAAGGAGCCGCAAAGCTGGACTGAGTTTGTGATGTGTTGGGGGAGAGGGGTGTGAAATTGAATGTGAAGTGATAAGAAAGGGGGGGGAGATTAAGATAAGAAGAGAGTATAATGTGAAATGTATAACATGAGCGGAGGGGGGGATGATGTCTGGGAGGAAGCGGAAGCTACTAAATGGTAGAAAGAATGGGGAGGGGGAGAGGTCAGGAGGAAGGGAACTAAGGGAAGGGAGGAAGGGGTGGGAAGAGGGAGGGTACCTGGATCCTGTGTGTGTAAGAAGAGGAAGTGTAGAGACTAGTAGTTATGGGTAGTAATTAGGGTTGCCAACTGGCCGGTTTTCAGCCGGCCTGGCCGGTTTTTCCACGGCCAGGCCGGCTGCCGGCGCAGAGGCAAAACTGGCCCTTTAAAAGCCGGTTTTTTTGCTCTGGCCGCAAGATCGGCCGCGGCCGGAGCCAAAAACCGGCTTTTCTCCGCTTCAGAGGGAGCCGGGGAAGCCCGCGCGAGGCCCCGGCTCCCTCTGAACAGCCACCAGCGTGAAGAGCCTTTACCTTCACGCTGGCGGCTGTTCCTGTGAAGCCGCGAATGCTGGGAAAGGTTAAAGGTTGCCCTTTAACCTTTCCCAGCATTCGCGGCTTCACAGGAACAGACGCCAGCGTGAAGGTAAAGGCTCTTCACGCTGGTGGCTGTTCAGAGGGAGCCGGGGCCTCGCGCGGGCTTCCCCGGCTCCCTCTGAAGCCTCAGACAGCCGCGATGCTGGTCCGGGGGGGGGGGGGCAAGGACTGCATGGGCTGTGATGGGGGGACCTGGACTGGAAAAGGGCGAAGGGGGGGGGGGGGGAAGTGGACTGGAAAAGGGCTAAGGGGGGGGGGGACTTGGACTGGAAAAATGCTAAGGGGGGGGGGGGGACTTGGACTTGGACTGGAAAAGGGCTAAGGGGGGGGGACTTGGACTGGAAAAGGGCTAAGGGGGGGACTTGGACTGGAAAAGGGCTAAAGGGGGGGACTTGGACTGGAAAAGGGCTAAGGGGGGGGACTTGGACTGGAAAAGGGCTAAAGGGGGGGACTTGGACTGGAAAAGGGCTAAGGGGGGGGACTTGGACTGGAAAAGGGCTAAAGGGGGGGACTTGGACTGGAAAAGGGCTAAGGGGGGGGGGGACTTGGACTGGAAAAGGGCTAAAGGGGGGGACCTGGACTGTAAAAGGGCTAAGGGGGGGGGGGACCTGTACTAGAAATGGGGTGTGATGGGGGTGGAGGGGACCTGGACCAGAAAAGGGCTATGGGGGGGGGGGAACTTGGACTGGAAATAGGCTGTGATGGGGGGGGGGGATCTTGGACTGGAAATAGGCTGTGATTAGGGGGGCTAGTACTGCAAATGGGCTGTGATGGTGCGGGGGGACTCGGACTGCAAATGGGCTGTGATGGTGCGGGGGAACTCGGACTGCAAATGGGATGTGATGGTGGGGGGGCCTAGGACTGGAAATAGGCTGTGATGGGGGACTTGGACTGGAAATGGGCTGTGATTGGGGGGGGGGAGCTAGGACTGGAAATGGCCTGTGATGTGAGGGCTACCACTGGAAATGGGCTGATGAAGAGCTGGAATAGGACTGGAAATGGGCTGATGTGGGGCATGGGAGAATGGGACTAGAAGGGAGTGGATGCTGGGTGGGTCTAGAACTATAAGGGAACTGATTTGGGGGGAGGACTAGAATGGATGGGGAATGAGAATAGAGAGGGGAAAAAATATTTTGTGTGGAAGAAAAGTCTATGATGGGCCGGTATTGGGAGAGTAAGAGGGGCTTGAGAATGGAAGGGTGAAATTTAAACGGATGATAAAGGAATAAGGAAAGAATTGGGGGAAAGAGCAAAAGGGAAACAATCAGTATGTTAAAGCAGAAATAGAGAGAGAATGGAAAACATCTGAAAGAGAAGAAAGGACAAATGGATAGCTCGCAGAAGACACGAAGAAACCAGAAGAAAGTGACTGGAGCAATTGCAACTGAAAAATAAAACGCCCAAACAGAAGGTAGAAAAATACTTTTTATTTTGAATTTATTAACTGGAATATGTCTGGTCTGGGAAGTGTGTATTGCTAACATCTTTGCGTTTTTGTTTAGTGCAAGAGGAAAATACTTTATAGTTTTATTTCTCCAGTGTTGTACATTTCATGTTTGGATTTTGGGGTTCCCAGTTTAATTATTATCTGACCAAGGAAGTTAGCCTACACGTATCCTCGGTAATTTTTGTGGGTGGGGCCGGGGGCGGGGCAGGGGTGGGACTAGGGGCGGAGAATGGGTGGAGCATGGCGAGCCACAGGTGTCGGGTTTTTCTCGGTGAAAAAGTTGGCAACCCTAGTAGTAATCAAAAACAATTGGATGAATGTAAGATTGTAACCAAAAATGTGAAAGACTTAATTCCTGGTTTAAAAGACAGGCCCTATTGAAAGAGGGCAGCAGAGTAACAGCGGATGTTCTGTTTATACAAGAAACACATTAAAAAAGGTACAAGAAAGATGGCTGATGAGTAAAGAATATGATAAAGTGTATCTGGCCCATAACCGGGAATCGCCAAAAAGGGGAGGAGTGGGTATAATATTTGCAAAAGGATTGAATGTGGAAGAAGAGCATGTGGAGAGAGACTCTGGAGGGCGCTACATTTTGTGGAAAGGGAAAATAGAAGAAAGGCCCATAGTAGTGGGGAGTATATATGCGCCAAATACCCAGCAAGGACGGTTCTATGGGAAGTTGCATGAGGTGGTGGAACCCTACTTGCAAAGTCCAGTAATATTAGGATGGGATTTTAATGCAACACTGAATCCCAGAATAGACACCACGGGGGACAAGTGTGGGCCAAAGGGGGTAAGTAAGAAGTTGGGGAAGCTGCTGCATAAATTGGGTTCAGTGGATGTTTGGAGGCACATACATGGGAATAAGAGGGAATATGCACATTACTCTCACCCACATAAGAGATACAGTAGAATAGATATGATATGAGTGGATGGGAGGATCATAGAACAGGCCAAGAAGGTGGAGATCGGGCCTGTAGGCTGGTCAGACCATGCTCCAGTGGAGGCTTCCTTGAAGTTACGAAAGGAAGGAGATTGTTTGCGCTTTTGGAAGTTGAATAAGTCCCTTATAGATGAGTTGGAAGGGCAAAAAAGTATACAGAGCACTATAAGGGAGTATATGTGTCACAATGAAGGGGGTGAAGTGGGACTGGCTGGTGTATGGGATGGGTTGAAGGCGGTTGTAAGGGGACAGTGTTTAGCCTTGGCAGCGAGACGGAAAAGAGGAAAAGAACAGAAAGAGCGGGAGTTGTTAAAAGAGTTGAGGATTGGATGGATTTACAGCCCGGTTTTATAAAAAATTCTGTGAGGTTAGTCTGATCCTGCAGGATGTTTTTGATGAAATATTGAAAGGGGAGAAGTTACCAAGCTCTATGGAAACAGCTGGAGTAGTAGTTATACCTAAACCCGGGAAGGACCATGGGAAGTTTAAGTCTTATAGACCCATCTCCCTTATAAATTTGGATGCTAAGATATTAGCCAAAATATTGGCGGCCATATTGCAGAAATATATTCCAGGGCTAATAAAGGAGGACCAAGCAGGGTTTATTCTGGGCAGGCAAGCGAGTGATAATGTGCGTAAATTGTTGAATTTAATATGGCAAGTGCAAAGGGAGCAGACAGAATCTATAATGATTGCAGTAGATTCGGAGAAAGCCTTCGATAGAGTAGAATGGGCTTTTATGTTTGCAGTTATGAAGAAGATGGGATTGGGAGAGAACTTTCAGAAATGGATAGAGGCACTCTACAAAGAGCCTAAGGCATGTATATGCATAAATGAGGTGTATTCAGAGCAATTTAAGTTAGGCAGGGGTACAAGGCAGGGCTGCCCGATTTCTCCTTTGCTGTTTGCAATGGTAATAGAACCAGTGGCTGAACGTGTTAGGCAGAATAAGGATATACATGGAATAAAGGTGGGTGAGGAGAAATAGAAAATTTCATTATTTGCGGACGATGTGATGTATACATTAGGACAACCTGAGAAATCGATACCAGCACTGGTACAGGAGATTATGAAATATTGTGCGGTATCAGGCTATAAAATGAACATGAGGAAAACAGAAGTGCTCAAATTAAAGCTGAATTCACAGGATGAGGATAGGATACGGAAAACATTTCCATTTAAATGGGCTAGCAAAAGTGTGAAATATCTGGGGATCCAGATTAGTGCGGAGGGGTCTGAGCTATATAAGTTGAATTATGAGCCAACTGTAAATAATGTGCTAATGGAGCTGGTAAGACGGGATAAACCCATTTTCTCATGGTTGGGAAGGATAGCTATAGTGAAGATGAATATACTGCCCAGATTACTTTTTCTGTTTATGACCTTGCCTATAGAAATGCCTACAGCCATGATAAACTTGGTGCAGAGAAGAATCTTCTCCTTTATCTGGAGACGCAGGCCCCCTAGGGTGCAAAGGAAAATAATATATAGAGCAAAGAAGGAAGGTGGTCTGGCGGTCCCTGAGATTTTTCATTTATTTATTATTTATTTATTACAATCTTTTATATACCGCGCTATTCGGTATCAGCGCGGTTTACATAAAACAAAACCAAACAGAATAACAGACTATTCTGTGTTTACAGAGAACAGGTGAAAAAACTTGGGTAACATAGGGTAACTATATACAAATCTTAAGCATGTATTGGTGTCATAAAATTCACGATGATGCTAGGTATCGTTCTGAGAGAGTTGATGTGGCTATTTGATACTGAGGGTGTAACTATATTTGTCGTAGGTGGCCATGGCTTGGGGTATTGCTGAGTGGGTAGTATGAGAGGAATAGGTGATATTTAAGTGCTTTCCTGAACTGGGTTAGGTCAGTAATAGCACGGATGTTCGATGGTAGAGCGTTCCAGCATCTTGGGGCATAGAAAATGAAAGCCCTGTTTGCAGTAGTCTGAGTGCATTTTGTTAATGCTTTTGGAGTTATTAGTGTGTTGATTGCTATTGTTCTTCTGGATCTAGTAGGTGGAATTGTGTGGATAAGTTCTGTTAACGAGGAAGATGAGAGGCCGTTGATGGCCTTGAAGGTCAACAGTAAGGTCTTGAAAAGGAACCTTCCATGTACGGGGAGCCAATGTAGCTGCTTTAGGATGGGCGTCACATGCTCGTTTCTGGCGGCTCCCTGAAGGACCCTTGCTGCAGTATTCATGGCGAGTTGTAGAGGGTTAATGGTAGACTGTGGAAGGCCTTGTAGGATAGCGTTAGCATAGTTGAAATGCGGTAGAATTAATGCTTGGTATATAGTCCTGAAATCTTCTGGATCTAGTAAGGAGCGCAAATGCTTGAGAGATCGGATCTTGAAATAGACTGCTTTTACTATATTACTTATGTGCGCCCTCATGTCAAGATGCTGATCCAACGTGACCCCCAAGTATCGTATTGTAGATTTTGTTTGAAGTTCGGCTTCTTTGACTCTTACGTAAGGTGGTGGGGTGAAATTGTGGTCCCTTGTGATGAATAGCACCTCCGTCTTCTTGTGTTGGATACGGAGGTTTTGAGATTGGAGCCATTCTAAAACTGCGTCGAAACATTCTATCAGAGGGGAGAGGTTTAGAAGCTCTGTAGAGAACGGGGTATAGAGCAGGATATCGTCTGCGTATATTAAGCAGTTCACATCGAAAGATCTGATGAGATTGCAGATGGGCTGCATGTATATGTTGAAAAAGAGTGACGACAGGGAAGAGCCCTGTGGAACTCCCTGGTTTTGGAGGAAAGGTTTAGACGTTGCTGCTCCAGATTTTACATGTTGCCATCTTTCAGTCAGATATGATTTGCACCATTTTAGCGCGTTGCCGCAGATGCCCCTCTCTTCAAGCCATCCCAGGAGAAGTTTGTGGTTCACTGAGTTGAAAGCCGCGGCGATGTCTAGGAAGATAAGCACAAAACCTTGATGGATGTTGTTGATGCCTGTGATGATGTTACTGAAGAGGGTGGTGAGGAGGGTTTCTACGCCGTGGGACTCCCTAAAACCATGTTGACAATGGTCTAGTGGGGCTGCGGAGACTATGTGATCTTGTATTTGTCTTTGTACCTCCTTCTCGATGATCTTAGCTAGGAGAGGTATGCTGGCTATGGGTCTATATGATTCAACCTTCTGGGGGTTTAGCTTAGGGCTTTTTAACAGAGGCCTGATGGAAGTATGTTTGAGGACTGCGGGAAACGATCCAGTTGTGAAAGATAGGTTCATAAGTCTTGCTATAAAGGGACTGAATTCATTGCGTAGATCCTTTATCCAATAGGCTGGACAGGGGTCGGTTTGTGGTGGTATTGAGGGATGTGATGATGTCCTCTACGTATTTTCTGGAAGGTGTGGAGAACATAGGCAAGGACATTGTGCAGGTTGACTCTTGTGATGTGACCACTGAGACCTTATCTGTCTGGAGTAGTTTAGACTGAAGGTAATCAGCGAAATCTTGAGGGTGAATCTCGTTTTGCTGTTCTTGGGATGGTTCCTTTGATAAGGTTTTGACTAAGTTGAAAAGGTCGTGTGGCTTGTTCAGAGATCTTTTGAGTGTGTCTGTGTGATATTGTTTCATTTTCATCGAGATTGTATCTCTGTGAGCTGCTAGGTGAAGTTTGTATGCTGTTTGGTCTTCCATGGAGCGCGATTGACGCCAACGTTTTTCAAGCCTCCGTAAATGTGTGAGAGAAGACCGCAGCTCTGGGGAGTACCATGGTGCAGATTTTCTTTTCCTTGGGATGTTGTTAGCAATAGGACGTTGAGCAATCGCACTGAGGTTACTATTCCAGGCTGAGATCAGATTATCGAGGTTAAGTGTTGTATTGCTAAGGAGTGGGCAAGTCTCTGACAATATGAGTTTTCTGTTGAAAGGCCGAAAATTCAGTGATGAGGTATTTTTGGAACTGGTTAGCCTTGTATCTCCTTTCGATTGTTTGTTGTGAATGGGTATCAAGAAGTTGATGAGCTTGTGGTCTGACCAGGGTACGGAAGTAATAGATGTCATTAGGTCATGGCTTGGATTAGGAACTGTTACTGGGGCGAATACTAGGTCTAGAATGTTTCCTTTCAGATGTGTGGATTCCGTGATTATTTGTTTGTATCCCAGATCTTTGATAGCTTCCAGGAGGGTGGCCGCCTGATTGGGTTGTAGAGATGGGAGATTGAAATCTCCTAGAATCCAGTTTGGTAGGCTAGGATTGGCAGCTAGGTCTAAAATAGTTGGGAGATCATCAGGGGAGGATGCCGGGGAAGATATTATGAGGTGGCTCAGTTGCGAGCGATAATGGGGTGGAGGTTGGAGAAGGAGGGGCCTCAATGGAGTAGAATAGAACAGATGGTGGTAAGACCCAACTACATTATGGATTTGCTGTGGAAGAATAGGGAGGAGAGAGAACGAGGCCTAGTTAAGAACCCATATATGACAAGTACATTTAGAGCCTGGGATAGGAAGCATAAGGTGTTGACAAATATGGGAGGAAATATTAGGGCACAGCGGATTACACAATGTGAGGGGTTTCTGGTGGGAGAAAGTTCTTGGATATTCCAAAGATGGCAGGAGAAAGGGTTACAGTACTAACTGAAGCTGGGCAATTAAGGCCGTTTGATGAGCTGCAGCGAGAGTTTGTCAGACGGCTGCCTAGGGTGAGAACTTACACAATCTTGACGATGCATATACTCATATGATTCTTGCAAGGTATTGTGGGTATTGTAGTTCATTCACTCCCAAACACAGCTGATGACAATAATTTGAGTTGTGAAACCAAGTGGTAAGATCAATAAAATACTTCTTTTATTGATGGGGTTTAATTCACCCAGCACATGTATGCTTGATAGCACTATAAATGAGGTTACTTGCTTGCAGTGTTTAAAATGGATAACAAAAAGTCACAAAGTAAACCAGAAACAACCTTCAGCTTGTCAGGCAATTAGCTAATGTTTTCTTAGCAAATAATTACCAAATACAAAGGCACAAAGTAAAGAATAAACTTTGCTGGTTAGGTTAACTTCTGCTTATTTTTCCATGCCGATCTCAGCAGTGATTCTCCCTTGCTCACACACACAATCAGGTGCAGCCCTAATTACTATCAATGGACCAGCTGAAAGCCTTTAGCTGGCTGGCTGCTACTGTGTGAACCCAAATCCTGCTTTAAGAGCTGTTTGCAGTGGAAATAAAGAACAAAGTTAGGTTTCTTTGTGATGGCTGATGTGTTTGCTCATAGAAAACTAGCAATAGCATTTAGATAAAGAACAGTCCATGTAAATAGTTTCATCTGCTGTATTTCCCCCTGCATCAACAATCATAGGGTCAATATCATACATTGGCACAGATGAGTCTTTCATTAAGGCACTATCATGAGAATGCTTATTCCCTTGCTGTCATTCTCTATTATAGATAGGGTCTGGATCAGTGTTCATACCTGAGCCTCTCCTGCTATCATTATTCCTCTCTGTATAGCCTGGCCAATATGTAATCCAATTCTGATGTCCAGCCTTCCAATCTTGATCCCTGGACACTGGATCTTCTCTCACATACCTTCTGGCCTTGGTCTGAAAGTCCCTTCCACATGCAGTCTTCTCTCTTCCAGGTAGCCACTGGTGATTCCTATCTCTGCCACTCCATTCCTCTGGCTGAATCCAGTCCAATGGACTCTGCTGGCTTTTGGAATACCTCCCAGTATGAGTACTGCCTTGGAATCTCCCAGACCTTCCAATGGCCTTTCTTCTCTTCCTTCCAGAGAGTTTCCTTCTTTCTCTATCCGCTTGGCTTGGCTTCTGTTTCTCCAGGTGATACTGGTGCTTGAGCTTGTAGCCGTTGCTGTCTCTGTATCTCTTCCTCCCTCTGTAGCTGTTATCTGAAGAATAAGCTCTATTCTTATTCTGTCCTAATGTGTGCTGCTCCCTAACACAGCGCAGCTGTGTTGAATCAGGCCCTGCCCTTTGAGATGAGTGCTTAGGGATTACCTCATAGCTCTCTTGATTGCACACACATTCTCTCACTTCAGCCCCTCTCATGGCTGCTGGAAACCTGGTGCATTCTGGGACTGGTAGTCTTTTATGTGAAAACTCTGTTTTCTTGCTTCTACCAGAACTGACAGGTTGCTTGTTCAGAGTCACATCATCTTTTCTATAGCTCCTACCTGAGCTATGATAAGCTTCCTTATCACAAGTTCCAAATAGAAAAGAGTGATTGGTTGGGCTATTTTCAACTGGCACACTTTTTAGGGGGAAAAGTTATAAAAGAAGTCCTGAAAAGCACAGAGACACTCTTTGAGAAGATGTTTAGGGTGGGGGTCTTATCAAGAAGGGTGATTTTTAGGCTCTATAAGGCCTTGAGTGGCTCCATGGATCAAGGAACACATATGAAGGTCTGGGAGGCAGACCTGGGGGGTCATTGGGATATACAGAGTTGGGAAAACATATATGATGGGGTTAAAATACCAGTGGTTTCGGCAGCAATCCAAGAACATGGTTATAAGATGTTGTTCCGAATGTGTCTAACCCCAATAAGGTTGTGTAAGATGGAGAGATATAATGATACAATGTGTTGGAGGGGGTGCAGAGAATGGGGGGAGTATATGCATATGTGGTGGAGCTGCCCAGTCCTACAACAAACATGGCAGTGGTTGAAGGATCTCATGCGGGAGATGGTGGGCTGGGTGGGAGATATTACACCAGCGGGAATATTAATGAGTGAATGGGGGGGGATTCGAAGAGCGATATGGTATATATGTTGAAGATGCTTGCACTTGGAATGCGGATGGAAATAGCGAAGGGATGGAGGTCTGTGAGAGCACCTGCACCTGAAAAGATATTAAGTAGAATAGCATATATTTATAGGATGAGTGAGATTAATGCATATAAAATGCACAGGATTGAGAGTTTTCAAAGGAGAGATGGCAAAAGTACATTGAGTGGTTACAGAAGGAAGATAATGAGGTAGTGGGCTGATACTAATTAAGAGTATCAAAGGAAATTGTTAATAAGGAGGAGGGGAACACCACAGGATCCAGGGAGGGGAATAGAAGAGAATATTAAAATAATAAAAATTGTACAGGTAAATTGGAGAGGAACCTAGACTGTTAAGTATTGTACAGTAAGGCTAGAAGGGTAAGCAGGTGCATGTTGTGATTATGGATATAGTTGGATGAAGTTTATACCAGTGTTTTGTAAAGCAGTCGATAAATTATGTATTCCTTTGTGATGTGCCAAATAAAAATAAAAATTATAAAAAAAAATTGAGGTCATATGGGATAAAAGTATGGAAAGCACTACTCTAATTTCCCAGAAAATTCATCAAAACCCATTCAGATTCAGTCACACCATATTTATCTCTCTTCTATCCTTCACCAGACACCCAGATTCCACACTTTCCAACACATTCAGAGGCCTCGGCCATCAGACATCCCAACACACATCCTCACTCATCCAACAACAGCCACCAACTGACTCGCCTCAAGTATACTCACTAGCATTCTAATTAACCCTAATCGGTGTCCCCACATCAGGTGATGTCATCAAATAGTCCTGGGGGGGGGTCTCTACTCTTACCTCTAAAATCCCCCCCTTTTGAAACCCCATTAATTTTCCCTTCATTTCCAACACAGAGATTTTTCTTCCTGTCCTTTCCCTTCAGCAGGCTCAGTGAGAGATTTTGACTGAACTGGGTTAGTAACAGCTCTTCTAGCAGCTGTGCCACACAACAACAAAGCATCCAGTCGGAATTCCTCCTCCACATATCCCAACCAGGCACTTTCTATTCATAAAATCTTCAGCTTTTACCATTAATAAACAATTCATTCATTTATACATTACCAAAGTTATTTTGACAAAGGCATTCTTTCTATACTTTTAAAACTTCAAACACATTTTAATTTTCTCATTTACAACTTATGCAAATTGCCATAAACTTGTACTCCAAAACAGCTTTAAACCCACTTTCCAGTACTTTATAATCCTCCCTCACCCCTCCTGGATCTCCTCCTACCTTAATTGTCCATTTTTACCCACTTTATCCCATTTTCCCAAATCGCAGCAAAGAAAAAAAATAAAAGCATTAAAAATGAAATAAACCCACCGAGTTCCTCCCTAACTCTCCTTCCCCCTCTGAACCCTTCTCCTCCCTAACCCAGCCCTTAAAATTGAATGTATTAATTTTTTCCATTTCAGATGTTTAACTGTAAAGCATGGCCCCTTTAAGGCCACCTCCGTTGCTTTATGTCAGTCCTGGCAGTACTCAAGCCTTTCCTTCCCTCTTTTTCTTTTCCAAGGCCTCCAGCCTTTTATTCTACCCTGGCCCTCCTCACAGGACCAAAACCTCCTGTTTCCAAGGCCCCCTGCCTCTCCCCATGATTGTAGTCCTGATCAGGCCCAAAATGCCTCTCCGACCCCCCACCCCCAACCACATTGGGGAGAGCCGCAACCAATTCTGGGCTTCCCTGCCAACATCTAGGTTAGCCGTGGTAACCACAGCACTCCCCAATTCCTTCTTCCTCCTCCTACTCTGATCAGGGACAGCCGTGGTTACTCGTGGCTCCCCAATCACAGCTCCTGCCTCCTCTGATGCCTTCACAGGGCTGCAAGCCAGGCCCAATGTCAACTGCAGCACTTGTGGTTCATCTGAAGCCTGCCCTGCAGCCTGCCGCCACCTCTTCCCTTCATTTTTCCACCTGCACTGCTGCTGGGGTTAAAGCCAGCATTTCTCAACCACTCTCACATGCTGGCTTTAACCCCGGTGCTCCCCCCAATGCCAGAGCACTTCTTTTTTTTATTATTTTTTTTAAAACCCACTCCTCACAGGAGTGCCAACCTGCCCTCTATTTTTAGAAAACACTTCTGCAACCCAGCCTTTTCCCTCTTTTGTGGCAGGGAGAAAGAAGAAGAATTTGGATGTCATTAACAGTCTCGGATCCCCTGCCTCCAGCAGGTAACTTTTATTTATTAAAAACCTTTTCCTTCGAGTTACACTAAGCATATTGGGCCCGATATAATTATGACAGCTATGTGCCGCTGTGGCCCATAGCCATCTGTGTCGACCCTTAATCTCAGATATTCAATGCTGGGGTCCATATGCGGCCCTAGTATTGAATATCCAGATTTGTCGCATAGCCTCCCAGCTGCAGTAGCTAACCAGGCAGCGGCGATCTTGCATTCTGCCCAGTTAGCCCCTGTGGCTAAAAGATAGGTGAGCTTTTGGTACTCCTATTTTTTAGCCACAGGTCTAAGAAATATCACCATTGCCCAGTTAGCGCTCCTCCCCAGAACTCCCACAACACATTCTAATGCTAAGCAGTTAGCATTGGGGCGTGTAGGGGAGACGATTGGGGATATTTAGTGGCACTAACCATGTTAGTGTCGTTGAATGCTCCACTGAGTGGCATTGATATGGTTTACAGAAACTGGGTCCATTGTATATATGTATAGACAGAAGACTGAGAATAACATCAATCATTTTAAGCTGGAACAATCATCAAAGAGATTATACAAAAAGTAACATTCAGCATTTTCCAAGTTTTATTTTTGTATATGAAGAATAAGAAATTAACGGATCATTAATTTAAAAAAAAAATCCAAACTATAGACGGGGGGGGGGGGGGGGGGGGGGGGGGGGGGCATATTCAAAATGGTTTAGCTGGTTAGTAAACCTGCTATCTGTTCCATGTAACAAATGTTCTGTTCGATATAAACCACTTTGATCCAGTGAAAAGCAGTATATAAACCTAGCTAAATAAATAAAATAAACTGCGGTCAGCGGGATATTCAGCAGCACTAAAGCGGTTAGTGCTGTTGAATGTCCCCTCATACCTGGTTTAAACACCTCAACGCTAACAGCTTAGCATTGGAGCAGAGTAGAGGCAGCGACATACTGTAGATCAGCCAGTTAGCGGCCATATTCAGCCGCTAACCTGCTAAGCTAAACCGGCTAAAGTTAAGCCGAGAAAACACTGTCCTAACTTTAGCTGGTTTAGCTATCTGACCAGTGATTGAATATCGCTGCTGACCAGATTGCTAAATCGCTATCCAGCAAAACTGGATATTCAGCCCCGGCACTGAATAGCCGGGCCTATTTTAAAGCAGCGATGGCCAGCCACTTTACTAGGACTGGCCACTACCGCTGAATATGTCCCTCAACATTTTTAAGTAGATCATTTGGGAGCTCTCCAGAGCAGACCTAAGACTATCAATTATCAAAAAACCTATAATGCAGATTCAAAAGAACATTTCTAAACAGAGAAGAAACCGTATGAAATGTTACAAAATAACTGACCTCTGGCCTGGCAGTCAGCATCCCTCAATGCAGCTCCCTGGCTCATTGCTCTGCAGTAACCTCCATGCTGACCGCTTAGCTGTCCTGCCTAGCCCCAGCCTTGCTACTATCCCCTAGAGCCGGCTGCCCAGTATGCAAGAAATTCTTTGATCCAACCATTACCAAGGAGTAAAGAAACTAACTCACATACAGCCATGAGCCAGCTGCATTCCTTCTATAGTGCTGAGGGGGGCAAGGCGGATCAGAGCTGACAGGCACAGCACTCAATGGAACAGGAATAGGTGGGAGGAAGGGTCTTGTTTAACTTAGAAAGGAGGAAGGGCTGTCCTTGCACAGCATACTTTCTGCTCCATGGCTTCATTCCTACTGCCAGTCTGCAGAAGGAATAGTTCTGTCTTTGATATGTTAACGCTTAATCTGTTTACCCTCCGGTGATTTTTTTTAAACATCTAAGAGTTTCAAGGGAATGCCTTCTTTCCATGCAATGTGATACCAAAAGTGCTAAGATTATTGCTTTACACTGTGATGTTCTTGAAATCTTCATTTGGAATGGTTGATTTGTTTTCCTAAGCAGAATTTCTAAAATTGAACCTATAAGCTGTGAATAGAAAAACTGAGTGATGGATGACTCACTTGGTGGTTGCAATGCTGATGCGGCTATTGATTCAATTGTGCATAAATCAAATTGGCCTTGGGTTTAGGCCATCCCTGAATTGAGCTGCCCTAGCTTGCCTGGTGCTAGGGCCAGCCCTGATAGCTCCCTTCCATTATGGATTAACATACAAAATTTACTACAACCAAAACAATCCCTTGAATCTACCTAAACTTTCCCGTGAAAACATAAACAAACACACGCCTGGAACGGCTCCAAAAATTTCATTTAAGGGAGAATGACCTCAGGATTATGCTTCGCTCCTACCATGCGGCAAAATTCATCACCATAGGGGATTTCCAAGATCTTACATCATAGGTCCAACACCTCCCACTCTTTTAATATATAATTTTTTTTCAATATCAAAAAGGTACTTTTTCAATATACTCAATATCAACAATAATTTTATTTATAAATAATTAACCACTAGCATCAACACGGTGCTATTGTATGCAATTATAATGACCTCCAACCAGTTCTGCAAAATAAAGCCAAACAGCCTTATTAATAGACTTTTTCACTCGCTAAAATATATATGATTCACTTATCTGCATTGATTCACTCCTGCAGATCCAAACATCATCGCCTGCTTGAATGTGTCCAGTTCTTTACACCCAACAAAGATCTTTGTTTCTCCTTCAACAAAGATCTTCGTTTCTCCTTTACAAAGGCTACATCAGGGGTATATTCTTGCTACAGACTACGGTCTCAGGAGAAGGACTACAGCATCTGACCTCACCAAATTTAAACACTCACCAATCAATACTAAACATCTTCCTACATACATGTTTCCCCAGGAGGTGTGCCCAATGCAATTGTCTGTTGTGATTACTAGTCTATGTAACGAGACCAAAGTGTTCAGTGACCAGGAGGGTCACTTGAGCTTTTTCTGGAAGTCCTTCATGTCTCTTAAGGCTTGCATGAAATCAGGAAGGGAGTTCCATAATGTAGGCACAAAGAGTGAGGGCGCTCTTCTGGACATGGTATGTTTGTTTTTTTGATATTCTGTGGGTATGATGAGCATATTTTCCTTGTTGTATCGCCTGGGTCGTATGCCAGAGTCTCTAATGATTATGTTCTGTAGGACATCTGCTGAGCAATGGTGAATGACTTTAAATATGTTTAGAGTCATTTTAAAACTTGCATAGGCATGAAATGGAAACCAGTGTAGTTGGTGGAGTATAGGAGTGATATACTCATTTTTGGCTGTGCCCATGATGATGCGTGCTGCTGTATTTTGTACCAGCTGGAGTGGATGGGTGGCTTGCTTTGGGAGTCCTTGATAAATTGCATTACCTTAGTCCAGTATAGGGGTAATGATAGCCTGGCACACTGTGCAGAAATGGTCCTGGCTTAGGACTGGTTTTAACCTCCTGATAAGTTTTAGTCTGTGGTATGCTTTTGCAGCAGTTTTGTTGATGTGAGACTGGAGGTTAAGGTTTTTGTCCAGGGTGATACCCAGATATCTTACTTCGCTTTTTACTGGTATTGTCTTGTGCAGGAGGTTGATTGATTGTGGATGGTTGAAGGTGGTATTTCTGGTGATGTATAGTGCTTCGGTCTTGTTGTAGTTTATTGTCAGGTTGTTGTTATTGAGCTAGATAGTCATGTCTTCACGACATTAGATTATAGGTGAGCGGTCGGGTGCATGTGGGTCAATTGGGCTATAGACCATGAGATCATCAGCATATATGTGGTATTGTATCTTATGTTTTTTGATAATGTTGCAGATGGGTTGTATGTATAGATTAAAGAGGACTCAGGAGAGTGCGGAACCTTGCAGGATGCCTTGTGGGATAGAGAACAGTGTGGATTTGTTTGCCCCACATTTGACTTGCTGCAGTCTGTTACTTAGGTATGAGCCGAATCACTTCAGTGTGTTATTGCGTAATCTGATTTCTTGAAGATGTTGCAGCATTATATTATAGGATACAGTATCAAAGGTAGCTGTAATGTCTATAAATATTAGAAGGAATCCATTTTTCATGCTATGCCCTTAATGATGTTGTCGAAGAGAGAGGTTAACAGCGTTTCTACATTATGTTGTGGTTTGAACCCATGTTGGTGAGGGTCCAGTGGTGCATTCTGGTCTATATGGTCCTGCAGTTGTCTTTGAACGGCTTTTTCAATGATTTTTGTGATAAATGGTAAGCTGGAGATTGGGTGATACGCTGTCGGATCATCCATACTGAGTAAAGTGTTCTTAAGAACACTGTTTGAGGGTGGCAGACATATAACCTTGTTGAAGTGATGTCTTTACTATACTGTGTATATATTAGTTAAGTTGTTCTTTGGAAGATTTTATCCATGCTACTGGACATGGGTCCGCCGGTGAGGCTTTGTGTTAAGGAAATCAACGACATGTTCTATTTGTTGCTCGGATGGTATGATGAAGTCATCCCAGGTTTGCATGTATTCAAGGTTTGTTGCGCTGCTCATCGTGGGTGGGATGTATAGTTGGAGTTTTTGTGTTTGTTCATTATGTAGTTTGCCATTTCTTGAGGGTGTATCTCGGGGGCATTCTGTTGTGTTGGGTTTCTGGTGAGCTTCTGTACAATATTAAATAGTTCTCTTGGTTTGCTGATTTCATAATGATATTGGTGGGGTACTGTTGCTTGCATCCTTTGATCAAGTTATTGTATTCCAATTGTTTGGTTCTGTATTGGTGTAGGGTGTCCAGGGCCTTGTTTTGTCTCAATTTCCTTTTGAGTTTCCTTAGAGCTCGCTTTGTGTCTCGGATGTCATCGGAGTACCAGGGGGCGGTGGATCTCCTGCATGTATTTGTGTGTTTTCTGTTTGGGGCAGATGCTGCTGTGGATATGGTGAGGTTCCAGTTTTCGATGGTGTTATCCAGATCATCAGTATCTTGATGTAATTCTGGAATTGTTTCCTGTAGGAATTTTTCTTTCTTAAATGTCTTGAATCTTCTGTTATTGCAGTCTTCGTCTTGGTGGCTGATGGGGTTGCGATTCAAATTGAGATTATTATTAAGTGGTGGTCTGACCAAGGTATCGGTATAATTGCTGGGGCACTGATTTGATTGCGTTCATGCAGTAGCTTTGGAATGAATATGAGGTCAGGAGTTGTTCCCAGTCTGTGTGTAGGTGATCCAACTAATTGTATGTATTGTAAGGATTCCATCGCTTTAAGGAAATATTTAGTCTCTTTCTTGGATGTGGAACTGAGGTTGAAGTCTCCTAAGGCAATGAGTGGTTTTTGTAATGTGTTTTGTGCACAGATTGTCTCCAGTATTGTGGAGAGTTCTTTGGTCTTGGCATTGGGGGATCTGTATGTGAGGCATATGCTGACATACTTCTTAGATATGGTGATTATGTTGGCTTCCGTTGTGCTGCTTGAGGAGATGGTCTTGAATTTGTATTAGCGTCTCACTAGTATTAGTACCCCCCTCCCCTTGTGTGTGTTCTGGGGCAGTTGAATGCTGAGTAATCGGGCAGCGCGGTTTAGTTTAGGATGACCTGGTCGATGTCATTAAGCCAAGTTTCTGTAATGCATAGGATATCTATCTTTTGGGTCTGCAAATAGTCAGTGATAGTGTTGGGTTTGTTTTTGATAGCTCTTGCATTAATGAGTGTGCATGTGATGGTGGTGTCAAGAATGGGGTTGGTGTGTGTGGCTTGTGGAGGGAGTGCTGGTATAAAAGAAATAGTTGTGGCTTGTGGAGGGAGTGCGGTATAAAAGAAATAGTTAAATAAATAAATAAAATAAATAAATAAAAATTATCAGTATTAAGGTGTGTGTTTTGCGTGATGCATGTTTGTTGTGGTGCTGCCATGGGATGGTGCACGGAATGTGAGGTAGTAGTAGGTGTGGAGATGTGTGTCTTGGTTCATGTGGCCCTTGTTTGGTATAATAGCACCTGCAGCAGAAGGAGGGTTACTACAATGTGGCTGCCATGTGGCCACATGTTGGCTGTGTTGTTGTTCTTACTCAGGGTATCTTTCTCTTCGAATTGTGCTCATCCGTCCTTGGTGTTGTTGTGTTTTGGGTATCTGATGGGTCTCCTACTCCCGTATTTGGGCCACTCTTAAGGGCCCTTTGGCATGGCCCTTAGGCACGGGCCCACCAGGTGGGGGGGGGGCCTGCAGTAGCTCCTTTAAATTGTGAGCGGTGTCGCCGGGTGATGAGGCCTGTGGGTGGAGCTTGGCACTTTGTAGAGATGTCAGTAGATGAGTGCTGCGATCGGGAGGCTCACCTTTTGTAATGTTGTGCTTAGAGCTCCTGTGTGGTGAGTTTTGCAGCATGTGAATGTCCTGATGCTGTCCATCCGAGTGTCCGATGCCGGGTGTAGTGGGAGAGAGAGGTGCAATGATATGAGGCATATCACATAGTAATACACATTTTCAAACAGTATGCCCCAAAATATACATGCATTGCCTATTAGCACTATAGAAATGATAAGTTATAATTATTACGATAAACCATATGTAGTGGTGGCTATTTTAGTTGATATACCGCCTTTTTTAGGCATATAAAGTGGTTTACAAGTAAAAAAATAAATAACACATAGTTATGAAAAGAACCCCAAAAGGTTGATAGGAGAGAGGAAAGAACACAATAAGGAATCATAAACTCGAGTAACAAGCAGAGCTTATTCCCACACATACTGAGAGCATTCACTTATTCTATGTAGGCGCCAGGAGGGCCCGCCTGCTTCACCTAGTTAGGCTGTTCAAAAGCTTGTTTGAACAAGATTTTTTTTCAGATCTGTTTTAAAGCATATGTATAAGTCCCGAAGGCAAAGTTGCAATGGGATGCGATTCCATAATAATGGTGCTAGGCAAAAAAAAGACAGATTTTCTGGTTGATTCATAATGTGATCTAGACAGGGAAGGTAAGTAAATATGGTTACTGTGCAGTGATCTCAGAGAACAGGTGGGGCAATATGGGTTGATCAAGTATGTCAAATATTCTGGTGCATTTTGGTGAAGCGCCTTGTGGGTTAATGTGAAGACCTTATATTGAATGCATTCAGCAACTGGTAACCAGTGAAGTTGAATTAGAAGTGGTGTCATATGATCCTGCCTCTTGACATGAGAGAGAATGCGTGTGATAATATTTTGGATAGACTGTAATCTTTTTAGTTCATTGTTGGGTAAATCTGCATAAAAAGTGTTGCAATAGTCAATACGACTAATAACTAAACTGAGGACAATGGTAGCCTGTGGGGAAAAAGTAAAAAATGGATTATTGGACCGGAAGAATCTCAGGACATAAAAAGAAGATTATATCACTGAGCTGATCTGCTTTGAGAAGGAAAGTTCTGAATCTAAGGTTACTCCTACATACCTAAACTTTGAGGTCAGCATACTGGGCCCTGAACGAAGAGATGGGTAAATGGGTAAATGCTTGGTGGAGAGGAACCACCTGTCAGCCATATAACTGTGGACTTGCTGGGGTTTAATTGCAAACAATTGTTACTGTATAGAGACAATTCTCTACTTGAGATAGGCAGTAGTTAATCAGACGTAAATCCAAGTTAGCAGTATTGATGTAAGTGGTAATTAGTATGTCGTCTGCATAAATCAAAGCTGAAAGATTGATGCCCTGAAAAAGGGCATGAAAATGTTGAAGAGAATTGGTGACAATATGGAGCCCTGAGGAACTCCACAGGAGAGTGACCGAACATCAGAGAGATTATCTTTGAATCCAATAGATATCAAATAACATAATACATGCCATATCAGATATACATAATTTTTGTATTTTGATAGCTCACGTTGCTAACTATAACCTCCAGAAAATACTGTAACCAAACCTCTCCTTAACGTGGTATCTACCAATACTACACTCCCAACCCCACCATGACGTATAACATCGGAATCAGTCCGGACCATTTACTGCTCCCATTTTTCTTATACACTTGAACATACATATGTGCATAAATATTGCATAATCTTAAATTAATCACAACTCTTTAGGGAGACAGTTCCATAATTATAGAACAGCGTAGAAAACAAAGCTTTATTCCTAATTTTTGTCTGTTTGACTTCTTTTACAGATGGAACTGTAAGAAACATTTCATTTGCAAACCTTAAAGTCTTGTTGGGAACATATTGAGTCAGGCATTCCTCCAAACAGAATGGCCCTTGTCCATTTAAGCGTTAATAGCTTAAACTGAATAGAGGAGTTTCAATTTTTGAGATTTAACTGTCCATCTTCCCAAATCTGAGCTCAAGGTGAGAAAGTTTAGGTTCAGTAGATTTTGACATAAACCCTCTGCACTCCATCACTGCCCATGCTGTAATGTTATAAATCAATTTAGTCTTCTTGGATTGTAATGGAAGACACAATATCACTGAAAACAATGTAGCAGTCACAATATTAAATAAACCTCCTTAGGCAGAATATGTAAGAGGGAAAAATGCAGAATGTGTCCTTAATGCTATTATTTATTTGTAAACCACAAGACACCCTTCAGAGAGAACTCCAGGATTGTAAGGACTACTCCTCACAAGTTCACAAAGGGAGGGATTTTCATCCCGGTTCAAAGATGGAATAAGAAGGCAGCGTGAAAGCAAAGAACATCTTCTAGGTGAAGTACAACACTTTACCTCAAATGACCCTTTTCAGAGAATCTCGCTGATGGCTCAAGTGGGCATTTAGACCCAGGGGTAGCTCTATCATTAGGCAGGCCGAGGCGGCTGCCACATGCGGCAAAATGTTGGGGGCAGCAAAACGTACCACCAAAACATCCCCATGGCAATTGCCTCACTTCTGCCTGGTCCCACGGTGTCCCTTCTAACTTCATTTCTGCCACCACCACTTCTCATAAGGTCTGTGGCAGAAAGAAGCTAAATCTTAATCGTGCAGTCTTTCAGACTCTCGTACACTTCCAAGGCCCTGCACCCCTCTGGCACATACATTTTGCATCAGAAGGGGGCAGGATTGGCAGGGCCCTTGGAAGCATGTGAAAGTCTCAGCCTGCATTTAGTGTGTAGCTTTGATGGACATGGAAGGCTGCCATAGACAATGAAGGGAGATTTTGGACATCGATGAGGCTTTAGGAAGATGGAGGGAGGAGGCTGGACATGGAAGGGAGCCACAGGGAGGGAAGATGCTGGACATGTAAAGGGGCCTTAGAAAGATGGAGGGGGATGCTGGGCACAGGGGTGGAGCAGGGTTATGTAGGCAGATGGAGAGGGATGCTGTACACAAAAGGGGGCCATAGGGAGATGCAAAGAGGATGCTGGATATGGGAGGGCTGACATAGAGACATGGAAGGAGTATGCTGGACATGGGAGGGGGCCATAATGAGACAGAGTGGGGATGTTGGACACCAGAATTAAGGGAAGTTGATGGAAAGGGGAGGGATAGGGAGAGAGAGGGGAGTATACTGGACATAGGAGGGATAGGGAGAATGAAAGTGAGGAGATGTTGGACAAAGGGGGGAGAGAGAGAGAACAAGAGTAAGGATATGCTGGATATCTGGGGATAGGGAGAGAGAGAGGGGAGATGCTGGATGGGGGATGGGGTCAGAAAAAAGGAGAAAGCTGAAAGCAAAAAATCAGTCAGAGATGGAAGGAAAGGAAGAAGATAGAAAGGGAGAGAAGTAGTAGATAGACGAAAAACCCTAGAAAGTGAAAGTGAACTTATAAAAAACAGAGGAAAGCAAAAAACAGAGACTGGGATAAGATAATAAAGACAGAAAACAATATTGGACTTTATTTTCAATTTAGTGATTGGAATATGTCAGTCTTTGGAATTTACTTGTTCGGTCTTTATATTTTGCATAATAAAGGGGCAACTACATATCTTTCTATTTTCCTGGGGGGGCATATTCAAAGTGGTTTCACTGGTTAGCAGACCTGCTAAATGATTTAATTACAGTCAGCAGGATATTCAGCAGCACTAAATATAGCGAGGTTACTTACCTGTAACGGGGGTTCTCCGTGGACAGCAGGATAAGTCAGCCACACCTGGTGACGTCCTCCAGGCGGCGCCATACGGAAGTGCTCTCTAGAGTTCAGGACTCTCTGGCCATGCCCCAGGTAGCCCACCTCCCTGACCCGCCCCTAGACCGGTTAGTATGTTCCTAGCTAGGTTTCCCCGGCAAGGGGCGAGTCACTGCAGCAGACCTCCTCCAGGGAGGCGGGTGGAATTGTGTGGCTGACTTATCCTGCTGTCCACGGAGAACCCCCGTTACAGATAAGTAACCTCGCTTTCTCCATGGACTAGCAGGATTGTGTCAGCCACACCTGGTGTCTCCCTAGCAGCGCGGAGCGCCAGTGGTGGAGGAGGTGAAGTAAGGACAGGTTAGGCACTGAGGGGCATAATTTTTAATTAACAACCACAGAAGCATAACAACGATCAGAGCTGACGCAGCAGCACAGCGGTACTGTGAGTAACAACCGAGAAGGTCAACAGTGCAACAACAACAGTGCAGATAAACAGTGCAATACAGTGCAGTAATAGTGCAAGGTGCAGTAACAGTGCAACAGGTGCAGTAACAGTGCAGTAAGGTGCGAGAACGGTGTACTGCTGAACATCGAATGACAGCCAGAGTGGGAACACCTGTGGGCCTAGCGACTCAACAGGTAGTCTCCAGAGGCCTACCGGACACTTCCGCGACAGCTGAGGCGAGAACTGCTGCGCCCAACGCACAGTCCTCTTTGGAGGTCTAGGCAGTAATGTTTTTGGAAAGTATGCGGTGTAGACCATGTGGCTGCCTTGCAGATGTCTGGGAGTGGAACTGAGCGCAAGTTGGCTAGGGAGGTGGCCAATGCCCGGAGCTTGTGTGGACCGACCGTCGGTGCTGACGGATTGGCTGAGGCGTTAAGGCAGAAAGCCACGCAGGTAGACACCCAGTTAGAAAGAGTCCTCTTGGAGATGGGCAGGTCCGGTCTGTTGGGGTCGAAAGAGACGAAGAGCTGATCACTCTTTCGGACCGGGAGTGTTCTCTTCAGGTATATCCTGAGGGCCCATAGGCAATCCAAGGTATGCAGGCGTTGTTCTTCCATGGATGAATGGGGCTCCGGGAAGAAGCAGGGCAGTTCGATGGACTGATTGACGTGGAACGACGACGCGACCTTGGGGACGAACTTAGGGTTGGTCCGCAGGGATGCGCGGTCTTGAAGTAGAAGCGTGTAAGGAGGATGAGCCATCAGAGCCTGTAGTTCACTGATCCTCCTTGCGGAGGTTATGGCCACAAGGAATAGAGTTTTCCAGGAGATGAACTTCATTTCTGCTGATGCGAGTGGCTCGAAGGGTGCCTGCGTTAGCCGCAGCAGGACAGAGTTGAGATCCCAGGGCGGTACTGGGGCCCTGACCGGGGGCTTGAGGTTGGCGAGTTCTTTCATTGAGCGGCTGGTAATGGGCAGTGCTGAAATGGAGTTGGTTCCGTCCACCGGTACATGAAGGTCCACTATGGCTGAGAGGTGTACCCGGATGGATTGGGTCTTGAGGCCACTGTCGGACAGCGCCTTTAGATATTGGAGGACCTGTGCGACAGGACAAGTAGTGGGCTCGAGGCCTTGTTTTGCGCACCAGACACTGAATCTCTTCCATTTGAGGCCATAGGATTTCCTAGTGGATGGCCTCCGAGCTGCCAGAACAACGTCCTGTACTTCCACTGGGACTGGAGACCGGAGAGGCTCACCCACTCAATCTCCAGGCAGTGAGAGTGAGGGCTTTGAGGTTGGGGTGCCGAGTGGTGCCCCCGTTCCGTGTCAGGAGATCCGCCTCGGGGGGAAGGCGTACGGGATCCTCGAGGGCGAGACGTTGCAGGAGTGTGAACCACATCTGGCGCGGCCAGTGGGGAACCACGAGGATGGCTTGTGCTTTGTCCTGGACGATCTGCTGTAATGAGGGGGGTAGGTGGGAAGGCATACACTAGAGACCACTCCCCCCAGCACACGTCGAATGCATCTGCTGCCAGTCTGTTGGGTGAAGGGTGCCTGGAGCAGAATAGATGGCATTTGGCATTCAACTCCATTGCGAATAGGTCTATCGGAGGTGTCCCCCATAGCTGGAAGAGGACATTGGTCGCCTTCTGGGAGAGCGACCATTCGTGAGGCCTCAGTTGCCTGATGAGCTTGTCGGCAAGGGTGTTCATATCCCCTGGTAGGTAGGTGGCCCGGAGTTTGCAGTTGTTCTCCAAGGCTAGGGACCACAGTGCCCTCGTCTTGTTGCAGAGGGAGCGGGAGCCGGTCCCCCCTTGTTTGTTCACGTAGAACATTGCTACTTGGTTGTCCGTCTGAATGAGGATGGACTTGTTCCTCAGGTGTTGAATGAAGGCTAGGAGAGCATATCTTATGGCTCTGAGCTCGAGGAGATTGATGTGCAGCCTTTGTTCCCTCAGTGACCATGCACCTTGGGTGCTGAGGTGCTGGAGGTGCACGCCCCAACCGGTGTTGGATGCATCGGTGGTGAGAGTCACTTGGTGTGGCTGCTGATGAATGTCCTTGCCCCCGGACAAGTTGGAGTTGTTTGACCACCAGTGTAGGTGATCTCTGACGTCCCGGGGCATTGGGACCTGGGTGGACAAAGGTTGGGAATACTGATTCCAGCAAGAACGCAGGTGCCATTGGAGCGATCGCATCATCAGCTTTGCCGTAGGAAGTACTGAGGTCGTTGCTGCCATATGGCCCAGGAGGCGTAGCAGGGCCCGAGCCGAGGAGATTTTCACTTCTGTGGCTGCGGTCGCAAGGGAGGTGATAGTGAGCTGTCGACATTCTGGCAGGTAGGCTCGTGAGGTCCGTGTGTCGATCACCGCCCCAATGAACTCGAGTCGCTGAGAGGGTTGTAGCTGTGACTTGTCGTAGTTGATGACAAACCCCAGAGAGGTAATCACGGTCGTTGCCTTCTGTAGGGACACCCGTAGGTCCTGGGTCGAGGGTGCTGTGAAGAGCCAGTCGTCCAGGTAGGGGAAGACGGATATCCCTAGCCTGCGGAGATGCGCTGCGACAACGGTTACGCACTTCGTGAAGACTCGGGGAGTGGGGGACAGGCCAAAGGGGAGGACTCTGTATTGGTAGTGGCGACCCAGCACTTGGAAGCGAAGGTACTGTCTGTGTGCCTTGTGGATGAGGATGTTGGTGTAGGCCTCCTGTAGGTCCAGCGATGCCAGGAAATCGCCAGCTTGGATCAGGGGTAAGATGGCGTTGAGGGAGTACATCCTGAACTTCTCCTTGACAATAAACCTGTTCAGCCTGTGCAGGTCTAGGATAGGGCGCATGCCGCCTGTCCTTTTTGGAATGAGGAAGTATCTGGAGTAGAACCCAGAGTTGATCTCGCGGGAAGGTACCTCTTCTATGGCTCGAGAGGCCAGGAGGTGTATCAGTTCCATCGCCATGGGAAGTTGCAGGTGGGGCGGGGTTCTGCTGGACGGTTTGTTGTGCTGGAATGGTGGTGCGCGAAAACGCAAGAGGAATCCCTTTTGGATGACATGGAGGACCCAGGAGTCAGAAGATATCCTTTTCCACTCCTCGAGGAAGCTGGAGAGGCGACCCCCTATCCGGGTAGGCGCCCGTGAGGTAACGTCAAAAGGAAGAGGCACCTTTGGCGGCGGATGTGGAGGTGCCCTTCCTCTGCTTGCAGTCCCTCTGGGATTGGCGCTGGTTAGAGGGTCCATGGTAAGAGTTACTCTTGTACCTCGGGGCTTGCCACTTGCGGTTGGAGGGGTACCTCTTGTTGGAACTGTAGTTGTTGGAGGCGTAGTAGCTTTTTTGCTGGTAGCCGCCTTTCTGAGGGGCGCTGCGGCGCTCAAACCCTTCCTCCGCCAGGGTTTGGAGGGTGGTGCAATGCTCTTTCATGACGTTCACAGCATCCATGACCTTCTCTCCAAAGAGAGACTCGCCGGAGCAAGGGGCGTCCGCGATCTTGTCGTGTGTGTCATCACTGAGGCCAGAGGCTCTGAGCCACGCCCATCGCCTGGCCGATATCGCCGTGCCCGCTGTTCGTACTGAGGTGTCAAAGGCATCGAAGGCTGTGCTAGCCAGATGTTTGCTGCATTCAGAGATGTCTGCAAGGGAGCCAGCAATCAATGTCTGTGTCTCTTTAGGGAGGGTTGCGACTGCGTTTCTTATGTTGGCCATGCAGGTGTCCTGGAATAGGATATGCTGGAACTGATGCGTTGCGATCTTGGCATTAAGCATGGCTCCCTGGAAGACCTTTTGCCGATATCATCCAGGAGTTTTGGATCACGTCCAGGCGGGTGGTTAGCATGGGAACGTGAGGATCTGACCCTTTTCAGAGCTGAGGAGACAACGCTGGATTGATGTGGGAGCTGTGGTAGCGTGAATCCTGGCGCGGGTTGGATCTGGTATTTGGAGTCCAACCTTCTAGGAAAGGGGCGCCCTGAGGCGGGGGTCTGCCATACCTTGAGGTAGTTGTCCCGCAGCTTACGGTGCATGGGTAAGATGAAGGGCAGCTTGGGCGCTGAGAGATAGCTCAGGACCTCCGGGTCCTGCTCATCGGCCTGCTCAGGCGAGGCCAATGCCAGGGCGGAAGCTACCTTCTGCAAGAATTTGCTGTAGGAACGGTCCTCTGGAGGGGGGGGGGAGGTCCCTCAGTCTCAGGAGAGTGTACGGTGTCTGGCACGCTCTTGTCGTTGGAGGCGGAGCCCACGACAGCCTCTATATCCCGCTCTTCTGCCGTGTTGTCCAGAGAGGGGTTGTCAGGGGAGCGTAGGGAAGGTGCAGCTGCTAGAACACGGTCTGGGGACGCTCTAAACGGGGATCTGGAGCGAGACCGGATAGCGGGGGCAGCAGGAGTCTCAGGCTTGGAAGGTGCGTTCATGGAGTGGACTATTTGAGTCAAAAGTTGCAGGATTGCAGAGTTATTGGCTGCATCAGATATATGGCTGCAAGATCTAACCTGGTGGCTCCTGTAGCTGGCTGAACTGTCCCTTCCTTGTGCTCCGTGGTGGTGCTCCCCATGGCGCCTCTTGCTCGTTGGTGCAGGGCTGCCTGAAGAAGAAGTAGAGCTGGAGCGGCGTTTCCTGCGATGCCTGCCCCCTTCGCGGTGTTTTCTGCGTTCGGTGCTCCTCCAGTGCTGTTGTCCGTGTTCCGGATGCGATGAGACCCCATTGTGAACCGCCTCCAGTCCTGAGGTGGAAGCGCTGGGTCCCGATGTAAGGGCCGAGTAGGGGGCGGCGTTTACTACCGCGCAGGCTGCTGGGAACACCCGATGGGAGGAGCTGAAGGACTCTCGGGTGCAGCTGGAGGACTCCTGGCGGGCGCCATTGCAGCTCTCCACATGGCCTCGAGGGAAAGATGTGGAGGGCCCCGGAAACTGCAGTTCAGGCCCCGAATTAGATGCGGTAGCGTTAGGGAGGGCTAAGCTTACCTCCGCGCTGCCGTGGGCGGCAGAGCTGATTACCAGCGTAGCTGCTGGATGCACCAGGTTTGCAACGGGGACCCGGTCGGGCACGTCCCGTGCCGGGGCCTGTTTGGAAGCGTCTTCAGCTCTAACGGTGGCACGGCTGGGGATGGAGGCCCGTCCAGGCACATCCCGAGCCGGCAGAGGGTCAGCGACGTCCAGAAGGCCCGGAACGGAGCCCGGAGTTGACCCGTGATGCCTTTTCCTCCTTTTGGTGCCGGTCCCACAGAGCTTGCAGCCTTTTGCGGAAGAGTAAGATTTGTTGCCACATAGTGGGCACTTTTTTGAATTGTATTTTGGCATGGCTTGAATTAAATTTTAAAAATAAAAACAAAGGTAGAGAGAGAGCAGGGTCCGTCTTGCTAGCAAGGCGGAAGGATGAAGACTAACCGGTCTAGGGGTGGGTCAGGGAGGTGGGCTACCTGGGGCATGGCCAGAGTCCTGAACTCTAGAGAGCACTTCCGTATGGCGCCGCCTGGAGGACGTCACCAGGTGTGGCTGACGCAATCCTGCTAGTCCATGGAGAACCCCTGCTACCCAGTTTGTATACCTCAACGGGTTTAAATTAAAGCAGTGACAGTCAGTCACTTTAAGTCTGCTGGCCACTACTGCTGAAAATGTCCCCACTGGTGTTTACTGCATGCAGAGCCTGGTTTCACGGGGTCTCAGTTTAATTTTGTCTCCATATTTTTATTTTTTAGTTTGTGTTCAATTAATGAGTACTTGGTGAGAGTCTGTCTGTGTTCTGCATGTCGGATCAAGGCCATGTGCTCTGTTAATTTGGAGATTTTATGTAGGAATCTGTTCTGTAGTAAACTGGCTTATTCAGTTTTTCAGCTAGATATGTATAGATGCTTTATGGCTCTTTTTAAATAAACCATAAACTACTGAGCATATTACTAGGTAATGCAAAACCCTACAAAAATCACTCAGGGCCTATAGAGAAAATCTACCATATTATAACAGCATTAGCCTCCAAAATTCACATAAGGAGCAGCACCATAAATATTGCTGAGAGCCATAAAACATCCATACATCTCTTTCTTAGAGATTTCGGGGTGGGGACCTGAGCAGTGGCATCCACCTTCGAAGTTGAGGTCATATCTGCTCATTCCTGATTAAATATCCCAGGTATTGAACATTCTGACCTCCCAGAAAACATTTTTTGAGGCTGGCTGTCAACCGGCCTTCCACAGGCTGGCCAAAATGGGTTAAATGGATGGTCCAGTCTCTGCTGTAGATGATGATGTTGTCAAGGTATGCAGCTGCATACTCCTTGTGCAGTCTCAGTAGACAGTCGACTAGGCATTGAAACATGGCAAGAGCCTCGTGTGAACCAAAGGGCAGTACTGTAAACTGGAACAGACCTTGAGATGTCGCAAAAGCAGTCTTCTCCTTGGCAGCCAAAGTCAAGGGCACTTGCCTGTATCCCTTGGTCAGATCCAACACTGATATAAAGTATACTCCACTGAGTCACTCTATTAGCTCATCTACTCTGGGCATGGGATATGCTTCCGGTTTAGAAGCTGCGGCATTCTGGAGGAGATGCAGTACAGGGTAAGCAATGGATACTGACGGAAGGAAGGAGTATGAGAGAGAGAGAGAGAGAGAGAGAGAGAAACAGACTTTGGGAAGGCTGGGTGTTTATGAGAGAGAGAAGCCTCGGGGTTGGGTTATCATAAAGAGACACTGAGTGAAGCCTGATGAGGCCCTAAGAGAAATAGACAGACTGGAGGAAGACTGTGGAGGGGTTTGAAAGAGAGAGAGACAGAGAGACAGAGAACAAAACAAACCGGAGGAAGGCTTGGGGAGTGAGTGTGTGAGAAAGAGACTGAAGGAAGCCTGTGAAGGGGGTCATGAGAGAGACACACATACACACACAGTCCCTGACATTCCACATGACAGGCACACATACATTCAACTCCCAACAGTCCCCATCACACATGCACAAAGCCCTCAACACTCCCCCTGACAAATGCACACATGCATGCAGCCCTTGACACTCCTTATAACACATGCATGTATGCAACCTAGAGATGGATTTGGGGTTTTTGTTCCTTTTCACTAAAACAAGAATCTATAATCCTTATTTCAGAACATTTAGAGTCTTCCTCTTTTGAGTCGTCTTTTAAATTATAATTTTAAATATTTAATCTGGGAGCTGCTATGATTATCACTGTTAACAAGTTTTACTATTTTTCAGGGCTTTTTTTGAGGGGGGTAAGAGGTGGTACGGAGTACCAGCCTCTTTTTCATTGCCTGCTAAAACTGACTCAAGATCCTCATGTATTAATGGAAGAGCCCTGCATAGAAGTACTAGCCCCTTTTTTCTAGGTAAACATTATTTATTTATTTAACAGATTTTTGTTATACCGCTTTATCATTTCAAGCATAGCAGTTTATTTATTTATTTATTATTTATTTATTTACATTCTCTTATATACCGCGCTATTCTGCATCAGTGGGGTTTACATTGAACAAACTGAAATTACATTGAACAGGGCATTATAACATTATAAATTACATTGTAACTTTAACTTGGTAATGTACATTAAACAGGGACATTGATAACTTGGATTTTTCTGAGGCAATGGGGGGGTTAAGTGACTTGCCCAAGGCAACAAGGCGTGCTAGTGGGAATTGAATCCCGGTCTCTTGGTATTTTGGAATGCACTGATATTTTTAATATTCATTTTTACTTATTTGTTAATACATGCACAGTATACTTGGATGTTGTGTATGTTCCTTAGACTTCACTGAGAACTTTGGATGACTTGGCTATAAATGTTTCATAAACAAACCATAGAATTATAAAATGTTCACCTTAGCAAAATGGTTGTGGCCTTCCTGTCCTGCTCTATTCAGTCTACAGCAGAAAATACTGGAAAGGAGTCTAATGGGCTCAAGAAACAGTCACAAAACTCAAGAAGGTTTTTAATTGACAGCAAGGTTGTGCAGTCAGTTGCAGCGCTTGTCTTTGTTAGAAGACACATACTTGTATTCAGTCCTGTGGACGCAATTGTGCCTTCTAATTTCTGTCTCGCTTCTCTCAGAACACAGACTGTTTCTTAAAGCCTTAACTAGAGATTCAGTGCACCTAAGTATTGGTGCCAGAGTGTTCCTGACCCCCCCCCCCCCACACACACACACTTTTCAGACAGCCTAACTGACTTCTTAGCTAGCATAAATACACTCCTCTTTAGAGTTTGTTTTCACTGCTGCATTTCCTCTCAACTTAGACCTCAGGTGTCCTTGTGCAGAATATCTCTCAAACCATGGTTTTCTCTAAGAATGCTTGCTTAGTGAGATGTTATTGTGGATGTCTGTGCTGCCTTATCCAAAGATGGCCCCTCTTATGCACTACATGAATACGACTTAGATTGTAACTCCATTTGAAAAGGGAAATAACTTGTATAGCTGAACTTCTAACTCACCTTGAACTTGGATTTGGAAAAGCGAGTGATTAAATCGCAAATTTAAATCCAAAATATGAAAATATGCTTTCACAGAGAGTTGACGTGAGAAATGAAGCTTCATAGTTAAACAGAGCTGAGATATATTGTCCAGACAACAAAGGCTAAGCACCGGGAAACCTTATATTCGCGGATTTAAGGATAAAGCCTGAGATCAAGTAAAAAACTGTTGTACTACATCAGAAATGGCACATGAGATGGGCCTTGTGGGCCTCATCTGCTATCATTTACTGTGTTTCTGTGTTTGTGATTATAATGACCTTCATTGCTTCCAGTGCAGCGGTGCTGCTAAGTAAGTAAGGGATATAGTTGTAGTCAACATTATTAGCACCCTTGCAGTTCAACCGCTTAATGTCCAATATCTCCTTAAAAAAAAAAGTGACCAGTGAAATGACTTTGGACTATATATGCACACATATTTGACGCATTAATGAATCAAATAAAAAAAGACCAATTAAAAAAGGAAATAGTATAAAAACTGGGACATTGCCAGGACGTGATTACTGGTGCCCTTATAAACAATTCAAATCAGTCTGAACAGAAGAACCACATTCCCACTGCAGTAAAACATGTCTTGAATCCACTAATGAATGATGGTGCTAATGTTTAACATGGCCACATTCACTCCCTGTTCCATTTTCACAATGGTAAAGACAAGAGAACTGCCTGAGACCTTCAGAAAAGCCATTATCATTCTGTTTCATGTAAACCGCACTGATGTTGAATAGCACGGTATAAAAGAGAATGTAAATAAAATAAATAAATAATAAATTATCACCAAATATCAAACTTTAAAAAGGTACAAGGCCATCTCCAAAGACTCTGGGATTCCTGTGTCTATAGTTCACAATGTTATTAAGAAGTTTTCTGCTCTTGGAACTGTTAAGAACCTCCCAGGACGTGGTGGGAAGAGGAAAATTAATTCAAGAAGTCTTTGAAGGGTAGTGCGAACTTTTGGAAAAACACCATGTACAACATCCAAAGAGTTTAAGGCTCACCTGGAGCAATCTGGAGTGGTGGTTTCAACCTGCACCATACACCATGTACTAAACAAAGAAGGACTCCATGGACGATGGCTAAGGAGGACCCCACTGCTCAAAGACAAATATAAAAAGGTATGCCTGATCTTTGCCCAAACCCACCTTGAGAAACCACAATCCTTCTGTGAAAATGTTCTGTGGTCAGAAGAAACCAAACTTGAGCTCTTTGGTAGTGCAGACCAGCAATACATTTACAGGCGAAGAAATTAAGCTTACAAGGAAAAAAACACCCTTCCTACATACAGTTAAATGTAGTGTAGGTTCCATCATGCTGTGGGGCTGTTTTCTTATCTCAAGAACTGGAGGCCTGGAACATATTAAAGGAATCATGAAGTCAGAGGACTACCAAGGTATTTTGGAGCGAAAAGTGCTATTTAGTGTCACAAAAAATAGGTCTGGGCTGAAGGTCATGGATCCTCCAGCAGGACAATGACCCAAAACAAACATCCAAAAGTAAAAAAGAATGGTTAAAAAGGAAAAAATGGACCGTTTTAAACTGGCCAGCAATGAGTCCTGATCTCAATCCAACTGAGAACCTTTGGAAAGAGATGAAATCTGCCATTGGTAAAAGGAATCCTGGAAACATTCATGAGCTGGAACAAATCACAGTTGAAGAGTGGGAGCAACTGCCAGGAGACAGATGTACAAAATTTATAGATGGCTACAAGAAACATTTGAAGGCTGCCATCACTGCCAAGGGTTGTGCAATCAAATATAACTTTGAACACACTATTAAAATATTATGATGACAAACAGTTGGAATATTTCCAAATATTTCTCAAGATACCGTACACAACATACCTAAAATGCAAGGGAGCCAATAATGTGGACCACATTTTCTGTTGCTTTTATTGACCTGTACATACACGCATGCCTAGTTTAGGACACTGTATAAATGCTGAAATATTAAAGAAACTGCACAATACTTAATTCTTTCTATCTATAAAGATATGTTTTGTACCAAACTGCAAGAAACCTATTTTTTAAATCTTTTCTCCCCATTGCATCATAAGAAGTAAGGCTATATAAATGTTTTAGCCATACAATGAAAGGTAGGGTGGCGAATGAAGTTTGGCCATTTTAAGATTCTTGTCCTTACTTTGATTTCAGGAAAGTGTCTCTGCACTCTAGGAATAGAATAAATGAGGGTCCTACATATTATCATTAAAATGATAACATTCACAGCTCAAAAAAGGGACCATCTAGGAAGGAAGATAAGAGGGGCATTTAAATTGTAATTGCTTATAAATTGCCTTCCTCAATAATCAAATTCAACCAAAGCAATGTAAAAATATACATAGAAAATAACAAATCTACAAAACGTATATCTAGAATGTGTAAGAACATAAGATATGCCATACTGGGTCAGACCAAGGTCCATCAAGCCCAGTATTCTGTATCCAACAGTGGCCAATCTAGGACACAATTACCTAGCAGCTTCCTCAAAGGACACAGGTTCCACAATGCTTTAATAATGGTTTATGGATCTTTCCTCCAGGAACTTGTCCAAACCTTTTTTAAACCCAGCTACACTAACAGCTTTTACTACATCCTCCGGTAACGATTTCCAGAGTTTGATTACGCGTTGAGTGAAAAAATATTTTTTCTTATTAGTCTTAAATAGGTTACACTGTAGCTTCACTGCATGTCCCCTAGTCTTCCTATATTTTGATGGTGTAAACAATCAATTTACGTTTACCTGTTTCACTCTATTCATTAATTTATAGACCTCTATCATATCTCTCCTCAGCCGTCTCTTTTTCAGGTTGAAGTGCCCTAACCTTTTTAGCCTCTCCTCATAGGGGTATCCTTCCATCTCCTTTACCATTTTGGTGGCTCTTCTCTGTACCTTTTCTAATAATGCTATATCCTTTGTAAGATACGGCAACCAGAACTGCACACAATATCCAAGGTGCGGTCGCACCATGGAACGATGGCCTCCAGAACCTCCCTACCACACTTTCTTATGTCACTATTACCAACATGTATGAAGACAGCAGACTCCTCCCCAGAGCTATATGAAATCTTGTCTAGGTGGTGCATGAGGTCCGCTACCTTCACACCAGGCAGGCATGTTACCAGTCAATCCTGATGTCCACAAGCCATCCAGCTATGTACATGCCTAATGATCGAATCACCAACTATAACGGCTGTCATAACCCTTTCCTCGTGGGCACATGGCCCTGGAGAAACCTTCTCGGTGTGAGAGAGTTTTATATCACCCAAAGAACAGGTCCTAGCTACAGGATCACTTCCTACCACCCCATGGTAATGCTCTCCTGGCATATGATCTCTCTCCTCCATGGCAACAGGGATGCTGCCAGACTGGAGGTGGAACCTCAGTACTACATCCCTTTAGGTTTCATCTATGTACCTCTCTGTCTTCTTTATGTCCTCCAAGTCTACTACTCTAGCCTCCAGAGATCGGACCTGGGAGTGGGTGAGAGTCAGGAAGGGAGGGAGGAAAAGAAGACTTATTAAAAGTTGGCTGCTTCACAGTGCCCTTTCCTGTGCTTCTAAGGTAAAGTCTCACCAAGTTCCGGGTGATTCACACAGCCCTTGGTTTGATAAAAGGGGCCTTTTAAAGTACCCTTTAACACCTATTTAAGGCAACTTCATAGATCTTTTGCCTCCTAATTGGAAGGGCTCTTTTTAAAGGTCACTAGAAGAAGTTTATTTTTCTTTCTACTCAGAGACTATTCTACTTGTATGCTAAGCTATATTATGATTTGATTTAAGTAAAAAAGCTCTCTAGAAAAAAATTAATCCAGTAACTATTTATTCTATTTTATTTTCTAGGCTAAGCTAAACTCTGATTTAATTTAATTGAAAAGCTCTCTAGAAACAAATTTATTTCTAAGTCTATTTACTCTTATTTTATGTTCTATGCTAAGCTGTACTCTGCTTTGACTGTATTTGATTTTATTCTATTATGATTATTTTGTTTGTTAAAAAGCTGTTTGTTATTGTTACAGTGTAACTTTCTGAGCTGTTTTGATTCATTGAAATGCAGTAGGTGACATTTCTTTTAAACAACCCAGACGTATTGACGGAGACCATCCTCACAAATGTGTATTACAGTCCATAGCAACTGCAAACAACACAGATGAAGCATCGGGACAGTCTTAAGAATGACTCCTACACAAAGAGCTCCATCCCACCAAAGAAAAAACTCCAATCATTTCAATTCATGACACTCTCAGTATTGTCTCCCCTCCAACTCTCTAAAAAAACAAACAAACAAACAAACTCCAACCTCACCAAAGGCCTAATAAAAGCATGTTCATCCAGTACAGAATTACTCGTTTTCATTCTCCCCCTTACTATGGCTGCTGCAAGGATATGAAGCACCCTAAGCAAACCTCATTCCAGGTGCTCCTCTGCTCCCACCTCCTGTTCCTATTGTCACTGCTGTTGCCCGTTTCTGGGACAAGCAGCGGCGGCAATGACTTGAGACAGCATCACAGCACTTACCAAAACCTCTGGCGCTGCAGTACTATTCCTGCTTCGGCCTCTGTAATGTAAACTTCCTAAGGTAGGAATTATTTTCACTGATCTACACAAATACTTTGCACTTTAAACATGAAAGAATAATTATAGAGATATTCAAAAAATAACTATTATAGTCTCTTACTAACCATGTAAATCTACCCTTCTGGTTCCTTGTAACATAGTTTTATGACCCCTTGTAACATAGTTTTATATTTTCCTTTTATGTTAATAACCCTCACATTGTTTTCCATTTAACCTAGTTATTATGTAACCTAGTTTATGTTCACCTAATATTTAATGTAATTCAGTATTGCACTGTTCTGCTATATTGTTGTTTAAGTTCCTTGTAAACCGCCCCTGATCTCTGGAAGGGGCGGTATAAAAAAGCACTGAAATAAATAAATAAATAAATAAAATTATTAAAAATAAGAAACCAAAACGTATTGATTGCATAAATCCTCACACCCCTTGATTTAATGCTTAGTAGAAGACCCTTTTCCAACAGCAATAAACACTTATCATTAACAACTCATGGCTATCAACTTTGCAAAGCGGGATGGTGCAGCTTTTGCCCATTCTTCTTGGTAGAATAGCTCAAGCTCTTTCAGGTTGGCTGAGGACCATCTGCAGGCTGCAGTCTTCAAGTCTTGGCATAGGCATAGATTTCCTATGGGATTCAGGTGTGGGCTTAGACTGGGCCACTTGAGGACATTCACTTTCTTGCTGAGACACCTCATCATTGCTTTAGTTTATGCTTAGGATCGCTGTGCTGCTGCAAGGTGATCCTTCTTCCCAATCCCGGGTATGTGGCAGACTGAACAGGTTTTCTTCCATGATAAACTTGCACTTTACACCATTCATCTTTGCCTCAATCTGCACAAGCCTCCCTGTCCTCACTGCTGCAAAAATGACTTCATAACACAACTCTGCCAGCCACCATGCTTTACTGTAGGAATGGTGTTAGCTGGGTGATGTGCTGTGCTTGTTTTATGCAATGCAGGTTGCTTAGCACTGAGACCAAGGTTCCCCTTTGATATTATTAGACCACAAAATCTGCTCCCACATGAAGGCAGTGTTCTCTCAGTGCTTTTCTGCACATCATATGACTTTCCTTCAGCGGCGGCTTTCTGCTTTTCACCCTCCCATAGAGGCCATGTTTGAGGAGTAATCTTGAAATTTTTGACCAGTCAACATATTCCTCAGTCTCTAATCCTTCGAACGTCGTCGCAGACTTCACTGTGACTTTTCTCAGCAGTTTCCTTAACCAACAGCTACTGGACTTTGCAGGGATGGTCTGATCAAGGTTTGGTAGTGCCAAACTGTTTCCATTGTACAATGATGGTTCAGATGGTGCCCCAAAGGATATTCAAACATACTAATTTTTTATAGTTTACCCCCAACCTGTACCTCCAAATAACTTAATCTCAGTTCTTTTAGCAGCTGTAAGTGTGGCACATTTAGACTTTTGCTTCATCTTCATTTCATACAACAGAAACAGCTTGATTTGTCATCCAGGAGTATTCACTCAGCTCATATACTGTGAGTGAACACAAGTTTCCTGAGTGCAGTTGAAGCCTGCATAAATAGGCTCCTGTGCCCTGCCCCTTTGAGACTTTTCTAACCAGGGCTCCACACATCAAACAGTAAGTAAAGTTTTGAGGGTTTCTTTGTTTGGTTTGTTTTTATTACATTGCTAGCTCTCTGACTGGGAGCTCTTAAAAGGGTTTTGTGTATATTTTTAAAAGCAAGGTTACTTCATTTTTGCTGTTTTAGGGGAACTTTAATTGAGCACAGTAGGTTGCTGACTCCAGTGACCTCCTCAGCTTTAGAAGCTGCTAACACCTAATCAGGTGTTAGATCCCACCCTACCCACCCCGACTCCCACCCACCCCTAGTGCGCAGCCTTGCTTTATAGGGCGCCTCCCCTTTCACAAATCACAGTGAATTGGACCAGCACATTTGTATGTAATTAAAGTGTTTTAACTGCTTTTTCTCTATAAAGACAGCTGCGAAACCGGCTGGTACTTGGTAGATCTCTCTCTTTTGCTCTAACAGATACCTAAGCTCCACGAAAAGAACAATGGCTGGGAAAAATCGTATTGCTAAAGCTGTTGCTCCCGTTACAGCTTCTGCCTCGGTCCAGACAGAGGTCCTAATGCCGGTTGAAGGACCGGTTCCATGTGCAGGGTGCCTGCATGCTGAAGCTCTGAGGAAAGAGGTGGAGGAACTCAGAGAGGAGGTGGCGAGGCTGAGGAGCATTCAAGACAGTGAGAAGTACATTGATGAGATGCTACTTGCAGCAACCAAGCTCTCCAGCTCCGGAGAAGATGGGTGCCAACAGAATGTCGATGGTTGGACACAAGTCACCAGGGCCTGCAAAATCACCAATCCAACTTCTCCATCCCTTGAATTGAAGAACCGTTATGCAGCCCTGGAAGTGGAGGAGGTGAAAGCATCCCTGGAAAGGGAAGAACCAGAGTTCAAGTACCCCAAAGTTGCGGAATCAGTCACCAGAAGGAAACGAAGGGTGGTGGTGGTTGGAGACTCTCTTCTGAGGGGTACTGAGGCGTCCATCTGCCGACCAGACTTGATGTCCAGAGAGGTATGCTGTCTGCCTGGTGCCAAAATCCAAGATGTTACGGAGAGTTTGCCGAGACTCATCAAGCCCACAGACTATTACCCAATGTTGCTAATCCATGTTGGAACAAATGATACTGCCAGGTATACCTCGGAACGTATCAAAAGTGACTTCATGGCTCTGGGACAGAGGGTGAAGCAGTTAGGTGCACAGGTGGTGTTCTCTTCAATCCTCCCTGTTGAGGGTAAAGGCCAAGGCAGAGAGGCTCGCATCTTGGAGACAAATGCATGGCTGCGTGGATGGTGTCATCGAGAGCGTTTTGGTTTCCTAGACCATGGGATGCTTTTCCAAGGGTTGCAAAGCAGAGATGGCATCCATCTGTCCAAGAGAGGTCAACGCATCTTTGGTAGTAGACTGGCTAATCTACTGAAAAGGGCTTTAAACTAGATTCCTTGGGGATGGGTGAAGAAAGCCCCCAGGTAAGTGAAAGCCCCCAGGTAGGTGATACATTAAATACCTTTATGGAAATGGGTAACAGGGGTAACATATGGAAAGCAGTGTGTATTAATGCCCGTAGCATGGGAAATAAGATCCCTGAGGTTGAAGCTTTGGTGGGAGTGGCTGACTTGGATTTAGTGGCAGTTACAGAAACATGGTTCACAGAAAACAATGACTGGGATGTAACTATACCTGGCTATACTTTATTCAGGAAGGACAGGGTAGGAAGAAGAGGAGGAGGAGTGGCACTATATGTAAAAACTACTATTAAAGCTTTGGAATTACAGAGCTTAAAAGGGAGAGAGGAGGCATTGTGGGTTAAACTAGAAAGAGGGAAAGAGAAATCTATTTGCATTGGAGTGATATACAGACCTCCCTCACAAGAGGAAGAGGTGGACAGAGAGTTAATTGAAGACATACGCAGCATTGCTAGGAAAGGGGAAGTGCTACTGATAGGAGATTTCAATATGCCAGATGTTGATTGGCACATTCCTGCTGCAGTATCATCTAGAAGTAAGGAGATCCTGGATTCTCTACAGGGAGAACTATTCAGGCAATTGGTAACAGACCCCACACGTGAAGGGGCCATACTGGACTTGGTGCTTACCAATGGTGAAAGTGTTTCTGATGTTGTAGTGGGAGATCATTTTGCATCCAGTGATCACCAGATGGTGTGGTTCAGTATTAGGACTAGGGCTGTTAGAATTCATTCCAAGGTGAGGATCTTAGACTTTAGGAAGACTAACTTTGCGAAGATGGGCCAATACCTCAGGGAGTCGTTAGTGGGATGGGAACAGCTGGGGGATGTAGAAAAACAGTGGGCAAAACTGAAAGGGGGTATTTTAAGGGCAACCAACCTTTTTGTTAAAATGGTAAATAAAGGCAAAAGGAAAAGGAGACCGCTATGGTTTTCGAAGGAAGTAGCTGAAAAAGTGAAGAAAAAGAGGGAGGCCTTCATGAAATACAAGAGATCACAGAGAGCAGAAGACAGGCATCTGTATTTGGAAAAACTTAGAGAAGCTAGCAAAGTAGTCAAGAAGGCAAAGATTCAAAAGGAGGAGGAAATAGCCAATGCAATAAAATGGGGGGATAAGACATTTTTCAGATATATTAGTGAGAAGAGGAAGAGCAAAAGTGGTATTGTCAGACTCAAGGGTGCAGGGGGGGAATATGTAGAAGCTGATAAGGATAAAGCGGAATTGCTTAACAAATATTTTTGTTCTGTGTTCACAGATGAAGAACCAGGAGCAGGACCTCAGAAAACACCCACAAATAAGAACAGAAGCGAGGGACATCTTGAACTATTTTCAGAAGACTGTGTTCGTGAGAAACTAGCTCAACTTAAAGTAGACAAAGCGATGGGACCGGATGGGATACACCCTAGAATACTGAGGGAACTTGGGGACGTTCTAGCAGCTCCACTGACTGACCTTTTCAATGCCTCGTTGGAGTCGGGAGTGGTGCCAAAGGACTGGAGAGAGGCTCATGTGGTGCCTTTACACAAAAGCGGAAGTAAGGATGTGGTTGAAAACTACAGGCCGGTTAGTTTAACTTCGGTGGTGAGTAAATTATTGGAAACGCTGCTGAAAGAGAAAATAGTGAGGTTTCTGGAGTCCAGCGGATTACAGGATCCGAGGCAGCATGGATTCACCAGAGGCAGGTCTTGTCAGACAAATCTGATTGATTTTTTTGACTGGGTGACCAGGGAGTTGGACCAAGGGAGAGCTCTAGATGTGGTGTATTTAGATTTCCGTAAAGCCTTTGACACTGTTCCTCACAGGCGACTTATAAACAAACTGAGCACCCTAGGGATGGACCCTAAAGTTACTGCTTGGGTTAGAAGTTGGTTGGGTGGGAGGCGACAAAGAATACAGGTAAATGGAGCTCACTCTGAGGAGAAGGATGTTGCCAGTGGTGTGCCCCAGGGATCTGTCCTTGGTCCGATTCTTTTTAACATCTTTGTTAGTGATATAGCGGAAGGGCTGTCGGGTAAGGTTTGCCTCTTTGCGGATGATACCAAAATCTGCAATAGAGTAGACACCCAGGAAGGGGTAGATAACATGAGGAGGGATCTAGCTAAGCTTGAAGAATGGTCTAGAATTTGGCAGCTGGGATTTAATGTTAAAAAATGTAAGGTCATGCATTTGGGCTGCAGCAATCCAAGGGAGCAATACAGTATAGGAGGTGAAGTACTTTTGTCCACTAAAGAAGAGCGGGACCTAGGCGTGGTTGTGTCTGATGATCTTAAAGTAGCTAAACAGGTGGAAAAGGCGACAGCAAAAGCTAGAAGGATGCTTGGGTGCATACGGAGAGGAATGGCTAGCAGAAAAAAGGAGGTGATAATGCCTCTGTATAAGTCTTTGGTGCGACCTCATTTGGAGTATGGTGTGCAATTCTGGAGAACGCACCTTCAAAAGGATGTGAACAGGATGGAGTCGGTGCAGAGGGTTGCTACCAAATGATTAATGGGCTTCATTATAAAGCATATGAGGACAGACTTAAGGATCTTAATATGTACACCTTAGAGGAAAGGCGGGATAGAGGTGATATGATTGAGATGTTTAAATACCTCCGTGGCATAAATGTTCAGGGAGAGAGCCTCTTTCAATTGAAAGCAAGTTCTGCTACGAGGGGACATGGGATGAGGGTGAAGGGAGATAGATTCAGGAGTGATATGCGGAAATATTTCTTTACGGAAAGAGTAGTGGATCCGTGGAATAGTCTCCCAGTGGAGGTGGTAGAGATGAGGACAGTAACTGAATTCAAGAAAGCATGGGACCAACACAGAGGATCTCTAAAGGCAAAAAGTGGACTGTTGTAGTTGTTATGGAAGGACAGACTAGATAGGCCATGTGGTCTTTTTCTGTCGTCATATTTCTATGTTTCTAAGTAGACTTTATTTAACTAATTATTGGCCTTCTTAAGGCAATTTTTGGAAACATAGCTAATTTGGGTAAGAGTTTGTTATGACAAAGGGTATGAAGATTTATGGAAGCAAGACTTTGGGTTTTCTATTAAATTACTTGTTGAATATTTCTCTAACAGTTCTTTACTATCCTTTGTGTAGATCAGTGAAGAATTCTATTTGAATGCATTTTGAATTCTACTGTTTAGACATCAAAATGTGAAAAATGAGCATGATTACCAGACACAATATGTACCAGCTGAGATTATCTGTGAAATAAATTAATCCCTTTCCCCGTAAGTCACAATGAGAGCCCCCATTGTCGCGGTGGCGTACCCCCCACCATGCGGGGCCCGACCCCCTCCATGCAGCAGTGGCGGCAAACATACCTCGTTGTGTTTGCTGCTCTGCTCTTCTGTGTAAGTACGCCGTGGGCCCTGTGGCTGTTCCCGCTGGGCCAAAGTCTCAAAGTGTGGCTGTTATCGCGAGACTTCAGTCTGCTGGGCCCGCAGAAACTTACAAGAGGAACGGCTTACGGTGAGGAACGGCTGCTGGGCCCGCAGAAACTTACAAGAGAGAAGCAGCGCATCAAACGTGATAAGGTTTGCTGTGCTGCTGCCGCTACTGTTGTGTGGGTCCCCTTTCTGCCCAAGCCCCCCCCCTTGCATTGTGAGGGCTGCTTGGGCTGAATTTACACTACTGCCCATATGTATATATAGACAGACTTAACTCACACCTTTTCAGTAGTAATTCAAGATGAGTTACATTCAAGTATAATAGCTATTCCCTGTCCCTAGAGGGCTAACAAAACAAAATTAGGTCTTACCTGCTAATTGTCTTTCCTTGAGCTTTCTCCGGGCCAGTCCAGGGAAAGGTAGGGTTATCAATCCCCTATAGCAGCTGAGGACTGAAGACTTCAAGTTTTCTTGAGAGGTGAAGCCACTCCCCCTGAGGGTAATCCAGCAGTCTCCTTCTGACAAAGCAACTAAAACGAAAGAACTGACAAAACGCAGATTAACCCTTGAAAAACTGATAACATTCTATAGCCCTCAAAAACTCGGAAGCTCGAAAATTTGCTTCCTTAATTTATTTTTTTATTTTTTTTTTTTAAGATACCGAGAAAATCGGCACTGAGAGAAACCTAGAAGCCCCACACCCGTCCCCCCTCAGACGAACACGCAGATACGGTGGAATTCTTATAGTTATTGAATAAAGCGCTCGGAAACGCGAAAGGAGTGGGACCCTGGACTGGCCTGGAGAAAGCTCAAGGAAAGACAATTAGCAGGTAAGACCTAATTTCGTTTTCCTTTTCGCTTCTCCGGGCCAGTCCAGGGAAAGGTAGGGCAGTACCAAAGCAGTACCTAAACTCGGGAGGGACCCGCCAGACCTGCGATAAGAGCCGAGGCCCCCACTTTCGCATCGTCTCTGGCCTGTACATCCAACCGGTAATGCTTCGTAAAAGTATGCAACGAAGACCACGTCGCTGCCCTGCAAATATGTACTGGTGGAACGAAAGCATACTCCGCCCAGGACGTCGCTAGAGCTCGAGTTGAATGAGCCCTCAAACCGACCGGTAGTGGAATGCCATGAGCAGTGTAAGCTGATCCAATAGCGCAGCGAACCCAACGAGCAATGGTGGACTTAGACGCTGCTTGCCCCTTCCGAGGACCAGCATACTGGACAAAGAGCCTATCCGTTTTCCGAAAGGGTTTCGACACCCGAAGATAAGTCTTTAAGACCCGCTCAAGATCCAAATGTTTGAGAGCACGATCTATAGGAGAAGCGGAGGCATCAGAAAATACCGGTAACGCTACAGACTGGTTAACATGGAAAACCGAGAGCACTTTCGGCAAAAAAGAAGGAACCGTCCGTAGCAAAATCCGTTCAGGAAGAAATTGAAGATAAGGCTCTTGACAAGACAGGGCCTGCAAATCCGAAATGCGGCGTGCCGAACATAAAGCTACAAGAAAGGCCGTTTTCCAAGAACACTCCCGGGGACTCCGAGAGCAAAGGGAAGTTAATGGCGACCGGGACAAAGCCTCTAACACTACATTCAAATCCCAAGGAGGCACAATGGGACGCACTGGAGGACGGATAATCTTCGCTGCCCGTAAAAAGCGATGTATATCCGATGCGCCGAAAGATGGCGACGTTGGACAGATCCCCGAAAACAAGAAAGGGCGGCTATCTGAACCTTAAGGGTACTAAGAGCCAAACCTTTGTCCAAGCCATGCTGTAGAAAGAGTAGCAACTGAGGCAATGAAGACGCCATCGGAGAAACATGGTGCTGTCCACATCAAGTTTCGAAAAGACGCCAAACTCGTACATACGCCAATGAAGTCCCAGGTCTCTTAGACTGAAGTAAGGTGGCTACAACGGAACTGGCATACCCTTTACGTTCTAAGCGAGCCCTCTCAAGAGCCAAGCCGTAAGTAAGAATCGTTCCACTCAGGGCATAAGAATCGGCCCCTGATGCAACAGATTGATGCGGACTGGAAGAGGCCAAGGTGGAGCTACGAGGAGTCGAATGAGATCAGCATACCAAGGCCGACGAGGCCAATCCAGAGCTATGAGAATCACCACTCCGCGGTGTTGTGTTATGCGCTGCATAACTCGACTCAACATCGGCCAAGGCGGGAAAACGTACAAGAGAGAGTCTTGGGGCCAGGGCTGCACGAGAGCATCGAGCCCTTCAGACATGTGTTCTCTGCACCTGCTGAAAAAACGGTTGGACTTGGCATTGCTGCAGGTCGCCATCAGATCCATGATCGGCTGCCCCCAACGCAACGTCAGCTCGTGATAAACTGCCTCGTTCAACTCCCATTCCCCTGGATCGAGGATATGGCGGCTGAGATAATCTGCGTGCACATTCTCCTTGCCAGCCACATGTGCCGCTGAAATCGCCAGGAGATTGGCTTCCGCCCAAACCATCATCTCCTGACATTCGGAGAGGAGAGAAGGAATCTTGGTTCCCCCTTGACGATTGATATATGCGACCGTCACGGCATTGTCAGAGAAAATCTTGGCCGCCGATCCGTGGAGGAAGGGCGCGAAGTGCAGTAGGGCCAGACAAGCCGCTCGGAGCTCCAGCCGGTTGATCGACCATGAGGTTTCCTCTGGGGACCAAGCACCCTGAGCAATGTGTGCCTGACAATGAGCTCCCCAGCCGGAGAGACTGGCATCCGTGGTGACCAACACCCACGAGGGCTCTTGTAAGGGCATACCCGCGGTCAGATGATCCCGAACTAACCACCATTGTAGATTGTGCCGCACGAGGTCCGGACAGGGCAGACGCTGCGAAAGTGGGTGAAGCTGCGGTGACCATCGGGAAAGCAACGCTTGTTGCAAAGGTCGCATGTGAGCCTTGGCCCACGGAACTAGATCCAGAGCCGCCGCCATGGACCCTAAGAGCTGTAAATAGGTCCATGCTGACGGAGCCGTGAGACGTAGAAAAGCCTGCACCTGTTGCAGAAGCTTGTCGACTCGCACCTCGGGCAAAAAACCTTTCCCGCGCTCGGTGTCGAAGAAGGCCCCGAGATAAGTGAGTTGTTGCACTGGTTCGAGGCGACTCTTGGCTCGATTGATCACCCAACCGAGCTGTTCGAGAAGATGCACCACGCGAGCGGTCGCCTCCACCGAAGCTGAGCGAGAGTCGGCCCTGATCAACCAATCGTCGAGATAAGGATGTACTCAGATACCTTCTTTTCGAAGTGCCGCTGCAACAACCACCATCAGCTTCGTGAACGTCCGCGGAGCCGTAGCGAGACCGAAGGGCAACGCTCGAAACTGGAAATGTCCCCCCGGAAGGGCAAAACGCAAAAATTTCTGATGAGATGGTCTTATGGGAATATGAAGGTAGGCTTCCATGAGATCGACTGACGAGAGAAACTCGCTCGGTCGTACCGCTCGAATCACTGTACGTAGCGTTTCCATTCGAAAGTGAGGAACCTGCAAAGTACGGTTTACTTCTTTGAGATCGAGCACGGGACGAAAGGAACCTTCCTTTTTGGGGACCACAAAGTAGATCGAGTATCGACCGCAACCGTATTGGTCTAGAAGCACTGGAATTATCGCTTGTAGCTGAAGAAGGCGGTAGAGCGTGTCCGCAATGGCCTGGTTCTTGCGACCGGGCACAGAGGGAGACATTACAAAGGCGGGCGACAAAGGGCATGCGAAGTCGAGAGCATACCCCTTCTGAATTATCTCTAACACCCATTTGTCGGAAGTGATGTTGGTCCAGGCTGCCAGAAAACTCTGTAGGCGACCGCCTACAGGGACTAAAGCCTGGACCAGCAGACCTTCATTGCGGCTTTTTGACGGAAGGTTGAGAGGCACTAAAGTAGGAGCGGGCAAAACCTCTGGCTCCACGAAAGGATTGCACACGAAAACTAGAACGGCCCCTGGAATAGGGAGCAAAGCGCGCCCCGCGAAATCTACGGGAGTCGCGACCGGAGCCCCGAAAACCCCTGTACCTCTAGTTGGCTTAGGCTTATCCTCAGGCAAACGACCCCCTTTGGATTCGCCCAAATCCTTCACAATTTTTTCCAAAGCCTCCCCGAAGAGTAACTTCCCTTTATAGGGCAATTTACTGAGTCGCATTTCGAGGATACATCCGCAGACCAGTTACGCAACCAGAGAAAACGTCGTGCCGCTACCAGAGACGCCATGGTTTTAGCCGCAATCCGCAGCAAATCATAAAAGGCATCTGCCATATAAGCAGCGGCGGATTCCAATTTCGCAGAATCTGCAGCTTCCGAAGAAGCTTCCCCCGAAGCATCGCCCTGCAACCATCTAATGGACGCCCGAGACACATACGCTCCACAAACTGCAGTCTGCAGTGCCAAAGCACTAGAATCAAAAGCCTGCTTAAGCAGAATTTCTAATTTTCTATCCTGCAGGTCTTTCAGAGCTGCCGCCCCCTCTACAGGGATAGTAGTCTTTTTAGTCACTGCCGAGATGATAGCATCCACCTTTGGCATGCGTAACAACTCCTTTTCCTCCTGCGGAAGGGGGTACAAGCGAGCTAACGCGCGGCTGCCCCGGAGGGTGGCCTCTGGACATTCCCATTCAGATTTAATCATCTGTTTGATAATTCTGTGCATCGGGAAACACCGTTGCTCAGCCTTAAAGCCCTGCAACAACGGATCCTCCAAAGGTTCCTGAGAGGCAGAAGGAAGAAGCAAGTGAAGTGCCGCCAAGGATTGTGAAATAAGCGCTGACAGCTCTTCTTTACGGAAGACCCTAAAAACATTTGGATCTTCACCTGGAGCAATCTCCCCTTCTTCCAAGTCATCTGCCTCCAGCTCTAAATCTGGTTCAGCCAACACTTCTGTGCCTCCTTGACTCAGAAGAACCGAAGGCAGAGAAGGAAAAGGATCCAAAGGGTCCCTAAGAACATTGTGAGTCTGAGAAGACCTGTCACCAGGATCCTCCGGCAGCTGACATTGAAGAGAAACAGGTCCAGGACTCGGAACCGCTGAACAGCAATCAGGCTGAGACGAGCGAAGCAAAAATGCCTTGTGCAGTGCTAAAATAAATTCGGGGGAAAAAAAGGAGCCCATGCTCTCTTGCGGAGCAGAAACCGATGGTGAAGGCTTTGCTAGAGGAACAGAGTCTTTAGAAGATTTTGTCCTCTTTTTATGTGGCCGGGGCTGATCTGTCGGTGCACTGACTGAGGGCGCCAAAATGGCCGCCTTTCCCGCCTTTTCCGCGGGCAAAGAGGGCTCATCTAATTTAATGGCCTGCTTGTCTGCCATGTGAGAATTGAACCCGCAACGAAAACGGAAGCGCTTAACAAAAAAACGGCACCGTGAAAAACACCGCGGCAAGTAAAACAACTCAGAGCCTGCGCTGAACGCGCCGACGCGATCGCGACCTGAGAAAATAAAATAGAAGCTGAGACTCACCGGATCTGAAGAGAGGAAAAAAACGCTGCCCACTCAAATCAGTCCCGCTGCTAGCGGAACTCCAAATACCGGCGAAGAGTAGTGCAGATGAATACCTGGGGCTCCCAGGCTCACTCTGACCCTAGAGACGGAGGCGGTGAAAGAGGCAGGCTCTACCTCACACCGCAAATGCAGTATCTCTCCACGTCTCAAATAACCTTAAAGGGAAAGTGCACCCCAGCCAAAATAGTAACAGGGCTATAAAATCAATCAGCTCTGCTAGAGCCAAGTCATTTTTCAATCAAAAACAAATAAAGAAATGAAGCCAAAAGTTTGCCTATGAGGGAGAAATAGGGATTCGATCCTCCTTAGCTGCTGAGGACTGAAAGACTGCTGGATTACCCTCAGGGGGAGTGGCTTCACCTCTCAAGAAAACTTGAAGTCTTCAGTCCTCAGCTGCTATAGGGGATTGACAACCCTACCTTTCCCTGGACTGGCCCGGAGAAGCGAAAAGGAATCTTAGTTTGTACCTGAGGCAATGGAGGATTAAGTGACTTTCTCGGAGTCACAATAAGCATCAATGGGATTTCAACCCTGGCTTTCCTGGTTCTCAGCCTGTTGCTCCAATCAATAGTCTATTCTCTATTTTTTTTAACTTTCTATATTGCTCTTTAAATAACCAATCTAAAATACATCAAATCAAACCACAAAGAAAATGAAGAGGAAGGAAATGGGAAACAGTACTCACCCACCCAGCCAAGTTGGGCCTACTGGATTCATATTAACTGCCAAAGGCCCATTTGTAAAACCAGGACTTAAACCTCTTCTAAACTTATCAAACATTCTAATCTAAAATATAAAAAAAGAGTAAGCTATTCCAAATACCAGGTGCCAAACAGGCAAAAGAAGTAAAGGATGTACTCTTCAATCCTATATGCTGTGGAGAAGTATAAACTAAATTGCCTTGAGAAGAATGAAGTACTGGGCTAGGAAAGCACAGTTACTTACCTGTAACAGGTGATCTCTGGGAACAGCAGGAATAAGTCTTCACATATGGGTACGTCGGTATTGACGGAGTCTGCGCGGGAACGCTCCCCAGCGTCCAATCAAAACGCTTTTGGGAGCATCCCAACACGCCTGCGTGCTGCCTTCCCGCCTTTCCCAACTGCCTCTCCTCAGTTAAGTTTGAAAGCTGAGACAAAGAGAGAGAGAGAGGGAGAGAGAGAGATATAGAGAAATACAACTCCTAGGGGAGGTGGGTGGGTTGTAAAGACTTATTCCTGCTGTTCCCAGAGATCACCTGTTACAGGTAAGTAACTGTGCTATCTCCAGGAACAAGCAGGAATGAGTCTTCACATATGGGGACTCCCAAGCTGAGATGCCTGGGGGAGTCCCAGCATGTTATCTCACACTATGGCCCAATACCAAACTCCCTCTCTCAATCAGAAAATGGATAACAGAAGACTAGATTAATTTCAGAATACTAGATTGATTCAAGACAAAATTAATATCAGACAAAGAAGGACACAAATAAGAATAACTAGACTTATCCAATTGCTCCCACCCTAAGAACCATCAATGCAATTTACAATGAACAAACACAAATATAATTTCATATTTTTATCCTTTTGCATAGCCTCAACTACACATACAATGTTATCTAGTATTTAATCTCTGATCCAACCTAAATTAAGCATGTTTTGTTTGTTAAGGCTTATACCTTCTGTATATAATTCTCATACGTTAGTTCTTAGTTCTCTAATGTTCTCCATTGTATATAGTTCTCTAATGTTTCATGTAAAATATACTATTGTTCATAGTTCACTGATGTTCCATGTAAAAACAGACTTGCCGCTCTGTTCTTTAACTCGTTCTTTGTAAACCGCACTTGATCCTTCGAAGGTGCGGTATATAAGTGATTGTTAAATAAATAAATAAATAAATGTTGTGAATCTGAGAGCCATGCTATTCTACAGAACCTCAGGCATCCTAGGGATGGAGGGTAGGAGTTGAACTAAAAAGATGTGCTGTGGAACAGCTAGACCAAACAGGACACCTGTAAAGGAGTCTCTGGACAGGTGCTATCTAGTGAAAACATTGAAGTGCAATAACCCATATGGACCTCAACTGGTGGAATGCAAGGGTTTTATGGGGGTTCATATGTAATTGGTAATATGAACCAGGAAAATATCTCCAGAGAGTACCTCAATGAAAGGAGAGGTAGATACACTGTGCAAAAAACAGGTTGAGGTCAGAGCCCTTAGGGTGAGAAGAAAGCCCAGTGGAACTGAGGTGGTTCAAATAGGTAGGACTTTTGCAGGAGATGCGAAAGTCCGTAGATGGATAGGAGTGAAGCTCTGTTGACCTAAAAAGGACATAGTTCCCATGGGAGAAGGAGCCGTGAAGACTCCTATATTCGAGATGAAAAAGGACAGGAACATGAGGCATAGTAGCCTCTCATTTTCTGAGGGTTCAGAAGGTCCTTTGTATTTAAGATTACATAGGTAATAGAGAGGATATGGAGGGCTTTAGGTGTACCAAAAGTGAAGGTCATGGTGCAAAAGCCCCTTAACTACCACGAGTAGTGGTTGTTCATGGGAATCCCTAGTATGCTGGAACAGCATAGAAAGGGATAGAGACTATCTGACGGGCCCGTAGGGAAATATATGGATATATATGAGTATATACCGATACATTTAGTCAGACATATAAAGAATAGTATATAGACAAAAATATACGTACTATCCTATTAAGATATGGATATATAGATAGGCAAGTACAGATATATTTGTCTGTGTGAATCTACATATACATATATATAGGCACAGACCTGCATCTGTCTATATACATACATATATATATATATATATATATATACACACACACACATACCCCTGCCCTGTCATGGGGTATGTGGCGAGAGAAGATTCCACTAACAACAAGAGGGTATTACCTGATTGAGGGAATCTTTGGAGAATCCATTGCTACTGGTTATGAGTAGGAATGCAAAGGGAGTTCCCTCACTGATAAGGGGAAGCTTAGAGTCCTGTAAGAACTCTTGCCCTTAAATAACCAGGAATGGAAACCTACATGAAAATTGCAGACAATAAGTCTGAATCCTTCCATAACTCCAGCAGGCAGCTGGAGATAAAGATGCCATGAATGAAATACCATATTCACTCTTTATGAGGGCAAATAGGGTATGGTGCATTCTGGTGATGAATATGAATTCTGCTATGAAGAATTGAAGATGGAAGGAAATAGCAGACATGGACTGGCTGTACTGAAAGAAAAAACACATCCCTGGTGGAGGGGTGCACTAGAGATGTGAACCAATCCAGGGAATTGGATGATTGTCCAGGTCTTCGCTTAATTAAAGGTCTGTGTCCTTTATTTAAGAAGATTTTAATGGAAAATGGTTAGGGCAGGGGAACTCAGTCGACATAACTAGGTAAAGCCCTTCCTAATCATCTAGACTCTCATTTCTGCGCTGCGCATAAAATGAGAGTCAGAAGCTGTAAAGATGTCTTACGCATTGGAACATGGAACGTACGAAGCATGAACCAAGGGAAGTTGGAGGTGGTCAAGTATGAAATGGAACGTGTACAACTTGATCTGTTGGGTGTCAGCGAACTGAAATGGACTGGCATGGGGCACTTTGCATCAGATGATCACATGGTCTACTATGCTGGAAATGAAAGACAAAGAAGAAATGGTGTTGCATTTATAATAAAGAAGAAACTTGCAAGAACTGTAATGAAATACAATGCAGTCAGCGAATGCTTAATCTCTATTCGTCTACGAGGATTGCCTATCAACACAACTATAATTCAAGTATATGCCCCAACAACAGCTGCAGAAGAGAATGAAATTGAAGAGTTCTATGAACAAGTACAAGCTGAAATTGACAGAACATGCAAACAGGATATCCTGATAGTCATGGGTGACTGGAACGCAAAAGTTGGCAACAAAGAAGAAGGCAAAGTAGTTGGAAAATATGGACTTGGCAACAGAAATGAAGCTGGAGAAAGACTGATAGAATTCTGCAAGATCAATGATCTATTCATCTCAAACACCTTCTTCCAGCAACACAAGCGGCGACTGTACACATGGACTTCACCCAATGGATTGTATAAAAATCAAATTGACTACATCTGTGGAAGTCAACGATGGAAAAGCTCTGTAACATCAACAAAGACAAAACCTGGAGCTGACTGTGGTACAGATCATCAACTACTAGTATGCAAACTCAAGCTAAAGTTGAAAAAGAGCAAACCACTCATGAATGCAGCAAAATATGACCTTGAGAATATATCACTGGAATTTAAAGACTGCCTTCAAAATCGATTTGCTGCTTTAGATACAAATGACAGAGCTCCGGAAGAGTTATGGAATGACATCAAGAAAGTTGTGTTGGAAGAAAACGAGAAGTCTCTACAAAAGGTGAAAAAGCAAAAACGGCCAAAATGGATGACGGAAGAAACTCTGAAAATTGCCCAGAAACGCAGAGAAGCTAAAGCCAGAGGAGAAAGAAAGACAATCGCAGAACTCAACAGAGATTTCCAACGTGCAGCAAGACAGGACAAGGAAAAGTACTACAATGACACTTGCAAGGAAATAGAAGCAGAAACTATTAGAGGGAGAACAAGATTGGCTTTCCTAAAGCTAAGAGAGTTAAAGAAAAAGTTCCAGCCTCGAATTGGAATCTTACAAGATGCTCAAGGTTCTATGTTGAATGATGCTGAGAAGATCAAGAAAAGGTGGAAGGAATATACAGAGTTTTTATATGATAAAGATAAAGTGGACCGACAGCCGTTTCATCCTGTACCTTATGATCGGGAACCATTGGTGATGAAAGAAGAAGTTGAAGCAGCATTGAAAGCCTTATCAAAGAACAAAGCACCAGGCATTGATAGCATTCCCATAGAAGTATTGCAGCAATCTGATGCAGCTGTTACCGTACTCACAAGGCTCTGCCAAGAAATATGGAAGACAACATCATGGCCAACTGACTGGAAAAGATCTGTGTTTATACCAATACTAAAGAAAGGTGATCCAACTGACTGTGGAAATTATCGCACAATCGCTCTGATCCCACATGCCAGCAAGATTCTACTGAAGATTATTCAAATGAGACTACAACCATACCTGGAACAAGAACTACCTGAAGTGCAAGCAGGGTTCAGGAAAGGGCGAGGAACGAGAGACATCATTGCAGATGTGAGATGGATCCTTGAAAAGACTAAAGAATACCAAAAGGATATCTATTTGTGCTTTATCGACTATAGCAAGGCTTTTGACTGTGTAAACCATGAGAAACTCTGGACCACATTAAGAAGCATGGGTATACCAGAACACCTGATCGTTCTCTTGCACAATCTGTACATTGATCAAGAAGCAGCAGTTCGAACGGAACAAGGAGAAACAGAATGGTTTAAAATAAGCAAAGGTGTAAGACAAGGCTGCATACTTTCCCCCTACCTGTTTAATTTATATGCAGAACAAATCAGAGAAGCAGGATTGTATGAAGACAACAGAGGTGTGAAGATTGGTGGAAGACTCATCAACAACCTTCGCTATGCTGATGATACCACATTACTGGCTGAAAGTGAAGATGATCTGAAACATTTGCTTCTCACAATCAAAGAACATAGTCTCAAAATGGGCCTGCACCTTAATGTAAAGAAGACAAAGATCATGACAACTGGCATAATCAACAGGTTCATCGTTGAAGGAGAAGAAATTGAAATTGTGAACAACTTTAACCTACTTGGATCAACTATCAATAAAGAAGCAACAAGCAGTCAAGAAATCAGACGACGCATTGCTCTTGGCAGAATGGCTATGAAAGACCTAGATAAGATTCTCAAGAGCAGAGATGTCTCTCTCCATACAAAGATTCGACTTGTTCAAGCCATGGTATTTTCAATAACATCATATGGATGTGAAAGCTGGACAGTGAAAAAGACAGATAGGAAGAAAATTGATGCCTTTGAATTATGGTGTTGGCTGCGAATACTGTGTATACCATGGACTGCCCGAAGAACAAACCAGTCGGTACTAGAGGAGATCAAACCTAAGCTTTCTTTAGAAGCTCAGATGACAAGACTTCGACTTTCATACTTTGGACACATCATGCGAAGAGAGAAATCATTAGAGAAAGACATTATGCTTGGCAAGATAGAAGGTCAACGCAAAAGAGGAAGGCCAGCAATGAGATGGATCAATACAATAACAGCAGCTACGGGTACCAGTCTGTCAACAATGAGACGCCTGACTGAAGACCGAACACAATTTAGGATAGCTATCCAAAGGGTCGCCATGAGTCGACTCCGACTCGACGGCACTTAACAACAACAATCATCTAGAATTATATGCTCTCTAACAAGGCCCCATAGTGAAGAGCTGCTCTGTAGAGATGCAGAGAGCATGTTGCAGGTCATTTAGAAGAAAAAACTGGCGGTTTAAGAGCCAGTATATATCCTGAACTATTCTTCCAAGCACAAGGATTGGGGAAGGCCAAGAATAGAAGGTGAGGAGAAGTGTCTGCAACAATGGTCAGGAAAGGCTGTAGACTGTCTGGGACTTAGTAGTAAGACCAGAAAAAATTGAAACTGGAGAACAAACTCTGGTTTCTTGGTCAGCAAGCCAGTGGTGTAACCACTAAGAGCCCCTGCAGTTCTAACTATTGCTGGGCAGCAGACGAAATCTTATGAGAAGATTGAAAGACATACAGACTTGAGTAGGAGTAGAAAGACTCCATTATCGTCTGAGAAGCTGCCAGCAAAAACAGCAGGGGGAAGACAACTCTGAGAGGGAACTTAGGGGCTTATTGAGAAGCCTCCAGTCGAGTGGTAGCACTCTTACAGACGAAATGTCTTAGCAAGAGGGACAGAGTTGAAAAAAGAGACTTACGGTCTGTTAAGTAATATGAGAAATTGTTGATACAGGAGAAGAGTCAAAGGTAAAGGTATAGGAACCTCATTGACAAGTGTGACTCCTCTGTACCTGAAAGGAAGAGGAGTAGCTTTAGTACCTGTACAACATAGTGATCTAAAGAAGCTCTATGAGCTAAAAATCAAAATGTTCTCTTAAGAGATACATGTGTAAAAATTAGGATGGAAACACTGTAGATGACTGTAAAGGGAAGAAGCAAACTACAGGTTCTGAACCTCAACCAGGAAGAAGATGAAGAGTCTATCAGCAACCCTGCGGCTGCTGGGTTTGCTGAAGCTGTTGAGGTTTCCTCAGCCTGGTTGGATGTTTCCCCTGTCTGGGAACATCTGTATGATGGGTAGAAGATGGATGAAATCTTCTCCCCTTGAGGCCACAAAGCCTGCCAGAAGATGTTCTAGAAACTGGGACAGAGGAAGGCATAGACAAGCCTCTGAAAGCAATAGTGTCAGTAGTTAACTGAGCAGCTTAGAGTAAAGTCTCTTTGTTGAAGAGATTTTCTCCAGTGCAAGGAGTATTTTCCAGTGTATCTCGTATGAATTTGTCCAAGTCTGAAGCTTGGAGCCAAGCTGTACGTCGTGCTCCTATGGCTATAGCAGAAGTTCTGCTAACAGACTCAAAAGAGTCAAGGGAAGCACGAGTAAGGAATCTAGAAATATTTTGAGCATGATTGAGTAGTATAGAAAAATCTGCTCTTTTAGGTTCTTGGAGAAAAGGGGTCAAAAGTAGTAAATCTTTTGTGACCTCCTCAAGAGATAATCCCATATAGTAAATATATGAGAGAATTCTGGGTGAAAACATGGATGCCTGAAAAATTTGACGTCCAAAGGCATCTAAAGTTCTAGCCTCACGACCTGGCAGATAAGAAGAGTGTTTCTTAGTACTCTTAATACGCCTCATTGCTGATTCTACAACAAGAGAATGATGAGGGAGCTGAGGCTTTTGAAAACCTGGAGTAGGGGGCACTCTGTATACAAGATCAGTTGCCCTAGAAGGTGGGGACACCGTTAAAGGAGTCTCCCACATTCTAAATAGTAGATCCTGCAAGGTTTGATGCAAAGGAAACATAATGACTTCCTTTGGACTGCCAGAGATCAGCAGAGGTTCTGGAACCCCTGATGCAGGATCTAGACCAGGTATAGGAATGGCAAGTAACTTTGCCATATCAAGCAGGAAAGCTTGAAAAGAAATCTCCCCAGAGGGGAGTCCTCGAGAAAGAGGAGAAAGAGCTAGATCTGTTGAAGAACTAGCTCCAATAACCACTGGTTCATTCAGATTATCTAGAACAGAAAATCTGGAGGTGTGGAGCATCGGTGGATCTATGAAAGATAGCTGTCGGTACTGCTGAAAAATGGCACCGCAATCTGTCGGTAGCAAATCGTCCATGTTAGGGATGGATTCCAGACTGGGTACGGAAGGAAGCGATCCAGATGAACAGAACATGGACGATACCGACACCGATGCTGATGTCGATACCGGTACTGGGACCGATACCGGGACCAGTACCATCGTTGATACCGATTCATGAAGATCAGTCTGTGATAACACTATCGGTACTGAGGAAACCGAATGTGGCAGACCTTGATCATCGGTAGAATGTCTTCGGTACCGTTTAAAATCGGTACCGAGACGAGTCGGTACCCTGTCGTCCAGACTAGAGATCGATTCTAGACTCGGCATCGAGAGAAGCGAGTCTATCGATGCATATCTGGAGGGTATCGACGTGGATACCAACATCGGCACCGGGATCGATACCGATGCTGGAAGACCGGTCAGTAGCGGCTCTGGCGGCACCAACGATACCGAGAGCGCTCGACTGTGATCATCGGTGTGGAATGTTTCATCCAACACCAGTGCTGATGCCGGGGTACCGGCACCGCTCAAAGCGGATACCACCACCGAGCATGGCTCAGGAATGTTCACCGAGGTAAAAACCCCAGGAACAACCTGAAACCCCGTTGATGCTTTGGAGGTATAAAACTCCCGCTGGGGTTTTAAAGCCAAAATGTCCTCAGGGGCAAGGCCGGAGCCATCTGCATAATGCATATGAGATCTACCACCCGAGGACTGGCTAGTCTTTACAGACTTTTGTTTGGTTACCTGATCCTGTGAGACAGAAGATGCAGCTGGTGCCCTCTGGCCAGAGGGGAACTGCGCATCGAGTGGAGCTCGATGCTGAAAACTTCTTGAAGAAATAATACTACAGGAAGAACACTGAAGTGGATGGTGTTCAGCTCCCAAACATGGAAGGCACCAATTATTGGTGTCTAATACCAATTTGGTACTGCCACAGTTAAAACATATTCTAGTGGCTGGCGTTTCCATGAAGGAAACTAAGGAGGCCTAACAGGCCGAAAGCCGTCAGGCACCAACAAGGAAAAATAAACAAATTCCTACAAAAGTAAGGAAAAGAAAAGAAAAAAACAACGGCGGTACTGGTGTGTTGAGGAAAGGCAGATGCGACCACAAGAAAAATAGAAAAATAAAGAAAGAATTTTCTGCGGTGACAGGAGGACATCCTGCCGGCTCCGCGGAAAAACGAAAACTGAGGAAAGGCAGTTGGGAAAGGCAGGAAGGCAGCACGCAGGCGTGTTGGGATGCTCCCAAAAGCGTTTTGATTGGACGCTGGGGAGTGTTCCCGCGCAGACTCCGTCGGTACCGACGTACCCATATGTGAAGACTCTTTCCTGCTTGTTCCTGGAGATTATATGGAATCCATCTTTAATGCTCAAAATGTCTAAAGTCAGTATATTGAACCTGATTCTGGATGCCAACACTAGTCAATTCTAAGGATGGAGCATTTGGTGTTACTCTTTTCTTCACAACCTCCTCAGTACAATCTCGGTGCTATATTCTACACCCACTACAACTTATAGATCTGATTTGTTGGTAAATTCATGCACAAAGGTCTACAATAGTTAACCAGGAGATCATGAAGGAGAGTACTACCTTCTTTATAGCCAGCTATGATCTCAAAAAAGCTGGTCTTGCTACCACCTGAATATGAGTTTCTTGAAAAAATAAAGGGTCTTATACAACCCCTAAAAGATGGTATAAATGGAATACCCTCCACTACTGCTAACGGCACAATACCATCTGACAGGCCAACTGAGCCTACTGGAACATGTTTACTAAAGTGTGCTAATGGTTAGCAATATTTAGCATGCAGTAAACAGCGCAGGGCCATGGTAACCATTAGCATGCACTAAAAATGCCTATGCGATATAAATCTCATGCTAACTGCTTAACACGTGATTGGGTAGGGACTGGGCAGGTTGGGACAGACAGTGAACATTGCCTGCACATTGCAATTAGCATGGACGTCATTAGCACATGCTAACTGACAATGTTACAGTTGGTGCAGGTGCACTTATTGCCACCTTAGTGTCGGTAAGTAAACTGCGTTAACTGCAGTTACAGGTTTAACAAGGTGAGGTGCTTCCCATCATGATATCTACATGGGGACTTGTTGAGACCACCACCAAACTGTGCACTAAGATGACAATTCTTAGTGTGGTTTAGTAAACGTCCCTTATAATCTCCATTTTGTTGCTGTTTTATTGTCAGATTGCCAGTGTGCAAAAACACATTCTCCTGTTTAGCGCATGCTTTTCCAACAAGAGAGCTCAACGTGAGTGATAAATAACTGAACTAGTATAGTGAATAAGAAGAAAATTTATAAACCTGACCATTTTCTTTCCTTGAATCCTGCTAGAATAGTGCAGACAAGTGGGTTATGTTCCCTTGCCAGCAGGTGCAGACTTGAGCAACTTTTAGTGATGTCATCACATAGAATATCCACTGGTGCAGCACTGAGAGAACTGGTATGAAATGTCCCAAGCAGTAAGCAAGACTGAAAATTTCAGAAAAAATTCATAAAAAATTACCAGTGTTAATAACCAACCATAAATTGCAAGAAATATTTGGAACAAGTATTTGGCTCTCCTAACACAAATAACTCTGCATCAGACAGAGATTAACAAGGCAATCAAAAGACAGCAGGGCTCCCAAAGCTGTTAGAAATCTTCCAGGGCAGGTCCTTGACTGGTCTAAGCAGGATTCAAGGAAATAAAATTATGAGGTATGTAAAAGTTTTCCTTCCTGATCATCCTGCTAGACTAGTTCCAGATGAGTGGAACAAACTCAAGCAGTCAGGATGCAGGATGGGAGGAAGATGATGCTCTGGACAGAACTATCCTGTCAGATGTGCCATCCATATCTGCTCCCCACATGCAACCTTGTAGTGCTTCACCAAGGTGCTCAGAGACAATCAGATGGCCACCTTACAGATATTCCTTGGAGATACTAAGATGGGCTCCACCCAAGAAGAGGCCTATGCCCTAACAGAGTGGACGCAGACTCCCTCTGGCACATGTCTTTCAGCCAAAAGGTATACTGAACCAATAGCCTCCTTAATTCAGCAGGCTATAAAGGACCTCGCCACTGCCTTTTTCACTGGACCACTGAAGAGGACAAAGAGATGAGCTAAATGACTGAAGGGATTAATACTCTGGATATTTGATCAGCATCTTCCTTATGTCTACCAGATGTAGAGAGGGATCCATTCAAAGATCCACCTCAGAGAAGGAGGGGAGAATAAAAGTCTGGTTAAGATGAAAAGGAGAAAGCACCTTTAGGAACACAGCCTGCAAGGATACAGAGGCCTTCAAAATGACCAAAAAAGAAGCCCTGCAGGACAAGGCCTGCAGCTCTGACACAATAGCCACCAGGAAACCATCTTGAGAGTCAAATCCTTCAGAGAGGCTATAAAAATGAACTCAGAGAAAGGCCCTTTCAGTTCCTTCAACACCAAGTAGACTCTCCACAGACATACTGGTGGATGGACCTGCTTCATTTCCTTAAAGAAACGGGAGACATCAGAATGCGCAGCCAAGGTCAACTCTTGAGCACCCGCTGTAATCCACCAGGGGCGTTTCCTGAACCTTGAGAAAGTTCAAGGCTAGTCTCTTGTCATGGCAGGCTGCAAAAAGGATAGAAATGCCACTATGGCCACTAGTGCCCCAGAGTAACCATTCTTGGACAGCCTATGCTTCTTAAGGGCCAATCCATAAACAAGCACATACCATGGTCTGTGCAGCCAGTCTGGGGCCATTAGAATCACCAGGCCTGGGTGAGACCGAATCCTTCACAGAAGACAGCACAGCAAGGGCCAAGGGCCAAGGAGGAAGACATACAGGAGCTCCTTTAGGGGCACTCCTGAAAGAGAGCATTCAAGCTCACTGCCTGCAGGTCCCTCCACAGATGAAATATTTCTCCAATTTGGCATTCTTGTGAGTGACCATCAAGAAGAGTACTGAAAGGCTCCACCTGTGTACTATAAGGGTCGAGTGCATGAGGGCTGAACTCCCACTTGCCAGGAATCACAGAATTCAAATTCAATAAGATGGCCTGCACCTTATTGATGCCTGCTGTGTGGGTTGCAGCTAAGGCCATCTGATGCTTCTGCACCCAGTGACACAGCACCACTACCTTGAAAGCCATCCCAGAACTATGAGATTTGCCCTGCATGTTGACGTACATCACAGCAGTGACAGTGTCTGAGAAGATGCAAGCTGCTTCATCCACCAGGAGAGGTTTGAACCTCTTTACAGCCTGGTAAATAGTCCTACCTTCAACTAGTTGATCAATCAGGAGGTTTCCTAAGGGGACCAGTGCCTGAACAAGCTGATCTAGACAGTGGGGTCCCCCAGTCTTTCCAGCTGGCATCTGTCATGACTATCACCCAATCTAGAGCATCCTCCCTAGGAGCTGGATGTAGTCCTGGCCCTAGCAACTGACTGAGCACAAAATGCCCCAAGTTGACACTGCAGCTTGAGAGACTTCTCTGGCATAAAGAAAGTTGACTACGAAGAGTGTTGAGCCAAGAACTGAGATATTCAAAGTTTTGAGAGAGGATCAGACCATGGACATCTCTAGGGAATCTGATTGAATCAGCCATCCATCCAAGTGCAGGTGAACACAGATCCCCTGCCCATGCAGAAATGCTGCTACCACCACCATGACCTTTGAGAAGATGTGAGGAACTGTGACCAGGACAAAAGAAAGAATCCAAAACTGGAAATAGTGGTCAAGAACACAGACGTGAAGAAATCACTGGTGTTGCTCCTGGAAAGGAATAGGGAACTATGCTTTGGCAAGATCCAGGTAGGTGAGAAACTTCCCCTGCTGGACTGACACAATGACAGACCTGATGATCTCCATGTGGACATGCGAGACTCTGAGCTTGGTACTGGTCGTCTATGGGCCTAGGGTACACCAGAAGGAAACTTTCTTCTTGGGGACCAGGACTAGATGGTGTAGCACTCCTAGCCCTGCTCTGCTGAGGACATGGGTAAAATTGCCTGCAACTGCAGGGGGCACTGTAGAACTGCCACAGGGAGATTACAAAAGGCATCCCAAAAGGACTTGGCAAACTCTAGAGCACAGACCAGACTGATGATCTTGAAGATCCAGTGGTCTAACATGATGTGGCACCATTCAAAGAGAAATAGATGGAAGACCTTCCCCTCCACTAGTTGAACCTCGGAAGAACTCGACAGATCTCATTGCAGGGGCTTGCTGATTCTTGAAGGGGCCACCACTGAGGTACTTCTAGCTCTTTTGGCTTATTGTCCAAAAGTCTCCAATCACAAGCCTCATCCAGGCCTTTCACAAACTTCTCCAGATCTTCCCCAAAGAGCAACTTGCCTCTAAAGGGAAGCTTGCTCTGCTGTAGTTTAGAGACAGCATCACTCGGCCAACTGCAGATCCCAAGCTACTGCCTAACCATTACTACTGCTGCCATGGATTTAGAGGAAATGCAGATTAAGTTATACAGGGCATCAGTCAGATACGAGGGTTTTTTAGTCCGCTTTATCATTTAGTCAAAGAGGTTTACACTATAACTTAAACTTGGTAATGTACATTAAACAGGGACATTGATAACTTGGATTCTTCTGAGGCAATGGAGGGTTAAGTGACTTGCCCAAGGCCACAAGGAGTTCTCCCCAAGAGACTACAAGTTTCTGTATAGGTCAGTTAAAGGAAAGAATGCAGCAGGAGGCCAGATATACTCCAGCAGTGGGCCAACCTGCTAATGTCACCAAACAGCAAGCTCTACCTCATGCAGAGCTGACATAGCATCTGGAAAGGGCATGAAAAAGGACCCTTCTACTAAAGGAAAAACTCTGCCCTCTTATTTGGAACCTGAGGCAATGGAGAGTTAAGTGACTTGTTCAAGATCACAAGGAGCAGCAGTGAGATTGGCTTCCCTAGTTCTCAGCCTGCTGCTCTCACCATTAAGCTACTCCTCCACTCCATTCCAAAAGTGACTAATCCAGCTCACCCCAATAAATCAAATATTGTTGCATGTATTCATATGATAATGAAATACTCTAGGCAGGCTGGTATGATCTCAGTCCCAATACAATTCAGATCAGGTCTCCAATAGTTGAGCAGATAGCTGCAGGCTAAATACAAATCAAGATGAAGCTAGATTCTCTGCTGGCCTGTGTGATAGCTGTAAACAACCTTTCAGCAGGCACCATAAAGCTAAGATGTAACACAGAATGACTGACGTGAAAAAAAGCTAGCAGACCGTCCAGAAATCATACACATATACACACACATACACACATGCCATAAAAACAAAATTGGAAAATCCTTTTAATACATCAGGTTGGAACAGTTCTGTACTAAAGTCCTGAAAATGTTAGAACATAAGATATGCCATATGGGTCAGACCAAGTATTTAAAGGTCTGTATCATATCTCCCCTGTCCCTTCCCTCCTCTATTTAGTCTTTAAATCTCTTCTCATATGTCTTCTGCTGCAGGAACCAAACCATTTTGGTCACCTTCCACTGAATCGTTTCCAGTCTTTTTATATCCTTTGCGAGATATGGTCTCCAAAACTGAATACAATATTCCAAGTGAGGCCTCACCAGCGACTTGTACGGTGGCATTAGTGCCTCCTCCTTTCTGCTGATAATACCTCTCTATATGCAATCCAGCATCCTTCTGGCATTGGCCACTGCTTTGTCACACTGTTTTACCACCCTGAGAACCTCAGAAACAATCACTCCGAGATCCTTCTCCTCGTCCATGCACACCAATCTCTTGTCCCCTATCGCATGCAATTTCCTTGGATTTCTGCATCCAAAGTGCATGACACTGTACTTCTTCACATTAAATTTTAATGCCAAGCATTAGACCATTCTTCCAGCTTTTGTAGATCTTTCCTCATGTTATCCACTCCCTCAGGGAAGTACACTTTGTTACAAATTTTTATGTCACCTGCAAAAAGAGAGACTTTTCCATTCAGTCCTTCAGCAATATCACTCACAAATACATTGAACAGTACTGGTCCCAGGACTAATGTCTGGGGCACGCCACTAATCATCTTCCTTTCATCCGAGTGAGTTCCATTTACCATCACCTTCTGTCATCTGTCAGTCAACCAATTTCTGATTCAGTTCACCACCTTGGGAACCATCCCCAGGCTGTTCAGTTTACTGATAAGTCTCCTATGAGAAACAGTATCAGAGGCTTTTCTGAAATCTAGGTAGATCACATCCATCACATGCCCTTGATCTAGTTCTCTGGTCAACCAGTCAAAGAGCTCAATCAGATCTGTTTGGCAAGATTGTCCTTTGGTAAAACCATACTGCCTCTGATCATGCAACCTGTTGGTTTTGAGGAAGTCCACTATTCGTTCTTTCAAGAGTATCTCCATTACTTTTCCCGCCACCGAGGTAAGGCTTACTGGTCTCTAGTTTGTCACTTCTTACCTACTACCACTTTTATGAAGAGGTACCACATCAGCCCTTCTCCAGTCCTGTGGAACTTCTACTTTCTCCAAGGATCTATTAAAAACATCCTTTAACGGCCCTGCAAGAACCACTCTGAGCTCTTTCAGTATCCCGGGATGTATCCCATCCAGTTCCATGGCCTTGTTCACTTACAGTTTTGCAAGCTGTTCTAACACATCATCTTCTGTGAATGGTGTGGTATCTACTCCATTTGTATATTTGTCAATAACAGGTGGTCCTTCTCCAGGATTTTCTTTAGTAAAAACAGAGCAAAAGTATTTGTTTAGCATTTTTTCTTTTTCAGTATCACTTTCCACAAATCCGTTCCCAGCACTTTTGAGTCCTTCAATTCTACCCCTCTGATTTTCCTCTCCCGAATATACCTGAAAAATGTTTTGTCGCCACACTTCACATCTTTAGCCATCTTTTTTCTGCCTTTGATTTTGCTATCCTTATTTCTCTTTTTGTCTCTTAATTTGATCCTGTATTCTTTTCTGTGTTTCTCTGTTTCTGAACTTCTGAATTTTGTGAAAGCTGTGGTTTTTGCTTTTATTTGTGCAGCCACTTCTTTGGGGAACCAAATAGGCTTCCTTTTCCTCTTGCATATGTAAGGAAAGTAAATAAAAACATCTGTTGCCCCTTTTATTGCCTCCATTAGTTTAGCCCAACGCAATTCCACTTCCCTTATCTCTTCCCACCCTGCCAACACCTCCTTCAGGTACTTGGCCATTTTACTGAAGTCAGTGTATTTGAAGTTTAGGACTTTGAGTTTGCTGTGATTGGACTCCACCTTGGCTTTTATCTCAAACCACACTGTGCGATGGATCACTGCTGCTCACATGGGCTCCCACACGGATATTCAACACGTTACCTCTGTTGGTAAGCATTAAATCCAGCACCAAGTTCTCCCTGGTCGGTTCCATCACTATTTGTCTAAGTAATGCATCTTGGAAGGCATCCAAACTTTTTTTTACTTCTTTCTAGATCTGCAGAAGGAATACTCCAATCTACACTGGGTAGATTAAAATAACCTAATATGATCACTTCCCCCTTCATCTTTGCAATATGAATCATCAATTCGCCATCCATTTCTTTGGTTTGAGTTGGAGGCCTGTAGACTACACCAGTATGGATGACAGTGCCATCTCCTCTTTCCAATACAATCCAAAGCGCTTCTTTTTTTCCCCACATCCCCTGTATTTCAGCAGTTTTAATATTGCTTTTGACATATAGGGTTACTCTTCCTCCTTTTCTACCATCTCAATCTCTTCTAAATATAGTCAGCTATGGCTATCTCTCATTCATGTGACTCGTTAAACCACATTTCTGTAATGGCCAATCTGTAATGATTGTAAAGTACACTTTAGAGTTGAGTTGCCCAGAATTTTTTAATTATCTTAGTGGAAATGTTGCTATTCTGAAGAAAATTCATTCTGTAGAGAAGTAGGCCTGATTGGCACATATGTAAAGTTATAAACCTAGCCTACTTATTAAAATTTTAAGTTAAAATTAACATTGCAATTATAAACATATTTTCTATTTTCCTTAACTATGAACACCTCCCCCACCTCCCCCTCCCCCTCCCCCTCCCCCTCCCCGACTTGATTGAGCGTCCCGAATTTGAACTTAGAAAAGATGGTCAGGTTATCATAAAATACAGAAATTAACCCATTTACAGAAACTACCCCTGAGAGAATACAAGTCTAATAGTTAATTTTAATAGCAAAACATACTACATACAGACAGTTAACTAAATAGAGCATCATCGGCTAGGGACACATGGAGTCTCGTTCCCTTGTCTCTATTTCCTCTCGGAGTTTTCAAGCTTATAATACAACAGCAGCTACACTTAAACGTTTCCTCTCTCCCTCTCTCTCTTTACCCGCTTTGTCTCCCTCCTTCCTGCCTGCACCTATGGCTTGTACCCAGCAGTACCTCCTTCCTCAGCGCAGGCGCTTTGTCACTTCCTTCACGCCTGCGCAGTTCAGTCAGAATTTCAGAACTGGTGGGCTTCCGTAGTCATCGAACTTCATCGTCCCCAGATCTTGCTGCAGAAGTGCGCAGGCGCGTCGATGTGGTTGCATGCATCTCGGAAGGAGGATAGGCTGGTGACAGGCATAGGGAAGAGGGTTAAAAAAATAAAAAGACAACGAGAGAGATAGTACAGGGTAGCCACCTTCATAACTTTAAAACTTCGAGGGAAGCAGAGGCTTGGGGAACTGGTACCTTGTGCCTGTAGCTAACGACGCGGATATTTTAAAATGTGCGTAAGCCTTATCTTCGACCAGTTTTTGTTGGCTCTTGTAACTTTTTGGGGGGGGGGGTGGAGTAACACAGCGCGTTGCCTTCTGGAAACTCTAGATAAGCCTGTATGTTGGTTATACAGTGTGACTCGCTCTACCAGCCTAAGTGGCTGACGGTAGGAATGAGGGAGCATTGTCCATAGATGGCAGATGTAGGGGGATGCTTGAGCTACGTTATTGAGAAAACTTCTTCACTTTATCAAGGAACCGGTAATTTTTGTTGATTTTTAGCATGTCATTTCCAGTGTTTTTGAAAAGCTGGCTCCTGTGGTGGTGTTTGAGATATGACAGGTTTTAGTGCAGAGCAAGGCAGCTTTTGACTGGCGGGGCATCTTATTCTGCTGCTGTTTCCTCTGGCTTCATAAAGCAGTGGGCAGACTTCCTATGTTATTACTCTGTTGGCCATCAGCTAATTTTGCTTTCTTAGATGTATTAAGTCTTGCTGTATGTTATAGTATGAAATGCCAGGCTGTGGATAGTTATTTGTAATTTCCGAGCTCACAACACCTCGCTTAAAAGGTTGGCTAAAAACCATTCTATATAGCCTCTGATTAGGGCTACTATCTTTGAAACTCTGTACCAAAAAATGAGTTTCCTCTCATTCGATGTGTGGGAAAATATTTGGTGCATCCTGTTCCAAGTACCAGGGTATGCATGGTAGTATTTTATACAGCACCTGCAATTTTATTTAATTTTTATTTTTTAAAATACTGAAGGACTCTGTGACAAGTTTCACATAGAACTAAAAGAGCCTGCTTTCCATGACATATGTATGTTTTCATAGATATGCATAGATCAGGGGGAAAACACTTCTCGGTCCTCATTCCACCCACTACCAAATCAAAATAGACTGAGCATTTAGGGGCCCTTTTACTAAATATTTTAATGTGTATTAATAAAGCTAACTCATGTTAATTGCCCATAGCCCTTTTTATTTCTATGAGTGCATTGGTACATAATGTACATTAACTTTATTAACATGTGTTAACCTTTAGAAAAAAGGGCCCGTTAGTGTGATTAGAACACCAGATGTATAAGTTATTTGGGAAGGGGGACACAAACATAGATATAGTGATTTCATAAGCATTTTTCCCTTTCAATAGTGGGCTAATAAAATGACTAAATATATCCAAAGGTTTTGGGTACCCTGCAGAATGATTATGATTTGGGTAGGATGTGTCTACACTCTTCTCCCCCCCCCCCCCCCCAGTGATATGCAATTCTCCATTCTTGCTGCCTGTGCCGATCAGGCAGGCAGAAGGAGTGGAGTATCGATGGAAGGGAAGTATTGGGGAGAATGTGAAGGAACTAGGGAGATTGGAAGGACAGTTTGGAGGGGCTTCAGGATGAGAAGGGGATCCACTAGTAGGAGTGAGGACAGTTATGAAGTCTTTGGAGATGATAAAGTTAATGGTAAAAGTGGGTTAGAGAAGGGAAACAGAATTGTGTATGTGTGATAGGTGTGTGTATGATGGAAGAGACCGGCTGAGAAGCTGAGATAAGACATGCACGATTTTGAGGGAGGAGAAAAATAATTGAAGCCCAGACCCCACAACCTCACTCCCATCCCTGACTCTCAGGGTCTCTCTTCTTCTCACCTCCCTATCTTTGTTTCTTTCCTTCCTTCCTTCTTCCCCTATTCTTAGTCCTTACCTCTCCCTCATTCCTGGTCCTTTGTCATCTCTTCTTTCCTCCCCTAACCCTAGTCCTCTCACACTCTCCTCATCTCTTGTCCCCTTTCCATCTCTTTCCTGTACCCAGTTTTCTCACCTCCCCTCTTTTGCTATTCCCTCTGTGCTGATATTTGAGATGCTTCTTCCCCAACCCTCCAAAAATGAACAAAATCAGGATAGGAAATGCTTTTTATAATGGGAAAATTAAATTGTACAACATCTTTTATCACATTTGTGAAATTTCTTGTTATGTGTTTGCCACCGGTGGAATTATTGAAGAAATATTTGAAACATGTTTTGCATTATGTAAATGTGGAATCCCTGTCGATGACTAAATTGTATTATATATCTAAAGGGGAAAAGATTGAGGTATCTGAAGGGGAAGGTTTTGATCATGTGTCTTCTCCAGATAGTCTGGAGCTGGCTTAGTTTTTGGAAACCTCTCAGTACATTGTATCCGAGAGGGCAACTTTGTTGGTTACTTTTAATTCCGAGTTAGAGAAAATGTCCATTTTGAAATTATTTTTCTCTAATCTGTTCCTTTTTGTGGCCAGCCTATTAATGTTTCCCAGACTTAGCTAGGTCAGCACAGTTGCGCAAGAAGGCCTTTCTACAGTTAAAATCCAAGGTTCTTGAAATTGGTGCCACCTTTTACCTCTGTTTCCCATGTAAATGCATCATTTCCTATGATAATCATAGGTATGTTTTCATTGATCAGTCTCAATTAGAAAAATTTCTGGCAGAGAACTCTGATGGTAAGTGATTTGGAATGTATTCGTTTGACTAAGGTTGAAGGTTTTGTTTTAAGGGCACAAGCAGGAGCTCTGCACAGAGGCCAAGATGGCAGGCAGAATAGCAGCACATTAGTCAGCGAGGAGGAGAAGGCCCCTGGAGTGTCGCAAATGACAGAGCTCATGTTTACACAGCTAGGGGAAAAAGGTGATTGAATTAAAAACAGAAATGGTGGAGATGGACTGGATGGTCGAGGAGCTTGAAGAGAGATTTGAGGAGATTGGAGGTGAGGTGACTGAGATGCGGGAAAGACTGTCCTCTTGGGGGGGGAAAAAGAGGAATTTCAGTTTAAAATTGATGATCTAGAGAATTACTTGTGACGTAATAATCTAAGGATTCGAGGCATCCCAGAAGAGCCAGAATTTATGGACAGTAGAAGTTGAGATACGTAGAGCTTTGCTAAGTAAAGAAGAGGGGGCTATCAGTAATTTAGACATTAAATTTGAAGAGCGCACAGTGCCCTTGACCCTTCTCAACATAATCTATTCAGAGGCATTGTCATACATGACTTTAAGCTGAAAGAGTGCATAGCGGCCAGGATGAGAGCATTCTTTGCTTTGAGTGGCAGGGGTATAAAGTGGCAGTGCATAGAGATTTAACTGTAGGGACTCTGCAGAGGAGGTGTGCATTTGGAGATATAACAGTCAAACTGCAGCAGGAGTCCTTGCAATATTGTTGGATGTACCCTTTTGGACTTGGCTTCACCAAGGAGAAGTGAACCTGGAGATGCCAGACTCTAGAGTCTAGATGAAGGGGTGAAGTGTCTGTGGGAGACTGGAGTAGAGATTTCATCGGTGCACAGTGAGGTGGTGTTGAAGAAACTAGGATGGACAGTAGCTGAGAAGGGTGGTGCCAAAAAGAAGTGGAAAACACTACCGAAAACTGTGTTGACTTGAGATGAGGTCTGAGCGAACTGTATTTTGGTTCCATCTTAGTCTGAGTATATTGAGGGTATATTTGAGGGGGAATTGAATGAGCAAAGGTGTTAAAATGGGTGGTATGGAAGGAGTGTTGGAAGCTGGAGGGAGGAAAGGAATGGATATGAGGGGGAGGGAGGAGAGGACAGGGTAAGGGGACAGGGGGTGTGGTGGAGAAATGGAGGGGTGGGTTGGGAGGGTGAGGTCGCTGCACTGATCAGATGGAGTTCCTACAAGCAGGGGATGGGAGGAGTTGAGGAGGAAGAGGATAATGGGAGGGAATAAAGGGTTGGGGGGGGGGAGATCATTCCTGGACAGTCAGGACTATCAATGCTAAAGGTTTAAATCTGTGGCAGAAGCAAAAATTTCTGGACAACGAGGGAGGGAGGTAGAAAGCTGACATCCTTGCAGGTGTTGCAGGAGCAGTTCTTGCAGTCCTGAGGGTATCAGATGGTGTTTTTTGGCTGCCAGTCAGGGTAATTCTAGTAAGGGAGTGGGGCGTGATACTGATGGAGAGAAGATTTATAGAGGTAAAGATGGTGGTTAGAGATGAGAGAGGCTGGTATCTCTTCTTCAGGTGGAAATAGGGTGTAAGGAATTAGTAGTGATATGCACCTATGCACGTAATTAGAAGAGGGATTTTTTCAGGAAATATGAGAGGGGTTAGTGGAATTTGGGAAAATCCCTATAATTTTTTGGGGGAGATTTTAATTGAACAGTAAACGAGATTGGATAATGTTGTCGGGGGGGGGGGGGGGTGGGAAGAGTTCACAGAAGGCAATTTAGGGTTGGTGGATGAGTGGAAGGCACATCATGGGGCCAAGGACGGACTGCACTTTATTATCAACCCCACACAGCTCATGGTAGGGTGGTTATGATTTGGGTCTCTTCTGTGTTTCCTTTGCCAGGTCAGAGAAATTAGATACTGAGTAACCACAGAACGCTACAACTTTCTTTTTAAAGTACATCTTCGAGATCCATTCGCGATCAGGGCACAAGTGATTAATAATGTTGTAAGAGTGTATGATTCAGTCACTGAAGATTCCAAAACATCTGTTAAATTCAGATCATCCACATCTATATCTACAGGCTGCTCAGATCCGTCTTCTTTGCAGAGGGAAAGTAATAAGCCTTAGTAATTGGCAGAATCAATTCCTTAGGGACAAGAAGAGTTTCTACCAAGTAATGTTTAAACATGTCCAACGCAGAAACTCTTGTAGCTTTAGGAAAGTTTAACACCCAAAGTTTAGCTGCCCTAGTAGCATTTTACAGTATTTCCAACTTAAATTTTAAAGCCAAATTATCTTTAACTAAGGCAGCATTAATATCAGATAGGAGGGAAATCTTTCCAGCTTAATTGAATTGGGCTGAACCTTAGATGCTGACTCAATGGTTTGTTTAGAAACTTTATTAGCCAAATGAACAAAAGCATCCCAAATAACTTCAAATGTAAACTTTTTTGGCCGAGACAGAGGAGATGGTGTAAAGGCTACTGGTCCTGGGGGTTGAACCTGGACCCTATCTTTACTCACTCCGATGCCACACATCGAGGGACCTCCAGAGGTGGCTTCCATCACCTTCAACAAACCTAGGGTATCTTGTGAAGGCTGACCCAGAGACAGCCGCCACAGCACCTTCAATCATTTCTGATCAGGGATGCCAACTCTAACTTCCGATGTGCGATCCCCAGGGCTGTTGATAGCTAAAGGAGTATCCCGAGGGCATGGAGGCAGCGTTCATGTGTTTGGGGACAGAGTGACTTCTGCTTCTAAAAGCAATGCTGAACCCTTCAGTCGCAGTGCTGTCGCCACAGCCAGACTCAACCCAGAACGTGGAACTTCAGATGCTCTGAGATAGTGATCCATCAGACTTATAGTCGCTGAAGCTCGACAGTTGAGGTTTTCTTCCCAGCCTTTCCCTTTTGCTTGTGCACAAAGGAAAGAAACAGCTACAGCACTATACCATCATCTTGGCCACACCCCCTCTATAGTTTTATGTAGCAGATAGAATAATTTATATGGTGTAGTAAGTTGGGGGGTTATGCTGTATTTTTCCTTTATTCTCACTTTTTGATATTCAGAAGGTTTTGAGATACTTAATTGTATCTATCTTTAAAATTTTTTGAGCCTTTGTTTACCTATTTTGAGAAGTTTTCTAACATAGTGGAACTGATCCAATATTATTAAAAAAGAAGAAGCAATGAATTATAGATGCCTACATTTGCTTACAATTAATACTTCATAGACATTTATTGTCTAGTTTCTATTTATATAGTACCCTCTCCTCCAATCAGAAACCCTATCTATTTTAAAATAGTATTACAGTCCATGGGAAACATGTAAGCAGTCATGCCAGGTTTTCAGCATAAAGGGATCATATGAGAGCTGTGAAGGGAAGATGGCTCTAGTACAATTGTGTAAAGCAAGTCACAAGACACAACAGCCTTTCGATTAGCCATTCTCTCTCTTCAGAAATTGAAAAGATTGCACACATTTTTCTTCTGCTTAGCAACTGAATTTATCATCATTTTGTTTTGCTTAAAAAACCGACTTAGCTTGAATAGTGTAAATTACTTGATGGAACTGGATCTGGGTTTAAGATGTTCTTGTTTTAGTCAGGCTAAATAAACACCCCTTCTCTATCCTATGGTCATAGGAATATGAAGGGTGAGAATAGGTAGTGACCTAATTGTGTATTAGAAATTTTACAAATATAAGTTGGCACCAAAAATGAATACTTAAAGTAACCTTTTTGCACTATCTTTCTTTTTTTTTTGTAGGATATATTATCTAGACCCTATATTTTTTGTTGCAGTACTTCAGACTTTATGCAATTTCTCTGTGCCCTTCTTGAGGCGTGGATTCAAAATAAGATACATGACTCTAACAAAGGCCTTATTAATATTGAGCTGGAGAGGTTACTTTGCTTATCTTACATCTGAGACACAGAAATTAGTCTTGTATGGGACACACTACAGTAGTTTCCAGCTTATTTATCAGACCAGTCACAGTATATTTATGGGATTATTCCCTTTTCAGATTTTAGGCCCTTGAAGAGTGGAGATCCTTGAGGTTCTCATTCGTCTCTGGTTCTTTTCAATATGTATTTACAGTAGCACTACTTTCAAATATTATAGAAAACTTTATTGTAGAATTTTACACCTTTGCAGGTGATATTCATCTAGTAAATGTTTGGGGAAAGATCAAGAAGTGGAGTGAGATTTTTATAATCGAATAATCGTTACTTCAGCAAAAATTAGTATTAAAATGAGATAAATTTGAAGCAATGTGGATATCAAGGTAAATTTCTCAGCTTGCAGCCACATCTTAGTGGTCAACCCACAAAGATGTCAAATTCAATAGTTTTACCTCTAATATGCCTATCCAGATTTGGAGTAGTAAAATTGTGTTCTAACCATTACGAATCCCAGGTGCCAGTTGGTCATGGCAACTAGACATTTTTTGTCCGGTGTCTGGGATTTTCCTCAGCCTGAGAGGAGATAATGGGGAGGATCTCAGTGTTTCGTTTCAATGTTTTTGGGCTGGCCCCCAAAGCCAAAGAAAATTTGTCAAAGCCTGCATTACGGATAATTTGCCAGCTATAGCAGTTTCTCATTCCAAAAATTTGATAGGGTTGGTTGTGCAGTTATTACAAGTGGAATATGAAGGATTACCTAAGACGAGCCTTGACAAGCTTCAGTTTGTACAAAATATAGCAGCTGGCTTGTTTGTGAGGGACAAAAAGACATGTTCATATTACTTTAATTTTAGTTAACCCACGCTTGTTTCCATTTTCTGTCTGACTGCATTTTAAAATTATCTGCCTTGCTTATGTAGCCATTTTTAATGGTTTTCTGCATTTATCTGACAAATAGGTTAATTGACTGTGCACCTTCAAGATCATTACAGTCTTCTCAAAAATTACCTGCTGTTAATGGTTTGGTTGGCATCAATAAGAAACGGTGCATTTTGCTACATGGGTCCAGTCTAATGGAATAGCTTGCCTCAAGAGTTTAGAGAGAGCATTTATTTTTTAGGAAAACTGTGAAAACTTCTCTTTTAATTCAAAATTGTAAGTTGCATTAGTACTTAGTCAAGTAATATTATATATTAAGTATAGGAAGCATAAATGGAATATCATATTTGATTTAATCACTTGTTATACTGTCTTGAACTAGATATTAAAGTGGTTTACAATCATAATATAAACATAGCTTGAACTTACCAATCATTGAATTACAAAATGTTCAGTTTTAAATTTAAAAAAAATCTTTCTACTACCATAGACGTATGAATAAATTCCACTAAACCATAAATAAAACCATAACTTTATATTTCTAATTTAAATTCCATTTGTTCTTCAGATGATAAATTAACATTTTTAAGCTATCATTTACAGTGCACATAACTTTATTCCTGCTTAGGCATCTGTGTTGCTTTTGCATTATTGCTGATACATTGTTTGTGCTATTCTGTAGCTCCCAGATCAGTCATTTTCCATTTTGTTTATGAATTTTACAGAATAGAGAAAGCTTGTAAATATTTTAAATGCTTATATTTACTCTGAAATTAAAGGACTGAACGGAAAAGGGAAATCTTAATGACTGTAGTGTTGTAATTGTCAGCTGCTGAACTATCTAAAAGCTATTTTTTTCTGGTATTCATTTTAAGACAGTCGTCTTCACTGCATTATAATTCAGGACAGCATTGCTAGTCTTTCACCCTAAGAGGAATCATTTGCAGATGAACATGCTTAAAGTTCCTGTTCACTGCTGTTGCTCTTTTGAGTGTGCTCCCTCTGCAGCCCTATTGCATGGAGGAGCATCACGATATTCCAACTCAGCCATTCCAGCACACTCAAGCGGAGATTGTACATTGTCGGAAATTAATAATTTGTTTATATTTGTTTTTGGTTTGTTTTTAGGGCAGACTACTGGAAATCACAGCCCAAGAAGTTCTGTACTTACTGCAAATGCTGGATAGCAGACAACAAGCCTGTATGATGACCTGTTACTGAATCTGAAGTACTCTTAGATTTGGAATTACTTGCCTTTTTCTGTGTTTCCTCATGCATGTGCTACTTAGTTTCTGCACAAAAAAAAACATTTTTTTAAACAATTTAGTAGTTATATTGTGGCTCCTGTTTATAACTGAGCAAACCAACTCCAGATAAGTAAATAGGGTTGTATGGGAAGCCCTGCAAATATATAAGCTATGAATAAATTAACCATACTGGTGTGTATACCCCTAACAGCTCATTCTTCCTTATGAGATCAGATTAGCTGCAACTAAACTGTCTCAGATCCCGCAGAGTATTAGGTTCTTAGACGATCCCACTGACTAGAAAACTACAGTCTTAAATATGAAAGAGAAGGTTGGGAAAAGGAATATAATTTTTTTTACCGGTTATTTGTATATGGTTTGTTGCCCTCTCTCATTGGTCTGACTGTGTTGTGGATTTGGATTTGGGACCACATTTACTGCATATTTTGCTTGACACTAAATGAAAGAAAATCCCTGGGTAAAACCAGTGTTTTATTTCTTATGTTAAAGCTATTTTTTGTTTTATGCCCACATTTTCTTCTGTGTGCAAAGTGTGTCCTAACCCTAGCAGCCTCAGAATAAATAGAGACCTTTAGGTGAATGGTGCATAGCTACTATTATCTGTCTTTTCTAGTTAAATTTTACTTTTATAGCCAGTGACCACACGATGACAAGTGGATTATAAGGTTTCAAATGTATTATTTCTGCAAATGCCATCACGCACTAAAATAAGTCTAATGATGCTAGTTCCTTGTCTGAAGACATCGGTTACAATAAATTTAGAGCTGTGTTTCCCATTTTCTATCTATAGTAAATTAACTGTGGAACAAAGGCCATTTTAACTAGTAAACGGAGTATGTAAGCTGGAAGCCACTCTCAAGGCAACATACCTGCTATACTACCAAAGCTCCATCAATCCCAGTCAGAAGTACTTAATGGGATAAATAGGTAGATAGCATGCTGTTTTTCCTCAAGTGTTCTTTCATAACAGTTTATGGACTTTTCCTTCAGGACCTTGTTCAGACCTTTTTTTAAACTCAGCTATGCTAACTGCATTTACCAGTTCTTCCAATAATAAATTCCACAGCAAAATAATGCATTGAGTGAAAAAAATAGTCTCCCTTTTTTGTTTTAAATGTACAACTTAATAACTTCATGTTGTGTCCCCTAATCTTACTGCTGTTTGAAAATGTAAGCAAATAACCTGTTCCACTTCATTCATGATTTTATAGATCTCTGTTATCTTCTCCAGACTGAAGCACCCCACCTTTCTTTAGCCTTTCCTCATAGTGGAGAGGTTCTATCCTCTGTTATTTTGATCACCTTTCTTTCTTTTCTAATTCTATCTTTTGAAAAGCAGTAACCAGAATTGTGCACTGTAATTGCATAATGGAATGATGCAGATGTATTATGATATTCTTTAAGTTTTCATGCCTTTCCTAATAATTTCTAATATTATATTTACTTTCTTGGCTGCCACCACACACTGAGCTAAGGATTTCAATTTGTTCACTATGATACCTAGATTCTTTTCTTGGGTGGTTACTCCTAATGCAGACTAATTGCATTGTATAGCTATAGTTTGATTTATTCTTCCCTATGTATATCACAGCATTTGTCCACATTAAGTTTAATCTGCTATCTGGATTCCCCAGTCCCCCAGTCTTGCAAGGTCCTCCCGCAATTTCTTACAATCCACTTTGTGTCCTCTGCAAATTTGATCACCTCAGTCATTCTCATTTCCAGATCATTTATAAATACATTAACGAGTACCATTCCCAGTACAGATCTATGGAACACTTCACTATTCATCTTTCTTCTATCGTTACTCTGTTTTCTGTCTTTTAACTAGTTCCCAGCCTACTATAGGACATTACTTCCTATCTCATGACACTTGAATTTCCTCAGGTGTTTCTTATGAAAGTCCCTCATAAGAAACACCTGAGGAAATTCAAGTGTCATGAGATAGGAAGTCAGATGCTTTCTGAAAATCTAAATTATCAGCTGGCTCATTTTTATCCCCGTGATTCTTCATGCCTTCATAAAATGTAGTAGATGATGAGACAAGACTCCCCTTGGCTAAATCTATGTTGACTTTGTTCCACTAAACCATAACTATAAGTTCAGTCATTTTGTTCTTTATAATAGTTTCTGCTGTTCTACCCAGCAGTGATATCAGACATAGTTTCCCAGATCACCCTTGGAATCCTTTTTAAAAATTAACATTAGGTAGGCCACCCTCCATTCTTCAGATATCGTAGATGATGATAATGATGAATTTACTATTAGTAATTTGTAACCTTTCTTAATGATCATAAGTGGATATTCAATTTAAATATCCATCTAGGAAGAAATTGGTACAAGTAAGAAAACCTTAGCGGGTAAAGCTCCAAAAGAATAGAATAGATGACTAAATATTTTGATTTCTCTTTTGATTAATTAATTTTGCAAATGAAAATGTTAGTTATGACCTTTTTGGATATATCTTTAATGTTTCATATTATGTGAGGAATTAAATATGATACTAAATATATTGTTGCTTTGATTAGGGGAATGAAAGACTATTGAAAATATTGATATGTTGAAGGTCTTCTAATGGAGCAGCTAGGTCAGGGAGCTAAACGTTTGGGGAAAGTGTTTTAAAACTTTGAAGATGTAAACACTGAATGCATGTACATTTTATATAATCTGCTTTGAACCCAGATTTTAGGATAAAAGCGGGCTATGCATTGCCTTCTTAAATTAAATTAAATTTTTTTTAAAAAAAAATTTTCAGTGCTCTGATTTGCTGTTCTTTAGTTGCCAATTAGCCTTTATTACATCTTCCAGCTTTTACTGAGATTTGTTTCAGTTCATCTGATTTGCCACTATTAAAAACCAATCTCAGTGAACAAGCAGGAAATAAGTCCTTGCGTATGGGTGATGTCACTGACGAAGCCCTGCATGGAACGCTCCCCAGCTTCCAAAGGAAGCTTTTGGGAGGTACACCATGCATGTGTGCCTGCCTTCCCACCTGCCACGGCACCATCTTTTCCAGTCGTCTTTTTTCCACAGAGCCTTAGGACGTGTTCCTGCAGTCCAGAAAAAAATTTGCTCTTCTTCTGGCCCTCATGGGCCACTTTTTTTTTTCTGTGTTTCCTTTCCGCCTGTCATCAGTTATTCGGTTTTTGCTGATTTAGGTTTTCCTTTTACTTTTTGTCTCACTTTTAGTGTGTTTTACTCCTTCAGGGTTGTTTCCTCATACACGGCAGCTCTTCAGTGTAGTTTTGCCGAGGCAGTATTTTTTTGACATATCTAAGCCTGCTAGCGGCTTTAAAAAAACAATAATGCACCATGTGTATTTCTGTCACCAGCCGCCATAACTGGTGCTTGCAATGCCTTGGATCTGATCACTAGTTGTCGTCCAACGAGCTTTGCTTGCAGATAACCTGCCGAGGAATGAAGGGTCGGGGAAAAACCAGGAGTCCTTCTTCAGCTAATCGGATTCAGCATCCTCAGCCCTGACCCTCTCATCAATGCCCTCCAGGGGTTCTGAAGGGCCCAAGGGGAAAGAGCTGCAAGTGGTGGCAGTGTGCCATCTGGTGCCTGGGCAGAGTCAATTCTAATCTCCCTTTCCAGCGTGTCAGAATCTGAGGGCCAGGGGCATCGCCATCGGTGCACCAGGCAACACAGGAGCCACCAGCGCCTACCCTCTTACAAGCCACAGAGTAGTTGGGAGGAGGAGACCCGATGTTATTTTGATTTTCTTTTGGAATGTGAATGGGAAACACAGAAGGAATCAACAGCTTTGAATCTCTGGTCCCCAGACATCCCGTCTGACCTGTCGCACACCCCTGAGTGATGCAAGTCTCCCCAGGAGGACCTGTCCTTCCATGACTTTATAAGAGACATGGCTAAGGCCATCCCCCCTGGAATCGGAGGAGGAACCGAGGGCAGAAGAGCTGGAGCTGCTTCATTACCCCAGGCCCCCAGGGAGGCGATAACGATTCCCGTGCACCATGTCCTGCAGAGGTGGTTGCTGTGGCTGTACAAAACGCTGCTTATGGTTCCCGTCATCAGCCGCCTGCTCGACTCCCTATACTGGGTCCAGAAGGCCCAGGGCTTTGAAAATCCCCAGTTACCACACAAATCCATTGTGATTGAATCAGTCTTAAAGCGAGCGAAGAGCGCCAAGACTCACTCTTTGGTGCCGTCGGGCCGTGAGGTTCAAAACCTGAATTCCTTTGAAGGGAAATGTTATCAGGGTTCTATGCTGGTTGCTAGGATCCTGACCTACCAGACCTATATGAGCACGTTCCTCAAGGATGATATGTTGGACCTGGGGACTTTGTCGCCCTCATCTCCAAGGACCATCAAGATGTTTCAGGGCAGACTGCTCAAAGTTTATGGTACGTGGCGCTTACAATGCCTTAGAGTCTGTGGACAGAGTGCATCACCGCCTGCCGGATGGTGTGGCTGCAGTCGTCTGACCTGGAACAGTGAGACCAGGACAAGATTGCCAATGTCTCCTGCTGAGGGGAGAACCTCTTCGGGAAGTCTGTAGAGGAGAAGGAGCATGACTCTCTCAAGGCTCTCCAGGAAAACCATGGATCCTGCGCTGAAGAAGCATTAGGATTAGAAGGCTTTCTACCTGCATCCATGCCAATACTATCCAGTCTAGCCGCAGGCACAGCCCAAAGCACAGATTCCCCACCAGCAGTGGAGGGAAAAGACTCCAAAAGCATAACCCACCCTGCTGCCCAAATGGGGGGGGGGGGGCTTTTGATGGGTTCCTCAGGAGCATAGCTAGCTGGTCGCTGTCTGCGGGGGTAGCCCTGCAGGTAGGAGAGCGGCTTGTCCACTTCGCCCACTGGTGGCCCCTCATCACCTCGGACACCTGGGTGATGCAGATCGTCCGAAGCAGATATTGGCTGCACCTCACCCAGCTGCAACTCCCATACGTCCCTGGGGAATACCCAATGGTCCCCGCGCACTGGAGCCTGCTGCAGAAAGAAGTCTATGTTCTGCTGACTGACTTAGCCATCAAGTCACTTCCTCCAGCTCAGGTTGGTCTGGGTTTCTATTCCAGATACTTCCTGGTTCCAAAGAAGACTGGCGGGTTCTGGCCTATCCTGGATCTGTGAAACCTGAACCGGTTCAAGATACAGCAGCTGCGTCCCCAGCAAGACTATCACCTTCAGGGCGATTGGCTGTGTTTCTTGGGTCTGAAGGATGCATACACAAACATCTCGATCCACCAGTCACAAGCAGTATTTACAGTTCGTGCAGGGTGGCCAGCACTGTTAATACCGGGTGCTTTCCTTCAGACTGGCCTCAACCCTAAGGGCCTTTACAAGGTGCTTGACTGTTGTAGTTGTTTTCCTCCAGACCATGTGAGTCTTTGTTGAGCTAGTTGTCCAGGTATGGAAAGACAAAGGTCCCACATCGGACAGCGTCCATCAGTCTGCTGAGCTCATCATTCAGGTGCTCGAGCGACTAGGCCTTGTGATCAACTACCCAAAGTCCCATCTCCAGCCCATGCATCGGCTGGAGTTCATTGGGGCTCTCCTCAACACCACTTAGGCATGGGCCTCTCTATCAGCAGATCATATGCAGCGGCTTGTCAATGTGGTGGGTGATGTGCAGCACCAGCGCCAGACATCAGCCCCTGGGATGTTGAGAGTCCTTGGGCACATGGCTGCCACAATGCATGTCACCTCTCAGGCCTGCCACTTCATGCAGCAGGCCCAGTGGACCTTAAGCATGCAATGGAAGCAGGTGACGGACCGCCTTTGGGACAGGGTCATGGTTACTGCACCACTGGTGCAGCCCCTTGCTTGCTGGCTTGAGCCGGGGAATCTGCTAAAAGGCTTTCCATTCTAATCATCAGCTACCTGCAAGATGCTTATGACAGATGCATCCAAACTCGGGGGGGGGGGGGGTGCATTTGGATGGCCTGCGCACTCAAGGCCTATGGTCCGCGCAGGAGATCCTGCTTCAGATCAATTTTCTCGATCTTTGGGTTATAGCGAATGCCCTCCGTGCCTTCCGAGTGCACCTGGCCAATCAGGTTATCCTGATCTGAACGGACAACCAGGTGACGATGTTCTGTGTGAGTAAGCAAGGGGCAATGGGCTTGTACCTCCTATGCTGGGAAGCTGTTTGACTGTGGAAGTTTGCCTTGCTCCATGGCATGGACCTCTGGGCAACTTATCTGCCCAGCGAATTAAACAACCTAGCAGCCGGGTGCTCCAACCACATGAGTAGGCCCTCAAGAGGGCGATAGTGAACTGGATCTTTTAGAAGTGGGGCACTCCAGTGGTGGACCTCATCACCATGGTGGACAATGCCCAGGTGGCTCAGTTCTGGTCTTAGAGGCTAGCCAGCAACTGTCTGGCCTCAAGCGCCATCCTCCTCCACTGGGGGAAGGCCTTGCTGTATGCATATTCTCCCTGATACCACTCATGGTGAATACCCTCCTGAAGCTCAGGTTGACAGGGGATCCGTGATCCACATCACCCCCTACTGGCCTTGGCAGCCATGGTTCCTCCTGCTGCTGCAGTTCTTACAGAGGGAACCTCTGCACCAGGGCTCTGCCCCAGACCTCATCTCGCAGGAGGGTAGGACCTTGCTGCACCCCAGTGTCTGCTCGTTAGCACTCACAGTGTGGCTGCTAAGTGGGTGGTCCTCTCTGAGCTCAACCTTCCTGAGGGTGTTAACAGCAACCTTCTGGTATCCCGCAAGGACGCGACACGCGAGGCCTATGCGCTGAAGTGGTGGCAGTGTGCCATCTGGTGCCCGGGCAGGATGCTGAACCCCTTCTCCTGTGCTGTGGGCCAGCAGCTGGAGTCCTTCTGCACCTCTCTGACTCTGGCTTGAAGTCCAATTCGGTGCAAATCCACCTCAGCGCGATTTGAGACGTACCATCACTGCTCTGGGGGAAGCCCATCTTGGCTCAGCCGCAAGTGGCTCAATTTATGTGGAGTCTGCTCTTCTCAAACCCACTGCTCAAGCCCCCTGTGGTGGCTTGTGATCACAACATGGTACTCGCCCAACTGATGCAACCCCCTTTCGAGCTGCTGGACTTGTGTCCCCTGAAGTCCCTGATCTGGAATGTTCTCTTTCTGGTGATGGTAACGTTGGCACGATGCATTAGCAATCTCTAGGCTCTGGTTGCTTCCCCTCCATACACCAGGTTTCACCAGAACAGGGTGATGCCCCGCACACACCCATACTTTTCTGCCAAAGGTGGTCTATACGTCCACCTCAATCAGTCAATAGTCCTACCGACGTTCTTCCCCCAGCCTCATGCTAACCGGGGAGAGGCAATATTGCATACGTTGGGCTGCAAGCAAGTACTGGCCTTCTACCTGGAGTGCACAAATACACACTGCCAGTCCACTCAACTATTAGCTTTCTTTGACCCCAGTAAGCTGGGTGCTGCTGTCTCGAAGTGCATGCTATTCCTCAAGCTAGCAGACTGCATCGCTTACGTGTATTCCCAGGCTAGTTTAAGCCTTGATGGTCATGTCATGGCTCACAGTGTCCATGCGGTGGCTGCATTAGTGGCTAACCTCTGCTCTATCGCCACAGAGGAATCTGCAGGGCTGCTACATGGTCTTCAGTCCATACCTTTTGCAGCCCATTACTGTCTGGATGGGGAATTCTTGATGGGACAGCAATTTTGGCCGGACTGTGCTCCGTCATCTCTTTGGGTCTTAGGCCGGTGGGCAGGAATTGACTTTCTGTCCGTCCAGGCTACCTGCTAAAATCCCTCAGGTTAATGTCTGCTGAGGATACTGAAAGAGATGAGTTCCTCAGTGGGACTACCTTTCTGTCCTTTCTGGCTTCTCCAGTTCCGATGCCTCTGCTGGGCTGTTGATCTCCTCGGGTTCTGGTAGCCTGTAGCTTGGGAATCCCAACGTGAGGACTTATTTCCTGCTTGTTCATGGAGAAAGCATAGTTACTCACCTGTAGCAAATGTTCTGTGTGAACAGCAGGAATAAGTCCTCGCAACCCTCCCACCTCCCTGGGGATTTGCCTTTTTGGCTCCTGCTATGTTATACTAGAGAAGATGGCACCACGGCAGGCAGGCAGGAATGCAGATGTGCCTGCGCAGTATATTGCCAAAAAGCTTTCTTTGGAAGCTGGGGAGTATTTTATGCGGGGCTCTGTCGGTGATGTCACCCATATGTGAGGACTTATTGGAGAACACCTACTACAGGTGAGTAACTATGCTTTTCTGAAGCAAATAATTCATTTAGTTTCTCTACTATGGCCTTGTCCTCCCTGAGTTACCCTTTGAAACCTCCGTAACTTAATGGTACATTTGACTCCCGCAGAGGTTCCGTGCTGTGAATGTATCTGAAAATGGTTTTACTATGATTTTTTTTTTTTTGCTTCCATCTCAAGCATCTCTTCATGGTTTTTTTTTTGCCTTCCTTATCAGTAATTTGCATTTAACTTGTCAGCTCTTATGCTGTTTCCTATTTCTTGTCAAGTCATCTTATTTGTATTTTCGTTCTTTTGAAAGATGTTCTTTTGGCTATAAAAGCCTCTTTCACCTTTCTTTTTTTTAATATTTTATTGCATTTTAACAATACACTCCAGAAACAAATCTGAATAAGAATCAGAATGCACAAGAGACGTAACACCGTAACATCTCAACAAGAAAAATTACCCCCCACCCCCCCTGGTAATTATACAAGCCCTGGAATAGACCACAACCCCCCCCCCCCCCCACACACACACAATAAGATCCAAGAACAAAGAAATAAAAAATTAGGTACAACAACCCGTCATATTAAAAAAAAAAAAAAAAAATCATAGGAGCAATGATATTGCTATATGGCAGCCGATATGGGACTCACCCCCCCGCCCCCGACCTTCCCTAATTTGCAGAAATTGTACTAATTGTTGGGACTAAAAAAACAAATAATTTTTAGCTTAATAATTAACCACACATTTACACGGATATCTTAACTTAAATTGTGTTCCCAGGGAGATCGTTCTCTGGCGCAAAGCCAGAAAAGCCCTTCTCCATTTCTGGGTATCCCTAGCAAGATCAGGAAGAATTTGTTTTTTTGAGCCCATAAATTGAGATACAGAAATATAATTTAAGTACAGTGTTCCTGTCCGATTCAAAGGCAAAATTAACCAACAAAGTGGCCCGACTTGTCACCACCTCTAAGGAGCTCTCAAGAAATTCTGAAATATCCATTTGAGGAGGAACAGTTTCTACAGCAGAGCCTTGCTGTTCACCAACCTCCAACGAGGAAATAGTCACATATTGAGTTCTTACAACCGGCGGTAATGAATCCGAAGGCATCTGCAAGACCTCAATAAAGTACTTATGGACCAAGTCCAAAGGTGCCATCGATGGAGACCGAGGAAAATTCAGAAATGTCAAGTTGTTCCTCCTTAACTGATTGTCTAGAAACTCTGTTTTCCTTACCTGAATTAGTCGGTCCTTTGAATTAACAGCACCGAGAGACTGCAGCTCCTCCACCTTAGCCTCGACTTGGAAAATTCTAGTAGCGTGAATTGCCACCTCCGATACCGTCAAAGAACATTAGACTTTCATTTCAGTTAACTCATGTGAAACAGCCCCCACGAAAGGTAAAAGGGACTGCTGAAGGGCAGAGATAGCTTCCCACAAGCTATCTAAAGTAACAAGCGCAGGTTTCACCACACTCCCAGGAAGCCGACTTGCCATAGTACTGGGAGAGCTACTTGTAAACTGCTCCACCCCATCATTGCTGCCGATGGGAAACTCCTCCACTCGACCCACGACACCAAAAGACGCTGACTGAGTCTTCGTGGAAGCACCCTCCGCAGCTGCCGCTACCTCCTGACCCGGAGGATCTCCGCTATGCTGCCCCTCCCCATTCCCGCAACTGGGTTGAGCTGGGGACACTTGAATGGGGCTAAGGGAAAGCCCTTCTATGCTTAGATCCGCCTGCAGATTCGGTTGATCTCTCGAAGCCATACTACCCGAGGAGGTACAAAAGCCAGCAATTGACAACTGCACCAGCTGATCCGCCGGAGAAAAAGTACCAGAGGGTTTCTGTGAATGTTGTTTCCTCTTTCTCCCCATTAGGAAGCAAATGCAGACACCGGGTTCAGACCTTCAAACTCGGCGTCTTACTCCAATGCCATCTTGGATCGCCCCCTTTCACCTTTCTTTTAACTTTGCCGGCAGTTGTTTTAGCCAGCATTCTGCCTTTTTTAATGAATGGAATACATTTGCTCTGGGTTTCCAAGACATTTTTAACAGCTTCTGTGCCTGATATAAACTCTTAAACTTTGCAGCTACCCCTTTTAGGTTTTTTTTCTAACCATTTTTCTCATCTTTCAAGAGGGTGAATATAATAAAAACATAAGCATAGTTGATTTTCTTAGTGTCTTCCCTTTAGTTAAGTTACATTTGATCATATTTTGCTCACTATTGATAAGTGGCCCCAACACAGTAACTTCTTGCACCAAATCTTGTGTTCCAGTAAGGTCAAAAAATAACTTCCTTTCTTGTTGGTCCCTGACCTAGGTGCTCCCTGAAGCAGTCATTCAGTTCATCTAGGAACTTTGGCCCTAACATGTCCTTATATGGCATTTACCCAGTCAATACTGGGGTAACTGAAATCTCCCATTATTAATGTGTTGCTAAATTTATTAGCCTCTCCAATTTCTGTTTAGCATTTCATTGTCTGTATGTTCTGACCAGGCAAGCAGTAGTACATCCCCATTGCTATTTTCTTCTTTACACATGGACTTTCTGTCTATAAAGAATCCATGGTGCATTTTGTTTCTTGCAGAACTTTCATCTTGCCTCAGTGCTTTCTTGAATATATAGCATCACACCTCCATTATTTTGCTCTATGAAGGTTTTCTTTTTACAGTGTGAATTGTATCATGGGATGAACACACAAGTGGCTATTTCTGCCTTGCCTATAGTTGTGTTATGCTTTTTGTATCAGTAACTACTGTAAATCATTAGCTTGAACACACCATTCCATATCATACTGCTAGACCAGTCCAGACAAGTGGGTTGTGTTCCCCTACCAGCATATTGGTGGAGACAAAGAACCAGTGAAAAGCCCAGGTTTCAATTACAAAACTTAAACTGCTGCTACTAGGCCCTGACTGATTTAACCAAAAACAGTGGGTTCACAGATTAATTAGCTTTAATACAAAGAATTTCTTTCAGAAAATTCCCAGAAGTATATACTCACAATTGCAGATCTCTCTCCAGAAGTAACAGTCCTCTTTTCTATCCTTCAAGACTGAGGATCACAGAGCTCTGGTTGAGCTATTTATGCCTGTGCTGCTGAGGTAAGCTGTGTCCAACTTCCTGGGTGATTAACAGTCCTTGCTTGGATAGAAGGAGTCTTTCAAAATGGCCTTTTGACCTGCCACCTGGTGTTAATACCTATTGAAAAGGTTTCACAGGTCTCTTGCCCCCTAGGTAGAAGGCCTCTTTGTAAAGGTCTCTAGAAGACTTTATTTGTTGCTCAAAGAGTACTGACTCTGTTTTGCCTTTTATGCTATGCTATATTCTGATTTGGTTTAAATTATAGCTCTTTGCTGCTGCTAGGCTCTTACTTATTATGAAATTTAAACTACAAGTTCTCTGCTGGGTTCTAAATTTAACCAGAAAGCTCTCTTCTGTGTTTTAAATTTAAACTAAAAGTACTTTGCTGATGCTAGGCCCTGGGCTTTGTGTTCCAATAAAGCATTTGAACTGCCACCTTTTCTTTGCACCTGCTGTTGTATGTTCTTTGTTGAAGAGGAGCCAGTTTGCCGTGGCAGCTACTTTTCTACAGCTGGTGTTATGTACCATCCTTATGTCTCGAACCCTGCTCCAGTGGATTCAGTCTCTTCCACTGAATGCTACCCCTGTTTTGGAGTCAGTTACAGCCTGCCTTCTGATGCCATGTATGACTTTGTATGCTTGACGGCCAGAGATGATGCCCTGGTGACTATGTCAGGGTGGATTTGGCTTGGGCATTGGGCAGCGGACACATCTTCCAAAGTCCAGTTGACCAGTTGGCTTTTAAGGAGAAGCTTCTGTTTGGAGCCAACTTGGAGAAGTTGGTGAAGGACCTGGGTGAGACAAAATCTTACCGCCCTCCGGAGTACAGGTCCAAGGGGCCTGTGAAGTGGGCTGGTGCCTCTTTCTCGTCAGCCTCTGCATGTTCACCAAGGGCGTGCTGGCTGAACTCCTGAGGGTTTTGGGACTCAGGTTTTACAGGTTGGTAACACATTCTTCCTCTCTGCTTCTGGGCTTCAAGCCCATTCTCAGACCTTTCGTGGAGCATGTGAACTCAGGGACTCGGCCCCCTCCAGAGGAGGACGCTCCCAGGCTGCACAATGAAAATTTGGGGGCCTTTTCACAGGTTCCTCCAGTTGGAGGCAGGCTTCACGTTTCTTTCTGGAATGGGCCCAGGTTGCCAAGGATTGCTGAGTACTAGACACCATTCAGTTTGGCTGTGTCCTAGAATGCAAAAAGCTGATTCTGGATGCCTTCATCTCCCCGTGTGGGTCTGCGACCAAGAAGTGCAGCTGTGTGGGCCATCTTGGACAAGTTATTGCACCTAAAGTAAGTGGTGCCTGTCCCTTCAGAATATCTGGCCCTTGCCCTGCTCGTCCATCTATTTCGTGGTGGCCAAACAGGACTATTTCTTCTGGCCCATTCTGGACCTCAAGGGGGTCAACAAGCACACTTGTGCATTCTGCGTTTCCGGATGGAAACATTGCACTCCATGATTCAAGCAGTGCGCTTAAGAGAGTTCTTGCCTTCTCTGGATCAGGCTGAGGCATATTTTCATATCCTGATCCATATCCAGAAGTATCTGCATTTTTGCTGTGCTTGGCTCTCGCTTTCAGGTTGCCGCACTCCCTTTTGAGCTATCTACCGCCCGAGAAGTCATGTCCACAATCGCCCCACAACTGGACTACTGCAACCCTATCCACCAAGGACTACCAAAACATCCCCTCTGTTACAAACACTGCAGCTCAATTGAATAGGGACACCAAAACACGAACACATCAACCCGGTGCTCAAAAATCTACACTGGCTCCCCATACAGGCACGCATAAAATGCAAAGCAATTATGTTCCCTACAAGACCACCCATAACCAAGCTGCAGACTGCCTGTGCAACCTCATCCAGAAGCCTCCAAACTCAAGAACAAGAAGTCAACAAAACCAGAGCTTACTCAAACATTCCAACACACAAGGCAGACAGTTCCAAAGCAACTTGCCAGAGTCCTCCTCAATATACGGTCCCGCACTTTGGAATTCTCTCACAAGTACTCTGAGATACTAAAGACTATGGAGACTTGCGTAAAAATACTAAAGACCACCTTATTCCACAAATACTTTGATTCTGACACATGAAGATACAGATCATAACGGACCATTCATTAATGTAACTTATTCCCTCCCACTTTAATTTTTTTTGTATTTAAAGTTTTTTATTGAACCAAAATTTCCAAAATACAAACATTTGCATATATCGTGCATGTAAAGAGATATACATAGTACAAATGGTGCCAACTTATATGGTGATTACGGAACTCAGAGATACACCATGCCGCTTATCTAATTAGTATTCTTTAAAATTGATCACAGCATTTGATGTCAATATATTATTTCAATAACGATATTATCCATTTTCAACTGTGTGCAGTTTATTATTCTCTGATCTTATCTTACTTGACTTACTAATCTTGTATTTCTCCTTTTTCTTAATACCTTGTCTCTATCATCCTTCCCACTCATGCATTTTTTACTTTTATTATTAGGTTTAATGTTTACACTTACTCTATATACCTTATACCTGTTTCAATTGTCCAACCTTTCCGCAATTCAAAATTTAAATTGTTTACATCCCTCTGATCTTCTGTTGAGTGTATACATGTAATTAGTCAGTTGTAGTTTACATTTTATGGGTATCTCGTGTCTATATACAGTTACTTTTATTTTCAACCCTCATCTCCAATTACACACTCGAGCAAGCTCCTTTTCCTGTAGCTTTCCCCGCTCTTCTTTTTAACCCTCCTCTTGTATTATCCCTATTTATTCCTACTTCCTCTCCTCTTCCCCTTTCCAGGTCTCACAAAGCTTCCCCTTACTCCCCCCCTTTTAGATATCCAATTTTTTTTCTATTCATTGTTCTGTGCCTTCCTTTGTACGTAGGGCTGCCATTGTTTATTGAAGCGTTCAAGAGATTGATTTTTTTATGTGATGTGATTTCACTCTTCTTATATACATACCCCAGGCGGTGCAGTACCGCTATGGGTTCTGGTGATACATTACCTTTTGCAATTTCCATCCGTGCACCCACCACAATTATTCATAACATATATCCCAAGTCAGAGTTCGTTCACCCTTCCCATTCGTTCAGTAATTCTTCTCTGGGCCCCATCACTCCCCTCCATCCCAGGGTATCTTTTATTATTTTTCGTACCCATGTCCAGAACCTCTGTAGTATTGGACATGTCCACCACATATGTAGGTAGTCACCTTTTTCTCCACATCTCCTCCAACATCGAACATCAATTTTGTTGATTCATTTTACTAATTTTTTTCTGGGGTTAAATAAGTGCGGTATAACATTGTATATGAATGTTCCTGTATGGCTTCTGACACGGAGGTCATCCTCGTGGCTTGATAAATATTTTCCCATCATTTCCCATCCCAATGCCCACCCAAGTCTTTTTTTTCCCCCAGGCCTGTATATATGGAGTTTTCTCTTCTTTACTTCGAAAACGTCTATATATCCTGGATATCAATCCTTGTCCTTGATAACCATTTCTGTAAGTATGTTCAAATATTCGCTGCTCTTTTCCTAATTCTGCCCTATTTCTTTTTCTCCCCCCAAGAAATGTGCTATTTGAAAATAGCCATACCAATCTCTATCTTCTAGGGCAAATTCTTGCTTTAGGTTCCAGGAAAGGCCTCAGATTCCCTTGTGTGTTTAATATTTGTCCCATATAGACCAACCCCTGGTTAGCCCATCTACAAAAGATTGACATTTTTCCACCCTGAGCAAACCCTTCACAAACTGCTGTATGTTGTAGGTGTATACCTCCTCCTCTCCCCACCAATAGATCAGATCTTTTCTCTAAATTTGTAGCGCAAATTTTACATATGGGTTCATTACTGCTGCTCCTCTACTAATCCCTGTGTTTTCCCATAGTAAATCCGTCAATTTCCTTCTTCCCAAGTTGCACCCATTGAGGCCCGTTCTTTTCCATCCTCCACCCTATAATAGCTTTAAGCTGTGCGGCCTTATAGTATTTTTATCATATCTGGGACAGCTAAACCCCCTTCTTCTTTTCTTGTGATTAAGACCGCCCTTTGCACCCTTGGTGGGCATCTCTGCCATATGCAAGAGAAGATTCTATTTTGCACTAGGGTTAACATCCGTTCTGGTATTTCTGTCTGGAGTGACCTGAACAGGAAGAACACCTGAGGCAGACTATTCATTTTAACAATAGCAATACGTCCAAGCCATAAGAAGTATGGTTTATCTCACCTTAGCAGATCATTTATTATTTTTTTCATAGCAGGTTCATAATTGAGACTTAATAGATCCAGTCCTGTATGACTGATCTGTATGCCTAAATATTTTATATGATCTTTTGCCCATTGAAAAAAGAAATAGCCCCCTCAATTTCTGTTCTAGCTGGGAATCCATAAACAGCTGAAGTATTTCAGTTTTGTCCATATTCATTTTATATCCAGATGCCGAGCTATACTGTTTTATTTCTTTAAGTAAATTTGGCAGCGAATGCTGTGGATTTTCCAATAAGTAGATCACATCATCTGCAAATAATGATATTTTATATTCTCGTGTTCCCACCTTTAATACCCTTCACCCCCTCACACTGCCATATTCTTTTCATTAGGGGCTCAACTACTAATGCAAATAACAATGGGGACAGGGGGCATCCTTGCCTGCTGCCCCTCTCTAGTGGGACTTCCTCTGAGTACATTCCGTTCACTCATATCTGGGCTGTAGGCTTTGTGTATAGGGCTCGCACCCATCTTCTGTATCTCTCCCCTATTCTTAGCCTTTTTAAGATCTCAAACATAAATGGCCATTCTACACTATCGAAGGCCTTTTCTGCATCTACAGCCATCGGGAGTGAATTGTGTTGTTGATGTTGGGCCGCCCATACTAAACTCTCAGTATTTTACGTATGTTATCACCCACCTGTCTACCGGGGATAAATCCTGCTTGATCATCATTCACCAGTTGTGGTAAAAATCTTTGCAGTTGGGTGGCTAGAATCTTTGCAAACAGCTTGGCATTGAGACTTATAAGGGAAATTGGCTGTATGATCCACAGCTTCCTACATCTTTACCCAGTTTGGGTATAATCGAGATTCTAGCCACCTCCCATCGATTTCGGAAGGTCACCCCCTTGAAGTACCTTATTAAATAGGGCTGTTACTAAGTTCACTATCTCCTTCACATATCTCTTAAAGAATTTTGCTGTAAGGCCATCTAAGCCTGGGGCCTTTCTGTCTTTTAGAGTTTTAATAGCTTCTAACACTTCTTCTTTTTCTATATCCCTTTCCAACCATTCATTTTCTTCCTCATTCAGTGATGGTAGGTTTGTATCTTTCAGGTATTGCTGTAGTTTAACTTCTTCATTCAAGCTCTCCTATTTGTGCAACTGTTTATAATATTCATAGAAAACCTTTTGTATTTGCACCATCCTGTATATCCACCCCCCTTGGTTATCTTGTATTTTACGTATATAATTTTACCTCTTTGTTCCTTTAGTTTTTGTGTTAAGAACACTCCTGGTTTATTGGTTTGAACAAAGAAGGTATGTTTCAGTCATGTTAATTGATGTGCCCATTCTTCTGCTCTTACCCTGCTCAGCTCCCCCCTCACTTGCTGTATCTGATGCACCAACCTTTTGCCTCCTCTTTGTTTATGGAGTGTCAGCAAGTCTGCCAATTTGTTTTGGTAGCTGCTTCTTGTACTGTGCCTTTTATTCTTTTCTTTTGGGTTGCCATCGAAACTAGATGTCCTCTCAGACCACCTTAAGGCCGTCCCAAACTCCAGGTAATGTTACTTCCCCATTTTGGTTATGTATTTAGTACTCCTTAATGACTAATATTTTCTCTACATACTTCGGGTCCTCCAGAAGAGATTCATTTAATCTCCAAAATCTTAATCCCATCTCAGGGTTTATCAATTGAATTTCTGTGCTCACGGGTGCATGGTCTGACCACTTAATCTGCCCTATCTCTACCTTTTGTACTCCATCCACTAGTTTCCCATCCACCTAGATCTTATCTATTCTACTATATATATCATGCGGGTGTGAGTAGAATGTGTACCTTTCAAATATATCCAGGTCTCTCTCACCCCCAATTTATTCATCAGTTTTTATTTCAGTTGCATGCAACCTCCTCTGGATCTCCCTCCCTGACCTGTAGCGTCTAATTTTGGTCCACTGTTATATTGAAGTCCCCCCCCCCCTCCCAATTATTAAAGGGTCTCCCAGTTTATTTTTCACCTGCATATAAAACTGTTGAAGGAATGCCCTTTGCTGTACATTGGGCGCATATATACAGGTGCAGCACAGACTTACATTCCTTCCTTCTATCTCCCCATTCCATATTATATAGCGACCTCCAGGGTCCCGTATCACTTCTTTCTCTACTAACCTTAATCCTTTTGCAAGCAAGATCCCCCACTCCTGCCTTTTTAAGTTGCTCTTTCTGGGTTGCTAATAGGATCTTATTGTATTTCCCTTGTCTCAACCAACCTTTCTGTGATCTTTTCAGGTGTGTTTCTTGGCTCATCAAAATATCTGCTTTCAATCTAGCATCGTTCTGAATCACTGCTTTCTGCTTTTGCCACGAATTAAGGCCCTTGACGTTTAATGTTACAGTTTTCAGCACTCACTCCTTACTAGTGGGCAGAATCATTAATATTTTGTTAATCCTATAATTTCTCCTTGTGAGACCTGGAACTCTTCTGCCTTCCCTTAAACTATATTCCCGCTTCCCTTCCCTTTGTTATTTTGCCTTATCCCCTTCTTCCCCTCCCCTTCATGCTCCCTCTGCTGTTCCATAGTGATCTCAGCCCTCCCCGCCCCCCATCCTCTACTTCTTTTTATCTTCCATTTTATCTTACTTTTCCCCCTTATTGTTCCCATCCAAATTAACCCCCACTTAAACATTGTCGTCTTCCCTCATTTTCAGCCCTTCACCAATATTCAATCAACCAGCATTGCATCTTAAACAAGCCCTCAGGTAGCAGGTATTTTCTTTCCTTTGCCCCTTTTATTTATTTTGTCTTCTCTCCGTTTTGTGCCACGTATTGGTTCGCTCACCCCCTGGGGTCCTGGTTTCTTCTACTGTTGGTATCTCCATCATTCCTGCTTCTTTCATAGCTGCCGCTAGCTGGTTTTGCATTGTCACCCGTCGGGTCACCGCGTCTCTTGTAAAAGCAAGTCCAATTGTGTATAGCCACCTATACCACAGGTTTTCTTCCTGCAGTCTCTGTGTTGAGCCAGGCCATGCTCTTCAGCACTGCAGGGTCACCAAAGCTAGGTCTGCATATATATTTTATGTTCTTTCCAGAGAAAAATCCCTTGCTCTCTTTCTTGCCAGAATCTTTTCTTTGCGCCAAAGTCGCAGACACATATAATAATCTCCTTGGGCTTCTCACTTCTTCGGGGGGGCCTAATATCCCGTGTGCCCTATCCAGTTTAATTATATTCTCACTGCCCTGCTCTTCTGTCTCTTGGAGAATCTCTTTACAAATTTTATGTGCTACTTGCATACAGTCCCAATATTCCACGTCTTCTGGGACTCCCTTAAGGCGTAAATTATTTTGTCTGGACCTATTTTCTAGATCTTCGACTTTGAGCTCAAGTATTGCCTTAGTTTCCATTATTGTGTGTGTTGAGTTTCTCACTGCCTCCACAGAGCTCTGCAGGCCTTCAATTTGATTTTCTGTATCCTCCACTCTTCTGCCAACTTCCACTATTTCCGACTGCATTTCAGACAACACTCCCTCCATATCTGTGTGGATTCCTGCCATTTCATTTCGGAGGTCAGCAAAACAAGAGCGCAGATCATCCTTCATTATTTGCACCACTCTGCTATTTCCTTTTCCAGGCTCGGCCACCTTTAAATCTTCCTCCTCCTCACTTTCTCCTTCTACCTCCGCTGCCATCTTGTCCATGCCTTTGTGCTCTGTTTTAGAGGTAATATATGCAAACTCTTTTAGATCTGTGGTTCTCTTTCGCATATTTGCCATCGTGCTCCCCTTAGATATGCCTCTCACTTCTCGGCTATTTGAACCACTTTGGGGGTTATTTCTACCTCTCTGGGGGGTTCGGACTCCAGAGCTCTAACTCAGTCGTCCATTCTGGTGGGTGACATCACTGGAACGCCCCCTCCCACTTTATGATAATCTATTGTATATAGTGTTGAACCCTGCTACATGTTAACCTGTTCATCATTCTACTGCTGTACTGTTTACTGTTACTATTTTAATGCTTTATTGTTTCAATGTAAACCTACAATTTTGAGTTCAGTGTAAACCGCCTTTATAATCTGAAAGTCAGTATAGAAAAAACGTTAAATAAATGGTGGCGGCAGCCATGGCGCCAAGGAATCTGTGTTCATCTAGTGGAGGAATAGCCTAATAGAGCACTGGCTTAGGAACCAAGAGACCAGGGTTCGATTCCCACTGGCCTTGGACAAGTCACTTAACTCTCCATTGCCTCAGAAAAATCCAAGTTATCAATGTCCATGTTTAATGTAAATTACCAGGTTTAAGTGACAATATAAACCGCTTTGACTGAAATGATAAAGCAATAGAAAAAAAATTGTTAGATAAATAAAAAATCCATATCTGGACGACCGACTCATCTGGGCCTGTTCCCTTCCAAATGCGTCTCGGGTGGTGTCCCGAGTGGTGTCTTTTTTTTTTTTTTTTTTTGAAAAGCCTCGGCTGGGTGATCTATTGGGGAAAGAGCCAGCTCTTGCTTTCCCACTCCCTGGAGTTACTGGGAGCATGTTTAGACACTCGAGTAAGCATAGTTTTCCTGCCAGAGGAAAAAGTCAAAAGTCTGTTGGATTTCCTGGTGCTGTTTTGTGTTCAGCAGGCTCCCAGAGCCTGGGATTATATTCAGCTGCTCAGACTGATGGCGGCCACCACAGAGATAGTGCCATGGCTGCATGCTCACATGTGACTGCTCCAATGGTCCTTGCTTGCTTGGTGGTCGCCAGGTTCTCAGGAGTTTGAGCTCAGGCTCCCGCTTCCATTGATGATGAGGTCCAGCTTGCAGTGGTGGTAGCGGCCCTGTCATCTAAGGAAGTGCGTGCCGCTGGACTGTTTCTCCTGGACCCTTCTGACGATGAATTTATCTAACTGATTTTATATACCACTCTATTTTACAGTAAGAGCGGTTTACATTTAACAGGAATACTAACTTGGTTCACTTAACAGGGTAAAACTAGATAGTTAAAAAGATTTCTATGGAGGAGACATGGGGCAAAAGGGTTAATAATGATGTTGGGTCCTTACAACAGATCCCTCAAAACAGATTTTTCTCATCCTATGGAATGTGCTTATAGTATTGCTAGACTAAGGGGCATGTTTACTAAACTGCAGTAACGTTACAGACCGCGTGTTATGTAACGTTAACGCGCATTAACGTTACTTAACGATCGTTAGCGTTCCTGGCTGTGATAAACACCGCAGAGGGTGGAGAGAGGGCGGAGGGAAGGGATCAATGGATGGGGAGAGGCTCCCTGCACACTAACGCACTGAACTGAAGGGCTGAATCCTACCGCGAATGAAAACCTGCCGTTAGATGCACATTTGCAGGAGAGAGAAACCATTTCAGTGTCAGCAATGTACAGCATAGGCAGGGAGCCCAAGAAACGTGATAGTAGTGCTCCATTTTCAGCACCAGCTTAGTGCCCAAGTATGAAAGGCCACTATGGTGATGGTGCAAATGGGGCATAGGGGGCTGCAGGCGGGACATGTAGCGGGGACAGCAGGGGCACAGGGTGGACTAGGTGGGTGCCTAGGTGGCACATAGGAACATAGAAACTGGAAATCAGCATGACAGCAGCTGACAAAGGCCAAACACAATCCACCTACATCTACCTGGTCCACCCGAGCTAACAGTTGCCAGGGCACTGACATGACATCCCCCTAGCCAGCCCTCCCCCAAGCGGAAAGAACAGACTATTGGTAGGCGGTGATGGGAGGGGATGTGAGGATGCTCATATATGCCCCATGCCCCAGACCCCGCTCCCTAGGTGGCTACCAACCTACACAGTGGATAGCCTGGGACTGCGCACTACCAGCACCGACAGCATATGGCCATGTCAGCATGGCAGGGGGGTGCCCTTGCTGGAGGGGGCAGTGGCACCTGTCTGCAGTGGACCTAGGCCACGCCCTGTACCAGTACATGGTGTGCAGTGCAACATAAAAGGTCTGGCTGAGGGAAAAGTACAGGTAGCCCCAGGGACCACCATGCATCTGTGGCAACAGTGTGGTGCAGTACACCCAGCCAGTGTGTCCAGAAGCAGAGGGTCACAGGTTCAAGCCCCAGCTGTGGTTCCTGCAGAGCATGTCCCTATGTTTTACCCTACAATGCAGATACAACAGCAACATGTGCAAAGCCCAAAGCAGCGGCGAACAGGGGTACAAACACCCTCTCACACAGACTCCACAATCCAAAGATGCATGGAGAGTCCGGCTGTTGGCCCCAGCATTGAGCTGCAGTTATCACCAGGGCACTACTACTACCACCTGCACAGCTTAGCAATGTCGGCACTGTGATCAGGACCAGTGTGGCGGGCAGGGTTGCCAACCACCCCTATCTTTGCACAATGCTGCAATGGGAGTGTGTGTGTATGTCTGTCCAGTGTTTTGTGGCTGCCCACACCTCACCGGGCCCACAATGTCCCACTGTTACCAGCGTTAGCCTGAATATGTGCATAATGAGGAGCAAGGTGTTGTGGGTATGGCCCGGACAGGGCGGATTGGCCAGGATGCATCTTAACAGGGTGTGGGGCAGTGGCTGGGACACTGTAGTGCCCGAACACCGCCTGCATGGACAGGGTGGCCACAGCATGGCATGCTGGGAGGGCACTCACTCTGACCGAGCAGTGACCATGGCATGTCTAGGTTCCCACGTAGCGCTCCACACTGTCTGCCTCCAGTGATACTTTTGTGTTCCCAGTGCTGGGCCCCCAATCACTGAGATGCCTGCTTGGTGCACATAGTTCCTCTGCGAGGATGCACTGTGGACTGTCTGCAGTTAGACTGTGCATGGTCGGAACACCTATACGGTGCAGTCTGACTGTGCTGTCTACTGGTGACTGGCAGACAGTGGTGTGAGGCAATCGGGGTTTTCCAGAGCTAACCCCATCATTGCTGCTGGTCTGCCACTGCCCCAGCCACAGGTATGGCTCTGGCCCACCAACCCTGGAGGGCTGTCGCATACCAGCAGGATGGAGGTTGCTTCACAGGGGCTGGGGCACCTCTCCCTTACCTACAGAAAGGGTGATGTGAGCCCTTTGGGGTATGTAGTGTATACCACTTTGACCTATCACGGCACTGCTATACAAACCTCATGCAAGTCTGGAAACCCCTCTGCCCTGACAACAGGTGCCCTTGTCAGCCAGACCCTAACACGGGGTACACACTAATCTGGGTGGTGTCTGGTCCCAGAGGGCCACATGTGACTGCAGGATAAAGATGGACATCGAATTGCCTTCAGCTGCACTGCAAGGAACACCTGTCACACACTGGTAGTGATGGGGATGTACAGCAGGGCCTATCTCTAGCACCACATGTACTGCGGACCTAGTGCTGGGCACCCATCCTATCCCTCAGGGAGAACACAGAACCTGCACAGTGGCATGGTCTGTAGCTACTCTGTGTCAGTATCATGCATCTCATCTTTCCAAGCTGAGGTACCGGAGAGGTGCAGACCCCATTTGCTCATCAGCTGTAGACAGCTATTCAGCATGTACATTGCATCATGGGTACTGGTGGGGTTACCCTATCCTGGCACTCAGAGCAGACAGTTTCTGCAGTGACCTGCAGTCCTTCTTTACCCAGCCATTGCTGTGACATACATTATGGAGGTATAGCCTACTGGTTAATACAATGTCATTCTTGGCAGTGTTCATGGGTTCAAGTCCTCATTGTTCCCTCTTCTCATGCCTGTCCTACTCAAATAGTGTGCATGCCTGTAACAGTCATATTTTTGCAGATTTGTGCTGCCAGCCCATAATACCCTCGCCACAATTGCCAACATTCCCTCGGTCCGTCTATCTGCATCTTTCAGCTGTGTAGAGTCCTGTCTGCCTGTGTGGGCTGTCACCCCATGTCCTGCACTGCTACCCTTTCCTGCATTGCACCTCTGCATGCTTGCCTCGCCTGAGCCTGATCTGCATGGCACCACCACTCCTCTGTCTACCCATCATTGTAACTATCCTGCCACCTCCGCCTCCACTGGGGGACACACATTCCCATCGTCTGCCACCAACTGTCTTTCCAGTACTTTACATTGCCAACACCCTTTGCTGTGGTACATTTGCCCCCACAATGTTTGTCAGCAGTACTGGCAGCCACATGGGATGCCCGCAGATATGGCAGGTCCAATGGCTCCCAACTCTCCCTCCTTCACTCACCTGTTCATTGCCTTTCCTGAGTGCTCTATCTAGTGTTAGGGCTACATCTGTCTCTATTCCTTACAGGTCATGCATGTCATCCTGCAGCACCTTGCAGCCCTTAGGCCACACTATCCTAGGGCACCATAACCTTGTTAGGCCACCGTAACCTATGGTTCCGTAACCCAGGGTGCCCTCTAAGGTGCCTAATACGGCGCTTAGCCTAAGGTGCCCTACTGTATAGGGCACCTTACAGGGCACCTTATAAAGCACCTTACTTATACGGCGCTCTACAAGGCGCCCTACAATGTGCCTGATGAGGCACCTTGTAGCGCGTGTTAGTTTGTAACATGCGTTAGCTGATACGGCTTGCTGTAATGATGCACCGCCCACGCCTTTTATATGGGCATCTGTACCTTTACCGCGGAACCTAACGTGAATGACATTACCGCAGTATAGTAAACATACCCCTAAATTTGTTTTTAGAGTCCTGTGAAAGCTTAGGAGCTCAGATTGGATCCAGTTATCTCCAGGAACAAGAAGGAATGAGTCTTCACATATGGGTATGTCGGTACTGACGGAGCCTGCGCGGGAACGCTCCCCAGCGTCCAAAAAGAAAGCTTTTTGGAGCATCCCATGTGCATGCGCGCTGCCTTCCCACCCATTCACTTCCCTCTCATCAGTTTTCCGTTTTCTGCGGAGCCGGCAGGACGTATTCCTGTCACCGCAGAAAATTCTTCTTTTTATTCTTAGTTTTTTTGTGGTCGTGTCTGCCTTCCCTCGACGCCACCGGTACCGCCGGTGCTTTTCTTTCTTTTTTCTAAAGAATTTCTTCTTTTCCTCAAAAATTTTTCCTGTTTAGTGTCTGACGGTTCTAGGCCACCAGGCCTCCATCTTTCCATTATGGAAAAGCCAGCCACTACCCTTAAGAAATGCTCAAAGTGTGGCGGTTCAGAGATATTTTCTGACACCCATACTTGGTGTCTAAAATGTTTGGGTCCTGACCATCGCCCACTGGAGTGTCTTTCCTGCTGGAGCTCAAATATTTATTTTATTTATTTATTTATTTATTTAGCTGTATTTATATTCCGCTTTTCACCGGGTCAATGCGGTCAATTGGGGGATACATTTAACACGAGGGGATATGACACACATACGTTAATACTTACAGGGAACATAGAAGAAATAGAATAGAAGAAATCTTCAGAATCAAGCACAACTCGATACCCGGTTCACATCGCACTCGATGTCACCAGCTACAATATCTCCACAGGATCAGGTAACCAAACAAAAGTCCATAAAGACTAGCCAGTTCTCGAGTGGTAGATCTCCTTCCCAGTATCGAGATGGCTCTGGCCTTGCCCTCGAGGACATTTTGGCAATAAAGCCCCGGCGGGAGTCTTCGGGCTCCAAAGCATTAACGGGGCTTCAGGCTGTTCCCGGGGTTCTTACCTCGATGAACATACCTGGGCCATGCTCGGTGGTTGTGGCCGCTTCAAGCGGTACCGACACCCCGGCATCGGCTATGGTGATGGATGAAACACTCCTCACCGAGGATCGCAGTCTAGCGCTCTCGCCTACTTCGGTACCGTTAGAGTTGCTGCAGACCGTTCCTCCAGTATCGGTATCAGCTTCGGTACCGGTATCGACATCAGCAACGGTGTCAGTACTGTCCATGCTTACTTTGACAGACTCGCTTCCTTCGATGCCGAGCCTGGAATCGATCTCTAGCATGGATGATTCGGTACCGACTCGTCTCGGTACCGACCTCGGGTGGTACTGAAGACATCGCTTTACAGAAAATCCGATCCCGATGACTGGGGTGAATCCATCGGTACCAAGGCTAATTCTTCAACAAGTCTAGCCTTTACCCCTCATTTTACAGGGTCCTCCTCAGGGGAGATTTCTTTTCAAGCTTTTTTGCTTGATATGGCAAAGTTACTTGCCATTTCTATACGTGGTAAAGAATCCTTGCCAGGGGATTCAGAGACCCTGCAATCCCCCTGGATTTCAAAGGAGGTTATCATGCTTCCTTTGCATCAGATCTTACAAGATCTACTTTTAAGAATGTGGGAAACTCCTTTAATGGTATCACCACATTCTAAGACACTTGACTCCATGTACAAGGTGCCACCTTCTCCAGGTTTTCAAAAGACTCAGCTTCCTCATTCTATTGTTGTAGAATCAGCAATGAGGCGTATTAAGAGTGCAAAGAAGCATTCTTCTTATCCACCAGGTCGTGAGTCTAGAACTTTAGATGCCTTTGGATGTCGATGCTTCCAGGCATCCATGCTTTCAGCAAGAATTATCTCATATATTTTCTATATGGGATTATCTCTTGAAGAGGTCACAAAGAACTTAAAGCTTTTGAACCCTTTTCTTCAAGAACATAAAAGAGCAGACTTTTTCATATTAGTCAGTCATGCTCAAAATGTCTCTAAATTCCTTAATCGTGCTTCCCTGGACCGTTTTGAGTCTATTAGCAGAACTTCTGCTATAGCCATAGGAGCACGATGCATGGCCTGGCTCCAAGCTTCAGACTTGGACAAATGGGTACAAGAAAAGCTGGGAAATACTCCTTGTACTGGTGAAAATCTCTTTAACAAGGATGCTTTATTTCAAGCTAATCAGTTAAACACTGATATTGTTGCTTTCAGAGGATTGTCAAAACTTTCCTCTACCACAGCTAGTAAAAAATCTCCTAACAAACTTTATTCCCCTAGGGGGAAAAAGTTTTATTCATCTTCTACCCATCATGCAGATGTTTCCAAAGAAGGGCAACATCATACCAGGCTAAGAAAACCAAAGTCTCAACAGGCTTAGCAAACTCAGCAGTCACAGGGTTTCTGATTTTTATTCATTAAATCTTTTTTCCTGTTGAGTTTCAGAACCACTACTTCTTAACTACAGAAGCATTTACAGTTCTTCTCATCCTTATTGAGAGGTCAGTGATACACTGCCTTAATCCTCCACTTTAGGCATGACTCTCTTGCTAAGAGCAGTCTCTCCTTTCAGCTCTTAGAGCTATTAAGGATAATCATGCCCTACAGGTAACAAGTTTCTCCTCTCCTTTTTAAAAGTAAACAGAGGAGTTACAACTACTTATAAGGTATGCTATGCCCTTCACCTTGGCAGTTGTACCAAATTGTAAGTCTTCCCAACTCTGTATTACTTCCATCCCTCTTAGTTGAGATTTTCAATCTAAGAGTGATACTATTTGACTAGAGGGCTTACCTTTAAGCCATAGGATTGTCCCTAATACCTACTCCAGTAAATAATTTCCATACAGAGTTTCTCCCCTCTGCAATCTTTCAAATATTTCTTTTAAGACAGCTTATCAGACCATAAGTGAGACTTATCACTTCTAATTCGGTCTCTCGGTCCTTTTCCAATCTATAGGACCTAACCTCTTCTGCTGCCTTAATAACACATAATTCCAAGAGAGATTCCAAAACCTACTTGGACAGTTTATCGTTGCAGGCAACCTGTCTGTCTGCTATTCTTAGCCATCTTCAATTCTTTGGCTTCCACAGAATAGCTTAGGTTGCACACTGGTAATTAAACAACCAGATCTCACCTGGGCAACCTACAACATGCTCTCTGCAATTCTTCAAGAAGCTCTGCAACTCTGGGCCTTTGCCAGAGAGTGTCAGAGCCATTCCTGGTGGGTAACTTTCAGATGGTTGAAAGGCTTGCCCAGTCATGCTCCCACATGACCGGGTTTTTTTCCTATTTTTACCTTCTTCCTTAAAATTTTCTTTTTAGGGAAAATGAACCAGGGTTTAGATCACGTGAAAGCATAAAGAATTGCTTAATTCCCTGAGTTGTTCCACATCTCCAGTGGAACTTCTCCAACAGGGATGCATTTCTTTTCACTGCAGTCTGTCCTTGTCTAGTGCATTCCTTCTAATTCCTAATACTTCATTGGAGCTTATGTTGAACAAAGAACCCATTATACTCATATTGCCCTCATAGACAGGCAAATATGGTATTCCCTTTTATTGCGTCTTTTCTCCACACTGAAGTTATAGAAGGATCCAGACTTGTTGTCTTAAGCCTAATGTTGTTCTTTGCACGTAGATCTCCACTTCTGGTTATTCAAAGTCTAGAATTTTAAAGAGATCTAGACCTATCCTTCTGACTAGGAACATTCCACTGGTTTCCATGTAACCTTCATGGTTCTTCCACGTGTAACCAGTAAGGGGTTCTCTATCCATATTTTGCAAGCAGGTCTTACCCCTTCTTGTTGTTAAGTGAATCATATATATATATATATATATATATATATATCACTCTGAAAGATTTGTTACTGTCCATATTAATGCTGTTCTAGCATGCCATAGGATTTTAAATGGACAACCAATTTCTATGGTAGTCACAAACTACCTTCTTTTACTGTAACCTTTCCGATTACGTTACATCTGAAGCTCTCCATGTAAAGCCATCCTAAGTGACATCACTTACGGAAGACATTCCTGATCTTCAAGAAATTAGAGGCTACACCGCCTACTACAAATGTTTCTTTCTGTCTTTCATTTGGATAGAGGGGTCTCAAAGACCCATCCTTTTTCTGCAAACCAGTCAGATTTATCTCCTCTCTTTCCTAGAGCCTTTTTCTGCTCCAAGGACAAAGAGCTTCAAACGTTGGCCTACAGAAGCTTCAGCTTCTCATCTAAAGTCCAACCTCATTAAACTCTCCCAGTTTTTTCTTCTGGGATTAGTTCTAGCATTTAGGCTTCGGACCTCTGCCTATATTGTGAAATTTATTTTCTTCTACTTTCCAGTAAGGTATTTTCTTTGAGGATAATGTACTGGTTTCTAGCACCAGACCATTAGTCTCCACTTTCGCAATACGTCTGACTGAGGTCCACGTTAGAGAATTGGAATCCAATTTTCACTAACATTGCTGATCTACACAAGGACTCCTCTCCAGACGCCTTGTTTAGTCCAGCTGTTCCACAGCACACTCCTTTTTAGTTCAACTCCTACCCTCCATCCCTTGGATGCCTCAGGTTCTGGGAAATAGCATGGCCCATCAACTAGATTTGCAACATACTGGGACCTCCTCCAGGCATCTTAGCTTGGGAGTCCCCATATGTGAAGACTCATTCCTGCTTGTTCCTGGAGATAGCACAATTACTTACCTGTAACAGGTGATCTCTGGGAACAGCAGGAATAAGTCTTCACAACCCACCCACCTCCTCTAGGAGTTGTCTCTCTTTCTCTTTCTTTCTCTCTCTAATTTGTCTACTTCCCTCCTTCGGTCTCAGCTACAAACCCAACTGATGAGAGGGAAGTGAATGGGCGGGAAGGCAGCGCGCATGTGCGTGGGATGCTCCCAAAAGCTTTCTTTTTGGATGCTGGGGAGCGTTCCCGCGCAGGCTCCGTCAGTACCGACGTACCCATATGTGAAGACTTATTCCTGCTGTTCCCAGAGATCACCTGTTACAGGTAAGTAACTGTGCTTTATCCGGTAGCATGCTCCAAAGGGCTGGAACATACAATGAAAATGCTCTGTTACAGGATGTTTGGTTGCTTTTTATTCTTGCTGCAGGGGTCATGAGTGCTTTGCCATCTCTTCCTATTATCAGGTGTCAAGTGAATGATAGATGAGAGAGAGTTTATGGATAGCTTGTGTAGGATTTTAAATATCATGAGCAGGGCTTTATATTTTCTGCGTATCACAATCTGTACCCAGTGTAGGTGTCTTAATATTGGAATGCCATTCTCTCGGACTGGCTAGCCCATTGCCAAGATGTACTATCCAGGGCTGTTGGAACCACAGGGAAGCGGTGTGGTTCAGCATCTGCCTTGAGGCAAGGACCATCAGGTTGTCTCTTGCACGTTTCCGACCTCTGGTCAAGAACTGGGTGGTTCAAGGGTTTTCAGACAGTGCCACAATGGTGACTTATGTCAATCAGTAAAACAGCACAAGGCGTGCCAGAGAAGCTCTGGAGATGACTCTACTGTTTGCCTGAGTGGAGAAGAAACTCCTAACCTTGTTGGCTCAGCACACTGCTGAACAATGTGGAAGTGGACTTCCTCATCTGGCACTCTGGATCTTGGAGAATGGGAATTGTCAGGAAGCATTTCAATATGTTTGTTTATTGAGCTTTATATACTGCCTTTCAATTATAACAGCAAAGTGGTGTGCATACATCAAAAATCAAGAGGGACGGCCAAAGGCTTGGAAAAAAGGAAAAGAATTTACAATAATTATAGGACAGCGGAAAGAGAGTCAAGTAAATCAGAGAGAGGGAGCACACATGAGGAGAGGGGGCTTTTGCAGAAGGAGTGGGAAGGTTGAAAGCAGAGGAAAAGAAATGGGCTTTCAATTGGGATTTGAAAGCACGATAATCTTGTTCAAGCCTGAAGGATGTGGGTAGTGAGTTCCAAATTGTGGGTCCTATGAAGAAAAAAGCGGAGGCACGAGTGGATTGTAAGTGAGCCTTGGTAGGAGAGGGGAGATGAAGACAATTGATATGGAGTGACCATAGAGTGCGACTGGGGGTGTGAGAATGAATTAGGTCAGCAAGATATTGAGGAGTGTGCGTATAAATGACATGGTGAATGAGGTTGAGAATCGTAAAGCGGATGCGGTATTCCAGGGGAAGCCAGTGGAGGTGAATAAGAAGTGGGGTGACGTGATCAAATCAGGAGGAGTGGGTAATGATGCGTGCTGCCGTGTTTTGAATACACTGAAGTCTATCTAGTTGGAACCGAGGAACACCAATAAGTGCTGAGTTACAGAAATCTAATAGAGAAGTGACAAGTGAGAGGACAAGAGTAGTAAGAGCTTGGGGAGTGAGGAAAGGACGAATAGCACGGATTTGATGGAGGTGAAAGAAGGAAGCTTTAGTTACATTGGAGATATGATCGTGAAAGGAAAGACTGGAATCAAAGAGGACACCAAGATATCGAAAAGAAGGCACTAACGGAATGGAAGAGCCAGTAAAGGACGGGGCCAGTTGAAGAGAAGGACCACCCTAGGGGAACCAGTTAGCAAGTGTTTTCGAAAGATTCAGGTGTAAACAGTTAGTAGTGAGCCAGCTAGAGATCGAGAGGAGACAAGAGTTAAGGGGAGAAAGGTCAGGAAGGAGGGGGGAGGTATGATGGAGAAGAACAAGATCATCCGCATAGAAGAGAGCCTGAATACCAGATTGTTGAATCAGGAGTGCGAGGGGAGTCGACACTGAGCCTTGAGGGACACCATAGTGCAAGGGAAATTGATCAGAGGGGTCAGCGGAGGAGGAGCAAGAGAGGACAGAGAAGGAGTGAGAGAAAAGATAGGAGTGAAACCATCGAAACACAGTGCCATGGAGCCCAGCATCACGAAGTTGAGAGAGGAGGAGAGAGTGATCCATCAGGTCAAAGGCGGCGGAGAGATCCAGGGAGACCACCACCGAGATGTCACCATGATCATGTGCAATATGAAGGTCATTGAGAAAAGCCAGGAGGACTGTTTCCACACTGTGCCCGGGGTGAAAACCTGATTGATGGGGGTGAAGAAAGTTAGTGGTATCCAGGTGATGAGAAAATTGAGTGAAAATAGCTTTTACCAGTATTTTAGAAAGGCAGGGAAGCTGAGAGACTGGCCGATAGTGCGTAGGGACAAGAGGATCAAATGAAGGTTTCTTAAGAATGGGGCGAATAAGCGCATGTTTCCAAAGGTGAGGAAAAGTGCCAGTGAGGAGGTTAGAGTTGATCATGGTGAGAATAAAGGGAGGGAGTGCAAGAGAAGGGGCAAGAAGCCAGGAGGATGGAATAGGGTCAAGGGAGCATGTAGGTTTCCTTGAAGAAGAGAGAGACTTAAGTTCCGAAATAGTGAGTGGTTGAAAAGAAGACCAGTAGTGTGAGAGCGAAGGGGGGGAGGGGGAGGACAAAGAGTGAAGAGAAGCACGGAGATCCATAATCTTAGAGTGGAAGAAAGAAACCAGATGACTGGGAGCGGGAGTAGCAGGAGTGGGTAAGGAGTGGGAGGAAGAGCGAAGGGAAGTAAGAGATTTAAGGACAGAGTAGAGTTGGCGAGTATGGTTAGGAACAGTAGTGATAGCAGTGGAGAAATAAGTGAGTTTAGCGTGATGGATTTTAGATCAGTTGTGAGAGAGCAGTCTTTGAAAGATTTATTCTGTGCCACTGAGGTTGCCCTGAAATGGATCTGATGGCAGCCTGTGCCAATGCCAAAGTTCGCTGCTTCCTCAGTCGCTGCATGGAGACAGGGTATGATGACATTGACACCATGACCCATCCATACTGTGCATGTTTCCTCCGTGGCCCCTGGTGGGGCGTGTGCTTTGGCGTATAGAGTACCATCTCGGCAGAATTGTTCTGCTGGTGCTGGATTGGCCGAGGAGAGCGTGGTTTGGATACCTGATGCGGCTCCTGCAGGCACCTCCTCTAGGATAGCCTCTGTCTCTGGGCCAATTATGGCAGGGACCGATCATCCTGGAAGACCCAGTTCCCTTCTTGCTTGGCTCTTGAAAGGAAATGGCCAGCATGCAAGGGCTACTCTCTCTGATGGTCTTACTCTGCTCAAAGCCCGGAGCAGGTCTACCAAGCTGGCTATATGTGTGGTTCTGATGCCTCTGAGCAATGGTGCGGCACTCGGCAGTTGGCTCCTGAGGTGGCCAAGGTACCATCTCTCTTGGACTTTTCTACAGGATGGCCTGGAGAAGGGCCTTTCCCTCAGCTCCCTGAAAGCTCTGGTGGCAGCTTTATTCTGTTTGAAGTCCGATTGCTGGTAAGTCTTGTGATAAGGAAGCTTATCATAGCTCAGGAAGGAGCTATAGAAAAGGTGAAGTGACTCTGAACAAGCAACCTGTCAGTCCTGGTAGAAATAAGAAAACAGAATTTTTCCATAAGACTACCAGTCCCAGAATGCACCAGGTTTCCAACAGCCATTAGTGGAGCTGAAGTGGGGAAACGTGTGTTCAATCAAGAGGGCTATGAGGTAATCCCCAAGCACTCATCTCAAAGGGCAGGGCCTGATTCAGCACAGCTGCGCTGTGCTAGGGTGGAGCACTCATCTAAGCAGAATAAAGGTAGAGTTTATTCTACAGACAATCATCCTCAGATTCATCTTGGACATCATCCTCATCTTGGACATTTTCATCATCTGGAGGATCATCAGAAGCAGAAGCCAGAGCGGACGGACAGAGAGGGCAAGAAACCCTTTGGAAGAAAGAAGAGAAAAGCATTTGGGAGGTCTAAAGGAGTCCATAGCAGTACGTATACTGGAAGGCATTCCAAAGGCAAGCTTACACCATTGGACTGGGGAAAGCCAGAGGAATGGTGCTGCAGGGCTAGGAATCTCCAGACGGTACCTGTGAGGGAGACGGCTGCACTTGGAAGGGACCCTAAGACCCGTGCCAGAAGGTATGTGAAGAGAGACCCAGTGTCCAGGGATCTGGATTGGAAGGCTGGACATAAGAACTGGACTACATACTGGCCAAGCTATTTAGAGAGGAACTCTAACAGCAATGGAAGCTCAGGTATGAACACTGATCTATGCCCTAGCTATACCCTTGAAAGACAGCAGGGAAACAAGTATTCTCCTGAGAGTGCTCCATTGAGAAATTCCTCTGTGCCAATCCATGATATTGAACCCATGATTGTTGAAGAAGGGGGAGAGGTGGTAGATACAGGCTGTGAATACATGGATTGCTCTCTGTCTAAACTCCTTTGGTAATTTACTGTTACAAAGTACAACAACCATCACAAAGAAATACAAACTTGTTCTTTAATCTACTCAGAAAAGTTCCTGAATAGGATTTGAGCCAAGCAGTAGAAAGTAAGCCAGCTAAGGGGTTTCAGCTGGATAACTGCTAGCAATTGAGCCTTACCTAATTGCTTGTGAGCTCTGAGGGAATCACTTCTGAGTCTATGTGTGAAGATATAAGAAGTTAACCTGAAAAGAACATTTTTTCCCTAATTTGTGGGTTTTGTTTGTTGATTAAAGCACTGCTAAGAAAATATTAGCTAGAGCCTACAGAAAAGACCATTCTGTTACCATCCTGGTCTTTATTCTTTTGATTTGATTGCCTGACAAGTTCAGCTGTTGTTTTCCTGATTTTGTTTTTCTAAGTTTAACGCTGAAAGCAAGTATCCTGTTTTATGTGCTACCAAGCATATCTGTGTTGGGAGAAATAACCCCATAAATAAATATCTTATTGGCTTTACACTCAAGCACAACTAATTATTGTGAGCGGCTGTATCTGGTGTGAATGGACTGCATTTCCCACAATCCCTTGCAAATCATATTGATATATGCCTTTGCCAAGACTGTGAACATTCTCACCCAGGCACCCGTCTGACAGTCTCTAGCCTTGCAAGCAGACGTCTTGCGTTCTATCCAAGGAGTTTGACATCTGGGTCCTTCCCTTCGATCTGTGATACCTTCCAGGGATCTGCATCTGGTGCTCATGGCCCTAAAGATGGGGCCCTTTGAGCCTGTGAAGCGTGTTACCATAAAGGATTTGACGCTCAAGATGGTCTTCTTGATCGTGATTGTTCCACAAGATGTATTTCTGAGCTATTGACTGCCTTGCCGAAATCCTTATCTATCTTTTTCAAAGGAGCCCATTTCCATTCGACCAATGCCTTCCTTCCTGCTAAAGGTGCTATCTCCCTTTCACGTGAACCAGGTGGTTTGCCTGCCCTCCTCAAAGGAGCAATGTTGGGGGAAGGATAACGACCTTTGCCTTGTGGATGTCTGCAGGGTGGTTCTCTGATATTTGGAGGTTACGAATTCCTTTTGTAGGTCTGACCATCTTTTTGTGCTGTTTGCTGACCCACACAAGGGTGATGCGGTGGCCAAGTTGACATTGTGGTGCTGAATTAAGGAGGCCATTGCCTCGGCATATCTCTTGTGGAACCGGCTGCTTCCAGAGGGTTTGCATGCTCATTCTATCCGAGCATGTGAATAGAGGCATAGGAGTGATGTTATTGAAACCTGGGCTTTTTATTGATTCTCTGTCTCCACCAAAAGGGGACTGCTACTTCTGGAGAGAGATCTGCAACTGTAAGTATTTACTTATGAGAATTTTTCTAAATCTTGGTGAAAAAGGAATTCTTTAGATTAAAGCTCATTAATCTGTGAACCCAGTATATTTGTTAAATCAGTCAGGGCCTAGAAGCAGCAAATAGCTTTCAGTTTAAATTTAAAACATAGCAGAGAGCTTTCTGGTTAAATTTAGACCCCAAGACTCCCTCTATCGAAGCAAGGGCTGTGGGACCTCTCCTGAAAATTGGTCACAGATTACCTTAGAAGCACAGGACAGGGTACTGTGTAGCAGCCAGCTTTTCATAGGTCTTCTTTCCCTCCCCCCCCTCCCCTGGGATAATTGTAGCTTTATAGGTGCTTAAACCTCTTAAAGGAAAGGAGGTACCATATTCACTCTTAGGTGAAGCTGTTTATCCTCATAAGGCATACATTAAGGACCTGAGATTAATTAAGCTTCAGGTGAACAAAGTACATTAAATGTATTAGGTATAGTTTTATTAGTATAAGTATCCCCAGCAACCCTTAGTAAGTAAAGAACTTAAATATCTAAACACAACCTAAGCTAAAATGCAGACAGCAGTCCAGCAGCGAGATGGGGGCTTTCCAGTCTTTTGCATTGAGTGTCGCATGTATGATTTTCTCCCAGTTGGTGAGGGGTCTTACGTGTGCAAGGAGCTCTTTGCTCTCAGGGAATGAGTCCAATCTCTGGAGGCTAGAGTAGCAGACTTGGAGGACATAAGGAAGACAGAGGTACATAGACGAGCTTGCCTAGCTTGCCTAGTGAATGGGGCCGATCCTGGGTAGGGGAACACAATCCACTTGTTTGGACTGGTCTAGCAGGACTCAAGGAAAGGATATTAACTGCTAGTTAAAATGTCACCTTGTTCTATTTTGGATTTGTTTGGAAAAGTGAACAATGATTTATAGACCAAAAGGCTCTTACTGTAGAATGCAATATCTGCCTCATTAAAATGTGGATGTTTTCTTACTTATCACCTTTTGGCGCACATGACATTTTGAGCTAGGGAGCTGATACTCAATGTCAGTTATGTGAACAGCAGTGCCTGCTAGCCATATAAATGCTGCTGAGTGGTATATTTGTTGGCACTATACAGATGATACCACTGAATATCCTTACAGACTGCCTCAGCACTGTCTGTATAGTACAGGGCGGTTGGTAGGTAGAGTCGTATCTATATAGCAGCAATATTCAGCATCACTAGACAGATAGCCTTTGCTGTCCTAAGTTATCCAGATAGTTATCTCGATAGCATTATCTGTATAGTGGCAGCTCTGACCGTTGATATTCTGCGCAAGCCACAGTCTGGATACCAACACTGAATATCTTTTTTTGTTTGTTTTTAAGCTGCATCAGCTTGCATTTAAAAATATATGCTGACTGCCATTGTCAGTCTTAACCTGTTGCTGTTTTGCATTAGTATTTGCAGAAAAGGATACTTAAGGGTTCATCAACACATAACGTCATTATTGCATGTTATCTTCCATTGGGCCTATTTTATTTCTGTGGATCCTGCAGCAGATAATGAGCACTAACCGTTAGTAAATGATGTTCTTAATAACATACAACTGTGTAAAACTAGCTAAAATTTCCTCCTTGAGTCTTATCCTAATTTCCTCTTTTCTTTGGTTCTTAAGAGCATTGATTTCCATGAAAGAGGAAAGAATCACAAGGAAAATGTAGTCAGGAGAATCAGTGAGGTAATATAACGAGCCTTTTCATTTCTTATGTGGTGTTTTCAGCATACACTTGGTAGTTCAGTTTAACCTGATTTGTTTTATGTTGTAGATTAAAAAAAAGAGTATGGATAAGGCAAAAGAAGAAGAAAAGTCATCCAAAGATTTTGCAGCTATGGAGGAGGCTGCACTGAAAGCTTATCAGGAAGATCTCAAAAGGCTTGGGATAGCTCCAGGTAATTAACCAGCCAGTTGTCTTAAAAGTAGTGGCAAGAAGTTTTCTTAAAATGCCTTGGTATTGTTTCTTTTCAGAATGAGCTTACTTTTGCATGTGCTAAGCTGCACAGGGGTGACTTTTTTCCAGCTTTTGAAGTTCATTTTAGAAAGTTGTGTGGCACTTAAAACACATAAATACCCTATGCGTGTGAATAGCTGTTTTAGGATAGAGCTATTTACATATGTAGATCCACAGTACGTGTTTTTCTGGCTCACTCAGACCACATCCCCCATGGAAATTAACAGAGTTACTTACCTGTAACGGAGTTCTCCGTGGACAGCAGGATAAGTCAGCCACACCTGGTGTCGTCCCCCGACGGCGCCGTGACGGAAGTGCTCTATAGCTCAGAGACTTCTGAGCATGTGTGAGGTGGTCCCACCTCCCCAGCCCGCCCCTAGCCGGCCAGTATTTGACTAGCTATGCCGTTACGGCTAGGTGCGGTGCGCAGGCCACCCTCGTGAAGGGGAGGTGGGTGGGATGGTGTGGCTGACTTATCCTGCTGTCCACGGAGAACTCCGTTACAGGTAAGTAACTCTGTTTTCTCCTAGGACAAGCAGGATGTGTCAGCCACACCTGGTGTCTCCCGAGCTAAGTACACGCTGAGGTGAATGAGGGAGGCATGCGTAAGATGCAAACGTTTATTAAGTACCACAGGTTAATTGTGCAATCGTGAACAGTGCAACAACAACAGTGCAAGAACAAGGCATAACTGTGCAAATAGAACAGTGCAGTGGTCATTTCGAACAGTGCAGAGTAATAGTGACAATAGTGCAAGAACAATAGTGCAATCTATTCAGGGCCGTAGTGGTCAAGTTCAGTCTGGTGCAGCGCTCTCCCTCCCTGGAGCAAGGGCTGCGGATAGGACCGCTCGGCCAAATGAGCCGTCTGTCTCGGATTGGACGTCGAGGCAGTAGTGTTTCTGGAATGTAAGGTGAGAGGACCAGGTGGCGGCTCTGCAGATATCGCTCACTGGAATCTCCTGAGCGCAGGCCAGGGAAGCTGCTATTGCGCGGAGCTGGTGTGCACTCGCCTTGTTTGATGGGAGTGCGCCAGCTTTCTGCAGACAATAGGCCACGCAGGTTGAGATCCAGAGTGATAGTGTACGTTTGGTAACAGGTCTCCCAGGTTTGTTCGGGTCAAAGGAGACGAACAGCTGTGACCCCCGACGAGTGGCAGATGTCCTGTCGATGTAGGTGCGTAAAGCGCGCACGCAATCTAGAGAATGAAGACGTTGCTCCTCGGGGGATGAATGAGGAGCTGGGAAGAAGGATGGCAGCTCTACTGCCTGGTTGATGTGAAAAGCGGAGGCAACCTTCGGGACAAATTTGGGGTGAGTCTGCAGGGACGCCCGGTTGTGGTAGAATTGCGTGTATGGTGGGTGCGCCACAAGGGCCTGTAGCTCGCTAACCCTCCTGGCAGAGGTCATGGCGACAAGGAAAAGGGTCTTCCAGGCAAGGAACTTTCCTTCGGCTGTGGCTAATGGTTCGAATGGCTCCTGCGTAAGCTGTTGTAGAACTATGTTAAGGTCCCAGGAAGGTACCGGTTTCTGGACCGGGGGCTTTAGATTTCGGAGCCCTCTCATGAAACGGGTAACAATAGGAAGGGTGGCAATGGAGCCTGAGGTTGTGTCATCTGTGCGCTCGTGCAGAGAAGCAATGGCAGCTAGGTGGACCTTGATGGATTGTGGTTGTAACCCCGATCTGCAGAGGAGGGCCAGATACTGAAGGATTGTGGGTATCGGGCAAGAGGCTGGTTCGAATCCTTGATCCTTGCACCAGATAGTGAAGCGTTTCCATTTGAGGCCATATGCCTTCCTGGTAGATGGTCTCCGTGAAGCCAGGACAATTTGTTGCACATCTAGAGGAAGGCGTGAGCCGTTGAAGGTTAACCTTTCAGCCTCCAGGCTGTCAAAGCTAGCGTCTGGAGATTGGGGTGCCAGGTTAGACCCCCGTTCTGGGTTAAGAGGTCTGGTCTCAGAGGTAGTCTGATTGGTGGCTCTTGAGCGAGCTGCAACAGCAGTGAGAACCACATCTGTCTTGGCCAATAAGGGGCGACCAGAATCACTTGTACTTTCTCCTCGATGATACGTTGTATCGTGTTTGTCAGGAGAGGTGTCGGAGGGAAGGCGTAAGCCAGATCCCAGCTTTTCCAGGGGATGGCGAATGCATCCGAGGCTACCCTCTGCTGTGATGGGTGCTTGGAGCAGAACAAGGCACATCTTGCGTTCTCCTCGGTCGCGAAGAGGTCGATCTGGGGGTTTCCCCAGTGCTGGAAGAGGGTGCGTGTCACTTCCGTGTGGAGCATCCATTCGTGAGGTTGAAGTTGCCTGCTGAGTCTGTCCGCTAAAGCGTTCTGATCCCCGGGGAGGTACGTCGCCTGGAGTGTGCAATTGTTGTGCAGCGCCAGAGCCCATGTGTCGAGGGCTTCCTTGCATAGCGAATGGGAGCGAGTGCCCCCTTGCTTGTTTATATAGAACATGGCGACCTGGTTGTCTGTCTGTACCAAGACTGCTTTCCCTTTCAGTCTGGGCATGAAAGTCTGCAGGGCATATCTGATGGCCCTGAGCTCCAGAAGATTGATGTGGAGCGTTTGTTCCGCTGCGGTCCATGCTCCTTGGGTGCTGAGGTGCCGTAGATGGGCCCCCCATCCCGAGGAGGAGGCATCCGTGGTGAGGGTGAGCTGGTGTGTGCGTGGGTGGAGGCACTTGCCCACCGAAAGGTTGGATGGCTGTGTCCACCAGCGCAGGCCCTGGACCACACGGGGAGAGATCTGAATGCACGTGTTGAGTGGTTGGGAGAGTTGCTTCCAGTGCGTCCGTAGGTGCCACTGCAGGGTACGCATGTGCAGCCTCGCCAATGGGAGGACTGAAGTTGTTGCAGCCATGTGGCCTAGCAGACGGAGGATTGCGCGGGCCGAGGTGCGTTTCTCTGACGACATCTCCATGGCTAGGCGGGTGATGGTATTGATCCGTAGTTGTGGAAGAAAGGCCTTGCAGACCGTGGTATCTATTATCGCCCCGATGAACTCTGTGCGCTGGACTGGTTCCAGCCTGGACTTCTCCTTGTTGAGAAGGAATCCCACTCTGATCAGCAGGTCTGTAGTCAGGCGTACTGCCCTGTGGAGTCCGAAGGCTGAATCCGCCGACAGGAGCCAGTCGTCCAGGTAGGGAAAGATGGCGACGCCTTGTTTGCGGAGGTGTGCAGCGACCACTGCCACGCACTTTGTGAAGACTCTGGGTGCTGGGGATAGGCCGAATGGCAGGACTCGGTACTGGTAATGGCCCCCCAGTGCTGTGAATCTGAGGAATTTCCTGTGAGAAGTGTGGACCGGGATGTGGGAGTAGGCGTCCTGGAGGTCCAACGTCGCTAACCAATCCCCCGCCCGGATTAGGGGGAGGATGGAGTTGAGTGAATACATCCTGAACCTCTCCTTGATTATGAAATTGTTCAGCTTCCGGAGGTCCAGGATGGGACGTAGGCCCCCTTTCTTCTTGGGAATAAGGAAGTACCGGGAGTAGAAGCCAGTGCTGACCTCTCCCGGGGGCACTTGCTCTATCACCTTGGCCTGGAGGAGTTGCTGTATGAGCTCCTGTAGCGGCTGTTCCAGGTGCTGCGGAGGCTGGCTGGTAGGTCGCTTGTGCTGAAATGGGGGGGAGGAGAAGGGCAAGCGGTAGCCCGACTGGACTATCTGCAAGACCCACTTGTCCGAGGTAATCTCTTGCCAGGCCGAGAGGAACAGCGACAGACGACCCCCCACCGGGGCATAGTCAGAAGGAGGAGGGTTCTTTCCCGGAGTGGGAAGCGTTGGACTGCTTCTGCTTTCGCTGTCGCGGTTGCTGTCGCTGAAAGGGCGCCTTCTGATAAGTTGGCTTGAACTTTGGCGGCTGCCACTGACGGTTGGATGCATAGTATTGCTTCGAAGGGGCGAAGGGTTTACGGAAATATCCCCCTTTCTGGGTCCAAGAGGGGCGCTCCAGGCCGTCTGCTGCTAGAGTCTTTAGAGTGGCGCAGTCCTCTTTGAGGTCTTTTACAGTGTCGGCTACCTTGTCCCCGAACAGGGATTCACCTGAGCAGGGGGCGTCCGCAATACGGTCATGGGTGTTGTCGGAGAGTCCTGAGGCCCGGAGCCATGCCCAGCGCCGTGCCGAAATGGCCGTGCCTGCCGTTCGGACGGCAGTGTCAAATGCATCGAAGGCCGTGCACATCAGGTGCTTGCTGCATTCAGCTAGCTCCTGCATAGAGGTTGAAGCCATTGTCCGTGAGTCCTTGGGAAGGTCCTGTAGGTGCTTCTTAAGGTCGGCCAGTAGTGCGTCCTGGAAGAGGACGTGCTGGAATTGGTGGGAAGCTATTTTGGCGTTAAGCATAGCCCCTTGAAATACTTTTCTCCCAACGTCGTCTAGGCGTTTGGGGTCCCGACCTGGTGGATGGTTTGACTGGATACGCGTGGACTTGGACCTCTTGAGAGCTGATGATACCACGATAGACTGGTGGGGCAACTGTGCTTTGGTAAATCCAGGTCCTGAGTGGATAATGTATTTGGTGTCCAAGCGCCTGGAGAAAGCTTGACCAGATGCTGGGGATTGCCAAAGTGCCAGCTGCTTGTCCTTCAGTTTGCGGTGGAGGGGGAGAGCCATTGCTGGCTTGGGGCCATTCAAGTACTTCATGACCTCCGGCTCCTGTTCTTCTGATGTTACCTCCGTAGACAGTCCCAGCTTAGAGACCACCTTCCGTAGGAATTTTGGGTAGGTAAGGTCCTCAGGCACTGGCGGGGGCTCGACTGGCTCGCTAGTGTCCTTGGGGGTGTCGGAGCCTGTATCTGGTTCTTCTCCTTCAGAGCAAGGCTGTAATTCCTCGACGTCAGGTTCCAGTTGAGTCGCTGAGGGAGAACGCGCTCTGGAGGGAGCGGGGGAGGGAGTCCGCTCCCTGGGCGAGAGTCTGGGGTATAATGGGGAGTGGCCCCTCTCCGAAGGATTCAGAAGGGGACTGGTAGCCTTGCGTTGCTGTGGGGCGGTCTGTTCCACTAGGCGAGACAGGAGGCTTAGGATGGCAGAAGAGGTGGACTCAGATCTGCTGCTTCTGTGTCTCTTGTGACAAGGAGAGATGGATCTCCTTCTGTCCCTGGAGTAACCACCATTGTGATCTCTTGCTGTGGAGGGGGATAGATGTCTGCGCTTGGCAGACTTCTTCCTGTGGTTTTCACTGGCGCTGCGCTGACCCGGAGATTCTCTGTGCCCATCTTGTGGATTGCAGCTCTCTCGTCGGCGCTGGGAATCAGCGCGGTCTGTGGAGCGTGAGGAGGATTTCCTGCTGTCCGCTCTGGAGTGTTGTCCATCTCGTCGGCGCTGAGGATCAGCGCGGTCTGGCGACTTACTGCTCAGCAGAGACTCACCGCGCCGAGCTTGTGTGTCCCGCGCCGGGGAAGAGGCAGAGATGGCTCCATTGGCTGCTGAAGTCCGGGGGATCTCCCTATCAGCGCGTCGTGACGTGCTGGGCCGGGGGGAGGGCGAATCGTCCGAGCAGCCAATCCGGCTAGAGGAGGCGTTTCCGGAGGCGGGGCCAGGCGGGGCCACGAGGGCAGCGCCATCTTGGCCGGCATGGGGGCCGCGTGTGCTGGAGGATCCGGGATTGCTGCGCGCCGGAGAGGGGCTTACCGGTACGGCAGAGGCCTCACCGGGGGCAGGATTTACAGTGTGTTCTTCCAGAGGAGCAGCGATCTTCTTGTGCGGCGCTTTTGCAGGGGCCGCGCATGGAAGCTGGTGAGCGTCGGAGCCCCGGGAAGGATTCAAGGAGGCAACAGACCTTGCTTTATTGTTGCTAGAAGGCTTCGGGTCCCGGGACGTGGAGGCGACTGCGGGAGAGAGAAGATCCTTCAAGGAGTGTTCGCGGTGCCTTTTTGCTCTGGGGGACATCCGGCCGCAGCAGTCGCAGTTCTCCACCTGGTGGGAAGTCCCCAGGCATTTTAAGCAGTGCTGATGGGTGTCGGAGGTGTTCATCTTCCTGCTGCAGGTAAGGCACTTTTTGAAACCTGGTTTTGGCATATTTAGTGGAAAGTGTAGGAGAGCTTGAAATATCCGTCTTGAGGCAAAGGCGGAAGCGAAAAAACTGGCCGGCTAGGGGCGGGCTGGGGAGGTGGGACCACCTCACACATGCTCAGAAGTCTCTGAGCTATAGAGCACTTCCGTCACGGCGCCGTCGGGGGACGACACCAGGTGTGGCTGACACATCCTGCTTGTCCTAGGAGAAGTGTGTGTTTCCAGCTTTGCAATAGGAATACATACATAGATTAAAAAAAGAAGAAAACTAGAAGTTGGCAGAGATAAGTATCAGTTGTCTGCTCATTTGGCCCTGCATTCAGTATAATAGAGACGGTAGTTGTGCTTGCCTTTCCACTCAGCTCCTTAGGCGCATCTTCCTTGATGTCCAGTTTTCTAAAACATAGAATTTACACATTTTAAAACCCAATGATGATACAATGTGCTATTTTTTTTTTTAACATGTTCCTTCCTCTCTAGAATGAAAGCTCCCTTTGTGCATGCTGCAGTCTACATGTGTATTTCCCAGCATCCTTATAATTATATTAGAAAAAGCTCTACATTCAGCATGCCTTTTGTAAAATACACAGGAAATTGTAACCATCATGACTTGGATGCCCTATTTCCTACCTTGACACCCTATGCAAAAGCAGGCTTAACATGTTAACCTGCAGAATCAGGTTTCACAGGGAGCATGTTCATTATAACATGTTGGTATTTGGACTTATGTTCCACGGAATCAGTGAAAGCACATTGTGTGGCATACAGACAATAGAACAGCCACAGAGCATATTGTTTTAAAATAAAATATAATAAAATCGTAACTTAATGATAACTTAATATGCTTCTTTTAACATGAATCTAAAAGCATCTTTAAAAATTTAAATAAAATGAACCAGGAAGTTGTGGAATTTTGAAAATGCATTCAGACTTTAACTTCTACATCAGATAAAACAAATGGACTTAATTTGATCAGTTTCAGGTTTAGTCTGCAGCCATACCACCTTGAGCTTTAATCTTGAGAGATCTAATCCTGGGCCATTACTCTCAGTTGATTGGATGGGAGAAATCCCGAAATCCCTAGTCTTGTATCTAAGATCTCATTTGCTAAACTGATTTCCTTTTTAACCCTGTTAATTTTCTGAAGAAACTTCTGGTTTATTTAATGGGAGTATTCCTTATCTTGATAGACCAGTCCAGACGAGTGGGTTATGCTCCCTTGCCAGCAGGTGGAAGCAAACTTGAACAACTTTCAATCTACTGATGCAGCACTGAGAGAAGCCAGTTTTTGTCTGTCTCCAGCAGGTGGCAAGGTGGGTGGATTGGTGCAGCAATTTAGATAGACCTGTCTCCCCTGGCCCTGACCAAGGTCATAAGAACATAAGATATGCTATACTGGGTCAGACCAAGAATCCATCAAGCCCAGTATCCTAATAGTGGCCAATCCAGATCACAAGTATCTGTCAGGTTCCCAAAAGGTATACAGATTCCATGTTGCTTGTCCCATGGATAAGCAGTGGATTTTCCCAGTCCTCTTTAATAGTGGTTTATGGACTTTTCCTTTAGGAACACTTCCAAACTTTGTTTAAATCCAGCTACACTAAAAGCTTTTACTGCATCCTCTGGTAGTGAATTCCAGAGTTTGATTACATTTTGAATGCAAAAATATTTTCTCTGATTGGTCTTAAATGTGTTACATTGTAGCTTCATTGTGTATCCTCGAGTCTTTTTGAAGGCGTAAACAACTGATCTATGTTTACTCATTCCACTCCATTATTTTATAGACCTCTATCATATCTCCCCTCCAGCCATCTCTTTTTCCAGTTGAAGAGCCCTTATAAGTATGGCCTGTGTGACTGAGACTTGTAGACTAAACAGAGTTTGGCTATGGCCCTATCTTCTTGATCCATCAGCTTGCCCTGTGTGTGGCGCTGCTGCCCATGGGTTCCTAGTGCTCGGTGAGCTGGACATTGGACAGGAAGACCCCATGTGGCCCCCGAAAGGGGTTGGTAAGTTGGGCCCAGGCCCCCGTTCCCTCTTTGTACTGGCTAAACTTTTTCAGATTTATTTTTCAGCTTCTTCTAAGTCCTTATTCTTTCAGCTGTTTGTATTTGGTGCTTTTGACTGCATTAATAAAAATATTCTGAAACAAAAAAAATAATAAAAAGAAGAAATGATAGCTGGTCTCAGACCTGTGTGGGTGACTGGACGTTCTCTTCTTGACTTTTAGCCAGCTGGCCTTGCAGGTGCTGGGGATCCCCCTTTTTTGCCATGACCTTGGGGGTTTTCTTTTTGGGGGAGGGGCCTGCTGTTTTTTTTTTTTTTTTTTCTTGTTTGCATCATGGAGCTCTGCCACAATGCTGAGTGCCTGATGCTGTGCCTCTTGCCACTCCTGTTGGGAGCTCTATGACATCGGGGAAAGCGACTGGCTTTTTTCTACAAGCAATACTGTTAAAGCTAAGTGATTTTTCTTGGATATTGCTGGTTGCTTGTATTATGTTTCAAGGTCGCTGATGTTATTGGGCTTTATGTTTGTGGCGGAGGTCTTGATTTAGTTCTTGACCGCTTCTGCCATTTGCCCGTGTTTGCTGAGACTTTGTTGTGTTTGAAAAACAAGCATTTTGGGATTTTTCAGCGAAGAAACAGTTGTTTTTATGGAGTGAGTATTTTTGATTGATTGATAGTATCACTCTGTAAGGTGACCATTTTTGACATTTGTGATAGTGACACCAGATGCAATTTCTTCGGCATTTTTGGGACCCACCCAGGAAGCCTTGGGCCTGATGCTACTTCTGATGCCTCCATTGATTCTCCCACAGTTTTACAGCCTGCGGGATCTGTGGCCATTTTGAATGCCCACATGATCTCTGCAGTGGCAAAAGGTGGTGAGAAGGCTGCAAGCTCTAGCCAACAGTCCCCCTTGAGAACCTAGGGCTCCTTTTCCACTGTTTTTGAGCAACAGCTTCTGTAGCAGCTCACTGACTGCTTTCAGATCTTCCTCACTGCTTGGCAGCCCTCTCTGTGGATGTCCGGGCACCTGGACCCTCAAGCATCTCTGCCACTGGTGCTAAGGGAGCAAATTGTCTTCCGGGAGTCCAGTCTTATCCCTTGTGGAGATCATCTAGGATGACGAAGAAGAATTCTTTGCTCCAGAAGGTGAGTCTGAGAATGAAGAGGGAGATCGCCCTCATGGAAAGCATGCATCCCTCTGTGATCTGCCTATTCTTTAGGGAGGTCCTCTATGTCCTGATTTGAGATGCAGTGGCAGTTCTGCATATAGCTGAACTGTTCCTATTCAAATCTCACAAGCGGATCCTATTCTGGTGAGTAGCCAGAGTTTCTTCAGGATTTTTCTCTTTGAGTCCATGAGTCAACTCCTAGTCTCCCAGTGGGAGTTCTAAGGTCCTGTCTCAATTATACTCTCTGCCCCAGGGTGGGCTGGATCAGCTTTTGGGGCTTCCTACTGTGGAAGCCCTTGTGACAATGGTGACAAAGTGTGCAATCATCCTGGTGGGAGGTGGGTGCTATTCTCAAGAAATCTCATAATAGGAGGATGGAAGCCCCCTTTGGAGAGCCTTTATGTTGGACTCCCAGGTGGTGATGTGTGCGGGCCTGGTGATCTGCATTTTCTTATGATGGGTCCAGCAATTGCAGGACAAGCTGGAAGCTGCAGGATTGGAGTCGGACACTGTGTATGTGGCAAATGCCCTGTATGACTTGATCAGGACTTCCTCCAAATCCTTGGCAGCAGGTGTTGTGGCTAGGTGGTGGTTGTGGCTTCACAATGAGTCTTCTGATTCTGTCTCAATGCTGCATCTGAGCAAACTTCCTTTTAGGAGCAGATTGTCTTTTAGGGAGGACCTGAAGAAGTTGGTGAAAGACTTCAGGTAGCCTTTGAGGGTGAACCTCCTGAAGAGACAGGCTTTGAGGTGACAGGAGTGCACCTCCTTGTGTGGAGCTTGGAGACACCATTGGACTTCCAGGAGTCCAATGAGGGCCTCCTCAGCCTGTTTCTAGATTTAAGAAGAGTCAACCCCTTCAGAGCTGTCATCAACTTTGAGGCTCAGCTATAGCTCCTGCCAGAGTTGGTAAGGCCCCACAATGAGATATGGTGGGTCCCTTCCAAGGTACAGCTGGTTGGGGGCGAGTCCAGCTGTTTCAGTTGGAGTGGACCCAGATCGTGTCTGACCTAGAGGTCATAAGTCAGGGAGTTTGTAGAGCCTCTGTGAGATGCCTTCATGGAGTCTCCATGCGGTTCCCCGCTCAAGTGAGTGGTGGTGGAAGAAATTCAACAGCATCTCCTACAGTTGCAGGCTACTCTACGCATACTCTCTACAGAGCAGGGTCAGGAATGTTGTTCCATCTACTTTTTGATGCTTAAGAAGGGAGAATCTTTCTGGCTTATCCTGGGCCTGAAGGAGGTCGGTGTAAAACTGTCCTGCATTTCTGCATGGAGACCATCAGATCGGTCGTTGCATCAGTCCAGCAAAGGGAGTTTCTTACCTTCTTAGATCTTGTCGAGGCCTTTCATATTCCTATTCAAGAACAGCGTCAGCAGTTCCTGCGCTTCTATATTCAGTGACACCATTCCCAGTTTCAGATTCTTCCCTTTATCTTGGCCTCGTCATGTTCCTTGCACCTTCTCAAAGGCTATGGTGGTGGGTTGGCATTCCTGCACGAGCAAGGAATTGGGGTTCATCCATACCTGGACGAGTGGCTGATTCGGCAGCTAAAGTAGCTGGGGTTGGGTGATCAACTACCCCAGAGCAACCTGATGCCAGTCTGATGGAATATCTCGGGGCCCGGTTTAATATGTTTCAGGGTCAGGTTTTCCTTATGTAGGAGAGATCCTTCAAGCTGCAGAGCCAGCTCAGGGAATTTTTGTGTTCAATCAAGTCCAGGCTTGGGAAGCCATCTCCAACTCTTAGGGTCCACGGTGCACATGTATGCCCCCTTCAGAGGCACCTGCTGTCTTTAATTCCCCTGCTCTCAACTTGTCGACCAGACTCTCTTCCTTTCCCCCCAGAGATCAAATAACAGTTAATGTGGTGGTTGCAATCTTGCCATCTGATGGGGTGCCTCTGAAAGCACCAAATTGGGTGGTAGTTACTGTGGATGCCAGTCTGACGGGCCTGGGGGCTGACTCCTAGATCATATGGTCCAGGGACATAGTCCCTTCTGGAGGCATCTTTGTTGATCAAAAGGTTGGAGGCCAGGGCAATCCGCTGGCTCTGGAGAGGTTTCAGCCTATTAGTGGACAAAGTGGTCTGGGTGTTCTTAGACAGTGCCACAGTGGGGGACATATGTCAACAAACAGAGCAGAATTCACAGTGGTGGAGTGACTTGCCAGATGGTGGAACTATTCATTTGGGCAGAGGAACATCTGATTACTCTGTTGACTGCCCACATAGCAGAAGTTGACAACATACAAGCAAATTTCTTAAGTCAAAACACAGTGGATGCTGACAAATGGGAGTGGAGCCCTTCATACATTCAACCTATGTGTGGAAGTGGGGCCTTCCAGTATTCGACCTGATGTCCACTTGAGAGAATTCCAAAGTGGAAAACGTTTTCAGCTGCAGGAAAGACCCACAGGCAGAAGGCTTGAAGTCCTTGTTTCAAGTATGCAGATCTTCTGAGCCTCTCCAGGATTTGACCCTTAAGCTGGTTTTCCTGGTGGCTGTTGCATCTGTCAGTTCAGAGCTGCAGTCTCTGTCCTATAGAGAGCCCATTTTGATCATTTTATTTTATTTAGACAGTTTTGTATACCACCTTATCCTTCAATCAAAGTGGTCACAACACAATTGGGGAATACATTTAACACGAGGGGATATGAGACACATACACTAATACTTACAGGGAACATGGGCAATGGAGGGTTAAGTGGCTTGCCCAAGACCACAAGGAGCACCTGTGGGACTAGAAACGCCAGTCCTTCCGGCCCAAGTTTGCTGTCCTCTAGTGGGATTTGAACCCCTGACCTTCCGGCCTGAGGTACCTTGCCACTCCCTCCTATTTTAGTGAATTCTGTGTCCTTGAGAACTATGCTATTTCTCCTGAAAGTACTGTCCTCCTTTCATCTCATACAATCATGATGCCTTCCTTTTTAGAGGAGGACCTTTAGGTGGACTCTTCTATGTGTCTGCTTGACTTGAGGGTGTGGTGAAATACCAGGAGGTGGTCGTCGTTTTTCAGTGGTTAGCTCATCTTTTTGTCTTCAGCAGTCCAAGAAAAAGGACAGGTGGCAATCAAGTTCTCTGTTGCCTGCTGAATTAAGGAGACTGTTTTGGCATACTTCTTACTGGTAAGCATGTGTGGGAGGGTGTTAGAACTCACTCCCCCAGGGCAAAGTCCACCTTGGTATCTCTGGAGGGCAACTGTAAGGTGGCTACTTGGTCATCTCTGAATACAGTTTTTGAAGCACTATAGGTTGCTGTGGCAGCCGGAGCATATGGTACCTTTGTCAGGACAATGCTGGCCAGAGCACTGCCTTCCTGCCACCCTGGATCCTGACTGCTCAGGTATGTCCCATTTGTTGGGACTGCTCTAGCAGGATGATAGAGGAGAAATTTTACATATCTGATGTCCTTCCTTGAATCCTGCCAGACCATACAAGACCTGCCCTATAGGTTTGGAGCCCTTCTGCCTCTTGAGTGCCTTGAAAGTATCACTGTCTGACGCAGAGTTAATTATTGTAAGAGAGCAAATACTTGTTTCAAATATTTTTTTCCTAGTTTTGTTTTTTTCTGTCTTGCTTATGGCTTGGGAAGCGTCATACTGGTTTCTCTCAGTATTTCACCAATGGATATACAGAGTGATGGCATCATTTAAAGTTGTTGAAGTCTGCCTCCACCTGCTGGCAAGGGAGCATAACCCACTTTTCTGGACTGGTCTAAAAAGATTCAAGAAAATGAAATTATTTGGTATATAAAATTTCTCCATTCTTTCTGTTGCTGGAATTAAAGTTGTTTTATGGTATGTGTCGCAGTGGAGAAATCTGCACAGAAATGCCGCAGTCCCTGGGGCTTTTTGGAAGCTCCTCTACAGTAATATGATGCAAAAGTTAAATTCCTTGAACAGAGATCCTGAGGTTCCACTTAAGAGGGAAGGGAAAGGAAAGAAATTGGATGTAGTTCATGCCTTTTCTTTGAAGTTCAAGGCAAGTTACATTCGGGTACAGCCCTCTGGAAGAGGAAAAATAATTTAAGCTTCTGTACCTGAGGTAATAGAGGCTTAGCTTCTGTATGCCCTGTAGAAATGTACATAGTGAACAGGGTATTACCAGAGGTGGGGAAGATGAGGCTGCTTTCACTTCAAAGCCATTTTGTGTTTAAGTTGCCTTTGATAGTTTTCAATAACTAGAATTTTAGAAACACATGTTACAACGGATCAGTTGTCTGTATAACGTAACTGTGTACTTTTTAAGCTGCTGAAGATACCACCAGTTCAGTTACCAGCAGTTCAGCACAGACTAAGCAACAGAAGAGGAAAGAGAAAAAGAAGAAAGTTGTTTCAGTTATGTCATCAGCCATCAAAAGTGAATGGACAAAAGGAGTCTCTCCTGAGGGATACACGTATTACTACAACCATCAAACCAGAGGTAGATATGATTTAGCAGGAACATTCTGAATTGAAAATTTTGTATGTACAATTTTACCTGGGATAATCACAAAAGGAGCATTCAAAAATGTGAAAACCATAGAAACTGTAACACTAATTGTAGAGTGCGTCCTGTATAGTTTTTTTAAACTGAATTTAACAGTTCATTTTTATTATGATATTTGTAATTCAGGCATGGGCTTGACTGCCTGTTTTATAGAAATGTATTTTTTATGAATACAAAAATGGCGTGTGTTAAAAATATGCTACCTTTTTATGCGGACTTTCTGTCACAATGCATTGCCCAGAGAATAGCTACTGCTTGCAATGTGAACTTTTCACAGAACAAAGAACAGAAATACCTCACATTGAGTTTCTCTTGGGCTCTGGTATTTTTAGAATCTCAGTGGGAAGAACCTGAAGGATTCCAGGAAAGCACCCAAAAGTCTGAAAAGGTATGGTAATCTTGTAACATGCTTCTTTCTATAATATTTTTTTGTGGCATTTCTCCTCTGTTCTTCCATCTTTCTAGGTTTTTTGTTTAATAATTCTGTGTCCTTGCTGACATCTCTATTTGCAGCCCCAAGATAGAACAGGTCTTGAATTACTAAGGCTTTTTTGTCCCAGAGACACAGAATGGGGGAAAATATTCAGGCCCATAAAATCATTATTTTGGAGGAAGAAAAATATTATATTCTAGAGGCTGTACATTTTTTGTGACTCTGTCCATCACAAAGAATTGAAGAGATAAAGGCAAGAGCAATGCGTTTTTCCTAGTCAAGGGTACTAAAATGGCTTCCAGGAACTTCTTTAATAAATAGGCTGTTATCACCTGTTGCATGCATCACCTGGCGGTTTCCCTAGTTTGCTACCTCTGAAATGGACAGAAGAATTTGCAGACAGGTCAGTTCTAGGACCAGAAACGGCAGTAATACGTTTGAGTGATCATGTACCAGCTGAGGAACCAGATAATGCATACTCACAGGCTGTGCAATGGCCCTTCCTGACTTTCAGGCCGATGCAGAAAGCCGGCATTGAAGTCGCATGCCATTAGTTGTGTACATTTTTTTCGGAGCATGCCAATAACGCGATACTTCAGCACCAGTATACAGCAAAGGGCATGTATGCAAATGAGGCATGCAAAACTTCAGCATAAAGTTGAAAATAGAGGAGCCAACGCATGCACACACGGACACGCTACAAGTGGCTGTGTAAGCGCATGTGCGTAAATGTTATGCGCACAGGATGTGCAGGTTCTTTTGGCGCTCACCCTATAATAATCAATATTATTTTGCCCAAAAACGTTGTTTATGAAACCACAACAGAGACCTAAAATAAAAGATGATTAATATGAAGGAGTCCAGAAAACACCCAAGGATAAGAAGCAAAAAAACCTCATTACTTCTTGAACACCGAACGTCCACTTATATGCTAAAAAGATACATGCAGAAAAATTTCATGTTGAAGGTAACTGTTCATTAGTACATACCCTGAAACAGTCTTTCTTTAGGAACAAGCGGGACGTCAGTCCTCACATATGGGTGACGTCGGCGCAGACAGAACCCGTGCGGAAGCATCTCCCCAGCTTTCAAAGAAAGCATTTGGGAGTTGCACCATGCATGCATGGTCCCTTTCCCACCCAAGGGTGCCATCTTGCCTCAGTCTCCCTTTTTCTGCAGAGCCCACCGGACGTCTTTCCTGTTTCCCCCGGAAAATGTATCTCTTTATGTCCTTAAATCTTCTTTTTCCCGGTATGCCTACCAGTTCCTCTTCCCACCCATGAGCTAACTCGCCTCTGTGCAGCATTTTTTCATGAGATGGTCCTCTACTGGTGCTTTGTGCCATTGTCTGGCCAAGAGGCCTTGGAACCTCGCCTGGGCTCAAGGGCCCGCATTTTCCCATGGCCTCTAGTGACTTCAAAAAATGTCCCTCGCCGACCCACATGACTGCAGAACCTTGAACCGGACCATGACAACTCGGGCTGTGACCTTTGTAAGTCCATGTCTGCAAAGGCCATCAAGAGCCATCATTTACAGCAAGAGAAGTTCTTCCACAGATTCAACTCTGTGCCAGAGTCCCCGAAACGCAATGCTGGGTTATGGAACTCTGAAGACACTGATGGAATTTTGAAGATAAAGGATTTGAAGATACAGGATTTCTGAAGACGTGCCTTCTTGACGGCTCTCTGTATTATTTTTGGGAGGTTACCCCAACAGAAATGTTTGGAAGATTACCCCGCTGAAGTGTTTGGAGGTTCTCTTATTGCAGGACCCCATTGCCAGCTAAGTCTTTTTTTAGGTCTTTTTGACCAATTATGCATTTGTAAGCTTGGCTAAGTGGCTCTATGGGTCTGCTCTGTTTTCATTTAGACTGTTGTTGAAATTCGTATTAAATAAAAAAGATTAAAGGGAGACGTTCGTTTTTATGACGGGGTTGTTTGTCCCCCGATTTGACGGACATTCCTACATTTAACACTATTTATATGTTTTGTGTTGTAATAGTCATTTTGTTAGTCCTATTTTTTTGATCAGATTTTTTGTTAGAGTCCCCAGTGACATTTATTTATTTATCTATTTCTTCTATACCGCCCCTTCCAGAGATCAGGGGCGGTTTACATGGAACAATTTAACAGTTTTGTATACGTTCGTATAACATTACATTGAACAGGAATTTTTTTTTTTTTAACTTTTTACATATAACAGATCATTATACTGTTTCAACTATTTACAAGGTGTGTACTTTTGTATACTTCTGTATCGTTATATTGATCAGAAGTTTCTAACTTTTTACAGGGAAATGGGCAGCGAACTGCCATTGCTATTTACAGAGGATATTTACAAAAAGGTTAGGATACAATGAGTTATAGTGTAGAGTATTCGTCATTCAAGTGGGTGTGTGTGTGTGGTGGAATTTATTTCCATTTTTTCGTGGATTTTTTGGTGTGTCTTTGTGAGAGCTGTCTGAGAGAGGGCTGTGTATGTTCAGTTGATTGTGTTTTTGCGGACTTTATGTTTGTATGTCTGTGGACGCTGTGTGGTTGGACTTGGAGGGTAGGGGATTTCAAAGTGTTCGGAGAATAGGTATGTCTTGAGTTCTTTCCTAAATTGGGAGAGGTCTTTTATGATACGGATGTTTATTGGGAGGTCATTCCAAAGCGTGGGAGCATCACACTCCAGGACCCCTCCATTACCTTGGTGCCCCACAATGCCAGTGTTACTTCGGAGTACCATGGCCACGGGCTCTCCGAGAGGAATTCTCCAGAGATGGAACACAAGAAGAGCTTGAAGGCCGCTTCAGAGGATGGTTCTGGAAAACTGGGTAAATCCCATATGAGGCCTTGCAGTCCCTGGCGTGAGTCTCTGAAGATCGAAACAGGAGTGGCCTCACAAGCTGCCTGGAAGGAGTCATCAGCATTGGGCGACCGGCCTCGGACCCCCGAGGCCACCCTGGTTGAGGATTTCCCCCTCGACGGAACAGATGCCAGGCCCGACGCCATCAGTGCCCACATCGAAGGCTGCAGAGCCACCTGGCAAGGAGACCAGGATGCTGGCCTTGGAGCACAGTATCACTGCCCTCCTGGCCCAGCAGCAGGCGAGGATGTCCGGTTCATCCGCCCTGACGAGCAGACCCTTGATCTTTAGGGCCTCCCCGATTGTCGAGCCAATCCTTGAGCACCACCAGCCTTGAGAGACCCATCAGCTTTCCCTGGGTCACCGTTCTCTCTGGCGAGTGCAGGCGGCTTGGACCACAGGTCTTCCGGAGGCTGCGGGCTGTCGGGCTTGGGGCCCGACCATGAGAGCTGCAGAGCAGTGGATTCTTCCTCTGACTTCAAGTCAGATTGGGAGATGGATGACGAGGAGTCCGCAGACACCCAACGACACCGAGACATGCCCTCGGACCCGTCTCCTTTGGTGTCCCGATTACATTCCCTGCCCGAGGGTGTCACCTTCCTCGACGTTGTGCGGGATATGGAAAAGGTGCTCTCGTTTTTGAGACCAAGGCGGAGGAAGACCCCCTGCATGGAGGAACTGGAAATTCTCCAGTACGGGGCCCCTCCAAGGAGGCCGTCATGGTGTCCGTCCCTCTTCTCCTCGAGAGGTGCCTCCTCCGTATGTGGGGAAACACCAGCATCGGTGACCATTGTGAGCAGATGGCTTGACTCCATATACAGAGTCCGCTGAAACCCAGGGTTCCCAAAGACCCAGCTCAATGGTAGTTGAGTCGGCCATGCATTGACTCGAAAGTCAAAAGATGCATTCCTCGGTGCCCCTGGGTAGGGAGGCCTGGACCTTGGATGCCCTCAACCGAAAATGCTATCAGCACTCAATACTGGTATGCGGAGTCCAATCCTACCACTTGTACATCGGTATGTACCTCAAGGAACAGGTGAGGGAGCTCACCGTTTTTCTCTGTAGGCCTGGATGGGGGAATCTCTAAAGTTGTTCAAATCACTGACCTCAGCAGTCAAAGAGTGCTCGAAGTTCCTGTCTCGAGCAGCACACGATGGCTTTGAATCCTCAGCCAGAGAGGCTGCCGCAAGTATTGGGGCCCCAATGCCAAGCATGGCTGCAGTTGTCTGACCTCGATCAATGGGTCCAGGTCAAACTCATTGATGTCTCTTGCACCAGAGAGAACCTCTTGGGAAAAACCATGTCAGACAAGGCGGCAGAGATTGAATTCCTGACCAGGACCAGACTCTTTAAAAAGACCTCAGTGTACCCACGTAAAAGAGCCCCGGGAAAGAAACCTTTCTTCACAAGGAAAGCGGGAATGTTTGGTAATACCCCACAGTACCAGGCCTTCTCTGCCTCACAACAGGGACAACAGACCAAGGGGCAAGGGCATGGCCCCCACAAATCTAAGACTCAGGCACTGGTCCCAGCCCAGCCTGGAGGGAGCTTTTGACTCCCCTGGGCATGGCCTCCTCTCCCCCAGGAGGCCCTCAGCAGCCCACAGGGAGGCGCCTGGCCCTGTTTGCCCACAGGTGGTCCTCCATCACCCTGGATACTGCAAATTGTCAAAGTGAGTTACCTCCTCCACCTGCAACAGATGCCACCCTTGTTCTTTCCAGGACAAACCAGTAAAGCCTCTCCTTCACCAGACCCTGCTCCTCACTGAACTCACAGGTCTCCTCAAGGACATTGAGGTGGAGCCAGTGCCCAACCAACTCTGGGGCACAGGCTTCTACTCCAGATATTTCCTCGTTCCCAAGCCCATCCTGGACCTGCGAAACCTGAACAGATCCCTGGTGAGGGAGAAGTGCAAAATGCTCTCCCTTGGAATACTGCTGCCATACCTCCAGTGGGTGGGGGGGGGGGGGGACCGGCTATGCTCTTTAGACTTAAAGGATGCTTACACACACATCCTCATCCATCCCTGCCACCAACAGTACCTCCAGTTCATGGTGGGAGGAGGTCACTACCATTATAGGGTGCTACCATTCGGTTGGGCGTCAACGCCAAGGGTCTTCACCAAGTGCCTAGCAGTGGTCGCAGCCCACCTTAGTCTCCAAGGGACTCTCTTATTGCCCTGCCTGGATGACTGGTTTATAAGGGGAGGCACAGCTGCAGAGGTTCATTTGACAGCTGCATTTGACTTAGTTGTAACCTTTGCCGCTTCCTACATTCGGTTGCTCGCCTGTTTGTCCTGGGTCCACTTCGCAGAGGCAGTAGGGTTTGTAGCACAACAAGACAACCACACTAGTGTGGTTTGAAAAAAAAAGGTTTTTATATAGAAATAGGCCTCTTACATAGGTACAGAACAGAGGTGTATATAGTGGTTACCGAGCTGCTTCAGTGTATATCAATGACTCGATGTGTGTGCCTGGGTGTGGGATAGAGAGAGAAAAGGGGGGGGGGGGGTAAAGAGAAGTGTGTGTCAGTCTCATAGTAAGAAGTGTCCGATGAATAGGAAGAGAGAGTATTTTTGTCCTTCTCTGTATTTATAGTGAAGTTCTCCTTCTCCAGCACCTCCCTTTGTCATACTTTGGTCTGTTTAAGGTCTGTTATCACCTGATTAGCAAGGAGGGGCTGTTGTCCTGCAGACTAATCTCATCAGGCATGCTAAGCCCATCAAGTCTGGAGACGTCCTCTCTGACATCACCAGGGTGTCAGAGCTGTCTGCAGGCCAAGGTCTGGGAAAAGCCATGAAACCTATGCTAGGCATAATGTCATGCTGTATGCTGACATTAGTGAACTGCCATTTCTTACTTTTAGGCTAGAAGAAATTGGATTGGCAGAAATGGCCTTAGTGTTTCCAATCGTACATTCCGTGTGACCACTGATAATACGATTTTGGCAGACTTTCCTTGAGATTGCAGAGTCTATGAAGGATCAGTCCTCTCCGTTACCCTTTGTAGCATATTCATTACCACTTAGCTACTATGATACAGGGTTTCAATCTCAGCGAATACATATGCTGATGATATATAAATCATTATTGGTTGTGATACTTAGGAGATGGCCTTTTAAGCAGTCTATCTGAGCAAAATAGCAGATTGGATTACTGCTAACAAATTGCTATTTAACATCAAGAAATTCTCGGGAATTTTAGTCCCTAAAGAAAATTCTATGTATTGCTTTCTCCCACAATTGGCCAGAACTTCTATACCATTTGGGATTATCTTAAAATGCCAAATTAAAATTTACTCCTTTAGACCACATTAAATATTAAGACTTTTAAAACCCTTATTTGTGCCCTCGTCCTTTACAGATTGGATTATTGTAACTCACTATTCGCAAAACGTCAACAGTATACCATAAAACATCTTCAGCTTATTCAAAACATGACCAAATAACTATTTTACTTTGCCAAAAGGTCAGATCACGTTACACCACTACTAAAAGAATAGCACTGGCTGCCAACATCAAGTTGCATAAAATTCAAAATTCTAATGTTAGCCCATATATCGCTTTATAATTTAACCATTATATCTGTCGTCCCCCCTACCCCCGCCACCTTATTAAAAAAAAAAAAAAAATGAGAAAGGGGTTATATTAAAGAATGATGTGCCTGATTCTTAGTAACCTCTGAGAGTGTTCCAGCATTGCAGTAAAGGACTTAACTTTGAAAACGCTAGGCTTTTAAGATGCCATATTTTGTGCCAATTCCCAAAGGGTCAGAGGGCACAAGTACCAGCAACAACAGAATAAAGAACCACTTTAAAAATGAATGCTAGTGATTAGATGGCAAAAACATACACATGTAACCTATTGCCTTTGTTTTAATGAAAGTATATATGCTTATATTTGACAAACCCACCATAAGTTCAAAGGTTAAGCTGTAACTAACCAAGGGCACAAAAGAGTAGTAGTTTGTTTACGGAAAGAGTAGTGGATCCATGGATTAGTCTCCCAGTGGAGGTGGTAGAGATGAGGACAGTAACTGAATTCAAAAAAGCATGGGACCAACACAGAGGATCTCTAAAGGTAAAAAGTGGACTGTTGTAGTTGTTGATATGGAAGGACAGACTAGATAGGCCATGTGGTCTTTTTCTGTCATCATGTTTCTATGAAAATTACATCATTGATTACTACACTGAATTACAGTGTACAATGAACCAGGCATTACAGTATTGAATGCCCTAACCAAAAGGGATAAAGTCATGATATTTCAATAATGGGAGCTGTCAAAGGAACATGAGTGACAGATACAGGCGATTGACCAAATGGTCCAATAATATCAACAATGTGTGTTATAAATATGATAGCACCATAAAATAATGAATGTAGTAAAGAGGAGTGGATGTCATGATTAAAGACAGTTCCATATGCAATAAAATATCAAATACCACGATCACCATAGTGAAGAGAACTACTAGCACTCTTAAATCAATAGATATCAATGAATAAGTAAAGAAAGAAATATAAAGAGAATTATAAATAAATGAGCACAATAAATAAGGTGGTAATAAAAAGCATAAGAGCCATAAAAGAAACTTAAGAACACCATGGGAGTCAAAGGACCATAAAATATAGTAAGCACACACTATAACACCAAAGTAATGGTGGGGGACACTTAAATAAATAAAAATTACAATCATAAGACATGATGGATCTTTATAAAGCACACTTAGTCAATTAAAGTCTTCACAGGCACAGCTGCTAGTTGTCCCTTCCTACAGGAAACTTAAATATGAGTAGACTCATTGTTCTAGTTTTGCCTATTTAATTCCTGCATCATGGAGTTCCTTCCATTAGATATTGGGTCTGAAACATTTCCCAAGAAATTCAAAAAGCTGATGACGACATGGCTTTTCCAACAATCTTTAATGATTTTCTGTGAGCATAACTTCCCTTTCCCTTACCGTATGTGTGCTGCTATTCCTAATATTGTCTTTTTTTAGGAAATTATTGTTGTGCTAGTCATTCCTTCCCCTAGTGTGTTATGTCTAGTCAATTATTTTCCTTTTTAGTTATCAAGACTGATAATCTTGTAACATTTTCTTTACATCACAGTTTGTAATAGTTTATTGCATAAACTGCCATGATGGAAGTTTTTTTAATAACTCTCTCATGATGGTGTGCCAAATGCTCAAATAACCAGCAGAAAGGAGGAGGTATTAATGCCTCTGTAAAAGTTATTGGTGAGACCTCACCTTGGAGTATTGTGTTCAGTTTTGGAGACCATATCTCACAAAGGATATAAAAAGACTTGAAAACGGTTCAGAGGAAGGTGACCAAAATGATTTGGAGCCTGTGTCAGAAGACGTATGAGAAGAGCCTTGAAGACCTAAATATGTGTATATCCTTGGAGGAGAGGAGGGGCAGGGGGAGATATGATACAGACCTTTAAATACTTAAAGGGCATTAATGAACAAACCTTTTTCAGAGAAAAGGAAGTTGTAAAACTAGAGGGCATACGATGAAGCTGCAAGGCAGTAAATTAAAAGCAACATTAGGAAGTACTTTTTCACTGAAAGAATGGTGAATGCTTGGAATGCCCTCCCGATGGAGGTGGTGGGAGCAAATAAAGTGATGGAATTCAAAAGGGCATGGGATGGGCACAGTGGATCCCTTTATAGCAAGATGATCATATCAAAGCATACTTAAATATCTTTTATACTTCAATAAATAAAGGAACCGATTGTGCATCGTGTCCGCGCGATCTATCAAGTGACGTCCGTTCAAGGTCAGCCACTCTTGGCCAGTCTCTCACTACGCCGCCATTACGTTTCACGTCTCTGCCAGTGTTGGTTGTATGGTTATACTGCTTAGTTTGTCGCCATGTCAATCAGTAATCCCTCCGATTGTGAAGTGCGCTCGGTTATCCGGTTTTAATGCAAAACAAGTTCGTCCAGCATTTTCAGCACCCATCTCGCACACATTTTTTTGTAGTGCAGTTTGTCAGTAACAATGTGATAAACTACTGATCTTGAAACTTGTGGAAATGTCTGATGCAGCTCGTCTATAGTGAAGCACCTGTTTTGGCGAATTTCCTCATCAACTTCTTGTGTCAGGTCTTCATTCATGACAGTAGGCCGTCCAGATTGTTCTTCATCATGAACATTTGTCCTTCCTTCCTTAAACATCATTCATTACACCTTCCCCATACACTTCAACAAGCTGCCGGTGAATTTCAGCTGGACGAACTTGTTTTGCATTTAAAAAACGGATAACCGAGCGCACTTCACAATCGGAGGGATTACTGATTGACATGGCGACAAATAAAGCAGTATAACCATACAACCAACACTGGCAGAGACGTGAAACGTAATGGCGGCGTAGTGAGAAACTGGCCAAGAGTGGCTGACCTTGAACGGACGTCACTTGACAGATCGCGCGGACACGATGCGCAATCGGTTCTTACTTTAAAAATGACCCTCATATAATATATTACTATGCTAATCTAAATAAAATAGTCTCACAGACTGCCTTCATCCTTGATTTGTGGCAGTATGCATGTATGCTGTCACGTCTTATCTTGGAAGAGGTTGCATTTCACAACGGTTTCCCCATGACAGCAAGGGGTTTCAGAGCATGTGACCACCAGCTCATCCTTTCTAGTCACTGTTATGGAGATTATAACTTTCCACCCACTTTCACCACCTTTATCTGTGTAAGATTGTCCTGAGCTTCTGAAACTATCAGTGAGTGCAAGGATGTATGAGGCGCAAAACTTGTCACCAGTAATCTCCAAAAGAAGACAGCATGATGAACAAAGGTGTTAGTTTCACACTGATGCAATGTGGCTAGGTCAGAGAAACCCTTCTGGTTTTAGTTTATAAATTATATTGCTATAGCCAGCTATTGAAGAGAATACCACACAAATCATTTCAGTCGTTTGTTTTGTTTTCATTAGACAGGAGCAACATCTGCATGGGTTGAAGGTGTTACAGAAGAGGGTCACATCTATTACTATAATACAGAAACCAGAGGTAAGCAAACTTCTGCTGTTGGCTGGAATGTCTAACAAGCAGTTCATATGAATACTTAATTCATTTTGAAATTGAAGCAGCCTTTTGAAACACAATTCCAAGGTGTCACTCATGTCAGATTCTTGAAACAGCTTTACTTCTCTGTTATGCCCTGTAAAGCCTTGCAGATAAGTGTTCTCATGCAAGTGGTTGAATTGTCCACCAGCGCGTTGTCCTGCAGCAGCCCAGGCCCTGCCAGCTGGGTATGTTTCTTTAAATCGGACTTGAAGCCGTAAATGTAATAAAGTTTGCCTGGTGGTCAAAGCCCAGTACTGTGAAAACTAGAGAATCTTGGCTTGATTCTCTTTACACCTGAGTGGAAGGGTATGTAAATAATAAATGATGGCGTTATGGTTTGTAAAAGTCTCCCAAAACTGCAAGCAACTGTAGAGCTGATGAATATCCTGCTATTCTATTGCACATATTTCCTGATCCTGATAAATATATCGGCTTCCAGGTAAAGGTAAAAGGAAATTCAAGTCTCTTTCCTATCGTTTACTGTGTGGTGTTAGGCTCAGACTTTATTCAGAATAAGGACCTTGTGTGAATTGTATACAGCACTGTGTCATATAGTGCTAGGCAAAAAAAACAGTGCTATATTTTTTTTCACCAACATCTTTTCCTGTAACATGCTGATAATTTATTATGAAATGTTAACAGAATTTCCTGAGGAGGAGAAGGGCAATTGGAAGGAAAATGAATGATTTTAACTTTTGGTTGTGTTGGATTTTGTATTGTATTTAACAAACAAAAGATGCTTCAGTATAAACAAGTCAGGAAATGCAGGTGTTGATAATTAATAGCAATTATCTTAATTTAAGAATATTAATTTTAATAATAATTATTAGCACTGGTTGTCATTTTAAGTATTGGTTTTCATCACGCATGTTTACTGATGGCACTAGGTTTAATTTAGAGACCTGTATACTGCAGGCTTTCTCCTATTTTGTGTCATGGGGAAAATTTGTAGATAGGGCCTGCAGATCATTGGTTCTCAGATGTCCTGGAAGATCCGCTCCCTGTTGGGCTTTCAGGATATTTACAATGAATCTTCTTGAGATGGATTTGCATGAACTGGCTCCATTGCATGCACATTTAGCTCATGCATATTCACTGCGGGTATCCTGAAACCCTGACTGACTGGAGGTACTCAAGGATAGGCTTGGGAGCTACTGTCTTGGGTAATTTGTGTAGAGCTTTGAGTTGGAGAATTTCAGAAAGATCACCACACAATGTATATTAATTGAAACAAGGGTGCTTTCTCCAGGAACAAGCAGGAAGTCAGTCCTCACATATGGGTGATGCCCCCGTGCGGAGCAAATCCCCAGCTTTCAAAGAAAGCTTTTGGGAATTGCAGCACGCATGCGCAGTTCCCTTCCCGCCCAAGGGTGCCATCTTGCTCAGTCTCCTTTTTTCCGCGGAGCCCTTTGGACGTAGTCCAGTTGTCATAGTGAAAAAAGTGTTTAAAAATACTTAAAGTTTCTTTTTTCCTTCGGTTCGTCACTGGTTCGCCTTCCCGCCTTCAGCTCGGTATACTGGTATCGAGATCGCTTCATTTTCGGTTTTGTCCTTCGTGACTAGCGTTCGCGCTCTCTTTCTTTTTCACTGGCAGCCCAGGTCTTTGACCTCGCAGGGGCCCTTTTTCCCCTGATGGCTGCCAGCAGGTTTAAAAAGTGTGATCGGTATACGAAGTTAATGTCCTTCACCGACACACATGACTGCTGCCTCCACTGCCTCTGGCCTGACCATGACCCAAAGGTCTGTGGCCTGTGCAGGAAAATGTCCTCGAAGGTCTTGAGGAGCCATCAGCAGCAGCACGATAGGATTTTTGCTGAGTCCGTACCCTCCCGGGCCCGGACCTCATCTGAGGCCTCGACATATCGGGAACTGTCTGAGCTTGAGCAGCGTCGGGTGTCCTCGGAGAGGGGGTCTCCTTCATGGGAACATCAGAGGAAGAAAAAATCCTTGAAGGCGACATCGTTGGATGGTTCCAAATGGCCTGGTTCCTTGCGGAATCGGTCGCGGAGTCCCAACCGTTGGCCCGGATCCTCAGAGTTGGAGCACCCAGCGAAACTTCCTCGAAGGGACCTGGAGCAACCAAGGCAGGTAACCACTGTCCTCGTTGAGGACTCTCCTCTGGGAGAACCGGACCTGACCCAGGAGCTTCAGAGTCGTCTGAGCTCAGTCTCAGATTGGTGGCCTTGGAGCGCAGCATGTCTGCCTTCATGGACCAGCAGCGGGCGCTGATAACCGGTCTCACCGGTCCTTCCACCCCGACCACCAGGCACCCGACGTCCAAGTCGACCCCGGAGGCCAAGCCAATCCTTGAGACTATACGGACTCGAGTTGATCCTCGGCCGAGGTCCCCCTCGACCTCCCATTTGGGATCGAGGTTGTCGACGCTGGTGCCACTGGCGTCGGAGCGGTTGAAGCCGAAGCCCTCGAGAATGGAGCCACTTGATTCCTCTTCGGAGGCATTGGGCTGGAAGACGGAGGACGAAGAGTCCCCGGACACCTGCAGGACCAAGTACGTCCCATCTGATTCCCCGGTGTCCGAACTTCAGAGAAGGTCCCCACCGGAGGACACTTGGTTCTTGGACTTCGTTAGGGACATGTCAAAGGCTTTGGCATTCCCTACGGAGTCTGAGGAGGAGCCTCGAGCCGAGGAGCTCAAGATTCTCCAGTATGACTTTCCCCCTCTGGAAGCCCTTACTGTACCGGTGCCTCCGATTCTGGAACGACTGATGCTCCGGATGTGGGAGATGCCGGCATTGGTGCCGGTGATCAGCAGGCAGCTCGATTTGATGTATTGGGTCCGCAAGAGCCCTGGGTTCCAAAAAGCACAACTCCATGGTTGTGGAATTGGCCATGCACCAGTTCAAGAGCCAGAAGACACACTCCTAGGTGCCTCCTGGCAGGGAGGCCCACAACTTGGACGCCCTCAGCAGGAAGTGCTACCAGGGTTCTATGTTGGCATGTCGGATCCAGGCCTACGAGCTGTACATGGGCATGTACCTGCGAGACCTGGCGAAGGAGATCGCCAGGTTCTCGGCTGGTCTCTCTGAGGGACCCTTGCAGCACTTCAAGACTATGTCCACCGGAGTCCGTGAGTGCTCGAAGTTCATGACTCGAGCAGCCTTTAACAGATTTGAGGCGTCGGCCCGAGTAGCTGCGGCTGGCATTGGTGCACGCTGCCATGCATGGCTGTAGTCATCAGACCTGGAACAATGGGTTCAGGACAAGTTGGTCAATGTCCCATGCCGTGGTGAGAACCCCTAAGGCAATACCCATGACCGAAAAGGCTGCTGAACTCGTGTCCGAGTACCTTACCAAGACATGGCTCTCGAAGAAGACTTCTGCTCCTTCTAAAAAGAAGGGCTCGGGTAAAAAGCCCTTTTTCCCGAGGAAGGGTGCTGCTTACCGAAGCTGCCCCTCATTTCAGGCCTGCCCGGCTCCCCAACAGGGGCAGCAGGCCAAGGGACAGGGGCATGGCCTGCATAAGCAGAAAGCCCCAAAACCCCAGGCACCGGCTCTGGCCCAGCCTGGTAGTGGCTTTTGACTCTCATGGCATAGCCCCTCTCACCACAGGAGAAAAGCAGTGCACGGGGAGGGGGGGGAGGCTTGCCCTGTATGCCCACAGGTGGCTGGCCATCACCACAGACACTTCAGTTCTTCAGATGGTCCATCAGGGCTATCTCCTTCACTTGATCCAAGTGCCCCCCCTCCCTTACTTTCCAGGAGAGCCTTTCAGGTCTCCCCTTCACCGGGACCTTCTTCTGAAGGAGTTAGCAGGTCTTCTCGAGGATCAGGTGGTAGAACCGGTGCCCCACCATCTGCAGGGCAAAGGCTTCTATTCCAGGTATTTCCTGATGCCAAAAAGGAAAGAAGGCCTAAGACACATCCTCGACCTTCGCAGCTTAAACAAATTCCTGGTGAGGGAGAAGTTCAAAATGTTTCCATTGGAATATTGCTGCTTTACCTCCACCAGGGAGACTGGCTATACTCCTTAGACCTCAAAGATGCGTATACACACATCCTAATTCATCCAGACCACAGACAATATCTACGCTTTCTGGTAGGGGGAAGACGCTACCAGTACAGAGTGTTTCCCTTTAGTCTAGCCTCCTCCCCCAGGGTGTTCACAAAGTGCCTGGTGGTGGTGGCTGCCTTCCTCAGAATACAAGGAGTTTTTGTCTTCCCCTACCTAGATGATTGGCTCATCAGAGCTACGTCAGTCAGGGAGGTTCAACAGGCCACAGCTCGCACCATTCAAGTTCTTCAAAACCTAGGATTTGTAATCAATTATCCAAAGTCTACCCTAGTCCCCACTCAACAACTAGAGTTCATTGGGGCCAAACTAGATACCATTCAGGTGAGGGCCTACCTACCAGTGGACAGGGTACAGAGATGCCAGGCCCTGGCACATCAAGTGAGTCGCAGGTCTCAGATATCAGAAAGACATTTCTTGCGCCTCCCAGACCACATGGCCTCCACAGTACATGTGACATCAAATGCCCTCCTCCATATGAGAACAGCTCAGTGGTGTCTCAGGGACCAGTGGACACAAGCCACAGGCAGACTCCGAGATAGAGTCAAAGTGTCCAAACGACTGGTAAAGGCCTTGGCCTGGTGGCTTCAACCAGAACACTTGGAGGCAGGGGTCGCCTTCCAAGCTCCTCAACATACGAGAATCCTAACTACAGATACATCCTTGCTGGGCTGGGGAGCCCATTGTCAGGGACTGTGCACTCGAGATGTGGTCTCCATACGAGACCGCACAACAGATCAATCTCCTGGAACTTCGTGCCATTCGCCTAGCTCTACGAGCTTTTTTCCAAACTTTGGCTCATCAATCTGTCTTAATACAAACAGACAACCAAGTAGCGATGTTCTATGTGAACAAACAGGGAGGCATGGGGTCCCGCATTCTGTGCCAGCAAACTCTGGACCTGTGCTCCTTTGCAGTCCAGCACGACATGCATCTGAAAGCAGCTTATCTGCCGGGCCAGGAAAACTGCTTAGCCGACAGGCTCAGCAGAATTCTCCAGCCCCACGAGTGGCAGCTGGATATGAATATGGCCTAATGGCTCTTTCACATCTGGGGAGAGCCGACACTGGACTTGTTTGCGAGCCCACACAACTTCCAGTTGTCCAGGTTTTGCTCCAGGCAGCCACATCCAAACAGAGTGTCTGCCGATGCCTTTCTCATCTTATGGTCTGTGGGCCTCTGGTGGCCAAAACCCTGTTCAAAATTATCCAGGACAGGGCGTGGTCATTCTGGTAGCCCCCAGATGGCCGAGACAACCCTGGTTTCCGCTTCTACTTCAACTAGCGGTAGCGGCACCAATCCCTCTGGGATCCTATCCCAACCTCTTGTCTCAGGAGGAAGGCACTCTCCTGCACCCCAACCTTAGATCACTCAACCTGGTGGCATGGCTGTTGAAAGGGTATTTCTCTCACCATTTCTCCTTCCCAAAAATGTGGAAGAAGAACTCCTGGCCTCAAGGAGGCAATCAACTAGGTTCGGGGTGTGGTGTGAAAAGCAGAAAGAAGATCTTTCTCTTGCCAGGTTGCAGTGGTCCTGCAGTATCTTCTCCATCTTTCGGATTTGGGCCGTAAGTGGAAGGAAAGCCTCTTTCTGCACATCCTTTGGTGTCCAGGTTCCTAAGGGGCCTACTTCTGCTGAAGCCCCTGGTTCGCCCTCCGGCAACCGAATGGGATTTGGATGCGGTCTTAGGGCAGCTTACTCGACCGCCATTTGAGCCGATGGCAACTTGCCATCTACGCTACCTTTCTTGGAAGGTGGTGTTCTTGGTGGCACTCATATCTGCTCGGCAAGTGAGTGAGCTTCAGGCCCTGGTGTCCGATAGGCCTTATACAAGGTTCTATAGGAGCCGGGTAGTGCTTCGCACTCACCCCAAGTTCCTTCTTAAAGTGGTCTCTTTGTTCCACCTCAATCAGGAGGTAGTACTACCTACCTTCTTTCCCAGGCCGCATGCCAGTCGGGCAGAGACAGTTCTGCATACCCTGGATTGTAAGAGGGTGTTGGCCTTCTACATTGAGCGTACGCAAGGCCATAGAAGGGCTTCACAGCTCTTCGTATCCTATGACCCCAGTAAGCTGGGGATGGCCGTTTCAAAACTTACTCTGACTACCTGGGTGGCGGACTGTATTGCCTGGACATACAGGGTGGCCAACCTTCAGTTGCAGGGTCGTCTTACGGCCCTCTGGGTCAGGGTTATGGCGGCATCAGTGGCTCACTTCCGCTCTGTTCCGCTGGCAGACATCTGCCGGGCCGCCACCTGGTCTTCGGGTCAGATTTTCACAACCCATTACTGCCTGAATAGGGAGTCCCAATGGGACAGTGCTTTCGGCCAGGCTGTACTCCGTAACCTTTTCGAGATCTAGGCAACTCCTACCTTCCGACCCTTTGGTGTCAGGCTACCGGAGTGTTACTTTCTCAGTAGATTCCTATTGTGGCTGCTTGCGGCTCTCATAGAGGGAGCCTATGTTTCAGCTGTGGGTTCTCAGTAGCCTATAGCTAGGGAGTCCCATATGTGAGGACTGACTTCCTGCTTGTTCCTGGAGAAAGCGTAGTATTCACCTGTAACAGGTGTTCTCCAGGGACAGCAGGAATCAGTCCTCACGACGCTCCCTCCTCCCCTTGGAGTTGCAGTCCTATTATTATTTTTTATTCTTTTGCTGTCTTTTTAGCTATGTCATTTGACTGAGCAAGATGGCACCCTTGGACGGGAAGGGAACTGCGCATGGGTGTTGCAATTCCCAAAAGCTTTCTTTGAAAGCTGGGGATTTGCTCCGCACCGGGGCTCCGTTGGCGCCGACTTCACCCATATGTGAGGACTGATTCCTGCTGTCCCTGGAGAACACCTGTTACAGGTGAGTAACTATGCTTTTCATTTACAGCCATATATATCAATACAAAACTAGCTCCAGTCATGGGACTAGAGGGTATTGTGGGGCGTAAGAGGACTGACCATACACCTCATACTGGAGCTTAATTCCTCTGCTAGTGAAATAGTGGTAGTGTAATGCTTCGGGCAGGTGCTCCTATTGCTTGCTCCTGCTGACAGTCTAAAAAGTTATTATGTACTGAGCGTAGTTCACCAAGAGTCTGAGTAGGACAATTTAATTGGATGACGACAAGGGTAATTTGGAATTTATCAAGTAAAGACGGAGTTGAAAGATTCCAGGTTACCCCGTCATCTGATAACCAGACTGTTAATATGAATAAAAAACAAACTTTGAAGTGCCTGTATGCAAATGCTAGAAGTCTTGAAAATAAGATGGAAGAGCTAGAATATATAGCACTTAATGAAAGGTTAGATATAATTGGCATCTCAGAGACTTGGTGAAAGGATGATATCCCATGGGAAACTGTGATACTAGGAAACAAGTTATAGCGCAATAATAGTCAAATCAGATTAGTGGTGGGATGGTGCTATATGTTAAAAATGGCATTGAGTCAAACGGGATAAAAGTTTTGTAGGAAATAAAATACACTGTAGAATCTCTATGGATAGAAATTCCAAGGGAAAAAGAATGGCAGTGGGGTTATACTATCATCCTCTGGCCAGAATGAACAGATGGATGACAAAATGCTAAAGGAAATTAGGGAAGCTAACAAAGTTTACAACACAGTAATAATGGGTGATTTCACTTAATCCAGTATTGACTGGGTCAATGTCGCATCAGGAATCATAAGGAAAGGAATGTAAAATTAAAACCAAGGATATTATAATGCCTCTGTAGTGCTCCATGGTGTGACTGCACCTTGAATGTTGCATGAAGTTCTAGTCATGCTGTCTAAAAACAGATACAGTTGTGGTCAGCATTATTGGCATCCTTGCTGTTCAAACCTCTTAATGTCCACTATCTTCTAAAAAAAAAAGAAAAACACAAAACAAAGTGGCCAGTGAAATGGCTTTGAACTATATATGCACACATATTTGATAAAAGAATCAAATAAAACAAGTAAAAAAGTAAATAGTAGGAAATAACATAAAAACCGGGACATTGCCAGGACATGCTTATTGGCACCCTTATAAGCAATTCAAGTCAGTTTGAACAGAAGAACCATATTCCCATTGCAGTAAAATTACTAACCTGTGATCAATTGTCAGTACTCACATGACTTTAAATCAACCAATGAATGATAGCTCTAATGTTTAAAATGGCCACATTCACTTCCTATTCCATTTTCATAATGGTGAAGACAGCTGCCTGAAACCATCAGAAAAGCCATTATCACCAAACATCAAACTTCAAAGGAGGGTACAAGGCCATCTCCAAAGACCTTGTTATTCCTATGTCTACAGTTTGCAATGTTAAGATGTTTTCTGGTCATGGAACTGTCAAGAACCTCAGTGGACGTGGTGGGAAGAGGAAAATTAATCCAAGAAGTCTTCAAAGGTTAGTTCAAACGGTTGGAAAAACCACTACGTACAGCATCTAAAGAGCTTAAGTCTGATCTGGAGCAATCTGGAGTGGTGGTTTCAGTCTGCACCATATGTCGTTCACTAAACAAAGAAGAACTTCATGGGCAAAGGCCAAGGAGGACCCCACTGTTCAAAGTCAGACATAAGAAGGCATGCCTGATCTTTGCTCAGACACACCTTGAGAAACACAATCCTACTGGGAAAATGTTCTGTGGACAGAGGAAACCAAACTCAAGCCCTTTGGCAATGCAGATCAGCAATACCTTTAAGGTGAAGAAATGAAGCTTATAAGGGAAAAATCACCCTTCCTACAGTTAAATATGGTGGAGGTTCCATAATGATATAGGGCTGTTTTGCTGCCTCAGGAACTGGAGGCCTGGAACGTATTAAAGGAATAATGAAGTCAGAGGACTATCGAGGTATTTTGGAGTGAAATGTGCTACCTACTGTCAGAAAGCTAGGTCTGAGTCAAAGGTCATGAGTGCTCCAGCAGGACAATGACCCAAAATGTACATCCAAAAGTACAAAAGAATAGTTAAAAAGGAACAAATGGACTTTTTAAATTGACCAGCAATGAGTCCTTATCTCAATCCAATGAGAACCTTTGGAAAGAGCTGAAATCTGCCATTGGTAAAAGGAATCCTGGAAACATTCATGAGCTGGAACACAGTTGAAGAGTGGGAGAAACTACATGCAGACAGATGTACGAAACTTATAGATGGCTACAAGAAACATTTGGAAGCTCTTATCACTGCCAAGGGTTGGGCAAACCCAATATTAGTGAAGGGTGCCATTAATCCTGTCCTGGTCATATTTTGTGTTTTTTTCCCTCAGAAATTACTGTATAAGTTGCATAGTCATGTTTTTTTTTGTGGGATATCTTTGAACCTACTATTAAAATAATTATGACATACAGTTGGAATATTTCCAATTATTTCTCAAGATATTGTACACCAGAACTGTATAGCAGAATTAGAAAAGTATAGAAAAGATTGACCACAATGATAAAAGGGATGGAAGGATACCCCAACAAGGAAAGTCTTAAAAGCTTAGTGCTCTTCAGCTGGGAAAAAAGATTGCTGAGGGGGAGATATGATAGAGGTCTAAAAATAATGGAGTAGATTGGAATGGGTAAATGTAGATCAGTTGTTTACGTCTTCAAAAAGTAGAAAGGACTAGGGGGATATGCAATGAAGCTACAATGTAGCACATTTAAGACTAATCAGAGAAAATGTGTTTTCATTCAATGCTTAATTAAACTCTAGAATTCGTTGCCAGGGGATGTAGTAAAAGCTATTAGTATAGCTGGGTTTAAAAGAGGTTTTGACAAGTTCCTGGAGGAAAAGTCCATAACCCATTATTAAAGTGGACAGGAAGAAATCCACTGCTTATCCCTGGGATAAACAGCTTGGGATTTGTCTACCTTTTGGGAACCTGATAGGTACTTGTGACCTGGATTGACCATTGTTGGAGACAGGATACTGGGCTCTATGGACCTTTGGTGTATCCTGCTATGGCATCTCTTATGTTCTTATTTGTGCTTTTTCCTATGATTAAAGTCTCCAGTAAGTAGCCAACAAATCCTTTGGACATGGTCCCTATGTTGAGCTCACTGTGTATTTTGGACTAGACAGATTACTGAATTATTAACTAAAAGCCATGATCATCTATTCAGCCATGGGAAGCAGTGTTCAAAATTTCAGATGGCTTATTGTCAATTTAGGTGAAAGTAATTGATCAGTAACTTTGCGAACCAAGCTGGATATGAGTTAGCTTATTTTGTACAGGCAGCAGCAAAAACCGCAATCTGGAAGAACCTAGCTGCCAGAACATAGGGAGCATTATGGCATCACTTAACTATTGTATAATCAGTTATACAGTTGCTAGAAGCCTGAGTATCTGATGTCTGTGTTTAACACATCTCGAATGGGAAATCCAGGCAGAAAGCAGAGCTTCTCCGGGAACAAGCAGGAAGTCGGTCCTCACATATGGGTGACATCGGCGCCAACACAGCCCACGCAGAAACATCTCCCCAGCTTTCAAAGAAAGTCTTTATTGTTTGTTTATTGTTTATTAAACATTTGATATACCGCCCCCCATAACATCAGGGCGGTTTACAATTCATAAAAAAAAATCAAAGGAAATTACAGTCAATATAAACAAGGAAAGAAGAGAATGAAAAAGAAAATAGTAATCTTCAGAAATAAAAAGGAGGGGAGACTCAAGAGATTAGGGGGGAAGGCTGAAGGTGGAGGAGAAAAGGTGGGTTTTTAGGAGGCAGCGGAATTTGGGGTAAGACTCTTCCAGTCGAAGGGCAGTAGGTAGGGAGTTCCACAGGGAGGGACCGACATAAAAGAAAGCTGACTGTCTAGTTGACTGAAAATGTGCTTGTGAAGGGGAAGGGAGGTGTAAACGGTTGATATGGATAGAGCGGAGGCTTCGGGTGGGTGTATGAAAGGTTAATAAGTCGGCTAGGTACTGGGGTCTGTGGGAGTAAATAGCTTGATGGACCAGTGTGAGGATCTTAAATTGTATCCGGAAGTTCAGCAGAAGCCAATGAAGCTGTTGCAAAATTGGAGTAATATGGTCACGAGGGGAGGCATGGGTAACCATCCGGGCTGCAGTATTTTGTAGGAGCTGTAGTCGTCAACGCTGATATTGAGGGATACCGGTAAATATGGAGTTAAAAAATCTAATCTAGTGATGACCAGTGAAAGAAGGAGAGTGATCAAAGCTTGAGGGGATAAGAACGGCCTGATGACACGAATGCGCCGAAGGCAAATAAAAGAACGTCGGGAGACCTGGGAGATGTGATCGTTAAATGTGAGAGCATTATCGAGAAAGACACCTAGATAACGGAGCTTAGGTACTAAGGAAATTGGAGTACCTGAGAAAGAAGGAGTAAGTGACGGACAGACAGAGCTGTGAGGAAACCAGATAGCAGCAGTTTTAGAAATGTTGAGAACAAGACAGTTTGAGGAAAACCAGGTAGAAACTAGGGATAAGCACTCGTTTAGAGGGTGATGTCTGGATGGGAGGAGGAGGTGTGATGTAAGAGGAAAATGTCATCAGCATAATAATATCCTGAAATACCTGATTGTTGAGTTAATAATGCCAAAGGGGCCAGGAACACATTAAATAATAGTGGAGCTAATACCGAACCCTGTGGGACACCACAGGTAAGAGGAAAGTGGTCTGTGGTGAATGAAGCAGAGGTCACAGCAAAAGAACGAGAGTATAATAGAGTGGAACCAGTGATAGAGACAGTACCTCGAACACCTGTATCTCGTAATCTAGAGAGAAGAAGAGAGTGATCAACCAAATCAAAAGCAGCAGAGAGATCTAAAGACACCGCCACCGAGATATCACCACGATCATGTGAAGAATGTATTTCATTCATGACAGCAGTAATGATGGATTTGACACTATGGCCTGGCCGAAAACCGGACTGACGGGGTGAAGAAAGTGTGTTGAGTCAAGATGATGGGAGAGTTGTGTGAAAACTGCTTTCTCTGGGAGTTTAGAGGCAAATGGTAGATTTGATATGGGGCGATAGTTTGCTGGAACCGATGAATCTAAAGTGGGATTCTTCAGGAGGGGGCGCACCAAGGCGTATTTCCATAGGTGGGGAAAAGATCCAGAAGCAAGATTGGAATTTATGATAGTGAGTAGTGGCGTGAGTAGGCCAAGAGGGTTCAGAGAGCCAGACAGATGGTATAAGATCCGATGGGCAAGTGGTCTTGCGAGTGGTGGACAGAAGCTTAAGAAGTTCCGGGGATGTGAGTGGATGGAAGTTAGCCCAAGAGTGGGATAACGGAGAGGATGGAGGGGGTGAAATAGGGAGGGGGTGGAAGCGCATGAGGACAAAATGGGAGAGACAGGCGTAAGTTATGAACTTTGGAGGAGGAGGAGGCCAACTGGGTGGCACTGGGAACTGAATCAGAAGGAATAGCGTTACGTGAGGAACGGGATTGCAGTTGTGAAAGAGCATGAAGGGTTGAGAATAGATGTTTAGACCTGTTGGGGGCTGATGCAATTGATTCAGAATAGAAGGTACGTTTAGCTTGGAGGAGACTAGAGCGATATTGTGCGTGACAAAATTTGAAATGGTGGTATGTTGCTGTTGTTCGAGCTTTCCTCCAGAGGTGTTCTGCCCTGCGTAAATGTGAACGCTGTAATCAGAGACCAGCATGAAACCAAGTATGACGGACTACATCTTTGGGAGATGCACCATGCATGTGTGTTCCCCTTTCCTCCCAAGGATGCCATCATGCCTCATTCCCCTTCTTTCCATGGAGCCCATCGGACATCTGTCCTGCTTCTCTGGAAAAAATGTCCCTCTTATTATCCTCTTTCTGGTACGCATACCAGTTCCTCTTCCCGCCCCCAAGCCAGCTTGCCTCAGCATCGCTCCTTGGGTTCGTTTTCTTGTGTTTTTTTTCTTTGAGTGTTCCTCAACCAGCACTTTGCGCCCTTTTTCTGGCCAGTTGGCCTCTCTTCCTCGCCTGGGTTAAAGGGCCTATTTTTCCCATGGCCTCCAGCGGCTTCAAAAACTGTGATCGGTGCAGTAAGATGATGTCCCTCATTGACCCACATGACTGCTGCCTAAGGCCAGACCATGACAAACCCAGGCTGTGAGTTGCAGCGGGAGACATTTTTCCATAAATCTGACTCTGCACTGGAGTCGCTGGCAACACCACACTCCAGGGCCCCCTCTGGTACCTCTGTTCCCGTGATGCTCTGGCTGTCTCGGAGTCGTGCGGCCGCGGGTTCTCCGAGTAGAATGCCCTGGAGGTGGAACGCAAGAAGAGCTCAAAGGCCTCGAAGGTCGCCTTGGAGGATGGGTCTGAAAAAGTGGGTAAATCTCACATCAGGCCCTGCATTCCCCAGCGTGAGTCCGAGTGGTTAGAGTGGGAGCAGCCTCACAAGCTGCCTCAGAAGGAGTCATCAGCGTTGGGCAACCGGCCTCAAACTCCCGAGGCCTTCCTGGTCAAGGATTCCACCTCAATAGAATAAATGCCAGGATCGAAGCCATCGGTACCCGCATCGAAGACTGCAGAGTCTTCTGGCATGGAGACCAGGATGGCGGCCTTGGAGTGCAGTAGCACTTCCCTCCTTACCCAGCAACAGACCTTGATATTCGGTTCCTCCATTTCATTCGCCCCGACGACCGGGCCTTCGACCTTGAGGACTTCCCCAGTCGTTGAGCATCACTGGCCTCGAGAGAGCCATTGGTATTGGACGAGGTCTTGGTCCCGTTCCTCTCCGGCGAGTGCACAGAGCTCAGACCGCAGGTCTTCTGGGGGTTGTGGGCCTTTGGGCTTGGGCCCCAACTATGGGGGCCGCAGAGCCTTGGATTCTTCCTCTGACCTCAAGTCAGACTGGGACACCTGGTGACACTGAGATGTGCCCTCGGACCCATCTCCACTGGTGTTCCAGTGCCGTTCCCTGCCTGAGGACGCTTGAGACCGAGGCGGAGAAGGACCCCCACAAGGAGGAACGAGATCCTTCAGTACGAGGCCCCTCTGAAGGAGGCCCTCACGGATAGGCACTATCCCTCCGATCTTTGAGCGCTGCCTCCTCTGTATGTGGGAAACACTGGTGTCAGTGCCCATTGTGAGCAGATGGCTTGACTCCATGTACCAAGCCTGCTGAAGCCCGGGGTTCCAAAAAAAACAGTTCTCTCACAATTCTATGGACGTGGAGTCAGCCATGCATCAACTCAAGAGCCAAAAGACTCTTTCCTTGGTGCCCCCAGGTAGGGAGGTCCACGAAAAAACTGCACTGTGCCACGGGGGCAGCAAGAAACCAGTCTACAGACGTGGCAGAAGGGCAAAAACAGCCTTTATTAGTCCAAACGGATTGAGTGTGCCTAACCCGGCACTGGCCGTGTTTCGTGTATAACTTCCTCAGGGGTATATGGCTCACGCTATATTGGTATTGAATGTATAAGGATCAACTCTTTTGCCAACACAGACGACAGCCACCGCACCATCAAATTGCACCAGACTAGCCCTGACTCAGGGTAAATGCAACCTCTGTGTAAAGTGCAATCACACTACCAGCTGCCGTGGTTCTAAAATTGATGATGCATTGATGATCGCTGTCGTCTGTGTTGGCAAAAGAGTTGATCCTTATACATTCAATACCAATATAGCGTGAGCCGTATACCCCTGAGGAAGTTATACACGAAACACGGCCAGTGCCGGGTTTAGGCACACTCAATCCGTTTGGACTAATAAAGGCTGTTTTTGCCCTTCTGCCATGTCTGTAGACTGGTTTCTCCCAGGTAGGGAGGTCCAGACCTTATACGCCCTCTGTCAAAAATGGTACCAGGGCTCGATACTGGCTTGCTGAATCCAATCCTGCCAGTTGTACCTACCTCAAAGAACTGGCAAGGGAGCTCATTGGTTTCTCTGCAGGCCTTGATGGGGAACCTCTTCAGTGGTTCAAGTCACTGGCCTTGGCAGTCAAGGAGTGCTCCAAATTCCTGTCTTGAGCAGCATACGATGGCTTTGACTCCTCAGCCTGAGTGGCCGCCGCCGGCATCAGGGCCCGACGCCAGGCATGGCTGCAGCCACCTGACCTCAAGCAATGGTCTAGGACAAACCTATCAATGTCCCTTGCACTGGAGAAGAACCTCTTCAAAAAACCCATGTCAGACAAGGCTGCAGAGATAGAGACTGAGTTCCTGACCAGGACCAGACTCTCTCTAAGAAAACCTTGGTGCACCCCCATAAGAAAGCCTCAGGGAAGAAGGCTGCCTTTCAGAGAAAAAAAGGAGGTTTTAGGTAATACCTCACAGTACCAAGCCTTCTCTGCCCCTCAGCAGGTGCAACAGCCCAAGGGGCATGGACATGGCCCCCGCAAGCCTAGGTCCCAGGCACCTGCCCTGGCCCAGCCTTGAGGGAGTTTGACTCCTTGTGCATGGCCTCCTCTTTCCCATGAGGCCCTCAGCAACCCACAGATGGTCCTTCATCACCACTGATTCCTGGGTTACTGCAAGTAGTCAAGGAGGGTTACCTCCTCCACCTGCAACTTACGCCACCGTCATTCTTCCCAGGAGAACCCGTAAGGCTTCTCCTTCACCAGACTCTGCTCCTCACCGAGCTCGCAGGTTTCCTCAAGGACAAGGCAAATGGGACAGTGCCCAAGCATCTTTGGGGCAAAAGCTTCTACTTCAGATAGTTCCTCATTCAAAGGCGAACAGGGGGCCTCTGTCCCATCCTGGACCTGCAGGACCTGAACAGATTTCTGGTGAGGGAGAAGTTCAGGATGCTGTCTCTTAGAACACTGCTGCCATACCTCCTTCAGGAAGAGTGACTATGTTTCTTAGACCTCAAGGATGCTTATACACATATCCTTATCCATCCCAACCACCAATAACAACTACGGTTCTTGGTGGGAGGATACCACTACCAGTACAGGGCTGGCCTCATCACAAAGGGTCTTCACCAAGTGCTTAGCAGTGGTCGCAGGCCACTTTAGCCTCCAAAGGGCCTTCTTTTCCTTACCTGGATGACTGGCTCATAAGGGGTGTCACGCCACTGCGCACACCATCCACATCCTGCAGCTTCTGGGGTTCATCATCAGTTACCCCAAGTCCCACCTTCTCTCTGGCTCAGTGCCTCAAGTTCATAGGGGCTCAGATAGATACCCTCCAGGCCAAGGCCTTCCTCCCTCCAGAGAGGACAGAATGCCTCAGGGCACTAGCCGCAGAGGTGCAGCACTGCCGGTCTGTGCTCGCTTGCCTTCTCCTCTGCCTGCTGGGCCACATGGCCTCAATGGTCCATGTGACACCGTAGTCTGCCTGCACATGAGGGCGGCTCAATGGTGCCCCGCTCCCAATGAACACAAGCCACGGACAGGCTCCAAGACAGAGTAAGAGTGACCTGCCAGCTGGCAGACTCCCTCAACTAGTGACAGCTCCTCCGCCATCTTCGGGCTGCGATGCCCTTCCAGACACGCCCCCCAGAGGGCCTTACCATGGATGCCTCCTTTCTGGGATGGGGAGCTCATTGTGATGACCTCCATACTCAAGGCAGTTGGTCCCAGACAGAGTGCCGGTTGCAAATCAACCTTCTGTAGTTCCGGTTAATATTTCTGGCCCTCCGAGTCTTTTGCCTCTGGTTGCAGCACCAGTTGGTGCTGGTCCAGATGGACAACGAAGTCGCAATGTTCAGTGTCAACAAGCAAGGGGGCAGGTGGTCGTACTCCCTCTGCCAGGAAATGGTAGTTCTTTGCTTATATGCGACACGCAGTGGGATTCTCCTGTGAGTGGTGGTCTTCTTGGGCCTAGACAATGCCCTGGCAGACAGACTGAGCAGAGTTCTCCAGCTGCACAAGTGACGCCTGGACCCCAGAGTGGCCTCTTGGCTTTTCCGACTCTCGGGCACCCCCCTAGTGGACCTGTTCACCAGCCCGGCCAACATGCAGTTGCCCCACTTCTGCTCCCGCCAGCTGCACCCATCCCGAGTGGCGGTCCTCATTCCATGGACGGAAGGCCTTCTCTATGCCTTCCCGCCGACACCGCTGATCGCCAAAACCCTCTTCAAGGTCCAGTGTGACAGATCATCACTGATACTGGTAGACCCCCCTCCTCCCCCCCAGTGGCCCAGGCAACTTTGGTTTCCGCTGCTTCTCTGCCTGTCGGCGGCATCTCTGATACCCTTGGGCCGCGATCCAGGACTATTTCACAGGAGGGGGCTCTCTCTTGCATCCCAACCTGGGGTCCTGTTGCTCACGGGTTGGCTGCTGAAAGGGTAGCTCTAGCTCCCTTCAACCTCCCATGAGACGTGGAAGAAGTCCTTCTGGCTTCCCTCAAGGCCTCCACGAGAAGGGCGTATGCCTTCTAGTGGCGTCTGTTTTCAGTGTGTTGTGCCAAGAGGCAGGCAAACTCATTCTTCTACTTGGTACAGCTAGTACTCCATTAACTACACCTATCCCAGGTGGGACTTAAGTGCAACTCAGTTAGTGCACCTGAGTGCTATTGCGGTGCACCACTGATCTATTGAGGGCAAGCCCCTTGCAGCTCAGCTCCTTGTTTCTCATTTCCTGCGTTGTCTCATGTTCAAGCACCCCATCTGCCCACCAATGGTGGAGTGGGATCTCAATGTGGTGCACTCTCAGCTCACTAAGCCGCTGTTTCAGCCCCTGTCTACTTGCCACCTACGGTACCTCTCCTGGAAGGTTGTCTTTCTCATGGCACTCACGTCAGCTCACAGGGTCAGCAAGCTCCAGGTTCTGATGGCAGAGCCTCCCTACATGAGGTTGTACAAGAACAGGGCGGTGCTCCGCACACACCCCAAGTTCCTGCCAAAGGTGGTGTCCCCATTCCATCTCAGTCAGGAGGTGGTATACTCCCCACCTTCTTCCCCAGGCCTCATGTCAGCAAGTTGGAAACCGTTCTCCATACTCTGGATTGTAAGACTACCCTGTCCTTCTATCTGCAGCGGACTCGGGGCCACTACAAAGCTCCTCAGCTTTTTGTCTCCTATGACCCCAGTCAACTGGGGCTTACAGTAACCAAGCGAGCTCTGTCCTCTTGTGTGGTGGACTGCATTGCCTTCGTCTATGAGCAGGCTGGGATCTCACTGGACCACTGGATCACGGCACACCCGTCAAGGCCATGGCTACCTCTGTAGCAAATCTGTGTTTTGTACCTGTGATGGAAATCTGCCAGGCCACCACCTGGTCTTTGGGTCCATACTTTCGCAGCTCACTACTGCCTGGAGAGGGAGTTCCAATGGGATAGCGCCTTCGGCCAGGCTGTACTCCATAATCTGTTTGGAGTGTAGGCAACTCCTACCCTCCGACCCTTCCAGTGTTCAGGCTACTGGAGTGTTGTTTCCCCACCAGACATTTGGTTCTTGCGAGAATCTCTTAATTGGGACTCAACTGCTGAGCTCACGGCTCACCTTCTCTGGTCACCATGATGTTTTGTACAGGTCCTCTGTAGCCTGTAGCTGGGGAGTCTCATATGTGAGGACTGACTTCCTGCTTGTTCCCGGAGAAAGCATAGTTACTCGCCTGTAAGACGTGTTCTCCAGGGACAGCAGGAATCAGTCCTTACAACCCTCCCTCCTGCCCTTGGAGTTGCTTCTTTACCATATTTTAATTTTGCCATCTTAGCTATGCCATTAGACTGAGGCAAGATGGCATCCTTAGGCGGAAAGGGGACCACGCATGCATGGTGCATCTCCCAAAGGCTTTCTTTGAAAGCTAGGGAGATGCTCCCCCTTGGACTCCGTTGGCATCAACGTCACCCGTATGTGAGGATTGATTCCTGCTGTTCTCGGAGAACACCTGTTACAGGTGAGTAACTGCGCTATTCCTGGGGTAATTGTTGTGAGATGGTGTAAGACGGTCATTGGCATAGTTGCTAATGAGAAGCCTAGCCAAAAGCAGGGGGCAGCCTATACTTAGGTTTGTAACAAATTTGGCAGGCAGGTACAGTAGCAGTAGTTGTAGTGGAATGCTGAGAGGAAGTCGGTGCAACATATAGTACACTTAGCTCTAAAAGTGTTACTGCACCACCTCCTGTTCTTTAGTCAGCCATTCAGCTGGACAGCAGGAGAATCTGTTAAATACATTATCTCCTGCTGCCGTGGGGATAAGTTGTTCAATAAGATCCATCTGATCTCAAGACTCAATGCAACACTTCACTCCATGGTGGCAGTGATAATGCATTTAAGCACACTCCAGCAGCCCGGCTGCATGGGCTAAATGAAGAACAGAATTCAGAGGCCCCACAGCAATAATGCTTGAGATGCAGAAAGAGTAGCATGCTCTTCTCTGAGAACAAGCAGGAAGTCAGTCCTCACATATGGGTGATCTGGATGCCGATGGAGCCCTGCGCGGAAGCTTCTCCCCAGCTTTCAAAGAAAGCCTTTAGGAGATGCATCATGCATGTGTGGTCCCCTTCCTGCCCAAGGGTGCTATCTTGCCTCGGTCTCCTTTTTTCCGTAGAGCCCACTGGACGTGTGTCTGATTTCCCCAGAAAAAGGGTCAGTTTTTTCTCATAGACTTTTTTTTTTTCCTCTGGTTGTACTGGTTCCCTTGCTCCCCCCCCCAACCTCTGCCAGTGGCTTCAAGAAGTGTGATCAGTGTTTACCGACCAGGTCCCTCACTGACATACGCGACTGCTGCGTCTTATGCTGGAGCAGACCACGACCCATTAGATTGTGGCCTCTGTAGAAAAAGATGTTCTCCAAGGCCATTAAGAGTCGGCGGCAGTAGCAGCATGACAAGATCTTCCAAAGGTCAGACTCTGCCTCAGTGTTTCCAGCAATACCGTGCCCAAAACTGACCCCACTGCCTCCGACCAAGGCTGTGAGTCCTCCGAGCGGAGCACCCGGAGGTGGAACACAAGAAGAAGAAGAAATCCCTGAGGGCAGTATCCATGGATGAGTTGGGGAAGGCGAGTAAGTACTGTTCCAGGTACCGCAGTCCACGCTACGATTCTAAGGGATCAGAGCAGGAATGGCCTATCAAGATCGCCCAAAGAAGCACTGGCCTCCGCTGACTGGCCTTGGACCTCCTGGTTGAGGACCCCCCCCCCCCCCTTGTTGGAGCCGGCACTGGGCCTGAGACCCTCTGTGCCCTCACTGAAGTCTGCAGAGCTATCTGGACCGGAGACCAGAATGGTGGCCCTGGAGTGTAGTTTGTCTGCCTTCATGGCCCAGCAGCGGGCCTTGATGCCCAGTTCTGCTGGGTCATCTGCCCAGACCACCAGGGCCTCTACCTCGAGGATCTCTGTAGACATCGGACCAATCCTTGAGTGGCATAAGCCTTGAGTCAATCCTCGACATCGGTCTCGATCAAGGTCTTCCCCGATGAGTTGCAGCAGCTCTGTCCGCAGATCCTCCAAGGGGCATAGACGGTCAGGCTCGGGACCCGACTTAGACTCCTCCACCAATTATGGGTTGGACTGTGAGAATGAGGACGAGGAATCACCGGACACCCGTTGCCACAGCGACATGACCTCTGCTTCAAAGTTGAACAAACACATAAGGCCTTAGGGCCCCGGAGGGATGACAGGCGTAGAGACATAATCACGTGTGTGCATGAATATGCCTCTAAGGAAGCTATTCTAGCAGCCAGGAAACTTGGCAAGATAAAATGGGAAGATCATATGGAGACTTACCTATTTATAACCTTACAAAAACGACAGGCGTACCGTGCTGTGACACACAGCGTCTTTGGGAGGAGCACAAACGATATACATGGCTCTTTCACGTGGGTCTCCAAGTCACAATATCTGGAACACTACATATGCCAAGTCAGTGGAGGCTGCCATTAAGGCTATGCAGAAGGCTGGTTGGAGCAATCTTCCAGAATGTGTGATGTAGGGACGGACAGACCAGCATAGGGAAGAGTCTTCTGGGGCTGCTTGGACTTGAGTGGGAGATAAGCACCTGTTGCAACAAAAGAAGGTTGCAGGAGCCCCTCGCTTGCGATGATGGGCACATGGACAGAAAGATGGAAGTGGAGTAATATGTACTGGGGTTAAGTGGCTGCTGCAATAATGACTGTGGACATAGTTTCAGCAGCATATTGCTCCCCTCATTACCTTTCTCCCACATAACCATTTGGATGTGCTATCTTGTTTGATTGAACTGTTGGGGAATTGAGAATTGTGAATGTGAAAGGATTTGTGGGTTGCACAGTAGAGGATTCATTTTTTTTTTCTATTTTTGGACGAGGATGGCTGGGCAGGGACATCGCTCCTCGAGAGCCGGAAAAGGTTGGAGGCTGGTTGTTGGCAATTCTTGGGGGGTAGGGAGAGGGAACAGGGAAGAGGGAGGGGTGAGGAGGAGGTGGAGGTGAGCGGGGAGTAGGGGCTGGTCAGGGGAGGGTACAGGGCCTACTGACTGAAGTTTTGTGTTTCCCTATATTAAGGGACATTCATGGGGATGTTAGGGTGACCACTTTAAATGTGGGAGGCCTTAATACTCCCAGTAAGCGCCAACCTCCTCTTTAAGGAACTGGCCCATTTACGCTTTGACATCGGGTTCGTTCAGGAAATTCACCTATTGTCAGTAGATGAATGGAGATTATCTCGCTTAAAATATCTAATAAATACTTTGCATCCAACAGGTTAGAAAGGAAAAAAGGGAGGAGTAGAGATAATACTGTCTGTACACCTACAACCTCATGACTTGGAAATGAAGAGCAATAAGGGGGTAGGTATTTAGTGGTAAAACTCTGTTGGGAGGAACAAATCTGGACATTGATAAGCATATATGCGCCAAATATGGACCAGGCCTCCTCCTATTAGGAGCTACTATGGGTCCTTGCAGGATTCATGGCGGGTCACATTGTGATTGGGGGGGGGATTTTAATTTAGTTCTGGACCTCTGGTTGGATAAGTCCAAGGGAGAGTAGGCTGTCTTTGGGCTAGCTAGAAAGAGGTTGAGATTGCTGCTAACTGGACTGGGATTGGGACTGGTAGATATGTGGCGTGAGTTACCAAGCCGTAAGAGGGACTGTTTCTTTTACTGTAAAGCACACGACTCCTTTTCATATATAGACATGATCTAGATTGATAAGAACCTCGCTTTGCTGGCTCGGGACTGTGTGGTGGGTGAGCAGACATGGTTGGACTGTACTCCTATTTGGGGAGTAATGAGAGGGGGCGGTCTGGAGAGTGGTGGAGGTTAAATGAATCCCTATTGGAAGACCTGGAGGTGATCACGCAAATACAAAAGGAAATAGAGTATTTGAAGTTAAATTATGACATACACCTGGTCTGCTGTGGGAAGGTATGAAGGCAGTGATAAGAAGTAGGTTAATAGCTATTGGGATGGCAAAAAGGAAGCCGCTTACCCAGCATACTGAGGTGTTGCAGAAGAGCATAGCGGAACTGGAGGAGCTGCAGAAGCGGGGTGGGCTAGAGGCAGCTAGGAGGGAACTATCTGAATTGCAATTAGGGAAGATAAAATATAAATTGGAACAACTTCAGCAACATTACTTTGAATTTGGTAATAAGGCTAGCAGGGTTTTGGCTCACAAATTGCAGAAACAGTAGCTGCAGAACCATATTACTAAAACAAAGGATAAGGGAGAGGAAGAGGTTGGGGGGGAAGAAGGGAATGGCGGTGAGGTTTGTAGAATTTTTTTCAAGAGCTGTATACACTTGAAGTAGAAGCTCCTATGGAACAGACTGACCTCTGTTTGTAAAGATTGATTCTTCCATGTTTAGGGGAGGAGGAAGGTTGACTGCTTTCTGCTCCTATTGGCTCACATGAGGTTCTGGAGCTAATTAAAGGTCTCCCAGTGCAAAAGGCACCAGGGTTTGATGGCTTTTCCAACGAATTTTACAAAGGTTTTGGGAGGTCCCTGGTGGACCTTCTCACCAGGATGTTTAATTCTTTTACGGGGCGGATACGCTGCCTGAGACCTTGGGACTGCAGGGGTGACCATATTACACAAAGAAGGCAAGGACCCGGGAATTTGTGGCTCGTAAGCCCAATATCCTTATTAGGGACAGCATTTAAGATATTCACTACGATATTGGCTAACAGATTGTTGGTGGTTCTCCCCAAGTTAGTACATGTCATTCAGTCTAGCTTTGTCCCAGGCCATCAAGCCTTCGACAACATCTGCAAAGTATTAAATCTCATGTTGATGTTGATGCTGAGAAAGCTTTTGACGGGGTCTGTTGGCCATTTTTGTTTTGTACCCTGGAGAAGGTGGGAATCTTGGGGAACAATGGGTGAAGATTCTGTATAAACAGCCCATGGCCTATGTGAAGGTTAATGGAAGGTATTTGCGGTCCTTTGAGCTCTACTGGCAAACCCGACAGGGGTGCTCACTCTCCCCGTTGTTATTTGTAAGATTGCCCTTTTCACGAATGATCTGTTTACTGTGGTGGATCCGGAGCAAATGCTGCCAGAACTGATTAGGGAGGTGAAACTGCAGGAATAAATCTTGTTTCAACTTGATGCAGGGTTGCCGAGTGCTGACCCGAAATGTGGCACATTGTTGGTAGCAATCTTCGTAAAGCGGCATTGAAGCATCTAAGCCTTTCAGATGTTGTTGTTGTTAAGTGCCGTCGAGTCGGAGTCGACTCATGGCGACCCTCTGGATAGCTATCCTAAATTGTGTTCGGTCTTCAGTCAGGCGGCTCATTGTTGACAGACTGGTACCCGTAGCTGCTGTTATTGTAGCAATCCATCTCATTGCTGGCCTTCCTCTTTTGCGTTGACCTTCTATCTTGCCAAGCATGATGTCTTTCTCTAATGATCTCTCTCTTCGCATGATGTGTCCGAAGTATGAAAGTCGAAGTCTTGTCATCTGAGCTTCTAAAGAAAGCTTAGGTTTGATCTCTTCTAGTACCGACTGGTTTGTTCTTCGGGCAGTCCATGGTATACACAGTATTCGCCGCCAGCACCATAATTCAAAGGCATCAATTTTCTTCCTGTCTGTCTTTTTCACTGTCCAGCTTTCACATCCATATGATGTTATTGAAAATACCATGGCTTGAACAAGTCGAATCTTTGTATGGAGAGAGACATCTCTGCTCTTGAGAATCTTATCTAGGTCTTTCATAGCCATTCTGCCAAGAGCAATGCGTCGTCTGATTTCTTGACTGCTTGTTGCTTCTTTATTGATAGTTGATCCAAGTAGGTTAAAGTTGTTCACGATTTCAATTTCTTCTCCTTCAACGATGAACCTGTTGATTATGCCAGTTGTCATGATCTTTGTCTTCTTTACATTAAGGTGCAGGCCCATTTTGAGACTATGTTCTTTGATTGTGAGAAGCAAATGTTTCAGATCATCTTCACTTTCAGCCAGTAATGTGGTATCATCAGCATAGCGAAGGTTGTTGATGAGTCTTCCACCAATCTTCACACCTCTGTTGTCTTCATACAGTCCTGCTTCTCTGATGATTTGTTCTGCATATAAATTAAACAGGTAGGGGGAAAGTATGCAGCCTTGTCTTACACCTTTGCTTATTTTATTTCAAATCATTTTTTATTGAGTTTTCATAGGTACAGAGAGAAACAGGGCTCAGAGACAACCAGCAGCATAACATAACAAAATAACATAACAAAACAAAATAGAGGTCTTCCCATCAGCCCAATACGTACATACAACACAAATCAGAACAATCGGGAAATCTTAAACCAGTCAGAGTTAACAACATAGCAATTCCATAACAATTCCCCCATTCCCCCCCCCTCACCCCAAGTCCCTAGCTAAATCACTCTGGAAAGAAAAACCCCAGCCTCGCCCCCCACCCCAAACCCCTCACCCCCCACCCCCCCGAGAGCACAGATATGCAGCCCAAAACTCCGCTCATGGGTTACCACCACTACATCCAAGTATAAGTGACATCACCTGCCACCGGTCAGCTCCCCTCCATCTATCACTGTCTCCCCAAGGAGCCCACGGGTGGAGAAATAGTGCTCCGTGACCCCTCTCCAAATATTATCACAGGTCACCCGTTGCTTATCCCCCAAAAGTCTCGCTGTGCGCATCTCATGGCCTCTCAGAGTTAAGAGAGCTCTGCACCACTCCCTAAGGCTCGGGGGTCGGGCGTCTAGCCAATGTCGTAGGATGCACTGTTTCACAATCAGGAAAGCTCTAGTATAGAGTTGCCTCGTAGCCACACAACTGGGGTCCGCTACAGAATCAGCTCCAGGCAGTCCCCCACCCCCAAGAGGCCCATCAGATAAATCCTGAGGTAGCTCCCGGGAGTCCACACCACACACCCCAAATAAACACCATTCATACGTGAGATCCCCTCGCACAGGTCTACATGCGCGCAGCTCAGCATAGATCTCCCCCCAAAACTGAGTGATCCAGGGGCAGCTCCAAAAATGGTGGAATAAGGTCCCCTTATAAGTGTCACATAGCGGACAGACATCAGTCGAGAGCACCTTCATCTTAAACGCCCACGTGTTGGGTACATATGCCCTCCACAGCAGTTTGTATTGGATTTCGCGTAATTTAACGGATTCCGAGAGGAGCTTTATATGTTGGAAAGCAATCTGGAGCATCTCAAGCTTAAGGGACAAACTATCGGCCATGCACCACTTGCGTGTCAGGTGCATCAACGAAGTCCAGTCCCCCCCAGGACAACACTCCTCACGCCAAGTGCGGAGCGAAAACTTGCCTTCGACGTCCGCTATGAGATCCCATACCCCTTTATTCCGAAACTGAAAACCCCTAATCCGCTGAAGTGTCTGTATATAGTGTCGTACTTGCAGGTAGAAGTAAAAAGAAGGAGACGCAAGCTTATAGCGCCGCTGCAAAGTTTGAAAGGAGTCCAACTCCCCCTGAGATTGCATCCTCAATTGACCCAGGTGTCCAAGGCTAGCCTCGGTCCAACTGCCTGGCAATCCTTCCCGGCATCCCGGTACAAAGTCGGCATTACCTCTCAAAGGCAGACACTCTGTACTCTTCCACGGCTCGCGCTTCTTCTGACACATGAAACGCCACGCCTGGCTCAATGCACTAAAGTAGACCGAGTGTCGCCAGAAATACGGCAAGCCCACCGGAGGGCTATGTAACAAGTAAGCCGGATGATAGGGCGCCGAGAGGTGTTCTATCAACTCCCAGGGTAGGACTCCTTCTCCACCCAAGATCAAATTCCGCAAGGGGCGCAATAGAGCAAGAAAGTTATAATCCCGGATCGAAAAAAGCCCGAGTCCCCCTTCCTCCCTATTACTCATCAAAACTGCTAACGAGATCCGTGCTTTCCTACCTCTCCACAGAAAGTGGCTGAGGTATCGCTGGAATAAAGTGACATCACATCGCCGCAACCACAAAGGCAAATGCCGTAACAGATATATCCAACGGGGAACCTCCATCATCTGAAATAAAGCAAGACGCCCCATAAGCGAGAGAGGGAGGTCGCGCCACCGTACAAGACATCCGCCATCCTCCTCCGCAGCATGGGGCGGATATTAACCTCATACAATCTTGAGATCTGATCTGGGATCTGTATCCCCAAATAGCGAAACTCCCCAGTCGCCCAACGTAAAGGAAAGAGCCCTCTCCACTGTTTCTGCGCTCGCCCTCCTACATCTAACGCGACACACTTACTGAGGTTTATCCGGAGCCCGGAGAACGCGCCAAAACTCTGAATCACGTCCAAAGCGCGCTCCAGGGAAGGCTGAGGGTCGCACAAACACAAGAGCATATCGTCAGCAAACGCGCTGACCTTGATTCCCCCTTTCGGCCATTCAATCCCACGGATCCTTTCCTCCGCTATAAGGGTAAGGAGCAAAGGCTCCAATTGTAAGACAAATAATAGAGGCGAGAGTGGGCAACCTTGACGCGTACCCCTACGTAATTCAAAAGGTACCGAGGAGGTTCCCCCACTAGCCACACACGCCAGCGGTCCCGCATACAACGCTCTCACCCACGAAAGAAAGGCGCCTTCGAAACCAAGTTTTTTTAAGCGTTTCAAACATGTAAGTCCACGACACTCTGTCGAAAGCCTTCTCTGCATCAAGGCTCACTAGAAGTAAAGGCGTCCCCCGATGCAAACAATGTTCCATGCCCAGGAGCACCTTACTAATATTAGCAAAGGCATCCCGGCCTTTAACAAACCCCGATTGATGGGTACCAACAAGTCGGGGCAAAACCCCTTGCAACCGGGCCGCAAGGACCGAAGCCACCAATTTCATGTCATAGTTGATTAAAGAAATGGGGTGGTAAGATGCGGGGTCCTCCGGATCTCGGCCTTCCTTGGGTATAATAGTAATTGCCGCCGTTCGCATATCCCGCGGGTATGAGCCTCGTTCTTGCGCTTCCTGATACACTGCCATTAAAGTAGGTACGATATGGGGCATCAAGATCTTATAAAATTCTGCACCATATCCATCAGGGCCCGGCGCTTTGTGTGCTTTCCCTTTCGTTATCACTGCTTGGATTTCTGCACCGGTTATCCGCGCATTCAGAATCTGAAGCTCAGCCTCCGTCACCCTAGGTAGCGGCACGGCCTCTAGAAACACTCTCTCGCGTTCTCTATTTTGCTCCTCCGGTGTATATAAAGCCTGATAGTATTGACTAAACACCTGCACAATCTTCGGGAGGTCAGTTTGCTGCACCCCCTGACTATCCCGAATTCGAGTCACCCCCTGAATACCCCCTTTACGTTTAACCAGGCGCGCCAGTAGACGCCCCGATCGGTCCCCAAAACGAAACAATTGGTGGCGATAATACTGTAGCGACTGAACTGCCCGCTCATGGAGTATTTCATTCAGAGCTCTCTGCACTTCTAAATACGCCGAAATGTTCTGCGGTCGAGCCACAGCTGCTCGCTTTGCCTCCTGCAACTGGCTCGACAGCTCTATAAGCCGCGCGTTCAACCGCCTCCGCTCTCTCGCAACATACGCTATGATGTGTCCACGGAGCACTGCTTTCCCAGCCTCCCAGAAGGTCCCCGCATCCACCTCACTTGTGTCATTCCACCTACGATATTCCTCCCATTGATGGGTTGAATAAGCCCGGAAAGTCTCATCCTGCCAGAGGTGCCCCGGGAACGCCCAACGGACTCCTCCCGCAGCTCCCCCTCTCCAATCTAAGACCACTCTAGCATGATCAGACACTACTATGGGCGCAATTTCCACTTTGACCACTTTCCCCAAGCTAGCTCTCGAAATCAAGATGTAATCAATCCGGGACCAAGTTTGGTGTGCTCTCGACAGATGCGTATAGTCTCTCTCCCCACCATGCAAGACCCTCCAGGAGTCAACTAGTCCCCCCAACTTACAGAGGTACTCTACCCCTTTATTGCGCCAAGCCCCAGGAGAGCCCCCACCAGCGGATCTATCCAATAGCGGATCATGCGGGCAATTAAAATCTCCCGCTAGTATCAAAGGTACCTTCGGGGCCCCTAACACTTTTCCCAGGAGTAGCTGAAAAAAACCGATGGTCATATATATTTGTGGCATAAATGTTTCCCAGAAGTAACTCCTGTCCCTGTATCTTGGCATGTAAAAAGAGGAACCGCCCATTCGGATCCGCCTCCTCTCTAATCACCTCCATTGTCACACCTCTATGGACCAAAATCGCCACTCCACGCTTCTTTACCTTCGTGGAAGCGGCATATACCTGCCCCACCCAATCTTTCTTTAACTTCTTATGTTCAACCTCAGTTAAGTGGGTTTCTTGCAATAAAGCTATATGTGTACGCCCCTTCTTTAGGGCCTGAAGCATCTTCGTCCTCTTTACAGGCGTATTCAGCCCTCCTACATTCCAGGAAACCACACGCAGATCATCACACATTCCACTCATGCCATGTGCGCCTCATCCAACAGGACTCCCATGGATACCACTGTTCCGAGTCGCCCAGCCTCGACCCAGAACAGTCAAACAACAGTCTCTCCCACCAGGTGCACAGGTGTTCGGATATTGGGCGATGCTGTTTACTACTCCCCAGCCACCACAGAACATATTCACTCACTACATGTACTGCACATTTACCCCCCCCCCCCCACTAAGACCCCAGAACATCCACACGAAAGGTTCCCCCAAACCTCCCACCCTCCCTCCCCTACCCCGCCCGGGTCCCATCCCCCTCCCCATCTCTCCCCCTGGCCACCCACCCTCCCCCTTATCCCCCCCCAAGTTAAAACATGGTCTGCCACACGCCCGGCTAACTGCGCCAGGCTCGGGGCCCACTCCTGCGCGCAGCAGGGCCATCTCGCCTCCCCCACAAAGACACATTACAACTCTCAAAGGACAGACCCCCTCCCCCACCCATAATCATAAACAAAGCCAATGGAGTTCCCAACCAAACATGTGAGCTTAAATGGTCGGTGCACCAGCCCCATAAAAACTCGCAGTGCACTACAACAGATGCACCCCATCAAGGGATCCCGACAATGGTACCCTCTCCTTAACAATACAGCAAACAGATAAAGAATATCAACATTATATACAATAGAGTCATATACCATTTACCATTCCTCCACCCACCGCATATCTCTTGACAAAAACCCCATTTGCACAGAAGTCTCAATACGCCGTGTGTGGACCACGGCCGCTCACGGCCACGCGGCGTCTCACCTAGACCCATCAATGAGGAATCTACCCAGGTCTCAGCTCTCCAAAGCCAATTGCGGTAGCCTTTCAGGACGGCTAGGCCAAGATAGATCCAAGATAGTCCCATAGGATATATGCCTCTTCAAGCCATAGACATCGGGTCCCCCAGGCTCTCCATAAACTTCCGGGCTGCTGCCACCGTGGTGAAGACATGATTCCGCCCCTCATGAAGCACTCGTAGCGTCGCGGGGAAGGCAAGTGTGAACCGGAGTTGCCGCTGGAACAGAGCAGCGCAAAAGGGGGAGAACTCCTTGCGTTTTGCCGCTACAGAGGCCGAATAGTCCTGGAATAAGAGAACTTGGTGATTGTCCAGCATCAAGGATCTCTTCTTGCGGTATGCCTGGAGTACTTGCCATTTGTGCTGGAAGTTCAGGATGCGAGCTATCACAACCCGGGGCCGTTGCGAATTCTCCGACTTGGGCCCAATACGGTGTACCCGCTCAACTTTGATTTCTCCCACCAGCTGCTCCAATCCAAGCTCTTTGGGCAGCCAAGCCTCCACCAGCGCCTGTAACAAGCTCTCGGTGTGTGCTTCCGGAATGCCCACTAACCGCAGATTGTTTCTTCGGGAGCGATTTTCTAAATCGTCCACTTTTTCTTTTAGGGCCTCAATAGTCTTCTGCATGGCAGCGTGTTCACGTGTCTGCAGTCCCTCGGCCTCCTCAATCGCGGACACCCGGTGCTCAAGTTCTTCGACCCGTTGCCCGAATTCAGCCAGGGACTCTCCGACCGCCTCAAGCTTAGTCAGGATTCGATCGAATTTCGGCTCCAAGAATTTAGCGACCTCTTTCGCCAGTTCTTCTGAGCTCGACTCCACACTTTCCGCACCCGGCGATTGCGGCGGGTTCAGAGTGGACGCCATCTTGCTAGCGGAGGCAGCCCCCAACTTCGCCGCTTTTTTTCCCCGCTCCTTCTTGGCCGCAAGAGGCATGGCGGAGAGTAAGGAGTTGATCCACACCTTCAGCAACCCTTACGGTTTTAGCCCCGGTGTTTTGGTGGGGTTCTAATCCAGGGGGGAGGTCAAAAAATCAACAGAAAGGCGAGATAGCCCCGGAGCAAGGAGAGACACGTCTCACCCGCTCATGCGTCACGTGGTTCCCCACCTTTGCTTATTTTAAACCATTCTGTTTCTCCTTGTTCCGTTCGAACTGTTGCTTCTTGATCAATGTACAGATTACGCAAGAGAACGATCAGGTGTTCTGGTATACCCATGCTTCTTAATGTGGCCCAGAGTTTCTCATGGTTTACACAGTCAAAAGCCTTGCTATAGTCGATAAAGCACAAATAGATATCCTTTTGGTATTCTTTAGTCTTTTCAAGGATCCATCTCACATCCGCAATGATATCTCTCGTTCCTCGCCCTTTCCTGAACCCTGCTTGCACTTCAGGTAGTTCTTGTTCTAGGTATGGCTGTAGTCTCTTTTGAATAATCTTCAGTAGAATCTTGCTGGCATGTGGGATCAGAGCGATTGTGCGATAATTTCCACAGTCAGTTGGATCACCTTTCTTTAGTATTGGTATAAACACAGATCTTTTCCAGTCAGTTGGCCATGATGTTGTCTTCCATATTTCTTGGCAGAGCCTTGTAAGTACGGTAACAGCTGCATCAGATTGCTGCAATACTTCTATGGGAATGCTATCAATGCCTGGTGCTTTGTTCTTTGATAAGGCTTTCAATGCTGCTTCAACTTCTTCTTTCATCACCAATGGTTCCTGATCATAAGGTATAGCTTGAAACGGCTGTTGGTCCACTTGATCTTTATCATATAAAAACTCTGTATATTCCTTCCACCTTTTCTTGATCTTCTCAGCATCATTCAACATAGAACCTTGAGCATCTTGTAACATTCCAATTCGAGGCTGGAACTTTTTCTTTAACTCTCGCAGCTTTAGGAAAGCCGATCTTGTTCTTCCTCTAATAGTTTTCTGCTTCTATTTCCTTGCAAGTGTCATTGTAGTACTTTTCCTTGTCCTGTCTTGCTGCACGTTGGAAATCTCTGTTGAGTTCTGCGATTGTCTTTCTTTCTCCTTTGGCTTTAGCTTCTCTGCGTTTCTGGGCAATTTTCAGAGTTTCTTCCGTCATCCATTTTGGCCGTTTTTGCTTTTTCACCTTTTGTAGAGACTTCTCGCTTTCTTCCAGCACAACCTTCTTGATGTCATTCCATAACTCTTCCGGAGCTCTGTCATTTGTATCTAAGGCAGCAAATCGATTTTGCAGGCAGTCTTTAAATTCCAGTGGTATATTCTCAAGGTCATATTTTGGTGCATTCATGAGTGGTTTGCTCTTTTTCAACTTTAGCTTGAGTTTGCATACTAGTAGTTGATGATCTGTACCACAGTCAGCTCCAGGTTTTGTCTTTGTTGATGTTACAGAGCTTTTCCATCGTTGACTTCCACAGATGTAGTCAATTTGATTTTTATACAATCCATTGGGTGAAGTCCATGTGTACAGTCGTCGCTTGTGTTGCTGAAAGAAGGTGTTTGAGATGAATAGATCATTGGTCTTGCAGAATTCTATCAATCTTTCTCCAGCTTCATTTCTGTTGCCAAGTCCATATTTTCCAACTACTTTGCCTTCTTCTTTGTTGCCAACTTTTGCGTTCCAGTCACCCATGACTATCAGGATATCCTGTTTGCATGTTCTGTCAATTTCAGCTTGTACTTGTTCATAGAACTCTTCAATTTCATTCTCTTCTGCAGCTCTTGTTGGGGCATATACTTGAATTATAGTTGTGTTGATAGGCAATCCTTGTAGACGAATAGAGATTAAGCGTTCGCTGACTGCATTGTATTTCATTACAGTTCTTGCAAGTTTCTTCTTTATTATAAATGCAACACCATTTCTTCTTTGTCTTTCATTTCCAGCATAGTAGACCATGTGATCATCTGATGCAAAGTGCCCGATGCCAGTCCATTTCAGTTCGCTGACACCCAACAGATCAAGTTGTACACGTTCCATTTCATTCTTGACCACTTCCAACTTCCCTTGGTTCATGCTTCGTACGTTCCATGTTCCAATGTGTAAGACATCTTTACAGCTTCTGACTCTCATTTCATGCGCAGATAAGTGATTAAAAATTCATTTTTATACATATTTGATTAAAAATTCATTTTTATACATATTTGATTAATAGGAGCGGCTATTTCAAAGAGGGGGTGGTCTTCTGCCTCCTCCTGTATAGCGGCTCAGACAAAAATAAAATTAACAAATAAGACAAAGAAAACAAAACACGGGAGAGACCTTTTGGCACAGCTGGTGTGGTGCAGGATCTTCTTATTGAGATTCATTTATAATTCCTGACATTTGGGACCTTTTGGATTGACTACTAGTGTGCCACATGGCAGCTGGCTCCTGAAGTGACCAAGGTGCCATTTCTGTTGGCCTTTTGTGCAGGACTGTCTGGAGAAAGGCTTTTTCTCTTTGCCTCCTGAAGGTTCAGGTGGTAGCTTTGGCCTGTTTCGGAGGTCCATTGGCTGTTAAGTCTCAGGCCTTACACCTGGATATTTCACGCCTTCGTGGGGGGGGGGGGGGGTTTGGTGTCGGTGTCTGCATCCCTCCCTCCAGTCAGTGATACCTTCCAGGGATCTATGTCTGGTGTTCGGGACCCTGATGTCGGAGCCGTTGAAGCGTGCTACTCTGAAGGATTTGATGCTCAAGATGGTCGTCTTGATTGCAATTTGATCCACAAGGAGGATGCTGAGCTGCTGGCTTTGTCTTGCCAAGATCCTTACCAATTTTTTTCTGAGGAGAGTGTTTCCATTTAGCCTATGCCTTCTCCCCTGAAGTAATTTCTCCCTTTTCATGTGAACCAGGAGGTTTGCCTGCCCCCCCGCCGCCTCCTCTAAGAAGCAGCTTTGGGAGGAATGGTAAGGATGTTCACCTTGTGGATGTTTGGAGGGTGCTTCTCCAGGTCTTGGAGGTTACAAATTATTTTCGTAAGTCAGACCATTTTTTTGTGCTGTTTGCTGGCCTGCGCAAGGTGACACAGTGGCTCAGTCTGCATTGGGGTGCTGGGTTAAAGAGGCCATTGCTTTGGCAGATCTGTTGCAGAACCGGCCGATTCCAGAGGGTTTGTGCGCCCATTCTACCCAAGAGCTAGCATCTTCATGGGTGCAGCAGAGCTCTATAGCCCCTGCGGACATTTGTTGGCAATGTGGGCATCACTTTCCACATTTATCAAGTGTTTCCGCTTGGATATACACTCTCTGATGGACACGGCCTTTGGCTCTAAGGTTTTGTGAGCTGCTGTGTCTAATTCCCGTCCAGTGGAGACATAGCTTTGGTATGGCCTGCTTGGCTGGACTAGTCTAGCAGGACTATTTGGAAGGTGACGTTTCACTTACCAGATAATGTCCTTTCCTTGAGACCTGCTAGACCAGTCCAGAGCCTGCCCTCAGGAACTGTTTGCTCTGTTTTTCTGCGGCAGTACCCTGGGGTCAGCTCTGATTTTATATACTTGGCTCTGCAGGTCATCTTCTAAGGACAGTCTTCTGTTTATGCTTTCTTGTAATACTTCTCTACTGTTTGATTACTCATTGTTGCCCACATTGAGGTTGTGTGAGGCTTGCCATGTTCTCCCATTATGCTTTGGGACGAATACTGAAGAGACCTGTGGTGGCTGAGGCTGATGGGCATGTTTGTGATGTCATTGAAACCTGGACTTTTCATTGGTGGCTTGTCTCCACCAATCTGCTAGTAGGGGAACACAATCCACTTGTCTGGACTGGTCTAGCAAGACTCAAGGAAAGGACATTATCCAGTAAGTAAAATGTCACCTTTTGCAATTCTTCAAACCTCTAAATATTTTTCATATTCTGTTAAAAAAAAAAAAAAAGAAAGTAGTTAAAAATAAGAAACCAAAAATTCTTGATAGCATAAATTTTCACCCCTCCTCTCTCTTTACTCAGTACTTGGTGGACGCCTCATATACAGCAGTAATGGTGATGAGTCTACCAACAAGGTCAAAGGCTATGCCATTCCACTGTGCATTATCTTACTTTAATACTTTTTGAATGGAATGTTTTAGACAGTAAAATGTGAAAAATATACAAGATTGAAAGGTACTGCAGATGCTTTAGTCTTCACTGTTGGCAGCTGAACAGAAAACAGTCTGAAGCCTTTATACATTCTTTGAAGCAGAACAGGAGAAAACTTGGGTCAAAAAATTGGAATCGTGTAAATATAAGTGAAAGATGGGTCTTTATATTGCTTATTTATTTATTTATTTATTTACATTCTCTTATATACTGCGCTATTCTGCATCAGTGCGGTTTACATTGAACAAACTGAAATTACATTGAACGGGGCATTATAACTTGGAGATAACTATTTTACAGGGAACATGGGCTATGGAGGGTTAAGTGGCTTGCCCAAGGCCACAAGGAGCACCTGTAGGACTAGAAACCCCAGTCCTTCCGGCCCAAGGTTGCTGTCCTCTAGTGGGATTTGAACCCCGACCTTCTGGCCTGAAGTACCTTGCCCCAACCACTAGGCCACTCCTCCACTAATGTTCTACAAAAAGCAGAAACAGTATTCATGCATAAAGAAAACTGTTAAGCATAGATCCAATGGGAAAAAAATAATTTGAAAACCAGGAGAAACAAAAAAAAGACTACAAAGTGAAAATGCTACAGAACTTATTCTCACCAGAGTTTGAGAAAGTACTCAAACTCGTTGTCAGCCTCAGAGCTTTTTTTTTTTATTTTTTTTTATTTATTTTTTTAATTTTTAACTTTTTATTGACAACAAATCCAGCACACAACCAAACACTGATAGCAAATCCAAAGAGCTGCGAAACATAGAACAACTAAGAACAACAGGAGCAAACCCCCAGCTTCTGCCCACAATTAAGTATGCAAAAACAGCCTAATACAAGCACTGTACCCTTATCACCGTCCCACCCTTAACCCCATTCCCCTACCATGCTAAATATACCTTAGGCACCCTCAAGCTCTTTGCCCCCTCCTCCAACGGATTTGTCAATTTTATTGTACACAGATACCCCCCCAGTGAGGGTACCATTACCCTACCCACCTTATCCCCCCCCACCCCTCCCCATCCGGAAGCCTCCACCCACCCCGCATCCCTCCTCCCCTCCAAATTCCCCAAACCCACCCGAGCACCGACCTCTTCCAGCCCCCCCCTCCCCCGTTTAGCCTCAGAGCTTTAACCTGAATTTTGTTTGTTTTTAAGTCTTCACTTTTCTAAATGAGATGCCTGATTTAGTGGCATAAAAATTTAGATTTTCTCAACTTTTTCCACTCGTTGACTCATTATCCTTCGCTCAAAAATTGCAGCTACTCAAATCATGATTTGAAAAAAATAATTCCTCAATTACACTGCTCTTAAATGTTGTAAAACTAAATCAGCTTGAGACTCCCAGATCATATAAACAGGATTTAGAATTTTATTTAATGCATGGGCTGCTGTGCTTTATGTGAACAGAACAAATGTGTATTGAAAAGAGCAAAGCTGCAGCTGAGCTTTCTCCCACCTGCTGTATTCATAGGGGCTTGTAGTTAAGTGTCATGTTCAGTATATACCCTTCCCTGGCTATTGGTTCAGTGCACTACAGCTCGGTTTCTGCAGGACAATCGCAGCATGTCATCAATACTGTGTCTTAACAGTTGTGTTGCTCTGGGGACTGCCTGGCACATTGTCCCTACTTGCCATAGGTTCAAGTATACTCTTCTAAAAAGCTGCTATGGAGGAACAATAAGAAAAAAGAAATATTAAAAATACAAATGTATGGAAAGCCCCACTACTACTCCCCTAAAAATTATCACTGTCATGGACTTTTTATTCCAGTGGAGGGAATTTACATTCTCCAGGACCAAGAAGGAAGTCAGGCCTCACTTATGGGTGTCATCGATGCCGATGAAGCCCCAGCGGAGCATTTCCCCAGCTTTCCATGAAAGCCTTTGGGAATGCTGGCACGCATGCGCGGTTCCCTTCCCGCCTAAAGGTGCCATCTTACCTCAGTCTCTTTTTTTCCGTGAAGCCCATCGGAGGTGTGTCCTTTTTTCCCGGAAAAGAGAAGTTTTTTCTTGGCGTTATTTCGCTTTTTTCCTCGGATTCGACGTCGGTTCCCCTCCCGCCGGGTTCGGTACACCGGTATCGAATCCCTTTTTTCCTTTTTCGGTTTTTGCCCTTAGTGGCTAGGCGCTCGCGCCAAATCTTTTTCTTTTTCCCTGGAAGGCCGGTCCTTTGACCTCGCGGGGACCCTTTTCTCCCCAATGGCTTCCAGCGGTTTCAAGAAGTGTGATCGGTGTACGAAGATAATGTCTCTCACCGACACACATGACTGCTGCCTTTGGTGCCTTGGCCCGGACCACGATTCTAAAACGTGTGGGCCATGTGGAAAGATGTCTTCTAAGGCCCTCCGAAGTCGTCAGCAACAAAGTGAAAGGCTTTTCTCGGACTCGGCCTCTGCCCGGGCCCGGACCTCGTCTGAGGCCTCGACATCTCGGGATTCCGATCCCGAGAGGCGTCGGAGCTCCTCGGACAGTGGGTCCCTTGACCGGGAACGTAAGAGGAAGAAGCGGCTCGCGAGGGCGGCGTCGAAAGAGGTCCCTGAGCCCTCTAGGGCCAGGTCTCAGACCCCCGACTGTCGTCCCGGGCCCATGGACCAGGAGAAACCAACTAAAGTTCCTCGCATGGAGCCGGAGTCTGCTGGACACGTAAGTCCTGTTGTCCTCGTGGACTCGCCTCCCCGAGTACCGACGTTGGGCCCGACGCCGCCGGGGCCCGAGTCGGGGGCTGCTGCGTCACCCAAGCTGAGTCTCAGGTTGATAGCCTTGGAGAGCAGTATGTCTGCCTTCATGATTCAGCAGCAGGCGCTGATGGCCAGCCTGTCTGGCGCATCTGCCCCGACCACCGGGACATCGACTTCGACCCCGGAGACCGAGCCGATACTCGAGTCCCTTGCGGCTCGAAGTCGTCCTTGGTCGAGGTCTCCCTCGACCTCCCGTTCGGGACTGAGGGTTTCGACTCCGGTGCCTCCGGCGTCGGGGCGGGTGCCTAGAGGCCCCGCGGTGTCGGACCTCGACTCGACATCGGACGAGTCTGCTTGGGAGACCACAGAAGAGGAGTCTCCTGACACCTTCAAGACTCGGTGTGTCCCTTCGGACTCACCAGAGTCTGAGCCCCAGAGTAGATCCCCTCCGGAGGATACTCAGTTCTCGGAGTTTATCCGGGATATGGCCGCTGCCCTGGCTATCCTGGCTGACCCCGAGGAAGAGCCTCGAGCCGAGGAGCTCGATGCTCTGCAGTATGAATCTCCTCCGAAGGAGGCCTTTACTGTCCTGGTTCCTCAGATGCTGGAACGGCTCCTCTTCCGGATGTGGGAGGCACCGGCCTCGGCGCCGGTTTTTAGCAAGCGAGTCGATTCCATCTGTCTGCTCCGGAAGAGTCCTGGCTTCTAGAAAGCACAGCTACCTCACCATTCCATTGTTGTGGAATCGGCCATGCATCGTCTGAAGAGTCAGAAGATGCACTCCACGGTGCCTCCTGGTAGGGAAGCCCGAAGCCTTGATGGCGTCGGTAGAAAGTGCTTTCAGGGCTCTATGCTTGCTTGCCGTGTCCAGACTTACCAGCTGTACATGGGCATGTATTTACGGGACCTGGCCAAGGAGTTGGCCGGTTTCTCTGCTGGTCTCTCCGGGGAGCTCTTGCAGAGTTTTAAGTCCTTGTCTTCGAGGATCCGGGAATGCTCTAAGTTCATGTCCCGTGCCGCCTACGATGGCTTCGAGGCTTCGGCCCGAGTAGCGGCAGCTGGCATCGCGGCCCGACGCCAGGCATGGCTGCAGTCATCGGACCTCGAGCCATGGGTTCAGGACAAGTTGGTCGATGTCCCTTGCCGAGGTGAAAACCTTTTTGGCAAGCCTGTGGCCGAGAAGGCCGCTCAGCTCGAGACAGAGCACCTCACGAGGACAAGGCTGTCGAGGAAGACCTCTGCCCCTTCTCATAAGAAGAAGGGCTCGGGTAAAAAGTCCTTTTACCCGAGGAAGGGCACTGCCTACAAACAGTACCCACAATATCCGGCTGCCCAAGCTGCCCCCCAGGGTCAGCAAGCCATGGGCCAGGGTAATGGGCCCCATAGGCAGAGGACCCCCAAGCCTGCAGCCCCTGCTTCCACTCCGCAGGGTGGGGTTTTTTGACTCCTTGAGTATAGCCATACCTCCCTTGCAGACCCAGCCCTGCACAGGAGGCTGCCTAGCCTTGTTCGCCCAAACTTGGCCCTTGATAACCCAGGACAGTTGGGTGCTGGACATAGTCCATCGAGGCTATGCCCTGCACTTTCACCAACTGCCTCCGCCACACTTCCCAGGGGAGCCTTTCCGGCCTCCCCTGCATACAGCCCTTCTCCTCCAGGAGCTAAAGGGTCTGTTGCTGGACAAGGCGGTGGAGCCTGTGCCTCCCCACTTCCAAGGTCACGGGTTTTACTCCAGGTATTTCCTGGTGCCAAAAAGAACCGGTGGTCTTCGACCCATTTTGGATCTCAGAAACCTAAACAAGTTTCTAGTGAAAGAGAAGTTCAAGATGCTTACTCTTGGAACACTTCTGCCCTACCTCCAGCAGGGAGATTGGCTTTGCTCTTTAGATCTAAAGGATGCTTACACTCACATCCTTATTCATCCAGACCACAGAAAGTACCTCAGGTTCATTGTGGGAGGAAACCATTATCAGTACGGAGTACTGCCTTTTGGACTGACTTCCGCTCCCAGGGTGTTTACCAAGTGCCTGGCAGTGGTGGCAGCCTACCTGAGGAATCAGAGCATCTTTGTGTTTCCTTACCTAGACGACTGGCTCATCAGAGGCCAGACTTCCCTGGAAGTTCAACAGGCCACCAACAGGACCATAGAACTGCTCCAAAAGGTGGGCTTTGTCATCAACTTCGCAAAGTCCACTTTGCTCCCCTCCCAGAACTTGGAGTTCATAGGAGCAAGGTTGGATTCTCAGCTGGCAAGAGCATTCTTACCAGTGGACCGAGCAGAAAGGCTCATGGACCTCGCCAGCAAGTTTCTGCACAGGTCCCTGGTCTCCGCCAGACTCTCTCTCAGGCTTCTGGGCCACATGGCGTCGACAGTACAGGTGACCCCCAATGCCAGGCTCAATATGAGACCTGCCCAGTGGTGCCTTCGGACTCAGTGGTCACAAGCCTCAGGCAGTCCCAGAGACAGGATCAGAGTGTCCCACCGTTTCCTGGCCTCCCTCAACTGGTGGTTACACCCCCCCAATCTGCTGGTAGGGGTGCCCTTTCAGTTCCCACCTCATACAGTGGTCCTAACCACCGATGCCTCTTTACAGGGTTGGGGAGCACATTGCCTAGACAAGTGCACCCAGGGCCTGTGGTCTCCTTGGGAGGCGTCCCAGCAGATCAATCTACTGGAACTCAGAGCTATCCGCTTGGCCCTCAAGGCCTTTACTGCTTCCCTGGCACAACAGTCTGTCTTGATCCAGACAGACAACCAGGTAGCCATGTTCTATGTCAACAAACAGGGCGGAACTGGTTCCCAGCCCCTTTGCCAGGAGGCCCAGGACCTCTTTTCCTTTGCCCTGAAACGCAATATGCTCCTCAAAGCAGTCTATCTTCCAGGCCAGGAGAATTCCCTGGCAGACAGATTGAGCAGGATTCTGCAACCACACGAGTGGCAGCTACATCCTTTAGTGGTTCAAAAGATTTTCTTGAGATGGGGGCTTCCCTCCATAGACCTGTTTGCCAGTCCACTGAACAACCAGCTGCCAAGGTTCTGCTCCAGGCAACCACATCCTCTGAGAGTAGCAGCAGATGCTTTTCTGATTCCCTGGACTCAGGGCCTACTCTATGCGTTTCCTCCCACCCCTCTGGTGGCCTGAACACTGTTCAAGATTCTCCGAGACAGGGCCTCAGTCCTCCTGGTAGCTCCCAGGTGGCCAAGGCAGCCTTGGTTCTCCCTCCTGCTTCAACTGGCAGTGGATCTGCCTCTGCCTCTGGGATTGCAACCCGACCTTCTCTCTCAGAATCAGGGCTCCTTGCTGCATCCCAATCTCAAAGCTCTCAATCTGTTGGCATGGAGGCTGCAAGGGTAGTGTTGGCTCCCTGGGGCCTGCCTCCTGAGGTTGAGGAAGTTCTCCTAGCCTCCAGGAAACAATCCACTAGGAAGACTTATGCTCTCAAGTGGAAAAGGTTCTCTGTGTGGTGTCAGCTGCGTGCTGAGGATCCTTTCTCCTGTACTGTGTCAGTAGTGCTTCAGTACCTGCTGCACTTGTCCAATCAGGGTCTCAAGTCCAACTCTGTTCGGGTCCACCTCTCTGCTTTGGCAGCTCACCACTCCCTAGTTGAGGGCCATTCCTTGTCTGTGCATCCTTTGGTGTCTAGGTTTCTCAGGGGCTTGCTTCTGCTTAAACCTCCCATACGTCCTCCTGCTCCTGAGTGGGAGCTTAATGTGGTCTTGCAGCAACTGACTCGCCCACCTTTTGAGCCTATGGCTACTTACCCTCTACGCTTCCTTTCCTGGAAGACTCTCTTTCTGATAGCCCTTACTTCGGCTAGGAGAGTGAGTGAGCTTCAGGCCCTGGTCTGTGATAGACCTTACACCAGGTTCTATAAAAACAGGGTGGTCCTCAGGACTCACCCTAAGTTCTTTCCTAAGGTTGTCTCCTCTTTCCACCTCAACCAAGAGGTGGTTCTTCCTACTTTCTTCCCTAGGCCTCATGCAAGTCAGGCTGAAACAGTTCTCCATACCTTGGACTGTAGGAGGGCCTTATCCTTCTACCTTGAACGTACGCCAGGTCACAGGAAGGCTTCTCAGCTCTTCCTTTCTTTTGACCCCAATAACTTGGGGAGGCCTGTGTCCAGGCGTACCTTGTCCATCTGGGTGGCTGACTGTATCACCTGGGCTTACAAGGCAGCTGACCTTCCTTTGCAGGGTAGGGTCACGGCCCACCGTGTGAGGGCAATGGCTGCATCAGTGGCTCACCTCCGCTCTGTTCCATTGCAAGACATCTGCAGGGCTGCTACTTGGTCTTCAAGCCAGACTTTTGCAGCCCACTACTGTCTGGAGAGGGAGTCCCGTAGGGACAGTGCTTTTGGCCAAGCAGTACTCCGGAATCTCTTTGAGGTCTAGGCAACTCCTGCCCTCTGGTTGGGCTACCTGTGGAGGGTGTGTCCTTGCAAAGCCTTTACTGTGTTGCGGAGACTAGAGGGAGTTCTCTTGTTCAGCCTGGGTTCCTGTTAGCCCAGAGCTGGGGAGTCACCCATAAGTGAGGACTGACTTCCTGCTTGGTCCTGGAGAAAGAGTAGTTACTCACCTGTAACAGGTGTTCTCCAGGAGCAGCAGGAATCAGTCCTCACTACCCTCCCTCCTCCCCTTGGAGTTGCAGTTGTACATAGTTTAATTTTTACATTTTTGTGTGCTGTTCTTAGCTATGTCATTTGACTGAGGTAAGATGGCACCTTTAGGCAGGAAGGGAACCGCGCATGCGTGCCAGCATTCCCAAAGGCTTTCATGGAAAGCTGGGGAAATGCTCCGCTGGGGCTTCATCGGCGTCGATGACACCCATAAGTGAGGACTGATTCCTGCTGCTCCTGGAGAATCCCTGTTACAGGTGAGTAAACTACTCTATACTAACCAGCAAAAAAATTACAGATGGCTTTCCAAATATCATAGGTGCTGTGATGCAGCAGACCAGCAGGGTAGAAAAAGAAATGTTTTAAAGGTAGAAAAAAAGGCGCACAAACTGCAATATTCACAGGAGCCTGGTAGGGGGAGCAGGAGAGAGCTCTGGATGACTAAGGAGCCACACCCTGGAGGGTGTAGCCTGGAACCAGCCAGCCTCCAATCAAGAAGAACAGGAACTCCTCTTAAAGGAAGTCAGGAGGACAGAGAGAGAAAGGAGTATGGGAGAAGCAACTGGGGCAGCCAGAATCCAAGGTGCCACAAGAACCAAGAAGGCAGAGAATACAGGAGGAGCAGTTGGAGTGGTGAGAGCTGTGAAGGACCTGACTGGAAAGGCAGCAGAAACCTGGTTACGCTTCCAGAAGCTGCAGAGACCGGAGAATCTACAGGTGCTACAAACATTGCTCAACTCAACAAAAGAGGTACAGAGAAATTACATTGTGATTGCTGTGGTCATAACCCAGATCAAAGGGTGAAGGCCAGGCAGAATCTACATAGCAGTAGGCCTCAAGCCTCAGCTCCATTGAATAGGCCGGAGTTACAAAGTAACAGACAGCCCACAGTAGACAGCCTTTGGATAAAGCAAGAGTCAGAAGCTCCTGGTAAAAGCTCCTCTGTTCAGAAAAGAAGGTTTGGAAAGTTTTTAGAGAATGGGAAACTTTTAAATAAGCCTACTTATCAAGAGGTATGTGGAAACTCCCAGAGAAGAGAGAGTCAGTCACACTATATGCATGCTCCTGACCGACGGCCCCTGCTAGACTCCCAGCATTGGAAACTCATTCAGCAGTTGACTGAGAAACCTAGCTGTACCTCACCGATAGCTGTTAATCCTAACACAGACAGTTCAGCTGAGGAAGCAATGCAAGTGGAAGAAGGAGAAGTCTTCCCCATTGAAGAAATGGATTGTAGCTTTTGCACCCGAGGCAGCTTAGAATGCTTGAGTGACCAGTAAGCATTGAAAGCCGGGGCAAATTTGAATACTTATTTTTGTTATAACTTTGCTGTGAAATGAACAGTTTTTCTGTTGAACCAGAGTTGAGTTTCTAACCTGAAGTAAAGGACATTTCTGTTTATGTTTGAACCTGATCCGTTGGAACCTTTTGTGCATATCAGGGAAATAAAGCCTTTAAATTCCCTCCACTCGTTGACCTATTTGTTCTTGGGGTACCTTTGGTATTGTAAGGACGCTACCGGGACTCGCCAACCTCGGGCCCTAATAAGAAAGACTTACCAAGCCCCACCTTTAGTGTATTCATGCCCAACCTGCCCTACCTACTACTAACCCCTAGGGCGGCGTTGTGACAGTGCTTCATTACTTTACATGGCACTGCCCACAGGTTTTCATTGGGTTTGGTAGCTTTTCAGGGATCTGCATTATATGTGAAGAGGTTACTCACTGAATTAAAAACATAAATGCTGAGATCGCTCTTGCTTTTTGATTATTGTTTAATTTCAATGGCTCTGGTCCCGGTGTATGAAGTAAGAAGCAGTGACGGAACAATAGACTGCATAAATGGCAGTAACATATAGTTTATTCACTGTGTTTAACAGAATCAAGGTGGGAAAAGCCAGAAGACTCCATCCCGTGCAATGATGATGCCATCTCTGAGAGCAGCGAGGATGATGTAGTTCCAGGAGAAAGTACAATAGAAGCAGCTGAAAAGGAGTCTAAATCCACATCTGGTGAAAGCACAGAGCAAGAAGAAGGGAAAGCTGAAGAGACCTCAGAAACACAAAAGCCTAAAATAACTTTCAGGGTACGTTATTTCCAACTCTTGTATGTACAAAAGAATCAGTCATTAGTGTCAGTTTTATAGGAGACTCCTTTTTTTTTTTTTCCTCTCGTCAGATTTTGGTCTTTGAACAATAATTTGTTGCTGGTTTTGAGGGTTCAATAACTTTATGTAGAAAAACAATATACAACCCTATTGGCAGGTTGTAGTAATCGGGCATGTGATAATGATGATACACATGTTTGAGAACTTGATAACTGGCATTTTTCCTGAAATCAGAGATATCGAAGATAAATGTCACATTGTTGGCAGACTACACAGACCTCGGCCATAACTTGATTGCAAGCATTGAAAGTGTTAAAAGAATACTGTTGTGAAATGTTCCTAGATTTTTGTCTAATTCCCTGTGAAATTAAATGTTTTTCAAGGGGAATTCCCTATGAAATTAAATGTTTTTCAAGGGGATGAAACTGTCAAACACAGAGACCAATTTTTATTGGTAAGTTTAGGCTCAAAATGCCAACTGTATAGTTTCAGATGTAGATGTACAAAATGGCATAAATTTCACAGAAATAGAGGTACTGTGGACCAGGCCACAACAGAAATTCCTTTCACTTGGGATTTGTGTTGAGGAACATCCTGCTCTGTGATTTGCTCCATGCTGGTCCTGACTATTCATAGGGTCAGGACTTTTTAGTGGAGGTATATGATTATTGAATGTACTATTTTGAGTTATACACATCTATGGCGCTGATTTATCATACGCTGTAAAATGAAAACAGATGACATTTACACGAGACCTGCTACTGAAGAGGAGCCAGGAGTTGCTGGGTGGTTAGTGAAGTTGTTGACAGCTTGACCATATAACAGCAGTAGAGCTCATCGTGCCGCTACTTAATATTTCAGTACAATGAGCTATTGAGAGGGGAAGAAAATATGAAAGGCAGAGGTGGCCTGTGGAATATGGGGCAGTTACATGGGAGAGACAAAGAAATCGGAGTAATGGAACACTCCAGAATTATATTTTTGGAAAGATCAGCCTAGCAAAGGTATAACATGGACATATTTATTTTCTTGTCAGTTTGGAGGGTAGGAGGATGTTCTAAAAGATTGTGAAGCTGGTGTGCATTGGGTTTATACTGCTATCAAGATAGTAATGCTCTGAATGTGTTCTTTTGCTTGTAGAAAAGATCATTCTGTTTTGAAGATACAGTGTCCAGACAGCATTCCAAATGAGGGTATCACCCGAGACTTGTACAGAGACACTATCGCTGCCTTTTTCTTCCTGGTCATTCCTGTTCCTGTGCACCCAAACATTCATATGGCTTTTGCTGTTGTCTTTGCTACCTGTTGCGTCTTGCCCTTTTTTCATGTACAGAAGTACTTCGTCCTGTATACTGTACTGCTTCTTAGGGCAGGGGTTCCCAAACGTGCCTCCCAATCGGGTTTTCAGAATATCCACAATGAATATGCATGAGAGAGATTTGCATGCACTGCCTCCATTGTATGAAAATCTATCTCGTGCATAGTCATTGTGGATATCTGGAAAACCCATCTGACTAGGGAGGCCCCAGGACAGGTTTGGGAATCCCTGTCTTAGGGTTTTTGCAACTGTAATGCATGACCCTTTTTTCTTTGAGCACTTAATCTTAGCTGCTAAATTGTAGACCATTCTTCAATCTTCACTAGATCCCTTCTCATATTATCTATACCTTCCAGGGTCATTTTGATATCATTTATATAGGTTAGACACCCTGGAAGGTATAGATAAAATGAGGAGGGATCTAGTGAAGGTTGAAGAATAGTCTAGATTTAGCCACTAAAATGCAGGGCCATGCATTTGAATTGCAAAAATCCAAGAGAGCTTATAGTATAGGGAATAAAGTACTTCTGTGCAAGAAAGAGCAAAAACCTGGAGGTGACTGTATGTGCTCATCTTAAGATGGCCCAACGGCAAAAGCCAGAAGGAATTTGGGTGTATAGAAATATAACTGCTGAAAAAGACCACATGGCCTATCTAGTCTGCCCTTCCATATCAAATACCATAGTCTCTTTTTTTCCTTTAGAGATCTTTTGAGCTTGTCCCATGCTTTTTTGAATTGAGATACTGTCCTCGTCTCTGCTACCTCCACTAGGAGACTATTCCACATATCTACCACTATTTCCATAAAGAAATATTGCCGCATAGTACTCCAGAGTCTATTCACTTTCATCCTCTTCCTGTGCCCCCTCATAGCAGAGCTTGCTTTCAGTCGAAAGAGGCTCTCCTCTTGTGCATTTATGCCATGGAGGTATTTAAACATCTTTATCGTATCTCCTCTATCCCACCTTTCCTTTAGCATATATATATTAAGATCTTTAAGTCTGTCCTCATATGCTTTATAATGAAGACCACTAACCATTTTAGTAGCCACCCTTTGTACCGACTCTATCCTCCTGTTTGTCCTTTTGAAGGTGTGGTCTCCAGAATTGCACACAATACTCCAGATGATGCACCAGAGACTTATAAAGAGGCACTATCACTTCCTTTTTTTGCTGGTCATTCCTCTCTCTATGTATTTAAGCATCCTTCTAGTTTTGCCATTGCCTTTTCTACCTGTCTAGTCACCTGAAGATCATCAGAAACAATCGTGCCTAGGTCCTGCTCTTCTTTTGTGGAGAGAAGTACTTCGCCCCCTTCCCTGTACCCATTCCCTTGGATTTTTGCAGCCCAAATGCATGGCCCTGCATTTTTGTAGCATTAAATCTCAGCTGCCACATTTTTGACCATTTTTCAAGCTTAACTAGATCTCTCCTCATGTTATCTACTCCTTCCTGGGTGTCTACTCTTTTGCAGATTTTGATATCATCCTCAAAGAGGCAAACCTTACCCAACAGCCCTTCCATAATATCACTAACAAAGATGTTAAAAAGAATTGGAAAAAGGACAGATCCCTGAGGCAGTCTGCACACCACTGGTAACCTTCTCAGAGTGAGCTCCATTCACTTGTACCCTTTGTCGCCTCCTACTCAACCAGTTTCTAACCCAGTCACTTTAGGGTCCGTCCCTTTGGTGCTCAGTTTTTGTCTCATCTGTGTAGAACAGTGTCAAAGGCTTTACTGAAATCTAAGTACACCGCATCTAAGGCTCTCCCTCGGTCCAACTCCCTAGTCACCCAGTCAAAGAAATCAATCAGATTTGTCTGACAAGACCTGCCTCTAGTAAATCCATGCTGCTTCGGATACTGCAATCTATTGGACTTCAGAAACCTCACTATTCTCTGTTTTAGCAGAATTTCCAATAATTTACTCACCATAGAGGTTAGACTAACTGGCCTGTAGTTGTCAACCTCATCCTTACCTCCATTTTTGTGTAAAGGGACCAAATGTGCCTTTCTCCAGTTCTCTGGGACCACTCCTGATTCTAAAGCAGTATTGAAAAGTTCAGTCAGTGGAGCCGCTGGAATGTCCCCAAGTTCCTTCAATATTCTCGGATGCATCCCATGCAGTCCCATCACTTTGTCTACTTTTAGTTTAGCTAGTAACTCATGAACACAGTCTTCTGAAAATCATTAAAGATCCACATCACTTCTGTTCCTTTTTGTGGGTGTTTTCTGAGGTCCTACTTCTGGCCCTTCATCTGTGAAAACAGAATAGAAATATTTGTTAAGTAATTATACTTTATCCTCATCAGGATCTACATATCCCTCCCCTTTACTCTTGAGTCTGACAATACCACTTTTGCACTGCCTTCTCTCACTAACATAGCTGAAAATTGTCATCTCCAGGAGCAAGCAGGAATGAGTCTTCACATATGGGTACGTCTGTACCGACGGAGTCTGCGCGGGAACGCTCCCCAGTATCCAATTAGAACGCTTTTGGGAGCATCCCACCACGCCTGCATGCTGCCTTCCCACCTTTCCCAACTGCCTCTCCTCAGTTTTCGTTTTTCCGCGGAGCTGGCAGGACATGCTCCTGTCACCGCAGAAAATTCTTCCTTTATTTTTGTTTTTTCTTGTGGTCACGTCTGCCTTCCCTCGACGCACCGGTACCACCGGTGTTTTTCTTTTTCTTTTCTTGAATAAAATTATTTCTTTGGTAGGGAATTTTTCCCTGTTTAGTGCCTGACGGTTTTTCGGCCTACTAGGCCTTCCCACTTCCTTCATGGTAACGTCAGCCACTATTCCTAAAACATGTTTTAACTGTGGCGTTACTAAGTTAGTCTTAGACACCCATAACTGGTGCCTTCCATGTTTGGGTCCTGACCACTATCCGCTGGAGTGTCCCTCCTGCAGCACTGTTTCCAAAAGAAGTTTTCAGCATCGAGCTCAACTCGATACGCGGTTCCCGTCAGCTCTGAGGGTCCCAGCTACAACTTCTTCTTCACAGGATCAGGTAACCCCACAAAAGTCTGTAAAGACTAGCCAGTCCTCTGGTGGTAGATCTCATGTTCAACATCGAGATGGCTCCGGCCTTGCCCTCAAGGACAATTTAGCTTCAAAACCCCGGTGGGAGTCTTCGGCCTCCAAGGCACTAACGGGGTTTCAGGTTATTTCTGGGGTTTTCACCTCCGCGAAAATACCTCAGCCATGCTCGGTAGTGGTATCCGCTGGGAGCGGTGCCGGTACGGTGTTGGATGAAACACTCCACACCGATGATAGCAGTCTAGTGTTCTCAGTATCTTCGGTGCCGCTAGAACCGCTACAGACCGATCTTCCAGCATCGGTATCGATCCCGGTACCGATTCTGGCATCCATGTCGGTACCCTCCAGGTCTTTTTCGATTGATTTGCTGCTTTCGATGCCGAGTCTAGAATTGATCTCTAGCCTGGACGATTGGGTACCGACTCGTCTCGGTATCGACCTCGCTCGGTGCCGAAGACATTCTCTCGGAGATCAAAGTCTACCACTCTCGGTACCTTTGGTACCGTTAGAACCGCTTCAGACCGATCGTCCGGTGTCGGTACCGGCTGCGATACCACTGCTGGTTCCGTTTTTCTACCTTTGCATCGGTACCGGTGCCTTCCATGCTTACTTCCATAAGCTCGCTTCCTTTGGTACCGAGCTTGGAGTCCATCCCTGGCATGGATAGCTTTTCACCGATTCGTCGTGGTACCGACCTCGAACGGTACCGCCGACTATCCTTTCAGGACAACCCAATGCTCCACCCTTTTGGGTCTGGTACGCTAATGGATCAACCCATTAGTGCTAAGGCTAGATCTTCAACAGATCTGACCTTCACTCCTCATAATACAGGATCCCCTTCTGGGGAAATTTCTTTTCAAGCATTCCTGCTTGATATGGCAAGATTACTCCTTTGCATCAAACCTTACAGGATCTTTTACTTAGAATGTGGGAAACAACTTTAAAGGTATCCCCACCTTCAAGGGCCACTGACTTTCTGTACAAGGTGCCCCCTTCTCCAGGTTTTCAAAAGACTCAACTTCCACATCATTCTCTTGTTGTGGAATCAGCAGTGAGGTGTGTGAAAAGTGCTAAAAGGCACTCTTCTTATCCGCCAGGTCGTGAGGCTAGAACTTTGGATGCCTTTGGATGTAAAAGCTTCCAGGCATCCATGTTTTCAACAAGAATTCTCTCATATATTTTCTATATGGGACTATCTCTTGAAGAGCTCACAACCAGTTTGCTGTTTGCCCTTTTGTGATCCTGAAGAAAAGGAGTCAGACTACTGGTTAGTCATGTTCAAAATATCTCTAGGTTTCTTATTCGTGCTACCCTGGACAGTTTTGAGTCTGTCAGCAGAACTTCTGCTATAGCCATAGGGGCACGACGCATGGCCTGGCTCCAAGCTTCTGACTTGGATACATCGGTACAAGAAAGGCTGGGAAATACTCCTTGTACTGGGGAGAATCTCTTTAACACAGAGACTTTACGCCAAGTTGCTCAGTTAACCACTGGCACTGTTGCTTTCAAAGGATTGTCTACACCTTCCTCTATCCCAGTTGGTAAGAAATCTTCTACCAAACTTTATTCCTCCAAAGGGAAAAAGTTTTATCCTTTCTCTACCCATCATACAGCTGTTTCCAAACAGGGGAAACATCAAACCAGGCTAAAGAAACCACAACCTCAACCACTTCAGCAAACCCAGCAGTCGCAGGGTTGCTGATAGATTCTTCACTGAATCCTCCTTTCTGCTTTGAGGTTTAGAACCTGTAGTTTGCTTCTTCTCTTACAAGCATCTACATCGGTCAGACTCAAGGGTGCAGGGGGGGAATATGTAGAAGCTGATAAGGATAAAGCGGAATTTCTTAACAAATATTTTTGTTCTGTGTTCACAGATGAAGAACCAGGAGCAGGACCTCAGAAAACACCCACAAATAGGAACAGAAGCGAGGGACATCTTGAACAATTTTCAGAAGACTGTGTTCGTGAGAAACTAGCTCAACTTTGAGATTGCCTGCCTGCCGTTTTCCTGGCACCTGGAGGATCTGTGCGGTGGTTGGAGAGGAGGAGATCGGGAGACCCCGCCCCCCCCTTCGGGCCGCTATTTCAGCTGCGGCTCCCCGCGGCTCCGGTGAGATTGCCTGCCGTTTTCCTGGCACCTGGAGGATCTGTGCGGTGGTTGGAGAGGAGGAGATCGAGAGACCCCGCCCCCCCCTTCGGGCCGCTATTTCAGCTGCGGCTCCCCGCGGAACGCGACCCGCGGGCGCGCACCCGTGGTCGCGTGCCCGAAGGGGCGTGACCAAAGGGGCAGGTCCTGCCCCTTTGGAGCCCCTTCGGAGTTTGAGGAGCTTGTGACACGGACTTATGGGCAGACGGAGAAAGAAGGTGTTTTCCTCGGTTCCTGCAAAAATTGGAAAAACTGTGGGCCCAATGGATCGCCATCTTATGGGCGCTGCAACTTCTCCTTCGTTAGATAATCCTCCTGGAGAGTCCGTGAGTACTGTGTCCGAGTCCTCTATTGCGTCTGGGAATGCCCAACCCGGGAAGGGAGAGGATTTGGAGAGTAATTCTGTCCGAGAAGTTTGTCTCGGCGGATTACCGCCTTCTGTTCAGGAAGCCTCACCTGTATTGGTTTTGGGGGGACAGAACGTCAAGATGCCTTCTCCTGTTTGTTTCTCTACTGATGTTTCACAGATACCTGTACCGGCTGAAGTTTCGTTGAAAGATGTTTGGGAATTGGTGGCGCGAATGGAAGTGACCCTTCGTACCTCCTTTTCCCAAGTAGAACTTTTTTCTACTGAAGTAATTCAGAAACTTTCAGACCAGGATGTTTTGATTTCTGATTCTAGGAAGAGATTGTCTAAATTGGAAGGACGTTTCACTGTAGTGGAGGCAGCTGCATCCTCCTCTATTAAGGATAGTGTTTCGGTGTATCATCAACTAGAGGTTCTGGAGAATAGTAACCGTTTAAAAAATCTTTGTTTCTTAAATTTTCCTTGTACCCATTATCTCTCGCCGTTAATTCTAGTTCAAAAGTATTTGAAGGAAATCTTGTTGATCGATAAGGTGGATTCTATTAAGTTTTCCTCATTATATTATATTCCTAAGCCTTCTGCAGTTAAGGCCTCCTCTCCGGTGGAAATACAAGAAGGAAAACCCAAGGAGGCTGAGTCCTTGGATCTTTCCAATTTTTTGGAATCTTCTGTTGATTTAATTCCACAGCGTGCGACTTTGATTGTGTCTTTTCTTTCATTACAAGAAAAAAATATGATTTTTAATCTATATTTTAAAAAGAAACATCTGGCTTTTTGTGGTGAACCCATACAAGTCTTTCCTGATGTGAGTAGGATTACTCAGACACGTCGGAAAGCGTTTTTGGGGTTGAAAGATCGGACTCTGGCTATTGGGGCTTCCTTCTTTTTGAAATATCCCTGTAAGTGTATCGTAGAACTTGAAGGCACTAAGTATGTTTTTCTTGATGTTAATCAATTTGAGGCTTTCTTGGTTAGTAAAGAGTCTACCTGAATGTTACTTTTTTTTCTTTCCATGTAATCTGGGCTTAGTTTTGTTTTCGATCCTCGATAAGTATTGTATTTTATTTTCTTTATATTCTTGACTTGGCAATCTCCTAGATGTGGACTTTATGTAATCTTGTTCTGTTTTATGAATAAAGAATGTTTGAAACTTAAAAAAAAAGAAAAAAAAAAAAAAGAAACTAGCTCAACTTAAAGTAGACAAAGCGATGGGACCGGATGGGATACACCCTAGAATACTGAGGGAACTTGGGGACGTTCTAGCAACTCCACTGACTGACCTTTTCAATGCCTCGTTGGAGTCGGGAGTGGTGCCAAAGGACTGGAGAGAGGCTCATGTGGTGCCTTTACACAAAAGCGGAAGTAAGGATGTGGTTGAAAACTACAGGCCAGTTAGTTTAACTTCGGTGGTGAGTAAATTATTGGAAACGATGCTGAAAGAGAAAATAGTGAGGTTTCTGGAGTCCAGTGGATTACAGGATCTGAGGCAGCATGGATTCACCAGAGGCAGGTCTTGTCAGACAAATCTGATTGATTTCTTTGACTGGGTGATCAGGGAGTTGGACCGAGGGAGAGCTCTAGATATGTATTTAGATTTCAGTAAAGCCTTTGACACTGTTCCTCACAGGCGACTTATAAACAAACTGAGCACCCTAGGGATGGACCCTAAAGTTACTGCTTGGGTTAGACATTGGTTGGGTGGGAGGCGACAAAGAGTACAAGTAAATGGAGTTCACTCTGAAGAGAAGGATGTTACCAGTGGTGTGCCCCAGGGATCTGTCCTTATTCCGTTTCTTTTTAACATCTTTGTTAGTGATATAGCGGAAGGGCTGTCAGGTAAGGTTTGCCTCTTTGCAGATGATACCAAAATCTGCAATAGAGTAGACACCCAGGAAGGTGTAGATAACATGAGGAGGGATTTAGCTAAGCTTGAAGAATGGTCTAGAATTTGGCAGCTGGGATTTAATGTTAAAAAATGTAAGGTCATGCATTTGGGCTGCAGCAATCCAAGGGAGCAATACAGTATAGGAGGTGAAGTACTTTTGTCCACTAAAGAAGAGCGGGACCTAGGCGTGGTTGTGTCTGATGATCTTAAAGTAGCTAAGCAGGTAGAAAAGGTGACGGCAAAAGCTAGAAGGATGCTTGGGTGCATACGGAGAGGAATGGCTAACAGAAAAAAGGAGGTGATAATGCCTCTGTATAAGTCTTTGGTGCGACCTCATTTGGAGTATAGTGTGCAATTCTGGAGACCGCACCTTCAAAAGGATGTGAACAGGATGGAGTCGGTGCAGAGGGTGGCTACTAAAATGATTAGTGGGCTTCATTATAAAGCATATGAGGACAGACTTAAGGATCTTAATATGTACACCTTAGAGGAAAGGCGGGATAGAGGTGATATGATTGAGATGTTTAAATACCTCCGTGGCATAAATGTTCAGGGAGAGAGCCTCTTTCAATTGAAAGCAAGTTCTGCTACGAGGGGACATGGGATGAGGGTGAAGGGAGATAGATTCAGGAGTGATATGCGGAAATATTTCTTTTCGGAAAGAGTAGTGGATCCGTGGAATAGTCTCCCAGTGGAGGTGGTAGAGATGAGGACAGTAACTGAATTCAAAAAAGCATGGGACCAACACAGAGGATCTCTAAAGGTAAAAAGTGGACTGTTGTAGTTGTTGATATGGAAGGACAGACTAGATAGGCCATGTGGTCTTTTTCTGTCATCATGTTTCTATGTTTCTATCCAAAACTTTACATTAAAGAGACATCCTGACTTTTAGCTCATAGAGCTCCTTAGCATGATTATGCTTTACAGTTAGTAAGGTTACTCCTCTTCCTTCTAAGTGGCTAGAGGAGTAACCGCTGTCAGTAAGGTTGTCTATACCTTTATCTTTGACAGTTTCTCCTGTATCAGCATGTCTCATACTATTCTTTTCAAAGATTTACTCCATTGTAAGTCTTTTTCAACTCTGCCCCTCTTACTAAGACATTTTGGTCTGTAAGAGTGGAGTAGTAGCCTAGTGGTTGGGGCAAGGTACTTCAGGCCGGAAGGTCGGGGGTTCAAATCCCACTAGAGGACAGCAACCTTGGGCCGGAAGGACTGGGGTTTCTAGTCCCACAGGTGCTCCTTGTGGTCTTGGCCAAGCCACTTAACCCTCCATAGCCCATGTTCCCTGTAAAATAGTTATCTCCAAGTTATAATACTCTGTTCAATGTAATTTCAGTTTGTTCAATGTAAACCGCACTGATGCAGAATAGCGTATATAAGAGAATGTAAATAAATAAAAATAAAATAAATAAGAGTATACTACTTAACTGAGGGCTTATCCTTAAGCCCTGAGTTTCTTTTCAGAGTTCTCGTCACCTTGAATTCTTGTTTCTTGTGGCAGCTTCTCAGACAATGATGGTGTTTTACCACTCCTACTTATGTCTGTAGGTCTTTTCTAATCTTGAGACCTAAGATTTGTTCTGCCGCTCTAACAATAGTTAGAATGCAGGGGCTCTTAGTGTTTAAACCACTAACTTGCTAACCAAGCACCCAGGGCTTGATCTCTAATATCAATCTTTCTGGCCTTAGTACTAAGTCCCAGACAGATTTAGAACCTTCTCAGGTTTTCTTGTTGCAGCATACCTGCTACCCTTAGCCTTCCCCAATCCTTGGAGTTGGCGGATTAGTTCAGGTCACATACTGGCTCTTAAACAGCCAGTTTTTCTTCTAGCCAACCTGCAACATGCTCTCTGCATCTCTACAGAGAAGCTCTGCACTATGGGCCCTTGCTAGAGAGCAAATAATTCCAGATGGTTAGGAAGGGCTTTATTGGGTTCTTCCCTATCCTTACCATCTCCATTAAAGTCTTCTTCAATAAAGGACACATGCCTTTAATTAAGTGAAGACCTAAAGAATTATCCAATCCCCCCTGGGTTGCTTCACATTCCCAGTGGACCCCTTCACCAGGGATGGTTTTCTTTCACTGACAGCCAGTCTTTCTTTGTGTATTTCCTTCCATCCTCAATTCCTCATGGAGTAATTCATATTCAGTGCAAGAATGCATCATACTCATTTTGCCCTCTTAGAAGTGTAAATATGGTATCTCTTTTCATTGCATCATCTTCTCCAGCTGTCATGCTGGAGTTATGGAAGGATACAGACTTACTGTCAGCGGATTAAAACGTCATCCATTCCTGGTTTTTCAAGGGCTAGAGTTCTTATAATACTCTAGACTTCTCCTTGTCAGTGAGAGCTCTCCCTTAGCTCTCCCACCCACAACAAGGGAGAATGGATTCTCTAAACATCTCCTCAAGCAGGTATTCCCATCTTGTTATTAGATGAATCTTTCTCCCTTCACATATCCCTATGTGGGGACATGAGTATATATATTTATGCATACATGTAGATAGACATCTGCATGTCTGTACCCATATATATATATCTATTTTTTTTTTTTCCTATACAGCCCGACAGATAGTCACTCTCCTTTTCAATGCTGCTCCAGCATGTTCAGGATTCTACATAACCAACCACTTCCCTGTGGTAGTTAAAAGGTTTCCACCATAATCTTCACTTTAGGTACATCTGAAGTCCTCCATGTACCATCTTTTTTCCTAAGTAACTTTATTTAAGAAGGACATCCTGAATTTTCAGTAAATAGGAGGCTACAATGCCTCATACTTCTGTCCTTCTTTATTATTGGATATAGGGGTCTTCAAAGCCCCTCTTCTCCTATAAGAACTATGTCTCTTTAGGGTCAAATGAACTTCAGGTTTATCTAATAGGGACTTCCGCTTTTTCCGCAAAAGTCCTGCCTCATTGAACTACTCCAGTCTCCGCTGGGACTTTTCTCGCCCTAAAGGTTCTGACCTCAACCTGTCTTTTGCACAGTTTATTACCTCTGCTCTATTGCGGTACTCCTTGAGGATATTCTGCTGGTTCATATTAGCAGTCCCATATGAACCTCCATAAACTTTTCACAATACCTCATGGTGAGGTCCATATTGCTAAATTCCAGTTCAATGTTTACTACTAGATATTATCTACACAGGGTCTCCTTTCTAGGCATCCTGTTTGGTCCAGTTGGTCCATACCATATCTTTTTAGTTCAACTCCTACCCTCCATCCCCAGGATGCCTGAGGTTCTGTCAAATAGCATGCCTTTCTCTGATTAGCAACATGCTGGGACTCATCCAGGCATCTTAGCTTGGGAGTCCCCATATGTGAAGACTCATTCCTGCTTGTTCCTGGAGATAGCACAGTTACTTACCTGTAACAGGTGATCTCTGGGAACAGCAGGAATAAGTCTTCACAACCCACCCACCTCCCCTAGGAGTTGTATTTCTCTATCTCTATCTTTCCTCTCTCTCTCTCTCTCTCTTTGTCTCAGCTTTAAAACGTAACTGAGGACTTCCGGTTGACACATGAGCGAGTGAAGGCGTGTTTCTGCTCGCTCCAGGGCCGCCATCAGCTTCAAAGTGATTAAAGCCCTATTTTGACCTCCCCCGTCGGTGGCTTACCTAGCGTGGATAGAGGAGCCGGCAGCGCAAGTGGGTTTTTGCAACGCCCGTGCAACATGCCGCTGCCTACCCGGAAAGAACGGGAGAAAGGAGGCAAGTCAGGCCCCACTCTGCCGCCCGTGTCCCAGCCGACATCCCCAGGTGCGGACAGCGTGGGCTCCACCTCGGAGGAATTAGCGCGGGAAGTCGTCAGGCTGTTGGACCCCAAGTTTGACCAAATTCTGGCAAAACTAGAGTCGATGGGGACTGCGCTGATGGAGCTCGATCGCCGCGTCGAAGAAGTGGAACAGCGCGTGGCTCTCATGGAGGAGGAGGACGGGAAACGCATGAAGGAGCACGAGGCGCAGGCCGCGAAAATCGAGTCTTTACTACTGAAGGTTGACGATCTCGAAAATCGCTCGCGCCGCAACAACCTCCGGTTAGTGGGGATACCAGAGTCCACCACAGACCAGATGCTGATTCCCCTGATTGAACAGTGGCTCCCGAAAGAACTGGGCCTGGAGGAGTTGGTGGGGGAGATCAGGGTGGAGCGTGCACACCGTCTTGGAGCCAGGCTGGAGGGGGGCAGAAAGCCGAGAGTGGTGATTTTGAAATTACTGAACTTCCAACATAAACTACTCTTGATGCAGGCTTACCGCAAGAAACGGGATCTGACCTTTGAAAACCACAAACTCTTGATTTTCCAAGACTATTCCGCCTTGGTAGCGGCAAAGCGCAAAGTTTTTTTCCCCGCTCTGCGCAGAACTCTTTCAGAAAAATGTGCACTTTACCTTGGCCTTCCCGGCAATATTACGGGTGACCCATCTGGGGCGGCAGCATGTGTTTGATTCGCCGGGAGCGGCGAAGGCATTTGTGGCAGGCCTTGACTCCTCGTCGGAGAGACAGAGCGTCGCTACGTGAGCAAGGCCGGTAGCATTGCTGGCAGGGATGTGCTGGGAGATTCGGCGAGTAGATGCGCAGCGGCGGGGGACTGTCCTGGGCTGCGGACTGCATTGGCTGGAACTCCCCGGGAGTGCCCTGTGTGCTCTTGGGGAACTTAGCATATGGTTTTGTGTTGTTGCTTGGGGAGTTGGTAGTGTTACAAATGAGTTGAGAGCATATGGGCTGGGGGGATTTGCTTGTTGAAAAGTTTTGCTTGCTGAATTGTTTAATTGCTTATTGAACTGTTTAATCGCCATAATTCATCTCTCGGAAGGTTTATCTTTAAGTGGCTAATGGGGAGGGGAACTGTTACAGGGTACTTCATGTTATTTGGGGTGTGTTTGTGAGCATTGCGGTGGCGGGAGGCTGGGGCGGCCCTGCAGTGTCTGATACGGGAGTTGCCTCGGCTAGACGGGGCGGGAGTAGACTTGCTATTCCTAAGGGGTTGGGGGTTTAGTTTAATTTGAGGGTAGAGTATGGGGATAGTGGGGGGAGGATGGGAGGGGTGGGGGGCAGGGGGGGGAGGGCACAGCTCATCTACACTAGTGTAACGACATCTGTGGGGGATAGGGTGTCTATTAAGCTTATTCATCGATTGGGAGGACGGCTGGGGGCTGAGGCTGGGCGGTCCCTGGGATGTTGGTTGGGAAAAGGTTGGTTTCGAATATTTTCAGGGCTTTATAATAAGGTTCTGCAAGGGAGGATCGACTATTCCCTAGCCAAATGAGCCAAATGACCCAACACTTACGTATTGTCTCCTGGAATGTGGGAGGGCTTAATACCCCGGTCAGGCGTACCAAAGTGTTGCAGGCCTTGAAGAAAGCCAAAGCCCACGTGGCCCTGCTACAGGAAACCCACCTAACGGATTTAGAGCATGCTAAATTAAAAAGAGATTGGGTAGCGCAGGTATATGCCGCTTCTGCATCTGTGAAAAAGAGGGGGGTGGCAATCCTGATTCGCAAAGGGGTCCCAGTGGAATTTTTAGGAGTGGAGGAAGATCCCGAAGGGCGGTTTCTGGCCCTCCATGTGACCCTGGCGGGGGCAACAGTGCTTCTAGTAAATGTTTACGCCCCAAATGTATATGACCATGCCTTTTTCCAGAGGCTATTGCGCAGAGTAGAGGCAAACCCGCAGCTGCCAGTCATTCTAGCTGGTGATTTTAACTGTCCCCATGATCCGGCTTTGGACAAGTCAAACCCTAACGAGAGTTCGGGCTGGTCACGTAAGGGGGTGAGCTATCTCTGCCAGCAGGGGAATTTGGTAGATGTTTGGCGTGTCCTTCATGAGGGGGAAAGAGACTACACGCATCTGTCACGCGCTCATCAGACCTGGTCTCACCTGGATTATATTTTAGTCTCAGATAAACTATTTGGCAGGGTCGTGAAGGCTGAAATAGGGCCCCTTTTAGTCTCAGATCATGCAATGGTGTGGATGGACTGGCGAAGCTCGGGTATCAGCCGAGGCCGCTGGTCGTTCCCCGGGCATAAATGGCGCGATCCAGCGTTTAAAAGCTACCTAGAGCAGCAATGGCGGGAGTTCTTAGAGTTTAATGAGGCCAGTTGCGCATCAGTGGCGATGCTTTGGGAAGCCGGAAAGGCGGTTTTGCGCGGGCACATCATAGCGTATTTAGCTCGCGAGAGACGCCAAAGGGATGCGCAGATTCTGAGCCTAACGCGGGAGTTGGCTCGGCTGAAGGCGGAGGCGGTAGGGATGACCCGTGGGGCCCACTTGGAAAAGTACCTGGATGTTCAAAGGTTGTTGAACACCTTGCTCCAAGACAGAGCGGTGTATACTATGCACTACTATCGACACCAACTATTTCGCTATGGTAATCGTTCCGGTAGACTGCTGGCGCGCCTAGTCAAAGAGCGGGGGGGAGTGCGGGCTATTACTGTTATTCGCGACAGGGCGGGACAAATACAGAGTGAGTCCAGGCGAGTGGCAGATGTCTTTCGGCAGTTCTATGAGACTTTGTACACCCCCGACGGGGAGAGCCGCTCTCAGGAGCGGGCGTTTCTTGATGGGGTCCCGTTTCCTCGCCTATCGGCCCAGGAGCTCGGGGAGCTGCACAAACCTATTTCTGGGGGGGAAATTCAAAAGGTCATTCGCAGAGGGAAGCCGCATAAAGCGCCGGGCCCGGACGGCTATGGCTCCGAGTTCTACAAGATCTTGGAGACTCAGGTGACTCCAACCCTGGCTGCCGTGTTCGCGGAGGCTGTGGAGGTGGGCAGCTTCCCCAGGGACATGCGGACGGCCTCCATTTCTCTTATTCCCAAGCCTGGGAAGGACCCCTTAGATCCCGCGGCATATCGGCCAATCTCTTTGATTAATTACGATATGAAAATTTTGGCATCTGTCTTGGCCAATAGGTTGCAGACCCTTCTACCTCAGTTGGTGGGAGACCACCAGGCGGGTTTTGTACGGGGAAGGGAGGCGGTTCGGAACATCCACAAGATTTTGTTGGGAATGGAGAAATGTGAGCGACAGGGCACCCCGTTGCTCCTTGTCAGTCTGGATGCGGAGAAAGCCTTCGACAGAGTCTCTTGGGCTTACATGTTTGAAACGCTGCGCAGGTTCGGATTGGAGGGTACGTTCCTTAACTGGGTGCAGGCCCTCTACACGGAACCCTTGGCGTACGTGACGGTTGGCAGTGAGCAGTCGGACTCTTTTGCCTTACATAGGGGCACCCGGCAGGGGTGTCCCCTCTCGCCTTTACTCTTCGTACTCCAGTTAGAACCACTTTTATTGACGCTGCGGGAGATGGCGGATGTGCGGGGGCTGCACTGGTTGAAGGGAGGGCTGACTATTAGTGCGTTTGCAGATGATATGTTGCTGTGCCTGACCGACCCTCAGTGCTCACTGCTATCCGCTCTGCAGCAGATTGAGCGGTTTGGTAGCTTTTCGGGCCTCAAGATTAATAAGACTAAATCCTTGGCTCTGGATGTGGGGGGACAGGTACAGAGGGGATGGCAGGGTGAGTTTCCTCTAGTTTGGGCTGATGGGCAATTTCGTTATTTAGGCCTCCAGATTCCCGGGGTGCTGTCCCAACTCTATCGGGCCAACATCCAACCATTGTTGGTCAGCACCATCGCGAAATTGCGGAAATGGCGCGATTTGCCGTTGTCCCTGAAGGGTAGGGTGGCGCTCTTCAACATGGTTGAGGTACCTCGGTGGCTCTATGTGTTGCGCAACCTCCCTATCTGGGTCCGTTCTGCGGACTTAGAGCTTCTACAGCGTCACTTAACTAAGTTTTTATGGAGAGGGCGGAGAGCACGAATCGCTCTAGCGACTTTGATGGGGCCGGTGGAACAGGGGGGAGCGGGGTTGGCATCGATCCGTGCTTACAATTTGGTGTACATGATGCGTCCCCTTCGCGACGTGATCTGTGGGACCGAAGAAGTGTTGCCCCTCAGTTTACTGGACGACTTGGCGAGTCCACAGCATCGCATCATGTTGTTACACTCTCCCCAGCGAAACCTCTCGAGGGGCTGGAGACATTCTGAGGGTTTGCGCATGCTGCGGCAGGCTTGGAGGGTGGTGTGTCAGCATAGAAGAGGGTCGTGGAAAGTGACGGACTGCCTTCCTCTTCAGGGCAATGATGGGTTTGTCCCGGGACTGGAGGGACGGGTGGCACGAACTTGGGCACAGCAGGGTGTCTGCTGTATCGGTCACTTGACTATGGAAGGAATGGCAGAGCTGGATTCCTATGCCTCTTTGTGCACGCGTTATCAGTTAAGTCACCGGGATTTTTATTTTTATTTGCAGGTTCGACACTATGTGCGTGGGTTACAGCGGCGTGACGGTTTGAGGATATCCCAAGGCGGTATGTTGGAATTGTTTCGTGCCCTGGATGGGAAAATAACGGTGCGTTCCCTGTGGGAGCACTTGGTGCCGGGGGGTGTGTCGAGTGCGCATGCTCGGTCCCTGCGATGCTTAGCGCTAAGGTGGCAGAACGATCAGCTGCCAGGGGGTACGGTAGAGTGCTTACAGGCTGCATTTGGGGCGATTAAAGGCTTGGTTGAATCTGTTCAGTTGCAGGAGATACAGTATAAATTTCTGTGGTGGGCCTATTGTTCCAATGTCTGGGCAGCGCGGGCGGGCCTGGCGAAGACAGATGCGTGTCCTCTGTGTGAGACTGCCCCGGGCTCTTTAGCACATCGGTTCTGGTTCTGCCCCCGTATTCAACAGTTTTGGACTGCGGTAGGGGTTAAATTAAGTGGTTGGGTGGGCCTTACAGTACACCTATCCCCGGAGTGGGGTCTTTTTGGGTGCTGGGGTGGGGTCTGTCCCTTGCCCAGTGGGAAGCGTAAGTTATGTGAAAAGGGCTTCCTAGTGGTGAAACAATGTATCTTGCGCCATTGGTTGCTGCCCACGACCCCTGATGTAGGAGAATGGGAGCGTGCTATGCTTGACCTGGGGGAAATGGAGAAGCGGACTGGGAAGTGTCTGGGGGTGGTAGCTTGGGATAGGTGGGTTAGTGTATGGGACCCGCTTAGGAGGCATAATCTTTTGAGCGGATGAGCAAGGCGGGGAAAGATGGGTGGGGAGTCTCCCTTGGGGGAGGCCCTTGGAGGAGCGTATGACACTCTAAGCCTTGGTAGTCTTTTAGCGTGGTGTAGATTGGGCTGGAGGGGGGGGGGTACAGTTGGGGGGGAGGGGGGGCGGCTCTGGTTATGGTTAAAGGGAAGGGGGGAAGGCGGGTGTAGGTTTGTGGTGGGAATGCTATAGTGTGCACTCTGTTTGATTTGATGTGTGATGGAGCATACTACTGTCTGTAGTATGTCTGTATTATGTCCGTAGTGGAGGGGGAGGGTTTGGGTATGCTGTATGCTGATGTATGCTGTCTGCTGATGTTCGTTGGTCTTTGTTCCGAGCTCTCGTTATGTCTGCTGTTTTCCGTTATGTTGGACATTTAAGATGTATGCTGGCAACTGTTTGTTTCTGGAGTTGGTTATGCAGTATAATAATAATAAAAAGAGTTTTCTAAAAACGTAACTGAGGAGAGGCAGTTGGGAAAGGCGGGAAGGCAGCACGCAGGCATGGTGGGATGCTCCCAAAAGCGTTCTAATTGGATGCTGGGGAGCGTTCCCGCGCAGACTCCGTTGGTACTGACGTACCCATATGTGAAGACTTATTCCTGCTGTTCCCAGAGATCACCTGTTACAGGTAAGTAACTGTGCTTTATACCCCCATTTTATTAAACTAGCTAGTTCTTCTTTTTGTATCTTTGCTTTCCTGACTATATTGCTAGCTTCTCTAAATTTTTCCAAATTGTCTTTCTCTCTGTGATCTCTTGTATTTTATGAAGGCCACCCTCGGTTTTTTTTCACCTTTTCAGCTACTTCTTTTGAGAACCAGCCTCCTTTTCTTTTAGCATTTATATTTACCTGTCTAACAAAAAGGTTTTCTGCCCTTAAAATATCCCCTTTCAGTTTTTCCCATTGCTTTTCTACATCCCCAAGTTGTTCCCATACTGCTAAAAACTCCTTGAGGTATTGTTCCATCTTGGCAAAGTTAGATTCTCCAGGAACAAGCAGGAAGTCAGTCCTCACTTATGGGTGACGTCGGCACCGATGGAGCCCACGCGGAGCAATTCCCCAGCTTTCAAAGAAAACCTTTGGGATTGCTACCATGCATGCGTGGTCCTTTTTCTGCCCAAGGGTGCCATCTTGCTCAGTCTCCCTTTTTCCGCGGAGCCCTTTGGACGCACGTCCTCGTCCCTCAGAAAACGTTTTCGTTTTCCTCGCCTTAACAGGCTATTTCTCTTTTTCCCAGTTGCACCGGTCCTCTACCTCGATGGCTGGCTTGTTACGGGCTCCTCCGTCGAGGAGGCCCGGCAAGCGATGTCGCACACTGTCCTCCTTTTGGAGAGTTTGGGGTTCCTGGTCAACTACCCAAAATCTCACCTCAAGCCGGCACAGGCTCTTGAATTCATCAGGGTGCGCATCGATACTCGGCAGGCCATGGCCTTTTTGCCAGTGGATCGCTCCACCTGCCTCCGGGCTCTAGCAGCGTGCGTCCAGAGCGCCCACCAAGTCACCGCTTGGTCCATGCTACGTCTCTTGGGCCACATGGCCTCGACCATGCATGTGGTTCCTCACTCCCGCTTGCACATGCGGACGGCCCAGTGGTGCCTCAGCTCCCAGTGGAGCCAATAACGCGGGCACCTCAGGGACCCCATCAGGGTTCTTCCTGACCTTTGCTTGTCCCTGAACTGGTGACAAAACCGCCGCAACGTTTTGCAGGGATTGCCCTTCCATGCCCCACAGCACAATGTGGTACTGACCACGGATGCTTCCCTGTTAGGGTGGGGAGCCCATTACGGGTCCCTCTGCACACAGGGGCAGTGGTCGCCGGTAGAGGCTCAACAGCAGATAAATCTGCTCGAGCTCCGGGCCATCCGGTGGGCCCTGAAGGCCTTCGAGAATGTCCTCAGCGGGAAGTCAGTTCTGGTGCAGACAGACAACTGGATAGCGATGTTCTGATCTGCTCTTTTGCCTCCCAGAGTAGGATGTCCCTCAAGGCGACGTGCCTCCCAGGTCAGGAGAATGGCCTAGCGGACAAGCTCAGCAGAATACTTCGCCCCCACGAGTGGCACCTCGATCCCAGAGTGGCAGGCTGGCTGTTTCTACGCTGGGGCACTCCTGCGATGGACCTATTTGACAAACCTCAGAATGCTCAACTCCCTCATTCTGCGACCCGGTGCCAAACCCGAGCAGGGAGGTCCCTGAAGCATTTCTCCTGGATTGGTCCTCCAGTCTTCTCTATGCATTCCCTTCTTTCCCCCTCATTGCGAGGACTCTGTTCAAGGCTCAACGGGATGGGGCATCGCTAATTCTTGTGGCTCCCTTGTGGCCTCTGCAGCCTTGGTTTCCACTCCTGCTCCGGCTAACGTCAGAGCCTCCGATCTCCCTGGGCTCTGCCAGGGACCTGCTGATGCAGGAGGAGGATCGGGTACTACACCCAAATCTACCCTCCCTATCCCTCACGGCCTGGTGGCTGAACGGGTCTCTCTAGCCCCTCTGGCCATCCTGGAGGAGGTTGAGGAAATCCTCCTTGCCTCGAGGAAGGACTCCACTAAGCGAGCTTACGCCTTTAAGTGGAAACACTTCTCCGTTTGGTGCTCAGAGCACCAGCTCGACCCCTTCTCGTGCCTGGTTCAGTGGGTTCTCCAGTACCTTCTCCACCTCTCGAGGGATGGGCTGAAGTCTAACTCTGTTAGAGTTCATCTGAGCACCATATTGGCTAATCACCTCCCTATCGAGGGAAAGCCCCTCTCGGGGCAACCACTAGTCTCCCGCTTCATGCCTTCTGTTGTCCAGGTCACACATCCGTCCCCGTCTGACAGAATGGGACTTTGAATGTGGTGCTCACGCAGCTCACTCGTCTGCCTTTTGAGCCGATAGCGACATGTTTGCTCTGGCATTTGTCCTGGAAGGTGGCCTTCCTGGTGGCACTGACCTCGGCTCGCCAAGTCAGTGAACTTCAGGTGCTCATGGCTGGTGCCCCTTACACCAGATTTTATCGAAACAGGGTGGTCCTCCAGACCCATCCTAAATTCTTACCTAAGGTCATGTCGACTTTTCGTCTCAGGAGATAGTGCTCCCAACCTCCTTCCCGAGGCGCCACACCGATCAGGCGTCGGTGACTCTCCACACCCTCGACTGCAAGCGGGCTCTCGCCTTCTACTTGCAGCATACCCAGACTCTTTGCAAGTCTGACCAGCTCTTCGTGACCTACGATCCCAATAGGCAGGGACAAGCAGTCACCAAGCGCACCCTCTCTGTTTGGGTGGCGGACTGCATCGCGTTTGCCCATGCGAAGGCGGGCGTCCCTTTGGATCGTCGAGTCACTGCACATGGGGTCCGAGCCAAAGTGGCGTTGGTGGCCTTGCTGTGCTCCGTGCACATGATGGACATCTGCTGAGCGGCAACCTGGTGGTCTACGAATACCTTCACCATCCACTACTGCCTGGAGAGGGAGTCCCACAGGGACAGCGCCTTCAGCCAGGCTGTACTCCGTATCCTGTTCGGTGTATAAGCAACTCTTGCCGTCCGACCCTTCTGCACAGCTACTGAGTGCTTCGATCCGAGGACTCGTGCTCCTTCGGTCTTCGACTTCTGCTTATGGCCTTGTGGAGGCATTTTTTGGTTACAGGTTCGGTAGCCTGTAGCTAGGGAGTCCCATAAGTGAGCACTGACTTCCTGCTTGTTCCTGGAGAAAGCGTAGTTCTCCAGGACCAAGCAGGAAGTCAGTGCTCACATATGGGTGACGTCGGCGCCGACGGAGCCCTCGCGGAGCAATTTTCTCCAGCTTTCAAAGAAAGCCTTTGGGAATTGCAGCGCGCATGCGCGGTCCTCTTCCCGCCCAAGGGTGCCATCTTGCTCATTCTTCTTTTTTCCGCGGAGCCCTACAGACGTTGCCTGTGAATCCCCACAGAAAAGTTGATTTTTCTCTATTTTTCTTTTTTCTTCGGTTCGACGCCGGTTCTTTTCCTGCCCGGACTCGCGACGCCGGTTGCGAGTCCGTCCTTTATTTTTCGGTTTTTTGTCCTTCGTGACAGATTTTGCGCTCTTTTTCCTTTTTCCCTGGCTGCCCGGTCGTTCGACCTCGCAGGGGCCCTTTTTCCCCCGATGGCGGCCAGTGGTTTCAAAAAGTGTGACCTCTGTAAGAAACTTATGTCTCTTACAGACACTCATGACTTCTGCCTCCACTGCCTCGGCCCAGATCATGACCCCATGATCTGCACGCCATGCGGCAAAATGTCCTCAAAAGCATTGAGGAGTCGGCAGCACCAGCGGGAGGCATAGCCTCTCCCCCTCAGCTGGTTTCTCTCAACACAGGAGGCCGGCTGGTCCACTTTGCCCACAGGTGGTCCAACATCACCACAGATACCTGGGTGCTTCAGATAGTGGTCCAACATCACCACAGATACCTGGGTGCTTCAGATAGTTCAAAAGGGCTATCTTCTTCATTTTCACCAGGTACCTCCCTCCTACTTTCCAGGGGAGCCTTCCAGACTCCCTCTGCACAGGGACTTACTCCTTCAGGAGTTGGCAAGTCTTGTTCAGGAACAAGCCGTGGAACCGGTGCCCCACCACCTGAAGGGTCAAGGGTTTTATTCCAGATACTTCCTGATTCCGAAAAGAACAGGAGGCCTCAGACCCATCCTAGACTGGCGAAACCTCAACAAGTTCCTTGCAAAGGAGAAGTTCAAAATGCTTACCCTTGGAATCCTGCTGCTCCTTAGATCTAAAGGATGCGTATACTCATATCCTTATTCATCCTGACCAGACAATACCTCAGGTTTGGTGTGGGCGGACAACATTACCAGTACAGAGTACTGCCTTTCGGCCTATCCTCCGCCCCCAGAGTGTTCACCAAATGCCTAGCAGTGGTGGCGGCCTATCTGAGACTTCAAGGTCTCTTTGTGTTCCCATACCTGGACGACTGGCTCATCAGGGCCCAGTCTGCCCAAGAAGCCACTCAGGCTACTCATCGCACTGTGGCTCTGCTCCAGCACTTGGGTTTTGTCATAAACTTCGCAAAGTCCACTTTGCTCCCCTCTCAAGATCTAGAATTCATCGGCGCCAGGTTGGACACTCTTCAGGCGCGGGCCTTCCTGCCTCTGGACAGGGCCCAGAGGCTCATGGATCTCGCCAGCCGCTTTCACAGCAATTCCCTGGTCTCGGCCAGGCAATTTCTGAGACTGCTCGGCCATATGGCTTCCACGGTCCATGTAACCCCCAATGCCCGCCTGAACATGCGACCTGCTCAATGGTGCCTTCGCAAACAATGGCATCAGGCCACTGGGAGCCTAGCGGACTCCGTACAGATCTCCGACCAGCTGGTCTCCTCTCTGCGATGGTGGCTTCATCTGCCAAACCTAGTGCTGGGGGTGACTTTTCAGCCCCCTACACATTCTCGGGTCCTGACGACCGATGCTTCTCTCCAGGGTTGGGGAGCACATTGCCAAGGGACTTGTACTCAGGGTCTCTGGACTCCTTGGGAGTCCGCTCAGCAGATCAACTTCCTGGAGCTCAGGGCCATCCGCCTAGCGCTCATAGCCTTCTCTCACCTTATTTCTCACCAGTCGGTACTTGTCCAGACAGACAATCAGGTTGCCATGTTCTACGTGAACAAACAAGGCGGAACCGGCTCCTTCCTTCTCTGTCAGGAAGCACAGAAGCTCTGCTCTTGGGCCGTCCATCACAACTTCGTCCTCAAAGCTGTCTATCTCCCAGGTCAAGAAAATTACCTGGCAGACAAACTGAGCAGGATCCTCCAACCGCACGAGTGGAGATTGGATCCGCTTGTGGTTCAGCGGATCTTTCTCCGGTGGGGCCTCCCCACCATGGATCTGTTCGCCAGTCCTCTGAACCGGCAGCTTCCCAGATTCTGCTCTCGACAGCCGCATCCTCTCAGGGTAGCGGCGGATGCTTTTCTGATTCCATGGTCCACAGGCCTCTTGTATGCCTTTCCACCCATGCCTCTGGTGTCTCGGACGCTCTTCAAAGTTCTCAGAGACAAGGCGTCGGTGATCCTAGTGGCTCCCCGGTGGCCGAGACAACCTTGGTTCCCGCTTCTGATGCAGCTGGCGGTGGACACCCCTCTTCCTCTGGGGTTTCAGCCCAACCTCCTCTCGCAGGATCAGGGGACGCTCCTGCACCCCAACCTTCGGTCCCTTCATCTGATGGCCTGGCTGCTGAAAGGGTAGTCCTTGCTCCTCTCCAGCTACCTCCAGATGTGGAAGAGGTCGTCTTGGCCTCCAGGAGGCCTTCCACCCGGAAGTCCTACGCTCTTAAGTGGCGTCGGTTCTCCGTCTGGTGTACTCAGCAGTCGCAAGACCCCCTTCTCCTGTTCAACATCAGTGGTCTTGCAGTACTTGCGTTCCCTTTCCAATCTTGGACTTAAGTCCAACTCGGTCAAGGTCCACCTCAGTGCTGTTTCTGCGCACCACCTACCGGTGGATGGTAGGCCTCTTTCCAGCCACCCTCTGGTGGCTCGTTTTCTCTGGGGCCTCCTTCTCCTTAAACCACCTTTGCGCCCGCCAGCCCCATACTGGGATCTCAATGTGGTTTTACAGCGGCTTACCTGTCCGCCTTTTGAGCCTATGGCTACCTGTCCTCTTCGTTTTCTTTCCTGGAAAACCTTGTTCTTGGTGGCCCTCACTTCTGCTAGACGCGTTAGTGAGCTGCAGGCCCTGGTATCTGATCCTCCTTACACTAGGTTCTACAAGAACCGGGTAGTCCTACGGACTCACCCTAAGTTTCTTCCTAAAGTGGTTTCCCCTTTTCACATCAACCAGGAGGTGGTACTTCCGACCTACTTTCCCAGGCCACACTCCAGCCGAGCTGAAATGGTCCTGCATACCCTGGACTGTAGAAGGGTGCTGAACTTCTACCTTGACCGTACGCGGGAGCACCGAAGGGCTGTTCAGCTCTTCGTGTCGTATGACCCCAACAAGTTGGGGCTCCCTGTCTCCAAGCGTACTCTGTCCATCTGGATTGCGGACTGCATCGCTTGGGCTTACGAGGCTGCGGGCCTCGTGCTGGAAGGTAGAGTCACCGCTCATCGTGTTCGGGCGAAGGCTACGTCAGTGGCTTACCTCCGCTCTGTTCCATTGGCAGACATCTGCCGGGCCGCTACTTGGTCTTCAAGCCAGACTTTTGCAGCCCATTACTGCCTGGAGAGGGAGTCCCGCAGGGACAGTGCTTTCGGACAGGCAGTCCTCTGTAACCTCTTCGAGGTATAGGCAACTCCTACCCTCCATCCCGGATGTTGGGCTACCGGTTGGAGACGTATTCAGAGAAGATTCCTTCCTTCTGTGCTGCTGAGCTAGAGGGAGCTCCTTTTTGTGCTTGAGGTCTCCGGTAGCCTTAAGCTTGGGAGTCCCATATGTGAGGACTGACTTCCTGCTTGGTCCTGGAGAAAGCGTAGTTACTCACCCTGTAACAGGTGTTCTCCAGGAGCAGCAGGAATCAGTCCTCACAACCCTCCCTCCTCCCCTTGGAGTTGCAGTTTTATGCTTTCTTTTTTGCTAATTTTTGCTGTCTTTTAGCTATGTCATCTGACTGAGCAAGATGGCACCCTTGGGCGGGAAGAGGACCGCGCATGTGCGCTGCAATTCCCAAAGGCTTTCTTTGAAAGCTGGGGAAAATTGCTCCGTGAGGGCTCCGTCGGCGCCGACGTCACTCATATGTGAGGACTGAATCCTGCTGCTCCTGGAGAACACCTGTTACAGGTGAGTAACTACGCTTTACTCACCTGTAACAGGTGTTCAACAGGGACAGCAGGAATCAGTCCTCACTACCCTCCCGCCTCCCCTGTTAAGTTGCTGTATTTTTGTTCTTCCCTTGCCATCTGCTTGGTAGGGCTCGAGCTAAGGGACCTGACTGAGCAAGATGGCACCTTTGGGCGGGAAGAGGACCACGCATGCGTGGTAGCAATCCCAAAGGCTTTCTTTGAAAGCTGGCGAATTGCTCCGTGCGGGCTCCGTCGGTGCCAACGTCACCCATAAGTGAGGATTGATTCCTGCTGTCCCTGGAGAACCCCTGTTACAGGTGAGTAACTACGCTTTTCCTGAAGTCTAAGACCCTCGCTTTTGAATGGATTTTATCAACCCTAATCCTAATACCCATCTGGTGATCACTGGATGCGAGATGACATCAGAAACACTTTTACCATTGGTAAGCACCAAGTCCAGTATGGCACTTTCATATGTGGGTTCTGTTACCAGTTGCCAGAATAGTTCTCCCTGTAGAGAATATAGAATCTCCTTACTTCCAGATGATACTGCAGCAGGGATGTGTCAATCAACATCTAGCATATTGAAATCACCTATCAGTAGCACTTCTTTCATGGCACTACTACGTATGTCTTCTATTAAATCCCTGTCCCCCTCTTCTCCCTGTGAGGGAGATCTGTAATCTCCAGGAACAAGCAGGAATGAGTCTTCACATATGGGTACGTCGGTACCAACGGAGTCTGCGTGGGAACGCTTCCTAGCGTCCAATCAGAAAGACTTTGGAAGCATCCCACCACGCCTGCGTGCTGCCTTCCCGCCTTCCCAACTGCCTCTCCTCAGTTTTTGTTTTTCCGCGGAGCCGGCAGGACGTCCTCCTGTTACCGCAGAAAATTCATCTTTTATTTTTTAGTTTTCTTGTGGTCGCGGCTGCCTTTCCCGACGCCACCGGTACCGCCGGTGTTTCTTTTTTCTTTTCTTGTAAAATTTTCCTTTTTAAGGAATATTTTTTCCTTCCTAGTGTCTCACGGTTTTTCAGGCTTGCTAGGCCTCTCCACTTTCCTTCATGGAACCGCCAGCCACTATCCCCAAGAAATGTACAAACTCTGGCGGTACAACCTTAATTTTGGACACTCACAATTGGTGTCTAACCTGTTTGGGTCCTGACCATTTTCCTCCGGAGTGTTCCTCCTGCAATACTATTGTGAGAAGAAGTTTTCCACATCGAGTTTCCCTCGACACGCGGTCCCCATCCAACTTCAGGGTACCGACCATATCTTCTTCTACACAGGATCAGGTAACCCAAAAACAGTCTGTTAAGACTAGCCAGTCCTCGAGTGGCAAATCTCATGCACAGCATAGAGATGCCTCCGGCCTTGCCCTCGAGAATCCACTGGTTTCAAAACCCCGGTGGGAGTCTTCGGCCTCCAAAACCCGTGTGGGGTTTCAGGTTGTTCCTGAGGTTCACTCCTCACAGAACATACCTGAGCCATGCCTGGTGGTGGCATTCGCTTTGAGCGGTACCAATACCCCGGCATCGGCAATGGTGTTGGATGTAAAATTCCTCATCAAGGATCGTCGTCTGGCGTCCTCGGTACCTAAGGGGCCGTTGGATACGCTACAGACTGACCTTCCAATATCGGTATCGTCCCCGGTACCGATACTAGTACCGACGTCGGTACCTTCCAGACGTGCATCGATAGACTCGCTTCCTTTGATGCCGAGTCTGGAATCGATCTCCAGTCTGGAGGACTGGGTACTGACTCGCCTTGGTACCAACGCCTGATGGTACCGAAGGCTCGGTTCCGAGGATTTGGATCCGGCACTCTCGGTGTCTTGGATGCCGTTAGAGTTGCCACCGGCTGGCCTTCATCCACCGGTATCGGATACGGTACCGAAGCCGGTACCGTTATCCACAATACCATTGCCGTCGGTGCCTTCCATGCTTCTCTCATCAGGCTCGCTTCCCTCGATACCGAGTTTGGAATCGATCCCTAGCATGGACGATGTGCTACTGACGGTCGCTGGTCCAGACGTCCGGCAGTCCCGGCGACCATCCTCTAAGGATCCCAGACTGCACAATTCAGGATCTTCTATCCCTATGAACTTGGATATATCCCTCGGTGCCAATGCTAGTTCTTCATCAGATCTAGCCTATTCAAAGGAAGTTCTTTTCAGGCTTTCCTCCGGGATATGGCAAAATCACTTGCCATTTCTATTCCTGGACAGGATCCTACACAGGGGAATACAGGATCCTTCTATATTCCTGGCAAAGCAAAGGAGAACATCATGCTTCCTTTGCATCATTCCTTACAGGATCTCCTTCTAGGAATGTGGGAAGCTCCTTTAAAGGTACCCCCACCTTCCAGAGCAACTGATCTTCTGTATCAGGTGCCCCCCTCTCCAGGGTTTCAAAGGACTCAACTTCTTCATCATTCCATTGTAGTAGAATCAGCAATGAGGCGGGTGAAGAGTACAAAAAAGCACTCTTCTTATCCACCAGGTCGTGAGTCTAAGACACTAGATGCCTTTGGACGTCAAACCTTCCAGGCATCTATGCTTTCAGCAAGAATTCTCTCATATATTTTTATATGGGTCTATCTCTTGAGGAGGTCACAAAGAAATTACATCTTTTGACTCCTTTTCTTCCAGAGCCCAAGAGTGCAGACTGTTCCTCACTGGTTAGTCATGCTCAGAATATCTCTAGGTTTCTTACTCGTGCTTCCCTAGACTCCTTTGAGTCTGTTAGCAGGACTTCTGCTATAGCTATAGGGGCACGACGTAAAGCCTGGCTTCAAGCTTCAGACTTAGATAAATGGGCACAAGTTAGACTGGGAAATACTCCATGCACTGGAGAAAATCTCTTTAACAAGGAGTCCTTACTCCAGGTTGCTCAGTTAACAACTGACTGTCCTGTTTCTAGAGGCTATCCTACGCCTTCTGCTTTCCCAGTAGGTAGGAAATGTCCTACCAAACTTTCTTCCCCTAGGGGGAGAAGGTTTTATCCATCATCTGCCCATCACACAGATGTTCCCAAACAGGGGAAACATCGCCCTGGTCTGAAGAATCCACAACCTCAACAGGGTCAACAAACCCAGCAGTCGCAGGGTTTCAAATAGACCATTGTCCCTCTTGGTTGGTGGTTAGGGTGGCAGTCTGCTTCTTTTCACTTGAAGTATCTGCACCAATTTTCATCCTAACTCTCCTAGATATCTCTTCATGAGACATCTTTTCTCTAACTCTAAGAGTCTTATGATGCTAATGCCCATTCTTAACAGATTTTCCTTTTCCTCTTGGAGGAAACAGAGGTAACAGCTATCAATAGACAGTTGTTTCCCTGTACTGCCATGTATCATCTCATCGGTCAGAGACTTCCTCCATAGTCGGTCTCTTGCAACTCTGTCTTACCTCCCTCTTCCTATAACATTGGTTTGTAAGAGGGACTCTTTAAACTGGTAAGCCTATGGTCCTCTACCTGTTCTACAGGGGGATTTCTCCTTTTTGGAATTGTTCCCCCCCCCTTGTTACCTTAGGGCAGCTCATCAGACTATAGGAAATCCTACCATGTCTGTTCTTTCTTTTTCCCAATCCAAAAAAGAAAGAGGAAAAACAAGTTTTTCCACGCTGCCCTGGTAGTTGCTGCACATACAGCAATTCCTAGTGGTTAAGCCACTGGTTTTGTTCACTACACAACCAGGGCTTCCCCTCCACTAGCAATCCTCCTAGCCTTACTGCTAGGTCCCAAACTGGTTAGTAGCCTCGTTTGGGAAACCCTATCATCACAGTTTGGTTGGTTACCTTCTATTCTTTGCCCCCTTGTCGTGGCAGAATAGCTGGTCGCCTACTGGCTTTCCACAGCCAGTTTTTTCTTCTAACCAACCTGCAGCATGCTCTCTGCATCTCTACAGAGTAGCTTTGCACTTTGGCTCTTGCTAGAGAGCATCAGTATCTGGTCTAGCAGATAACCTCAGATGGTTAGGAGGGGTCCCCCAGTCATGTTCCATGTCTGGCAGGTATTTCCTACCCTTACCATCTCATCTTAAATCTCTTTTGAGGCATAAGCCTCAGGCCTTTCATTCCGTGAAAACCTCAAGGAGGGCCAATTCCCTGAGTTGGCCCATATCTCCTTGAATCTTCTAGTCAGAGATAAGCTTCTTCAAAGAAAGCTAGAGGATGCCCAATACCCATCTTGACCTCATAGGTGGGTCACTAGGGTATCTTCCTCCAGCGGCGTCCTCTATCCATTCTCCATACTGCAATTCTGGAGAGATCTGCCCATAACTGCCCGTATAAAATACAAACTATCAGTAACAACATTCAAACTCATACACAACATAGCACCATCATACCTCAACAACCTCATAAACGCCCAACCCCTATCCAGAAATAGAAGAATTTGCAACGCAAACACCCTATGCATACCAACCAGTATCAGATCAGCCAAAGCATGCACAAGTAAGCGAGCATTCACGTACACAGCACCCACCATATGGAACCAACTGCCAGCAGACTTGAGATCAATCGACCTGAAAGACTTTAGAAAAAAGTTAAAAACGTACCTCTTTAACGAGGTATATGATCCGACTTAAACAATACCTAAGAACCAAAACAAACATACCTAAATTGTTTAGTATAACTCTCCTATTTATGGAACCAACATAAGCGTAGTCACATGGCTCTTCTCATGTAAATTTGTATATATGTTACTCATATATTCTACACATGTTACTTCTATTGTATATATGTTACTAGGTAATTTATCATATGTTAACCCTAATGTTCTTCACCCGAATATCAAATGTAAATTTGTAACTCACACAGCTGTAACCCATAGTTATGTTTGACGTGCAAGTTATCCGCTTCTGATCACTGGAAGTAGTGGTATACAAATGAAAATAAATAAATAAGTCTGGACTTCCTGTCTGCAGACTGAAGTTATCTTCTGCAATTTTCACGTAGGCCATCCTGGTTATCCAAGAGCTCAAATTCTGTAAAGACTTCAGACTCTTCTTGTCAGGGAAACCTTTCCTCTGACTCTACCAGTCATAACCAGGAAAAGAGGATTCTATATATATCTCTTCAAGCAGGTATCAACCTTCTTGCTGTCAAATACATCTTCCTCTCTCCCTAGAGGGGATGAGGTTTATTTTTATTTATTTTATTTATTACAATTTCTTATATACCGCACTATTCGACATCAGCGCGGTTTACATTAAAACAAAAGGACCAGAACAACAGGCTGTTCGGTTTTACAGAGAACAGGTGTACAAACTTGGATAACATGGGTGAACTATTTACATAAAATATCTACGAGTAGGCGTGATGACAAAGCTCTAGAGGTAACATGTGGTTACTTTCTTTGGTGGGGTTATCTATGCTTCATTGCTGACTGAGTAGTACTTGAGGAACAGGTGATATTTGAGTGCCTTCCTGAACTGAGCTAAGTCAACGATAGCACGAATGTCAGATGGTAGAGCATTCCAGCATCTTGGGGCGAAAAATTTGAAGGCCCTATTCGCCGTTGTCAGGTTGCATTTTGTCAGGGACTTCGGAATTATTAGAGAGTTTAAAGCTGTTGGTCTTCTGGATCTATTAGGTGACACGGTGTGAATGAGCTCTGTAAGTGAGGAGGATGAGAGACCATTGATGGCCTTGAAGGTCAGGAGTAAGGTCTTGAAAACAAGCCTTCCGTGTATGGGGAGCCAGTGAAGCTGCTTCAGGATAGGCGTCACATGGTCACTCCTAGAGGCTCCATGGAGGACCCTTGCTGCAGCATTCATGGCAAGCTGTAGCAGGTTCAAGGTAGATTGTGGGAGGCCTTGTAAAATGGCGTTGGCATAGTCGAAGTGGGGTAAGATTAGTGCTTGGTATATAGTCCGGAAGTCATCTGGATCTAATAAGGAACGCAGATGCCTGAGTGTACGGATCTTGAAGTATATTGCTTTTACTATATTTCCTATGTGTGATTTCATATCAAGACGTTGGTCCAACGTGACCCCAAGGTCTTTTGTCTGCAGATCCGCTTCCTTAACTCTTACATGGGATGGTGGAGTAAAATTGGGGTCTCTCTTGATGAAGAGTACCTCAGTTTTTTTGTGTTGAATATGGAGGTTTTGAGATTGGAGCCATTCTGAAACTGCGTTGAAGCATTCTATCAGGAGGGAAAGGTCCATTTGATCCGTAGAGAACGGCATGTATAATAGTATATTGTCTGCATATATCAAACAGTTCACATTGAAAGATCTGATGATACTGCAGATGGGCTGCATGTATATGTTGAACATGAGTGATGATAGAGAGGAACCTTGCGGTACACCTTGTGTTTGATGGAAGGGTTTTGATTCTTCTGATCCGGATTTTACATGTTGCAATCTTCCGGCAAGATATGATTTGCACCATTCGAGTGCAGTGCAGCAGACGCCCTTCTCTTTCAGTCGCCTGAGGAGGAGTTCATGACTTACTGAGTCGAATGCTGCAGCGATGTCTAAGAAGATAAGCACAAAACCTTGCCGGATGTTGTCGATGCCTGTGATTATATTATTGAAGAGGGTGGTAAGGAGGGTTTCTAATCCATGAGACTCTCTGAACCCATGTTGGCACTGGTCTAGAGGGGCTGTAGAGTCTATATGATCTTGGATTTGTCTTTGTACCTCTTTCTCGATTATCTTAGCTAGGAGAGGAATACTAGTTATGGGCCTGTATGAGTCGATCCTTTGGGGGTCTAGTTTGGAGTTTTTTAAGAGAGGTCTAATGGATGTATGTTTGAGTGCTGTGGGGAAAGATCCGGTTATAAAAGATAGGTTCATAAGTCTTGCGATGAAAGGACTGAACTCACTGCGTAGCTCCTTTATCCAAAATGCTGGGCAGGGATCAGTTTGAGCCGTGGTGGTATTGAGAGATGTGATTGTGTCCTCAATGTGTTTTGCAGATGGTGTGGAGAACATAGGTAGAGACATTAGGCAGGTTGGTTCTTGTGAAGAGGCTTCTGAAACCTTATCTGTCTGTAGAAGTTTAGACTGCAGGTAGTCGGCAAATTTTTGTAGATGAATCTCATCATGTTGCTCAGGAGAAGGTTCCTTTGAAAGGGATTTGACTAAATTGAAAAGATCCCGTGATTTGTTCAGTGATCTTTTGAGAGTATCGGTGTGAAATTGCTTTATTTTGGCCTTGATTGCCTCTTGGTGAATTGATAAGTGGAGTTTGTAAGCTGTCTGATCCTCAATGGAGAATGATCGGCGCCATCGTCTCTCAAGTCTTCGTAGATGTGTAAGAGAAGACCGCAGCTCAGGGGAGAACCATGGAGCAGAGTTTCTTTTCCTTGAGGTGTTATTGGGGTGCAGTCGTTGTGCAATGGCATTAAGGTTGCTGTTCCAGGAGGAAATCAGATCTTCGAGGTTGAGAGTTGTGTCGTTGAGGAGTGGGTGGGTCTCAGACAGGATGAGTTCTCTGTTGAACGGTCGAAAACTTCTTGTTGACGTTCTTGAGGTGCTGTTCAATCTTCTGTTGTCCTGTGGTTGCTTGTTGTTAATGGGTATCTGGAGATTGATTAGTTTGTGGTCTGACCAGGGTACAGCGGTAACAGACATCACAAGGTCGCAGCTTTGTTCAAAGACAGACTGTGGAGCAAACACCAAGTCGAGAATGTTTCCCTTTATATGCGTGGGTTCATTGATTATTTGCTTGTATCCTAGATCTTTAATGGCCTCGAGGAGGGTGGATGCCTGATTTTGATGCAATGACGGGAGATTGAAATCTCCCATTATCCAGTTTGGAGTATTAGGATTGTGGATGTTGGCAGCTAGGTCTACAATGGTAGGGAGGTCGTTCGGGGAAGCTGAGGAGGTTCTGTATAGCAGGTTGATAGAGCACTGTTTGTTTGCAATGGAAATTATATCAAAGTTGTTAGTGCTAGAGGAGTCTGTCGTGTGCAAGTGAAGGTCTGACTTGGAGAGTATGAGCGCTCCTCCTCCTTTCTTGTTTTCTCTGTCGTGTGTGTATAGAGAAGTTGGGGGGTAGGAGTTGGTTGAGAAGGACATTTGTCTTCAAATGATAACCAGGTTTCAGTGATTATGAGTATATCCAGATCATAAAGGGAAATTATGTCTAGGATGACCGGCCATTTCTTACGAATTGAACGTGCATTTATGAGGGCACATTTTAGGCTTCGGGAAAGCGGGGCTTCCTCTTGTTTAGATGTCTTAGATTGTTGGATTGCGATGTGTATCAAGTGAGAGTGACACTTGTGAGCATCACCTCCTGGATAATGGTATGGGGGCCCTGACCATCTCTTTCCATGATTCTTAAGGATGGGGATTTGATTGTATGAAGGGGAAAGGTCTGTGAGAAGGGGAAAGGTCTGTGAGAAGGTAAAAACTGACAAAGGCAATGATGTGGAAGGCCATTTGTACACTTAGATTGGGCGTGTTTGAAAGAGACGTGTGGGTGGATAAGTCGTTTAAATAATGCTGTTTAAGCGTGCTGGTCAATGCGTCGATTTGACTGTTGGAATGAACTATAAATAATTAGCTAAGCTAAGCATCATAGATAGATATAAACATATGGCATGGATATAGATCAGAAAACATGTATAATTACAGGCAAATAATGTAATTGCAAAGCAAAGGTATATATACTGACATTTCACATAAGCAGACAATTTTCAACCATTAGTGATTACCACAGTGATGAAATAGTGATGATATGGCGTTTTAGTCCGGAGATGGGCATGACATATATATATAATTAGCAGAGACCCGCTGGGCAGGGTCTAACGTATATTAATGGCTATGAAGACGTTCAGGGTAAAGTACCTGTTTAGCTCTTAGCTGATTATGCTATGATCTGGACTGTCTTTCTTAATTCAGCTTACTGGACTGCGTTTGGTCCCCACCTAAGGGGCCACGCCAAAGGGCCCTCTGGCGAGGCCCTCAGGCGCGGGACCGCCTGACGGCGGCTTCTTTTGTTTGGTGGCTGGCTCCTCCTCCTCCTCCTCCCACAGCCCCGATTTGGGCTGGTGATCCCCGAGTTCTATAGACATCTCTCCATCCATACACCTGGAGACAAGTGTCTATATACCGGCATATTCATATAGGTATATATAGCTATATATAGATACATATATATACTTATCTATATTTATCTGTGTGTTTTTCTGCCCATAGATATCTCTTTATACATATATGCATATATACCCTATGGGTGTATATATTTACAGATATAATGAGAGATGTTTTTTGATAGATAAGTAGATGGATACAGATCTATCTCTCTGTTAGGTTCAGATATCCTTACATCTCTACCTGATCCTGACAGATGGGCACTACTCCTATCAATGCTGTGCCAACATATTTAGGGGACTACACTATAACCACTTCCTGTGGTAATTAACAAATTTTTTCCTTACCATAACCTTTTTAGGTTTAGGTACTCCTGAAGCTCTCCATGTCCCTTTTTTCTTTCCTAATTAACCCCATTTAGGAAAGACATTGCGGAGCTTCAGTTACTCTAAAGCTTAACGCTCCTGAGTCTGTCCTTCCTTCTTATCAGATACAAGGGTCTCCACACCCTTTCTCCCCTACATGGACTGCTTCCAACCCCAGTCCAGTTGAGCCAGACTCATTTATTCTCTTGGTCCAAGGATTGTACTATTTTTGGACCAAACCAGCTTACGCTTACTTCAATAGTATCTTCTGAGTCTCTGCTGAAGCTCTACCTCTTATACTACCCCAGTTTTCTTTCCCTGGGGCTGTTCTCACCCTGAAGGGTTCTGACCTCCACTTGTTTTTTCTACTTTGTTACCTCTACTTCTCAGTGTTACCTCTACTTCTGTACGCATTCACTGGCTCTTCTAACAGATCCATATCTACCTCAGTGGACTTGTGCAGTGCCAACAAGGGAGGCCCAGATCACAATATTATATTACTAAATGCTCTCTATACAGGGTCTTCCCCTTTTGAAGCCCTGTTCTAACCAACTGTTCCACAGCTCCTTTGCTGTATTTAACTCCTACCCTCCATTCCCAGGATGCCTGAGGTACTGAGGAATGGCATGGCTCGTTCTAGACTTGCAACATGCTAGGACTCCCTCTGGGCATCTGAGCTTGGGAGTCCCCATATGTGAAGACTCATTCCTGCTTGTTCCTGGAGATAGCACAGTTATTTACCTGTAACAGGTGATCTCCAGGAACAAGCAGGAATGAGTCTTCACATATGGGTATCGTCGGTACCGACGGAGCCTGCGCGGGAACGCTCCCCAGCGTCCAAAAGGAAAGCTTTTGGGAGCATCCCACAGCGCCTGCGTGCTGCCTTCCCGCCTTTCCCAACCGTCTCTCTCCAGTTCTTTTTTCCGCGGAGCCAGCAGGTCGTGTTTCCTGTCACCGCTGAAGAATTTCTTATTTTCTTTAGTCGCGTGTCTGCCTTCTCGAGGACCGGTTCCACCGGTCTCTTTTCTTTCTTACAAAACATTTTTTTTTTCTTTCTGCTTCAGTGCATTTTCTTCTGTGGCCCTAGGCCTACAGTCTTTTTCCTCATGGAAAAGCCCGCCTCCGGGTTTAAAAAGTGCACAAAGTGCAGTGGCACTATTTCTGTCACAGACACCCATGACTGGTGTCTAAAATGTTTAGGTCCTGATCATTCCATCGCGGATTGTGAGTCCTGCTCCATGATGTCTAAAAGAGGGTTACAGAATCGGGCAGCCAAGCTCAGTACCCTGTTTCCCTCCGATGCAGCTTCTGTGGCATCGACGTCTTCCAGGGCTGCTTCTTCATCCCATGGATCTCAGGTAACAAAACTTAAGTCCGGTCGGTCCTCAAAGGGTACATCTCCCTCTAAGTATCGAGATGTACCCGAACTTATTATTGAGGAATCCACACCGGCAAAATTACCCCGGCGGGAGGCTCCGGCTTCCAAAGCATTATCTATGGGGTCACAGGTTGACATTGATGGCACGGCCTTGACTGATCACCTGTTACAATGTTCTGGGGTACCGGCGGTTCCCGGTACCGACATCCAGACATTGGTGGCGTAGATGGATCAGAATATTCTGACCATGCAGCGGGCTATTATGGCCTTCATACAAGCTGCGACGCCCTCGGTACAACAACCTCCGTTGTCGATACCGATTCCGGTTCCGGATCCAGCTTGGTTCCGATACCAGTACCGCTTGCATCGGCATCAGCATCGAAAGCAGCGATACGGTATCAAGTGATGCCTGTTAGTACCGATTCGGTACCAATGACTCCCGATGTCGATACCCCTCGGTACTCGTATCGGGCTCTGCGAGAGCATCCAGACAGTCGATACTTCGATTCCTCTGAAGAATCTGATGCATCAGAGGTTTCCATCGAAGCATTGGAGATCCGTCCTCAGGAACCCTCTTCTCCAAAAAGGAGAATGTCTCCTCCTGAAGACTTGTCTTTCCAGGACTTCATCAGGGAGGTGGCCAGAAGCCTGTCCATTGCAGTAGCCTCTGAAACTGAGCCCAGAGCCAAAAAATTGGATATTCTTCAATATCCTAAGGCTCCTAAAGAGGCAGCCATTTTACCAATACATGAGATTCTTTATGACCACATGTTAGGTATATGGGAAACTCCTCTTACCACCTCTCCTTTTTCTCGCAGGTTGAACACTATGTATCGTGTTCCTCCTTGTCCTGGATTTCATAAGACTCAGCTTCCTCACCACTCTATTGTGGTAGAGTCTGCTATGAAAAAAATCAAGAGTACAAAAAGACACTCCTCTGCTCCTCCAGGAAGAGAATGCAGAACCTTAGATGCTTTTGGCAGGAAAATCTTTCAGGCCAGTATGCTTGTAGCCAGAATCAACTCCTATAGTCTCTATATGGGGATGTTTCTAAAAGAGGTTACAGATCATCTACACACCTTATCTCCTTTTATGTCAGAAGATAAGAGAGAAGAATATATTACCTGGCTTAAACATGCACAAGATGTATCCAAGTTTTCCAACCGTGCAGCCTTTGACTCCTTTGAGGGTGCCAATAGAGCTTCGGTATTGCTATAGGCGCACTCAGAGTAGCTTGGCTACAAGCCTCTGATTTGGAATCCTGGGTACAGGATGGTCTGGGCAACCTTCCCTGTACAGGGGAAAACCTGTTTGGCAAAGATTGGCAAGCAAAAGCCACCCAGATGGATGCTGAAAATTCTGCTTTAGATAGACTCTCAAAGTCTACTACTACTCCTTTCAAAAAGAGGTTATTCAAGAAAGGATCTTTCCCAAAAAAAGGGACATTTGCTTCTGGTTATGGTCAGACCTCTTCTCAGGGTCGTTTTGCTACAAAGAGGCAGCAACAACCAAAACAGGCCAAGCCTCAGGCTGCAAGGACTGCTACGGCCCAACAGCCTCAGCCTCCTCAGGGCCTTTGACTTTCCACTAGAGAACTTAGCTTTTCTGGCTCTAGAACATCCAGAGCCTCTCACCATCCCAGGAAGGTTAGCTCACTTTGCTCCCAGATGGGAACAAATCACAGCAGAGCACTGGACCCTCTCCATTATAAGGGAGGGATGCAAACTACATTTCTTAAACCTTCCTCCTCACACCATGGTGAAACAGTTCAGCTCTCCAACTTCTCTTCTCGACCTTCTAGGTCAAGAGATTGCTACCCTTCTTGCCCAAGGGGCAATAGAAGAAGTACCCCTTCTTCAACAGTGCTCAGGGTTCTACTCCCCCTATTTTCTCATTCCAAAGAAAACAGGAGGCTACAGACCCATCCTAGATCTCAGAGAGTTGAACAAGTTTCTATACAAGGAGAAATTCAAGATGATTTCTCTTGGTACTCTCCTTCCATACCTCCAGAGTCAGGACTGGCTTTGTTCTCTAGACCTCAAGGATGCGTACACCCATGTCCTCATCCATCCAACACACAGAAGGTTCCTTCGGTTCCTTTACCAAGGAAAGCACTACCAATACAGAGTGCTTCCTTTCGGTCTGGCCTCTGCTCCAAGAGTGTTCACAAAATGCATGGCAGTGGTAGCTGCATTTTTACGCACTCTGGGGATATTCATATTCCCATATCTGGACGACTGGCTCATCCGAGCTCCATCCCAGTCAGAGGCCCTGACCTCCCTGGCCTGCACAGAGCATCTTCTTCAGTATCTGGGACTGGTGATCAATATTCCCAAATCCCATCTCACCCCTACTCAGTCCCTAGAGTTCATAGGGGCCTTACTGGATACTACAACTGCAAGAGCCTATCTTCCCCAGGCCCGTTGCCTACGCTTGGTGCAGTTAGCCTCCCAGATTCAGTTAAAATCCCATTTAACTGCTCGAGAGATGCTACAACTCTTAGGCCACATGGCATCCACAGTGCATGTGGTTCCTTATGCTCGCCTTCACATGAGGGCAGCTCAGTGGACTCTATCCACCCAATGGACCCAGGCATCAGGTTGCCTGTCAGACAAAATAGCAACCTCCAGTCGCCTCTTTTGGTCCCTCCACTGGTGGAAATCCACTCAAAATCTGTTGTTGGGGTCCCCCTTTCAAAAGGTGCTACCCCAAATAACCCTTACAACAGATGCCTCTCCAAAGGGTTGGGGAGCTCACCTTCAAGATCTCTCCACTCAGGGCATCTGGTCTGCACAGGAGACATCTCTCCATATCAACCTCTTAGAGCTCAGAGCAATCTTCTTGGCTCTCAGAGTATTTCACACCCTGCTCAGCTACAGGACAGTCCTCATCCAATCGGACAATCAGGTAGCCATGTTCTTTGTGAACAAGCAGGGGGGGGGACAGGCTCTCTGTCGCTTTGCAACGAAGCTCTGAGATTGTGGGCCTTCGCCAGAGAGCATCAAATCCATCTCATGGCAGTGTATCTTCCAGGGGTTCAAAACTCTTGGGCAGACAGACTCAGTCGAGTTCTGCTTCCACACGAATGGTCCCTCCATGGGGACCAGATAGCCAGGATTTTCCGGATTTGGGGTACCCCAGACATAGACCTATTTGCAAGTCCGTGGAATGCCAAACTTCCCCAGTTTTGTTCCAGGATTCCGTGTCAGGGAGTTCAGGCCAGGGATGCCTTCCTCCTTCACTGGGGGCAAGACTTCCTCTATGCCTTTCCACCTATTCCCCTCATCCCCAAGACTCTGTTCAAGCTTCAGAGAGACAAGGGGTCTGTGATCCTCATAGCACCACATTGGCCACGCCAAGTGTGGTACTCTCTACTTCTGCATCTCTCTCAAGCTCCCTCCCTGGACCTGGGGTCTGCTCCAGATCTCCTCTCCCAAGAGGAGGGAACCCTGTGGCATCCAAATCCTCAGTCTCTTCATCTCAAAGCCTGGTTGCTGAAGGCCTAGACCTTCAAGATTTACACCTGTCTCAGCAAGTGAAGGATATCCTTCATGCTTCTAGAAAGCCTTCCACCAGACGCTCTTATGCTTTTAAATGGAAAAGGTTTTCCATTTGGTGTGCAGAAAATGGTCTTAACCCTTCTGCAATACCTTTGAATTCGTTACTGGATTATTTGCTGCATTTATCCCATGCAGGCCTTAAGACAAATTCAATCAGGGTCCATTTGAGTGCTATTGCAGCATCCCTGAAGCCTCTTAATGGACAACCTATTTCCTCTCATCCTCTTATAGCAAGATTCATGAGAGGCCTTCTTTTAACTAAACCTCCCATTAGACCACCTCCAGTGGCATGGGACTTAAATCTGGTTCTTGGCCAGCTTATGAAGCCACCCTTTGAACCCTTAGCCACTACCTCCTTGAAATTCCTTTCCTGGAAGGTTATTTTTCTCATTACACTCACCTCAGCTCGCCGTATCAGTGAGTTACAAGCTCTAGTGGCTAATCCTCCTTATACAAGGTTCCATCATGACAAGGTAGTTCTCAGAACTAATCCACACTTTATGCCTAAAGTGGTCTCACCTTTTCATATGAACCAGGAGGTATATTTACCTGTCTTCTTTCCAGGACCTCATGCATCAAGTGCAGAGAGGAGTCTTCATACCCTGGATTGCAAAAGAGCACTTGCTTTCTATTTACAAAGAACACAGCAACATAGAAAGTCCCCTCAACTTTTTGTTGCTTTTGATCCTTCCCATTTAGGACTTCCAGTCTCTAAGAGAACTCTGTCCAATTGGATTGCTCAGTGTATTTCCTTCGCCTACCAGAGTAAGAACCTTTCTCTGGAAGGCCATGTCACAGCTCACAAGGTGAGGGCCATGGCAGCCTCTATGGCTCATCTAAACTCTGTGTCCATCGACCAAATCTGTCGAGCAGCCACCTGGGCCTCGGTTCATACCTTCACAGCTCATTACTGCTTGGACAAGGATTCCCGCCGGGATGCCTTGTTTGGTCAGGCTGTTCTCAAACACCTGTTCCATACCTAATCAACTCCTGCCCTCCATCCCTGACTGGATGCCTGAGATTCATAGGTGGAGATGGAGCCCTTCCAGGGACTCGCAATCTGGGTGATTTCCCAGGCATCTCTAGCTGGGGAGTCCCCATATGTGAAGACTCATTCCTGCTTGTTCCTGGAGATAGCACAGTTACTTACCTGTAACAGGTGATCTCTGGGAACAGCAGGAATTAGTCTTCACAACCCTCCCACCTCCCCTAGGAGTTGTATCTCTCTATCTATCTTTCCTTTCCTCTCTCTCTCTCTCTTTGTCTCAGCTTTAAAACTCGAACTGGAGAGAGATGGTTGGGAAAGGTGGGAAGGCAGCGCGCAGGCGCTGTGGGATGCTCCCAAAAGCTTTCCTTTTGGACGCTGGGGAGTGTTCCCGCGCAGGCTCTGTCGGTACCGACGATACCCATATGTGAAGACTAATTCCTGCTGTTCCCAGAGATCACCTGTTACAGGTAAGTAACTGTGCTATCTCTGGGAACAGCAGGAATAAGTCTTCACAACCCACCCACCTCCCCAGGTGGTGTTATTTCTCTATCTCTGTCTTTCCCTTCTCTGCTCTCTCTCTCTCTCTCTCTCTTTGTCTCAGCTTTAAAACGTAACTGAGGAGAGGCAGTTGGGAAGGCGGGAAGGCAGCACGCAGGCGTGGTGGAATGCTTCCAAAGGCTTTCTGATTGGATGCTGGGAAGCGTTCCCGCGCAGACTCCGTCGGTACCGACGTACCCATATGTGAAGACTTATTCCTGCTGTTCCCAGAGATCACCTCTTACAGGTAAGTAACTGTGCTTATCACACCAATGCAAATAGATTTCCCTTTTCCTCTTTCTAGTTTAACCCACAGTGCCTCCTTATTCCCTTTTAAACCCTGTAATTCTATAGCTTTAATATTATTTTTTACATTTAGTGCCACTCCTCCTTCTCTCCTTCTTCCTACCCTCTCCTTCATGAATAAAGTATAGCCTGGTATAATTACATAGGTAGAAAATGGCCAGGAGGAAAAATGTGGTAAGAGTGCCTGTGTGTAAGTCTTTAGTGAGTCCTCGTTTGGAGTTCTGCATGCAATTCTGGAGAGTGCACTTTCAAAAAGAGATACACAGGATGGAGTTGTTCCAGAGGGCAGCTACTAAAATGGTCAGTGGTCTTCATTGTAAAGATCTCAATATGCATACGTTGGAATTAAGGTAGAAGAGGAGCAATATGATAAAGACACTTAAATACCTCCCTGACATAAATGTACAGGAGGTGGCCCTCTTCCAGTTAAAAGGAAACTCTGGAAAGATGAAAGAGAATAAGATTCGGGAGTAATCTGAAAAAAATATTTCTTTATGGAACGGGTAGTGGATGCTCGGAATAGCCTTCCAATGTACGGGGTGGACATGAAAACAATCTGAATTCAAGAAAGCATGGGATAAGTACAGTCAAACCTCGGTTTTCATTTGCCCCGGTTTTCATACGCTTCGGTTTTCAACGTCTTTTCTGACTGAGATTTTGTCCCGGTTTTCATGCATTGCTTCGGTTTTCAACGTCTTTTGACTGAGATTTTGTCCCGGTAGCAGGGAAGAAAAGCTGTCAACGTAAGCAGGAGATGTTGCATGAATGTGGGAGGCAGTTCTTTCTCTTGCAGGGTACGTCTGAAGCTATATCATTAAGATTTTCTGCCATTCTGAAGTATTGAGCAGATAATGTAAAGGTATTTTAATGGACTGAATTCAATGTGATTCCGAAGAGAGCTGGGCACAGCAGCTTGTCAGGGGTGGCTAAGGCCAGATGTTAACATACTGTACTGTACAGTACTGTACTTAGCTTGCTTTCAGTGATGTTAAATGTTCATTTATCCATTTCATTAGTCATTTATATTTATTTCTCATTGTTTTCTGTATGTAAAAATATAGTTATTCTCTATAAAATGTATTTTTGTGAATATTTTTGGGTGTCTGGAACGGATTAATTGGATTTACATTATTTCTTATGGGAAATATTGCTTCAGTTTTCATACGTTTCGGTTTTAGTCAGACTTTTTCGAACGGATTGATCATGAAAACCGAGGTTTGACTGTACAGAGAATCTCTGAGGGGAGAGAAAGGCATTGTAGAACTTGAATTTTCTTATGGATGGGAAGGCTGGATAGGCTGCTTTCTGCATTTACATGGCTGTCCAGATTTTATATGATCAAAAAAAGTGCTGACTTCTCCAACTGAATACTGACCCCTTAATTTTAACCCACATCTGTATTGGTAACACTACAAAAATAAAGCAAACCCGGCACTGAGGTCTGTAGGTAGAAAGAGTACAGGTGCGATACCGGAGACAAATGTGATTTTCAGGGAGAGAAAAAAATCACCTTTTTCTGGGGACCAGACAGACAAGAAAAAAGGAGACTGAGCAATATGGCACCCTTGGGCGGGAAGGGGACCGCGCATGCATGGTAGCATTCCCAAAGGCTCTCTTTGAAAGCTGGGGAAATGCTCCGCGAAGGCTCAGTCGGTGCCGACGTCACCCATATGTGAGGACTGATTCCTGCTGTCCCCGGAGAACACCTGTTACAGGTGAGCAACTATGCTTTTTGTTCCTGGATAGTGACTGTTATTTCCTAATTGCTTATAATTTAAACGTATGGAAAATGGTTATTATTCTCATTAAACTTTGCTTTTGTGAACAGGAGACTGATATTTGTGAAATTTACGTATTCCCATTGTTAAAACAGGCTTACTTGTGCATTTTTGTTCACATAAAATAAACACACAACGTATAATATTTATTTATATTTAAGTTATTCAAGAAAGACCATAAAACATTTAGAAGTGTGTATATTTTCGTCATTGACGATTATATTGTAAATCGCTTTCACGAATAAGCCCCCAGATGTAATCTCCCATCATGTTCTTGTTATACTATCCTTGGTAGTGGCATTCAAATTCCAGTATATCCTGGTGGAAACTGTTTGCCTTCTCTGAGTACACTCCCATGTTCTCCTTGAATTGATCAAGATGAACATCAAGGATATGGACTTTGAAAGACATCCTGCAGCCCATTTTGCCGTAATTCTTAACCAGAGTCTCAACCAGCTCTACATAGTTTTTGACCTTATGATTGCCCAAAAAGCCACGAACCACTGCAGCAAAGCTGTTCCAAGCTTCTTTCTCCTTCTTAGGAAGCAGCTTGGACATTCTGCCAAAGGAAAAAAAATGTGAAAATAAAATTATATATATTTATAATTATGATAAAATTAATTTAAATTAATCATGTTCTTGCTAAATATTTCATACATTATGTAAAAGTTCAGTAACAATAAAGATTTTATAACATAAAATGCCACAGTCTAAGCCAGCATCAATTGTCCATCCTGCAGTGCTTGCAGGTGAAATGAGGCACCCAGGGTTTGTCCTGATCCCCAAAAGGCATGCCGAAATATGCCTTGTTGTAACTTCACACATCTTGGCAGATGCTTCCACAGAGTACTTTTTTGCTCTTGTGTTGATAAAATTGCCACAGACATAGCAAAATGTGTGTGCCGGATGCTTACAGCCTCTTGATGCCACATCAGTCAACTTAAGAAACTAGAATGAAAATAAACTGGTGAGCTTAAGACACGTGGTGTTGCTCGCTCCTAGGTTTCCAGTTGGTAAGGAGGCTGCTGAATGACTGTGCTTACTCCGTGCAAATCCATTGTTTATATAGATGTGAGGCAGAATTGTCGTCGTAATGGTCACCAAAAGGCTTTTATTAAAAGTTCTCAAAAATTAAAGTTACAAAAGTTTTGCAAAGTTCTGGAAAGCCCCAGAAAGTTCTAGAACTCCAAGTTTACTTTGCGCTAAATCTATCTAGAATGTCCTGCAAAATAGGCAATTTTCAAAAATATCACTCTTGGTCCCAAAAGCAATGTTTGTGGGCCATAATTGCCATTTCCTATGTTTTTGAGACATAAGATAACACTTATTCAGGAACAAGAAAAAAGTAAAAATGTGTTACACAGTGATCAGTATAGCAGAACATTGGAGCAGATTAGTTCATTCTGGAAAACCTAAAACCAGCTTGACTGTTGTATTCAGAATTAACTGGAGCTGATAATCCCAGTCTTCTTGGCAGACCAGCATTCAAAAAATTACAGTAATTTATATGTGAATGACAAATATTTGAACAGCTGACTAAAATGTTTTTCTTTAAGTCTGACTGAATTTGTCTGTTAAGAGACCATTCCATGTGTCCAGCACCCTTTCTTTGAAAAAATATTTTCTTTATCCCTTTGGAACATTATATGGTGACTTCTTATTTTAGTTCTTACATAAAAAGAAAACAAGGTGAGATATTTTGTGACTAGCTTTAGAAGGTTAAAACCTTCTTCCTCATACTGCCCTGATGAAGAAGGTTAACCTTCGAAAGCTAGTCACAAAATGTATTATGTTAGTCCGATATAAAAAAAAAATCACCCTGGGTTTGAAGGTTGCTTTTTTTTTAATCAGCTATTAAAATGGACTAACAGGGCAGCCATAGTGCTTAGTCATTCTTATATTTAGAGCAGAGGTTCCCAACCTTTTTGGTTGCCTGGACCTCTTTTTGACCTCCAAAAAGTAAAGAAATCCCCAGTTCATCTCCACCAGTCTCCCCCCCCCCCCCCCCCCCCTGCAGCTAGTCCCTACCCATCTCTTTCATTCTCCCTCTCCCCAATCTGTTTTCTCCAGTCTCTTTTCCAACCACCAGCCTCTCTCTTTTTTTTCCTCTTTTTCTGTGTCCTGCAGACTCCTAGGAGTCACAGACCACAGGTTGGGAACCTCTGTTTTAGGACATTCTTTCCTTTTTAAAGTTTTTCTTCTTATGCCTTATCTATCTATATATTTGAGGTATTTGTCTTTATCATATTCCTTCATCATTTCTTACCTCTAGGTTATATTATATTTCATTTCATTTCATATTTTCTGCTTATATACTGCTATACATAATACATCTATGGGGTTTACTCTTTTACATCCCCAATATTGTACAAAAACAAGGATAATACAATTAAATCTTAAGTAGTATAAACACCAAAAATCTGATACTCCCCCCCCCCCCACCCCATCTCATGGCTTTTGGTGTAAATGTAGAACCATTTTGGTATCCTTTGTCTAAGCCATCCAAGAATGTTAAATTACTTATCTTCAGTTTTAGCCAGCCCCAGAGTTGTATCAAGATGTCTGCACCCTAATACTATAAGTTTTATGCCCTCCCCACAGCTGTCAGACTCTATTACATAGTTTTGAATGCCCTGCGCTTTGCTGCCTCCCTAGACATCCACCTAGTTTGCCGAATGGTTGGGCTGGCCCTGTCTGCGGTGTTTTCCATCCAAATACAGCAGCTCAGTGGAGTGACATGGCCTCTTGTTCGTGTCCTTTTTAGATGTTGATGATTCCTTATTCCAGATATTTTGTCCCTTTCCAGTGCTCCAAAGTAGATTACAGCAATACTAATAAGATATAAAATTATCATAGACAAAGATTATAGATTTAGACAATTCCAAAGGAGGCAATACAACAGGTCACCAAATTTAATTCTTGCCCTAAGAAATAAAAACTTATTTTAAAAAAAATGCTTTGTCAGTTTTATAAATATCAGGTAGTTTATTCTCTGACAAGACAGAGCTAACAAATTCCACAAAGATGTCACAACACAAGACAAAAACCCTTATTTTAGAAACATTCCCACATGTAAATAGCAACATTTATACATGTAGCTTGGACTACACATGTAAATGCAATTTGTTTTCTTAAAGTGCCATCAAGTCAATGCTGACTCCTGGTGACCCAGCAGCTGCTAGGTTTTCCTGGCAAAATATGACCAGAAGTAGATTGCCAGGTCTTTTTTTCAAGTTAGTGGAGAGTAAAGTGACTTGCACACACAGTCCAAAACGTGATGTAGGTGGAAAAACACTTTATTTATTTATTTTATTTATTTGAACAACTTTTATATACCGCTGCTTCCAAGGATCAGCAGCGGTTTACATTATAACAAACAGAACAGGTACATTGAACTTTAAGAACTAGGAACATTTTACATTATAACAAGTCAAATATCAATACTATAGATTTTACAATAGATTTTAAATTTTTACAAATTTTACATTATAACAAATCAAATATTAATACAATTGATTCAGAACTTATGAGTTAGTATACATTATTACATATATTACATTATTACAGGTATTGTATAATGCAATACTAGTAAAAATGTATTACAGTATAAAATAACATTATTGAGCTATATTACAAGTATTACAAGTACTTTATTTATATCTAAGACCTATTACAACCCGACACAGGCCGTGTTTCGGAGACCTTCATCAGGGGTTGTCGGAGTAGGTACTAGAAATGCAGAAACATACAAATGGTTATAATTAAAAATTCCAACAAATGGGAAAGAACAAATAAATAATTAAAAACATAAGTACATTGTAATCAATCATAAGAACAATAAATAAATAAATATCAAAAGGATAAAACAAAATCCAATTATTAAATGGTGTGGATACGCAAATACATTAAAAATGCCATGGGATTAATTAAGTTAAAAGAAAATAAAACACATAAAGATAAATTAAATAAAATCAAACAAAATCAGACATAGTAAAATCAAAATCCTAAAGGATGTGACAAGCATCTCAGCTGCAACGTTAATACCTTAATTGTAGATATGACGAACAAATACTCATCAAAAAGAGGCAACAACACTAAAACAAAGAAAACAGAGTAAGGCATATGCATACAGTGGAGATATACATTATAATTCATTTAAAATTAACACAAGGACAATTAATAGCCATTCTAAAAATAAAACTCAACTGAAAATAGTCATGGAGGACTGCATAAACGGCAAGCAATGGGTACTAATCTTAGAGCTGGGAAGGAAGGAGGTCGGGCTCAAAATACCAAAAAGGAACTCAACGTGCAACAAATGTGACTCGGTAGTATTTGGTGTGAATTAGGAATCTTAAAAATGTATCGAATTTCAACATGGCTATACACTTCAGTAAAAAAGATTTTCAACTCAGAGTTAGAGGTCAAGGGATCTATAATAAATAGTATAAAAGAATATGCTAAAAATGAATAAGACAATAAATAAATAAAACAAATGTATTTATAGTATTGCCAAATTTCATCAGAGGTACCGCATAATAATATATGAAAAGGATCCAAAGACGGTGTAAAACAATAAATAGATAAAATAAATGCATTTATAATATGGCCAGAATTCTATCGGGGGGACCGCATAATATTATATAAATATATAAAAATAAATATATAAAAGCGCCAACACCAATGTGGGCTGGACGTTTGCATACAAAAGTGCTAAATTCTGCCTAAAAAAACGATAATATGAGGCACCTATACACTTACCAATATATTTCTCTACCAAGTAATGTTACTTTGCGGAGCCAGCAGCATGTGTGTTTAGTCCGCAAGAAAAAAATTTTTAGCTGAAAAAACGCCGGTACATGCGCAAGCTTTGTAACCGTGTGGAGAGCGGGAAACTAAAAGAGGCGTGGCTAAGACAGAGTAAAAAACCAGCCAATGGGTGAATTGAGGTGCTGGTAATGAAGCCAATAATAAGATAGATTCGAAAATCGCAAAATTATAATTTGTAAACTACAATTAAAATTGTAAAAGGGAGGAAGGGAAGAAACCAAAAACCAATAAACACACAGCTCTAAACGGGATCGCAGTCGACTCGACAAAAAACTGCATGGGTGTGTTGATATGTCTAACAAGTGGCTTATGTTAGGAATATATATCTAGGATAAAACAAATTACAAATTACAAAGTTAAAACCAAATTTCATCGGCACTGTAGCATGCCCAAAAATCTATGGGTAGCAAAACAGAAAACAAGCGTGAAACACAAAGCAGCAGAATTGTCGACGTGTGCGAAGCTGCCAATGTCATCTGCAGAAATTAACCTGAAAAACAAGCAACAACCACGTTCAAACACGAATTTCACCAAAAAATATATACATGATATCAATGATATTCTAAATAATATAATTTAAAAAGTATAATCAGATAAAAAAACGTCATTAGATAAAAAATGTATATATTTTTATTGACAATCAATAAACATAACAGAATAAAACCATAAGGGAATGATCAAAAATGGCTGGTAATAGAGATCATTAAAAAATGTGTGTATTGGACCGCATGCAGGAAATCAGTTGTAAAAGAATTACTAGAGATGCAAGGAATGTACTATCCACTACTGTAAAGTCTAATCGTAAAGAGAAAAACAGTAGCACACTATTGCATATAAAGGTGAATGTCAATTGAACACTTTATGTTACAAGTTATTAAAGCACAGCTCAGGATGATGGAACACTGGACATGAGAGGTGTAAAAAACTTACAATTATAAAAAGACAGAAAAATCCTGATCTAAATTAAGACCATTAGGAGCCAGAGTATCTAATAGAAATATATATATCTGTTCCAACCTAAGAATGGTTTTATTAATATCTCCTCCACGCCAGTTAGGTTTAACTTGTTTAATAACAAAAAATCTTAGGTCAGAAACTTTATGTTGAAATGTGTGCCAGTGAGATACCAAAGGTTTGTCCTCTACATTCCCTTAATGCAGCTCTTATGTTCCATGATTCTAATTTTAATCTTACGGGTAGTTTTGCCTACATAGAGCAAACGGCAAGGGCATTGTATCACATAAACCACATTGTGTGTATCGCAGTTGGCAAAATCATGGATAGGAAACTTCTTATGTGTAATTGGATGAGTAAATATATTTCTAACCGGTAAAGTATTCAAACAGATAGAGCACCTACCACATTGAAATTGACCTTTGTATTGAGACAGAAATTTCCTCTCTGTAAGTGCAGAGGGCACAAGTAGATTGTGGAGATTGATATTACGCTTATGTGCGACAATAAGATTTTGACCTTGGAAAGCCGGTAGAGACTGGAGAATGTGCCATTCTTTCTTAAGAATAGCAGTTATCTTTGCAGAGAATTGGGAGTAGAGAAGGGGACAAACTAACCCTTTATTAGATTTCTTCTCCTTAGGTTTCAAAAGTGCTGTTCGAAAATTTCTTTTGTTTTAGAGATTTATTTTACAAGCAGATCAAAGGTGTGGCCATGGGGTCTGCTATGGCCCCAGATGTGGCCAATCTGTACATGTATAACTTTGAAGAGAATTTTTTAAAACAACATCTTTTTCAGGACAATGTAATTTTATGGATAAGGTACATAGACGATATTTTGATACTCTGGAGAGGTACAGAGGAACTTCTGGGACAGTTTAACACATGGATTAATCAGTTAGATACTAACCTACGATTTCAGGTGACTTATGATTTCCATAGAATTCCATATTTAGATCTTTTGATCCATAAGGAGGAATTAGGTTTTTCAACAACACTATACAAGAAGCCTACAGATAAGAATCATTTTCTACATTATAAAAGCTTTCACAATTTGTCTCTGAGAAATAACCTTCCTGTTAGTCAGTTCCTTAGGCCCGTAGAGTGTGCTCTGACCCACATGATTTTGAAAAAGAGGCGATAGAGATGAAGAGACGATTCCTAGAGAAAGGGTATCCGATTAAATATGTAGAATCTGCATATAAAAGGGCTAAAAATACATCACGTGAAGCACTTTTGAAACCTAAGGAGAAGAAATCTAATAAAGGGTTAGTTTGTCCCCTTCTCTATATATATTGGTAAGTGTATAGTGCCTCATATTATCGTTTTTTTAGGCAGAATTTAGCACTTTTGTATGCAAACGTCCAGCCCACATTGGTGTTGGCGCTTTTAGATATATATATTTTTATATATTTATATATTTATATAATATTATGCGGTCCCCCCGATAGAATTCTGGCCATATTATAAATGCATTTATTTTATCTATTTATTGTTTTACACCGTCTTTGGATCCTTTTCATATATTATTATGCGGTACCTCTGATGAAATTCGACAATACTATAAATACATTTGTTTTATTTATTTATTGTCTTATTCATTTTTAGCATATTCTTTTATACTATTTATTATAGATCCCTTGACCTCTAACTCTGAGTTGAAAATCTTTTTTACTGAAGTGTATAGCCATGTTGAAATTCGATACATTTTTAAGATTCCTAATTCACACCAAATACTACCGAGTCACATTTGTTGCACGTTGAGTTCCTTTTTGGTATTTTGAGCCCGACCTCCTTCCTTCCCAGCTCTAAGATTAGTACCCGTTGCTTGCCGTTTATGCAGTCCTCCATGACTATTTTCAATTGAGTTTTATTTTTAGAATGGTTATTAATTGTCCTTGTGTTCATTTTAAATGAATTATAATGTATATCTCCACTGTATGCATATGCCTTACTCTGTTTTCTTTGTTTTAGTGTTGTTGCCTCTTTTTGATGAGTATTTGTTCGTCATATCTACAATTAAGGTATTAACGTTGCAGCTGAGATGCTTGTCACATCCTTTAGGATTTTAATTTTACTATGTCTGATTTTGTTTGATTTTATTTAATTTATCTTTGTGTTTTATTTTCTTTTAACTTACTTAATCCCATGGCATTTTTAATGTATTTGCGTATCCACACCATTTAATAATTGGATTTTGTTTTATCCTTTTGATATTTATTTATTTATTGTTCTTATGATTGATTACAATGTACTTATGTTTTTAATTATTTATTTGTTCTTTCCCATTTGTTGGATTTTTTAATTATAACCATTTGTATGTTTCTGCATTTCTAGTACCTACTCCGACAACCCCTGATGAAGGTCTCCGAAACACGGCCTGTGCCGGGTTGTAATAGGTCTTAGATATAAATAAAGTGTTTTTCCACCTACATCACGTTTTGGACTGTGAGTGCTTGTTACCACGTGATTTCTTGCCTCGTTTGTTGGACAGAGTAAAGTGACTTGTCCAAGGTCACAAGGAGTGCTTATGGGAATCAAACCCTGATCTCTTGGGTACTAGGCTGTTGCTTTAACCACTAGGCTACTCCTCCGCTCAAATGTGGTTTTAGAAAGCCACTTGGGGATGCTTACCACATTTAGATGTCAAGGGGGAGCATGGTTAGGGCAGGGAGCTGCAGTAGTTTGGGTGGGCCTTCAATATTGATATACAGGGCATTTTTTGAGGGGGTAAGTGGTGGTATGGAATATCAGCACTCTCTTTTAATTGCTTGCTAAAATTGACCTATGGTTCTCATGTATTAATGAAAGAGCTCTGCATATTCTTTTTCTAGGTAAAATGCACTGTCTACATGCATTCTTTCCTTTACAAGGGGAACACATGTTGATATATTTAAAAATAATAATAATAATCTAGATATCTGCTGCTTCCCCAGGACATGTATAAATGCTTGCTTGTAGTGGCAGGTGTAACTGCTGAGGTCAGGTTTTCCAGCACCACCCTTCCAGTTCCCTGCCTTGGGATCAAGAAACCATGGCCTTTCTGGAGGCCAATGGGAGTCTCTCCTGTTCAATGCCCTTATTTGGCACCCTGACTCCTAGTGGTAGTACCGCAAGATTACCACTGTGGGTCACGGGAACCATTTTGAAACCCAGGACTGACTGAGCAGGAACAACTGGTATCTCTCTTGCTCTCCCTAGACACCTTGGACCTCAGGCTGGGGATGAGATCAGGGAGTGGGGGATGAGAGTTCTTGCAGGGGAGCCATTGAGGGGGGTGGCAGGTGACAGGTTTTCCTGATGCCTCAGGAGGGAGAGATTGGATATTTTGGTGGGGGGGGGAGAGGATTCGTGCTACTGGATCAGGACGTACATGCAGATCAGGAAGAATGGCGATTTTTTGATAAGCTGCTCCCACAAACGTGGAGTAAAGCTGGAAATGCAGACTTCGAACATACAGAGATAGATACATTTAAGCATTTGATTTTTTTTCTTTGTTAACTTTATTTTCCATGCTAATGTGAGAGCAGATTTTGGTAGAAGCAGCATGTGGTAGTATTATGACACATGGTTTTAAGTTTTTGTATATGAGAGAGTGCGTGACATTGATTAAAATTTCTTTTGCTTCCATCCTAAAGAACAACAGTGCCGCAGAGCTAACAGGCGTAGGTGAAGAAAGCCAATCCGAAGCAAGGAAAGACGACACTGATGCACCAGTTGATGAGGAGCAGTCCAGAGCTGTCCCAGAGACAGAGGCAAAGGCAAAACAACCAAGAGAATCTAAAAGAATAACCCCTTATGGAAATTGGGAAGAAATTAGAAAAGAGGAGGACCCTTAGTAAGTATTACTCCATAGACTCTTCAAATTGGTCATATTTGCTTCATAAATAATTTTTATCTTCTCTCTTTTTATCAGATATTATTTTGGTTCTTTTGAAATGCTGCCGTCACATTCAAGGCACTATGTTATAATTGCCACTGCTTTTCTTCTATGCAGCATTAATTTTAATCTCTCCTTTGCTTACTAAAAATAATCCAAGCAAGCAGAGGGAAGTTATAAACTCTGACTATTTTGTACAAATGGCAGTACTAATCTAAAGGTTACAGTGAAATGTTTAGCATGCTGCCCAGTTACCACTAGTGAGTGAGAATTTGATGCGTTTCAAGTTCTAGTGGAGTAAATGCCTTATGTAAGTGGATGATACTGTTGAATTGTATGGAACTGCCACATGTGCAGTGAAACTGACTTCATACTAACACAGTAAATAGCAGCAGAAAAAGATCATTCAGTCCAAACTACTAAGGATACATCACAGCTCATAGTCATAGTATGTGATCATTAGCAAAATTTCTTTCTCCAGAATAGTCTTTTGTTTGTCTTACTTTTTTTTTACTTCACTATTTTAGGTAGAACACAATAAAAGATCACCACTTGGTTCCTTCCAGCACCTACCTTTCGTATACTTAACCACATAACTGTAACAATTAAAACAGCAGTGCTAGTGTGGTCATTACTCAAATATTTGGTCCCCTAGGTCTCATTAGGCATATCTTGCTACTAGTTGATGCAGGCTGTCTTGTCTCTCAGCTGTTAACCAGATAGATTTTATAAGACATTGTTGGCTTCCTTATTACCAGGTCAGTCCATTATGAATGGGTTAGGCCTAATCAGTATTTCTCTGTCCCCATTAGATGGTGCAGAGATCTGACCTGGTCTGGTGAGAATGACTAAAGGGGGCAGAGGGTGGTGACGCTATTTCCCACCCACCCCAAGCCAAGGTTCAGATGGGAGACTTACAAGCAGCAATCCACAGGAGCACGTTTTCCTATTCGTTGTTAGGGAAAACCCTATATCTCCAGGAACAAGCAGGAATGTAGTCTTCACATATGGGTATCGTCGGCACTGACTGAGCTCGCACGGGAACGCTCCCCAGAGTCCTATAGGAAAGCTTTTGGGAGCATCCCACTGCGCCTGCGCTGCTGCCTTCCCGCCTTTCCAACTCTCCCTCTTCAGTTTTTTGTTTTCCACGGAGCCGACAGGCAGCAACTCCTGTCATAGCAGAAAATTTTCTTTTTTGTGGTCGCGTCTGCCTTCCTGTCGGCGCCTACACTGGTACCATCGGTGTCTTCTTTATTTTCTTCTACAAAAAAAAAACAACCTTTTTTCTTGAGTCTGTCCCCTCTTGGTGCTTCAGCGCCATTTTGGGCACTAGGCCCTGTTTTCTTTCAAAATGGAGAAACCAATTAGTGGTTTCAAAAAATGTTCAAAATGTGGCGGTACCATTTCTGCAACCAACACCCATGATTGGTGTCTTAAATATTTGGGCCCAGACCATTCTCCATCGGAGTGTCTCCTCTGCAGAAAGATGACTAAGAGGGGCCTGCAGAATAGAACTGTGAAACTCGGCACCCTTTTTGCCTCGGATGCAATGTCCGTTGCAACGACGTCGACCAGGGCTTCATCTTCCTCCCATGGATCTCAGGTAACCAAACCCAGGTCTTCTTCGAAGACCGGTTGGTCCTCAAAGGGTAGATCGCCTTCTAAGCATAGAGACGCTTCTAGCATTGCTCTCGAGGAGAATACACCGGCCAAACAACCCCGGCAGGAGATCCTTGCCTCCAAAGCATTATCGGGGTCCCAAGATTTTCCCGAGGCGTCCACCTACGAAGAGCTCTTGGTGCCATGTTCTGGGGTCGTGGCCCGCTCCGCTGGTACCGACACCCAGACATTGGCAGGCTCTGTTTCCTAGCCATTGTAGCCTTGTTAGCAGCCTCCGAACCACTAAAGCTGCTACAATTGGTTCCGCAGCCATCGGTACCGATACCGGTACCGGATGTATCTGCATCTACTATTGCGCCGCTCTCCATGCTACAACCCATGCTGGCCCCAGAATCGGTGTCCGGCATAGAGGGTCCGGTATCGAGGCATTCCGATGCCAATTTTGATCGGTACCATCGACAAGCCGTATGAGAGCACCCGGCCCGTCGATGCTTCGAGTCTTCCGATTCCAATGATTCTGATGACCCCATCGGTACCGGAGTGGTTCTTCCGGAGGATCCTTCTCGTTCGCCGCAACATCGGATGTCTCCTCCAGAGGAGGTGTCTTTTCAAGACTTTATATGGTATGTGGCTCAGGGCCTCTCGATCACCGTGACCCCTGAGAAGGAACCGAGAGCTGAAGAACTTGAAATTCTTCAGTATCCAGCAGCCCCTAAGGAGGCCGCAACCCTTCCCATACACCAGATTTTGCATGATCTCATGCTTAGAATGTGGGAAACACCCTTAACGGTGTCTCCACATTCTCGAAGGCTCGATACAATGTACCAGGTACCGCAGTGTCCTGGAGTCCAAAAAACGCAGTTACCACACCATTCCATGGTTGTGGAATCGGTGATGCGCTGGATCAAAAGTGTCAAGACACATTCCTCTAATCCTCCGGGCCATGAGATGAGGACTCTCGATGCCTTTGGTCGTCGATGTTTTCAGGCCTTATGCTATCGGCCAGAATAAGTTCTTACATACTCTACATGGGTATATTTCTTTGAGAGGTTACTAAGGATTTGGTACTCATAGCTCCTCTTCTCCCCGATGACAAGAGGGCTGATTTCCTTACCCTTGTTAAGTATGCCCAAAATGTTTCTAAGTTCATGAACAGGGCAACCTTTGATTGTTTCAAATGCATTAGCAGACCTCTGCTATTTCTATCGGTGCACGTCGGATTGCTTAGTTACAAGCATCTGATTTAGAGCAGTGGGTGCAAGATAAGCTGGGGAATATTCCTTGCATGGGAGAAAAACTCTTTGGCAAGGACTGGCTTCTCAGCTTGAGTCCGAGAACACTACCTTAAATAGACTATCCAGGACCACTGCCAACCCAGCTAAGAAAAAGACAGTTAAGAAACCCTTTTTCAACAAGAAAAATAAATTCTATCCTTCTTACACCCAAACTGTCCACTTTGCCCAATCCATGATCCCCAGAAGGGACAGCAGCAGCCGAAACAACAAAGAAATGCTCAAGTCCCCAGAGCTCAACCAGCTCAGCAGACACAGCCTCCACAAGGTCTTTGACTCCTTCCTAGAGAACCTAGTCATCCTTCCTCTAAAACTACCAGAGCCTCTCAACATTCCAGGCAGACTGTGTTACTTTGCCAAGAGGTGGCAGCAGATAACATCAGAGCATTGGACTCTCTCCATAGTGACAGAGGGGTACAAACTCCACTTCCACAGTATGCCCCCTCTCTCTACTCCGAGAGTTAAGTTCTCGGCCCCCCTCACCACTCTTGTGTCAAGAGGTCACCTCACTCCTTGCTCAGGGAGTGATAGAGGAGGTACCTCTTTCTCAACAAGGCCTGGGCTTTTACTCCCCCTACTTCCTTATACCAAAGAAAACAGGAGGGTACAGGTCCATACTGGACCTCAGGGAGTTAAACAAGTATCTCCGGAGAAAAATTCAAAATGATCTCTCTCGGAACACTTCTCCCTTACATTCAGAGTCAGGATTGGCTATGTTCTCTAGACCTAAAAGACGCCTATACACATATCCTTTATTCATGCAGAACACAGGAGGTTTCTTTGATTCCTTTTTCTCCAGGAACAAGCAGGAAGTCAGTCCTCACATATGGGTGACATCGGCGCCGACGGAGCCCTCATGCGGAACAAATCCCCAGCTTTCTAAGAAAGCCTTTGGGAATTGCATTACGCATGCGCGGTCCCCTTCCCACCCAAGGGTGCCATCTTGCTCGGTCTCCTTTTTTCCGCAGAGCCCAATGGACGTCGTCCAAGTTCCCTCACGAAAAAAGTGCTTAAAAGTCAGAAAAATTATTTTCTACCTGACCGGTTCGACGCAGGTTCCCCTTCCTGCCTTCGCCTCGGTACACCGGTATCGAGTTCGGTCCAAATTTTCAGTTTTTGTCCTTCGTGACTAGCGTTCTCACTCTTTTTTTTTTCTTTTTCACTGGCAGCCTGGTCCTTTGACCTTGCAGGGGCCCTTTTTCCCCCGATGGTTGCCAGGGGGTTTAAGAAGTGTGATTGGTGTACAAAGTTAATGTCCCTCACCAACACACACGACTGCTGCCTCCGTTGTCTTGGGCCCGACCATGACCCGAAGGTCTGTGGTCCGTGTAGGAAAAAGTTCTCCAAGGCCTTGAGGAGCAGGCAGCAGCAACATGATAGGATTTTTTCTGAGGCCGCACCTGCCCGGGCCCGGACCTCATCGGAGGAAGAAGAAATCTGTGAGGGCGTCGTCATTGGATGGCTCCGAGCGGCCTGGTCCCTCGTGCGCCAGGTCGCAGAGTCCTGACCGCCACCCCGGATCTTCAGAGTTGGTGCGCCCAGCAGAACTCCCTCGTAAGGAACCGGAGATGCCGAGGTAGGTAACCACAGTCCTCGTTGTGGACTCTTCTCCAGGAGAACCGGCATCGGGACCCGACCCGGGGGCTACGGAGCCTTCTGAGCTCGGTCTCAGAATGGTGGCCTTGGAGCGCAGCATGTCTGCCTTCATGGACAAGCAGCAGGCACTGATTGCCGGTCTCACCGTTCCATCCGCCCCGACCACCAGGACTTTGACGTCCAAGTCGACCCCGGAGGCCGAGCCGATCCTCGAGACCCTAAGAACTCAAGTTGATCCTCGGCTGAGATCCCCCTCGACCTCCCGTTCAGGACCGAGGTTGTAGAAGCCCTCGAGGCCGGAGCCGCTCGATTCCTCTTCAGAGGAGTCAGGATGGGAGACGGAAAACGAGGAGTCACTGGACACCCATCAGACCAAGTACGTCCACTCAGACTCCTCAGGATCTGAACCTCGGAGAAGGTCCCCACAGAAGGGATACTCTGTTCTTGGACTTAGTCCGGGACATGGCCAAGGCTTTGTTATTCCCAGCAGAGGCCAAGGAGGAGCCTCGAGCCGAAGAGCTTGAGATCCTCCACTATGACTTTCCCCCTCGGGAAGCCCATACTGTACCGGTACCTCCAATTCTGGAACGGCTGATGCTCCGCATGTGGTAGACACCGGCCTCGATGCCGGTGCTCAGCAGGTGAATCAATTCCATTTACCGAGTTCACAAGAGCCCTGGGTTCCAAAAAGCACAACTACCGCACAACTCCATGGTTGTGGAATCGGCCATGCGCAGGCTCAAGAGCCAGAAGATGCACTCCTTGGTGCCTCCTGGCCGGGAGGCCCGCAACATGGATGCCCTCGGCAAGAAGTGCTTCCAGGGTTCAATGCTGTCATGCCAAATCCAGACATACCAGCTGTACATGGGCCATGTACCTGCGAGACCTGGCAAAGGAGATTTGCCGGGTTCTCAGCTGGTCTCTCCGAGGGATCTTTGCAGCTCTTCAAGACCTTGTCCACTGGGGTCCGTGAGTGCTCGAAGTTTGACTCGAGCAGCCTATGATGGCTTTGAGGCGTCGACCTGGGTAGCTGCAGCCGGCATCGGTGCATGACATCAGGCATGGCTACAGTCATCAGACCTGGAGCAATGGGTACAGGAGAAGTTGGTCGATGTCCCTTGCCGGGGTGAAAACCTCTTTGGCAGATCCATGACAGAGAAGGCTGCTGAGATCGAGTCCACGTACTTGACCAGGACACGGCTGTTGAAGAAGACTTCTGCCCCTTCTAAGAAGAACGGCTTAGGTAAGAAGCCCTTTTTCCCGAGGAAAGGTAATGCTTACCGCAACTACCCCACATATCAGGCCTCCCCGGCTCCCCAATAGGGGCAGCAGGCCAAGGGACAGGGGCATGGCCCATGTAAGCAAAATGCTCCCAAGCCCCAGGCACCGGCTCCGACCCAGCCTGGAGGGGGTTTTTGACTCCCAAAGCATAGTCCCTCTCTCTAAAGAAGTAAGGCCATGCACAGGAGGAAGGCTGACCCTGTATGCCCACAGGTGGCCAGCCATCACAACAGATGCCTGGCTTCTCCAGATAGTCCAAATGGGCTATCGGCTACATCTCACCCAGGCACCTTCCTCTTACTTTCCAGGGGAGCCTCTCAGACCCCCTTTTCACAGGGACCTCCTCTTGAACGAGTTAGCAGGTCTTCTCGAGGATCAGGCGGTAGAACCGGTGCCCCACCACCTGCAGGGAAAGGGCTTCTACTCCAGGTATTTCCTGATACCAAAGAGAACTGGAGGCCTAAGACCCATCCTCGACCTGCGCAACTTAAACAAGTTCCTGGTGAGGGAAAAGTTCAAGATGCTTTCCCTTGGAATATTGCTGCCCTACCTCCGCCAGGGAGACTGGCTATGCTTCTTAGATCTTAAAGGATGCTTACACGCACATCCTAATTCATCCAGACCACAGATAATATCTACGATTTGTGGTGGGAGGAAACCATTTTCAGTACAAAGTACTTCCATTTGGCCTCGCCTCTGCACCCAGGGTGTTCACAAAGTGCCTAGCGGTGGTGGCGGCGGCCTTCCTAAGAAACCAAGGGGTATTAGTCTTCCCCTACTTGGATGACTAGCTAATCAGAGCCCAGTCAGCCCTGGAAGCCCAACAGGCCACGTCTTGCACTATCCAGTTGCTAGAACACTTAAGGTTTGTGATCAATTACACAAAATCCACTCTGGCTCCCACTCAAGGACTGGAGTTCATAGGAGCAAGGCTGGACACCCTTCAAGCGAGGGCTTATCTACCGGAAGACATGGCACAGAGACTTTTGACCTTCGTGCAGCATGTGAGTTGCAGATCCCAGATCTCAGCAAGACACTTTCTGCGCCTCCTCGGTCACATGGCCTCCACGGTGCATGTGACACCCAATGCCCACCTCCACATGAGAACAGCTCAGTGGTGCCTCAGGGACCAGTGGACACAAGCCACAGGCAAACTCAGAGACAGGATCAAGGTGTCCAAACGACTGGTGCGGTCGTTGACCTGGTGGCTTCAACCACACCACCTACTGGAGGGAGTGCCATTTCAACCTCCTCCGCACACTAGAGTGCTGACTACAGATGCATCCTTGCTGGGCTGGGGGGCCCATTGCCAGGAATTGTGCACTTAGGGGGTGTGGTCTCCACAGGAGAGCATACAACAGATCAACATCCTAGAGCTTCGAGCTATCCGCCTAGCTCTACAGACTTTCTGTCAAACCCTGGCTCACCAGCCTGTCTTAATTCAGACAGACAACCAGGTGGCAATGTTCTGTGTGAACAAGCAGGAGGGCACATGGTCTCGCACCCTATGTCAAGAGACCCTGGACCTGTGCTCTTTTGCAGTCAAGCAGGGTATGCATCTCAAAGCAGTCTATTTGCCAGGTCAAGAGAACTTCTTAGCCGACAAGCTAAGCAGAATTCTCCAACCACACGAATGTCAACTGGATCCCAACATAGCCCAGCAACTGTTTCAGTGCTGAGGGCGATCATCCATAGATTTGTTTGTGAGCCCGCAGAATCACCAGTTGCCCCGCTTCTGCTCCAGACAGCCACACCCATGCATGGTGGCTGAAGATGCTTTTCTAATATCATGGTCTGTGGGCCTCCTGTATGCGTTTCCTCCCACGTCTCTGGTGGCCAGGACTCTGTTCAAGATCCTGCAGGACAAAGCCTCGGTCATCCTGGTAGCCCCCAGATGACCGAGGCAGCCATGGTTTCTGCTGCTGCTTCAACTGATGGCAGAGGCCCCAATTCCTCTGGGATTACATCCCAACCTTCTGTCGCAGGAGGGGGGCACTCTCCTGCATCCCAACCTCAGGTCTCTCAGCCTGATGGCATGGCTGCTGAAAGGGTAGTCCTTGCACCACTTCTCCTCCCTAAAAATGTAGAAGACGTACTGCTAGCCTCAAGAAGGCAATCGACTAGGAAGACCTATGCGTTTAAGTGGCATAGTTTTGAGGTGTGGTGTGATAAGCAGAGCGAAAACCCTTTCTCCTGCCAAGTGCCAGTGGTGCTGCAGTACCTGCTTCACCTCTCAGATTTAGGCCTCAAGTCAAACTCTGTCCGAGTCCACCTTAGTGCCTTGTCAGCACACCACTTTCCAGTGGAAGGACAACCTCTTTCTGCACACCCTTTGGTGTCCAGGTTCTTGAGAGGTTTGCTTCTGCTGAAGCCCCCGGTTCGCCCCCCGGTGACCAAGTGGGATTTGAATGTGGTCTTAGAGTGGCTTACTCGCCTACCTTTTGAGCCGATGGCTACCTGCCATCTACGCTTCCTCTCTTGGAAAGTGCTTTTCTTGGTGGTGCTCATGTCGGCCGGACGAGTGAGTGAGCTTCAGGATCTGGTTTCCGATAGACCATACACACGGTTCTATGGGAATAGAGTGGTGCTTCGCACTCACCCCAAATTCCTTCCGAAAGTGGTCTCTTCATTCCACCTCAACCAGGAGGTGGTATTTCTGACCTTCTTTCCGAGGCCACATGCCAGTCGGACAGAAGCAGTTCTGCATACCCTGGACTGTAAGAGGGCCTTGGCCTTCTACATGGAGCGTACACGGGGAAATAGAAGGGCTTCTCAGCTCTTCGTCTCTTATGACCCCCAGTAAGCTGGGGATGCCTGTCTCCAAGCGTACCTTGTTCACTTGGGTGGCGGACTGTATTGTCTTGGCATACAGGGCAGCCGATCTTCCGTTGCAGGGTTGAGTCACGGCCCACCGGGTCAGGGCTAAGGTGGTATCAGTGGCTCACTTCCACTCTGTTCCACTGATAGACATCTGCCGGGCCGCCACCTGGTCTTCGGGTCAGACTTTTGCTGCCCATTACTGCCTGGATAGAGAGTCCAGACGGGACAGTGCTTTCGGCCAGGCGGTACTCCGTAACCTGTTTGAGGTCTAGGCAACTCCTACCCTCCGACCCTTTGGTGTCAGGCTACTGGAGTGTTACGTTCTCAGTTGAACTCCTGTTATGGCTGCTGCGGCTCTTCTAGAGGGAGCCTGTTTTCAGCTATGGGTTCTTGGTAGCCTATAGCTAGGGAGTCCCATATGTGAGGACTGACTTCTGCTTGTTCCTGGAGAAAGTGTAGCTACTCACCTGTAACAGGTGTGCTCCAGGGACAGCAGAAATCAGTCCTCACGACCCTCCCTCCTCCCCTGGAGTTGCAGTCCTATTATTATATTTTGTTCATTTTGCCTCTTTTTAGCTATGTAATTTGACTGAGCAAGATGGCACCCTTGGCTGGGAAGGGGATCACGCATGCATGATGCAATTCCCAAAGGCTTTCTTAAAAAGCTGGGGATTTGCTCTGCATGAGGGCTCTGTCGGCGCCGACGTCACCCATATGTGAGGACTGATTCCTGCTGTCCCTGAAGAACACCTATTACAGGTGAGTAACTACGCTTTCAGGGAAGACATTACCAGTAAAGAGTTCTACCCTTTGGCCTGGCTTCCGCCCCAAGAGTGTTCACAAAATGCATGGCAGTAGTAGCAGCATTTCTAAAGACTCTAGGGATATTCGTATTTCCCTACTTAGACGACTGGCTGATCCAAGCACAAGAGCTTCAGAAGCCAGCTCCGCTCTTTCCTGCACGATGCAAATCCTGCAATATTTGGGATTGGTCATAAATCTCCCAAAATCCCATCTCACCCCTTCTCAGTCTCTAGAATTCATAGGGACTCTTCTAGACACACGGCAGTCGAGGGCTTTCCTGCCACAACTCCGCTGCGCTCGAATAGTTCAACTGGCTTCTCAAACAGCTATGAAAACGTTCCTGAATACTTCAGTTGCTGGGGCATATGGCGTCCACTTTACATGTTGTCCCCTATGCTCACCTACACATGCGAGCAACCCAGTGGACCCTAGCCTCTCAGTGGACACAAGCATCAGGTCGTCTTTGGTACAAAATCAGAAACTCTGCATGCCTCATTTCGTCCCTTTAGTGGTGACAAACACTAGAAAACCTTCTCATAGGGTCACCTTTTCAGCAGCGATTGCACCAAGTTACCTTGACGATGGATGCGTCCAAGTCAGGTTGGGGGGCTCATACGGACAGTCTCTCCACTCAAGGTCTCTGGACCCAGCAGGAGACTTGTCTTCACATAAATCTACTGGAACTCAGAGCCATTTTCTATGCTCTTTGAGTATTTCAGGATCATCTGCGCTACAAGACAGTTCTTGTCCAAACGGACAATCAGGTAGCCATGTTCTATGTGAACAAGCAGGGTGGAACAGGCTCTCAGGCATTGTGCAACGAAGCTCTACACCTCTGGTCCTTCGCAAGAGGCCTTCAGATTCACCTACTAGTGGTGTATCTCCCAGGCATACGGAATCTCCTGGCAGATAAACTCAGTCGAGTGCTGCTGCCACATGAGTGGTCTCTTCATTCAGAAAAGATTGCTTGAATCTTTCAAATCTGGGGAACCCCAGATATAGACCTATTTGCAAGTCCTCAGAATGCCAAACTTCCCTGATTCTGTTCCAGAATTCCAGCTCGGAACAGTCAATAGATGGATGCTTTCCACCTCCACTGGGGTTAGGACTTTCTGTATGCCTACCCACCCATTCCCCTCAATCCCAAGACTCTGTTCAAACTTCAGAGAGACAGGGGCCATATGATCCTCATAGCCACGACAGACGTGGTATCCACTGCTTCTACGTCTCTCTCAAGCCAGGCCTCTGGAGTTGGGATGTGCTCCAGATCTTGTATCCCAGGAGAACGGGACGCTTTTGCACCCGATTCCTCCGTCTTTACACCTGATGGCATGGTTGCTGAGAGCTTAGAATTCTAGGATGTCAACCTCTCTCAACAGGTTAAAGATATCCTTTTTGCCTCGAGGAAACCTTCCACAAGGCGTGCCTATGCCTTCAAGTGGAAAAGGTTCTCTATCTTGTGTTCAAAGAAGGAACTTAATCCTTTTTCAGTTCCAGTAGAGGTGTTATTGGAGTATCTCCTCCACCTTTCATCTTCTGGACTTCAAACTAATTCAGTAAGAGTCCACCTTAGTGCCATTGCGGCTTTTCACAAGCCCTTTGATGGGCAACCTGTCTCCTCTCAGCCGCTTGTAGCACGGTTATGAGAGGTCTACTCTTAACTAAGCCTTCCATTAAGCCACCACCTGTGGCATGGGATTTAAATCTTGTCCTCGGACAGCTCATGAAACCACCCTTCGAGCCCTTAGCCACTACATCCCTGAAGTTTGTTTCTTGAAAGGTGATCTTCCTAATTACCCTCACTTCTGCAAGACGCATCAGTGAGCTACAAGCTTTAGTGGCTGATCGTCCTTACACAAGGTTCCACCATGATAAAGTAGTCCTTAGGACTCATCCTTACTTTATGCCAACGGTGGTTTTGCTTTTTCATTTGAACCAGTCGGTTTATCTTCCTGTCTTCTTCCCTAGGCCTCATGCCTCTAGTGAAGAAAGGAATCTTCACACTCTAGATTGTAAAAGAGCTTTAGCCCATTACCTTCAGAGGACTAGGCAGCATAGAAAGGCTTCACAGCTTTTTGTTGCCTTTGATTCCAGGCACCTGGGGTTACCAGTTTCCAAGAGAACACTCTCCAGGTAGATTGCAGACTGCATATCCTTTACCTATGAGAGTAATGGACTTTCTCTCGAAAGTCATGTCACAGCTCACAGTGTTAGAGCAATGGCTGCCTCTATGGCCAACCTTCGCTCGGTATCGATTGACAACATCTGCAAAGCAGCCACTTAGTCCTTGGTCCTCGCTCCACACCTTTGCAGCCCATTACTGCTTAGACAGGGACTTCTGTCGGGATGCCTCGTTTGGCCAGGCTGTTCTGGACTAGAAAGGACTAGAAGGACTAGAAAGGGGGACTGTTACTTCTGGAGAGAAATCTGCAACTGTGAGTATTGTGATGCAGCAAGGGGCACACAGCCCAGGGAAAATAAGATAAAAGAAAGACTTACCTCAGGGTCAGCTTTAGAAAGCAGCACTAGGCACCATGATTCACTGCAGCAAGGGAAATTCTTGCTACGTAGCAAACAAAAGTCCCATCAGGAACACCTGAGTGAGAGTCCCCAGGTCACGTGTAGAGCTAGGGATTATTTAGGGCAGGGTTCCAGTCAGTTAGAGAGGAGAGTCAGAAGCAGGATCACCACGGGAAGCAGTAGGAGAGAGAGGAGCAGGAGGTGTGTCCCAGGTCAGCTGAACAGAAGCCCCAGGGGATTGCTGGGAGGAAATTCTTCTCACGAGGAGTCAGGAAGTGAGTCTGTCTCCAGCTCTCGAGAAGGAAGGTTCAAGGCAAGCTGCACTAAGGGAAGACCTGCTACCAAGAATAGCTTTGGAGAGAAGCCAGGATTACCCCACTACCCCAGAGGCCAGTATTTGCCAGCTCAAGGCAGAGGTCACGGTGAGAGGGAAGTGTTGGGGGATGGGCACTCCATGCATGACTACAGCTTAAGAAATAGGTGTAAAGTTAGGAACAAATATACTCCTGTTCAACCAGCCCGGGAGGCTAGAAGCAAAGGCTATAGAGAGCCAAGCATAAAGACAAGCCCTGCAGAGAGAAGGAAACTTCCCTATAATAACAAAGAGAAGTTTAAAGCTTATAACTGCAAAGGGCGGGGTTCTGATTACAGACATAAGAAGCAAGATGTTTCAGAGCTAATGTTCTGGGAGTCAAGCCCAGGCAGAACCAGCTACCGAGAGAGATATAGACCCAAAGGGGGAAAAGCCTCCAGTGACTGTTATAGTGAAGTGTCACAAGACGCTATAGCTGAATACCGTTCTCAAGAAGGGTCTGATACCAGCAGTGTGAGTAGTGCTGGGGAAATGATATGGGAAGACGCTGCTAGTCTGCAAGAGGATATTCCTATGGATTGCAGTGTCTGTGTTAAATGCAACCGTATGATGTAAATACTGGATGAAGAGAACTCTGTGAATATAACAAGAGAAAATACGTGTGTCACCACTTTTGTTGCTAAGCTTATCTGATTTAAAGTTTCTGTTTCCTTTGACAATGTCCGAGCGGGACGGGGAATAAAACCCACTTTTCATTTCAAGTTGCTCTGAAAGACTTTTTATTTACAAGGCCAGAGCAATTACTTGTGCATACGCCCTAGGCAACCGCCTATATAGGGCTAAACAGGCCTCTAACCACAGGCCCCATCACAGGTTGGCGTAGTTTTATCGGATCCAGTCCAGGAAACAAGGAGCTACAGTGCAGAGCGACAACGCGGGACGAGCGGAGTTGGCACGCACGGAGGAGGATCCAGGTTCCAGAAGTGCGACCGCAAGCAACTTCTCAAAATAAGACCCTCCACCTTGCTCAGGTAACGGGTATTTGGGCACAGGTTGGGGAGGATCGCTGGTGAGAAGAGGAGGCTTGGGAGGAGAAATTTTTATCCTTGTTATTGTGCCGCACTTGGTTTGGTGTGTTTCTGATTTGTTTCAGGAAAGGAGATGACGACGACGATGGATGCACGGGAGGTTCTCAGGTGGATGAGCAGCCAGTTCGAGAAACAGGGAGAGCTAGCTCGGCAGAACCAGGAGCAGGCCATCGCTGCCCTGGTGGAGCAACAGAAGCCCCTGACGGACTTAATGCGGACTATCCTGAAGGAGCCTAAGAAGGACGAATCACCAGCAGCCGTTCCTATCTGTGGGGTAGGCCCACAGAGCTGTGGGATTTGGACTTTAGGACAAATGCATGCTAGTGACAATTTTGATGACTTTGTGCAAACATTTGAACGAATAGCTAGTAATGCTAAATGGCCACAAGAGCAGTTAGCCGTTAGGCTGGCCTCAGCGTTAACTGGTGAGGCTCAGGCAGCCTATAGGGCCATGCCAGCAGCTCTTGCAAGTGACTATCAAGAGGTTAAGAGAGCTGTACGGGATAGGTTGGGCTTAACCCCTACCATGTACAGACGCATGCTAAGGTCTACCCGGATTCAACCAGAGGAAACACCAAAGGCACTGTATCACAGAGTGCATGGGTTGGTTTTAAAGTGGCTTGAACCCGAGGGTAAACGAATGGAGGAAGTACTGGATCTAATTGTATTAGAGCAGTTCTTTGACGCAGTACCTGAAGAGGTTAGAACATTTCTTACTCTACAGAATTGTAGAACCTCTGCTGAAGCAGCGCACCTAACGGAAAGATTCTTTGAGGCTGAACTAATCAAAGGAGCCAGCGCTAGCAGCAGGTCAGGGTTAGACAACTCTGTAAGAAATGCTAATATGTCTTTAAGGAACAAGGTGGGTTCACAGGAATCCAGGTATATAAAAGCAGAAGGTAACAAGGTGTTAAAATGTTTTAAGTGTGGGAAAAGTGGACACTTTAAAAGGGAATGCAGGTCTCGCACAGCACTTGTTACTGGCCAGGTTCACCTCACAGCTGCAGGTTTCCGAGTAGATGTGGAGGTACAGGGAGTCCCAGCTAAGGCCTTGCTTGACTCGGGGGCCGACCAAAGTATGGTCTCTCGCCGTTTTTGGAAGGCCATACAGGCCCAGAGGGGTTTTCCCCCGAGTCAGCAAGAGGGAACAGCGAAGATTCAGTGTGTGCACGGGGCAACAACTTCATATCCTTTGTTCAGGATAAAAGTTAAGGGCTTAGGCACACGAAGGGAAGTATTAGTAGCCATCATTCCCCGGCTACCCTACGACATCGTGCTAGGAAGAGATTGGCCACCCTTCTATAAAGGCATGGAGAGCAATACATGCATAAAGGGAGGGTTAGTTTCCACCAGATCTCAGGCGAAGGAACTGAGGACCCCTAGTGACACTTTAGTGGAGGAAAATCCTAATCCTATAATGGAAGAAGGTGAGGTAGAACCAGAAGAGGGGGAAGAGGTGAGTGCAGATGAGGGCCTACACGAGCTTCCCAGGCACGATGATTTAATTGCTAACCCCAGCGAAGGGAAAAAGAAGAGTAAGGGTGAAAAGCGCCGAGAGAGGCAGCATCGAGCCCAGTGGAGAGCCGGAGTAGCCGATGGGCAAGGCTTGCCATGGGTACCGGCGGACCTAGTAAAAAAGTTTCCGTCCTTTGCTAAAGAACAGAGGGCAGACCCTGTATTAAAATATGCCTTCGAGTTTGCAAAGACGGAGAGGGACGTACTCCCTAGGTTCCTATTAGAGGAGGAGATATTATACAGGGAGAGTAGTAACCCCCAAAATAACGCCATTAGGAAACAGTTGGTAGTTCCTACCACATTTAAGGCTGTCGTCATGAGGCTCGCTCACGACCACCCTATTGGAGGGCATAAAGGGGTACAGGCCACACTCGACCAAATTCTCGAGCGGTTTTATTGGCCTGGAGTATTTCGCGAGACAAAGAAATTTTGTGAGGCTTGTCCGGCTTGTCAGCGAGTAAGCGCTGCAAAGCCTGCAGGAGTTCCCCTGATCCAGATGCCTACCATAACGGAACCAGTTAGGAGAATGGCAATGGACATTGTAGGGCCCCTAATAAGAACCCCTAGGGGATTTCAGTATATCCTAGTTATCATGGATGTAGCCACTAGGTTCCCATGGGCGATTCCTTTACGGAACATTTCTGCTAGGTTTATAGCCACAGAATTAATAAAGTTATTCTGTGAGGTAGGTTTCCCGAGGGAAATGCTCACAGACAGGGGAAGCAATTTTGTCTCAAAATATTTAGCACAGGTATGGGATGCTTTTGGCATCACCCATATAAAAACAGCGGCGTATCATCCACAGACAAACGGTCTAGTGGAACGCTTCAATCAAACCCTTAAGCAGTTGCTGAGGAGAGGGTTAGAAGGGCAAATGGCGGACTGGGATGTTATGCTCCCATTTGTCCTATATGCTAGTAGGGAACGGACACAAACTTCCCTAGGAACATCTCCCTACGAACTTATGTTCGGACGGGCACCACGAGGGGTCTTGGACATATTAAGAGACCAGTGGGTGGAACCAGGTGAGGAAGAAATAGGAGTTCCTCAATTTCTTTGCGGGCTACGGAGTCGCCTCCAGAGGGCATCTCAAGCCGCGGATAAGAATCTACAGGATAGTAGAAAAACACAGAAAAAGTACTATGACAGGGGTAAAAAACCTAGACAGTTGGCCACAGGTGATAAGGTCGTGGTAATGGTCACTGATCCAGGGCCAAAATTTGAGGCCCGGTGGAAGGGTCCCTATAGGGTAGTGGATCGCAAGGGTCCGGTGTCATATCTAGTCAAGAGTGACAGAGGGCGCCTTCAGACGTACCACATAAATGTTTTAAAACCATGGCATGAAAGGATGGCCACTGTTAGCAGTTTTAATATAGTACCCAAGTACAGGGCAGCACACACAGGTCCCCAGAAGCCCTACGAGGAGGGTAACCCATTGTACAGCAGGTATGAGGGAACACTCAGGCGGCTAGGACAGATTCCGCGCTGTGTGCACAATAGTTTACCAGCACGGAATATCTTAAGAGGGGGGATATGTGATGCAGCAAGGGGCACACAGCCCAGGGAAAATAAGATAAAAGAAAGACTTACCTCAGGGTCAGCTTTAGAAAGCAGCACTAGGCACCATGATTCACTGCAGCAAGGGAAATTCTTGCTACGTAGCAAACAAAAGTCCCATCAGGAACACCTGAGTGAGAGTCCCCAGGTCACGTGTAGAGCTAGGGATTATTTAGGGCAGGGTTCCAGTCAGTTAGAGAGGAGAGTCAGAAGCAGGATCACCACGGGAAGCAGTAGGAGAGAGAGGAGCAGGAGGTGTGTCCCAGGTCAGCTGAACAGAAGCCCCAGGGGATTGCTGGGAGGAAATTCTTCTCACGAGGAGTCAGGAAGTGAGTCTGTCTCCAGCTCTCGAGAAGGAAGGTTCAAGGCAAGCTGCACTAAGGGAAGACCTGCTACCAAGAATAGCTTTGGAGAGAAGCCAGGATTACCCCACTACCCCAGAGGCCAGTATTTGCCAGCTCAAGGCAGAGGTCACGGTGAGAGGGAAGTGTTGGGGGATGGGCACTCCATGCATGACTACAGCTTAAGAAATAGGTGTAAAGTTAGGAACAAATATACTCCTGTTCAACCAGCCTGGGAGGCTAGAAGCAAAGGCTATAGAGAGCCAAGCATAAAGACAAGCCCTGCAGAGAGAAGGAAACTTCCCTATAATAACAAAGAGAAGTTTAAAGCTTATAACTGCAAAGGGCGGGGTTCTGATTACAGACATAAGAAGCAAGATGTTTCAGAGCTAATGTTCTGGGAGTCAAGCCCAGGCAGAACCAGCTACCGAGAGAGATATAGACCCAAAGGGGGAAAAGCCTCCAGTGACTGTTATAGTGAAGTGTCACAAGACGCTATAGCTGAATACCGTTCTCAAGAAGGGTCTGATACCAGCAGTGTGAGTAGTGCTGGGGAAATGATATGGGAAGACGCTGCTAGTCTGCAAGAGGATATTCCTATGGATTGCAGTGTCTGTGTTAAATGCAACCGTATGATGTAAATACTGGATGAAGAGAACTCTGTGAATATAACAAGAGAAAATACGTGTGTCACCACTTTTGTTGCTAAGCTTATCTGATTTAAAGTTTCTGTTTCCTTTGACAATGTCCGAGCGGGACGGGGAATAAAACCCACTTTTCATTTCAAGTTGCTCTGAAAGACTTTTTATTTACAAGGCCAGAGCAATTACTTGTGCATACGCCCTAGGCAACCGCCTATATAGGGCTAAACAGGCCTCTAACCACAGGCCCCATCACAGTATATACTTCTGGTAATTTTCTAAAAAGAATTCTTTGTATTAAAGCTACTTAATCTGTAAACCCACTGTTTTTTGTTGGATCAGTTAGGGCCTAGTAGCAGCAATTAAAGTTTGAATTTAAAACACAGAGGAGAACTTTCTGGTTACATTTCATACCCAGCAGAGAGCTTGTAGTTTAAATTTAATAGTCACTCAGGGCCAAGTAACAGCAAAGTACTTTTAGTTTAAATTTAACACACAGAAGAGAGCTTTCTGGTTACATTTGGAACCCAGGAGAGAGCTTGTAGTGTACATTTAATAGTCACTCAGGGCCTAGCATCAGAAAAGTACTTTTAGTTTTAAAACACAAAAGAGAGCTTTCTGGTTAAATTTAGAACCCAGCAGAGAGCTTGTAGTTTAAATTTCATAAGAAGTTAGAGCCTAGCAGCAGTTAAGAGCTATAATTTAAATCAAATCAGAATTTAGCTTACCTCAGCAGCACAAGACAGGGTACTGTGTAGCAGCCCTCTTTTAATAAGTGTTATTTCCCTCCCTCCCCACACCCACCCACCCCTGGGATAATCATAGCTTTATAGGTACTTACACATCTTAAAAGACAGGAGGTGCTTTCAGGTGAAGCTCATTACCCAAATCAGTCATACACTAAGGACCTGAGATTAATTAAGCTTCAGGTGAACAAGGTATATTAAACGTATTAGGTACAGTTTTATTGGTATAAATACCCATAGCAACCCCTAGTAAGTAAGAACTTAAAGATCTAGACACAAACTTAAAACTAAGATGCAGACAGCAGTCCAGCAGCGGGATGGGGGCTTTCCAGTCTTTTGCATTGAGTGTCACATGTATGATTTTCTCCCAGTTGGTGAGAGGTCTTACGTGTGCACTAGGTGCAAGGAGCTCTTTGCTCTCAGGGAACAAGTCCGTTCTCTAGAGGCTAAAGTAGCAGACTTGGAAAACATAAGACAGACAGAGAGGTACATAGACGAGACCTACAGGGATATAGTCCTGAAGTCCCACCTCCAGTCTGGCAGCACCCCTGTTGCCATGGAGGAGAGAGGTCACGTGACAGGAGAGCATCACCCTGGTGTGGCAGGAAGTGATCCTGTAACTAGGACCTGTCCTCCAGGTGATGTAAAACCCTCTCGCACCGAGGACGTTTCTCCAGGGCCATGTGCCCATGAGGGAAGGGTTAGGACAGCCGTTATAGTTGGTGATTCAATCATTAGGCATGTAGATAGCTGGGTGGCTGGTGGACGTGAGGATCGCCTGGTAATATGCCTGCCTGGTGCGAAGGTAGCGGACCTCACGCACCACCTAGATAAGGTCTTAGATAGTGCTGGGGAGGAGTCTGCTGTCTTGGTACATGTCGGTACCAATGACATAGGAAAATGTGGTAGGGCGGTTCTGGAGGCAAAATTTAGGCTTTTAGGTAGGAAGTTGAAATCCAGAACTTCCATGGTAGCATTCTCCGAAATGCTTCCTGTTCCACGCGCAGGACCCAAAAGGCAGGCAGAGCTCCGGAGTCTCAATGCGTGGATGAGACAATGGTGCAGAGATGAGGGTTTTGGATTTGTTAGGAACTGGGGAACATTCTGGGGAAAGGAGGGGCTCTTCCGAAGGGATGGGCTTCACCTTAACCGGGATGGAACCAGGCTGCTGGCATTAACCTTTAAAAAGGAGATAGAGCAGCTTTTAAACTAAATATTAGGGGAAAGCCGACAGTCGCCCAAGAGCGGATGGTTCGGAAGAATGTATCCTTGAAGGATACTACCAAAAGCAGAGAGGTTCCACAAAAGAGTAAAGTAGCCCAAATGCCCTCAAGTATGGAGCAGACAGAGCTTAAAGATCCCAATTTACCCATGTCTAACAATAGCCAAATTAACATGAATAAAATACATTCTCTAAAATGCTTGTATGCAAATGCTAGAAGTCTAAAGAATAAGATGGGAGAGTTAGAATATATAGCACTAAATGAAAGGTTAGATATGATTGGAATATCAGAGACATGGTGGAAGGAGGACAACCAGTGGGCACTGTGATACCTGGGTACAAACTATATCGTAATGATAGAGCTGATCAAATTGGTGGAGGGGTTGCGCTCTATGTTAGAGAGGGCATTGACTCAGAAAGGATTAAAGTTTTGCAGGAAACAAAATCTGCTGTAGAATCTATATGGATTGAAATTGCATATAAAAGGGGGAAGGCAATGGCAGTGGGGGTGTACTATCGAGCACCTGGCCAGAATGACCAAATGGATGATGAAATGCTCAAAGAAATCAAGGAAGCTAACAAAGGTTACAGCGCAGTAATAATAATGGGTGATTTCAATTACCCCGGTATCGACTGGGTCAGTGTCACGTCAGGACATGCTAGGGAGATAAAGTTCCTAGATGAAATAAATGACTGCTTCTTGGAGCAGCTGGTTCATGAACCGACCAGAGGGGAAGCCATATTAGACCTAGTCCTTAGTGGAACACCAGATCTAGTGCAAGAGATAAGGGTGTTGGGGCCACTTGGCAATAGTGATCATAGCATGATCGCCTTTGATTTAATTAGTGGAGGAGGGATAGTAAGGAAATCCACAGTACTACCTTTTAACTTTCGAAAGGGAGACTATGATAAAATGAGGAAAACAGTTAAGAAAAAACTAAGAGGTGAAGTTGCAAAGGTTAAAGACGTACATCAAGCTTGGGTGTTGTTGAAAAATACTATCTTGGAAGCCCAGACCAGCTGTATTCCACGCTTTAAGAAAAGTGGAAGGAAGTCCAAAAAACTGCCAGCATGGTTTAAAGGTGAGGTCAGAGAGGCTGCTGTTGCCAAAAAAGCATCTTTCAGGAAATGGAAAAAAGAGCCAAACGACGAAACCTGGAAACAGCACAAGCACTGGCAAGTCAAATGCAAGGCATTGATAAGGCAGGCAAAGAGAGATTTTGAGAAGAAGCTTGCTGCGGAAGCAAAACACGAAATAAAGACCTTTTAAAGTACATTCGTAGCAAAAAACCTGTGAGAGAGTCAGTTGGTCCATTAGATGATAAAGGGGTTAAAGGAGCACTAAGAGGCGACAAGGCGATAGCGGAGAGACTGAATGAATTCTTTGCTTCGGTCTTTACTGAGGAAGATGTAGGGATGTTACCCATGACTGAAGTGGTATTTAAAGGTGTGGAAGAATTGAAGGAAATATCGATACATTGGGAAGATGTCTTACAACTATTAGATAAACTGAAGAGTAGTAAATCGCCTGGGCCGGATGGTATACATCCAAGGATGTTGAAAGAACTGAAATATGAGATTGCAGACCTGCTATCAGTAATCTGTGAACTATCATTAAAATCATCTCTAATACCTGAAGATTGGAGGATCGCCAATGTAACACCAATTTTTAAAAAGGGTTCCAGGGGTGATCCGGGAAACTACAGACCGGTGAGCCTGACGTCAGTACCGGGAAAAATGGTAGAAACCATCATAAAGAATAAAATTACTCAGCATGTAGATAGTCACAACCTAATGGGAGACAGCCAACATGGCTTTAGACAAGGAAGATCTTGTCTTACTAATCTGTTATGTTTTTTTAAAGGAGTGAATAAACAGGTGGACAAAGGTGAGTCGGTTGATATTGTGTATCTGGACTTTCAGAAAGCCTTTGACAAGGTCCCTCATCAGAGACTTTTGGCAAAACTAAAGAGTCATGGGATTGGAGGCAGTGTACTATTGTGGATCAGGAACTGGTTAAAAGATAGAAAGCAGAGGGTAGGGCTAAATGGCCAATTTTCCCAATGGAGAAAGGTGAATAGTGGTGTACCCCAGGGATCTGTGCTGGGTCCGCTGCTTTTTGACATATTCATAAATGACCTGGAAAGTGGAATAACGAGTGAGGTTATCAAATTTGCAGATGACACAAAACTATTTAAAGTTGTTAAAACCCAAGAGGATTGTGAAAACTTGCAAGAGGATCTTGATAAATTGGAAGACTGGGCATCAAAATGGCAGATGAAATTTAATGTGGACAAGTGCAAGGTTATGCACCTAGGGAAGAACAACCCAAACTATGGTTACTCGATGCAAGGTTCCACATTAGGAACCACCACCCAGGAAAAAGATTTAGGCGTCATTGTGGATACCATGTTAAAACCCTCGGCCCAGTGTGCAGCGGCGGCCAAGAGAGCAAATAGAATGCTAGGTATGATAAGGAAAGGAATGGAAAATAAAACAAAAGATATTATAATGCCTCTATATCGTTCCATGGTGAGACCGCACCTTGAATATTGTGTGCAATTCTGGTCGCCGTATCTTAAAAAGGATATAGCGATTTTAGAAAAGGTTCAGAGAAGAGCCACCAAAATGGTAAAGGGGATGGAAGGATACTCCTATGAAGAAAGGCTAAAAAGGTTAGGGCTCTTTAACCTGGAAAAGAGACGGCTGAGGGGAGATATGATAGAAGTCTATAAATTAATGAACGGAGTGGAACGGGTAAACGTAGATCGATTGTTTACCTTATCAGAATATAGAAAGACTAGGGGACATGCAATGAAGCTACAGGGTAAACTATTTAAGACTAATAAAAGAAAATATTTTTTCACTCAACGTGTAATCAAACTCTGGAATTTGTTACCGGAGGATGTAGTAAAGGCTGTTAGTGTAGCTGGGTTTAAAAAAGGTTTGGACAAGTTCCTGGAGGAAAGGTCCATAAACCATTATTAAGAAGTGACCGAAGATATCAATGCTTGAACCAATACAAGCATTGTGGAACCTGTGTCCCTTGGGGAAACTGCTAGGTACATATGACCTAGATTGGCCACTGTTGGAAACAGAATACTGGGCTTGATGGACCTTGGTCTGACCCAGTATGGCATATCTTATGTTCTTATGTTCTCCAGCATCTCTTCCAGACTTAGAACAAGTCCTACCCCCCATCCCAGGTTTTGATACCAGAGATCCTCGGGAGGAAGCAGGACCACCTCAGCATGGGTTTAGCTGTTCTCTGGGGTCATCTCCCTGGCATCTCTAAGCTTGGGAGTCCCCATATGTGAAGACTACATTCCTGCTTGTTCCTGGAGATAGCGTAGTTACTCACCTGTAACAGGTGATCTCCGGGAATAGCAGGAATTGAGTCTTCACAACCCACCCACCTCCCCAGGAGTTGTATCTCTATCTATCTCTCTCTCTCTCTCTCTCTCTCTCTCTCTTCTTTCTTTCTCTCCTTTTGTCCCAGCTACAAACCCAACTGAAGAGGGAGAGTTGGAAAGGCGGGAAGGCAGCAGTGCAGGCGCAGTGGGATGCTCCCAAAAGCTTTCCTTTAGGACGCTGGGAAGCGTTCCCACGCGGGTTCCGTCGGTGCCGACGATACCCATATGTGAAGAGTCAATTCCTGCTGTTCCCGGAGATCACCTGATACAGGAGAGTAACTAAGCTTTACAGATTGATCCATGGCAGTCTCTTTGAACAGAGTCCTGATAAGGAAGGGTAGGGGGCCAGGCTACCAGATAAGCATAGATAACCCTTTTGAAAATCTCTGTTTTTGATTAGGACAATTAGGTTTTGTTTTTTTTCTGGTTTGTTGTTTTAATTCAAAAAGCCATTTTGCAGTCCATTGGCTGCTTGGAGGCTCAACTAAGAGGCTGAGTCCCACCCCCCACCCCCTCTTTTGCCTTCACTGCTGGTACTGTCAAAGACGAGGGAAGAGGTACAGTATTTGAAAGACCTGGCAGGTGAGACCTAGTCTTGAGTGCAGAGAGGAAGAGCAGCAGAGAGAACTGCAACTGAAGATAGAGAGCAGAGCCTTTAATAGGAGCACCTGCCTGACAAGCGACCTTGAAGAAGCTTGTGTTTGGGTGGGGAATCTACCATATAAAGTGAAGTAGTTCACAGCACAGGCATGGAAAAGTCAGATATTTTGGGGCCCAACCACATGGCAACACAACAAGGCAGGAGTAAGGGCCATGTGCGGTTGAAAGTGTCCGATTGTTTTCAGGTAGGGTATGAGGCTTTCCAGCAAGGATACATTTTCAGTGGCATTCATATGCCTCATGCATAAGGGATACTTCTGCATATATCAGGGTCCAGTTATGGAAGTCCCAGTAAGAGACACCAGCATGGGGGAGGGGAGTTATCGCTTCAGGAGATCCAATTCCAGAAATGCTTTGGCTATGCAGAAAAAGAGAGCACTCTTTCAGGACCATACCAAGCCCTGTGCGAGCGGTGCAGCCGCACAGGGCACAGAGACTTAAAGGGCGCATTTCGGCTCTCTGCCGTTGCCTACCGCCACCACTTTTTCGGTGGCAGGCAGCAGCAGTGAGACGAAATGCGCCCCTTAAGTCTTCGCGCCGGCACACTAAGCAGGTCTAGTCTCTCCGGGAGGGACCAGACCTGCTTAGTGTGCTGGCAACTTGCAGATCGGGCACGCGCCCCTCTCCCGTACCCCCATAAAGTGTCTAAATGGAGGTGCGGGAGGGGGGGCGCGCGCCCGATGTGCAAGTCGCACAGGGCGCATTTCAGTCTCGGTACAGCCCTGCACTCTTTGGAGGGCTACAAAGAGTCTGTAAGTGCAGGAAGGGTCCCTAAAGGTGTAGGATCTTTAAGGGGTCTGGCTTTACCAGACCTGGAGGAGGTTCAGTTTGTCTCCCACCTCAGTGGAAGAATCTTTGATGATGAACTCTTCTGGAAAGAGGAGTGAACACCTGTGATTGCCCAGGCTGTCTGCTCTCTGAGAATTTCAGGAGACCATTCTCCAGAGGAACTTGAGGGATCCAATCCTAACCGGAATCTGCAAACTATTCCAGCTCCTACAGCCTATTCGGGATATTGTATCAGCAGAGTGGGGCACTCCAGATGCTAGTTTTAAGATGTCCACATCAGTGACCAATCTCTACTCCCCTCCCAGAGATGATCAAGAAAAGCTGCTGTATCTCCTTAGAGTGGATGCTGTGGCTAAGGCAATTATTTGCAAGTCCACCAATCTCCAGGAACAAGCAGGAATGTAGTCATCACATATGGGTATCGTCGGTACCGACGAAGCCTGTGCGGGAACGCTCCCCAGCATCCAATTAGAAAGCTTTTGGGAGCCATCCCATAGCGCCTGCGTGCTGCCTTCCCACCTTTCCCAACTGCCTCTCTCCAATTGTCAAAGAGAAATTCAAGATGACTTCTGCTGCCATACCTTCAGAGTCAGGATTGGCTTTGTTCTCTAGAACTCAAGGATGCGTACACCCATGTTCTCATCCATCCAACCCACAGAAGGTTCCTTTGGTTCCTTTTTCAGGGAAAGCACTACCAATACAGGGTGCTTCCCTTTGGCCTGGCCTCAGCACCAAGGGTGTTCACAAAATGCATGGCTGTTGTAGCAGTATTTCTCCGCACTCTAGGGATATTCATTTTCCCCTACTTAGATGACTGGCTCATTCGAGCCCCAACAGAGTCAGAGGCCATGACATCTCTATCCTGCACAATGCGTATCCTTCAGTATTTTAGTCTCGTAATAAACATCCCAAAATCCAGTCTAACTCCCACTCAGTCTTTGGAGTTCATAGGAGCTTTGCTGGATACCAGAAAGGCAAGGGCCTACCTCCCCCAGGCCCGTTGTCTTCGCATGGTGCAGTTAGCTTCTCAAGCAGTGCTAAAGTCTCATCTCACTGCTCGAGAAATGTTACAACTACTAGGCCACATGGCATCCACCATGCATGTGGTGCCCTATGCTCGCCTCCATATGAGGGCAGCCCAGTGGACTTTATCCACTCAATGGACCCAGGCATCAGGATGCCTGTCAGACAAAATAGCAAACACAGGTCACCTTATTTTGTCCCTCCAGTGGTGGAAGTCCACTCAAAACCTGTTGCTGGGGTTCCCTTTTCAACAACCTGTACCCCAAGCAACTCTCACAAGAGATGCTTCTCCGATGGGTTGGGGAGCTCATCTGCAAGACCTCTCCACCCAGGGCACCTGGTCTCCACAGGAGACCCATCTACATATCAATCTCTTGGAACTCAGATCAATCTTCCTTGCTCTTCAAGTGTTCCATACCCTGCTCAGCTACAAGACAGTCCTCATTCATACGGACAATCAAGTAGCCATGTTCTATGTGAACAAGCAGGGGGGAACAGGCTCTCTGTCGCTTTGCAACGAAGCTTTGCGACTATGGGCCCTCGCCAGAGAGCATCAGATTCATCTCCTGGCAGTGTATCTTCCAGGCATACAAAACTCTTGGGCAGACAGACTCAGTCGAGTTCTGCTTCCACACGAGTGGTCTCTGCATGCAGACCAGGTGACCAAGATTTTTCAAATTTGGGGAACCTCGAACATAGACCTCTTTGCAAGTCCGCTGAATACCAAACTTCCCCAGTTCTGTTCCAGAATTCCGGCTCAGGGGGCTCAGGCCAGGGATGCTTTCTTCCTTTACTGGGGTCAAGACTTCCTGTATGCCTTTCCACCTATTCCCCTAATTCCCAAAACCCTGTTCAAGCTTCAGAGAGACAGAGGCCATATGATTCTCATAGCTCCACATTGGCCACGGCAAGTGCGGTACCCTCTGCTTCTACATCTCTCTCAAGCTCCCTCCCTGGAGTTAGGGTCTGCTCCAGATCTCCTATCTCAGGAGGACGGAATGTTATGGCATCCCAATCCCCAGTCTCTGCATCTCAGAGCTTGGTTGCTGAAGGCCTAGATCTCCATGATCTTAATATCCCTCAGCAAGTAAAAGATATTTTTTGCTTCCAGGAAACCTTCCACAAGACGCTCTTATGCTTTCAAGTGATGATAGCAAGTATACATAACTTTAAAATGCTATGCATTGAACTTCAGCACCAAGGAAACAACAATAAAATAATCAGGAAACAGTATTAATGTGTTAGAAATATTTGCTGAAGGAATTAAACCCAAGCACATTAAATCGTAAAAACATATATGATAGTTACATCACAAAAGATAAAAAGAAATGGAAAAGAAAAACAAATCGGGAGTTTCTTAAAAGGAGCTTAGAATTATTAAAACTACAGAAAAAGCAATTGTTTGCATCCATTTTTCAGTGGTAGGATATGGAAGTGAAATATAGAGTTACAGATCATGCAAAAATGCATGCATTTGAAATGTGGAGATACAAAAGAATGCTGAAGATTTAGCTAGACACACATGATCTCAAAAGGATTCATGAGATGAAGGGGAGGTAGAACACCTCATCAAATGGAACATGAGATTTGCATGTCATTGACTAGATGTTCTAGTAGCAAAATAGTTTAATGCTGGAGAGCTTGGTGAGAAAAAAGAGCAGTATGGGGTGATGGCATTAAAACCATGGACAGAATCTGTAAAAGTTGAGCCTAGGGAGAACTGGTGTTACCCACCTTCATATTGAAGTTGATATTCTTGTGGTGATGATGAAAACCATTCATTGGAAGTAATGTGTGACTTATTTTCCATTGGCAAGCAGGATCAAGTGGGTGATGTTATCCAACAGCAGTGGACTGGAACTGCTTTTCCCTATCTCAGAAATTTAATGTAAAGTTCTAAGCCTGCATAGCCCTTCCTGCGTGTAGTTGTCTCCTCACTATTCAGATTTTTTCCTGCTCTACCAAATGGACGTGAAGCAAAACACTCCCACAGAAGATTTTTTGCAGAGTACAAGTTTATTCGCTGTTTTTTATCTGCATATTGAATTATTCTCTTTCTTTGAAACCCCCAACTTTATCAATTTTTTTAATCTTGCTTGAAATTCACCAAAACAGTCCAGAACTTTGGCATCCACTCCAAGTGTTGTCTTTGCTTGGGTCCTAACCGCGATCAACAGGACTGCAAACACTGTGCTTGTATGGTCCCAAGAGCATAAAAGACCATCCAGATCATCTCAGTAAGCATTTTGAAACTGAGAAGAAGCTACTTCTTGAGAAATTTGAGGAAGACTGTTTCTCCAGAAACAAGCAGGAAGTAAATCCTCACATATGGGTGACGTTGACACTGATGGAGCCCATGCGGAAACATCTCCCCAGCTTTCAAAGAAAGCCTTTGGGAGATGCCACTACGCATGCGTGGTCCCCTTCCCGCCCAAGGGTGCCATCTAGCTCAGTCTCCCTTTTTCCGCAGAGCCCTACAGATGTTTGTCTTTTCCCCTAGAAAAAAGTTGATTTAGCTTGTACATTTTTGTACCTTTCCGGCTTGTGCCAGCTCCTTTACCGCTGTTGAGACATGCTGCTGCAGCATCAGGTCTCTAAATTTGTTTTCTTAAGTTCTTTTCCATTTCACTGTTTTCGCGCCTTTTTCAACCACTGGCTGCGTCGAGAGTCTTTGACCTCGCTGGGGTCTTCTTTGCACCAATGACCATCGGTTTAAAAAAATGACATCGGTGTTCTCACAGACACTCATGATTGTTGTCTCCGGTGTCTGGATGCCAACCATGACCCAGAGGTATGCTCCCTGTATAAGCAGGATGACATCTTCCACAAGGCAGACTTGACCCCAGTATCCCCGGTAGCCTTGCTCTCGAAGGCCTTGTACAGATCCTCAGAGTCGTGTAAAGGCACCCCTGATTCCTGAGCGGGCTTGCAGACACTGCAAACAAGAGTCCCTGGAGTGAGAGTGTAAGAAGAAAAAAACGACCTCAAGTACCTCGTCCTGGGAGGCAGACAAGCATAGGAAGTCCCGTGCTCGGTCCATCAGCCCTAGATGAGCGTCTGAGGAATCTGAGCGGGAACGTCCCAGAAAAGTACTCGGGACTGATGTTGAAGCCTCTGGTGATGGACCTCTGTCTCCTGAGAGCTGTTCCATCAGGGACCCCTTCTCCTACTCAACACCCGACCCAGTCACCCTGGTGTCGGTGTCAATGATTGCTGCCCCCGAGTGGGAAGCTTCTATGCTGGCATTGGAGAGCAGCGTTTGTGTTCATTGCCTCCCAGTGGGCACCAATTTCTGGCCCTGTCGAGACCACAGGGACCTCGATCTCCCCAGGCCACCGAAGCGATCGCTGAGAGCCAGATGCCTCGGGCAGATCCTCGGCGAGGGTTTCGTTCTCACTCCTCGGGGGCGAGGTTTTCGCAGACGAGTGCCTCTGACATCAGCCATTTCCCGGCCTCAAAGCACTGAAGACCAGAGCTGACGGCACCCTTGCAGCCGTCAGGCCTCGAGTCTTCCTCGGAGGACTGGGAGTCCAACGTTGAGATGTCCCCAGAGACTCTGGCTCACCAAAACCTCCCCTCGGATCCATCTCCACCAGCTGCCAAGTGCCAATCCGCACCTAAGGAAACCTCGTTCCTCAGGGACATGGCTTGAGCACTCTCCCTCACGACAGAATCTGAGGAGGATCCCGATATCCTCCAGTACGAGGCACCACTGAAGGAGTCCTTGATGTTCCCCGTCCCCTTCATTCTCAGCCGGCTCCTCTGGATGTGGGAGACCCTGACATCGGTGCCGATAGTCAGTTGACGCGTGGATTCGATGTACCAGGTCCAGCATGGACTGAGCTTCCGAAAGACACAACACCCCCACATCTCCATGGTGGTCAAGTCGGCCATGTGCTGGCAGAAGAGCCCAAGGATGCACTCTTCAGTGCACCTGGACAGGGAGTCCCGTGCTCTCGATGCCTTCGGGCGAAAATGCTACGAGGGCTCAATGTTAGCATGTTGTATCCAAACTTATCAATTTTACATCGGCATGTTCCTCTGGGACCTGGCCAAGGAACTCGGAGACTTTGCGACTGGCCTCAAAGGAGACCACCTCTGGCACTTTCAGATTATTTCGAAGTCTGTCTGAGAGTGCTTCAAGTATTTGTCCCGAGCCGCTTACGACTGCTTCGAATCCAGCATAAGGGTGGCTGCCGCCAGCATCGGCACAACGCCAGGCCTGGCTCCACTCATCGGATCTTGAGCAGTGGGTGCAAGAGAAACCTCAATGTCCCTTGCCTCAGAGAGCAGCTCTTTGGAAAACCGAAGGAGGACAAGGCAGCTGAAATCGAGATAGAGTATTATTATTTATTATTATTATTTATTTACAGTTTCTTTTATACCGCGCTATTCGACATCTGCGCGGTTCACAGTGAACATATAAACCACACGTCTCAATTAATTGATCTGTGCTTACAATAAACAGGTAAAATAAACTTGGATAAACATTAAACAGGTTTCTTGAACAGGGAAACATGATAACTATGTACAATGCCACTAAATGCAGTTATATATAGGGTTATGTGAAACTAGGTGCATTTCTCATGGTGAGAGGAGGTGCGAAGTGGGATTACGGATCTACAGATTAAGAATGTGGAGTGCATGGGTTTAAGGTGTTAGCCTGGGGTGTGGTGGTGGGATGGTATGAAGGGGTATCCGAAACATCATAGTACTGCAGAAATAGGTGATGCTTCAGTGCCTTCCTGAACTGGGAGAGGTCACTGATGGTTCTGATGCCTGATGGTAGAGCATTCCAGCATGATGGTGCAAAGTAGGAAAAGGCTCTGGATCTAGTGACTTGAGAGCACTTCGTGATTGCCTTCGGTAATACGAGAGAATTGGAGGCAGTCGATCTCCTTGCTCGATTAGGGGGTGTAATTGATATAAGGTCAGTGATAGTAGTCGCAGAGTATTTATTGATCGCTTTATGTGTCATAGTTAGGATCTTGAAAGAGATCCTAGATTGTATAGGCAGCCAGTGTAACTGTTTCAGTATAGGAGTGATGTGGGTTCTCCTAGAAGCTCCGTGAAGGATTCTTGCAGCTGAATTCATTGCAAGTTGTAAGGGGTTAATCGTGCTCTTTGGTAGGCCATGTAGTATCGCATTAGCATAGTCAAGGTGAGGCATTATTAGGGCCTGAAAGACTGATCGGAAGTCATCAGGCTCTAGCAGCTGTTACCCGGATTCTGCTCATGAGGAAGACTTCCACTCTTCCGAGGAAGAAGCCACAGGGAAGAAACCTCCTTTCCTTAGGAAGGGTCAACCCTATCGAGGCTACCCTCCATACCTGGCCATCCAGACCCCTCAGCAGGATCCTCAGGGCAAGGGTATGGGCCAGGGCCCACGCAAACCCAAGAGTCCAAAACCCCAGCTGCCGGCCCTAGCCCACCACTGACTCATGGACACTTCAGGTGGTCAGGGAGAGCTGCTACCTCCACCTTGACCAGGCACCTCCACCACCTTGACCAGGCACCTCCACCCTTCTTCCCCAGGGAGCCCCTCGGGGTCTCCCCTGCACCAGGCCCTTCTAATACAAGAACTCGCAGGCCTTCTCAGGGACAGGGCTGTGGAGCCCGTACCACATCACTCAAAAGGAAAGGGGTTTTACTCCGAGTACCTTCTAGTCCCAAAAAGAACAATAGGTCTAAGGCTCATCCTGGACCTGAGAAACCTAAACAAGTTCCTGATGCAGGAGAATTTCAAGATGCTCTCCCTTGGAATGTTGCTGCCCTACCTCCAGCAGAGAGATTGGCTATGCTCCTTGGACCTAAAGGATGCTTATACCCACATCCTTATCCATCCAAGTCACAGAGAGGGTACTAAGATTCATGGTTGGGGGTGACCAGTACAGGGTACTTCCCTTTGGCCTTGCCTCTGCTCCAAGGGTCTTCACCAAATGCCTGACAGTAGTGACCGCCAGTCTCAGTCTCCACAGGGCCTTTGTCTTCCCTTACCTCGAAGACAGGCTGGTAAAAGTGGACACAACCTCAGAGGCCCTGCAGGCCACCGGCTGCACCATCCAGGTCTTGTAACATCTAGGATTCGTGATAAATCACCCAAAATCCCACCTCACTTCAACGCAGGTCTTGGAGTTCATTAGGGCTCGTTTGTACACACTCCAAACCAGGGCTTTTCTCCCCCTGGACAGGGTGGATTGCCTCACGGCCCTAGCAGCCGAGATACAGTGGCACCATACCATGACAGCTTGGCCACTGCTCGACCTGGGACACCTAGCCTCCACGGTCCACGTGGTTCCCAATGCCTGCCTCTACATGCAGGCGGCTCAGTGGTGCCTCTGCTCCCAATGGGCCCAGGCCATGGGCTGGTTCTGGAATAGAGTCTGTCCTGCCAGCTGACAGTCACTCACCTGGTGGCAGGATACTCAGCACCTGCAAAATTGCATTGTCCTTTCAATTCCCAAACCCCCAGAGGATTCTCACAACAGATGCCTCCCTGATGGGCTGGGGTGCCCATTGTGGGGAACTATGCACCCAGGGGGGCCTGGTCCTTCGAGGATAGCAGGAGATCAATCTGCTGGAACTTGGAACAGTCTTTCTCATGCTGAAGGTTTTCAGGCACTGTTCTGAGGCATCAGTCGGTGCTCATCCAGACTGACAATCAGGTCACGATGTTCTACGTGAACAAACAGAGTGGCACTGGCTCCTACCGCCTCTGCCAGGAGACTGTAGCTCTCTGCTCCTTTTCGACCAGCCAGGGGATGCTCTTCAGAGTGGTCTACCTCCTGGACTAGGACAGTGCTTTGGCAAACAGACTGAGCAGGTCCTCCATCTGCACGAGTAGTGCCTGGACCCCGAGGTGACACACAGGATCTTCCAGCTGTGGGGCACCTCCAGCCTGGACCTCTTCACCAGCCAGACCAATGCTCAGCTGCTCTGTTTCTGCGGCCCTCAGCCACACCCTTGCTGGGTAGTGTGGATGCCTTCCTCATCTCATGGTCAGTGGGCTTGCTATATGCCTTCCCTCCCATGCCACTGATAACTCAGACCCTCTTCAAGGTCCAGCAAGACAGGGCATCAGTGATTTATTTATTTATTTATTTAGTATACATTTGTATACCGCTACTTCCAGCGATCAGCAGCGGTTTGATTACAGATTGGAAATTGTCAAATCATGACAGGAAATTTTTGAGGTATAAACACATTGATTAGACAGGAAAGCACAGCACACAGAGAACTATTTTACAGGGAACATGGGCTATGGAGGGTTAAGTGGCTTGCCCAAGACCACAAGGAGCACCTGTGGGACTAGAAACCCCAGTCCTTCCGGCCCAAGGTTGCTGTCCTCCAGTGGGATTTGAACCCTCGACCTTCCGGCCCGAAGTACCTTGCCCCAACCACTAGGCCACTCCTCATGGTGACCTCATGGTGGCCCAGGCAACCTTGGTTCCCTCTGCTGCTTCGTCTCTCAACGAAGTCCCCGGTCCCTCTCAGGAGCTCCCCGGGACTCTTGACCCAGGAGGAGGGCTTGATCCTCCCAACCTGAGATCCCTGTCTCTCACAGCATGGCGGCTGAATGGTTTGTCCTAGCACCCCTTCACCTCCCCAGGGAGGTGGAAGAAATCCTGCTGGCCTCTCGTAAAGATTCCACAAGACCGGCTTACACCTTCAAGTGGTACCTGTTCTCGGTATGGTGCACGGAGCAGCGGGTGGCCCCATTCTCTTGCCTGGTGCACTAGGTCCATCAATACCTGCTCCACCTCTCACAGTCTGGACTTAAGTCCGTCAGGGTACACATGAGCGCACTTTCTGTGAACCGTCATTTTACTGAGGGCAAGCCTCTTTCCATACAGCCCCCTCATCACCCAGTTCATGCAGGGCTTACTGCTCTTTCTACCTCCCATTCGACTGCCTACGGCGGAATGGGATCTCAGTGTAGTCTTGGTGCAGCTCACCAAGCCGCCCTTCGAACCCTTGGCTATCTGTCCCTTGTGTTACCTATCCTGGAAATTTCCTTTTAGTGGCATTCACCTCTGCTCGCAGAGTCAGTGAGCTTCAAGCTTTGGTGACTTTCTTTGACTTTCTTTCTTTGGTGACTTTCTTTGAAAGCTGGGGAGATGCTTCCACGAGAGCTCCATCGGCGTTGACTTCACCCATATGTGAGGAATGATTTCTGCTTTCCCTGGAGAACACCAGTTACAGGTGAGTAACTATGCTTTCTACGCATAAAACAACCAGCTCTGCTCAGTCCAGTCAAGAGTCTTCCACAGAACTGCATTCAACTTCCAGGTGTAATGATTCTAAAAGTCCAGCTGCCAAAGGGATTGCCATACCTCTTCAAAATTGAAGGGCCTGTTTTGGGGTAGTTTTTCCAAATGGGTTAGTTTTGCACATGTGGAGTATGATCTCAGTCTCTCAGATTTACTGCTAATGCTCTGCATAGTACTTGAATCATCCTTTGAGGTTTCCAAGCTTACTGCTACTTTTGGAGCGCCTGCAACAGCCTGAGGGCAAGCTATCATGTCAACTCTTTCTAAAGTGCTGAAAAAGCGGAAGCAACACCAGTACAGCATCACCACAGTCTAAAAGAAAGCAGTCAGACTTTTTGTTTTTGTGCTGGAGCCTCAGCACAAAGCTACTGCACATAGCACAGAATTAGACACAGCTAAAGATCCTCTTCAGCTCAGATCATCATCAACTTTCTACATAGCATCTTTGCAAGTGCCTGTACAGACTGCTGTGTAGCAGTCCTTCCCGTCTCCTCCAGTTTTATTGATGGTGGCGGTGTCTTCCTCTTCTGTATCACTAGCTTCTAGAGCATTCCCATTCTTTTATGCAGAAAATATTTCATGACTTCTTCAAAGGGTATTGCAGAAATGTGCCTGTTTCCTAGCAGCAAACTACAGTGGAGTCTTATTTCTTAGGCTCACGCTTGTGCAGAGATCACAGGATCTCATTGTCTCCTTGCTATCCTCTTCAGATTCCGAGCAAGAACCCACACATACTCTCTTCAGAATCTGTAGATTCTCATAGGGATGACCACCTCAATTGTTTTAGGCTATTTTCGTTTATTAGGTTATTTATTATACATCCCGCTCCTTTTGGCCTTTTCCGGATATTTCAAAGCAATTTAACAATGAACAAAGATAAATGGAAAGAAAATTGTATATCCTTGCTAATTAAAATTATGTGAGAGATTAGACAAGGTGAAATTTAAGTTCTTATAGGCATGAAAAAGCAAGAGCTCCTATGGCAGTTCGCTTAATCATCTCCAAAGTCTTGGGTGAACAAGAAAGTCTTTAATGCTGATTTAAAGCGGCTTATATTTATTGTTCTTCTCAAGGTGCGTGGTACGAAATTCCAGAGAGGATTTGCAACTGTTGTCTCTGGACAGTGTGGACGAAGGTTCCACAGGAATTTCTTCTGACTCTTCTCCACTTCCTGATGGGAATACATCTCTATATAAAGTTTGTTCAAAAGATGGCTAAGGAAGTTCTTTTTTCACTATGTCAGATGTGGAACCCAGAGCTGATTCCTCGGACTGCTCAAGTACATAGAAGCTCCCAAAATGGCTGTAACTGGTTCTATTCATGGACTGCTAAAAGAGCAACATTTTGCATGTGCCAGAATCCACTTACAGGTCAACCTATCTCCAAGAAAGTTGATTTGAAATATAAGATCCAGCTAACTCCATGATTTAACAAAGTCCAACTTTCTCACTCTTCTGTTATTGAAACACCCATTAGGGGCTCTGTTCTGTCCTGGTTTTTAAGGGCTTTGTTCTGTCCTGGTTTTCTTCCTCTCCCTCCCATCACACTTTTAGTGTATCTTATGGTGGCTCCTTCTCTACCGCCATCCCGCTTTCATTCGGTGTACCTTAGGGCTCTGTCTTGGGACCTCTCTTTTTCTCTCTCTACACTTGGTCTGTTCATGCACTTATTTTCTCCCATAGTTTTCAGTACCATCTTTATGCTTATGACTCTCAGATCTACTTTTCTGTGCCTGAAATCTCTCCAGGAATCCAGGCCCGTATCTCTGCCTGCTTATCCAACATTGCCTGGATGTCTCACCACCATCTGAAACCAAGCATGGCCAAAACTGAGCACCTTATCTTTACCCCTAAACCCACCTCCCCCCTTACTCCCTTCTCTATTTCTGTAAATAACACTATACTCCTCCCTATTTCCTCAGCTTGCAATCTTGGGGTCCTCTTTGACTCTACTCCCTATCTCCAGGAACAAGCAGGAATGTAGTCTTCACATATGGGTATTGTTGGTACCAATGGAGCCCGCGTGGGAACGCTCCCCAGTGTCCAATAGGAACGCTTTTGGGAGCATCCCACAGCGCATGCGTGCAGCCTTCCCGCCTCTGTACTTCTCTCACTTCAGTTCTTCGTTTTCCGCGGAGCCAACAGGATGTGTACCCTGTCACCACAGAAAATTTCCTTTTATTCTTTGTTTATTTGTGGTCGCGTCTGCCTTCATTCGATGCCTACTGGTACCGCCTGTTCTTCTTCTTCTTTCTTTAAAAAAATAAAACAAAAAAAACCCCCTTGTATTTTCTTCAGGGGTCTTTCCCCTGTTTCTGGTGCTAGGTGCCATGCTCGAAGTGTGGCGGTACCATTTCCGTCACTGACACCCATGATTGGTGTCTAAAATGTTTAGGTCCTGAACATTGTCCAGCGGAGTGTGTCTCCTGCACGAGGATGACCAAAAGGGGCCTGCAGAATAGAGCTGCAAAACTCGGTACCCTTTTTGCCGCGGATACGATGTCACTTGCATCAACGTCTTCCAGGGCTTCATCTTCCTCCCATGGATCTCAGGTAACTAAACTTAAGTCTTCTAAGACTGGCCGGTCCTCGAAGGGTAAATCTCCTTCAAAGTATCGAGATGTCACTGGCGTTGCCCTCAAGGATAGTTCACCGGCAAAACAGCCCCGACAGGAGTCTTCGGGTTCCAAAGCATTAACGGGGCTCCAGGATGTTCCAGAGGCTTCCACCTCTGCAGAACTACTGGTGCCATGTTCTGGGGTCATAGTTGCTTTCACCAGTACCGACACCCAGGCATCGGCAGGAGCGATGGATAAGAGAATCCTCGCTATTGAACGCAGTCTAGCGTCCCTCTTAGCAGCTTCGATACCACTAAGACCGCTACAGATGGTTCAACAAGTATTGGTACCGACAGTACCTGTTTCGACAGGACTGTTTCCCCCCCATGACAAACCTTGAGTCTATCTCGGGTATCGGGGATCAGGAACCGAGACATTTCGGTACCGACTTCAAGCGGTACCAATACCATGCGTTACGGGAGCACCCGTTACAGAGTGCCCTTGAGTCTTCCGATTCCGATGACTGACGATTCTACCGGTACCAGAACGAACCTACTAGAGGATTCAACTCCTTCTCCTCAATGCAGGATGTATCCTCCAGAAGATATGTCCTTCCAGGATTTCATACGTGATTTAGCAAAGGGTCTTGCAATCACTGTGATTCCAGAAAAGGAACCTAGGGCAGAAGAATTAAGAATTCTACAATACCCTATGGCTCCCAAGGAGGCAGCTATGCTTCCCATTCACAAGATCTTACATGATCTGATGTTGAGAATGTGGGAAACTCCTTTAACGATATCTTCACATTCCCGACACCTTGACACTATGTACCGAGTGCCAAGTTGTCCTGGTTTTTAAAAAGCTCAGTTACCACACCATTCAGTGGTAGTGGAATCGGCCATGCGAAGAATCAAGAGTGCTAAGACACATTCTTCTAATCATCCAGGCCGAGAATCCAGGACACTCGATGCCTTTGGGCTTCGATGCTTTCAATCCTCCATGCTATCAGCCAGGATCAGTTCCTACATTCTTTATATGGGAATGTTCCTGGAAGAAGTCACAAAAGACTTAGAGCTCATTAGCCCTTGTGTCTCTGAGGAAAAAAGATCAGACTACCTTTTTCTGGTCAAGCACGCCCAGAATGTCTCTAAATTCATGAACCATGCTACCTTTGATTGCTTTGAATGTATTAGCAGAACTTCTGCTATATCCATAGGAGCACGTCGTATTGCTTGGCTTCAAGCATCAGACTTAGAACAGTGGGTGCAAGAAAAGTTGGGACATATTCCTTGTACAGGAGAAAATCTCTTTGGCAAGGACTGGCAGGACAAGGCTAATCAGCTTGAATCTGAAAATACTACCTTGAACAGACTATCAAAGTCTACAGCCAACCCAGCAAAGAAGAAAACATTCAAAAAACCCTTTTTCAGTAAGAAAAAGAAGCTTTACCCTTCTTACACCCATCAAAGCCACTGTTCACTTCAAGTTCCCAGAAGGGGCAACAACAGAACAGACAGCAAAGAAAGACGCAAGCTCAAAGAGCTCAACTGATACTACAGACCCAGCCCCCTCAGGGTCTTTGACTTCTACCTAGAGAACTTAGTCATTCTGCCCCTGAAAGGTCCAGAACCCTTAACCATTCCAGGAAGACTGTTATTTTGCCAAAAGATGGCAACAAATAACATCAGAAAATTGGACTCTGTCCATTGTACAACTGGGGTACAAGCTTCATTTTCTCAACTTGCCCCCCCCCCCTACAATAGTAAAGCAGTTCAATTCTCAGTCACCTGCCACCAACCTCTTGTGGCAGGAGGTCACATCACTTCTAGCTCAAGGAGCAATCAAAGAAGTACCCATACCCCAACAGGGGATGGGGTTTTACTCCCCCTATTTTCTTATTCCAAAGAAGACAGGGGGACACAGGCCTATACTAGACCTCAGAGAATTAAACAAATATTTGTTCCGAGAAAAGTTCAAAATGATCTCCCTTGGGACACTTCTACCATACCTTCAAAGTCAGTACTGGCTATGTTCTCTAGATCTAAGAGATGCGTGCACGCATATTCTCATCCACTCAGATCACAAGAAGTTCCTTCGATTCCTGATCCAAGGAAGACACTTCCAGTGCAGAGTTCTTCCTTTCGGACTAGCCTCTGCTCCAAGAGTCTTCATAAAATGCATGGCAGTGGTAGCAGCATTTATGAGGACTCTGGGAATATTCGTCTTCCCTTACTTAGACGATTGGCTCATTCGAGCATCGACAGCTCCAGAGGCCAGCTTCGCTCTTTCTCGAGCAATGAGAATTCTTCAATACTTGAGATTTTGGGAGGTTTATGACCAGTCCCATCTCACCCCCTCTCAATCTCTCGAATTCATAGGGGCTCGTCTAGACACATGGCAGTCAAGGGCTTTCCTGCCACAGCCACGCTGTCTGCGAATAATACAACTGGCATCTCAAGCATCTATGAAGGTGTTCCTTACTGCTAGAGAGATGCTTCAACTTCTGGGACACATGGCATCCACTGTCCATGTGGTTCCCTATGCTCGCCTCCACATGCGAGCAGCCCAGTGGACCCTATCTTCTCAATGGTCACAGGCCTTGGGTCAGCTAATGGACAAAATCAGAAACACCACATGTCTGATTTCATCCCTGCAATGGTGGCAATCTCTAGAAAACCTCCTCGTAGGCTCTCCTTTCCAGCAGCCTCTATATCAAGCCACCCTGACAACAGATGCGTCCAAGATGGGTTGGGGGGCCCACTCGCACGATCTCTCCACTCAGGGTCTTTGGACCTCACAGGAGGTTTCCCTTCACATAAACCTCCTAGAGCTGAGAGCCATTTTCAATGCTATTCAAGTCTTTCAGGCCCTTCTCAGCAACAAAACAGTTCTGGTCCAAACTGACAATCAGGTAGCTTTGTTCTATGTGAACAAGCAAGGCGGAACAGACTCTCTGTCGCTATGCAGCAAAGCTTTGCGACTATGGGCCCTTGCCAGAGAGTTGCAAATTCACCTGTTTGCAGTATACCTTCCAGGCATTCAAAACTTATGGGCAGACAGACTCAGTCAAATACTGCTGCCACACAAGTGGTCCCTCCACTCATACCAGCTTGCTCGAGTATTTCAAATCTGGGGAACACCAGATATAGACCTCTTTGCAAGTTCACAGAATGCCAAACTTCCCCGATTCTGTTCCAGAATCCTGGCTCACAACTGTCAGGCAAGAGATGTTTTCCAGATGTTTTTCTACTCCACTGGGGTCAGGACTTCCTCTATACCTTCCCACCCATTCCCCTCATTCCCAAAACGTTATTCAAACTATAGAGAGACAGAGGTCGCATGATACTCATAGCTCCACGTTGGCCACGACAAACGTGGTATCCTCTTCTTCTGCGTCTCTCTCAAATCACTCCGCTGGAGTTGGGGAATGCTCCAGATCTTCTGTCTCAGGAGGACGGATGCTTACTGCATCCCAATCCCCAGTCCCTACATCTCAGAGCCTGGTTACTGAAAGCCTAGAATTCCAGGATATTAACCTTTCTCAACAAGTAAAGGATATCCTTCTGGCTTCCAGAAAACCTTCCACAAGACGTTCCTATGCTTTTAAGTGGAAAAGGTTCTCTGGTGTTCACAAAAGGGACTTAACCCCCTTTTGGTACCTGTAGAGTCGCTACTAGAGTATCTCCTCCAATTATCAACTTCTGGTCTAAAGACCAATTCATTGAGAGTCCATCTTAGTGCTGTTGCTGCTTTTCATAAACCTTTCGATGGACAACCTATTTCCTCTCATCCACTTGTATCAAGATTTATGAGACGCCTACTCTTAACAAAACCTCCCATTAAACCACCACCGGTGGCATGGGATCCGAATCTTGTTCTTGGTCAGCTTATGAAACTGCCCTTTGAACCTTTAGCCACTTCAGACCTCAAGTTTCTTTCATGGAAAGTTATTTTCCTAATTGCTATCACTTCTGCAAGACGCATTAGTGAACTACAGGCATTAGTAACTGACCCTCCTTATACAAGGTTCCACCATGATAAAGTAGTCCTCAGGACTCATCCTCACTTTATGCCAAAGGTGGTTTTGCCTTTTCATTTAAACCAGTCGGTTTATCTTCCTAGATTCTTCCCTAGGCCTCATGCCTCCATTGCGGAAAGGAATCTTCACACATTGGATTGTAAAAGAGCCTTAGCCTTTTATCTCCAAAGAACTAAGCCACATAGAAAATCTCAGCTTTTTGTGGCTTTTGACTCTAGTCATTTGGGACTTCCAGTTTCCAAGAGAACTCTGTTAAATTGGATTGCAGATTGCATATCCTATACATATCAGAGTAAAGGACTTTCTCTCGAGGGCCATGTCACAGCTCACAATGTGAGAATAATGGCAGCCTCAACGGCTAACCTCCGTTCTGTGTCCATTGATGACATCTGCAAAGCAGCCACTTGGGCTTCGGTACATACCTTCACAGCCCACTACTGCTTAGACAAGGACTGCCATTGGGATGCCTCGTTTGGCCAGGCTGTTCTCCAGCATCTCTTCCATACTTAATACAACTCCTACCCACGGTCCATGGTTTGGATGCCACAGGTCCATGGGAGGAAGCATGACCCATCTCACCTGGGTTCGCAGCTTGCTGGGGTCACCCCTTGGCATCTTTTAGCTGGGGAGTCCCCATATGTGAAGACTACATTCCTGCTTGTTCCTGGAGATAGCGTAGTTACTCACCTGTAACAGGTGATCTCTGGGAACAGCAGGAATTTAGTCTTCACAACCCACCCACCTCCCCTAGGAGTTGTCTCTATATATCGCTTTCTCTACTTCTCTCCTTTGGTCTCGGCTATAAACTCAACTGAAGTGAGAGAGGTACAGAGGCGGGAAGGCAGCACGCATGCGCTGTGGGATGCTCCCAAAATCGTTCCTATTGGACGCTGGGGAGCGTTCCCACGTGGGCTCCGTCGGTACCAACGATACCCATATGTGAAGACTAAATTCCTGCTGTTCCCGGAGATCACCTGTTACAGGTGAGTAACTACGCTTTCTCTACACAGATCCAACAGATAGCTAAAGCCTGTCGCTTCTTTCTCTTTAACATTGGCATAGCTAAAGCCTGTCGCTTCTTTCTCTTTAACATTGGCATAGCTAAAGCCTGTCGCTTCTTTCTCTTTAACATTGGCAAAATTTGCCCCTTCCTTTCTACACACACTACTAAAACACTTATCCACTCTTTAGTCACCTCCTGTCTAGACTATTGCAATCTCCTCCTTGCCAGCCTCCCTCAGAATCATTTCTCTCCCCTTCGATCTGTTCAAAACTCAGCTGCACGGTTAATCTTCCACCAGCCTCAATATGCTCATATAGACCCACTTCTCAAGTCGCTTCACTGGTTCTGTATTCGTTTCCGTATCCAGTTCAAACTTTTCCTGACCTATAAATGCACTCATTCTGCTGCTCGTCATTACCTTTCCTCTCTTATCTCTCCCTACATCCTTCCTTAGGAACTCCGCTTTTCTGGTAGATCCCTTCTATCTGTGCCCTTCTATTCTACTGCCAACTCCAGACTTTAATCCTTCCACCTTGCTGCTCCTTATGCCTGGAACATGCTGCCTGAGTCTGTGCATCAGGCTTCATCTCTGAAAACTCACCTCTTAGAGGCCACGTTTGGATTCTGATCTGCTTAGTCTCCTATGTATTTCCTTACCATTCCCCTAGATATATCCTTGTCCTCAGCTGTTGTGTTGTCTGTCTTGACTAGATTGTAAGCTCTGACGAGCAAGGGCCATCTTTTACATGTGTCTATACAATGCTGCGTACGCCTTGTAGCATTATACAAATGATTAGTAGTGGTAGTAGTAGGCCAAAAAATGTAGGAACCTGTCCAATACTACTCCAGGAAAAAAAACTATCCCCCTCCCCACCCCTCAGCATGATGGCTTATTTGGGGAAGAAAGTCAGAATAATTCTCTCTGTACATATGGCTGCCCATCAGCTGTACATGGTCCAGTAAATGCACACTATCTTTCAGAAAGTTCAGGTGTTTTTGCCCAGTTTTTCTTCACAAGCTGAAACAGTGACTGTACTTGCAGAAGCTAACGAAAGCTGTACCCATCTTATCCATACTGCTTATGATGTCTATCAGAACTCTAGTAGAGTCTCTGCCTCTCTGATTGCAGCCAGATAGCTTACATGGTTAAGATATTCTGGCTTGCACAAGAATATTCATTTCAAGTTGGCTGTTGCCTCTTACACTGTCTCATCAAAGAAAATCTCCAGCATATGTTATTAAAGATCATTTTTAAATGCTTCAACATCTCTTGGCCATTGTGCACTACTTTCAGGTAGTATCACTGAGTCTTCTATTATTATAAAAGATATTACTATCAGAAACAGACTCAGTAAACAAAGCACCATGAGTTACAGAAAACATGATGGAGGCAAAGAAGTCATCCTAAATCAGTAGCTTCCACTCAGCCAAAGCAACAGTCTTCCTTTTGACTATCCTGTAATCCTTCAGATCAAGAGTATGTATCCTGTCTTCCCTGAAGGAGGTTGGGTTCAATATTTTCTTCTTGGTAGACTTTTGAAACCTCAGCATAATTCAGAATGGCATCACCTCTGGTCCACCTCCAGACTGTCCGTTAACCTAAACCCATCTATCCTACTCTCATATCAACCTGCTGCAGAAATGAGTATCTCTCCTCCTTCAATCCAAAGCCATAGTACCTGCCCCACTGCAGGAAAGGCATTGAGGTTTCTATTCCCGATGCCTTCTCCTCTGAATAAGACAGTGGGTTAGTGCCCCAACCTGGATCTTGGAGACCTTGGCAAGTTTCTCCTCAAGGAAAAAGTCAGAATGGCCACTTTCCCTTCTATCCTTCCCCTTCTAAGCAAGGGAAACTAGTTAGGCATTCTGGATCTCAAAGATGCATATACTCATACCAGTTTATCTTTGTTTCAAGAAGTATCTGAGTTATGCTTCCATCCAATCATTTTCAGTACAAAGTGCTACTTTTTGGTCTGGTGTCCATCTCAGAGTATTTATGGAGTGCCTCATGGTAGCCATAGCATACCTCCATCAGCAGAGTCATCTCGTATTACCTAGACAACCAACTAATAATGGCCTCTTCAGAAAAGCAAGCTCTGGCCCTAATTCACAGAACTGTTACTCTCCTCCAGTTTCTAGGATTTCTCAACTTCCAAAAACCAACACAACACTTGATAAACATCTTGTTTATAGGTGTATACTGAACACTCTTCAAGCCAAAGCTTTTCTGCCAGAGGACAGCATCTGTGCACTCATTGTGCATGTTCATATGATACAGTCTGCAGCCAGGAAGTATGTAGAAATATTGGGACACCTGGCTGCAGCAGTGCACATAGTTTACTTTGCTCACCTGAAAATGAGGATTCCCCAGTGGGCTCTCAAATTCTATTGGGATTAACGCTTCCAGCCTCTTTCTTCAGTTCTTTCCCTGCCTCTTCATCTTCTTCAAATGACATTACAGTGGTGGATTCACAAACCAAACCTGATGATAGGAATACACTTTGCACCATAGCAACAACAACATGTTCTAATCATAATTGATTCACAGATAGCCTGGGGGGTTTCATCTCAACAACTACCATTCCCAAGGTAGATGGTCAGATACAAAACACCACTTTATATCATTTGCAGCTCATAGCAATTTACTGTGCATTCTACAAGTTGTTCTGCACCTTCAAGATACTTCGGTCTTGATTCAGACATCCATTCAGGTGGCCATATTTTATGTAAACAAATAAGGGTATGGGTTCTCTATACCTTTATTGAGAAGCAGCCAAAATTTGGGACTTTGCATAGCCAATTGCATCCAAATACAAACAGCTTACGTGATGGGACTTAACAATCAATTAGCTGACAGGCTCAGCAGAATTATTCTGCCTTACAAGTGATCCATAGATACCTCTCTCCTCAGCTTCCTCTTGCAGAAGTGGGAAACCCCTTACATCGACCTTTTTACCAGCAATGAAAATACAAAGCTCTCTATTGTTCCATTCTCCTGTTCCACTACTTTCTGCCTTCTTTTTTCTTGGCAGCGCACTTTGAAACGCTTTGCCCTCTGCAGTACGTCTAAAACAATTATTTCAGAGTTTTAAAGTACAGCTAAAAACTCATTTCTTCCATTTGGCTTTCGCGCTCTCATCCTTTCCGCATTGATCACCTTCTTTCCTGCCTTCCTACCCTTTCTCTCCTCCTCAGCTTTACTGATATGATTGTTTTTCCTCTGTCCTGTCAATATATGGCATTCCTTTCCTCTTTCGGACCTTTGCAGCATTGTTATTCCTGTTTAAACTACCCTGATGCTGTTGCATGGGTGGTATATCAAGTGCGCGAATAAAGAATACCCAACTTCAGACATTCTCCACCATACCATAGACGTGGCCTGTCTTATATGCCTGTCCTCCCATTCCTCTCATACCGAGTTTTCTCCACAAGTTCATGAGATCTGGAGCACCATAATCCATTTAATGTCCTGGCCTCAGCAAAACTGATGTCATTGAAAAATGCTTTAACATCACGGAATAAGATACAAGTCATCAATCAGCTGACAATTCCTGTACTTTCATACAGCTTCTAGGATTGTGGACTGGCCTTTTAAAGATCTTGAAAAACTGGATGTGCAAACAAGACAACTCCTCCATACCCATGAAGTACTTTAAAAGAATCAGTGTATGCCAAGACTGTACATCCCTAAAGCTGAATGGGGACTAAGACTCATAGAGATTGATTACACATACAGAGCTACTATCATAGGCTTCCAGGCCTACTTAACTGCATCATCAGATCCAAATATGCAAAAAGTGCTGAAATATGAAAGTAAACGTCCAGATTCTGTCTCCATCATCAAACTTGGACAAGTGTTCCGATGACTACAAGGAATGAGTGAGAATCCACAAGCATACACAGGGAAGGAAGTAACAGAATTTGCAAAACAAGAGAAAAAAACTCTCCAAAGAATTAGATCAGCAAACGAGGAAAAACAAACGGCAAATGCATAAATATACTAGGAAATTAGTGTGTATTACTCCAGGAACCCTTTGTCAATCAAGAACGGACACATGAATGGTTAAGGAGAGGTGAACCAAAACCGAAGGATAAGAGACACTGAGCTGCTGTCCAGGACAGAGGCTTACAGACAAGATGTTTTACAGCGAGCACTGAAAAAACTGGTAAAACAACATATGTTGATTCTGTGGGAAAGAGCTGGATATAGTGACTCGCCTCATAGCTGGCTGTGAAGTTCGATGGCAGAAAGTTTCTATACAGGAAGGCATAATAAAGTAGCACACCTTATCCATTTGAAACTCTGTAAGCACTATAACATCACTGTGCCTGAAAAGCACTGGGATCAACACCCTAAAAGAATAATAGAGAATGAAGAGTTTATGATCACCTGGGATCCTCACATTCCAACTGATTTAAAAGCTGGATGCACCAGAATGGCATTGATTATAGAGGTGTCAGTTCCAAGCGCCTACTCTGTGAATCGATACCATGGTGAAACCTCGGAAGCTCTCAATGTATCATCGATCCTATAGAAGCTCACATTCCCCTCGAGGCAGGAAGGAGCTCCGGACAGAGTCTCAGAGGTATCTCAACTTCCTTTTGTAGTCAGACTGATGGCTGGGTAACCGATGTGGAATCTGAGAACTTGGCAGAGGGCAGGTTTCCTGAGCTCCCGTCAGACATCTCCCCTTCGCACAAGCAGCGGAAGTCTCCTCTGGAGGACATGTTCTTACAGGATTTCGTGAGGGATATAGCCAAGGCCGTCCCATTTTCATTGGAGATGGAGAATGAGCCCAAGGCAGAGGAGTTGGAAATCCTCTAATACCCCTTGACTCCTAAGGAAGCAGTGACTGTGCCAGTGCACCGCATCCTAAAGCGGCTGCAAATAAGGATGTGGGAGAACCTGCTCACTGTGCCACCAGTCAGTAGGAGGCTGGACTCGATGTGCAGAGTTCAGAAACCTCCTGAGTTTGAGAAATCTCAGCTTCTGCACCACTCCTTAGTGGTGGAGTCTGCCCTTAAGAGGATTAAGAGCACCAAGACACATTCCTCGACACCCTTGTGTAGGGAGGCTCACACGTTGGACTCATTCAAAAGGAGGTGCTTCCAAAGCTCCATGCTTGTGGCTTGAGTACACTCTTACCAGCCCTACATGAGCATGTTCTTGAAGGACATCATGCATTATCTTGCCGACTTGGGCCAGTTCCTTCCCCCTAAGAAATTAGAGCACTATCATGTCCTGGTGGGCTGGGCGACCTACGATGCTTTTGAGGCTGTGTCTAGAATGGCGGCAGTGGGCACTGGAGCCCACAGGCTCACCTGGCTTCAGTTGTCCAACCTAGAACAATCTGCCGTGCCGGAGAAAGCACTTCTTTAGAGAGCAGGTGGAGGAGAAGGCAGGCATCATAGAGAAGCAGCACTTTATCCTCATCAGGCTTTTGAGATACATGTCTGAACCAGCTGCCTATCACAGGATGTATCAAAGTGGAGGCCAGAAGGAGACTTATTACTCGCATAGGCACAGATACTTCCCTGGTCTTCAAACATCCCAGCAAAAAAGCAGGTTCCTCCCCCACAGTGTCGAGAGAAGTCCCAAAAGGCCCTACCTGCCCCGCAACCAAAGCTGGGAGCTGGGTTTTGACTGGTTCCTCTGGAGCATAGCCAATTTGCCAGTGTCCACAGAGGGAAGCTCTCCGGTGGGGGAAGGCTTACTCTTTCTGACTACTGGTGCTCCCTTATAACTTCGGACTCATGGGTTCTTCAGATAGTCCAAAGCAGCTACATGTTCCACTTTGACAAGTTGCCACCACTTTACCCCCTTGAGGGTGTATCCTCTTGACCCTCTGCATCTAGAACTACTTAAGAGGGAAATCTCTACCCTTCTGGCCGATCTCTCCATTGAGCCCATACCACAGAAGCAGATCGGATGGGGATTTTACTCCAGGTTCTTTCTGATCCCTAAATAGATGAGAGAATTCCAGTCCATCAGAAACCTCAACACCTTTCTGGTGCAAAAAAAGTTCAAGATGGTATCTCTAGGTACTCTGCTTCCTTATCTTCCAAATGATGATTGATTATGCTCCCTAAAGGGAAGCACATACCCACATACCAATCCATCCCGCTCACAGGAAGTATCTCGGATTCGTCCTGGCAGATCAGTATTTCAATACCGAGTACTACCTTGCGGGCTGGCCTCTGTGCCCCGAGTCTTCACAAAGTGCCTCGCAGTGGTAGTGGCCTATCTCAGAACTCTAGTGGTCTTTATCTTCCCTTATCTGAATCACTGGCTCATAAAAAGCACCACTCCAGACAGAGTCCAGAAATCAACACGGTTGACCATTTTCATTTCATTTTCATTTTCATTTATTTGATTAACCGCCCTTCAGGGTAGGCAGAGCGGTGTACAATAAAAATCAACAAGTACAGAGTGGCAATTAGCCAGAAATTTGGAAAAGAAGTTACAATTAATTAAGAAAAAGAGATAGCAACAGAGGTGGAGGGAAAAACGGGGAAAGGTAGGGCATAGGCTAGGGAGGGGGGAGGTTGAAGGCAAGGGAGAACAGATAGGTGCTAGAGCTATTGGGGTTTATAGTCAGTTACCCAAAGTCCCATCTTCAGCCCGCACAACAGCTGGAGTTCATAGGGGCTCTCCTTGACATGACTCAAGTGAAGGCTTTCCTTCTGCTAGACAGACTCCAAAGATTGACGGCCTTGGTCCGAGATACTGCAGCAGAGTCATTAGACAATGTCTCAAGGGATGCTGACTGTGCCCAGCCACATGGCCTCTACATTACAGATCACACCCATGGCTCATCTTTTGATTAGACAGGCTCTATGGACACTGGGATCAGCTGGCTGTCACTGACCCTCTCGTCCAGTCCCTGTGTGCAGGTGGTTGGATCATCAGAACCTGCTCAGGGGTCTCCCCTTTCAGAAGGCATCACCCCAGAAAACATTAACATCATCCAAACTGGGTTGGTGAGCGCATCTGGGATAGCCTTCACATGCAGGTCTTTCTCCATGAACAGCAGGAAATAAGTCTTCATGTATGGATGACATCGCTGACAGAGCCCTGCAAGGAATGCTCCCCAGCTTCCAAAGGAAGCTTTTGGGAGGTACACCGTACATGCATGCCTGCCTTCCCGCCCACCATAGCGCCATATTCTCCAGTCTTCCTTTTTCCGCAGAGCCACTAGGATGTGTTCCTGCAGTCCGGAAAAACGTTTCTCTAACTGGTCCTCATGGCCTTTTTTTTTTTCCTCTTAGTTCTCTTCCACCTGTCTGTTAGACTTTTTCTCCTTTTAGTATTTTTTTTTATTGTGTTTTTTTTTCAATGCTTTTGCATGATTTTCCCCCCTTTGTTGTTGTATCCCACCCACAGCAGTTTTTCAGTTTGACTTTGCCAAGGCGGTGTTTTTTGGCATGTCTAAGTCAACTAATGGCTTTAAGAAATGCACCAAATGTGGCAAGACCATTTCTGCCACTGACCAACATAATTGGTGCTTGCAATGCATGGGCCAGACCACAAGGGGAGAATCCCTGTAGAGACCCCGTCAATGTTGAAGGGGGAGTACTGGGAGAACTTATGGGTGCAGCACCATCGCAGCCCTTCTCGCTGCATGGCTGCATGACTGTCCAATGAGGACTTCTCGCTGCATGACTGTCCAAGCTCCCCCAGTGGGAGGACCTGACCCGAACAGTGGAGTCCCCTCCCATTGCCTAAGAGGGCAGCCAGATGTCTCCCAATGCACCTATCATCGTGGAGTCCCCACCTGAAGTGTCAAAGTCGATAGCCATGGCATGGGCCCCCTCGCAGGTGTGGTGGTTCTGGAGGCATATCTTCAAGCCCTAGAAGCTCACTTGGTGGCAGTGTAAGCCTTGCAGAATACAGACGTCATGGCACAGAGCGCATCATCACCACACTCCTTCCAGTCTATCCTGGAGACCCATGAGGTAAGGACATCGGGTAGGAGATCGATATCGACTCCAGTTGCTGAGTCACCTCCCTTTTCAGTGTATCTGAGTGTGAGGCCCAAGGACGCCGCCATCAAGGGCCATTGACATCTTACCTCTCCCAAGCCATGGAGCTCGTGAGAGAAGGACACTCTGCACTATTTAGACTTCCTCTTGGAATCCAAATCAGAATAGGAAACCGAGGCAGAATCGATGGCATTGAACCTTCAGTCCCTGGACTTCCCATCTGATCTGTTGCCTCCACCCGTACAGAGTAAGTCACCCCTAGAGGACATGTGTTTCCAGGTCTTCGTCGGGGATATAGCCAAGGCCATCCCCTTCTCTCTGGAATTGGAGGAGGAACAGAGGGTTGAAGAACTGGAATTACTCCAATATCCCTTGGCTCCCCAGGAGGCGGTGATGGTTTCCGTCCACTATGTCCTGCTGAAGTTGTGGGAGGCGCTAATAACTCTTCCAGTCTTCAGCTGCTGGCTCAGTTGCCCACAATTACATCGTGGTGGAGTCGGCCTTGAAGTGCGTGAAAAGTGCTAAATCGCACTTCTCGGTCCCACTGAGTCAGGAGGCTTGTACCCTGGACTTCTTTGGAAGGAAGTGCTTCTAGGTGTCCATACTGATCACCCAAATTCAGACTTACCAGACCTGTGTGAGCATGTTCCTCAAGGATGTCATGTTGGACCTGGAGTTCTTTGCCGCCCTTGTTCCCAAGGACTATCGCTGATCCTTTCGGGGCCTTGGGGCTCACGGCAAGGATTGTTCAAAGTTCATTGTGCGGGGCATCTACGACACCTTTGATTCCTTCAAATCCACAGGCGACTGTAGGCATTGCCACCCGCCGGATGGCGTGGCTGCAGTTTTGGACCTGGATCAGTGTGTCCAGGACAAGATCACCAACATCCCATGCTGGGGTGAGAACCTCTTTGGCAAGCCCATGTAGGAGAAAGCCGAGGAGCTGGAGAAGGAACAGGTGATCCTCACCAGGCTCTCCAGAAAGACTACAGATCCCATGCAGAAGAAACATCAGGCCAGGAAGGCCTTTTATCCATGCCTGCACTGGTATTTCCTGGCCCAGCCACAGACACAGCCCAAGGTGCAGACTTCCTGCCCACAGAGGAGGGAGAAGACCTAGAAGGCACAACGCAGCCCCAGCCCAAGTCGGGTGCGCGATTTTGATGGATTCCTCAGGAACATAGCCAGCCAGCCGTTGTTCTTCGGGGGCGGCTTGTCCACTTTGCCCATCGTTTTTCTCCTGGGGCTGGTGGCCTCTTTCTATTGCTAGATCCTGCCCAGGGGCCTCGTCCCTCTGCTTGTCTAATCTGGTGACATGCAAACGGTTAAGAGCTCCTTTACATTATCGTCCTGTCTCGACTACGTCACTGTCTGTAGTTCCTACTCTAACCCTTAGTTTGGCATTACTCAACTGTCGCTCTCTTCGTTCTAAGTCCCTGCTAGTTCAGGACCTTATTCAACAATGCTCCTATGATCTCTGCTTCCTCGCTGAAACCTGTCTCAAAGAGGGCGATAACCCCATCTTGTCAAGCTCACTCCCCGCCGGCTTCTCAGCCTTTTCGACACCAAGGTTGGGCCGGGGCGGCGGTGTGGCCCTCCTTTATCGTTCCACTACTTGTATTTCTGAGGTCACAGCATCCTGCATTCATTGCCCAGAATTGTTTTATCTCCAGGAACAAGCAGGAATGAGTCTTCACATATGGGTACGTCGGTACCGACGGAGCCTGCGCGGGAACGCTCCCCAGCGTCCAATCAGAAAGCTTTTGGGAGCATCCCTCAGCGCCTGCGTGCTGCCTTCCCGCCTTTCCAACTGTCTCTCCTCAGTTTTCGTTTTTCCGCGGAGCCGGCAGGACGTCCTCCTGTCACCGCAGAAATTGTTTTCTTTAATTCTTTTTTTTCTTGTGGTTGCAGCTGTTTCTCCGCCTCCACCGGTACCGCTGGTGGGCTTTTTTCTTTTCTTTTTCTCAAACTCAGGGAGAGTTTTTCCCTCAGTTTCTGTCTTAAATTTTTGGGCCTGTAAGGTCTCTCCATCATGGAGCCGCCTTCTCCTAAGAAGTGCCTTAACTGTGGAAATACAGTTTTCTTTGTAGACTCCAATAACTGGTGTCTAACCTGTTTGGGTCCTGACCCTTTTCCTCCGGAGCCATTAGGCTACAATTTTATGAGAAGAGATTCGCCATTTCGATTTTCCCTTGATACCGAGTTCCCTTCCAGTGTCAGGGCACCGACCATTTCTTCTCTACAGGATCATGTAACCCACAAACAGTCTGTTAAGACTAGCCAATCCTTGAGTGGTAGGTCTCATGCCAGGCATGATGACGGCTCCGGCCTTGCCCTCAAGACCCTATTGGCTTCAAAACCCCGGCAGGAGTCTTCGGTCTCCAAAGCCTTTCAGGGGTTTCAGGTTGTTCCTGGGGCTCACCCCTCACAGAACATACCTGAGCCATGCTCGGTGGTGGCATCCGCTTCGAGCGGTACCGATACCCCGGCATCGGCACTGGTGTTGAGTGATCCACTCTTCACCAGGGATCGTCATTTGGCGTTCTCGGTGCCTTCGGGGACCAATCAATACGTCCCAGATTGACTTTCCAGTATCGGCATCATCGCCGATACGACCACCGACGTCGGTACCCTCTAGACATGCATCGATAGACTCGCTTCCTTCGATGCCGAGTCTGGAATCGATATCTAGTCTGGAAGACTGGGTACCGACGCGTCTCAGTACTGACGCTTACCGATTCCGGATGCGCAGTACCGAGGATACTCACAAAGGGTTTTTGGTTGCCTCGGTACCGCTTGAGCAACCTCCGATGTCTGCTTCGATGTCTGTATCACCTCCGATTCCGGCACAGCTACCGGTATCTGTATCGATGCCGGTTCCTGCAGTAACATCGGGACCAGCTACTTCCATGCCTTTTTCACCAGGATCGCTCCTTTCTATACCTAGTTTGGAGTCGATACCTGGCATGGACGATGCAGTACTGACTGTCTCAAGTCATAACCGCCAGTACCAGTATCCATCCATTAGGGCTCCTTTTCTGCACCGGACCAGTACATCCTCCGGTGCCCAGGCTACTGCTTCAACTTTAGCCTGTCCAGGGATAGTTCCCATTGGAGATCCTTCTTTTCAGAAATTTCTCCTTGACATGGCAACATTCCTTGCTATTCCTATCCCTGGCTATGATCCTACACAAGGCTCTTCTGTGGAAAAGGAAAATATAATGCTTCCTTTACATCATTCTTTGCAGGATCTTCTTCTGAGAATATGGGAAACACCTTTAAGGGTTTCCTCACCTTCTACAGCAACTGATCTTCTGTATCAGGTGCCCCCCTCTCCAGGGTTTCAAAAGACTCAACTTCCCCATCATTCCATTGTAGTGGAATCAGCAATGAGGAAGGTAAAATGCAAGAAGAAACATTCTTCTTATCCGCCAGGTCGTGAATCTAGAACACTGGATGCCTTTGGAAGTCAAACCTTCCAAACATCTATGCTGGCAACAAGGATTATCTCTTATATTTTTTATATGAGTCTATCCCTTCAGGAGGTCACAAAGAAATTATCTCTTTTGACTCCTTTTCTATCAGAGCCCAAGGCTGCAGACTATTCCTTACTTCTTAGTCATAGCCAAAATATCTCTTGGTTTCTTTCTCGTGCTTCCCTAGACTCTTTTGAGTCTGTTAGCAGAACCTCTGCTATAGCCATAGGAGCACGATGTAGAGCCTGGCTCCAAGCTTCAGACTTGAACAGATGGCACAACAAAGACTGGATAATACTCCTTGTACTGGAGAAAATCTCTTCAATAGGGAGTCTTTACGTCAGGTTGCTCATTGCTTCACTGACTTCCCTGTTTCTGAGGGCTATCCTAAGCCTTCTCCTTCCCCAGTAGGTAGGAAATGCCCTACCAAACCTTCTTTCCCTAAAATAAGAAGGTTTTATTCTTCTCCTGCCCATCATACGGATGTTCCCAAACAAGGGAAACCTTGCTCTGATCTGAAGAATCCAAACTCAAGCCAGGAAAATTAACCCTCAATAGGGTTCTAATTAATCTTTTTATAACCTACAGTTCACTTCTTCTCAGCAGAAGTTTTTTCACTGTTTTTTCATTAAAACTCTACACATGGATTCCTCTTCTCCCAGGACATCCACTTGCCCTTAGGTAGGCTGAGCTGTCAGGAGTTTCATGTCTATGGGTCACAGGGTTTTCCTCCTCTTTCTACCATGAAGAGAGGTTTGCCAACTATCTTATGATAGTTTTCTCCTGTACCACCATGAATTTTTTCCTTCTGCAGACTTACCATATGGCAAGTCTCCCTCCAGCTCCTATTTTTCTTTACCCTCTTTTTTAGGGCCTCCCCTGTAAGAGTGCTACCATACCACTGGAAGGCTTTCTTAGCCTTTCTAGTCTTCCTGTCCTTTCTAGTGTAGAGTTTTCTCTGGAATAACCTCCCTGCTTTCATTGGGCAGCTCATCAGACATGATCAGAAATTTCTCCTTATGTTCTGTCTGTTCTCTCTGTTACAAACAGCAGGATTCTCTCTGCTGTTCTTTTCAGCAGCTGCCCATGCAGGATTTCCAGTGATTGGACTACTGGTACTTTTCTACGAGTTCCAGTCTTGTCTTCCACTACTTTTTCTCTTGCCTTAGTAGTGCTTCAACGATAGTGCTCATCTATCTTGGATAATCCTTATCGCTTCTTTTCTGTCATCTCCAAATCTCTGGAGTTGGCAGCATAACTGAAGTGGCAGCTGGTTTTCTCCAACAGCCATTTTTATTTCCCAATTCTCCTACATAGTGCTCTCTGCAATCCTACTGAGAAGCTTTCCACTGTGGGCCCTTGCTAGAGAGCATGGGGATTTTTTCTCTAATTACTATCCTATTTGGTTGAAAAAGGCTTCCTCAGTCATTCCTCATGACTGTAGGGGTTCTTTACACCCTTCTATTTCCTTTTAATAAAGGACATAAGCCTTCTCTATGTGACAGTCTAAAGAGTTACCTAATTTCTACAGGAAATATGCTCTTTTTTTCCTTGCAGCTTGTCCTCATGGTATCCTATTCCTTCATGGACAGCACATATTTAATTAAACAACGCATGATACCCCCCCCCCCCCCTTGTCCCTCAAGTGGGTCAACCTGGTATCTCATCCTCCGCGTTTCTGTCCATTCACCATATTAGAGTTCTACCGGACTCAGGACTTGCTGTTTACAGACTGATATTATCTTCTGTTATTTCCACACAACCATCCTGGTTATTTCACTGGACAGTATTCCTGCTCCATCTTAACCAGGGGGAACAGATTCTCTATATCTTCTCAAGTAGGTTCCACCTTCTTGTTATTAGATGAATCTTTCCTCTTCACATCTCCATGTGAATATTCTTATGGGCATATCCCTTATCTGCTTAATTGCAGACATTTATCTTTAGGCATATGTATATCCATGTATGTATATATCTCTACAGATACATATGTCTGTAAGCTGCGTGTGCATATGTTCTGCCCCTCCAGATCTCACTATAGACATATATATATACCCTTAAATATATATCTATATATACACACATATATATATATATATATAGATAGATAGATAGATAGATATAGATATATAGATATACATATCTGTGTATCTGTTGAGATGCTTCCTTACAGGTAGATATGTATTTACATACTTATCTCTCTAACTGTCTATGCTTATGAAGGTTTACCTTCCTATAGGTTCCAGACAGTGGGCTTGCATATGTTCATACTGTCCCACAGTATGTCTGGGGTATTATGCACACAACCACAGCTCCTACCTTAACCCTAGGTTTAGGTATCCCTGAAGCTCCATGCTCCAATATCTTTCCTTTCTCTCACCAGTTAGGAAAGACAGGGTGGATCTTCAGTAGATCTGAAGTTTCATCCCTTCAGACATCTGTCCTTGGGAATACGGGCTTTTTTCCCATAACCCTTCTTCCCTCCAGGACTGGGCTAGTTTATCCAAATCGGTCAGTCTTCCTCTTTTGCTCCTAACTGCGAGTAACCCTGTAGCCAAAAGAGTTCCCAGCTTTTACCATAAAGCTTTCCTAAAGACCTACCGTTTTGTACTACCCCAGTTGACACCTGGATCACCTGTCACTTCTGGATTTGGACCTTCACCTTCACTTCAGTGAAGTCACCTTGAAGATTCCTCTACTGGATCCCCAGTAGACTCCATCAGCCTCTCTACTTCCTGCAATCCAGTAGGTGAGGTCTATATTGTGATTGTTCGTTTCCATATTTTTTCATGATAATTATCATACATACAAGGACTCCTTACATGTAGTCCTATTTTTGTTTTTTTCCTTACAGCTCCTCTCTTTTCAACTCCTACCCTCCATCCTCAGGATGCCTGGCCATATGGGGTGTAGCATGTTCCAATCCCCACCAGGCAGGGCTCCAGGCATCTTAGCTTGGGAGTCCCCATATGTGAAGACTCATTCCTGCTTGCTCCTGGAGATAGCACAGTTACTTACCTGTAACAGGTGATCTCTGGGAACAGCAGGAATAAGTCTTCACAACCCACCCACCTCCCCTAGGAGTTGTATCTCTCTATCTCTCTTCCTTTCCTCTTTCTCTCTTTTTGTCTCAGCTATAAAACTCAACTGAGGAGAGACAGTTGGGAAGGCAGCACGCAGGCACTGAGGGATGCTCCCAAAAGCTTTCTGATTGAACGCTGGGGAGCGTTCCCACGCAGGCTCCGTCGGTACCTACGTACCCATATGTGAAGACTTATTCCTGCTGTTCCCAGAGATCACCTGTTACAGGTAAGTAACTGTGCTTTCTCCTCTTACACTCTTCCCCACCAATCTATTTCCTGTTACTTTACCTCCCTCCCTCTCTTTCTGTTGACAGATAGGAGGCTGCTCTGCTGACTTTATCTGAAACAATTCTTCATTACCCTAATACTATTATCTTGGGTGACTTTAATGTTCATGTAGACGTGCCAACTAGACAAAAAGACCAAGTATTCTTAGATCTTATTAACGATCTATCTATTCTCCAGCATGTCTTAGGTCCTACTCATAGCGCAGGACATACCTTAGATTTAGTTCTCACACCCACCGCTTTCTGCTCTATGATCTCTGTCCCTAAAACTCATGATATCTCGTGGTATGACCATTTCTGTGTCTCGTTCTCTGTCTCATGGATAACTTCAGGTAAGGGCGAGCCGGTCAGGCCCCACTCCCCTTCCTCCCTCCACCGCCATATTACCCCCTCTACCTTGAGAGCATTTCCGCCTGCCTCTTCTTTATTCCCCCCTGATTTTGCCTCACGTCCCCTGGACTTGCAGGTTGTACTTTGGAATTCTTTTCTCACTGCTGCCCTGGATGAGTTGGCACCCCTCCAATCTACTTCTTCTAGGCCCTCACATACAGTACGTTCCCCTTGGTTTCATCCAGGCCTACGTTTACAACGTACCCAATTTCGTCAGGCTGAATGCCGCTGGTCAAAGCACCCTTCTCCCACTACTTTGACTCAGTTTAAACAACTCTATTCTGAATACCGTTCTGCAGTCTTAGCTGCCAAACGCTCCTTTTATACCTCCGAGATTTCTGAGGCTGCCAGTTCCTCGAAGCAGTTATTTATAATCTTACGAAATCTTTCTGCTACCACCTCAGCCCCCGATTTGCAAGTCTCGATGCCTGCGCCTTCAACGCTAGCTTCATTTTTTGTTGAAAAAATTCAAAACTTACGCTCAACTTTCCCTGACTCACTGCCATCACCACTATCACCCTCCTGCCCCTCGTCTTCTCTCTTAGGTTCACTAACTGCCTCTCTGGAGACAGCCATTTCTTGTCCTACTGCTCCATCTTCTCCCCCTCCAACCGTGCACTAGGCTATAGTTGGTCGTCATTTTCCACTATTACCTCCTCTGAGCTGCTGGAGGCCTTTGGGAAGTCAAGAAAGACTACCTGTCAGTTAGATCCTATTCCCTCACATTGGTTGGCCGAGCTGTCTCTACAATTGATCCCTATCATTGTTTCTATCCTGAATATTAGTCTCTCATCCGGATATTTTCCCTCTTCCTGGAAGTCTGAACTTTTGAAACAGCCCTCACTGGATCCCTCTGTGTTATCCCACTGGCGTCCTGTCTCAAATCTCCCCTTTCTAGCCAAATTATTAGAACATTTTGTCTTCACTCAGTTAGCCTCTCATGTGGAGGCTACCAATATCCTTCACCCTCGTCAGGCGGGGTTTCGACCCGGACACAGTACAGAAACTGTTCTCCTAGCTCTTCTAAATGAGGTGCATGTTGCTCATGACAGGGGAGATATCACACTCATAGTGTCGCTTGATTTATCCTCTGCATTCGATTTAATAGACCATCAAACACTCTTGTCTCACCTTTATGATGCTGGGTTACGGGGCAAGGTGCTGCACTGGTTTCGGTCCTTCCTTACTGCACGTTCTTTTGTTGTTCATTCTAATAACCAGTCTTCCTCCCCACTTCCTTTACCATGTGGGGTGCCTCAGGGCTCCGTCCTCTCTCTTATTGTTCAATATCTTTCTTTCCCCTCTTCCACTTCTCATTCAACAGTATCCAATTTCGACCTACATTTATGTGGATGACATTATCCTCCTGTTTCACACGTCCCCAGTATCTGTTGACATCTCACCATTTAATAACTGTCTTGCCGAGATTGCCTCTTGGCTTTCTGCTAATTACCTTCATTTAAACCAGGCTAAATCCGCAGCCATGTGGATCTCTCTTAGTACTCATGTCCAACCGTTGCTCCTCACTTAAATTCCGCCCCTATCTCTCTCACCTCCTTGCTTCGCTATTTAGGCGTGACTTTGGATCCCACGCTCTCTTTCCATAGCCATATATCTAATCTCACTCATCGCTCCTATTTCGCACTACGTCAGATCAGAGCTGTTCGGTCTCTCCTCCCTTTTGATGTGCTCGTCACTCTAGTTTTGGCTCTGGTCACCAGTAGATTAGACTACTGTAATGTAGCTCTTGCTAACCTACCAGCCTGTCAGCTTCAAAGGTTACAGTTAGTGCAGAACACAGCAGCCCGTGTTATCTTTCATGCTCGACAGTCAGATCATATTACTCCTCTCCTTCACCTTCACTGGTTGCCTCTCCGCTTTAGATATCAATATAAGATCTTGATTCTGACTCATCGGGTAATTCATATAACAAGTCCTCTTTACTTGGCTGATCTTATCTCTCTTCACACCCCATATCGTCAACTTCGTTCACTACATGCCAACAGACTATCACTACCTCCCCCCTCGAGAGCCCACTTGGAGCAGACTCGGTGGGCTGCCTTTTCCTTCCTCGCCGCCTCACTGTGGAATGCCCTTCCAGCTTCACTCTGTTTGGAACCCTCATACCCAGAGTTTAAGAACATGTTAAAACACATTTATTTCAGCAGGCTTTTCACCTCCCCCCGAATGATACCCTTTTGTGATGCCCCTCCATGTTGTGTTCTTTTTTTTATGTTACTTTACTACTCCTTCTTCGTTCCTATTTTTTTATGGCGTTCTTTTCATTTTCTTTAGCGTAGACTTATTTTCTGTTGTAAACCACTCTAATGTCCTGACAATGGGCAGTATATAAAGTCTTGAAATAAAGATAAAGATCGGTGGCCCCTCATCATCTTGGACATCTGGGGGTTGCAGATTGTCCAAAGCAGATATTGGCTGCACTTCACCCATCTTGCCGCCTCCATACGACCCCAGGGAGTACCCCATGGACCCCATGCACCAGATCCTGCTGTCTGACCTTGTCATCAAGCCAGTCCCTCTCCCCCCCCCCCCCCCCGGCTCAGATAGGGTATGACTTCTTCTCCAGGTACTTCCTGGTCCCCAAAAAGACCCATGGGTTTTGTCCCATTCTAGATCTGCAAAACCTCAACCAGTTCCTGTTGCAGGAAAAGTTCAAAATAGTCTTGTTGGGGATGCTGCTCCCATACCTTATACAGGATGATTGGATCTGAAATATGCATATGTGCATATTCTGATCCATCTGCATCACAAGCAGTACCTTCGGTTCTTGCTGGGCAGTCAGCAATATCAGTACCAGATGCATCTCTTCGGGTTGGCCGCAGCCCCCAGGGTCTTCACGAAGTGCCTAATGGTTGTAGCTACCTTCCTCCAGACCCAGCAGGTCTGCCTTTCAGTGCTTGGACAAGTGGGTTATCAAAGGTCCCATGCTGGCCAGCATTTGGCAGTCCACTGTGCTCACAATGTAGGTGCGCTAGGTCCTCAGATTCGTGGTCAACTACCTGAAGGTCCCACCTCCAACTGAAACAGCAGCTTGCGTTCATCAGAGCCCTCCTTGATACCACTCAGGTGCATGCTTTCCTACTGGCAGACCACCTGCAGTGTCACATCGAGGTGGTGGACACGTTGCAGCACCAATGCCACGCCACACCATGGCTCGTGGGCTGTTGAGATCTCTGACACATGACTGCCACGGTACATGTCACTCCTCAGGCCCGCCTCTCCATGTGGGAGGTGCACTGGATCCTGTGCACACAATGAAGCAGGTGTCGGGCTGTCTGCGGGACCAGATAGTGGTCACCGTACTACTGGCACAGTCCCTGGCTCAAGCTGGACAACCAGCGTTGGGGCATCCTGTTCCTGCCAGAGGATCTCCTCACGACTTTCATGATGGACATGTCCAAGCTCAGCTGGGGAGCGCACCTGGATAGCCTGAACTCCTTGGGTCTGTGGTTCAAGCAGGAGAGTCTCAATCAAATCAACTTCCTCAAGCTTTGGGCTATAGCGAATGCCCTCCATGCCTTTCCTGTGCTCCTGGCGAATCAGGTGGTCCTAGTTCAAACAGACACCCAGGTGGCTATGTTCTATGTAAATAAGCAGGGAGGCACCGGATTGTACCCTCCTATGCTGGGAGGCGGTCTGCCTCTGGGAGTTTGACCTGCTCCATGGCATGGACCTCAGGGTGACTTATCTGTTCGGAGAGCTCAATGGCCTAGCGGATCACCTATGCCAGGTGCTTCAACCACATGAGTGGACTCGTAAGAGCAAACTGGTGTCCCAGATTTTCCAGGAATGGGGCACCCCGGTGGTGGACTTTTTCGCTAGGGTGCAAAATATCCAGGTAGCCCATTTCTGCTCTTGGAGGCTGGCCAGCGGTTGCCTGGCCTCAGATGCCTTCCTTCTCCACTGGGGGGAAGGCCTGCTGTATGCCTACCTCCCCCCCCCCCCCCGATACCACTGGAGGCAAAAATTCTCCTGAAGCTCCAGGCCGAGAGGGGCTCCATGACTCGTCGCCCCTTACTGACCTTGGCAACCATGGCTCCCCCTGCTGCTGCAGCTCTCGCTGAGGAAGCCTCTTTGCCTGAGCGCCGACCCAGATCTCATCTCGCAGGGGGGGGGGAGGCGGCTCCTTGCTGCACCCCATTGTCTGCTCCCTGGCATTCATAGCATGGATGCTGAAAGGTAGTCCTCGCTTAACTTGATCTGCCCGAGGATGTTACCAACATCCTGTTGGTATCCCGCAAGGACTCGACACGCAAGGCCCATGCGCTCAACTGGCAGCAGTTTGTTGTCTGGTCCGTGAGTAAGGCACTAGACTCCGGGCTGAAATCCAACTCAGTGCATGTTCACCTCAGTGCGATTAGGGCATATCATCATGGCTGTGGGGAGAAGCCCATTTCAGCCCAGCCTCTGGTGGCCCGGTTCATGCAAGGCCTGATTCTCTTGAAGACCCTGCTCAAGCCCCCCTATAGACGCTTGAGCCATGAATGTAATCCTCGGCTAGCTGCTGCGGGCTCCTTTTGACCACTGTTCTCATGCCCGCTGAAGTTCTTGACCTGGAAGGTCTTCTTTCTGGTGGCCGTCACATTGGCGCAAGGCATCAGTGAGCTCCAGGCTTTGGTCGCTCAGTCTCCAAATACCAGGTTTCACCAGAACCGGGTGGTGCTCGGTACATACCCCTGCTTTCTGCCGAAGGTGGTCTTGGCTTTCCATCTCAACCAGTCCATTGTCCTTCCAACGTTCTTTCCCCGGCCTCACGCAAACCATGGTGACATGGCCTTGCACACGCTGGACTGTAAGTGCATGTTGGCCTTCTTTCTGGAGCACATGAAGGCACACCACCGATGCATCTAACTGTTCATCTTCTTCAGCCCCAATAGGCTGAGCATCCCTGTCTCGAAACATACATTATCCCTCTGGCTAGCGGACTGCATTGCTCATGTGTATTCCTTGGCTGGGTTGAACCTTGAGGGTCATGTCACGGCTCACAATGTCCATGCGATGGACAGTGGAGGGAAGCCCATTTCAGCCCAGCCTCTGATGGCCAACTCTGTTCTGTGTCTGCAGAGGAAATCTGCAGGGCCACAATGTGGTCTTCAGTCCATACCTTCACAGCCCACTACTGTATGAATGGGGATTCCGATGGGACAGCAGTTTTGGCCAAACCATAATCTGGCATCTCATTGAGTCTTAGAGTCAACTCCTACCCATTGGCCCTTCTGTCCGTCCAGACTACCTGTTCAGAATCACCTCAGATCAATGTCTGCTGAGGATACTGAATCAGATGAGTTCCTCTGTGGGACTACCTCTCTGGTCTTCCTAACTTCTCCAGTTCTTGTTGCCCAGTTGGGCTGCTCATCTCCTCTGTTTCTGGTAGCCTGTAGCTTAGAAGTCCCATACGTGAGGATTTATTTCCTGCTTGTTCACGGAGAAAGCATTGTTACTCACCTGTAGCAGGTGTTCTCCGTGAATGGCAGGAATAAGTCCTCACAACGCTCCCATGTCCCCAGGGAGTTGCCTTTTTGGCTCCTGCTATGTTATTGCATTGGAGAATATGGTGCCATGCCAGGCAGGAAGGCAGGTGCACATGCACAGTGTACCTCCCAAAAGCTTCCTTTGGAAGCTGAAGAGCATTCTGTTCGAGGTTCTGTTGGCGATGTCACCCATACGTGAGGACATATTCCTGATGTTCATGGAGAACACCTGCTACAGGTGAGTAACTATGCTGAACAGGAGAACCTGCACCAGATCAGTTTCTTGGAATTGAGAGCCATAGCAAATGTCCTCAGGATTTTCCGAGAATGGCAATGTCCTACATAAACAACCAGGGGGGGCACAGGTTCATATCTCTTGTGCTGGAAGACAGTCCAATTATGGAGGTTTTCCATCACTTACAGGATGAGCTAAGGGCCACATATCTGCCAGGGGAGCAGAATACCCTGGCAGACCAGCTGAGTCACATCCTCCAGTCGCACAAGTGGATACTGGACAGGGATGTCGTGGCCTATGTCTTTCAGAAATGGGGTACCTCCTCGATAGACGTTTTTGCCACCCAACAAAACACCCAAGTGGATCAGTTCTGCTCCAGAGTCACCTCGTGCAACAGGCTGGCACCAGATGATTTCCTCCTACACTGGGGAAAGGGCCCGCTATATGCGTATCTTCCCATACTGCTCATAGCAAAGACCTTGCTGAAACTCCAGATAGAGGTATGATGATGCTCATTGCACCATATTGGTCTAGACAGCCATGGTTTCTCCTGCTTCAACTCTTCTAGTAGGAACCTTTACAGCTGTGCTCTGTCCCAAACCTTATATCACAGGAAGACAGGAGGATGCTGCATTCCAGCATCCAGTCCTTGATCCTAACTGCCTGGATATTGAGAGGCTAGCCCTGTTGGAGCTTAACCTGCCCGACAGAGTAATAGATGTTCTTTTGGCCTCTAGAAGGGCCTCAATGAGAAGGTCTTGTGCATTCAAATGGAAGAGATTTGCTATCTGGTGCAAAGTACAGGTGCTAGATCCTTTCAATTGCCCCACTGACAGGCTACTCGAGTACTTCCTACACCTTTCAGTTGGGTCTCAAGCCCAACTCTGTCAGGGTTCATCTCAGTACAAGTGGGGCTTACCATCGCGGAATGGAGAAAAGGTTAATTTTGGCTCAGCCTTTAATGGTTCGCTTCTCTCAAAACGTCCCTTCAAGCCACTGACGGTGATTTAAGACCTCAGTGTGGTTCTAACGCAGATCATGTTAATTCCCTTTGAGCCACTCATTTCCAGTCCTATGAAGTTCTTGTCCTGGAAAATCTTGTTTGTGGTGACTGTTATGTCAGCATGCTGGGTAAGTGAGCTCCAGACTCGAATTGCATATCTGCTGTACAGTAGGTTCCATCATACCAGAGTGGTCCTGCATACTCATCCTCGATTCCTTCCAAAGGTAGTACTAACTTTCCATCTTAATCGTTCTACTGACTTTCTTCCCGAGGGCTCATGCCCACAGAGGGGAAGCGGCACTGCACATGTTGGACTGCAAACTAGCCTTAGCCTTCTACTTAGAGCAGACGACAGCCCACCGAAAGTCCATCCAACTGTTTGTTTCTTTTGACCCCAGCAAGCTAGGGGCTGCTGTTTCCAAATGCAGGTTTTTTTTTATTTGACTGGTAGACTGCATCTCTTTTGCTTATGTCTAGGCTGGTATGAGCCTTGATTGTCATGCCATATCTCACAGCTTCAGAGCCATGGCTGCCTTAGTGGTCATCTTGGGCTCAGTTTCCATGGAAAGGATCTGCAGAGCTGCAACGCGTTATTGTCCACACAATCGTATCTCACTACTGTCTAGATGGAATTCCTGACATGACTGCAATTTCAGTTAATTGGTACTCCAGCTTCTGTTTGGCAATTAGAATCCAACTCCATTCCGCCAAGGCCCTACTGTCTGTCCATGCTACCAAAAGAGAAAATGGTGAAGAAGCTAATCAGATAAGCTCCTTTTTGTGAACTACCACTTCTGTACATAGTTGATTCTCCAGTTCTTAGTTCAGTTTTGCTCCTGTTGGGCTTCTTGGCAGCTACCTTGGTTTTCGGTAGCCTGTAGTTTGGAAGTCCCATATGTGAGGACTTCCTTCCTGCTTGTCCATGGAGAAAAGGTAGTATTCACCTGTAGCAGGTGTTCTCTGTGAGCAAAAGGGGGACACCCTTCCCGCAGCATCAACAGGCACAGAAAAAGCAAGACAGAAGACTAACCATAGAAAGAGATCTTTATTAAAGTCGTGAGGTCAACCCGACACGTGTTTCAGCTGGGCGGCCTTCTTCAGGGGTTAGTGACCTCTACAAATATGGTTGATATAAATAATTACAAATACAAGATAATACATAATAAAAATGAAAATTAAAAATTAAAACCAGTTAAAACACTAAAAAACAGTACAAACAATAAAAACCAATAGATTAACTCGTACCTAAAATGAGCAAACAATTTTCAACGTAAAAAATTCTAAACACATATATAATGGTGACTTGTAAACCAAGTGAACACATCGCAGGGACAGTAGGGGGAAGACAGTAATATAACATACAGAATGTATGTTGTGTGAATAGTATACTCGGTATACTGTATTAAAGGGAATAGGCTCTCATGACAATCTTGGACTTAATTGCACAGAAGAATAAAGAAGAGGAGAAGACAGAATGCGGTCAGCCAGTAGGTACATTGTTATTTACCAATATGCTGAAGTGATACAGAATAACAGTATAAAGCCTAATTACATCAAACTTGCAGGTTAGCAATATTAGAACCTAGGAAGCACATAATATAATTGTTAAAAAGAGACACAAAGGAAAATGTTACTGGTGAATTCAAACCAGGACAAAACAACACATATGGTATAATAAACACTTTATAGTATGATTATCAATTTTGTCTTTTATGGTCCCTTATTTCTTGTAGTTCTTAACCATTCCCTCCTTTTTTATTCTATTTATTTATTTTTTAAAGGCATGACATGGTCTCTATAGTGTTTCAACACTTTTTTAAAGCGTGTATCATTTCATGTTATTTTGTTTCTTAACAATAATTAATTTATGGTATAATCTATGGGTTTTAAAGTTTGCAGTCAATGATTTTATTTCCCATTTGTGCCGACTGTCCCGGTGGTTTTGTAATTTGGTGGGTACCACAGGTCACCAGACTTGTTTTGCACTTAAGGGCACTACCTTTGAATTAGGTCAGATACACCTGGCCACCTATTATTATTTCGTATCCATTGCTGCTTTTTTTCCCCCTCTTTTCGTTATATGTCCGTATTCATATATAATGAGTTATTAAGAACAGCACAGCAGCAACCTCTATATAGGGTGCATTGAAGCTTTTCCTTTTTTTGCCTCTTTTTTTAATTTCTTAATTATTTTATCTTCTAATTTTTCTTTTTATCATATTTGATTGGTTTTTATGTTTTATTTATTTATTTATTATTTATTTATTGCTTACCTGTAAATTAAGGTTACGGTTTCACAGCCACACTAAGCTATCATGGATTTTGCAGTGCCGTGTCTCTCTATTAATTATATTGGCATAAATGTTTTACAGAGAGTTATCATGGAGCCTGGAGTGTTAGGGCCCCTTAATTACATCAGTATAAGCATGAAACATGTAGCAGTTTGCCTATAGACATGAACAATGGTACTTCCTCAGGGGTCATGTTTTGACAGTGCCCGACCTTTTGACTTTTCTTTCTTGGCAAGATTTTCAATGCGTCAGTACAATGATGGTGGGTCATTACTACACACTCATTTCCATCTCATCTACTAGTTTATGTATCTCTCATGTGAGGGATTGACTGGACAGTGACATCATAAATGTTTGGGATTTGCAGGAGCCAGCCCTTTCCCTTTGGGACCTCTCCTGATTCTTTTACAATACAAATACACATGTGCAGCAGCATAGACTCATGAGTAGCCTTTATTAGGGTGGTTTCAGTCATTCTATATCACCAGTAGCATGGTCTTCTGTCCACATATTCACATCTCACTACTATCTGGATGGTGATTCCCAACATGACAGCAACTTCAGTTAATTGGTACTCCAGCATCTGTTTGGGAATTAGAATCTAACTCCATCCCCCCAAAGCTCTACTGTCCATCCAGGCTACCAAAAGAGAAAATGGTGAAGAAGCTGAATCAGATAAGTTCCTTTTTGTGAACTACCACTTCTGTACATAGTTGATTCTACAGTTCTTAGTTCAGTTTTGCTCCTGTTGGGCTTCTTGGCAGCCTCCTTGGTTTTCAGTAGCCTGTAGCTTGGGAGTCCCGTATGTGAGGACTTCCTTCCTGCTTATCCATGGAGAAAAGGTAGTTACTCACCTGTAGCAAGTGTTCTCTGGACAGCAGGAATAAGTCCTCATAACCCTCCCACCTCCCCAAGGAGTTGTATTCTGCTACAGCTTTATCAAGCTAGAAAGGATGGTTCTGCGGCAGCAAGCAGGAAGGCAGGCAGGCGTGGTGGAGCCTCCCAAAAGCTTACAATAGAAGCTGGGGAGCGTTCCTGCATGGAGCTTCATCGGAGACATCACCCGTTAGGAAGTACTATATATCCTGCTCATTAAAATTTTTTTTTTTAAAAAGTACTTACTGTAAGCTTTCAAGTGGAAAAGGTTTTCTATCTGATGGTTTTCAAATGAATACACTCCAGTCCCATGTTTGCTCATTACTATACTGCAGTATCTTTACCATTTATATTGTTTGAGTCTTCAAACATCCTCCATTAAAATACACCTCTATGCTTTAACGGCATACCGTGTTCCAGTAGATAACATTTTAGTGTGTCAGTGCAATTTGCTTCCTTCATGAAAGAACATTCTCATGTTTGCCCTCCACTGAGGAAACCACCTGTCCCTTGAGGCCTTCATTTTGTGTGATCGTTGCTTATGAAGGCACCCTTCAAATTTTATCAGTTTTGCTCAAATTCCTCACCTGGGAGGTACTCTTCTTAGTAGCCATTAACTTAATTAGGAGAGTGAGTGAACTTCAAGCAGTGGTAACTTAAGAACCATACCTTCATTTGTTCATCACAAAGTGGTTTCCAAATGTACCCTAAGTTTTTAGTTAGGTGATCACTCTATAGCGTATTGAGGAAATAGTTCTTACCACTTTTTGTGCAGGACTGCATTTGAATCTATGAAAGAAGGCCCTCCATATGATAAACTGTAAATGGACTCTTGCCTTCTACATTAAGAGAACAGAATTGTTTTAGTAAATCCAAGCAGTATTTTTTGTCTCCATTGATCCAAACAAATGTGCCTTGCCCAGTCGGCTGGCATCCTGCATCAACACTTATTTTGACCAGGCCAGTTCTCCTCTCCGGTCCAAAGTCAAGTTGCAACAGATTAGAGCTCCTGCAGCAAGAGACCCACTTCGTCTGCCTCGCTAGATACCATCTGCAAAGCAGTTACATGGTCTTCTCGTCATTCCTTTACCAGGCATTACTACCTAGACCAAGCCTTAGCAAAGGACATTGTGTTCGGTCAAGCTGTGCTGGCCAACCTGGTTGTCTGAACAAGCAACTCGCACTGTTTATTGTGAGCGGCTCTAGGATTCCAACAATATATGACAATCAGCAGCCCTAAACTTGGGAGTTGCCCAATTTGTGCCTGACTCAATCCTGCTTGTTGATGGAAAAACAGGTGTTTTCTGTAGACAGCAGAATTGATAAGGCACACAGTCCCTCTCACCTCTCTGAGCGTTTACTCTACACTTGAGCTTTGAAACAAGCTGAAAAGACAGCTGCATGCGGAAAGGGCAATGCATGCCAAGGAACGTTACACTAAAGTTCCAAGCTAAGGGAGAGGAGTTCATCCTGGTACCATCAGATGACATCATCCATCTGTGTGCCTTATCAATTCTGCTGTCTATGGAAAACACCTGTAACAGGTAAACGACATTATTTTATATAATGGACACAGTTGTCCTATACCTTGTGCAGAACTGAGGGTCTGTGTAAACTGCTGTTGTTGGTATAACCCATACTTCCAGGGGAGCACAACTAACAGCAGTATGTTAGCTTCCAAAACTTTTACATGCTTTGTTTCTCTGTCCAATTATGTGGTTCTTTAGGTTGAAAAAATATTACATCATGCAAAGATACTTATTGATTTAAAATATATCATATATATATTAAAGCAGTGGAAAGGCCAAAGCCAGCTGACTTTTTAACTACTGATTAACTAGCAACTGAAACACACTTGCGGGTATGTTTACTAAACCATGGTAAAGGAGCAGTCTTTTTTGTGTGTTAACGGCAGCGATAAGGGGTTACCGTGTGGTAAGTATACTGGGCATGTCAGGCGTTCTGGTGTTAAGGGGTGCCAGTCACTGTTCCCTCTAAGCTGTGCGCGTGTGCGCGCGCACACACCTCGCCGAGCGAGCGCACATACTTTACAACAGAGCGCACAAAAATTACGGTTCTGATTCTGATAGAAAACAACACAGACATCTTAAAATTTAAAAGTTGTTGTGCATTTATGGTTTTCACAAGTTCTACAATATTTTCTAGTGCAATCAATGTGGTGTACATACTGTATTCTGACGTGTAGTCCAATTTTAAAGTATATAACTCCAAGTGTCGTTATGTGGCGCACAAAAATTTAACCTTCCTTCAAAAGCTGCACAGCTGATATTTTATGCGCACACAGCCTACAGAAAATTAGAGGGAACATTGGTGCCAGTGGACACTTACCAAATGGTAATAGCACATGCTGCGTTAAGGGGTGGTAGTGGACACTTACCATGTGGTAATAACGCATGCTGCGGTAAGATGTCTGGCATGCACCTTAATGCAGAAACGCCACTGAAACGCTGAAAGGGGGTGGGCATGGAAGCCATTGGAGAAGGTATAGTAGATGCAAGCACAATTGGTAGCTGCTGGAGTTGACTCACCTGAAGCCTGGCAATGTGATGAGCATGTTTGACCATACAGCAGGCCTATGCTGTTGACCAGGCGAGATAGGCGGCTGCCTAGTGATGATGGTCAGTGTGGGTGTTGGCTGTGTCGTGGGTGGGTGTTGGTGGCAGTGGAGGGGATGCAGCAGCGGGGGGTGCTGTCACAGGCATGCAGTCCTAGATGCACCTGAAAGCATACACCATGCCGTAAGCTACATTCTAATGTCTGTGAGGTGTGGACATGTATCCAGATGTACTGTCAGCGCATGGCATGCCATAGGCCAGGACAGTGTCTGGGTGGAGGCAGCATGTTCCTGATGTGGGCAGCAAAGGGAGGATTGTCTATGAATGCGCATGTGGGACAGTCACATGAGAGGTGTGCATGTTATGGCTAACTGCTGCAAATGACCCCTGAGGGCCATAGTGGGGCAGCTTACTTGCCAGCAAGCTGCCCCACTATGAATCTCCCTGACCATCAAATGGTGGGTGCGGGGCTGTGCCATGGATCATCCAAGCAGAGAATGTGCATTGTGTGTGGTGGGTGGATGTATGGGATCATGGGGTACATGAAACACCATTTGTGCAGGGGGGATTGATGCCTCAGCCTGTGCAACTGCAAGACAATACACCCGACAGAGTGGCATGATAGAAAGGGACAAGTTGAGCCCATTTGCCCCATGTGGTGCTAATAATGATGGCAGAACAGTGCAGGGGATGGCTATGCAACGAGTGCTAGGTGCCTGAATGTACGAGATATATCTTCTTTACGTAAAGCTGGGAGGTCACAATGATGGCAAAATAGAAAACGCATCCATACCAGTTGACCCAGACATCTGCTGCGTATACATCACTGACCTGCTGCAATGTGCCGTGGCAGAGCCACTAAAGCCATGCTCACAAATGTCCATGATGGGAAATGCCATGTTGGGCTACCCAACGTGTGGCCATAATGCATAGAAATATAGAAGAATGATTGTCTGCAGGTCACAGCAGAGCCATGACCGTGCAAGTGCACCCAGGCATGAAATTAACAAGTGAGAATCAAACCCTGGAGCTTTGCCCATGGAGACATTGCACCAACCAGTAGGCTACACCTCCATACAGCACTACATAGATGTATAGAGCCTGCAGATCTCTGATCAAACTGTTTGCTGTCTGTGCTGGCATAGGTTGGGTCGCTACTACCCATGAGGCACTGAACATGCAAAACAGCAGTCTGCAGTTGAAGAACTGATGGAGAATGCACTGATCCAGCATATCAGCTCAGTAAGATGCACTGGCTGCATGTGCTACATGCATGTAACAGCAAGCCATGCTGCAGAGCGGTTTCAATTGTCACCCTGAGGGTGAGGAAGGGTGCCCAGTACCTGGTCTACTGAACCTGCACTGTTAGAGATTATTCTCTGTGGGCCGTGTTGTAGATCTACATCACTGCTAGTGTGTGGCAAGTATTGTCTTCAGTGTGTTATGCTTGTCTCCTTGTTTCCTGCATGCTGAGGGTGACAGTGACAACACAGCTCAGCTCTATGTTCTGCCCATGTTGGACACTATCTCTCCGATAGCAGTGCAGGTTAGTGGCCAGTATCAATATGCTTCTGCCATGGACAGCCACTGGTGTGGGGCTACTGCTATAGTCCTGCCAGGACCCCAGTGAGTAGACCATGACCCACTGCTGCCCCAACCATTGAGGAATAACAATTGACCACAGCACGGGCAGAAAGACTGCCCCTGCTGCCCTTCACTGGGCTGTGTCAGCCTAGCACAAATCGACTACGGTTGGTCTACTGGTCAGCATGCACATAGTGTGACCATGAGCACTCTGCCTTGGGATATTCAGCATTAACATCCAACTGTTTGCTTAGTGATTGGCATCCCCAGACAAATAATACATCCACATCACTGAAGGCAGATATTATAATAGTTCTATGTGGATACATAGCTGTGCCATGGTCACTTTTTGTCATAGTGAGAGTGCCATCTCAGCATGACATACAGTGGCCACCCAGGCAATGCACGTGGCAGAGGGGCACAATGGCATCTCAGCCAGTGACCCTACCATTGTGGCAGACACATCCAGGCCAATCTGCGCTGTTTTAGGCAATACTCACAATCCTCTGCCTCTTTTTAGTCACATTTTCCAAACAGGCTGGGAAAAACTTGGACAATGTGAGCCAAAGTGCAATGCAGAAAGCCAGGACAAAGGGAAGCCATATGCACGTACACACACGCTCATTGGCACACTGTACAAAAGTGGAGATGGTTTGCATTCCTGTGTGACACTCCTGTCTCAATGTCAGCTTAAGGATTGATAACATGTGCTCTGTTTGCAGGTGCTATTACTGTGCCTTGGCCTCACCACACATTGTTACCGTGTGCTATTAGCCTCCAACGAGCTGTGGATAGTGGAGCCTGTCACTGCTACTGGTGTGGTTTCCACCCTTGCTGGCATCTCCTTGGGGGTTGCACATGCTGAAGCTGTACTTACACTGTCAGCTAAATCTTGTTCACAGGAAGATGCAATACAGAAACCCCAGTAGGGACCTGAACCTGTGACCCTCCACACACACCCCCCCCCCCCACCTGTGTGTGTTGCACCACAGTGTTGCCTTATGGAGATGACATCTCCTGTTGCTGACATATTTCCCTTCAGCTGGCTTTTGGCACATACTGCAATGCGCATGGCACACACGACCAGGACAAGGCTTTTATCTGCTGCAGGCTGGTACCACTTCCCATGCCAACACCAACACCCCACCATGCAGACATGGCCATGCACTGTCAGTGGTGGTGGTTGCAGTCCCAGCATGTTAAACATGCAGGTTTGGTGGGCACAAGAGCCGGGGGGGGGGGGCAGGGGCACACATGGATGGCCACACCGCCCCCCCCCCCCCCACTAGCTGCCCATGCAAGGTCCCCATCTCTGCCTTCCACCGATACATCTTGGGGGGAGGATTGCAGCCACTGCTGTAGTATTTCCCCAGGCACCTGCATTTTCCAGCTACCTGGAGGGCTACATCATCTGGCACTGTCAGCCTCTTCCCCCACAGCTCACAGCTGGGTTCTGTGGCAGTGGAGGTGAGGAGGCAGCCTGGATCTCTTCCTGGTGTGCCAGGACCCTTGGACCACCCCATGTGGCACATTACTTTTCAGCAGCAGTGGCAGAACTGTGTGCTGCCATTGTAACTGTGGGATCATGACGAACATCACAGATTTTTCTGCAGATGGCAGAATACCCCATTGTGGAGGGGCTAAAAAGGATGGGGGTCATCAACCTGGGGAAGAGATGGCTGAGGGGATATATGATAGATTATTGACCAGAGTGGAACAGGTAAATGTAGGTTGCTTTTTTATGCCATCAGACGGTGGACAGACTAGGAGACCTGCGATGTGGCTACAGTGTAAGCCATTTGGGCCTTCTAGGCGAAAATATTTTTTCAGTCAACGCGTAATCAAACACTGAAATCCAGTACTGGAGGATGTGGTAAAAGCTGTCAGTTTGGCTGGGTTTAAAAAAGTTTGGATGGGTTCCTGGGTAACAATCCATAAACCATCGCTAAAGAGGACCCAAGCTATGCACGGCTTGCCCCATTACAGTTATTGGGGATCCTGTGTGTCTTGTGGAAAACTGCTAGGTACTTGTGACCTAGATTGTGCATTGTTGGACACAGGACACGGGGCATGATAGACTTTGGTCTGACACAGTTTGGCATATTTTGTAGTCTTATATTCCTACGTGTCATCTAGGCAGCTGCCTGGTTCCCCCCTGTGAACCAGCAACCCCCACTGCATGACCCATGTGCCACCTCCTTTGCCCCCATTTTCACCATCAACATATTGCCCTTTGCTATTGCTGCTCATGGAACACTACTATCACTCTCTTGGGCTCCCTTGTTTGTGCATCACATTGCAGACGTAAAATAGGCTTGCTTTCCTCAAACACCCTTTCTGCCAGGTTTTGAATTGCGTTAGGGTTCCTGCCATTAAGGTGCCTGCATTAAGGGAGCAAGCCTTGTTCCCATCCACTCTCCTCCCATTGATCCCCCATTCTCTGCCCTGTGCACACCTTCTCTCCACCCACAGGTACCATTACCGCACGCTAAAGTGGCTGGTACCATTAGCGCACGCTAAAGTGGCCTTTTGCAGTCGCTAAGTGTGCACATGCAGAGTTAGCGCATGCTAATGGCACACTTGCTCCTTTACCACGGTTTAGTAAACATACCCCTTGGCTTCTTGTTTCCAGTCATAAGAGCCCAGCACATGGCAAGGAATAAAATTCCTATATTAATTATTTTTTAGGACAGTCCCTTGGTTTGGGTGGGGGGGGGGGTATTTAATATGTGCCTACAGTCTTCTAGAAGGAACTGTTATTGTAAGTTATTCTGAGATGCTCCCAGTCTCTATAAGATGCATCAGTTGGGACCATGATCATTTTGTTCTTGAGCTTACAAGATGTGAAAAAGTAGTACATCTTCCTAGTTTAGTTTTCTATGCTTCAGTCCATAAGGTGATGTGAATGTATTATCTGCACTCCACATTCTGTGGCTGGGTTTGCACTTTTGTGCACAGTACCGCTACTTTTGTTAACCTTTTCACCTGTTTTATACTTCTACATAGTGAGAATGTAGATTTGCAGCTTCCCAATGTGGAGGATGAGTTTCTGCCTGGCCCAGCACTTGAGATTCCACGGGAGCCCAAAGTGAAGTTCAGAGAGAAGACTATCACCTCCCTGGGGGATGACACCATAGGGGAGCCTGTGTTCAGGAAGAGGAAGATTGAAAATGGAAAAAGTCGAAACTTGCGGCAGAGAGTAAGCGATCAATGAAGGGAATGGCTTGTACCTGCTGTGTGGACTGATGTGTGAATCAAAAATCAGGAATTTTAAAAAATCTAGGTCTGCTTTTTTTATGCTGTTAGAATTCCATAAGTAAAAATAAGATGGCTGTGACTTGTAATAAATTTTTATTTTTTTGTTGATAGTGCAAATGTCTTTTGAATAGAAAAGGTTTGTAGTGTTTTATTTATGCAGTGTTGCATATTCCAGTAGAGCCATCATGCTCTGTATGCTTCTCTGTAATACAGTTGTAAAATCAAAACTTTATTTATAAAAGGGCTTCCCAAACCTATCTTCAAGAACCCATAGTTGATCATACTATCCACAATGACTATGCGTGAGGTAAATTTGCTGACACTAGAGATCTAATATGAACAAATTTATCTCATGCGTGTTCACTTTGGTATTCTGAAAATCTAATAGGCTGATGCAGAAACCAGTGCTGAAGTTGCACGCTATTAGCTGTGTACGCATTTTCATAGTGCACTGATAGTGTGAGACTAAAGTGCTGGTATACCACAAAGGGTGTGTATGCAAACAGGGGCAGCCCAAGGGTGATGCAGGGCCATGTGCGGAGACTCATTCTGGGGCCTCATTTGCTAAATTTAATTTATTTAATTTTATTTTTAAATTTAAATGTTCCCCATCTAAAATTTTAGGTGGCTTTCAAAGGTGTACCCTTCACAAGCCTCTTTTTTGTCCTGACAATTACTTAACGCACATTAATATTTAGTAAACATGCACCTAAGTGCCACTATACCAGTAGAAATAAGTGTTGCTGCACTGTACACACATTCACAAATGTTAATTTGTACAAACTTAGTAGAAATGCCTTGCATTGGCAGTCAGGATAAAGAGACTACCAGATTTCTATATTACTATACTCCAGTGTCAACTGCCAGGCACATTAGGAAGTACTATACGCCCTGCTCATTTAGAATTCATCCTCATTGACATGTTTTAAGAAACAGTATAGTGTAAATTCTTATATTTTTGTCAGATCGTCTGTAATGAGGATGTAAAACATACTCTTATAACAGACCCTCCTTTTTATTCAATTTTAAAAGGTCTCATCGACCAAATTTGCCTGAGGCTATGAACGGCCCGTAAGACCAGCCTCTGCAAACACTTAACTTTTCAGTTATTATCAATCCCTTGTTGTAAACAGCTTCCTGTAATCATCAAATGTCACGATAAGGAAATTCACATTACTCATCTAAAACTTTGTCAGATGATAAATTGATACTGCTTAAACTTGCTTAAACGTATCTCCCCCAGTCGATTCAAAATTTCAAACTCATCTCAATGGGGTCCGTAAGCTGGCTTGCCGCTACCATTGTCCTTAAAAGACATTCCAACCAAGCGCCGGGTAATCCTACGACACAAAACTTTGTGTTTCAAGCCCAATACGAGAATGGCCTTTTATCAAGCATCATACCCGACTTCCTGTTCCGGTCGAACAAAGATGATGTCATTCTTACTGAATCCAATGATAGCATCCGACAACACAAACTGAAGATCAATTTAAAGACCACCATTCAATCTCCGCATTTAATCCCTGGGGAGCCACTGTCTGGAGCATAAAAATCCAGCGTTCTCTATAACGCAACAGGGCTTGCCGATCACCCCCTCGTGTAAATGAAGGAACTGCATCCAATATTGTCCATCTTAACTGATCAAAGGTATGAGAATGTTGAACTAATGGAGCACTCATCACCATAGTGTTTATACGTGATCTATGTTCCTGCAACCGCTTCTTTATTGGTCGTATTGTCATCCCCACATACATCAACGTGCAAGGACATATAATCAGATAAAACTACATAGGTGGACATACAATTGGTTGTATGACGTAAGAAATAATGTTTACTGTCCCGTGGGTCCACCCATTCCGTCCCTGCCAAAGTCAATGAACACATATCACACTGGCCTCAGGCAAATTTGGTCGATTAGACCTTTTAAAATTGAATAAAAAGGAGGGTCTGTTATAAGAGTATGTTTTACATCCTCATTACAGACGATCCGACAAAAATATAAGAATTTACACTATACTGTTTCTTAAAACATGTCAATGATGGTGTGATAGTGATTACATGAGCAGGCCTTTTTCATTGGATTCTATTGTGGCTTTGCTTAATGGGTTTCTTATGTAAGTGAAAATTCATTTAGAATTCATAGCAAACCTGCCTTATAACAACATTACCAGGACTCAAAAAAGCACCAAACCCTACCTATCAAACACTGCAAATATTAAACTAGTACATCTCAGAGAATACCAATATATCTCCTACTGGAGAAAGAGAACAAGTGGGACTGTCACATAAAACCTATATGAACAGAATACTGCAGCTTGGTTACACGTGCAAAACATAGTCTGTCACTAAACATAGAACAAGGGATCACAATTTAGAAATATGAAAACAATAATATAAACCAGGAACCCCAAAAGCCAACCTTGAAATGTACAACACTGGAGAAACAAAACCATAAATTAATTTCCTCTTGTACTAAGCAAAATGTTAGCAATGCACATTTCTCTGAGCATACATATTCCTGTTAATATTTTCAAAATAAAATATCTTTTTCTACTTTGTTGTTTCGGCATTTTGTTTTTCAATTTCAATTGCCCCAGTTGCTTTCTTTGTGTCTTCTGTTAACTCTCCATTGTCTGCTGTCCATTTGTCCTTTTTTCTCTCTAGTTTTTTCCATTCTCTCTACATCTGCCTCTAACATATTGATCTTTCCCCTTTTGCTCTTTCCTCCATTTCTTTCTTTATTCCTTTTTCATCCACTCAAATTTCACCCCTCCATCCTCAATCTCCATTTACTCTCCCAATCATAGATTTTTCTTCTCTCCTACACAAAATATGTTTCCCTCTCCATCCTCACTTCCCCACTTCTTTTTTTCTACTGCCAGCCCCAGCCCCTTCTGGTCCAACCCCCAGCATTAGCTCTGTTCTAGTTCCAGCCCCTCTCAGCATCCACTCCCTTCTAGTCCCATTCATCCATCCCCCCGCATAGAGCTGGCCCAAAGGTTTCTGCCACCTTAGGCAGAAACCCCAGCCTCTCTGCTACCCCCCCCCCCCCCCTGCGCTCATTCCATCTCGGGAGGGGGAGGCGGGCAGCATTTCCAAAAGCGGCGGCCTTTTGCCACTGCTTTTGGAAATACTGCCTGCTGCTCCCCCCCCCCCCTGGAATCGGTGACAGCTGTGGGGGTCATTGCAGCCACCACTGCCACCCAGGCCGGTCGCCCTAGGCGGCTCCTAGTGGGTAGGCCAGCCCTGCAGCCACATCAACCCATGTCCAGTCCTAGCCCCCCCAGTATCAGTTCTCCTCCAGTCCCTCCCAGCATCTGCTCCCTTCCAGTCCCAGTCTCCCATCCACCAGCATCAGCCCATTTCTAGTCCTAACCCCAGGTATCAGTCCCTCCCAGCATCAGCTTACTTCCACTCACCCAGCATCAGCCCATTTTCAGTCCTAACCCTCCATTATCAGTTATCTCCAGAAACATAAGATATGCCATACTGGGTCATAGCAAGGTCCATCAAACCTAGTATCCTGTTTCCAACAGTAGCCAGTCTAGGTTATAAGTACCTAGTAGTTTCCCCAAAAAACACAGGTTTCACAATGCTTGCACTGGGGCAAGCAGTGACTATTCTGGGTCTCCTTTAATAATGGTTTATGGACCTTTCCTTCAGGAATTTGTCCAAACCTTTTTTTAAACTCGGCTACACTATCAGCTTTTACTACATCCTCCAGAAAGGAATTCAAGAGTTTGATTACGCATTGAGTGAAAAAATATTTTCTCTTATTAATCTTAAATAGGTTATCCTGTAGCTTCATTGCATATACGCTAGTCTCTCTATATTTTGATGGTGTAAACGATCGATCTACGTTTACCCGTTCCACTCCATTCATGAATTTATAGACCTCTATCATATCTCCCCTCAGCCGTCTCTTTTCCAGGTTGAAGAGCTCTAACCTTTCTAGCCTCTTCTCATAGGGGTATCCTTCCATCCCCTTTACCATTTTGGTGGCTCTTCTCTGTATCTTTTCTAATAATGCTATATCCTTTCTAAGTTACAGCGACCAGAATTGCACACAATATTCAAGGTGCATTCGCACCATGGAATGATACAGAGGCATTATAATATCCTTTGGTTTACTCTCCATTCCTTTTCTTATGATACCTAGCATTCTATTTGCTCTCTTGGCTGCCGCTGCACACTGGCCAGAGGATTTCAACATATTATCCACGATGACGCTTAAATCGTTTTCCTGGGTGGTGGTTCCTAATGTGGAACCTTGCATCGTGTAACCATAGTTTGGGTTGTTCTTTCTTAGGTGCATAATTTTGCCCTTCTCCACACTAAATTTCATCTGCCATTTGTATGCCCAGTCTTCCAGTTTATCAAGGTCCTCTTGCAATTTTTCACCATCCTCATAGGTTTTATCAACTTTGAATAATTTTGTGTCAGCTGCAAATTTGATTATCTCACTCATTATTCCCATTTCCAAGTCATTTACAAATATGTTAAAAAGCATCACAGATCCCTGGGGTACTCCACTATTCACCTTTCTCCATTGGGAAAACTGGCCATTTAGCCCTACCCTCTGCTTTCTATCTTTTAACCAGTTCCTGATTCACAGTAGTACACTACCTCCTATCCCGTAACTTTTAATTTCGCCAAGAGTCTCTCATGAGGGAAAAGGCTTTCTGAAAATCCAGATACACTATGTCTCTCCTTTGTATACCTGTTTGCTTATACCTTCAAAAATACATAACAGATTAGTAAAACAAGACCTTTTCCTTGGCTAAACCCATGTTGGCTGTCTCCCATTAAGCCATGACTATCTACATGTTCAGTAATTTTGTTCTTTATAATGGTTTCTACCATTTTTGCTGGTACTGACGTCGGGCTCACTGGTCTGTAGTTTCCCGGATCACTCTTGGAACCCTTTTTAAAAATTGGTGTTACATTGGCCATCCTCCAATCTTCAGGAATTACAGATGATTTTAATGATAGTTCACAGATTACTAATAGTATGTCTGCAATCTCATATTTCAGTTCTTTCAACACCCTTGGATGTATACCGTCGTGTCCAGGTGATTTGCTACTCTTCAGTTTATCAAATAGTTGCAATACATCTTCCCGGTGTATCAATATTTCTTTCAATTCTTCTGTGACATCACCTTTAAATACCATTTCAGTCATGGGTAACATCCCTACATCTTCCTCAGTAAAGACTGAAGTAAAGAATTCATTCAGTCTTTCCATTATGGCCTTGTCCCCTTTTACCCCTCTATCATCTAATAGTCCAACTGACTCTGTCACAGGTTTTTTGCTACAAATGTACTTGAAAAAGTATTATGCGTTTTTGCTTCCATAGTAAGCTTCTCAAATTCTCTTTGCCTGCCTTATCAATGCCTTGCATCTAACTTGCCAGTGCTTATGTGAAGAAGCAGGAATGTAGTCTTCACATATAGCGACGTCGGAACGACAAAGGCCACATGGGAGCGCTCCCCTGCATCCAATTGGAAGGCTTTTGGGAGCACTCCACTGTGCCTGCACGACTGCCTTCCCACCTTCTCTCTTCAGTTCTTCATTTTCCATGGAATCAGCAGAAAGAAAATCCTGTCACTGCAGAAAAAACTTTTCTTTTTGGGAATAGCACCTCTGCCTTCCCATTGATGCCAGCACCGTCGAATACATCGCTGCTCCCCTTATTCTTTGCTTTTTTTTTTCTTTAAACTAAGTTTTCCAAAAAAAAAAATCTCAGCGCCCTCTTAGGCCTTAAGCCTACCATAACCTACCTTCCTTCCCCTCCCTAGAAGACATGGAGAAACCAGCTAGTGGTTTCCAAAAGTGTTCTAAGTGTGCCAGCAACATTTCAGTGATTGACACACATGACTGGTGTTTAAAATGCCTCAAAACTCAAACCACCAGCCAAAAGATTGTCCCCCTCTGTCAGAAAATGACACGGAGAAGCTTACAAAACCGGACTTCTAAATTTGGGACACTCTTCACCTCAGACATGGTATCGTTGGTGTCCACTTTGTCAAATGACTCATCCTCCTCTCGTGGATCCCAGGTATCCTCCAAATCTAAGCGAAAGTCTGCATTGAAGCAGGACAGAACCTCCAGGGCAGATCTCGCTCAAAGCATCAAGATCCCTCGGGTGTTGTATTGGAGGTCGATTGGCATGCCAGACAGCCCCAGCGGGAAGCCCTGTCCTCCAAAGCCATCGAGGGGCTCCAGGATACTCTGAGGCCTCGTCCTCTGGAGAGCTACTGGTACCATACTATGGGACGTTAGCACAAGCACCCACAACCGATACCCAAGCATTGGTGACCTTGATAGACCAGCACATACTGGCCATTGAGCGGAGCTTAGCAGCTCTCCTGGCAGCCTCAGTACCTATAAGGCCATTGGCTTCAGGCACTACTCTCTTGATACTGGTATCGACATCCACACCAGTTGCTGGCATGACCTCAAGGCTACTGCAGATAGCATAGACATCACTGCCACCACTGCCCTCCATTGAAACCATCACAGTTATTGGTACCCAACCCAAACGGCTCACCAAGGCCGATACCTCGGAGCATCGGTACCGACATCTAACTTTGGGCAAACACCATACCTGTCTATACAAGTCCTCTGATTCCAGTGCTTCTGATGTGGAATCGCTTGATTCCCGGGGCCCCCAGGATCTCCCCTTGGAGCCTTTCCCACCACAACAGTGACATATGTCTCCTCCGGAAGACATGTCCTTCCAAGAATTCATTCGCGACCTAGCCAAGGGTGTCTCCATCATGGTAACATCGGAGAAGGAGCCTAAGACAGAGGAATTGGAGATCCTTCAATATCCAACAGCACCAAAAGAGGTAGCCACTCTGCTGGTGCACTGCATCCTTCATGATCTTAATAGTTTTGTGTCATCTGCAAATTTGATAACCTCACTCATTATTCCCATTTCCAGGTCATTTATAAATATGCTAAAAAGCAGCAGACTTGGCACAGATTCCTGGGGTACTCCACTATTGATCTTTCTCCAATGCGAAAATTGGCCATTTAGCCAGTCTTCTTTCCTAAACCGCATGCATTTTCATGTGGAAGCAACTCTGCACAGTCTTGACTGCAAGCATGCATTGGCTTTTTATCTCTAAAGGACTCAAGATCATTGTAAAGCCTCACAGTTGTTCATCTCATTTGACCCTACTCCCCTGGGTTTATCAGTATCTAAGCCTATGGTCTCCAGATGGATAGCAGACTGCATTTCATTTGCCTATGACAAAGCAGGACTCTTCCTGGAAGGACATGTCACTGCTCGCAATCTTCACACTATGGCAACCCTATGCTCAGTAGCCACTGATGAAATTTGCAAGGCAGCAACTTTTGTTTTCGGTCCATACCTTTGCTGCCCATTATTGTCTGGACAATGACTCCTTTTGGGATGCCATATTTTGTCAAGCTGTACTCCAGCACTTCTTTCAGACTTAGATAGAACTCCTACCCTCCATCCCGGACTTTGATGATACCAGAAATCCATGTAGGATCCATGACCTCTCCAAGCCTACTCTGAGGTGAACATCCACCGGTTCTGAGGTCCCTTCATCTGGCATATGGGAGCTAGGGCTCCCCTCTATGAAGACTACATTCCTGTTTGTTCCTGGAGATAGCGTAGTTACTCACCTGTAACAGCAGAAATTTAGTCTTTACAACCTGCAATCCTCCCCTAGGAGTTGTAGGGTTCTTTTATTTTCTTCTTCCTCTCAGCTACAATCTCAACTGAAGAGAGAGAGTGGGAAGGCAGTCGCACAGTTGAGTTCTCCAAAAAGCTTTCCAATTGGACGCTGGGGAACATTCCCACATAGGCCCCATCGGTACAGACATCACTCATACGTGAAGACTAAATTCCTGCTGTTCCCGGAGATCACTTGTTACAGGTAAGTAATGACACTTTCCAGTCCCTCCCAGCCTCTGTTCTTTTCCAGTCCCAATCCCCCAAAATCAGCCCTTTTTCAGTCCTGGCCTCCCTTTCCCATTCCAACCCCTTGTCTCCCCCCCCCCCTTCTCATTCTAGCCCCCCACCACAAATGAAAAGGGGCCCAACGCCTGATCAGCTTCAGAGGGAGCTGGGGAGCCCGAAGTCCTGGTTCGAGTCACCTCTGAATAGCTGCGGGAGTAAAAAGCGGCATTTGCCTTCTCTCCCATGGCTGTGATAAAAAAAGCCTGCTAACACACTGAATACCATAAGGTCGAACGGGATCACATCCAACATGCCCTGACCTCCTGGCACTCAGCGTGTTCGGTGGCCTTTTTATCACAGCCACAGGAGAGAAGGCAAAAGCCGCTCTGTATTCCTGCACTTTTTCAAAGGTGAACCGGGGCTTCGTGCCTCCCTGGCTCTCTCTACAACTGCTCAGGTGCAGAGCCATGTGCAAGTAACATTCCCACAGGATGGATGGGCCAGCCTTGTATGCAAATGAGCTGTGCGTAAAGCTTTGGTGTAAAGTTTAAAGGATGTGAGCCAATGTAGGTGTGAACAACAGATTTGTGACAAGTGGTCATATGTGCATGTCAAACGCTCATGTTTTATGCACAGGATCTGCAGGTTCCTTTGGCGCTCACCCCATAACACATTTTGACCAAAAACATTTTTTATGAAATCACAACAGCGACCTGAAAAAAATACGACTCCAAAAAAAAAAACAAAACATTTCTTCCTAAAGGCCAAACCTTTGCTTATTTGCTGAAAAATGTATGCAGAAAATTTTCACATTGAGGGTAACTGTTCATCGGTACATACCTTGAATCAGTCTTTTCCCTATAAGTGCAAGATGTTTAAGCCACCTCTGACAGGCCATTTTAATACACACAGCTCATATGCATATTATTTAAATCCACTTGGTGTTACTGTGTGCGCATGCTTTTCCTTTGCTGTTTACATATGCATCAATCTCTTTTCTGCATTTGGTGTGATGGAACTTTTGTGTATAGTTACATTACCTACATACAAAGGGCACGTTACCCTTTTTGCATCAGCCTGTAAGCGTCTGGTGGGACATCAGAACAGGTTTGAGAAGCCCTGATCCAGAAAGTGATACTGAACCTCAGATCCAAACCTGTCTGTGTGAAAAAATCCTGTAAGCAGCTATCAAACTCTGGGTTTTGTTACTGCTTTGCTTGAGTGTAGCTGTTGAAGTGTTATCTAGATCAGAATTAAGATTCATAAATAACTTACATCATGGAGCCAAAGCTCCCACAACAGCAGCTGCATACAGAACTACACATCCAACCCAATATTTAAACATTAACTATTAATGTAACTTTTTTTTAATTACCATTTTAAATTTCACTGGTATAAAGCCATTTGTTGAGCCATAAAAAAAGTATTCATATCTTTTGCAGCTGGGAAAGGAACCTCAAGTGAAAGATTAAGGAATAAAAGCTATAAATGCATTTAAAAAGTGCTACTTTAAAAGGCTACTACAGATAGTTTGTTTACAGTAGTGTTCTTTACATTGTTTTTAATCTCAATAGACTAAGTTTGGGAACTATCCATTTTTCAGATCAGTCCTCTGGCTATTTTTAATGTGGTACCATGATATATGGTAACATCAGATGGTCCTGCTGGAATCAGTTTCAAAAACTGAACATTTTTAAAAATGATGATGGGATTACTATAATTTTAAAGCTTAACCACCATCCATTTTTTTAAAGATCGTATGGGACTTTGACCACTGTTAACTTTCAGATTCTTTTTGATGTTTCTTCTGTTGCTTAATTTCACTAGATACAACAGTACAGTGAAAGAAATTAGAACTGGCCACATCAGACCGAGTTCTCATGTTGACAAGCAGGCTGATAAGCAGTGGTTGTGGTGTAGAGACCAGGCTAATTGTATTCTGTTAGAACCTGGCTGAGTGACCAACACCAGTCTTTGAAGTCCAAAGATGTTTGTTTTTCAGGATAAGCAAAACGGGCTAATTAACTTGGTTGCCAAACAAAAAAATATGCAGACACATCTCAGGATTCTTCCTTGTAGCTATGCTGCAAGCATATAATGAATTTGATCCTCATTCTAGCAGTGGATTATTCTGCTCTAACTTGATATATTCCTTGTTAAATTCTATGTTAAACTGAAAACTGATCTATCTGACAAAAAAATCAGTAGTGGCTCAGAATACAAATGTAAATCAACCTCTATTTTAGGCAATTTCTCCAGCTAGGCAGAGCTACAGAGGGTACCAGGAGAAACCTTTAAATCTAATCTGATGCTTGACTTTTTTTTCTGTTGGCGAGACAACTAAGATATTCATGGTTTTGAATGATATGTTTTTATTTTGTTACTCCATGTGCAAAGTACAGTGCTTTGAAGAGAAAACCTTATATCATCTGTTGTCATCTATCTTTACAGTGTGTGTCTGTTTGTAATTAAAAACACAATTTAAGATTGAGTAACAGTGAGATTTAAAGTAATTTAAACCAAGGTTTAGTAGAATGGAGTACTCCAAGTTTATTTTTAAGCAATTATTGAATCACAATTTTGTTTCACTTGTTCTGTGTTTTTGCCTTAGTCAGATTTTCCTTTTCCTCTTCCTCCTGAAAAATAAAGAGAGGTGAAGATATGTAAATAGATTTTAACAAAAGCTGTCAGCTAACATCCACATATCATATTTCTCTTATTACCCATTCTCATTTCCATTAAACTAATAATCCTAAAACTAAAACATTTACCCAGAGCCCTATACACTGACAGTATTGTTCCCTATATTGCATCACTGCAGTTTTCCATCTACTCCATCACAATTCCACTACTGTTGATATTTGATTAGTAGTAACAGATCATTTTAACAGTATAAAGTAATAAAGGATTCCACAAATCAATTAGAAGCATCCTAGAACTAAGAAATGGCAGAATCCTAACATTCAGTTGGTCTAGAATTTGGCAGCCGAGATTTAATGCTGAAAAATGCAAGGTTATGCATTTGGGCTGCAGCAATCCAAGGGAGCAATATAGTATAGGGGGTGAAATACGTCTGTCCACAAAAGAAGAGCGGGACCTAGGTGTGATTGTGTCTGATGATCTTAAAGTAGCTAAACAGGTAGAAAAGGTGACAGAAAAAGCTAGAAGGATGCTTGGGTGCATAGGGTGAGGAATGGCCAGTAGGAGAAAGGCAGTGATAGTGCCTCTATATATAAGTCTTTGGTGCAATTCTGGAGACCACACATTCAAAAGAATATAAACAGGCTGGAGTCAGTACAGAGGGTGGCTACTAAAATGGTTTGTGGTCATTCTAAAGCATTTGGGACAGACTCAAGGATCTTAATATGTATACTTTAGAAGAAAAGTGGGATAGAGATGATATGATTGAGATGTTTAAATACCTCTGTGGAATAAATACACAGGCGAGCCGCTTTCGATTGAAAGCAAGCTCTGCTATGAGGGGACACAGGATGATGGTGAAAGGGGATAGACTCAGGAGTAATATGCAGAAAATATTTCTTTACGGAAAGAGTAGTGGATCCATGGAATAGTCTCCCAGTGGAGGTGGTAGAGATGAGGACAGTGTCTGAATTAAAAAAGGCATGGAACAAACACAGAGGATCTCTATAGGAAAAAAGGGGACTGTTGTAGTGGTTGACATGGAAGGGCAGACTGGATAGGCCATGTGGTCTTTTTCTGCCATCATGTTTCTATGTAATTTGGCCCTACTGTCCTCATCCCTATCAAACAGTATCCAGAGCATAGACAGTAAGTTATTAAGAAGGGACAACCCAGGATATCAATGCTTGACCGAGTACAAGCATTGTGGAACCTGTGTCTTTTTGGGAAACTGCTAGGTACCTATGACCTAGATTGGCCACTGTTGGAAGCAGGATGCTGGGCTTGATGGACCTTGGTCTGACCCAGTATGGCATATCATATGTTCTTATGCCATGTCCATTCACAAAACTGAACCTTTAAGATGCCAAGAACTTAATCATGTAATCACGCCACTATGACCCGGTGAAAAGCGGGATATAAATACAGTTAAATAAATCAAATTAAATAAATAAATGTAGATACAAAAGGAATAGGTCAGTAACACAGAAGTGATATTTTGTAAAACATAACCACCTCAATTTTTCAACACCTAGCCCAGAGTTCTGTCTGTCTATCAGTTGACAAGCAGGATTAAGTCAGACATATAAGTCAGCAACATTGGACAATGAAGCCAGGATAAGCAGTTCTCCCAGAGCCCAGAACTTAATGTAAAGGTCTGAGTGTACATGGCCTTGCCTGTGTGCAGCGGTCTTGTCAGTTTTGGTTTTGCTGCTCTGCCAAAGGGATGCAAAACAAAGATCTCCCAAAATATATTTTCTGAAAACAGGCAGATTTTCAAACTCTGGCATTTGCTCCTAGCCACAGTTTGCCAGGCATGACTTAGAGCCATTGAGTTTGCTCCACTATATCCCCTAGCTTCCAGAGAGACCATCTCATTTAATGGCAAAAATACTTAAATGGGGAAGATGATGGACAACTGACTTTGGCTTCAGCTACTTTCTTTGTTACTTGAAAGACCTGTCTACCTCCATGCACAGTGACTTGCATGATCTAGATTCACAAGAGCAAGATTAGAATCATCTCCACATTGTTCTAGCTCTGTGGAGGTTCACAGGTCTGACATGCTTTAGGCTTTGCAACACTTCCTTAGCCTGTGGATGAGGCACTCCACTGCACAATATAGAATAAGTGCTATGACAGCACAAGTTTCTCAGCACCCTACTGTCCATGCTATCACTCATCAGCACTGCACCTTTAATGGAGCCAGCATCATCTTGTGCAGATCTATCAACATAGTGCATCCTGTTCTGTGCACATAATCATGCCAAAGGATGGCCAACACAGATTGTACTATCATGCAGGACACAATCTTCCTTATGTGCAAGCCATATTTCAGCTGCACTGCACCCAGGCCTGAATCCTGGCCCAGCATATACCAGTAGAGACACAGTCATGTCTTAAAATGTGGAGCAGTCCACCCCAACTCTTAATTTCAGTTGGAGTCATCCATGATGATTATCTTTTTGGCATGGGACTTTCGGCAGACAGAGATCATTAGGATTTGCTTGTCCCACAACCAGAGAACCAACTTCAAAGAGCATATATTCATTCAGATCCTGCATGGCAGTTCATTATATGCTATGGTAAAAAGTTTAGGAAAAGGCCATTATGTTAAGGGTGGGCCTATATTACAATTATAATGCATATGTCTGTTTAAGCACAATGTTTAGCAGACCTCAGAAAAAAATGTTATCTCTGTCCAAAACATTTTATTTATTGCCTAGAGCAGTGATGGCTAACCTTTTTGAGCCCGAGTGCCCAAACTGCCGCACAAAACCAAAGAATTTCCTCAAAGTGCCAGCACGTCAATTAAAGCCCCATTTGCATAAGGTGCTTCATTTGCATAAATATTTGCATAATGTTACCATACACTAACTTTTAGTAAACATGCCTCTTAATGAGTATATGGATAAAGAAAGACTAAAAGGTTTCTACATTACTATAATCCAGTACCAACCGCCAGGCACATTAGGAACTACTACAAACGCTGCCCATTTAGAACCCATAGCAAACCCGCCGTATCCTAACAGCACTACCAGGACTCACAAAGCACCATACTCTACCTATCAAAAGGCAACACTGCAAATATTAAACCAATACATCTCAGAGAACAACAATACATGACCTACTGGGGAAAGAACAAGTGGCAATGTCAAATAGGAATTATATAAACAGAATACCTCAGCTCAGTTACACATGCAGAACAGACCATCACCAAACAAGGAATCACAATTTAGAAACAGGAAGACAATAATTAAACTGGGAACCCCAAAAGCCAAACTTGGAATATACAACAACACTGTAGAAATAAAACTATATATTAATTTCCTCTTGTACTAAACAAAGCGCAAAAATTAATGATGCACATTTCCCAGAGCTGACATATTCCAGTTAATAAATTCAAAATAAAGAGATATTTTTCTACCTTTTGTGCATTTTTTTTCAGTTGCAATTGTTCCAGCCACTTTCTTCTGGTTTCTTCGTGTCTTCTGCTAACTCTCCATCTGCTGTCCATTTGTCCTTTCTTCTGTCTTCTTGTTTTTTTTTTCCATTCTCTCTCTACATCTGCTTTAACATACTAATCTTTCTCCTTTGGCTCTTTCCTCATTCCTATTTCATCTACTCAAAATTTACCCCTCCATCCTCAATCCCCACTTACTCTCCCAATACCCGGCCAATTGTAGATTTTTTATCCCTCCCACACAAAATATTTTCCCCTCTCCATTTTACTCTCCCAGCCCCATCCCATTCTAATCCTCCCCCAACACCAGCTCCCTTCTAGTTCCAGCCTCACCCAGCATTCATTCCCTTCTAGTCCCTGCATCAGCCCATTTCCAGTCCTAGCAGCCCCCCAACCCAATACCAGTCCTATCCCCCCCTCATCAACCCACTTCCAGTCCTAACCCCCCATCACCCCATTTTCAGTTTAAGCCCCCCCCCTATAACCCATTACCAGTCCTAACCCCCCACTTCCAGTCAGCCCCCCATAGCCCATTGCCAGTCCTAACCCCCCCATCAGCCCACAGTCCATTACCAGTCCTAACCCCATCAGCCCACCTCAAGTCCTAACCCCTCCCCATCAGCCCATTTCTTGTCCCAGCCCCCCCATAGCCCATTATCAGTCCTAAACCCCCCCATAGCCCATTACCAGTCCTAACCCCATCAGACCACCTCCAGTGTTAACCCCCCATCAGCCCATTTCCAGTCCTAACCCCACCCAACAGCCCACCTCAAGTCCTAACCCCGCCCCATCAGCCCATTAGCAGTCCTAACCCCCCCTCCTAGCCCATTAGCAGTCCTAACCCCCCCCCTAGCCCATTAGCAGTACTAACCCCCCACATAGCCAATTACCTGTCCTAACCCCCATCACCCCATTTCCAGACACCCCCCAACAGCCCACAGCCCATTACCAGTCCTAACCCCCCCTAGCCCATTAGCAGTCCTAACCCCCCCCCAGCCCATTAGCAGTCCTAACCCCCCCCTAGCCCATTAGCAGTCCTAACCCCCCCCCTAGCCCATTAGCAGTCCTAACCCCCCCCCCCTCTCTAGCCCATTAGCAGTCCTAACCCCCCCCATAGCCCATTACCAGTCCTAACCCCCCATCACCCCATTTCCAGACAGCCCCCATCAGCCCACAGCCCATTAGCAGTCCTAACCCCCCCTAGCCCATTAGCAGTCCTAACCCCCCCTCCTACCCAATTAGCAGTCCTAACCCCCCCCAGCCCATTAGCAGTCCTAACCCCCCCCCAGCCCATTAGCAGTCCTAACCCCCCCCCTGCCCATTAGCAGTCCTAACCCCCCATCACCCCATTTCCAGACAGCCCCCATCAGCCCACAGCCCATTAGCAGTCCTAACCCCCCCTAGCCCATTAGCAGTCCTAACCCTAACCCCCCCCCCCCTCCTAGCCCATTAGCAGTCCTAACCCCCCCCCCCCTCCTAGCCCATTAGCAGTCCTAACCCCCCCCCCCCCCCCCCCCCCACCCCCCCCCGGCAAATTTAAAAACAAAAAGCGGGCTCTGGCTGCTGCCGCGGACGCATGCAGTGTCCCGCGGGCCCCCTCCGCCCGCTAAGCCCTCTGCAAGGGCTTTCAGATTCGCGAGGGAGACAGCGTCTCCCTCGCGTCTCTGTTAAGCCCGCAGGGGCTAATGGGAAATTTCCCATCAGTCCCTCGCGTCTAAAGGGGCTGATGGGAAATTTCCCATTAACCCCTGCGGGCTTAACAGAGACGCGAGGGAGACGCTGTCTCCCTCGCGAATCTGAAAGCCCTTGCAGAGGGGCTTAGCGGGCGGAGGGGGCCCCGCGGGACACTGCATGCTGCCGCGTCCGCGGCAGCAGCCAGAGCCCGCTTTTTCTTTTTTTGCGGACCTTCACGCGTGCCAGCTGCAAGGCCTTCGCGTGCCACAGCTGGCACGCGTGCCATAGGTTCGCCATCGCTGGCCTAGAGTCTTGACTTCAGAGTTTTCACTAAACACACTTGCCTTTCTATACCCTTTATTAGAGAAAGGTCCTTTCTTTTCCAATAACTGTTTTTGGGGTTTTGTTTTGTTTTGTTTGTTAAATTACATCAGATCAAGTCTGCTGCACTGTCTATTTTACCATCTTTCATGAAAGGCTGACCTCATTTATTTTTAGCCACAAGTGTGAATTCCATCCTGTGTAGGATATTTGTGTGTCTTGTCTTCTACCATGTGGGCCAGGTGTACTTACACTCATCAGGCCACTCTGAAGATGTCCACACTAAAGTAATGCATGTTTTTCACAACCTATTCCCTAGAAAGCCTAAGTCAGAGATGCAACTGTCACTGTATACATAGAAGAATAGAGAGGACTGGTCCATACTACCCGCTTTTATGTTTCATCTCAGGCTTCCTGTCTTTTTTCAGACACATTTTAAGCTGGTTTTCCTTGCCCGTAAGGCATTTTACATTGGAATCCCAATCTATTTGTCCTCCCTACTAGTACCTTATGCACCTTCTTATACTTTAGTCCCAACATGAAAAATGTATTAATACCAGTTGCCCTAAGCAGACATCTAGCTTGCCTAGTGGATGGATCAGCCCTGCATCTGGTTTTATTTTATTTGTAATTTTTTTATTTATGCAAACTTTCACAATACTGTATATCAAGTACAATACTTGTAAAGAAAAAGGGACAAGCCAAACAGAACAATTGGTAACAAGGAAAGCTAATCAATCACAGAAAAATAACAACAAATATAAGCTTGCCCCCACCAGTACCCAATAAGAGAGGAAGTAAGTCACAATTCTAAGGAAACAAAACAAAAAATAAATTCCAAGTTGGAATTCACTCACTACTCAGCTTTCCTCCTTTTTGGCCCCCACCCTATGGAACTCCCTGCCCCTCTCCTAATGCTGTGAGTCATCTTATAGAAAGCTCAAGGTTGGTCTAAAAATACATTTCTTTCAGACAGCATTTGGTACTCTGGGTGAGTTGGTGCCTCTATGCTTGCTGTTCCTTATTCTTGTGATACCTATCTGCTTTTCTACAGGAACAAGCAGGAAGTCAGTCCTCACTTATGGGTGACGACACCGATGGAGCCCACCCGGAGCAATTCCCCAAATTTCAAAGAAAGCCTTTGGGATTGCTGCCACACCCACACACTGCCTTCTCACCCAAGGATGCCATCTTGCTCAGTCTCCCTTTTTCCACAGAGCCTTTCGGACGCACGTCCTCATCCCTCAGAAAAAGTGTTCTTTCTCGACCTCCAGCCCTGTGTTTTTTCCAGTTGCACCAGTCCTCTACCCATCCTCTCTTTGCCCCTGTGGGCAAGGAGATGTCTTTTTTTCTACCATTTAACCATTTTTTTCTCTTCGGGCCCTTTTCTCTCCTAACCGCTGGCCTTGAGGATCTTCAACCTCACAGGGGCCCTTTTTGCCCCAATGGCCATGGGTTTCAAGAAATGCAACAGATGCTCAAAAAACATGTTGCTCACAGACATCCATGACTGCTGTCTGCGGTGCCTGGGGGCTGACCACAACCCGGAGCTCTGCTCGTTGTGAAGAAAATGTTCACAAAGGCCCTGCTAAGTCGTAAGCAGAAGTCCGATGACATTTTCAATAAGGGGGCCCCAGAATCCCTGGCGGTGCCCCAAGTCCTCCCACTGCTCGTCAGATCCCCTGTTGAGACTCAGCGCCCAAGGCAGCACTCCGACCAGGGGTCCCCCAAAGTGGAGCGGTGTAAAAAGAAGAAGACCTCAAAGTTGCTGTTGGGGGCACCAGATAAGCGAGAGCATTCTCGTGCTCAGTCTTAGCCCTCCCCGGCGTTCCCGAGAGTCGGACAAGGAACAGCCCCGAAAGGTACCTCACACCGATACGGAGGCCTTCAGCGAAGGCACCCAGTCTCCTGAGGGTCGTCCCAGAGAGGACCCCCTCTCTTCCTCCACGTCAGACCCAGTGACGACATCACAGGGACCTACCCCCGAGTGGGAGTCCCGAATGCTGACAATGGAGCGCAGCATTTCTGCCTTCTTAGCTGCCCAGCAGGCGCTTCCACCCAGCACGGCTGTCCCGTGCTCCGAGGCCACTGGACCCTCGAAGCAGGGATCCATAACTGCCCTGGAAACCCCCGAGAGCCGTGGGCCTCTAGCAGGTCCTCGGCATTGGTCTCACTCACCATCCCATTCCTCTGGGGTGAGGTCTTCCAAGGAAAGCACCCACAGCTCCAGAAGAGCCTCGGCTGTGGAGCAGGGTGACCATCCCAACTCAGTCTTACTCGGACCTCTCAGACTGGGAATCAAAACCCACACCCATAGGGATCTGCCTTCTGATCCGTCCCCCCCCCCCCCTACCTTGCAGAGGTGTCATCTCCCAAGAACCCCTCATTTTTGGTGTTTATATGGGACATGGCCTGGGCCCTCAACCTGCAGACGCAGACCAAGGAGGAACCGAGAACCGAGGAATTGGACATCTTACAGTACGAGTCCCCGCCTCGGGAGTCCCTCACGGTCCCAGTGCGGCCCGGCTGCTTCTGCACATGTGGGAGACACCTACCTCGGTTCCCATTGTCAGCAAAAGGCTCAACACTATGTATATGGTTCAACAAGCTCCGGGGTTCAGGAAAACCCAGCTTCCCCACACCTCAATGGTAGTCAAGTCTGCTATGCGGAAACAAGAGTCCGAAGTCACACTCTTTGGTCCCACTTGGCAGGGAATCCCATGCCCTCGACTCCCTTGGACCTAAGGCCTATCACGGGTCCATGCTGGCATGCCGCATCCAGGCCTACCAACTTTACATGGGCATGTTCCTGCGTAACCTCGCCAGAGAGCTCGGTGGGTTTTCTGCAGGCCTTGGGGGCGACCACCTTCACAGGTTTCAGACCCTCCTAAGGTCTGTCGCGGACTGCTCAAAGTACCTCTCCCACACTGCATATGATGGGTTCGAATCTTCGGCCCCAGTGGCAGATGCTGGCATTGGGGCCTAGTGCCTCAGACCTGGAGCAGTGGGTCCAGGAGAAGCTCCTGAACATGCCCTGCTTCGGTGAACAGTTGTTCGGCAAACCCATGGAAGACAAGGCGGCCGAAATAGAGACGGAGTTCATCACTCGCATGCGCCTCTCTCGGAAGACTTTTTCCCTTCCACGAAAGAAACAGCAGACTAAGAAGCCCTTCTACCAATGGAAGGGGCTTCCCTACTGGGGGTACCCTCCGTGCTCACCCAACTCTTGCACCAGCACCTGCCGCGTAGGGCAAGGGAGGGACCCAGGGTCGCCGAAAGGGCTGAAAACCCAATCACTGGTGCCACCACAGCCAGCCCAGGGGTTTTGACGCTGAGCACATAGCCTCTCGCCCTCAACTGCATCGCTGTACGTGGGAGGGTGCCTGTCCCTCTTCACACCCGAATGGGAAAAGATCACAGATGCCTGGATCTTCCAGGTGATTCGGGATGGTTACTGTCTTTGCCTAGCCGGGCTCCCTTCCACCTTCTGCCCAGCCGAGCCTTCTCGGCTTCCTGCGCACCAGGTTGTCCTGCAGCAAGAGTTAGACAATCTCCTCGACCAGCAGGCGGTCGAAAAGGTACCACATCACCTCTGAGGAAGGGGATTCTACTCCCGATACTTCCTCGTTCTGAAAAGGACAGGGGGCCTGCGTCCCATCCTCAACCTCCGGAACCTCAACAAGCTCCTGGTTCTGGAGAAATTCCGAATGCTATCTCTTGGTGTCCTACTGCCCTTCCTCCAGCAGGGCAATTGGCTATGCTCCTTGGACCTCAAGGATGCTTACGCTCACACAGTGATTCACCCCAAGCACAGGCAGTAACCGGCACTTCAGGGTGCAAAGGGAGCACTACCATTACAGAGTGCTCCCTTTCGGGCTTGCATCCGCTCCACGGGTCTTCACAAAGTGCCTATCCACGGCTGCAGCGCACCCCCCACTTGGACGATTTGCTCGTCACGAGTCCGCGGGGGAAGCTCACCTCGGGGCATCCCGCATGGTCCTTCTCAAACACCTCGGCTTCCTGATCAACTACTCCAAGTCCACCTTGAGCCGGTACAAACCTTGGAGGTCACTGGCGCCCTCTTCAACACAGAACGGGTGACCACCTTTCTCCCTCAAGCCCACGCAGACCGTCTCCACGCCCTGGCAGCCAAGGTTCAAGGCAGGGCAAAGGTGCCGACCCAGACCATGCTGTGCCTCTTAGGGCACATGGCATCAATGGTACACATAGTTCCCCATGCCCGCATGCACATGCAGATAACACAGTGGTGCCTAAAAACACAATGGACACAGGTCTCAGGTCGCCTTCGGGACCTTGACGGGTCTCTCGTGAGCTACGCAGCTCCCTGGATTGGTGGCAGAGCCACCGGTGTCTTCTCCGAGGCATGCCCTTCCAGGCCGTACGGCACAGGCTCGTCCTCACAACAGACGCCTCGCTGTTGGGCTGGGGAGCCCACCGCACCGACCTATGCACCCAGGGGCAGTGGTCCCTTGAGGAGTCTGAGAAGCAGATCAACCTGCTTGAGCTCCAGGCGGTCCGGTGGCCCAAAAAGCCTTCAAGCCCCACCTGAAGGGAAAGTCCATACTAGTACAGACCGACAACAAGGTCGCAATGTTTTATATAAACAAGCAGAGGGGAACAGGCTCTCGCCTCCTCTGCTCCTTCCCAACGGACCGAGGTATGACCCTCAGAGCGATCTACCTCCCGGGCCAGGACAACGTCCTCACAGATAGACTCAGCATGATCCTTCGACCCAATAAGTGACACCTGAACCCGGAGGTGGCTCTCCTCCTGTTCCAGCGGTGGAGGACTTCGTCCCTGGACTTGTTCGCCAGTCCGGCGAACACACAGCTTCCCCACCTTTGTGGGCTGCCCCCCCCCCCCCCAGGGTGGCCCCGGATGAGTTTCTTCTGGACTGGACCCCCACCCTGCTCATTGCAAGGACCCTCCACAAAATCCAGGGGGACCGAGCCTTGGTGATCCGCGTAGCTCCCTCATGGCCTCGACAGCCCTGGTTTCTGCTTCTTCTGCAGCTCTCTTCGGAGCCTCTGATCCCTCTGGGCTGTGCCCCAGACTTCCTAACACAGAAAGAGGGCCAGGTGCTTCAGTGAACCGAACCTCGCTATCTCTCATGGCCTGGCGGCTGAATGGGTCTCCTTAGCCCCGTTGCACCTCCCAGAGGAGGTCGAGGAGATCCTTCTCACGTCGAGGAAGGATTCGACAAGGCAGGCCTAAGCCCTTAAGTGTCAATGGTTTTCAGTCTGGTGCTCCGAACTCCAGATCGATCCCTTCTCCTGCTCTACCAGATGGGTCCTCCAGTACCTCCTTCACCTCTCGCAGGTGGGACTAAAACCTAACTCGGTCAAGGTTCACCTGAGTGCCATTTCGGCCAACCACTTCCCGGTCGAGGGAAAGCCCTTCTCGGGCCAACCCTTGGTCTCCCGCTTCATGCGGGTCTCTTACTCTCAACCCCCCCCCCATCTGACCTCTGCCGGCAGAGCGGGACTTGAACCTTGTGCTCATGCAGCCACCCTTGGAGCCGATGGTGACGTTCTCGCTTCAGTACCTCTCCTGGAAAGTAGTCTCCTGGTGGCCCTGACCTCGGCTCTGCAAGTCAGCGAACCCCAAGTCCTCATGGCTGAGGACCCCTACACCAGGTTCTATGAGAACAGGGTGGTTCTCCATACCCACCCCAAGTTCCTACCGAAGGTTGTCTCGGACTTCCACCTCAACCAAGAGATAGCCTTGCTGACTTTCTTTCCGAGACCTCACGCCAACCAGGCACTGGTGTCCTACACACACTCGACTGCAAGAGGGCTCTCGCCTTCTACCTGCAGCGTACCCAGGGTCATCGCAAGTCAGACCGGCTCTTCATCACTTACGATCCCACCCGTTTGGGGTTAACAGTCACCAAGCGCACCCTCTCCATCTGGGTGGTGGACTGCATCACCTTTGCCCAGGCACAGGCTGGGGCCCCACTGGATCATCAGGTCACCGCGCATGGCATATGTGCCTCGGTGGCTTTGCTGCGCTGCGCTCATTGCCTCTGACAGACATCTGCCGGGTTGCGACCTGGTCTTCAGTGAATACCTTTTGCCTCGCACTACTGCCTGGAGAGGGAGTCCCGCTGGGACAGCGCCTTACTCCTGCCCTCCGATTCTTCTTCTGCGGCTACCGAAAGCTTAGCCCCGCGGATGTGTGGTCTCGGGCTCCTTCGGGCATCCGCTTCTGCTCACGGTGGCGTGTTTTTGTTTACAGGTTCGGTAGCCTGTAGTTGGGGAGTCCCATAAGCGAGGATGGACTTCCTGCTTGTTCCTGGAGAAAGCGTAGTTACTCACCTATAACAGGTGTTCTCCAGGGACAGCAGGAATCAGTCACTACCCTCCTACCTCCCCTAGAGTTGACATTTTTGTTCTTCCCTTGCCATCTGCTTGGTAGGGCTCAAGCTAAGGGACCTGAATGAGCAAGATGGCACCCTTGGACAGGAAGACGACCATGCACGCATGGCAGCAATCCCAAAGGCTTTCTTTGAAAGCTGGGGAATTGCTCCACGTGGGCTCCATCAGTGCCGCCGTCACCCATAAGTGAGGACTGATTCCTGCTGTCCCTAGAGAACACCTGTTACAGGTGAGTAACTATGCTTTCTAACCTCTGCTTTATCTAATAAAGTTAGATGCCTTGTTATTTTCTGTCTCTATTGTGGTATTGCAAAATGCTTTAGTATTATCTAGAAAAGGTGGTATAGCATATGACATAAGATTTACAATAGTGGGTCAGACCAAAAGTCCATGAAGCCTAGTATCCTGTTTCCAAAAGTAGCTAATCCATGTCACAAGTACCTATCAAGTTCCTGGAAGGTAGACAGATTCCATGCTGCTTATCCGGGGGGGAGGGGGGGGGGGCGGGAGGTGGAGGTGGAGGTGTTAAGCAGTGGAATCCCTAGTCCAGGAACTTGTCCAAATCTTTCTTAAACCCAACTACACTAACAGTTTTTTTACTACATCTTTTGGTAATGAATTCCAGTGTTCGATTACATGTTGAATGAAAAAGTATTTTCTATGATTAGCCTGAAATGTGGTACATTGTGACTTCATTGCATATCCCCCTATACTCCTTTATAAAGCAAAAAGTCAATAACTGATTCCATTCCACTCATTTTATAGAACTCTATTCTATCAGCTGTCTTTTCCCCCAAGCTGAAGAGCCCTAACCTTTTAAGCCTCTTGCATTAGTGTGGCTGGCGTGTTAGTCCACTTTAATGGTAGTAAACTAAAAATAGAAACAAAGAAATAAAATAATACCTTTTTACTGGACAACTTGGTACATTTTTGGACTAGCTTTTAAAGGTTAAAACCACCTTCAGTTTAGCATAGCATCAGCAACAAATAACAATACCATAATATATAAGTGAATCACAAAAGCATTTCATTAATAGTCTCATGGAAAAGGGGAGAGATGGATGGGGGATCAGATGACAAGGCTGTAAAAATATATGATTGATAAGCTGATAGAAAGCTGTTAATCTTTATTAAGCCCTGTCTGGTCCAATTGAAAGTCATCTTAATTTTGAAAGTTTTATGCTGTTAGACCAATTTGAACCTTCCTCTTAAGACTCTCACTATAAAATAATTGATGTGGTGCTCTGGTCCTGAGAAGTGCTATCCAATAACAAAGGTGACACCTTAGTCTGCTCTGATTTTTTTTTTTTATTTGTAGCATTTGTTAAACTGTTATAAGCATAAAATCAACCATCAATGGAACATAAAAACAGACCACCCCAACCACACATCTTTCATTCAACCTCTCAAATGTGCTCTCATTAACTCCCACGCCATCAGCAACAAAATCCCCATTCTGGTTGACTACATTAAGGATAGCCACATTGACATATTGTGCATTACATAATCATGGCTAGATGACTCAGATAGTCTTTATCTTCCTTTTTATTCAGTTTTTAATAAACCGCCCACACGTGAGCATTAGAGTGGTTTACAATAAAATGCCAACGCTGCTAGGAAAGGAAACAGAATGCCAGTAAATAAACAGAGGAAGAGACCTGAAACGGAAGGGGGGTAGGAACCTTATTGGGGGGGTGGGGTGGGCAGGGGAGGGAGGTCAAAACCTAGGTGGGTCTTCAGTCTTGCTTTAAAATTGGTGAAAGATGGCTCTAGGCAGAGGGCTGGGGGGAGTGAGTTCCAGAGCCTGGGGCCGAGGAAAAAGAAGGCAGAGGACCAGGTAGACTCCAGGTGGGCCTGGGAGGGGGAGGGAAGGGAAGGGACATGCAGTTTGAATGTATGGACCTGAGTGAGCGCTGGGAGGTGTGAAGGTGAATCAGGTTGGAGAGATATTGAGGTGTATCAGTATGAATTGCATTATGGACGAAGATGAGAATTTTATACTGAATGCGGAAGGCCACAGGGAGCCAATGGAGGTGAATAAGGAGGGGAGTGAAGTGGTCAGAGCATAAGAATACGGGCTGCTGTGTTTTTGACAAGCAATTGGTATTGGGGGAAGCCGGCCATAGAGATATTACAATAGTCCAAACGAGACATAACAAGGGAGAGAAGCAATGTAATTAGAGAAGGGGTAGGGAGGAAAGGTCGGATAGCACGGATTTGCCTTAGGGAGTGGAAAGAATGCTGGACATCAGAGGATATGTGTTCTCGGACTGTCAAGACGAAGTCGAGGGTGATGCCTACGTAGCGCAGGGAGGGGACAAGAGGGATGGGGGAGGAGGAAAGCAGGGGGGAAATAGAGGGAGTGGGACCACCAAAAGTAAATCAGATAGCCATGGTTTTAGTAAGGTTGAGGTGAAGAAAATTTGAAGACATCCATGAGCCAACACAGGTGAGACAGGCATTAAGAGGACTGATATCAGAGGAGGAAGAGTCGGTATGATGGAGAAGGATGATCTCATCCGTGTAATAATACACGGAGAAGCCATACTCCTGAACCAGAAGAGTGAGCGGGGCCAAGACAGATCCTTGAGGAACACCACAGGAAAGAGGAGTTACTGGGGAGGAGGTGGACCCTGAGAGAACTGAAAAAGACCTGTTAGTGAGGAAGGAGCGAAACCAGAGGAGGACAGTGCCTGAAATCCCAACATCTTGAAGTCGAGTGAGGAGAGTATGGTGGTCGACCAGATCAAATGCAGCAGACAGGTCAAGAGAGACTGCAAGGGAGACAGAACCGTAATCATGTGCATTATGCAATTCATTCAGGAGAGAAAGAAGGATAGACTCAATGCTATGGCCAGGATGGAAACCTGATTGGTGTGGATAAAGCGCTAAGGTGGCATCAAGATGGGAGGACAGTTGGGCAAAAACTATTTTTTCTAAAGAGTTTGGCAAGAAAAAGAAGGTAAGAGATAGGGCACCAGTTGGTGGTGACAGAGGGGTCCAGGGAGGCCTTTTTGAAAATAGGTCGAATCAGAGCATGCTTCCAGGGGGGACAGGAAAAGACTAGTGTGAAGACTGGAGTTGAAAATGGACAAAACAAGCAGGACAAGTGCTAGAGAGGGCTCAGCTAGCCAGTGCAAGGGGATAGGATCGGAGCCACAGATTGTCTTGCGAATAGTGGCAAAAGTCTTGGACAATTCTGGGAGAGTGATAGGCCGGAAGGAAGACCAGAAGTATGGAAAGGATGGACCTCTGAGGCTGGACGGAGGTGTGAGAGAAGGAGGATCAGAAGGGATGTGAGAAAGAGGGAGAGGGCAGGCAGGTAACAAAAGATGCAGAGATTGTACTTTGTCGGAAAAGTGTGCGGCAAAAAGGGAGGGGTCGGGTATGGGGGGAGGAACGGCGGAGGAGTGTGCAGCAGAGAGTGATCGGAGGATGGAGTAGAGTTGGTGGGAGGAGTTGGAGGATGAGGAAATAAGGTTGGAGAAATAGGTTTGTTTGGCAAAGTGAAGGAGAAGGCTGTAATGATGGTGACAATGGTGGTAATGAGTCAGGGGAGGGGTGCTTGCACCAAAGGCGCTCAGCACGTCGAAGATAGGAACAGTGGAAGTAGAGACCAGGATGATACCAGGGATGGTGGTGTGAACAACACGTATGGGAAACAGGTTGGAGGGGGGCGATATTGTCTAAGGCAGCTGTTAGGGTCTGGTTCCATGTCAGGGCCTGGAGGTCAGTAGGGAGTGTAAAATAAATCAGGGGAAAAGAGGACGTCAGAGGAGGGGAATTGCAGAAAGGTTGTAGGCCTGATGCAGCGGGCCATGGGGGAGTTGGTAGTAGGGGGCCTTTGGGGAGGTAGAGGGGGGGGGGGAATAGAGAAAAAGAGGCAAAAATGGTCAGACCAGGGCACAGAGAAGGTAGAAAGAGAAAAGGGAATGAAAGAGAGTGAGCAGGGGAAATTATCAGGTCTAAGGTGTGGCCAGCAGAGTGCGTGGGAAGATGGACATGCTGTTAAAGGGAAAGGTCAGCAAGGAGTGAGAGAAAAGCAGTGTCCCGAGGCCTGGTGGGACAGTCAAAGTGGACATTGAAGTCACCTAAAATTAAAACATGAGGGTAGAGAAGGGAAATTTCGGATAAGGTAAGGAGAAAGGAGTCCCAGAGATAAGGTTGGATAAAGGAGAGGCATAGATGAGAAGCAGATAGAGGGGAGAGATGGACCCGGGACTCTGGATAATGGAGAGCAGGGAATGAGAGTTCTTGAATAGGAAGGGAGGAGCGATGTAAAACTGCAGCTCCCCTACCATTCCTACCATTGCGAGGGGTAGAAAGAGCGGAATAACCTGGGGGGAGACAGTGGTTCCTCACCATCCTTAAGCCAACTGGCCCTCCCTTCTTACCAAATCTTCAACCATCCTAGGGCATCCAAAAGAGGTGGAGGCGAATTCCTACTTGCCAAGCAGGATCTCCAATTCAAAACTACCCGCTTCAGCTCTATCAACAAATTGGACCTCATCACCATCTCCAACATCCACTTGTCAGTCTGCCTCACATACAGATCTCCAACAGCAGATTCCTGCAACCTCCCTATCATGAAGGAAGCATGCTCGAATGACCACAAGAACAAATGGTTCATACTACTTGGTGATATCAACCTACCCTCCTTATTCAGCAAGCACTCCACTCCTTTTCTACAAGCAATGGAAGCTCTCTAACTCAAGCAAATTATATCCTAATCAACTCACTCCAGAGGAGGAATTCTTGACCTAATATTCACCCCATTCCCATGGTCGCATCAATACCTGGCCACCATGACCCAGAACATGCCAATACTCTGATCTGACCATACTATTACTACTGAGCATTTGTATAGCGCTACAAGTTGTACGCAGTGCTGCACAGACATGTAAGAGACAGTCCCTGCTCATCAGAGCTTACAATCTAGTCAAGACAGACAACACAGAAAGTGTAGGCAGGGATAAAACAAGGGGGAAAGGAAAAGAAAAAGGAGATCAGGTGAGTCAAGATCCAAAAGCAGCAGCGAAGAGGTGAGTTTTCAGCCTGGATTTGAAGAGGGTCAGAGAAGGTGCCTGGCGTACAGACATGGGTAGTTTGTTCCATAACTTGCTCACCTTCTTCCTGCCAAACCTCTCCAACTCCTACATCCATCACACCTCCCATCTCACTCAAACAGGTTTCGAGCCTTTGACAGAGACGCCTTCATCTCCACCATCCTACCTACTTCCCATAATGATCCAAGAAATCATAACAGTTGAATGGAACAACCGCATTTCCTCATATGCCACCACAACCAACACCACAGCTGGGATTCCAAGATTGAGCCATGTTCCATGGTTTACCCCCAAACAAGGCCCTAAAGAACAAGCTCAGGCAACTAGAGCACAAATGGAGGCACCACAAAGAACCACCTAACTACTCTGCATAGGCTACTGCCCAGGCTAAGTACTGCTCGCTCACCCTCTGAAGGAGGAGGAATACCACACCAACCTAATTAGACCCTCCCTCAACAATCCTAGAGAACTCTTCAACATAATCCTACAGCTACTTAAAGACCCCACCACAACCAAATCCGATGCCACTCTATCCCCAGCTGACATGGCACAATTTCTTCAGTCCAAACAATCATCCACCACCAGAAATTACTGGCTCCCCCATCAGTGCCTCCAACAACCCAACCAACCAAACCTGGTCTTCCTTCACTCCCTAGCCCAAATTGAAAGCATCATCACAATCCTCAACAGCACCACTTCCCCTCTCAACTCCTGGATTAAAATGGCCAAGCAAGAGCTCTCACCAATTATCCAACACATTGCACAGACTTCCTTATCCTCAGACCACATGCCAACTGCTTTCAAACATGCTTCCGTCAGACCCCTTCTAAAAAAAATCAAGCAGCTGACCCACTCTCACCATCCTCCTACAGACCTATCTCCAGCATCCCCTCTCTTGCCAAAATCATCAAAAAAGCAGTGCAGCTACAGATGCAGGACTTTATAGATTCCCACGCTTCCCTGGGCAAGCATCAGCATGGCTTCAAGCCTCATCACAGTACTGAAACCCTTCTGACCTCACTACTAGACACACTAATCAAGGGCACAGAAAAAAACATCACAAGGATTCATCCTCATTTTCATTGACATCTCTGCAGCCTTTGAATCTGTCATCCATGAGCACCTCCTCGCACAGCTCCAATCCATTGGCCTCAGAGACACAAGACTACAATGGTTCCAAATCCTACCTGATCAACAGATACCAACAAGTCAGAATTGGATCCAAAACCTCCAACCCTTTTAGACTATCCCATGGGTTACCCCAGGGCTCTGCTTTATCCTCCCCTCCTCTTCAATATTTTTATCCAGCTATTATGAAAAATAATCCAAAATCAAAACATCCTCTACCATCTATATGCCAATGATATCTTAATCCACCCACCATTCACAACCCTGACTACTCCACAATTGGGCAATGCCTCACAGCCTTCATGCAATGGCTCAATCAGCACAATATGCACATCAGTCCCAACAAGTCAGAAGTCCTCTATATAACCAAGAATCTCTCATTCACCCCACCACACACCACCCACAATCAACCTAGCCAACCTCACTCTGCAAGTAAAACACCTCAGCATAGTCCTAGACCAGACTTTAAACTTCGACACGCACATCAAACAAGTTACTAAAAGAGCTTACTTCTTTAAGAAGACAGTTCAAAATATTTGACCCCTTCTGGACCTAGCCAACTTCAGAAATGTCTGTCAAACCTTCATCACCCCAATTCTCGACTATGCCAATATAATATACTAGGGTCTCCTAAAATCCACTTTACTCCTCCTACAACTTGCACAGAATACAGCCACCAGAATCATCTCAAGTACTAGTCAATGAGCACATATCACCCTAGTCTGAAGCTGCTACACTGGCTCCCCGTCCACATGAGAGTCAAATACAAAGTTGCTCTGACCATCTTAAAACCCTCCATGGCCTCTCAGCAAAAATCCTTCAACACCTCACTCTCAAACCTCCCAACAACAGATCTAGGAGAAAGGCCAGCCACAATCTGCTAGCAGTCACAGCCACAGCCACAGCCACATTTTCTTAATCCAATCTGTCTACCTCCAGCAGAGCCTTCTCATTCTACGCACCCATCTGGAATGCTCTCTCCCCAGACTTGCACTCAACGTTGGAAAGTTTCGCCGCAAACTAAACACCCACCTGTTCCTGTGACATTTCTGATCTGTCACACTGTCTCCTTTTCCAGCTCCCCGGGCATTTGTCTTCCACCGTGTATAATAATCCCCCCACTCTCTGATTGATGCAATGTTAAGATTCACACGTTATTCTCTTGTAAAAATTGTCTAACCTGTTATCTACCAAGTTCCATGTAAAGTATTTCATGTTGTTGTTCTCTGTACATCACTGTGACTTGAAGATACAGTGGTATAGAAATGTTGCTAAATAAATAAATAGAAAAGGTACAGAGAAGAGCGGCAAAAATGGTAAAGGGGGTGGAAGGATACCCCCTATTAGGAAAGGCTTAAAAGGTTAGGGGTTTTCAACTTGGAAAAGAGACGGTTGAGGGGGGATATGACAGAGGTTTATAAATTAATGAATAGAGTGGAACAGATAAACATAGATTGGTTGTTTACGCCATCAAAAAGTAGAAAGACTAGAGGATATGCAACGATCTACAATGCAATCCATTTAAGACTATAAGAGACAATACATTTTTTACTCAATGCGTAATCAAACTCTGGATTTTGTTACCGGAGGATGTAGAAAAGCTGTTCGTGTAGCTGTGTGTATAAAAAGTTTGTACAAGTTCCTGGAGGAAAGGTTTGTACAAGTTCCTGGAGGAAAGGTCCATAAACTATTATTAAAGAGGACTCAGGAAATCCACTGCTTACCCAGGATGAGCATTGTGGAACTTGTGTGCCTTTTTGGGAACCTGCCAGATACTTGTGACCTGGATTGGCCACTGTTGGAAACAGGATACTGGGCTTGATGGACCTTGGTCTAACCCAGCATGACATTTCTTATGTTCTTACAAATGCCAAAAAGAATCAATAAGGTTAGGTATGCATAATCAATCCAGTAGAACAAATATCATTGGGATTTGATTCCTGTTTTTAACATTTGGTCTGTCTCCAATGGAGCATCCCTTTTCATATTTTTCTGCACTGAATAATTTATACCACATAAGGACATCCTCCTCGTTCTCTTCCTCTAATGAGCCATACATTTTTACAACCTTGTCACCTTCTGATGACTCATCCAGCTCGCCTACCTCCCCAGAAACTGGCAATGGAATGCTTTCGTGATTCACTTATAGATTATGACAGTGATTTTCAACTGCTGTGCCACGGCACATTGGTGTGCTGCAGCAGTTTGGGAAGGGTTATTTATTAATAGGGCATGGGGGGGGGGTTGAGGGAGGGCAGAACCAGTATCATTCTTCAGTCAGCTATTTAGCTTGGATGTGTTATTCCATGTACTTCCTGTCACTTGATGTATCTTCCTTAGACTGGATGAGAGATCAGTTTGTGCTAAGTACATGCGAGTCAACAGAATTAACTGTTGACTCTCAGGAATACCCTTCATCACAAAGCTAGCGATGAAAGCATTTCTTTCTTTCTTAACATGTTATCTATGTGAGGCTGGTTTCTCTGCTATGAGCACAATGAAGAGCAAGAAGAGGTTGTGGCTTCAAACACTGGAGGAGGACTTGAGCGTATGCTTGTCAACCTCCGCCCTCAGACAAGAGACATCATGAAACAATACCAAGCACAGATTTCTCACTGATTTAAAAAAAAATAACACAATGATTAAAATTTTAGTTGTTAAACTTTAAATACAGTCTTAATGCTCATTTTTTTAAATGATAAAATATATCCTTAAAAAACCTGATAGTGTGCCTTCACAATTTTAGCACCTTGTCAGTTTGCCATGAGATGAAAAAGATTGAAAACTGTTATTATGGTATTACTACTATACTGTTCTGACATGAAGGTTTTAACCTTTGAAAGTTAGTCTAAAAATGTATTAAATTAGTCCAATAAAAAAGGTATCCCCTTATTTTCTATTTTTAATTGTTTAATATAGTTAAATAAAAAGAGAAACATCTTGGTGTACTAGCACTTACAAAACTGCCATACAAATTTTCCACAAAACTACAGCTTTTATTCTTTGCACCTGAATGCCGTGCGTAGGGTGATGCAATGTTCCTTAAGCGTCTGCAGAAACACAGTGCATTTGTCATTATTTAACGCAAGCTCATACTGTTACAAAACGGTACAATGTAGGACTTTGTTTCCTACCCATCCACTTAAGAAAAGACAGGACTCATTCTAGAGAGCTAGTTCAAGTTGCTTTGTAAGGTGAGTGGCAATATAACTCCTCCTGTGGAGTGAAAATTATTTTCTCTCTATTACTTTAATGTGATGGCTGCTATGTATTACTAGGAAGATCAGCAGCAGGGATCTGTATAAGGGTGAAAGTAAAATAGCTGCTAAATTAAAGGAGACCTGTGGCCGACTAAGCCAGGAACAATGCTTTAACTAAAGTCCCTGCGTGTGCAGCAGTGAGGTTGGCAGCAGAACTGCAGTTTATTAGACCAATTCCTGTGCCCCTACTGTATATTTAAAAATTGAAAAGAGTGGTATCTGCTGATTTAATTAGAAAACCAAATGCTGTACCAAACTACTGTAGTGCCTATCACACCTACGAATGAACTCGAAACTTGTCCCAGAAATTTTGAATTCAAAAGAAATGGGAAAATTTGGGAGATAACTGTACTTAAGTAGTAATACAGGTCAAAATAAATATTTTTTTCTTGAACTATGATGAGAAAATATGATGAGGTAAACACATTACTTTATATAGTCTGCATCTTGATAAATTTCAGTTTTACACAAAAACTTCAAATTAGCAAAATTCAAAATTGCATAAAGATTTTATATGTTTCTGGTTTATTTATATGTTCTAATTTTATCTTGAATTTCATTGTAATCCATTTTGCTGTCTTATCAAAAGATGTCTAATAAACGAAAAAAAGTCTCCAGAAGAAGACTTGTAAACCTTTCAACTAACAGCAAGGCATACCTCAAGGATCCTTCCTCGGCTTTACTTTTTAACTTGTACTGTACATCCAACCAATCTGCCAAATCATACAGAGACATAAAATAAATTACCACATATGCACTGATGACCTGATGCTATATGCCCCCTTTAACACCAACCACTCAGAATATGCCACGATACAATCATGTTTCAAGACAGTAGCAAGCTGGCTAGGTGACCGCAACCTATCAATCAACTACAACAGGTCTGAAGTAGTAATCATATCCAGAGACCAATCCTACTCGCCCCCAGAAAAAAACAAGGTCAATGATGTATTCCTCCCTGTAAAACCTGAAGTTAAATACCTAGTGTAATAAAACATAACTTTTTACACAATAACAGACTCCTCAGTGAGCAAAGGATTAATTTAATTACATTACATTTCTTGCAAGAAAAGGATGAATGCTTGACTAAGCTTTCACAATCATCCTCTGTTTCACGGTTCTTTTATAGTACACTATGTCCTCGCCCTCTTCCAGCATGTCTATAACTCATTGGTTAATACTTCTGCACCTGTATCAGGCTACGTGTTACTAGCCACAAAGTCTCTTTTCCCAGGTTGCAGACATACAGTAAAGGAAGTCAGAAAATCATTACATGCTATACTATGTCCTCTCCCCCTTCCAGCATGTCTATAACTCATTGGTTAATACTGTCTCACTCCACGTCTTTGTACTTCTGCACCTGTGACAGGCTACGTATTACTAGTTACATAGTCTCTCCTTCCAGGATGCAGGCATACAACAAAGGGGGTCAGAAAGTCATTGCATACAAAATTATATTACAGAATGGTGAATGAATGGAATACAAGAAATATATTATATTATATTGTAAAAATAATATAGCACATTTGTTTATGTCACTAGTAATCACTTTAAACTAGTGACTTAATTTTCAAGGGCACATAAATAAAACACAGCCTCTACATACTACAAGATGAAGATCCTGTACAATCTCCGCCCAATGCTAGACCTCAACCACTTCCATACCATATGCCAAGCCTTAATCACACCGCATCTGGACTATTGCAACTCAATCTTCCAGGACCTCCCAAAACATATCCTCAAACCTTTGCAAATCACTCAAAATACTGCAGCTTCACTTATCACAAGAACACCATGCCATGACCACATCACCCCAGTACTCAAAAGCCTACACTGGCTCCCCATACAAGCAAAAATCAAATACAAAGCAATCACGATCACCTTCAAGACAATACATAACCATGCTGTAATCTGTCTACGCCCTCTCATAGGGAGGACCCCAGACATCAAACTAAGAAGAAAAGAGCATCTAAACCTCCTCAACATCCCAGTTCGGAAAACAAAAAGTTCCCAAAGAGCATGCCAAAGAGTATTCACAATCTATGGTCCTACACTATGGAACTCTCCCAATTGCTCTAAGATCCTTCGAGGACCTAACAGACTTCCATAGAAAGCACAGTTACTTACCTGTAACAGGTGATCTCTGGGAACAGCAGGAATAAGTCTTCACATATGGGTACGTCGGTACTGACGGAGCCTGCGCGGGAACGCTCCCCAGTTTCCCAAAAAGGAAAGCTTTTGGGAGCATCCCACAGCATCTGCGCGCTGCCTTCCCGCCTTTCCTAACCAGCTCTCCTCAGTTCGAGTTTAAAGCTGAGACAATAGAGAGAGAGAGAGGAAAGGAAAGATAGAAAAAGAGATACAACTCCTAGGGGAGGTGGGTGGGTTGTGAAGACTTATTCCTCTGCTGTTCCCAGAGATCACCTGTTACAGGTAAGTAACTGTGCTATCTCCAGGAACAAGCAGGAATGAGTCTTCACATATGGGGACTCCCTAGCTAAGATGCCTGGGAGATCCCCAAGGATATGAGACCCTGGGAAGGGGTCTACTTCCTCCTATGGATCTCAGGCATCCATCCAGGGAAGGAGGGTAGGAGTTGTTTAAGAATGGAACAGGTGTTTGAGGACAGCCTGACCAAACAAGGCATCCCGGCGGGAGTCCTTGTCCAAGCAGTAATGGGCTGTGAAGGTATGAACCGAGGCCCAGGTGGCTGCTCGACAGATCTGGTCGATGGACACAGAATTTAGATAAGCCATAGAGGTGGCCATGGCCCTCACATTATGAGCTGTGACATGGCTCTCCAGAGAAAGGTTCTTACTCTGGTAGGCGAAAGAAATACACTGAGCAATCCCATTGGACAGTGTTCTCTTGGAGACTGGACGTCCCAAATGAGAAGGATCAAAAGCAACAAAAAGCTGGGAAGACTTTCTATGTTGCTGTGTCCTGTGTAAGTAAAAAGCAAGAGCTCTTTTACAATCCAGAGTATGAAGATTCCTCTCTGCATTGGATGCATGAGGAGCTGGAAAAAAGACAGGTAAATATACCTCTTGATTAAGATGAAAAGGTGAGACCACTTTAGGCATAAAGTGTGGATTTGTCCTAAGGACTACCTTATCATGATGGAACCTTGTATAAGGTGGATTAGCCACTAATGCCTGCAGTTCACTGATGCGGCGAGCTGAAGTGACTGCAATGAGGAAAATAACCTTCCAGGAAAGAAACTTCAAGGAGGTAGTGGCTAAGGGTTCAAAAGGTGGCTTCATAAGCTGACCAAGAACCAAATTTAAGTCCCATGCCACCGGAGGAGGCCTAATGGGAGGTTTAGTTAAAGTTAGGCCTCTCATGAATCTTGCAATGAGGATGAGAGGAAATAGGTTGTCCATTGATGGGCTTAAGGGATGCTGCAATAGCACTCAAATGGACTCTTACTGAATTCGTTTTAAGGCCTGCATTGGAAAGATGCAGGAGATAGTCTAATAGAGAATTCAAAGGTAGTGCTAGAGGGTTAAGACCCTTCTCAGCACACCAAATGGAAAACCTCTTTCATTTAAAAGCATAAGAACGCCTGGTGGAAGGTTTTCTAGAAGCATGGAGGATATCCTTCACTTGTTGAGAAAGATTCCAGTCTTGAAGGTCTAGGCCTTCAGTAACCAAGCTCTGAGGTGTAGGGACTTGGGGTTTGGGTGCCACAAAGTCCCTTCCTCCTGGGACAGAAGGTCTGGAGCAGCTCCCAAGTCCAGGGAGGGGGCTTGGGAGAGATGTAGAAGTAGAGGGTACCACACTTGGCGTGGCCAGCGTGGGGCTATGAGGATCATAGATCCTTGATCCCTCTGGAGTTTGAACAGAGTCTTGGGAATCAAGGGAATGGGTGGAAATGCATACAGGAGGCCCTGACCCCAATGAAGGAGGAAGGCATCCTTGGCCTGAACTCCCTGACATGGAAATCTGGAACAGAACCGGGGAAGTTTGGCATTCCACGGACTTGCAAAGAGGTCTATGTCCGGGGTTCCCCATTCTTGGAAGATTCTGAGTACCTGATCCATGTGCAGGGACCATTCGTGTGGAAGCAGAACTCGACTGAATCTGTCTGCCCAAGAGTTTTGGACTCCTGGGAGGTATACTGCCAGGAGATGGATTTGATGCTCTCTGGCGAAGGCCCACAAAGCTTCGTTGCAAAGCGACAGAGAGCCAGTTCCTCCTTGCTTGTTTATGTAAAACATGGCTACTTGATTGTCCGTATGAATGAGGACTGTCTTGTAGCTGAGGAGGGTATGAAAGACCTTGAGAGCTAGAAAAACTGCTTGAAGCTCCAAGTGGTTCATATGAAGAGAGGTCTCCTGTGGGGACCAAGTGCCTTGAGTGGAGAGGTCCTGTAGATGGCAGAGACCAGGGGCATTGGTACTGAGGGAGAGTGTACAGGGACTAAACCTCCTAGAAGTGAAGCTGATGGGGATGGAGAGAGGGCTCTGGGTCCCTCTACACTCGACTCTTTGGCTTCCAGACACTGACCAGTTACTCTCTGGTCAGGCATAATGTTGTAAAGGACTGCACGTTTGATGGCAGGCACCTACCGGTACTGATGCAGTAATGTCTCTGACTACTCCCTCAAATGGCAGATGCTTATTGGACACACAGTTTGGATCTGCTAATATGTTCCCATTACTTGGCTAGTCCCTATAGGAGATAGGAGAGTTTCTGTGCTGTTAAAACTCTGAATGGATGCCCGTAGTAACCCCTAGTCTAAACAATGAAGATGTCTACTGCCCTCCCCTTTTTTATTTATTTATTTTTTTAACAGTGTTTTCCCCTCAGATTGAATTTGCATTAAAATTCGATGCATCCATTCAATCAGCAGTGATTTCTCCACTCAGCGTGGTTGCTCACATGAAAATGTTTAGGATCAGAGAAAAGAGCGCTCTTCCCGGACCTGAATGTTAATACCATGCTCGGTCTGTTGCTAAAAGGGAGGTGCTTATGGTTTGGGGAGTGAATCGCTGACAAGAGAGTGTGTTTGCGAGGAGGGGATGTGGCTGGGGTAGTTGCGTGAATGAGGAGAATGGCTGCTGAGATTACTCCTTTTTCTCAGTGATTGACACTAGCCGACTCTGCGACATCCCTGACTACTTGTTCTAGACCGTCCATGCCCTAGACATGCACTCTGAATTGGCTAAAATGTTTCCAGTAAGGAGTTTGGGCATATGGGTGGTACGGACAATCCAGGATCATCAAACCAATCTACTGGTGCCTGTGGTGGCTCTGGTTGGGGGCAATGTGTGCTTACTTTTTTCTCCCCCTTCTTCTTTCTAGATTCTTTCTGCAATTTTATACCTACATATTTAATGGCCAAGTGACCTCCTCAATATTTAGGCTACCTTGCTGGGGTACGGGTCAGAAAGAAGAGCGCTCTTCACTAGCAAAGATATTAAACCATGTTTAGTCAGTAGATTAAGCAGTATTGATTGCCATTGGTAATGTAGGAAGAGGGTGGGGGAGGAGCGCGATGATAGGTGAGAGAGCATGTAGGGGGGATGGGTGCGGGCTGGGGGGTGGGAGTGTGTAAATGGAAGGTGGGCTGTTTAATTGAGGCCTGTTGGGAGTTATCAAGGTGCAATAACATGGCTCATAGCTCACCTTCTGGCCCTGCTTCACCTGGGTGGCTTGGGTCTTTTGGGTCAATGATGGGTGGATGGGAGTGAGAGACTGACTCTTGCCTACCAGGTATCACAGTTCCAATCCATGGAAGAGCAGGCTAGGTTAGGAGGGAGTTTGAGTATTAGGCACAGGGGTAGGAGATAGATCAATATACTAATAATGGGGCGGGATGGGTAATGAGAGCTGACACGACGGTGACATGACATGACATGACATTACCGCAACAATCCTCTGGTGGACTCCCGAGGGAGTAAGGGTGGAATATTGAGGTTGGGAATGGGAGGGGGTTGCAGGGGGAGGAGGGAAAGGGACCATGGAGATTCTGGGCAAGTAGAGGTAAGTCAGGCTGATACAGAATAGACTCCAGATAGGGTGGGCAAACATTTAGAAGGGTAGGTGGGCTACTTCTCCCATGGGTGACACTTCTGCAAAGGGGGGATGCCTGGGCTGGGGGGGCCCTCCCCAAAAGACAACTCTTCAAGGATTATACATACTACCAATTTAGAATCACATAAGTAACAGGGGTATCCATTTCCTCTCTTGGAATGTTTGCGACATCAGCTGCCTGATAAAAAGACACAAGGTGGCTAAAGCAATTCAGGATAAGCAGGTGGATGTCACCCTCCTCCAGGAGACCCAAATGATGGACATTGAACACACCAAACTAAAGTGATGGTGGGTGGGAGAGGCCTATGGAGCGTCTGCGGCAGGTATGTGAGTGGGAGTGGTGATTCTGATCAATAAAGGAGTCTACTCCCTGCTAGAACGGATCGTGAGGCTGCAGTATTTTACTATAGGGGCAAATGCAAGGAGTCCCAATCTACCTAAGAAACATTTATGGCCCAAACCACTATGCATGAGAGTTCTTTGATGCGCTGGTGCAGAATTTGCTAAATACGGGAGACTGTGAGATGATCCCGGGGGAGACCATAATGGTGTACTAGACCTGTTAATTGATAGATCTCAGTTGAGAGGGAAGAGCGACTTACGGCAAACTGAAGGCGCTCTGTAAAAGTAATGACTTACTTGACGTTTGGCGTATACTGCATCCCAGCGAACGTGACTACACTCACATGTCAAGGGCACAAGGCATGTAGTCCCTGTTGGATTATTTTTTGATCTCACAGGGGCTACTGGGCAGCGTTGATGGGGTCCAGATAAGTAATATCCAGATTTCAGACCACGCAATGATCTGGCTGGATCTCCATATGTCCCTCTCATAGAGTTGGGCACGATGGTGGTGCTTCCCCTTTTAGTTGAAGGGGGACACAGATTTTAATCAGTTTTTGCAGAAACTAACCCACAACATATAGATAAACCCTGTCTATTTTGGGAAACCGCCAAAGTATACCCACAGGGAGCAGTGATAGGATATGTGAGTAGACAGAAGGACTACAATCGGAAACTAGTGGCGTGAGGAATACAACTTCAGGCACTCCATAGGAAAGTAGGACGTCATGACACAGATGAAAACCGGACAGCTTACCTGACCTTTTAAAGCTAGCTTAACACTCTCATCCACGCTAGAGTGAAATGCTCGATGCTGTACTATAAGTACAAGTTTTATCAGTTTGGTAATCGTTTGAGTAGACTGATGTCCTCTTTAGTCAAAAATGATGGTGATAGAGTGGTGGTGGCAGTTAGAACCTCTGAAGAGATGGTGCAGATCTCTCAGGCAGCGGTGGAAGATGCATTTCTGGCATACTATTACACCTTATACACAGCAGATAACCAGAATGGTCAAGATGCTTATTCCTACCTACAAACAAAAATGAAAAAAACTCCAAACTAGGCTACAGGATTGTGACCTCCCCCTCACTTGGACATGAGCCACCAAGCCCAATTAAATGAACTGTTCACTCCCAGTGAGAAACAAAAGGTGATTAAAGGCCTACAAACACCAAAGGCTCTGGGCCTAGATGGCTTTAGCATGGAATTCTATCAGATGCTCAGAGATAAAGAGTAGTTACTCACCTGTAACAGGTGTTCTCCAGGAGCAGCAGGAATCAGTCCTCACATATGGGTGTCATTGACGCCGATGAAGCCCCAGCGGAGCATTTCCCCAGCTTTCTATGAAAGCCTTTGGGAATGCAGGCATGCATGCGCGGTTCCCTTCCCGCCTAAAGGTGCCATCTTACCTCAGTCAAATGACATAGCTAAGAACAGCACACAAAAATGAAAAAATTAAACTATGTACAACTGGAACTCCCAGGGGAGGAGGGAGGGTTGTGAGGACTGATTCCTGCTGCTCCTGGAGAACACCTGTTACAGGTGAGTAACTACTCTTTCTCCAGGACCAAGCAGGACGTCAGTCCTCACATATGGGTGACTCCCTAGCTCTGGGCTACCAAGGAACTCCCTCTAGTCCCAGCTGCAAAGAAAGGCTTTTCACTGACACAACCTCCACCGGTAGCCCAACAGAGGGCAGGAGTTGCCTAAACCTCAAAGAGATTCCGGAGTACTGCTTGGCCAAAAGCACTGTCCCTACAGGACTCCCTCTCCAGACAGTAATGGGCCGCAAAAGTCTGGCTTGAAGACCAAGTTGCAGCCCTGCAGATGTCTACCAAGGGCTCAGAGCGGAGATGAGCCACTGAGGCAGCCATTGCCCTGACACAGTGGCCCGTGACCCGACCCTGCAAAGGAAGGTCAGCCGCCCTATAAGCCCAGGTGATACAGTCAGCAACCCAGATGGACAAGGTACGCTTGGACACAGCTAACCCCAAATTATTAGGGTCAAAAGATATGAAGAGCTGAGTAGCCCTCCTATGCCCCTGCGTATGGTCAAGGTAGAAGGATAAGGCCCTCCTACAGTCCAGGGTATGCAGGACTGCTTCAGCCTGGCTGGTATGAGGCCTAGGGAAGAATGTTGGAAGAACCACCTCTTGGTTAAGGTGGAAGGAGGAGACAACTTTGGGGAGGAACTTTGGGTGAGTCCTAAGGACTACCCTGTTCCTATAGAAGCGAGTGTAAGGCCTATCACAGACCAGGGCCTGAAGCTCACTCACTCGCCTAGCCGAGGTAAGGGCTACCAAGAAGAGTGTCTTCCAAGACAGGAAGCGTAGAGGGCAAGTAGCCATCGGCTCAAAGGGTGGGCGAGTCAGCTGCTGCAAGACCACATTCAACTCCCACTCAGGAGCAGGAGGACGGATTGGAGGCTTGAGCAAAAGCAAGCCTCTGAGAAAGCGGGACACCAAGGGGTGAACCGACAGAGAATGTCCTTCCACCAGTGAGTGGTGAGCTGCTAGAGCTGAGAGGTGGACCCGAACAGAATTGGACTTAAGTCCCTGATTGGACAAGTGCAGTAAATACTGAAGCACTACTGGTACAGTACAGGAGAAAGGATCCTCTGTACGTAGCTGACACCACACAGAAAATCTTTTCCATTTGAGAGCATAGGTTTTCCGAGTGGACTGTTTCCTAGAGGCTAGGACAACCTCCTCAACTTGGCAGTTAAGATTTAATGTGAAGAAGTGCAGTGACATGCACTTGGGAAGCAGAAATCCAAGGGAACTGTATGCAATAGAGGGCGAGAGTTTGGTGTGCACAGACCAGGAGAAGGACCTTGGAGTGATTGTTTCTGAGGATCTCAAGGTGGCGAAACAATGTGACAAGGCAGTGGCAAAAGCCAGGAGGATGCTGGGTTGCATACAGAGAGAAATTACCAGCAGAAAGGAAGAGGTACTAATGCCACTGTACAAGTCACTGGTGAGGCCTCACTTGGAATACTGTGTTCATATCTCGCAAAGGATATTAAAAGGCTGGAAGCAGTTCAGAGAAAGGCGACCAAAATGATTTGGAGCCTGCGCCAGAAGACTTATGAGAAGAAACTTGAAGATCTAAATATGTACACTCTGGAGGAGAGAAAGGACAGAGGAGAAATGATTCAGACCTTTAAATACTTAGAGAGTATTAATGAACAAACAAACCTCTTCCAAAGACGAGGAAGTTGTAAAACTAGAGGGCATAACATTAAGTTGCAAGGGGGTAAAATGAAAGGCAATGTCAGGAAATACTTCTTCACTGAAAGGCTGGTGGATGCTTGGAATGCCCTCCTGATGGAAGTGGTGGGGGCAAATACAGAAACAAAATTCGAAATGGCATGGGACAGACACAGTGGATCCCTTTATAGCAACAGGATAAAATCAAAATAAATATAACTATCTCATATCTGAACAAATAGGGGTGACCTAAACGGAGCGGTGGGTACACCCCTAAACATAGGCATGGGGAGGGATGACCTGAACGGAGTGGCAGGTGCACCTACTCTTGCCGCCTTGCTGGGCAGACTAGGTGGACCATACTGGTCTTTATCTGCCATCATATACTATGTTACTATGCATGTCTACCAGCAGATGGAGAGTGAGAATGACTGGCATCAATCTTCTGACATCATGATATAAGAGGACCTTGATAGCCTCACTCTCGCCAGTATTTCTGTAACAAAGCAGATTAGGAGATTACAAGAATTAGGCATGCCACCAATACATAGCACCATTTGCCAGCATGTTCTCCAAAGAGCCTGCTGTGCTCCAGCAAGCACTAGGTAGGGGAAGGAATAATTGCCCCACCAGGAGGGTAAACCAAAAATCCAACTGCTGCTCTGTGAGGAATACACTAGAAGGCCATAGGATTATATGTGCTAGCAGACCACTTGGATGCCCTGTGTCAGCATAACTACCAACTCATAAGGCCAGAACAACACGAGAAAATCATAGTTACAAAGGGCGGGTCCTGGACTGGACTGAACTGAAGGGACTCAAGAAAAGACAATTAGCAGGTAAAGTCTAATTTCTCCTTCCTCATCATCCCTCCAGTCCAGTCCAGACAAGTGAGATATACCTAAGCAGTACCTATCCATGGGGAGGGAAAGAACAAAAACCAGCCAGCCTGAGGTTCAAAGCAAATCAACCCCCAAGCCAAAGTGTCACCCCCGACAAAGCCACATGAAGCAAACATGCCAGGTTTGATGCAGCATCCACTGATGAAGGTCCGCAGTCCCAAACATTAGGCATGGCAATGCCCACCAGAAGAGGGAAAAAACCTCTCCGTGTCAAAATCACTGGTTCTCCGCTAGAAACTGGATAGAGGATCCCTTAAGAGACCAGGCCCACACAGAGGAGACGAGACTGTCTGACTGCAGAACACCAAACAAGCTACAGGGAATCCAAAAGCGTCTGTACTGAGCCAGCAATGACGATAGATGGCAAGGACAAACCATGCAACTAAAGCAGAAAATAAAACAGGACCAGAAGAAATCAAAAAGGAACACTGCAAGACTAAGTCAATCAGCAACCAGTGCCAACAGCTGCACAACCTAACCACCAAAACCACCCTGTGCACTGTGCCTTAAGCTGGCAGAATAAACTGCAACTGGAAATTGCAAGAGGTAGCTAACCCTGGCTAGATGTACAAGACTAACAAATTAAAAGAGCCACCGAACCAGAACAGGTCGAGGACCCAAGCCAGATTTCCGATACTCAACCTTAAGCGCCAACGTATTAACCATATGGTCTGCGCCCCACAGATGAAAACAGGGATTCTTCCATTTTGCAGATCTGACAAAGGAGCTGAGCCAATACACATCTCAGTGGCAGAGTCAGAATAAGCAAATTACAGAGAGTAACAACTACTCTTCTGATATCCATACTCCACCAAGGAAGATCCACTATTGCAACCCAAAGCTAGCAGGGAAGTATGAGAGCACTGAATATTACCCAAGTCCACCTAAGACAACCAAGATCCTGTTTCCCAATCTAATACCCCTGCAATGGATAAGAAAAGAAATGAACACATGGCAGTAGCCACAAGGAGGTGGTAACTCACTGCTCCGGCTGGGCAGACAGCCCAGAAAAAAATCAAGACAGACTTTCAGTGTAAACGCACAGCACCAAGCCAGCTCCAAATGGCTGTCCTGCAAGACCTTCTGCCAAAGGCAACTTTCTGCTAGGTTTACCATGCCCGGAGACTGACACCCTCCCGGGCGGTTGTCCCCTGCAAAGAAAGAAGACCCAGGAAAAGAATCTAGGAAAGGAACCAGGCCTCACAAACCACCAACAGCCGGAGGGTCTCACCAAAAAGATATTCAAAGTCAAGTGACAAGCAACCTTTCAACACGATCTACCAGCCCAGCCCTGAATGGCTAGTATGGCCACTTGCTGCCACTGAGAAGCTTTGATGCTTCGCCAAGCTTGCCATGGTGGTCAGACACCTGGCGACTAACCTGGATCTCTCTTGAGATTCTCAAGCTCAAGATGGACAAAATTGGTTTCTAACTACCAGGATAGGAGCCCTACTGGTAAGGCCAAGCGCCTTATCGTCCCATTCCTGGGAAGGAAGAACACGCATGGACCCAGTCATACAAGATTCCTAACCGGGCTTCCAGAGAGGATCTGAAAACTAACCTTGATCACAGTGCCTATGGTATATGCTCTCGGCGATTACCATGCCACTCCCTCATAAGCATTGTGATACAGTAGCCGGTGTAGAGCCCATGATAATAGGTGAAAAAAGAGAAATTTACCTTGGAGCCTGATAGGCAGCAAACACACTTAACTCACAGGAGGCAAAAGAGCAATAGAATAAGTTTACCACACACTAGTCCTGACGTAGCAGGAAGGTTAAAAGCTAATCAGGATCACCTGTCCATGAAAGCACAGGCAGCGTGCAAAGGACATGAGGATAAAAGCTGCTGGGTAAATCCAGGAGAGGCCAGAGGGGGCAACGACCTGGGAGGAGTGAGCAACCAGGCTGAGAGCAGACGTCACACAGAAGGAAGCCTGCTCAATCAAGGAAGCAGTAGGTGTGGTCCAGTAGCAGGAAGCAGCCGGGGAAAAACTTCTCAGGAACGTGGCCATAGCACTGCTCAGACTGCTGGTGGCTGGAGGTCCAGGGAAGGAGCTGTCCGTAGCCCAGAGAGAAGAACCAGGACAACAGAGAGAAGGTGGGAACCTAGCTTTAAGAGAGAAAAAGCTAAGAACTCTGTTTTGTCTGGAGGTCCAGAGCATGGCATAAGAAGTAAAGTAAATGCTGGGAGTTATGACGTAATTCCACATTACTGGGGAGAAAAGGAAAGCCAGAGGGAAACTGCCACAATACCAGGTATTCAAAACCCTGCTTGCCTAGAGCAGTTTCCTGATAAGCTGACCAGTGCCTCACAGAGAGGGTTTTACAATGAAAACAGCTATGAGGATTTTAACCCACCTGCAGCCCCGGAGGATTGTGAACTAATGCAGTGGAAAAATAATAGCTGTAACCTTGAACCCACACCAATGGACTGTACGTTATGTTTCTCTGATGATATTGAATCATTGTGCTAAACAAGTGGGCAGAAGCTCTGTAAAAATACCAAAGGTAAAGAATATATTTTTCTTTGAAGAAGCTGTTTTTGTTCCTGGTTTTTGCTGTATAAAAGGAGATCCTTAGGGGAGGGGAAATAAAGCCCTATTCTTATTTTGCCTTAATTACTCGACTGCAGACTGTTATTGTGCTAGAAGGCAACCTGATCCTCAAGGCCCTAGGCGGATGCCTAATAGGGACTGGGAGAGGAGTCACAGCATATGCTTCTGTAGGGACATGTGACTTTTCATTCATTTAGCCATACATTTAATCCTAGTCAAAGATTCATTTATTCCAGGAGCTTCTGGGTCGCCAGGAGTCAGGACTGACTCGAAGGCACACATTGCAACACATTGTATACATACACTTTTTTTATGGATATGCATCGTGGCCTCCCCTTAAACTAGGTTGTTTTTTTTATTGTATTGTGCTTACACAGCTTGGCAGATTCTTCCCAAGCCAGGCTGGCCTCCAAGCAGTCATCTTCAGGTGTAAGGCAGGCATTTTATAGAAGAGCCATCAGGACTCCATGTAGTCATTTTTATATGAAACCCTTTATATCTTCATACCTGTATGTATAGGGTTGCCTAGCGGTCTGACAGAGCCTCGCTACAGTGACCCAGGGATCGAAAGCAGAAACAAAAACGGGCCACCAAAGCTAGCACCGCAAAATTCCCCCTCAATTTCGCTTAGAATAAAGAGGACCAAGATCCCTTCTGCGAAATGTCTACTCACAAGAGTGACAAATTCCTTGATGAACCCCCTCTCAAAATCAAAACAAACCTATAGCCGATCCCAAACTAGTAAGAACCAAAGAACTAGTATGGAAGATGGTACCTAGCCACTCAGAGGCATACCGATCCAGAAAAGGAACATCTCTCCCCAGAATGAGGCAGAAGGCAGTCCTGACCCCAGGAGACCACCTATGCTTTAAGAACATAAGAACATAAGACATGCCATACTGGGTCAGACCGAGGTCCATCAAGCCCAGTATCCTGTTTCCAACAGTGGCCAATCTAGGTCATACGTACCTAGCAATATCCCCAAAAGACACAGGTTCCACAATGCTTGTACTGGGTCAAGCATTGATATCCTGGGTCCCTTTTTAATAGTGGTTTATGGACCTTTCCTCCAGGAACTTGTCCAAACCTTTTTTAAACCCAGCTATACTAACAGCCCTTACTATAAGAACATAAGACATGCCATACTGGGTCAGACCGCTTTAAAACGCTTGGCCAAACATACCTACAGAATGAAAACCAAATGCCAACGATGCACACCACCCTAATGTGGGTGTAACACTGCCTATAAACTATGAAAGCAGAGCTGAGGTGATCCATCAAACTGTGAGGGAAGAACTTATCGCAGTAAATAGGGCAAATCTTGGAGGATACCCTCTGGGCCTCGAACTTCCTTAGGGCACCACTCACAGAAGAGCCATATCTCCCATCTTGTTTGTTTGGTTTTTTAATAACACTGGAAGCAAATTACCCAACTTGCCTTTCAAGGTACTGGAGAATAAAATGGCTGGCCCAAGGACAGTAGACGTGCTAGTGGGAACAAATCCCCGATTGTAGGCAGTTGTTCCCAACCCTAGGCGACTCCTCCATGCTCTCTTATTTTTCTTTTTTTTAATGTCGCCAGCACAGCAGAGTTTGAAATGGAGAACAAAGATTACACCACGTCCATCTTGCAAAGGCAAAATTGAAGAGCTACTCCTGCCACTCTGAGCCAGACAACCCTTCTCCAAGGATGAGCGTGGGGAAAGGTTAACCTTGACCAAGTAGAAAACTGGCTTCCAAGCCTGCCTAACGCATCACATGACTCAATGAAGCCATAAGTCCCGTATGCCAATATCAAAGAACATTAGAGGACTGTGCAGAGCTTACCTGTAGGCCTGCTTCTTTTGTTTTTCTTTTGTTTTTTTGTTGTTATTTTTTTTTTGGGGATGAGACAATAAGCTCCCATGAACAGGTACCGAGTCTTACAACCAAAATGAGAGCCCTCCTCACACCCCAAAGTGCCAGAAATATGCTCAACTGTAAGAAAAAGAATATTGTGGGCAGAAGACACCCCTGAGACCAGGTACCCCTCCTCAAAAATTAGACAAAAAGAAATCAATCCCGGGTCTAAACATATGTAACATAATCGAAGAGAAGGAAAATGCAAAGGGAAGGGACAATCCAAGACTTGGCCCTGCTCCCAAGCCATAGATGGCCTCAGAACTCTGCCGAAGAAAAAAAAAGGATGTCATCCCCAAACAGCAATGTAAGAAAATCAAAATGGAATGTTCTTACAAATATCGAAAGAGCTTCCTTGAAAGATCTACAGTCCCGTCGTGATTTAGTGGTTCGTAGGGCTGATAAAGGTGGGGCAATAGTGATTATGGCTCAGAACAGCTATATTCAGGAAGCATACCGCCAGTTGAATGATGGGAACACATATGCAATTTTGGGTGAAGATCCCACAAAATCACTTCAAGGCCAGATAAAAACACTTACATCAGAGGCGCTAAAGATGAAATTAGTAACCACCAAAGAATGGCGGTTTCTAAATCCCTTGGATCCAGTTTTGGCATGATTTTATCTTGTACCGAAAGTTCATAAAGATCTATATAATCCTCCAGGGCAACCTATCGTTTCCACAAGAGGGTCACTTTTGGAACCACTATCGATCTATTTAGATTCTTTTTTACGACCTTTAGTGTCCCGTATCCCTTCCTATGTCAAAGACACTATGCATTTTTTACAGCTTTTGGAAACCCATGCTCAATGGGTACGAGAACCTGACCTTTGGCTGGTCACTTTAGATGTGACTGCCCTGTACACCAATATACCTCAAGACAGAACTTATAAAGAAGTGATGTCTGCTTTACAAGCAAGACATGATATATTTCCTTCACAGTTGACGTTTTTGGATAAAATCATGGAATTGATATTATTTCACAACCATTTCCAGTTTGAAGATAGAATATACCATCAAAAAACTGGGGTTGCTATGGGCGCCACCTGCGCCCCTTCTGTGGCCAATATTTATATGGCTGCTTTTGAAGCTGAATGGTTGAGACAGTCAACTTTTTATGATCATGTCCGGCTCTGGTGTCGATATATAGATGACATTTTTGTCATCTGGACGGGTTCGTTATCACTTTTACACAGTTTTGTTGGCTGGCTTAATGAAAGGGAAACAACTATTCGATTTACTAGTACATCTAGTCAAACACGAATTGCTTTTTTGGATGTGGAAGTACAAAAGGAACCACAGGATGGGTTACAAATGTGTTTCGAAAATCTACTGATCGTAACTCATTGCTGCATTATGGGAGTTTTCATCCCCGTAGGTTAAAAGATAGTCTCCCGTTTTCCCAATTCCTCCGGTACCGGAGGAATTGTACTGACCTTCATGAATTTAAAATTCAAGCTACTATCCTTAAAGACAAATTATCACGACGGGGTTATCCTAAACGCATAAATGAGTCAGCTTACAAACGCGCTTTATACAATCATCGTGAACTATTGTTGGCTCCAAAACCCTCCGTTCCAGATAATACCTCAATTAATCTGGTGACTCCGTATTCACCTTATAGTAAAGACATATCGAGGATCATTCATCAACATATGAATGTGATACATAGTATTCCCACGTTGAAGGACAAACATATTCATTGCGTCTGGACACGCAATCGAAACCTTAAAGAAATTCTAAGTCCTACAATTTTGCGTCCTCTTGCTGCAGTCGCCCCCGAAGAACCTGTGGGTCATACTCGATGTGGGCATTGCTCATTGTGTGAAGTTAATTGGGAGATCTCTTCCTTCAATTACCATGGGAAAGTTTATTGTTTACGCCATTCAACTAATTGCATTTCCACACAAGTAATATATGCTATCCAATGCCCTTGCCAGCTCTTGTATATTGGGAAAACATCACGTCCTTTTAAAGTGAGACTGGCTGAACATCGGAGTCGGCTACATTGTAAAATCTTGACTGCCCCGATAGTGGAACACTGTCTCACGAAACATCATGCTTTTGAAGACCTTCGGTGTTTCTGTATAGATAGAGTTTTTAAAGGTAGTGGTGGAAAATTCCTAGATCAAACGTTGATATTTCGAGAGCAATGTTGGATTTTTACCTTGCAAACTGTGAACCCTGGTGGCCTTAACGTACAAATTGATTGGAATCTTTGTTTATAATTTGATTTAGGCATTGGGGGATCTTCCAATTATCATCTGTATAAATTTGGGGCAATGAATACTTTAAGCCGCATGCGCGGCGTTTTTTCGTGTTAGGGGGAGAATTGCCCACAAGGAACATGTTTGGTAAGCTACATCAAGTTACCTTATTTCTCAACAAGACTGATGTGTTGCCTTCTTTTTGTAATAATGATTTGAAGTATCTATTTTAATGGGAGAATGTTTTGTCTATCTTCTCAGCATAAATGGAAACTTTTGAAGTCGGCTTGTTAACCCCTGAAGAAACGAATATAATCGTGAAATGTAGCAGTGCTGAGTCTGGCGTTCGGACTCTTAAACAAAGATAAGCCTGACTTTTACCTTTCTGAAAGTTTTGATTATAAGAAAAAAATATAAAAAATATAAGAAAAATTAGTAAAATTAGAAGGGGTCATTGATGCAAATTGGAGCATTTGGTTGAAAAGTTATTACCGTAGCTCCTGTTAGTCTGAGACCCACGTTCTTTTATAGAAAGTTAAATTGCTTTTGAAAAAGTATATGTCTATGGCTACTTGAGGAATTCAAGACTAATTGTGAAGAATTCTCACACTGGTGGAGTAATTACGTTATTTTTTTGGCTTATCCCCCAAAGGAGAGCACCTCCTCTATATCTAACCAATAGCTGAAGGAATGCTAACATAGCAGTGAGCACATCTTTTAACTAAAAAAAACAAAAGGTTTACATTTTGCATGCTTACACCTTGAACATACCTAGTGCCCAAACCTGTCTGAAAACGAGGAGAACTCAATCCTGACTACCGCCATGTGAATGGACCAGGCCAGCACTACGAAGCCCATGGGAATGCTCCCAACTCAGAATCTCTCCAAAATGGCTGTCTCCCGCACCAAAAGTCACAGCTAGCAAAACAGACTCCTTCAAGCCGATTCTCGCTCCTTAGGAGGCAAACAAAAACATTAAAAGCAGTAAGAAGCACTTAATAAAAGCGAGCGGCAGACAGACCTGGCCATCTGCTACTGCAGGCATCGAATCGTAACAATGAAGCCGATAAACCATCCCAGTGGCCAAGAGTATCTGGAGCTACAAAATGGCATGCTTCACACTCAAAAGGTCTTAAGCCTCCCGCAGTGGGGGGGGGGGGGGTTTGTTGTTTTTTTTTTATCTAGAAGTCGCAGAACGGAACAAAAGAGGCACCATCACCCCCCAGAGCCAGCTGCTTCCCATTTGGGAGTGAGCCCTGCTATGCTGGTATCTCTGCTGGAATTGTGAGCCATATGAAGATGTCCATACCGAAACCGAGTTCCCACGGCACCACCAAAAGCCAGTTCCTGCAGGCTACAAAGAAGCACCTCGACATGCTATTTTTATTCCTTTTTTTTAAACTTTAAAACACCCCTCAGGAGGCTTCAGAATCTAAAAGGAAAGCAAAAACCAACCAACAAACATATCTTAGTTAAAAGGTTAAACAGGCTGAGGAGGTTACCGCTCTAAGGCTTCTGGCAGCCACTGCCTAAGTTATTCCTGGAGCCGGCAGGCCCCTATGGAAAGTTGTGCTCATAAAAGGGCTTGCTACCCCACCAAAGGGGAAGGCAGCCTCAAATGTGGTTGGCGGGAACCGCTGCCCAGAGCAACCAGCACCTCACAAAAGTTCTTTAAGACTGCAAACCACATTGCCGTCGACCTGCCCAGAGGAGTGAAGGCAGCAGTGAAGGAGCTTCCCTGAGCCCCATTCAGCGTACACTGCCTCCCCATCCTGGAGTGATTCTGCCGTCGGCGTTCTGGAGCACGAGCGATCTGTTGGAGCTGCAGGTCTGTCTCAGTTGGGATATGTGCCAGCAGCAGTTCCTCTTCTCCTGGAGAGCGGAGATCAGGAGGTGAAGGAGAGTATACAGAGAACCTTGCAAGATATTGCCCAGGAGCAGAATGACTTTCCTTCTGGTCGATCATTTGGTGAGGTGCAGATTCCACAAGCGGGGACATTGGAATCACTGTGGGGCGTCATCCAGGGGATAAACTCTTCTCTTAAAGCAGTTTCAAGTCGGTTTGGTGGTGATTTGTCAATGGGACCCAGGCTGTGGTGGAACAGTCCAAAGCAATGGAGGCGAATACATCTAGGATAAATATCCTTGAGTCAAAAATGGACACTTTGCAACTGGTGAAAGACGCTCTGGTGAAAGATAGTTCTATCTTACCAGGCGAATGGAGTACTTGGCTAGATGTAATAATTTGCGTTTGTTAAGTTTCCTGAAGTCTCCATTGATTTTGCCAATTGAGATGGTAAAGGAATATTTGACTAAGGTTTTGGGAATGGACCATGGGAACCTTCCTCTGCTGGTGAGGGCCCAATATTTTCCTCCTGGCCCAGGATAGACATCTTTAGGCCAGGAGGTTGCTGTTGGAGATAATCTGACAGATTTTTTTTGGAGTTCTCCTTGGAGGTTGTAACCCAGTGGTGTACGCTAATAATGACCTTTGCTTTGGAAGTAGATCGCAACCTGATATTTAAATTTTATTTCCGTCATATGCATAGACAATGTTTTGGCTTTACTATTCATATATTTCCTGATTTTTCTAGAAGTACACAGAAGCCGCATCAGGGGTTTTTGGCCCTGCATTCTAGGGCTTTGGCCCTTGGCTGCAATTTGTACTTCGTTTTCCCTGTGTTTGTATTGTAGTATGTGATGGTAAAACATTTTCCTTTTTTGAGCCAAAAATGGTATTGGAATTTCTTGTAGCTAGGGAAGGGATGTTGATTCCTGGAAGCCCTCCACAGACGCCACTGTAGGGGTTATTTGAGTGTTGGTTATGAGGCGTTATCCTCTGTAAATATGATTTGTATATGTTTGAAATAATTTTCCTTCTCTTGGAGTCTTAAATGTTTCCCTTTATTGTGGGCTGTTTTCTTTCTAGTTGTACTTTTCCTGTTTTCCTTATTATGGTGCGTTGTTGTTTATTACATTGTTTCACATGTTTGTGACATTGTATTGAAAATGGATAAATATTAAATTTATCAAAAAATGTTCCAAAACATTTCTATGGGAGAAACAGTTTTATAGTATAGTTTTCTATTTAATTTCAATATCTATTTCACTTGTGCTTGTAATCTGGGCTTCCTACTACAATAATTCTGTCAAGATACTGCTCAAGATTTTCATTATATTTGTATTATCACTTTGAAAATATACAGTTTACAATATGTGGTACAGCAAATAAATGTAAATGTACACTGGCTCACTGTAACATAGGGGCCCTTTTAATAAAGTGCACTAAATGGTTACCATGAGTTCTAGCGCACAGTAAAAGCATGGGACTGTGTAACTGTTGAGGTACTGTTACCACACACTAATTCCCACATTAACTGCTTACTGCTCAACTGGGCGGGTTAAGGCTGAAAAGTGGATTTAGATGGCACATTGCAGTCAGTGTAGGGGTAATTATTGCGTGCTAATTGTCAATGTTGAAATTAGAGTGGGTGCTCTTAATGCGACTTCAGTGAGAGCATCCATAGTAACTGCAAATCACTTAAATGCACAGTAAGGGATTTTTCAGTGCGGTAGCTCCTGGAAACCTGCTGAGCACGCCCATGACAGTTGGTGTAGGGCTGGTGCGTTTGCTCCTAATGCACAATAAGTGCAGCAAATTAGCGCCCCTTACTAAGAGGGACCCAACGTGATTAAGCAATTGCACCTTTCAAACTGCTCTCCCTTCTCATGTTCTCTCTCAAAACATAAGAACATAAGATATGCCATACTGGGTCAGAAAAAGCATCAAGCCCAGTATCCTGTTTCCAACAGTGGCCAATCTAGGTCATACGTACCTAGCAGTATCCCCAAAAGACACAGGTTCCTCAGTGCATGTATGGGGTCAAGCATTGATATCCTGGGTCCCTTTTAATAATGGTTTATGGACTTTTCCTCCAGGAACTTGTCCAAACCTTTTTTAAACCCAGCTACGCTAACAGCCTTTACTACATCCCCCGGTAACAAATTCCAGAGTTTGATTACACGTTGAGTGAAAAAATATTTTCTTTTATTAGTCTTAAATAGTTTACCCTGTAGCTTCAATGCATGTCCCCTAGTCTTTCTATATTCTGATAACGTAAACAATCGATCTACGTTTACCCGTTCCACTCCGTTCATTAATTTATAGACTTCTATCATATCTCCCCTCAGCCGTCTCTTTTCCAGGTTAAAGAGCCCTAACCTTTTTAGCTTTCTTCATAGGAGTATCCTTCCATCCCCTTTACCATTTTGGTGGCTCTTCTCTGAACTTTTTCTAATAACGCTATATCCTTTTTAAGATACGGCGACCAGAATTGCACACAATATTCAAGGTGCGGTCTCACAATGGAACAATATAGAGGCATTATAATATCTTTTGTTTTATTTTCCATTCCTTTCCTTATGATACCTAGCATTCTATTTGCTCTCTTGGCTGCCGCTGCACACTGGGCTGAGGGTTTTAACAGGTTATCCACAATGACGCCTAAATCTTTTTCCTGGGTGGTGATTCCTAATGTGGAACCTTGCATCATGTAAGCATAGTTTGGGTTGTTCTTCCCTAGGTGCATAACTTTGCACTTGTCCATATTAAATTTCATCTGCCATTTTGATGCCCAGTGTTCCAATTTATCAAGATCCTCTTGCAATTTTCCAAAATCCTCTTGTGTTTTAACAACTTTAAATAGTTTTGTGTCATCTGCAAATTTGATAACCTCACTCGTTATTCCCTTTTCCAGGTCATTTATGAATATGTCAAAAAGCAGTGGACCCAACACAGATCCCTGGGGTACACCACTATTCACCTTTCTCCATTGGGAAAATTGGCCATTTAGCCCTACCCTCTGCTTTCTATCTTTTAACCAGTTCCTGATCCACAATAGTACACTGCCTCCTATCCCATGACTCTCTAGTTTTGCCAAAGGTCTCTGATGAGGGACCTTGTCAAAGGCTTTCTGAAAGTCCAGATACACTATATCAACCGACCTTTGTCCACCTGTTTATTCACACCTTCAAAAAAACATAACAGATTAGTAAGACAAGATCTTCCTTGTCTAAAGCCATTTTGGCTGTCTCCCATTAGGCCATGACTATTTACATGCCGAGTAATTTTGTTCTTTATGATGGTTTTTCTACCATTTTTCCCGGTACTGACGTCAGGCTCACCGGTCTGTAGTTTCCCGGATCACTCCTGGAACCCTTTTTAAAAATTGGCGTTACATTGGTGATCCTCCAATCTTCAGGTATTACAGATGATTTTAATGAAAATTCACAGATTACTAATAGCAGGTCTGCAATCTCATATTTCAGTTCTTTCAACACCCTTGGATGTATACCATCCAGCCCAGGTGATTTGTTACTCTTCAGTTTATCTAATAGATGTAATACATCTTCCTGATGTATCAATATTTCCTTCAATTCTTCCGCACCTTTAAATACAACTTCAGTCATGGGTAACATCCCTACATCTTCCTCAGTAAAGACCAAAGCAAAGAATTCTTTCAGTCTCTCCGCTATCGCCTTGTCGCCTCTTAGTGCCCCTTTAACCCCTCTGTCATCTAATGGACCAACTGACTTCTCTCACAGGTTTTTTTGCTACAAATGTACTTAAAGTCTTTATTTCGCATTTTTGCTTCCGCAGCAAGCTTCTTCTCAAATTCTCCCTTTGCCTGCCTTATCAATGTCTTGCATTTGACTTGCCAGTGGTTGTGCTGTTTCCAGGTTTCGTCGTTTGGCTCTTTTTTCCATTTCCTGAAAGATGCTTTTTTGGCAACAACAGCCTCTCTGACCTCACCTTTAAACCATGCTGGCAGTTTTTTGGACTTCCTTCCACTTTTCTTAAAGCATGGAATACAGCTGGTCTGGGCTTCCAAGATAGTATTTTTCAACAACACCCAAGCTTGATGTAAGTCTTTAACCTTTGCAACTGCTCCTTTTAGTTTTTTCTTAACTATTTTCCTCATTTTATCATAGTCTCCCTTTCGAAAGTTAAAAGGTAGTACTGTGTATTTCCTTACTATCCCTCCTCCACTAATTTATTTAGTTATTTATTTATAAGTGCTTTTATACCGCTTTTCAGGAATCAAAGCGGTTTACAATAAAACTCAAATAACAAAAGCAGAAGTTACAAATTGCCAAGTGGCCCCAACACCCTTATCTCTTGCACTAGATCTGATGTTCCACTAAGGACTAGGTCTAATAAGGCTTCCCCTCTGGTCGGTTCATGAACCAGCTGCTCCAAGAAGCAGTCATTTATTTCATCTAGGAACTTTATCTCCCTAGCATATCCTGCTGTGACACTGACCCAGTCGATTCCAGAGTAATTGAAATCACCCATTATTATTACTGCGCTGTAACCTTTGTTAGCTTCCTTGATTTCTTTGAGCATTTCATCATCCATTTGTTCATTCTGGCCAGGCGGTCGATAGTACACCTACACTGTCATCGCCTTCCCTTTTTTACATGGAATTTCAATCCATAGAGATTCTACAGCAAATTTTGTTTCCTGCAAAACTTTAATCCTTTCTGACTCAATGCCCTCTCTAACATAGAGCACAACCCTTTGGCGTGGCCCTTAGGCATAGGACCGTGCGGGGCCGTTTAAAATGCTGCTACATTGGTTCTGCTTGCTGTGGAGATCGGAGTGGTGGAGGGGTGATGTCGACAGCGGAGGTTGTGAGTGGGAGCTTAAACACCTGGTGGTACGATATCTACCTCTTTGGATGCTATGTGGAGCATTTCTTCTTGTCTCCTCTATTCCTTTATCACTGTATCTCTTATTCTGTCCTATCTAATTAATGGCGTTCTTTTCATATTTTCTGTAACTTTTATGTAATATTGTAAACTGCTCTGATGCTTTGGCTTGAGCGGTATATCAAATGTAATAAACATAAACATAAACCCCTCCACCAATTTGATCAGCTCTATCATTACGATATAGTTTGTACCCAGGTATCACAGTGTCCCACTGGTTGTCCTCCTTCCACCAGATACAGATAAACATTCAAAACAGAGATACATATACATGTCACATATGCAAAACACACAGAAAATAGACACCCACACAGGCGACACAGCTACAAAGACAGATGTATGAGCATGCAAGTGCATCCACATGCAAACCTGTGCAGAGGAGTTGGAAAGAATTCCTTGCACCTTGGTCTTCATGTTTTCCTGACTTGTTTGACATTTTATATTTTATATTTGCAATTGCATATTATTTTATGGATTATGACTCCTCTTAAATAAATGAAGCACTATTCAGGGAGAATCTAGCAGCTATTCTTCAAATTCTGAGAGAGCCGAGAACCACACATAGGAGCAAATTAAAGGTCAGATGTACTAAAGAATTTTTCCTGTTTCACGGTCTATAGAGAAAAAAATGTTTAATGCCGCCCCCATATTTACCACAAATTCAATAATGGTCATTAACATCACAGCCATGGTCTGTCCATCAACCCCCTTGAACCTAAAAAGTAGTGTTAGCCATCCTGACAGTTATGTCTTATCCACTCTTTACCTTATCCAGTCTAGTCACCTCCCGTGTAAACTATTGCAACCTCCTCCTTGCTGGTCATCCTCTGAATCATCTCTCTCCTCTTCAATCTGTTAAAAATTCAGTTGTACAGCTAATCTTCCACCAGCTTTTGATATGCTCATGTAACCCCTCTTCTTAAGTTCCTTCATTGGCTCCCTATCCTTGTCCGTATTCAGTTCAAACCTCTCCCACTGACCTATAAGTGCATTCATTCTGCTGTTTCTCATTACCTTTCCTCTCTTAACTCTCCCTACACCCTGTCAGGAACTCCGCTCCTCTGGCAGATCCCTTCTGTCTGTGCCTTCTCTTCCACTGCCAACTCCAGACTTCAATCTTTCCAGTTTGCTGCTCGTTATGCCTGGATGAAGCTACCCGAGTCTGTTCATCAGGCTTCATCTCTGCCCCTTTTCAAATCCAGGCTAAAACCTCACCTCTTCGAGGCTGCTTTTGTATCCTGCTCTCCAACTATGTGTTTCCTTACCATTCCCCTAGACACAGCCTAGTCCCCAGCTGTTGTGTTGTCTGTCTTGACTAGATTGTAAGCTCTGATGAGCAGGGACCGTCTCTTACATGCCTTGTAGCGCTATGGAAATGATCAGTAGTAGTAGCAGTATGTCTATATAGCAGTGATATTCAATTTATGGTTCATCAGCCACATGCGGCTCCTCAAAGCTCTCAGTGCAGTTATTTCATGCCATGCAATTTTTAAGACTTCACACAGAGTCAAAAGAGATTTGATAATAACGCTTATAAAGAGAAAGGCACTTGAATGCGGGTCTTTAAAACTGTACACTCAGCTAAAATGGCTCATAATGTAACAAAGGCTGAGCAGTGTTACACACCGACCGCACCGCAGTGTCCCATGACTGTCATTCATCCTGCGTTGAGCCTGAATACCGCTGCAGGTGAAAAAGTAATTCAAACCACCAATATAATCTTTCCTGTGATGCCTTTCATTAGAAACGATGCCATTAGCAAAAGTTTCAAGGAAAGCCATGAAGAGATACTGTACTTCTCATTAGCTGCAAATGCAAGATGTACTACCTCTATTTCCTTCTGCTTTGGGCTTTACTGGAGCTTTCCTGTATCCGACTCATCCTCCTTTGGTATCTTGCACGGTCGCTTTGAACCACGTTGACAGCCTGTAAAAATACAATGCTAAAAAAGCTCCCGAAACAGAAATAGTAACATTAAACAGAAACGTTATACTTTCTTCACATCATGCACTAGCCAAGTTGCTTACCAGCAAGTTAAACCAAACCAACATCTATATGACTTTTCTTTATTTCACAACAGTTTTATTACATATAAGCAAACAAAAGATTTATTGTAGATACTTGAAATCAAGAATGCTGCACTGATTTTTTGGTCAATACAAACTTGATGAGTGCTTCCCACTCCTCCTGCAAATACTGGAGAGAATTTATACCTACTGCATGCCATTTTGACATGCCTTGTGGTAGGTGCAAATCCATTACCACACTTTAGTAAACAAACCCCCAAAATAGTCAATCAGCAGAGGGAAATTAAATGACCACAGTATCCAGAACTCACCGTGTGAATTAATCATTTAAATTAACTTTATAATGAAAAGGACCATCAGATCTGGGCAGTTGTTTGCTCATTCTTCTGCATACTACAACTCTTCACATAAAAATTGGTCAGCATAAAATTCAGGCAGCACACTCCTATAGTTAACTCACAACAAGTGTTAGCTATCTGAAACATCTTATATACATGCTGTATTAAAATCTTTGAACATGGCAAAACTGCCTGAACCGATGCCAGGTTTCACTAAGCTGCGGTTGGCACTACTTCAGTCTTATAGGCCATCTTCAGTGATGCCAACACTGTTGCAAAGAACAAGCATTCAGATCAACTGCTGGCAGCTTAGCAAAACCTGGCATCGGCCGGTTATTTTAGTGTTTTCAGAAGTTTTCATAGAACGCATATATAGGACATTTCAGATAAATAATCCTTGCTGTGAGGTGACTATGGGAACCTGCTGCTTGATTTTTATGCTAATTTTTGTGTGAAGAGCTGTACTGTATGTGGTCACTGAAACATATTCTAAACACTTTGGGATTGATGAACAATATGATAGTTTCTCCTTAAGATATGCAGGAGAAAAGTCAAACAACTGCCCGTCTCTAATTGTCCCTTTCACTATAAAATTAATTTAAATTATTAATTCATGCACAGGGCTTTTGATGCTGTGGACATTCTGAGCAAGGGCATGAAGGCATGAAAATCTTAACGAAATTGGAGGGAATGGATCACATGCGGTATTCAGTTTATAAGAGTTGAGATTACATGACCCTTGGAAATAGCCGAGTTACTCTACGCAGCACAGTTCCCAGGAGCATAATATAAACAAGCCAACAACACGCTGTACATTATAGGCTTCCCTTTACAGTGCTATGAATATCAGTATTTAAGATTTAATACGAAGAAGTGCTGTGTCATGCACTTGGGTATCAGAAATACAAGGGAAAAGTACACAATAAGGGGCGAGAGGTTGGTGTGCACGGAGAAGGAGAAAGACCTCGGTGTGATTATTTCTGTAGATCTCAAGGTGGCAAAACAGTGCGACAAGGTGGTGGAAAAAACCAGGAGGATGTTGGGCTGCATTCGAAGAGGAATTACCAGCAGAAAGGAAGAGGTACTAGTACCACTGTATAAGTCTCTGGTGAGGCCTCACTTGGAATACTGTGTTCAGTTTTGGCGACCGTACCTTGCAAAGGATGTAAAAAGAATGGAAGCTGTTCAGAGGAAGGCGACCAAAATGATTTGGAACCTGTGTCAGAAGCCTTATCAGGAGAGACTTGAAGACCTAAATATGTACACTTTGGAGGAGAGGAGGGATAGGGGAGATATGATTCAGACCTTTAAATACTTAAAGAGAAATAATGAACAAACAAACCTCTTCCAGAGACGGGGAAGCTGTAAAACTAGAGGGCATAACATGAAGCTGCAAGGTGATAAATTGAAAGGCAATGTCAGGAAATACTTTTTTACTGAAAGGGTGGTGGATGCTTGGAATGCCCTCCCGATGGAGGTGGTGGGGACAAACACAGTGACGGAATTCAAAGTGGCCTGGGACAGACACTGTGGATCACTTTACAGCAACAAGATTAAATCAAAATAAACTGAACCATCTAATTTCTCAACAAATAGGGGTGTCCTACATGGAGCAATGGGGGGAGGAGCGGTGTGTTCACCCCTAAACAAACAAAGAAACAAAAATATGGGAAGGGTGAAGACATGGGTAGGGGTGCACCTACTCCTGTCATATTGCTGGGCAGACTAGATGGACCATACTGGTCTTTATCTGCCGTCATTTACTATGTTACTATATGATGCAATATACTATATGCAACACACAGATTACATACAAGGCTTCTGATTTTTAGTTATAACCATAAAATCTCTCCAATGGTGACTTTTTCTTTCTCCACTCCAGCTGGTATCTGTCAGGGAGTGCAAAAGAGAACCCCAGGTCTCAAACACATTCCCCCTCTGAATCACTTTAACAAAGCCAGAGCAAGGAAATCTAGAAAGGAGGGTAGGGCCCGACCAGAAAGTATAAAAATCCTGAGCTGGGTGAAAGTCAAGGAGGCCCAGACCAGGGGAAAGCGACCCTTTAAACTATGCCTACACTACATGCATGTAAGGAACGTTTTGCGGCTCTACTGTTGCTTTTGCCTGCAAGGTACTCTGTTTTTATATTTGCATATTGTCCTGAATAAAGCTTTTTTGTTTTTCCTGAAAACATTTGTTAGTTTCTTTGGGAGCCTCCAAGAGGAATTGGACTTGAACGCTAACCCACTGCTACTAAAAAAAAGTAAACATGTCTCTTAACCATAGTTTTTTTATTTAAAGTCTCTTCTATACCGCACTCTTTAGAATCAGTGCGGTTTACAGGTAGCATTAACTTGTACAGTGCAGGCGGAACATGCACTGTACTTACACTGAACGGGTGTTGTACTTGGGATCAACGGGGGTAACTATGTACAGGCTGAACAATCAAGTCACGGATATACTGTATGGTAGTGACCAGATTGCTTTGGCAACTATTTACAAGTTAGCTAACTATTTACATTTTCTGTTTACATTTACTATTTACAGGTTAGGCAGTTGTGTTAGTGGGTGTGGCTGTGTCAGTGTGACATGGGTGTGGCTGTGTCAGTGTGACATGGGTGTACTGGGGTGTTGTCCTGGTGGCTGAGAATGACTGGTTGTGATTTATTGCTAGTGTGGGAGTAGTGCATAAGGAAGAGGTGGTGCTTTAGTGCCTTCCTAAATTGGGCGAGGTCAGTAATGGCCTGGATGGTGGTTGGGAGGGCATTCCAACATGTGGGTACATAGAACACGAAGGTTCTGTTCCTTGTTGCCTGAGAGCATTTTGTTATTGCAGTGGGGATTACCAGTGTGTTGGCAGCGAATGCCCTTCTGGATCTGTTGGGAAAGTGGGGTGGATGAGATTAGTGAGGGAGGTGGAGGAGCAATTGTTGATCGCTTTGAAGGTCAACAGTAATACTTTGAAGGAGAGCCTGCAGTGGATCGGCAGCCAGTGGAGGTGTTTCAGGATTGGGGTCATGTGATCTCTTCTGGAGGCTCCATGTAGGATCCTGGCAGCGGCGTTCATTGCAAGCTGAAGTGGGTTCAGCGTGTTCTTCGGGAGTCCGTGTAGAATTGAGTTGGCGTAGTCGAAGTGGGGGGTTACAAGTGCTTGAAAAATCATCCGAAAGTCTTCTGGCTCCAGCAGGGGTCGTAGGTGCCAGATTGTCCGTATCTTGTGATAGACTGCCTTGACGGTGTTGTTTATATGGGCTTTCATGTCTAGTTCTTAGTTTGAGCCACACAGTGCAGGACATTCTGCACTTACCCAACAGTCTCAAGTTTTACGATGTTTGAGACTACAAGACCAAAAACATGAATTTCTGCATTGTGCTGCTGAAACCTACTATGAGCTCTATGGTGAAGGCAGAAGAGCTCTTTTTTGTTTCAGTGGTGGCTCCATGCTGTGCTTGTCCTGACCTGCATGGATCAACCATTGATAAATGGAGACTGCTAGAGAATGTTAGTAAAGGTGTTAGATTCTAAAGGATTAAACTCACTTTGGAATACTCTTGAAATTAGCAGGAGTGGCTGACTTGCAGAAATGGTTCATTTTTCTATTAGAAACTTAAGCTCTCATTATTTTGTTGTCTTCTAGAAGTATGATGTGAAAAAGACCAGTAATAATTAGATAACAGTTTTCAGTTTTCAAGAGGAGACCACTAGGAATGGGGGAGGGGGAATGAGAGGGGGAGAAACTGGGTTAGTAAAGTGTGGGGGAAGTGAAAGTGAAAGAGAATGGATGGGGAGTGTAGCTGCTGGAGATGATGGGGGAAACCAAGAGAACATATACCAATCTTAATTTTTTAATAGTCATGTGAAAAATGGAATACAACTAAAAATGTGCCAAAAATGTATTTCTGTGACATGAAAACATTGATATACACAAAATTTTAGTATCCTCCGAAAGCCCCTAAAGAGCTTAAAAATAAAAATTATGTTTACAATTTATAAACCCATAGAATCAGAAGCCATATATGCATGGTTTGGAACTACTGTATGTATCCTTGAAGGATACTAGCAAAAAATTGAAGTTAGGGCATATCAAGAGAAAGGTTCCAACAAAGACAAAAGTAACCCAAATGCCTTTAAGTACAGAGTGGACAGAGTTTAAAGATTCCAAATGACCCCTGCCTATTGATAACCAGATTAATATGAATAAAATACAACCTCTAAAATGCTAAAAAATAAGATGGGAGCGTTAAAATATATAGCACTAAATGAGAGGTTAAATATGATTGGTATCTCAGAGACCTGGTGGAAGGAGGACAACCAATGGGACACTGTGATACCTGGGTACAAATTATATCGCAATGATAGGGTGCAACCCCTCCACCAATTTGATCTACTCTACAGGGTATGTTTACTAAACCATCTTAATGTGCGCTCTGTGATCTTATTGCACGATAATGCCACTTTTTCAGGCGCACAGGTACCTTATTGCGCGATAACGTGCGCAGCAGCGCAAACGAGCGCTGAAGGCGAGTAAAGGCTCCCTGAGGGCGGAGGAAGGCTCCCCAGGGGCGGAGAGAAGAGGTCAATGGGCGGAGAGTGGGAGGGGAGAGGCTCTCTGCACACTAACGCTGTGAAATCCGAGGCTGAAAACTAACGCCAGTGAAACCCTGGCGTTAGAGCTGATTTAAAGGGAAGAGAAACCATTTCTGTCAGCAATGTACAGCAAAACCAGGGAAACCTACAAAAAAGTGATAAGTGTGATACATGTGCACGGAACAAAAGTGCAAATAAACATTGAAAATGACCCCAACAAAATATAAAAAAAACATAACCAAGCTGGGCAATAGTGATATGAATGGGAAACATCGAAAAACACTCCCAAGAAAGCTCAAAAAAAAGGATATGAATTTTGGAATGGTCTACGCTCCGTCCCCATACAAGATGAATGATCCCACAGTGAAATAGCGCCGATCAGGGTTTCCCTCTCCATTGGACAGGTTTCCTATGGTGTGCACATGTTCCACAACAGCAGGGCGGGCATGTCAGAATGGGCAACTGGACAGATGCTGGGAAAGGGGACACAGAGGGCTGCAGACGGCACATGCTGTGCTGCAGCTGGGCCACAGTGTGGACTAGGGTGATGCCTAGGTGGCCCATAGGAATGGTGAAACAGTAGAGCAGCCAGACAGCAACTGATGAGGGCCCAGCATGGGCACGAGTGTGCTTCCCACAGTGTCACAGGGGATAGTACCCAGCAGGTACCCCCAAGGGCACAGAACATTGGCAGGCGGTGCTGGGGTGAAGCGTGGACATCTATGCAGGCACCCCTACCCCAGAACCTGCACCATAGGCAGCTGCCTACCCGCACAATGGATGGCCTGAGACTGTGCTCCACCAGCAGACGGGCATGTCAGCAGGGTGGCAGAGGGGTACTGCTGGTGGAGGGGGCATTGGCAGCTGCCCAGAGCAGACCGTGGCCTAGCCCTGTGTAGGTGGGTACCATGCACTGCAACAGACAGGCCCTGTCTGACGAACAGTCATGGTACCCCCAGGGAATGCACTGTCTCTGTGGCAACACGGTGGTGCAGTGCACACAGCCAGTGTGTTCAGGAGCAGGTGGTCACAGGTTCAAGTCCCAGCTGTGGTTCCTGCCAACCCAGCCCCCATATTTTACCCACTACTACAACGTGCTAATACAGACAGAACCTGTAGTGCAGATGACGTAGACATGCCCAAAACACCTACATTTTACCCTACAGAGCACAGACACCATAAACATGTGCATTCCCTAGAGCAGAGTCTCCCAAATGCAGTCCTGGAGGGCCAAACACCATTCAGGTTCCATGCTGCCTCTAATAAATGTGGCTGTGCTGCATTGCTATGCACTGCCCCCATGGTATGCAGATGTATCTCATGCATATTGTCACACTCCCCCTGCTGGCCAAGCCTATAAGCAGGAGGGGTGGCCTTGTTTGCCCTTAAGTATAGAGTCACTTGGTTCTCCCTCCCTCAAGGAATTCTGGGAGCTGTAGTTTCTCTGTGTTACTTGCAGACAAAGTAGTTGTCACCACACGGTTTTGTTTAAGGCAAAAACAGAACATTTTTATTTTTGGGCTCCCCTTCACGCATTAAAGTTCATATACACAAACAGCAAGGATAATTTCTCCAAAGGAAAATAATACAGGAGCATAAAGGTTATCTGGAATATCAGAACTTGGCAAAAGCTCTTTATACAGTGACAATAGCTGTTCACAGGCCTTTTCCAGTAGTAAAGAATCACAGCTATTGTTCTTATTTACAATGGGCATTTATCTCTTGTCTTCATTCAAAACTCTTCAGAATCATATTTAGGCTTTCAGAAATATTCTTGGCTTTCAATGAGGTTTTTGTCTTTCTCCTATTCAGGGTAAACAGATTTACAGAAAGAGCAATCCATGGGAATACTGTCACACACAGCTTCAGGCAAAGGAAAATCTACTTGCATATCTTCTTCCCCTGCAAGTGCTTTCTCCCCACTTGGGCTTCTAACGGAAGAGTTCAGCTTATTGTTTGAAAGGGTATTCAGAAAGTCCCTCACATGCTGCTCTCCTAACCAAGGATTAGCTATGCTCTCTGGAAAACTTCCACTATCTGGAAACAGTTGCTTTAGCTTCTTAATCAGGTTCAAGTCTCTATCTCTGCTTTTATCTGTCTTCAGAATATCAGCATTAGGAATTGCTTTCACCCACCTTCTGGCATTCAAAGGTCCTGGAGCACTCTGCCCTGCACTTCTCCTTAGCTCATTAGCAACATCTTCTGCAAACCTCTTGATGGGCTCTGAGTCAGCCACACCTTCCACAAAGGAATTGCTTTCTTTGCTACTAGAGTTAAGTTTCCCGGTGGAATAAAACTTTCCAGCTTTGCCTCCTCGGGGTTTCTTAAAAGCAGTTCTCACTTTTAAACCCTCTGGCTTCAGTGCTTCCTCTGAATAGGATTCCAGCCCTGAGTTTCCTGCTCTTGCTGAGCCTTCTGTCCACACTGACCTTTCAGCGTTCTCTGAAGCTCCTGGCTCTGGACTCTCGGCTTCAGCAGCAACTCCAGCTACAGACTGAACTCTGTGCTTTGGCTTGGAATCTCTGCCTTCTTGGTTGTTGTATCTGCTGCTTCCTTCTTCTCCAACTCTGGTTGCTTCCACTCTGCTCTTTCCTCTGCTCACTTCCTGCCCCTTTGACTTCTGTGACGCAGGTTTAAAAAGGTGCTTTCTAGCTACCACGCCCTGTTCTCTGCACGTGTACTTGCTATCTGGGCTTAAACCTGCCCCCACGTTAAGGTTTGGGCGGGGCTCAACCTCTGCTACAACGTGCTTCTCTGGTTTGTTTACAGTTTGAGCTCTATGGAAACCCTGGCTTTCCTCAGCCTTAAAGGTATAGTCCCCATTTTCCTCTATCTCCATCTGTTCAGTATAGCTGACTGTCACAATATTCATTAGGAACAGCATGAAAATCCGAACAGTGTTTGGCCCTCCAGGACTGGAGTTGGGAACCTCTGCCCTAGAGCAGCGGCCAACAGGGGCGGACACACCCACACTCACAGGCTCCATTATCCCAAGCCTCCTGGAGAGGCAGGATGTTGGGCCCTGCGTGCATCTCCCCATACTAGCACTTGCATACCTTAGCAATGCCACCCTAAACATGGGAAAACTGTACACAGCTATCAAAAAGGTTGCTATGATAACTGGCAGATAGCAATTCCTACGTTAAGCACAATTGGCTGATTAAGCTGCATCACAGCAACCTTTCTGATGTCTGTGGAGTGTGCCTCAGGTCTGGTGTCTGACAGAGTAACCCCAACAGTACTGCGTACCATAGCCATGCCTGCACTGTGCCCAGGACTGGTGTGGTGGCCAGGGCTGCCAAACACCTCTATAGTTGCACAATGCTGGCATAGGTGTGTGGAGTGTGTGTCTGTCTATCCAGTGTATGCCAACACCCTCCACAGCCCACACTTCTAGCACTGTTGCCAGTATTGGCCTGCCAATGTGCATAATGAGGAGCAAGGTACTGTGGGAATAGCCTGGATAGGGTGGCCTGGCCTGGCTGCATCTGCACAGGGCATAGGGCAATGGCTCAGACATTGTAGTGCCCGGCCACCACCTGCACGGACAGCGTGGCCACAGCATGTCCTGCTGGGAGGTCATTCTCACCCTGACTGAGCAGTGACCACGGCATGGCTAGGTTCCCCCATAGTACTATAAAGTATTTCTCTCATGTGATATTTATGGGTCCCTTTTGGGACCCAATCACTGACTTATCTGCTTGGTGTGTATGCTGACATCCCAGTTCTGGGTACACGCATCTCCTCCAGGACCATGCACTATGGACTAGCTAGCAGACTGTCTGCAGCTAGTATGTGTCTTGCTGGAACACCTTGCAGGGTGCTGCTGGAGAATGTCAGATAGTGGTGGGGGGCAGCTGAGCATTTCCAGGCCTACTGTCTGTCTGCTATTTTATTTATTTTATTTATTTATTTATAGACTCTTATATACCGCACTATTAAGCATCAGTGCGGTTCACAAAAAACAGTGAGATACACAATTCAACAGTACTTTGTGTTTACAGAAAACAGGAGAATATAACTCGGATAACAGGGTAAATAATTAATAAACATACTCATAATATCATCATGGCTTCAGTTTTGTGTGTATGTGGTTTGTGGGGTATCTGTATTGTATGTGTATGAGTGGAAGGTCTTTGGGTTGGTTGAGATGTCATTATTGTTTACTGGATAAGATAAAAGGAAGAGGTAATGTTTCAAAGCTTTGCGAAACTGCAAAAGGTCTGGTATTGCTCGGATGTTTTGAGGAAGGCTATTCCAACACCTTGGTGCACAGAATAAAAAGGCCCTGTCTGAAGTAGTTTTGGTACACTGTGATATTGATTTAGGGACCAACAGAGTATTGAGTGCCACTGACCTTCTGTCTCTATTGAGGGGTGGTGTTTGGATCATGTCTGATATTGATGAAGATGAGAGTTCTTTGAAGGCTTTGAATGTAATTAGTAAAATTTTGAAAGTGAGTCTACTTTGAATTGGGAGCCAATGAAGATGTTTTAGAATAGGTGAAATATGGTCTTTCCGGGAAGCTCCATGAAGGACTCTAGCTGTGGCATTCATAGCCATTTGAAGTGGGTGTAAGGTGGTTTGTGGAAGACCTTGTAAAATTGAGTTCGCATAATCAAAATGAGGTATGATTAGCGCCTGATAGATGGTTCTAAAATCGTCTGGCTCTAGCAAGGATCGAAGGTGTCTAAGGGAGCGTATTTTGTGATATACCGCTCTTACAATATTACTAATATGTGCTTTCATATCTAATTTCTGGTCTAAAGTGACACCGAGGTATCTGATGGTGGTCTTGGTCTGGAGGTTAGCATCATTCACTTTCAAAAAGGATGGAGCAGTGAAATTTTGGTTACGTGTAATAAATAACACCTCCGTTTTCTTGTGTTTTATGGATGTGTACAGCTCTGCATTGCCTGCCCTGTAGGGTGTCTGTTCCCCAGCAGGACTGGGGTTGATGGTCCCCTCTACTGCTACCATTGCAGGGAGGGAGAATGTGGATCGATTGGTGGGTGATCCTGTTTCCCACCCTGAGCCCCAGAGGGTGGGTTGTGTGGTGGTACATAATCCGCCTATGGGTCCAAACACCCCCCCCCCCTTCACCTACATCATGTAACCATGGCACCAACACAGGATATGCACTATTCTGGGTGCATCATAGCCCATAAGGGCTAGACATGACTGAGAACTACAAAAGGACACAGATGTAACCTAGGTGTGTCTGCAGGAACTACCTATCACACACAGTAGCACTGATGGGGACCTGCAGCATGGCGTATTTCAGCCATGAAAGGTGCTGTGGACCTGGTGCTGGGCACCCCACCTCACCCTCAGGGTGAGCACAGTACCCGCACAATGTGACGGTCTGTGGCTACTCTGTGCCAGTACCACACACGGTCAGTTCCCCCTACCAGGCCGAGGTGCTGTGGGGGTGCATACCCCATCTTGTGCCCATCTGTCGACTGCTGATTTGCATGTGCAGTGCATCATGGGTACGGGTGGGTTAACCCTATCCTGGTAACCACAGCAGACAGTTTGTGTGGTGATGTGCAGTCCTTCTGCAGCCAGCCAAGGGTTTGTTAGCAGCTATAGAGCTGCAGCCCACTGGTTACTTCACTGCCTGTGAAGCCAGAGGTCATGGGTTCAAACCCATAGTGGGGTTATTTGATAGGGCTGTCTGAGGCATTGTCTATTTTTAATGTACATTAGTGCTGCCAGCAAAAACACCCTCAGAGTACTGTAACCTTAAGGTGTCTCATAAGGTGTCCTATAGGGTGCCTTATAAGGTGTCCTATAGGGGACATTATAAAGTGCACTGTCCGCCAAGGCACCCTATAATGTGCCCTATGGAGTGCGTTATGGGGTGCCTTATGCGGCACCTTAGGTTACGCCACCGTGAGGGTGTGTTTGCTGGCAGCACTAATTAAAATAAAAGTAAAATGCCTCAAAAATCACTACCTAAACGTAAAGGGTGATGCCTCAGCCAGCCTTATGCATTAGGCACACTGGGGGATCGAACTCATGACCCCATACCATCATTCAGTGTATTAACCATTGTGCTACACCTCTGCTTCTATGTTTGCATGTCTGCGCGCCTACTTAAGATTATCGCGTGTTAACGTGCTTAGCGGCGTTTCGCCCGATAATGTGCGCAGCGCACGTAGACCGAAACGCCCACTCCTTTTATGGCATCCTGCACACTATCGCCAGGCGCAAGTTAAGACTGCTTAGTAAACATACCCCTATGCTAGAGAGAGTATTGATTCACACAGGATTAAAGTTTTGCAGAAAACAAAATACACAGTAGAATATGGATAGAAATTCCATGGAGAAAGGGGAAAGCAATGGCAGTGGGGATGTACTACCAACCTCCTGGTCAGAATGAACAAATGGATAATGAAATGCTTAAAGTAATCAGGGAAGCTACAATAATAATAATGTTTTTTTTTTCAATTACCCCAGTATCAACAGGGCAGGACATGCTAGGGAGACAAAGTTTCCAGATGAAATAAATGACTGCTTCTTGGAGCAGCTGGTTCATGAACCGACTAGAGGGGAAGCCATTTTGGACCTAGTCCTTAGTGAAATACAAGATCTGGTACAAGAGATAAGGGTATTGGGGCCACTTGGCAATAGTGATCATAGAATGATCACATTTGATTTAATAAATTGGAGGAAGGACTGTAAGGAAATCCACAGTACTACCTTTTAACTTTCAAAAGTGAGACTATGAAGTATGAGGAAAACAGTTACGAAAAAACTAAAAGAAGCAGCTGCAAAGGTTAAAGATTTACATTAAGCATGGGTGGTGTTTAAAAATACTATCTTGGAAGTCCAGACCTGCTGTATTCCACGCTTTAAGAAAAGTGGAAGGAAGTCCAAAGAACTGCCATCATGGTTTAAAGGAGAGTCAAAGAGGCTGTTGTAGCCCAAAAAACATCTTTCAGGAAATGGAAAAGGCGCCAAATAATGAAAACTGGAAACATAAGCACTGGCAAGTTAGATGCAAGGAATTGATAAGGCAGACAAAGAGAGACTGTGAAAAAAGCTTGCTGTGGAAGCAAAAACGCATAATAAAAACTTTTTCAAGTACATTCATAGCAAAAAACCTGTGAGAGAGTCAGTTGGGCCATTAGATGAGAGGGGTAAAAGGGGCACTAAGAAGGGACAAGGCCATAGCAGAGAGACTAAATGAATTCTTTGCTTCGGTCTTTACTGAAAATGTAGGGAAGTTACCCATACTGAAATGATATTTAAAGGTGATGCATCGGAAGAACTGAAAGAATTATCGATAAACCAGGAAGATGTATTACAACTATTTAATAAAGAGCAGCAAATCACCTGGACCGGATGGTATACATCTGAGGGTGTTGAAAGAACTGAAATATGAGATTGCAGACTACTAAATCTGTGAACTATCATTAAAATCATCTAACATCTGAAGATTGGCGAATAGCAAATGTAATGCCAATTTTTAAAAAGGACTCCAGGAGTGATCTAAGAAACTACAGACCAGTGAGCCTGACGTCAGTAACGGGCAAAATGCTAGAAACTATTATAAAGAACATGTAGATAGTCATGGTTTAATGGGAGAAAGCCAACATGGCTTTAGCCAAAGAAAGTCTTGTCTTACTAATCTGTCATATTTTTTGAAGGTGTGAATAAACAGGTAGACAAAGATGAGCCAGTTGATATAGTTTATCTGGAATTTCAGAAAGTCTTTGACAAGGTCCCTCAGGAGAGAGACTCTTGGTGAAATTAAAAATTCATGGGATAGGAAGCAGTGGATCATTGTGGATCAGGAACTGGTTAAAGGACAGAAAGCAGAGGGTAGGGCTAAATGGCCAATTTTCCCAATGGAGAAGGTAAATAGTGAAGTACCCCAGGGATCTGTGCTGGGTCCACTGCTTTTTAACATATTTGTAAATTACCTGGAAATGGGAATAACAAATGAGGTAATCAAATTTGCAGATGACACAAAATTATTCGAAGTTGTTAAAGCCCAAGAGGATTATGAAAAATTGCAAGAGCACCTTGATAAATTGGAAGATTGGACATTCAAAAGGCAGATGAAATTTAATATAGACAAGTACAAAATTATGCACCTAGGAAAGAACAACCAAATTATTGTTACACTATGCAAGGTTCCACATTAGGAAACACCATCCAGGAAAAAGATTTAGGCGTCATCGTGGATAACACATTGAAACTCTCCATCCAATGTGCAGCGGCAGCCAAGAAGGCAAATAGAATGCTAGGAATCATAAGAAAAGGGATGAAGAATAAAACAAAGGATATTATAATGCCTCTGTATCATTCAATGGTACAACTGCACCTTGAATATTGTGTGCAATTCTGGTCACCGTATCTTAAAAAGGATATAGCGGAATTGGAAAAGGTACAGAGAAGAGTCATTGAAATGGTAAAGGGCATGGAAGGATACCCCTGTAAGCAGAGGCTTAAAAGGTTAGGGCTCTTCAACCTGGAAAAGAGGCAGCTGAGGGGAGATATATGATCGAGGTCTATAAATTAATGAATGGAGTGGAACAGGTAAACACAGATCAATTGTTTACGCCATCAAAAAGTAGAAAGACTAGGGGACAATCAATGAAGCAACAGTGTATCTCATTTAAGACTAATAAGAGAAAATATTTTTTCACTCAATGTGTAATCAAACTCTGGAATTCATTACCGGAGGATGTTGTAAAAGCTGTTAGTGTAGTTGGGTTTAAAAAAGGTTTGGACAAGTTCCTGGAAAAAGGTCCATAAACTATTATTAAAGAGGATCCAGGAAATCCACTAATTGCCCCAATACAAGCATTGTGGAACCTGTGTGTCTTTTTGGGAAACTACCAGGTACTTGTGACGTGGATTGGCCACGGTTGGAAACAGGATACTGGGCTTGATGGACCTTGGTCTGACCCAATATGGTATTTGTTATGTATGTGCATAAATTAGAAACACTGTCAAGGGAGTGTTAACCCAACCCCTTCTGCCTAAAACATTCCTTCATTTCAAAGAGGAGGGATACCATGATTTGGTTTTACCCTCTTCTCTGACCTCGATCCCTGCACAGGTTGGTGATGTTTTGGAGTCTGATTCAAATTTGGTAGTCCCAATGCCTAAGAACATAAAAACATAAGATATGCCATACTGGGTCAGACCAAGGTCCATCAAGCCCAGTATTCTGTTTCCAACAGTGGCCAATCTAGGTCATATGTACCTAGCAGTTTCCCCAAGAGACACAAGTTCCACAATGCTTGTACTGGGTCAAGCATTGATATCTTTGGTCACTTCTTAATAATGGTTTATGGACCTTTCCTCCAGGAACTTGTCCAAACCTTTTTTAAACCCAGCTACACTAACAGCCTTTACTACATCCTCCGGTAACAAATTCCAGAGTTTGATTACACGTTGAGTGAAAAAATATTTTCTTTTATTAGTCTTAAATAGTTTACCCTGTAGCTTCATTGCATGTCCCCTAGTCTTTCTATATTCTGATAAGGTAAACAATCGATCTACGTTTACCCGTTCCACTCCGTTCATTAATTTATAGACTTCTATCATATCTCCCCTCAGCCGTCTCTTTTCCAGGTTAAAGAGCCCTAACCTTTTTAGCCTTTCTTCATAGGAGTATCCTTCCATCCCCTTTACCATTTTGGTGGCTCTTCTCTACCTTTTCTAAAATCGCTATATCCTTTTTATATCCTAAGGCTGTTCAACTCCCAGCATCTCCTTGAAAGACATTTGGACTAGTGTATCACACACCAAAGCCACCCTGTCTGGCACCTTGCAACAACTTTCTGATTTTACAAAAGACTCTCTGATCAGGATTCTAAGATGGTTAAAGTTAGAAACTCCAAATGTACAAACTGTGTCTACTTCCTTTATAAAGGACAGTCTTTCGCTTCATTGGCAGTTTGAAGTGTTAGAAAATATCTCTAGAGTTAAAAAATTACTGTTTGAATTTTCCAGTTACCGAATATTTGTCACCACTGATATTGTTGAAAAAGGATTCGAAGGAAATCTTTTTTTTCTAATCCTGAGGCGTTAAGAATTTCTACCATATCTTCCTTGCGTTAAAAAAGTGGTGAAAGATTTAGAGGGGAAGTTAGATCAAATGGTGTCACCAGTCTGGATTTGTCAGTTTCTAGAATCATCTCAAGACCTTATACCTACACGAGCCACTTTGTTGGTCACTCTTTTGTTGGAATCCGATAGCCACTCAATTAAGGCGGATGGCATTCCTGGAGTTAATGCTTCGTGCTTTGGCTCTAGGGACATCATTTTTCTTGAAATTTCCTTGTAAGTGCCTCTTGATTCATCAGGGGAAACATTACACTGTTTTGGAAGCGTCACATCCGGAAGAATTTTTGAAATCTAACAGTGTCTAAATTCCTATTTAGGTAGATACATATATTTGGGTTTATTTTGTTTGGGCCATATTGTAATTCCCTTGATTTTTCATTCCCCCATCTCCTCTTAATGTGGGCTTGATGAACGATATTACATTTGATTTGACTGTACTTCTGGTTGTATTAAGAGGCTCAGGGTTTATTCCCCTCATTTTTCCTTTATATGCTGTAATTATTTTTCTTTATGTTATATAATATATATTTAATAAAAAATTTAAAAAAACAAAACTATCAAAAATGACAAAAACAAAAAGCCTGCAGGGAAAGATGTAGCAATTGCTGACAGCTGTGGCAGGTCTCCCAATAGGCACAGTCCCAGCAGAAAGAGCTCAGCCGGCAGCAGAAGAGCAGGTGGCAGAGACGTAAAATCTCAGCAACATGCACATATAGGCAGCAACCTACTGAACTGTGGGATCCCTCAGTAGCGTGCATGACACAGAGCAAGATCGGTGCTGATGGAGCAGCAGGGGACAAGTAGGCAGAAGCCTCTTCAGCAGTTGCTAAGAGCTCTGGCAGGTCACACGACAGTGCATGTGCGCTGGGTTTCAGTAGCATATCAGCAGACACAACCGGGTCAGCAGCATCAGCAGCAAAATGAGAAGATCTAAGCTAATGCCTCCATACTAATAGTTTCTCAATAGTGTGTGCTACCTTCGATTCATGTATACGCACACAGCATTGCTGAGGTAGATAAACATTACTGGAATAAGCACGCTGCCTGTTATATCAAGTGACATAATAAGCTTCTATTCTTAAGAGTTTGTTTTCCAGCTAATTGGGACTCTTTGAGAGTACAATCAGTGTTTATCGATGTTTACATGGCACAGGTATTATCGCTGGGTACTTTTTCCAAATGAATCAAATACATCTGTACAGCTGAAAAGTCAACATAGCAAAAAGTATAAGAATACAGTGGAGGGTTCAAAGAAATCAAGGGGAAAGGCGAAAGATCATTAGGAAACAGTATTTTTCTGGTGCTTATTGGTTAAAACACTAAGGGGCTTGTTTACTAAGCAGCAGTAGTGGAGCCACGGCCCCACTGAATTCAATGGGTCCACGACTCCGATATTGGTCAGAATCCGCTACCGCTGCTTAGTAAACAAGCCCCTAAAATCAGAAGAAGATGTAAATATTCCTAATCTGCCCACCCCACTTTCAACACACAATGGGGTATGTTTACTAAACTGCGGTAATGTCATTCGCGTTAGGGTCTGCGGTAAAGGTACAGATGCCCATATAAAGGCGTGGGCGGTGCATCGTTACAGCAAGCCGTATCAGCTAAATGGAAATTACACTTACCTGGTAATTGTTGTTCCTTGAGGGAGTACAGTTCAGTCCTCCACCTCTGAGTAGTGCACCTCCTCCTGCAGCATGGAGACTGGACAAGTCAAACTTGTGACATCACCGGGTATATCCTGATGGTCTTCTCCCATGATCCCCCAGTGACCTACTGACAAAGCAGACTCAAAAGGAGCAAACAACCAGTTAAGGTACTAAATACAATGCTATGCTTAAACTTCAACTTTTAAACTACAGTTCCCTAAGAGAAAGGGCCAAAAACACCCTTCTCCTTGCCCCTGTCCCCCTGCGCACAAAACAGCGGAAGACAGACAGCCAGAAGGAAGGAGAACTAAGGAAGATCATAGGCAGAAAAGGTGCTCTCGCGATTACCGGCAAATCAGAGCCCGTTGCCGACTCTATGAACCAGAAACCTTCTCCTGACGCCTCGCGTCTGAGTTGTTCATCCCCGGGCGGGAATGAGGACTGAACTGTACTCCCTCAAGGAACAACAATTACCAGGTAAGTGTAATTTCCATTTCCTTATCGGTCCTACAGTTCAGTCCTCCACCTCTGGGATGTACCAGAGCAGTAATCATTGGGAGGGACCTTTCCAGCCGGCTCACCACCCAACTGAACTGAACAGGCACCGATTACTGCCTGCTCCTCCTGTCAATAGGCGTTACTGAAACCATGAAGACACGACCGAGAGCCCACTCTGAACCTCTTCACTGGCGAAACAGCACTGAGCCCTGCCCCAAGCATCGCTAGTGCACCTGAAGGACACGCTTGCCACCACAAAGGTACTGAACGCCCTAGAAACAGACATACTGATAAGGCTACCTGAGCCCCGCCGGAAAGAGCCGCTTTAGACATCCCTTGGTTCTCGACCTCACCAGGGCGTCAAGGTTTAGCTACCGCTTCTCCCCTGCGTGACCCGCCTCTGCGGAGGGACAGGCGGCGAAGAGACCTTCCAGAAAGCGACATCTACTTCCCCCAATGTCCAAGGAACGCAGGCTACGAGCAAAGTGTTCTTGTGTATGTCTCAAAACCAGCAACTAGACAGGCACAGGCGGATTCCCCGAGGGAGAGCTGAACTGAGGGTCATCCAGAGACAGGTGGGATGCGAATTGGGTGGAATGGAAAACCACCTGCGGCAAAACTCTACGGAACTGGCCGCCAGGCCACCCTCTCTCTGGATAAGACAAATGGTTCCTGCCAGGCCCACGCCTGCAACGCCTAACTGTCTCACTGAACCAAAGACCACCAACCTACTGTCCTCCAAACTGAGCAGCTCCGGTGGAATACCTAGCCTACGAGAAGACTGCAGTCTGGTGACCACCAGAGCAAGCGTATCACCTTGACCTGGGAACCGCAGCCACTCCCTGCCTGATGCCCCTATAGCAGGGCAGAGATGCCAACTGAATTCCCCAGGACCTGTCTGCGAACTCCGTATCAACCCGTCCTGTAGGAAACTCCATCCCAGGGGGACAGATACTGCCATCGCACGAAGCTGCCTCTGTGAGCCCCCATTCTAACCGATGCGCCCCAAATGCACACAGGCCTCTTTTTCTTATTTTCTTTTAAAACTTAACTGAGCCATGGCCACCCTGTAAGGAATAACTGATCCACCGGAGACAGTCAAAGGTAATCCTGCAGCAACAGCTGCTCCAACGTCGGCAACCTCCCTGGGTTCCCGACGAGTATCCGTATGCGGGCGACATACCACGAGTGTCTCGGCCAGCCCAAGACCCCCCACCAACAACTTTCCCCGATGCGCCTGGACACGCAAAAACACTCGACCTACGAGTGACCCAGGAGGAAAGTCATAGAAAAGACCGGGCTACGGCCTCCGTTGTACCAATGCATCGACGCCTTCCGGCATCCTCACATGTCACCTGCTAAACATCGACCCATCTTCGCAGACTGAAACGTCGCCATGAGGTCCAATATGGGCTGACCGCATCCGAGCACGTGTTATGCGAACACCTCCAGATGCAATCCCCCTTCTCCGGCATTTACTCAGACTCCGCTAAGGAAATCCGCCACCACATTGTCCCCACCAAGAATGCTGGCCGCCGAGGCTTTAACCGCGCACACTGTCCCTTCGCTCGGGCCACCCTGGCCACCCAACCGACTCCGCCCTGCCGATCGATGTAGGCCACCGTCCCGGAGTTCTCGGACAATACTTGCACCGCTTGATCTGCCACCATGGTCGCGAACGCCTGCCACGCCTGACGTAGCGCTCGCCATTCCAGTCAGTCGATTGACCACTGGGCCTGCTGCGTACGCCAAGCGCCTTGCGCAAAAGGATCTCCAAAATGTAGCTGAGTCTAACCAAGCTCCGGCCAAGCTCCCGGAGGAAAGGTTCAGAACCTTATATGAAAGAAGTTGGGACAATTATTAAGGCATTCTTTTTTTTTTTTTACACAATTCCATAAGGGCCACAAGGCACACAACCTAACAGCACGCCACAATGGATGTACATGTAATGGACGGCTTTGAATATGAGCCTACAGACATCCAGCGCTTGCTCCGAGACAAGCACTGTGTAGCCTATTTGTCTTCTTGGAGCACTGCCACGACCCGAAGACCTGGCGGGCCACCAAAAGAAGCTGGACACTGGACCCAAAAGAGCCTGGTTTAACCCAGCCCAGCACTTCCTGCATCCTTAGGATCTGAGCCTCCCCCAAGGTCTCCGCCTTGGCTGGAACCGGCTGAGCATAACTCTATGGTCCTGCAGCTAACCTCCACGAAGCAACGAAACTCAACGATGCCTTGAGGAAAGGGAAGGCCTAGTGGTTGGAGCAAGTCACCAGCCGACCAACGGATTGAATCCCACTCACTTACCTCAACGTAGGGTCAGAAGAACTGAGGATTCTGGTCCCACAGGTGCGCCTTCTAAGCCTTGAGCTACATACACCTCCGCAGGTACAAAAATTTAAATAGTGAGCCCCTTCAGGGGCAAGGGGAATAGAATACAGCATCCGACTGTTGACCACCTTGTCTTGCACAAACAGACAGCAGAACCAAACCAAATAAATGACTGGGAATATGTGACTTTAGAACCCCAAAGGCAGTGGAATGACATTAGAACTTGTGGTGGACGTGATTTTCCTGTCCTCCCAGCCCCCCTGCCCGCATTGAGAAGAGGCTGAGAATAGCTTGACTGGTGGACCTGGGACCTTGCTTCCTGGACAGCCGAGACGTAGAAGGGAAAGCTGATGCCTGTGACCCTAACTCATCAGGACAGCTCCCTCCTGCATCTGCAACCCCATGCAACACAATGACAACCTTTCTCACGTTATCCCAATCGACCTCTCTCATTGCTGGACAAAATCACCTGAGCATGAGACCACAGACTGAATATAGAAATGCAGATGCACTCAAGGGTGAGTGCACCTAAGAATTATGCTTAAGCCAATGCAAGCACATCCAACACACAGCTCCACATGTCCAGGTGTCCAACTCCTGTCACCCCAAACACAGGACAGTGAGCACGCTTGAACCTAGGTGACCGTCATGGCGCAGACAGCGAGACTTGACTTCCGTTATCAAACCTTCCAGTACCCTGGAGCGCTAAGCCCTGGACTGTACTATCCAGCATTACTTCTCATTATCCCCAGCATGGGCCTTTCCCCAGATGGCCCAGATGGGCTAGTGTTCCCGCTAAGTGGTCAAAGCTGCGCTCTGATTGCATAGGCTCTAGAAACCGATGCGACTGACTTGCCCCAGCTACATTATATAAAGAATCTCTCATCTGCCGACAAATCGGGGAGGTAGCCTCTGATCCTGGGATGGACCTGCTAAAGGAAACACACAGGCACCCCCCCTCCCCCGCATTCCTGCAAGCAAAGAAATAGCAGCGGGGAACACCAACAGCCTTGGGCCCGGAAATCTTAGAGGTTGCAGCTAGCGTGAATCCAAAAACGAATGTGATTTTGTATTTTACCCACCCCCATGGATGGGAGCACTGAATAGTATATATGCTTCATGAACAGCGCTGCTATCTGATGGCCTTAGAACACAAGACCCCGAAAAACGATACAGCAGATAAGGATTTTAATCCTTGGTCACACCGTCTTGATTTGCAGAATCTCACAGCTGCATGTTTGGCGCTAAGCCCCATTTTTTTTTTTGACTTCTAGAGATTAGTCAGAGAATAACTACACTCAGTCACAGAAAGGCATTATTGAATGCCCCAGCTGCCCTCTGGTGGCCACGGGCAATCGCACCGGCCTTTATTGGTTTACAGTTTAACTCTTGTTATTATTAGCATTGATTATATCCAAAGGTTCCCTAAATGCATACGAATAGTATGAATCGCCCCATAAAATGTAAAAGATTTTCTGCTATCTTAAACCTTTGGGTGCCAATTTAATTTACCTCCAAGAAACTCATCTGCCCTATGAGGCGTGTGTCAAGCTTCACCCTGCTTTTCCCTCCAGAAGATAAGAAAAGCACAGGGTTTACAGCATAAAACTTGCACCAAAAATTAGAACACGAGGATAGGTGGCTTTGCTCAACCGCTGTTCTAACTGGCCGCAGATTTACCTGAATAGCCAAATCCAATTACTGATGTTTGCTGCTGACAGACGCTGCTAACTGCCAGAATACAGGCAAAGGCAAAACCACACAACATGAAGTAATCCCCGAAATAATCACATTGGATAATCACACTCTTACACATTCTAATAACCTTAAATTAAAATTAAATTAAATTAAATTAAAATGCATGAATGAATGAATTCCTTATCTGGGTATAGCAGCGTGGAACGGCGTCATCTGTCCAAACGTGGGGCTGCTCTGCCCTCCGCCACGAGGCCTCAGCCCTGCGGAGAAAATGGCGCCGATCCGAGGCAGGCCCGTTTGGCGCCCAACACCACAGCTGCAGTAACAGCCCCAAGCCCCTCCATTCGGGCTCGAGAGCCTCCCCTGTGGCGTCGGAATTCAGCAATTACCCCGCTGTAGCTCCTGGGTGAATAGCTTTCAAGACATGCTGCTGCCCTGTGCCACCGTGAGCAGCAGACGCTGCGAGCCCAGGCCTGCCGGCTGAAGATTCCCCAACGGCCTGAGGCTCCCGCCGCGCAGGGACTCTGCCGCATGCACACCTCCAGAATGCAGGTGTGATCCACAGAGCTCTCCCCCGTACAGTCCTGGGGGAGAGATCATCACCGGGCACAGAGAGACTGAAGGAGCCCAAGCAGAGAGGCTAGCCGGCAGCATGTACTTTTAAAAGGGACAGATCCTTCCTTTACACTAAGGCAGGCTAGATGAAAATAAATAAAGGAATTAAACTGAAGTATAAATTGAAATTAAAATTAACATTAAAATGAAACTGAATAAAATTTAAAGGATTTAACCTAAAGAAGGGAAAAAGAAAATCATCAAGGTAAATCAAATCCTGACTAACTGCTCCTAAACTGATTCTCAAGTGAGCCCAGCACCTAGGCTCACTACGTCCTCCTGCTGCATGGAGACTGGACACACTGGGGGATCACGGAAGAAGACCAGCAGGATATACCTGGTGATGTCACAAGTTTGACTTGTCTAGTCTCCATGCTGCAGGAGGAGGTGCACTACCCAGAGGTGGAGGACTGAACTGTAGGACCGATAAGGAATGCATGTTACAAACTAACGTGCACTACAAGGCGCCTCATAAGGCACCATATAAGGCACCTTACAAGGCACATTACAGGGCGCCTTGTAAGGTGCTCTGTAAGGTGCCTTTTAAGTAAGGTGCCCTATAAGGTGCCTTGCTAGGTGCCTTATAAGGTGCCTTGTAAGGTGCCTCGTAAGGCGCTTTGTAAGGTGCCCTATACAGTAGGGCTCCTTAAGCTAAGCGCCGTATTAGGCACACCTGGACAAGGCACCATAGAGGGCACTCTGGGTTACGGAACCATAGGTTAAGATGGCCTAATAAGGTTATGGTGCCCTAGGTTAGTGTGGCCCAAGGGCTGCAAGGTGCTTCAGGATGACATGCATGACCTGTGAGGAACAGAGACAGATGCAGCCCTAACACTATATAGAGTACTCAGGAAAGGCAATGAACAGGTGAGTGAAGGAGGGAGAGCTGGGAGCCACTGGACCCGCCATATCTGCGGGCAGCCCATGTGGCTGCCAGTACTGATGGCAAACATGGTGGGGGCAACTGTACCACAGCACAGGGTGTTGGCAATGTAAAGTACTGGAAAGACAGTTGGTGGCAGACGATAGGAATACGTGTCCCCCAGTGGAGGCGGAGGTGGCAGGATAGTTACAATGATGGGTGGACAGAGGAGTGGTGGTGCCATGCAGATCAGGCAGAGGAGAGGGAAGCATGAAGAGGCGCAGTGCAGAAAAGGGTAGCAGTGCAGGACATGAGGTGACAGCCTGCACAGGCAGACAGGACTCTACACAGCTGACAGACACAGATAGACGTTCCAAGGGAATGTTGGCAATTGTGGCGAGGGTATTATGGGCTGGAAGCACAAATCTGCAAAAATATGACTATTACAGGCATGCACACTATTTGAGTAGGACAGGCATGAGAGGAGGGAACAATGAGGAATTGAACCCATGAACACTGCCAAGAATGGCATTGTATCAACCAGTAGGCTATACCTCCGTGGTGTATGTCACAGCAATGACTGGGTACAGAAGGACTGCAGGTCACCGCACAAACTGTCTGCTCTGAGTGCCAGAATAGGGCAACTCCACCAGTACCCATGATGCAATGCACATGCTGAATAGCTGTCTACAGCTGATCATCAAATGGGGTTTGCACCTCTCCGGTACCTCAGCTTGGAAAGACAAACTGACAGTGCATGATACTGGCACAGAGTAGCTACAGACCATGCCATTGTGCAGGTTCTGTGTTCTCCCTGAGGGATAGGATGGGTGCCCAGCACTAGGTCCGCAGTACATGTGGTGCTAGAGATAGGCCTGCTGTACATCCCCATCACTACCAGTGTGTGACAGGTGTTCCTTGCAGTGCAGCTGAAGGTAATTTGGTGGTCATCGTTATCCTGCAGTCACATGTGGCCCTCTGGGACCAGACACCACCCAGATTAGTGTGTACCCCGTGTTAGGGTCTGTCTGACATGGGCACCTGTTATAAGGGCAAAGGGGTTTCCAGACTTGCCTGAGGTTTGTGTAGCAGTGCCCTTATAGGTCAACGTGGTATACACGACATACCCCAAAGGGCTCACATCACCCTTTTTATAGGTAAGGGACAGGTGCTCCAGCCCCCGTCAAGCAACCTCCATCCTGCTGGTATAAGACAGCCCTCCAGGGTTGGTGGGCCAGAGCCATACCTGTGGCTGGGGCAGTGGCAGACCAGCAGCAATGATGGGGTTTAGTTCTGGAAAACCCCAACTGCCTCACACCACTGTCTGCCAGTCACCAGTAGACAGCACAGTCAGACTGCACCATATAGGTGTTCTGACCATGCACATTCTAACTGCAGACAGTCCACAGTGCATGCTCACAGAGGAACTATGTGCACCAAGCAGGCATCTCAGTGATTGGGGGCCCAGCACTGAGAACACAAAAATATCACTGGAGGCAGATAGCGCTCCACACTATGTGGGAACCTAGACATGCCATGGTCACTGCTCGGTCAGAGTGAGTGCCCTCCCAGCATGCTATGCTGTGGCCATCCTGTCCATGCAGGCGGTGGTTGGGCACTACAGTGTCCCAGCCATTGCCCCACACCCTGTGAAGATGCATCCTGGCCAATCCGCCCTGTCCGGGCCATACCCACAACACCTTGCTCATCATTATGCACATATTCAGGCTAATGCTGGTAACAGTGGCACATTGTGGGCCCGGTAAGGTGTGGCAGCCACAAAACAATGGATAGACATACACACTCCTATTGTAGCAGTGTGCCAGGACAGGGGTGGTTGGCAACCCTGCCCGCCACACTGGTCCTGATCACAGTGCCGACACTGCTAAACTGTGCAGGAGGTAGTAGTAGTGCTCTGGTGATAACTGCAGCTCAATGCTGGGGCCAACAGCCGGACTCTCCATGCATCTTTGGATTGTGGAGCCTATGTGAGTGGGTGTTTGTACCCATGTTCGCCACTGCTTTGAGCTTTGCACATATTGCTGTTGTATCTGCATTGCAGAGTAAAACATAGGGACATGCTCTGCAGGAACCACAGCTGGGACTTGTACCTGTGACCTTCTGCTTCTGGACACACTGGCTGGGTGTACTGCACCACACTGTTGCCACAGATGCATGGTGGTCCCTGGGGCTACCAGTACATTTCCTCAGCCAGACCTTTTATGTTGCACTGCACACCACGTACTGGTACAGGGCATGGCCTAGGTCCACTGCAGGCAGGTGCCACTGCCCCCTCCAGCACGGGCACACACCCCCGCCATGCTGACATGGCCATATGCTGTTGGTGCTGGTAGTGCGCAGTCCCAGGCCATCCACTGTGTGGGTAGGTGGTCGCCTAAGGAACGGAGTCTGGGGCATGGGGCATGGGGCATGCATGAGCATCCTCACATCCCCCCCATCACCGCCTACCAATAGTCTGTCCCTTCCGTTTGGGGGAGGGTTGGCTGGGGGGATGTCAGGTCAGTGCCCTGGCAATTGTTAGCTCGGGTGGACCAGGTAGATGTAGGTGGATTGTGTTTGGCCTTTGTCAGCTGCTGTCATGCTGATTTACGGTTTCTATGTTCCTATGTGCCACCTAGGTGCCTGCCTAGTCCACCCTGTGCCCCTGATGCCCCCGCTACATGTCCCGCCTGTAGCCCCCTATGCCCCACTTGCACCATCGCCATAGTGGCCTTTCATACTTGGGCACTATGCTGGTGCTGGAAATGGAGCACTACTATCACGTTTCTTGGGCTCCCTGTCTATGCTGTACATTGCTGACACTGAAATGGTTTCTCTCTCCTGCAAATGTGCATCTAACGGCAGGTTTTCATTCGCGGTAGGATTCAGCCCTTCAGTTCAGCACGTTAGTGTGCAGGGAGCCTCTTCCCGCCCACTCCCCGCCCATTGACCCCTTCCCCCCACCCTCTCTCCACCCTCTGCAGTGTTTACTGCAGCCGGGGACGTTAACGCTCGTTAAGTAACGCTAACGCGTGTTAACCTTACATACCGCGCGTTAACGTTACCTAACGAGCGTTAACATTACCTAATGCGCAGTCTGTAATGTTACCGCAGTTTAGTAAACATACCCCAATATGTTCTCAAACCTCAATAACCTGCTGTACACCATCTTGAGTACATTTCTTAATAAATAACCAATCCACTATAGTGCTCAACTGCCTTCTAAGTTGCAGTAATCAGCAGTGCAGCCCAGCTAAATAAAATGCCCTTAAAATGCAGTCTAACAGCAGGCAGCACATAATAGTGAGTTTAGGGAACATCAGTGGCCGCAGGGGTTTGCTCTGTACATGTCCATATCCCTCTTTCCAGGGCAAGAGAAGACGTGAACAGCTTTTTCTGAGACTAGAGCCTCTGAACAATATTGTTCATACTTTTAGAAGCTCCCATTCTTAGGTGTAGGTCAAGCTAGTGAGAAAGCACCTTGAAACAGACCTGCAATCCTGTGACAATTCCAAACCACCATTAGCAAACAATTTTGGTAAATGAGGCTGTCTGAGGATAGCATAATAATTAAACTAAATGGGCCTGATTTTCAAATGCCACGGCAGTCAGTCAGAGCGCTTCAATATTGGCGGGCTGCTCAACAGCAGTATCTAGATAGGAGCTGCTGCTGAATATACGACTTCAGTGGCCCTATCCAGCACTTACCCGAAGAGCGTGATTTCCAGCCGACATTTATCCAGACAGCAACTGAGGCCTACTTTTCATGTGGCCTAAGTTGTCTGGATAAGTGCCGACTGAAAATCATGCTCTTCGGATAGCGCAGTTACCACCCTCACTCCACCCACGGACTGCCCCTGCACTAACCGGATAGTGCCCAGGGTGGTCTGTAGCAATATTTAGCGGCACTCTCTGGACAATGCTGTTGAATATAGCTCGGTACTCTTATCTGGATACACTCCTGTATAAGGGTTTTGAATACTGGCCCCAATGCGTCTTAAACTATAATACAGTCTTGATGTTCTACTCACATAGCTTCCACCTGCAGCGATGACGCCAAGCAAACACGTATATAAGATCAGGTTGTGCAAAATCCCAGATTGTTCCGAGCTGGGAGCTTTACTGCTTAATTTTGCTTTACCATTATATGAAGGTCCCTGTCTGCACGGTAAACCTGGACCATGAACAGTTTCCAAGAAAAGATAAAAAGGAGAGTTATTGATGTCTTATTAAATTTTCTCTGGCAAATATATGACCCAGAAACCCAGAACATGAGGGTATTTCAGAGCCATAAATCCATCCTGTCTTCCTAATTTCATTTCTGGAGCAATGTTGAAGAGGCCAGATGATCCCTGAACTTCCCCTTGCTTCTTCATAACCAAGGATCCTCTGCACTAAGTCCAGATCTTTTTTGAATTACATTAATGTTTTTGCCTCCAGCTTCACTGGGAAGCCCTTCCACAGCATTCACCACCCTCTCCCTGAAGAGATGCATAACAGTCCCACAGAGGCTCTCTCAGCATTAATGCTACCGGTGAACTGCATAAGCATGCAGTGGGTCATGAAGGCAGCAGTCAGTTTCTTTTAATACACTACTACTTTATAATCTGAAACGTTAAACGCTGCAGATGCTCAATTTGTAATAAATCTGTTTATTGCTAAAGAGATAAAACAGTCAGTCATTCTGTATTTTCGAACCTACACTTTTCCTGCATACTTTATGGTCTGCTCTTCCATAGTCTTTACCCAATAAAGAGTAAGGAAGGCAGTTTGAATAAACATAAAAAGAGATTATGTAAGTTTACACATACAAAACAGAGATGCAAACAGGCATGGGGGGGGGGGGGCTGTACACAAACACACACAGAAAGCTTGGAAACAGGGCAGGACACAGAATTGGTTCAAGGTGTTGGCACCCTAGGCAAACCTTAATTCTTATGCCCCCCCCCCCATTAGCTGTCAGAATCTATTGTTTAACTTTGAATGTCCAATTCTTTGCTGTCCCCTTCCCCACAAAACACTGCCATCCTAGGCGACCACCTAATTTTCCTAATGGTTGGGCCGGCCCTAGTTGGAAAGAATTCCATGGCATGCTTTGCATGCTTTTTCCACTCATTACAATCATATCTTAAATTTAAGGAATACAACGTGCTGCATAGTACATTTGAAAGGCAGCAAGTCTGCCCAATTCTACTCAATGCCATTTATGATGAGCCTCCAACAGTGAAGCATAAAGATCTTCAATCACATATGCCCACTAGGGATTTCCCCTAATTAGACTTTTCTGTTTGAGCAAATCTCAGTGTCTTTCTGTCCTGTGGCTCTATTTTACATTATTGTATGTTATTTATTCTTTATTCCACACTTACTGTATCTGCCTTTAACTCAAAGATATCAGAGTGGCTTACAATCATGCAACTAATTAAAAACAGAACCAAACAGAATAGAACAAGATAAAACAAGCAAAAACACAACTAATACCTTAGAACAACTAACCAAACTAAACAGATATTTTCAACCGCTGCCTTCCTAGGTGGTAAATGTTAGTAACATTTCTATGCATTCCACCTTCATACCTATCTTTTTTAGATCTATGTCACAGAAGGAGTCTATGTATTTTCCCCCAGTGTAAACTCCACTGGTTATTATGGGATTAGTATAACCTTCAATTTTCTAGAAAAGTACAGCTTTCCCAAGAGTTTTGCTTTTGATATATTTAAGCAGTGTCACTCCTTCTGACAAGATCCTTTATTGAGAACTATTATCTCTTACTGGTTTGTAATTTGGTCCAGCCAGGCCTGGCCTGAGGGTTTCTGCCGCACTAGGCAGACCCTCCATGCCGCCGTCCTCCCCCGGCATCCATCTTCTCACTTGGCCCCCTTCCTCTCAGTGAAGCAGCAGTTTGTCGCAGTTCAGCCTGCCATGCTGCCCCATCTCCCGGCATCCATCTTCTCACCTGAGGGAGGGGGGCGACACAGCGATGCCTCTGTTGCATCGGGCTTTAAAGTGCCCATGCTAGTGCGCTCATGGCCTGCCATTCCTGTCCCCTCCGATGGAACTTCCTGTTGGAGATTTGGTGGTTAGCACCATGTGACTTACACAACATGCCTACCACTTTGAAGGTGCAAAATATCTTTCATCGCGACACAAACAATAATTAAGACAAATTATTATTTGTGATCCCCATTATATCTGATCTCATTCACAGCTCTAAACCCAACATCATTTGTATCACAGAAACCTGGCTCTCTGACACAAGTACTCCTTAACCAGATCAAAACACCAGACTACAGCATCTTCTGCTGTCCAAGACAAAATAAAAAAGGAGAAGGTGAACCTATATTATGCAAAGCCGAACTAGGGGCACATTATGCTTCCACTGTAAGCATTGATGGCCTTGACATGCTAACGATACAAAACAATGTCTTTCAATCACCCTAATATATAGGTCCCCATCATCTGACCCCAATACACTAGCCAATATTCTTGAATCTGCATGCTCTGACACTCCATTTGGTAGAGACCACATCATTCTACAGGATTTCAACCTCTCCTCAATAACCAATGTACAAAGCTCATCATTCCTCCAAGCCAAGGAAGGCATAGGATATCAGCAAATCATTAACACCCCTACACATTTAAAGGGTAATGCATTGGATCTTATATTCACACTTAAAGAATGGTCAAATAACAACCACATATCACCAATTCAAACTCAATCAGTGCCTTCGACAGACCACTACTTAATACACTTCAGCACTGAACTCAACACATACACATATAAAGTGCATCATAGAGAACACATGCATCACCGCTTCAAGAAATTTGACAAAGAAGCCTTCCTAATGGACACTATATCTGCAATAACGAATAACAATGACGACCTTGAAGCCTCCTGAAGAACTGGAATAATACCCTACATATGGCCTCTGCTATTACACAGAAAAAAAAAAAAAACCAAAGAAACACAGAAACTCGACATGGTACTCCCAGAATCTGAGAACAATAAAGAGAGCTTTAAGGAAAACAGAGAGAAAATGAAGAAGCATAAAATCTGAGGTAGAGCTGCAGCAATATATAGATTCTCTAAAACTATATCGGCAAACCATCAATGAACTGAAAAAAGAATACTATTCAAAAACACTAAATTGCCCCAGAGAGCTCTTCCTCATTGTACAAGACCTAATTCGAAAGCCCAACACTGATGACCCCCAAAACAACGATATGGATGCCCAACAACTTGCCAATCACTAGTTAGAACCGAATGCACAGAGGGCATCATGATTTTGATTCCGTGGGGCATGTGTAGCCCCGTGGGATCAGAATTGCGAACAGGCCTATATGTGCAGGCTGGGACTACGATTCAGCCCAGCCTGCACATACAGGCCTTGCCCGACTAACTCAGTCAGGGCTTTTAAATGGAGCCGCGGCACCATGGCATCTGGTGCCATGGCACCGTGGCTCCATTTAAAACCATGATCCCTGGCCGCTGGCCTCCAAATTGCTTTCCCTGCAGTCCAATCCCCAATCTGGCCTCCCAGAGCCAGGGTCAGGCTGCGGGGGATGTCCTTGCTGCCTCTTCCCAGCTCCAGGCTCGCCGATCCCGCCGCATCAGGGAAGTTAGTCCACCTCAGAGGTGGAATAACTTTCCCATTCAAGTCGCCATTCCCAGATGTACAGGGCCAACATTAGAAATGGCTCTGTATGTCCGGAGCCGGTGACTACCTACTGCCCGCCCTAATGCTGCCCCCGATCTTCCCCTTTCCCGCCCCCGTCTAACTTTCCCATACAACTTGCGGGGAAGGAGGATGGAGCCGGGAAAAGCCATGCTATTCATTGTTCAGAATGACCCTGTATATGAAGAAATCCAGATGAACAACAGACAGCCTAATGAAAGTAACAATTAGCAAACCAACCGATACCAACTTTTCGAACTCATTCTCTTTAAGCAGCACTGAACAGATAGAACAATGTATCGAATCCATCAATCAGGGGCAGCCCAAGGGGGGTGTGGGGCCATGTGCGGAGACTCGGTGCAGGGCCTCATTTGCATAAATATTTGCATAATGTTACCATACACTAACTTTTAGTAAACATGACTTTTAATGAGTGTCTGGATAAAGAAAGACTAAAAGATTTCTACATTACTATAATCCAGTGCCAACCGCCAGGCACATTAGGAACTACTACAAACACTGCCCATTTAGAACCAATAGCAAACCCGCCGTATCCTAACAGCACTACCAGGACTCACAAAAGCACCAAACCCTACCTATCAAAAGGCAACACTGCAGATATTAAAACCAGTACATCTCAGAAAATACCAATACATCTCACTGGGGGAAAGAGAACAAGTGGGACTGTCAAATAGAAACAATATGAACAGAATACCTCAACTTGGTTACACATGCAGAACACAGACTATCACCACACAAAGAACAAGGGATCACAATTTAGAAATAGGAAGATGATAATTAAACTGGGAACCCCAAAGGCCAAACATGAAATGTACAACACTGGAGAAATAAAACTATAAATTAATTTCCGCTTGCACTAAGCAAAAATGTGAAGATGTTAGCAATACACAATTCCCAGACCTAACATATTACAGTTAATAAATTCAAAATAAAAAGTAGTTTTCTACCTTCTGTTTGGGATTTTATTTTTCAGCTGCAATTGCTCCAGTCACTTTCTTCTGGTTTCTTCATGTCTTCTACGAGCTATCCATTTGTCCTTTCTTCTATTTTAGATTTTTTCCATTCTCTCTCTATATCTGCTTTAACAAACTGATCTTTCCCCTTTTGCTCTTTCCCCTTTTTCTTTCCTTATTCCTTTATCATCCACTCCCTTCCATTCTCAATCCCCACTTACTCTCCCAATACCCCGCCCATCGTAGACTTTTCTTCCCTCCTACACAAGATATATTTTCCCCTCTCCATTCTCATTTCCCAACCCCAACCCTTTCTAGTCCTCCCCCAAAATCAGCTCCCTTATAATTCTAGACTCACCCAACATCCGCTTCCTTCTAGTCCCAATCTCCCAAGCCCCCACATCAGCCCATTTCCAGTCCTAGCCCCATATGTTTTTTTTCCAGTTCCATTCCAGCCCCCCATCAGCTCATTTCCACAGCTCCCCATCAGTCAATTTCCAATCCTAGCCCCCTTGTCAGCCCATTTCCAGCCCTATTCCAACTCCCCTCAGCCCGCTTCCAGTCCTATTCCAGCCCCCATCAACCCATTTCCAGTCCTATTCCCCTATTAGCCATTTCCAGTCCTATTCCAGCCCATCACCCATTTGCAGTCCAAGCTCCCCCCATCAGCCCATTTCCAGTCCTAGCCCCCCATATGCTCTTTTCCAGCTCCAATCCTAGCCTCCTCGTCAGCCCATTTCCAGTCCTATTCCAGCCCCATCAGTCCATTTCCAGTCCTAGCCCCCATATGCTCTTTTCCAGTTCCATTCCAGCCCCCCATCAGCCCATTTCCAGTCCTATTCCAGCCCCATCAGTCCATTTCCAGTCCTAGCCCCCATATGCTCTTTTCCAGTTCCAATCCTAGCCCCCTCGTCAGCCCATTTCCAGTCCTATTCCAGCCCCCATCGGCCCATTTCCAGTCCTAGCCCCCCATATGCTCTTTTCCAGTTCCATTCCAGCCCACCCCCATCAACCCATCTCCACTCCAAGCTCCCCCATCAGCCCATTTCCAATCCTAGCCCCCTCGTCAGCCCATTTCTAGTCCTATTCCAGCCCCCATCGGCCCATTTCCAGTCCTAGCCCCCCATAGGCTCTTTTCCGGTGCCATACCAGCCCACCCCCCATCAACCCATCTCCCCTCCAAGCTCCCCCATCAGCCCTTTTCCAATCCTAGCCCCCTCGTCAGCCCATTTCTAGACCTATTCCTGCCCCCATCTGCCCATTTCCAGTCCTATTCCAGCACACATCAGCCCATTTCCAGTCCTATTCCAGCCCCCATCAGTCCATTTCCAGTCCTAGCCCCCATATGCTCTTTTCCAGTTCCATTCCAGCCCCCCATCTGCCCATTGCCACTCCAAGCTCCCCCATCAGCCAATTTCCAGCCCCCATCACAGCCCATTTCCAGTCCAAGTTTCCCCCATCACAGCCCATTTCCAGTTCTACCCCCCCCCACCACTACAGCCCATTTGCAGTCCTAACCTCCCCATCACAGTCTATTTCCAATCCAAGTCCCCCCCCCAATCACAGCCCATCCAGTCCTAGACCCCCCCCATCACGGCCCATTTGCAGTCCTAACCCCCTTCCCCCCATCAGAGCCCATTTCCAGCCCCAGTCCCCCTCCCTCGATCATAGCTCATCCAGTCCTAGCATCCCCCCCCCCCCCCGAACAGCCCTACGGCCATCTAAGGGGCTGCAGAGGGAGCCGGGGAGGCCCGCACGAGGCCCCGGGTCCCTCTGCACAGTTGCTAACGTGAGGAGTCTTTTCCCTCACACTGGTGGCTGTATCTGTGAAGCCGCGAATGCTGGGAAAGGTTAAAGGGCATTGCCTTTAACCTCTCCAAGCATTCGCGGCTCCACAGATACAGCTGCCAGCGTGAGGGAAAAGACTCCTCAAGCTAGTAGCTGTGCAGAGGGAGCCGGGGCCTCGCGCGGGCTTCCCCGGATCCCTCTGCAGCCGTCCACATTGTGCATTAATGGTGTTCGCGCAGGGCCCTGTGCGAACAACATTATCGCACAATGGACGGGCCGGCCCTGTAAACAGAATACCTCATCTCAGTTATACATGCAGAACATAGACCATCACCAAACAAGGAATCACAATTTAGAAACAGGAAGACAATAATTAACCTGGGAACCCCAAAAGCCAAACTTGGAATGTACAATAACACCGTAGAAATAAAACTATAAATTAATTTCCTCTTGTACTAAACAAAACACAGATGTTAATGATGCACATTTCCTAGAGCTGACATATTTCAGTTAATAAATTCAAAATAAAGAGATATTTTTCTACCTTTTGTGCATTTTGTTTCAGTTGCAATTGCTCCAGCCACTTTCTTCTGGTTTCTTCATGTCTTCTGCTAACTCTCCATCGTCTGCTGTCCATTTGTCCTTTCTTCCCTCTTCTAGTTTTTTTTCCATTCTCTCTGTACATCTGCTTTAACATACTAATCTTTCTCCTTTTGCTCTTCCCTCATTCCTATTTCATCCACTCAAATTTTACCCCTCCATCCTCAATCCCACTTACTCTCCCAATACCCGGCCAATTGTAGATTTTTCTTCCCTCCCACACAAAATAATTTTCCCCTCTCCGTTTCACTCTCCCAGCCCCATCGCATTCTAATCCCCCCCCCCCCAACATCAGCTCCCTTCTAGTTCCAGCCCCATCCAGCATTCGCTCCCTTCTAGTCCCCGCATCAGTCCATTTCCAGTCCTAGCCCCCCATCAGTCCATTTCCAGATCTATCTCCCCTGTCCATTTCCAGTCCTATCAGAGTCCCTCCATCAGTCCATTTCCAGTCCTAGCCCCCCATCAGTCCATTTCAAGTCCTATCCTAGCCCCACCATCAGCCCATTTCCAGTCCTAGCTCCCCCATCCATTTCCAGTCCTATCCAAGTCCCTCCATCAGTTCATTTCCAATCCCAGCCCCCATCAGCCCATTTCTAGTCCTTTCCTAGCCCCACCATCAGCCCATGTCAAATCCTAGCTTCCCTCCACTCAGCCCATTTCCAATCCAAGCCCCCCATGAGCCTACTTCCAGTTCTAGCCTCTCCACGAATCCATTTCAATCCAAGCCCCCACCACAGCCCATTTCCAATCTTAGCACCCCCTAACAGCCCATTTCCAGTCCTATACTAGCCCCTCCATCAGCCCATTTCCAGTCCTAGCTCCCTCCCCTCCCAGCCCATTTCCATTCCAAGCCCCCCTCCCCATCAGCTATTTGCAATTCAAGGCCCCCCTTCCACTCAGCCCATTTCCATTCCAAGCCCCCGTCCCCATCAGCTATTTGCAGTTCAAGCCCCCCTTCCACTCAGCCCATTTCCAGCCCTAGCAACACCCCAGCCCATTACCAGTCCTAGCCCCCCATAGCCCATTACCAGTCCTAAGCCCCCCATAGCCCATTACCAGTCTTAAGCCCCCCATCAGCCCACTTCCAGTCCTAACCCCCCCAATCAGCCCATTTCCAGTCCTAGCCCCTCAGCCCAATTCCAGTCCTAACCCCCCCCAATCAGCCCATTTCCAGTCCTAGCCCCACATCAGCCCACCGCCAGTCCTAGCCCCCCACAGCTCATTACCAGTTCTAAACCCCCCCATCAGCCCACTTCCAGTCTTAGCTCCCCCATAACCCATTACCAGTCCTAGCCCCCCCATCAGCCCATAGCCAGTCCTAACCCCCCCATCAGCCCATAGCCAGTCCTAACCCCCCTCCCCCCATCAGCCCAGGTAAATTTAAAAATTTTTTAATGCAGAATGTTGTTTGCGCGGGGCGCCCTGAAACGCAGGGCACTGTGCAAACAACATTCTTGCTCAATGGACAGGCCGGCCTTGCCATCAATATACAACAACATCACACCTTGACCCCTGCCCAGTAAGCTGGATTAAAATAAAAAGAACAGAACTAACAGCTCACAATCTCAAGGACTAATGCCAAAAGCTCTAAAGAATGCAACCATCCATCCGATCATAAAACACTGCTCACTTGACAAGCACAAGCGCTGCCCTAGCTCTTATAGACCAATATTGAATCTCCCATTTTTATCCAAAGTAATATAAAAGTCAGTATAGAGGCAACTACAAGACCACCTAGACACAAACGCTCCGCTTGATCCACACCAATATGGATTCTGACTTTATCATGGTGTGGAAATCCTCCCCACATCCCTATTCGACAAAATCATTCAAGGAATTTAAAACACAAAACAATCCTATGTACTTATATTCCTAGACATAATGTCAGCTTTCAACTCCATAAGCCACAATATTCTAATCAACCGCCTAAGCAACTTAGACTAGGAGGCACTATAATTCAATGGTTTACATCCTACCTCTCTGATCACACACAACAGATCAAATTTGATCATACCCTCTCCAAACCATTCAACCAAATCCAAGAAAACAGTCAAATGCTTCAATGAGGTCTCACACTGGCTCAACTCCATCAACCTAACAATAAGTCTAAAAAAGACCGAAGTCCTGATGATCTCCAGGAACAAAGCATTCTCACCTCCTCAGCAACATCAAAATTTAACGCTGATGAATTTATCAATCTAACTATACCTCATCTCACCCTTGTACCAACTGACCTAGATGAAGCTGTCACAACTTGGCACAAAACAATTAACAATGCAGCTGCTTATAAACAATCCATCAAAAAGAAAAGCTACTCTAGAATAGGAGATGCCCCCTGGTTCAACAGCACCTTAAGACATATGAAGAGAGAATTGAGAAATATTGAATCTAAATGGCGCAAAACCAAATCCATCCCTTATTACAATGCGTATCACAGCCACCTTAAAATGTACAAAGAAGCTTCAGACAGCGCAAAGAAAAATTACCACTCAACCATACTAAACAAATCCATTAATAGACCAAGAGAACTTTTTAGTATCGTCCAAAACTTAACCAATAACTCATATGGGACCAGCAACGATAATATTGATATCTCTGCCCAGACTCTAGCAAACCACTATATGAATAAAGCAAAATCATTTGCATTCACACCAAATCCTCTATCCCTTTCCCACCAACACCAATTTGAAAAATGGTCCGACTTTCACCCTATAACCAAAGACACTATCAAGACTACTATTTCAAACCTGAACACTACGACCTCTCAACTTGATCCATGTCCGGTAAACTGGATCAAGCATACCCTCACTACACTATCCCCCTTTATCCTTCCCATAGTCAACCTGTCGCTGCGCCAAGGATACTTACCACCTTCCCTCAAACATGCACAAATCCGTCCAATAATTAAAAATAACACCCTTGACAAAACATCACCCAACTCCTACAGACCTATCTCTAGTATCCCATTTATGGCTAAACTGATTGAAAAGATCGTCCAAACTCAAACACAAGATCATATAGAAACCTCAGCCCCACTTGATGACCAACAATATGGCTTTCGCCCCTACCATGGTGTAGAAACCCTATTAACAGTACTCCTCGATACATTAATAAGAGGCATTGATAACCCTAAACAAGCTTTCATTCTCCTCTTTCTAGACATCTCTGCAGCGTTTGACAGTGTACACCACGCTCTAATGCTTAACAGACTAGAACAAATAGGAACCCACTCAACTGTACAAAATTGGTTCACCTCATATCTAACTGATCGAACACAAACCGTCCGAACTAACACTGTATTTAGCAAAATTGTACCAAGTTAACAAATGTTCCATGTAAAACAGCTAAATTGTACCTAGTTAACAAATGTTCCATGTAAAACAGACTTGTAAATCTGTTCATTCCTTGTTCAATGTAAACCGCACCTGATCTGTGGAAGGTAGCGGTATATAAGCAACTGTTAAATAAAATAAAATAAATAAATAAATCAAGTAAAAGGTGCCTTTCTAGAGGTCAAAAAGGAAATAAAATACTTGGGAATCCTTTTAGATCAGAATTTTAACATGATAAAACACATTAACATGACCACACGAGCAATCTACAATAAAACAAGAATGATACAAAACCTAAGATCTCTCCTATCAACGACTTCCGCACAATATCACAAGCAATGATTTGCCCTCACTTTGATTTTGGCAACCTTATCCTCCAGGGCCTTGCCAAGCAAACCTTGAATACCATCCAAATGGCACAGAACACTGCTGCGCGCACCATAATGAAAGTAGCCAGGTCAGAACACATTAACACCCATCCTACACCATCTACATTGCTTGCTGGTGACACAGAGAATCAAATACAAGATGCTAATGACCACCTTCAAAGCAGTAAACAGAGCGCCAACATACCTCAATTCTCTAATAATGTGTTTGGTTCTCCCTTCTGCGGGAGCTTAGGCTCTTTTTTGTGTTTCCTAAAGCTGTATATAAAACACAGAAATCAAAAATAAATAAATTAATTAATTTAAAAAAAAACCAGAAATCAGGAATGTGCATAGGTATTCCTCCCCTCAAAGTCAATACTTTGTAGAGCCACCTTTTGCTGCAATTAGAGCTGCAAGTCTCTTAGGGTATGTATTTATTAGCTTAGCACATCTAGTCACTGGGATTTTCACCCATTTCCTCAAGGCAAAACTGCTCCAACTCTCTCCCTCAAGTTAGATGGGTTGCGTTGGTGTACAGCAATCTTCAAGTCATGCCACAGATTCTCAAATGGATTGAGGTCTGGGCTTTGACTAGGCCATTCCAAGACATTTAAATGTTTCCTTTTAAACCACTTCAGAAGTGTAGCTTTAGCAGAATGCTTAGGGTCACTGTCTCGCTGGAAGGTAAACCTTCGTCCCATTCACAAATCTCTGGCAGACAAACAGGTTTTCCCCAAGAACTGCCCTCTATTTAGTGCCATCCATCATTCCTTCAATCCTGACCAGTTTTCCTGTCCCTGCCGATGAAAAGCATTCCCATAGCATGATGCTGCCACCACCATGTTTCACTGTAGGAATGGTGTTCTCGGGATGATGGGAAGTGTTGGGTTTGCCCATACATGGCATTTCCCATGATGGCCATTTTCGTCTCATCTGACCAGAGAACCTTCTTTGATGTGTTTGGGGGGTCCGCCCCATGCTGTTGTGCAAACTCCAAACGTGTTTTCTTATTTCTTTCTTTGAGCAATGGCTTTTTTCTGGCCACTCTTCCATAAAGCCCCGCTCTGTGGGGTGTTCGGCTTAAAGTGGACCTATAGACACTCCCACCTCTGCTGTGGATCTTTGCAGCTCCTTCAGTGTTATCCTTGGTGTCTTTGGGACATCTCTGATTAATGCCCTCCTTGCCTGGTCTGTGAGTTTTAGTGGGTGGCCTTCTCTTGTCATGTTTGTAGTGGTGCCATATTCTTTCCATTTTGTTATAATGGATTTAATGGTGCTCCGTGGGCTACTCAGAATTTGGGATTTTTTTTTTTTTTTTTTATAACCCAACCCTGGTTTATACTTCTCCAGAACTATGTCTCTGACCTGTTTGGAGTGCTCCTTGATCTTCATGTTGCTTGCTTAGTGGTGCTGCAGAGTCAAGGGTCTTTCATAACAGGTATACTTATACAGTCATCATGTGACAGATCATGCGACACCGATTGCACCCATGTGGACCCTAATCAACTAATTCTGTGTCTTCTGGAGGTTAATGGGTTGGACCAGATCTTATTCAAGAGTTTCATAGCAAAAAAGATGAATTCATACACACAACTTTTCAGCTTTTACTTTTTTTTTTAAATATATACACAAGGTATTTTATTGTCATTCCACTTCACCAATCTGGACTATATTGTTAGGTCCATTACCTAACATCCAAATGAACTCCATTTTCATTCCAGGTTGTAATGCAACAAAAACCGAGCAGATGAATACTTTCACAAGGCACTGTATGTATCAAAATCTCAGGGGGCATAAGGCTGCAGGTTCACCAAGAGAGCCCAATATCCTTGCACGTGCCCTATTTGTAATACATGCAACACAAACAGTAGGAGCCTGTAAAAGCCAGAATAATGCATTACAAATGCAGGGTTGATTTTGTAAAAGTTGAGGCATAAAATACTGCTGATGTTTTGCATACTTGAGATTGTGTAAGCTATTATTATTTATTTTATCTGGAATTGTTTTAATATGCATTTTTTACAGCTGCATTACATTTTTTACTCTGTATTGAATGGGTTCCCAATGCTTGGAAAGATGGATGAGTCCAAGAAAAGCCATGCTGGGTCAGAATAACGTTCATTGAACCCAGCAACCTTTCTCCAACAGTATCCAGTCCAAGTCACAAGTACCCTTTAGATCTCAAAAAGGAGATACATTTCTCATAGTTCATTTCCAGGGATGAGCAATGATTCTCCCAAGTCTACCTGGCTAATAATCTTTATGGACTTTTTCTCCAGAAGTTGTCCAAACCTCTTTGGAATCCTGCTAGGTTGGTCAACTTGACCACGTCCTCCAGCAACATATTCCACAGCTCAATTATGTGCTGTGTGAAAATGAACTTTCTACACTTTTCAATCATTAGTTTCATGGAGTGTTTGATAGGTTAAACAACCATTCCCTATTTAACCATTCCATCCCACTCATAATTTTATAAATGTCTATCATATTCCCCCTCTCAGCTGTGTTTCCTCAAAGCCCTAGACTGTTTAGCCTCTCTTTATAAGTAAGGTCTTCTATTGCTGAACTTTAGCTAGTTGCTCTATATGCTTTTTAGGATGGGGCACCCAGAACTGCATGCAGTACGCAGGGTATGGTCGCACCAGGGACTTAATAGTACACAGAGGCATAATGATATTATTTTTCTCATTTTTGTCCTCCAAACCTTTTTGAATAATTCCTAATATTCTATTTTCCTTTTCTTTTCTTTTTTTTTTTTTTTTAGCAACCACAATACATCGCGCTGAATATTTCAATGTATTATCCACAAATGCAATTGGGATTAATTTTTCCATATGTTCATCACTTTACACTTGTCCACATTAAATTTCATCTGCTATTTAAATTCCAGTCTCCTAGTCTTACAAGATCCTTCTGCAAATCTTCACAAGCCTCACATTAAAGTTAAAAGATGATTCAGAAGGTGATGCAGGTAAACAGCCATCATAATTCTGTATTTTTAGAACGGATCCTCCTAAACCAGGGGTTCTCAACTCAGTCCTCAGGACATACCTCGACAATTAGGTTTTCATGATAACCACAAAGAATATGCATGAGAGAGATTTGCATGCAGCCCCACTCGCACTGCTTTTTGGGACTTCATTACCATGCATCCGATTCTTAAATTCCTTAGCATGCCATCTAAGCAATCCATGCATGCTCTTCCATCCCAGGATGATTTTCCTCTGTCCTTACGGCAACAGTGCATGCATACTCCATGGAGCAGCAACATATCCACACTTGCTAGGCTAGCAATATATCTGCTCTTATCTACAAATTGAGGCCATACGTGCCATCATTTGCTGTATTTCCTGGGGGGATGTGTACCATGCCATGTGGTTGGCTTACCTGTGGCTGCAGCCACCTCCTCCCTGAGGCACTGGATGAGCTCAGGCCTCTGACGCCGCATGGTCTGACCCTGCATATGCTACCTCACATACCTGTCTTTCACCTCTGGACTCTATAGCGCTGTCTCCGTTCTGCAGCTGCTCTCTTACTGCCCCTTCCAAATGCCCTCAATGCCCCTACTCCTTGGGACCAAAGTTCTCACGGCCAGGTCTCTAACCTGCAGGCACACAGGTTAGCTGAGCTCACCCACTCCTGTGGCCTGGGCTCATTGCTGCCTCTTCTGATGGTGTGTTGGCTCTCCTCTGGTGATTTAGGGTCTTGCAGCCAATCTGGGCGCCATGCTGATCCCCTTGGCATGTTTTAAGGCACTGTAGAAGATCTGGGTGCTGTGCTGGTATCCTTGCCATTTTACTCCTCTGAAAGTGCTTCCACCAATTATGAAGCTCCCCACTATTTTGAGGTGTTCATTGTGCTCTTTGTACCGCTTTGCCCTTCCGTTGGTGATTTCTGGTACACATCTTGCCACTGTCTGTATTCTTTGCCCCTCTTCTGGTGCTCTTGTGACAATCTTGGTGGCTTGGAGTTATGTTACAGATGCCCGACATCAAGTATCAAGCAGGTTTGATTGAACAAAATGGCAAGCCTCATAGTTCCACTATAAAATAGCTTCCACCAAAGACTTTAATGGGAACAAATGGGATGAGCATACAAATGCTTTGGCTCTCAAAGACTAACCACATGGGAATATCCTGACAAACAAAAACAGGCCTGAAAATCTTTCAGCATTGATATATACAATTCCTATCTTCCACCATGGTGGTTTTTAGGTCAATGATCTTGTTAAGTTGCATATAGACTAGGCGATCCGAACATGCAATACAACATGCAACAAAACTCAAGCTTAAAGGGACGCAGAGCGTGCACAAAGCATGCATTCTCGGAAATGGTCTGCACATACTGTGATCCACCTAGTTCACGAGCGTGCTGTTGTCGGTGCAACCATAACTTCTCAAGAAGCAAGGCACTTTCTTCCTTCCAGTTGTCCATGTCTGCAAGCACGCACTAATCAGAGGCGTTCTTAACAGCATCCCAATTGACAATGAGCCCGCCGTTGTGTTCACGGCAAAAACTTACAATGTTCAGATCCAACCGAGCATGAAGCAAACGTGCAGGATGCACGTGCCATTCATAAACATGTCCCAACTATACAAAAACATTCCAGGCTAGATCGCGTTGCATCTAGTCTATATGCACCTTTAGACAACCTACAAGCGTTTGCATACATGATGTTCCAAATGTCTTATCTATCTCCCTTTCTTCTTTGCATTCCTTCGCCTTCACTCTGGCAACTGAAGGTCTATATGGCCTACCTTCTATTATTATGCAGTTAAATTAGGGCTTTAATTCTCTAAAGATGACATATTTTTTCCATATCCCTTTTTCTTTCCAATGCACAGGGCTGGCCCGACTATCAAACCAGCTAGGCGATCGACTAGGGTAGAAGCTTCTGGGGGGAGGCAAAGGCCAAAGCATGCAACACTAAACAATAGATTCTGACAGCCAAGGGGAGGGTTTGCGGGCGGGCGGGCCCTGCCAATGCAGGATAATCCCTCATTACTATCTGACATGATCACCTGTTCCTCATAACACAAGATGTGCAGAAGCTACAAGCGCTATAAAGAAAAACTGGGCAATATTATACTTAGAACAGAAGAAGCTGTGAAATACCTTCTCTGAGGAACCCCGCTTTTTATTTAGTCATTTTACTGCACACTTCCGAGTAGTGTTCAAAGTGGGTTATAAACACAATATGAAACAATAAAACATGAACAGAAGTCGATACAAAAATCTATTGAACTCTCCATGCTACTCCCACCCGTCACTTCCACTTGACTTGCCCAAAAAGCCATGGGAGATTTTTACCCTTCTCCTAAACATTAGGTAATTTTTCTCCAGTGCTCCTGGCCACCACCAGTTGCTTCTGTATCGCTCCCTCGCGTTAAAATCCAGAGGTAAGATGGACCGGCGCTGTCTAGAATCCACCATCCGTCTTACCGAGCGTGACTCCAGCGCTACGACCAACACAGGAACCGAATCCCCGGAACAGCAGACTGGGCAGGCAGCCGCGAGCCATGCTACGCGCACTAACTTAAGGGCGGGAAGGGCGCGCGCCTAGCTGGGTCTCTGTGACCGCACAGCGGAGCCACTGAACGTCAGGCTCCGCCCCTAAGATGACGTAAGAGCAGGAGCGCGTCAGGGAGGCCAGAGCTGCTTCTCTCTCCCCGGACGCTAGTCGGCGGTTGTGTGCGGTGCGCACTGCAGTGTCGCGCGGAGCCGATGGTCGCCGTTCACTTCTGTAGGTTAAGCAATCCTGCAGCAGGCTGCCCCAAGGATAGCTTTACAGCCGCGAGGCCCTCCCCTACCTACCCCTGTGGTCCAACATCTTCCCCTCCCTGCCCACCGCTGAGCCAGTTTTTATGCCTGTGTACAAAGCATACATAAAGTGCATTACTATATTTTAATTTTTAAAATGACACACATGATTGTTCTTAAAAGCATACGTAGCATATTGGGAAATTCAAGTGCCCAATCAATGGAAACTGGAGTGTCCTTAAAAGAGAAAGTTAATGCCCAATCTATTTATAATGCCCTGCATATAAAGAAACTGACACAAAAGAGGAAACTACTACTACTTGGGGATTCCATCATCAACACGTCGAGCTCTTACGCTGGCCCCTCGGTGTTTAAAATCTCTTATGCTGCAGGCAAGCTTGATCAAAGGATTCCCAGAAATAACCAGAGGATATCTACTGTACCCCATACTGTGCACTGTGCATACCATCACACGAAGGAGAACCAACTAAGGGTGAGTCATTACTACTGCCCCACTCAACATTCCACCACTCTCAGATGCTTTACTCCTTCCAGCCCAGTATCATCCACGAAACCTCTGTGCTGTTAAAATAAGCTTACAAGCTAACGACCATTCTGCAGAAAGGTACATCACCTCGATCATTCCCTTCTACCTGAGTAGTTCACTAAACTCTCTCTACTATCCAATTCTTGGATACAACGTGCAAAGATCCAAAACATGGCTGCCCTCCACACCCTTTTCCACATTATTATTTGCATCACACTACTATTATCCATCTTAAATCAGATCTCATGTCTTACTGTATCTTTCAGCTTTATCCCTATTATTCACCGAAATGGCATTCAAGGATCAAGATGTTCTCCACAAAGGATAAGAAGCAGAGACCAGTCCCCACTTATCCTCATCTCTCTTATTGACCCGACCATCCCAGAATAACCTTCTAAAACAGCACAATCCCCTGAGATGCTTTCTCATCAATGTACACTGCAAGAAACAAGATCCAAATTCTGACTGTCTAACAGACCATGACTTGGATCTCATGTGCTTACTAACTGAATCTTGGCTCTCAGAAACAGACACTATCCTTGTTAACCAATTAACCAATCCAAATTATGACATGTTCAACTGCCCGAGAGTCTATCGTAGAGGAGGCAGTGTATTCATACTTGCAGAAAAGAACCTATTGTTTAACACGTTTCTCACAACAAGCACAGATGAAATGGATATTATTGCAATCACCAATAAGCAGATGGCATTATGCCTCACCTACAGATCTCCCACAGCAAATAACGGTGAACTTGCAGCGCTCCTTGAATTGGTCTGTACCCACACAAATCCTAATTGCCATTTGACTCTCATGGGTGACCTAAACCTATCCTCTTTCGCACAGAAGCAAGCCAAAAACTTTTACAGATGCGATGGAGTACTTAAACGTCACTCAAATAATATGCAGTCCCACGCATAATAAAGGTAATACCCTTGGTCTCATCATCGTCCCTTCTCAGCTCCTTGAAAGATCCACCCTTTCCAGCACACAAATTATACAAGTCTCATGGTCTGACCACTATACCATCTCTTTTCAACTCCCCCATTTGGGGCACATTCTCTCTTTCTGTGCCTAGCATATGGAATGCACTGGCTGGAAATATTATAGCCACTACTGATCTTGTAGACTTCCGAAAGCTACTGAAAACATGTTTAAAGAACATTTCGGAGATATAACTTAACCGCCCATACCACCAACATGAACTGAGAACTATACTGCAGAATCTTGACTGCCAAATACTACCTAACTTCCAGTCCTGTCCCTCCCCCTCCCTATCCTTTATCCATTATAAGCCCACTTAAGTCCCAACATGCTGTTTATAACGTTCACATGTTTCCATCTGAAGTTGTTAAGTTTTATTATGTTTAATTGTGTTATATTTAAATCGTGTTCTCTGGAAAGTTATGTTAAATGTAAACCGTCTCAATTTTTGGAAAAGCGATATATAAGCCTTTCAAATAAATAAATAAATATTAATTACCTGTACTGCCTCCTCTACTGGCTTTCTTTTGAAATTGAAACTGCACAAGGCTAGCAAATCTCCCAAAAGTTCTAACTTCAGGAGGAATCTGGCAGAGGGGGTAGAAGATAAGGAGCACTACTTATCCGATTCCTCTTGCCGGCTGGGGTGAGAATGGTGATATTCCATGGGTGTGGGGGGAAGCAAAGACAAGTACTGATGCCAGCAGGGATAGGACAGTTGAGGCTCCTGAAGGAATCTTTATACATGGCTCCACGTCTCCCACAAGTCATTCTTCCCCTTTGATGAACTGAAGAAGTTTACTCAATATTTATTTATTTATTTATTTATTTATTTATTTAACAAGTTTTTTATACCGCCTTTTCCTTCAATCAAAGCGGTCACAAGAAATACAAGGTATAAACAAGGGAAACAAACAGTATAGACATGACAACATATGGTAATGTAGGAAAAATAACAAGGGAATATTGGGAATGCTCAAGTAGCCATGATACTTATAGCAAGCGGTGGTCTATCAAATATAATAAATTAAATAAAAAAATGACAGAGCTAGCACCTATGTGTTGAGCTTTCCAGCTCAGTTAGAAAAGACCTGCCCCTACTGAGGCTATAGCACCATTAGCTTCTTTCATCTACAGGGCCAGTCCATCACTAGGTGGACTAGCTGGTTGTCTAGGGTGGCACGGCACCATAAACCCTCCATGATATTTGAAAGCAGTACCTTTGTGCCGTCACTTTAGCACCCTTGGTAGGCCATGCATTTCTCCAGCTGCAGCTTCCTGTTGGAAGGGGCAGGCAGGAGTGGCATGTCATGAGTATGCCCATGCTCTCAGTTGGGCGGTCTCAGTTAATGTCTTTTTCGGTCCTTTATGTATCCTCTCACTAGTGATCTCACCTGTAGGTGTCAAATAGTTGGGCATTCCCTCTTTTTCCTTGCAGAGGGTGTGAACTTTCTTGCAGAAGCCCCTGGGCCAAAACGAGAGCCTAAAAGAAAACTTTAACTTTTGTGCCCTGCTCAGTACGGTACATGTTGCATTGCAATTTACAGTATTCCTAAGGTATACATGACTAAGAAACTCTAATCTGAAAAAGCTAAAAATGTAAACATAAAAATGCAGAAAAAACACCCAAAAGAGGACAAAGAATCAGGCAAAAATGACCAGACATTAGAGCAACAGAAACATCACAAAACAGCTAGACATCAGGCCATCTTCTAGGACATATTGCAGTTCCTGGAAGGAAACCTTTCAAGAGCCCATAGTAGTTTTCTGAAAACCAACAGGTCAGGAGCTAGTCTATGTTACATGGTAGGGAATTCCACAGGCGGGAGTTGATACTGAGAAGGCTCTCTTCCTACTTCTTGTAAGGGGCAGTTCTTCAGGCGTTGGCATGATTGGTCAGGCTTGTAGCAGAGACGGAAGGCATCAGGGGTGATTTTCTAGAACAAAATGTGCCAGGTCAGGGATAGGGGTGGGAGTGGGGGTGGCCATGTTATGGGATAATGGGCAGAGTGGGGGAGTCACTAAACTTCAATTCCCCCCCCCCCCCATATACCCCCTTGTCTTGTTTCCCCTCAGGTTCAACGTTTTTGCTGTTTATGGTTTATTAGGACTTGCTATAACTGCCTTCAAAGATCAGAGTGGTTTACAATATAAAAATCATTTAAAAAAAAGGGAGAAAAGAACTCCAAATGAAAAAGCAAAGCAGATAGAGGACAAGATTAGATGAGACACACAGATACACAAATATACTCCCAGGAACAAATGTGGGAATGACTAGGATTCAATATTAAAGGCCTGTCAGAAAAGGTGTTGCTTCCTTCCTCATTCTCTTCTTCCTCTGGGCAGCAGAGTGTACTTGCTCACAGAACTGCGATGCCCCACCTCTTCCCAAGTGCAGCAGAGGTGCACAGCTCCTGAGGCTGTGACCTTCTGACCTTGTCTTCACCACTGCAGAGGAGGGACACTTGTTCTAGGGACTGCAATGGCCTGAGTTTTTCTTCCCTTCTGCAGCGAGGATCCTTTTGATCCAAGGGACATAATCAACAGAGCTGCTGCAAGAGTCCACTGGTCCCTGGCTTCTTCTTCCGGTCTCTGCTAAGGTGTAGGGGCAGTGGGTAAACGAGCTTGGGCAGCAATTCAACAATTCACCCTTTGTGTCACCATGAGCACCTGCAGTAGCCAAAACGGTTCCAGGTCAGCATCCCAGCCTAACCCAGCACAAAATCACCATTATTTGGAAGAGTGAGACAATGGCCAAGGAAGAGCTTTAAGCAGGGCCGGCCCGTCCATTGAGCAAGAATGTTTTTTGCACAGGGCCCTGCGTTTCAGGGGGCCCCACGCAAAGAACATTCTGCTTTTTTTCAAAATTAAGTAAAAAAAGAAAAGCTGGCTGCTACCGCTGCCGCTGCCGCCGTGGCAGCGGCAAAATGGAGTGTCCCGCGGGGCCCCCTCTGCCCGGCTGAGCTCTCCCTCTGCGATGGCTGAGCCCCTCTGTGCCGGCTTTCAGATACGCGAAGGGAGAGTGTCTCCCTCGCGTCTCTGTTAAGCCTGCAGGGGCAGATGGGAAATTCTGAAATATCTGAAAGCCGGCACAGAGGGGCTCAGCCGTCACAGAGAGAGGGAGGGAGGGACTCAGCCGGGCAGAGGGGGCCCCGCAGGACACTCCATTCTGCCGCTGCCGCGGCGGTAGCAACAGCAGTAGCAGCCAGCTTTTTTTTTTTTTTTAATGTTCCTTGAACCGATGAGAGGGGGGGTTAGGACTGGTAATGGGCTATGGAGGGGGTTAGGACTTGACGAGGTGGGCTGTGGGTTGATGGGGGGGTTAGGACTGGTAATGGGCTATTGGGGGCTAGGACTGGAAATGGGCTGGGGGGGTTAAGACTGGAGGTGGGCTGATGGGGTTAGGACTGGTAATGGGCTGTGGGCTGTTGGGGGGGTTAGGACTGGTAATGGGCTGTGGGCTGATGGGGGCTGTCTGGTAATGGGCTATGGGGGGTTAGGACTGATAATGGGCTATGGGGGGGGGCTAGGACAGGAAATGGGCTGATGGGGAGGGGTTAGGACTGGTAATGGGCTGTGGACTGATGGGGGCTGTCTGGTAATGGGCTATGGGGGGGTTAGGACTGATAATGGGCTATGGGGGGCTAGGACAGGAAATGTGCTGATGGGGAGGGGTTAGGACTTGAGGTGGGCTGATGGGGTTAGGACTGGTAATGGGCTGTGGGCTGTTGGGGGGGTTAGAACTGGAAATGGGCTATGGGGGGGTTAAGACTGGTAATGGGCTTTGGGCTGATGGGGGCTGTCTGGTAATGGGCTATGGGGTGGTTAGGACTGATAATTGGCTATGGGGGGGCTAGGACAGGAAATGGGCTGATGGGGAGGGGTTAGGACATGAGGTGGGCTGATTGGGTTAGGATTGGTAATGGGCTGTGGGCTGATGGGGGGGTTAGGACTGGCAATGGGCTATGGGGGGCTGACTGGAAATGGGCTGATGGGGGGTTAGGACTGGTAATGGGTTATAGGGGGGCTTAAACTGAAAATGGGGTGATGGGTTAGGACTGGAAGTGGGTTGATGGGGGGGCTAGGACTGGTATTGGGTTGGGGGGTTGCTAGGACTGGAAATGGGCTGATGGGGGGCTAGGACTGGAAATGGGCTGATGCAGGGACTAGAAGGGAATGGATGCTGGGTGAGGCTGGAACTAGAAGGGAGTTGATGTTGGGGGAGGATTAGAATGGGATGGGGCTGGGAGAGTAAAATGGAGAGGGGAAAAATATTTTGTGTGGGAGGGATGAAAAATCTACAATTGGCCGGGTATTGGGAGAGTAAGTGGGGATTGAGGATGGAGGGGTAAAATTTGAGTGGATTAAATAGGAATGAGGAAAGAGCAAAAGGAGAAAGATTAGTATGTTAAAGCAGATGTAGAGAGAGAATGGAAAAAAAACTAGGAGAGAAGAAAGGACAAATGGACAGCAGATGATGGAGAGTTAGCAGAAGATACAAAGAAACCAGAAGAAAGTGGCTGGAGTAATTGCAGCTGAAAAAAAATGCACAAAAGGTAGAAAAATATCTATTTATTTTGAATTTATTAATTGGAATATGTCAGCTCTGGTAAATGTGCATCATTAATGTCTGCGCTTTGTTTAGTACAAGAGCAAATTAATGTATAGTTTTATTTCTACAGTGTTGTACATTCCAAGTTTGGCTTTTGGGATTCCCAGTTTAATTATTGTCGTCCTGTTTCTAAATTGTGATTCCTTGTTTGGTGATGGTTTATGTTCTGTTCATGTGTAACTGAGCTGAGGTATTCTGTTTATATAATTCCTATTTGACATTGCCACTTGTTCTCTTTCCCCAGTAGGTCATGTATTGGTATTCTCTGAAATGTATTGGTTTAATATTTGCATGTTTCCTTTTGATAGGTAGGGTATGGTGCTTTGTGAGTCCTGGTAGTGCTGTTAGGATACGGCGGGTTTGCTATGGGTTCTAAATGGACAGTGTTTGTAGTAGTTCCTAATGTGTCTGGCGGTTGGCACTGGATTATAGTAATGTAGAAATCTTTTAGTCTTTCTTTATTCATACACTCATTAAGAGGCATGTTTACTAAAAGTTAGTATATGGTAACATTATGCAAATATTTATGCAAATGAGGCCCCTTATGCAAATGAGGCCCCGCACCGAGTCTCCGCACATGGCCCCGCACCCCCCTTGGGCCGCCCCTGGCTTTAAGAGTTTCGAAATAGATGATTTAGCATTACTTGGCATTAGGACTTTCTCTGGGTCTCATTGAAATTTTGAATACTACAAGGAGGTCACAGATTTTCTTCTTTTATTCTTTTCAACCTAAAAGAAGATAGAAAGAATTATATACAGTAATTATATGAAAGGAGTTGAACGTCCCTGTCTGTCTGTCAGTCTGGGGCCAAAGTAACTCTGAAAATTTAGCAGGATAGGATGAAATTGGCATGTGGAAAAATTATAAAAATAAACATCAGGGTGGCAAATGGGCCACATCAGACTGGGGAATCTAGAGAAATAATCCCCTCAAAAAATGGGCCAATGGATTTCTATGGGACAAGGAGTTCCAGCTTCTGTAACATAGAAACTTACATACAGTGGAACACAACACTTAGGGAATTCCTCCTTTCAAATTCCCTTTTCCTGTTCTCTTTCCTCCCAACCCTCCAAACTGCCCCCATCCCCAAAAACTATCCTCCTCCCTTCAACTTTCCACCACCCGCAAACTGCCCTACCTCCAAAGGTTATGTTTCTGCAACTGCCCCACCATCCCGTAAACAACACCACCCAAAAATTATCTTACACAACTGTCCCACCACCCTGACAACTGCCCCATGCTGAAACTGCCCCACCCCCAAAATATACCCTCCAACTGCCCCACCACCTCTAAAACTACCCCAACCACAAAAAAACACTCTTGCAACTACCCTACTTCCAAAAACTACCTCCCCCACAACTATTCCACCACCCTGCAAACTACCCCCTATAAAACACTACCCCACAACTGCTCTACTATCACACAAACTGCTCCCACCCCAAAAAATACCCCCACAAATATGAATGCAATATAGCAAATTGTAAATAAGCATAAATAAATTGCCCCACCTGAAAACTACCCTCACCTCCAAAAACTACCTAGCAATTGTCCCACCATCCTGCAAACTGCCCCCACCTCCAGTAAGTACTTCCCGCTCAACTGCCCCACTGCCCTACAAACTGCCCTCACCCCCAAAAATGCCCTTTCTTCAAATGCTCCATCACCCTCACAAACTATCCCACTCCTAAAACAGTCCCCCAACTGCTCCACGCTGCAAAATGTTCCTTCTCCCAGATGCTACCCCCTACAGCTGCATCATCATCCTACAAACTGCCCCATCCCCCAAACACTACATTATTCTCTTTAATTGACCCACCATACTTAGCTACCCGTACAGACACAACGCATGCACAGAAGACACAGAATATGCCAAAGAGATCTATACACACACAAACACCACACTACAACACACACAGGATTACAAATAATTCCCTAGCTGTGATTTACTGCATTTAGGTTATTAAGATGTATATTTCATTTTCTTTGTAGTTTTTTTCTGTTGTGAAACCTATGAACTGAATTGTACTGCATTCTGATTGGCTGCACTATGTGCCAACTATATGTACTGCCGTGGTCAAGGTTACATTAAGGCTTTGACAAACTAGGAACATACTTTGAGTCCAAAGTTTTGGGGGGGACGGGCGCCGTCAGATGTGCTCTAGAGGTTAGGATTGACAACTGTCCTGCTATTTTCATGATTCTACTGACTCAACGACACTTAACAAAACTGATTTTTACATTAATGTCTAGAAGACAGAAGGATGGATAACACGTCTGGACATTTTCCAGGGTTTAAAACCTTTATCTGCAGATCTCCAATCCTCCCATCCATGTGAGTGAGGCTGCACAATGTAACTAGCAGCGAAGACTGTGAGTAGGATCCAACCAATGGGAAGGCTGTGGGAGCAGGGCACTGGAAGATAGCTAGTCACAGAAAAGAAGCTGAGCTGGGGAAGTTGCTGTGGCTGTTCAAGTGCAGTTCATATATGTGCTGGGAGGTGGAAAATAAATTAAGCCCTTCTCTTCACCCCCACCCCCCAACAAAAAAAGCCCCAATCATCTCTGTGGTAAAAGCAATTCCAAGAGCTGCAGCATACAAATATTAATTCACAGTAACAATTAGTGATTACAAAATCGCACCTGTCAAACAGACATCCCCTCCGATCTCCTCTCCTCTCCCAATCACAGACACGAGAGAGCCAACACAGATACAAACACACATACACATACTAACATGTGGAGGGGTAGCCTAGTGGTTAGAGCAACTGCCTAATACCCAGAAGATCAAGGGTTTGATTCCCACTGGCACTCCTTGTGACCTTGGGCAAGTCACTTACCCCTTGAAAGAAAAGGCCTGGCAATCTGCTTCCGGTGATACATTGACTTGACAGCACAAAAAAAAAAAATAGGATGTTAGCCACAAACCTGGCTGCTGAGTTTTGAACCACTTGGATTTTTTGTCTTGGTACATGTCGGTACCAATGACATAGGAAAATGTGGTAGGGAGGTTCTGGAGGCTAAATTTAGGCTTTTAGGTAGGAAGTTGAAATCCAGAACTTCCAGGGTAGCGTTCTCCGAAATGCTTCCCATTCCACGTGCAGGACCCAAAAGGCAGGCAGAGCTCCGGAGTCTCAATGCGTGGATGAGACAATGGTGCAGAGATGAGGGTTTTGGATTTGTTAGGAACTGGGGAACATTCTGGGGAAACAAGGGGCTCTTCCGAAGGGATGGGCTTCACCTTAACCGGGATGGAACCAGGCTGCTGGCATTAACCTTTAAAAAGGAGATAGAGCAGCTTTTAAGCTAGATAATAGGGGAAAGCCGACAGTCGCCCAAGAGCGGATGGTTCGGAAGAATGTATCCTTGAAGGATACTACCAAAAGCAGAGAGGTTCCACAAAAGAGTAAAGTAGCCCAAATGCCCTCGAGTATGGAGCAGACAGAGCTTAAAGATCCCAAATTAATATGAATAAAATACAGTCTCTAAAATGCTTGTATGCAAATGCTAGAAGTCTAAAAAATAAGATGGGAGAGTTAGAATATATAGCACTAAATGAGAGGATAGATATGATTGGAATATCAGAGACATGGTGGAAGGAGGACAACCAGTGGGACACTGTGATACCTGGGTACAAACTATATCGTAATGATAGAGCTGATCAAATTGGTGGAGGGGTTGCGCTCTATGTTAGAGAGGGCATTGAGTCAGAAAGGATTAAAGTTTTGCAGGAAACAAAATTTGCTGTAGAATCTCTATGGATTGAAATTCCATGTAAAAAGGGGAAGGCAATGGCAGTGGGAGTGTACTATCGACGACCTGGCCAGAATGAACAAATGGATGATGAAATGCTCAAAGAAATCAAGGAAGCTAACAAAAGTTAAAGCGCAGTAATAATAATGGGTGATTTCAATTACCCCGGTATCGACTGGGTCAGTGTCACGGCAGGACATACTAGGGAGATAAAGTTCCTAGATGACATAAATGACCTCTTCTTGGAGCAGCTAGTTCATGAACCAACCAGAGGGGAAGCCATATTAGACCTAGTCCTTAGTGGAACACCAGATCTAGTGCAAGAGATAAGGGTGTTGGGGCCACTTGTCAATAGTGATCACAGCATGATTGCCTTTGATTTAATTAGTGGAGGAGCGATAGTACGGAAATCCACAGTACTACCTTTTAACTTTCGAAAGGGAGACTATGATAAAATGAGGAAAATAGTTAAGAAAAAACTAAAAGGAGCAGTTGCAAAGGTTAAAAGACTTACATCAAGCTTGGGTGTTGTTGAAAAATACTATCTTGGAAGCCCAGACCAGCTGTATTCCACGCTTTAAGAAAAGTGGAAGGAAGTCCAAAAAACTGCCAGCATGGTTTAAAGGTGAGGTTAGAGAGGCTGTTGTTGCCAAAAAAGCAACTTTCAAAAAATGGAAAAAAGAGCCAAACGACGAAACCTGGAAACAGCACAAGCACTGGCAAGTCAAATGCAAGGTATTGATAAAGCAGGCAAAGGGAGAATTTGAGAAGAAGTTTGCTGCAGAAGCAAAAACGCGAAAAATAAGATTTTTTCAAGTACATTCATAGCAAAAAACCTGTGAGAGAGTCAGTTGGTCCATTAGATGATAGAGGAGTTAAAGGGGCACTAAGAGGTGACAAGGCGATAGCAGAGAGACTGAATGAATTCTTTGCTTCGGTCTTTACTGAGGAAGATGTAGGGATGTTACCCATGACTGAAGTGGTACTTAAAGGTGTGGAAGAATTGAAGGAAATATCGATACATCGGGAAGATGTATTACAACTATTAGATAAACTGAAGAGTAGCAAATCACCTGGGCCGGATGGTATACATCCAAGGGTGTTGAAAGAACTGAAATATGAGATTGCAGACCTGCTATTAGTAATCTGTGAACTCTCATTAAAATCATCTCTAATACCTGAAGATTGGAGGATCGCCAATGTAACACCAATTTTTAAAAAGGGTTCCAGGGGTGATCCGGGAAACTACAGACCGGTGAGCCTGACGTCAGTACCAGGAAAAATGGTAGAAACCATCATAAAGAATAAAATTACTCAGCATGTAGATAGTCATGGCCTAATGGGAGACAGCCAACATGGCTTTAGACAAAGAAGATCTTGTCTTACTAATCTGTTATGTTTTTTTGAAAATGTGAATAAACAGGTGGACAAAGGTGAGTCGGTTGATATAGTGTATCTGGACTTTCAGAAAGCCTTTGACAAGGTCCCTCATCAGAGACTTTTGGCAAAACTAAAGAGTCATGGGATAGGAGGCAGTGTACTACTGTGGATCAAGAACTGGGTAAAAGATAGAACGCAGAGGGTTGGGCTAAATGGCCTATTTTCCCAATGGAGAAAGGTGAATCTGTGCTGGGTCCGCTGCTTTTTGACATATTCATAAATGACCTGGAAAGTGGAATAACGAGTGAGGTTATCAAATTTGCAGATGACACAAAACTATTTAAAGTTGTTAAAACCCAAGAGGATTGTGGAAAATTGCAAGAGGATCTTGATAAATTAGAAGACTGGGCATCAAAATGGCAGATGAAATTTAATGTGGACAAGTGCAAAGTTATGCACCTAGGGAAGAATAACCCAAACTATGGTTAAACATTGCAAGGTTCCACATTAGGAACCACCACCCAGGAAAAAGATTTAGGTGTCATTGTGGATAACATGTTAAAACCCTCGGCCAAGTGTGCAGCGGCGGCCAAGAGAGCAAATAGAATGCTAGGTATCATAAGGAAAGGAATGGGAAACAAGCGAAAGATATTATAATGCCTCTATATCGTTCCTTGGTGAGACCGCACCTTGAATATTGTGTGCAATTCTGGTCGCCGTATCTTAAAAAGGATATAGAGTTATTAGAAAAGGTTCAGAGAAGAGCCACCAAAATGGTAAAGGGGATGGAAGGATACTCCTATGAAGAAAGGCTAAAAAGGTTAGGGCTCTTTAACCTGGAAAAGAGACGGCTGAGGGGAGATATGATAGAAGTCTATAAATTAATGAACAGAGTGGAACGGGTAAACGTAGATCGATTGTTTACGTTATCAGAATATAGAAAGACTAGAGGACATGCAATGAAGCTACAGGGTAAACTATTTAAGACTAATAAAAGAAAATATTTTTTCACTCAACGTGTAATCAAACTCTGGAATTTGTTACCGGAGGATGTAGTAAAGGCTGTTAGTGTAGCTGGGTTTAAAAAAGGTTTGGACAAGTTCCTGGAGGAAAGGTCCATAAACCATTATTAAGAAGGGACCCAGGATATCAATGCTTGACCCAGTACAAGCATTGCGGAACCTGTGTCTTTTGGGGAAACTGCTAGGTACGTATGACCTAGATTGGCCACTGTTGGAAACAGGATTCTGGGCTTGATGGACCTTGGTCTGACCCAGTATGGCATATCTTATGTTCTTATGTCCATGCATGTTCAGACACATGCATGTGAACATTCAGGCATACCAATGTAATAATGCACTAAAATACACATGCACAAACACACAAACGTGCACATACATACAGACATACCAGCCCATAAAGATACACACACACACAAAACAGATAAACACTGAAAACGGAGATATACATACACACACAGACAGAAAAAGTATAGACCCAAGACACACGCAAATACAGTGCAATGCAGCTACAAACAGATATGTGTGCACACACACACAGTGTGTGCACACACACACACACACAAAGGAGATGGAAAGGATTTCATGGGCTATGCTTTCTCATTTCGTAGTTTTTAATATTTTTTGTGCCCAGCAGTTTCTTCTTCCTTCTTGGGCATCTAGCCTATTTGAAATCAGCTTCTGTTGAGCTTGGATAACATGAACCATTAGGGATGTGCATTCTTTTGAAACAACATTTCCCAAGCTCTTTCATGTTGATTTTAACCCAAAATGACAGGGAAAACAAAATTTCAGGGTTTTCACTGTATCATCAATAGTGCTTACTATTTCTCAAATAGTGTGCTCTGTTGCACAATGGTACACCCTATTGCTCAATAGTGTATACTGTATTATTCTTCAGTAGTACACCTATTGATAAACAGTGCACATTATTGAGCAATAGGGTGCACTAATGCAATGGAGTCGCTATTTAAGCAATAGGGTACACTCAAGAAATTAAAGAAACATTTTTGGCCTATAAGCCATCTAAGCTTATTTTAGACCCCCATTTTCCATTTGATGTAGCCCAGTCATTGCAGAAAGAATCATCAAACTCTAATCATAGGCCCTACTCCAGCCAGTAGGTAATTCCTCCCCCACCTAGGAGCTGTGAATGCTGCTTCCCTAGTTTGGGGAGCAAAAGCCTGGCTGGGAATGAAACACAGGCTTTCTCCATTCCAACACAAGACTGGCTACTGAGCCATCAGGCCAGCTTGCACTATATTGGTACAAAACATGGAGATTGTGAGCCCTGAATGTACGCCACTTTGACTTGTAGAAAAGCGGTATATAAGCCTAGCTAAAGAAATATTGCTGGAAGCTAAAAATAAAATAAAATAAAAGCCAATCCTCCTAGGAATCTGATTACAGGATTCCAGTCATGAGGAACTGATGACCCGTAAGGTAAAGTCATGGCATCTTTTTAATTTTTAACAGAATTTTAGTTTTGTTGTGGTTACCAGATAGCAACTTGCAAAATATATGTAATAAGACTTTTCTTTCATTGCATCTTGTATTCATAGTTTCCCTTCCATCCACTGGTGTTCTTGATAAATAACACAATCCAAGGTGAGTTTCTGAATAACTTTTATTATATGTTTTAAATATAAACATGATTCTTATTATGAGGAAGCAGATAGCTTTGTTCTTTTAGAAAAATAAGTTCCTCTTTTAATTTAGAAGCTGTTGGGAAAAAAAACAAGGAAGACTTTTAAATCAAAGAAAGCAGCTGCAAGTTTGGAGGAATATTTTGGAGGGATGTGGGAATTGGATTTACTTCATTATTTATTTTTATTTATATTCTCTTATATACCGCGCTGTTCTACATCAGTGTGGTTTACATTGAACAAACTGAAATTACTTTGAACAGGGCATTATAACTTGGAGATAACTATTTTACAGGGAACATGGGCTATTCTCAGAAGTTCAAAATAAGCTACATGCAGGTATTTTCTTGCCCCTCCCCTCAAGTTTACATTGTATCTGAGACAATACAGTAATAAGCAGACTTGCTCAAGATCACAAGGAGTAGCAATGAGATTTGAACCTGGCTTTTGTTGGCAGCCCATTATGTTTAACCATTAGACTCCTCCATACATTTGTTAAGGTGTTAAGTCATAGGTTAATGTGTACTAAATCAACTTAATGTGTATTAGCCTATAATTTGATGCATGAACAATTGATTTCCATGTATCAAAAGCTATATTGTGGATTAAAAACTTATTATCACAAATGAATAAAGCAAACCAAAAAATGAATGGAAACTGAGGAAAAAAGTTGCATTTTCTGAAAGTGAACACAATTTTTTGCCTATGTACATCCCTAATATTTTCCTCTGTGATAGTTGAGTCAGCCATCACAGAAATGACATTAATGGGTTTTTTTTTAGTTTACTATTTTCTATTTTTATATTTTATAGTGGCTCCTGATCAGCATGCTGATATGAGAAACATTTGAACAGAAACACTTTCCAAATGCACAATTGATCTCTCACTTTCAACAAGTTCTACCCGGAAATAAAGAAGCCTAGTTTCTGAGATAGGTAGGTTAAAAATGATTCTGTTTAGATTATGGGAGGGTGTGTTGGTTTTTATAACTTAATCTTTTATCAAAACAAAAATGTAATTGCTGGTCTACATTCAAGACATGATACAAAGTCTAATCCCTAGGGCTTTATCAAAACCATTAAGGTCATCAAACATTTTAGATGAAATATCCATAAATTATCCATAAATATAAGAACAGTTACACCAATGTGGCCAACTGAAACATCATATAAAATGTCTCTAAAGTTGGAAATAAAGTAATAATCATACTCTAGCATTCAGATAATACAAAGAGGTAGAGGCGACCAGACAAAATTTATATCAGGAGAAACAAAGGGGATTGAAGAGTGGTTCAGCTGGCAGAGGTTCAAACAGAGGAACATATTGCATGGGGAAATATTAATTTTGCTTTTTCTAAGTTGATAACTATGCTTATAAGATGGAGTCCAACTGTCAGCCAAGCACATTCACCTTGCTCAGCACACAAGAAATGCACACACAAATTAAGTTTTCCTTCCTTTTCAACAAATGCATTTAGTTCAGAATGGGAGACTTTCGGAGATGTCTTTGCAATGACTGGGCTAAGTGAGCTGGGTAAAATACCCCTGCAAAGCTGAGAATAAAGGCTGATGGCACTGGATCCTACTCTTGGTTCCGAATGAGCTGGAAGTATAGAGAAATGACAAGAAACTAGTATTATTTTCCTTAGATCTCTTTTTTCTTCTTGCTTTGGTTTTAGATACAGGCCTTAGGAAAACAATTTTGAATCTCTCTTTTTCTTTGCTCTATCAAAGACAGCACAGCAGATGTGGTTTTGTTTCAGGTATTAGGACATTTTAGCTTTCCTCCCGGACTGCTGATTTTTTTTTATTGATTTTATGTCTGATTCCCAACCTGTGGACCGTTTGATAAATGCAGAGAACATTTTCCTTTCATTGGGGATTTCAAGAAATATGGTTCTGGCATAATAAGCATCTAAGCAATCATACAAGAGTCACTTCTCGAAATTTTCATGACCTGTGCTGTTTCATAGATTTTAACATGCAAACGTATTTAGATGTTTCTTACATTTGCCAATAATTACTAATACAAAATTTAAAAATAATGATAAAGCCCTCTTCATAAAATGTATGAATGGCATTTTTTTTTCTAATTAAGGGCCTGAGTCATTGAGGACTTTCACCTATTCTGCTAGGAAAATAGTTTTGTGAGTCAACTGTGCTGACAGCGAAAAAGAAAGACGGCTTTTTTTATACATTAAACTGTTTTATCTGGACAGAGGAGAGGTAATAGATGACTCTCCAATAACTTAGATTAGTTTATTCAGATATGTGATATATCACCTTAAAATAAGATGGTTTACTTAATCCCAATAAAGCGTAACAGCCAAAGAATACGAGACAAAAACAAAAGGAACAAATGCAAAGCAATAAACACTAAAAGGTCACAAAGAGTGCTTGAGGAAAAAAAAAGTTTAGAGTTTGGCCTTAAATCTAATCCTGGAAGTCTCTGCCCGAAGGGAAAGAGGCAGAGAATTTCACAGAATTGGAGCCAAATATGAGAAAGTGGACCATTGGATTACTTATAAGAACATAAGATATGTCATACTGGGTCAGACCAAGGTCCATCAAGCCCAGTATCCTGTTTCCAACAGTGGCCAATCTAGGTCATACGTACCTAGCAGTTTCCCCAAAAGACACAGGTTCCACAATGCTTGTACTGGGTCAAGCATCGATATCCTGGGTCCCTTCTTATGGTTTATGGACCTTTCCTCCAGGAACTTGTCCAAACCTTTTTTTAAACCCAGCTACACTAACAGCCTTTACTACATCCTCCGGTAACAAATTCCAGAGTTTGATTACACGTTGAGTGAAAAAATATTTTCTTTTATTAGTCTTAAATAGTTTACCCTGTAGCTTCATTGCATGTCCCCTAGTCTTTCTATATTCTGATAACGTAAACAATCGAACTACGTTTACCCGTTCCACTCCATTCATTAATTTATAGACTTCTATCATATCTCCCCTCAGCCATCTCTTTTCCAGGTTAAAGAGCCCTAACCTTTTTAGCCGTTCTTCATAGGAGTATCCTTCCATCCCCTTTACCATTTTGGTGGCTCTTCTCTGAACCTTTTCTAATAACGCTATATCCTTTTTAAGATACGGCGACCAAAATTGCACACAATATTCAAGGTGCGGTCTCAACATGGAACGATATAGAGGCATTATAATATCTTTTGTTTTATTTTCCATTCCTTTCCTTTCCTTATGATACCTAGCATTCCATTTGTTCTCTTGGCTGCCGCCGCACACTGGGCCGAGGGTTTTAACATGTTATCCACAATTACGCCTAAATCTTTTTCCTGGGTGGTGGTTCCTAATGTGGAACCTTGCATCTTATAACCATAGTTTGGGTTGTTCTTCCCTAGGTGCATAACTTTGCACTTGTCCACATTAAATTTCATCTGCCATTTTGATGCCCAATCTTCCAATTTATCAAGATCCTCTTGCAATTTTCCACAATCCTCTTGGGTTTTAACAACATTAAATAGTTTTGTGTCAAATGCAAATTTGATAACCTCACTCATTATTCCCTTTTCCAGGTCATTTATGAATATGTCAAAAAGCAGCGGAGCCAGCACAGATCCCTGGGGTACTCCACTATTCACCTTTCTCCATTGGGAAAATTGGCCATTTAGCCCTACCCTCTGCTTTCTATCTTTTAACTAGTTCCTGATCCACAATAGTACACTGCCTCCTATCCCATGACTCTTTAGTTTTGCCAAAGGTCTCTGATGAGGGACCTTATCAAATGCTTTCTGAAAGTTCAGATACACTATATCAACCGACTCACCTTTGTTCACCTGTTTATTCACACCTTCAAAAAAACATAACAGATTAGTAAGACAAGATCTTCCTTGTCTAAAGCCATGTTGGCTGTCTCCCATTAGGCCATGACTATCTACATGCTGAGTAATTTTGTTCTTTATGATGGTTTCTACCAGTTTTCCCGGTACTGACGTCAGGCTCACCGGTCTGTAGTTTCCCGGATCACCCCTGGAACCCTTTTTAAAAATTGGCTTTACATTGGCGATCCTCCAATCTTCAGGTATTACAGATGATTTTAATAATAGATCACAGATTACTAATAGCAGGTCTGCAATCTCATATTTCAGTTCTTTCAACACCCTTGGATGTATACCATCCGGCCCAGGTGATTTGCTACTCTTCAGTTTATCTAATAGTTGTTATACATCTTCCCGATGTATCGATATTTCCTTCAATTCTTCCACACCTTTAAATACTACTTCTGTCATGGGTAACATCCCTACATCTTCCTCAGTAAAGACCGAAGCAAATAATTCATTCAGTCTCTCCGCTATCGCCTTATCGCCTCTTAGTGCCCCTTTAACCCCTCTATCATCTAATGGCCCAACTGACTCTCTCACAGGTTTTTTGCTATGAATGTACTTGAAAACACACAATCTGCTAAATATGATCTGAACCAAGGCAAGAAATCAGCAATACATGAGCAGCCGTATTGAAAGTAAAGGAAAGGCCAAAGCGAAATTATAACTGCAATCCTACCAACATCCAAAGCACACCATACTTCATTTAACAGGCACAACAAAAGAATTTCAGGGCTGTGCCTTGAATGAAAACCAGCCTGCCTAGGGTGCAGGACATTCTTATTGTCAGAAATGTACAAAGTTGTCCATATGCTATTGTAGCCCCCCCTCCAAGCAAGCAGCAGCAGCAGCAGGAGAAGGAGTCAACAAATTCTATGATTGGAGAATTCTGTGAGTGATGGCTGGCAACTTGAATTGAATCCTGAAGGACACCGGAGTCAATACCGGGCTGCTAAAAGAGAAGAAGCATGGTCGTACTTACAAGCACAGTTTTTAACAGCTGTATTTTGTAACAACATCAAAGCGGGATAATTTCCAAACCATTGTGGAGGTAATTGTTGTTAAGTGCCGTCGAATCGGTGTAGACTCATGGTGACCCTCTGTTGATAGAGTGGCATCCATAGCTGCTGTTATTGTCAATCCATTTCATTACATAAGAACATAAGAACATAAGATATGCCATACTGGGTCAGACCAAGGTCCATCAAGCCCAGTATTCTGTTTCCAACAGTGGCCAATCTAGGAGATACGTACCTAGCAGTTTCCCCAAGGGACACAGGTTCCACAATGCTTGTATTGGTTCAAGCATTGATATCCTGGGTCCCTTCTTAATAATGGTTTATGGACCTTTCCTCCAGGAACTTGTCCAAACCTTTTTTAAACCCAGCTACACTAACAGCCTTTACTACATCCTCCGGTAACAAATTCCAGAGTTTGATTACACGTTGAGTGAAAAAATATTTTCTTTTATTAGTCTTAAATAGTTTACCCTGTAGCTTCATTGCATGTCCCCTAGTCTTTCTATATTCTGATAAGGTAAACAATCGATCTACGTTTACCCGTTCCACTCCGTTCATTAATTTATAGACTTCTATCATATCTCCCCTCAGCCGTCTCTTTTCCAGGTTAAAGAGCCCCAACCTTTTTAGCCTTTCTTCATAGGAGTAGCCTTCCATCCCCTTTACCATTTTGGTGGCTCTTCTCTGAACCTTTTCTAAAATTGCTATATCCTTTTTAAGATATGGCGACCAGAATTGCACACAATATTCAAGGTGCGGTCTCACCATGGAACGATATAGAGGCATTATAATATCTTTTGTTTTATTTTCCATTCCTTTCCTTATCATACCTAGCATTCTATTTGCTCTCTTGGCCGCCGCTGCACACTGGGCCGAGGGTTTTAACATGGTATCCACAAGGACGCCTAAATCTTTTTCTTGGGTGGTGGTTCCTAATGTGGAACCTTGCATCGTGTAACCATAGTTTGGGTTGTTCTTCCCTAGGTGCATAACCTTGCACTTCTCCACATTAAATTTCATCTGCCATTTTGATGCCCAGTCTTCCAATTTATCAAGATCCTCTTGCAATTTTCCACAATCCTCCTGGGTTTTAACAACTTTAAATAGTTTTGTGTCATCAGCAAATTTGATAACCTCACTCGTTATTCCACTTTCCAGGTCATTTATGAATATGTCAAAAAGCAGCGGACCCAGCACAGATCCCTGGGGTACACCACTATTCACCTTTCTCCATTGGGAAAATTGGCCATTTAGCCCTACCCTCTGCTTTCTATCTTTTAACCAGTTCCTGATCCACAGTAGTACACTGCCTCCTATCCCATGACTCTTTAGTTTTGCCAAAAGTCTCTCATGAGGGACCTTGTCAAAGGCTTTCTGAAAGTCCAGATACACATTGTTGGCCTTCCTCTTTTGCGTTGACCTTCAGCCTTGCTAAGCATGATATTTTTCTCTAAACGATCTCTCTCTTTGCATGTTGCGTCAAAAGTATGAAATCTGAAATCTTGTCATCTGAGCTTCTAAAGAAACTTTGGTTTGATCTCTAGTACTGACTGGTTTGTTCTTCGGGCAGTCCATGATATACAGTACACAGTATTCTTCACCAGCACCATAATTCAAAGGCATCAGTTTTCTTCTGTCTATCTTTTTCACTGTCCAAGTTTCGCATCCATAAGATGTTATTGAAAATACCATGGCTTAGACAAGTCAAATCTTTGTATGGAAAGAGACATCTGTACTCTTGAGAATCTTGTGTAGGTCCTTCATAACCATTCTGCCAAGAGCTATGCGTCGTCGGATGTCTTGACTACTTGTCATTTCTTTATTGATTTTTGATTCAAGCAGGTTAAAGTTGTCCACTATTTCAATTTCTTCTCAATCAACAATGAAGTTATTGATTTTGCCAGTTGTCAGGATCTTTGTCTTCTTTATGTTTAGGAATAGGCCCAATGAGCAGGGACTGTCTTTTTGCTTATATTTCTGTACAGCGCTGCGTGCGTAGCGCTATATAAATGCTAAATAGTAGTAGTAGTAATTTAAGACTATGTTCCTTGATCTTGAGAAGCAAATGTTTCAGATCGTCTTCACTTTCAGCCAGTGTTGTGGTATCATCAGCATAGCGAAGGTTGTTGATGAATCTTCCACCAATCTTCACACCTCAGTTGTCTTCATACGGTCATGCTTCTCTGAAGATTTGCTCTGCATATAAATTAAACAGGTAGGGGGAATGTATGCAGTCTTGTCGAACACCTTTGCTGATTTTAAACCATTATGTTTTCCTTGTTCTGTTTGAACTGTTGCTTCTTGATCAATGTAAAGGTTGTGCAAGAGAACTATTAGGTGTTCTGGAGGTAATTACAGTAATCAATATGGTTTAATAGGAGTGCAAAAAGCAACACATGAAGTTCCTGGGCCCTAAAGTCTAGGAAAGGCTTAAGAGAGCAAATCAAACATGGAGCAAAAAAGAGGATTTGTCTTAGCTGTGAGCAGATCCTCAAAAGTCAAATGAAAATTAATGTGAGCTCCAAGTATCGTAATACATTTGTACAAAAGAATTAAAGCATCCTGAATCTTTGGAGCAAGCTGGGGAAACTGGTGGTGCCTGTGACAACCAAATGGCCTCTATCTTGGCAGGGTTGAATTACAAGACATTTGAGGCTGGCTAGCCTGCTATAGGACCCAAGCATTTATGAAGCTCAAAGAGATTAGGAGATGAAAAATCAACATAAGCTACTAAAAGAATGTCATCAGCATAATAATAGCCGCTGAAACCAGGCTCTCTATCAACATCCTAGAGGTTAAAAAGCACTGGTCCCAGGACATAGCTGAGGAACATTATAGTGCAGCTGATACTTAGCAGAGGCAAGGGGTCGAAATGATACCATAAAACACACAATCTGCTAAATATGATCTGAACCAAGGCAAGAAATCAGCAATACATGATCAGCCATATTGAAAGTAAAGGAAAGGCCAAAGGGAAATGATAACAGCAATCCTACCAACATCCAAAGCACACCATACTTCATTTAACAGGCACAACAAAAGAATTTCAGGGCTGTGCCTTGAATGGAAACCAGCCTGCCTAGGGTGCAGGACATTCTTATTGTCAGAAATTTACAAAGTTGTCCATATGCTATTGTAGCCTCCCTCCCTGAGGAGAGATATAGATAGACTCCTACAGTAACGCTGATGATATGTAAGTGTAATCAAACTGGCCAAGTTTTGATTGCTCAAAGTCTGGTACTCACTCAGGTGAGTGCTTACAGAGTTACTAAACTCCTTTTATTCCACTGTTAGGTAAAGAAGGAAAGAGGAAAATAAACTGAAAAACCTCAAAGCCAATGAGATGTTACATAATATGTATTATAGTAAGGCAGCGGAATTTAATCAAGGAATTCAACAAGACAACAGAATTTTCTGTTAAATGTATTACATTCCTACATAAATTATTAAACAGGGTCTTTAAAATTGAGCACTCAACAATTCCAAAATCTAATTAAAAATCCAGAATAAATATTGTATTCTTACTCTATTGCACAAATGGCATAAAAAAGTATAACCCATCCAAAATATTATTTTTGTCTCACAGTAACCTCCTTCTTTCCTCCAGAAGGTAATAACTCAGACTTGTGCATTCAGTATCAACTCTTGTTTGACTATTAAAATTACCAGGATTTTAAAATACTATTCTCTTCTGTGTAGAGTCCAGTAAGCATGTTATTCAGGTAAGTCCTATTGTTTCTTAAATCGGCTTTTAAACTTTTTCTCTAAATGTACTTGTACAATTCCTGCTAAGGAATTATTTTTTTCCCCTTTTCAGAAGCTTTAAACTTCTCACCTTCTAACAGATAAGTTTAATTTTTCCAGAATTCCTAATGTTCCCTCTGTATGTGTGTTATTTGAGCTCAAATAAATGTTTTTTCTCTTTATGTAGGGTGCACCTGTAACTCTTCCAGCTCTCTTTCTTGCGAAGGGGCCCTGGATTCTGGATCCCTCAGTTGCTGGCTTGAAGCCTCCTTGATTCCTCAGGATTGCAGGTCCTCCTTGGTTTCGTGGTTCTCCAGGTGTCCCTCCTCAAAGCTGGATCGTACTCCCTAGCTATACAAAATCAATAAAGGAAAACCCTGTCTTCCCTATACAATTTGGGCAAAACTGCCTTTCTTTAGAAGAAAGGTGATTAGGGTTTTATCTCTTTTCAAGAAACTGTAACACTTTTCCTAACTAATTTTAACAAAAGGAAAATTAAAGCTCCCTGTCTTTCCCTGCTTCTTCAGGCATATTCACTTCAATCACCTCACTCACAGATCTGGCTGCAGCCTTACCAAACACTCATTCAGCAATCACATCAGCACAACTTCAGCCACTGTCAGCAAGTGATTATGTTGCTTTAAAAATTCAAAAAAAACTTCTTTTCCAAGCTTCTGAAGTGACAGTTTCACTCAGTCAAACACAAAACTCAGCAGTGATCTAAAGCTCTGCATTCCGCTTTGTTTAAACCCAGTCCAGCAGCTCAGTCACAACTGAGGTTTAAAATTTTCCTTTCAGAGACTTGTCCGTTACCATGGTCAGAATTACTCTAATTCTGGGAGTTTCATTTTTTTCCCCTCTTTTCTAATCCAAGAGGATATTCCCCATAAAGTCCTCTCATCCACTCGTAAGAGCTTGCAGTCCATTTTAAAATTCCATGTCTCTAAATATATGTAACTTCTCCTGTTTTCTGACAGGAATACAGAGAATTTAATCTCTTAATAAATACTCTCTTCTCAAATCATCTCTCAACCTGGCAGCGGATCTTCTCTCGGAGTACACACACTCCAAAGTACAAAAGTGTCACTAAATTCAGTTCTTGCAAAACTAAACCACCCTTTCTCATTCAGCTGTGGCCAGTTAAACCTTTTCCTTTATTCAACTTTCCTTAAAATTGTTTCCTTCACTGCTCCCTCCCTCAGCACTCTCACACAGATCCTTCTCTCTTCAGCCCCAACTGCCAGTTTCTGTGCCAAGCACCTGGGTTCTGTGGGCAGCAACAGAAGTTCTCATCCACTGCTGAACCCCAAAACAGTCCCAGAGACTATCTATAGAATAGCCAAATCCAACAAACTGACACAGAAAAGCACTATTGTTCACCTAATTAGTGGTTTTAATCCATTTCTGTGCTGTTTCCTTAAAAACATAAGCAGTCAGCTAAAAGGATATTAAACTGCTTCACAGAAATGTACTTTCCCGCCTGAAATACGTTAGAGCTCTCCAATGTTTTTTTGTTTATATCCTCAGGGAAGGAAAAAACATACTCTGGCTGCTTTGAGCAGCCCCGAAGCAGCATTAAACCACCAGAGCCACATAAAAAAATACAAGCTACCCTAGGCAGCCCAGTAGCCTTCTCTAGCCCCTCCTGGCACCTACCAAGGTATTTTTTTTCTTTGAATGTAACCCTTGGGTTATACTATCTTCTTCAGGAACTTTGTTACAAAAAGAAAATTGGATATGGGGCAAAAGTAGAGATTAGCTTTTAAATAGAGAAAAACTCTTGGAGGCCAATATTCAAAAAAAGCTGAACTCCTAACTTTAGGAGCCTAAATTTGTGCCCTATTTTTAACCAACTTTGGATCCTGAGTTTTTAGCTGAAAATTACCTGAATTTAGGAGTCTAAAAGTTATCCTTCTAAATTTAGAATTGCCATGTATTTGCTTAGATTTAGGAGTCTACTGCTGAACATCAGTGTTATTGCCTATCTTTTTCCTCACCCTCAAGCCACCCCATTCCAACCCATTATTTAGACTCCTAAATTTAAGATCCTAGTGAAAATAAAATAAATTTAGATTGTTAGCCTTAGTACAGGGCTCAACAAATCCTGAGAAGGAAGCTGCCATGGTGCCTAAAAAATGTAATCTGATGCCTGTGATTTTATATCCCCCAAATCACTGGAGGGTCACAGGCCTTGGTGATATGTGAAACAAAGAGGCAATTGCTTCTTTATTACACCTATCAAGTGGAGCCATCATACTGCTTAGGGAAGGGAAACTGTGCAGAAACATCTTAAAGGACTAATTTATTAAACTCTCTTTACCCATGGACACAGAATAGAGAAACAGCTTTAATAAATCAGTTTCTAAAAGAGTTGTGGCTGATCTCGGAGGGTTTTTCTTTCCCTCGCTCAAACTTCACTGGGGGTAGTGTGGATATGGGTCTCAACTGCTGGTTCATTAGCTTTTGGGCTGGTTCCTAGATTTAGCAAGGATTTGTCAAGAATTTGTCAAGGCCTGCCCTAGTACATTGTCAAAGAAGCCAGTTTAGGATCCTAGACTCTTTGAATATCAGCTTCTTAATGAATAAGGCCTTATCACTGATCTGACCCAGGCTAAAGACAGTAAAAGTTAAATTCCAGTTTTGTTGTGGCCACACTTGATACAAACTTAGATTGTGAGCTCCCTGAGGTAAAGATGACTTAGGGTTAGTGGGGGGAGGTTCCTGGGGAGAGGGAGTACTGAGGGGAAGGTGGATTGAACAGGTGAGGTGAGAGTAAGGTTACCAGATATTTGGAGAGCAAATCTGGGACACTTGGGCAGAACTGAGCTGGGCTGCATGAAGCAGTGTCCTCCCTATTCGGGTGCCTTTTATCCAAATATTTTGAAATGACCAGTCTAGGTAACATGCAGTAATTTCAAAAGTTTAGAAAAGACAGTAGCAGCCTTTCCAAGTTATAAGGGCACACACCTACACAGATACTTAAACTTTATTTTATACATAGATAAATATTCTATATATTTTTACAATTCCTCATCTTGGATCAGAAAGAAGCTAATTTTGCATCTTCTCCTGTCAGGACTGAGAAGACTACAGTAGAAGGGTATACAGGAGAAGCAATGTCGTTTCCCTCTATCCCTACTGAAATCAGGGACAGAAGGTGTTTATAATCATGGGATCAGGGGGACAATCCCCAAAAATCAGGGACATCTGATAACCTTAGGGGAGAGGCAATAGAGAACTGAACCAAGGAGCTAGGGGTGAAGGAGGAGAGAAAGGACTGGGGATTGAGAAGACACACTTTACAAAGAGAACATCTTCGGAAACGTTGTGTATTCCATGGACTATGTCTTTCAAGCCTTAGGAGTGAATGTCCTGTGCACATACAACACTGTGAAATTTGCAGTCTCTCAAGTCCTGTCATTTATTTACACATTCTTCTACTAAAACTATAATACCTGGAGACAGCATTTCATTTTCCCATGTACTGCTCGCCATAAACCTTATGAGCTGAAATTCAGACTGCAAGCTCAGTTGGGAAGGGACTTCAGAGCTATAAGGATTACTTTGTCCAATCTTGCATAGAACAGCATACTCAGAGCAACCTAAAGAAAACAATTTTTGGTTTAGAGTGGCTCGGTGAGAAACCTGGAACTGTCCACGTCAGGAGTTTGAGTGGATTCACCAAAGCCATATTGACTTGTCCCTGGGAGACTATTTTCCATGTGGTAGCGAGAGCTTTTTTGCCATGTACTGACTTCACTGTTTTCACTTTTTTTTTTTTAAATTTAATCTTTATTGAGTTAATAATTAACAATCAGGATAAACTCTTGTACAGAAAAAGGGAACCTTCCAAAGAAAAAGAAAATAATTGAAACAATTACAGTAAATAAATCAATAAGTCCCTACAATTCCACATGATAAAGGGGGGAATGGGAAGGAAAACAGGAGGAATTTTCAGCCTCATAGAACGAAAATGTAAGAAAAAGGAAAAAGAGGGCTGCATGTGCCGAACCAGGGCTAGATGCTAGTTCCTATACACGGTTAAGCCACCACCGTATTTAGAGCTGGCCCAGATGTCAATGAGCGTTTGGCGTTGACAAAGGCAGTCAGTCCTGACATTTGAAAGAATATATAGCGTGCAGATTGAAAGGAAATCAAACATTTACATGGGCATTTTAAATGAAATGTAGCACCGGTCTGTAATATGCCGGGTTTCAATACAAAAAACTGTTTCCGCTGTCTTTGTGTCTCTCTTGCCAAATCTGGAAAAATTGAAATAACACAGCCACAAAAGAGAGACGTTCTACTTTTTGAAAAACATCTTGAGTATCCATTCCTGATCCACCACCAGGGCACAAGTAACCAAAAGTGTTGCAGGCAGATACGTATTAACATCAGACGATTCAGGATCCATGTCCGAGCCTGAAGAATGACTAATAGTCTCCTTGTTTGCCAAAGGTAGATAATAAGCCCTTGTTATAGGAGGTATCAAATCCTGTTGCACTAAAAGGATTTCTGTTAGATATTATTTAAACATTTCCAACAGTTCTACACAGTGCTACACCCACAGAACGAGGAAAATATAACACTTGTAAATTAGAAGCCCTTGTAGCATTCTCTAACAACTCGAGCTTCAACTTTAAAGCAATATTGTCTTTCACTAAGGTAAGGTTAGCAACAGACACCATGGAAAGCTTCTGAGAATGATCAGTTGTAGAAAGAGATTCCACTGTACTCACGATTGATGCAATCTTCTCAAAATTTTGTTGCAGCTGGGCAGTGAATTTAGTCGTCTTTTTAGAGACCGTGTCTGACAAGAGAACTATACTTCCCATATAGCCTCTAGTATGAACTTCTTGGACCTGGCAGCAATTGGAGTGGAAGCAGACCCAGCAGAACTCAAACCAGCTGCCTGTGTACTCACACCAAAACCACTTGGAGGAGGAGCAAACCAACTGCCTCTAATTTACTGGGGTGCTTCCAGACAAACTGGATGCTAACTCATGAACCAGTTCCGGTTTCTTCCCTTGGATGGCAATCACATCACCCATAACTTGCGTTGGGTGGACCCTCGAGCTTCCAGGCAGTTGTAAAGAACCCCCTGGGTGAGGGCACAGCATCCATGTTTCCGGGGAAAGAGATGACTTGATGTCAAAGAGCATAGCCAAGCCCTTCTTCCTCAGCTCCGCTCCAGCTGACTTCAACCTGGTTGCCACAGTCCCGGATGCTCCCAGAAATTGATCATGGGACCAACAACGGGTGGCTTCAGTTCCAAGGGATACAACTTCACCTTCCCTTTTCTTTTCAGCATAGATGGAGAGAGTTCAGCAGAGTGTCAACCTCATGCAACCATCTTAAAACAATGCCTCTCCCCCTTTTCATTTTTAGTATTTGTTCCATTTGTCAATGTCATTCTTCTTTTTCATAGTGTGTTTCCTGTCACCCACAGGTATAACTTGCATTTAGGGGAGTATTGAAAATCTGATTACTGAATTGCAGTTTGAAATGGCAGGGGGCTAACGGTTTCTTTTTTTATTGGGGAGGAGGGATGGAACTTGGCCTGACAGTTTTCTCCTGCTCCTGTAGGCTTCTGTCTCAACTGAAACTAGCCTCTACAGGAGCCATAATGTTTCATTTATGAGTTTTTCCTCATTTTTAACCCTCTTCCCTCTCACACCTAGCCTAGTCGTCACAGCGACAGTTCTTAGCTGGGGCAATAGATTGCAGCTCCCTATGGAACCCAGTATGTGATACCTAGATCTGGCTACTTGGTGTCACTGTTGTGTCATGGTTAAACTTCCATTTCCTGGAGGCTGTGAAACAACTTCCCCAGCCCTAGTCAGCCCAGAGAACAGAAAATATGGCTGGGAATCAAACCCAAATCTCAAGCATGGCTGCAGGCATCATTGCCACTGAGCCACTGGACTGACTTCTGCATCGTGTTTCTTATGCTTCTGATTAAAGGCTTGGCCATTTCCTCCTACGCCCTTAAGCTTCCAGCTCAACTAGTTCTAGGGCTGGGATCCAGCACTGTACACCTTCTTTCACAACTATTTGAGGATTTGTACCCCAGTTTTGTATACTCTCCCAACTCACTTAGACAAGTCATTGCAAGGACAGCCCTCAACCTGGGACCATGCAGTGGAGCTCCTTACGAAAGCCTGTAATCAGAGGCCTTAAATCTTGCTACTATGTGTCATCCTTATGTGATGACTCTGTCCCTCCAACTCCACATGCTATGAATGCTGTCCCTGGGAAACAGAAGACCTAATATTGATGGAGTTATTATCACCTCTTATTACCATGTACAGGATATCTTTCAGTGCAATGCATTATATAATTCTCACTACCTTTGCTATAGGTGCATTTTTTCCCAGTACAGAAGACTGACCAATGGTACGGTGATTTTTTATGAAAAATGCCAAACAAAGCTCAAGAGGTAAGTAATGAAGACTATTCCCTTTAACAATTAATTTTGATTATATCATGGGCTAATATCCTACATGTATCGCACCATGTTAAAACAGTTATTGCCTAGAAAGAGTCAGCCTTATGCAGATGTTGCTGATACTTCTTCCAAGACATGCTGACAGTGACCTAGTAAAGATACCTGAAGCCAGAATTAAGGATTTTGCAGTTGCAGTGCATGGAAATAAGCGATTAACTGCTCCCCCCCTCCCCCATTTTTGTGGGGATTTGGCACAAGAACAAACTCTTGTATGTCCTACAGACATGGTGCTTTCCTCACACAAGTGCTAACGGATCAATTTTCAAAAGCCCTTATCCGAATAGTAATACCGCTATCCAAATAATACTGCAGAAAGGGATATTTAGCAGCACCATACAGACAGTACCAGGGTAGTTCCTGGACAGAACAGAGGCGGAGCTGGGAATTATCTGTATAATGACACTAGTCAGCACTGCGCTATGGATAACTTAAGGCATGAAAGATCCATCCCAGGGGCTCTCTGGATAGTGGGAGGAATATTGATGCAATATGGATAGTGCTAGCGCCGGTCACCTTAATCAGCTATTCAGTGCCAGCAGCAATCAAGCTGACACCATGACTCAATAATGGTGTTGCCAGATAATCTCAAAATTTCCAGTCCAGTGGAAAGAATAAATAGGGTGATGCAGAGATTGAAAGTATGAATGAATGAGTGCTGACCAGTGGAGAATAGGTGTCACCTCTTTTAATGTATGAGGGATGCAATTGTTCAAAAAAGGTCAACAGAATTGGAGAGAATGAGATCTGATATATATACTCACTACAGGAAGTGCATATTTCTGCAGTGGAGGATGATTGCATCAAAGCTGCTTGGTTGAAGGATAGGATTTACTCTTTTGGAAAAATCAGTAGTGCAGGAGTGGCCATTTTGATTAAGAAAAAATGGCCCCTTAGTGTTGAAAACCTTGGCGAGACAAAGAGGAGAGGGTTTTAGCAGTGGAAGTGTCGGGTTAAAATTTTAAATGTTGTTTGGTTAATATCTATTCTCCCAATAAAGGGCATATACAGTTCCTGATGCATATACTACAAAAGATCAAACATTGGTCTTCTCTGCCATTCAGCAGAGGAACGGAACACATCTAGAGAATGGGATGGGGGAACAATGAAGGAGATGGGAAGTTACTAGATCTAGTAGCAGTCTATTCACTGGTTGATGTCTGGAGGATTAGAAACAAAGGAATATGAGACTATACCTGCTGCATGATACATATTCTTGTATAGATTATTTCCTGATAAGTATGGATCTTTATCAGAAAGTATTGGAGACCACTGTAGATCAAGATCACATGATCTGACCATGCTGCAGTAGGGTGTGTCAATTTTGGAGATATCATAATTTTAAAATGCACTAGTGAAAAAATGGTACAATTTCATGTGGCAACTAGCTTTAAATTTTGTATAATCTGTTATTTACCTGCCTATATGCAAATTACACAAAAATACACAAATTACTGTTGGAAATAGAACCAGTGTCACATAGCAGATGGCTCTAAGGTTTATGAGAATATGGATTTCCAAGCATAATTTGAAAGGAAAAAACCTTAAAAACTTAAGAATGATTGTAGAGTTCTCAGTTGAGGTTTACATGATGAACTGGTTCAATATAAAAATAAATAGCAATTGGACACAAGATCCCAGACATCTCCTTTCCTAGCTGCAACTGTTGAAAGAACAGTGTGAAGAAGTAAGGAAGATAGTCATGCCTACAGTGAGAAGGTCAGCTTGGTATGGTTACAGCGAGTCTGTTCTGCAAGTTATGTTGTGCAGTGAAGAGGAACTGGAGAGAGGAGATGCAGTGGAGAAGATATTGAATATCAAAAGTGAAAGAGATGAGAAGACTCAGCTTGGAGACAACCGTGTTGAGACCCAGGAAAACACCATCCATCAACACTGAGGCAACTACACTCATTCGATACTTGACTGGAGCTCTGGAGTCTCTGAGCCTTCTCTTACCTGTACCATGACAACAGCAGAGATCAAGGTATATCAGAGCAAGCCCATGGTAGTTCCAGTCTGGCCATCACGCATCCAGTCCATAGAAAGGTGTTTAAAAATGACAACTGAGGCTGCTGGTCATGTGTACAATCAGGAGAGGAGGGAACATTATATTGGGGTCAGATGGTCAGCAGGGAGCTTATGAGCCGAAACAGAAGCAAACAAGATATGGCTTCTTTGCTGGATTTTGTTAAATAACATTAAATTAATTGCATAAGTGACATTTTAAAGACAATTATGTGGCCACAGGTGTTGTTCAGACTATTTGTATGTTCAAATAAATATTACTTAATTTCCACATTGATTTGATCTGGTAAGACTCACTTTAAGCAGTTTCTGAAGATAGCTTTAGATTCAGCATGCAAAATTGCATAATTTGGTCACTAGTAGTTTGTAAAGTTTGGAAAAATAAAAATCTACACCTAAAATTGACACACCCTAACGCTGCAGTGAGTTTCAAGTTAACAGGCAGATCAGGTGCCTATGGTGGGAGGAAGATATGGATTATGCACAATGTGGTACTTCTGGATACAACATTTATGAACACGATGGAAATACCTTTGCAAGAATACATAGTCCTGATGTTGGTGGGGAGCTGGGGCTGGATATTGAGTGGGAAGCCCTAAAAGCTTAAGCTAGAGGTAAATTTATAGAATAGGGAGCTAGGGTTAAAAAGAAGAAGGCGATATTAACAACACTGCAAACTGAATTGCAGTTCTGGTCAACATTATTGGCATCCTTGCAGTTCAACCCCTTGATACGAATCTTCTAAAAAACAAGTAGCCTGCGAAATGGCTTTGGACAATATACACATACATATTTGGCAATAAAAGAATCAAATAAAACAAGACTAATTAAAAAGGAAATAGTAGGAAATCATATAAAAATTGGGACATTGCCAGAACATGATTATTATTTACTAATAATGTTTTGTTGGATTGTTTGCCCTGAAAGAATCATCTTTCTCGTGGCAGGTCCTTCCATTTTTTAAATTTTTTTGAAGGCCACCAAGCCTCATAAAAGTATACAAAGGGACAACATAAAAAGTAGACTCCAAGATATATTTAACTGAATGATGAGCTGCTAAGGCTGTGTATTCAGCTTCAGAATCCCTCCGTCTCAATAATCATGTTTGCTTTCAAAATAATACAAAAACTCTTTGTTAAGTTCTTCATTGAGCAGGAATCACTGAGCAGTCCATTTCTTCATTCCTCATATGACTCATTAAAGTGAGATACTCAAGGTGAGCACAGGTAAAAAATTCATTCCAAAATAACATGATGGACACTGTTACTGATCCACTCAGGAATAACGCGCAACACAACGCCGTGTTTCAAGTCCCTGAGTCCTCTTGGTTCTTCCTCAAGCGAACTGATTCTCGCAGTCAGTATTCACCTCTATTTAATAATCCAAACCTCAATGTCCCCAGATCAGGCCATTAGTTAACTATGACATCAGAAAAGAACCACCAGATGTGTTTTTACTCGGCTATTAAGGGAAAAACCTTCCCCATTAAACATACTTCCTACCTATCCTCCCACCTTTATAACAGGTTCCACCAATCAGTCTCAAGATTCAGTCCATAAGGTGTTAAAAAATCCAAGCTTGAAAGGTAATTCTTTCAGGGCAAACAATCCAACAAAAAAATTATTAGTAAATAGTAAGGCCATTATTTTGAAGTGTTCATTAGGGTCCTGCTTAATTTATGGACATATCTGCAGGGGATTAGGTGAGTCTTTTCTTTATAAAGGACATGATTATTGGCACCCTTATAAACAATGCAAATCAATTTGAATAGAAGAACCACATTCCCATTGCAGTAAAATTAGACCCACCTGTGATCTATTGCACGTGACTTGAATCAACCAATGAATGATGGCTCTACTGTTTAAAATGGCCACATTTATTCCCTGTGCCATTTTAACAATGGTGAATACAAGAGAGCTGCCTAAGACTGTCAGAAAAGCCATTATCACCAAACATCAAACTTCAAAGGGCTACAAGGTTATCTCAAAAGACCTTGGGATTCCTGTGTCTTTTGAGATAACCTTGTTTGCAATGTTATTAAGAAATTTTCTGTTCCTGGAACGGTCAAGAACCTCCCAGGATATGGTGGGAAGAGGAAAATGAATCCAAGAAGTCTTCAAAGGTTAGTGTAAACTTTTGGAAAAACACCATGTACAACATCCAAAGAGCTTAAGACTGACCTGGAGTAATCTGGAGTGGTGGCTTCAACCCACACCATATGCCGCACACTAAATAAAGAAGAACTTTATGGGCAAAGGCTAAGGAGGACCTCACTGCTCAAAGACAAACATAAAAAGGCATGCCTGATCTTTGCCTAAACCCACCTTGAGAAACCACAATCCGTCTGGGAAAATATTCTGTGAACAGATGGAACCAAACGAGTTATTTGGCAATGTAGAACAGCAATACATTTACAGGTGAAGAAATGAAGCATATAAGAAAAAAGATACCCTTCCTACAGTTAAATATAGTGGAGGTGCCCTAATGTTGTGGGTCTATTTTGCTGCCTCAGGAACTGGAACCTGGAATGTATTAAAGGAATCATGACGTCAGAGGACTACCGAAGTATGGAGCGAAATGTGCTATCTAGTGTCAGAAAGCTAGGTCTGGGTCGAAAGTCTTAGATCCTCCAACAGGAAGATGACCCAAAACATACATCCAAAAGTACAAAAGAATGGTTAAAAAGAAACAAATAGACTGTTTTAAACTGGCCAGCAATGAGTCCAGATCACAATCCAATTGAGTACCTTTGGAAAGAACTGAAATCTGCCATTGATAAAAGGAATCCTGGAAATGTTCATGAGTTGGAACAAATCGCAGTTCATGAGTGAAAGAAACTACCAGCTAACAGATGTACAAAACTTATAGATGGCTACAAGAAATCCTTGGAGGCCATCATCACTGCCAAGGGTTGTGTAACCAAATATTAGTGAAGGGTGCCATTAATTCCCTTCCTTTCTAAAATTCTCAAAAAATTGGTATTTGCACAACTTTCTCAACATCTTCAGCACACTAATTTTCTGCACCCCTGACAGTCAGGTTTCAGTGCTGGCCATAGCATGGAAACCATCTTACTCTGTACTCAGTAAAGTTCGGGAATCTTGGGATAAGGGTGATATCTCTCTTGCTGTCTCTCTTGATCTTTCCTCTGCCTCTAATCTCGTTAACCACTCTCTTCTTCTTTCACGTCTCTCTTCCACTGAGTTATGTGGGACTGCACTGGTTTGCATCTTTCCTCTCATCGCACTATTTCTACAATTCCTTTCAGGCTACATCCTCCTCCTGTGTTATCTTGGATTCTTCACTCACCTTCGATGAACACATTAGCTCAGTTGTTAAGCAGGTTTTTTTTGCACTTAGGTAACTACATTCTATTCGGTCACTTCTCTATGATTCTTCTCTAGTCACTCTTCTCCTGGCTTTGGTGATTGCACAATTAGACTATATGTGACATCATCTATTCTGGTCTCCTCCACTGTCCATTAAAATATCTACAATCAGTACAAAATACGGCTATCCACCTTCTTCACCACGCTTCTAGTTATGACCATGTATCAGCGCCGTACCTAGCCCTGTACGAACAGAGCAGACACAGGGTACAAAAGATTAGGGGTGCATTTCGAGTTCCCGGCTTCAGCTACCCCCCCCCCCCCATGCTGCCTTCTGTTGCCCCACTGCCGCCACTTTTTCTGTTGTCTTGGCGGCAGCAGCACCAGCAGCAGCGGAGTAAACCTGACCTCAAATTTTAAAAAAAAACATGCGGGTCTTTTTGACTCCATGCTTGCACGCAGGTCTGGTACCTCCGTCCTTCCTCAGATGTAGGTTGCGTCAGACAACGGAGGGACCAGACCAGTCATTCAAGCATGGAGTTGCAAAGACCTGCGTTTGAATGGCTGGTCTGGTCCCTCCCTCCTTTGACGCGAACCTATGTAAGAGGAGAGAGGGATCAGATCTGCGTGCAAACACGTGTTTTTTTGTTTTTGTTTTTTTAAAGTCAGGTCTGCTCTGCTGCTGCTGGCGCCACCACCACCGAGAAAACACAAAATGTGGCGGCAGCAGGGCAAGGGCAGGCAGCCGGCTGGAAATAGAGGTGTGGGTAAAATGGGGAGATGAGGTGCGCCAGATGTGCAAGTCGCACAGGGCGCAATTATGTCTTAGTCCGGCCCTGCCATGTATCTCCCCTTCTTATTAAGTCACCCTGGCTCCCACTTTCTCATCACACAGAATGTAAACTCCTCACTATTATCCTACATTCCGACTCCCTAACTTATCAATCTTCCCATCTTATGCTCTCTCTCTCGTGTCCTCTGATCAGTTCGTGGTAATCGTTTGTGTCTTCCCCTCCATCACAAGTCCACCTTGAGTCCACTCGTCACAATGCATTTTACTTCTTGGGTCCCTGTCTTTGGAACTGTCTCCCTGCTGATCTCTGTCTTGAGCACTCCTATCCTAAGTTCAAATCTGCTTTAAAAACTCATCTCTTCAGCTTGTACATCCGATTCTGCCTCTCCCCCATCTACTCTATTCTCCCTCACCCCATTTCCCCATCTTTCCTATTATTTTAAATAGCATTCTTCTTTCCTTCTATTTATTTTTTTAATGTCATTTTATTTTGTACACTGCTCTGATATCACAAGTGTGCAAAAAAACTTTTTTCGAGAGCTGTTTTGGTTATTCCACGTAATCTTTATGTTTTTTGGTGCACTGAATCCGAAAATGACATCCATTTTGTCATAGGACATCACGTTTCCTGACAATTTAGGTAACTATGTTAAATAAGGCAATACCTCAAAATAAATGAAAATAGACTTATAAAATTAAAGTTTTATTACAATATTTTCATGAAAATCCTTTTTTGAACTGAAATGAGCTCACCTACATACACTAAACTCGATTCTTCTTCCTTGTGAGGCTCCTCTTGGTGCATTTACGCATGTGAGTAGCATCTGGAATGTCTCTCTGAAGCATCCAACAGTAGTCTGCCATCATTGTAATGCTCCATTTTCCCTGGTATCTCCTTTCCATCTCTTTAATGTCTTGGTGGAATCGTTCACCTTGTTCCTCACTCACAGCTCCCAAAATTTCAGGAAAATAGTCAAGGTGGGACTGGAGGAAATGCACTTTCAAACTCATCAGGCAACCTAAAGCTTCAAATGCTTTCAGCATGCGTCCAACGATCTTTTTGTAGTGAGGATCTTTGTTATTGCCTAAAAATTTCTGTACGACTTCTTTAAATGCAATCCACCCTTCTTTTTGAGGATCCGTCATGGTATTGACAAACTCTTGATCAACTATAAGCCTTCTAATGTCTGGTCCGACGAACACACCTTCCTTCAATTTTGCCTCCGACAGGCCTGGAAACTTGGTGACCAAGTATTTGAAGCATTCTCCATCTCTTGGAAGTGATTTTACAAATTGCTTCATCAATCCTAATTTTATGTGGAGAGGTGCTAGAAGAACTTTATGGGAAGGTACCAAAGTTTCTCGGAAGACATTTTTTTCACCGACTGTTAGCACCCTCGGCTGCCAACTCTTCTTGGTCCAGTGATTTGTCGGTCTCGACTGTCCCATAGACACAGAAAACAAGGATATTTGGTATACCCAGCTTGTTGCCCGAGCAGCATGCACAAGACCTTCAAGTCCCCACACACTTGCCAACCATGGTCTTCATATTTAAGTTTACGAAGAACCAATTCCAAGTTCTCGTAGGTTTCCTTCAAGTGTATGGAATGACCTACAGGTATGGAAGCGTAAAAACCGTTGTGGAGTAAAACTGCTTTGAGACTTCTTTTTGAAGAATCTATAAAAAGACGCCATTGCTCTGAATCATATTGGATTTTAAATTGACCCATCAGACCTTCGACATCGATGCAATAAACCAACTTGTCTTCCTGGGCGAAGTAAGGAACGAACTCCTTTTCACGATGTCTGAACCATGAAGATGACACTCCTGGCAACAGTAAATTCCTGCTTTTCAGCCTTGATCCGAGTAACTCAGTGGCATCTTTGGGAAGATTCAAGTCTCTTACCAAATCATTCATCTCCTCCTGAGAAAACAATTTTGATCTTGTATCATCTTCAAAGTCAGAACTTGATTCGTCATCTGGTTCAGGTATGACTTCACCTTCATCTGAGCTAGGTATCTCTTCCAAGGTAGCAGGGGGCTTGGGTACTGGTATATCTGTGCCATGGGGGATGGGACGAATTGCCGAGTGAAGATTGGGCTATGAAATGGAATGCTTCCATTTGGAATTAAACCCTTTCATCGCATGAACAAAAGTAACAGTCGTCACTATGGTTCTTTTGCTCTCGCCATACCATAGGAATCCCATAAAGGAAAGATTTTTTCTTACCCTTGAACCAGTTTCGGAGGTCCTCAACACACCGTTTGCACACTTTATGAGGCGCCCAGACTTTATCTTGATCTCCAATTTTTAGTCCAAAGTATGCAAAATATACTTTTTTCACAAAGTCTGTAATATTCTGCTGTAGCTTCAACACTGTATATTCACCACAGATGAAACAGAAACTGTCTGGCGAATTAATACACTTTCACGGAGCCATAACATAACGGTTGAAGAATGACGAGCTAACACGAATTGCGATGAAAACGTGTGAACAGCCTAGAACCAAGAACCTGATGATGATTCGTGCACAAGTGTGGCATGCAGGAGAGAGCAGCTTTGTGTCTGTACACAAGACGTCACAGTGCTGGCCACGCCCCTCTGCACTGACCGGAGCTGCTGCTATCTGCCCTGTGTCTCCCTCCCACTGGATTCTTCAGGAAAGATTAACCCCTTCTACCTTTAGAAGCACGGACTTAAAACTTGCTTAGCTTATGTATATATTGCTGACCATCAGATTTACAGTGCTATATTTTTTTTTACATAACTCGGACAACCCCTTTAAGGTTTTTTTGGCATTTTATATCTTAAATGCACTTATGTGAATTAATTAATAGTAATTTGAAAAAAAATTGATAAATTTGAAGACAATTTTGCATGTTGTGGCAAATCATGATGTCTAGGAGTTTTTTCAATATTTTATTTGTTTTCAGCACACCAAAATACATGGAAATTAGATGAAAATAATCAAACAGCTTTTTAGTCGCAGACCTGTGTATTTTATGAAGGGCAGTCGGTATATAAACCATAATTCTGTCTAGGTCATATTTTGGGGGTTTTTCTCAGAAATTACTAAGTCTACAGACATCTTTTTTTGTTTGTTGTATACCTTTGAACATACTATTAAAATATTATGTTGACATACAGCTGAAATATTTCCACTTATTTCTCAAGATATTGTGCACAACATACCTGCAAGAATGCCAAAAATGTTGACCACAACTGTACATGACTTAGAAAAGGCCCATAAAAAATTAGACTCTCATGAACTTTGTAATTTACATCTGCTATTGTTGGGGAGTGATTTTTTATTATGTTATCTGTCATTTGTTTGTGACATGTTTGCTTGTATGCCCGTTGTCCTGGAGCGTGGCAGATACAGTGACTAGATGATTTGTCACTGGTGTTAATCATGCTAATTTAACTAGGGCATCCTTCGTTTCCCAATGGGACCCTAAGCCTCCAGTCACATAAACACTGAGGGCTGCCTGTCTAAATGCTTGGTCCATGAGGAATAAGATTTCTTTAGTGACTGACCTTTTATTTTCCCAGCATCTAGATGTGCTGGACATCACTGAAATATGGCTTACTCCTCCTGATGTTGCCTTACTTCATGAACTGCATATGCCTCAATATGACTTATTTCATGTAGGTATGGCTGAAGGACAGGGTTGGGGGAAGGGGTTTATTGTTTGTTCACACTGAATTTAATTTGTCTGTTCCTACTACTTTCACCGCTGGTTTCAGGTGTCCTTTTGGTCTATAATGGCTATTGTGATATTTGTTAAGTTTATATACCATTCCATCATGTGTGTGATGACTTAGAGTGGTTGGCTGCTCTAGATTGTGATTTATGCTCTGTTAGCATTATGGATGATTTAAACCCTTCAATTGAAGAGAGAGATTCCTCTACATTCTTTGAATCTCTTCATTTAAAGTAGTGTATTGACTTCATTACATATATGGTCATATTCTTGATCTAAATTTTTGTCGTGTTACAAGTATCTTTAAATTTCATGGTTCATTGTTTGCTACTTGTGACTTTCCATGGACTGACCACAGGTTAATTGTGTTTTATATTAACGATATCTCCATATGCTCTGAACAGGCCACCTCAAGTTAGGCATGTGGTTCAGACAGTTCTCTCTGTTGAGACCTTTAGGGCAAATTGGGTCTATACTGACTTGTTTCTGGATGTGTTTTCTTTGGTACAGCTACTGGTTACCTGACATTCTGAAATGTCCTGGCTATCCATAATGCATCTTGCTAGGAACACTGTTAAAAGGTCTAATTATGTGCCTTGTTTTTTGAAATGTTGCATGAATATGAAGCGAGAATTGTGGCAGACTGACTGCTTTGGGCACAGGCATTGCTCCTCTAACTCACATTTGTGTTATGTGGCTTTTTATGAGCAGTATAAGCCAAAATTGGAAACTAGCAAGAAGGAATATTTCAGGTTTAGGGTAATGATGTCAGTAACTAAGCCTGCAACCTTATATGCCAATGTAAAATAGTTGCTTCATAGAAAGAAAACACTTGTTGTTAATGACACGTTGATTGCTGATGTTTTAGCACAAGTTTTCTCTAACGTCACTATAGCTTACCGTTGAAAGATCCCAAATCCTTCAAACAGAATAGAGTGGAAAAAGTAAGTGGTGAGAATTATGGAGGGGGAGAAAATGGTAGCGAAAGTGAGAGGCATTTGACAAACTTTGGGCCCCGGGAACTTACTACCCCAAGGAATATTCTTACAATGGGGTTTGAAGGTAATAATGTTGGAAACTGTAAATGCAGAATGTATGAGAGATTTCATGTTCAAATAAGATACTGATTGCTCTAGAAAGATCGGTATGGGAATCTCCCCTCTTAAATCCACAAGTTGTGAGATTTGTTTTGTTATTCACAGGGCTTAATTTGTAGATAAAAAGGAAGTGGAACTGTGGAGGCGGAACTGTGGATGATGCTGTGGGCGGGGCCAGGGCCAGAAATAACATCACACCCAAAACACACATACATATACACACACCCAGCCCCGCTCCCTGGCATGATCATTTTTGACACCTGATGATAGTGGGGAATGAAGAGGCATTCAAATACCTTAGAAATATAAATAATGAACAAGAAACAACATACATATATCCACAGAAATCCCCATGGACACTTGTCAACAATGGGTGCAAAGCAGAACTAGGATAAAGTAGTATGATAGCCATGTTAATCCACTATAATGGTAGTTAAATAAAAGGAAAAACAAAAAGAAAAATAAGGTGATACCTTGGTATTGGACTAACTTTATACAATTGCAGACTAGCTTTGGAATGTTAAAACCTTCTTCCTCGGTTGAGGGCAGTATGAGCAACAGATATGATATCACCATCCACTGCTCATACTGTCCTGACCTGAGGACAGGGCCATACCAAGCGTGAATCGCGCCCTGTACGACTTGCTCATTGGGCACGTGCCCTCCTCCCGCACCTCCATTCAGCCACTTTCTGGACGGTGGCGGGAGAGAAGAAGCGCGCCCAATGTGCAGTTGCGACACTCTAAGCAGATCTGTCCCTCTCTGCTGTAACATCACGTCAAAGGAGGGAGGGACCAGACCTGCTTAGAGCGTCGCGAGAAGGCTTAAGGGGCTCATTTCAGCTGTCTGCCATTGCCTGCCGCCACTGAGAAGAAAAAGTGGCGGCAGCAGGCAACAATAGACAGCTGAAATGCTCCCCTTAAGCCTTTGCGCCCTGTGTGGCCACACTGCTCACACAGGGCTAGGTACAGTCCTGCCTGAGGAAGAAGGTTTTAACATTCAAAAGCTGGTCAACAAATGTATGAAGATAGTCCAATAAAAAGGTGTCACCTTATTTGTTTTGTTTTTCTTTTTATTTAACAAGCAGAAATAGGACATTTCCTGAGAGCTTACCACACACAAAAAAAATCAGATTGCCTTGGTAAGAGGAATATAAACCTTCTCCACTACCAGGACATATTGTGAAGTAATATAAAAACCTACAAAAGTAACTCAGGACCCATACAGCAAATCTACCATACTATAACAGCACTAACTTACACAACATGTCACATAACAAGGCCCTTTTTAGGAAAAAGCAGCACCATCAATATTGCAGTGGGCCCTATTACATCAATACACCTAATGAGACATTGAACAAGCCAAATTACTACAGATCCCTAGATAGAAATATCATGTAATATAACACCTAACCTTGGTCACACACAGACCTTCACTACATACAGAATAAGTAACCACAAACTTAAAATAGAAATATGTAGTCAAAAATTAAATTGAAATCCCATGAAGTTACATTCTGTATGCAATGCAACACCAGAGAAATACAATACAATAAAGCATATCTCCCTGCACACTGTAAACTATAAAGACGGCATATTCTAATCACTACATTAAAAACAAAATAATTTTTTCTACCTTTGTTGACTGGCCATTGTATTTTTCTAGTTGTGTTGGTACCAGTCACTTCTTTCTGCTTTCCTCTGTCTTCTAATTGTCTTTCCAGACTCTCCAATTATCTGCTACTACTTCTCTCGTCTTCTTCATTTCTTCTTATACATCTATCTATGACACTGATCTTTTCCTTTCAGCTTTCTTCCATTTATTTTTCTGCCTTGATTCACTCAGATATCACTTCTCAACTCTCCCTCTTTTTATTGCAACTACCTACAGCTTTTCAGCTTTTCCTTACCTCAGTCCTCCCATTCTCCGTCTTCTTCCCCAGTCCTTTACTAACTCTCTCCTCTCTCCCATCTTCAAGCAGCATCTTCTCTCTTCCTCTCCCATCTTTTGTCCAGTACCTTCTCTCTCTATGCCCCAACCTTCGTCCAGCATCTTCTCCCTCTCCCACCATTTGTCCAGTATCATTTCTCTCTCCCCCTTCATCCAGTATCTCTCCTTGGTCTTTCTACATTCTTTGTTTCCAGTATCCTCCTTTTGTGTCTCTATCACCCCTATGTCCTTATTTTGCCCCAAATCTAGCATCTTCCCTCTGTCTGTATCCCCCTCCTATGTCCAGCATCTCTGTCCTGTTCCCACTTCCCTGTCAGAATTTCCTAGCACTCTACCCATCCAGTATCCAGCTTCCCCTCTTTGTATCCCGATCCCCACCAATATCCATCATCATTTCCCTCTCCTCATACTCCTTCCCCAATGCTCAGCATTTGCCCTGTCTCCCTATCCTCTGATGTCCAGTGTTTCCTTTGTCTGTCCCTATCCCCCTCTTATGTTTATTATCCTCCATATTGTTACATCCCCCTAGTCCAGCATTTTCTGCCTTCCTGTCCATCATGTCCAGCATTTCCACTGTCACTCAACTCCCTCCCTCCCAGTATCCCTGTGTCTTTATCCTTCCTTTGGGACATTGATCCATTGCCCCTTCTTCTAATCCAGCATCTTCCCTTTCTTTTCCCCTCCCCCAAATCCGTATCTTCCTTCCCCCTGTCTTTTCTCCAAGTATCTCTTGTTTTGGCCTCCTATACTAATCCAGCTTCTCCCTTCTCACTGTGCCCAACATCCCCTCATTTCTCCTCTGAGCAAGTTTCTGTTCTTACCCAATCCAGCATCTCCTCTTATCTGCCCCTGCACCATTCGAGTATTCTCTTTCTTTACTGCCTGTCTTGCAGCTTCCGCTTCCCTGGACACGTGTCAGCGGCAGAAGAGAGAGAGAAGACACGGGGCCATTGAACCTGCAGCGCCACCTGACCCCTTAGAAATGGGAAGTGTTCGTCAGAGGAGGCGAGACTGACAGATCCTTAGCAGCACATGCTGGCTTGATGGCCCTGTGCCTTCTCTCAATTGCTGCTGCCACATGACCAGTGGCATTGCAGGCAGCAGGGAGAAGAAAAAACATACACACAACAGCAGCAGAGGAGACGATGGCAGCCTCATTGAGAGCAAAGTAAGGCAGCAATTGCAGAAGCAGGAAGTTCATATCGGCAACCGGAGCGGAATCTGACGTCACTTCCTTTGGAGGCTCAAGAAGTGCTGGAACCCCATTCCATCCTGTTCCAGCACAAATTAAGCCCTAGTTATTCATACAGATACCCTCACTCATAAGTACACTAGGATTATGATTTGTAATAAAAGTGGATATAAAGTTGTGTTCAACATTATTGGCACCCTTGCATTCTAGGTATGTTGTGTACAATATCTTGAGAAATAATTGGAAATATTCCAACTATATGTCATCATAATATTTTAATAGTATGTTCAAAGGTATACAACAAAAAAAGATGTCTGCGCAACCTAGATGTAGCAATTTCTAAGAAAAAAACAAAATGTGACCTGGACAGGATTAATGGCACCCTTCACTGATATTTGGTTGCACAACCCTTGGCAGTGATGACAGCCTCCAAACGTTTCTTGTAGCCATCTATAAGTTTCATACATATGTCTGCTGATAGTTTTTCCCACTCTTCAACTGCGATTCGTTCTACTTCATGAATGTTTCCAGGATTCTTTTTACCAATGACAGATTTCAGCTCTTTCCAAAGATTCTCAATTGGATTGAGATCAGGACTCATTGCCGGCCAGTTTAAAGCAGTCCATTTGTTCCTTTTTTACCATTCATTTGCACTTTTGGATGTCTGTTTTGGGTCATTGTCTTGCTAGAGGACCCATGACCTTTGACCCAGACCTAGCTTTCTAACACTAGGTAGCACATTTCATTCCAAAATGCCTTGGTAGTTTCTGATGTCATGATTCCTTTAATATGTTCTTGGTCTCCAGTTTCTGAGGCAACAAAACAGCCCCACAACATTAGGGCACCTCAACCATATTTAACTGTAAGAAGGATGTTTTTTCATTAGAAGCTTCATTTCTTCACCTGTAAATGCATTATTGGTCTGCAGTGAAGCTTGGTTTCATCTGTCCAAGAACATTTTTCCAGGGTTGTAGTTTCTCAAGGTGGGTTTGGGCAAAGATCAGGCGTGCCTTTTTATGTCTGTCTTTAAGCAGTGGGGTCCTCCTTGGCCTTCGCCCTTGAAGTCCTTCTTTGTTTAGTGTGCAGCATGTGGTGTGGGTTGAAGCCATCACTCCAGATTGCTCCAGGTCAGTCTTAAGATCTTTGGAGGTTGTGCGTGGTATTTTTCCAACAGTTTGCACGAACCTTCAAAGATTTCTTGGATTAATTTTCCTCTTCCCACCATGTCCTGGGAGGCTCTTGACAGCTCTATGAGCAGAAAACATCTTAATAACATTGTGAACTGCAGACACAGGAATCCCAAGGTGTTTGAAGATGGTCTTGCACCCTTTGAGGTTTGATGTTTGGTGATAATGGTTTGTCTGATGGTCTCAGGCAGCTCTCTTGTCTTCACCATTGTGAAAATGGAACAGGGCATGAATGTGGCCACTTTAAACATTAGAGCCATCATTCATTGGTTGATTCACATCATGTGAGTACTGACAATTGATCATAGGTGCATCTAATTTTACTGCAATGTGTAGTGATGAAAGCTCCCAGGAAGACATGGAAATGGAAGAAAATCCTAGTTTCCCCTTTGAAATGAATGACAGTTCACTTGTGCATAAGACTTGCAAGCCAGATCAGAAAAAACCCCAGCTCCCTGCTAAGGTCAGGCCACGCCCTAGCTCAGGGGTGGAGACAAGCTTGCCTGATGATTGGTCACACAGGTACAGAGAACAGGGAGTGCCTAGCAGCCAACGGTTCTTAAAACCATGAGCAGAGCAGAAGGGTGGAAGGAGGAAGGCAAAGGACAACAGAGAGAGCAAGGCTGAGCATAGCTGGAGGAGAAAGAAAGAAGAAAACTCCCAGAAAAGCAGCTACCTAAGAGGGACTGGAGAAGGACATAAGGAAGCTGATTTTCAGAGCCTGGAGAATCCCAGGGAGAAAGAAATCAGCGCTTGTCTGAGGAACCCTCCCCAAGGAAAAGCCAGCAGTTTCAGAGCTGAGAAATCAACAGAGAAACAGTTTGCTATTGCTAAGGTCCAGGAAGCAGAGCCCTCACTGTCTACTGCTAAGAGGTGGGTGGAAAGTTTTACATGTGGGAAAAGTCATAGCCCTGATAAAAGCAGAACAGCTGAGTCTTCAAAGCTAGAAGCACTGAGAGAGTTGTTTGCTGAGGGAAAAGTTCACTCCCCTAATACAACTGTGCCTTTACAAGCTGAATTGCTGTGGAATCAGTTCCAGGAATTTCTAAAGGAGAGAAAGTCTGGGAGAGTTTGTAACTTTGATAGAGATACCTTATATCCTGATGCCATAGAAGGAATGCAAATAGATTCCTGTTTGCCAAGCTCTGAGGGTAAACTTGTACCAATGGATTGCTCATTGTGTTTAAAAGAAGAGTCTGCATTATTGAACTGAGCTGAGAGACTGTGAAACAATATAGAGAATAAGTACAATATCTGCTTAGAATTAAGGAAAGCTAATACTGTGTTTTACTAAGCTTAATTGCCTTCTGAAGCTAAGAAGCAGTGCTTAGAAGAAGTTTGCTTTGAGAAAAGAAAATAACAGCTGTTGCAAGTTTATCTGTATTTCTGTTGAATGACCACACGAGGCAGTCCTCGGTGTTAGTTTGTGGGAATAAGAACAGCTGAACAGTGAAAAGAGGGTTTTTTTGTTATGTCATTCTCTGTTACCTGATTTATCCTTTATGTTGGAGAAGCATCCTTTTTGCCTTGTTTGTGTATTGAGCTTAAATGCCCTGGAAATCCCCACAAAATAAATTTTCCTGCTGCCTTGAACCACCGACTCACAACTACAATTTGTCCTTAAAGAATAAACTAACTACAAGTCCCAGAATACCTCTGGTGACAATAAGGGAAACTTTATTCAAAAGTGGACAACATAAGGCTGTTTCCTGCTTGTAAGCTCTTGGGCCCGCGCGGAAGCATCGCAAATGGGAATGTAATTCTTCTGTCCAACCTATTTTGAATTGTTTATAAGGGTGCTAATAATCATGTCCTACCAATAAGGCTACCTTAATCCCCATCTATATATTCACAAAAATTGAAGAGGATATCAATAGTTTATGCAGCATGCATAAGGAAGGGCCAGGAGTTTTAGAGTCCTGAAACACAGCATTGTGTAGCGAAAGAAGACTGGATAAGTCTGATAAGACTGGATAAGTCTGATAGAGTTCTTTGATACTCCAGCCCTATGAATGCTATGACAAATTGTTGGAACCGGCTGGTTCTCTGAGTATGAGTCATGTTCACAGCCATTACCATCAAGCAAAATTTAAGACAGCGTTGGATGTATGGACTCTTTGGTGCTGCTTCAGGTAAGTACATCTGTGGGTAAGCTTGTGTCGTCCCTTGTTGTATTGCTGAGGTAGTTTTCCTTCTATAAAAAAGAAAAACTGAGGGTTTGCTACAGGAAAGAGTAATCTCTCAAGGCAAATGATCCAGCAAAAAATGATGGTCTAGATATAGTTTAGTTATTCAGATAGAATTTATATCCTCTTCAATGTTTGTGAATAATTATGTCCTGGCAATGTCCCAATTTTTATACAATTTCCTACTATTTACTTTTTTAATTGGTCTTAATTTAATTTAATTTAATTTAATTAACAGATTTTTTATATACCGCTTCTTCCATTGATCAGATGCGGTTCACATGGAACAACAGTAAACAGAGCGAGCTGTTTTTTACATATAACAATTTGGAACTTACAGTTAACAATTAACAATTAACAGTTAGTGAACTATGTACAAATGAACAGAATTAAACTATATACAAAGTTATTTGTTATTCAATTGTCTTCAATACATTGTTTTAGGGCTTCAGTACTTCATTCCTTTTCTGAAAAATGTATTAGGTGGGATAGGTTTATCCTTTATCTAGCTGAGGGGTGAGAGGTGAGTTTGTCAAGGGTCCATAGTGCATTGTGAATAGGTGTGTTTTAAGTTTTTTCCTAAACTCCATGATTTCAGGTAATTGTCTTAATTCTATTGGGATTGAAATGGGGGCTGCATGGGAGAAGGCTTTCTTGTTTGTGGATTTTTTGGCCCTTATGAATTCTTTTGGTGTTGTTAATTTATTTAACTGGTCTCTCCTTTGAAGATTATGGGTGGGCTCTATTTTGATGAGGTTATTTATGTTCAGGGGTGCTGTTTTATTTATGGCTTTGTAGGTGGTTAGGAGAGTTTTGTAGTCTATTCGGCTTTGAATCGGGAGCCAGTGTAAATATTCTAAAATCGGGTTTATATGTTGGAAAGGTGGGGCCTTCGTAATGGTCCTTGCAGCTGCGTTTTGTGCTAATTAAAGTTTTTTCAAGGCTTGCTTTGTTACACCTAGTAGGATTTGATTTGCAAAGTCGAAATGGGGGGTTATAATTGCTTGTATGACTCGTTGAAAATCTTGTAAGTGCATTAGGGGGCGGAGTTGCTTTAATATTTTCAGTTTAAAGTAAACTTTTTTTGTTATATTTCTTACATGTGTGTCCATGCTGAGGTGTTTGTCCAGTATAATGCCTAAGTAGCGTATTTCAGTTTTTAGTTTGATATCGTTATTCTGCAATGTAATATGTGAGGGGAATGAACGTTGTGTTTTTAGTTACTATTAGTGCTTCTGTTTTTGAGTGATTGATGTATAGATTGTTTTCATTTAGCCAGGTGTTTATTTCATTGAGGCATTCGTTAATGAGTTGTATAGGGATATTTGGTATTTTGAAAGGGACATACATCATAATGTCATCCGCATATAGGTGATAGTGGACTTTGAATTTTTTAAAGATTTTACAGATGTGTTTTAAGTATATGTTAAATAGTAACACTGACAGTGCTGAACCTTGTGGGAGGCCTAGTTCTTGATTGTATGTTTTTGAAGTAAGATTACCGATTTGTACTGTTTGAGTTCGGTCTTTTAGATAAGAGGTAAACCATTTTAGAACAGTAGATTTTATACCTATTTGCCTAAGTTTATTAATCATTGTTGAATGGTGAACACTGTCGAAGACTGCAGAGACATCAATGAATATGAGTAAGAATGCTTGTTTTGAGTTGTCTATTCCTCTTACAAGTGTATCGATTAGAACTGTTAGAAGCGACTCTACTCCGTGTCTGGGGCAAAACCCATACTGCTGGTCATCAAGTGGGGCTGAACTATCAATGTACTCTTGTGTTTGAATTTGTACGGCTTTTTCAATTAATTTCGCCATAAACGGAATACTCGATATGGATCTGTAGGATTTAGGTGATGATTTGTCAAGGGTAGTGTTTTTTAGGATTGGGCGGATCTGTGCATGTTTTAGTGTAGGGGGTAGGTATCCGTTTTTTAGGGAAAGATTTATTATTGGGAGAATGAATTGAGAGAGTATAGGTAGAGAGTTCTTTATCCAGGTTACTGGACAAGGGTCCAGTAGTGAGGTTGTTGAATTAATGTTTGTGATAATGTTCTTGAGCTCAACCTTGGTTAGGGGTTGGAATACAGACCATTCGTCTGTGTTAAGTATTTGAGAAGTATTTACTGGTTTAGGTAGTGGGGGATGGGACGTTGTTTTGTTTATGTAGTAATTTGCCAATGTTTGTGGAGTAATGTCTGTGATTTCGTTGCTGGAGTTGTGGATATTATTTGTCAGTTTTTGGACTATTGAGAAAAGTTCTCTGGGTCTATTTATTGTGTTATTTAAGATGGAGGCATGGTAATTTTTCTTGGCGTTGTTTATTGCGTCTTTATATTTGTTAAGGAGCGTGAGGTATAAATCTTTTGTAATTGTGTTTTTATTTTTCCTCCATTTACATTCCACTTTCCTTAAATTTTTTTTCATTAGTTTTAAATCTTTATTGTACCAGGGGGTTTGACCAACTTTAGAATGCGTGTTTTTCTTAATTGTTTGTTTTTTAGCTGCAGCGTTATTGATAGTTTTGTGCCAGTTAGTTACTGCTGCATCTAGGTTTAGTGGTGAGGTTGATAAGTTAGGGATTATAAGGTCTAGGAATTCTTCTTCATTATATTTTTTAAATCTTGAGGTTGGTGCATTAGTTGGTATTCGTTTAACTGAAGTGTTATTTATTGTGATATTAAAGTTGATGAGGTAATGGTCCGACCATGGGATCGGTGTGCAATTGAGGGAGTTGGGGTTATAGAGTTGGTGAAGTACATTTGGCAAGAAGACCATGTCAAGAATATTACCTTTTCCTTGTGTGCTAGTGTTTATTATTTGGTGAAAGTCCATATCTACTGTTGATTCTAGGAAGAGGGAAGCATATGAAGCTGGTAATGAGGGGAGGTTGAAGTCTCCGAGCATTAGAATTGGGTTTTGATCAGTGGAGGAGCTTAGAAAGTCAATTAATGGGTCCAGGTTTTCTGACTGTTGGTCTGGTGGTCTGTAAATTAGGCAGATTGTTATGTTGCCAATTTTCGTAATGATGGTATCTATGTTGATGGGTAGGTTCGATGTTAGTTTTTTGACTTTTAGTTCTTTTTTTAACATTATTAGAACTCCACCACCTTTTTTGTGAGTTCTATGTGTGTAGAAAGTATCATAGTCATGGTTGCTTAGTTGATTTAAGTAGACGCTGTCTGTGTCTGATAGCCATGTCTCGGTTACACATAGTATATCTGGTTTTTGATTGTCTAGTATTTCTGTGAATATAGGTAACTTATTTTTCATTGATCTGGCATTAATTAGCATTATTGATCATGATTCTGGATTTTTGCATAGCTTAGTGTTTGTTGACTGAGGGGGTGAAGAATATTTTATATGAATTAATCTATGGTTGTTCATTTTGGGATGATGTACTATGTATGGATGCCATGATGGGGGGTTGTTTTGTGTTAGACTGTGTATGATAGGGATGTTTTAAACGTTGTTGTTATGTAGGCTTTGAGCAAGGGTTATTAGCACTGCGATAGTGATGCTAATTAATAGAATTTTACATTTGGGAGGATTAAGTAGTTGCATTTTGGCTGAGGTATTATTCAATACTTATAGCAGTAATTGTAACAGTGTTGGAGTAATTTTGAGAAAGCTATTGGTGGCAGTATGAACAAATTCGATATGATTTTGGTTTTTCAGATAGGGTGCACTTGCGCTAGTATCTCAGTGTTGGTTAGAGTGTGAGTTGAAATAATTTGTGATTGTCTATAGTAGCTGGACAATTCAATTTTGTAAGTAATTTCAGTTAAAGCGGGTTTAACCTTAGTTGTGCTCATCTGAATTATCTAAGATAAGTCGGGCTTGATAATTTGAGGGCGTTGCTACTTTTGGCAGTGTTAATGATATTGTATTACTGGCGACAGTGAAACATTTCATTAAAAATGAATTACTGGCAACAGTAACAACCTTGGCTAGGTGTTAAATTGCAGTAGTGTAATGTCTATGAGTTTAATTCAAAAGTGAGATCAATTGAGAACACTGGCAACAGTGGCAAACAGTTTAAAATACTGGCTACAGTTAGTAAACACAGTTGTAAGATCTGACAATGGTAGCAATCTGACAATAGTAGCAAAGTGCATATACAGCTGCACAGAGTGTGTAGATTAAATGCAAATGCAGGTATGGATGAAAATACTGGCAGCAGTAATAGGTTAATTTCAATGTAAATGCAGGTACAGTTGAAAATACTGGCAACAGTAAAAGGTTAATTTCAATGTAAATGCAGGTACAGTTGAAATATTGGCAACAGTAAAAGGTTAATGTAAATGCAGGTACAGTTGAAATATTGGCAACAGTAAAAGGTTAATTTCAATGTAAATGCAGGTAGAGTTGAAAATACTGGCAACAGTAAAAGGTTAATTTCAATGTAAATGCAGGTACAGTTGAAATATTGGCAACAGTAAAAGGTTAATGTAAATGCAGGTACAGTTGAAAATACTGGCAACAGTAAAAGGTTAATTTCAATGTAAATGCAGGTACGGTTGAAATTACTGGCAACAGTAAAAGGTTAATGTAAATGCAGGTACAGTTGAAAATACTGGCAACAGTAAAAGGTTAATTTCAATGTAAATGCAGGTACGGTTGAAATTACTGGCAACAGTAAAAGTTTAATGTAAATGCAGGTACAGTTGAAAATACTGGCAACAGTAAAAGGTTAATTTCAATGTAAATGCAGGTACAGTTGAAATATTGGCAACAGTAAAAGGTTAATTTCAATGTAAATGCAGGTACAGTTGAAAATACTGGCAACAGTAAAAGGTTAATTTCAATGTAAATGCAGGTACAGTTGAAATATTGGCAACAGTAAAAGGTTAATGTAAATGCAGGTACAGTTGAAAATACTGGCAACAGTAAAAGGTTAATTTCAATGTAAATGCAGGTACAGTTGAAATTGGCAACAGTAAAAGGTTAATTTCAATGTAAATGCAGGTACGGTTGAAATTACTGGCAACAGTAAAAGGTTAATGTAAATGCAGGTACAGTTGAAAATACTGGCAACAGTAAAAGGTTAATTTCAATGTAAATGCAGGTACGGTTGAAATTACTGGCAACAGTAAAAGTTTAATGTAAATGCAGGTACAGTTGAAAATACTGGCAACAGTAAAAGGTTAATTTCAATGTAAATGCAGGTACAGTTGAAAATACTGGCAACAGTAAAAGGTTAATTTCAATGTAAATGCAGGTACAGTTGAAATATTGGCAACAGTAAAAGGTTAATGTAAATGCAGGTACAGTTGAAAATACTGGCAACAGTAAAAGGTTAATTTCAATGTAAATGCAGGTACAGTTGAAATTGGCAACAGTAAAAGGTTAATTTCAATGTAAATGCAGGTACGGTTGAAATTACTGGCAACAGTAAAAGGTTAATGTAAATGCAGGTACAGTTGAAAATACTGGCAACAGTAAAAGGTTAATTTCAATGTAAATGCAGGTACAGTTGAAATATTGGCAACAGTAAAAGGTTAATGTAAATGCAGGTACAGTTGAAAATACTGGCAACAGTAAAAGGTTAATTTCAATGTAAATGCAGGTACAGTTGAAATTGGCAACAGTAAAAGGTTAATTTCAATGTAAATGCAGGTACGGTTGAAATTACTGGCAACAGTAAAAGGTTAGTGTAAATGCAGGTACAGTTAAAAATACTGGCAACAGTAAAAGGTTAATTTCAATGTAAATGCAGGTACAGTTGAAATATTGGCAACAGTAAAAGGTTAATTTCAATGTAAATGCAGGTACAGTTGAAAATACTGGCAACAGTAATAGGTTTATTACTGAGAAATTGGTTTGTTAGATTATGAGCTAAGTTGGTAAAAGTGAGATTAGATGGACTCCCCAGATCAATTGGATTAAGAAAAAAAAGGTAAAGTCTGTTTGACAATGTTAGTATTGCTTATACTTGCTGCGGATTGAGGATCTGATGTGTGGAGGATGTACGCGATCTCAACCCTGAGGGAGCTCAGCTGTACTCAGATGATGTTGCTGGTCTCGGCGTTATTTTCTTCAAAGTTGATTTTTATGCCGGGTTGGTGATTTTTTATGGGCCTTTTCCTAAGGGCCGTGCCAAAGGGCCCTCTTGCGCGGCCCTCCGGCGCGGGCCCGCACAGCGCGGGCGCGCCTGTTCGCGCTCCCTTTTAAAGCAGGGAGCTCAGCCCCGATTGGGCAGCAGAAATCAGTGACGCGATGTAGGTGGGTGGAGCTTGGGATCGCAGCTCACACCGATGAAGCTCTTTTGTGAAGCCGCGTGCTTTGGCTGGTATGCTTCCTCAGCCGCTGGACTCCGGGCAGGAGTGGGCTCTTCCCCAGTGCTGGGGATGCTTCCGTGGCAGCTCAGCTCCTCCTGGAGCGGTGCAAAGAGAGGTCTTGTGCCTGTTCGCGCTCCCTTTTAAAGCAGGGAGCTCAGCCCCGATTGGGCAGCAGAGATCAGCAACGCGATGTAGGTGGGTGGAGCTTGGGATCGCAGCTCACACCGATGAAGCTCTTTTGTGAAGCCGCGTGCTTTGGCTGGTATGCTTCCTCAGCCGCTGGACTCCGGGCAGGAGTGGGCTCTTCCCCAGTGTTGGGGAGGCTTCCGTGGGCAGCTCAGCTCCTCCTGGAGCGGTGCAAAGAGAGGTCTTGTGCCTGTTCGCGCTCCCTTTTAAAGCAGGGAGCTCAGCCCCGATTGGGCAGCAGAGATCAGCGACGCGATGTAGGTGGGTGGAGCTTGGGATCGCAGTTCACACCGATGAAGCTCTTTTGTGAAGCCGCGTGCTTTGGCTGGTATGCTTCCTCAGCCGCTGGACTCCAGGCAGGAGTGGGCTCTTCCCCAGTGCTGGGGAGGCTTCCGTGGGCAGCTCAGCTCCTCCTGGAGCGGTGCAAAGAGAGGTCTTGTGCCTGTTCGCGCTCCCTTTTAAAGCAGGGAGCTCAGCCCCGATTGGGCAGCAGAGATCAGCGACGCGATGTAGGTGGGTGGAGCTTGGGATCGCAGCTCACACCGATGAAGCTCTTTTGTGAAGCCGCGTGCTTTGGCTGGTATGCTTCCTCAGCTGCTGGACTCCGGGCAGGAGTGGGCTCTTCCCCAGTACTGGGGAGGCTTCTGTGGGCAGCTCAGCTCCTCCTTGTTTGATTCTTTTATGTGTCAAATATGTTTGCATATATAGTGCAAACACATATCACTGGCCACTTTTTTTTTTAGGAGATATTGGACATTAAGAGGTAGAACTGCACGGGTGACAATGTTGACCACAACTGTAGGGGTGTTTGTGTGTGTGTGTGTGTTTGTGTATGTGTGTATGTGCATGTGGGTGCATCCTATAGTTATAGCTAAATATGTTTTTCTTAGATTATAATATCACAGTGATGTCTAATTATGTTATAGTAAATTTTGCCAGGTTTTCATCAAGATGCAATGGGTGATATGTAGATTATTTCAGACAAGCCTTGAAGCTCTCTGTGTATAGGATGATTATATTTATATTTTACTTGTTCTATTGTAGCGGCAAACTGCAGTCAATGAACAAATCCAGGAGTCAATTTACAGGGTCCAAACTAGTTTAGTGTGCACAGGCTCAGTCAGTCAAAGCTGTAAAGTAACTGAACGGAGCTCTTCATAGAAACATAACTTTTTATACCGCTTTTCTAGCTTGATACATGAAAACTTTCCATTGGTCTCATGCTAATTTCTACAAACTTTCTATTGGTCTGACATTTCCCTGAATTTGACCAATCAGGGTCTATGCCCTTTGCTCTGCTTTCTCCAGCTAAATGAACAATGGTTTGGTTCAAACCTGGTTACTTCTCTACATCAAGGTCATATCTAGCTCCTAAAATGCGTAAGTAACAATTCTGGAGTAACGATTTAACATACAGGCATTGTATTCACTTTGTGCAAACTTTGCAATAGCAGCATTTCATTCTAAAACAGCATTTAATTCTGTCTTTTTAATTTTATGTCTCAGCACTACTGAAATCCAGGCTTGGTTCTTAAGCCTGTCATTTTTCAGGTTCAGGCTTATGGCCTAGTCTATAGGTCTTGGCTACCACACTATCTGTGGCAAATATCGCACAATGTGGATATTATTGGATTATTTGTTGGAGGCTGCTATAGCTGGTATAAAACCTGTAAGAAAAAAAACATAAAAATAAGTTATGAACATCACATCACTGATCCCTCCCTGATGCAGTCTCATGTCATCTAACTCTTGTCATAGCCTCATGGCGTTGACAGGAACAATCACTACTGGTAACTGTTCAGCGACTGTGGGTGGGGCAGATGCTGGCATTCTGGAGGTGAGGAGGAAAATAAACAGGGAAACAGGAAATGGAGGTGGAAAGATGGTGGTATTCTGAGGGGAGAAGAAACAGTGCAGTAAGGTAGGAAAAGGGGAGCGGGGAAGAGTGTGGTAGCAACAGTTGACATAGAAGAGAAAGCAGGGGGAGAGAGTGACTAGCCAGCAAATCCTGGAAGAAATGAAGGCTATTGTCATTTGCAGCCAGGGTTGAAAGAAGGCAGGTTGATCACTCAAAAACAAACACTGACAGCTGTGATGGGCTTGCTTCTTTCCTGGATTTTCATGGGGAACACCAAATTCTGTAACAAGGGGCATTGTTCTATAATAATTGCTGTGAAATAATTGCAAACCATGAGATAACGTTGCCTACAGTGGAGACTATGCATGTGCATTTTTCATGCTTATTCCAGGGACATAAAAATGGAAGGGCCTGAGTCCTTCCCGGCCCACCCATGGTTGACTCAGTCCCCTCAAGTGGCTTCCCCCGATTTGTAGACATGGCTCACAGGTCCTGATTTGTTTTGTTTTTTATTGTGCATGCCACAACTGCAGATCAGGGAAGGAAGTCTTGAGAGCTGTGGCTGCAGAAAGGAGGAGCGCCACGGGAGAGGGCGAGACTCAGAATGCCTATTGCCCCCCCATGTTAACCCTGGGCCCTCCCAAAAATTGGGTTCTGGCTATACCCCTGGCATATTCATTGTGAACCACAGCTTTACAATTAAGATATTCTAGCCTCTGACATCACCAGTGATGTCATAATACTGTCCTGTTGTGTTATGATCATGAACAGCTCAGTCAAGTAAGAGCATTGTCTTCACATATAAATGTTTTATCCATTTTGATTGAATCGTCTTTTATAGAATGTTAGGTTTAATACCTCAAATGCATTTCTTATTTTGGAACCTCCACATTTTTCACTAATAGAAACTATGGGATTGTGTACATAATAGGATGCTGTGATTAACCTGAAATCTGTGCAAGAGCTGGGCAAGGAGCTTGGCTTTGAATGGACAATTGTTGCATATGAATTGGGATTCAGCAGAGCAGAGGTGGGGCAGTTTCACATAGCCTCTGTGAAAAAGAAGATCCAAGCACAAAAAATGCTCGAATGCTGGTATGTGATCCAAATATTTTCTCACATCTTTATCTGAGCATTAAGAAGTATGTACGATCTCCTTCTGTTTATGCAATGCCCTGCCCTGCCCCTACAACTATCACTCACATGGGAGGAACAGCATTGGAGAGTTCCCTCTTATTTCAGTGGCTAAAGAATATGGGCTCAATATTAAAAAGCAGTACCTGCTAACAGGAAATTTAGCGACACTACAGGGTGGCCCAAAAAAAGTGAGAACATCTCGTAGTATGCTACGAGATGTTCTCACTTTTTTTGGGCCACCCTGTAGTGTCGCTAAATACAGTACCTGTTAGCAGGTACTGTAAGTTATTTAAAAATTCAAAAAGACAGATGTAAATGACTGACAAATTTTAAAAAAAAGATGGCGACCGGAAATTGTCGAAATAAAGACATTATATAGCTAAAAAGGTAAATAAGTAAACTATTTAAGCTTTTAATTTATGAGATGTTCTCACTTTTTTTGGGCCACCCTGTAGATGGATGGTGCTGTTGAATAACTTCACAGACCACCTTGGCACTATCCAAATAGTACCGGTGTAGCAGCAAAGCGCAGACAAACCAATGATACCAGGAGTCTGTTCAGAAGGTCCAAATCATTTATTTGTGCACAAGTCTCGAACCAGTCAATTTCAAAATGGCTGAGCAAAGTTTTCAAGCATTACAACAACTTTTATAGACTTCTGTTCCATTCTAGGTATAGAAAAACATTTCATTGGTCCCGGTAACCTCCCGTACCTCCCGTACCCCTTCCATTGGTCCCGGTACTGATAAGTTTATCCAATTATGTCCCTTCAGTGGGCATGACACCTGCACCCCCCTTCTAGTCCCAATTACAATGGTCAGTTCATCAACTTGTTACTTTCACACTCTCAAGGCCATAGAACCAATTTGTGCATGCAGAGGAGCAGGGCTCTGCAACTCATCTGTCAGCACTCCCAATTATTTCTTTGCAGATGTACTTTTTCTTATCAGTAACTTTTAAACATGTTTTTCTGTATTTTTCCATCTCTCGGTTCTGCTTACCTAAGCTAATTCAATACTTCTACTGAGTTCTATCTTACAATAGCAGCATATTGGGGGATGTGCAATCCTATATGCCTCTCCACAGGCCTCATTTACAGGTCAAGCTAGCCATGCTGGCCTGCTTATGTCAGACACCGTGGGTCACAGGCCTGCACCTGCCACATTCCCCCCTTTGATTAATCTCACCCTATTACTTAATAAGGTGTGAGAGTTAAATCACCTTTAAAAGAATCACATCATGATTGAAGGATTTCGACTAGGACTAGCTTTGTATAAAGCCATTATTTTAGTTGCGGTCTTCCGCTCTACTGTACTATCAATAGTGTTATGAATGGAACACATACAACATGGGATTAAACATGGTAATAAGAAGATAACAGCAACAAGGATTAGTACTAAAACAATGAAAGTCTTAAATCCTCCCACCCATGAAAAGAGGTTAGCAAACCAATTAGGAAATTTCAAGGAGTGCCAAGTCTGTACTGGCACATAAGCATGTCTTTGCATATCTTTAGCAATTTCTTCGACTACTTGACCCTTATCGTCTATTTTCAAACAGCAATTAGTTAAATTCAGTTTACCACATACTCCTCCTTCAGCTGCTAACAAATAATCAAGTGCTAGGCGGTTCTGGTATATAGCAGTGCGCATCTGAGTACTTTGTCTAGCTAAGAGCGTAAGAGCATGACTAGTTTCATTGGTTATTATTTCAACTACTGCTTGTAAGCGAATAATACGATTAATCATATAAATTGGAGTACGATAACCATACATACCATCATCATTCCAAGTGGCAGGTCCATAATATTCAATAATTCTTTCTGGTGGCCAATCATCACCTTGCCACTTCTCCCACTTGCCTATCTGTAAGGCTTCTCTTTTCTGTCTAAATGCTCTTTTGTGTCGGTGGGTAGTGTAAACAGGGTATCCTAATTGTTCTCCATGTTCAGTGTTTAAAAGAAAGAAAGAAGGTCTGATGGTTCCTAAGACACATGCTCCTCCCCAGTGTGGTGGGAGTTGTGCATACGCTCGGTTTCCGCAGATCCAATATAGGCCAGGTGGGGCTTGCCAGGCTTGGACTTTGGCAAGGTTAGTCCATAAACCAGCAAGTTCAGGAAATCTGGCTAATGGGTTAGGAGGTTCAGGGTGTCTGATTCCTGACCACCATGCTGTCTTTTTGGTCGTGGCATTATAGTACTTCTGACTAAGACAGACCAGCTGTCCTACCTTCTGGGTGAACTGGGGTCCAGTTCTGGCATAGCAAAGACGTCCAACGATTGAGTGCGCTAACACCCATTCACTGGTAGTCTTGTGTAATTCAGTCTGATTGTAAGTCATAGAATAATTCAATTCTTGGGCTTCCCATGGCCATTGATCTCCCATTTGGGTCCCACCACAGAAATAGCAATCTGAGATCTTTAGACTAGATACTACTGCTCCAGCTAATTCTAGGAATAGATTCTGTGAAGGATGTGGGATCTCAAACTTATTTACATGCATGGCTTCATAAAAGGTATTATGAATATGATATTTGGATGACTTGTGGGCTTGGGTATTCAATCTGATATACACAGTGGTTCCTGGATCTATTGCCCCTCCAGCAATACGTAAACCAAACTTGTATCCTTGTTTCCAAGCATAGGGATTGTGTATACGTAAGTGTAAGGGGTTGCAAGCATCTTTCTGACATTTATCATTTGTGGTTGGCTTGGTTAAAGTAGCCATTCGTTTATCTATTTTCTCATCAGTTATACCAGTATTCCAGGTAGCATAAAAAACACATCCCCAATACGGGCAATAGTAATCTGCCGCCGGTGCAGTACTATAGCCTGATCCCGTTTTACCTGTACACTTCCACCAATTTGTGGCACCTTCTGGACACATATACTTATGGTCATTTCGATACGCTTTCTCCCATGTACCACAGGTGGAATAACTATCTCTATTAATGGCATTACATGCATCAAAATTCAAAACAGCAGGGTTAGTAATGTCCTTAAGTGGTGGCGTAGCAGCTAATATAGGTCCATCTGCATCCTTCCATCTTATTTCCATCGTGTAATAAGATGGATTCTGATGCGGATTATAGCATGCTTTAATTTTGCCATGAGTGCAAACATTTAGTTCAGTGGTGTTATAGATACACCTAGTTACTGTTCCCTTGCAGGTATAGTAAGAATGATAAAGCAAAGTCTGAGTTACTTTCAGTCCAGTTCGAGTAGAGGTAATGCAGGCAGTACAGGGAGGTAGAGCATAAGTCTGTTCAAAACCTCCAAAGAAGGCAACCAAGGCAAAGCAAAAACAAAGATACATGTTGATGTTGATTGGAGTTCTCCTGAATCCTCAGCTTGCTGATCTTGATCACGACGGTCTTTTATTCTTCGTCCCGTTTGCTAATGAAGCAATTTAACGGGTGCTGAGTGTTGATTGAAGATCCTCAGGTTGTCCAGTACACATTAACCAACTTATTAGCAATTTCAGTTGGCTTGTGAAGTCTGGCTTAGTCAATGTAGTCTCAAAGTAGTGTGTCAAATCACACGCAAATTGGGTTCGTTGAAACAAAGCTGTTGCTGCATGGAAAACAGCAATCCTCTTCGAAAGACTTGGCTACTGCAAAGCACTTGTGATGAAGTGTCTAAGCTGCTGGTTGCCGTCTCAGAGTAACTCGCAAGGGTGCATCAAGATGCTGTTCTGCTGTCCACTGCTCTGGTTCAGGATCAGCGGCGGGCTTGACTCTGCTGTGGTGGATCCAGGCGTCGATCTCGGCTACCTATACTGCAGTTGGGGTAGACAGGATGACGGTGTACAGTCCTTTCCAATGGGGTTCCAACGGTGTCTTCTTCCAATCTTTGATCCACACCGAGGTACCAGGCTGATAGGGATGCAAGGGTTCCGTCAAGTTGATAGGCAACTGGTCTTGGATCCACGTATGGAGAGTCTGCAGAACAAAACTAAGAGCTAGGAGTTCTTGTCTGGTTACTTCTGAACCAATCTGGGCTAAACTTCCTTTGACTCCTTGCACTATTGGTGGGGGTTTACCATACAGAACTTCAAAAGGGGAAAATCCTGTTGACTTTACAGGAGCTGAGCGTATTCTGAGTAAAGCTATTGGGAGCACTTGGGGCCACTTCAAGTGTGTCTCCTGACAAAGCTTGGACATTTGGGCTTTTAGGGTACGATTCATTCGCTCAACTTTCCCTGAACTCTGGGGTCTGTATGCAGTGTGGAGTTTCCATTGTATCTGCAAGGCTTTTGCTAACTGCTGAGTAACTTGGGAGACAAATGAGGGTCCATTGTCTGACCCTATTACTGCTGGGATTCCGAACCTAGGGACAATCTCTCTCATTAAGACTTTGGTAACTTCTCGGGCTTTCTCAGTTCTGGTTGGGAAGGCTTCTACCCACCCAGAGAAAGTACAAACTAATACTAATAGGTAATGGTATCCATTGGCTCTTGGCATTTCAGTAAAATCAACTTGGAGGTTGTGCATGGGGGTAACACCTCCTGACTGAACTCGGGGTGCCGTTATAAGGCCTTGCTTGGCATTATTTTTGGCACAGGTTAGACATTGACGTGCTACTGAGGCTGATATGGTTGTCATCAGAGGGATGTAGAAATGTGGTCTGAGTGCTTTTTCCATAGCACTCTTCCCATAGTGGGTAGCTTCGTGGAAAGCTTTGACAAAGGATGGTCCTAACAGTTCAGGAATTACTATTCGACCAGGAGGTTGACTGCCCTCTTCTAGTGGCAGCTCAATCCATCCATCTTTCAGTATTCCATCTTCTCTGTTACAGTAGTAATCCAATTCTTTGGTGGTTATCGTGGTGTCCATAAATTCAAAGGTACTGGAAACAATGCTGCTTGCATTGGCATAGCTTGTGGGGCAATCTGTCCTGTCATAGCTGCTTGTCGTGCTGAGGCATCTGCAAATCTATTTCCTCGGGCAACTTCTCCTTTTCCTGCTTGATGTCCTCTGCAATGCATGACAGCTACACGTGTTGGGGCCCAAACTGCATCAAGTAACATCAATATCTCGGGACCATACTTGACTGATTTTCCTCCGGATGTGATGAGTCCTCTTTCCTTGTAGAGAGCTCCATGGGCATGCAGAGTGGTGAAGGCATATTTGGAATCTGTATATACATTTAGCACAAGTTTTTCTCCTAACAATAATGCTCTGGTGAGTGCTATCAATTCGGCTTTCTGGGCTGATGTGCCTGAGGCTAGAGCTGATGATTCAACTACTTTGTGTTGAGTGACGACTGCATATCCAGCACAGCGTCGTCCATCGAGGATGAGACTGCTCCCATCAACATAATAGATCTGGTCAGGATTGTCTATGGGCACATCTGTCAAGTCGGGTCGACTGGAGAACACAGTTTCCATGACTTCGATACAGTCATGTTCTGGGAGTTCTTCACTGATGGGTATCAAGGTAGCTGGGTTCAAGGCATGGCTCACTTCAAGTTGTATCTGTGGGTTTTCACATAGCATGCTCTGGTACTTCAACATTCGGGAATTGGTGAGCCAATAATTTGCTTTCTGTTCCATGAGAGCAAGGACTGCATGTGGCACAGTGACTCGTATGTTCTGTCCTAGTGTGAGCTTGTCTGCTTCGCTCACTAGTAGCGCTGTAGCTGCAACTGCTCTCAAGCAAGGTGGCCATCCTTTGGCCACAGGGTCCAATTGTTTCGATAGGTATGCTACAGGTCGCTCCCAATTTCCCAATTTCTGAGTCAACATGCCTAAGGCATTTCCCTGTGCTTCATGTACAAACAAGTGGAAAGGTTTGTGGACATCTGGTAGTCCAAGTGCTGGTGATGACATCAATTCTTCCTTTAACGTCTTGAAGGCTGTATCCTGCTCAAGTCCCCACTCCAGTGGCGACTTTTCTTCTCCTTTTGTGGCTTCATACAGTGGTTTGGCAATTTGGGCAAAGTTGGGTATCCAGATTCGGCAATATCCTGCCGCTCCCAGAAAGGCTCTGACTTGCTTTCTGGTTGTTGGAGTTGGAATTCTGCATACTGCTTCTTTTCTTTCTCTGCCTAATCTTCTGCTTCCTTGGGTAATACAAAAACCCAAGTATTTCACTTCTTTTTGGCATAGCTGTGCTTTGGCTCTGGAAACTTTGTATCCAGCTTCATCTAGTAACTGCAAGAGGTCTTTGGTGGCTAGTATACATTCACTTTCTGATATGGCAGCTATCAGCAGATCATCCACGTATTGGAGAAGCACTCTCTTCCCCGGGGCTACTGGATAGCTTGAAAGGTCTTGATTTAGTGCAGCACTAAAGATGGTAGGCGAATTCTTGAATCCTTGGGGTAATCTTGTCCAGGTGAGTTGGCCCCCTCTTCCAGAGACGGGGTCCTGCCATTCAAATGCAAACAATATTTGGCTTACTGGGCTAATCTTATGCAAAAGAATGCATCTTTCAAATCCAGTACAGTGAAATGGGTAGCTTCAGCAGGTATCAGTCCTAGAAGAGTGTAAGGATTGGGTACAACTGGATGTATAGTTTCAACTGCATCATTTACTCTTCTTAAGTCTTGTACTGGGCGGTAATCCTCCGTCCCAGGTTTCTTTACTGGCAAAAGTGGAGTGTTCCATGGGGATTGACATACTTTTAGTAGGCCATACTCGAGCAATCTTTGTAAGTGGCGATGAATGCCTTCAATTGCAGCTCTTGGGAGAGGGTACTGTTTGACGTGCACTGGTGTAGCACTAGGCTTGAGGGTTACAATCACTGGAGCTATATGCTTGGCTAGGCCTGGGGGACTGCCTTCTGCCCATACTCCAGGTGGTGCATCAATACTTTTCAAAGTTTGTTCAAAATAGGTGTCTTGGACAGAATCATCAATGTAGTATCTCCATTCTTCTTCTCGGGGAACTGTCAGCAGCATTATTCCTGCTGGTTTGGCTTGGGGATTTACTGTCATTTGCATTTCTCCTTGTTCAGAGAAGGATATTTGTGCTTGAAGCTTGGCTAACATATCTCGTCCCAGTAGTGGCACTGGACATTCGGGCATGTAAAGGAATTGATGAGTTATTTGCTGTCCTCCTAGACTGCATATTCGATTTTGGAGAAAAGATTTTGTGGCTTTGGCACCGGTTGCTCCTATAATGGTGACTGCTTTTGTAGAGAATGGGGCTATCTTTTTGTCTATTACTGAATGTTGTGCTCCAGTATCAACCATAAAGTCCATAATTTGGTCTCCTATTTGTATTCCGACCATAGGCTCCTGGAGACCTAAAGCAAACTGGGAGCCCGGTCTGTCCTGATCCACGTCATTTTCATCATGGGTCGTTGTGGCCAATGCTTGAATGGCTCCTCCTCCTCTTTCTCGCTGGAATTGTTCTCGATTGGCTCCTCCTCGATTTCGGGGATAGCCTCGTCTTTCTTCTCGCCACTGATGACTGCTGTCGTCATCTTGCTGGGCGTCTTCGAGTTGCGGGCACGTATCTCTCCAATGTCCTTCTTCTCTGCAATAGGCGCATTGGTTCACGCCTAGCCTCTGGGTCCGGCCTCCGCCTTGACCCCGCCCTCTTCCTCTGCTCCTTCGACTAGGGACACCTCCCCTTTTCTGTTCAACTATGGCCGCAGCCAAAAAATCAGCTTTCTTCTTCATCTTTCTATCACATTCTCTCTGTCTTTCATTATCACGATTCACATACACCTTATGAGCGACTTCCAATAACTGTGTTGCATTCATGCCCGCAAACCCTTCTAATTTCTGTAATTTACGTCTAATGTCTGGTTGAGACTGGTTTACAAAAGCAGAATTCACCATACATAAACTTCCTGGTGCCTCGGGATCATAGGGGGTATACATCCTGTATGCTTCAGTTAGTCTTTCATAAAAATCTGCTGGGCTCTCATCTATACCCTGGATAACTCCTGCAACTTTGGAAAGGTTCATAGCTTTTTGGCCCCCCCTTTTCAGGCCTTGTAAAAAGCCTTGACGAAAACGGGCTAGGGCTGTGGATCCTTCATCTGTATTTGGATCCCATTGGGGGTCTTCATTCGGGAATTCTCTCTGAGCTGCTTCCCGACGGTCTATTATATTCTGCCCCTGTCTCGGAGCTACAGGGTTATCTGCCATCCACTCAATAGCTGCTTTTCTAATTCGTGCTCGTTCTTCTGTCGTGAATAGGATAGTCAGGAGCTGGCGACAATCTGGCCAAGTGGGTTGGTGAGTTTCCATAATAGTAGTTACTAATTCTGTCAGCTCCTGGGGCTTACTAGTATAGGAGGCATAATGCGACCTCCAATTTAACAAATCAGTTGTAGAGAAAGGGATATACACATAAGTTAGGGGTCCCGCTACCACTTCATCATTATCATTCTTTACGGGCACTCCCGGGACTTGCCGTAAGGGAAACATTTTGGCCGCTGTAGGTGTCTTTTGGGATCTAAGGGTTATTGTTGTAATTGTCTTTGAAGGGGTCACTTTCTTTTTCCCAACAGGTTTCGCTTTGGGTATATCTTTTACTGGCGTGCTAGTGCTAGCAATCGCTTGTACACTGTCCTCCTCGTCTGGGGCATTCTCTTTTTCTTCCGCTTCTATCTCCGTTTCTGACTCGCTTTTTATGGCATCCTCTTCTCTTTCAGCTAATTCTGCCTCTTCCTCCCCTCCGGGAGGTGGGTCAGGGGTTGGGTCCCGCTCCGGCCGTCGCTGGGGTTCTGGGGCAGGACGCCGGGCTACTCTTATTGGACCTTTGGTTCGGGGCTGCCTGAGAATTATTTCTGGGGAATCAGGATCTACCAGGATGGGCTTCTTTCTGGATTTCTTATCCTGCTCTTTCGTTTTAGGCTGTTCCGTTTTCTGTCTAGAATCTGTTTTCGCTAACATTATTCTGCACTGTTCCTCATAACAGCGCTGCGCCCAGGGGGGCGGATCTTCACAAATACTTAACCAGGAATCTATATAGGGGTACTGATCGGGGTGCGCTATCCGCACTCTACGGTGTATTGACTGAATAATCTCTACATTGAATGTTCCCTCTCGGGGCCAGATGGGGTCTAGATCGGGCCACTCCCTAGTACACAAAATCTGCAAACGGGCTGCTGTCATTTTAATACCATAATCTCCTGAATATCCCTCTTTAAAATGTGCGATCATACATTCTAATGGAGTGTTTCTAGTAGACCCCGCCCCTCCCATTTCGATGTGTGCGCGCAACAACAGACAGAAGGGAAAAGGAGGGCGGACCGTGGGTAAGGGGTCCTCACGGTCCTGGAAACGTATAGGGAATACAAATAACAAGACAAGACGACAATCGCTTCCCCCTTTTCGCGACCTGAACGCGGTCGCCCGGTCAGGAAATGCGCTACTCAGGGGTCCGCCTTCACTTGGTCCGTGCTGCCAGACCTCTCATTCACACTTCGTTCACACAATCATGCTAGCAACGTATCCCAGAATGCATTCGTTTCTATCTATTCTGACTAGTCTTTTCCCAATTACAAAAAGGATGGGGGTTTCACCCGGCGAATTCCCATGCGGGGTTACTCGGCCCTTCCTTGAGAGGTGATCAAGCTCTCTTACCAATTCCCAATATCTCGAGATTACAAATTCCAAATTCCAAGTTCCAATGGCAGTACTGCTCTTTCTATTTCTGTCTAGACCCCAAATCAAAACTATACTCACCGGATCCGGTCCTCAAACTTCCCAAGCAGGCGCATGAGTTGGACCTCGGACTCCCCTCACTCGGGTTCGAGGCGTTGGCTCCAACCGGGCCCGGCACCCGCCGAGGTCCGACCAGCTCCCTCCGATACAAGGGACCGGTGGCGCCAGGGAGCAGCCCTCGTCGGAAGGGCGCGATCCCGGCAGGACCAAGCCTATAGAGGCGGAAAGTCGTGGTATATTGCCCTATATACACTTTGATTCCACAACTTCCCGGCCAACGCACCAAGAATATGTAGCAGCAAAGCGCAGACAAACCAATGATACCAGGAGTCTGTTCAGAAGGTCCAAATCATTTATTTGTGCACAAGTCTCGAACCAGTCAATTTCAAAATGGCTGAGCAAAGTTTTCAAGCATTACAACAACTTTTATAGACTTCTGTTCCATTCTAGGTATAGAAAAACATTTCATTGGTCCCGGTAACCTCCCGTACCTCCCGTACCCCTTCCATTGGTCCCGGTACTGATAAGTTTATCCAATTATGTCCCTTCAGTGGGCATGACACCTGCACACCCCCCTTCTAGTCCCAATTACAATGGTCAGTTCATCAACTTGTTACTTTCACACTCTCAAGGCCATAGAACCAATTTGTGCATGCAGAGGAGCAGGGCTCTGCAACTCATCTGTCAGCACTCCCAATTATTTCTTTGCAGATGTACTTTTTCTTATCAGTAACTTTTAAACATGTTTTTCTGTATTTTTCCATCTCTCGGTTCTGCTTACCTAAGCTAATTCAATACTTCTACTGAGTTCTATCTTACAATAGCAGCATATTGGGGGATGTGCAATCCTATATGCCTCTCCACAGGCCTCATTTACAGGTCAAGCTAGCCATGCTGGCCTGCTTATGTCAGACACCGTGGGTCACAGGCCTGCACCTGCCACACCGGCATGGTCTGGGGTGCAATAACAGTGGATTCTTGAGTTATCCAGATAGCGGTGATTTTTAGCACTACTATCCAGACAACATTTAGGACAACAAAAAAGCTGTCTTAAACGCCATCTGGAGAGTGCCAGCCATTCACCACACTATCCAGATACTGATGCTGGTTATCCAGATTTCATTTTTTTGTTTACTCATGGGGTTCCTTATTAGAAAAAGAAAAGCTAACAACCACTGCAGGCTCAGTATCAGCCTGAATATTTCCAGTTTACGATGACCATAATTTGCTCTCTGAAGGGGAGGGGAGCAGGAAACAGGGCTGTGACATAAATACAGGCTGGCTTAACCATGAGCCCCAATGGGCAGCTGCCTAGGGTGGCAGCTTCTGTGAGGTGACTTAAAACAAGAGTCTTGAAGGCACACAAGCTCAAAGAACCATCAGGACAATTTTATCTGCAAGGAGGTTGAGCACTTTTCCGATAGCAAACTGTCATATATTACATAAAGAAAGATACATAGACACTCAAGGGCCAGTTTACTAAACCACGTTAGCAGCTAACTGTAGATTAGTGCATGCTATCTAGATGCAGTAGCAGGCAACAGAGGGCAACTGCAGATAGCACAGTAATTTTCTGCTATTTGCAGAAAGCACATTACCTGCAGGAGTGGGTGGGATTAGGGCAAAGAGTGGGTGTGTCTGCCATGAACGGTTGCCACATGTCTCAGCGCAGAGTAACCATCGGATCTGCAAATAGAGCAGGTGCAGCTAACACCACTTCAAACGGTAGGGTTAGTTGCATCCACAATGCTGCCTGACTATGTTTTCTGCACTTTTGGTGCATTATCTGCTGGGGAAATGCTGTGCACACCCCCAACAGATAACACACAGTGTTTGCAGCTAAAGAGATGCTATCTGCAAAAGCCTAACGTAGTTTAGTAAACCAGCCCCAAACTGTGGCTCTATATTGGGGATAAATATTCAGAAATTGCTCCCCCTGTGTGCATGTTGGGTAACATCACCTGCGCGTTTACCTGCCTTTAGTGGATGCATTTAAAGGGGCAGGCTTAGAGTGGGGATCTGGTCACTTTCCAAAAGTGCATGTGTCAACTTGATGAGAGAAAGTACAAGTACCCACAGCTACATTTTCCTTATAAATTTTGGAAGTGAAAGTACACACATACTTTCATTTTGAAAAACGTTACAGTGTTCACAGATACAAAGGATGCATGGATTTTGCAGCTATGCAAGCAGTGTAGAAGTTGCCTTCATGATGCTTATCTAAAATTGAAGATTATTTTCAGGGGCAATGTCTCCAAATGGTTAGTTTTGTGCATACCATGAGTGCAATGAACCTCATTCCTAAGCCAGGGTATGTTGAGTATTTTCTTGATCTCACAAATTTACTGCTAACACTCGCCATAGGACTTGCAGTGTGCTTCTTTCTGGAGCTGCTGAAGGTTACTCTAGTCATAGCTCTATGCCTTTTTATTTTTAATGAGAAGAGTAAGCAGATTCATCCACTTTCTGTGTGTCTTGTCATAGGTATGAAAGGTCATGGAATAAACTAAACAAGACAAAACTGTTGCAAGATGCACTGGAGCGGGCTGGCAGAAAAGACCTGGCTGACAAGTTGCGCTGCCTGCACTGGGGCCATCAGAAACTGAGCAGCAGAGTGGAGCTGCCCTCCGCCTTCCCTTTCCTCATCACTGTGCACAAGACCATCAACAACAAAGAAGGGCTCAAGAAAATTAACCAGCTCAGCTGCAAGTACACCTGAGCAGGGCCGTACCAAGTCATAATTGCACACTGTGCTACTTACACATCTGGCACTCCCCCCTCCTCCCAACAAATCTCACCTATACCTCCATGTCTTCAATGTCCAGCCGGCTGCCTGCCCTTGCCCTGCTGCACCCACTTTTTATCTTCTCGGAGCTGGCGGTAGCAGCAGTGAGGCAGACTTGACTTCAAATTTAAAAAAACAAACAAAAAACACACGCAGTCCTTTAACTCCGCCCTTGTAGGCAGGTCTGGTCCCGCCCTCCCTTCTCTGATGTAGGTCGTGTCAAAGGAGGGAGGGACCAGACCTGCCTACAAGTGTGGAGTAGGAAAGACCTTCTTGTTTTCTTTTTTTTAATTTGAAGTCAGGTCTGCTCTGCTGTTAGCCGGTGCTGCTGACGCTGAGAAAAAAAATGGCGTCAGCAGGGCAACAGCAGGTAGCCTGGAGGGGAGCCGAGACCGGCAGCCCAAAATGTGCCCCTATATCTTTTGCGCCCTGTGCAGCTGCACTGCTCGCACAGAGCTAGGTAGAGCACTGCACCTGAGAACCTCCATCTACCTGTTATTATCCAAACTATGCTTTTGACATCAGTTAGTCTACTACACCTTGCATCAGATGGGGAAAATTATTTTTTGCATTTGCAATCTCAAACACTAGTTATAGTTAATATTGTTATGATGTCCAACGTCATGGAGAGTTTCTAAGTTCCTCTATAGTTATTTCAGAAATATTATTCACTGTTAATTAATTTTCGTACTCCTGCTGAGCTCCTTATGTAAAATTATTTTTCTGAAATAATGCAAATATGAACACAGCATTACAGCAAACTTAAATACAGCAGGCACTCATCTGTCCTAATAAAGTGATGCTCTCAAAGGGGCATTCTGCAGTATAAAAAGAGCATATGATAATTCAACTGCCAAAGACACTGAGTCAAATGAGCTAACAGTTCTATCCCATTTCAAAGCTGATTTTGTAAGGGAGCCCCCTAAAGATATGCGCCCTTTACATGTGCAAGTCCCTATTTGAAAGGACTTAGGTGTGCATTTAGGCGGTCGATATTCAGTAAGTGCGCATGTGAGTGCAGTAATGCATTTTTCCCGTTTTGGCGTTCACAGGGCAGAGTATAGGTGGATCCTAAATTTACACACATAGGACCCAATATTCAAAAGGCATTTGCACAGTTTACAGCCCCGTAAGCCCTGTAAATGCCTTTAGTCCAGATAGTCAATGGCACTTACACAGTGCCGCTGAATTTCCCCTGCTAACTCCCCTACGCGCTCTGGTGCTATCCACTAAGCATCGGGGCATGTCGGGGGTGTTCCGAGGTGAAGCAGAGGTGGCGACAAGCGCTAACCGAGCAGCAGCGATATTGCATGCTGCCCGGTTAGCAATCTGCACTTTAAAGATAGGTGAAGAAAAACCCTCGTCTATCTTTAAGGCACAGAGCTAACTGGGGAGTATGCGATATCGCTGCTACCTGGTTAACTTTAGCAGCTTCCTGTGTCTGCAGCAAGCCCCAGATATTCAATGCCGTTGTCGTGACATTGAATATCCAGGTTAGAGGTCTGCGGGGAGGGCTGTGCGCAGACAAGGTGCAATAGCCCTTCAAAGATGCGCCCATCTCAATATCAGGCTATAAGTTTTAAAATACTATAAGTTCCATGCATATTTGAAAAATGTAGATGTGGAAATTTGCACCTGTCCTAGAGCAGACATAAGTGCCTATGCCTACATTTTTGCAGCACTTACGCCTCCATTTTATAAAGAAAAATAAGCACCCATCTTTTTATAAAATTGGTGCAGGATAGGCATGTTCTGGGTGCTGAAATCTAGGCACCCGGTTATAAAATTATCCTCTTTGTGTCTATGGCAAAAATACCTAGGGGGGTGGATATTCAGAAGCAGCGGCCGGTGCATTCAAAGTGGCTGGCTGTCACCGCTTTAACATAGCTCTGGATATCCAATGCCAAGGTCATATCCGGTCACTGACATTGAATATCCAGTGTGCCTCGATAGTCTGTTAGCTAACTGGGCAGCGGTGATATCCAGCCACTCTTTGGTTAGCTAACCCGGTTAAGTTAGGTGAGCCTTGAAGTGCCTAGCTTTAGCCAGTTTAAGATAATTGGCCAGCAGATGAATATCGCCACTGAACGGTTATCTTCAACACTGTCCCCAGAACGCTGAGTGAAGTTAGAGTAAGATATTCAGTGGCACAAAATAGCTTTGCATCGTTGAATATCCCACTAACCGCATTAATCACTTTGAATGAGCCCTCCTAGGGGCATATTTACTAAGCTGCGATTGCTGTTAGTATACATTAAATGCCATGGTAACATTTAACACGTGCACTAATTTCTGCCTTAACTTCCTATTGTGTCAGGAGGTGGGGAATGTGCCTTATAGTGGTAACTATTGATGCAACAGATAACGCACTAAAGGGAACACTATCTAAATAGCCATAATTAGCTGCATCACATTATCTGCCAGTTAATGCATAGTAAAGAACATTTTCCTGCCTTAACTAAATGGCAAATTATTGAGGACGCCCCCAACCGTTAACACAGACAATTTGCATAACATTAACAGTCTTTAGCTAAGAGGGCCAACAAAGAGCTTAGGGCTTTATTTACCGCTCTACATTAACTGGCTAACATACATTAATGCACACTAACATGCATTTGTGCGATTTAAATCATGCAAACCCCATTATTCTCAATGGGTCTTGTGAACTGGTGTGCATTAATGCACATTAGTAAATAGAATCCTTAATTTACTAAGCATTTCCCCCCAAAGTCACAAAATGCAAAAATGTCTTTGTAAATCAGTCCTGAAATAATAGAAATAATATTTGAAAATTAATTACTTTAAAATCTATGGTGCATACAGTATTTACTCAATATCAGCTCATGTTAACATTCATTGATGTATGTTAAGTGCCACTGCACCCATGGGGCAAAATGTATTTGGCTTCTAGTTACATATCAATTTACTGCATTCTAGTAACATAATATGATGGGTGAATTATTAGCTTATGTTTTTTAGATCAGAAAAATCCTCATAGTATTCAATAAGCACATTTGATGAGTCATTATCAGTTACTCTAACCCAGGGGCTCTCAACTTGGTGCTCCAGACACATCCAGCCAGTCCGGTTTTCGTGAATATGCACAAGAGTGTGAATATCCTAAAAGAAAGAAGACTGGCTGGCTGTGCCTGCAGGACTGGGTTGAGAGCCCTGGATCCAAGTAACTGATAAAGATTCATCCAATGTGCTTATTGAATACTGCAAAAGTTTCTATGGGTTGAGAACCATTGCTCTGGAAACCCAGTATGATTCTGCTTTTATCCTATGGATTAACATAACATTAGTGAGGGTCATGTGAAGGCAGTTTGAAGAGTGGATATATTCTGGTCATACTCCTGGCCCTCCGCATTAATAATTCTATTTTTTTGTAATTTCTCTTTAGAAGCAGCTTATCTTCCCAGTCATTTTTGGCAGTTTGTGAGAATGCCCATTAAACCCAGTGACAAGAAATCCACAGGTGCGGTGGCTACAGGGCTGGCTTAAGAGGTGAGCCATTGAGGCATGAGCTTAGGGCGCACCACAATAGGGGCGCAGGAAGCCTATCTCACTGGCTCACTTCCAGCCTACCCCGGACCTCCCCAGTCATGGCATTAACACAGCCGCAGAAGCATTTTCTTTTGCTCCTGCGGCTATATTAATGCTCAGCACAGCCACAGGAGCAAATCCTGAGGTTGTGCCGAACATTAATATAGCTGCAGGAGCAAAAGCAAATACTCCCACAGCTGTGTTGCTGCAGGAAGGGGGGAGGGATTGCTGATGCTGGAGGGCTGGAAATGAGCTGACTGAGGGAGCTGGGACAGGGGCTGGGGGGGATTGGCAATGGCTGATATTGGGACTGGGGGTGGACTAGAAATGGGCCAATACAGGGGATGGGGGGATCTGACTGATACTGGCAATGGGCTGATACTGGGAATGGTGAACTGGGACTGGAAATGGGCTGATATTGGGCTGAGGGGGCCAGAAGATACTGGGCTGGGGACTGGTACTGAAAAAGGGCTGATATTGGGGCTGGCGGACTGGAAATGGGCTAATATAGGGACCAAGGGAGCTGACTGATACTGGCAATAGGATGATATTGGGAATAGGGGTCTGAGACTGGAAATTGGATGATACTGGGGACGGGGGGGGGGGGTGGCTGCCTGATATTAGGAATGGGAGGCTGGGACTGAAAATGGGCTGATAGTGGTGCTTGGGGACTAGAAATGGGCTGATACAGGGGCTGAGGGCTGACTGATACTGGTGATGGGCTGATACTAGGAATGGAAATGGGCTGATGCAGAGGTTGCAGACTGACTGATATTGGTGATGGGCTGATACTGGGAATGGGGGCTGGGACTGGAAATGGGCTGATAGTGGGGCTGGGGGGATGTTTCTGGGGGGACTGGAAATGGGCTGCTAGATCTGTGGAGATGGGACTGGAAAAGGGCTGGGACTGGAAGGGAGCTAATTCTAGTGGGGGACTGGGATTGAAAGGGGGCTAATGCTGGCAGAGTAGGAAAAAGAGAGAGATGCTGGGGGAGTGAGAAGGGAGAGGAGGAAAGATATTGTGGAGAGTGGGGAAGAAGCAAAGTCAACCAAGGGAAGGTTGAGAGGGAGGGATATAAGAACACATGCTGGCGTAAGAAGGAGGAAAAATAAGGTTAATGAATATTGGATAAGGAACTAAACGGGTGGGTGCAGGACAAAGGGAATAGGAGACTGGAGGGCAAGTACTAGGGACATAGGATATGGGAAAGCAGGGACTCTGACAGGTGAAGTTTCTAAGACTGTGAGAAAACAGAAGAAAAACAGGCTGGGTATTGGGATTTTAAGTGGAGACTCAGGGCTTGGGTGGGATTGTGAGTGGGAACTTGGAGTTGCTTGGGGGAATAGTGGAGACTAAGAAATCGACCAGAGATTAAGAGGATAGTGGGGACAAGGTGATTTGGTGGACGGTATTGTAGCAGCCGATTAGCATGCAATAAATAATACCCGGAGTCAGTTCAAGGATCCAAACCAATTTATTGTGCACAAGGCCCAAGCATCAAAAAGGACTGAGCAATGGCAAACAGGAACAACTTCCTTATATACAAGCTTCACAGTTTGATACAGGCAGACTTTCTATTGGTCCCATCGTCCCCTGCATCTATCCAATCGGGGACCCTCACTGGGCCCTGTTCCCCCTTCTCAGGCTATGCTAACAAAGGCTCAGTTTCTAGACATAATACATTCCTGCTACAAGGTCATTGCATCAGCATAAAAGCATTGAATAAAGGATTAACACAAACTTATCTAAAGCAGTTTAGAGTGGTTTAAGGCAGATCCTCAGCCTTCACTGACTTTGGTCTTTCTCAGCACTACTATTTCTAGTAGTGGGGGTGGGGACTCAGGCCTAGCTTGCAGGCTCATACATGTACAGGCTATTATATAGGCCATAGCCTACCACATTCCCCCCTTTGATTATTCTCACCCGCAAATTAGAAAGGGTGGGAATTAAATCACATATTATACTTATGTAACAGCATCATCTTGGGGTATATAGGGTAATATTGCCACATAGCCAACACTTTAGTTGCTGTCTGCCGCTTCACAGTGCTATCAATAACTGAGGTTATAGTGCGCAAGCAAAGGGGTGGGGGACATGGGAGAAACAAGCACACAGCCAATATTAATAATACAACTAACACAAGAGTTTTCAGGCCACCCAGTCCTGAAAACATGGAACCAAACCATCCATCAAGCTCCAGGCCGTGCCATTTCTGGACTGGCACATAGGCCTGCTTCCGCATCTGTTCGGCTATGTCTTCGACAACTTGACCTTCATTAGCAATCTGCAAACAACAGTTAGTTAAATTCAATTTTCCATACACTCCACCTTCAGCTGCTAACAAATAATCTAGTGCTAAACAATGTTCAGGAGCATCTACACCTGTCCACCAGGATGTCTTTCTAGTGGTGGCATCATAAAACTTAGACAAGTAATCTGTATTCCAGTCTGAGTAGTAGTGATGGAGGCTGCACAGGGGGGAGAGTACGGCAAAAGTCATTCCAAGGGACCCCAGGGCTGCCCAAAGTCTTTCTCCCACAGCTTCCACTGCACCCTGGCTCCCACGACGTGTGACAGGAGTTGGGGTGTAGATTCTTAGTCTCTTACAGTAGTGGTTTTCGTCGCAAAGTGAGCCGCAATGGAGTTTCAGGGTCATTTACGGAAGTTCATTGACCAAGTTCAGGAGCGGTTGCTGGCTTTACTCGACTGTGATGGATCCAAGGTTCAAGCTCTGCAACTTTAACTGCTGTTGGGGTTATTAAGATGGCAACATAAGGTCCCTTCCAATGCGGTATCAATGGTGTCCTTCTCCACTCTTTGATCCACACCGAGACTCCAGGCTTGAGAGGATGCAGAGGTTGATGGGCAGCTGATGACTCTGCAAAACAGAACCTAAAACCAATAGTTCTTGTCTAGTAATTTCAGATCCAATCTGTTTCATATCTCCTTTTATTCCTTGTACCATAGGCAGGGGTCGCCTATACAGAATCTCAAAAGGGGAAACTTCTAAAGACTTAGTAGGGGCTAAGCATATTCTAAGAAGGGCTATAGGAAGAACTTAGAACTGGGGCTACTTCAGGTGAATCTCTTGACAAAGATTAGATAACTGAGATTCCAGGGTTCTATTCATATTGCCTACTTTTCCTATGTTCTGAGGTCTGTAGGCAGTATGCATCTGATAATGTTAATATCTCGGGATCATACTTAATGGACTTGCTTCCTGAGGTTATCAACCCTCATTCTTTGTACAGGGCCCCATGTGCATGCAAGGTTGTAAGGGCATATTCGGAATCTGGGTACACATTTAGACAAATCCCTTTTCCTATTGTCAGTGCTCTAGTGAGAGCTGTCAATTCAGCTTTCTGTGCTGAAGTTCCTGGGGGCAAAGCTGAGGCCTCAACTACCAGATCAAGGGTCACTACTGCATGTCCGGCACAACGATGTCCATTGATGACGAGACTGCTCCCATCCACAAAGAGAGTCTGTTCAGGGCCTCCAAAGGGACGTCAGTCAAATCCGGGCGACCTGAGAATATAGTGTCCATAATTTCCAGACGGTCATGATCAGGGGGGCTAGGACCAATTGGTAACAACGTAGTAGGATTTAAAGCTTGACTGACCTTCAATTGCAATCGTGGATTCTCACACAGCATACTCTGATACGTCAACATTTGCGAATTAGTGAGCCAGAAGTTCCCTTAGTGAGCCAGAATTAGTGAGCCAGAAGGGTCAAGACAGAGTATGGTACGATGACTTAAAGATTCCGTCCCAAAGTGAGCTTGTCAGCTTTGCTCACTAAGAGGGCTGTGGCTGCAACGGCTCTTCAACAAGGGGGCCTGCCTTTTGCAACTGTATCCAACTGGTCGCTGCCAAGATCTAAGAGATTGAGTCAACACTCCCAAAGCATTTCCTTGTGACTCATGAACATAGAGGCGAGAAGGTTACTGGATGTCTGGCAGACCCAGAGCTGGTGATGACATCAAGGCAGCCTTCAAAGATCGAAATGCTGCATTCTGTTCAGGCCCCCACTCCAATGGAGACCTCTCCCTTCCTTTGGTAGCTTGATACAATGGCGAAATTGGGGATCCATATACCCTGCAGTCCCCAAGAAGGCTTTCACTTGCCTCCTGGTGGGATTACTGCACACAGTTTCCTTGCATCGTATTCTACTGGTCAACTGGAATCCTAGATATTTTCACTTCAGTTTAACATAATTGCGCCTTGGCTCTTGAGACTTGTATCCAGCCTCATTTAGAAGGTGCAAGAGTTCACTGGTGGCTTGTAGATATTCACTTTCTGCATTTGAGCAGATCGTCCACATACTGAAGAAGAACCCTTTCTCCTGGGTTCACATAGTAGCTTGAAAGATTCTGATTTAAGGCAGCACTGAAAAGAGTGGGTGAATTCTTGAATTCTTGGGGTAATCAAGTCCAGGTGAGTTGGCCCCGCCTTCCTGTTGTGGGGTCTTGCCATTCAAAAGCAAACAAAAGTTTGGGGGGGCTAGGCGTTGCAGAAGAAGGCATCTTTCAGGTCCAAGACAGTGAAATGAGTAGCCTCAGCGGGGATCAGTCCCAAGAGAATATAAGGATTTGGTACCACTGGGTGTATAGTTTCAGCTGCATCATTCCCCCGCCTCAGATCTTGTACTGGGCGGTAATCCCCTGTCCAGGTTTCTTAACTGGGAGAAGGGAGTTTCCAAGGTGACTGGCACTCCTTGAGAAGTCCATACTTCAGCAGTTTCATCAGATGGCAGTGGATACCTTCAATAGCTGGTCGGGGAAGAGGATACTGCTTCACATGCACTGGTTCCGCTCCTGGCTTGAGGGTGACGATGACAGGGGCTATGTTCTTCGCTAGGCCAGGTGGATTATCTTCTGCCCATACTTCAGGTGGAGCGGAGAGGTTGGTGGGTATTCAGGAGCTAATTGTCTTGGCTGGAGATGTACTATAGAACCGCTACTCGTCTTCTCGGGGAACAGTCAGCACCATCAGTCCAGCAGGCTTTGGGTTCACAGTCATTTGCATTTCTCCCCCTTCAGCAAAGGATATCTGTGTCTGGAGCTTAGCAAGCATATCTCGGCCCAAAAGTGGAATAGGGCATTCAGGCATATACAAGAACTGGTGCGCTATTTTCTGTCCCCCTAGTGCACACATGCGGTTCTGCAGGAACGGCTTGGTGGCCCTATTCCCAGTGGCTCTGACAATGATGATGCATCGAGAAGACAAAGGGGCTACTGACTTTGCCACCACTGAGTGTTCTGTTCCTGTATTCACCATATACTGGTCCCCTATTTTCAAACAGACCATAGGCTCCTGGGGACTCAGGGTGAACTTGGAGCCCAGTCTGGCCTAGTCTTAGCCTGTTGCAACTGCCACTCCCTCAATAGCTTCTTCCCTCTCTTGCTGGAACACTGTGCTCGGTTTATTCTTCCATGACTCTGAAATCAAGTACTCCCTCCTCCCCTCCTGGGGGTGGAGTCAAGATGTGGGCCTTCACTTCTCTAGTGTCCTTCTTCTCTGCAATGGGCGCACTGATTCACACCCAGTGGGGTCCAATTATTTTCACGACCCCTTCCACTTCCTCTGCTCCTTCGATTAGGAAAACCTCCTCCACATTGTTCAACTAAAGCGGCTACAAGAAGATCTGCTTTCTTTTTTATGTTACATTCACTTTCTCTGTCACATTCATTCTCACAATGCACATATTTTCTGAGCAACTTCCATTAACTGTCATGCCCGCAAATCCATCCAGTTTCTGCAATTTCCGTTTTTATATCTCTCTGGGACTGACTGACAAAAACGCAAATTCTCCTGGGCTGCTGGATCGCATGGGGTATATAGTGAGGGCTGCCTGCACTATTTGGATCCCACTTGGAGCCATCAAGGCTGATGGGTCTACATAATACTGTTCATTAGTTCAATCAAATCCTAAGGTTTCTCAGTGTAGGAGGCATAATGCATTTTTCAGTTCAGTAAATCAGTGGCGATAAAAGACACATAAACAAGGCTGGTCGGCTGGCTTTTGGTATTAACGTGACCATCCCTTTTACTGGTAGTTGTACTTCTGAAGGTATACGGTAATCGGGACTGTCTGGGTTCCACTTCACGTTCTCGGGCGCTGGCTGTGAGTGACCCTGAACTGGCAAATGAATCCCTGCTTGTATTGTCATCGGTGGACTGCGGGGACCGGCCTATAAAGATACTGGGACAGACAGAGTGGAATGTCTGGAGATTCTGGGGCAGAATAAACGAACAGTTTTTTTTCCCCTCACAAACATTTAACCAGGAGGCTATGTAGGGGAACTGATCAGGGAACATTTTTGCACAATCTGATGAACACGGGAAACTACATTAAAGCTAACACTGGCCACTTCCTTTCACAGAGCATTTCTAATAGGGACGGAGACATTTTAAGTCCGTAGTCTCCCTTGCTAAAATTCCTAGTCATACATTTCAACAAAATCGGCGTGGACTCCGACCCCTTCCCCCACATGATGACGTACTTGTCAACAGACAGAGGGGGCGGGCTGCATTTCCCTGTGGACTAAGCATAATGGATGTGTGTGCTCATTCTAAATAACAACTGTCTAAAACTATTTAAAGGCTCTAAACTAAGACTGTACTTCTGAAACTGAGACTTTAAAAGACCCTTTCAAAACACAGTACATTGTTTCTCTGGACACCAACACATCTTACAGTTCGGGAAAGACAGGCATTATCTTAACAAGATAAACAGTAGGTCTCTCTCCTGGCTTTCAAAGCAGCCGTAAATTACTAGACACTGTAAACACTAACACTAACACTTCATTGTCCTGTCAGGGCTCTTAACTTCGTAGGTCAAGGGGAAAACAAAAACAGAACCATTACAGTGCTTGCTGAAGATATGAACATAAAAAGACACTACAGAAACCCTCCTCACTTGGTCCATACAAGAACAGTTGAGACTCAAACGGGGTTAATAAGAACTTAACCCTTTTCAGGCTGAGCCCAAAACTGTCGGGATCCAAAATTTCTGACTAAACATTCCTATCAAATGATATATAATATGATCTATAATACGTGACCATAGCAGAAGGAACATCACTATTAGAACATATTGAATAAAACAGGTACAATTTACCTGAAATAAGCACAAATTAACCCAGCTGCAGAATGTAGAATAAATTGAAACCTTCAAAGCGTTAAAGGATACATTCCCTTGTCTCCGGGCCGTGTGAAAGACACGCCCCCTTCCCTCTCTGCTTGCAAGAGAGAGGCACACGCTCAGTGAGACAGCTGTCTTTGTAAAAGTGACCCCTGAGTTGTTTCTTTAATACTATTCCCTAATCGACAGACAATAGGGAGACAGACAATAAGGGAGACAAACACCAAACACTTTCCCCTTTCTCGCGACCTGGCAATGCACTAGTCAGGAGCCAGCACCTTGCTCGGTCTGTATTCCAGACCTCTCATTCACACACGCAGACATTCAAGACAGAATAAATCTCGGAATTCCCAAAAAACCTGACTGACTGACTGACTGGCTGGGGTTAGTGGGTTCAGTCTCTGCTTATACCTTTAAGACTTCTGAGACTTACTAGGACCACCCTGAGAGGCGATCAGACTCTCAAGCGCTTATTCCAGAATCCCGACGGACTGACAGACTGACTGGCTAGCAGAACAGTTCTACTCACTGGATCATGGGTTGGATCCTGGACTCCCCTCGGGTTCGAGGTGTAGGCCGGCCGGAACCAGCCACCTGCAGAGGCAAGGAGGAGCCCTCCCCGATACAAGAGGATGGGTGGCACCGAAGGCTCTCCTGCAATCAGTCAGGGGCGGCTCCAGCTGGACAAAACCGTTTGAGGCGAGAAGTCATGGTATATTCACTGGCATACCATCCACCGCTCGCACATTCCCTGCCAATGCACCAAGAATATGTAGCAGCCAATTAGCATGCAATAAATAATACCTGGAGTCAGTTCAAGGATCCAAACCAATTTATTGTGCACAAGGCCCAAGCATCAAAAAGGACTGAGCAATGGCAAACAGGAACAACTTCCTTATATACAAGCTTCACAGTCTGATACAGGCAGACTTTCTATTGGTCCCATCGTCCCCTGCATCTATCCAATCGGGGACCCTCACTGGGCCCTGTTGCCCCTTCTCAGGCTATGCTAACAAAGGCTCAGTTTCTAGACATAATACATTCCTGCTACAAGGTCATTGCATCAGCATAAAAGCATTGAATAAAGGATTAACACGAACTTATCAAAAGCAGTTTAGAGCGGTTTAAGGCAGATCCTCAGCCTTCACTGACTTTGGTCTTTCTCAGCACTACTATTTCTAGTAGTGGGGGTGGGGACTCAGGCCTAGCTTGCAGGCTCATACATGTACAGGCTATTATATAGGCCATAGCCTACCACAGTATGAGCAGGGCTGTGAGAACTAGTGCAGAAACATGGGAAGGGAAGAAGGTTTGAAGGACCTGGAGGGTTTAGGGAAGGGTTGAGGCAGTTGAAAGGACAAATTGCTATGGAGTGGATGAGAGCCACAGGAAAGGACAAATCTTCCTTGAAACAGGTGAAAGAGGGTAGAGATGGGAGAAGTGAAAGGGGAATGAAAGCCTGGAAGGGGCTAAGACATAAGAAAGGGTCTGGAGGTGGAGAGTTGATAAGTGTTAAGGAATGAGCTGGAGGCTGGTAAAAGGATGAAAAGCAGATGGTGGTAAATGAGACTGGGAAGGAGATGAGTACAGAGGGAATAAATGGCGGGCTAGAAAATGAGTGAAAGACTGGGGGGCGGGGGGGGGAAGGTGCTGGCAAAGGAAGAAGACAAATGTGGAATGGAAGGACTAGGGAAGTTAGATTAGGAAATAAAAAGCTGGTAAGTAGGTGAACGTGAAAAGAGGAAGACTAAAGATTGTAGGAAGGAGAAAGAGTATGGAATGAAGCTATAGTTAGGTAAAAGGCAAATGAGAGAAATAGAAGGATCAATGTCAGAGAGAGATGTAGCAAAGGAAAGGACAAAGACGGGGTGGAAAATGGAAATGGGATCTTGGAAAAGGACTTAGAAGAAAACCTACAAGATGAAGTAGAAAAGAGACTGGAACCAACCCCAACTGGAAAAATAAGATCAGACAAGAAAGGTACAAAAGAGTGTCTGTTTTTAGAGTATAAAATACGTCAGCTTTGAAAATGTGCATTTCTTATAGTTCATTATAGGTGGAAACGCATTTCTGTTTCTCTTTCTTCCATGTGTCACAACTTGTTTGAATTTAGGCTTTTCCATTTCAATTTTTGTCTTTTGTAGTTTCTTATTCTTTAATTGGTGATGTTCTGTGTTTTCCATGTGCAGCCAAGCTAAGGGATTCTGTTAACATGTAGGTTCTCTCTAGGAATCTGTAGTAGCTCAGCTTGTTCTCGTTTCTAACTGGGGGCTACTGGTGTTCTAGAATATTTGCAGTGATGATTCTTCATAGGTAGAATTGGTGTTATTTTGAGTTCTTGTTGCTTGTGTCGAGTATCCATTTGCAGAGTTTGGTGTTTTGACGCTCAATGTCTAGCTATGGAGAGAGTTAGTGGTGTTGTCACTGATGTAAAACTAGAATTTTGAATATAATTTTTTTGTATATTGAAATGTAAAATGAGACACCCTAATTCTGCTCTACATCTGTTGTTGGGAGAGTTTTATTGGTGAGTCTGGAAGTGTTCCATATGAATAAATAATTATGACCTATCAGACTGATATTCAACGGCAAGTAAGCATTTGCTGGCAAATGCATAATTATCCTAACCATGAATTTTCAAAAAAATATGCAGATAATATCAGGCCTTTAAATTGCAGAATGGCCAGATATTATCTGTATACTTGTAGGGCATGTTAGGGGAGGAGCAAGGGTAGGCCAGAAAATTATCCAGATAGTTGCAATATTCAGCCATTATTCAGGTAAGTTACATGTTTAGTTTAGGTCTGTGAGACTTTCAGGCCTAGCCTAAACAGATAATACACCATCACTCTCTGTATATTCAGCGCACAATCTATATGGAGATTAACACAGAATACACAGATTATGTTAAATAGGAAGGTGGCATGTAACGAGGCAGTGAGCTGAAAATGTACCCCTGTTTGCACAGCTTGCACTGCAAGATTGAACCCAAGGGGGAAGGGCGCAAAAGCAAAAGTTGGCTCAGGGTGCTACAACCCCTTGAGCTGGCCTTGGGTGGCTAGCAGTGGAAAGATGGCAAAACCAATCGCCAATCAACAGTAGCTGAATGCAGGCTATTAAAAGATGGCCCAGAAGCCTTGCCAGAATTTTGCACCCCATCACCTAGATCTAATGCATCAGGCTCTCTGGGCGGGGAATGGAGTTTGATTCTTACCATGGAAGTCATTCGGGCTGAAATCTTTTCAGGAAATGCAGTGACTACAAAGAAGTTGAACAATATTCAGTCTGATCTCAAAATAGTTAGAAAGTATATTCAGGACAAGGTGGGGCACATACAGCATGTGGAGCAAAGAATATCCTCGGCCAAAGATGACCTCAGCATTATGTGCAAGAAGATGAACTGTAACCGGTCTTACAAGCAAAATCTATTGCTAAGAGTGAATGATTTGAACAATCGATTAAGAAGAAATAATTTCTGGTTGGTGGGAGTTCCCGAAGGGGCTGAAACAGGGCTAATGAAAGATTTTGTGGAGAACCTCCTTCTGGAGGTTTTATATAGTGATGAGTAACCAAATGACTTGGTCATGGAAAGAGTCCATTGAATTCCCTCCCTATGAGCTGGTGAAAATGCGAGACCACAGACAATATTAATGAAAGAGCTTAGTTACAAGCACAAAGAGCTTATCCTGCAGAAATCACACAAGGCTACGGAACTACAGTTCAGAAATAGTAAAATAGTCTTCTTTCAAGACCTGAGCACTGAAGTCAATAATCTAAAGCAGTCAGGGCCTAGGAAGGCAGCTTCTGGGGTGGAGGGGAAGGGCAAAGAGTAGGGCATTCAAAGCTAGACAATAGAGTCTGGCAGCCAAGGGGGCATAAAACTTAAGGTTTGCCTAGGGTGCCAACACCTTTGGCCGGCCCTGAAGGCAGCAATATAGTAAAGTGAAGCAAACACCATGTTGCTGTTAAGTACCGCAAGTCGGTATTGACTCATGGTGACACTCTGGATAGTTGTCCTAAACTGTGTACGGTCTTCAGTCAAATGACTCATTGTTGACAGAGTGGCACCCATATCTACTGTTATTTTATCGATCCATCTCATTGCTGGCCTTCTTCTTTTGCATTGAACTTCTACCTTTCCAAGCATAATGTCTTTCTCTAATGATCTCTCTCTTCGCATGATGTGTTCAAAGTATGAAATTCGAAGTCTTGTCATCTGAGCTTCTAAGAAAAGCTTAGGTTTGATCTCCTCCAGTACTGACTGGTTTGTGAGTAAACTCATTGTAAAATGGAGTTTACTACTTTTGCCACCCTAACGAAATTACAGAAGTCCATGACCCTGTACTTCCTGTACAACCCTTCTTTCTGAAGGAGCAGGGCTGAAGATGTTTCAGGTGGGAGTGGGATGCACAAACACGCTGGAGATTTTAGCAAGAGAGTATTAGGCTAGTGGTACATTCCAGAGTACGAGGGTAAATTATAAACCTAGCAGTTTCTTTTTTTTTGGCTGCATTATGACTTTTGCTTTTGAGATGCCAATCTTGGTGGTGGCAGTGTTTGTCTGGGAGCGACCGGGAAGGCTGCTTGAAGGTTCCTGGATCTGATCTCTCGTGGAGGAAGGAACACTTCCTTTTTTTCTTTTTAATAAAAGTTTTGCTGGCAGTATAGTTGTGCAGCCAGCATAACTGTTAGAAACCTCCTAAAGGGGGCTAGAGGTCCCTCGGCCATACTGGAGGCCTGAACAACTTCTCCCTCTCTTCCTGCCAGTGTTTATGAGAGAAGCTGTGGCATATAGTGGTGTATCTGGGTTTAAGCTGAATGAATCAAAATCTATTATTATGCCCATTCATTTTTCAGTGGTACAGGGAGGGGTTTAGATACTTGGGGGTGCAAGTCTCAGGTAAATTATTCAAATAACATTACCCACCTTTAGTGATGATATTTCGTGAGGATTTTTGTAGCTGGAGATATCTTTCTACATCCTTCCTCACAAGAATTAATGGTATCAAGATGAACGTAATAACATGCTTGATGTTTGTGTTCTCTGTGTTCTTCTGCAGAGCTCTAGATGAATTTTTTGGTGATTTAAATGGAATCCTTGACAATTTTATTTGGAATGTAAAAGATCCAGATTTGCCCTGTCCATATTAACATGGTCTTAGGATAAGGGGAAGTCTTTCACTGCCATATTTTAAGCATTATTATCTGGCCTCTCAACTTTGTATTGTAAAAGCCTTAGTTACTTTAGAGAACAATAATATTGCAGGGAGTGATCTCAGCTCTGTTATTTTTGAAATGGGAGGGGGGGAGGAGAGCACCTTATGGCTGATCTTTCTCAGGGGTAATTTCTCCAAATGGGTTAGTTTTGCTTATATCCAAAGGCTAAACAGGTGCAAATAGTATCATCAAAAGTACAATCACCTGTTTCAGATCTCCATACAGTGTTTATTATTCCAAAAATATGTATATGCTTTCAATGATGGCTTCTACTTTATAACTCTGAAAAGTACTTATATGTTGCTTATAAATGAATAAATATGGAGGGGGGACCAAGGGATGAACTGAGGTCTTTTCCCCCTATATTTATTAATTTATCAGCAAACTAAGGGGTATGTTTACTAAACTGCGGTAGTGTGATTCGCGTTAGGATCCGCGGTAGAAGAAGAAATCCCAAATAAGGACATGGGCGGTACATCGTTACCGATAACGCGCGTTGCAAGACGCCATAAATTAACGAGCGTTACATGGCACGTTACCGCGCGTTAATCTTAAGAAGGCGCACAGACATGAAACACAGAAACAGAGCTGTAGCACAATGGTTACTACACTGACTGATGGTACAGGGGTCATGGGTTCGATTCCCCAGTGTGCCTAATGCATAAGGCTGGCGGAGGCAGCATCCTTTACATTTAAGTAGTGATTGTTGAGGCATTTTACGTTTATTTGCATTACTGCTGCCAGCAAACACACCCTCACAGTGGCGAAACCTAAGGCACCCCATAACGCACTCCATAGGGTACATCATAAAGTGCACTGTCCGCCAAGGCACCCCATAATGTCCCCTATAGAACACCTTATAAGGCGCCCTATAGGGCGCCCTATAGGGCGCCCTATAAGGTGCCGTATGGGGTGCCTATGAGGCACCGTAAAGTTACAGTACTCTAAGGGTGTTTTTGCTGGCAGCACTAATTTAAATTAAAAAAGAAAATGCCTCAGACAGCCCTATCAAATAACCCCACTGTTGGATCAAATCCATGACCTCTGACTCCACAGGCAGTGAAGTAACCAGTGGGCTACAGCTCTATAGCTGCTAACAAACCCCTGGCTGGCTGCAGAAGGACTGCACGCCACCACACAAACTGTGTGCTGTGGTTACCAGGATACGGTTAACCCACCCGTACCCATGATGCACTGCACATGCAAATCAGCAGTCCACAGATGGGCACAAGATGGGGTATGCACCCCCACAGCACCTCAGTCTGGTAGGGGGAACTGACCGTGTGTGGTACTGGCACAGAGTAGCCACAGACTGTCACATTGTGCGGGTACTGTGCTCCCCCTGAGGGTGAGGTGGGGCACCCAGCACCAGGTCCACAGCACCTTTCATGGCTGAAATACGCCATGCTGCAGGTCCCCATCAGTGTATGATAGATAGTTCCTGCAGACACACCTAGGATACATCTGTGTCCTTCTTTATTTCTCAGTCATGTCTAGCCCCTATGGGCTATGATGCACCCAGAATAGTGCATATTCTGTGTTGGTGCCATGGTGGGGTGGGGTGGGGTGGGGTGGGAGGGGAGGGTGTTGTTTGGACCCATAGGCAGATTATGTACCACCACACAACCCACCATCTGGGGCTCAGGGTGGGAAACAGGATCACCCACCAATAGATCCACATTCCACCTCCCTGCAATGGGAGCAGTCAAGGGGACCATCAACCCAGTCCTGCTGGGGAACAGACACCCTACAGGGCAGGCAATGCAGATCTGTACCCAGCCATAAAGCAATAGCAGACAGAGAGTAGGCCTGGAAATGCCCAGCTGCCCCCCAACACTATCTGACATTCTCCAGCAGCAAGCCTCCAGCCGCTGCACCCTGCAAGGTGTTCCAGCCAGACACATACTAGCTGCAGACAGTCTGCTAGCTAGTCCATAGTGCATGTTCCTGGAGGAGATGCATGTACCAGGAACTGGGACATCAGCATACACACCAAACAAATAAGTCAGTGAGTGGGCCCCAAAAGAGATCCCATAAATATCACATGAGAGAACTACTATATAGCACTATGGGGGAACCTAGCCATGCCGTGGACACTGCTCAGTCAGGATGAGAGTGGCCTCCCAGCAGGACATGCTGTGGCCACCATGTCTGTGCAGGTGGTGGCCGGGCACTACAATGCCCCAGCCATTGCCCTATGCCCTGTGCAGATGCATCCTGGCCAGGCCACCCTGTCCGGGCTATACCCATGGTACCTTGCTCCTTATTATGCACATTGGCAGGCCAATACTGGCAACAGTGCTGGCAGTGTGGGCTGTGGAGGGTGTTTGCAGCCACCACACACTGGATAGACAGACACACACTCCCACACCTATGCCAGCATTGTACAACTATAGAGGTGTTTGGCAGTCCTGGCCACCACTCCAGTCCTGGGCACAGTACAGGCATGGCTATGGTACGCAATGCTGTTGGGATCACTCCCCAGGGTGGTAAACACTGTCAGACACAAGACCTGTAGCACACTCCACAGACATCAGAAAGGTTGCTATGATGCAGCTCAATCAGAACATTGTACTTAACTTCGGAATTGCTATCTGCCAGTAATCATAGCAACCTTTTGATAGCTGTGTACCGTATTCCCAGGTTTAGGGTGGCATTGCTAAGGTATGCAAGTGCTAGTATTGGGAGATGCACGCAAGGCCCAATGTCCTGCCTCTCCAGGAGCATGGGATACTGGAGCCTGTGGGTGCGGGTGTGTCTGCCCCTGTTGGCTGCTGCTTTACGGCAGAGGTTCCCAACTCCAGTCCTGGTGGGCCAAACACTGTGCGGGTTTTCATGCTGTCCCTCATGAATATACATGAGCTACATCTGCATACCATGGGGGCGGCGCATAGAAATGCAGCACAGGCATCTTTATTGGAGGCAGCATGGAACCCGGATGGTGTTTGGCCCTTCAGGACTGCATTTGGGAGACTGCTCTAGGTACTGCGCATGTTTATGGTGTCTGTGCTCTGTCGGGTAAAATGTAGGTGTTTTGGGCATGTTTACATCATCTGCAATAAAGGTTCTGTCTGTATTTGCACATTTTAGTAGTGGGTAAAATATGGGGACTGGGTTGGCAGGAACCACAGCTGGGACTTGAACCTGTGTCTGCCTGCTACTGAATACAGTGGTTTTGTGCACTGCACCACCGTGTTATCACAGAGTCAGTGCATTCCCTGGTGATACCATGACTGTTCATCAGACAGGGCCTGTCTGTTTCAGTGCATGGCACCCACCTACACAGGGCTAGGCCACGGTCTGCTCTGGGCAGCTGCCACTGCTCCCTCCACCACCAGTAACCCTCTGCCTCCATGCTGACATTCCCTTCTGCTGGTGGTGCTGGTGGAGCGCAGTCTCAGGCCATCCAGTGTGCGGGTAGGCAGCTGCCTATGGTGTGGGTTCTGGGGTAGGGGTGCCTGCATAGGTGTCCACGCTTCCCCCCAGCACCGCCTGCCAATGTTCCGTGCCCTTGGGGGTAGCTGCTGGGTACTATCCCCTGTGACACTGTGGGAAACACAGTCGTGCCCATGTTGGGCCTTCAGCAGTTGCTGTCTGGCTGCTCTGCTGTTTCAGCATTCGTATGGGCCAGCTAGGCATCACCCTAGTCCACACTGTGGCCCAGCTGCACCACAGCATGTGCCGCCTGCGGCCCTCTGTATCCCCTTTTCCGGCATCTGTCCAGTTGCCCGTTCCGACATGCCCACCCTGCTGTTGCAGGACATGTGCATGCCATAGGACACCTGTTCACTAACAAGGGAAAGCCCTGATCAGCGCTATTTCACTGTGGGCTCCTTCACCTTGTATGGGGACGGAGCATAGACCCTTCCACGATTAATATCTTTTTATTGGGGCTTTCTCAGGGGGGGTTGATTTTTCCCATTAATATCACTATTGGCCAGCTTGGTTATGGTTTTTTTCAAGTTTGTTGAGGTCATTTTCAATATTTATGTGCCCTTTTGTTCTGTGCATATGTATCACACTTATCACTTTTTGTAGGTTTCCCTGCCTATGCTGTACATTGCTGACACTTAAATGGTTTCTCTCCCCTGCAAATGTGCATCTAACGGCAGGTTTTCATTCGCGTTAGGATTCAGCTCTTCAGATCGACGCGTTAGTGTGAATGGAGCCTCTCCCCGCCCACTCTCCGCCCATTGACCCCCTTCTCTCCGCCCTCTCTCCACCTTCTGCGGTGTTTTACCGTGACGCGGAACTTAACGATCGTTAAGTACCGTTAACGCGCGTTATGAGACGTTAACGATCGTTAATGTCTCATAATGCGCGTTAACGTTACTTAATGATCGTTAACATTACATAACGCGTTATGTAACGTTACCGCAGTTTAGTAAACATCCCCCTAAGTACTTCTCAGAGTTACAAAGTAGAAGTCATCGTTGAAAGCATATACAGCTTTTTGGAATAATAAATAGGGAATATTCTCTCTCTCCTCTTATTGACATAGATCTGCTCTTATTCAAAAACGGTACAAGTAGAGGGCAATTATCAACATTTTATAAGGTACTAGGGAGTAAGTAAGTGGACAAGAAATTAAAGTATCAAACCAGATAAAAGAGGATTTGCATATAGACTTTCTTGAAGTTCAGTAAGAGGCCATTTGGAATTGAACAAAAAAATGATCTATATGCTTACAGCATACTGAAATCCAATATAAGATCCTCTTCTGCTGGTACAGAACCCCAATTTAGCTACTTAAGTTGAATAAAGATGTTTCAGAGTCTTGCTGACTGGGTGGTGATGAAAAAGGAGCATATTTTCACATGTGGTGAGACTGTGCCAGGGTGTGAGCATTCTGGCTGATTGTAGGAAGGGAGATTCAGAGGATTACTAGTCTCCTTCCCCCTGCTCATCCTCAGTTTATTTCTGTTGAGTTGCCTTCAATTGATGGAACTGATGAGTCTGATGGTTGTATAATAGCGGGACATTTGAGACTCACAATTGTGACAGATTGGAAGGAGGCATGTTCATTGCGCATTTGCGCTGTTTGGAGTGGCACAAGCATGTCTGGAAAATTTATGAAATGGAAAGACTAATAACTATTGTGAAAAACGGCCTCTCACATTTTCACAAGATTTGGTCCCCTTATGTGCACGTATTCATTGGATTCTTATTTGGTAACAGGTTAGTGGGTCAGGGGAAGGGGTATTGAATAATCTATCAAATGCATAATTTGATTGCTGTGTCCTTTCTAGAGGATTTGTATAACTGCGAGTTGATTTAGGCATCTGCTAACACTTCAGGTCTCTTCACTATGGAGGGGGGAGGCCGGCCAGCCACAGGGTAAGCTCTGGTTATTTGGCATTGTATGGGTTGTAATAGATATGTGCACACTGCTGAGCAACGTTATTGGGATGGTTTTTATTTTAATTTGTAAACTGAAAAGAAAAAGAAAGTTAAAAAATAACGTTAAGGTTGACTGCTAAAGATCTCTACACAAAAATTAAGTTCTAGTAAAATCTCACTTCTGACACACACTGTCACCAAATTAGGATTGTCAACCGGCTCCAGATTTTCAGAACAGGTTGATCCAGTCCTGGTTTTACCCTGTTACATGGAGCAACTGGTAATTTTGGTTTCCCTATTGCATTTCCTAAAAAAGGCAAAATTAGATGTCCATACATGCAAGGGGATAAACCCAGAGCTAGGTCATCTATTTCTAAAAACTGAGCCAGTTTGCAACCCTATCATCAAATAAGGAACCACAAATTAGAAATAGAACCCCAAAATTCCAGCCTTTGTAGGTAGTGTAACGTTGGGAAAAAGAGAACAGAAACTTTTCTCACCTACTGTGTAAAATACGAAGACATCAGAAGAATATTTTCAAAGCTGGCATATTCTGATCAGTACATTTTAGAATAAAATGTGTTCTACCTTTGTTGTCTAGGCATTTTTCTAATGTTGATAGTTTTGATCTTTCTTTCTGCTTTCGCTGCCTTCCTCTTTTTATTTTTTTAGAGCTACCTTTTCATTTTCTGTCGCTTCTCTCTTCTGTTTGCTTCATTTCCTCTCCTACATCACTCTGACTTTGATCTAGCCCTTCTCCTCTCCCTCCTCCTCCCCAGTCCTTCCCCATTTTCCTGTATCCCACTTTATCTTTCATCCACTCCCTAGTTCCGATTTCCACCCTCTCTACTCACCCCCTTCCCAGTCCTCATCTGCTTATTTTTCTCTCTCAAGCCTTCACTAGTTCATGCTCCTTCCCTGAGACTCACCCTTTCCTCTGGCTCCGGTCCTTTTCTTCTGTCATCCTGGGTCCTCTTTCCTACTTTATGCCCCAATCCTGGCTTCCTGTTCCCTGTCCAAAACATAGGTGTATGTTTACTAATCGGCAGTAGCTCCTATCAACTTGTGCCACACCATTTATAAGTTTATAAACCTAGATTATTCTCCATTTATTTCTCTTCTCCAGCCACAGTCCAATCACAGGTTTTTCGAGCATTACAAGAATAACCTAGTTATGACATCAACAGCTTGTCTTTTATGATCTTACTCAAACTATCGCAGGATAATGATTTTCCCAGATCAGCAGCAAGTATACCAATAATCAAAAAACATTTGGAAACGATGAACACCTGCATTTTACTATTCTGCTAAAAAAATCCCTCTCTCTTATGATCCTCCTCCCCACTTCCTCTCCTCATTACTGTGCATCAGAAATCAAACCATAAATGTATTTTCTTCCACAGCTGGCAAAGGTTTTCTACACAGTGGTTTATGTATGCTGTGATTTCATTAATTTTATACATAAATTCCAGTCTTTTAATCACCAAATTCCTTTTGGGGAGATGCTGCTGTTTTCAATGATACACCAAATTCCATCCGTGCAACTATAACACAATGGTATGCAGATTTATGGTTTATTTAGTTTTCAGATACCATTTCTTCAATTATAAAACCACTTATAAATTAAAATCAAATAAAATAGAAGAGAATGATTTAACTGAGAGATATAGAGAAAGAAGGAATAAGGAAAGAAGAGGGAAGAAATAGAACGGTAAGCCTAGAAAAGGATATTATAATGCCTTCCAAACACATAGAGGCCCATTCCGACATGTGCGTCTCCAGGCCATCCGGATGTTCGGATGTCTGGATGGCCTGGAGATGCACCCAATTCTGCTCCCATGGGGGCTAGATGTCACTGCGGGAGCAGAATCGCATCACAGTGGCTGGACATCTGGGAGGTGCCTCAATTCAGGCACTCTGGACATCCAGCCACTTCCTCAGCTAACTCAGCCAGGCTCCTTCATGGAGCCGCGGTGCCATGGCATCTCGTCGCCGTGGCACCATGGCTCCATGCAGGAGCTGCGATGCCTGGCAGCAGTGGTATCCGGTCTGTTCCCCACAGCCCAATCCCCAATCAGACCTCCCATGTCCAGAGTCGGGCTGTGGGGAACCCCCTGCACCCCCTCACCTCCTTGTCGCCGCTCGGCGCAGCCATCCCCTGATGTCCAGGGGGACTTATTCCACCTCCGAGGTCCCCCACCTAACTGGTCAACCCTGGACATACAGGACCAACCTCAGAATCGGCCCTGTATGTCTGGGGTCACGTTCCTGCCCATTGCCTGCCCTCGCTCCTCCCCCGGCCTACCCCTTCCACCCATGAACAGAGCTCCCCACACAAGTCGGCTATATGTGCATGGAGTTCTGTGGCCCCCAGTGTGATCTAGATGTTTAGCAGGTCTGGACATCCAGATCAGACATCCAGACCCGCTAAATAAGAATCGGAATGACCCCTATACTGACACAATTCAGACCCATGGTTATCATCTATATGTAAATCACAATATGCGATTTGTGATAGAGTGGTATAGAAATTCTTAATAAACAAACATAAACATAAGCAGGGTCATTCCGAGGCGTGAATAGCGGGGGTGAACTTCCATCCCTGCTATTCGGGCCCTCTTCCAACCCCAGCTAACTGCCCTGCACATTGTATGGGGATGTTAGATGGGAGTGGGAAAGGGGCAGAGCAGGGGCAGCGTTAGGGCAGACAGTGGGCAGTCTGCAGCCCCAGACATATAGGGCTGATTTCAATGTCAGCCCTGTACGACTGAGACCAGCTGCCTGTACGGGGAACTTATTCCACCACTAAGGTGGAATAAGTTCCCCTAGTCAGCAGGGGATGGTGGGCCCGGACATCGGAGGGGATAGAGGGGAATCACCGCAGCCCGACCCTGGCCTTGTGAAGCCAGATCGGGGGTGGGGCTGTGGGGAATGAACAGTTTGGTCCAGCGGCCAGGGATGATGCTTTTTAATGGCGCCGTGGTGTCATGGCAACTGGACGCCATGGTGCCGCGGCTCCATTCAAAAGCCCTGACTGAGTTATCCAGGCAAGGCCTGTATGTGCAGGCCAACCTGAATCGGCGTCCCGGCTTGCACATACAGGCCTGGATGCGATTCTGATCACGCGAGGCTAGAAGTGCCCCGCGCGATCTGAATCTCGGCTAACTCTGTGTGTCCAGATTCGACCGGGTGCATAGAGGGCCGGGACGTCCAGGACTGAATTGGGCCTAAGGTAAAAAGAACTCCATATTTAAATAGGATAGTAAATAAAGAAACATGATAGCAGAAAAAGACCACATGGCCTCTCTAGTCTGCCCTTCCATATCAACTACAACAGTCCCCTTTTTTCCTTTAGAGATCGTCTGTGTTTGTCCCATGCTTTTTTGAATTCAGATACTGATAGAAACATAGAAACAAGAAAGAGACAGAACAGAAGGGGAAAAGGCAAGAGGTGAAGAAAAGAAAAGGCACAAGTTCTGCACATACTGGAACAAGGACCATTACATGCCCCTAACGCTGCTGTGAAAAGATGGGTTTTGAGGAGCTGCTTAAATCTAGGATATGACAGTTCCGCTCACAGATTCAAAGACAAAGCATTTCAGAAGGATGTGGCAGTAAAGTAAAAAGCAGAAGAACCGTTAGATTAGAGATGAGTAGAAGAAGCTGAAGGGTGTATAAGTTTATGGTCATGAATAAACTTAAGGGCACGTCTAGTATCAAAAGTAACAGTTAGTGAATCCAGAAATGACAGCAAGGATATATGCAGTGCTATATATGTGAATAAGAATTTTAAATTAAATCCGAAATACAATCGGGAGCCAATGAAATTGAATAAAAGGAGGAATGTAATCAAATTTGTTTGTGTGGCTCAAGATTCTAAGGGCAGTGTTATGAATAATCCATAATCAGCACAGAAGATAATGGGAAGTCCTAAATAAATTATATTACAGTAGTCTAACTTGGAGGCGATGAGACAATGTATCAAAGTCTGGAGAGCAGGTGTGTTGAGAACAGGGCACAAAGGCAGAATCTGACATAGAAACGGAAATGTTGAACATATAACAAAGGAGATTTGATCTGTAAATGAGAGATTAGAGTGGATTAGCACTCCCGAGGTATTTGAAAGTAGTGGTCATAGTAATAGGTTGGCCTAAAAGTATTGGAGAGATGGAAGGTTGTAAGTTGGAACTGGTAATCCAGGTGGCAGTAGTTTTTGATAGGTTTAATTTTAATTTGTCCATGATCTCCTCTATTCCTTTGGGGACCAGATTGGCACTAGTTCTATGCCTGTTATTTCCTCAAGCAGAGCTCCCACCTCTTTCAAGTACCTTCTGTGGTTACTTGTTTCAATGTAAATCGCTTTGACTGAAGGATAAAGTGACCAGTTAAATAAATAAATAAAAGGAGAAACAAAAAAAGGAAATAGGATGATACAGCAATCACACTGCTTTATTCAAGTAACTTTTGGACATCTATATCATGTGAAAGGAGTTCCCAGATGGCCCACACTCATGCCAACATTTGGGGTCATACCGCTCTATGATCTTACTTAATTTTAATAGAATCTGATACATCCTATACATAATTTTGAACCTATTTTCTAACAGAGCTGTTGATATTGACAGCTGGGCCATGACCTCATACGCCTCCTGCTACTTCCTAACACTCCACTCAACCCAAACCTTTGGTTTTGACATCAACAGAGCATACGAATTTTGACTCATCCCTCTAGTTCCACCACAGGATCAATATAACTCCTCAAATGGCCTGAGCTACTCCTTTAAATTGGTTACATAATCACTGCTTTGTATATAGTGACACGGCTGCATATGGCAAAAGCTGTCTCCCTCCTCCAAACCAAAGTGGTCTCTAATCTCCTTGGACTTCTTTAATCAACACTTAGTAGTCTAGTCATCCTAATCCCTTCCCACCTTTTAAAAGCTTCGTAAATGACTTTAGGTTGGAATTCTTGGTTATGCAGAAAAGGATAAATCCAAAAACCATCTTTGCCCCATCACCTTTGTTCTACACTTATCTTACACCCGCAGGGTTAAATCCGCAGGTCGGTTCCTCCTTTTATTCCCTCCCCTTTTGAGGATCCACAACCACATTTTTGTCCCTCAAGTGGACTACACCCCATTTCTGTTCTATTCTCACCCATTGTTTCTCTACTCCTACCCCTCTCCATTTCAAAATTGTCCAAAGCTGCACTACTTCTTAAAATGCCTGCAAATTTGAAACTCCTGGCCCCCTCTATATATTCTGGGCTATACTTCTCAATCTCCTCTTGGAGTACTGGTAAGGATGTTATGATCTTTACAGTTTGCCAGAACCTATCATCCACAAAGTGCGTTAGTTTGAAATTCTCTTCGCCCACTACTATACACTTCATATGCCCCCTCAATCTAATCCTCTCAACCAAAGGATCAATAATTAGCACAAAGAGTAAGGGTGACAGGGGGCACTCCTGTCTAGTTCCCCTTCCCAAGGGAAAAGATTGAGTAACCCCTGTTTGTTCTTATCCTAGCATTAAGGGCAACATACAAAGCTCTGATCCAGTTCATAAACTTGTTGCCTATACCCATCTTTTCAAATAATTAAATAAACTCCCACATCAACTGGTCAAATGTTTTTTCAGCATCTACTGTTACCAGCAATGACACCTAAGAATCAAGTCCTAGTCCTCACAACCTCTTGTGTCTTTGAATCTGCCGGACGGGATGTCGAGTCTATCTGGCTTCCCAGAGAGATTCCATATGGTTTTAAATGAAATATTTTTTTTGCCATCTGATGTGAAGGCAAGACCCTATCCCCTTCTCCTGTCCCATACAAAAACTGCTTGAATATTTTCTACATTTATCAGATTCAGACCTTCCAAGAATAAGTCTTGATTGATCTTCTTTAATTAGGTGAGACAAAAGCACCTGGAGTCTATTAGCCAAATTTTGTCAATAATTTGGTATCTAAATTTATTAGTGATATGGGTCTACAGTATATGAACTACACACACCTACCAGGCTTCAGTAATGTTCATAGATTCAGCGACACCCTCACCTTCCACTAATCGCATAAATAATCTCACTCATGTATCCACCAACAGCCCCTTACATGTTTTATAAAACTTTAGCATTCATCTGTTCAATCCCAGTGCCTTACAAAGTTAATGATTCTTGACAGCCTCCAATACTTCCATCCTACTAATGTTGCTGTCCAGCAATTATATCTCCTCTTCCCCCAATTTGAGTAGCAAGCACTCTGCCAAGTACTTTATCCCCCTCCTCCCCCCATACCTCCTATGCATGAAGCACCTCATTGTATTGCCTATAGACCCCTGATTTCCTTCAAATCAAATATAAATTTGCCAGATTTGTCCTTAATTTTATAGACCTGTTGTTACTTAAGTTTTTCTTTTAATTTTTGAGTCAGTAGCCTGCTAGCTTTATTCCCCAATTATAAATTGGCCTATTTAATTATTTCCAATTTGTGTGCCACCTTTTGTACCTATAATCTGGATAGCTTACATCTTAGACCTTCCAATTCCCTTAAAGCCTTGCCTGATAATGAGTTTATGGTTTTCCTCAAGCTTTCTAATCGTACCTCTTGGTGCCCTCTCCTTTGCCCCCTATTCTTCTTCAAATATATCACCATCGATATGAAATGCACCCTCATGACATCCCAGATAACTTCTTCCAATACCCCTTCCCACTCAAAGTGAATAACTTCTCCAGCGCTAACACTCCAACTCCTTTGTTAGGGAGTCCTTTAGCATCCAAAAATTCAGACCAGGCTCCCTGATTCCCAACTGCAACTTAATGTACATTGGTGCATGATCAGACCTTGTAATTAGGGAAATTTCTGCTTAACTGATTGCACTAAAGACCATCCACCCATATCAAATAAATCCTGCAGTACGAACCGTGGGGATATGAATAGAACATATAGGTAAGTTGATTACAGTGTCTTACACTCCATATATTAACTAGGCCCAGTATTAATGAACTTCAATTTTCACTTATGTATTGAGCCCCCCTAGAGGAACCCCCAGAATTGTCAACCATTGAATTCACTGTTATGTTAAAGCCACCCCTAAAATTACAGGATCCATACTAAAACCAGTGATTCTAGTACCTTTACAAAATAAATCCCCTTGATCAATGTTGAGAGCATAAATGTTGGCCAGAACCAATGCCATTACATCTGAGCATATTCAAACATGCTTATTCCCATTTCTTGAGATGATTTTCACTTCCACAACTCTGTTTCTAGAAATTAAAATCCACAGTGGAACTTGCAGCCAGAAAGATATGGTTTAATTCCCTAGATTTTTAATAAGTGTTCCTTCACGCCTTTGGGTGATTTTGACCATGAATTAAGACTTTTTATATCAATGGAAGCTATTCCACAGAGTGCACTTATTTGATTCTGAAATTGAGCCATCATACCCTTTGTTCTTTACCTCTCCACCATTTACTCTTTCCACATAGCCCTCCCTCCCCTTGCCTCCCAATCTAACTTCCAACTTACCCCTTCCCTAAACTACCACTCCTACCCCACTATCCCCAACTCAGCCAGCTTCTCTATGGTGTTCACCTTCATAACTCCAGTTTTAGTGAATGGCAATCCAAATCACAGCCATTTACATTTTTAATATAAACTGACTGCACAGAACTCACATCTGCAATACAAAGTACCCACTGCAAGGTCTGCGAAGATCACCACCTGATAGACTTGCAATTCAAAACGATTCACCATCATTGTTTTTACTGCAATCTTTCACCTCAAAACCACAGACACATATCATAATGTCTTTGGGAACTCCCAGGGAATGATGAGCTCTATCCAATATAATTTCAATGTTACTGGTGCCTCAGCTCCTTTATTCAACAAGGCTTTGCAGACATCTGCAAACCCTAAATTTGCAATCCAAAAACTCAGGGTCTTCAAGCACCCCTCTTATATATAAATACTGCAATACAGTCTGTTCTCTAAATCTTCCCATTTTAGCTGCTTCTCCTCCTCAGCATTTGCCAAGTCAAGCACCTGGCACTGGAGGGCACCATGTCCTCATCCATCTCCTCTAGATGCGCTTCATTTTCCTCTACATGTCTCCCCAGTTCCACTACGTCTACTCTAAGCTTGGCTCCCAACTCATCTTAAACCACTTGAACCTCTCGAATAATTTACACTGGCATCACCAATACAGCCTGGCCTACATTCAAGCTTTCTCTGTCTCTACTAACTCACATATGGTATCACTCACCATCATGCTTTCATTGCAGCACTCATCTTTCTAACCTTGGTATGCAACCTCCTTCAGATCGGTGTTTTTTCTGAGCATGGGCATGTCAGCAGATTCCCAGAGTACTCCAACACCTCTTAGAAAAATATTGGCAATTTTTTGTTTGCTGGGATTTTCATTTTTATAGACTTGGAGCCAGCTTGACAGTTCACTGCTCACGCATCTATCTGGTAGGTAATGTCACACTCCCCCCCCCCCCACCCAAACGCTTGAGAAAGGAATTTTGGATGAGTACACAAAACTACCCTATTGTTGAAAAACTTAGTAAAGGATGAATTAGTTACTAGAGGATGGAGCTCACTCTGTCTGCATGCTGAAATGACCACCACCAAAACTATGTCTTACCATAAAATCTTAAGATATTCCATACTGGGTCAGACCAGGGTCCATCAAGCCCAGTATCCTGTTTCTAACAGTGGCCAATCTAGGTCACAAGTACCTGTCAGGTTCCCAAAAGGTATCCAGATTCCATTCTGCATGTCCAATGGATAAGCATTGGATTTCCCCAGTCCTCTTTAATAGTGGTTTATGGACTTTTCCTCCAGAAACTTGTCCAAACCTCTTTTAAATCCAGCTACACTAACAGCTTTAACTACATCCTCTGATACGAATTCCAGAGTTTGATTACGCATTGAGTGAAAAATGTTTTTCTCCGATTAGTATTAAATATGCTACACTGAAGCTTATTTTCACGTCCCCTAGTCTTTCTACTTTTTGAAGGAATAAACAACTAATCTACATTTGCCCATTCTACTCCATTCATTATTTTATAGACTTCTATCATATCTCCCCTCAGCTGTCTCTTTACCAAACTGAAGAGCCCTAACCTATTAAGCCTTCCTCGTAAGGATATCCTTCCATCCCCTTTACCATTTTTGTCGCTCTTCTCTGTACCTTTTCTAATTCTGCTATATCCTTTTTAATATATGGTGACCAGAATTGTGCACAGTATTCAAGGTGTGGTCACCTCATGGAACAATACAGAGGCATTATAATATCCTTTGTTTTATTCTCCATCACTTTCCTTAGGATTCCTAGTATTCTATTTGCCTTCTTGGCTGCCGCTGCACACTGGGCAGAGGGTTTTAATGTATTATCTACAATGATGCCTAAATCCTTTTCCTGGATGGTGAGATTCCTAATGTGGAACCTTGCATTGTGTAACTGTAGTTTGGGTTGTTCTTCCCTAAGTGCATAACTTTGCACTTGTCCACATTAAATATTATCTGCCATTTGGACGCTCAGTCTCCCTATTTATCAAGGTCCTCTTGCAATTTTTTACAATCCTCTTGTGTTTTAACAACTTTGAATAATTTTGTGCCATCTGCAAATTTGATCGCCTCACTCATTATTCTCATTTCCAGGTAATTTATAAATATGTTAAAAGTAGTGGGCCCAGCATAGATCCCTGGGATACTCCACTATTCACCTTTCTCCATTGAGAAAATAGGCCATTTAGCCCTACTCCCTGTTTTCTATCGTTCAACCAGTTCCTAATCCACAATAGTACATTGTCTCTTATCCCATGGCTTCTTAATTTCCCCAAGAGTCTCTCATGAGGGACTTTGTTATAGGCTTTCTGAAAATTAAGATACACTATATCAACTGGCTCACCTTTATCTACCTGTTTATTCACACCTTAAAAAAAATAAAAGAGATTGGTGAGACAAGATTTTCCTTGGCTAAATCCATCTTGGCTTTCTGCCATTAAACCATGACTATCTACAGTTGTGGCAACATTATTGGCACCTGTGCAGTTCAATATCTCACCCTTAATGTTCAATATCTCAAACAAAAAGTGATCAGTGAAATGGCTTTGGACTATATACGCACACATATTTGACATATGAAAGAATCAAATAAAACAAGACCAGGAAATAGTAAGAAACAGTATTAAAAACTAGGACATTGCCAGGACATGATTGACACCCTTATAAACAATTCAAATCAATTTGAACAGAAGAATCACATTCTCATTGCAGTAACATTAGACACACCTGTGATTAATTGTCAGTACTCATATGACTTGAATCAACCAAGGAATGATGGTTCTAATATTTAAAATGGCCACATTCACTCCCTGTTCCATTTTCACAATGGTGAGGACAAGAAAGCTGCCTGAGATTGTCAGAAAAGCCATTATCACCAAACATCAAATTTCAAAGGGGGAGCAAGGCAATCTCCAAAGACCTTGGGATTCCTGTGTCTACAATTCACAATGTATTAAGAAGTTTTCTGATCATGGAGCTATCAAGAACCTCCCAGGACGTGGTGAGAAGAGGAAAATTAATCCAAGAAGTCTTCAAAGGTTAATGCGAACTGGTGAAAATACACCACGTACAACATCCAAAGAGCTTAAGGCTGACCTGGAGCAATCTGGAATAGTGGTTTCAGCCCATACCATATGATGCACACTAAACAAATAAGGACTTCATGTGTGAAGGCCAAAGAGGACCCCACTGCTCAAAGACAGACATAAAAAGGCACGCCTGATCTTTGCCCAAACCTTCCTTGAGAAAACAATCCTTCTGAGAAAATGTTCTGTGGACAGATGAAACTAAACTTGAGCTCTTTTGCAATGCAGACCAGCAATAAGAAGAGCAATATAGAAGAATAGTCAAATAAATACATTTACAGGTGAAAAATGAAGTTTATATAAACTTATATGTCTATCTTTATTTTTATTGGAACACTTGATATACCGTGCCTTCAAACATAACGGCGGTTTACAAAGCAAATAAATTGAAAGAAAAACAGAAAAAGAAAAGAACTACAATAAATTGACAGGACAAAGTAGCAGATAGGCTGAGGAGGGGGGGTGAGGGGTTGGCAGGGGGGTCAAGAGCTTGAGGAGGGGAGGTCAAAAGCAATCTGGAAAAGATGTGTCTTAAGGAGGCGCTTGAATTTCGAGAGGGGGGATTCAAGATGTAGGGCTGTGGGTAGTGAGTTCCAAAGGGAGAGACCAAGGAAGAAAAAGGCAGAGTGTTGAGTCAGTTCAAGATGGGCACATGAAACTGAAGGGAGCTGAAGGTGGTTTATATGGATTGAGCGGAGACTACGGAATGGAGTATGAAAGTGGTGGAGATCAGACAAATACTGTGGGGTGTGGGTATAGATGGACCGGTGTACCAATGTAAGAATTTTGAATTGGATATGGTATTTGATAGGCAACCAGTGAAGATCAGTGAGTAACAGAGTGATGTGATTGGAACGAGAAGCATGGAAATGACCCTGGCGGCGGAATTTTGGACTAACTGGAGATACTGAAGATGAGCTTGCGAGAGCAACGTTGCAATTATCAAGACAGGATACAACCAAGGATAGAAAGAGGGTGATGAGAAGACGCAGTCAGAAAAGGACAAATGGCAAAGATCCCCCTTAGAGGATAGAAAGAACAAAGAAAGCAGAGAAAGATGGTCCCTAAAGGACAGAGCAGAATCAAGTTTAACTCTTGGGTACCGAAGTGTGGAGACCAAAGGAATAGGAGAACCCAGAAGGCAGAGGACCAAAATGGGACAGGAGCTATTGAAAGTGAACCAGATAGCAAGAGTCTTGGAGGGGTTAAGGTGGAGAGAATTGGATGATAACTAGTGGGAGACAGGAGAGACAGTTATCCAGGGGGGACAGGTCAGGAGCAGAGGGACTGATGTGGTGGAAGATAATTATGTCGTCAGCATAATAATATGCCAACAAGCCGGTCTGTTGAATCAGCAAGGTGAGAGATGTAAGAAAGACATTGAACAAAAGCAGAGCCAGTACTGAGCCCTGGGGAACACAACAGAAAATTGGAGTGGGGGCAGAGGAGGTGGATCCTGAGGGAACAGAAAAAGATCTGAGTGGAACCAATGGAAAACTGTACTATGCACACCCACTTCCCAAAGAGGTGATAAAAGGGTGCGGGGATCAATCAAGTCAAATGCGGAAGAGAGGTTTAGTGATACTTCTATGGAAATGTCCCCATGGTCATGTGAAGCGTGGAGTTTGTTGATGATGTTGGCACTGTGCTCTGATCTAAAGCCAGATTGATGAGGATGAAGGAAGTGAATGGTGTGAGATGAACAGAGAGTTGAGCAAACATAAGTTTTTCAAGGATCTTAGAGAGAAAAGGGAGATTGGATACAGGTCAGTAGTGTGCGAGATCAGTTGGGTCAAGGGAGGGCTTCTTAAGAAGGTGGCAGACCAGAGCATGCTTCCAAAGGGAAGAGAAGCAGCCAAAAGAGAGACTAGAGTTAAGCATAGAAAGAAGGGGAGAGAGAAGAGCAAGGAAAGGCTCAAGAAGCCAAGTAGAGGGAATAGGATCAGAGAGGCAGGTGGTTTTATGGGAAGTAGAGAGCAATTTACAGAGTTCAGTGGGTGAAGTGGGCCAAAAGGTGAACCAGGAATGTGACAGCGAAGGGGAGGAGGGGCGGGGATGGTGGAGGAGGAAGCAGGGATAGCGGAGGAGAAGATCACAGAAAGAGAAGCGAAGGAGCTGAATCTTATTATCAAAATGAGTAGCGAGGCAGGTGAGATTTGGAGGCGAAGGGGCAGTAGCTGAAGAGAGATGAGTGGTGGACAAAAGATTCAGGATTAAATAGAGGTGATGAGAGGAAGTGGAAGCGGAAGAAATACAGGATGAGTAGTAAATAGCTTTGTGCACGATAATGGTGGTGGCAATCTTGAAAATGGCTCAGAGCTTCTGGTGTGCAGTGCTTGCACCAAAGGCGCTTGGCGCAATGGAGGTAGTTATGATGGAGCCACAGGCTGGGCTGGTACCAAGGTTGGTGCATGGGATTGCAGGGAGGGCAAGGGCGAAGAGGGGCTAAGGAATTTAAACTGGAGAAAAGCAGGGAATTCCAAGGGTGAACTTGGTCATCAGTGAGTAGACTAGGGAAATGAGAGGGCAGCAGTTGATCCGACAGGGGGAAACTTTTTAGAAGGGAAGGAGTAATGCAACAGGAATGGCGGATAGGAGCATTAGAAGCAGAAGAGACAGGGGAGATACAGGGAGCAAGAGGGGCCTGTAGAGAAAAAGCAACAAAATAGTGATCAGTCCAGGGAAGGGGAGTACCAATGAAGAGTCAAGTGGTGAGTTAATGAGTGTGTGGCCAGCGGAATGTATGGGGCAGGAAATATGTTGGAGAAGTGTGAGGTGGTGAAGATAAGTAGAAAAGATATGGTCACGGGATGAACTGGGGGAATCAATGTGAATGTTAGAGTCGCCTAAAATCATGGGGTTGGGAAAGTGAAGAGACACCTCGGATATGATAAGGAGAAAAGCATCCCAAAGAGGAGGAGAAAATGGATAGGAGCAGAAGTATGTAATTGAAGAAGGAGCGACTCAGGATAGTGAGACCGAACAGTGTACAAAAGCTGCCTCCTGAACAGCCCAGATGGAGGGTGGCAAAGGCAAAAAAAACAGGGAGGAGAAGCGATCCTCCCCCTCTCTAAGCCATGTCTCGGTAACAAAGAGAATGTTCAAAGACTGTTAGGGTGAGGTCTTCTAATAAGAGTATTTTGGATCTAAGGAAATAGCAATTGACGAGTGCAAGGCGGAGGAGCAACTATGAGGAGGCAGGAATGCTGTGTGGGGGAGACAATAGTGACTGAATGCATGGGATGAGATTATCAGGAACCCAGGATAGGGGATCGTGAAAATGGATCGAGAGAGGGGGAGGGCGCCATCCCCAATGCACTGGGATAGGGACTGGCATGGCAGAATAGCAAGCGAGAATCAAACAAGAAAAGAGCAGAATGGAATACAACTTAACCAACAGCATGCAAGCCGCCAGAAGATGAAAGACACACAGGGGGCTGGAGTAGCCCTGAAAACATCACTCAGTGTTCCATGCTCAGTTCACCCCCAGAGTTGCCCCAAGGAGCCTGCCCAAGGAGCATGCTCTGCTCCTTGGGCACGCACAGCCATAGTGTGGAAGGGAATTCCTTTTTCCAGATTGGATTGGACAGTCCACCTGGTCAGAGTCCCGAAGTGGTTTCATGACAAATATGCCGCCGTTGGGTAGCCCAAAGAACTGCGTGCTCAAGATCCATTGAATCTGTCTCATTTTGATATGTGCCAAGGGAGTTATGAGCGGGAGCTGATAAGTCTCTGGCCTTGTAACAAAACAGAAAGTTATGGGCACATTTCAGTTCCGAAGGTCCGAATGATCCAAATACAGAGATCAATGATCCAAACTACAGAGATCATTCATACCTCCGGAACGGAAGTGTGTCCATAGCTTTCTGTTTCGTTACAAAGCTAGAGACTTATCAGCCCCCTTGTACATGTACTGTTGAGGCCCAGCAATCTCAAGCTCTTCCAAGCTGTCTGCTGACCCTTTTGAATGTCCTCTGCAATTGAAATCAAGGTAGTGATTTTGTTTTGCAGAAGATAAGCTTTCAGCTGAATCATATCTAGCAAAGCTCCTATGATTCATGTTCCAATAGGTTGATTGGCTCAAATTGAATTTTGGGTAATTTATGACAAACTACTGTATATCAACTCCAGCACCTAGATTATTATTTTGACATACTTTCTATACAGCATTTTCAAAAACAAATCAAAGAGGTTTACAATGGTTGATAGGAACAGAAGAGAAAAAAAATTAAATATTAAAACAATTAACAGAAACAGAAACTCTCTGTCTAGAAACAAAAATATTAAGCAAAGGGGAAGGGGGCCTGGTAGGAACAGACATATCAGTTTGTTTGCAGGTGATTCATCTAGGCCACAGTGAAAAAGTAGGTCTTCAATTGGGTTTTAAACTGCTTATAGTTGCTGCCCTCACCTATATGCAGAAACCGAGTTCCAAATAGAGGATGTAGAATAGAAAAATGGATTTCAGCGAGTATAAATGGTTTGCTGGTGGGAGATACTGGGGCCTGATTTTCAAAGGCCGTTACACGGGTAACAGCCCATGTTACCCATGTAAATGCCTTAACTAGGATTTTCCAAAGGCACCTACACGGGTAGTGCCTTTGGAAAATCCTGGTTAAGTCCCTAAAGAGCCCAGATGCTATTCACTTAACATCAGGGTGTGTTTGGAGCTTCGGGGCAGAGGAGAAGTGGGGAATGGCACTAAGCGGGTGGCAGTAATTTTTTGATGCTGCCTGCTTAGCGATTTGTGCCTTAAAGATAAGCGAGGAAAACACTCGCCTATCTTTAAGGCACTGGGGCTAAACGGGCAGCATCGAAAATCGCTGCTACCTGCTTAGTCTTGGCAGCTGCCGGCCTGTGCAGCATGACCTGGATTTTCGTTTACGTTGCCATGGAAATGAAAATCTGGGTTAAGGGGATCGGCGGGCAGGCTATGCGCCGACATGGCCATAGCCTGCCTAAATGAAAATTGGGCCCAGACGTAGGCCAGGAACAGGATGGAGTAAGATGACAGAGGAGGTAGGGTGGACTGCCAGTGTAAAAGGTTTTATGGACAAATCAGAAGCTTGAATTGGATATGATATGTGAATGGTAACCAGTGATACTGAACATTAAGAGGGGTGAGATGGTCAGTTTTTTGCGATCCATGTATAAGCCTAATAGTGATGTTTTGGACATTTTGTAGAGGTGTCAACGATGTAGTGGGAAGGTAAGCTATGGTTGCATAATCTAGTCATGAGAGAACCAGAGCATATGCTGTGGTAGTCCGTGCATCTTGAGTAAGGTAAGAGCATATGGAATAGAGTTGGTTGAGGTGATAAAAGGACTGGATAGTGGAAGAGAACTGCAAATTGAAAGGGGGGGAGTCAAAAGATATAGACTAAATTCTTTAAAGAGTCTTTGAGGACAATATCATGACCTGAGAGATGAGGTACCAGTGTGGCATGCATAGCATGGGACTTTGTAGGGTTTAAGGCAATGGGTGGTGAATTCAAGAAGAGATGGCAATTAAGCAGTTGTTTAGTGATGATAGATCAGGGGAGAACAGTCAGTGGGGTAAATTAACTGGATATTACCAGTGTTAAAATGGGTATTTATTTCATAAGACTGGAGGAGGGCAGCCAGGAGACTGATGGGGAAAGGATGGCATCTTGGGGAACACCACAGTCCAAGGGACAGGTGGAGAAGGATGTTGAGTCACAGAGGACAGAGAAAGAGGAGATAAACCAGCTTAGTAGGATGTCAGTAATGCCAAGATCAGCAAGTCATTGAAGTAAAAGTGACTGGTTGACCAGGTTAATTACTGTGGTAAGGTCAAAGGAGACCAAGAGAACAACAGCACCACTATCAAGGACAAAGTGGATAATTATCATGGCAGTAAGCAGTTTCCATACTGAAAGCAGTGCAAAAATTGGATTGCTTTGGGTGTAATGCATGGATAATTCTATATGTTGAGTCAGCTGAAATAGATTAATGCACTCTGTGAGTTTAGATAGAAAGGGAAGGTTAGAGATGGGGCGATAGTTTAGAGGGTCAGCGTGATTTAGAAAGGAATTTTTAAGTTATGGCTCTCTTCCAGGAGGTGGACATTACACTGCTAGAAAGAGTTTTCAATCATACAATTGATAAGCGTCAGGTTTAGGGTAGGGTCCTTGAGGAGCCAGGATGGGATGGATTCTGATGGGGAGGTGGTAGATCGCATTACAGTTATTGTGGATAAGAAAGGTGTAGGTTTGCTGAAGGAGGACCACTTGGAGGAGTGTAAAGAGGAATGCAGAGTGGTGTCAGGAAATTTGGGAGAAAGGTGAGATGGCCTTTAGGTTAGAGAGAGCAAGATAATGTCTACTTTAGGTTTAAAGGATTTAACTGCTGATCGGCTTGCAAAAGTGGAGACAGTAGTGTTAAATGAGTTTTGCAAGTACATTTAGATATAATGTTAAAAACCTGATTCACATTTGTTTGAAATATGGTAGAATAGTATACCTTTAGTTCAGAGATGGTTCCTTCCTGAGTTTAGCTCTTATCCAACCAAATCGTCCCAATAGGAATAATATGTACATCATGCCCAGTCTGCATAGATATGCTGCGACTACCGCAAGGCATCTGATTGATACGCAAGGAGCTGACGCAAAGACAAATGGTGGAACACTGTACTAATAGTGATATTTTCCCATGACAAATCACAGATGCATCCAAGTTACAGAAAGTATCTGAACATGGGCGTAAACATTTTTTAAGTCCAGAGAACATCACCAGTCCTCTTTTTGAATGTAAGGAATTAGGGTGCCTAAGAAAACCATTCTGAACTTTTCTTTGATGAAATATTTGTTCACATCTTTAGGTTTAGGATGGGACAGAATCCCCTTGTCTTTTTTGTCACCAGGAAATATATGGAGTCAAATTCCATTCCATTTCTTTGGTGGAATGGGTTTGACAGCATTTACCTGTGGAAAAACGAGTTCTCTTTGTGTCACTTCTTGGTGGCAAGAGCTTGCCCATGACGTTCTCAAAGAGCAATTTAGAGGGACATCCAATAGATGTAATCATTATCCTAGTTTGACAATCTTTAGAACCCAACCAGAAGAGGTTAGATGGGGCCAACAGTTCCCAAAGAACTTCAGTCTCCTTCCTAGAAAGGCTGTCTAGCACAGATACGGGAATCCCAGCTATATTTCCCTGGCCAAGGAGCAGGTTGAGCCTTTTATGTCCTCTGCTGATATGTATGAGAGTAAGACCCTATTTTGTCTGGGTCGAGTGAGAGGTACCTGTGCCTTTGAGAGTAATAGAATCTCCTAAGACCCTTACTATAATATCTTTGTGATGAAGAGGATGGGTTGGCAGTGGCCCTCAAGAGGATTTTAAAGTTGTCACTATGCTGCCTCATCAGGGTTACAGTCTCCTGCACCTCATTTCAAAGAGACTATCTTCACTGTATGGCCCATCAGCGAGCTTTTCCTATATATCATATTGGAGAACCGAGGCCCAAAGCCAAGAATCTCCCAGCACCAATACTCAACTCTTGATGCTGTATTGACAATATCATAGGTTGCTCGGACCATGTATTTTCTATATTCCACTCCTTTACCCACTAGTGAACAGAGCTGCTTGGCTCTCTCTGGAGGAAAAGAATCTACAAACGTCTGCCTAGCACACACTATATTCTCCAAATGCATGCCCATGAAGAGCTGGTAAGATGCTATACAGCAGGTATGTCCAACAGGTAGATACCTGTAGATCATGGAGGGGTCAGAGGTAGATCGCCAGCCCCACTTGGCTCCATCTCTCCAGCAGCTCGCCCCGTCGCTAGGAGAGAGCTCGTGCCGGCAGGTCGTCTACCGAGGGCTTGCCGCCGCTGCTGATCCTTTGCCTGTCTTTTTTCCCTGCCTGCGGGAATCTTGCCTGCAGGTGTATTGGGGGCACTTGTTGTTTTTGTACCAATAGTTTGTGGGTACCCCAGGGGGCCGCCGCCCGTGCCCCGCGATGAGACGTCACAGGCCCGGCATCATACCTGGCCTCCGGCCTCTCAGAATCACCCATTCCTGCCCCAACACCCCTTAGAAGTGTGTTATATACTGGACGATATCCATTCGCCCGGGCTTTACCTGAATATACTTACCGTATTAGTTGTGGCGTGTGCTGGTCGTTGGTCGCTTTATAGTTCGCTTTCATTAAACATTTTCGGGCAGACATAACAAAGTGTCAAGAATTTGGTGATTTTGGCGGGCTTTTCCAATTTTGTTATAACTTGCCTATGCCTTGCCTTCGAATTGGTTCAAACTACTGTGACGTTTGCTTGCTTCTGCAATTGTATTTTGCCTAGCCTTTGCGTTGATTCTACACTGCAATTTTATTTCGCCTTGCCTTTGCATTGATTCTACACTGCAATTTTATTTCGCCTTGCCTTTGCGTTGATTCTACACTGTGTGCAGAATTTATTAAATCGCGTGTGGTGGTATTTGAACTTGTTTGCCGGTATTTGATTTTATCTGGTTTGCTGGACAGGTGTTTGGGTTTTTTTGATGATTGTTTGGCGGTATTTGATTATTGGTGCCAGTATGATGAATTCTTATTTTTACCTTTAGAACTGCATGTGTGGTTTTGGCATCTCCAGTCCTTGTATTGCACATCATCCAGAGGGCTTCAGTACCTGTTCATCTTTAATACTTTGGGACAGTGACAGTTTTGGACCAGATTCAGCCAGTGTTTAGGAGGGAGGAGTGGCTCAGTGGTTGGGACAGGTTACCTCAGGCCGGAAGGCCAGGGGTTCAATTCCCACATGGGGACAAACAACATCAGGCCAGAGGGACTGGGGTCTCTAGTCCCATGGCTACTCCTTGTGGCCTTGGGCAAGCCACTTAACCCTCCATTTCCCCAGGTACACTTAGATTGTGAGCCCTTCGGGGACAAGGGAATAAAAAGTACCCGTTAGTATACATGTAAACCGCACTGATTCTAAAGAGCGTGGTATAAAAAATAAAATAATAACTTAGCAGATTTGGCCTTCTTACATCCAGCCACCCCAGTATAACAAATATGAGTGTTCCAAAGAAGAGCAAAACCTACCACTTTCATGATGAATGGGAAATGGACTACTTCTTCATCATGGTGAAATACAAGTGGTGTTGTCTAATTTGTGACACTCCAGTATCCTTCCCCAAAAAGGGTAATCTGGAACATCATTATAAGGCTCTGCATAGCAATAAGTTTGATGCTGATTTTCCACCCAAAAGTGAAATTCGTAAACTGAAGCTCAAAGAACATAAAACGAAATTGGCTACTCAGCAACAGTTGATGGCGAAGCCAAGGTCACATTCGGTCAATGCAGCCATAGCATCCTTCAAGGTCAGCAACCTGATTGCAAAGAAATGCAAACTTTTCACTGAAGGGGAATTTGTAAAAGACTGTTTTCTTGAAGCAGCTGACAATCTTTTTGAAGGATTTAAAAATAAGAAAGAGATCATAGCTGCTATTCAAGATGTACAATTGTCAAGAAACACTGTCATGCGGAGAATAGAAAAGATGTGTGGAGACAAAACTGAACAATTGTTGGAAGATGTTTCAAATTGCATTGCTTTCTCACTCCAACTGGATGAATCTACAGACATAAGAGACATAGCCCAGTTACTAGTCTTTATCCGGATTGTTTTTGAAGACTTCAGTGTTAAAGAAGAACTACTTGGAATGATTTCTTTAAAAGGGAGAACTACCGGTCAGGAAATATTCAGTTCTTTCCATTCTTTTGTGACAAAGTGTAATCTTCCATTGCATAGACTTGTTTCCATCACTACTGATGGAGCAAGAGTAATGACAGGTGAGGTTAACGGTTTCATAGCCCTCTGTAGAGAGCATGACGACTTCCCAGATTTCCTTTCTTACCACTGCATCATTCACCAGCAAGTTTAGGCAAGCAAGAGACTCAATACAAAGACTGTCATGGACATCACTTTCAAAATTGTAAATTCAGTTCGTGGAAGATCACTTCAAAGATGGCTTTTCAATCTTACTCTTGATGAAGGGGCAGCGGAAATCATTTTGCACACAGATGTAAGGTGGCTAAGTAGGCACAAATTCTGCAAAGATTTCGTGATTTGCTGAATGAAATACGTTTTTTGAAGGAGAGGGGAGATGATCAAGCAGAGTTGGAATATGAGGAGTGGTTATGTGATCTGGCATTTCTCAATGACTTTACAAGCGAACTAAGTGATATGAACCTTGAACTACAAGGTAAAAACAAATGCATTGGCGAGATGATGAGTACAGTTTCATCCTACAAGAGCAAATTTGAGCTAATGATGACTGACCTTGCAAACACTTTTGATCATTTTCCTAATATGCAGGACCATCTGGGACAATATCCAAATTTTGTTTTTCAGAACGAGAAGTATGTGACAGAAATCTGTTCTGTTATCCAGGAATTCGAAAATAGATTCTGTGACTTCCAAAAAATTGGAACAGTTGTGGAGTACTTGTCATACCCATTCAAAGTAGATGTGGACATTAAAGAAACTGCAGCTGCTATCAATAAAAGTTACTCATTGAACAAGCCATCTCTTGAAAATGAAATATTAACCCTTAAAAATGACATTTTTCTCAAGACCCGTGCTGAGCAAGAATCGTTTTGGAAGCTAGTGCCTAGAGACAAATTTCCCAACTTGAGAAGATGCAGTGAAGCTGTACACTCCTGTTTCGGTTCAACTTATTTGTGTGAATCTGCGTTTTCCCATCTGAAAATGGCAGAGTACTGTCAGACGGCTGCCTGGGTGAGAATCTTCACAGTCTTGACAATGCATATATTTATATGATTTTTGCAAGGTATTGTGGGTAATGTAGTTCATTCACACCAGACACAGCTGCTGACAATAATTTAGTTGTGCACAAGTGTTAAAGCCAATAAGATACTTCTTTATTTATGGGGTTATTTCTCCCAGCACAGATATGCTTGCTAGCACATAAATTAGTTTACTTGCTTGCAGTGTTTAACTTGGTAAAACAAAGTCAAAAATCAAAATCAGGAAAACAACCTTCAAACTTGTCAGGCAATTAGCTAATGTTTTCTTAGCATATCTCTAACAAACGAAAAGCCACAAAGAAAGAAATAAACTGTTCTTGTAAGGTTAACTTCTGATTACTTTCCACACAGATCCAGAAGTAATTCTCTCCTAGCTCACAAGCAATTAGGTGCAGCTCAATTGCTATCAGTTATCCAGCTGAAACCCTTTAGCAGGCTGGCTTTCTACTGTGTGAGTCAAATCCTGCTTCAGGAGCTTTTCTTAGTGGAATAAAGAACAAATTTATATTTCTTTGTGATGGCTGCTGTGCTTTATCACAGAAAGTTACCAACGGAGTTTGGATAGAGAGCAGTCCATATAAACAATATCTTGATCTGCTATTATTTCCCCTTCATCAACAAGCATAGGGTCACTATCATGAATTGGCACAGATGAATCTTTCAATGGAGCACTTTCAGGAGAACACTTATTTCCCTGCTGTCTTTCAAGGTTATAGCTAGGGCATAGATCAGTGTTCATACCTGAGCTTCCATTGTTGCTATAGTTCCTCTCTATATAGCCTGGCCAGTATGTAGTCCAGTTCTTATGTCCAGCCTTCCAGTCCTGATCCCTGGACACTAGATCTCTCTTCACATACCTTCTGGCATAGGTCTTAGAGTCCCTTCCACGTGCAGCCGTCTCCCTCACAGGTAGCCTCTGGTGATTCCTTGTTCTGCAGCACCATTCCTCTGGCTTTCCCCAGTCCAATGGTCTATGCTGGCCCTTGGAATACCTCCCAGTATACGTACTGCCTTGGACTCTTCTAGACCTCTCAAAGGCTTTTCTCCTCTTCCTTCCAAAGGGTTTCTTTCCTTCTCTATCCGTCCGGTTTGGCTTCTGCTTCTGCTGATTCTTCAGATGAAACTGATGATCAAACTCAAGCTGATTCTCAGGATACTGAGGACAAATCTCTGGATATCCAAAGTGATCATGAAGCCGGTCATCTGTAGAATAAACTCTACTCTTATTCTGCTTAGATGGGTGCTCCTCCCTAACACAGCGCAGCTGTGCTGAATCAAGCTCTGCCCTTTGCAATGAGTGCTTGGGGATTACCTCATAGCCCTTTTGATTGAACACACGTTTTCTCACTTCAGCTCCTCTCATGGCTGTTGGAAACCTGGTGCATTCTGGGACTGGTAGTCTTTTATGGCAAAATTCTGTTTTCTCATTTCTACCAACACTGACAGGTTGCTTGTTCAGAGACACTTCACCTTTTCTATAGCCCCTTCCTGAGCTATGATAAGCTTCCTTATCACAGTACACAACGTTCCAACATGACAGATGAACATCTCCAGGATTCCCTGAGACTGGCCCTCATGCAATATTCACCCAACTTCAAAAAGCTGGTGGATGAAATGCAGGCTCAGACGTCTCACTAATGAGCAAGAATGAAATATTAAAGATTGTGCAAGATCAGCCTGGATCAATACTCAACCTAAATTTAACACAAATTACTCAATAAAAGTTAAAGAAAGTTATTAAGACAGTTAAAGAAAGTTATTACTCAATAAAACTTTAAGAAAAAATGTACTTTCCATTTCCCCTCGCAGTTCTTACTGGATCTTCGTCTCTCTGTTTTGTTTTTGCTTAATTTGCTTAACAGCTGATCACATCCACAGAAGGTTCATTAAAAATGGGGGGGGGGGGTGGAATCCTCCAACTTTATTTGGGTTAAAATTTAATTTGAAAATAATTTGAAACTTAATTTTCATGGTGGAAGATCACCGGCACTTTTGGCCGGAAAAAGTAGATCACGACCTGTTCAAAGTTGGACATGCCTGCTATACAGGATATGAGCATAGTATTCTGATTTTAAAAAAACAAACAACCCCTTTCTCCCAAAAGAATCTAAAGTCTAAGCCTCTCTTCCTGGGGGCACCAAAGAATACAACTTGGAAGTCTTGGTTCTTTTGAGAACAGATTTGACTACCATAGAATGATGTGGCAACTGAAACTTCTCAAATCTGGGAGCTTTTTGTACTCAGTTCATGATAGACTTTTTTGTTAACAGGCGGAATGGGGGGGGGGGGGAGAGAGAGGGACTCCAACATATTCATCTGAACTTCCTTGAGGATTCTATGGTTGGGCACAGTTACATCTTTCTTAGGGGGAATTGGAGGTTTTCCAATGCTTCAGCCTGGATCCCTCCTCTGTCTAACTTAAAATAATAAAAGGACAACTTCTCAGGAAGAGATCTTTGCCTCTCATGAGGAAAAGAAGGGTCCAAAAGGTAAGCCTAGAGATTTCTCATCTGAGAAAACATGATTCCCAAGAGTGCTCTGACGCAGAGAAATACTTTAAGGACATCTGGGTTACTGCCTGGCTCGACCTCCCCGCCTTCTAACATGTTGATGCACCAGTGACTTTCTGAGTCTTGATATGGTCCCCCTCCCTCCCATACTGGAGATGGATACCTGCCAGGCGGTCACTAGAACAGAGGCCTTTTGATGCCTTCCTTTTCGCAAGCAATGCAAGAGTCCACAAGATCAGTACGATTTCTTGCTGCACTGGCATTGATGCAGTTGCTACGTGCCATGTAAAGAGGTCTTCCATCCATCCTCTGAATCTCAGCAAGAGATGTTCCTTGAGGGCTGCTGTCAAAAAGGCAAAGGGCCTGCAGTAGGGATGGCTATTGGCATTGGAATCTTTTTACAACATCTCTTACAAAACCATTGAAAAGTACTGGACTGAGGACTGATCCTCCAACACACCACTGGTAATGCCACTTTCCCCAGTGTGAGCTCCATTTAGCAGTTACCTTGTTCACCTCCCACTCAATCAATTTCTAAGCCAGTCAGTCACTTTCAAGCCCATATCCATGGTGCTTGTTGTCAGTAGAGAAGTATGACAAGGGCCTTGCTGAAAATAAAGCACACTACATTTAGTGCTTTCCCCAATTCAACTCTCTGGTCACCTAATCAACAAAATTAATTAGATTCATCTGATAAGAGCTATTTCTGTTATGGTTCATGGTTTATTTAATCTTGATATACTGCCTTTAACCAAAGCACCAGAATGGTTTACAAAGTATATAAAAACAAACATGAAAATACAATGTTTACTTGCTACCTCAGATCCTGCAACCTGCTGGATTAGAGAAATTGCACATTTTGGTTTTAATGACAGCAGCCATTAATTCACTCACCATTTGCTAAAACTCATTGATCTGTAGTTCTCACCTCCTCTTTACTTTGACTTTTGTTGTTGCCTGCTTGGTCCAACATTGGTGAAGAGAAACCACATACGCCCATCTCCAGGTCTTTAGAGCCACTGCTGATGCTAAAGAAACTTTTAAAAAAATGGACCTCCAGAACTTCAGTGAAATCCCCTAATACGCTCAGATACACCCCCATCCAGTCCCACTGCTTATCTACTTTAGTCGGATGTTAAATGTTAGGGAGTGCCACAGGGCTGGAACAGAGTTGGAGAAGGTTTTCTCTGGTGCAAGAGAGGCGCAATTCCTTTGGCGTCTAGACAGTTAAGCAGGCATAGGGTAGCGAGCATTGAGATCATATGTTCTTGGGAGATGCTAACTGTCAAAGAAAGAACCCTCCTAACTGTTTCTAGAAAAAAAAAAGCATACACAGGCTAATCTTTAACAAATGAGATTTCCCAGAGTTTGAAGCTCTGCAATGTCTTTGTAGTACTGGTAGAGTAACAGCTATTGTCAATCAGAACCTGCACAGTAGGCAGTTCTCCATGAAATCAAGGGCAGTCCAAAGGTGATAGGACCATGTATGAAGGATTGCCACAAGTCTTCATTTGCATAACAATTGGCATATTGTTTGGCCTCATTTACATAAATATTTGCATACCCGATTTATTTGGTCAGTATTATGACCAGATTAATAAGGAGGAAAGATAAAATGAGAAAAAAAAATCTTGGCAGCTGTGAATTCAAGATCATGGTGCACAGGCTGGACTTGACAGCATCAGAGCTGAAAAAGCCCAGAAATCATCAACAGTAAAGCTAATATGCCACAAAACAAATTACAATTTGAGATTTCCTCAAATCTGGACAAAATATTTAAACTTTCAGAATGGCAACATCATGAATCCAAAACTGAAAATCTCAAAGACAATCCAAATTCCACTACCCACCTCCCTCCACCAACACACTACAGTTGAAGCCACACAAAAAACAAATAAAAGGTGAGAAACCACAGCACAGGACCTATAAAATAAATCTACTATTCCCGTAACAGCCCTGACTTCCAAAATACAAACAAGGAACCCAGAAGAGGGCAGCAGTCAATATTACAGGGGGCCCTAGAATATCCATACACCTATTTGGAAAACTGAACAAGCCAGACTACCACAGATCCCTTCAAAGAAGCTCCATGCTAAGAGAATACCTGGCCTTGGACAAACTTGAACATAGACAGACCCTCACAAAGTACAGAATAATAACCACAACAAAAAATAAATCTATATAGACAAATACAATTGAAATTGCAAGAATCCAGACTAAGCATGCAGTGCAACACTAGAGAAATAAATTGATACATATCTAAAGACAGCACATGCAAGTTACAAAATCTGACATATTCCAATCACTAAATTGAAAATATAGCTTTCTACCTTTGCTGTTTGGCCATTTTATTATGCTTGTTCCAATCTCTGGTTTCTGCTTTCCTCCATCTTAACTCTTTCCTGGGTCTCAAATCTATCTGCCACTACTTTTCTCTCCTGTCTTCTTCACTTCCTCAGCTACATCCACCTCAGACATTCTTTTTTTATTTCAGTTTTCTTCCAGTTATTTTTCTCTCTTCAAGACTCAAATTCCACTCCTCCTTACTAACCAGTCCTCAATCTACTTACAACTTTTCAACTCTCCCAACTCTTCATCTCTCTGTCCCTTTCCCTAGCCTTTCACTAACTCTCCTCTTTCTCTCTTCCCTGCTGTATCTGGCATCTGCTCCCCCTCTCTACATCCTCCCTTTCTTACCCTAGCCCCCCCCCCCCCCCAATATCCAGAATCTCCACTCCATTGCCCTAATCCTGTGTCCAGTATCGCCTTCCCTCTCCCTATTTCCCCTCCCATATCTAGCATCACCCCTCCATTTTCCTATCCTCTCCCTCTCTCTATCCCCCCATGTCAAGTAGCTCCTGTCTCTTCCCTTCTCCTGTCATAAGGCCCTGCATTTCCCCTCCAAACTCCCCCATGCTACCACCACTAGTGATCACTTTCAGTTCCTCCTTCCATCAGCCCATAAACATCAATGCCACATTACCTCAGTCCTCAACCCAATAGTGGTGACCGCAAAGCCTCAGACCTGTGCATGCTTGTAAGGCCCACCGGTCACAAAAGTATGCTCAGAGGGGGTGTGGCCAGCAGGACCTTGGAGGCACCATACAAGTTTCGGAGGCCCGTGCTTATGGTTTCTATCATTACTACCACTGTTACAAGGCTAGGGAGATGTGGTGACAACCAAAAGGGAGGCCACATAAGAAACACATATACTGCCAGCGCTGTCTAGTTTCTTCAGTTGGTGGGATTTGAGGATTCCTGTGAGCTGCTGCATTGAGAGAATAGGGCATAAGGTGAGAGCAGGGTCCTGTGTATGGCTCATGCTGACCTTGCATGAAAATCATTATACTCCCAATCATCAATTTAACAGGCAAAGAGTGTGTGGTGAAAGTAATTTCAAGAGAACAAAACAGCATGCTTGGTTATCTTTTGATTAGACCTTAGATCAATAAATGCAAATTAAAAGCAGACTGATTTGAAACAGAAGGCATCCAGCCACAAGTATTTTCAAACAGACCTTTTAAGAAATGATACACGTTATAATGATTTACTGCTTACAATTCACTTTATACTACAGCATCACTTGATTAGTATCTCTTCTGTGATAAGTTAGAAAGTGTGAGGGAATACTGTGTCATTCCTCTTTAGAAATACTATCAAGCTTCATTTCCAACCTGCTAAATTATATTTTATTAAATACTTGCTCACAACACTATATTCAGAAGGAGAAAGTAAGTTCCAGGCTGCATCACGGCCATCTTTGACCCACAATGCATTTCTCCAACAGGAGTGGAAATATGTAGTCATTTACTGTATATTTTCAAAGATGTTCCTTAGCACAGTCCTTATTGACCAGGGTTTAAATGTACTCCTCTTCTCCACTTGTGCCCTCTTTCACTTGTGCATACACAAAGGGATTCTCTCTACAAACACAGATGAGTAACATAAGCAACATAAAGCCTTCCAACACTACAAGATTTCAAGGAAGGGCAACAATTCTTCTTGCAGAGTTGTATGGCCCGCAATTCCCTTCAAACTGGAGCAATACTAAAAAGTCTGATGTTTGAATACATTTGCTCCTGTTAAAGGTTTAAGAAGCATAAAAATGCAAAACGTGTTATCTATTTTTAACAATCTCTCTTGATAAGGCTCAAAAAATAATGATTACTTGATGTCTTGTTTAGATACTATTTACAAAGAAGGAAACAAGTCCAAGGATATTATCATCATGCTCCTCTGTGACAGTATCTGTACCACAGGGCACCCAATCAAGTGCCAATTCCACATAAATAAAATAAGGATGGGCGATATCTTTCACCTTCCAACTTTAAATACCTCCATGGCATAAATGCAGAGGACGAGAGCCTCTTTCAATTGAAAGTAAGCTCTGCAACGAAGGGACATAGGATGAGGGTGAAACGAGATAGACTCAGCAGTAGTCTAAAGAAATATTTCTTTACAGAAAGAATGAAAATGCATGGAATAGTGTCCCAGTGGAGGTGGTAGAGACGAGGACAGTATCTGCATTCAAGAAAGCATAAGACAAGCACAGAAGATCTCTAAAGGAAAAAAAGGGACTTTAGTAGGTGATATGGAAGGGCAGACTAGATAGGCCATATGGTCTTTTTCTGTCATCATATTTCTATGTAACGTCATGAATAATTCTATTTTAAACTGGTGCAGTGGCAGCGACGATATGTACCTTAGCTATTTTCACAGACTTGGACAATCACAGCCCACCATAGAACCATGACCTTCTTGACAGAATGCAGCAGTGGTCTGCTAATGCCTTCTGCAGCCCACAGCATCTTGACTTCCCTGGTAGCCAGGCATCCAGGTACTGGCCAGGCCCAGTCCTGTTTGGCTTCTAAGATCTGGTGGGTTCATGCTCAGTTGGGCAGTACTGGGAAACTGGTGTGATCTTATTAACTTTTGAAAATGAACTATAGATAACAGAGGCTTGGCAGAAAACAATACATCATACTATCCAGAGACGCTCATTCTGTGTCATTTTGCGACTTAAACCTTGAGGTAGAACATGTAATTCTCTACTCATGAGTTGTCAAAGAAAAGAGGGTTACTCACATATTAAGCCATAGTTATCAGTAACTCACTGCCTGCATCTCCTATAAAATCAATGTCTGCACAATAAGCATACACCAGAGAGAGAAGCCGAATCAACCTAATGATTGGAATGGAGTAGAGGAAACAACCCATGTATCAGAAGCAGCAACTGTGGGATTGGCTTGAGGCAGTAACTGCAGAAAAAAGAGGAAGGAAAGGGAAGAGGAATAAATACGAGAGAGCACCATGTTAGGCTTGGAGACAAGAGAGCACTGGGATCATTCATGGGGATAAGTGCTAGTCTGTACTGGGTAAGGAACTGGGAAATTAAGTTAAAGAAAACCCCCTCCCTCCCACTAACCCCCATCAATCTCAGAGTGAGCTTAACTCAAGCGTTTCCCAGATATGACAACATAGTCTTATAGTTGCTGAAAATTAAAACTGCCACAGATTGACAAGTCTTTACTTTATGAAACTGTTCTTACCTGTATTACCTTTCAACTTGGGCACTATTACTTGTAGATACCACTTTGCACCAGTTATTCCAGCTAAAAACAGTAGGGTAAGTCAAAATAGTCACAAATCAATGAAAAAGAAAGCCTCTATGTGCATCAACTTGTGAGTTTTACAGACACATAAACAGACCCATACCATACAGAGATATAAAATGTTTATTAAAAAACAAACCCCACAGTTCCTTTGACTGCTTAAGTTCGGAAAACTAATGGCAGTAAAGGAGATAAGAAAAGTTTTAAATGATACAAAACCCCATCCCCAAAATAACAGCATCTGAGCTGAACTATCAGTTAGTTTTGCATAGAATTCGACTAGGAAAAAGAAAAATGCTGAGAGGGTCATTCACAAATGGTTGGCAAGTGTTATGTGCCACAGGCCCACAGAAAAAAACAGTACAGGCCCAATATTCAATTGGGATGCCTACACGCCACTATAGCATATAGCCGTCACTGCTGACCTCTAACCCCAGATATTCAATGGCAGGATCACATGCAACCCTGGCATTGAATATTCAAGATCACCGCACAGCCTCCACTACCTGGTTAGCTCCCACAGGTAAAACTAGGCCAGCTTTTGCTTCATCTAGTTTTACCCGCAGATCACTAACTGGGTAGTGGTGCAATATTGCCACTTCCTGATTAGCGACTGTTGCTGCCCATGACACACCCCAATGCTACAGCGGTGTTAGTTGGGGATATTCAGCGGCATTAACTGCGTTACTGCCATTGAATATCCCATTCAGCGACATTTACGTGGTTTACAGGTCTGTAAACTGTATAAATTACTTTCAATATCGGGCTCTACATTTCTTATAATTTGGACATGCTCAATATTTCTCTCATTACTGTTCTGCTAAAGTTAACTATTGGAATTATAGTGATGTTAATATAATCATTCTGAAAAGTCTTCTGGGGGAATATGCAATTTGTGGCCTCATTCTCAGTAAGCATCAAGCAAGTGTATATTGTACAGCAGGGTATGATCTGGGTGCCTGCCCTCATCATCTGAAAAGGAGCCCAAGTTGCCAGAATCTGAGTCCAGTTTGCTGAAGTAATCCATGGCCCAGTCTGCACTGGATCCACTATGCACATCCTCCTCCTCAATGATGAAGCTCTGTCCTGGCTCCAAGCAAGAAGAATAAACTTGTGCAGAGGCAAATAAACTCACAGTCATAGTGCAAAGGGCCCAGCATGGTGCCCACATTAATCCAATAATTGTTGGCTACCTCATACTCGTGCACTGTAACCCAGCATGGTACCCCAGAAGATGAATCACAGCCTCCCAGAATATAGATGTACCCATTGAGATAAGCCAAGTCCATGCCATCCCTACAGAGTAGCTGGTCAGCCAGCTGCTGCCAGCAGTTCTGAGCAGGCTTGTAAAACCAAAATTGCTTACTGGCTGTGTTGCCAAATAGAGTCATTCTCCTAGGAGAATCAAGCAAAAATCACCCCATATCCTTCGAGATCAAAAACTGTATATCAGAAACTACAGATCCAAAGAAAGACAATGAGAATCCAAAGTTATATTTGTCGGGTACACTGTCATAGGAGAGGGAGACGGGTTTCCCTCCCCTCCACTGCAGCAAACCCTTTTTAATTGAAATGTGATTAAGAAAATCTTACTTAACTTGATAGGTCGCTGAAACTGCTCTTAAACAAGAGTCAAAAGACAGCCCTGTGTGTGACGTGACACGTTTCGGGTTAAAACACAAACCCTGCTTCAGGCAGTACAGGATCAGTCAATGATGAGGACGCCAATAGTCGTGTCAATATATTTGTAGATTCAAAAGTCTTTTAAGTATTAGAAGTAATGGCATCTGACGTCAAGAGGTAAAAACAGCCAATAGGGGAGCAGTTATTAGGAGCTTCCCACTGAACAGGGAACTCAAAAGATGATTGGAAAATGTCAGAGCAAGCTAGGCCAATCCTGCTCCAAGTTGAGTCCATTCGGAAAAGCAGTATCTAGTTTAAAGATCCATGATTGTTCACAACGTTGGAGCTTTTGAACCCAATTGCCACCCTGAGGGTCCATCAGGATGTGGTCAATGATACGCCAGAGAAGCTGATCAGAAACATGGTCTTTTTCCAAACAATGGTCCACCATCAGTGCCGATGTGACCGCCATGTGCAAACGAGAGGGGTCTTGCATGGTCTAGTTGTTCTGCCTATATAGTAAAGATTGCACGGGCAAACTATCAAATACACCACAGAAGAGGAACTACAAGAGGTTCGCCAGCGGGAGCATAACAGCAGATCCTTGTGAGAATCCTGCCAACAATCACCTTGTAAGGTGATCTTACAATATTTGCATTTTCCACAAGGGAAATGACCTGGATCGGGGTGCACTGTAGGCACCTGATCCACTGCTGTGGCTGCATTCACCAGTCTTTCACAAAGATTGGTGCCTCGTGAGAAGGCCACCATCAGGGGAGGGAAACCCATCTCCCTCTCCTGTGACAGTGTACCCGAAAAATATAACTTTGGATTCTCATTGTCTTCCTTTGGATCCTGTAGTTTCTGATATTCTCCTGGGAGATGCAGATAGCAGAGGATATGAATGACTTGCTGTGGGCCAGACTGTGGGAAGTGAAGGCATGGCGTAAATGTCTCCACAGTAAGGGTCATAACACAAGAAGGGCTCTTTGAGGTGTCCAAAGAAGATGCCCATCTCTTTGGCCAGCATGCCGATTCTAGGTAAAGTGGGACTCTCAGAGCTCACAGGCAGAACCTGCCCATATAGTGATTCAAAGATGTCCTGCACATAGGGCAGACAATGCTTGTGGACAAAGCCTTTGGCTTGCAGTTCCTCCAGGGCAGTATGGTCCTGGTCAGTGAAAAGGTGCCAGTGCACACATTGCATCAGATCTTGTGCCACAGGTCCACATTCCCATAGCTGGGCCTTGATCCAAAATGCAACCACTGCACACACCCATTGCTTGCTGTCCGCATCCATCTTGTCAGATAACAGCAGTTGTTTCAACTGTGCCAAACTCAGTTTTATTTATTTATTTAGACAGTTTTTGTATACCGCCTTATCCTTCAATCAAAGCGGTCACAACACAGTTGGGGGATACATTTAACACGCGGGGATATGAGACACATACACTAATACTTACAGGGAACATGGGCAATGGAGGGTTAAGTGGCTTGCCCAAGACCACAAGGAGCATCTGTGGGACTAGAAACCCCAGTCCTTCCGGCCCAAGGTTGCTGTCCTCTAGTGGGATTTGAACCCCCGACCTTCCGGCCTGAAGTACCTTGCCCCAACCACTAGGCTACTCCTCCCACTTCACACAACCTATCACCCAACTTTTGGAAATGGCGCATGGCAAAGGCCAAAGCATGCCCGAGCAACTCCACATTCCCAAAGGCTTGGACAAGACACAGGATACTTGCGCAGTTGCTCGGTTCCAAGTGACAAGTTAGGAAGTCAACACAGGCCCAAAGCAGGTAGTACAACTGCAGGATATCAGCAGCAGCATAGAGACACTGCACATTGGCCTCACTCACAGCCATGTAGCCCGTGTAGCACTACTTGATAATAAGCGCCATGGAGGCCGCGTCCATGTCATGTAGTGCTGCTTTCTGTTGTTTGGTTTCTGACAGGCTGCCTGTAAACATGCTGTGGAAATAAGGACAGGCTGCAGCCAAGACGTTACGGTTACATGAGAAGATGCAGCCTCCTTCCCTAGCTTTCCCTCCTCCGCCCAACACCGTGAAGGTCACATTGTACAGCAGCCGCGAGTCACAGAAGACCTTGAGCTCCACCAGCAATGTTTGGGTTCGGGTCCTGCAGCTCCTCTGGCACCTAGAAAAAAGGAGACAAAGATGCAGAGTCGGCCATGTCCTTGCCTCTGGGGGAGCAAGAAGGGAAAGTTGTGCACCTGAAGGCTCGCAAGGCCTCACCTGCTACCAACCACTGGGAAAAATGAAGACTCGTGCTTGATAAACCACCTTCTAATTCAGATTCTTGCGCCTCTGAATGACGTCTGTCATCTTGGTGATCTCACCCGATCAGGTGCACCTGTGTCGTGCTGAAATGATGTAATAAGCAAGCGCTACTCAGTATCTGTTTTGAGGCTAGAGAGAGCTTCCTGGAGTTGTTCTGGGCACTGACTTGTGGTTATCATGAAAATCTCCTTTAAAGTCCTAGTGTGTCATGCTACCATCTCTACATCATCTATATCTATCTTAACATCAGCAAGAGGAAATGCCCATCTGCTCAGCCCCAATTACAATAGCAAATGACCCCCAAAAATAACGCAGCCAACACCAAATACATGGAAAAACTATTGGCCGCACCTTTATTAAATAACAAAACAGACTTTCTGGAGCCTGGAAATCTACCTAGTCACCCAAGCCAATGTGGTGCAAAATTGCCTGCTATACTGCCCATCTGGGAATCCATGCCACAAGGGCATGGTGAGGGCCTCACTGTGTTGAACTAGACCCCACCTGTGCCTGATGCCTCGCCCTGCAGTCGCATGGGCTGCCTCTGCTGCACTAGCTGCCATTTTTGAGGAGACTCAGCATGGCGCTCTGCCTTGGTGCCAGCTAGGGCACCCAGCCCCTCGAATGGGATTCTGCACATGCCTGATATTTGGCTTGGGTAACCGCCTGCCAGCTAGCTGTGATAAATGAAGCAAGAATAAAAAGTTACGCAGAGCAACAGTTATAAGATGAAATTGTCCCTTAACAGACAGATTAGCTCTAACTGCCAATGTTTGATTGTAGATATTTACTTGATAAGGTGGTATATCAAAAAATCTTGAAACTTAGAAAGACGGATTTTACAGTTTAATCACAGAGTGCCGCTATCCCATGGCAGTATGCATAGCAACCATTAAGAAAACTGTATAAACTGTATAATTCACTCATTAGGTTTCACGGTAGAATTTACAACAAAGAAATAATAAGCATATCTGAATGACTAGGATTAGCCTAGTAGTTAAAGCAGTGGCCTGGTGACCAAACAAACCAGAGTCTGAATCCCACTGGCACTCCTTGTGACCTTGGGCAAGTCACTGCCTCGGGTACAAACTTAGGTGGGATATTCTTCTGGAATTATTTTGTCCCTTTGTGTGTGTCTATCTTTTGTTTGAATGTGTGTGTGTGTCTGCAATGGAGAGGAAAGACAAAGGGAGAGTTAATTTGAAAGGGGCAAGTCTAACTGTTCTGCTTCACTGTGTCAAAATTTGTGGTGCGTTTCTAAAGAAGAAGCAGTCTCAGCTTCTGCAATGGGCCATTTTTGGGGGCAGTTTATTTTTCTGGAATCTTCAGCTCCATCTGTCCTATTTTCAGACTCAATAGGCCACATTTAGGGTGCACCATCTGCTACAGCACCAATGTTATTCCTTTGGGCACAGTGGCAGATAGCATGCACTAATGTTTAGTAAACATGGTCCAGTGGGGAGGAAGTGACATCAAGGGTGAACGATGATTGCCCAGATCTTAGGCTCTCATCTGTATGCCTTATTTTTGCAATAACTGAACACCCCTCTGAATGGTAAAAGCAGACAGCACATACCACTTAGTGCAGGAGTATCAGAATGTAAGACTGAAAGCAGCTTGAGAATATTCAAGTCCCTTTATGTGAGCAGCACTTTGGCTGGCTGGAGAGACGTGGCAGACAACATGGTGACTGACTCCAAGCCTGAGGAGCAGCTGCAATGACCAGAGGAACCTTATACTCAAGGCAATCCATGGTGCTAGATGCAGGACTTTGGAGAGGGACATCATCTGTAAGCAAAGAGGTGAGAACATAAGAACATAAGATATGCCATACTAGGTCAGACCAAGGTCCATCAAGCCCAGTATCCTGTTTCCAACAGTGGCCAATCTAGGTCATATGTACCTAGCAGTTTCCCCAAAGGACACAGGTTCCGCAATGCTTGTACTGGGTCAAGCACTGATATCCTTCTTAATAATGGTTTATGGACCTTTCCTCCAGGAACTTGTCCAAACCTTTTTTAAACCCAGCTACACTAACAGCCTTTACTACATACTCCGGTAACAAATTCCAGAGTTTGATTACACGTTGAGAGAAAAAATATTTTCTTTTATTAGTCTTAAATAGTTTACCCTGTAGCTTCATTGCATGTCCCCTAGTCTTTCTATATTTTGATAAGGTAAACAATCGATCTACGTTTACCCGTTCCACTCCGTTCATTAATTTATAGACTTCTATCATATCTCCCCTCAGCTGTCTCTTTTCCAGGTTAAAGAGCCCTAACCTTTTTAGCCTTTCTTCATAGGAGTATCCTTCCATCCCCTTTACCATTTTGGTGGCTCTTCTCTGTACTTTTTCTAAAATCGCTATATCCTTTTTAAGATACGGCGACCAGAATTGCACACAATATTCAAGGTGTGGTCTCACCATGGAACGATATAGAGGCATTATAATATCTTTTGTTTTATTTTCCATTCCTTTCCTTATCATACCTAGCATTCTATTTGCTCTCTTGGCCGCCGCTGCACACTGGGCCGAGGGTTTTAACATGGTATCCACAATGACGCCTAAAACTTTATCCTGAGTGGTGGTTCCTAATGTGGAACCTTGCATCGTGTAACCATAGTTTGGGTTGTTCTTCCCAAGGTGCATAACCTTGCACTTGTCCACATTAAATTTCATCTGCCATTTTGATGCCCAGTCTTCCAATTTATCAAGATCCTCTTGCAATTTTTCACAATCCTCTTGGGTTTTAACAACTTTAAATAGTTTTGTGTCATCTGCAAATTTGATAACCTCACTCGTTATTCCACTTTCCAGGTAATTTATGAATATGTCAAAAAGCAGCGGACCCAGCACAGATCCCTGGGGTACACCACTATTCACCTTTCTCCATTGGGAAAATTGGCCATTTAGCCCTACCCTCTGCTTTCTATCTTTTAACCAGTTCCTGATCCACAATAGTACACTGCCTCCTATCCGATGACTCTTTAGTTTTGCCAAAAGTCTCTCATGAGGGACCTTGTCAAAGGCTTTCTGAAAGTCCAGATACACAATATCAACCGACTCACCTTTGTCCACCTGTTTATTCACTCCTTCAAAAAAACATAACAGATTAGTAAGACAAGACCTTCCTTGTCTAAAGCCATGTTGGCTGTCTCCCATTAGGTTGTGACTATCTACATGCTGAGTAATTTTATTCTTTATGATGGTTTCTACCATTTTTCCCGGTACTGACGTCAGGCTCACCGGTCTGTAGTTTCCCGGATCACCCATGGAACCCTTTTTAAAAATTGGTGTTACATTGGCGATCCTCCAATCTTCAGGTATTAGAGATGATTTTAATGATAGTTCACAGATTACTGATAGCAGGTCTGCAATCTCATATTTCAGTTCTTTCAACACCCTTGGATGTATACCATCCGGCCCAGGTGATTTGCTACTCTTCAGTTTAACTAATAGTTGTAAGACATCTTCCTGATGTATCGATATTTCCTTCAATTCTTCCGCACCTTTAAATACCACTTCAGTCATGGGTAACATCCCTACATCTTCCTCAGTAAAGACCGAAGCAAAGAATTCATTCAGTCTCTCCGCTATCGCCTTGTCACCTCTTAGTGCTCCTTTAACCCCTTTATCATCTAATGGACCAACTGACTCTCTCACAGGTTTTTTGCTACGAATGTACTTGAAAAGGTCTTTATTTCGCGATTTTGCTTCCGCAGCAAGCTTCTTCTCAAATTCTCTCTTTGCCTGCCTTATCAATGCCTTGCATTTGACTTGCCAGTGCTTGTGCTGTTTCCAGGTTTCGTCGTTTGGCTCTTTTTCCATTTCCTGAAAGATGCTTTTTTGGCAGCAACAGCCTCTCTGACCTCACCTTTAAACCATGCTGGCAGTTTTTTGGACTTCCTTCCACTTTTCTTAAAGCGTGGAATACAGCTGGTCTGGGCTTCCAAGATAGTATTTTTCAACAACACCCAAGCTTGATGTACGTCTTTAACCTTCGCAACTGCTCCTTTTAGTTTTTTCTTAACTGTTTTCCTCATTTTATCATAGTCTCCCTTTCGAAAGTTAAAAGGTAGTACTGTGGATTTCCTTACTATCCCTCCTCCACTAATTAAATCAAAGGCGATCATGCTATGATCACTATTGCCAAGTGGCCCCAACACCCTTATCTCTTGCACTAGATCTGGTGCTCCACTAAGGACTAGGTCTAATATGGCTTCCCCTCTGGTCAGTTCATGAACCAGCTGCTCCAAGAAGCAGTCATTTATTTCATCTAGGAACTTTATCTCCCTAGCATGTCCTGACGTGACACTGACCCATTCGATACCGGGGTAATTGAAATCACCCATTATTATTACTGCGCTGTAACGTTTGTTAGCTTCCTTGATTTCTTTGAGCATTTCATCATCCATTTGGTCATTCTGGCCAGGTGCTCGATAGTACACCCCCACTGCCATTGCCTTCCCCCTTTTATATGGAATTTCAATCCATATAGATTCTACAGCAGATTTTGTTTCCTGCAAAACTTTAATCCTTTCTGAGTCAATGCCCTCTCTAACATAGAGCGCAACCCCTCCACCAATTTGATCAGCTCTATCATTACGATATAGTTTGTACCCAGGTATCACAGTGTCCCACTGGTTGTCCTCCTTCCACCATGTCTCTGATATTCCAATCATATCTAACCTTTCATTTAGTGCTATATATTCTAACTCTCCCTTCTTATTCTTTAGACTTCTAGCATTTGCATACAAGCATTTTAGAGAATGTATTTTATTCATGTTAATTTGGCTATTGTTAGACATGGGTAAATTGGGATCTTTAAGCTCTGTCTGCTCCATACTTGAGGGCATTTGGGCTACTTTACTCTTTTGTGGAACCTCTCTGCTTTTGGTAGTATCCTTCAAGGATACATTCTTCCGAACCATCCGCTCTTGGGCGACTGTCGGCTTTCCCCTAATATCTAGTTTAAAAGCTGCTCTATCTCCTTTTTAAAGGTTAATGCCAGCAGCCTGGTTCCATCCCGGTTAAGGTGAAGCCCATCCCTTCGGAAGAGGCCCTCCTTTCCCCAGAATGTTCCCCAGTTCCTAACAAATCCAAAACCCTCATCTCTGCACCATTGTCTCATCCACGCATTGAGACTCCGGAGCTCTGCCTGCCTTTTGGGTCCTGCGCGTGGAACAGGAAGCATTTCGGAGAATGCTACCCTGGAAGTTCTGGATTTCAACTTCCTACCTAAAAGCCTAAATTTTGCCTCCAGAACCTCCCTACCACATTTTCCTATGTCATTGGTACCGACATGTACCAAGACAACAGACTCCTCCCCAGCACTATCTAAGACCTTATCTAGGTGGCGCGTGAGGTCCGCTACCTTCGCACCAGGCAGGCATGTTACCAGGCGATCCTCACGTCCACCAGCCACCCAGCTATCTACATGCCTAATGATCGAATCACCAACTATAACGGCTATCCTAACCCTTCCCTCATGGGCACATGGCCCTGGAGAAACTTCCTCGGTACGAGAGGGTTTTACATCACCTGGAGGACAGGTCCTAGTTACAGGATCACTTCCTGCCACACCAGGGTGATGCTCTCCTGTCACGTGACCTCTCTCCTCCATGGCAACAGGGGTGCTGCCAGACTGGAGGTGGGACTTCAGGACTATATCCCTGTAGGTCTCGTCTATGTACCTCTCTGTCTGTCTTATGTTTTCCAAGTCTGCTACTTTAGCCTCTAGAGAACGGACTTGTTCCCTGAGAGAAAAGAGCTCCTTGCACCTAGTGCACACGTAAGACCTCTCACCAACTGGGAGAAAATCATACATGTGACACTCAATGCAAAAGACTGGAAAGCCCCCATCCCGCTGCTGGACTGCTGTCTGCATCTTAGTTTTAAGTTTGTGTCTAGATCTTTAAGTTCTTACTTATTAGGGGTTGCTATGGGTATTTATACCAATAAAACTGTACCTAATACGTTTAATATACCTTGTTCACCTGAAGCTTAATTAATCTCAGGTCCTTAGTGTATGACTGATTTGGGTAATGAGCTTCACCTGAAAGCACCTCCTGTCTTTTAAGATGTGTAAGTACCTATAAAGCTATGATTATCCCAGGGGAGGGAGGGAAATAACACTTATTAAAAGAGGGCTGCTACACAGTACCCTGTATTGTGCTGCTGAGGTAAGCTAAATTCTGATTTGATTTAAATTATAGCTCTTAGCTGCTGCTAGGCTCTAACTTCTTATGAAATTTAAACTACAAGCTCTCTGCTGGGTACTAAATTTAACCAGAAAGCTTTCTTCTGTGTGTTAAATTTAAACTAAAAGTACTGTGCTGTTACTTGGCCCTGAGTGACTATTAAATTTAAACTACAAGCTCTCTGCTGGGTATGAAATGTAACCAGAAAGCTCTCCTCTGTGTTTTAAATTCAAACTTTAATTGCTGCTACTAGGCCCTAACTGATCCAACAAAAAAAAACAAAAAACAGTGGGTTCACAGATTAAGTAGCTTTAATACAAAGAATTATTTTTAGAAAATTACCAGAAGTATATACTCACAGTTGCAGATTTCTCTTCAGAAGTAACAGTTCCCCTTTCTAGTCCTTCAAGAGATGTCATGGTTGAGGTGTGCTGGGACTTGCAGGATCTTGGGCAGAGGCTAGATCAGGTTGAGGAGCATGTAGAGCGTCAGGTGGATATGACTGGTGAATTCTGTAGGACAATGGAAGAGTTGCGGCGTGAATAAGAGTTGATGCAAGATGGAAGATCTTGAGAATAGATCTTTGCTGTAACATACGCATTAGGGGGATCCCAGAGACTGAGAAGCATAAACAGACCTAAAAGGTGGTCTGCACAGTCTGCCAGTTCTTGCTGGAAGGGGAGGAGACAGGGCCTAGTGCTGAGGAGATCAGCCTGGAGAGAGTCCATAGGGCCTTAGGAGGCCCCCTGGAAATAAGCCCCGGGACACTGAGGCATGTTTGTCGTGGTTTGCAGTGAAGGAATGGATTCTGAGGGCTGCAAATAAGAAACGCCGTTTTAAATGGGACAATTGTGAAATTGAGCTTTTCCAGGACTTGGCCCCTACAACCCTGCAACATCACCAGACCTTTAGAGAAATAACCAGATATTTAAACAAGTGGCTCGTCCCCTTTGGTTTGCAGTACAAATTCAAAGGCAATACTAAAAGGGTGTACACCGTGACTGAGGCCTGGGCAAAACTGTGCAAGGAGGGGGCAAACCTGCCACAATATACTGAGTGAGAGAAGATGGTGGGGAAAACAGATTTGCCACAGATCAGATGGCAGGAGGTCCAGGCCAAAGGAAAGCGATTGCATCGTTTGTCTAAAGGTGGCATGGATGCAGAATGCCAGGAGAAAGGAGAGGCTGGCGCTGGGACTTGAACTGCTGAAATTCCATATGTGGACAAAGGACACAATAGAGTTTTTGGAGAGATGGAGATTTTGAAGGGTTGCTGTGATTCAGGGTATTGGTGAGAGTGGGGGGCAGGGTGTTTGAGTGGTGTACAGTAAAAGGTGTGGTGTAGTGACTGTGAATGAGGATAACTGGGTACTAGGGGAAGCTGGTGTGTGACTGAGCATGTTGAATGGGGTGGAATTTAGAGTGGGGCACTGATATGGAGTCTGTCCTCAATGAAGAGCAGCAGGAGCGGTCTGCTGATTTGGTGGGGAGGGAGGGTGCTGTCATTTACAGAGGGGAGCTGAAGGACAACTGGTGATTACATGGCTTGTGGTGTGAGAGTGGGCACTTTGAAGCTTAGAGGTGTAAACTGTCTTCAGAAGCGGAGGCTCTTAATTAGGGAGCTGCAGCGCCTTAAATGGCAGGTGGTCTTTCTGCAGGAGACATGCTTGCTGTGGAAGGATAAGCGTCTTTTGAGGCATAGAGACTATACCCAGTGCTATTTCAATGCTCATGGGGGAAGAAGAAAGTAGGGGTGGTGATTTTAATAAGGGGGGATGTACCATTTCAAATGCAAGGAGTAGAGCAGGATAAAGAGGGAAGAATTTTGCTGGTGTGGGGGGTGGGAGATCTTCAGAGGGAGAGGGCTTCCTGTTTGAATGTATGTGGTCCAATTGTTGATCAGGGAGTTTTTGGGTGAAGTTGCAGAGTTGGCTGGAGGGGCGGGTACAGGGGGTTTGCTGGTGGGGGGGTGGGATTTTAATGTGGCTCTGAATCAGCGTGTAGATAGATGGAGGGGGCGGGATAAAGGCAATACGATTAAGCGAGTTTGGGGATGGATGAAGGCTTATCCCCTAACGGACTTGTGGAGTCCCCTTAACCCACAAGACAGAGATTATATGTTCTATTCTCCCCTGCATGATACAGCTATATTGATTTTCTGATGGGGGATTCAGACTGGGTTCAAAACGTAGCTGAGTCTCAGATAGAAACAATACTCTGCTCTGATGATGCCCCGGTTTGGGCAAATTTTCTAGGAGATCCCTCAAGGGTTGATGATACTATAGGCTAAAAGTCTGCTGTGAGATGGAGGATTGGTGAAAGATGCAGAGGGGGTGATTGATGAATATGTGGTCCATAATGATAATGGGGAAGTGAGGGATGGGTTAAAGGCAGTACTTAGGGGTAAGTTCTTACAATGGGCAGCTGGGAGGAAGCTGGAGAAGTGGGAGCGGATTGCTCAGCTGATGGCAAAAGTGGAAATGCTGGTGCAGGCCCACAAGAGGGAAGGGAATCCAAAATATGACACCAAATGGTTAAAACTAGGGTGGAGTTGATGGCTTTGTAGCTGGTATCCATTATCAATTGCAGTGGGTGAATCAACATTATTATGAGTTTGGCAACAAGGCGGGGCCTTGTTGGCTAGGAATCTTAGGGAGAGGGAGTAGTAAGCAGCCATATCAAAAGTGAAATGAGCAAGAGATAAGATTCTTTATAGGACTAAGAACATCCGAGGGCAATTTGCAAAGTTTTAACATTCCCTTTACGAGAAAGAGAAAGGGAATGCTGGACAAGGGGTGAAAGAGTACTTAAGGCCAGAGCAGACCCTGGTGGGTGGCACATGATTTTGTAAAGCAGTGGTTTTGTGCCACCGCTTTGGTGCTTGCAGCAGGCCATGACTTTGGCATGAAAACTACAACCTGCCACTCCTGCCCTCTCCAATACAACCTCCTGTCATAGAGGGGCAAGAGTGGCAGGCCATGTGTATTGCCATGGGTGCCAAAGCACATGGCCTGTTGCAGGCACCAAAGCGGCAGCACAAAGCAGCTGCTATCAAAACAGTTGTGCTGCTGCTGCAATCCCTTCACCCCACTAGATGAGAAGATGGATTCATGCAGGGGGGCAGCATGGTAGGTCAGGTCTTTTGCCTGGGGTGGCAGAAACCCTTGGGCTGGCCCTGCTTAAGGGAGATAGATATGCCAGTGCTCTCTGAACAGGATCAGGACAGGCTGTAGGGGAAGACTGAGGAGGAGGAGAGTTTGGCGGTTATAAGGGTGATGCCTACTGATAAGTACCCAGGGCCGGATGGGTTCACGGGGAAATTTGGGGACAAAGTGCTACCTCTTTTCAGGCGTTTAATTAAGTGGTGGAAGGAGAGGTGTTCTCTCCCTTTATGAATCAGGCAGGAATCTCAGTGATTCTTATGCCAGGGAGAGACCCAGCCTCCTGTGGCTCTTACCGCCCCATCTTCTTACTGAATATTAGGATCTTAGCAAAGGTCTTGGCAAATAGTTTGGGGGAGGGGTTGTTGCTGGCTCTTGTACATCCTGACCAGATGGGGTCTGTTCAGGGGCGACAAACAGCAGATAGTATGCACCGAGCGGTGCAACTGGAGTGGGCAACAAGGAGGGAGCAGTAGGAAATGGGGCTTTTATTGGTGGATACCAAAAAGGTGTTCGACCGTGTTAGTTGGGACTTTTCTTTTTCTGGTGTTGGATAAAATTGGCCTAGAGTCTACTTATAAAAGATGGATTCAGGCATTGTATAGGAGTACTATTCTAGTTCCTAGGCTGCAGTGAAGATAAATGGAGAGTACGCGGAGGCCTTTCTGCTTGGAAGGGGGACACAGCAGGGATGCCTGCTGTCTCCCCCCCCCCCCCCCTGCTATTTGCCTTAGTGATGGAGCCCCTGGCACAGTGGGTAAGGGGTTATGCGGATATTTCTGTCTGGAGGTGAGGGATGCTGAGCATAAAACTTCTCTCTTTGCCGATGATGTCTTTCTGTTGGTGACCAGGCCTCTTTTATCACCCCCAGTACTATGAGGCAGTATCTGGTTTTAAGATTAAGTTAGATAATGTGAAATCCTTGGACATATATTTGTGGGTGGATCTGGTGCAGAGACTTAAGGATAGTAATCCTTTGAAGTGGGTGACACACTCCATTAAATACCTGTGGGTACAGATTATGCAAGACCTGGGTTGAATGTATGGGGCAAATTATCCATCCTTGCTGAGTCAGTGGATAGCAACAAGGGACAGTGGAGCAAGGGCGAAATATCATGGTTGGGTAGGGTGGCAGTTTTGAAGATGAACATGTTCCTGTGACTACTCTATTTGTTCCAGACCATGCCAGTGCTGGTTCCCCCCAGAGTCTTAACGGGCCTTCAGCAGAACATGTTTTCCTTCATCTGGCAAAAGAGACTGCCTAAAATAGGGTAAAGAGTGATGTATGCAACTAAGCGACAGGGAGGGCTATGGATCCCTGATTTAAATAAATACTACCTGGCTGCCCACATGAAGCAGGTTATAGACTGGAGGGACTCCATGACTGCTAAAAGATTTTTACAAGTGGAACAACATTATTTCCCTTTTTGTAGCTTGGGTCATTTACCATGGGTTAGCAAACAAAGGCTTCAGAGCCAGCAGGTGATTAACCCCTATACAACACACTTTTGGCAGACCTAGCAGAGGGGGTATTGTAGTATGGCATGGAGTAGGTGGTTCTTGGCTCTGTTACGTATTAGGCTAATGCCATGGTTTGGTCGAGGGAGGAGAATATATTCCAGTGCTGGGGGGGGGGGATATAGATACATTTGCTAAGCTGATAGACTGTGAGGCACTTAAGTCCTTTGAGGAGCTCCAGGAGGAGTATTCCTTGGAAGCTAAGGACTTGTTCTCTTATTTGCAGGTCACCCATTACTTACAGGGTAGAACTATCTTATGAAAATGAATATAATGAGTCATTATGGCTTGAGTATAAGAAATCATATGGGATAATTAGAATGCTTTATACGGCCCTGCAACATGGGGGGACTTTGAGATTTGATTATATGAGGATGTGGGAGCGAGATTTGGGTTTACAGTTAGATGATAAGGATTGGGTGGGAATCTTTAAGAATGTGGCTAAGACTTCAATTTCAGTTTTGGTGAAAGAAAATGTTTATAAGGTTCTGTAAAGTTGGTATTATAGCCCGGTTATGTTGCATAAGATGTACCCTCAGGTTCCCGACAACTGCTGGAAAGTCTATGGGGACAGGGGAACGTTCCTTCATATTTGTTGGTCTTGCCCCATAATTGCTTCATACTGGGGAGAATTCAACAGCAAACTGGGGATATATTTGGGGTGAATCTGACCGTGACTCCACAGTTTTATTTGTTGGGAATCTGGCTGGAGGGAACTACAGGGATGTGGAGGGCTCCTATTAGAGCATGTGTGACATGGCAAGTTATGATGTTGCATGGTATTGAAAGCGAGTTCAGCCTCCTTCTGTGAAGGAGGGCAGCATCGCCTGCAGAGAGTAGTTTTGATGGAAAAACTGACTGCCCTTAAATGAAATGTTGGAAATGTTTGAAAGTAAATGGAAGCCATTGTTAGACTATTTGAGTTGGGGGTTCACCTTCAGCAGTTGAGGGAATTTTCTTTTATTACTTTGTTCAGCTTGGCTTGTATACTAGTTTTGTTTCTCTTTACTTAAAATTTTAATAAAGACTTTTAAAAAAACACATAGCCCTATGTGTTTATTTTCCACTGTTTTGCCCCATGCCAAATTTGGTCCCATTCTGTTATATTTTAGGAGAGTTATTTTGACTCCAGACAGAAACTGACATTCTCAGCCCACTATGTATAGTTTCTTTCCAACATCTATTGGGTTGGAAAGAATAAAATGTAGACTAGTTATGTTCTATGGGCTTAAAAAAAAGCTTACCCACATAGGAGCATGTTTGCTATACAGTTACAGTTATACAATTTATTCGACTTGATATAGTGCCTATAGCAGTGCAACCAGGCAGTTTACAGAAAAAATTATGGGTAAAACAAAACAAAATGTAGGATAAGGAAGGAGAGACATAACAACGGAGGAGTAGAATGAAGGAAGGCCTAAGTTACAGAGTAGTGGCAAATGCAAGTAACATGGGAGACAAGAGGAAAGAGAAGGGAGAGAACGAAAGACTGGAACTACAAGGAAGGCTCAAGTGGAAGAAGGTGGGAAGAAGGTGAAACAAAGATCTAGGGAGAGTGGTCGAAGGAAAAACTAGGGCAAACATAACTTTTTAAATGGGATTTAAAGAATGTAAACAATAATTGGGAGAGAAGAGCGGCAGGTAAGGAGTTCCATAAAGTGGGAGCGATGACACAAAAGGAGAAAGAAGGGCCCAGGGAAGTGTGGACCAGATGGGGACAAGAGATGTTCAGGAAACTTTGGGAAGCAGATCGGAGGGCATGTAGAGAGGCATAAGCAGAGAGGAGCTGTGACAGGAAGGGGAGATTACTTGGGAAATGGGTTAATTTTGCAAATAACATGACATTTGTGAACCTCACTTGTAAGCCAGGGTATGTGGAGTTTGATCTTAGTCTCTCAAATTTACTGCTAATGCTTGGCGCAATACTTACATTGTGCCAAAGAGAGCCTCCTTCTGGAGTTCATAAAATGTAACGGGTATGAGAATTTTGCAGTTTTTCTAGTGGCAATTTTCCTCTTTCTTCAAGCTTTTGGCGGCTTCTCTTGGTACAACCTCTTGATTTAAATATAGGTTTGTAGCATAAAAATAGCAGTACATTTATTATTTTATTTATTTATTTATATTCTCTTATATACCGCACTATTCTGCATCAGTGCGGTTTACATTATCTCCTCTAGCTGCAGAATTCCACTTAACTGTAGTTAATCCTCTTAACGTTTTCATGAATTACTGTGGTATATCTTCTGCCACACTGGGTCCATGAACAAGATCACCATTGCCTTTATCTGTGGCAGGGATGTTATCTACATCTGCAACACTTGTACTGTCACAACCACCATCATTAGTCCTAGTGCATAAGCTACAGGTGGGCACCTTTTTATCCTGGGTGACATGCGGCCAGTATGTATTTTTCTTCTTCGTTCCTATCATATTTCAATTGTAGTGTCGCCTTGCTGAGATTTGGAATATATGTTATACAATGGGGTCACCACATGAGGTTACTCAGTAAGACTTGAGGAGGGAGCTTTATTCTCTCCCCCTAAGAGGCGCGCATCAACAACTATTGCACACCCCTTTGCACACCAGTGAGAAGAACCCGGTGAGTGAGTATGAGAACCTTATAGTAAATGCAAAAAGATACAGGTAACCAGTGCTCAGAGAGAAAGAAGGGAGTAATATGATCATATCTAAGGGCATTGGGCATTGTAAAGAAGTCTGAGAACAGTGTTTTGAATTAATTGAAGATGATGGACTTGACACTGGGGAAGACTGGAAAGGAGACAGCATAATCAAGGCAGGTAATAACCAGAAAGAGCAGAAGTAGACGGATAGAGGATTGGTCAAAAAGCCTAGATATGGACCGGATCAAGCAGAGGACATGGAAGCAGCACTGAACAACTGTGGAGATATGAGATAAGAAAGAAAGCTGGGAGTCGAAAGAAATACCAAGAAGTATAAGAGAGGTTTGGAAAGAGAGTGAGACACCGTGAACAGAAGGGGCAGCAGGAAGGGAGAGGGGGATCAGGGGAGCCGGACTAGGAAGTGTTAAGAACCAAGCCATGATTGGGAAGCCACTCAGCAATGATGTTGAGCTTGCTAGAAACCTGGGACCTTACATTGGGAGAGTGAACTGGGAAGCGAAAGAGAAGCTGGATGTCATCTGTGTAAATGAAAAATATAATACCAAAGGATTCCATGAGAAAAGCCATGGGAGCTAAGATGTTTTATTTATTTAACAGTATTTATATACCACCTTTTCCTTAAATCAAGGTGGTTTACATTGAACTCAATTTTACCAGCTGGTGGTTTACATTAAAACTCCATCTTGAACTCAACTATTTACACTGCAACAAGGTGTTTTAAACTCTATAACTTGTAATCAGTTGTAACAGTGTATTTTCATAACTTTTTACATAAGTAACCTATTTACAGTTTGTGGTCATGTTGTATGATCGTGAGCATTGATCCATAGTCATTGTCCAGGTCTGGTATGGATGGATGTTTTATTTTTATGTGATGTTGCCAAAAGGTTCAATGAATAGGAATGTTTTCAGCAGTTTCCTGAATTCTTTAGTGTCCTTAGTGCATATGATATTGTTCAGTAGGGAGTTCCTTAGGTTTATCGCATATAGTGAAAAGGCTCTATTTGACGTGCATTGTTTAGCTTTGGAGAAATCCTTTGGTTGATTAGCGTGTTTCTATTGTTTGTTCTTGATGGGCGGTTTTTGGGGTATATTTTTATTAGGTCTTGGAATGATTCAGCTGATTCATTCTGTAGTATTTTGAATATGTTAATAAAAGCTTTGTATTTTGCACGACTCCTGATTGGGAGCCAGTGAAGTTGTGCCAGGATTGGTGTTATGTGTTCGCATTTGTTTGTTCCTATGAGAATATGAGCAGCAGTGTTCTGTACCATCTGAAGAGGATGGATTGTTGTTGCTGGCAGGCCTTCGTAGATTGAGTTACAAAAGTCCAATACTGGTGTGATTATGGCCTGAAGTCATTGTAACTTAGTAGGGGCTTTAGTTTCCGGATGATTCTCAACTTGTGGTAAGCGCGCTGTGTTGTCCTTTTAATATGGGCTTGTAAGTTTAAGTTTTGATTGAGGATGACCCCTAGGTATTTAATTTCACTTTTGACAGCAATATATCCATTCTTTGAATCTATTGTGGAGGGATGGTTGAAGGTTTTGTTTCTTGTTATTGTGAGTGCTTCCGTTTTGCTGTAATTTAAACTGAGATTATGGGAGTTTAGCCAACCAGATATTTCTGTGAGGCATTCAGTTATAGCTATGTAGTCCGAGGTGTTGACATCAAATGATATGTATACCATGATGTCGTCGGCATAGATTTTGTAAAGAATGTTATGTTTCTGTATGACTTCACAGAGTGGCTGGATGTATATGTTAAAAAGGATGGATGATAGTACTGACCCCTGGGGGACTCCTTGCGTTTAGTATGAATGGAGAGGATGTATTTTTTCTACATCTGATATACTGTTGTCTATCAGTGAGGTATTAATGGAACCATTTTAAGGTATTGTTGTATAGACCAATTTCTTTTAGGCGCCTTAGAAGTATGGAGTGTGATACTGAGTCGAAGGCGGCTGATATGTTGAGAAATATTAGGATAATGCCCTTTTGTATATTGTCAATTTCTCTGATGATGTGGTCAAAGAGAGCTGTAATTAGTGTTTCCACTCCGTGGTACTGCTTGAATCCATGTTGATGTGACTCCAAGGGTGCATACGAGTTGATATGGTCCTGTAGTTGTAAATGGACTGCCTTCTTTATCTTTATCTTTATTAAAACACTTGATAGACCACCCAGGCCGAAGCATCAGGGCGGTGTACAATCATAAAAAATGACAGCCGCTGGAAAAGAAGGGAAGAAAGGAACGCCAAAAATAATAGGACAGAAAGAGGAGCAAAAAGAACAGAGAGAGAACAATAAGAACGCCAAAAATAATAGGACAGGAAGAGGAGCAAAAAGAACAGAGAGAGAACAATAAGAACGCAAGAAGGGCAAAAGGGGATGAGGGGAAGAGGGGGAAGAACATGGGCAAATTTAAAAGGGATGGGAGGCGCAACTAGGGGGATAAAACACCAGCAGTGGAGGGGAGAGCACGAGAAAACTAAGGGGGCTGGGAGGCGCAACTAGGAGGAGAAGCACCATCAGTAGTGAGGGGGAGATCGAAAGCCTGACAGAAAAGGTGTGTCTTAAGAAGGGCCTTGAAACGAGTGTAGGACAGTTCGGTGCGGAGTGAGAGGGGAAGAGAGTTCCAAAGGGCGGGACCTAAGAAAAAGAAAGCGGAGTGTCGAGTGGATTCGAGGCGGGCCTGTGTAGGTGAGGGAAGGAAGAGACGATTGCCATAGGAGGAGCGGAGGAGGCAGGGAGAGGGCTGAAGATGAATGATATTGGCTAAGTACTGGGGGGTATCAGAGTGAAGGGCCTTGTGAGCAAGGATGAGTAGTTTGAACATAAACCGGAACTTGATTGGGAGCCAGTGTAAGGAAAACAGACACGGTGATATATGGGAACGAAGAGGGGATGAAGTAACAAGACGGGCAGCAGCATTCTGAACAAGTTGGAGGCGACGGAGTTGATAAGATGGGAGACCAGCGTAGATGACGTTACAATAGTCGAGACGAGAGATAACCAAAGACAGGACAAGAGTGACAACAGAGGAGAAAGGGAGAAAGGAACGGACGGCCTTGATACGGCGTAGGTGGAAAAAAGAGGAGCGGACAACAGAGGAGATATGTTCATGAAAAGAAAGGGACGGGTCTAAGGTAACACCCAAGTAACGAAGGGTAGGGGCAGAAGGGATGGAGTGAGAGCCCATGACAGGTAGTACCGTGGGGGGTGGGAGACCAAAGGTAATCCAGAGAGCAGCGGATTTAGTGGGATTGGCATGCATGAAATTTGACTCAAACCAGGAGGCGATAGAGGACAGACAGAGGTTGAGTGGAGCCAGGTCCGGGGAGGAGGGAGAGGTGTGGTGAACCAGGAGGATGTCGTCGGCGTATATGTAAAAGGAAAGAGCAGATTGTTGGATTAACAGGGTTAGGGGAGCAAGAAAAGCATTGAAAAGCAAAGCAGCGAGAATGGAACCCTGGGGGACGCCACAGGTGGTGGGGGTAGGGGGGGATACTGAGGTACCGGAGTGAACTGAAAAGGTGCGGCAGGACAGGAAAGAGTGAAACCACCGGAGGATGGTACCATGGATGCCAAAGTCAGACAGATGAGAGAGAAGGGTGCGGTGATCGACTACATCAAACGCAGAGGACAGATCCAGAGAAACCACAAGAGAAATATCACCACGATCGTGGGAGCGGTGAAGTTCAGAGAGCAAGGCTGTGAGGACGGTTTCGGTACTGTGACCGGTGCGGAAACCAGATTGCCGGGGGTGAAGGGCGTGAGTGGAATCAAGATGAGAAGCCAACTGGGAAAAGACAAGTTTTTCAACGATTTTGGACAGGAAGGGGAGGTTGGAGACAGGGCGCCAGTTTGCGGGAGAAGTAGGGTCAAGGGTAGGCTTTTTCAGGAGGGGACGGACAATAGCGTGCTTCCAACGGGAGGGGAAAAGACCAGAAGAGAGACTAGAATTGAAGATGGAAAGAATAAAGGGCACGAGTGCAATATCAGGATTCAGTAACCAAGAAGAGGGCAGGGGATCAAGGGGGCAAGTAGTTTGGTGGGCAGTCGAAATGGCCTTGATGAGTTCAGGAGAGGAGATGGGGGAAAAGGAGCACCAGCTGTGAGGAAAAGTGTGAGTGGGAGATGAAGGGAGTACAGACTGAGAAGAAGAGGAGGGAGGAAAAGTGGGAGGGGGGGAGAGGGGAGGAGGACAAGTGGGGAAGGAGGAACGAAGGGAGAGGATCTTACCGGTAAAGAAGGAGGCAAGAGAAAAGGGACTGGGAGGGGGGTTGGAGGGGATGGAAGGGAGAGAAGAAGGGGAGGAAATAGATTTAAGGACAAGAAAAAGGCATCTGGCGGAATTTGAAGACGTAGAAATAAGGTGAGAGTAGTGGGAGTGTTTAGCCGAGATGATTGCAGAGCGGTAGGAGAGATGAGCAAGCTGGTAGTTGGAGCGAGAACCAGGAGTACGGAGCTTCCTCCAGTGCCGCTCAGCACAGCGAAGATTGGAGTGGAGGAGGAGAAGACCGGGGTGATACCAGGGGTGGTGGGAGGGGGGACGGGGGGCCATGAGATGAAGAGGTGCTACAGTGTCGAGAGCGGCTGAAAGGGAGGACAGAAGGTCGACTTGACGATCAACAGAGAGGGAGGGGAACTCCGGGGGAAAAAGCGCATGGGCTGGAGGGAAGGAAAGCAGGGAATTCGGAGTGAATCGCCGTCTGAGCGATGGAGTGGAAGAAGAAGAGGGACCGATGGGACCAGGAGAGGGAAGGGGGAAGGTAAAAAAGAGACAGTGATGATCGGACCAGGGAATGGGGGTAGAGAGAATATTAGAGGGGAGAAAAGGCGAGGAATCAAGGGTGAGAATAAGGTCCAGGGATCAACCGGAGACGTGAGTAGGGCAGAGGACATGTTGGGTGAAGGACAAGTCAGAGAACAGGGAAAAAAGGGCCTTGTCGCGGGAACGAGAGGGAGGGTAAAGGTGAGCATTGAGGTCGCCCAATATAACCAGGTGCGGAGACAGAAGGGTAGTGTCAGATAATTCAGCAGGGAGTCCCAGAGGTCAGGACGCAGAGAAGGGGGGACATACAGAAGGAGGAAGTAAATAGGGGGAGTAGAATCAGAACGAACCAAGAGAGATTCAGGGTAGGCAGGAGGGGGCGAGACCAGAGAGAAGGAGAGGGGGGACTTAAAGATGAATGCCACCCCACCGCCAGATCGACGGAGGCGGGGGGTGTGGAGAGCGGAGTAACCGGGTGGAAGACATTGATGAAGGAGGGCGTCCTCCCCCTCATGGAGCCAGGACTCCGTGATGAAGAGGGCATCCAGGGAGTGTTGGGTTAGGAGGTCATGAACCAGATGGGTTTTTGAGCGGATAGAGCGGCAGTTGAGAAGGGCCAAAGAAAGTGTGATGAGGGGAACAGCTGTGAGGGACATTGAGGTAGAGGAAACAGAGGCAGAGGCAGAGGAGGCCGGACGGGAAGAGCAGGGAAGGAGGTTAAGAGGGTTTCGCGCCAGGGGGCCAGGAGGAGCAGGGAACAGAAATAATGGGCGGTGGCCCCAGTGAACGGGAATAGCAGTCATGACCTGAGCAGAGGGGCCGGGAGGCACAGGGAAAGGTACAAATGATGTGAAAATAGAGAAACCAAGCAGAACACCTAGAAGCAGCACCGAGCAGCTTAAGAGACAGGAGAAGCGGCCAGGAAGGATAGAGGGCAGTGTGATATATGGACGGTTCAACCTACAACTAGAGGAACGAGAAGGAGAGGGATGGTGTTGTAGATCGCCCCAGTCGTCACCCCAATTTTGGCTATGAAAGGTAAGCTGGAGACTGGTCGGTATGATATTGGGTCTGCTTTGTCAGATTTGGAGCTTTTTAGAATAGGCCTGATTGATGTCAGTTTGATAGATGCAGGCATTTGCCCCTCTGTAAAGGATGTGTATGATGTGGTGTATAAAAGGGATGAGTGGTTCCTTAGCTGATTTTATCCATGTCACTGGACAGGGGTCGGTTGGTGAGGTTGTTGTATTTAGGGTTGTTACGATGTGTTCCACTTGCCTAAGCATTGGGAGAGTGAAGTCTCCCCATGTCTCAGTGTGTCGCATGTTATTGGATTTAATTGATATTGTCTTTGTTTTTGGCTGATTGCTGAGCTGCTTCAACATTAGGTGGTCTGCTTTTCATTGCGGATGTATGTCAGTGGAGTTTTCTTGTGAGAGTTTTCTTGTTAGCATGTGGACTATTCCAAAGAGTTCTCTTGGTTTGTTCACTGCCTTCATTACCAGGTTTGTGTTATATTCCTGCTTGCGTCTGTTGATCATGTTGTTATAATCGTTTTGCATAGTCCAGTATTTTTGTAATGCATTGTGGTCTTTTGTTCGTCTTCATTTCCTCTCTATTTTCCTGAGATTCCTTTTGGCTTCTCTGATTTCTTTTTAGTACCAGGGGGTTTGTGGTTTCTTTTGTGCTGTAGCCATTTTATGTTGTGCCGCTGCCGCATTTGTGATGGAGTGGTTCCAGTTCTCCATTATGCTTTTAAAGTCAGTGTTGTTGTTGTTGTTCAGTCTAGGCAATATTTTGTTCAGGAATTGTTCTTTGTTATAAGTCCTGAATCTCTTCTCGACGTGTTGCTCCCGGGTGGGCATATTTAGGGTGGGAATCATTATGTGAAAGGTTATTATATAATGATCAGACCAGGGGGTTAGTGCTATAGTTGGGGGAAGGGGTTATGCGTTTGTCATTTACCAGAGTGGATGGGGTGAAGACGAGATCCAGGGTGGAGCCCTGTCTGATTGTGGGTTCGTGTATTAATTAGATATGGTTCATGGCCTCTATGCCTCTAAGGAAAGAGTCAGCCTCCTTTTGGGTTGCGGATTTGAGGTTGAAGTCCCCCATTGTCAGCATGGATTTGTGATGTGAGGCGAGGTTGCATACTGCTTATGTCCCAACAACAGCTGCAAAGAGGATGAAATTGATAAGCCCTATGAACAAGTACAAGCTGAAATTGACAGAACATGCAAACAGGATATCCTGATAGTCATGGGTGATTGGAACGCAAACGTTGGCAAAAAAGAAGAAGGCAAAATGGTTGGAAAATATGGACTTGGCAACAGAAATGAAGCTGGAGAAAGACTGACAGAATTCTACAAGACCAGCAATCTATTCATCTCAAACACCTTCTTCCAGCAACACAAACGGCAACTATATGCATGGACTTCACTCAATGGATGGTACAAAAATCAAATTGACTACATCTGTGGAAGTCAACAATGGAAAAGCTCTATAACATCAACAAAGACAAAACCTGGGGCTGACTGTGGTACAGATCACCAACTACTAGTATGCAAACTCAAGCTAAAGTTGAAAAAGAGCGGAGGAAATGACGTCACCGAACAGGGCAGCCGCGTGAAAGCGGAGCTCCGGGAAGCGAGGAGTTTTGCAGCCTCAAAACGCCCCAAAAAGTAGCGATAGGGCAGTGGAAGACAGCATAGAGACGGTGGCAACGGTGCAGGAGTGAACGGAGATGCGGAAAAGTGTGGCAGACCTGAAAGGGTACGCGTATAAGAACGCGGCCGGGAGCACCGGTGGGAAGACTAAGATGGTGGCGGTGAGTGTTGGCAACGTGGAGGAAGGGCCAAAAGCAATGGAGGGAGAGACCCTGCAGAGAGGCGAGGTGGAGGTCCTGAGAGGGGAGATAAAAAATTGGTTTGGTACCCTCCGACAGGATTTAGCCCACTTTAAGTCAGAGGCTCAATCGTGGGTGGATGAGCTGAAGGCGGATGTCCGAGAGGTGGGCCAGAGAGTGGAAGAGTTGGAGGGAAAGGTGGAACTCCAGGACACTGCTTTACTTAAGTTGCAGGAGCGGATGGATAATATGGATGTGGAAGCAGAGGAGCTGTAGTCTCGAGTGGAAGATTTGGAAAATAGATCGCGCAGGGCAAATATCCGGCTGAGAGGGGTATCGGAGTCCAAGGAGTCTGCTGATTGCGGTAGCTTGGTGGTGCGCATTTGCAAACGCATATTAGAGGAAGCTGGCATGGAGAGCTCTCACATGTGTTGGACTATTGATCGAGCGCATAGAGCACTAGGCCCCAAGCGAGATGGGTACTCCCGAGACATTATTGCCCGTTTTCATGAGTTTACTACAAAAAGCGCAGTGGTGGAGGCTGCGAGGAAGCTCACTGATTTCCGATGGGAGAATCAACGTATTGACATCTATACGGACTTGTCTGCCATAACGATGAAAAAACGCAGGGAAATGGCGGGAGTTACAAAAATGCTGCGGGAGAAATCCATCAGATATAAATGGCTCTTCCCATTTGGATTACAGTTTTGTATTGCGGGGAAAACGTCCTATGTCAAATCCACCACGGAGGCTGTCGTGGCACTTAAGGCAGCGGGCTGGACTGACCTGCCAGAGGCGCCCCAGCACAGGAGTGATAAAGACTCGAGAAGACAGCTGAAAGGCAGCGAATGGCGGAGAGCGCCGCAGAGAGACCGCAGGTTGCGCCGGCAGCGGCAGAATGGGTCCGGTGGAGGAGGAGACGGTTGAGAGCGGGACTGGACCTATTGAGGTTGCAAACCATGGAAAAGGAACACAAGAGTAAAAGGAAAACAGAAGAAAAGAAAGGAAACGTTTTATCTTATCTTGTTGTATCTCTGTTGATGTGTGCTGTGTATTTTGCTCAGAATTGTTGAGGTTTCTTAAGAGCTGTTTTGGGGGGTGGCGAGGTTTCTGTGTTATTGGTGGGGGGGAGGCGGGGTGATATGGGCTACGGGGTGTAGGGTGGAGTAGAGGATTTTCATTTCTCCCCCCCCTGACAGATGCTGGTTATGTGGGGCGTGAGGCATGGGGGAAGTATAATGTTGGCAAGGCTTCCTGGTGCGGTGACGACTCGTACCTCAAGGAAGTTGGATGCAGAGGGAGCTGGAGGGTAGTGTCGGGGTAAGGGGGAGGGGAGAGGGGGGGGTGGGGTGGGGGGGTTGGGTTCCCGGTCAGGAGAAAGGGAGGGGGGAGTCTGATCACATGGAACGTCTCAAAATAATGTCCATGAATGTAAGAGGGTTAAATGGCCCTGTGAAGAGGCAGCGCCTGTTCAAAGAGATCAGTAGAGTGAAAGCTGATATAATATTTATACAGGAGACGCACCTGAAAAAATGCGATGAATGGAGGGTGGGGCATAAGCAATTCCCAGTGCAATGGTTTGCCTCCAATCGGGTGGAATTGAAGAAGGGGGGGGGGGGGAAATCTAATGAATGGGAGCATTGCTTTTTCAGATTGTGTGGTACATAGGGATAAAGAAGGAAGATACCTTATTGTGAAACTGCGGATAAACGAACAACGATACACCCTGATAAATGTGTATGGGCCAAATGTGGGCCACAAGAGTTTTTATGAGGGTTTGCATGGTGTGGTGGAACAAATCGCAGAGGGCCAAATAGTCATGGGGGGGGACTTCAACATAACCATAAATCCGACTTTGGATAACTCCACGGGGAAAGGGGGGGGAATGTTTCCGGGAGGAGAAGCCTGAGGGAGCTGTGTAGTAATTTGGGATTGGTGGACATATGGCGGGAATTGAGGGGGAGAGAGAAAGTATACACGTTCTATTCCCCAGTGCATCAATCCTTTTCTAGAATAGATATGATCTGGGTATCCAAATTGTTCCTTGAGAAAGTGGTGGATTGTGAGACTGGGGAACGGACGTGGTCTGATCATGCGCCCTTGTGGGCTGAAGTGAGGTTGGAGGAGGAGAAGCGTAGGACTCGGCTGTGGATGCTAAATGAATCATTATTGGAGAATGGGGATGTCCGGGGGCAGATTCAGGGGCGGCTTAAGCAATACCTGGCGACCAATGATATTGAAGGATGCCAGATTGGGACCCTGTGGGAATGTCTGAAAGCTGTTATTCGAGGGGATTTGATCTCTATAGGGGCCCATCTGAAAAAACAGCGGGAACGCAAAAAAGAGGAATTAAGAGGGCAGATTCGGGAACTCGAAGGATCACTGATGCAGGGGAAGGTGGGGGATGTGAGAGGCCAAGAACTAAATCGGGCGAGGAAGGAACTCAATGACCTCGAACTAGCTGAGATCAAGCATGCGCAGGATATCCTAAAGCAACAATCTTTTGAACTCGGCAATAAGCCGAGCCGGCTGTTGGCGCAATGGCTGAAACAGCATAAGAGCAGGAATTATATAACTAAAATACGGGATGGTATGGGGACGGAAGTGCGACAGGTGGAGCAAATTCAGCAGTGCTTTGTGGATTTTTATCAGCAATTATATACGGAGGAGACTCATGTAACAGAGGATCAGTTGGAGTGCTACTTACGGGTGTCTCTACCGTGTTTAACAGGGGGAGAATCAGCACAGCTTTCTAAGCCCATAGAGGAAAGGGAAGTGGCGGAGGTGATCCAGGGACTCCCGGCCAATAAGGCTCCGGGGATGGACGGTTTTACCAATAAGTTTTATAAGACTTTTGGTGAGGTCCTCTGTGGTCCCTTGACAAGGTTATTCAATGCTTTAAGGGAGAATGAATCTATTCCCGAGACGATGAGGACCGCAGGGATTACGGTGTTGCCTAAGGCAGGGAAAGATTTGACTTTATGTGGATCTTATAGACCCATTTCCCTCCTGGGTACGGATTTTAAGATATTTACCAAGATCTTAGCCAATAGGTTGCTTCGGTTTCTGCCATGATTGGTGCATGAAAATCAATCCGGTTTTGTCCCGGGGTGCCCTACGGTTGGCAATATGCGGAAAGTGTTAAATGCCCTTTGGAAGGGGAGGGGGGGGAGCCGATGTTACTTTTGGCTATTGATGCCGAAAAGGCATTTGATCGTGTCTCCTGGCCTTTCTTATTTAAAGTGTTAGAACGGATGGGGATCACGGGGGGGTATTTAAGATGAGTTAAAGCTATTTATGAGCAACCACTGGCCCGGATTCGTATTAATGGGGACTATTCCAGGCCGTTTGCCTTGTCTCGAGGCACATGACAGGGGTGCCCTTTATCCCCACTGTTGTTTGTCCTGTCTATGGAGCCCCTAGCCCAACGGGTCCGGGAATGCATGGGGATTCATGGGGTGCAGTGGGGACTTTGGAATGCAAAGTATCCCTTTTTGCAGATGATCTGCTGTTTATGGTGACTAAACCAAGCGAATCTCTCCAAGAGCTAACTCGAATATTAAGGGAATTTGGGGCACACTCGGGTTTCAAAGTGAATGAGACCAAATCGGAAATTTTGAATATATCAGTGGGGGGGGCGGAACAACTCAAACTAAAGGCCTTATTTCCTTTTCGGTGGGCCAAGCATAGTATCAGATACCTGGGGATTTTCCTAACAGCTAGAGAGGACGACTTATTTAAGGAAAATTATGGGAGGGTTGAAAAGCTTATTCAGCGCGAGTTGGATGAGTGGTGCCACAAAAATCTATCTTGGATGGGGCGGGTAGCAGCAGTAAAAATGCTGGCTCTGCCCAAGTGGCTATATCTATTTATGAATTTTCCTATCTGGGTCTCTAAGGCATATATTGCTAGATTACAGAGAATGGTTATGAAATTTGTGGGAGGGGGTAAGAAAAACAGGGTGGCTGCGCGCATCATGATGGCCCGGCGAGCAGCTGGGGGGATGGCGGTCCCAAACCTGTTGCAGTATTGGGAGGCGGCGTAAATGTGCGCTACGGTGGATTGGGATGCAGAGGTTCCTAAGGAATGGGTCCATATGGAGGCTGAGGGGATCCAGGTGGGTAGGCTGGGGGATTGGGTGTGGTTGCCGCGGGGGATAAATCAGAAGTTCCCGGGTAGCAACCCCTATGTGTTGAGCTCCTTACGGGTGTGGAATAAATGGAGAGGCATCTGGTTGGGGGCTAGGGGTATGTCTAGGTTACTGCCCATTCAGGGAAATTCGGAATTCCTGCCCGCTATGGGAAAGTCTTTGTTTAGTAGGTGGGCCGTAAATGGTCTACAGAGGGTGGGCCAATTGCTGGAGGGTATGAATATATGGGCGTTTGACGAGTTGCGGAGGGAGTATAGGCTGGAGGAGAAAGACGTTTTGGGCTATTTTCAAATACGGCACTACCTATCTCAAAATGTCCTACCAAATTTGCAAAGGGACCCTACTGACGTAGAGAGGTTTTTCCTGATGGGATCGCAGAGGAGGGTGCTGACAAATATTTATCGCATGATGGGGCGGGCGCCGATAAAAGAATGGTACCAGAAGGCTTGGGAGGTAGATTTGGGGGTCCAGTGGGATGTCCAGACCTGGGAGCATATTTGTGTGAGTAGATATAAAGGCCTTCTTGCTACAAATTTAATTGAAAACAATTATAAAGTACTCTACAGATGGCACTTGACGCTAGTTAAATTGCATAAAATATATGATAGTATCTCGGATCAATGTTGGAGGAATTGTGGGGGACAGGGTTCATACTTACATATTTGGTGGCAGTGTGGGGAGGTACAAAACATGTGGGCTCTTGTGCTGGGCCTTTTGGGGGAGATCCTGGGGAGGGAGGTGGACATAAGACCGGAGACAGCCTTATTAGGTGTGCGCTCTCTTCTCTTGACCAAGGCTGAGGGAGTTTTTCTGGATCTGGGGTGTGCGGCCTTGCGGATACTACTGGCTCAGAAGTGGAAAACTGCAGCAGTCCCCACAATGAATGAGTTTAAGGGTATGTTGTCACAGATTTATCTGATGAGTAAACTGCGTCGCTCAAGCGGGCCAGTCAGAAAAACTTTTTAATGATATGGGGGAAATACATTCAGTGGACTGCGTTGTTGGAAAACAATTGAGGGTGGGGGAGTTCGCGTGTAAGGAGGCAGTGGTTAAGGGAACTCGGGGGGGGAGGGGGCTGGGGGGTTATTATTGAGGTAAAAACAGAACCTGAACTACTTTGTACGTTATATTTTCTTGTAATCTGTGGAAATTGGCTGTGGAATGATGTTTTTCAACTGTATTTTGTTGCAGTTTGTTTCCTAAATTGTTCTGTGGTTGAAAATAAACAATTAAAAAAAAAAAACTTAAAAAAAATAAAGTTGAAAAAGAGCCAGCCACTCATGAATGTAGCAAAAAAAGACCCTGAGAATATACCACTGGAATTTAAAGATTGCTTGCAAAATCAATTTGCTGCTTTAAATACAAATGACAGAGCTCCAGAAGAGTTATGGAATGACACCAAGAAGGTTGTGTTGAAAGAAAGCGAGAAGTCTCTACAAAAGGTGAAAAAGCAAAAACGGCCAAAATGAATGACAGAAGAAACTCTGAAAATTGCCCAGAAATGCAGAGAAGCTAAAGCCAGAGGAGAAAGAGAGGCTATCACAGAACTCAACAGAGTTTTCCAACGTGCAGCAAGACAGGCCAAGGAAAAGTACTACCATGACATATGCAAGAAAATAGAAGCAGAAACTATTAGAGGAATAACAAGATCGTCTTTCCTAAAGCTACGAGAGTTAAAGAAAAAATTCCAGCCTTGAATTGGAATGTTACAAGATGCTCAAGGATCTATGTTGAATGATGCTGAGAAGATCAAAAAAGGTGGAAAGCATATACAGAGTTTTTATATGATAAAGATCAAGTGGACCAACAGCTGTTTCAACCTGTACCTTATGATCCGGAACCATTGGTGATGAAAGAAGAAATCAAAGCAGCATTGAAAGCCTTATCAAAGAACAAAGCACCAGTCATTGATGACATTCCCATAGAAGTATTACAGCAATCTGATGCAGCTGTTGCCAGGAAATTTGAAAGACAACATCATGGCCAACTGACTGGAAACGATCTGTGTTTATACCAATACTAAAGAAAGGTGATCCAATTGACCGTGGAAATTATCGCACAATCGCTGTGATCCCACATGCCAGCAAGATTCTACTGAAGATTATTCAACAGAGACTACAACAATACCTGGAACAAGAACTACCTGAAGTGCAAGCAGGGTTCAGGAAAGGGCGAGGAACAAGAGACATCATCACAGATGTGAGATGGATCATTGAAAAGACTAAAGAATACCAAAAGGATATCTATTTGTGCTTTATTGACTACGGTAAGGCTTTTGACTATGTAAACCATGAGAATCTCTGGGGCACATTAAGAAGCATGGGTATACTAGAAGACCTGATCGTTTTCTTGCAGAATCTGTACATTCATCAAGAAGCAACAGTTCGAACGGAATAAGAAGAAACAGAATGGTTTAGAACCAGCAATGGTGTACAACAAGGCAGGGCCGGCCCGTCCAATGAGCAAGAATGTTTTTTGCACAGGGCCCCGTGTTTCAGGGGGCCCTGCGCAAAAAACATTTTGCATCAGCCCAAGTAGATTAAAAAAAAAACAACAGGCTGCTGCTGCCGCTGCCGCCATGGTAGCGGCAGATTCAAGAATCCCACGGGGCCCCCCCTGCCGGGCAGAACCCTCCAGGCAGCATCTGCTCCCTCAGCGTTGGCTTTCAGAGCCGTGAAGGGAGAGCTTTTCTGGCCTCTTGCGGCTCTGTTAAGCCCGCGAGGGCTGATGGGAAATCCCATCAGCCCCGGCGGGCTTAACGGAGCCGCGAGAAAGGGAAGGTCTCCCTTCACGGCTCTGAAAGCCCATGCTTTGGGATCTGATGCTGCAGAGAGGGCTCTGCCGGGCAGGGGGGGCCCTGCGGGATGCTTGATTCTGCCGCTGCCACGGCGGCAGCGGCAGCAGCAGCCGGTTTGTTTTTTTTTAATCTACCTGGGCCGATGGGTGGGGTTAGGACTGGTAATGGGCTATGGGGGGCTAAGACTGGAAGTGGGCTGCTGGGGGGTGGGGTTAGGACTAGTAATGGGCTATGGGGGGGCTAGGACTGGAAATGAGCTGAGGGGGGTTAGGACTGGTAATGGGCTATGGGGGGCTAAGACTGGAAATGGGGGGTTAGGACTGGAAATGGGCTGATGGGGGTTAGGACTAGTAATGGGCTATGGGGGGGATAGGATTGGAAAGGGGGGGTAGGACTGGTAATGGGCTATGGGGGGCCTAAGACTGGAAATGGCCTGATGGGGGAGGGGGTTAGGACTGGTAATGGGCTATGGGGGGGCTAGGACTGGAAATGGGCTGAAGGGGGGGTTAGGACTAGTAATTGGCTATGGAGGGGCTAGGACTGGAAATGGGATGATGGGGGGTTAGGACTAGTAATGGGCTGTGGGGGGGCTAGGACTGGAAATGGGGGGGTAAGACTGGTAATGGGCTATGGGGGGCCTAAGACTGGAAATGGGCTGAAGGGGGGGTTAGGACTAGTAATGGGCTGTGGGGGGGCTAGGACTGGAAAGGGGGGGTAGGACTGGTAATGGGCTATGGGGGGCCTAAGACTGGAAATGGGCTGATGGGGGAGAGGGTTAGGACTGGAAATGGGCTGATGGGGGGGTTAGGACTGGTAAGGCTATGGGGGGCTAAGACTGGAAATGGGATGATGGGGGTGCCAGGACAAGTAATGGGCTGTGGGGGGGGGGGGCTAGGACTGGAAATGGGCTGATGGGGGGTTTAGGACTGGTAATGGGCTATGGGGGGCTAAGACTGGAAATGGGCTGATGGGGGGTTAGGACTGGAAGTGGACTGATGGGGGTTAGGACTGATAAAGGGCTATGGGGGGCTAAGACTGAGGCTGATGGGGGTTAGGACTGGAAGTGAGCTGATGGGGGGCTTAGGACTGGTAATGGGCTATGGGGGGTGCTAGAACTGGTAATGGGCTCCCCCAGCCCATTACCAGTTCTAGCACCCCCCATAGCCCATTACCAGTCCTAAGCCCCCATCAGCTCACTTCCAGTCCTAACCCCCATCAGCCTCAGTCTTAGCCCCCCATAGCCCTTTATCAGTCCTAACCCCCATCAGTCCACTTCCAGTCCTAACCCCCCATCAGCCCATTTCCAATCCCCCCCCCCAGCAGCCCACTTCCAGTCTTAGCCCCCCATAGCCCATTACCAGTCCTAACCCCACCCATCGGCCCAGGTAGATTAAAAAAAAACAAACCGGCTGCTGCTGCCGCTGCCGCCGTGGCAGCGGCAGAATCAAGCATCCCGCAGGGCCCCCCCTGCCCGGCAGAGCCCTCTCTGCAGCATCAGATCCCAAAGCATGGGCTTTCAGAGCGTGAAGGGAGACCTTCCCTTTCTCGCGGCTCCGTTAAGCCCGCCGGGGCTGATGGGATTTCCCATCAGCCCTCGCGGGCTTAACAGAGCCGCAAGAGGCCAGAAAAGCTCTCCCTTCACGGCTCTGAAAGCCAACGCTGAGGGAGCAGATGCTGCCTGGAGGGTTCTGCCCGGCAGGGGGGGCCCCGTGGGATTCTTGAATCTGCCGCTACCATGGCGGCAGCGGCAGCAGCAGCCTGTTTTTTTTTTTTTTAATCTACTTGGGCTGATGCAAAATGTTTTTTGCGCAGGGCCCCCTGAAACACGGGGCCCTGTGCAAAAAACATTCTTGCTCATTGGACGGGCCGGCCCTGCCTTGTTGTACACCATTGCTGGTTCTAAACCATTCTGTTTCTTCTTATTCCGTTCGAACTGTTGCTTCTTGATGAATGTACAGATTCTGCAAGAAAACGATCAGGTCTTCTAGTATACCCATGCTTCTTAATGTGCCCCAGAGATTCTCATGGTTTACATAGTCAAAAGCCTTACCGTAGTCAATAAAGCACAAATAGATATCCTTTTGGTATTCTTTAGTCTTTTCAATGATCCATCTCACATCTGTGATGATGTCTCTTGTTCCTCGCCCTTTCCTGAACCCTGCTTGCACTTCAGGTAGTTCTTGTTCCAGGTATTGTTGTAGTCTCTGTTGAATAATCTTCAGTAGAATCTTGCTGGCATGTGGGATCACAGCGATTGTGCGATAATTTCCACGGTCAATTGGATCACCTTTCTTTAGTATTGGTATAAACACAGATCGTTTCCAGTCAGTTGGCCATGATGTTGTCTTTCAAATTTCCTGGCAACAGCTGCATCAGATTGCTGTAATACTTCTATGGGAATGTCATCAATGACTGGTGCTTTGTTCTTTGATAAGGCTTTCAATGCTGCTTTGATTTCTTCTTTCATCACCAATGGTTCCGGATCATAAGGTACAGGTTGAAACAGCTGTTGGTCCACTTGATCTTTATCATATAAAAACTTTGTATATTCTTTCCACCTTTTTTGATCTTCTCAGCATCATTCAACATAGATCCTTGAGCATCTTGTAACATTCCAATTCAAGGCTGGAATTTTTTCTTTAACTCTCGTAGCTTTAGGAAAGACGATCTTGTTATTCCTCTAATAGTTTCTGCTTCTATTTTCTTGCATATGTCATGGTAGTACTTTTCCTTGGCCTGTCTTGCTGCACGTTGGAAAACTCTGTTGAGTTCTGTGATAGCCTCTCTTTCTCCTCTGGCTTTAGCTTCTCTGCATTTCTGGGCAATTTTCAGAGTTTCTTCTGTCATTCATTTTGGCCGTTTTTGCTTTTTCACCTTTTGTAGAGACTTCTCGCTTTCTTTCAACACAACCTTCTTGGTGTCATTCCATAACTCTTCTGGAGCTCTGTCATTTGTATTTAAAGCAGCAAATTGATTTTGCAAGCAATCTTTAAATTCCAGTGGTATATTCTCAAGGTCTTTTTTTGCTACATTCATGAGTGGCTTGCTCTTTTTCAACTTTATTTTTTTTAAGTTTTTTTTTTTTAATTGTTTATTTTCAACCACAGAACAATTTAGGAAACAAACTGCAACAAAATACAGTTGAAAAACATCATTCCACAGCCAATTTCCACAGATTACAAGAAAATATAACATACAAAGTAGTTCAGGTTCTGTTTTTACCTCAATAATAACCCCCCAGCCCCCTCCCCCCCCGAGTTCCCTTAACCACTGCCTCCTTACACGCGAACTCCCCCACCCTCAATTGCTAGGACTAGAAATGGGCTGAGTGGAAGGGGGGCTTGAACTGCAAATAGCTGATGGGGACGGGGCTTGTAATGGAAATGGGCTGAGTGGAAGGGGAGGCTTGAACTGCAAATAGCTGATGGGGAGGGGGGCTTGGAATTGGAATGGGCTCTGAGGGGAGGGAGCTAGGACTGGAAATGGGCTGAGTGGGGGGGCTAGGACAGGAAATGGGCTGATGGAGGGGCTAGGATAGGACTGGAAATGGGCTGTTGGGGGGGTGCTAATATTGGAAATGGGCTGTGGTGGGGGCTTGGATTGAAATGGACTCATGGAGGGACTAGAACTGGAAGTAGGCTCATGGGGGGCTTGGATTGGAAATGGGCTGAGTGGAGGGGAACTAGGATTTGGATGCACAACAAGCAAGAGCGAAGGATGAACACAGTTGCTTAAAAGGGTGCTTTATTAGAATCCCCAAAATCCAGGGGGATTCTAATAAAGCACCCTTTTAAGCAACTGTGTTCATCCTTCGCTCTTGCTTGTTGTGCATCCAAGATTGGTCTGCAGGAGTTTTGCTCTCCTTGTGCCTCACCTGGGGAACTAGGATTTGACATGGGCTGATGGTGGGGCTAGAAAAGGACTAGAAATGGGCTGATGGTGGTCTGGGATTGGAAATGAGCTGATGGAGGGACTTGGGTAGGACTGGAAATGGATGGGGGAGCTAGGACTGGAAATAGGCTGATGGTGGGGCTAGGATAGGATTGGAAATGGGCTTATGGGGGGCTAGGACTGGAAATGGGCTGATGCGGGGACTAGAAGGGAGCGGATGCTGGGTGGGGCTGGAACTAGAAGGGAGCTGATGTTGGGGGAGGATTAGAATGGGATGAATCTGGGAGAGTGAAATGAGGAAGGAAACAATATTTTGTGTGGGAGGGAAGACAAATCTACAATTGGCCAGATATTGGGAAAGTAAGTGGGGATTGAGGATGGAGGGGTAAAATTTGAGTGGATGAAATAGGAATGAGGAAAGAGCAAAAGGAGAAAGATTAGTATGTTAAAGCAGATGTAGAGAGAGAATGGAAAAAAACTAGAAGAGAGAAGAATGGACAAATGGATAGCAGATGATGGAGAGTTAGCAGAAGACACGAAGAAACCAGAAGAAAGTGGCTGGAGCAATTGCAACTGAAAAAAATGCACACAAGGTAGAAAAATATATCCTAAGCCATTTGTAAAAGAAAGTTTGGCACGACACGGATTGTCCGTGCGTTTGAAGCATATGTTGTCAGAGATTGTTACACGTAGATATGGTATTCCTATCTGGATACACATTTTAGATCCTATATCAGTTGGTTTTTCATACATGCATGAAATGGAAAATGGCTTAGGATCCTATTGATCACGCTAATCAGCTGGTAGTGGTTTATACTGCCTAAGTTTATAGTGTGCCACACCACTGAAGAAGTACCATACGAAGCACAGCCTGTGTTGGGTTTTGGCCACCTCTATCGAATAAGGACCAATAAAGGTTGTGAGTTTTATTTCCTGCCCACGTCTTTGGACTGGTTTTTCTTACTGTTGATTTAGAAATACTTTATATTTTTTTGTAGCCCTATTACGGCTTGTTGCATTTGCACTTTAATTTCATGTCAAACAATTGCTTTACCTTTATGTATCACTCATAAACATATTTCAGTGATGCTTTTCTTTTGCTCTGATCACCAAAAACATGGGGCTGGTCTGAATTTCCCTTTTAATGGCTTTACTATAGTTTTCCAATCAGTTCACTATTTTTAAAAAGAGCCTCTGTTTAACTTACTGAACTCGGCGGTACCGGTATCTGTGACTTACAGCCACGGGAGTAAAGCAGAACGCCACTGTTTACTCCCACAGCTGTGCAGAGGTGAGCCACAGGGCTGAGTTTAGGGCCTCACTGACTCCCTCTAAAGCCGGTCAGGCATGCATGGGGCCCCCGAGGTGCAGGGCCATGTGCGGGCAACATTCCTGCACAATGTTTGGGCCGGCCTTGAGCACAATGGTCAATAAGCGAAATCATCTGGGTGCTGGATTCATTAGGATTTTATGAAGACCACCCTCTTTTTCCTCACCTTTTCAGCTACTTCATGTGAGAACCATTGTGGCCTCCTTTTCCTTTTACAACTCTTTACTTTCGTAACAAAAAGGTTTATTGACTTCAAAATATCCCCTTTCAGTTTTGCCCACTACTTTTCCACATCCCCCAGCTGTCCCCTATCCAGCTGACGAGGTATTGTCCCATCTTGACAAAGTTAGTTTTCCTAAAGTCTAGGATCTTCACTTTAGAATGAATTATCTCATTCCTTGTCCTAATACTGAATCATACCATCTGGTGATCATGGATGTGATATGATCACCCACTGTACCATCAGAAACTCTCTCCCCGTTCATAAGCACCAGGTCCAATATGGCCTCCTCTCATGTGTATTCCACTATTAGTTGCCGGAAAAGTTCTCCCTGAAGAGAATCCAGGATCTCCCTACTTCTAGATGACACTGCAGCAGGGATGTCCCAGTCAACATCTGGCATATTGGAATCACTTTTCAGTAGCACTTCTTTCATGGCAATACTGCAGATTTCTTCAGTTAAATCTCTGCCTGTGAAGGAGGTCGGTATATTCACATCAGTGCAGATGCTCCATTCTCTCTTTCTAGTTTAACCCACAGTGCCCCCTCCTTTCCTTGTAAGCCCTGCAATTCTATAGCTTTAATATTATTTTTTTTACATATAGTGCCACTACTCCCTTTCTTCCTACCCTGTCCTTCCTGAATAAATTATAGCTCAGTATAATTATATCCCACTACTTGACCACTACTAAATCCAAGTTAGACTCTTCCATTAAAGTTGCAAGATCCAGAATATCATTTCCCATACTACGGACATTAATGCACACCACTTTCCAGAAGTTGCTTCTTTCTCCCATTTCTACAGAGGTATTTAATGTTTTACTTCTGTATTGACCTCACTTCAGCCTGTGTCTAGCTTTTTTCAGCTTATTTTTCATATTTGTTTTATCAGTTGTTTTGACCCTTATTTGTTAAGCTGGCCAGAGAGAACAGCACAGCTTATTGCACCGAATCTCAGTTACTGCTCTCTGACAAGGGCATGTAGAGGAGAAGGGTATAAGATCAATGGGAACAAATGGATGGCAGAAGCTATCATACCACAGAAAGCAAAAAATAGGAGTGTTAGAAGTATCAAACTGACATCCTTCTCTAGCCCTATTCAAATCCAGGCTAAAAACACACCTCTTTGAGGCTGCTATTGGATCCTATGTTCCTGACTCTTGTCCATTACTTATATATATCTTAGCATACTGTAATCCGCAGTTTTGCTATTTTTTTGTCTTAATTGTAAGCTCTGATGAGTAGGGACTGTGTCTTACATCTATATGTACAGCACTCTGTGCGCCTTATATTGCTATACAATGATTAGTACTAGTAGCACTTATCCAAGGGCTTTTACTTGCCTGGGGCTTTCTTCACCCATCCCCAACAAATCTAGTTTAAACCTTTCTTCAGTAGGTTAGCCTGTCTTTCCTAAAATCAACAAAAACTATTTCTATCTCTTTAATATGGATCCTACTATTTTTAGTTACTCGTTTTATCATGCCAGGGTCAGACCAGGTTCTTCCAGATACTTGATCTCTGATAGTACAAGCAGTCTGTGCTTTTTCTTAAAGATAATGCATTAACCCACTTCACATGCTTCTCTCCATCTTCGACTGTTGTGATGAAGTAGCCCCATTCTCTACCTTAAAAGCACAAGATTCACGGCATTTTAGTCCTGAAGCTGACAGGGAAACAGACCATGTGAGCAGCTGTTGTCAGGGACAACAGAAACAAATGCAGCCACGAGGTCTGAAAAAACACTCAGCTGAGAGAAACTCCCTAGTTCCTGATAGCGTGCACCTGAGAAGGGGAAGAGCTTACAGCCCTTATAAGGACAGTGCAGGGAACACAGGGTTAGAACAGCAAGGTCCACGAGAACAGCGTGAACCAGCAGGACAGCGTGAGCAGCATAAGCAGAGTGAACAGGCTGTCTTACCTGAAGCAGCTGGCCGAGAGGAAGCAGAAGGAGTTTCTTACTTTGACCTAGGAAGTGAGTCAGAGACAGGAAGGATTCACCCAAGTAACTACCCAGAGTCCTACAGGAGGAAGCAGCTAGCAAGAGCAGAGAACAGGTGTGACTGGTCTGCTGATTGCAAACACTTTGGAGCACGGAGGCTACGTTCCAGCCGGAGTGAGTGGAAACCAAAGACAAAACTGTATGTATCAGGAAGCTGTGACCTGAGGAATGATTATAGTGGGAAGTTAAAAGTGGTGAATGATAGAAATTCCTACAGTGTGAATGCAGAGCAGCCTCATGCAGGAAGTCTAAGGTGGGGGCAGGGCTGTAACTCCCCACTGAGAGATTTAAGCAGAGAGCTGAGCAAGGAGCCAGTGAAACCTTCAGAGAAGGAGAGACATTATCCAGAGGACGTGTGTATGTCAGAAGATGACTTTGTAGAAACTCTTAAGCCACAGAGAAAACCCCGCAGGCTAAAACCTGATAGCAAGAGGGGAGAAGGACGCTATCTATCCCAACCTGAGGATAGAAATAAGGAGGGTTCTGAATACGTGCAAGAACCAATGATACACTCAGTGAGGGTTCGTCCATCTGTGACCCAATGGACTGTACATTGATTTTATCTGACAGAATAATGTCTTTATGCTAGCCAGAGCTGAGCCTAGTGTTAAGGGAAAACACTACAACTGATAAATGCTGATTTCCACACAGTGAGACTGTGTGCTGCAGTTGAATGCATAACGTTGTTACTTACTTTGAAGCAAGAAGAAATTGTTCTAATATTCTTTATGTTTTTGCCAGAGCATATGGCTTATTTCCTTTGAGTACTTGTGTTTGGTTTGTTATTTGAATAATCCGACCCCGGGAGGGGAATAAATCCTAATTTGCCTTTAACACTCGAGGCGTGCAACTATATTCATTGCCATCAGGCGCAGCCCTGCTAGCCAGGAGGCAGTCTGCCCACCTGGTGGTGACACTGTGGAAGAAGAAATCCAAAGTACACTGTCATTCCGCATGGAGAGTCTATGAACCAGTTTCGCTCTGTCACTCTCATTCTGATAGCTTCCAAATGCTCTTTGCATAACTAATGGGTTCATGGTAATGAAGTCAGATGTGGTCCCCACATCTGCAGCAAACTCCACCATGGAAGCTAAATTGCACCTTATTACAAAGGCATAACTGCCAATCTCCTTCCCATATTCACTGTCAAGAACGCCAGAATGTTCCTCAACTGCACTATTTTAAACTGAGAGCCCTTCATTGGCGATACCTCAGGTAAGAGACTATGGCGGTTATTTTAGAAGGCCTATATGTGATCTAAATGTGCATAAACATTTATATACATTTGTAAATTGCATCCATGTGCAAATGGCTAGTTTACACATCGATGACTGTACCACATCAAAAGTGCGCCGGGGCATGGTCTCGGCAGGACAAAAATGTACTCATGTATTCCCCCTTTCTTGTAGGGCATGCATGCTTGAGACTAAGATTCTCCACATCAAGATTTACACCTGCTACCTGGCATGAATAGGTATTTGAAAAATGTTCCTTTTGAGCATCCCTTAACAGGAGGGATTAAGCAGAATATCCCTCTTTACCCTTAATGTTTATTTCCCCTTCAAAATTGAAATGAGGGAAATATAGAATCCTCCGTTATTAACCAAGAGTGTCTACATGTAAGTGCCAATGTTTACATCAGGGCCGGATTTGCCTATACGCCACGTACGCCGTGGCGTAGGGCCCACAGCTGGCAAGGGCCCACCGGGAATGTTTTTTGCACAGGGCCCCGCGTTTCAGGGGGCCCCGCGCAAAAAACATTCTGATACATCATTAAAATTTAAAAAAAAAAAAAAAAACCTGTCGCTGCCTCTGCCGGGGCCGCCGCGGCAGAATCGAGTGTGCCGCGGGGCCCCCCCTGCCCAGCAGGGCCTGCCCTCCCCGGTATCACCTCTCTCAGCTGCCTCCCTCCAGTCACACGCGCCGGCTTTCAGAGCGCGAGGGAAGAGTTTTTCCCTCGCTGCTCTGTTTAAGCCCGCGGGGGCTGATGGGACTTCTCATCAGCCCCCGCGGGCTTAACAGAGCAGCGAGGGAGAAACTCTTCCCTCGTGCTCTGAAAGCCGGCGCGTGTGACTGGAGGGAGGCAGCTGAGAGAGGTGATACCGGGGGGGGGGCAGGCCCTGCTGGGCAGGGGGGGCCCCGCGGCACACTCGATTCTGCCGCGGCGGCCCCAGCAGAGACAGCTTCTTTTGTAAAAAAAAAAATTCGCTGGGCTGGGGTGGGCTGGGGGGGGGGTAGGACTGGTGAGGGGCTGGGGGGTGTAGGCGTGGTGATGGCTGTGGGCTGTTGGGGGGGTTAGGAGTGGTGATGGGCTGGGGGGGTTAGGAGTGGTAATGGCTGTGGGCTGCTGGGGGGGTTAGGACTGGTGATGGGCTGGGGGGGGTTAGGAGTGGTAATGGCTGTGGGCTGCTGGGGGGGTTAGGACTGGTGATGGGCTGGGGGGGTTAGGAGTGGTAATGGCTGTGGGCTGCTGGGGGGGTTAGGACTGGTGATGGGCTAGGGGGTTAGTAGTGTGAATTGATGTGGGCTGTTGGGGGGGTTAGGACTGGTGATGGGCTGGGGGGTTAGGAGTGGTAATGGCTGTGGGCTGCTGGGGGGGTTAGGACTGGTAATGGGCTATGGGGGGGTTAGGAGTGGTCATGGGCGAGGGGGGGGGCTAGGGGGGAGCTAAGTCTATATGGGCTGATGGGATTAGGACTGGAAGTGGGTTGATGGGGGCTTAGGACTGGTAATGGGCTATGGGGGGGGCTTAAACTAAAAATTGGGTGATGGGGATTAGGACTGGAAATGGGCTGGTGGGATTAGGACTGGTAGTGGGCTATGGGGGGCTAGGACTGGTAATGGGTTGGGGGGGTTGCTAGGACTGGAAATGGGCTGGGGGATTAAGACTGGAGGTGGGCTGATGGAGTTAGGACTGGTAATGGGCTGTGGGCTGTTGGGGGGGGTTAGGACTGGTAATGGGCTATGGGGGGCTAGGACAGGAAATGGGCTGATGGGAAGGGGTTAGGACCTGAGGTGGGCTGATGGGGTTAGGACTGGTAATGGACTGTGGGCTGATGGGGGGGGGGGTTAGGACTGGCAATGGGCTATGGGGGGGTTAAGACTGGTAATGGGCTGTTGGCTGATGGGGCTGTCTGGTAATGGGCTATGGGGGGTTAGGACTGATAATGGACTATGGGGGGGGGCTAGGACAGGAAATGGGCTGATGGGGAGGGGTTAGGACTTGAGGTGGGCTGATGGGGTTAGGACTGGTAATGGACTGTGGGCTGATGGGGGGGGGGTTAGGACTGGCAATGGGCTATGGGGGGCTGACTGGAAATGGGTTGATGGGGGTTAGGACTGGAAGTGGTCTGATGGGGGGTTAGGACTGGAAGTGGGCTGATGGGGGGTTAGGACTGGTAATGGGTTATAGGGGGGCTTAAACTGAAAATGGGGTGATGGGGGGTTAGGACTGTAAGTGGGTTAATGGGGGGGCTAGGACTGGTATTGGGTTGGGGGGTTGCTAGGACTGGAAATGGGCTGATGGTAGGCTAGGACTGGAAATGGGCTGATGCAGGGACTAGAAGGGAATGGATGCTGGGTGAGGCTGGAACTAGAAGGGAGCTGATGTTGGGGGAGGATTAGAATGGGATGGGGCTGGAAGAGTAAAATGGAGAAGGGAAAAATATTTTGTGTGGGAGGGATAAAAAATCTACAATTGGCCGGGTATTGGGAGAGTAAGTGGGGATTGAGGATGGAGGGGTAAAATTTGAGTGGATGAAATAGGAATGAGGAAAGAGCAAAAGGAGAAAGATTAGTATGTTAAAGCAGATGTAGAGAGAGAATGGAAAAAACTAGAAGAGAGAAGAAAGGACAAATGGACAGCAGACGATGGAGGGTTAGCAGAAGACACGAAGAAACCAGAAGAAAGTGGCTGGAGCAATTGCAGCTGAAAAAAATGCACAAAAGGTAGAAAAATATCTCTTTATTTTGAATTTATTAATTGGAATATGTCAGCTCTGGTAAATGTGCATCATTAACGTCTGCGCTTTGTTTAGTACAAGAGCAAATTAATGTATAGTTTTATTTCTACAGTGTTGTACATTCCAAGTTTGGCTTTTGGGATTCCCAGTTTAATTATTGTCTTCCTGTTTCTAAAATGTGATTACTTGTTTGGTGATGGTCTATGTTCTGCATGTGTAACTGAGCTGAGGTGTTCTGTTTATATAATTCCTATTTGACATTGCCACTTGTTCTCTTTCCCCAGTAGGTCATGTATTGTTGTTCTCTGAAATGTATTGGTTTAATATTTGCAGTGTTGCCTTTTGATTGGTAGAGTATGGTGCTTTGTGAGTCCTGGTAGTGCTGTTAGGATACGGCGGGTTTGCTATGGGTTCTAAATGGGCAGTGTTTGTTGTAGTTCCTAATGTGTCTGGCAGTTGGCACTGGATTATAGTAATGTAGAAATCTTTTAGTCTTTCTTTATCCATACACTCATTAAGAGGCACGTTTACTAAAAGTTAGTATATTGTAACATTATGCAAATATTTATGCAAATGAGGCCCCTTATGCAAATGAGGCCCACACCCCCCTTGGGCCGCCCCTGCTGGGGGCCCACAATTTTTGTTGGCGTAGGGCCTCACTCAAGGTAAATCCGGCCCTGGTTTACATGCATTTGTTGTGTATACTAGCACTTATTCTGAGTTGCTGAGTTTCCTCATTTGATCTTCTTCATGTATGCACCTGTGAAATGGTGGCTCCCACTGCTCCTAGATGCCCATCCCCATACGTTTCTGCACGTCCTTCTATGAATTACAAACATGTCCATTTTGAGAGGCAGAGATATGTCAGCGTTACAATGGCCTTGCATGTGCATACTGTCTCTTCTAAAACTGACATAGGTTTGCAGATATTTTTCACTTCCACCTATAAATGGCCTTTCTGAAAATGTACCTTCATGCAAATTGTTTGAAATGTTCAATGTGTGATACCTATCCAGCATATAGTGGATTACATCTCCAGGCTTGAAAATGGACTTCACCACTGCCTCCATAAATTGGAGAATATCCTTTCTTATCTCTAGTACCAAAGATATGATGGTCTTCCAGCCTTCTACAGAGTACTGAAAAACGGAAGCTCTTTCCTTATGAAGGATTTTATATGAACTGTGCACTCAGGGCCAGCGCAAGGAGATGAGGCGCCCTAGGCGAAGCATATCCTTTGCGCCCCTCCCCCAGCTGCCCCTCATTGCCACCCCTGTCGCCCCTCACCAGGACCTACTGCGGCGGCAATAGCTTGAAACAGCCCCGTGGCACTTAAACTTCAGCTCCGCGGGGCTGTCTGCCAACAGGAAGTCAGGCATTGGTGGGGGTGGAAGTAGACAGCCCCGCGGCACCGAAATTTGAAGATAAGTGCTGCAGGCCTGTTTCAAGCCATTGCTGCTGCTGAAGGTCCGAGTGAGGGATGACAATGGTGGCAATGGGTGCCCCTGGAGGGCCGGTATTCTAAGCAACTGCTCTAGTACGCCTAATGATAGCACCGGCCCTGTGTTTACCATCAGTCTACTCAGGGCTAGCGCATGGAGATAAGACGCCCTACGCGATCATTGTCCCTTGCACTCCGTTGGCCGCCCCTCACCAGGACCTACAGTGGCAGCAATGCCTTACAACAGTCCCATTTAGTATGGGAGCAGAAGCCGCTTCCACCCCCATGAAACAGGAAGTCGGCATCAGTGTGGGCGGAAGCAAACAGCCCCAAAGCACCGAAATCTGAAGGTAAGCACGATGGGGCTGTTTCAAGCCATTGCCACCACTGTAGGTCCCAATGAGGGGCAACAGCAGTGGCAATGGGCACACCCAGAGGCCAGCGTTTTAGGTGTCTGCCTACTTCACCTAATGGTCACTCCAGCCCTGAGTCTACTCAAAGTCACTTCCGTCTCTCTTACAAATTGCATTTCCTGATGCTTCTAAATGGAAAAGGCTTTTGTTTGGTGTAATGGTAGGGCCCTATCTCTTCTCCTACCCCACAAACAAACTGCTTGAATACCTTCTACATCTTTCCAAGTTGGGTGTAAAACCTTTTGTGCAACTGACATACTTTTATTTCTTATACATTTTGGAAGGTTGGCTCTAAAGTAGTTATTTTATTGGGAACATAGAGTGAACATTCGGGATAAAAAATAAACTATACAAAATATGAGATTGCACACATGAGTCCCAAATGTAAGAAGCCGGGTAACTTGTCCAGTTTTTGCTGTTGTTGGTTTGAGTTTCTGGTATTTGGGCATTCAGATCTCAGCTACAATATAGTTGATTTATATAGTCTAAATCAGAGGTTCCCAACTCCAGTCCTGGAGGGCCAAACACCATTCAAGTGTTCAGGCTGTCCCTAATGAATATGCATGAGATACATTTGAATACAATGGGGCAGTGCATGCAAATACATCTCATGCATATTTATTAGGGACCACCTGAAAACCTGAATGGTGTTTGGCCCTCCAGGACTGGAGTTGGGAACCTCTGGTCTAAATAATCTTTCAGTATTGAAGAAGATGAAATTCGTTAAAGACTAGTAATCCATGCTGCCAGTCTCCTTCGTTAGTTAAGTTGGTTAAGTAGCTAGTGTTATCAAAATCATTATATTTATTTCAGCACATATAGTACCTTGCAATATTTCCAACATATTTGTCTCATTAAGAGGTAAATCTAATCATTCACACAGAATAAAAGATAGCTCCCTAGGGAGTGTGGTGATGTTGCACTGCTCAATATGTAACCTGATGCATGTTTTGCTTCAGCCATGTGCCTGTTTGAGAGGATCTGTCCTTCTGTGTGTCTATCTCTACCCACAGGTTTGTTTATGCAGGTCCAGTTTAAATACTGTGATTAGACACAAGTCGGTTCTATTTAACTTATCATGAGCCTTGTTAAAGCAATTTTTGGAAACAGCTAAAAGATGTGAAGAATTAAGCAAACAAGACTTCTTGGTTTCTTATTCTTAATTACTTTTTGAATCTTTCTATAATTGTTCTTTAATATTGAAAGTAGGGAGTATGTTGTAGGGGTGTACATGGCACAAAAAATGGTTTTGTATTCATTTTAAACATTTTTCCTGATTTTTGGGCTTTTTTTGTAGGTGTGTATGTGCACTAGAACTTTAAGTACACGAATCGATTGTATGCACGTTCATTGGTAGGTTTACCCATGCACAAGTTATTTGCACACATTTTAAATGTTTAGGTGCCCAAACAAATGGAATGTGTGTACATGAATGCACATCCTGGTATGCTTTATAGATCAGTGAAACAAATGCCTACGTTAATGCAATCTGAAGTGTCCAAGAGTATGCCAACTTGGAAAAGGCACTGCACATTTTTACTTTCTTCCCTATGACCAATCCAAATTATTATTCAGAATTTTCAAATAATTTTTCATTTTCTCTCTTGTGAAAACCAATTAGTTTTAGCTATCAAAGGTGAGCATATATTTCCTTTTACCAACATCTCTACCTTCCCAGGCCAAATCTAACTAAAGACAAACTCCCTTTCTTATGCAAAGAATTCAGGTCAGAATTGTACATCTGGTGGAGTTCACAGGCTCCTGATTTTAGAGGATGACAGGTACATTTCAGACTCTCTGTAGCTCTTTTAAAACAGCAGTTCTCAGCCTTTCTTCTGTTGGGACATACCTGATGGACAATGCTCACATACAGTACATGAGACACTATACACGTCAACCCTCCTGGACCTTCGGTCTGACACAGTATAGCAGTTCTAATTAGTTAAATGTAAACATACTCCGCATCTACAAAAACTCTACCTCCCCCCAAAAACAGGTACAAATCAGTACTAGCACCTTTCTACATGGAAGTCACCATTCTAAAAATATTCTAATTCTCATGTCATCTGTGTAACAACATAAACGTCTACATTACCAGGAACATTGTGAAATAATACAAAAACTGAAAGAAAAGTCTTCACTCAATACACATTTAGCAAACCTGCCATACCTACTACTATTGCTTATCATTTGTATAGTGCTACAAAGTATACACAGCACTGTACAGAGACATATCATAGTACCACTGACTTCTATAATTCAAACAGCAAGTGAGTTAAGGTTGACTACTGATTATTCGGCAGCAGTAAGTCAGGGGTTAACTAAACCTCAGTTTTGTAGGAAAGAAATTCCTGCCTATGTAATTTTGTGAGAAACATCTTGCATAACTGCATCATGTGAAACTTATGAGAGGGAGTCCTGATACAAGGATGTAGATAAGGAAAAGCTTCTTCCTATAGCAACTGTGCTGTTTTTCATAGACAAAATATATTGAAGGTCATCTGTCGATGGAGTTCTGAGTTCCTGAACCATGGGATGGGAGATGCCCCTCCCTTGAGCATTCTCAGGCACCTGGCCAGTGTCTTGATTATGTTTAATGAACAGCTGATCCTATTCTGTGTGTATTTCAACTGATGGAAAATGACTGGTTGCTCTTGCATCAAGATATAAAAAACAGGGCCTCTTGTCAGTCAGGGAGAGAGAGAAAGCCTTGCCTAAGGGGTGAATGCGCACATCGCCTGGGAGTCTTCACGAATGAGGGTCTCTCCTGCCTGGCTGAATTTGGGGATTTTTTCATTCGAAGTGTTGGCATGAGATGAAGCTTAGAACTCTTTCGGTGATATATTGTTTTCTTTTATCTTGCCTTTATAAGTGAATTACTTGCTTTCAAGTTATCTTTGTATATATTTTATAAATAAACTAATTATCTCTATTCTAAAGTGTGTTAGTGTTTTAGTCTTTATTTTACACCATTTCTAGGCAAGACATGAACACAAACGTTTAACTGGCAACCCCATGAACACTGGAGAAATAAAATACAACTACATTTCCTTTTGTCATCAAGCCTACTGACTATTATCCAATGTTGCTTATCCATGTCGGCACAAATGATACTGCCAGGTATCCCTCTGAGCATATCAAAGGTGACTTCATGGCTCTGGGCCAGGGGGTGAAGCAGATAGGTGCGCAGGTGGTGTTCTCTTCAATCCTCCCTGTTGAGGTAAAAGCCGAGGTAAAGAAGGTTGCATCCTGGAGATGAATGCATGGCTGCATGGATGGTGTCATTAAGAGCGTTTTGGTTTCCTGGCACATGGGATGATGTTCCAAGGGCTGCAGAGCAGAGATGGCATCCATCTGTCCAAGAAGGGTCAAAGGGTCTTCAGCAGCAGACTAGCTAACCTACTGAAGAAGGCTTTAAACTAGATTTGTTGGGGATGGGTGAAGAAAGCCCCCAGATAAGTGAAGAAAACCCCCAGGTAAGTGAAACATTAAATACCTCTGTAGAAATGGGTAATAGGGGCAACCTCTGGAAAACAGACTGCATAAATGCTCATAGCATGGGAAATAAGATTCCAGATGTTGAGGCTTTAATGGAAGAGGCTGAATTGGATTTAGTGGTGGTTACGGAGACATGGTTCATAGACAACCATGACTAGGATGTGATTATACCGGGCTATACCTTATTCAGGAAGGGCAGGGTAGGAAGGAAGGGAGGTGGAATGGCACTATATATAAAAAATAATATTAAAGCTATAGAACTACAGGGCTTAAAAGGAAGAGAGGAGGCACTGTGGGTTAAACTAGAAAGAGGAAAAGGGGAAATCCATTAGCATTGGAGTTATATACAGATCCCCCTCACAGGAAGAAGAAATGGACAAACATTTAATAGAAGATATATGCAATATTGCCATGAAAGGAGAAATGCTACTGATAGGTGATTTCAATATGCTGGATGTGGATTGGTACATTCCTGCTGCGGTGTCATCTAGAAGTAAGGAGATCCTGGATTCTCTAAAGGGAGAACTATTTAGACAACTGGTAACAGAACCCACATGTGATGGGGCCATACTGGACTTAGTGCTTACCAATGGGGAAAATGATGGGAGATCATCTGGCATCCAGTGATCACCAGATGGTGTGGTTCAGTATTAGGATTAAGGCTGATAAAATCCATTCAAAAGTGAGGGTCTTAGACTTTAGGAAAACTAACTTTGCTAACATGGGACAATACCTCAAAGAGTTGTTAGTGGGATGGGAACAGCTGGGGGATATTTTAAGGGCAACAAACATTTTTGTTAGAAAAGTAAATAAATGTAAAAGGAAAAGGAGACCGCTATGGTTCTCAAAAGAAGTAGCTGAAAAGGTGAAGAAAAAGAGGGAGGCCTGCATGAAATACAAGAGATCACAGAGAGAGGAAGACAGGCATCTATATTTGGAACAATTTAGAGAAGCAAAGTACTCAGGAAAGCAAAGGTGCAAAAAGAAGAAATAGCCAATGCAAAAAAATGCAGGGATAAGACATTTTTCAGATATATTAGTGAGAGGAGGAAGGGCAAAAGTGGTGTTGTCAGACTCAAGGATGCAGGGGAGAAATATGCAGAAACTGATGAGGATAAAGCGGAATTGATTAATAAATATTCCTGTTCTATGTTCACAGATGAAGGGCTAAGAGCAGGATCTCAGAAAACACCCACAAATAGGAACAGAAGCGACGGGGATCTCAACAATTTTCAGAATACTGTGTTCGTAAGGAACTAGCTAAACTAAAAGTAGACAAAGCCATGGGTCTGGATGGGATGCATCCAAGAATACTGAGAGAACATGGGGACATTCTAGAGGCTCCACTGTTTGACCTTTTCAATGCCTCTTTGGAGTCAGGAGTGGTGCCAGAGGACTGGAGAGAGGCACATGTGATCTTTTTACACAAAAGCGGATGTAAAGATAACATTGAAAACTAAAGGCCAGTTAGTCTAACCTCTCTGGTTAGTAAATTATTGGAAAGGCTACTAAAAGAGAGAATAGTGAGGTTTCTGGAGTCCAATGGATTGCACAATCTGAGGCAGCATGGATTCACCAGAGGCAGGTCTTGTCAGACAAATCTGATTGATTTCTTTGACTGGGTGACCAGGGAGTTGGACCGAGGGAGAGCCCTAGATGTGGTGTATTTAGATTTCAGTAAGTCCTTTGACGCTGTTCCTCACAGGCGACTTATAAACAAACTGAGCATCCTAGGGATGGACCCTAAAGTTACTGATTGGGTTAGAAATTGGAAAATTGGTTGAGTGGGAGACGACAAAGGGTACAGGTAAATGGAACTCACTCTGAGGAGAAGGAGGTTACCAGTAGTGTGCTGCAGGAATCTGTCATTGGTCTGATTCTTTTTTTTTTTTTATTGAGTATATAATTAGTATAACAACCAACCATACGATACAGGACAATCAAAATAGAAAATTACATAACACTTTACAAAAGACTACGAGGAAAAATATACTGATAAAGCCCACATTACTGGGACCAAGTGTGATTATAGTAAGGAAACAAATGGTCTGATTCTTTTTAACATCTTTGTTAGTGATATTGCAGAAGGGCTGTCAGGTAAGGTTTTCTTGTTTGTGGATGATACCAAAATCTGTAACACAGTAGACACGCGGGAAGAAGTGGATAACATGAGGAGAGATCTAGCTAAACTTGAAGAAAGGTCTAGAATTTGGCAGCTTAAATTTAATGCTAAAAAATGCAGGCTGCATTTGGGCTGCAAAAATTCAAAGGAGAGGTAAAGTGTAGGGGGTGAGGTACTTCTGTTCACAAAAGAAGAGCGGGACCTGTGTGTAATTGTGTCTGACGATCTTAAAGTAGCTAAATAGGTAGAAAAGGCGACTGTGAAAGCCAGAAGGATGCTTGGGTGTTTAGAGAGAGGAATGGCTGGCAGAAAAAGGAAGTGATAATGCCTCCGTATAACTCTCTGGTGTGACCTCATTTGGAGTATTGTCTACACCTTCAAAAGGATATAAGCAGGTTGGAGTCGGTGCAGAAGGTGGCTACTAAAATGGTTAGTGGTCTTCATTATGTAGCATATGATGAAAGACTAAAAGATTTAATATGCATACTTTAGAGCAGGCATGGCCAACCTATGGCACACGTACCAAACGTGGTGCATTGCATGATTTCAGGTGGCGCAGTGGGAGATAAGGGCTTGGAGCCAGACATCGCGTTAGCGTGGCAGTGAACGGGTAAGCGCATGGTACAGTAAGGGGTTGACTGTGAAGCGTGGGAATGGAATCATTTCAGGAAAGCCTTCAAAACTCCAGCTCTTTGTAAACAATTGAGGTCAGTTAATTGAAATCAGTTTTTATAGTCAGTTACAATGATCAAAAGAAAAGCAAAAAGTGAAAGTAAGCATCAATTTAATGAAGAATGAGAAAATGAGTTCTTATTTATTGCGGGTCTGTCAGAAGAACCATTGTGCATTGTTTATGAAATCAGTCTCTCAGATAATAGAAAACATGATCTTAATAGATACTATAAAGACCATCACGCTCATAAGGAAGAAAAACTGAAGTTAGTGCTTGAATTTGAGTTACGGAAAGAGTTTGTGATTAAGAAAAAGGATGAAATAAAAAGAAGACAAAATATATTTGTTAAAAGAAGTTGTGAAAGTTTGGCAGTGACGGAAGCGTCCTACGAAATTGCCTTTGCATTGGCCAGAAAACTGAAGACTTTCTCTGATGGAGAAGAAATTGTTAAGCCTTGTCTCCAAATATTTGCAAGATATCTTGGTGATAAAAATCTTGAGAAAAAAGCAGACGAAATCAGTCTGTCAAAGCAAACAGTTACAAGATGCACTGAAGAACTTTCCCATGAGTAACTGAAAGACCTTGCCTAAGCTTATACATTCTTTGCTTTAGTTTGGATGAATCTGCTGACATATGTGATGCCTAGTTAAGCATTTTTATAAGCGGAACTGATGATAATTTTAACATATTTGAAGAACTTATCGGTCTTATAGTTACATAGTAAATGACGGCAGATAAAGACCAGTATGGTCCATCTAGTCTGCCCAGTAAGATGGCAAGAGTAGGTGCACCTGCTGCTCCGTGCAGGCCACCCCTCCCCATGTTTTTGTTTTAGGGGTGAACCCACTGCTCCGTGTAGGACACCCCCTGTATGTTGAAAAATTAGTTAAGTTTATTTTGATTTTATCCTGTTGCTGTAAAGTGATCCACTGTGTCTGTCCCATGCCATGTTGAATTCTGTCACTGTGTTTGCCCCCACCACTTCCATGGGAGGGCATTCCAAGCATCCACCACCCTTTCAGTGAAAAAGTATTTCCTGACATTGCCTTTGTGGGCCTGATTTCCCCACAAAAAGTTCCACAAATATTACCAATTACCAATAAATTGCTCAGACAACAGTTGCTCAGCTACAAAAGCTCTTTATTAAGTATACCAAAGCAAAACAAATTGCAAATGCAGGAAGCATCTGTCTGAAAAAATGGCAGGCAACCTTCTCTCCATACCGGAGTTGGAGAGCAAGTTGCCCCCAAAGTTCTACAAGTGATTTCTTATATACCTCTCTGTCGCAAAGTTCCAGAAAGTTCTGCATAAATTCTTATGTCATTTGCAGCTTTCTGCACAAACTTCTCTCCCGGGACCCTCCCATGTTTATCAGGTCTCACAGCTGCTGTTTCTCAAGGTCTGCTTATCTGTGCTGCTTTCTGCAGCCCCCAGCCTCCTTTCTGAGTTCTGTACATGTTTTCCATTTCTTGGCACAATTTGTAATCTTCAAGGCTGAGAGTATGTGTGTTCTTTGTTTCCAGCTTGGCCTGTATTTTTTCTTGCTAGGCCCAGACCCTGCTCACTCCTGTTCAAAGTATGGTTACCCAGACTTTCTCTGAGTAGGCCGCATATACTCTTTCTCATAGCCCACATGCTTTTCTTCTGTGCCAGCCATATGTTGCAGAGTGCTTTTCTATCAGGCAAGGGTGCAGTCATATGAAGCAAACATATAAAGCAGACCTAAGCCAAATTTCCCTGCATTAGCCAATTATCCCGTCACCTTTCAGTTTACCCCCTTGCAGCTTCATGTTATGCCCTCTAGTTTTACAGCTTCCCTGTCTTTGGAAGAGTTTTGTTTGTTCATTATTTCTCTTTAAGTATTTAAAGGTCTGAATCATATATCCCCTGTCCCTCCTCTCCTCCAGAGTATACATATTTATGTTTTCAAGTCTCTTCTTTTTCTGTGAGGACAAACAGGATAAGTGTTCTCCGAGCAGTGGGAGAGGGGGAGCCGAGATCCAGAGGGCCATAAAAAGCGGCGTCCCTACACCGAGGGAGCCGCTTCGCGAGAAACCACACGCTGCCCACTACCTCCACTCCTGGCCAATCGCGGTCAGTGGGAGTTGCTCCTGCTCAATCCGAGCAGTGGGAGAGGGGGAGCCGAGATCCAGAGGGCCATAAAAAGCGGCGTCCCTACACCGAGGGAGCCGCTTCGCGAGAAACCACACGCTGCCCACTACCTCCACTCCTGGCCAATCGCGGTCAGTGGGAGTTGCTCCTGCTCAATCCGAGCAGTGGGAGAGGGGGAGCCGAGATCCAGAGGGCCATAAAAAGCGGCGTCCCTACATCGAGGGAGCCGCTTCGCGAGAAACCACACGCTGCCCACTACCTCCACTCCTGGCCAATCGCGGTCAGTGGGAGTTGCTCCTGCTCAATCCGAGCAGTGGGAGAGGGGGAGCCGAGATCCAGAGGGCCATAAAAAGCGGCGTCCCTACACCGAGGGAGCCGCTTCGCGAGAAACCACACGCTGCCCACTACCTCCACTCCTGGCCAATCGCGGTCAGTGGGAGTTGCTCCTGCTCAATCCGAGCAGTGGGAGAGGGGGAGCCGAGATCCAGAGGGCCATAAAAAGCGGCGTCCATACGGGGCCGGTAGCGTGGCCCATCCCGCGGAGAGGCTGTGCAACAGTTGAGGTCCATAAAGCAGTGATAGCTGGATCGCGCCCAACCTTGGCTTGAACCCCAGAAGTGGATATAAGCTCGCCGGCAACACCTACCTAACATATTGAGACCTCCCGGTCCTGGCAAACCTGCAAAGCGCAGAACATCAGCGCCTACTGCAACACACCGCACAGCACACAGCACCGTCAACCAACGCCACCTACCTAAGAGAACTCAAGGCAGCAACAGGGTCCAAAGAAAATCAGAGGGTATGAGCTCCCCTGATTGGGTATGAGCTCCCCGAACGCCAAACACATTAGATAGTGGTCAGATGCAAGCAAACTGACGCTCCACCCAACGGCAGGGACCTTGAGAGCAAACCGCGCCACTACAACAATCACAGAAAGCGCCTGGAGGGTAAGCTCTCTGAGAAGGTCGAAATTGCGAGGGCAGCGGACACTGCGCAACCACCACCTCTCCAGGTAAAAAAAAAATAATAATAATAATAATAATAAAAAAAAAATTCTTTGTCTACTAAGCATGAAATCGGGCAAAGCTAAACGTCAGCTAACACAATGAAATGACTAAATGACAGTATAACATGTTGTTCAAACGGATTTTACTTGCATTTGTTTGTTGCATTTGTTTGTTGCAATTGTTTGTTGATTTGCCTCTTAAGTGAACGGTAGCTACTTATTATACGGGGCCCATTGACTGATCCTAGTCCAAATAGAAAACTGTAATTAGTTATGTAAAACGATAACTGCATTACCGGAAGCTCGATGCTCCTTTGATTTCAAGCACCTAAATAACTTGTACAACTTTCGATAATACATGTATAGTGACTGTTGCATTGCTTAATTCACGTATTGCAGTTAGCTACATTATCTAGATACCTCATACAGTTAGCGGCAAATTTTGCTGAGTATTGATATTCTCATGCCTAACTGACCTGCATAGACTCTGAATCAGCATCTTGTGTCCCAAGAGTACTGCTAATAGCACCCATCACTCTATATTCTGCCTAAACGTAACTTGCCAAGACATGTGCTATAAAGATACCTGAACGTAGTGGAATAAAGCGTACCCCAAGGCGAAGCTGACCGCCCTGTATTTTGAGGCGAGCTGCCCACTAAAAATGGCCCACATCAGCGCCTGCCTCATATGGTGTATTTATGCCCTACTAATCGCATGTAACTGCAACCATGTTTATCAATATCATGCTATGTTACTATGGAGGCCAGTACACCTCTATTACCCAGTCATACTCACACCTGAAATTTTACCTAACTCACCACCAACTACACACTGGCCAGCAACGCCATCACACAACCAAGACGAGAACGCACCACTCATAAACGCCCCAGTGAGCCCACATACTAGATCACACAAGGGGAGGAGCCATAGGGGAACCGTTAAACCAGGACCTAAGTTAAAAATCAGCTCTAATGCCAGCGAGCCCATACCAACCACAATATCTTTTATGCTTATAAACGCAAGATCCATCCGAAACAAGACACACATCATATACAACATCCTCACAGATATACAACCCGATATTCTATGTATCACAGAAACATGGATCACTGATGCAGACTCAGCCATCATCAATCAAATTGTGAAGCCAGGATACCGGATCTTCAATTGTCCCCGTGACAGGAAAAGGGGAGGAGGAGTAATCATCCTTGCTAAGGACTCCTTTGCCCTAGCAACCACGTCCCAAAGCACAGACACCAGTATTGACATACTCAGAGTAGAAAATAAATCCATGGCGATATGTCTTATTTACAGACCGCCATCAGCTCCCTATGAGACCCTGGCAGATGCGCTGGAAGTTATCACCACCACTGCGATCAAGAAACAGCAAATCATCCTCGGCGACCTAAACATGGCATCGGTCCCAACAGCTCAAACAGAAATCTTTCATGAAACCATGACCCAACTCGGCTATGAACAAATAATCTGCGGGGCCACCCACGCCAAAGGCAACATATTGGACATGGTGTTTTTACCCACCAAGCACCACGGGGTGCGAAAACCCAATGTACACATAACCCCAGTACCATGGTCTGACCATCACCAAATTGAGTTCACAATTACTCCTTTCCACCATCCATGAACATACATCACACAATCCAACTGCAAGCCAAAAAAGGAGATTCCAGAAGTACGACAAACCAACACTGGTGTCATCCACAGCAACGCACATAAATACGGATCTCAGAGACATGGACACACTAGTAAGCCAATGGAATGAAGCCATTGAAGCAGTATCTGTCGCAACACAGACGCACCCAAGAAACCCACCCAGAAACAAGAGCGAACCATGGTTCTCCCCAGCACTCCGCGAGCTCAAGAAATCACTACGGAAACAAGAAAGGAAGTGGAGACGCCATGCAACCGAGGACCATAAGATTGCATACAACAAAACTCTGGCTGAATACAAGAATGCAATCAATCTTGCGAAAAGAACTCACCACACCAACACGCTTAATAAAGCTCTCAATCGACCCAGGGAACTCTTTGCGCTGGTCAAATCACTCACGAGGAATACACAAGAATCTAATACTTTTGGGGAGATGTCTGCACAAATCCTGGCAGACCATTATGCAAGTAAACTCAACCCTCAAACCAGAAGCATAATAACACTGACTCCTGAAGATCCCTCACAAGATCTAAATACGGGCACCATGCTACAAACAACTAACCCCACTGGAAGCCCTACACTCTACCACGAGTGGGCTGCATTCACTAAACTAGATGAGAAGCAAATTCTAGGCGTAATCACTGCATTAAGGACCACTACCTCCCCACTGGACCCCTGCCCAGCGGCATGGGTCAAGGGTGCAAAGCAGGATCTTGCACAAATCATCACCATCATAGTGAACCAATCTTTACAACAAGGAATAATGCCAACACACCTCAAAAAATCAGTCATCAGACCCATACTGAAAAACACATCACTCAACAAGAATGATCCAACATCATACCGCCCGGTATCAAGCATATCATTCCTTGCCAAGATCACTGAAAAGGCAGTGCAGCAACAACTTCAAGACCACATAGATGACACCAACGCATTGGACATCCACCAATACGGTTTACGACAACATCATGGTGTCGAAACCCTCCTATTAGCCCTGATGGACAAACTTCTAATAGGTCTTGAGAACAGAACCAAAATGTTCATGCTCATATTCATAGATATATCTGCCGCTTTCGACACAGTGCATCATCCCACTCTCTTGAAAAGACTCGATGCATTAGGCATTAGAGGAATCCCCCTGAAATGGTTCGCCTCATACATTACCGACCGAATGCAGCAAGTTCACTTTGGCGATGAAACAGCGACGCCATTCCCACAAACTCAAGGCATCCCGCAGGGCTCAGCACTATCTTCGCTCCTGTTCAACCTTTATCTGAGACCAGCCTGTGAAATCTTCAAGAACAACGACATCAGTTACCATATATATACTGATGACATTATGCTCTATACCCAATTGGATGTAGATCACCCAAACATCAGCCAGCTCGAGAAATGCCTTGACGAGCTACAAACCTGGTTGCGACGCAACAATATGTCCATAAATCACAAGAAAACTGAAGTGATGTGCATATCCAGGAAAACGGACTTCAACCCACCACCAACAATAACCATGAACGGCAATGTATACGCAACAAAAAAAGAAATTAAATACCTTGGAGTGACGCTGGACTGCAACTTAAAGATGGAGAAGCATCTTAGAATTACAAATCGGGTCATTTTCCATAAGTTAAGAATTTTACAACCCCTCCGTTCTATCTTAGATCATGCGGACTTCCGCACCGTAGCGCAAGCCCTCATCATTCCTCACATAGACTATTGCAATGCCATACTTCAAGGGCTCCCTAAAAAGACCATCAGTATCCTCCAGTTGGCGCAGAATGTGGCAGCTAGAATCATAACGGGAACAAGACTAAAGGATCACATCACACCTACTTTAATTGACCTGCATTGGCTCCCAATCAGTGCCCGAATACAGTATAAAATCATAGTTACCACATTCAAGCTCCTCCATAACATCGCGCCCTCTTACCTCGGCTCACTTGTGTCAGCCCAAACAAATAACAGGAGCAGACGTTCCCCGAGCCTCAACACCCTACTGGTCCCCGGCCGCATGAGGCACGTCAATGTCCATACCAGCAACCGAGCAGTCTCGTTCATAGCACCTCAACTCTGGAACAAGCTACCAGTAGATCTAAGAGCGTGCAGTGACTTAATGGTCTTCAGAAAACAACTCAAGACGTACCTATTCCAGTCACACTTCAGCACTACATAATCTCAACGCTCTCGGTTCATTGAATCCACAAAGCAAATTGTATGAATCATGTCAGCAATGAGATCGCCACCAATAGACTCACTGATGTGTGAATATGTATCTGCTTGTGTAAATATGTAACTTCTTTTGTAAATACTAATTGTAAATATTCCCTTCTCAATTTGTCTAAACCTTATCCCTGTGTGCTGTGAACTGTACTTTTCCCACTAATCATACTGTGTGCTGTGAACTGTACCTCTTCCACTAATCATCCTGTGTATTGTAAATTATGGCCAGTACAGCCACTCTTTTTCTGTGTTGGAATACCGCTGCTGATCGCTGGAAGTAGCGGGATATAAGTGTACACTAAATAAATAAATAAATATGGGATTCTCTAGATACCAGCTGCCTTGTAAAGAAAAAGGCTTTTGGGGAAATTAAAAGTCATGAGATGGAAGGCAGTGTACTACTGTGGATTAGGAATTGTTTGAAAGACAGAAAATGGAGAGTAGAGCTAAATGGCCAATTTTCTCAAAGGAGAAAGGTGAATAGTGGAATATCCAGGGGTTCTGTGCTGGGCCTACTGCTTTTTAACATATTCATAAATGACCTGAAATGGGAATAAAGAGTAAGGTGATCAAATTTGCAGATGACACAAAATTATTCAGTTGTTAAAACATAACAGGGTTGTGACACACAAGTGTAAAGTTATGCACTTAGGGAAGAACAACCCAAACTATAGTTATGCCATGGAAAGTCATTTGTCGCCCCCTCCTGGCCAGGTAGATGACTGGCAGCAGGTGAGGTCGCCTTTTAGCCTTAAGACAAGACTCCCTGTAATGACTGCCAGAAGGGCTGATGGGAATCGTAGTTTATCCTAAAGCAAAGGAGTTGTGATCCGAGGGTTTAGGCACAAGACAGAGAATATTTCTTTTAATGTAATCAGGGTTTCTTCATACACAGGAGGCGTGAGGCATAAAGTATGGAAAGGATTTTTAATCCACGGTACTGCTTCAAAACAACAGGAACAAATTATGCTTTGCAATATAACTTCCAACAGAAATAGGCATCACTTTGCTTGAGAAATCAATTTGGCACTTTCAGAACTTTAAACAGATAAATGCTTTCTTCTTAAACAGGAACAACTTCTTGTTGTCCAAACAAAACTTTTAAATGTTCCTTAAACATGTAACTTAGCTTTTCACTTTGTCAGCAAAGTCAGCTGTTTCTTGCAGTTTGTGACGTCTTCACAAATTAACGTGCTTCCTGAGCATGGCACAGCTATAATGGCTTCTCTAGGATTCTTCACCGTCAGAGTTAAAACACATAGTACACTGACAATCCATAATACTATTATCCACATTCGTTGTGTCCATTTCTTCCTCTCTATCACCCTCACTTATGGCATAAGGTATCGGCACAGAGAGCTGAGTATTTTCTTTCTTTATTAAATCACTTAGCCTTCTCAGTAAAGTCTGCTTCTGCAGCAACTCGTCTGTTAGCTGAGCTACGTGCTGATTAGACCAGCTGTCTCTCTTTTCCCTGGGACTCTGGCTATGCTTAAACTTAGCTTTCTCTCCTATGGGTAATTCTCTGGGGCTTTTCCTCTGTAGGCATTGAGAAGGACAGACTTGCCTTGGTTCTGAGGTATTTAGGGATTCCCTCCGTCCTGCAAACCAGTCATGCTTTTCTTCAAGTGCAGACCTTCCGTTTGCTGACACCAGCCTCTCATTCCCCGCTGTGTCTGGCAATCTCTCATCAATCTCCTCTTCACAGCAAATAGTATTTCTCACACTCTGTCTCTCAGGCTCTGCAAACACTCTCTTACTTGCTCTGCCTCCTGGACTCTGTGTTGGCCCCTCTTCTGAACTCTTTGAACCTCGTGAACTCCGTGGACTACGGATTAGGCTCTCCTCTGAACTTCGTGAACTAACTTCTGTTCTGTGAATCAGCTTTTTAAACTTTCCTTCTCTTTGAGGCACACCCTGCTCCCAGCACATGTGACTAGGGACAAGCTTCTCTCTGACGTGCTGCTGTGGGCGGGGCTTAGGGATGACTAGCTTCTGAGTCACCGACTCCTGGTTACCGGGGAAACCTTTGATACAACCTGAATTAAAGTGACAGGACCCTTTTTCCTGTGCATTTCTATAATCAGCCGTGGTTTCCTCACCACACATTTCATGGAAAAACAAGAGGATCAGACATATTTGACAAAGTAAAGTCATGCCTAAAAAATCTGCAACTACATTCTAGTAAACACATCAGTGTTTGTACTGACAGAGCACAGTCAATGATAGCTAAAGCAGCTGGGACTGCAACTTTGCTTGAAATCTTTTTAGGTCACCCTTTACTAAGATATCACTGCATTATACACCGAGAGTCACTGTGCAGAAAAACTTTAAATTTGCAGCATGTTATGCTACCAATTCTGAAATGTGTGAATAAAATTAGAGCAAGAGGATTAAACTAAAGAGAATTCAGAGAATATTGCGAATTGTTAGATTTGAAATATGGTGATCTCATCCTTAATTGTGAGGTGTGCTGGTTTTCTAGTGGACAGGTTTCTCAGTAGATTTTGGAAACTGAAAAATAGTGTTCCTAATTTTCTAGAAGAGAAGAAGGAGCTGCCTGAAGAAAGAGCCCTTTTATGTGATAACAAATGGCTATTTGATTTAGCATTTTTAGTTGATGTTACCAGCCATTTCAATGATCTAAATCTGAAACTGCAAGGCAAGAACAAATTGTTTCCTAGCTTAGAGCGGCATTCCATCCAGGACATCCATGTCTCTGTGCGCCCGATTGGTACTGGACTCACAGGGGCAGATGCAATTCTGATCCCATGGGGCACATCTAGCCCTGCGGGATCTGAATCGCGACTAGGCCTGTACGTGCAGGCCTGGGACCTGATCCTGGTCGGCCTGCACATACAGGCCTCCACCTGGCTAACTCAGTCAGGGTTCCTGAATGGAGCCACAGCACCATAGCATCTGGTTGCCATGCCACCGCGGTTCCATTCAGGAGCCGCGATCCCTGGCCACTGACCTGTTCTGTAATTCTCCACAGCCCAACCCCCAATCTGGCCTCCAAAGGCCAGGGTCATGTTGCGCCCCCTCCAAGTACTTCCACCACCAAAGCCAGCCGTCCCCCACCGTCTGGGGAACTTATTCCACCTCAGAGACTCAGAATGACCCCGTTAGTAAATGATATTAATGCATTCAAGTTGAAGTTAAAATTGTTTACCTCTCAGTCAGAAAATGAAGATTTGAGCCAGTTTCCATATTTAAAAAAACAGAGTGAATGTGCTTAAGATAATGGCAATTTTACAGAATATATTGAAAAAAAAATCAGATTATTGCAAGAGTCATTTGAAAGTCATTTTAGTGATTTTGCTAAAGAAGACTGCATACTCGCATTTATAAACCCATTTTCAGTTAGTGATCAAAAAATCCTGAAGTTACCTAGTAAAATACAAATGGAACTTATTGATTTGAAAACAAATTCATTACTGAAAATGAAATTTGATGAGCTTCCCTCTGTCCCAAATGCTTCTGACATAATTAGTTTTTGGTGATCATTACCCTGTGAACATTTTCCAGAACTAAGAAAATTTGCCCAGAGTTATATCTGTCATTTTGGAACAACGTATAGATGCGAACAAGCATTTTCATCCATGAAATTGATTAAAAACAAATTGAGGTTGCGATTGACTGATTCAAATTTGAAGAATTCTCTGTAGTTCTCAGTAACTAATTTAACTCCAAACATTACCAGCTTGGCGAAATCAAAGCAGACTCAACAGTCTCATTAAAGTAAGTAATGTTTATTTATCTTGTCTTTATATTAAATCATTTATGTAAAAATGCCAAATATGTCCCTATTAATATATTTTTAAAGAACTGAATGGGGGTACAAGTGTCATATGATGCATCTGAACTAGAGTGTGAAAAAATTAGCACACTGCTTTAGAGGAAAGGCAGGATAGGGGCAATATGAAAGACATTTAAATACCTCCATGGCATAAATGCACAGGAGGGTCTCTTTCAATTGAAGGCAAGCTCTATTACGAGGAGACACAGCAGGAGAGTGAAAGGGGATAGACTTAGGAGTAATATGCGGAAATATTTCTTTACGGAAAGAGTGGTAGATGCGTGGAATAGTCTCTCAGTGGAGGTGGTGGACACGACGACAGTATCTGAATTCAAAGAAGCATAGGAGAAATACAGAGGATGTCTAAAGGTAAAAAGAGGACTATTGTAGTTGATATGGAAGGGCAGACTAGATGGGCCATGTGGTCTTTTTCTGTCGTCATGTTTCTATAAATAAATTACAAAGACATCCACTACTACTACTATTACTATTAATTATCATTTGTATGGTATACTAGGCATACACAGCACTGTACACCTAAATGTAAGAGAGAGTCCCTGCTTCACAGAGCTTACAGTCTATTCATGACAAACATCTGCAAACATATTCCACTTAATACATTCAAAATAAAAATATGTTTTCCTTCCCTTGTTGTCTGGAGATTTTATTTTTCCAAATACCTTGGTCCCAATCTCTTTTCTGCTTTACTCTTGTTTTCTGCTAACTCTCTCCACTGTATGCTGGCCATTTTTTATTTCTTTACTCTCCTCCTGGCGACGGCAAAAGCTAGAAGGATGCTTGGGTGCATACGGAGAGGAATGCCTAGCAGAAAAAAGGAGGTGATAAATGCCTCTGTATAAGTCTTTGGTGCGACCTCATTTGGAGTATAGTGTGCAATTCTGGAGACCGCACCTTCAAAAGGATGTGAACAGGATGGAGTCGGTGCAGACGGTGTCTACTAAAATGATTGGTGGTCTTCATTATAAAGCATATGAGGACAGACTGAAGATTCTTAATATGTACACCTTAGAGGAAAGGCGGGATAGAGTGATATGATTGAGATGTTTAAATACCTCCATGGCATAAATGTTCAGGGAGAGAGCCTCTTTCAATTGAAAGCAAGTTCTGCTACGAGGAGACATGGGATGAGGGTGAAGGGAGATAGATTCAGGAGTGATATGCGGAAATATTTCTTTACGGAAAGAGTAGTGGATCCATGGAATAGTCTCCCAGTGGAGGTGGTAGAGATGAGGACAGTAACTGAATTCAAAAAAGCATGGGACAAACACAGAGGATCTCTAAAGGTAAAAAGGGGACTGTTGTAGTTGTTGATATGGAAGGACAGACTAGATAGGCTATGTGGTCTTTTTCTGTCATCATATTTCTATGTTTCCGTTTCCTCCTCTCCTTTCCCTTTTAGTCCTTTCCTCTTTCTTTCTCTTCTACCTCTCTGTCCACTCAAATTTCACCTTCTTTCTCATCCTCTAGTCCTCAATCTTCTTTTTAATTTTCATTAACCTATCATTAACCTATCAACTTTTCATCTTCTTCTCTCCCCTCCTGTCCAACCCCATTTCCCCCAGCTCTGCCATTCTCCTATCTCATTCCTTCCCTGGCCTCTTATTTTTTTCTGTCTTTCTCATTCACTCATTAGCACATTTATATCCTCTGTACTCATCATACACTTGCCTCATCTCCTTGACAACTCTACATGGTCTTTCCCACGATTCCACCAAACCTAGCATCTTCCTTCTCTCTCTCTCCCACAAGCTTGTAGGCCAGCATCCACCTCCCCCTCTTCCTAATCCCCTCCCCATAGGCCAGCACCTCCTCACCCTTGTAGGCAAGCATTTCCCAATCCTGAGTTCCTCTCCCCCTCTTCAATCCAGCATCTCCTCTTTCTTCCCCCCTCCTGGTCCAGCATCCTTCACCCTTCCATGCCATAGTCCAGCAGCTTCCATCCCCTCTCTCTTTGCCTACCCACCCCAACAATGCTGTGTCCCTACTGTGCAACACGGCAGCAGGAGCAGCCACGTAAGCCCTGGTATAAGAACATAAAAACATAAGACATGCCATACTGGGTCAGACCAAGGTCCATCAAGCCCAGCATCCTGTTTCCAACAGTGGCCAATCTAGATCATACGTACCTAGTAGCTTCCCCAAAAGACACGGGTTCCACAATGCTTGTATTGGGTCAAGCAGTGATATCCTGGGTCCCTTTTTAATAATGGTTTATGTACCTTTCCTCCAGGAACTTGTCCAAACCATTTTTAAACCCAGCTACACTAACAGCCTTTACTACATCCTCCGGCAACAAATTCCAGAGTTTGATTACATGTTGAGTGAAAAAATATTTTCTCTTATTTGTCTTAAATAGTTTACCCTGTAGCCAGGGCCGTACCGATGTCAAAATGCACCCTGTGCAACTTGCACATCAGGTGTGTGCCCCCCCCCCCCCCACCCATCTAGCCACTTTATGGGGGCAGGAGAGAAGAGACGCGCACCCGATGTGCAAGTCGCCTGCCGCCGGCACACTAAGCAGGTCTGCTCCCTCCCAGAGAGACCAGACCTGCTTAGTGTGCCGGCGCGAAGACTTCAGGCACGCATTTCGGCTCTCTGTGGTGTCAGGCAATGGCAGAGAGCAGAAATGCGCCCTGAAGTCTTTGTGCCCTGTGTGGCTGCACCGCTCGCACAGGGCTCAGAACAGTCCTGCCTGTAGCTTCATTGCATGTCCCCTAGTCTTTCTATATTCTGATAATGTAAACAATCGATCTACGTTTACCCGTTCCACTCCATTCATTAATTTATAGACCTCTATCATATCTCCCTTCAGCCGTCTCTTTTCCAGGTTAAAGAGCCCTAACTTTTTTAGCCTTTATTCATAGGGGTATCCTTCCATCCCCTTTACCATTTTGGTGGCTCTTCTCTGAACCTTTTCTAATAACGCTATATCCTTTTTAAGATACGGCGACCAGAATTGCACACAATATTCAAGGTGCGGTCGCACTATGGAACGATACAGAGGCATTATAATATCCTTTGTTTTATTTTCCATTCCTTTCCTTATGATACTTTGCATTCTATTTTCTCCCTTGGCCGCTGCTGAACACTGGGCGGGCAGGTTCTAACATGTTATCCATAATGATGCCTAAATCTTTTTCCTGGGTGGTGGTTCCTAATGTGGAACCTTGCATCGTGGAACCATAGTTTGGGTTGTTCTTCCCTAGGTGCATAACTTTGCACTTGTCCACATTAAATTTCATCTGCCATTTTGATGCCCAGTCTTCCAATTTATCAAGATCCTCTTGCAATTTTCCACAATCCTCATGGGTTTTAACAACTTTAAATAGTTTTGTGTCATCTGCAAATTTGATAACCTCACTCGTTATTCCCATTTCCAGGTCATTTATGAATATGCCAAAAAGCAGCTGACCCAGCACAGATCCCTGGGGTACATCACTAGTCACCTTTCTCCAATGGGAAAATTGGCCATTTAGCCTTACTCTCTGCTTTCTATCTTTTAACCAGTTCCTGATCCACAGTAGTACAGTGCCTCCTATCCCATGACTCTTTAGTTTTGCCAAAAGTCTCTGATGAGAGACCTTGTAAAAGGATTTCTGAAAGTCCAAATACACTATATCAACCAACTCACCTTAGTCTACCTGTTTATTCACACCTTCAAAAAAACATAACAGATTAGTAAGACAAGATCTTCCTTGTCTAAAGCCATGCTGGCTGTCTCCCATTAAGCCATGACTATCTACATGTTTAGAAATTTTGTTCTTTATGATGGTTTCTACCATTTTTCCCGGTACTGACGTCAGGCTCACCGGTCTGTAGTTTCCCGGATCACCCCTGGAACCCTTTTTAAAAATTGGCGTTACATTGGCCATCCTCCAGTCTTCTGATATTACAGATGATTTTAATGATAGTTCACAGTTTACTAATAGCAGGTCTGCAATCTCATATTTCAGTTCTTTCAACATCCTTGGATGTATATCATCCGGTCCAGGTGATTTGCTACTCTTCAGTTTATCAAATAGTTGTAATACTTCTTCCTTTTGTATCAATATTTCCTTCAATTCTTCCACACTTTTAAATACCACTTCAGTCATGGGTAACGTCCCTACATCTTCCTCAGTAATGACCGAAGCAAAGAATTCATTCCGTCTCTCCGCTATTGCCTTGTCGCCTCTTAGTGTCCCTTTAACCCCTCTATCATCTAATGGACCAACTGACTCTCTCACAGTTTTTTTGCTACGAATGTACTTGAAAAAGTCTTTATTATGCGTTTTTGCTTCCGCAGCAAACTTCTTCTCTAATTCTCTCTTTGCCTGCCTTATCAATGCTTTGCATTTAACTTGCCTGTGCTTGTGCTGTTTGCAGTTTTCGTCGTTTGGCTCTTTTTTCCATTTCCTGAAAGATGCTTTTTTTTGGCAACAGCCTCCCTGACCTCACATTTAAATCATGCTGGCAGTTTTTTGGACTTCCTTCCACTTTTCTTAAAGCGTGGAATACAGCTGGTCTGGTCTTCTAAGATAGTATTTTTCAACAACACCCAAGCTTGATGTAAGTCTTTAACCTTTGCCACTGCTCCTTTTAGTTTTTTCTGAACTGTTTTCCACATTTTATCATAGTCTCCCTTTTGAAATTTAAAAGGCAGTACTGTGGATTTCCTTACCATCCCTCCTCCACTAATTAAATCAAACGTGATCATGCTATGATCACTATTACCAAGTGTCCCCAACACCCTTATCTCTTGCACCAGATCTGGTGTTCCACTAAGGACTAGGTCTAATATGGCTTCCCCTCTGGTCGGTTCATGAACCAGCTGCTCCAAGAAGCAGTGATTTATTTCATCTAGGAACTTTATCTCCCTAGTATGTCCTGCCGTGACACTGACCCAGTCGATACCGGGGGTAATTGAAATCACCCATTATTATTACTGTGCTGTAACTTTTGTTAGCTTCCTCGATTTCTTTGAGCATTTCATCATCCATTTGTTCATTCTGGCCAGGCGGTTGATAGTACACCCCCGCTGCCATCGCCTTCCCCTTTTTACATGGAATTTCAATCCATAGAGATTCTACAGCAAATTTTGTTTCCTGCAAAGCTTTAATCCTTTCTGACTCAATGCCCTCTCTAACATAGAGCGCAACCCCTCCACCAATTTGATAAGCTCTATCATTACGATATAGTTTGTACCCAGGAATCACAGTATCCCACTGGTTGTCCTCCTTCCACCATGTCTCTGAGATTCCAATCATATCTAACCTCTCATTTAGTGCTATATATTCTAACTCTCCCATCTTATTTTTTAGACTTCTAGCATTTGCATACAAGCATTTTAGAGACTGCATTTTATTCATATTAATCTGGCTATTGGTAGGCATGGGTAATTTGGAATCTTTAAGCTCTGTCTGCTCCATACTCGAGGGCATTTGGGCTACTTTACTCTTTTTTGGAACCTCTCTGCTTTTGGTAGTATCTTTCAAGGATACATTCTTCCGAACCATGCGCTCTTGTGCGACTGTCAGCTTTCCCTTATTATCTAGTTTAAAAGCTACTCTATCTCCTTTTTAAAGGGTAATGCCAGCAGCCTGGTTCCATCCTGGTTAAGGTGAAGCCCATACCTTCGGAAGAGCCCCTCCTTTCCTCAGAATGTTCCCCAATTCCTAACAAATCCAAAACCCTCATCCTTGCACCATTGTCTCATCCACACATTGAGACTCCGGAGCTCTGCCTGCCTTTTGGGTCCTGCGCATGGAATGGGAAGCATTTCAGAGAATGCTACCCTGGAAGTTCTGGATTTCAACTTCCTACCCAAAAGCCTAAATTTAGCCCCAGAATATCCCTAACACATTTTCCTATGTCATTAGTACCGACATGTACCAAGACAGCAGACTCCTCCCCAGCACTAAGACCTTATCTAGGTGGCGCATGAGGTCCGCTACCTTTGCACCAGGCAGGCATGTTAGCTGGCGATCCTCACGTCCACCAAGCACCCAGCTATCTACATGCCTAATGATCGAATCACCAACTATAACGGCTGTCCTAACCCTTCCCTCATGGGCACATGGTCCTGGAGAATCCTCCTCGGTGTGAGAGGGTTTTACATCACCTGGAGGACAGGTCCTAGTTACAGGATCACTTCCTGCCACACCAGGGTGATGCTCTCCTGTCACGTGACCTCTCTCCTCCATGTCAACAGGGATGTTGCCAGACTGGAGGTGGGACTTCAGGACTATATCCCTGTAGGTCTCGTCTATGTACCTCTCTGTCTTTCTTATGTCTTCCAAGTCTGCTACTCTAGCCTCTAGAGAACGGACTCGTTCCCTGAGAGCAAAAAGCTCCTTGCACCTAGTGCACACGTAAGACCTCTCACCAACTGGGAGAGAATCATTCATGTGACACTCAATGCAAAAGCCCCCATTTCGCTGCTGGACTGCTGTCTGCATCTTAGTTTTAAGCTTGTGTTTAGATGTTTAAGTTATTTACTTACTAAGGGTTGCTGAGGATACTATACTAATAAAAGTGTACCTAATACGTTTAATATACCTTGTTCACCTGAAGCTTAATTAATCTCAGGTCCTTAGTGTATGACTGATTTGGATAACAAGCCGTACCTGAGAGCACCTCCTTTCCTTTAAGATGTGGAAGTACCTTTAAAGCTATGATTATCCCAGGGGTCGGTGGGTGTTGGGGAGGGAGGGAGGGAAATAAGACTTATTAAAAGAGGGCTGCTACCCAGTACCCTGTCCTGTGCTTCTAAGGTAAGCTGTGACTAACTTCCTGGGTGATTAACAGTCCTTGCTTGGATAGCAGGAGTCTTTCAAAATGGCCTGCCATCTGGCTTTAACACCTATTTAAAATGTTTCACAGGTCTCTTGCCCCCTAGGTAGAAGGCCTCTTTGTAAAGGTCTCTAGCAGACTTTATTTGTTGCTCAAAGAATACTGACCCTGTTTTGCCTTTTATGCCAAGTTATATTCTAATTTGATTTAAATTATTTATTTATCTATTTTATTGCTTTTATATACCGCGCTCTTTAAAATCAGTGTGGTTTGCAGATAACATTTTTATGCATATCAGGATGTCTGTTATGCACTTACAGTGAACGGGAGATACAACTTGGATTAAAGCTCTTTGCTGCTGCTAGGCTCTGACTTAGTATGAAATTTAAACTAGAAGCTCTCTGCTGGGTTCTAAATCTAACCAGACAGCTCTCTTCTGTGTTTTAAATTTAAACTTAAACTGCTGCTACTAGGCCCTGACTGATTTAACAAAATATACTGGGTTCACAGCTTTAATCCAAAGAATTCCCTTCAGAAAAATTCCCAGAAGTATATACTCACAATTGCAGATCTCTCTCCAGAAGTAGCAGTCCCCTTTTCTAGTCCTTCAAGACTCTTCCCCTTTTTAATCCAGCATCTTCCTATCCTATCTCAGTTACCCTCCCCCCTCTTCAATCCAGCATCTCCTCTTTCTTCCCCCCCTCCTGGTCCAGCATCCCTCATCCCTTCCATGCCATAGTCCAGCAGCTCTCCATTCCCCTCTCTTTGCCTACCCACCCCAACAGTGCTGCATCTCTCCTGTCCAACACCACAGCAGGAGCAGCTATGTAAGCCCCGGCACTGCAACTAACTTTTTCAGAACAGCTCACAGCAGCATGAGTCACTTACAATTAGATCTTCAATGCATGGGGATGCAGAAGAAATGAATCAAAAGTGCAACTTAATGCAGTGAACTGAAGGAGCACTATTCTGAAAGGGTTAGTGGCTGCTCCTTCCACCACATCTCCTCTAAAGCTGTGCCTTTTGTTGGTGTTATGCCACCACCTCTGTACCCAAAAGAAAACTACTTTCTCAGAGTGAGGGCCAGCTCAACCATTAAGTAAACTAGGGGTTGCCTAGAGCAACAGCTTCAGAAGGGCAGCAAAGGGCAGGGCATTCAAAGCTAACCAATAGATTCTGACAGCCAGAGGGACGTAAGGCTTAAGGTTTACCCAGGGCACCCACATCTTGAAGCAACTCTGGGATTGGCCTTGCTCAGAGCTGTTCTGCATGGCTTGTGCTGATATAAACAAATGTGATATGTTATTTTTACAATGTAATATAATTCTTGTATTCCACTCATTTACCACTCTAATATAATTCTGTATATAATGACTTTCTGACTCTGCTCTCCTTTGCTGTAAGTCTGCATCCTGGGAGGAGAGACTACGTGGCTAGTAACACATAGTGTGACACAGGTGCGGAAGTACAAAGAAGTGGAGTGAGACAGTATTAGCCAATGCGTTATAGACATGATGGAAGAGGAAGAGGACATAGTGTAGTATGTAATGACTTTCTGACTTCCTTTGCTGTATGTCTGCATCGTGGGAAGAGAGACTATGTGGCTAGTAACACGTAGCCTGACACAGGTGCGGAAGTATTAACCAATGAGTTATAGACATGCTGGATGGGGGAGAGGACTATAAAAGAACCATGAAACAGGACAATTGTGCCTGCTCAGTCAAGCATTCACCCTTCTTGCAAGAATATGTGATTAAAGTAACTCTTTGCTTCACTGAGGAGTCTGTTATTGTGTAAAAAGGTTATGTTTATTACAGTGCCATCTCTCCAGCCTCCTCTTTCCTGTAACACATCGCTTGATTATCACTGTTTCAAAGTAATATTAGGCCTCACATTGAGCTTCCTCAGCAGTTTCCTTATCCCATGGTTACTGCCTTTGGAGAAATTGCCCGACTGAGGTAAAATCTTGGTAATGCCAAACTGTTTTCATATTATAGTGATGGACCCAAGAGTGTCCTAACAAATATTCAGATTGAAATTGTTTTATAGCCTTCCCCTGAACTATACCTTTGAATAACTTTATCCCAGAATTCTTTCAGTGGCTATGTTTAATGTGTCTATGCAGTGCTGCGTACGTCTTGTAATGCTATACAAATGCTCAGTAGTAGTAGTAGAGCTTTACTTCAAATAGAAACAGATTTATTCTTTATCCAGAGTATTTGAATCACTGTAAATAATGTGATTGGACACAAATGGGCTCTATTTAACTTATTAGAAGCCTTGTTAAAGCAACTTTTGGAAATCAAACTAAAGGGTGTGAAGGAAATGGAAATGGATTAAGCTCACACCTTTTCTTAGGAGTTCAAGGTGAGTTACATTCAGGTACAGTAGGTATTTTCTCTGTCCCCAGAAGGCTTACAATCTAAGTTTGTGCTGAGGCAATGGGGAGTTAAGTGACTTGCTCAAGATCACAAGGAGTAGCGGTGGGATTTAAACACTGGCTTCCCTGGTTCTAGCCTGCTGCTAACCACAGAGTTGCCAAGTTACCTGGTTCCAGGAGTGAGATTTTTTTGCCAGTTCTGGTTTTAAATTTGCATTGCAGTGCAGTATGGTATTTATAGTTCCTGATTTTGCACACTGGAATCAATGCTGCAGGTCCCATAATGCATCAAGATGAGATTGCCAGGATTCTTAAATCTCACTCCTGGAACTGGCTAACTTGGCAACTCTGTAACCACGCCTTTTGGTCCACCTGTGGTTGAAGATGAGAGCCTTAAGCAATGCCCTCACAGCCATCAAGGGTAAGAATGTCAGATTTTGCTTGGCAAATGGTATAGAACAATGAGCAGGGAGGCACATGGTGCATTTCTGGGGCTAGGTTCACCTCCAGCTTAATAAGATGGGTCCAGAGGCCTCTCTCAGCCTTCTTGGCAGATAACTTTGTGGGACGGGAAGACATACAGATCATCTGGGCAGACATTCCCTGGATCAGGAGAAGGGAGCCTTTTACCTTCTTTGAAACAGAGGGAGCTGCTGGTAATGGATGTAGTGGTGCTCACCAGAATGCCAAAGTTCAATGCTTCTACAGTATAACCAACGCAAGGCAGGGCTAGCCTATGCTCCTCATTCAGTGACACCATAACTGCCAAAAATAAGTATCCCCCAGAGTAAAAATCCCCCTTCCTAACCTGGAATTTTCAACCTGAACTTTCCTCCTTCAAAGCTCCATGTCAGTCTTAGCAGCTAGACCAACAGACTGCCCCTAAGCCTCTGCTAACTCTTCATGGAGCGTGCCTGAACTTCTACACTAAGGAGCTCTGATTAGATTGTCTACAGTGCCCCAGCCCCTAGAAAGCAAGGGCACTTTAGCCAGACACCCCCTAATAGGCAGCATAAACCATGGCCCCACAAGCAGCCATGCTGCTTCCGATGCATCATGCTACAGAACTAGCTGCAACCCTGGGGACCAGAAATCACAAACATGATGCAGGAGCCACTGAAGTCTAACTCTGAAGCTCACCAAAACATCAGACCAAAAGCTTCTGGAGAACCAGTTGACCCCTCCTTCAGCTCTCTCTGGAATTAGCATGGAGAAACCAAGAAAACAGTGCAGATAGTGCTACTAGAACTAAAGAAGCAGCTTTCTGCGTTGCCTGAGTTTTACAGGTCCCTGCAAGAACATGGGCACCACAGACAGACCTCTGCAATCACAGCATCTTTCAGAGGAGAGGAATTCATGCTCAAATGCCATGGTAGCTCGTTGGTACCCTGCTTGCATCAGCACTGAAGCCACCGCCATGGAAGGAGCAGCATGTGTGGCTCCTCAGTCCTTCAACTCTGGTCTCTCTCCAGTCACCAATTCTGCCACAGGAGAAAACCACCAGACTGCTGAACACCTGGCACAATCAAAAAGGAGTAAAAATCCCCAGACTATTCTGAGGCCTCTGCAACCCTGCTAAGTTTCTCACTGAAAAATTTCAGGGGCTGAGCTAGTTTAAGAGCCCCAGGGGCAGCAAATGGGGGAAAACAATTGGAGCCTCCAGAGCCAGAGGTAACAAAATGGCCACCTCCCAAGCTTTTAACAGGCAACCGTCTCTGAAGTGAATCTGTATGGAGCAACGATTCCTCTGACAGGGCCCCCTGTGAAAACTCTTGCCTCAGGTCAGAAGGCACCTTTAATCCTTGGCTCAAATCAGCTTCACATGCCCTATCCTGTTAGTATTTCCCTGAAGCAGCAAGCACTGCTCTGAATGTATCCCACTGCAGAACACCCAAGGCCAAAAATAAAAATGCTGTTCCCAGCACAAAAACACAATGCACCTGACATTTAGCAGTGGCGGCTAGCCAATCTAACATGGGTTGCCGCCACTGCTGAACTTTAAACCCAGATACTCGATGCTAGGATCATATCCGGTCCCAGCACTGAATATCTGGATTTCCCAGATTGGCAAGTTAACTGGGCAGTGGCAATATTCAGCCGCTGGCCGGTTGGCTTCCACGGTGAAAGTAAGGCCAGCCTTTGCTGTGTCTTACTTTCACCACGTAGACCTAACTGGGCAGCGGCTCAATATCAACGCTGCATGGTTATGGCTGGGTAGCGCCCCTGGAATGCCTCACTGCTAACCGCTTAGCATCAGGGCGTGCAGCTGCAGCACCACGTGTTAGTGCCACCGAATCTCTTGGATAAAGGGAGTAACATGGTTAACAGACTGCTGTGTTACTCCCTGTGAATATCGGGCCCAATGTAATAGCGGTCAGAGAATGGCATATTCACAGGAAGCTCCCCATTTTGGCATTGCTTATTACCAGCTCCAAAAGCACTGCTGGGGAGGTCTCTGAGAAACTGTGCTAGGTTACAGAGAGAGAGAGACAGAGTAATGTGCAGGTTAAACAAGTGCTCCTTCACACTGCCTCCAACAGCCTCCCAGAACACAGTCCAGGTCATCACAACCAGGGACGTTGACATTTTTTGGCACATAATTTCCAGGGCTGTACTATAAGTTATCAAGACTAGAGAAATAGCAGTTTACTCTCCTGTTTACATGGTCTTACCCAAGCCCTGTAACTTCTTATCCTGTTTTCTCTCTTGCAAAACATCAAAACAGCCCCTAGCCCCAATACTACCTGTTGTCCTCGGTGCAGGGATTGTGGCCTTTTCTGTGGCACAAGCTATAGTTTTCTCATCTCTGCTCCAGTAGCAAAAATGTTTAATAACTTAGATGTGACCAGGGAACTATGATTCTCAAAACTTCCTCTTTTCCAAGGGGATTTTTCTTTCTAGTCATTCGAGACTTAACCTACTACTACTACTGATCATATAGCACTACAAGGTGTACACAATGCTGTACAGAGACATGTAAGAGACAGTTCCTGCTTATAAGAGCTTACAATCTCGTCAAGACAGAAAACACAACTGGAGACTAGGATATATCTAGGGGAATGGTAAGGAAATACATAGGAGGTAAACAGGAGACTAGGGGATCAGGATCCAAACGCAGTCTCAAAGAAGTGAATTTTTAGCCTGGATTTGAACAGGAACAGTCCAACCAACAAAGCTCTACACGCTCGCAGATGTAAAACACACAAGTCCAAAGCAAGGTGTCAAGTCCAAAATGTTTTATTGTAGAACACAAGGAATATCTAAACTGATATAGCCTTCGTCAGGGGTTAAAACTATAAATAATAGATATATAACAAATTAAAATCAAACATAATACATAAAAAAACAATTTAAAAGAATAAATATATTAAACATTGCCAAAACAAAGGCAGAGAACATTTTTATCAGTAAAATGAGTTATATGGCCTGAGGAGTATTTTTACAGTGAACAATAATTAATTCAATAAATAAATAGAACGTACATAAGGAGAGAATAAAACCATATATAAATAAAAAAACATTAAAAACATGCTCTGTAAAAACATAATACTTAAGGAATGGGATAACCAAAAATACAATATATAGTGAAATTGTGCATGAATAGGTAATTCAATTGAATATGCATAATATATCTTAAAATCTCACTTCAGACCTTTTAACTAATTTTCATACAGGTGAAATTAATTCACATTTTATACACAGGGAACAAGAGAAAGGAGGCATAAACCCAGACTTACATGTCAGAGGTATAGGAAAGTCATGGAATGTAAAGTCCACAGTGCAAAGGGCTTGATATCACTGTTGTGCTCAGATAGCTTGTTCAAGCTATTTACCATTTATATCATTTTGAACTTTTAAGGTTTTCATTGTTATGTTAAAAGCCTGCCTCACAGGGTGTGGATAATTCAATCAACCTCTGCTGTCTGAGCAAGCGGTCTGATACAGTAACTGACATCACAATGTCAAGAGACCCTACAAAGCTAAGTTTTCTAATTGTATTATTTAGCAGTTTTTTTATATTAATTTTCCTTGCCTATTACCTGTTTATTCTCTTATAATACTACTTAGGCACTGTGGTGTGTTTGTCTTCCTCCCTTGGAGCAGCAAGCCTAACAGACAAAAAAACAAAAAAAATTGTTGCTCTTCCTATCTTTCTGTCTCTCTGTTCACAGCCACTTTGATCTACAGTCTAGTGGCAAACAACCTAACTTTTAGTTATAAGTTTAGGAAAATGTATCTTGTTTACATTCCTTGCATAGCCTTTTTAAATCAGAAATCTGAGTGTGCCCTCAGTTCATATAATTATGGTCTACTGGCCAGGACACTTAAATTCCCACCCACCCCGGGATTGCACTGCCTATATAGTCATCATATAGATTAACATCTGTCCTCCAATTAGGTGTAACACCCACCTTTTTCCCATTGTCCTAGAACTGCTTTATAACCATCTTAATCAGCATGTCATGTATTCAATGCAATAGCTGTTGTGCTTTCATTCTAAGAAGAATCATTTGGAGTCTAAGAGCTTGCCCTATATGTCTCAAGTTATCTACTATGCATAAAGAATTCATTCTATTAAGGGAAGAATTAGCTGCAGTTAAACACACCTCCTCTAGGGTACAAACTGAAAGAAATCCACCACTGCTCCTACAAAGAATCAAACAGCCCAGGAACAAATGGATCACAGTGGGCTTGGGTAGGTTGTGACCTGTAGCATAGAGATACACTCTTCATTAAGAGATATCACTGCATAATGCCTTCTCGGCCTTGGAAAATGAGTGCTCAATTAGTGGAAACTGAAGTGCCCTTCAATGAGAAGGTTAATGCTCAATCTACTGATAATGCAACAAACATGAAGAAAAAATCACAAAGCAGGAAACTACTATTACTTGGAGATTCCATCATCAGAAGCATCAACTTGGGAACACAGTCGAAAGGAGAGATGGTCAAATGCCTCCCGGGCTCTTCAGCCAGCAGGAATATGAACCAAATTGTTGGCAGAGTTAGTGCAGAAAGTGATGTCATCATCCATGTGGGTACAAATTACCTGGATAGAAATAGTACCTTTACAGTTCAAAGAGACTTCCAGATTCTGGGAGAGAAACTCAAACTCATTGTTAACCTATAGCATTCTCAGAAATTCTACCTGTTCTTGGTAAGGGGGTAGAAAGGCTGCATTGCATAATCACCTTTAATATATGGCTCCAAACCTGGTATAAACAAGGATTTAGATACATAGGCGACTGGGGAAATAGATGGAAAACAAGAGGCTATACTGTGTTGATGGATTACATCTCTCTGTCACAGGGAAAAGGATCCTAAATGAAAAATTCAGGCAATTCCCGCTAGGGCTCCCCACCGCGAATACTCAAAATAATAAACTCCTTTCAAATTGTCTCTTCAGGAGCCAGAGGAAAGTACGTCCTTTTCAGCTGCTGAGGACTGAAGACTGAGGTTTGTTTGCTAGGTGGAGCCAGATAGCTTGTATGCAAAACGTCAAGATTCAGTCCTCAGCTGCTTGAAGGGATTGACAACCCTACTATCCCTGCTATCCCTGGACTGGCCCGGAGAGACGAAGAGGAATCAGGCAATTATGGATAGGCATTTAAACTAGGAAAAGGGGATGATGGATGGAAAAGAACACGTTCAGGATGTCACTCCCAGCAAAAACATATCATTGGAAAGAGCCACACTATTAATCCACACATCAATGGCAAGTGGGAAGAGGCATATAAAACAAAATCCATGCAAAATACAGGCAAGCCAAATGCTGGAAAGCAATGAGCACAAATGCCCGAAGTCTAGCCAAAGCTCCTGACCTTGAAGCCCTAATGGTGGAAAAAGACTTGGACATTGTGGCCATTAGAAAAACGTGGTTTAACGAGTTGCATGAATGAGATTAGCTGGCTATAATTTATTTAAAAGAGATATAGAAAGTAGAAAATGAGGAGGAGTAGCCCTATATGTCAAAAGCAATATTAAAGCTGCTGAAATGCAGGGGATGTGGGGAAAAAGAATAAGCGCTGTGAATTGTGTTGGAAAGAGGAGATGGTACTATCATCCATAGTGGTGTAGTCTACAGGTCTTCAATTCAAATCAAAGAAATGGATAGCGAATTGATTACTGATATTGCAAAGATAGCCATGAAGGGGAAGTGATCATATTGGGTGACTTTAATGTACCCAATGTGGATTAGAGTATTCCTTCTGCAAATCTGGAAAGAAGTAAAAAAATTGTGGATGCCTTCCAAGATGCATTACTTAGACAAATGGTGACGAAACCGACCAGGGAAAGCTCGATGCTGGATTTAGTAGTCACCAATGGAGATAACATGTTGAATGTCCAGATGTGTGCCTATGTGAGCAGCAGCGACCATCACACAGTGTGGTCTGAGATAAAAGCCAAAGCAGAATCCAATCACAGCAAGCTCAAAGTCTTAGACTTCAAAAACGCTGACTTCAGTAAAATGGCCAAGGGCCTGAAGAAGGAATTGGCAGGGTGGGAGGAAGTAAGACAAGTGTAATTGCAGTGAGCTAAACTAAAAGAGGCAATAAAAGGGGGCAACGATACATATGTAAGGAAAGTAAATAAAAACAAGAGGAAAAGGAAACCTATATGGTTCTCCAAAGAAGTGGCTGCACAAATAAAGGCAAAAAAACCAGCTTTCACAAAATTCAGAAGTTTGCAAACAATGGAAAACAGAAAAGAATACAAGATAAAGCTAAAAGAGACAAAAAGAGAAATAAGGATAGCAAAAGCAAAGGCAGAAGATGGCTAAATATCTGAAGAGTGGTGACAAAACTTTTTTCAGGTATATTCAGGAGAAGAGGAAGAGGAAGATGAGAGGTGGAATTGCAAGACTCAAAAGTGCCGAGAACGGATTTGTGGAAAGTGACATTGAAAAAGCGAAAATGCTAAACAAATACTTCAGTTTTTACTAAAGAAAATCTGGAGAAGGACAACCTGTGATTGATAAATATACAAATGGGAATGGAGTAGATATGACACCATTCACAGAAGATGATGTGTTTGAACAGCTTGCAAAATTGAAAGTGGACAAGGCCTTGGGAGCTGATGGGATGCAACCAAGGATACTATAAAGAACTCAGAAGTTCTTGCAGAGCTTTTAATAGATCCTTGGAGACAGAAGTTCCACAGGACTGGAGAAGGGCTGATGTGATATCTCTTCACAAAAGAGGAATAGGGAAGAAGTGACAAACTACATGCCAGTAAGCCTTATCTCAGTGGTGGGAAAAGTAATGGAGGTGCTCCTGAAAGAGAGAATAGTGGACTTTCTCGAAACCAATAGGTTGCCTGATCTGAGGCAACATGGTTTTACCAAAGGACTATCATGCCAAACAAATCTGATTGAGTTATTTGACTGGGTGACCAGAGAACTAGATCAAGGGCATGCTATGGATGTGATCTACCTAGATTTCAGCAAAGCCTTTGATACTGTTCCTCATAGGAGGCTTATCAATAAACTCAACAGTTTGGGGATGGGCCCCAAGGTGGTGAACTGAATCAGAAATTGGTTGACTAACAGATGACAGAAGGTGATGTTAAACGAAACTCACTTGGATGAAAGGAAGGTCATTAGCGGCGTGCCCCAGAGATCGGTCCTGGGACTGGTACTGTTCAATGTATTTGTGAGTGATATTGCTGAAGAACTGAATGGAAAAGTCTGTCTTTTTGCAGATGACATCAAAATCTGCAACAGAGTGGATTCCCCTGAGGGAGTGGATAACATGAGGAATGATCTACAAAAGCTTGAAGAATGGCCTAATGTTTTGCAGTTACGATTTAATGTGAAGAGGTGCAGTGTCATGCACTTTGGATGCAGAAATCCAAGGAAGTGAGAGGTTGGTGCTCATGGGCCAGAAGAAGGATCTTGGAGTGATTGTTCCTCAGGATCTCAAGGTGGCAAAAGAGTGTGACAAGACAATGGCCAAAGCCAGAAGGATGCTCAGTTGCATATAGAAAGGAGGAGATACTAATGCCACTGTACAAGTCACTGGAAAATTGTGTTCAGTTTTGGAGACCATATCTCACAAAAGATATAAAACAACTGGACACTATTCAGAGGAAGGCAACCAAAATGATTTGGAGCCTGCGCCAGAAGATGTATGAGAAGAGACTTGAAGACTAAATATGTATATGCATATTGGAGTGGAGGAGTGGCCTAGTGGTTGGGGGAAGGTACCTCAGGCCAGAAGGTTGGGGGTTCAAATCCCACTAGAGAACAACAACATTGGGCCAGAAGGACTGGGGTTTCTAGTCCCACAGGTGCTCCTTGTGGTCTTGGGCAAGCCACTTAACCCTCCATTACCTATGTTCCCTGTAAAATAGTTATCTCCAAGCTATAATGCCCTGTTCAATGTAATTTCAGTTTGTTCAATGTAAACCACCTTGATATCATGAAAGGCAGTATATAAGAAATGTAAAATAAATAAATATGCTAGAGGAGAGGGGAGACAATGTTGTTGTTGTTGTTAAGTGCTGTCGAGTCACAGTCAACTCATGGCGACCCTCTGGATAGCTGTCCTAAATTGTGTTTGGTCTTCAGTCAGGCAGCTCATTGTTGACAGACTGGTACCTGTAGCTGCTGTTATTGTATCAATCCATCTCATTGCTGGCCTTCCTATTTTGCATTGACCTTCTTGACAAGCATAATGACTTTCTCTAATGATCTCTCTCTTCACATGATGTGTCCAAAGTATGAAAGTCAAAGTCTTGTCATCTGAGCTTCTAAAGAAAGCTTAGATTTGATCTCCTCTAGTACCGACTGGTTTGTTCTTTGGGCAGTCCATGGTATACACAGTAATCGCCGCCAGCACCCTAATTCAAAGGCATCAATTTTCTTCCTGTCTATCTTTTTCACTGTCCAGCTTTCACATCCATATGATGTTATTGAAAATACCATGGCTTGAACAAGTTGAATCTTTGTATGGAGAGAGACATCTCTGCTCTTGAGAATCTTGTCTAGGTCTTTCATAGCCATTCTGCCAAGAGCAATGCGTCGTCTGATTTCTTGACTGCTTGTTGCTTCTTTATTGATAGTTGATCCAAGTAGGTTAACGTTGTTCACAATTTCAATTTCTTCTCCTTCAACGATGAACCTGTTGATTATGCCAGTTGTCATGATCTTTGTCTTCTTTACATTAAGGTGCAGGCCCATTTTGAGACTATGTTCTTTGATCGTGAGAAGCAAATGTTTCAGATCATCTTCACTTTCAGCCAGTAATGTGGTATCATCAGCAAAGCGAAGGTTGTTGATGAATCTTCCACCAATCTTCACACCTCTGTTGTCTTCATACAATCCTGCTTCTCTGCTGATTTGTTCTGCATATAAATTAAACAGATAGTGGGAAAGTATGCAGCCTTGTCTTACACCTTTGCTTATTTTAAACCATTCTGTTTCTCCTTGTTCCGTTCAAACTGTTGCTTCTTGATCAATGTACAGATTGTACAAGAGAACGATCAGATGTTCTGGTATACCCATGCTTCTTAATGTGGCCCAGAGTTTCTCATGGTTTACACAGTCAAAAGCCTTGCTATAGTCGATAAAGCACAAATAGATATCCTTTTGGTATTCTTTAGTCTTTTCAAGGATCCATCTCACATCCGCAATGATGGCTCTCGTTGCTCGCCCTTTCCTGAACCCTGCTTGCACTTCAGGTAGTTCTTGTTCCAGGTATGGTTGTAGTCTCTTTTAAATAATCTTCAGTAGAATCTTGCTGGCATGTGGGATCAGAGCGATTGTGCGATAATTTCCACAGTCAGTTGGTGGGCATTAATGAACAAACAAACCTTTTTCAAAGAAAGGGAAGTTGTAAAACTTGAAGCTGCAAGGGGGTAAACTGAAAGGCAACATCAGGAAATAATTTTTCACTGAAAGGGTGGTGGATGCTTGGAATGCCCTAATGATGGAAGTGGTGGGGGCAAATACAGTGACGGAATTCAAAATGGCATGGACAGACACAGTGGATCCCTTTATGGCAACAGGATAAAATCAAAATAGCTTTCTCTTATATCTCAACAATAGGGGTGACCTGCACGGAGCAGTGGGTACACCCCTAAACAAAGGCATGGGGAAGGATGACCTGCACAGAGCAGCAGGTGCACTTACAACTGCCATCTTGCTGGGCAGACTAGATGGACCATACTACTCTTTACCTGCCATCAAATACTATGTTACTATATAGCTAGTATCTAGATAAAGGGGTATGTTTACTAAACTGCGATAAACGTGAATAACGCGCGTTGTACAACGTTAACAATCGTTAGCGCGCTGTAGCGCATTAACGATCGTAAACGTGCTATAGCGCGCGCTATCACGCGCTAACGATCGTAATGCTCTGCGGCGCGGTAAAACAACACAGAAGGTGGAGAGAGGGCGGAGAGAAGGGGTCAATGGGCAGGGAGAGGCTCCCATTACACTAACGCGCTGAATTTCAGAGCTGAATTCCAACGCGAATGAAAACCTACCGGTAAAAGCACTTTAAAGGGAAGAGAAACCATTTAAGTGTCAGCAATGTACAGCCTAGGCAGGGAAACCAAAAAAAGGTGATAAGTGTGATACATGTGCACAGAACATAAGGGCACAGAAACACTGAAAATGACCCCAACAAACTGGAAAAAAACAACCACCAAGCTGGCCAATAGTGGTATCAATGAGAAATAGCAACCCCCCCCCGAGTAAGCTCCATTGAACAGATATAAATCGCGGAAGGGTCCATACTCCGTCCCCATACAAGGTGCATGGGCCCACAGTGAAATAGCACTGCTCAGGGATGTCCCCACCATCGGACAGGGTTCTATGGCAGGCACATGTCCCGCAACATCAGGGCGGGCATGTCGGAACGGGTAACCGGGCAGATGCTGGAAAAGGGGATACAGAGGGCTGCAGGCGGCACATGCTGTGGTGCAGCTGGACCACAGTGGGGACTAGGGTGATGCCTAGCTGGCCCATAGGAATGCTGAAACAGTAGAGCAGCCAGACAGCAACTGCTGAGGGCCCAACATTGGCAAGAGTGTGCTTCCCACAGTGTCACAGGGAATAGTACCCAGCAGGTACCCCCAATGGCACGGAACATTGGCAGGCGGTGCTGGGGGAAAGCGTGGACAGCTATGCAGGCACCCCTACCCCAGAACACGCACCATAGGCAGCCACCTACCTGCACACTGGATGGCTTGAGACCGCACACCACCAGCACCACCTGCGGAAGGGCATGTCAGCATGGTGGCTGAGGAATACTGGTGGTGGAGGGGGCAGTGGCAGCTGCCCAGAGCAGACCGTGGCCTATCCCTGTGTAGGTGGGTGGCATGCACTGCAACAGACAGGCCCTGTCTGACCAACAGTCATGGTATCACCAGGGAATGCACCATCTCTGTGAGAACATGGTGGTGCAGTGCACAGAACCAGTGTATTCAGAAGTAGAGGGAAACAGGTTCAAGTCCCAGCTGTGATTTCCGCCAACCCAGTCCTCATATTTTACCCACTACCATAACGTGCTAATACAGACAGAACTGTTCTTGCAAATGACGTAAACATGCCCAGAACACCCACATTTTACCCTACAGAGCAGAGACACCATAAACATGCACAGTACCTAGAGCAGAGCCTCCCAAATGCAGTCCTGGAGGGCCAAACACCATCCCGGTTCCATGCTGCCTCTGATAAAGATGTCTGTGCTGCATTTCTATGCGCCACCCCCATGGTATGCAGATGTATCTCATGCATATTCATGAGGGACAGCATGAAAACCCGAACAGTGTTTTGCACCGCAGGACTGGAGTTGGGAACCTCTGCCGTAAAGCAACAGCCAACAGGGGCAGACACACCCGCACTCACAGGCCCCATTATCCAAAGCCTCCTGGAGAGGCAGGACTTTGGGCTCTGCGTGCATCTCCCAATACTAGCACTTGCATACCTTAGTAATGCCACCCTAAACCTGGAAATATGGTACACAGCTATGAAAAGGTTGCTATGAGTACTGGCAGATAGCAATTCCTAGGTTAAGTACAATTTTCGGAGTGAGCTGCATCATAGCAACCGTTCTGATGTCTGTGGAGCGTGCTACTGGTCTTGTGTCTGACAGTGTTTACCAACCTGGGGAGTGACGCCTACAGTATTGCGTACCATAGCCATGCCTGCACTGTGCCCAGGACTGGTGTGGTGGCCTGGGCTGCCCAACACCTCTATAGTTGCACAATGCTGGCATAGGTGAGGGGAGTGTGTGTCTGTCTATCCAGTGTGTGGTGGCTGCCAACACCCTCCACAGCCCACACTGCTAGCACTGTTGCCAGTATTGGCCTGCCAATGTGCATAATGAGGAGCAAGGTACTGTGGGAATAGCCTGGATAGGGTGGCCTGGCCTGTCCGCATCTGCACAGGGCATAGGGCAATGGCCGGACATTGTAGTGCCCGGTACCACCTGCACAGACAGGGTGGCCATAGCATGTCCTGCTGGGGGGTCACTCTCACCCTGACTGAGCAGTGACCATGGCATGGCTAGGTTCCACCATAGTGCTATATAGTATTTCTCTTATGTGATATTTATGGGTTTCCTCTTGGGGCCCAATCACTGACTTATCTGCTTGGTGTGTATGCTGATATCCCCGTTCTGGGTACATGCATCTCCTCCAGGACCATGCACTATGGACTAGCTGGCGGACTGTCTGCAGCTAGTATGTGTCTTGCTGGAACACCGTGCAGGGTGCAGCGGCTGGAGGCTTGCTGCTGGAGAATGTCAGATAATGGTGGGGGGCAGCTGAGCATTTCCAGACCTGCCGTCTGTCTGCTATTGCGTTATGGATGTGTACTGCTCTGCATTGCCTGCCCTGTAGGGTGTTTGATCCCTAGTAGGACTGGGGTGATGGTCCCCTCTACTGTCACCATTGCAGGGGGTTGAACATGGCTCTGTGGGCGGGAGATCCTGTCCCCCACCCTGAGCCCTAGAGGGTGCGTTGGGTGGTGGTATGTAATCTCCCTGGTAACCACAGCAGAATGTGGGTGTGGTGCCGTGCAGTCCTCCTGTAGCCAGCCATGTGTTTATTAGCAGCTCTAGCCCACTGGTTACTTCATTGCCCATGGAGCCAGAGGTCATAGGTCCACAACCCACAGTAGGGTTCATTGATAGGGCTGTCTTAGGCATTGTCTATTTTTACTGTATAGTAGTGCTGCCAGCACAACCACCCTCAGGGTACCGTCACCTTAGGGTAGCTCAAAAGGCGCCCTATAGGGCGCGCCTTACGCGGCGCCCTATATTATATGTATTATATGCCATTTGATAGGAATATTTAGGCGCTCCCTATAGGGCGCACCTTACACTTCACCCTATAGGGATCGCCTAAATATTCCTATCAACTGGTATATAATACATGACCATGTCAGAGAGAACGTCACTATTGGAACATATTTCATAGGACAGGTACAATTTTCCTGACATATGCAAACTGTAACCCACCTGCAGACTGTGGATTAAAATATTATAGTCGGCTTTCAAAGGGTTACACAGGACGCCTCAGCCAGCCTTATTCATTAGACACACTGGGGAGTCGAACCCATGACCCTTGTACCATCACTCTGTGTAGTAACCATTGTACTACAGCTCTGTTTCTGTATTTGGGTGTCTGCGCGCTGTCTTACGCTTGCGCGCAGTAGCGTGCACGCTGTAACGATCGTTGCTGCGCCGCACATAACGCACACAACTGCGCGTTATCGGTTACGATGTACTGCCCATGTCCTTTTTTGGCTTTCCTTCCACTAACGCGGCTCCTAACGTGAATTGCACTAACGCAGTTTAGTAAACATACCCCAAAGAGTCTAAAGGGACACTTGATTCTAAAATGTAGTGAGTTATTGCGATTTTCCTGTGCCTCTGACATGCAAGTCTAGGTTTATGCCTCCTTTCTCTTGTTCCCTGTGTATAATATGTGAATTTATTTCATTTGTTATGAAAATTAATTAAAAGGTCTAAAGTGAAATTTTAAGTTCCTATTCATGCACAATTTCACTATATATTATTTTTTTGGTTATCACATTCCTTAAGCATTATATTTACACACACAATGTTTTTCATTATATATGGTTTTATCCTTTCCCTATGTACGTTCAATTTATTTATTCAGAGAGTCATTTTGACCTGCATTTAGCAGGGATATATGTCCGGAGCGGACATATATGCCCCACTAAACGTCTGAGCCCTATTCCAGTAAATGAGCTCCCCGTATGTACTGCAGAGATGTGTGGGGAGCTTTGTATCCGGGTGGGAGGGAGCGGACCATGGGAGGAGCAATGCCCTGCGCAGATATAGAGGGTCTATTCTGGTAACACCCTGTACATCAGGCTCTGGGCAGATAGATGGGGAACGTTCCACGACAGAGGTGGAATATGTCCCCTAGACGTGGGAGGACAGCATGGCGGAGCAGGCACCGACATGAGTGGGGCAGGGGGTCCCTGCAGCTCAACCCCAGCCATGACAGGCTCGATTGGGGGTCAGGCTATGGGCAAAGGGGCACCCAGGTGATGTGTGGCCAATCGGGGCTCCAGCATGGATCCACAATGCCATGGCATCAGGACGCCACAGCACAGTGGTTCCATGCAGGAACCAGGCTGAGCTAGCCAGGCATGGCTCTGGATATCCGGGGTGCCTGATCTGGGGCACATCCTGGAGGTCCAGGCCCTATGCTGCAAGTCTGCTCCTGCAGGACAGTCTAGCACCTGCGGGAGCAGAATCTGGTGTATCTCTTGGCCATACAGATTTCTGGACATCCAGATATGCACCTACAGAATTGGCCTCCACTTCAATTAATTTATTGTTCACTGTAAAAATACTCCTCATGCCACAGGACTCATTTTTCTGATAAAGATGTTCTCTACCTTACTTGTAGTGATGTTTAAAATTTATTCTTTTAAATGGATTTTAATGTATTATGTTTGATTTTAATTTGTTATATATGTTTTATTTATAGTTTTAACTCCTGAAGAAGGCTTTGCTGAAACACAGCCATGTCGGGTTATGTATTCCTTGTGTTCTACAATAAAAGGTTTTGGACTTGATACCTCCCATTGGACTTGTGTGGTTTTGAACAGGTGCCTGGCATACCAACACTTTCTTCTAGGCATAAGGAGCAAGGTAAATACCATCAGGAAAATAATCAGCTTGTATATTTTTCTAATTCTAATATTATAAGGAATGCTACTTCATCCCCATTTTCAGGCCCTTACCTTCAAAGCTTAGCTATTGAAAGCAAAGTAATGTGCTCCTATGTTCTCTCTAATCCAGCATCTCAAGTACTTCTGTTTTTTTAGGAAGGAATCCATTAGATGACTGTAAATAGAGGTTTGCTGTCTAAGATACAGCCAAAGCCCAACTTTTGTTACTCTGACCTAGACATTACAGGAGGTTGTATTATTTATTTAGCTGCATTTATATCCCGCTTTTCACCGGGTCAAAGCGGTTGGGGGATACATTTAACACGAGAGGATATGAGACACATACACTAATACTTACAGGGAACATGGGCAATGGAGGGTTAAGTGGCTTGCCCAAGACCACAAGGAGCACCTGTGGGACTAGAAACCCCAGTCCTTCCGGCCCAAGGTTGCTGTCCTCTAGTGGGATTTGAACCACCAACCTTCTGGCCTGTGGTACCTTGCCCCAACCACTAGGCCACTCCTCCCTCCTCCCTTAAATGCAATTTCCACATGAAAAAAATCTAGCAGTTACATGTGGAAATGGCATCCACGTGGAAAGGGCAATTTCAGGAAGGGCTACATTTTTATGTGGATATCCATAATATGTAGAAATTGTAAGGGGGTATAATCTGGGTGGGTCAAAAATCTACACGTGAATTTGCATTTCATATAGGGAATGCACATATATGACAAAAATTGTCAATGCTGAGATTTACAGTTGTTCCATGGAATACATTGGTTTTTAAAAAGTGATTACTTTGGCCAGCCTTTGTTTATTTCCTCCTCCGAATTGAAATTAAGACATCGGTCTCTGTAGTTAATTGGCAGAATTTATACCTATAAAAGCACAAATGACATCCAAGTGCAATCTAGGATATCCAAGCCAGAATGTTTGAAAAAAAGCAGACATGTCCAAGTTCAGGTACAATTTCACAAAGGTGGTTGTACCCGATATGGACATCTAGACTATTCCTCAACATCCAGAGTCTGGAATACTATTCCGGGGATGTCTAATTGTTATAGTAGGCTAGGACTAGAAAAGCCAGGGTTCAAATCCCATTGCACAATCACAGTGATAGCAGCAGAGTCCTAGGGATGGTGGAGTACCATCTTTCTATACCCTTTGGATATTTTATGGCCAAAATGAGCACTTTGGGGATTGCAGACATCCGTGATGTTTCTGACATCAAGCAGGGACTCTGTCCATACCCCCGCCTACTTGGATGTCCCCACATCAGAGATGTCTTTAAAAGCCATTTGTGCAATGGCTTCAGGGAGATCGGCATGATTTGGATGTGTGCATACACGTTTCAGGACATCCAAATCACGACTAAAGCTTTTAAAATGATCCCCATAAAAATGATTTTACATAAAATGATCCCCATAGGTTTGCAAAATGGCCCACATGAAAGAGCAAGTTGCAAAATACCAATTTATATGTGTAATTGCCAGGTATTTACATGTGTAACTTGCCAAGTTGCTTCCATTGATTTTTCCTACATATAAATTTGTAAAACAGGCTGTCCTGCTCAACATATTGGCAAATACACATGCACTCCTGCACAATCTTATATGTATTTTAGAAAAGGCTGTGTTTGGCAGAGCCAGCAGAATTGTGTACATCCCAACCTTGATGGCTCAGTTCTGATCTTCATATACTACCTAAATTTGCCTTAAAGTATTTCAAATAAATTCTACCTGTTTTGACTCATAACTGTTACAGCTCACTTAAATGTGATTGGCACATAGCATCATTATTTGATAGGCAGACCCATCTCTGTAAGAATCTTGCAGGGCTTACTTTAAGTACCATATCATTGGCCTCTGTATGATTAATACATCTGATCAAAGTCCCAGACATGGAAGGTCATTTTTTGGTACGGGTAAATACCCAAAACACTTCCCTCTCTCCCAGTTATACTCAGTAATAAATATTTTACACATCCTTCCCTGTCATTTTCCCTCCAATAATGTGCTTACTTTCTTTTTTTATTTAATAAGTTTTCAAAATAGATGAAAACAAGAAAAATGATCTAATCCTGAAATCAGTACCTAGACCATCAGAAACGGGCAGCCAAGTAGAGCTGCATATTGTGCTCCCCCATCCTCATCACTATGCACAAAACCATCAACAAAGGCCTCAAGAAAATTAACCAACTCAACTGCAAGTCCATCCTCAAATGAACTTCCACCCATTAAAAAACTTGCCTCAGAACAGCAGCAAATTCTTTTGCGTTTGCAGCCTGTAACAGTAGGAAACAAGTTAGGGGTTTTATCAGTGGCACACCTCAGGGTCAGTCCTTGATCCTGTTATTTTTAACATTGTTTTAAGTTATATTGCAGAAGGTCTATCAGGAAAGCTATGCCTCTTTGCAGATGAGACCAAAATCTGCAACGGGATACTCTGAAAGATGTAGATAGCGTAAGAAAGGATCTAACAAAGCTTGAAGAATGGTCAGGCATTTAACAGCTAAGATTTAATGCTAAAAATTGTAAGGTCATGTATTTGAGTTGCAAAATCCCAAGGGAAAGGTACAGTATAAGGGGAAAGTACATCAGTTCACAAAAGAACTAGACCAACCAGGCCTCCCTACGCTTGGATGCATAGGGAGAGGAAATGGCAGCAAGATTAAAGAGGTAATAGTGCCTTTGTACAAGTCTCTAGTGAGACCTCATTAGGAGCATTGTGTGCAAGTCTGGAGACCACACCTTCAAAAGTATATAAATAGAATGGAGTCAGTGCAGGGGCTAAGTACAAAAATGATCAGTGGTCTTCATCATAAAGCATATGAGGACAGACTTAAAGATCTCATTATGTATACTTTGGAAGAAAGGCTGGAGGGAAAATATGTTAAGAGACATTTAAATATCTCCACAGCATAAATGCACAGGAGGGGAGTCTTTTTCAATTGAAAGAAAACATGGCAATGAGGGGACAAAGATGAAGGTTAAAGGGGGATAGACTCAGGAGTAATTTGAAGAAACATTTCTTCACAGAAAATGTGTTCGATATATGGAATAGTTTCCCAGTGAAGGTAATAGAGACCATGACTGCCCCTAAGCATGTAGCATATAGTACCATAGTATATGAGGGCAGTATGGTCCATCTAGTCTGTCCAGTAAGGTGGCTATAGTAGTTGTAACTTCAGTTCCATGCAGGTCACACCCACCCACATGCCTTTGTTTAGGATTGTACCCACTGCTCTGTGCACCCCCCCTCGATTTGTTGAGGTATAAAAGATTATTTGTTCTAATGTCATCCTCCTTCTATAAAGGGATCCACTGTGTCCGTGCCATGCCATTTTGAATTCCATCACTGTATTTGCCCCCATCACCTTCATCAGAAGGGCATTCCAAGCATCCACTAACCCTTCAGTGAAAAAGTATTTCCTGACGTTGCTTTTAAGTTTTTTCTTCCTGTATATGGCCCTGCTCCTTCATGCTGTAAACAAGAGGGAACCAACCAATGGGAGCTGGTGAAAGGAGGAACTGGTGTGGGGCCAGCAATATGATTTAGAAATCCATGTGGCTCAGAGGCATCCTTTTTGCTGCATGTGTACAATTATGGAGACTGCACCGTTGAAAAGATATAAACAGGATGGAATCGGTCTGGAGCAGTGGTTCCCAACCCCCAGGCCCGTCAAGTTTTCAGGGTATCCATCATGAATATGTATGAGATATATCTGCATACAATGGAAGCAGTGCATGCAGATCTATCTCATGGATATTCATGGTGGATATCCTGATAATCTGACTGGCTTGGGGGTACCCAAGGGCTGGGTTGTGAACCACTGGTCTAGAGGGTGGCTTCTAAAATGATAAGTAGTCTTCATCCTAACATATATGAGGATAAGCTTAAATATGTATACTTTGAAGAAAAGGGGGAAAGAGGGGTGATTTAACAGAGACATTTAAATACTGCCATGGAATAAATGCACAGGAGGTGACCCTCTTCTAGCTGAAACACCGGAATGAGGGGTCATTAGATGAAGAAGAAAGGGGATAGACTCGGAAATAATCTGAGGAAATAGTTCTTTATTGAAAGGGTCATGGATGCATGGAACAGCCCCCAGTGAAGATGCTGATGAGAACTGTATCTGAATTCAAAAAAAGCATGGCACAAATAGAGGATAGGCAGACTGGATAGGTCATATGGTCTTTATCTACCATCATTTTTTTATGTAAAACATTATCAAGAGTTTCTAAAGTTCCTCTATAGGTATTTTAGGTAAAGTACCTCAAAAACTATAGTATTCTCTGTAAATTAATTGTTATACGGTACTCCAGCTGAGCTCTTTATCTATGGAGTATAGAAAACTATTTCTTTGAAATAATGCAAGCTATTAAGTAGCCCCTTTTTATGCATTTTATATTACTCACGGGGCATTTATGTCTAATAAATCAATGCTCTCAATAGGATGTCCAATCCATCCTAATTGTGGTATCAGATTCTGAGCCACTGTAGTCAAGGTACCTAACATAGCTGCATTTAAAAGTGCCCTTTGAATATTAGGTGTGTATATATATATATATATATATATATATATATATATACATATATATACACACACCAAACATTCTATAGGCACTAATCTGTTCAGTGTATAACTTATACATTTGGCTCAGACTCAGAAAAGATATGTATAATCTGGGACATCCCAGCCCAACTTATAAGCTAAATATAGTACTAATTCACTACTTCTGTATGTCATGTATATGAGCACAATATTCAAAACGCACTTATTAATTCAGTGCCTTTTAAATATTGCCACATCATGCATGTTTTGAAATATCGTGGGGAATCATACATATAACGCTAAATGTAGAGCATTTTATATCTCCCCCTAATACTCTTAACAAGTCAAAGGACCAATTTGTTTTTTTTTCCATAGACACAAAACAGGACGATGCCTTTGTAAATCAGGTCCTTAAATAGTAAAAATATTTGAAAAAAAAAAAACGTATTGCTTTAAAAGTATTTTTCTTTAGGACACTGAGGGAATGGATGAGATACCCAAAGAGGCCTAGGGTTGTGCTTGAACAGGGGCTAAGGGGGAGGCCATTGAGGTACCGAATTTGGTGTACACGGGGGGGGGGGAAAGAGTTGAGGCGGTACAGAATCTCTTTACTCACTACACAATGGAGATGTGGAGAGGGCAGTGAAGAAGTTATTATAAGATAAGCAGGTGTCCTTTTTGATTCCTATTCAAGGAAAGGGGAATTTTCCTTCTGGACTTACAGGAGAGATCTTTCAGAGATGGGATGCTTATGAGCTAGTACACTTGGGTCACTTATTTGACCAGTGGACCCTTTTGAGTTCTGAAATCCTTTGGGAGAGAGTTATAGGTTGGCATATTATAACCACTATGGGCTTCTTTTTTCAGATTAGACATGTTTGGACAGTCGGGGTGTGGGGAGGATAACAGGAAGACTAAGGAGTTCTTGTTTGAGGGTCAGTGAGGGGATAAGGGTATTGTTTTCTGACCTATATAAAGCTCTGGTGCCTCTGCAAGAGATGTCTCAGCATCATCTGCTGAGGTGGGAACCTTGGCAATGCCAACAGATCTTTCTCAATATCCGAAAGATCTCTATAGTAAACAATATTGTCAAGAATGGTTTTAAAAACTGTTATATAGGTGGCACATCACTCCACAGAAATTAAGTAAAATGTGGGGGTAAGAGGAAGGCTGATTGCTGGATGGGTTGTGGCCAAATGGGCACTTACTTCCACATATGGTGACAGTGCTGCCTGGTTTGGTCCATTAGGAGACATGTATAGTTCCCATGGAGGAGACTGGATCCTTTTCAATCTGAAACCCACAAAGATCATGCTTCACCAATATTATAGTCACAGTCCCAAAAAAATGCTGGGAGTTTTTGAAGTTCATCATTATGGCAGTGTGGTGGGGGGAGAAACAACATTGCACTGGAAGTCATCTACTTTGCATGGTTCAGAGGGATTTTATGAGCAACTGCATGGCTTTTTTTAGTCTAATACAATTCTACATGGGTATAAAGAGAAGATGGAATAAATCTGTGAGCAATATTGGTCTTCGGGAAGGATTGAGAGGGAGGGTGTAAGGCAGGATGAGAAGCCAAGGGGTAGTTCGTGGATTGTTAGTGGGGAGGGGGGAGATAATTTGTCTGAACCAAATATTATTAGGTTGCAATCATTAATTCTTGCTGATAAAAAAAACTTGAAATGTCACCTTTGAGTCCTGCTAGGCCAGTTCAGACAAGTGGGTTGTGTTCACCTACCAGCAAATTGGTGGACACAAAGAACCAATGACAAGTCCAGGTTTCAATGACATCACTCTATGCCTCCCTTCACCTCAGCCACCAGAGGTCTCCTCAGTATGCATCCCAAAGGATATGGCAAGCCTCACACAACCTCAATTGAGGGAAACAGTGCATAATGAACAGGAGAGAACTATGTACAGGAAAGCATAAAACAGAAGAATGTCAGTAGAAGATGAACCTGCAAAATCAAGAATAAAAATCATAGGGGACCACAACCGAAGAACAATGCAAATACAGTGTCAGGGGCAGGCCCTGGACTGGTCTAGCGGGACTCAAGGAAAGGATATAAACTGGTAAATAAAATGTCACCTTCCATATCGTCCTGCTAGACCAGTCCAGACAAGTGGGGTGTACCAAAGCTACCATTCTCTGGGTCGGAAGACGACACAGCAGCTCGCAAAACCCTTAAGCCAAAGGCCATGTCTGTTCGTGCACAGACATCCAAGAGGTAATGCTTGACAAAAGTGGAAAGTGATGCCCACATTATTACCCGACAAATGTTTGTGGGGGATACAGAGCTCTGCAGAGGACGCTTGTGCTTGAGTAGAATGGGCACGCAAACCCTCTGGAACAAGCTGGTTCCGCAACAGCTACACCGAGGCCATGACCTCCTTAATCCAGCGCCCCCAGAACAACATAGCCGCCACATCACCCTTGCATGGGCCAGCAAACAGAACAAAAAGATGGCTGGAAATGAAAAGAATTTGTAATCTCCAAGTACCGAAGAAGCACCCTCCAGCCATCCACAAGGCAGAGATCATGATCCTTCCCCTGACACAGCTTCTTTGAAGCGCACAGGCTGATCACCTGGTTCACATGAAAGGGAAAAGGCACACACTGAATGAAAACGGCCTCCTTTAAAAAGACAGATAAGAATCTCGGCAAGACCGAGCTTGAAGCTTGGAAATCTGTCTTGCGGAACAAATCGTGACTAAGACAGTCTTGAGTGTCAAATCCTTTACAGTAGTGCACATCAACATCACAAAGGACCCACCACCGGGACTCTGAGCATCAAGACACAGATCCCAGAAGCCGAACCCCCTGGAGAAAGCACAAGAAGTCCAGGAGTAGGGCTAGAGACTTACCAGCCACTGGACCTCAGGAACAGGCCAAAACTATCAGCTGAACTTTCAGGGAGCTAAGATAAAGGCCCTGCTCCAGGCCATCTGGTAGACAGGCCAACAGAGATGGTACCTTCACTGCCTCAGAAGCCAACTGCTGAGCACCACAGTCACTCAAAGAGGCACAAGATCCGAACGAATGCTAGCTTGGTAGACTTCCTGGGGGCTCAGAGCAAAGTCGAGACCATTTCTGGAGAGCAGCCCTTACGTGCTAGCCATCTCCTTCCAAGAGTCAAGCCGTAAGCGAGAAGGGAGTTGGGTCCTTGAGAACGATCTGTCCCTGTCACAACAGGTCCAGAGATGGAGGCAACTGAAGAGAAAATGCCAACAGGAGTTACTTCAGGTCTCCGGACCATGCTCTCATCAGCCAATCTCGCACCACCAGAACAATCATGCCCAGGTGCCAATTCATTGCCTCAGAAGAATCCAACTTATCAATGTCCCTGTTTAAAGTACATTACCAAGTTTAAGTTACAATGTAAACCACTTTGAATGAAATGATAAAGCGGTATCAAAAAACTATTAAATAAATAAAAATAAATAAATGTAACAAATCACACGCCCCACCAGGGGCCACGAAGGAAACACCTACAGCAGGTAGTGACTAGGTCAGGGCAACACCACCAGACACTTGAGGTGACCCCAGCGGCACAGAATCACTTGAAATGCCTCCTAACTCAACTCCCGCCCTCCAGGGTCCAGAAAGTGCTGACTGAGGAAGTCCGCTTCCACAGTGTCCATCCTGGCAATGTGCTGAGCTGACAAGACTCAGAGGTTTTTCTCTGCCCAGGCAAACAGGAGAACCATCTCCAGAGCTACCGCGGCACTTCTCGTGCCACCTTGCCGACTGACATAAGCCACTGCTGTGGCATTGTCTGAAAACACTCAAACCACCCGGCATTCGATCAGGGACCGGAAGTGCAAGAGCCATCCTGATGGCCCTTGCCTCAAGGCGGTTGATGGACCACACCATTTTCCTGTGGTTCCAACGGCCCTGGGCCGTATGGTCTTGTTAATGGGCTCCCTAGCCTTAGAGACTAGCATTTGTCATCAGGGGGATCCAGAAGAAATTGTCCAGCAGTATGCCCTTCCTCAGAGGACAGGGCTGCCACTACTGCAGGCTGGACCTCACCATCAATGAGAGCAGGAGCTTTGCTCGTACTCCTGAGAACTCGGGGGACCAGCGAATCAACAATGACCACTCCCAGCGGTCACATGTGAGCACACACTCAAGCCACCATCTTTATGGTTGCCGCCATCAATCCAAAGAGGTGAAGATAATCTCAGACTCCATGAGTCCATTGTGCACAGAACAGTGCCAGGCAATCCAACAGTCTTTTGACTTTCTCTTCTGGCACAAAACTCTGCCCACGCAAGTGTCAAAATGTACTCCCAGAAACTCCAGGGACTGGGAAGGCCACAGCTGGCTCTTTCTGCAATTGAACACCCAATCGAGGCTTTCTAAGACTACCACCTGAGATGCTTCTGAAAGGAACAGGCCCCAGATGAGCCAGTCATCCAGATAAGGATAGACAGAGATCTCTTGGTGCTGCAGCCACCACCACCACCATAACCTTGATAGCCCGAAAGGAAGGGCAGCGAATTGATTGTGAGAGCCAAGCACCACAACACATAGACAGTTTGCTGATCCACCCAGATTGGGATAAGAAAATACACCTCGGCCAGATCCAAAACCAAGAACTCCTGTCAGCACACTGCTTGAATCACCGAGCGCAAGGTTTCCATCCGGAAGTGCAGAGCGTGCAAGTGTTTGACGACCTCCCTGAGGACCAGAATGGACCAGTACTACTACTTCTGAGCATTTGTATAGCGCTATAAGACGTAAGCAGTGCTGCACAGACATGTAAGAGACCGTCCCTACTCTTCAGAGCTTACAATCTAGTCAAGACAGACAACACAAGGGAAAAAAAAGGAGATCAGGTGAGTCAAGATCCAAAAGCAGCAGTGAAGAGATGAGTTTTCAGCCTGGATTAGAAAAGGGTCAGAGAAGGCGCCTGACGTACAGACTCAGATTGTTTGTTGCAGGTGTAAGGTGCAGCAAGGTGAAAGGAGCAAAGTCTGGAGTTAGCAATAGAAGAGAAGGGCACAGATAGAAGTGATTTGCCAGAAGAGCGGAATTCCCGAGGGGGGGGTGTAGGGAGATAAGAGAGGAAGATAGTGAGCAGCTGCAGAGTGAATGCACTTATAGGTCAGCAGGAGAAGTTTGAACTGGATGCGGAAATGGATAGGGAGCCAATGAAGTGACTTGAAAAGAGGGGTATAATATGAGCATGACGAGGCTGGCAGAAGATTAGCCATGCAGCAGAGTGTTAAAAAGATTGAACGGAAGAGAGATGATTCAAAGGGAGCAAGGAGTAGGTTACAATAGTGGATATGTGTCTTAGTAGTGTGTTCAGAAAGGAATGGGTGGATTTTGTTGATATTATAGAGAAAGAAACAGCAGATCTTAGCTATGAGATGGATGTATGTGGAGAAGGAGGGAGAGGAGTCAAAGACAACACCAAGGTTGTGAGCTGAGGAAACAGGGAGGAGCAGAGTTATCCAGAAATTGAAAAAGGAGGAGGAGAAGAGAATTTAGGGGAAAAAAAAGAAGCTCAGTTTTGGCCATGTTCAATTTCAAGCAGTGGTGAGACATCGAAGCAGCAATGTCAGAAAAACAGGAAGAGATCCTGATCTGGATTTCTGGAGAGATTTCAGGTGTAGAGAGGTAGATCTGGGAGGCATCAGCATAAAGATAGTACTGAAAGCCATAGGAAGAGATGAGTGCACTAAGGGACTGGTATAGAGAGAAAAGGATTGGACCCAAGACAGATCCTTGGGGTACACCAACTGAGTGTAGGATCCACCAGAAACACTGAAAGAGCAATGGGAGAAATAAGAGGAGAACCAGGATAGTACAGAGCTCTTAAAACCAAGTGAGGACAGGATATCAAGGAGAAGGTTATAGTTAACAGTGTCAAAAGCAGCAGAAAGGTCAAGAAAGATGAGGACAAAGTAAAGGCCCTTGGATTTTGCTGGGAATAAGTTACTGGAGACTTTGGCAAGAGCCGTTTCAGTAGAGTGTAAAAGGACGAAAGCCAGATTGTAAAGGATCCAGGAGGGCTTGAGAGGAGAGAAAGACAAGGCAACGGTGGTGAACCACATGTTCAAGTAGTTTAGAAACAAAGGGGAGGAGGGAGATGGGTCGATAATTAGGACAGGTAGGATCAAGTGAGGGTTTCTTCAGGGGGGCCAGAAGGAACAATCCTTTTGGGGCACCATGAAATAGATGGAGTATCTGCCCTTGCTCTGCTTGTCCGGCAGGAAAGGCATCACCATCTTTAGGCACAGCAACTTGTCCAAGGTGGTCCATACAGTGGCAATTTTGATCACAGACCAACAAGGGAAGAAGACAAAGGCATCTGGAAATCAGCTCTTTGCATTACAGAGCATAGCTGAACTGAATGATGTCGGTAACCCAGAACCATTCCTAAAAGAAAAAGTGAAGCCTGCCTCCAACTTGAAGAACCAGGGAATGGGTCCCTCAGTCCAAGAGGGTCCTCTGTTGGAAGGGACCCTGGGCCCATGTGCCCCACGAAATAGCCGAGAACGAGAGTTCCAAAACCCTCAGGAATCCGCACAGCATGCCTTCGGTGGACAGGAGGAGGCTGATGAGGAGCACCAGCCCGCTTCACCCCCTAGAACCGTCTTCCGGAAGGCTGTAAAAATTTGTCTCACCCAAGTCCTTCACCAGCTTCTCCAAATCAGCTCCAAACAGAAGCTTCCCCTGAAAAGCCAGTTGGGTCAACTGAGTTGTGGAAGATGCGTCTGCTGCCCAGTGCCGGAGCAAAATCCAGTGCCATGACACCATCGTCAGGGCACCTTCCCAGACCGTACATGGCATCAGAAAGGAAGGCCATAGCCATCTCCAAAAGAGGTCTTATTTTTTCTTACTGTGGGAATTCTTCAAGCCTAACGTGCCGTTATGCAAACCTTATATACTCCAAAAACTTTATCCTTCTTAAAACTCTACATCCGATGCATAGAAGGTCTCAGACTCATTGGCACTCTGTTATCGATACTGAAACTTATCTATCGGAGTGCCTATTAGCATCAATGACCTTATCAGCACCTTTAAAAACCCACAGGTTGAATATTTAGACCTTTTTTTTTAACTTTTTTCTTTAACCAATGCTTAGCTTTATGTGCTCCCCAACGCCATCCTCTGGCGTCCTTCTCTCACAGTAAGAAAAAATAAGACCTCTTTTGGAGTTGGCTATGGCCTTCCTTTCTGATGCCATGTACGGCCTGGGAAGGTGCCCTGACGATGGTGTCATGGTTCTACTCCCATGATACTGTTTCACTGGGTTCTGAATCACTGCATTTAAAGTAGCTAGCAGGCAGATCCCTCCGAGAGCCTTCGGGAGGGAGCAGGGGAAAACAGAGGAGTAGGGAGGAAGTGATGAGGTTGTGTAGGGCTGCTGCATTCTTCCAGATATCTTTCAAATTTTGTGGCTGCTCAACAGGTTCTTATGATAAGAGCGTGGAGCTGAACCATTTTTCCCTCCTTCTATGGCTACCGAAAAAAAACACAGTCTAGTGGAGCTTCCCACATCACACTCAAGTGAGTCACCTCAAGGTGGTCAGTTACGGACGTTTATTCAATCTTTTCCTCTCAATCCTCAGATCTTCTTCAGAGGAGAAAATCCATCTACCATCTGTAGGAGGCAAAGATATACTGAGGAGACTTCTGGTGACTGAGGCAAACAGAGGCATAGAAGCGATATTATTGGAACCTGGGCTTTCCATTCATTCTTTGTCTCCACTAATCTGCTGGTAGGACAACACAACCCACTTGTCTGGACTATTTAGCAGGACAATATGGAAAAGTATTTATTTTCTTAAAGCCCCTGCATCAGTGGTAATATTCATCAGGCACCTACTGTCTTTAATGGTTGCTGAAGCTGATCAGCAATCATATTAATCTATTGCACTATTAATATATTAAGAGTAATTTCTTGTCTTCCGGTTTTCAGATCAGAGAAATCTTTATAGTATCGAACAAGCACATTTGCTGAATCATTACTATATATCTACATTCATCCTTGTTTTATCAATTAATTAAAACATCAGGGGTGATCTTGGTTTAGCGTGGTCAAGGTAGGGAGACTAAACAGGCTTCAATAGACTAAACTGGGACTAAAGGACTTTAAACAAATACCGCACAAAGTATATGAACCTTTAATAAAAGTTAAAATAATTTGTTAGTAGTCAAGTCTATGTTCAAATCCAATCTTAGATCTTTCAGTATTACATGAAATATGCCACGTACATCATGCTTTGGGAGAGTAAGAACATTTTTCATTAACAAAACAAGTTAGTTTGTTTTTCTTTACCGGCACTTGCTAACATCTACAATGAACTATTATCTTTTGAGACTTTAATGTAAACTCTTCCATTATATAAAGGTTATTTGTGAGCTTAAGGAAAAGCCTCCAGATTCAGCAGCTGAAACTGTGAATATGGCTTTGTGTGAAGAGTATCATTTGATTCCTAGATCAGGGCTTTTGTCTCCCAGGTTAGCTGGCGATGCTGCAGTGGCAGTACTCACAACCCCTGAAGCAAAGGCATCATAGTCATCAACGCTAGTAATACCACATTGCCAGATTCAGAACCTATGAAGCAGGGTTCCAGAAGGCACTCTAGTGCATGACTCCAGCCTCGGGACCATTGCTGTAATTACCAAACTAGAAGCAATGAGAGTGAGGGTCTAATAAAATTAGAAAAAAAAATCACCAGTTAGTTCTGAATGAAGGTTCATGGTGCCAGGATCCAAGCACTGGTTCTGACTGTATGGGGGAAAAAACCCCAAACCAAACAAACCACTATGGTAATTCATTTGTAGAGTGTTTTAGGAACATCATGTATGGCCAGTGAAAATGAAACAACATTCTATTGATTTTAGTTTGCACAAGGATAGAGCTTATTGTATACTCCTTGTGAGATGCTGGCTTTCCAAGAACAAACTCCCCTCTTCCTTGCCTGCCTCATAAAAAACTGACAAAGGTTTTCTCAAATTAGAAGATCTGCAATAGTTTTATGAGTCTGGGAAAATTACTGCTATTTTGAAACAGCTGTTAATCTTTCAAACAGCACACTCCCAAACAGCAATTTAAAAAGCAAAGAATGTGGTGTAAGCAGAATAAAAAGAAAAAAAATATGCTTGTCATCTTTCTGGCTAAATTGTAGAACAGCACTTAAGTAGTTCAGTGATACTAAACTATATAAAAGGATAAAAATAATTTGTATATCAGTTACCAGAAATAGACAATGCAATTTATGATGGAATTCAACAAAGTGATAGCGATGTCAATGCCTTGGGGTCTTGGTTTTGTTCTATTTCCGGTGAAATATTTGCTTGTCCTATGAACTAAATATCAATTTAAATAGGCCTTTGGGTAACAAAACATCCTTGCATGCAACAGTCTGTCAAATTTTAGAAATTGTGAACTCAGACAGGATTCTTTTCTGCAGATGTTATATTTTCAAGGATAAGAAGGGATGCGCCTCAGCAGACATCAACCTCAGGCATTACGTAAGATACACTCTGTTCTCCCATAAAAACAGTAACTGAATAGTAAAAGAAAAATTGTGGCATGAAGTTAGAATTTCAAAAGTTTGATGTCAATACAAATTCTCTCACAGTTGCTGGCTACGGCACCTCTGAACAGGAGCATTATCAGTGCATGCACTACACTGCAAATCATTAGGGCCGGTTAAACGTGGTAATGGGTAGCAAAGGTCTGTTCTACAATACTTAGGACTTGAGACACTAAAGCTTATCCCCCCCCAATTCTGTATCCTTGGGGGGGGGGGGGGGAAACTACAATAGATCAGGCCTTTAGTTTAACTTCAGGCAATATACCTTATGAGAAGATGTTACACTGGTTCAGTCTCTGCTTTCAGAAGTAAACAGATCCCACACAGAAAGCAGAAATGATCTGAACCAGAAGCTATCTAGTTGCGTGTTGTATTTTCTAAAACATTTCAGCAAGCGAGAAACATTTTTTGCAAAGATTTGTTGTGTACAGTTCACTTCAAATTTCAGCAATACCTCTTCTATAATGGGTAAGGAAAATCTGTGAGAAAGCACCATGTAACTAACTGCCCCTCAAAGTTAGTCTAGTTTCAAAAAACTAAGTTGTATTTAGTTTGTTTCAGAAAACAGAGAACGTAGGTTACAGGCCATGAGATGCATAGTGGCCATCTCTAATCCACCACTCCACTTCTCCCATACAAATAAATGTGTGCACAAAGAGACAAATTTTAAATATCATAACTACACAAAATAAGAAATTCAAGGAGGGGACAATTTTCTGCAATTCTTCTACCCACAAATTCCTTTCAAAATGGAGCATAACTGAAAAACATAATGCTTTTATATATTTTACTCAGGGGCAATGTCTCCAAGTAGGATAGTTTTACACAGAGCATGGACAGCATTGGACCTTATTCCTAAATTAGGATATGTTGGGTATGACCGTTAAGAGATTCTGACTAAGGAAACATGGAGAAGGAAAATGTTATATTTGTAATGGTCTCCTCTGACAAATGTTCAGAATGTCTAGATTACCTCAGAATGTCATTTAGACACACTTTACACAGAGGAACAGGAGTCTGAAATTATCATTGCCCTCTCCGATCACACTTACTACTTCTGTACTATAAAGCCTGAGCACAGGACTGGTGCCAAGGGTATTATGCACTCTAAGCAAACCTTCAGTCTTACACCCCTCTCAATTAACTTTTAGGCCCCTAGAACACACCACCTATGTGCTTTTGTTGCTGTTAGGAATTATTGTTTTGTTTTCACTGCCACCTCCAATCTGCCTCCCTAGATGACCACCAAGTTTACCTAATGGTTCAATGGGCCCTGCCCGAGCATAATTCCAAATTTAAAAAACAAACAAACCACAAAATAAAGCATGGTGATGGATGGTATTTTTCGCTTGCCAATTGACTTTATGCACAGTTCCATTTTAGCTGGTACAATGATGGTGGTGATCTGTTTTCAGACTTTCAAATACAACTCATCATGTGACCTTGTTCATCTTAGGAAGATATGGGAGTGGTCTGCTGTTGCCTTACAGTTTCCACACCTGGTCTTCCCTGTTGCTCACTCATCCAGATACTGGCAAAACCTTATCCTGTTTAGCTTCCAAGATCAGATGGTTTTAGGCTCACTCAGGGTGCTCTTGCTGGGGAAATGGTGTGATATAACCCAAAAATACTTTTGATTCACACATTTGCTACTGTTGAAAACAAATTATAAGAAGACAAAACCTCATATAATCCAGAAACGCTCACTGTGTCATTTCAAAAGTAAACATTTATGACCACTAATATTTTTAAAAGAACTGAAGATGCATCATTCATAACCATCAGTAATTACACAATAAGGTATCCTTGTAATTACTGGAAGTAGACAAAATGATGTTTGAATAGATAAGTGACAATTGTTGCTCTGCAAATGCTTCCTACCCTGAACTCCCTTGAACTTCAGCATTATTACTGAAGAGAGCAGATCAGAGGTCCATCACTTATTACACCTAGAAAGGGACAAGGGTAAATGTAGCTAAGTCATAAAGAAAGCTTTCATATGCTAAGAACTTACAGTTTGCCCATGCACAGAAAAGCATAGTTGACAGAGATCTTTTCTGCAGATGTTATATTTGCAAGGATAAGAAGGGATGAGCCTCAGCAGCCATCAACCTCAGGCACTGCTACTAAACACGGTGAGAACACTGTTGGCAGTAAAGGAATTCAGGGATGTTTTAATCAATGCCAAAAAACGCAAGTGTTGTAGTTACTAACCAGCTAATTTTGCATGGCAAGTAACTATGGAAAAGGTATATTCTGAACTCAATTTTACCAAAGTAAATGATTAAATAAGCTTCCTTTCATCAAACTGCAAGGATCCTAAAACAGTATTTAGTTTTCTTATTTTAACTAAGACATGCTTAACATCCATCTCGCTACTGTTCTGAAAACTTCAAAAACCGAGAAAACCGTCTTACTCCAAAAACAAGGTGTCTTATTCCAAAATAGTCTTTCAGGAGTGCGATTTGTGGCCCCGTTTTCAGCAAGCACCAAGTGTGTGAATGTTGTGCCGTGCTCCAGAGGCTGGGTGCCAATTCTCATCATCTGAAAAGGAGCTTGAACTGCCTGATTCAGAGTCAAGCTCGCTGAAGCCATCCATGGCCCAGTCTGCACTGGATTCACTACGTACATCATCCTCCTCAGTGATGAAGCTCTGTCCTGGCTCCAAACAGGAAGGATAAACCCGTGCAGAAAGGCAGATGAACCCAGAGTCGTAGTGCAAGAGGCCCAGCATAGTACCCAAGTTAACCCAACGATTGGTGGCCACTTCATACTCATGCAGAGTGACCCTGTTTTTCTTCCATTGTGGTGTAGTACAAGTGATGAGCAGCAGCTTACTACCATGACGCACAATCTGATAGTTATGGGTGTTGTCATCCACAGGGATGTTACATATCAGGCGCCACTCGCCACGGGCTGGACTGTACACTTTCACAACAGGGACATCGCAGATGCAATAGATCTCATCATTGAACACACATGCTTCCTGGAAGTCACTTCGTTTTAGGGAAGCACAATTCAGCCAACGGTTCCTGCTAGGATCATAGCACTGCATCCTCTTACTGTTCACAGCATACAAGTAGTTGTTCACGGTGACCAGCTCAAAGGAGCAAAAAGAGTGCAAGAGCGGAGCCACCAAAGTCCACTGATTTCTCTGGATACTGTAACATTCAACCTCTTTCAACTTGGCTCCAGAAGAAGGATCACGGCCCCCTACAATGTAGATGTGCCCATTGAGGTAGGCCAAATCCATACCCTCCCTGCAGAGAAGCCGATCAGCTAGTTGCTGCCAGCTGTTCTTCACAGGACTGTAGACCCAGAGCTGCTTGCTTGGCTGTGTTGCCAGGTAGATGTCATTGTCTGGAGCAATGCATATGGCAGAGGATGTGGCGGACTTACTATTGGCAAGGCTGTTGAGGGGTGATGGCATGGTATAGATGTCTCCAGAACAAGGGTCATAGCATAAAAAGGGTTCTTTGCGGTGTCCAAAGAATATGACCATCTCCTTAGCCAGCATGCCGATCCTGGGTGGGAGAAGACTCTTAGGGTTGCCTACTAATGTTTGTCCACAGAGCGACTCCAGGACATCCTGGACATAGGGGAGACAGTTCTTACGGACAAAGCCTTTGGCTTGTAGTTCCTCTAGGGCGGGCCGGTCCTGGTCAGTGAAAAGGTTCCAGCGCACACACTGCAGCAGCTCTTGTGCTACCGGTCCCCGCTCCCGCAATCGGGCTTCGATCCAACGTACGGCGGCCGCACACACCCGTTGCTCGCTGTCCACGTCCAACTCATCGGAGCGCAAAAGCTGTTGCATCTGTGCCAGGCTCAGCTCACGCAGCTCATCGCCCAATCGCTGGAAATGGCGCGCAGCAAAGGCCAGAGAACGTCCAAGTAGTTCCATGTCCCCAAAGGCTTCGGCGAGGCGCAGGATGCCCGCGCAGTTGCCCGGCTCTAAGCGACGTGCCATGAAGTCCGCACAAGCCCGGCGCACGTAGCCCAGTTGCAGCATGTCGGCGGCGGCGTAGAGACGCTGCACGTTGGCCTCGCTCACAGCCACGCGGCCCGTGTAGCAGTATTCGATAATAAGCGCCATGGAGGCCGCGTCCATGTCGTGTAGCGTCACTTTCTGCTGTTTGCTTTCCGACAGGCCGCCCGTGAACATGCTGCGGAAGTAAGGGCAGGCTGCAGCCAAGACGTTACGGTTACACGAGAAGACGCGGCCTCCGTCGCCGGTTTCCCCTCCTCCGCCCAACACCTCGACGGTCACATCGCACAGCAGGCGCGAGTCGTAGAAGGCTTTGAGCTGCGCCAGCAGCGTAGCAGCGTGGTTCGGATCCTCCAGCTCCTCCGGCCCCGAGAAAAAAGGGGACGAGGATGAGGAATCGGCCATGTCCTAGCCTCTGGGGAACGAAAAGGGAGGTTTTAGCTGCTAAACACCGGCCGCGTTCTGATTCGGCCTCTCACAGCCTCTTTCCTTTGCCGCGTCTTTTCCGTTGCTGCTTCTGAGAGTCTTGACTGTGCCCGGCGCTCACCAGTCGCATGCAAATGACGTCATACAACATGCCGCGGCGCTCTTGGTTTCCTTAAGGGCCGTTTTCTGGCTCCTCACGATTCTTTTTGGGCACGAGACTTTACGTGAGCGTTTTTCTCTTGTGGCCTTTGGAACCTGTGGGAATGGATATTTACTGAAAACTAGCTGTTAAGCAAACTGCAAGCCTTTGCTGACTGTGAAAAGTACTGGATGGGTATGATGGAAAGAAGCAGAATCCAGCCCCCTTTGGTTTGATCTGTGGAGGAGGGGTGGTATTAGGTACACCTTGTGTTACTGACACTAGCTGTAAGGAAAGGTGGGTTTTTTTTATAAATGCAGGGCTAATGCAGAGTGTTGGGTACCCTAAGCACATCTTCAGCCTTATGCATGTCTTCCCCTCCCCCCCCCCGACATTAATAGATAAACTCAACAAACATGCTTATACTGAAAACTACCCTTCCAACAACAGTCCTGTAAAAATGCATAATTGTGTACCTGTTCTTACAGGTAAAAGAAAGTGCTGGTGGCTCTTTCAATTTGAGTGGCTGTCAGAATCTATTGTTCCTGATCGCCTCTACAGTCCAGTCCCTGCATCCTGGGTTGTGCCTCTCTACCTGCAGCTTGGAGACTGAGCCAATCAATCTTCTGACGTCACAGGACCCATATACCCCCACTGGCACACCCACCAGCTTCAGTATTCAGTCTCCAAGCAGCTGGAGAGAGCAGCAACCTAGTGAGCTAGGGTAGCTGGAGAGGTTTAAGTTTTTTGGCTGTTTAAGCTGTTGTTTCTTTGGGTCTCTGGACTTCCTGTCTATTTCTTTTTATTCCCTGTATTCAGGTGCAGGTTCCTTTCCCTCCCTCCCTCCCCCCCCCCCCCCCCCCTCTGGAGGAGGCTTACAGCACCGGGATCGGTGTCCCTTCAAAAAAAAAAACAAAGAAAAAGCCTCACGGTTCAGCGGGGAGCTGGAAGCAGGACATCGACCAGCGCAGACCGGCGGTTTGTGTGAGCCGGTTCTTTTCGCCGTCTCAGGGCCTCCTCTTCAGTCTCAGGCCTCGCTGCCGAAGCCCCGAGGCGGCTGAGCGCGAGGGCGGGAAGACCACGGCTCCTCTCTGTTCTTCGCGCTGGTTGGAAGCGCTTGTGGAGCACCGCGGATTTCGGCGGTTGGAGTCGGCCGTGGGCAGAGCAGCCGGGCCACGTGGTAGGTGTAGGCCCGGGCCTCCGGCACGCACGGCTCAGCGGGGGGTGCTAGCAGCGGTGGTTTTTTCCCGCGCAGGGCTCAAAGCGTTCTGGGCTGACACGGGGGTGTGTGATTGTGGTAGGGGGGAAGGACAATTTAGTTTTTATTCTTTGTTTTCCTTTATTCCCTGGTAGGTTTATCTATAGATCTATCTATATATATATTTCTAGTTACATTTAGGTGCTAGGGCATTCTCTGGCTAGATAACACTTAGTGTTAAAAAAAAAAAAAGGAAAACCAAACAAGAGAAGAAACAAATTAGCTTCCAACTCAGAAACCAGCTACTGAGGCAGGAGCAGGGAAGGTCTCAGCTCAGCTATGCCTGATCGCCCTCAATGTCTGGTCTGTGGGGCCCGCAAGGGCACGGTGTCTGAGGCCGGTGTGTGCAGGGGCTGCGCGCTAGAGGCAGTCTCTGTGGAACAGGAACTTCCTTCTGGGACAGACTTGCTCCCGGCTGCTGCTGGGATGGCACAGGCAGCAGACCCTTCGGGGGAGACCAGGGGCGAGGGGTCTGTGTCATCGGTTCCCTTGGGTATCCAGGTTCCCTCCCAGCCTCAGCCGGGCCCTTCCTCGGTGGAGGGCGGCCTTGGGGGGTTTTCTCCGGAGTTTGTCCTCTTGTTGCATAAGGCTTTCTGTATGAGACAGCAGAAAGGTCCGGGGGGTTCCCGCAGGCGGCAATTGTTGGACAAGGCTTTGACAGAGGCTGCTTTTCCCGCCAAGCATCCTAGGCAGGAGGAAGAGGAGCCCTTTTCCCCAGAATCTGAGTTGGATTCCGATAGAGAATGGGGGGAAGAGGAGCTCGAAGAGGGAGAAATCCTGGAGGAGCAGGCAAGAATCGTGAGGGTATTTCGCAAGGAGGAGTTGCCTGCCCTGATTGGGGAGGCCTTGAACATGACCGTGGGGACTCCGGAGGACGAGGAAATCTTGGAGGACCTATTGATTCAGGCGGTCCGGAAGTCTCAGAAGGTGTTTCCCGTCCATAAGGTGGTCAAGCAGATGATCCAGGAGGAGTGGGATCAGCCCGAAGCTGGCATTAGAGGCGTGCGTTCCATGGCACGCTTGTACCCCGTACCGGAGGCGGAGAAAGAGCTGTTGAAGTCTCCCCGGGTGGACGCGGCGGTGGCAGCTGTGACCAAGAAGACCACCATCCCGGTGGAGGGCAGTGCGGCGCTGAAGGATGTTCAGGATCGGAAGCTGGACACCTTGCTGAAGCAGGCCTTTGACATTAGTGCTATGGCTCTTCAGGCTTCGGTGTGCGGAGCTTGGGTAGCCAGGGCGTGCTTGCGGTGGTCCCAGCAGCTGCAAGGGGCTGGGGAGTCGCAAGCTGGAGCACTGGGGGAGGCCGCGCGCATTGAATCAGGGGCGGCGTACCTAGCGGATAGTCAGTACGATCTGATTCGGAGTTTGTCAAAGAATATGGCTTCTGTGGTGGCGGCTCGTAGGTATCTTTGGCTCAGAAATTGGTCGGCCGACGCCTCTTCCAAGTCTCGTCTTAGCCGGCTTCCCTTTAAGGGAAAGCTGCTTTTTGGAGAGGATTTGGAGAAGTTGGTGAAGGATCTGGGGGAGTCTAAAGGGGGTAGACTTCCGGAGGATAAGCTGCGGCAGGGTCGTTTTGTCTCCGGGGGGCGTTCTCAACAGCGGGACGTCAGGAGGCCTCGACCGGCTCGTCAGGGCTCCTTTCGGCGGGGCCGATTTGCTTCCAGAGGCCAGAGCTTTCGGGGGTTTTGCGGAGTGGGAAAGGGCTTTGGCGCCTCTTCGGGCCCGAAGAAGCCACAATGAGACAACGGGGGTTCAGGTGGAGGAGCTGCCAGTAGGAGGACGTTTGTGGCAGTTCCTTCCCGCCTGGGCCCGGGTCACATCAGACAGGTGGGTGCTGGAGGTGATCCAGTTCGGTTATGCCCTGGAGTTCTCAAGGCCGGTTCTTCCTTCTTTTGTTCTGTCTCCGTGCAGGACGGTGGCCAGGCGGACGGCTGTGGAACTAACGCTGTCGAGATTGGTGGTCCCGGTTCCGGGCGATCAACGCGGCTGCGGTCGGTACTTGATTTATTTTGTCGTCCCCAAGAAGGAAGGCTCCTGGCGCCCGATTTTGGATCTCAAGCACATCAATCGGTGTCTCTGCGTTCCGCACTTTCGGATGGAGACGCTGCGGTCTGTCATAGTAGCGGTGCGGCTGGGGGAATTTCTTACCTTGCTCGATCTTACCGAGGCGTACTTACACATTCCCATCAGGGCCGCTCATCAGCAGTTCTTGCGGTTCGCGGTGCCCGGGGGTCACTTTCAGTTTCAGGCGTTGCCGTTCGGTCTAGCGATGGCCCCACGTACGTTCACCAAGGTGATGGCGGTGGCAGCGGCAGCCCTGCGCAAGGAGGGCGTCCTGGTCCATCCTTATTTGGACGATTGGTTAATCAGAGCCAAGTCCGAAGAGGAAAGTTTGCAGGCGACGGCCAGAGTACTCGCCTTTCTTCGGAGTTTGGGATGGGTGATCAACGCGGCAAAGAGCAAGTTGACACCCTCCCAGGTTCTGGAGTACTTGGGTGCGAGATTCGATACCAGCGTGGGCTTGGTGTATCTGCCAGTTCACAGGGTAGAGAGTCTTCGCCTGCTGGTGCGAGAGTTTCTAGCAAGGGAGGCGCCCTCAGCGTGGCACTATTTGCAGGTTCTGGGGACCATGGCGGTGACGTTGGAGCTGGTCCCTTGGGCCAGGGCTCGTATGCGGCCTCTGCAACGTGCACTGCTTCGGCGTTGGTCCCATCAGACGCAGTCCTTAACGACGGTGCTTCCATGTACAGAGGAGGCCAGGGAGTCCTTGCGTTGGTGGCTCTCTCCGGGGAACCTAGAGAGGGGAATGCCTCTAGAGTCCCCGTGTTGGATTCAAGTGTCCACGGATGCAAGTCTGTCAGGCTCGGGGGCCCACTGTGAAGGCAATTTTGCCCAAGGAGTTTGGAGTGTACAGGAGGCGCGGTGGCCCATCAACAAGTTGGAGTTGAGGGCGGCGACGTTGGCCCTCAGAGAGTTCCGTTCCTTGGTTCGGGGGAAGGCGGTCAGGGTTCTCTCGGACAATGTGACGGCGGTGGCCTACATCAATCGGCAGGGCGGCACAAGCAGCAGGCTGTTGGAAGAGGAGGCGGTCGAGTTGTTTGCTTGGGCCGAGGAGCATCTGCTAGCCCTGTCGGCTCAGCATGTCGCCGGAGTCCAAAATGTGACGGCAGACTATCTCAGCAGGCACAGAGTGGACCATGGCGAGTGGGAGCTCTGTCAGGACGTCTTCGATCAGATAGTGCACCGGTGGGGACAACCGGTGATGGATTTGATGGCGCGTTGGTCGTCGGCCAAGACGTCCAGATTTTTCAGCAGAAGGAAAGAAAGGATGTTGGAAGGGCTCAATGCTCTGGTTCAGAAGTGGCCCGCAGAGGGAATGTATGTGTTTCCTCCCTGGGCGCTCATAGGTCGGGTCCTGCACAGGATAGAGGCGCATCGCGGAGTGGTCATCCTGATAGCGCCGGACTGGCCTCGGCGGCCTTGGTATGCCGATCTGGTCCGGTTGCTAGCGGACCGTCCTTGGCGGCTCCCGGTTCGGGAGGATCTTCTCAGGCAGGGCCCGCTCCGGATGCCGCAGGTGGGTCGGTTCTCGCTTACGGCCTGGCTATTGAAAGGGCACGGCTGAGCAAGAAAGGATACTCGAGGGCCGTGATATCGACTATGTTGAAGGTCCGCAAGCGGTCGACCTGTCTCGCCTATGTGTGCGTTTGGCGTATATTTGAGAACTGGTGTGAGGAGTGCGGTAAGCGTCCCCTGGCGGTTTCTGTGGCGGAGGTGTTAGATTTTTTGCAAGCTGAGCTCGAGAAGGGGCTGGCGGCCAGTTCGCTGCAGGTCCAGTTGGCAGCCATTGCTTGTTACAGGGGTAAGGTGAAAGGTAAAGCCCTGGGGCAACACCCCGATGTGGTGCGTTTTCTTAAAGCAGTCAGGAGGCTACGGCCGCATCGGACGTTGGTAGTGCCACCTTGGGATCTCAATTTGGTGTTGGACGCCCTGACTGGTGCGCCCTTTGAGCCGCTTGGTGGTGCTTCTCTGAAGGATTTGACGCTTAAGGCGGTGTTTTTGGTGGCCATTTGCTCAGCGCGGTGAGTGTCAGAGTTACAGGCGCTGTCCTGTCGGCCGCCCTTTCTCGTCTTTTTTTGAGGAGAAGGTCGTGTTGCGCACGGTTCCTTCCTTCTTGCCTAAGGTCGTCTCGCCTTTTCACGTTAATCAGTCGGTGTCTCTCCCTTCCTTTGCTGCGGGAGGGCAGGGGGAGGGGGATGCTCGTTTGCAGCTCCTGGATGTACGTAGAATTCTGAAGAGGTATTTGAAACGGTCTAAGGCCTTCCGTAGGTCGGAGCGCCTCTTTGTGTTGTTCGGGGGACCGCGTAAGGGGGAGGCGGTGGCCAAGGCTACGATTTCTAGGTGGATCAGGCAGGCCATTGCGTCCGCTTATATTGTGAAGGGTAGACAGGTCCCTGTGGGCTTGCGGGCGCATTCCACAAGGGCTCAGGCGACTTCTTGGGCAGAGTTCAGTCTCGTTCCCCCTTTGGATATCTGTAAGGCAGCGACTTGGTCTTCGTTGCATTCCTTTGCCAAACACTACCGGTTGGATGTGCAGGCAGCGGCGGATGCCAGTTTTGGTAGGGAGGTGCTTCGATCAGGCTTGGCGGGCTCTTCCCATATTTGAACTGCTCTGCTACATCCCAGGATGCAGGGACTGGACTGTAGAGGCGATCAGGAAGAAGTAATTAGATCTTACCTGCTAATTAGTGGTCCTGGAGAATCTACAATCCAGTCCCTGGCCCCACCCGGATTCTCAGTGCTGGATCGAAGCGCCTCGGTTGGTTCCGTGGTCTGGAGCTGGGCTTGCTCAGGTTGCCCTGCGGTTCTAATGGCAGGACGGTTGAGACTGTGGCGGAGCCCTGTTGGTTGGTAAACTCGGTATTTGTCCTTAGGTACCTCCTTAGGTAATTTGGGGGGGGGGGGGGGCTAGGTCCTGTAAGCCTTCTCCTTCCCCCGCGCTCCTTCCTTCTTTCTCGGGAAGGGGGAACCCGGCTTCTCCCCGGTCTAGGGCAGGAGGGGCGGGGGTGAGTTGGTTACGTTAGTTAGCGTAGTTGTTAGTTGTCTCTCCGGTTACTTTGCTTTGTCAACAGGATAAATCTCAAAACAAACAACATTATTTGTAACAAAAAACCAAAACTTCACCCCTCCCACATCACTGAAACTCCATGACACAGATGTTCCAATCAAAGATGAGGTTAAATATCTAGGCATCATAACTGACAGATCACTCTCGATGACAGCTCAAATCAAACACATGGCACAAACTATATTTTACAAACTAAAAGACAGTTCAACACCTTTGTCCCCTCCTAGATTCTCATGATTTTCATACAGTGGTCCAGGCACTCATTACACCTCAACTGGACTATTGTAATAGCATACGACAGGCATTACCTAAGAAGAGCCTCCATCCCCTCCAATTAGCCCAGAATGTTACGGCGAGGGTTATATCCAAGGCAAGACTAACTGACCATATCACCCCCATTCTCTACAATCTTCACTGTCTGGACTGGTCTAGCAGTATGACTTGGAAGTTTATATTGTATTTCTTGAAGATTGAACATATAGGTTGAAGGTACATGTTCAACACCAAAGGTGGAGAGAGAAGAACCCTGGGGGGATTCCCTGTTCTTGGGGGAAGGTAGATGAAAGGTCCTGATCAACTTTCACATATAGCCTACAGTTGGACAGATAAGATTCAAACCACTCAAATGTTATTCCAGATATGCCTAATAGAGCAAGCCTAGTTAGAAGGGTGTTGTGTCCTACGTTATCAAATGCAGAGGTAGTGTCCAGGGACTATAACTAATACTCTATTACACTCTCAATTCCTAGTCCACCTCCTCTTCTCCCTCTCCCTCTCCAATATCCCCAGCCTTCACATTCCCTTCTACTCTCACAGAACTCTTCTTTACCTACTCCATCCAGTCCCAGCACTCACAGATAGATAGACTTGGACATGGACAGACAAGATAGCATAGTTACTCACCTGTAACAGGTATTCTCTGGGAACAGCAGGAATCATTCCTCACATATGGGTGATATCGGCAGTAAAAGAGCCCATGTGGAGCATTTCCCCAGCTTACAAAGAAAGCCTTTGGGAATGCTATCATGCATGCGTGGTCCCCTTCCCGCTCAAGGATGTCGGCTTGTTCAATCAGGTGACATAGCTAAGATGGCAGTCAAATCAAAAAGGAGGACGGCAACTCCCAGGGGAGGAGAGAGGGATTTGAGGATTGATTCCTGCTGTTACATAGAAACAAGACAACAGAAAAAGACCACATGGCCTATCTAGTCTTTCCTTCCATATCAACCACTACAAATAGTCCCTTATTTTCCTTTAGAGATCCTCTGTGTTTGTTCCATGCGTCTTTGAATTCAGATACTGTCCTCATCTCTACCACCTCCATTGGGAGATTATTCCACAGATCCACCACTCTTTCCGTAAAGAAATATTTCCGCATATCACTGCTGAATCTATCCCCTTTCACCCTCATCCCATGTCCCCTCATAGCAGAGCTTGCTTTCACTCGAAAGAGGCTCTCCTCCTGTGCATTTATGCCATGGAGGTATTTAAACATCTCAATCATATCACCTCTAAGGTGTACATATTAAGATCCTTAAGTCTGTCCTCATATGCTTTATAATGAAAACCACTAACCATTTTAGTAGTCACCCTCTGTACTGACTCCAGCCTGTTTATATCCTTTTGAAGGTGCAGTCTCCAGAATTGCACACAATACTCCAAATGAGGTCACACCAAAGACTTATACAGATGCACTATCACCTCCTTTCTTCTGCTGGCCATTCCTCTCCCTATGCACCTTCTAGCTTTTGCCGTCGCCTTTTCTACCTGTTTAGCTATTTAATGATCTAAAGACACAATCACGCCTAGGTCCTGCTCTTCTTTAGTGGATACAAGTACTAGATAGGCCATGTGGTCTTTTTCTGTCGTCATATTTCTATGTTTCTATGTTGTTATGGAAGGACAGACTAGATAGGCCATGTGGTCTTTTTCTGTCGTCATATTTCTATGTTGTTATGGAAGGACAGACTAGATAGGCCATGTGGTCTTTTTCTGTCGTCATATTTCTATGTTTCTATGTTGTTATGGAAGGACAGACTAGATAGGCCATGTGGTCTTTTTCTGTCGTCATATTTCTATGTTTCTATGTTGTTATGGAAGGACAGACTAGATAGGCCATGTGGTCTTTTTCTGTCGTCATATTTCTATGTTTCTATGTTTCACCCTCTATACTATATTGCTCCCTTAGATTACTGCAGCCCAAATGAATGACCTTGCATTTTTTAACATTAAATCTCAGCTGCCAAATTCTAGACCATTCTTCAAGCTTAGCTAGATCCTTCCTCATGTTATCTACACCTTCCTGGGTGTCTACTCTATTGCAGATTTTGGTATCATCTGCAAAGAGGCAAACCTTACCCGACAGCCCTTCTGCATTATCACTAACAAAGATGTTAAAAAGAATCGGACCAAGGATGGATCCCTGGGGCACACCACTGGTAACCTCTTTCTCCTCAGAGTGAACTCCATTTCCCTGTGCCCTTTGACCTCCCACTCAACCAATTTCTAACCCAAGCAGTAACTTTAGAGTCCATCCCTAGGATGCTCAGTTTGTTTATAAGTGGCCTGTGAGGAACGGTGTCAAAGGCTTTACTGAAATCTAAATACACCACATCTAGGGCTCTCCTTTGGTCCAACTCCCTGGTCATCCAGTCAAAGAAATCAATCAGATTTGTCTGACAAGACCTCTCCTCTGGTGAATCCATGCTACCTCGGATCCTGTAATCCAAGATCACCTGTTACAGGTGAGTAACTATGCTTTCTCCAGGAACAAGCAGGAATTCGGTCCTCAAATATGGGACTCCCTAGCTCCAGGCTGCCGAGGACCGAACCAAGACAGTACCAACGGCGACCGGTCAGGTGGCCGTGAATTGTAGAAGGTAAGTTCCCGCTGAGAAACTCTGCGAGACCCTAGCGTCCAGCAACACTAGCCTGAACACAGAAGGGTCGGAGGGCAGAAGTTGCCTACATTCCAAGAATCTTACACAGCACTGCCTGAGCAAAGGCGCTGTCCCTGGGGGTTTTGCTTTCCAGGCAGTAGTGCACTGCGAATGTGTGAATGCATGACCAAGTGGTGGTTCTGAAAATTTCTGTCACCGGCACAGAACAGAGGTGTGCCATGGCCATTGTCTTCATGCAATGCACTGTGATCTGGTGCTCCAGGGAGAGGCCCGCCCGCTCATAAGCAAGGGTGATGCAGTCCGCCACCCAAGAGGATAGGGTACACTTGATTAAAGGGAGCTCCATTCTGCTGTGGTCATAGGATACGAAAAGCTGAGATGCTTTGCGATGGCCCTGGGTCCGCTGCAGATAGGACAGGGCCCGTTTACAGTCCAGTGTGTGGCGTATGAGCTCCTCCTTGCCGGCATGAGGCTGCAAGTAGAAAGTGGGGAGTACCTCCTCCTGGTTGAGGTGAAACAGGGATACCACCTTTGGGAGGAACTTAGAGTGAGTGCGGAGTACTACCCTGTTCTTGAAGAACCTGGTGTACGGGGGGGTCCACCACCAGCACTTGAAGCTCGCTGACCCTGCAAACTGAAGTCAGGGCCACCAAGAAAGCCACCTTCCAAGATAGGTGGCCAGGGGCTCGAATGGTGGTCTGGTCAGCTGGGAGAGCACTACGTTGAGGACCCATTCTGCCGCCAGAGGGCAGTTAAGGGGGTTTGGATAGCAGAAGGCCCCGTAGAAACCGGGAGACCAGGGACTGGCTGGATAAGGGCTTGCCCCCTACTGTGTGGTGGTGAGCGGCTGTGGTGCTCAGATGCACCCAGACTGAGTTAGATTTCATTCATGTGTGTGACAGATGCACTAGGCACTTGAGTACCAACTATAAGTGGCAGGAGAATGGGTTCTCCTTCCTGGCTGTGCATCACATGGTGAACCTGTGCCACTTAAAAGCATAAGCCTTCCTCGTGCAGGGCTTCCTGGAAGCCAGCTGGATCTCCTCAACCTCTTGTGGCAAGTTGAGCAGGGCCGTCAAAGTCAGTGACCCCACAAAATTACTGACAAGCTCTCAACCGCCCCAGAGAATTATTTGAAATAGTTAAAAACGTATCAAACACACATAATAAGGATATCAACATTCTTATTAACCCACAAACACTAGCTAACTATTACATCACTAAGCTTTCACCACTATCAGACTCTCCAATACCGCTCAACTACTCCCAATTGAAGCCTAAACAAATATGGCATAAATTCCATACTGTGACACTGAAGGAACTCGATAAGGTGATCTCTAATAAGAACATAAGAACATAAGATATGCCATACTGGGTCAGACCAAGGTCCATCAAGCCCAGTATTCTGTTTCCAACAGTGGCCAATCTAGGTCATACGTACCTAGCAGTTTCCCCAAGGGACACAGGTTCCACAATGCTTGTAGTGGTTCAAGCATTGATATCCTGGGTCCCTTCTTAATAATGGTTTATGGACCTTTCCTCCAGGAACTTGTCCAAACCTTTTTTAAACCCAGCTACACTAACAGCCTTTACTACATCCTCCGGTAACAAATTCCAGAGTTTGATTACACGTTGAGTGAAAAAATATTTTCTTTTATTAGTCTTAAATAGTTTACCCTGTAGCTTCATTGCATGTCCCCTAGTCTTTCTATATTCTGATAAGGTAAACAATCGATCTACGTTTACCCGTTCCACTCCGTTCATTAATTTATAGACTTCTATCATATCTCCCCTCAGCCGTCTCTTTTCCAGGTTAAAGAGCCCCAACCTTTTTAGCCTTTCTTCATAGGAGTAGCCTTCCATCCCCTTTACCATTTTGGTGGCTCTTCTCTGAACCTTTTCTAAAATTGCTATATCCTTTTTAAGATATGGCGACCAGAATTGCACACAATATTCAAGGTGCGGTCTCACCATGGAACGATATAGAGGCATTATAATATCTTTTGTTTTATTTTCCATTCCTTTCCTTATCATACCTAGCATTCTATTTGCTCTCTTGGCCGCCGCTGCACACTGGGCCGAGGGTTTTAACATGGTATCCACAAGGACGCCTAAATCTTTTTCTTGGGTGGTGGTTCCTAATGTGGAACCTTGCATCGTGTAACCATAGTTTGGGTTGTTCTTCCCTAGGTGCATAACCATTTCTAGCGCCTTCCATACTAAATATAATAAACTTTTCACTCACACATAGTACTATGCCCACCATCCTAAAAAGGGCCTCAATTAGACCTATTCTGAAAAACAAAAAACTAGATAACCTTGATCTATCTTCATACAGGCCTATTTCTAGCCTACCATTTATGGCAAAGATCATAGAAAAAATCGTGCATAATCAATTACAGGACCACATTGAGCTACATGCTCCCCTAGACACCCATCAATACAGCTTTAGGCTGCACCATAGTGTGGAAACACTGCTTACAGGGATCTTTGATGATATTCTAAAATACATTGACAAATCAAAGCAAGCAGTACTACTAATATTTTTGGATATAACTGCTGCCTTCGATTCAATTAATCGCTACATCCTCATTGAAAGACTCAAACAAGTTGGAATACATGGTAACATCCTTACATGGTTCCAATCATATCTCGCTGACCGATCCCAACAAGTGAAAATAGGACAACATACATCTAAAACCTATACACAAAAACAGGGAATCCCACAAGGATCTGCATTGTCAGCGCTCCTTTTTAACATATTTACAACCCATCTGTCACATCATTCAGCAGTGCAAAATAAAATACGCAATATATGCGGATGATGTCATGATTTACCTCCCAATGGATATAGACTCCCTGGACTTTTCTAGTATCAAATCATGCTTCATCAAAATGACACATTGGCTAAATGAACACAATCTCTATATTAATTTTAAGAAAACGGAAGCATTACTCGTATCAAGAAATCAAAACTTTACTCCCCCAACAGAGAGAAAAATCGAAAATACAAGTATTTGCATAAAAGACAAAATAAGATATCTTGGTGTTATTATGGATAGAACATTAAGCCTAACACACATTAGGACCACAACAAACACAATATACAATAAATTAAGATATCTTAAAAATCTAAAACCTTTATTATCACAACAGGACTTCAGATCAGTCCTCCAAGCACTAATCCTGCCTCACATAGACTTCAGTAACACAATCCTTCAAGGTGTTCCAAAACATGCACTACATCACCTAGAAATAGCACATGTTGCTGCCTGAATGCTTACAAAAGCAAGTGCAACTGAACACATAACCCCAATCCTGTTTAAACTCCACTGGTTGCCTATACAAAGCAGGATAAAATATAAAGTTATCATGACAACGTTCAAACTGTTAAGAGAGATAGCACCATCGTATCTATCTGATCTACTAAGAAACCACACAAGGAACAGAACAGTGAGACAACGGAACCTGAACACTCTACTTGTTCCCAACTCCTTCACAGAATTCAATAAAACCACAACAAATAGAGCGTTCAGCTTCTCTGCCCCTTCACTAAGGAATGCACTGCCGGACAAACATAGAATTATTACTGACCTATCAACCTTTAGAAAAGATCTCAAAACACACCTTTTTATAGAGTACTTTGGCATCTCAGAACCAAATGATGAACTATTCCCCACTTAAACCCATGCGTACTCCTATCCATCACAATACAATCCACCTAACACTATCACACTCATCCCATCTGATACAACACCCAACTCTCCACAAGGTCTATAGCAAACAATCCGAATAATTGTCACATTGAGAATTCCAGTGATATACAATGCAACATGTTACACCCAGAAAAGACGAATAGACAAATATAAATTTGTAAATATTGTAAATTTGTAAATGTTTAGAATGTAACCCTATATTCAACCATGTAAATCAAAACCCTATAATCAACCATGTAAATCTACCTTTCCTTTGTACGCTGTTAAGTTACCTGTTTGAATAAGTTACAATGTAATGTTCTAGTTTTGTTCAATGTAAATTGCTTTGATGTTGCTGAAAGGCGGTATATAAAACTGTTCAATCAATCAATAAATAAATAAATAAAAACATTGGGGGTGCAGGAGGGAGCTTTCCCCCTGAGTCAGGAGGTCCAGAGCCCAACCCAGGGGGACTGGAAGTGTCGCCACCAGCAAGAGCAGTAGTGGGAACTAGGGTTGCCTGGGCCACCTGGGGGCAATCAGTATCACTGATGCCCTCTCATTCTGAATTTTGAACAGTCTTGGCGACCAGAGGAGTTGGTGGGAATGCATACAGCAGTCCCTCAGACCATGAGATCAGGAACGTGTCTGCTGCTACCCTCTGTGTGGCTGCCTGCAGCAGAAGCGAGCCAATTGCATGTTGTCTGGAGAGGCAAACAGGTCGGGTCAGCCCCAAAGGCAGAAGAGTTTCTCCACCACTGTGGGGCCGGGACGCTACTCGTGAGGGCGCAGGACTCTGCCGAGTCTGTCCGCCAGGTAGTTGTCCTGGCCCGGAAGGTAGACTGCTCGCAGGAGCATGCCACTGTGCACTGCAAAGGAGAGGAGGGCCGTCGCCTCCTGGCAGAGGGAGTATGAGCCCGTGCTCCTCTGCTTGTTTATGTAGAACATTGCGACCTGATTGTCCATCTGGACCAGAACAGGTTTGTTCTGCAAGAGGGTGCGGAATGCACGTAGGGCAAGGAATACCACCCAGAGTTCCAGGAGGTTGATCTGTAGTAAAGACTCCTCCTGGGACCAATAGCCCTGAGTGCGGTGAACTCTGCAGTGAGCTCCCCAGCCCTGGAGAGAGGCATCTGTGGGCAGGGTCCTCTGCGGTGGGGGCGCCTGGAAGGGCAATCCTGCCTGGCGGAGGCACAGGTTTTGCCACCAGTCGAGGGATCCTGACCCTGTCCCGGAGTCGGCCCATGGCCTGGGCCCAATGAGAATGCAGGCACCACTGGGCTGTCCGCATGTGCAGATGGGCTAGGGGTGTGACATGGACTGTGGAGGTCATGTGTCCCAGCAGGCAGAGGAGGTGGCAGGCTGGCACCGTTCTGTGGTGTTGGAACTCCCCTGCCAGCTGTCTGAGGCGTTCTGCCCTGTCCTGAGGGAGGAGGGCTCTGGTCTGCACTGTGTCCAGCTGAGAACTGATGAACTTTAGGTCTTGCACTGGAGAGAGATGTGATTTGGGGTGGTTGATGATGAACCCCAGGTACTGCAGGAGGAGAATGGTACATTCTGTGCCCTGACTGTGCCTCCTCTGATGAGCCAGTCATCCAAGTAGGGGAAGATGAACACCGCTGTAGGTGTAGATGGTTGGCTATCACTGCTAGGCACTTTGTGAAAACTCTTGGCATGGAAGCAAGGCCGAAGGTTAGAACCCTGTATTGGTAGTGGCCTCCCCCTACCATGAAAAGCAGGTATTGCTGGTGAGATGGGTGGACCAGGATGTGGGTGTAGGAATCATTTAGCTCCAAAGAGCAAAGCCAGTCTCCCTAGTGGAGGTAGGGCAGTAGTGTCCCAAGGGAGAGCATTTTGAACTTCTCCCTCACCATAAACTTGTTCAGGTCTCTGAGGTACAGGATGGGCCTGACACCCCCAGGTCTTTTGGAGACAAGAAAGTACCTTGAGTAGAAGCCCTTGCCCCAGAAGTTCTAGGGAACAGGCTCTACTGCCATGCTAGTAGAGCAGTAGACCTGCTAGTTCTGAGAGCAAGAGGGTCTGGTGAAGGAGAGGTCATACTGGCTTTCCCGGAAAATGTTCTGGAGGTGGCAGCTGGAAGCAGAGATGGTAACCCTCCTTCAGCACCCACAGGTCCAAGGTGATCTCGAGTCACTTGTGGGCGAAGAGTGCCAGGCGGCCCCCTATGGGCTGGTGAGGGTCTCCTAGGGGGAGGGAGGCCCCACCCTGGGAGTCAAAAGCTCCCACCAGGTTGAGCCAGAGATGGTGTCTGTGGTTTGGGGGCCTTTGGCTTCCTGGGTCCGTGCCCCTGGCCCTTGGGCTGGGATCCCTGCTGCTGCTGGCTTGGGAAGGCTTGGTCGTGGTGATTCTGGTGGAAAGGGCCCTTCTTCCTTGAGAAAGTTGGCCTTTTCTTACGGGGAAAGGGTAGGGGTCTTCTTTGAGAGCCTCTGCCTGGAGACCACCTCAGCCACCTTGTCAGCCATAGGTTTCCCAAGTAGGTTCTCCCCGGTGCAGGGGACATCGAACAGCTTTTCCTGGACCCATTGTTCAACGTCCAAGGTGTGCAGCCAGGCCTGGTGCCAAGCACCTTTGCCTGTGGCTACTTCCCGGGCTGCAGTCAAAAAACCATTGTAGTCGGCCCATGACAGGAACTTAGAGCAGATCCAGATGGTAGCCAACAATGTCTGAAACCGTTGCAGGGGTTCCCCAGTGAGCCCTACTGAGAAGCCCGCGAGCTCCTGAATGAGGCTGTTAAGATACATCCCTATGTAGAGCTCATAGGTTTATATCTGGCAGTCCAGCATTGACCCCTGAAAGTACTTGCACCCTAGGGTGTTGAGGGTTCTGGCCTCTCTACCTGGGGGTCCAGAAGAATAAGTCTTCTGACTCTTGAGCTTCTGCCATCGAAGATTCTACCACCATGGAGTTGTGGGGAAGTTGGGCCTTCTGGAAGCCTGGACTCCTCTTGACACAGTAGATGGTGTCGAGGCACAGGCACAGAGGCCGGAGTTTCCCACATTCACAAGAGCAGCCGCTTGAGGATGGGTTACATCGGCAAAGACAGAGGATCTCCAGTTCTTTGGTGCATGGGTCCTCCTCAGACTCGGTCGGGACAGAGAGGACTCAGGCCATGTCCTGGACGAAGTCGTAGAATGCCATGTCCTCGGGTGGGGAATGGCACCAGAGTTCCAGGGGAGACGGCTCCGAGGGGATGTCTGTGTTGAGAGGTCTCGGGAAGGCCTCGACATGGGTCTCCCAGTCTGAACCAGTGGGCATCGAGGAGTCTGAGGCTCGGAGCTCCTGTGCCATGAGGCCTGCGTTGGGGAACCGGGATCCCCCAATAGGTCTCAGGTCTGACTCCCGGAAACTAGCCGGGGAGGACCGGACACCCGAGGATTGGGACTGGGACCTGGATTGGTGCTGAGGGCTCGCCCTAGGCAGATATCACTCGGGGCCTGACTCAATGCCTGAGGATGCCACCACAGTTGGAGACCCGGTTGTCGGGGCAGATGATGTGGACGAACCTGACATCATCGCCTGCTGCATTGCCAGGATGGCAGAGATATTCAGCTCCAGGACAGTCATTCTAGCCTCAATACCAGAAGGCTCCGCAGCTTTTGGCACAGGAACAGAGGATTTCGGGCCCGGTGCTGGCACTCTTGTGAGTGCGTCCTCGACAAAAACCACCACCTTTGAGAGCCTTGCACGGTCACCGCCGGTCAAGGACTCCTTCCTAGAGACTTTAGGGTGGCACTGCTCGGAGTTGCCTGAGTCCTGCCACGGGACTTTACTGGGCTTCCCCTGTGGATCCTTGACTGGCTTTGAGGATTTTTTCTTTTTCTTGCCAGGGTCCGGCATCTTTCCAGAGGAGCTGCTGCCGTGGGACTCTGAAGATGACTGGGCCTCACTGGAGGTGCTCAGCTTTGGACTTGGCGTTGGTGAAGCCAGGGCTGAAGCCGGACCGTGGGAACATTTTCTCCTGCAACTCTGACCTTTTCTTGTTGGTTTGCAGAGTCATGGCCTGGCACAGGTCACAGGAGGTACTGTCATGGTATGGGCCGAGGCAGTGCAAGCAGCAGTTGTGGGTGTCTGTGACAGACAAAATCTGACTGCAACGATCACACATCTTAAAGCCAGTGGGAGGCATAGTGGCTCACACCTGGCCGGGATTGATGACCTCCTGGGTGAAAAAGGGCACAAACGCCGGCTTGAGGTGGGAAGAGGAACTAGTACGCAAACCAGGAAAAACTCAACTATAGAAGATCATTTTTAAGCAATTTTTTGCAGGGAAACAGGACATGTGTCCGTTGGGCTCCACGGAAAAAAGGAGAATGAGCAAGAGGCACCCTTGGGCAGGAAGGGGACCACACATGCTCCGCACAAGCTTTGTCGGCGCCAACATCACCCATATGCGAGGACTGACTTCCTGCTTGTTCCTGGAGAAAAATATTTTGTTTTTCAGCCTGGCAGTTTTTCCTCCTTGTGTGTTCAGTCAGTTGGAAACAGGGGTGGGATCTGGTTCCATGACCATTCACAACTACCTGGGAATTTTTCCCTTTTCTTGTAACCCTTCCCAACTTAATTTTTAGTCCAGTCATTGCAACAATAGTCCTCAACCAGGGGCCATGCAACAGAGCAGAAAGTTAAATCCATTTTGCTCAAGGAAGTTCTGAGCGGTATATCAAATTCAAATAAACATAAACATGACATATAATTTAAACTTCCTATTTTTTTTATTTTTTTTTTATTTTGCAATAATAATTCCAAAGTACATAAGGAAAAGAACAGCAAGAAAACAAAGACTATAAGAAATAACTCTACAATTGTCAATAGTCCACATCAAGGAGGCGTCAAAGTACAAAAACAAACACAAAACCCCCAATTGTAACCTGTGATAAATTCCACTAACAGTCAAACGGCCAATATACAATTAAGAAATCAAATCCTTACCCTTCAAAAACTCCAACAATTGTTCAACTTCAACAAAAATGTATTTTTCCCCTGAAATATTATGTGGCATTTGCAAGGAAACTTTAAATAAAACAGAGCTCCGAGAGCCAAAACACGCTGGCGGACTTCCAAAAAAGCCTTACGCCGCTGCTGAGTGGCTCTGGAGACATCCGGAAAAATTTGAATGCACTGGCCACAGAACTTTTCAGATTTTCTCTTGAAATAAGCACGAAGAATTTTTCCTTTATCTGACTCAACTATCAAGGTAATTAACAAAGTTGCACGTGTAGAAATTTCATCACTAGATGATTCCAAAAACTCAGAAACATCCAGTGTAGAAGAAGCCAATTGATCAATTTGCATCCCTCCCCCCCCTCTCCATCTTGAACCGTACGGCCTGGACAAGATAGTAAATATTCGATAAAGCTACTAAATGAGGATCAGTAAACAATAATATTTCCTTTAAATACTTCTGAAACAAAATCTCAGGTGAAAGAAAATGTGTGCGAGGAAAGTTCAGCAGGTACAAATTTCGTGAACGCAGGGAATTCTCTAGTATTTCATCCTGACGACAAAGAGAGGAAACATCTTGAACAATTGTAGATAACACCCCTTGCTGTACTTGAGATTGGGCCCGCTGGACCTCCAATACTTTCTCAACAGACAACAGTCTAGATTCCTGATCGGATAGCTTTGCAACTGTCTCCTTAGAAAAATCAGATACTCTCTGTAGGGAAGAGCCCAAAGTCAATTCAATGCGAGAAAGCACCGCCCAAATGTCCTTTAAAGACACCTCCGTAGAGGGAACTTTCAATTCACCAACCGAAGAAAAAACTAATGGAGTAGGAAGAGGAGGGGGTAAACCCACAGAGGCTGAGTCAATACGTAAAAAAGAGGAAGGGAGTGGCACAGACCCAGGCTCTCCTTGCCCCACATCACCTAATGGGGAAGGAGAAGCTGGGAAAAACACAGCCTCATGACTGCTCAGAACTAACTTCTTTCCAAGTGGAGAGATACTAGGAGAAACAGTACTTACTGAGGAAATATCCTCCAAAGCGTTCTCAACCAACTGAGCTGAGGCAGGCAGTCCCCCGACTTGAAGATGAGCATCCATTGGACCTACAATCTTACCATCTTTAATTTGAACCGCCGGGGGAATGCGCTTCTTCCGTTTTCCCATAAAGTATTCCTTCTAATGCCCAAGTGCGCCAAAGGGGCATGGCCTGCCCCTTTGGACACGCCCCTTCAGGCACGTCCCGCGGTGGAGGCAAGATGTTTAAAGCCCCTTTGAGCACTGCCCCTATCAGAGCAGGGCTAGCAGGATCACAAGGTCCAATCAGAGTGTTGCAATCAAGGCAGAAGGAAAAGCTGAGCACCTCCTAAACTTCCTATTTTGACAGTGTCTTAATAAGACTGTATTTTAAAACGTGTATGTTCATTGTTTGTAGTTTGATTATGCATCATTTAATGGAACCCACTTACAACTAAAGATGTGCAAGCTATAAATGATTTATACATAAATAACTGCAAATATGGTTCCTGAATATGGCCACTAATTGTCAAGGTTGTGCAGTAATTATGACTGTTTTCTCAAGATACTATGAACATTACTTCTACAACAACCCCAGCTCTGGTTGACCTGAGCAGTAGATGATCTAACCCTTAATTCAAATCCAGGTCCTACACATGGCAGCCAAACACTGCTGTTGATTCATTGGTCTATCCTAAACACAGATTTTCTAATAAGGCTAATTTCCCAACATGAAACTAGACCAAAAAATAGTCACTAAGTCTGCTTTATATATACATCAGAAAGCAGCAGATGCAAAACAAGAAAGACAACACATAATTGCATTTTCAATAAGGGACTTATCTTTACATCCCAAGCAAATCTCAAGGAATGTACATGCATTCACTGGTAGTAGCCTTGATCTACAGCAGGGGTTCTCAAACCTGTCCTGGGGCCTCCTCAGCCAGTCAGGTTTTCTGGATATCCACAATGAATATGCATATGAGAGATTTGCATACAATGGATGCAGTGCATGCAAATTTATCTCTTGCATATTCATTGTGGATATCCTGAAAACCCAACAGTCTGGGAGGCAAGTTTAGGAACCCCTGATCTACAGGATACTGGCCTTTGGAAAGGCTCCTCCATATTCTAGATAGTGGATAAATAAGAATTTGGAATAAACACAGATATGAGTAGATAAGTTATACTATGAAGCATGAACAACGATGTAAAGGTATGATGCACAAAATAAAGATGACAAAGGCAAGAAAGACATGACAAACACTATTAAAGGAATACAGAAATAGTAAATATCTTTCCACTGCATGCAAGAGAAGACCTTACACAGAAAGGAAAACAGTACCAGAGTACACACACAAGTACAAGAGAGATAAAAAGGAGAAAGCATCCGCTTTGGATACATTTAGCCAAATGCCACTGTGGCATAATACTGTGTGGCAAATACATTAGCTAGAAATTATTGGGGAATTTGTTCTTTTAGGTTAGTACAAAAGGAAAAATAAAGTAAAAGGAGCAGCTGCAAAGGTTAAGGTTGTTGTTTTAGAAGTCTTATTTGCAATTTATATGTGTAAATACATCCACTTACACTGCTATGGATAAAAATAACAGTTCCAGAAAAATTATGGGATTACATAAACGTTGTGTTGGAAGTAAGTGTGAAGTCTCTACAAAAGGTGTGAAAAGGCCAAAATGGATGACTGAAGAAACACTGAATATTACCCAGAAACGCAGAGAAGCTAAAGCCAGAGGAGAAAGAGGAGGCAAATCACAGAACTCAACAGAGATTTCCAACGTGCAGCAGGACAAGACAAGGAGAAGTACTACAATGATGCATGCAAGGAAATAGAATCAGAAACTATTACAAGAAGAACAAGATTGGCTTTCCTAAAGCTACGAAAGTTAAAGAAAAAATTCCAGCCTCAAATTGGAATGATACAAGATGCTCAAAGATCCATGCTGAATGATGCTGAGATTATCAAAAAAGGTGGAAAGAATACACAGAGTCATTATACCATGAAGATCAAGTGGACGAACAGCCGTTTCAACCCACACCTTATAATTAGGGGCCATTGGTGATGAGAGAAGTCGAAGCAGCATTGAAAGCCTTATCAAAGAGCAAAGCACCAGGCATTGATGGCATTCCCACTGAAGCATTATAACAGTTGAATGCAGCTATTGCCATGCTTACAAGGCTCTGCCAGGAAATTTGGAAGACAAATTCATGGCCAACTGACTGGAAAAGATCTGTGTTTATACCAATACTGAAGAAAGGTGATCCAACTGACTGGAAATTATCATACAGTCACTCTGATCCCACATGCCAGTAAGATTCTACTCAACATCATTCAGCAGAGACTACAACCATACCTGGAACGAGAATTGCCTGAAGTGCAAGCAGGACTCAAGAAAGGGTGAGGAACGAGAGACATCATTGCAGATGTGAGATGGATCCTTGAAAAGACAAAAGGATATCTTATATGTGTTTTATTGGCCTTTGACTGTGTAAACCATGATAAACTCTGGGCCACATTAAGAAGCATGGTTCTACCAGAGCACCTGATAGATCTCTTGTACAACCTTTACAATGATCAAGAAGCAACAGTTCGAACAGAACAAGAAGAAACAGAATGGTTTAAACTCAGCAAAGGTGTTCGACAAGGCTGCATATTTCCCCCCTACCTGTTTATGTGCAGAACAAATCAGAGCTGTAGGACTGTATTAAGACAACCGAGGTGTGAAGATTGGTGAAAGACTCAACATCCTTTGCTATGCTGATGATACCACATTACTGGCTGAAAGTGAAGACAATCTGAAACATTTGCTTCTCAAGATCAAGGAACATAGCCTCAAAATGGGCCTGCACCTTAATGTTAAGAAGACAAAGATCCTGACAACTGGCAATAAATTCATCATTGATGGAGAAGAAATTAAAATAGTTGACAACTTTAATCTACTTGGATCAACAATCAAGAAAGAAAGGACAAGCCGTCAAGAAATCCGACAAAGCATTGCTCTTGGCAGAATGACTATGAAGGACCTAGACAAGATTTTCAAGAGCAGAGATGTCTCTCTCCATACAAAGATTTGACTTGTCCAAGCCATGGTATTTTCAATAGCATCATATGGATGTGAAAGTTGGACAGTGAAAAAGATAGACAGGAAGAAAATCAATGCCTTTTTGAATTATGGTGTTGGCGATATGTATTATCATTGACTGCATGAAGAACAAACCAGTCAGTACTAGAGGAGATCAAACCTAAGCTTTCTTTAGAAGCTCAGATGACAAGACTTCGACTTTCATACTATGGACACATCATACCAAGAGAGAGAGATTGTTAGAGAAAGACATCATGCTTGGCAAGGTTGAAGGACAACACAAGAGGAAGGCCAGCAATGAGATGGATTGATATAATAACAGCAGCTATAGGTGCCACTCTCTCTACAATGAGTCACCTGACTGAAGACCAATCACAGTTTAGGTCATCTATCCAGAGGGTCGCCATAGATTCAACGGCATTTAACAACACCACATGTATATTGCATCAATATGTAAATGGCCATTTTAGGAAAGGCTCATGTTACAGGTGGAGGTCCATAATACATCAAACTTGCATGGGGTCATGTCAGGGGCATGGCCTGGGTAGGACAAAAATCTACAAGTGCATTATTCCCCATTTTATTTAGGGAATGCATGTATATGCCCAAAAATGTCCATGTCTGGATTCACATTTGCTCTCTGACACAAATAGTTATATAAAAAGTGTTCCTTTTGTCCACCCCTTTACAGGAGGGATTAGGGGGGGGATATCCTGCAATGTTTGTTTCTTCTGCCAAATTGAAATGAGGTAAAGATAGAGTCCTCTGAAATTAAGAGCATCTGCATGGCTATGTTGCAGAATGGATCAGATACACATGTAAGTGCTGATGTTTATAAGTGCACATGTGTAAGTTGCCAGGTTTCCTTCACTGATTTTTTTTTCTCCATGTGGGCTTCTCCCACTGCATGTGTATATACATCCCTGTGCTTCCTCTATGTATTTTAGAGCTGGCTCCGTATTTAGCAGAGCCATTTCTAAAATATCATCAAAACTGAGTATCTCCTGACCTCAATGTCTCAATTCAGATCTCCAGGTGCTATCTAAAATGTCCCTTTAAGTGTTTATATCTTGGAAGCCCAGACCAAATGTATTCTATGTATTAAAACAGGCAGAAGGAAGGTCAATGACAGCTAGCATGGTTAAAAGGTGATGTGAAAGAAACTATTTTGGCCAAAAGAACAACATAAAGAAATTAAAAAAAAAAAAGGATCCCAATGAAGGAAACAGCATAAGCACTGCCAAAGTTAGATGCAAAGCATTGATAAGGATGGTGAAACAAATTTTAAAAGAAGATTGCTGTAAAGGCAAACTCAACAAAATCTTTTTAGGTACATTTAAAGCAAGAAGCCTATGAGGGAGTCAGTAGGACCATTAGATGACCATGGAGTAAACAGGACACTCAGGAGAGGCCATAGCAGAGAGACTAGATTAATTCTTTGCTTCTGTCTTTAGTGAGGAAGATGTAAGAGAACCACCCATGCCAGAAATGACACTTAATGGTGACAATTTGTAGGAACCAAATCTCAGTGAGCCTGGAAGCTATAATAAGCCAAATCAACAAACTAAAGAGCAGCAAATCACCTGGACTGGATGGTATACACCCCAGAGTACCAGAAGAACTAAAAAAAAGGATTGCAGATGTACTGTTGGTAATCACCAAACAGAAAACTACTACTACTTGGAGATTCCATCATCAGAGGCACCAACTTGGGAACACAGTTCAAAGGAGAGAAGATAGTCAAATGCCTCCCAGGCTCTTCAGCCAGCAGGAATACAAACCAAATTGACTTTCTATGTGCTTTTGTCTGCTCCAAGTAGAATGCTAAGGCTCGTTTGCAATCCAACATGTGTAACACTTCTTCCCCTCTGTGAGAATGAGGTTTGGGGAAAATGTTCGGATGACTGATTGGTTAAGATTAAATTCCGTAATCACCTTCGTAAGAAATTTGGGATGAGTACAAAGGATCGCCCTGTTGTGATGAAATCTTGTATAAGGTAGATGAAATACTAAGGCCTGAAGTTCACTCACTCCGTATGCTGAAGTGATTGCCACCAGAAACCAGACCTTCCAGGTCAAGAAATTCAGAGGACAGATATTGAGTGGCTCGAAAGGAGTTTATCAGCTGTGCAAGAACCTCATATTGCTCTCCTAAACAAATGAATTAGAACTTTATAGCTAAATGTATCAGCCTATGACATTCACAACTTACTGCTACCTGTAACTACCTAGAACAAGCCACTTAACCCTCCATTGCCTCAGGTACACTTAGATTGTGAGCCCTTTGGGGACAAGGGAATAAAAAAAAAGTACCTGTTAGTATATACATGTAAACCGCTCTGATGCGTAAGTAAAGGGCGGTATATCAAATGCCTAAACCATAACCATAACCATAACCACATTGACACTGCAGGTGGCTTATAAAAAGGTTTTAATAGCAGTAAATTCCATATGAAGCAAACAACTGAAGGCTATACCGAGATGGGCTTACCCTCTAGAGCTCTGTGGTATTCTCCAATTGCACTGAGATGAGCCCTTACAGAGTTGGAGTTAAGTCCATACTCAGAGATATAGAAGATATTCAGGCAGTTTTTGTGTAGGACAGGCGAAAAGATCTAGGGAGCATTCATCATACCAGACAGCAAACCTCTTCCATTTGCATGATTAAGACTTTCTCATTGAGGCCAAACGGATGCTGGTGACACTAGCTGGCAGACTGAGTTCAGACAATGTTAGCCTCTCAACATCCAAGCTGTGAGGGTAACGACTTGATGTTGGGATGCAACATTGTTCTGTCCTTGTATGACATCAGATTCAGTGCCTGTCCAAGCTGAATTGGCTTCTGAATGGAAAGTTCCAGAAGAGGGAACCACAGTTGTCTGCACCAATACAAGGATGAGAATCATACCTCCATCAGTTTTCAACTTCACAAAGGTCTTGGCAATGAGAGGTATTGGTAGATATGCATACAGAAGACCCTTCCCCCCAATCGAAGAGGAAAGAATCAGTTTGCTGTGTAACCCCACTTTGAAGCAGAACTTATCCACCTAGGTATTTTGAGGAGTTGCAAAAAGATCTATCGAGGGGGTGCCTCACTCCTGAAAGATGCAGCTTGCAATCTTCTTCTCCAGGATCCATTCGTGGGTCTGAAACACTAGACTTAGCCTGTTTGCCAGAATGTTCTGTTTGCCTGGTGGGTATGTGGTTCTTGTCCATTCCGACGGATATGCACTACTTTTCAAGATTATCTGCATCATGCTAAGGAGTTGTCAGAGCGCTTGTTACAAAGAGGATATCCAACATATGTCATAAAGAAGGCATATACCAGAGTGCATTTTATTCATAGAGAATGGCTTCTTTCTTCAGGAGATCCAGTAATTACATCTACATCTACATCCACATTTACATCTAGCTCCTCGCTTACATCAGATCGGGCTGATAAAGTAATAGGGATTTTACCTTATATGTCTCATACCAATAAGGTTAGGCAGATCTTACAGAAACATTGGCATATATTGACATTACATCCCTGTTTTCAGAAGTCATAACAGATAACTTACACTAGAGGATCAAATTTGAGAGATTTAGTTGGGAATACATCATCCCCCCTGGATAGATCTTTGAGTTTACTTTTAAAGGATTTGGGCCATTATTCTTGTAATAACTGTAATTTCTGTTTTTATTCTATTGTAGGAAAAGAATGGCAGGTCCCAAATTCAGAATTTATACGTTTCCAAATGGCACACTACATGTTCTACCTCATTTGTGGTGTATGTTTTGATTTGCCCATGTAATTTGTTATACATAGGCTGTACTATACGTGCAGTTCGTGTACGCCTTCAAGAGCATGCTTCTAGGGTCCGGAATAAAGTCATCACTGCCCCTATTGTTCAGCACTGTTTGGACTACCACCATTTCTTCTCTGATTTTCATGGAGAATTTTAGATTTTGCTCCATTGAATCCACGAGGAGATGACAGAGAGCAACATCTCCAATTCCTCGAGCAGTCATGGATTTTTCGATTGTCCTCGATTGCACCAAAGGGTTTAAATCAGGAATTGGATTGGGCAAGTCTATTATAAGGTGTTATATTCTGATTGGGTGTTAGATCTATGTATTCATTGATTTTGATATCAGGTGGCTTAACATCTGACTGAGTTCTTTTCGGCGTCCAAGAAGTGTATGGGGGCCATTTGTAATCGCAGCGGTTTTGAGCGTTGAAACAGGGCATGAGAAGATAATCTGTTCTAAATGCAGTGCTGTGTTCGTTTTCCTTTCTGGCCACGATGTTTCCTTTCTGGCTGTGAAACTGTGCTGAGTGAATCCTCTGATTTTCTACTTTGACCGATCGGATAAGTATAGAAATAGAGTTTTTTCTGTTACGATCGGAGTGGAATAACTCTAAAACTTTTGAAGTTGAAAAATATTGTGTGATTTGAGAAATTTTGGGTTTTATGGAGATGTGTAGGGACACTAAGTGGTGTGCTTTTTCTCAAGGAATTTGGTTCTAATTGACTGAACCTGATAAATTAATTAAAAGGGAAGCTACGCCACAAGAGGGATTTCCCTCACGGCAAAAGCTTCTGACATAAAAAATATATAAGTGCTCAGGTTATCTGTTCACATTCTAAGTTTGGTTTTGGGTTTGATGTTTTAGAGTGTTATCTAATATTGTTTGGCATTCCATGAGAGATGGCAAATTTCCACAACCTGACCATTTCCCAACACAGGAGATATAATCCTGTTCCTCCCTGCTTGTTGATGTAGAACATGGCTACTTGATTGTCAGTTTGAATCAGGACAATGTGATTGGACAAATAATCTTTGAAAGCCTTTAGAGCATTCACAATAGCTCTTATTTCCAAGAAGCTGATCTGATGGATATTTTCTTGGAGAGACCTTGTACCTTGAATGTTGAACCCATTGAGATGAGCTCCCCAGCATAGTTGGACACATTTATCATCAATAGTTTTTGGAGTAGAAGAATTTGGAAGAGAAGACCTTTGGTCAGATTATCTTGAATATTCTACCAGTCCAGAGACTGAATGAATGGAATGTGATGAACAGGTCTCAGATTCTCTGTGGCTTGTGACTACTAGGTTCTCAGTGTCCATTGAGCCTCTCTCATGTGGAGACATGCCAAGGGTGTACCTTTTGGGAACCTGACCTGGATGGGCCACTATTGAAAACAGGATAATGGGCTTGATAGACCCTGGTCTGACCCAGTATGGCATTTCTTATGTTTTTATGTACTGTTGAGGCCATGTGGCCTAGCAATGTTAACATGGTGCAAGCTGATACCTGCTGACTTGTTAAGTCTCCCGCACTATTGCTATCAGTCTGGAGAGTCTATCGTGTGGGAGGAACGCTCTTGCTTGAATTATGTTGAGCAGAGCTCTGACAAATTCCAATTGCTGGGTGAGGGGGTGGTGGGACTTTGGATAATTTATTACAAAGCTTAGTAGATCCAGCACCCAAATGGTCAGTCGTGTTGATTTGCAAACTCCTTCCTGAGTGGCACTCTTGATCAACCAATCATCCAGGTAGGGGAAGACATACACTCCCAGTCTGCATAAGAATGCTGCTACCATGGCAAGGCATTTTGTAAATACACAAGGAGCCGACACAAGGCCATAGAGCAGGATGCAATATTAGAGGTTCTGCTGCCCTATTACAAATCTGAGATACGAGGGTTGCTCAGAAAGTAATGCCCCACATGTTTTTTCTCAGTCCAGAATGAAGATAGAGGTGTAAAATTGAAAGGGTAGTAACTTGGAACTTCAAAGGACACGTGTGTGTACTTTTAGTCGTCCGACAAATAGCGAGGCGGTAGTGATCCTTCAAATGGCGTCTTTGAGTGACACACGGTACAAACAACAAGCTGTAATTGAATTCTTGGTGGAGGAGAAAGAAAGTGTGAGAAACATTCACAAACGGTTTTGTGCTGTGTATGGAAGTTCTGCGGTAGATAGGAGCACCTTTGGTTCATAGTGGTGAGCCCAGGTTTTGTCACTTGTGACGATCCAGGACAAAAAGGTCTCCCCCTCAGCTTCAAAATGCTCCAACAAATCAGAGCAGATGTCTTTCCTTTGGTGTTTGTGTTCAGTTGTGAGACTTCACGGAACACATCTTGCACACACCTTTGAATATCCCAAAGAGTCAATAATTGCCATTGCACTACCTCTACTGACGGAAAGCTGTACGGACAATTCCCAACTCGTGATGCGCCGATCCGCACGAATAATGTCATCAGCGCGCTGCAACTTGTCTGGACTGGTGGCTGAGGCAGGACGCTCAGACCGCGGCTGATCTTCCAGTTCCGTTTTACCACTTTCTGAAGCCTTTACTTTCTTCACCCATCATCCAACGGTGCTCCTATCTACCGCAGAACTTCCATACACAGCACACAACCGTTTGTGAATGTTTCTCACACTTTCTTTCTCCTCCACCAAGAATTCAATTACAGCTCGGTGTTTGTACCATGTGTCACTCACAGACGCCATTTGAAGGATCACTACCACCTCGCTATTTGTCGGACGACTGTAAAATTACACACGTGTCCTTTGAAGTTCCAAGTTACTACCCTTTCAATTTCACACCTCTATCTTCATTCTGGACTGAAAAAAACAACATGTGGGGCATTACTTTCTTAGCAACCCTCGTACTTCCTGTGGGTGGGATGTATCTGTATGTGGGTATATGCATCCTTGAGATCCAGACAGCATAGCCAATCTCTTTTTTGAAGATAAGAGTAGGGTATCTGAACGTCTCTTAGATATTTGTTGAGATCTTAGGTCTAGGATGAGACAGAATGCCCCCTCCTTTTTGTTGATCAGGAAATACTGGGAATAAAATCCTCATCCTTTTTGCTCTAGTGACACAAGCTCAATCACTAGATCGTTTTGAAGGGCAGTGACTTTTCCTTGAAGTAGTTCCTGATGCTGAGGGTTTAATTCTTGAACCCTCGGAGGGAAATTTGGAAAAAGATTGAGTAGATGCAATTTGTAACCACTTTGGATAATTTGTAAGACCCAAGTGTCTGAGGTTATAAGGGGCCACCTCGGAGCAAAGAAAGTGAGCCTGCCTCCAACAGGGGAGTCCTCCGTTATGGTTACTGGAAGAATGGCTATACACTTCAGGAATCAGGGCCTTCTGAGACTTCTCTCACTTTATTTGAGCTCAAGGAGTCTGCTTTGCTTAGGAGTAGTGAGAACCAGTAAAATATTTTTTGCCTTTGAGCTTAATAAGTCTTTTTCTGGTTACCATCCTGAAACGTCTTGCCATCCTGAGACTGGCTCAGATGTGTGCTTTGAGAGAGTTCAGTGCTTTTTGATGAATCCAGCCTTTTCAACTTTATCTCCAAAGAAATTCTCTTCATGGTACAGTATGTCAGCAAGCTTGTCCTGCAGATTGTTGAAGGTTTGAGACCTGGAGCCAGGCGAGTCTTGGACGCCAATACCTGCTGCAGATGCTCTCGATACCATATCAAAGATATCATATGTTGCTTGGACCATGAACTTTGAGCAATCTTTGCCATGTTTCACCAGGGAACAATACTGCTCCAGTCTCTCTGGAGAAAGATATTGGAACAGATCATTTGGCCACATACAAAGTCCTTTAAGAACATGTCCATGTAGAGCTGGTATGATGCCATGTGGGCTGCAAGCATGTAACTCTAGAAAACCCTCCTTCCAAGAGTTCAGTGTCTGAGCATCCATTCCTGGGGGTGCTGAGGAGTGAGTCTTGAAGCTTTTAGATCTTTTGAGGGCGGATTTGACCACCAATGAGCGATGAAGCGGGGGCTTCTCAAATCCGGGAGCCTTCTGAACTCTCTACATAGTCAAGCTTTCTATTCACTGGAGGTACAGATAGGGGGTGTCTCGCACGTTCCCATCTATACTCTCTGCAGGATAGGGTGGATGGGCACTGTCGCTGTTTCCTTTCGGGCGGAGGAGTACTAGAGGATATCCAGTTCTTCTGCCCTGGGCTCATTCTTCAAAGAAAATAGTATGGCTGTAGCCATATCCCAAACAAAATCCTGGAAAGTCATGTCCTCAGGAGGTGACTTTCATCTCTCAAGAGGAAGAGAAAGGTCAGAAGGGAGATCTGGAGACTTGTCCTCTAACATGCCCTCATCCGTGACCCAGCCTTCTGAATCTGACTCTGAGAGGAAGACAAAGTATTTCTGAGTCTTGGCCTGGACAACTCTCCTGCTCTTTGGGGAAAGAGTGCTCCACCTGGATAGTCAATGCCTCAATGACTTTCTAGGCTTTGGGGGTGCATCAGACCTCAACTAGATGGTGATATCAGTCAGGCAGGCTTTGGTGTTGGGGCCCTTTGATGCTTCTCCTGCAGGCACTCTGCTTCTCAAGGATATGTTGGACTGCTGATGGTATTGATGCAGTAGACATTGAGGCACCGACTTGCTGCATGGTGAATAGCACTGTAATCCTTTCCTCAGTAGCCTGCAGAAGGTATTTCTCCATGGTTGTCATCTCCAAAAGCTGTGGAGCCACAGCAGCATTGACTGATGGTCCTGGAATATAAGAGTTTGTTTCAGCTGATTGTTCTTGGCTCTTTGTAGGCCATCATTGCTCCTTTGATGTCCTGGAGGATGAGCTGTCCTTCTCATTGGGGCTGCTTAGAGGGATGCGCTTGTGAACTCTGCTCGCGATGCATGCCTCGGAGGGTTTTGTTGTCAATGCACCAAAGCCTCCACTCAATGCTCGACATGTCTTCCCTTCGGTGTTGATGAAGATGAATCCCTCTTCACCTTTGGGCGAACATTGGTCGATGGCCGATACTATGGGTGCTTGGCTCTGAGAGGGCTTTAGGGCTTTTCAATGTTGATGCGCTGCCAGCATCCAATGCAGCTCGTGATGCCATAGAGACTGGTGCAGCAGATACCAGTTTTGATGGATTGGACTTAGAAGTGCCAAAAATAACTTCATGTTGTTTCTCACGACCTTTGAGCCCTCTTTTTTTTTTTTTTTGAAAAATAGGTGACTATTATAACAGTGAGAAATAGGATAAGCCATTCAAATAGTACAACAATCAGCACTTCAAACATATATGTAACATTTGGATTACCCCGCAGCTTAATACTAGCCCCATATTTATTAATCATTCCCCTCTCCCCCAGTATTTCACCCTTCCAAATCAATACTACTCCCAAAAACAAAGAGAGAAAAAAAAAAGAACCAGTTCCTCTCCAACCCTCCCCTTCGCCACCCCCCGTATGTGTTGTTACTTCATGCGTTACTGGCATTATTTCCCTTACTCATGGCCATACACATCTTCACAAAGGGTTCCCAAATAAGGTCAAAGCTCTGCAGAGCCATCCGGTGAATAAAAATCATCCTCTCCATACTATAAATATCCCATGTTCGCACCAGCCATAAGTCCAAAGATGGGGATTCCACTTTTGTCCACGCCGATGCTAGATTTATTTTAGCAGTGTTGGTACATTGCTTCACTATGGCCAACTGTGGCCCCTTCATCCCCGGCACCAATTTGTGAAAGAGGAAGGATGCCTGGCTCCCAAGGAACAGTCAACACCAACAAACATCGCATTCGGTAGCGGATACCCTTCCAGTATTCTTGAATTTTGGGACAGTTCCACCATATGTGTGCAAGCGATCCCCTACCCCCACAGTGTCGCCAACATGATCCAGAAAGTGTGGGATAGGCTTTGGCCAATCTCTCTGGAATCACATACCAGCCATATAACAGCTTATAATTATTTTCACGCGCGTTAACCTGTTTTGGACAGCTTGCATATTCTTTCTCTGTTCTGGATGATTTATTAGATTTGTTACACTCAAACAACTATGAAATACCGGCAATAATAAAAAATATTAAAACTTTGCAGAAAATAGAAGTTTCACATAGTGTATGTTTTTCATACACTGGTCCAATATAGTATATTGTCCGTCTTCAGAAAAGATAGGATTCAGTTCCAATATTCATTGACATAAACATACTGTATGATACTATTGAAACTGCAGTTTTCATTTAAAACACTTTATTATGATATAATATAGTTTGTCAACAGTCCATTCTGACGGCGGAATATGATACACATGAAAACACTTCTGATGCAGTGCGTCGATACTGCACCATTGAAACACCTAGAACAGAATGCTTGACAGCAATTAGTTTTGACAACATATTAGCCCAGCGTATGAAAAACATACAAGGCCGATATATGCACCAATAACTCTGACACTAAGTAACTTACAGTTATCTAAACCTATTTTCTAAAGTCTACAAATACTTTTGCAAAATGGTAGCTATTACAGCATTATAAACTACTTGCTATTTTTTGTGATCTTTTTATGTTGAGCCGCCAGTACCGTCAAAATCAGCAAACTTTGAATACCTATTAAACTAACTAGATCTCAGATAAAAAAATCTGTATATAACGCTTTTTGACATAACGATAATAGCCAAACATAGTTCCATTGAATTTATAACCATTAATTAGTAAACAGTTGAGTAGTAAGTATGGAAACCTTATGTATGTAAAACATACGCTGGTCCAAAACGGGTTAACTGCTTTAGAGCATTTCCATAACTGTCCCTCGATTTGTTCCTTCTGTTGTTCAGTATACTTTAATTGAAGAGCTTGTGTCTAGTAGGCTCGATGCTGTTCTACTTTAAAGGCTGATATCAGCATAGAGAGCTCAGACCAAGCCTTTAGTGGTTGTCCTTTCTTTACAGACCAGTTCCAACTCAGTAAGCAACCGTGCCACTTGACGTCGGACCCCATCACTACTCATCCAATGCATAGGTAGGATAATGGGGGATAATGGTGTCAGGGCCTCCCCCTGCTGTAAAAAATAGAAGTCCCAACATCTGAAAGTATGCTCCACATAGGGATTGCTCCCTCCCCTGTTTTTCTGGAGTCTTGTCCTGAGCCATAACTGGCTCCCTAAATCTGTGATTCCCACCTGCGCCTTTTCAATAGCTACCCAGCACTTATCAGTATTGGCGTTCATCCATTCCATGCCAGGGCAGACCTGGGTGGCCACGTAATACCATTGTAAGTTAGGGACCCCCATTCCCCCCGCCTACAATGCGCATAGAGTACATGCTTAGCAATATGAGTGCGACATGCCTGCCATATGAACTTCATACATAAACATTACCATTCCTCCAATCTCTCCCAGGGAATCTCAACTGGTAATACCTGGAATAAGTAAAGAAAACGCGAGAGGACCACCATTTTTAACGTGGCTATCCTACCAAATCAAGAAAGAAGCAGACTGGGCCATATCTCCAAGTCTCGTTGAACTTAGACTAATAAGGGAACATAGCTTTAAAGAGTGCCCCAGGGTCGGCAGTCAAGTTCACCCCAAGTACCACAAGGACTTCACCCAATGAAAAAAAAAGCCACCCGCAAACGCTTACATAGCTCCTCTTATAGGTTGATATTTAGAATCTCCAATTTATTATGATTAATCTGGAAACCTGAGACCCAGGAGCATGCCTCGAAGAGGCGCATAGCATTGGGCAGGGACACTAAAGATCGAGTCAGGGAAAGTAGGAGATCATCCGCAAATAGAGCTATCTTGTAATTAACGCTCGCAACCTGGATCCCCTGTATATCTTCTGAGTCCCGAAGACTCTGTGCCAAAGGCTCCATTGCCAAGGTAAGGAGCAATGGGGAAAGTGGGCAGCTCTGCCGCGTTACACGCTTTAAGTGGAAGTAACCCAAAATAAGCCCAGGGAGCCTTATATAAGCTTTTTATCCATGTCATAAATTTCAGGCCGAAACCCATCTTGCCTAGGACTCCCTATAAAAACACCCAGTTCACCCGATCAAAAGCCTTTTCGGCAACGAATCCCAAAAGCAGGGCTGGTTGGGGCGTCGTCTGGGCCACATGGATCAACTGGAGCACCCGACGTACACCATCAGCAGCCAGCCACAAAACCTACCTGGTCGCTATGGACCATGCGAGGAATGACCATCCCCAAGTGGCCCATCAGCACTTTGGCCAAGATTTTAACATCTACGTTTAAGAGAGAGATCGGCCTATAAGATGACACCTCCTCTGGGGGCTTCCCCGGTTTGTGAATCAGAGCAATCACCGCTTCTATTTGTGTCTGCAGAAGGTCCTCTCCCCTCAGGACAGCATTGTAAACACCCACCAAAACTGGAACCAGACTGGAAGCAAAACGCTTGTAATAATCCAGAGAGAATCCATCACTCCCAGGTGCCTTTCCGGCAGGCAAGGCCGCTATAGCCAACTGCACTTCACGCGCTGTTATGGGGGCATTTAAGCATTCCCTATCCACCTCACTTAGGGTCTTCAGTGTCACACCTCCTAAATAATTCTTTATGCACTGCTCCCTGACAGGCTCCTCCTGATATAGCCATTCCGGGTAATCCACAAAAATCTCCCGAAGTCCCATCGACGTGACGCTTACTGACCCCGGCAGTCCCGAATCTTCTGGATCGTACGAGCGGCCCGCTGCATACGCAAATGCAAAGCCAACAACTTTCCCGCTTTATTCCCCTTTTCATAATACTTTTGCCAGAGCAGTCATCGCTGAAATTCAAAATCTCACTGTGTGATCTCATCCAGCTTCGCCCTCGCAGCCATCCATCGCTTTCATACCCGGCACGACCCCATATGCACATGCTGTGTCTGCAACCGCCCCACTTCAGCTCTCAAAGCCTGAAGTTCCCCCTCTCTCCATCGCCTATAGTGTGCCGTGTCTGCACCCAGTCATCCCCGTGCCATTGCTTTGTAAGCCTCCCACACTATGGGCATCACTACTTCAGATCCAGCATGTCTCAAAAAAAACTCTTGATAAAGGCTTCATGCTTTTGAACTACTTCAGATCGCATTAGAAAGCTATTATTCAATGCCCATTGAGGCATTGTAGGCCCCACATCCTGGTCTGCATAATCCACCCAGCAAGGCACGTGGTCGGGTCAAGTAATCAGGCCTATTTCCGCCCCCCTTACCCGGTCCATCAGGTGCTGATCAAAAAACAGGTAGTCAATCCGTGTGGACCTTGTGCACTCTCTCTGATTATGATGGAAATCCCTCCAAACATCTTGCAGGTCTAGATCCTTTGAAACACCCATCAGAGCCCTACTAATCGCTCCCAGGTGCAAGGTTATACTATATATATCCACTCGCTCCTAAGTGATAATACTTTCAATTAGAGTGGTTAACCCACATTATTAGCCCCCACTTCCACTGCCCGCTCTATAATCAACAGTCCCTCCATTGCAAGACTCCAAGCCATTCCAGTTCATCTTTTGTTCACTTGTGACACCCGCCAACTTTAGTCCATTTAGGAGGGTTGGGTGTGCGCTCTGCGAGCTAGGCATTGTATCATTATTCACAAGTCCTGCCAGTCTCAATGCTTGCCAGGCTTCCGTGACATCCTTAGTGCTAATCCTCTTGCCAGCCAAGGTGAAATTCATCTGAAAAGGAAAGGACCATGCATAGCATATCTGTTCCTTAAGCAGCACCTCGATGACAGCCTTCATTTCACGACTTTGCACCAGGGTGAAAGCAGAAAGATCCTGGTAGAATGTTATATCCACTCCCTGATACTGTAAATGTTTGAGTGCTTGTCCTCTCCACAAAGTTAAATCAGCATCTTGATATCGGAGAAAACACACAAGAATGTCCCATGGTTTATTACCTGGGGGCTTATCCAGCACCCAGTGTGTGCCCAGTTCCAGGCGCTCTACACATGCTGCTGCCTCCTGGCCCGCCATTAGAGCCCTGCAAATAGCTTGCACTTGCACATTTTCAGGCACCGAGCCCTCTGGCAGCCCCCTAATGCGACAATACAAAAAGAGAACCCGGTAATGTAAAGACCACCTTGGAAAAATCACACTTTTTTTTGTCAGAGAAGCCGTCACAGTGCAGAGGACGTCACCTCTCACCACCGCAGCCCATCCATTTTATTTTATATAAGAGCCCTATGATAAGGGACAAAATATTAAATCGTAGACGGATTAGCACTTAACTGAAAAGGCTGATGTAAAGAGTCATCCACCAAGCAAAATTGACGACATGTCACGTTTCGGGGATCCAATTTCTCCCCTGCTTCAGGTCAAGTCGCTGTGGATCAAATTGCCGTGGATCAAAATGCCTGAAGCAGGGGAGAAATGCCTGAAGCAGGGGAGAAATTGGATCCCCGAAACGTGACACGTCGTCAATTTTGCTTGGTGGATGACTCTTTACATCAGCCTTTTCAGTTAAGTGCTAATCCGTCTACGATTTAATATTTTGTCCCTTATCATAGGGCTCTTATATAAAATAAAATGGATGGGCTGCGGTGGTGAGAGGTGACGTCCTTTGCAATGTGATGGCTTCTCCGACAAAAAAATTGTGATTTTTCCAAGGTGGTCGTTACATTACCGGGTTCTCTTTTTGTATTGTTGCATGGACTTGCGGACCTGGTTGGGTATTTTTGTATCTTAGCCCCCTAATGCGAACATTGTTTCTCCAGCTCCTGTTTTCCAGATCATCTAATTTATAAGTCAGCTCCATTGCCTGCACCTTGTAACTCCATCAATGTCTCTACCTGCTTCTCCAACTTAGACTCTGCTTCCTCCATGCGGCCACCATGTTGCCGGATGTCAGCATGCATATCAGTTACTTTGGTGGAGATATTGTCTCTCATGGCCTGAAGTTCTGTCGTTATCTCTTCAAAACACCACCGAAATTCATGCTTCAATAAAGCCTGTTCTGAGCCCCGATCTACCTCTCTTTTGTTGCTGCCACTCTTCTCCACATCAGACCCAAATGAGGCCACGCTCACAGGGGAAGCCGCTCATGCGCCGGTCTGGCTCTGCAGTCTTTGGGATGCAAGTAGCCTCTCCTGACTATCCAGCCCTTTATTTTTGGCTGACATGTTCCACGGTATGCTCCGGAGCAGTGCCCAAGCACAATTAAACCTCTGCTGTGTTCCTACTTGTCATTGGGGGAGCTTTTGTTTGCGGCGGGAGCGGGAGCTAATCACCTAAGCCGCCATCAGTCAGGCTGGCATCACTTCCCTCGAGCCCTCTTTTTGTTATCTGTAAACACAGTTTACAAGAAGAGGGCTGATGACTGGGTCCCAAGCACTGAAGGCACCAACTATGAGGATCCGTTATGGGTATGGTCCTCGAGCACACAAAACACTTCTTAAACTCACTAAACTAAGGAAAATGAGAGGGAAAATCATGATGGTAGGGCAGGCAAACGTGAAAGGTACTAGAAATAAGAAATATTTGCAAAAAAAATACCATTCACATGTGATGATCCAAACTACTTCTGTGGGACTATGGAAAAAAACAGACCGAGGTCAAAATAGCATGGTGGCGGCTGGTAAGAAGGCACATGCATGCGCACTGGAGCTTCCAAAAGCTTCTAGGAGCAGGAATCAGTCCTCACATATGGGTGACATTGGCACTGATGGAACCCGCGTGGAGCATTTCCTTTGGGACATGCTACAATGCATGCGTGGTCCCCTTCCTGTCCAAGGGTGCCATCTTGCTCAGTCAGATGACATAGCAAAAGGGAACTCAAAACAATGTAGGGAGGCAACTCCAAGGGGAGGAGGGAGGGTTGTGAGGACTGATTCCTGCTGTTCCTGGATAACACCTTTTATAGGTGAGTAACTACGCTTTCTCCAGGAACAAGCAGGAAGTCATTCCTCACATATGGGACCTCCCTAGCTCCAGGCTGCTGAGGACCGAGCCTCGACAGCACCACCAGCGACCTGTCAGGTGACCAAACGTTGCAGAAGGTGTGTCCCTACAGAGAGACTCTGCAAGACCCTCACACCTAGCAACAACTTCACTCCGGTAAGCCTGGCCACAGAAGAGTCAGAGGGTAGGAGTTGCCTACACCCCGAGACTATTATGGCGTACTGCCTGCCCGAAGGCACTGTCCCTGCGGGACTCACTCTCCAGACAATAGTGAGCAGCAAACGTATGAATCAAAGACCATGTGGCAGCCCTGCAGATTTCCATGACCAGCACTGAGCAGAGGTTGGCTACCGACATGTCCATAGCCCACACGCGATGTACAGTGATCCGCTGCTCAAGGGACAGGCCAGCTCACTCTTAGGTGAGGGCAATGCAGTCCACCATCCAAATAGACAGAGTTCACTTTGTTACCAGGAGCCCCAGCCTACTGGGGTCATATGACACAAAAAGCTGAGGAGCTTTGCAATGGGCTTGGGTCTGCTGCAGGTAGAAGGACAGAGCCTGCTTACAGTTTAGTGTATGCAGTATGAGTTCCTCCCTGCCGGCGTGAGACCATGGGAAGAAGGTGGGAAGGACCATCTCCTGGTTAAGGTGGTCCTTACTTGTGGAGGAATTTGGGGTGTGTGCGGAGCACCACCCTGTTCTTACAGAGCCTTGTATATGGCGGATAAGTCACCAAGGCCTGGAGTTCACTCACTCTCTGAGCAGATGTGAGGGCCACCAGAAAAAGCACTTTCCAGGATAGATATCGTAAATGGCAAGTGGCTAGGGGCTCGAATGGCAATCTGGTGAGTTAGGAGAGCACCATATTCAGGTCCCATTCCGCTGCAGGGGGGGAGGTGGAGAGGGGGTTTGATAGCAAGAGACTCTGCAGGAACCCGAGAACAGGGGCTGGCTTGAGAGGGTTTTCTTCTTATAGGGTGATGGTGAGCAGCTATGGCACTCAGATGTACCCTCACCGAATTTGACTTCAGACCAGTGTGCGAGAGGTGCAGTAGGTACTGCAGTACTAGTTGCACACGGCAGGAGAAGGGATTCTCTTCTCTTTCTGCATACCAGATGGAGATTCTCCTTCATTTGAAGGTGTATCCCATCTGGTGGAAGGATTTCGGGAGGCCAGCAGGATCTTCTCGACTTCCCCCAGGAGACTGAAAGGGGCCAGGGCTACCCTTTCAGCAGTCACACTGTCAATGTTAGCAACCCCAAGTTGGGGTGCAAGAGGGAGCCTTCCTCCTGGGACAGGAGGTCAATATTCTGACCCAGTGGAACTGGGAATGCCACCGACAAGGAGAGCAGCAGAGGAAACCAGGTTTGCCGGGGCAATCAGAATCACTGATGCCTGCTCGCTCAGCACCTTGAAGAGGGTCTTGGCCACCAGGGGAGTAAGTGGGAAGGCATAGAGGAGCCCCTCTGACCATGGGATCAAGAAGACATCCTCCACCACTCTCCCTGGGTGTGGCTGGTGTGGGCAGAAACGGGGGAGCTGCGTGTTGTCTGGGGCAGCGAATAGGTCCCATCACGGGCCTGCCCCAGAGGTGGAAGAGTCTCTGTGCCACCCTGGGGTTCAGGTGCCATTCCTGCAGGTGCAGGACTCTGCTGAGTTTGTCCGCTAAACCATTGTCCTGACCTGGGAGGTATACTGCCCGCAGGAGCATTCCGTGGCACACAGCGAAGGAGCGCAGAGCTACCACCTCCTGGCAGAGGGAATGCAAGCCTATGCCCCCCTACTTGTTTACATAAAACTTGGCAACCTGGTTGTCAGTCTGGATCAACACAGGGCGGTTGCACAGAAGATGGCGGAACGCTTGCAGGGCCAGGAAGATGGCCCCGAGTTCCAGGTTGTTGATCTGTAAGAGCAACTCCTCTTGCAACCAGCTGCCCTGAGTGCAGAGGTCTCTGCAGTGTGCCCCCCAACTCAGGAGGGAGGCGTCCGTGGTCAGGACCCTCTGTGGTGCAGATGCTTGGAATGGCATTCCTGCTTGGAGGTGGCATAGGGACTGCCACCAGTTGAGGGAGTCTGCCAGCTGGTGGGTGACCCTGATTCTGTCTTGCAACCTCCCAGTGGTCTGAGTCCAGTGGGAGTGGAGGCAACACTGGGCCCTCCTTTACCACCTGTAAGACCCACTGATTCGTGGTGACCCCATCCACCTATGGGCAAAGTGCCAGGCAGCCCCCTGTGGGCTGGGGAGGAGGCCCTGCCCCGGGAGTCAAAAGCTCCTCTCAGGTTCAGTGGGAGCTGGAGGCTGAGGCTTCTGAGCATTTGGCTTCCTCGACCTGTGGCCCTGATTCTTGGGCTGAGGGCCTTGCTGTGGCTGCCCCAAGAAGGGTTGGTAATGGCTCTAGTGAAAAGACCCCCTTTTCCTCGGGAAAGGAGGTCTTTTCCCCGATGGTTTGTTTCGGGGGAGGGTCGAGGTCTTCCTCAAGAGCCTCTGCCTGGTCATGACCTCGGCCTCAATATCAGCTGCCTTGTCGTCCATGGGTTTGCCAAACAAGTTTTCCCCAGTGCAGGGGATGTCTAGCAGTTTTTCTTGCACCCATTGCTGGAGGTCAGAGGTTTGCAACCAGGCCTGGCGCTGGGCCCCGATGCCCGCTGCTGCTACCTGAGCTGCTGCCTCAAAGCCATCGTAGGCGGTGCGGGACAGGAACTTCGAGCAGTCCCAGATCCCGGCTGTAAACAAACCGCACTGAAAACAAATAGCGCGGTATATAAAAGATGTTAAATAAATAAATAAATAAATAAATAAACCTCTGAAGTGGTTCCCTGGCGAGGCCCGCGGAGAAGCCTGCCAGTTCTTGGATGAGGCCCTTGTATGTATAGCTCATAGACTTGTATCCGACAGCCCAGCATGGAGCCCTGGAAGCACTTGGGCCTCTCTGCCCGGGGAAACAGAAGACTAGTAGTTCTTGCTTTTGAGCTTTTACATCCAGGACTTCACAACCATGGAGTTATGCTGGAGTAGAGTTTTGGAAGCCAGGGCCCTTCTTGACACAATAGATGGCATTGAAGCATGACTGACCACCGGCACCGAGGCAGGGGTCTCCCACATCCGCAGGAGCAGCCGCTCCAGGATGGGCTGGACGGGTACCATAAGAGTCTCCTTTGGCGGGGATTCATATTGGAAGATTTCCAGTTCTTTGGTGCGCAGGTCCTCCTCTGATTTGATCGTGCCCAAGAGGGCCCGGGCCATGTCCCGGTTGAAGTCGTGGAAGGCTACATCCTGGGGCTGCGGGGGAGAGGCTCCAAAGGGACTTCTCGGTGTCGAGATTCTCGAGAGAGGCCTCAACGTCAGTTTCCCAATCAGAGCCAGAGAGCATAAGGACTCCGAGGCTCAGGACTCCCATGCCTCAGAGCCGGTTCTGAGGAACTGGGATCCCCCAGTGATCTCTGGTCAGACTCCCGGAAACTGGCCAGTCCTCCCTGAGGGATCGCCTGAGACCAGTGGTACTCAGGGCCTGGCTTGACTCCCCTGCAGTCGAGGGTCCGGTTTTCGGGGCAGATGATTTGGACGAGCCAGACATCATTGCCTGCTGCAGGGCCAGGATGGCCGACATATTCTGCTCCAGGGTCTCCAATTCTGGTCTTGAGAACCTCGGGCCCGACGCCGGACCTCTAGCGAGTGCATTCTCGATGAGGACCATGGCCTCGAGGAGCCTCGCACTGTCATTGCCGGCCGAGGACTCCTTAGAGACCTTAAGTGGACACTGCTCGGAGTCGCCTGAGTTCTGCCACGGGACCTTACCGGGTTTCACTTGTGGAGCCTTGACAGGTTTCGAGGACTTTTTCTTTTTCTTGGCGAGGTCCGGGGTCTTCACTGAGGAGCCGCATCCGTGGGACTCCGAAGACACCTGGGCCTCATGGGAGGTGTTTGGCTTGGGGCTCAGTGTCGGGGAAGCTGGGACTGAGTTGGATCACAGGAACATCCTCTCCTGCAACTCTGACCTTTTCATGTTGGTTTTCGGAGTCATGGTCTGGCACAGGTTGCAGGTGGCACCGTCGTGGTCTAGGCCAAGGCATCACAATTAGCAGTTGTGGGTGTCTGTAACAGACAGACATGGTCTAACTGCAGCGGTCACATTTTTAGGCGAAAAAGGGCACGAATGCCGATCGAGGCAAGCCTAATCAAAAAAGAAGGGAGAGAGCCGAGAACGGCGCCAGCTCGAGGCGGGAAGAGGAATCATTACGCAAACCGGGGAAAACCACACTTTTAAGGATAGTTTTTAGAGGATTTTTCTAGGGAAACAGGACAAGCATCTATTGGGCTCCACAGAAAAAAGGAGACTGAGCAAGATGGCACTCTTGGGCAGGAAGGGGACCATGCATGCATGGTAGCATGTCCCAAAGGCTTTCTCTGAAAGCTGGGGAAATGCTCCATGCAAGCTCCGTTGGCGCCAATGTCACCCGTATGTGAGGACTGACTTCCTGCTTGTTCCTGGAGAATGAGAAAGTTGAAGAGTTGACATCCAACTTCCACCACCATCTCTCCTCACTGATGGTCAGAAGTCTGTGGAGGGTGCACCCACTGGCATAGCCCAGAAGAACCATGTGCCAGTCAGCAGAGCCATTAGCTGCTGTAGTGTGGAGAACATGTGCTGCAGCAGAATCAACAGCTCCAAGTTCAGTAGGCAGAGAAGATGTAACTGCTGAAGGGGATTACTGTCCATCAAGGAACACCCTATGCATGTAGAAGAGAGTTTGAGGCATCACAGGCCCTTATAGATAAGATCCTGGAGCTACAGAGGAACTTGTGTTCGACCATCGTGCCATGGCGTCTCCAGTAGCTTTCCAACCTGCTGCAGTACCATCTGCATCCCCAGTCTTTATGTGTGACAAGGAAGAGAAAGGCACTGCCATGCCCTTTCACCACAATGGGTTCTGGTGCATCAGAGCAGATGCCTGACTAAGACACAGTACCTTCTCTTCCAACATCTTGGGATCTGTGTCCTCTGGCTCTTCTTATTTCCCTCCCCCTTCCAGGAGACTATCCAGTGATCTGGTAGCCTGAATAAGGTCTCCAAAAGCTCCTCTGAGCAGTGAGACATTATCCAGCTCACAACTGCAGCAATCTATTCAGGCTCAGGAGCCAGATGGGAGAGAGGCAGGGGTCAGGAGAAGGGATATGGTAAGAAAAGACCTTGTCATCAAACTCGGTGCATCGTATTACAGGGAAGGCCAAAGGTTGGAGTTGGGGGGGGGGGGGTGTGAAGGGCAGAGGGCTCTAATGGAGGGTGGGTGGGGAGTGGCTTGTTGGGGAAGGCATGGGGGGGGGGGGAGAGGGTTAGGGGTTGTGCCACTGGACAGGAATCTGTCCACCTCATTGAACTGGTCATGTTTAGCTCCATCTATTGTAACATATGGGGGGGAAGGATATATATTCTGCAGTGTGGGTTAGAAAAGCCCTCAGGAACTGTGAGATGCATTGTGAAACAGCTGAGACCTACTGTGACAGCCAATACAGACTGGAAATTGCCAGTGGCTAGTTGAGGGCTGTAGTTCCTTTGAGGTGGATGGGCATGGGCTGGCCCCTCTGTGTGTTAGAGTAGAGGAGCAACTTTGGCTTCTGGAAGAGATGATGGATGGCCACCTTGTCAAAGCAGTATCTGGTGAGGCAGTGCTCATCAGTGAGGTCTAGGAATTGGGTTTGGTGTCTATAGACCCCACTGGCTCTGTTGTGTTCCCTGCAGGACTCATGCAGTGTGGCCTGCACAAACCATGTGTTTAGCTGATCTAAGGCTCCTGCCTCTCTCTATCAATACCCAGTGACTCCCTCCACCTCCAACACCACCTACAGCAGCAGATACATACAAATTCAAGCAGCAAGGACACACAGAGAGACACAGATGCAGCTGGTAACACTGACACACAGACAACAGGAACCAGGCAGCTGGTAACAGGAAGACTGATACACCTAGGACTTGGGAGAGAGACACTGGGAGTATGGAACTGGCACAGCTGAGGGGAGGATGGGATTCAGGGAGTGTGAAGGTACTGTGTCTTTGAAAAAGATAAAGGATAGGTTTGGAAAGGAACAAGAAGGGGTGTGGAGAAAGAAAAGCTTACGTAAAACACACCTATGTGGAAAGAACTGACACTCAGGCCAGGGAATTGCAAGCAAAGCTTCTCCAGTTACCAATGTCACAGGCAGTCCCAAGAGACATCAAAGTCTAGTGCTCACTTCTGATTTATAGCAGGTATAAGTTGTCATGTTCAAAAATTCCACCCTGCACATCACAAGCCTATGTGAAATATATCAAGGACATACACACACTGGTGCCACCCAAGCCACACCCCTAGAATGCCTCTCATGGAGACATGCAAAGAGCGACATGCCTGGTGTGAAAATGTGGATCTTGCAATCTTTGTAAAATCCTGTTCTTAACATGGATGTGGCTTCTATGGTTTTCTGCCTCCACATCCACATTTAAAACATGAAGATCCCCCCCCCCCAAATATTTAAGTGCTATGGCTGGCATTTAAAAAAAGTACAGACGGCAGTGTTTAAATGTTGATCAATTTTGTGATAGCCTAGTTGGTAAATCTTAATACATGAGTCAGAAGCAAAACTTATGAAGACTTTCTCATTACATCAGATTTCTGCATGTGGATTCCCAAATGGTCAGAGCCCAAATACCACAGCCAGTTTTGTAAGAACTTGCTTTTGGCCCATCATGTTTTCCTTCACCACACTTCCTCAGCATTTTGCTTTGTGTTATATCAGATGCCTCAGCTCTCTGACAGAATACATACCAAACAAAAAAAGTGTCATCCTCGATATTCAGCGTTGGTGACTAGTGCTCCTACAGCGGATAGCCACCAGTGCTGAACCTCAGATCCAGATATTCAATGCCAAGGACATATCCAACAATCGGCACTGAATATCCAGGTCAGCCACAGAACCTGAAAGCTAACTGGGCAGCAGCGATATTCAGCTGCTGTCTGATTAGCTTCCGTGGTGAGAGGAAGGCCAAACTTTGCTATGCCTTACTTTTGCTGCGCAGCCATAACCGGGCAGTGGCTCAATATTGCTACTGCAAGGTTATGGCCAGGTGCCAGTGGAATGCCCCCGGCACACCGACACTAACTGGTTAGCATCGGGGCATGCAGCAAAGCACCCATGGATATTCAGCAGCACTAACTTCTATAATTTTATAAAGAATAAAATTACTGAATATGCAGATAGTCATGGCTTAATGGCAGAAAGCAAACATGGATTTAGTCAAGGAAAGTCTTATCTCACTATTCTGTTCTATCTTTTTGAAGGTGTGAATAAACAGGTAGATAAAGGTGAGCCGGTTGATATAAAGTATCTGGATTTTCAAAAAGCCTTTGACAAGGTCCCTCATGAGAGACTCTTGTGGAAATTAAAAAGTCATGGGACAGGAGGAAGTGTACTATTGTGGATTAGAAACTGGTTAAAAGATAGAAAACAAAGGGCCCGATATTCTTCTGGGACGGCTATGTGCTGCTACGGTGCATTGCTGTCACCACCAACCTTAAACCCCAGATATTCAATTCCAGGGCTATATGCAGCCCCAGCATTGAATATCTGGGGTCACCACACAGCCCACAAGCCTGCAGAAGCTAACCAGGCAGTGGCGGTATTGAGCTTTTGCTGCGTCTATCTTCTCTCCAGGAACAAGCAGGAATGAGTCTTCACATATGGGTATCGTCGGTACCGACGGAGCCTGCGCGGGAACGCTCCCCAGCGTCCAGTAAGAAAGCTTTTGGGAGCATCCCACAGCGCCTGCGTGCTGCCTTCCCGCCTTTCCCAACCGCCTCTCTCCAGTTCTTCTTTTCCGCGGAGCCAGCAGGTCGTGTTCCTGTCACCGCAGTAGAAGTTCTTTATTTTTTTCTTTATTTTTCTGTGTCGCGTCTGCCTTCTTCGACGTCAGACCGGTACTGCCGGTCTTTTCTTTTCTTTTCTTTCTTTAAAAAAAAACACAAAACCCTTTTCTTTCTTCAACTGTGCATTTTCAGTTTGGGCCTTAGGCCTGAACATTTTTCTCCTCATGGAAAAGCCCACTTCCGGGTTCAAAAAGTGCATGAAATGTGGCGGTACTATTTCTGTCACTGACACCCATGATTGGTGTCTAAAATGTTTGGGTCCTGACCATTCCATCACGAATTGTGTGTCCTGTACCATGATGTCTAAAAGAGGTCGGCAGAACCGAGCAGCCAAGCTCAGTACCCTGTTTCCCTCTGATGCAGCCTCGGTGGCATCGACGTCTTCCAGGGCTGCTTCTTCCTCCCATGGATCTCAGGTAACCAAACATAAATCTAGCCGGTCCTCGAAGGGCAAATCTCCCTCTAAGCATCGAGATGCCTCCGGCCTTGTCCTCGAGGATTCCGCACCGGCAAAATTACCCCGGCGGGAAGTTCCGGCTTCCAAAGCATTATCTATGGGGTCACAGGTTGACATCGATGGCTCGGCCTCGACCGATCACCTGTTGCCGTGTTCTGGGGTACCGGTGGCCTCCACTGGTACCGACATCCAGACTCTGGTGGCGTCGATGGATCAGAAGATTCTGTCCATGCAGCGCACCCTAACGGCATTTATGCAGGCTTCGACGCCTCCGGTACCGCAACAATCTCCGTTGCCAGTACCGACTTCGGCGCCGATTGCATCGACATCGGCCTCGGTGTTGACTGCAACGGTACCCTGTCCTATGATGCCCATCGATACCGAACCGGTACCGCTTACTCCTGATGTCGATCCCACTCGGTATGCGTATCGGGCTTTACAGGAGCATCCGGACAGGCGATACTTCGATTCCTCCGAAGACTCTGATGAGTCGGAGGCTTCTGTCGAGGCACCGGTACTTCTTCCTCAGGAGACTGCTTCTCCAAAACGAAGAATGTCTCCTCCAGAAGACTTGTCTTTTCAAGACTTCATTAGGGAAGTGGCTAGGGGCCTCTCCATTACAGTGGCCCCTGAGTCAGAGCCTAGAGCCAAGCAATTAGATATTTTGCAATATCCTAAGGCTCCTAAAGAAGCAGCTACCTTACCTATTCATGAGATTCTTTATGATCTCATGTTGAGCATGTGGGAGACTCCTCTTACCACCTCTCCTCATTCTCGTAGGTTAGACACCATGTACCGTGTCCCTCCTTGTCCTGGCTTTCATAAGTCTCAGCTTCCTCACCACTCTATTGTGGTAGAGTCTGCCATGAGGAAAATAAAGAGTGCAAAGAGACACTCATCTAATCCTCCAGGACGTGAATGCAGGACCCTTGATGCTTTTGGCCGAAGGGTTTTCCAAGCTAATATGCTTGCTGCCAGAATCAACTCCTATAGTCTCTATATAGGGATGTTTCTAAAAGAAGTCACAGATCATCTGCAGACTTTAGCCCCTTTTATTTCAGAAGATAAAAGGCAGGAATTTCTCACTTGGCTTAAACATGCCCAAGATGTTTCCAAATTTTCCAACCGTGCAGCCTTTGACTCTTTTGAGTGTGTAAGCAGAGCCTCGGCTATTGCCACAGGTGCACGCAGAATTGCTTGGTTACAAGCCTCTGATTTGGAACTCTGGGTCCAAGATGAACTGGGAAATCTTCCTTGTACAGGTGAAAACCTGTTTGGCAGGGATTGGCAAGCAAAGGCCACTCAAATGGATGCTGAGAACTCTGCTTTGGATCGACTTTCAGTCTACCTCTGCTCCTGTTAAGAAAAGATTGTTCAAAAAGACACCTTTTTCTAAAAAGGGAAGATATCATCCTGCTTATGGTCAGCAGGCATCTTCTGCAGGTCGTTTTGCTGCAAAGCGTCAGCAACCACCTAAACAGGCCAAGTCACAGGCTGCCAGGCCTCCCACGGCCCAGCAGCCTCAGCCTCCTCAGGGCCTTTGACTTGCAACTAGAGAACTTAGCCTTTCTAGCTCTGGAAGAACCAGAGCCCCTCACCATTCCAGGAAGGTTGGCTTACTTTGCTCCCAGATGGGAGCAAATCACAGCAGAGCAATGGACCCTCTCCATTATAAGGGAGGGGTACAAGCTTCATTTCTTAAACCTTCCTCCCCATACCATGGTGAAACAGTTCAATTCTCCAACATCTCTCCTCAACCTTCTGGGTCAGGAGATTGCTACCCTTCTTGCCCAAGGGGCAATAGAACAAGTACCTCTTCTTCAACAGGGCTCAGGGTTCTACTCCCCTTATTTTCTTATTCCAAAGAAAACAGGGGGCTACAGACCCCTATTAGATCTCAGAGAATTGAACAAATTTCTATTCAAAGAGAAATTCAAGATGATTTCTCTCGGTACTCTGCTGCCATACCTTCAGAGTCAGGACTGGCTTTGTTCTCTACATCTCAAGGATGCGTACACCTATGTCCTCATCCATCCAACACACAGGAGGTTCCTTCGGTACCTTTTTCAAGGAAAGCACTACCAATACAGGGTGCTTCCTTTCGGTCTGGTCTCTGCACCAAGGGTGTTCACGAAATGCATGGCAATAGTAGCTGCATTTCTACGCACTCTAGGAATATTCATTTTCCGATATCTGGACGACTGGCTCATTCGAGCTCCATCCCAGTCAGAGGCCCAGATTTGTCTAACCTGCACAATGCGTGTCCTTCAGTATTTGGGACTGGTAATAAATATCCCAAAATCCCATCTCACCCCTACTCAGTCTCTGGAGTTTATTTTATTTATTTATTTAACAGTTATTTATATACCGCTCTTTCCCTAGTATCAAGTGCGGTTTACATGGAACAGTAGGTTAATTGGTATGTAATATACCAAGTCAGTTTACATAGAACAGATAATTATAATTTACAAGGAATGTTGTAACATTAAAGGTATAACATATTATAACATATATACATTGTTAGTTTAAATCTATAATCATCATGTGAATGAGAGTGTGGTATGGTTAATAGTGTATTAGTGATATTTATTTTGAAAATAGAGTATGTAATAATAATGTATAAATGTTAGCCTGTATCTATTTGAGTATTCTGTTCTGAGGGTGTATTGTAGTGTAATATGAATAAGTGAGTTTTTAATTTTTTTCTAAATTCCTTTATATCAGATAGCAGGCGAATGTTGTCAGGTAGATTGTTCCAAAGAATTGGAGCAGAGTGTGAGAAAGCTCTCTTATTTGTTTGTTTTCTGGCTTTTGTGAGATCTTTTGGTATTGTTAAGGTATTTAAGTTTCTGCTTCTTTGGGATCGTTTATCGATGTCTATATTAATCAGTGTATTGAGTGCCGATGGTGCAAGATTATTTATAAGTTTAAATGTAGTGACAAGAATTTTATATTTGATTCGGGAGTAAATAGGTAGCCAATGAAGTTCAGCCAAAATTGGTGTAACATGTTCAAGTGGGCTTATATTCATAATCATCCTGGCAGCTATGTTCTGAATTATTTGTATCTTTTTAATATTTTGTTTTGAAATGCCATTAAGTATTGTGTTTGCATAATCAAAATGTGGGGTGATGATAGCATGAATTATATTAATAAAGTCTTGTAGATGAATCAATGGTCTTAATTGTTTTAGTGTTTTGAGTTTGTAATGTATTTTTTTAGTTAGATATTTTATATGTTTTTAAATTTTTTATATTTATAAATTTATATTTATATTTATATTTATATATTTATATTTTATTTATATTTATAAATTTTAAATATTTTAAATATTTTATATTTTATATTTTATATATTTTATATTTTATATAGGGGCCTTGCTGGATACCACAACTGCAAGGGCCTATCTCCCTCAGGCCCGTTGCCTACACTTGGTGCAGTTAGCCTCCCAGATACAGTTAAAGTCCCATTTAACTGCTCGAGAAATGTTACAACTATTAGGCCACATGGCATCCACCGTGCTTGTGGTTCCATATGCTCGCCTTCACATGAGGGCAGCTCAATGGACTTTGTCCACCCAATGGACTCAGGCATCAGGTTGCCTGTCAGACAAAATAGCAAACTCCAGTCGCCTATTTTGGTCTCTCCAGTGGTGGAAGTCCCCTCCAAATCTGTTGTTGGGGTCCCCTTTTCAGCAGTCGCTACCCCAAGCAACTCTGACAACAGATGCTTCTCCAATGGGTTGGGGAGCTCATCTGCAGGATCTCTCCACCCAGGGCATCTGGTCTCCACAGGAGACCTCTCTGCATATCAATCTCTTGGAACTCAGAGCAATATTCTTAGCTCTCAGAGTGTTCCATTCCCTGCTCAGCTACAGGACAGTCCTATCCATACGGACAACCAAGTAGCCATGTTCTATGTAAACAAGCAGGGCGGGACTGGCTCTCTGTCGCTTTGCAACGAAGCTTTGTGACTGTGGGCCTTCGCCAGAGAGCATCACATCCATCTTCTGGTAGTATATCTTCCAGGCGTTCAAAACTCTTGGGCGGACAGACTCAGTCGAGTTCTGCTTCCACACGAGTGGTCCCTCCACATGGACCAGGTAGCCAGGATTTTTCAAATTTGGGGAACCCCAGACATAGACCTCTTTGCAAGTCCGTGGAATGCCAAACTTCCCCGGTTCTGTTCCAGAATTCCGTGTCAGGGAGTTCAGGCCAAGGATGCCTTCCTCCTTCACTGGGGTCAAGACTTCCTTTATGCCTTTCCACCAATTCCCCTAATTCCCAAAACACTATTCAAGCTTCAGAGAGATCGAGGGACCATGATCCTCATAGCACCACATTGGCCACGCCAAGTGTGGTACCCTCTACTTCTGCATCTCTCTCAAGCTCCTTCCCTGGACTTGGGCTCTGCACCAGACCTTCTGTCCCAGGAAGAGGGAACGTTGTGGCACCCAAACCCCCAGTCGCTCCATCTCAGGGCTTGGTTGCTGAGGGCCTAGACCTTCAAGATTTTCATCTCTCTCAGCAAGTCAGAGATGTTATTCATGCCTCTAGAAAGCCTTCTACTAGACGTTCCTATGCTTTCAAATGGAAAAGATTTACCATTTGGTGTTCAGGGAAGGGTCTAAACCCTCTTGCAATACCTCTGAATTCCCTACTAGAGTATCTCCTGCATCTGTTCCATGCAGGTCTGAAAACGAATTCAGTAAGAGTCCATTTGAGTGCTATTGCAGCGTCCCTCAAGCCTCTCAATGGACAACCTATTTCCTCTCATCCTCTTATAGCAAGATTCATGAGAGGCCTTCTTTTAACTAAACCTCCCATTAGACCACCTCCAGTGGCATGGGACTTAAACCTGGTTCTTGGCCAGCTTATGAAGCCACCCTTTGAACCTTTAGCCACCACCTCCTTGAAATTTCTTTCTTGGAAAGTTGTTTTTCTCATTGCAGTCACCTCAGCACGCCGCATCAGTGAGTTGCAAGCTTTGGTGGCTAATACACCTTATACAACGTTCCATCATGATAAGGTAGTCCTCAGGACCAATCCACACTTTATGCTTAAAGTGGTCTCGCCTTTTCATCTGAACCAAGAGGTATATTTACCTGTCTTTTTTCCAGGACCTCATGCATCAAGTGCAGAGAGGAATCTTCATACCTTGGATTGTAAGAGAGCTCTCGCTTTTTACTTACAAAGAACACAGCAACATAGGAAGTCTTCTCAACTCTTTGTTGCTTTTGATCCTTCTCATTTAGGACTTCCAGTCTCTAAGAGAACACTGTCCAACTGGATTGCTCAGTGTATTTCTTTCGCCTACCAGAGTAGGAACATTTCTCTGGAGGGCCATGTCACAGCTCACAATGTGAGAGCCATGGCAGCCTCAATGGCTCATCTAAACTCTGTGTCCATCAACCAAATCTGTCGAGCGGCCACCTGGGCCTCGGTTCATACCTTCACAGCCCATTACTGTTTGGACAAGGACTCCCGCCGGGATGCCTCGTTTGGTCAGGCTGTTCTCAAACACCTGTTCCATTCCTAATCAACTCCTACCCACCTACCCTGGTCGGATGCCAGAGATCCATGGGAGGAGGTAGAGTCCTTTTCAAGGACACACAACCTGGGGTTTCTCCCTGGCATCTGCAGCTAGGGAGTCCCCATATGTGAAGACTCATTCCTGCTTGTTCCTGGAGATAGCACAGTTACTTACCTGTAACAGGTGATCTCTGGGAACAGCAGGAATAAGTCTTCACAACCCACCCACCTCCCCTAGGAGTTGTATCTCTCTATCTATCTTTCCTTTCCTCTCTCTTTGTCTCAGCTTTAAAACTCGAAGTGGAGAGAGGCGGTTGGGAAAGGCGGGAAGGCAGCGCGCAGGCACTGTGGAATGCTCCCAAAAGCTTTCTTACTGGACGCTGGGGAGCGTTCCCGCGCAGGCTCCGTCGGTACCGACGATACCCATATGTGAAGACTTATTCCTGCTGTTCCCAGAGATCACCTGTTACAGGTAAGTAACTGTGCTTTACCTGTGGGTGCTAATTGGGCAGCAGTGCAATATTGCCGTTACCCGGTTAGGAACTAGTGCCGCCCCCAGAACGCCCCTGATGCTAAGTGATTCGCATTGGAGTGTGTAGCAGCATTAATTGGGGATCTTCAACAGCATTTACAATTTACAGGTCCCTAAACCGTGCAAATGTCTTTATATATCGGCCCAAATAGTAGGGCTAAATGGACAATTTTCTCAGTGGAGAAAAGTGAATAGTGGAGTGCCCCAGGGATCTGTGCTGGTCCAACTGCTTTTTAACATATTTATAAAAGACCTGGAAATGGGAACAAGTGAGGTGATCAAATTTGCATATGACATAAAATTATTCCATGCTGTTACAACGCAAGAGGATTATGAAAAATTACAAGATGACCTTGAAAAATTGGGATACTGGGCATGGCAGATGAAATTTAATGTGGACAAGTACAAAGTTATGCATTTAGAGAAGAACAACTCAAACTACAGCTACATAATGCAAGGTTCCACATTAGGAATCACCTCTCAGGAAAAGGATCTGGACGTCATTGTGGATAGTATGTTGAAACCCTCTGCCCAGTGTGCAGTCGCAGCCAAGAAAGCATACTCACTCACCTGTAACAGCTGATCTCTGGGAACAGCAGGAATTTAGTCTTCACATATGGGTGACATCAGGTACCGACTGAGTCCGTGCAGGAAGCTCCTTAGCTACCAATAGGAAAGCCTTTGGGAGCACTCCACAGCACCTGTGCCACTGCCTTCCCGCTCTCCTAACTCCCTGTTGAGTTTGTAGCTGAAAAGAAGAGTAAAAAAAAAAAACAACAACCCTACAACTCCAAGGGGAGGAGGGTTGGTTGTGAAAACTAAATTATTGTTGTTCCCAAAGATCACCTGTTACATGTGAGTAACTATGCTATCTCCAGGAACAAGCAGGAATGTAGTCCACATATATGGGACTCCCTAGCTCCCAGTTATCTCAGGAGACTTAGACCAGGTCAGAAAGTCAGACAAGTCAGTCTAACCTTGACTTCCCTGCCAAGGGAATCTGGTAAGAATATAGGGGCGGGGGGTAGGCACTATCACTATGTTCCAAAGAGATGTTGAAGGACCGCCTGGCTGAAGGCCGCATCCTGGTGGGAGTCCTTGTCCAAGCAGTAGTGGGCAGCAAAGGTGGTGATGGAGGACCATGTTGCAGCCCGGCAGATTTTGTCAATGGCTACTGAACGTAGGTTTGCCAGAGCTCGTACATTATGAGCAGTAACGTGCCCAGTGAGGGTAAGGCCTACTTTGTCATATGCGAATGATATACAATCTGCTATCCATCTGGAGAGCGTGTGTTTTGTTACAGGAAGACTCAAGTGGTTGAGGTCAAAAGATACAAATAATTGTGAGGATTTTCGGAAATCCTGAGTCCTTTCGAGATAGAATGCCAGAGCCCTTTTGCAGAAGTGTGTGCAGGGTTGTCTCTGCACGAGAGGCGTGAGGTCTTGGGAAGAAGACCGGAAGGCTTACCGACTGATTAATGTAGAAAGGTGACACTACCTTTGGTAGAAAGTGAGGATGTGTCTGAAGGACGACCTTGTCATGATGGAATCTGGTATATGGTGGATGGGCCACTAAGTCTTGCAGCTCACTGATGCACCTGGCTGAGATCAGGGCGATGAGGAATATAACTTTCCAAGACAAGTATCATAGGTGGGTAATTGCTAAGGGCTCAAACGGAGGTTTGAAAAGTTGAGCCAATACCACAAAAAGATCCCACGCTACTGGGGGATGTCGAAGAGGTGACTTGGAGAGGAGTAGGCCCTCTCATAAAATGTGCCACTAGAGGAACTGTGGAGATGTGTTGACCATCGACAGGTTTATGAAAAGCTGAAATAGCACTAAGGTGAACATGTACTGAATTTGTTTTGAGTCCTGAAGAGGACAGATGTAGAAGGTATCGAAGAAGCATAGATACTGATGTTTCAAAAGGATTGTGGTTATTTTGAGAGCACCATGAGGTATCTACATCATTTAAAAGAATACGTTCACCTGGTCGAGGGCTTTCTGGAAGAAAGGACGTCTTTCCCTGCTGCAGAAAGTTATAGATGTTGAAACATCATCCTTTCAGCATCCATGCAGTCAGGCGGAGAGACCAGAGATTGGGATGTAGGACTGTTCCGCTGTCTTGTGACAGAAGACCAGGGTTGGATCCCAGTGGGATCGGAGGAGTCTGTGTCAGCCGAAGTAGGAGGGGAAACCAAGGATGAATGGGCCAGTGGGGGGCTATGAGAATCATAGTTCCCTTGTCTGCTTGGAGTTTGAGGAGGGTCTTCGGGATCAGGGGTATGGAGGGAAAGGCATATAGCAGTTCCTGACCCCTGTGAATCAGGAAGGTATCGAATGCCAGGCTGAATTTGGATGGTATCCTGGAGCAGAACTGTGGAAGTTGAGAGTTCGGTGGAGTGGCAAAGAGATCGATGACTAGGGTCCCCCAGGTTTTGAAGATCTGTGCCACTATGTCTAGATTCAGGGTCCACTAGTGTGGATATAAGATCCAACAATTTGTCCGCCAAGTGATTGACCTCTCCTGGAATATACACTGCATGAAAGTGCATGCAATGGAGAATGGCGAAGTTCCACAGGCGACAGGCTTCTTTGCATACAGCAGTGGTTCTCAACCTTTTTTGTACCATGACCCCTTTTACCATTGGTCAACTTGTGATGACCCCCAATAATAAAATCAAATGTGTCTCTCTTCCTTTACCGTTAACGCACTGCCGCTGTAATCATTTGTTGAATTATTAATATATTATAGGCCTTTGCAATATGTTTTTATTTATAAAATTTACTTATTTAAACCATAATAATTAATCACAATAAAAGTAACAATATTTGATTTCAAAATTATTATGATTTTGTAGTCGAATCACTAATATGAAATAAAATTATTTTTTCTACCTTTGTTGTCTGACCAATTTATTCTGTGATCATGCTGGTCCCAATCTGAGGCTTCTGCTTTCCTATCTTCTCTTAGCTCTCTTTCTGTGGTCTATGGTCCATCTGCCATTTCTTATCTCTTCTTTTGTTTTCTTCACTTCTTTCCATCAGCCTTTTTCCAGTCCCAGTAAGCCTCCTCACTATCAGCCCCTTTCCAGTCCTCATTCCCAGTACCTTCCAATGTCAACTTGCATTCCCATGACTGCCACTGGTATCCATTCCCTTCCAGTTCCCCTCCTTCCCCACTGACCAGTCCCTTCTAGTACAAACACCATGGCAGCCCCTCTCAGATCCACTCCCTTCCAGTTCCATTCTCCCATCCCCTAGTATCAGCCCATTTGTAGCCTTAGCCCCCCAGTTTTCTTCCAGGGCCAGCAGCTCTATCCTCTCCTCCCCACCATCAGCCCATTCACAGTCAAAGCCCCCCAATCAGCTCACTTCCAGTGCTAGTCCCCCCTCAACCTTATTACCAGTGCTAGTCTCTCCTAATCAGCCCAATACCAGTCCTACCCCCCATCAGCTCATTACCAGTCCTAGCCTCCACTAATCAGCCCATTTCCAGTCATAGCCCCCCCCGATCAGCTCATTTCCAATGCTAGCCTCCCATCAGTCCATTACCAGTCCTACCCCACCCCATCACCAGTCCTAGCCTCCCCTAATCAGCTCATTTCCAGTGCTAGTCTCCCCTCAGCCCCATTACCAGTGCTAGGCTCCCCTAATCAACCCATTACCAGTCCTACCCCCCCCATCAGCCCATTACCAGTCCTAGCCTCCTCTAATCAGCCCATTTCCAGTCCTAACCTCCCTGATCAGCTCATTTCCAATGCTAGCCCATCAGTCCATTATCAGTCCTACCCCCCTATCAGCCCATTACCAGTCCCAACCCCCCCGATCAGTCCATTCCCAGTCCTAGCCTTCCCTAATCAACCCATTACCAGTCCTAGCCCCCCATCTGCCCATTATAATCCTAACCCGCACTGTCTCTCCCCTCTGTCCAGCATTTATCCCGTCTGTCCAGTATGTCCCCCTGTCTCTCCCCTTTGTCCATGTCAGCCCCCTCCCTCCCTGTCAGCCCCCCCTGCTCCATGTCAGCCCCGTTGCAGGTTCCCTGCCCCCTCCTCCCCTCTCCATGTCTGCCTGCTACTGCCCTGTTCTTCTGCAGCCGCGGCTTCCTGTCTCTTAGGGAACCGCGGCTGTGCCTGTGAAGCCGTTGCGGAGCCTTTGGAGGCGGGACAATGCTGCATGGAGCCCGTCGAGAGATAGGAATGGCTCCGCAACTGTTTCACAGGCTCAGCCGTGGTTCCCTAAGAGGCAGGGAGCCGCGGCTGCAGAAGATTGGAGTCGGTGAGTTTGCCGCTGCCGAGAAGCAGACTCAGCAGCGATAGCAACTTGTGCGCTTTTTAAATTTTTTTTTAACTTGGCGGAGTGAAGCGACCCCCGCTAAATCCTGTGGCGACCCCTGTGGGGGTCGCGACCCACAGGTTGAGAACCACTGGCATAGAGGAAGAGAGCCTGTTCCCTCTTGTTTGTTTACGTAGAACACTGCCACCTGATTGTCTGTCCTGACTAGGATCTGGCTGTTGGAAAGGTGGTGCTGGAAAGCTTGGAGGGCATTTGTGATTGCTCGAAGCTTGAGGAGGTTGATTTGTCGATTCCTGGGCTGTCCACAGACCTTGTGTGGAGATGAAATCTAGAAGGGCTCCCCAACCAAGCTTAAACACATCTATAAGTCAGGGTGTGTTGAGGTTGGGGCCAATGTTCCCACTAACCTGCGCTGGGTCTGCCGCCAACATTCCTACCGGCAGGGGGAGGTGCAGAGCAATCGATCGCTCTGCCTCTCCCCCCACCAGCAGGAATGCCAGCGGAAGACTCGGCGCAGATTAAAGAGAACATTGCGAGGGTGGTACTGTTAGAGGGAACATTGGTTGGGGCATCCTAAAAGATGACCCTACGAGAAGATTTGTTGGAGTACACCACCAGAGGAATGATTCGGCCAGAGGACGTATTACTTGAATGATACCTCGTAGATTCCCTGTAGCCTAGGTCCACTGGGATAAGAGGGTCCATTGTGTTAGTCGCATATGCAGTCTTGCATGTGATATTACATTCACTGTGGATGCCATATGGCCTAAAATGCACAGGAAGGCTTGTGGGTGGCTAGGTCCACCAGTCTGTTCATGCAGTCTAGAGGAAGGAAGGCCCTGGATTGTTGAGTATCTATTACAGCGCCGATGAACTCCAACCTTTGGGTTGGGATGAGATGGGACTTTGGGAAGTTTATGACAAATCCCAGGTGTTGCAATAGTGCAAGAGTTTGTTGAAGAAATGAGCAGAATTCTCCAGGAGAGTCTGCCTTTATCAGCCAGTCGTCTAAGTAGGGGAAGATGAAGACTTTGTTGTTTTGAAGATATGCTGCCACTACGGCCATGCATTTTGTGAAGACTTTTGGTGTAGATACGAGGCCAAAGGGGAGGACCCTGTGCTTATAATCAGTGCACCGACAGTGAAACAAAGATACTATCTGTAGTCTGGATGTATCAGAATATGAGTGTAGGCCTCTTTGAGGTCTAGGAAACATAGCCAGTCTTGTTCCTGTAGATAGGGAAGCAGAGTTCCCAGAGAGATCATTTTGAACTTCTCCTCGACTAAGAATTTGTTGAGTTCTCTGATGTCAAGAATGAGTCTGTAGTCCCCTGATTTCTTTGGAATGAGGAGGTAGGGGGAGTAGAAGCTCTTTAGCAGTTGGTTTTGAGGAACTGCTTCTACGGCTCCTTGGGAAAGGAGATTGGCAACCTCTTTTTTGAACAGGTAAGGCATTGAGGGGAGGCTGGGTGGGATAATCCCCCCCTGAAATGATTGGGGGGGGGGAGTTCTTAAAATTTAATTGGTAACTTCCCTGGACTATAGATAGAGCGCCACCGATGTGAGAAATGGCAGTCTCCCTGGATCTGCAGGAATAGACTGGCCATGCTCCCTAGACAGGAGTCAAAAGCTATGTGCTGCTGGCACCTGGTGGCTGGCTGCGGTTTGGCTGTTCTAGGCTTCTTGGCCTGCCTGGGTCTCTGCTGCTTTTGTTGAGGCTGATAAGCAGGCTGAGAATAGGAGGAGTAGAACCTCCTCTTCTTGGGGTATAAGGGTCTTTTAACTGCTGTTTTCTTTTTTCTTTAGTCAGCAGTCTTCCTGGAGAGCCTTTTAATAGTTGTATCATCCATTTCCAGCTCACCAGCCTTCTCACTTCAGTTCTTATCAAAGTGGTTCTCCTCTCTACAGGGGATGTTACCTAGTTTGTCCTGGACCCATTGTTCCAGGTCTGATACCTGAAGCCATGCTAATCTGCGTGCTCCTATGGCAATAGCTGATGCCCTACTGGTGGATTCAAAGTCGTCAAAGGCCGCCCTGTTTACAAATTTTGAAACACTTTGGCTGTATGCAAGCACAGCCTGGAAGGCAGGCCTCTTTTCCTCAGGGAGAAATGGTAGAAAACCTTCCCAGTCCTTATTGAGTTCCTTGAGGAGCATTCCCATATAGAGGGTATGAGTTGATCCTGCTGGCTAGCATTGAAGCCTGAAAAGAGTGGCGAGCAAAGGAATCGAGATTCCTAGATTCCCTCCCTGGGGATATCGAAGCGTGGTTTTTGCCACTCTTGATCCGACGCATTGCCGATTCAACTACCATGGAGTGGTGTGGTAATTGTGTTTTTTGAAAACCAGGACAATCCAGTACCCAGTACATGGTATCGAGCTGCTGGCTAATGGGCGATACCATAGGTGTTTTCTACATCTGGAGCATCAAGTTGTGGAGGATGCAATGCACCGGGAGGATCGCGGCTTTTTTTGGGGCTGTAAGGTACTGGCAAATCTCAAGCTCCTCCGCCCTCGGTTCTGGTTCTGCTGAATCAGGGATCGATAAGCCCACCACCATGTCCTGGATAAATTCCTGGAAGGACATGTCCTCCGGTGGTGATTTCCTCTGAGCACTAGTGGTTGGAGGTGAGGGCTCCGAGACATCATGAAAGTCCACGGAATCAAAGGAGCGGTGGTCAGAATCTGAAGTATCGGAGTCGGACTCGGGAAAATATCAATAATGTTGATGCTGATGTGCTCGATGTAGTCAATGCCGATGCTCTTAGATACCTTCGGAGTCAAGCTCAGCAGGTAGCGCCCAAGAGGTGCCTGTCGCCAAGACTGATGTCGGTGTCAGTGCTGGGGCATCGGGTCCAAGGCAGACTGGATCGATGCCAATGGCAATACCGATGTTTATGCCAAGGTCTGCGATCCTCCAGCTGTCGGTGCAAGTGGAACCGATGCTGTGAGGAGGGCCACTAAAGTTCACGCCAAGGATAGCATACGCTGATCCAAGGAGGTTGTCTGCGTCTGGTCCACCACATGAATAGGGTTTGCCGCCACTGTACCAGAGCATGGCATCGGGGGCTCTCCAGAGATCGAGGCCTCGGGATCCTCCCGATTCCCCACTGAGGCTTTGGAGGACAAGTTCTCCTGCTGGGGATGCTTGGATTGATGGCCAGAGTCTGAAGAGGTCCTGGGAGAATCCCAATGCTCAGAGTGGGATCTTTCTCTCGATTTCTATGACTTTCCTGAGGAATCTTTGGACTTCTCTCTCGATTCCTTTGATCTCTCTCTGAGTTCTGAGGTTTCTGTTTGTCTTTGGAAGATCTCCAGGGAGACCTGGAATGCTTATCCTTTTTCTGGTCCGAGTGTTTGGAACCCTTGAAGAGTTTGGAAGCCTGGGAGGATGAAGATGCTCTGGAGGAAGTCGAAGCTAATGACAGAGTCCGATGGGAATAGTTCTCCAAACATTTTGGCCCCATTCCATAGGCCTCTCTTCATCATCTGTTTACAGAGGGAGCAGGCTTGGGGAATATGGTCGGGACCAAGACATTTCAGATACCAATCGTGTTTATCTTTAACCAAAATGGTGCTGGAGCACTTGATACATTTTTTTAACCCACTCGAGGGTTTGTCCATCATAAAGATGGAAGGCCAAGTCCGAGAGGGCTCAACCCTGAGGAAAAATCATGAAGAAAAAATTTAAAGAAAATAAGAAAATAAAATATATTTTTAGAAAATCAAAGAAAAAAATGATACCGGAATAGGGGATGATACCGGTGGCGGTGAGGCAGAAGTGCTTTGGAAAAAAAGTTTTAAGTTCTTTCTCTGGTGACAGGATTTTGACCTGCTGACCTGGATAAAAAAGAACCGAAGAGAGGGAGTTGGGAGAGCGGGAAGGCAGTGGTACAGGCGTGGTGGAGTGCTCCCAAAGGTTTTCCTATTGGTAGCTGGGGAGCTTCCTACGCAGGCTCTGTCGATACCCTATATCACCCATATGTAAAGACTATATTCCCGCTCGTTCCTGGAGATAGCAAATAGAATGTTAGGCATCATATGGAAAGGAACAGAAAATAAAACCAAGGATATTATAATGCCTCTGTATCGCTCCATGGTGTGACTAAACCTTGAATATTGTGTGCAATTCTGGTCATCATATCTTAAAAAGGATGTAGCAGAATTGGAAAAGGTACAGAAAAGAGTCACCAAAATGGTAAAGGGGATGGAAGGATATCCCTATGAGGAAAGGGTTAAAAGGTTAGGGCTCTTCAACTCGGAAAAGAGACAGCTGAGGGGACATATTAAATAATGAAAGGAGTGGAACGGTAAACGTGGATTGGTGGTTTACTCCTTCAAAAAGTAGAAAAACTAGGGGACACACAATGAAGCTACAATGTGGCATATTTAAAACTTGAAGTGGCCAAAGCTGGAGAATAAGCACCATGACTTATTTGGCAAGCAACTTCATCAACTGAAACAAAGTATTTACCAGGCCCCAAACCAACATGCCACCTCTATACTCTATATACTACTCACTCTCACACCAATAGTCAATGAATTCATCACTCTCACCCCACCCCCACTAATATACCCTCACTTCATCCATCCCTTTTACACCCCAAAAAAGAGACCACCACTCAAACATCAAAATAAACCACTCCTCATAACAATTCCACATGATAACAACCACACTCAAACACATGCGACCCTTCCCATTAATATCACAAACACTAAGATGCACACTAATAAACTCCCATTCTTAAAGAACAAAATACCCATCATAAAAGATCTCTTCACAACACATCAGCTGGACTTGTTCTGCATTACGTAAATCTGGCTCACAGATACAGACATGGTTCTTATGAATTAACTTCCACCAGACAGATTCTCCCTCTTCCACTGTCCTCGAACTGCTCGAAGGGGAGGTGGGGTACTAATCATATTATATTCTCAACTCCACTTCCGATACCTCTCAGTGAAAAGCTCAGAATTCGACATCCTGACCATAATGAACAACTCACAATTTGCCTCACCTACAGACCCCCAACCACCAACAACTCTGACCTATCCAACCTAATCGGCAAATTTCTAGAACTCACCAGAGCTACATAGGACCTCCTCATGCTGAGTGACTTCAATCTCCCCTCAGCACAACTTAAAAATGTAGCAGCCTTCATACAAACAATGACAGCCATGGAACCCGACCAGATCAGTCAATCCCCCACACACAAAAAAGACAACACTTTTGACCTGATCTTCACTAACATCCAAAGAATTCACACGGAAACACCTCACACAATATAACCCGATTACCTTTCTTCTCCCACTTAACACCACTACGAAACACACTGTCCAGACTCAACAAAATAGATGATTTAGTAGCTTCTACAAGGAATCCTTCCTACAAAACATTCTACCTCTGATACCATGTAATGGGCAGTATATAAAGTTTTAAATAAACATAAATAAACCCGCATACCCTCATAACACACTGGAACTCCATAACTGAGAGAGCAGCAACATCCACCTCAAAAACTACCTCCATGAGAAATAAGAAAACCAGGGCACCATGGTACACCCCGGACCTCTGAAAGATCAAATCTAAACTCCAGAAACTGGAACAGAAATGGAGAAAAACCACCCTCGAAGAGGATAAATACCTCTACATGGTCCTGATGTCTACCTACCACAACGCTACCAAAAAGGCCAAACAGTTCACACGAAACTTATCACCAGCTCACTAAACAGACCCAGAGATTTATTTATCATCAAACAACTTACGAAACCTCCTTCCAGTACATCCACAGTCATCAACATTGACCATCACACACTGGCACAACAATACAAGCAACTCCACCCCCAGCCCAACACCCTGCCCACCCCCCCCCCCCCCCCCGACCAACCACACCATCTCTGCATCCCCTGGTCAACCTTTGCCACAGCCAGCGAAGACAACATTATAGCCATAATCACGGCACTCAACACCACAACATCCCCTCTCAATCCATGCCCGGTCACCTGGATCAGATAAACCAAACAAGAACTCAGCCCCTTTATTACAAAACTCACCCAATCCGTACTACTACAAGGATATATGCCAGAATGCCTGACCTTTCCTTCATCTGGCCTACCCTTAAAAAACCTAACTTCGACCCAATGGACCCAGCATGCTACAGACCATTCGCCAGTCTCCCACTCAGAACAAAAATCATTGAGAAAGCAGTCCAGCAACAACTCTAGGAACATACTGATACAAACAACCCAGCAACATGGCTTTCATCTGCTCCACAGGGTAGAAACACTAAGAATCTCACTCATGAACACGGTGATAAAAGGAACCCAGAACAAGGCACAGGGATGCATCATGATATTCATGGACATCTCTGCTGCATTCGATACTGTATGCCATGACATTCTCCTCCAACGCCTACAAGCCACCAGGATTCAAAACACCATACTGTAATGGTTCAAATCCTATCTCACTGACAGGCAACAGCAAATAAAAATTGAACACAACATATCCATCCCATACTGGCAGACACAAGGATCCACCATTTCCCCACTACTCTTCAACATCTTCCTCCAACCACTCTGTCAACTTATCAGAAACCACAACATCAACTTACATAGCTACGCTGATGATATCTTGCTTTACGGACCTTTAAACCAGAGTCAACCCACTAACACAAAACACACTGCCTTGAAGACGACCTGCAATGGTTAGAAAACAACCTCCTCACCATCAACCTCAGAAAAAAAACAAAACACACTTCATAGCAATGGGCACCAACTTCACACTTCCGGATTCCAGCACCCTAAGTAACAAATATAAAGGTACAACCCGAAATCAAATATCTGGGGATCACGCTAGATCAACACCTCTCCCTCAAGTCACAAATACAGAACACCACAAGAACAATCCACCATAAAATCAGAACCCTCCAGCGACTGCTCCCCTCCTTGAACCACCGGATTTCAGCTCCACTTGCCAAGCCTTAATCCTTCCCATATAGATTACTGCAACGCCATTTATCAAGGCCTTCTGCACTCAACTCGACTCCCTCTCCAAACAGCCCTACACACTGCAGGATGCACCTTCATGGGTATCTCAAGATACATCATCACACCCACTCTGAAACTGCTACACTAGCTCCCACTACCCAGCCGGATCAAGTACAAGACACTCTTACCAACTCACAAAGCCCTCAACAGCAACCCCATATCACACCTATAATCTCTGCTCCATACCCCACAACAGAACCGTCCAAGACGACAATCTACCATGAACACCTTAATCATCCCTCACGAAAGAACAAAATCATCTCAATGCGCTTGTGCAAGATCTTTTGAATTGTATGCATAATCAGAATTGAAATCAGTCCCAGACTCACTACAAGCAATCAAACCTTACATTTCGAAACACCTAAAACTTACCTGTTTATAGAACACTTTGGTCCACCTACCTAACCTCAGCAAAAAAAGTGAGCACCTACAGCTGTTTTCTCTATACTATACAAAACTCAGTACATAAGTCTACCAACATGTAAATATAACAAGCAATATCAAGAAACTATCCAGTACCCTTCCTTAAATGTACATTAGTTACTTTGTTTCTTGTACATAAGTTTTTAACTTATTTATTTTTTCATTAGTTCTAAATGGTTCTATGTAATCTCTTATCAGTTGTTCAATGTAAATCGCTTTGATCATGGCAAAAAGCAGTATATAAATCATGCTAAATAAATATTCAATGCCAGTGGCTGGATATAGCTTCAGCATTGAATATCTAGGGTTAGAGCTCAGCAGTGACAGCTAGCTGCTTTACAAGTGCTAGTTGCTGCCGCCACTGAATACTCCCCCCCCTATAAATATTACAAAGCCATAACTTGTTCATACACTATACTGTAATGAATTTGAAAGTGTCCCCACAGGAATAGCCTTCTTTCACTTTAGAAACCTTCATCATTTATAGAACCCAACTATTCTTGAAAATTGTTGGTACATACATGTACACAGAATTCTCAGATATGCAATTTTATATAGCATAAGCATTTTATTTTTAAATTCAGGATGTGCCGTACTGTGACTAGTACTAATAGAAGCATTTTTTAATCAGCATGTGTATAGTCCCTGGCTAGCTACTTTCTTTCTTTCTTTTTGCTCAGCTGATTGAACATAAGAAGGCTCTTTTTCCCAATCTGTGTTTTTTTACTAAAAAGCCAAATGTCAGAGATATCTTCAGGAAAGCTTGCAGAAGTAGCCTTATGCTTGTGCAGGGTCTAGGGCAGATGGGCATTACAAAGTCCTTCCTGTCTGGGAAGTAGGTCAACATCCTGTGGGCTAAATAGGAAAAGAAAGTATTTTGGCCGTTTTGGTGGCTGAGTGACAGTGCTGTATATTGCTATGTGGGAGACCTAAGTTCAGTTAAGTTTTTTTTACTCTCCAGGTCCACAGGAGCTGATAATGCTGCTGCTGGGTGACGGCATCATTAGTCACTGTGCAATAGTGATAAGTACTGGTCAGATTTAGGGCCTATGATTGCACGGTTGCAGAAGGATCCCTCGATGCCTGGCCCCAACTGAGAACTATTACTACAATGATTGGACTAAAGTAAATTGGAAGGCAATATAAAATGAGTGGAAAAAATTCATAGTAGAGTTACAGATGAAGACTAATGGTGACCTGGTTCTGATGGAAGTGGAAGCCCAAAGAGCACGAGGCTGCCTAAGCTCTGGTCAAATGAGCCCTCAGCCCCGCTGGCACAGACTTCCTTTTCAGCAAATATGCTGAGGCAATAGCCTCCTTAATCCACAGAGATTGAAGCTTTCAACACCGCTTCCCCTTTGCGCGGACCACCAAACAAGATGAACCACCGATCTGATTTCCGAAACGGAGCAGTCCTCTTCAAATAATGCCTCAACACCCACCGGTTGTCTCAAAGGTTTAGCTGAGGATTCATTCCCCCTCTGATACCCCTATAAGCGCCGGCAAAGTGACCAGCTGGTTCAGATGAAACACTGATAGAACCTTGGGTAAAAAGGATGGCAGTGGACGGAGTATCACCTTTTCTTTTGAGATGGACAGAAAAGACCCCTACAAGAGAGAGCCAGAAGCTCTGAAATCCTCCAGAAACACTGCCTTAAGACGTTTAGAATACAGGAGCCCACAGGCTCCAAAGGTGGTCTAGTCAGCACTGATAACACCAAGTTGAGCACCCAAGGAAGGACCACTGACCTTCTGCCCTGAGGGAACCAGACAACGTCCGGGTGCACTGCCAATGTCACCCCTTGGATCCTGCCACGGTAACAAGCGCTGCCACCTGCACCTTCAAGGAAGCACACATCAGGCCATTTTCAAAACCAGCCTGCAGGAAGGACAGTACCTCCGGCACTGTTGCTGCCATGGGTTTACACTGTGCTCGGTACACCAGGCCTCAAAAACTCAGAAAGGGAAATAGATATTTTCCGGGCCTTCAACAACGTTGCAATAATGGACCCCGAATAGCCACACTTTCTCAACCGAGCCCGCTCAAGAGCCCTGCTGTAAGTGAAAATTGATCCACCTGAGGCATCCACACTTGTCCCTGGAACAATAGGTTGTCTCTGCATGGCAACTGCCACAGCCAATCTGCCCGCAGATGCACCAGGTTGGCATACCACAGGCGTCTCAACCAGTTGGGTGCCACCAGAATCACCATTCTCTGGTGTGCCTCGATCTGCTGGATCACTCGGCCTATGAGGGCCCCTGGAGGGAACACAAAGCAGCCCCTCTGAAGGCCAACTCTGCACAAGGGCATCCAGTCCTTCCGACATTCGTTTCCTTCTGCTGAAGAACCAGCTCGCATTGGCCAAAGCCAATGTTGCCAGGAGATCCATGATGGGCACGCTCCAGTGCTGTGTGATCTGCCTGAACACTGTATTGTTTAGAGTCCCCTCTTTGGGATCTAAACAAAACCGACTCAGTTAATTGGCTGTCACATTTTCCACCCCTGCTACATGCGCCACCGATATAGCCTGAAGATGCGCCTCTGCCCATTCCAGCAACGCCTCAGCCTCGGTCTCCAGATGGACACTGCCCATGCCCCCCTGATGACTGATAAAGGCCACCATGGTGGCGTTGTCCGAGAAGACCCTTACTGCCTTTCCCTGAAGGAAAGGGTGAAACCGTTGCAGAGCTAGGAAGACTACCCGCATTTCCAGTCTGTTGATGCCTTTTCCAGGTTCCAATCCCCTTGAGAAATGCGCTCCTCGCAGTGAACTCCCCCAGCCGGAGAGGTTCGCTCTGTCGTCAGTGGAAGCCACTGCAGAAAGTGCAGCTGCATCCCTGTGAAGAGCTTCTCGGGCTGTAACCACCATCGGCGAGCCACCTTGGTCAGCCTTAAACAGGGCAACAGTTGCATCAGAGGGTGCCGCTGGAGTGACCATCGGTGCAGCAGCGACCTCTGCAATGTCTGCATGTGGGCCCTTGCGCATGATACCAGTGCTATGGACACTGCCATGGTCCCTAACAGTTGCAGATAATGCCACGCTATCGGCACCGACAGCTAAAGGAATTAGTGAACCAGCTGCCAGAGCCTCTGCGTTCTCTGCTGTGGCAAAAACACCTTTTCTGCAACTGGTGTCGAAGCAAGCCCTCAGGTATTCTAACCGACTCAGCTACATTGAAACCCATTCAAAACTTTGCAGCATCTGAACCACTCTCGCTGTTGCATGTTTGCTCTTGCGCCTTGATTTCGCCCAAATGAGTCAGTCATTGAGGTAGGGGTGTACCAAGATGCCTTCCTGTAGCAGCACCGCTGCCACTACCACCATCACCTTGGTGAAAGTATACGGGGCTGTCACTAGCCCGAAGGGCAGTGCTTGAAACTGCAAGTGTCCCATGGGCCCTGCAAAGCAGAGGAACTGCAGATGTTCTGGCTGGACTGGAATATGCAAATATGCCTCTGGGAGGTCTAGAGAAGTTAAGAACTCCCCTCTTCTCACGGCCACAATGATCTATCGGAGAGTCTCCATATGGAAATGGGGTAACCACAGACACCGGTTCACCTTTTTTAAAGTTGAGAATGGGTCAAAAGGAACCTTCCTTCTTTGACACCACAAAATAAATGGAGTATTAACCGCATCCGCACTGGTCCTGGGGAACCCTTAGCACGGCTCCCAACTGCAGGAGCCTCCTCAGGGGATCCTGGACAGCTGCAGCCTTGATGCGTGCTTTGCATAGAGACAGCAAGAAGGAGGGAAACAGGGGCTTGGCAAACTCCAACGCATAGCCTTCTCTGTTGATTTCTAAGACCCACTGGTCAGAAGTAATCTGGATCCAGGCCAGGTAAAAGGCCTGCAACCGACTTCCTAAGGTCTGCATTTCCACCTGTGCCCCTCCCCCGCTTCATCGTGTTTGTTTCGGCCTCAAGGAAGGGGAGGCGGAGTAATAACCTTGCCCTGCTCTTCAAAACTCGCGAAAGGCTGGCCCTCTTGAGAACCGTCCCCTCTGATAAGGCACAAAACATGCAGTCCAACTACTCTCCAAAGAGCTTATCCTTAAACGGAAGCTTACCAAGGTGGGACTTGGATGAGACATCTGCTGCCCAATTTCGCAGCCAAAGATGTCAGGAAACCGCCACTATTGAGGCCATACTCTTGGAAGGCCTCTGGTGAGATCATAGAAGGTATCTGCGAGATACATTGCCCCAGAGTCCAGTCTTGCCACAGCTGCTGACGGCTCTTGCAATTCTGCATTCAGCTCCAGCACCCCTTGCGTCCAGCACAGGCAGGCCCTGGCTACAACTGTCCCACACATGGATGCTTGTAAAGAGGGCATTGATATCAAATTCCTGTCTCAACAGGGTATCCAGCTTCCTATCCTGCACATCCTTGAGTGCCACATAGCCCTCCACAGGGATAAAGGTCTTCTTAGTGACCATTGAAACTGCAACATCCACCTTCGGGGAATGGAATAACTCCTGCTCTTGCTCCAGCAGCGGGTAGAGTCAGGACATAGTCCTAATTCCCCTCAGCCCTGCTTCTGGGAGTCCCATCATCCTGGATCATTTGCTTGATCAGCCTATGCCGGGGAAACACCCTCTGAGGTTTCTAAATTGCCAAAAAGAATGGGTCTTCCAGTGGTTCTTCACCCTATGGTAACTGTCTAGCCGGCATGTTTAGCGTTTTCAAGGATTCTGTTACGAGCGCTGCCAATTCTTCCTGATGGAAGAAGCGCACTATGCAAGCCTCCTCTTTCTGCAGGATCTCCCCCTCCTCCAACTCCTCTGCGGTGGCTCCCCACTCACCATTCATGTCCACATCCTCCTCATCCGAGAGGATGGACCCTCTCTCCTTGAGCCTGCGTCTACCTCCTGCAGGTTCTTTGTCTTGCTCCTGCTCCACCTCTGTCACTGGCTTCTTCCTGCCCCTTCCAGGCAATGAAGGAGTGTTTGTGTCCCTGCTGCCTCACGCAGAAAGCCCGTGCATGAGGAGGATGAATTCTGGTGAAGAGGCTCACTAGACGGTGTCAGCCCCCAACCCGTGACGTTGAGGGTCTTGGAGAGCGGTGACCTTCGCTAAGGGGCTCCAGAAGGGGAGGCGCAGAGCTGGACTCACCTGCCATCCGTATGGCTGAACCACCCCCCTGTGCCCCCTGTTGCCCCAGAGGCACCTAGTCGCTCCGAAGAGACAGCTCCCTTGTCCTGCAGACATCTCTCTGCTGTTCATGCCTTCGTGTCACATCCACAGCAAATGCCTGCAGCAGAGAGTGACCCACACCTGACCCCACAACTCACACACTGCGGTCTCAAAGGTATGGTCAAGCCAGAGGCAAAGGATTCTCTGGAAGCACTCCTGCTTTAAGCTCCTTGCTCCTTTGTCTATCATCTCCTTAACACTTTTTTTTTCCCCAAAGGGCCCTAAAAGGAGGAGCATAGCAAAAGCAAAACAAAGCGCAGAGGAGTAAGCCCAGTGTCCGAAGAGCCCACCCCCCCTATTCACCCGCAAGTGCTAAGCTTGTGAGAATGGTGCAATTAAAATGGCAGTTTTCCTGCACTGCCTGGCTGACATGCTTCCACCACCCATTTACCGGCCTACTGCCTCATTGCACGGGAAGGTAACCGCAGCTGCCTTGCTAACCCACAGAGGCTAACCCACAGATGCACTGCTACTCTCTGCCTTGTGATCTGTCTCTAACTCCTGGCTTCAGCGTTGAGGCGGGAGATCAGTCAGAGAGCCACCGGATGAGCCTTGCTGTCACTAACGGCTCCTCACCTGATTATGGGCTCGGGAGCTGCTGTCTGTCTGACATGGGGACAGGTCTTCTCCATGCCCTTGGGGAGACCCCCTGCACTGATGCTGCCTTTATATTTATTTTAAACAACTTAATGCGGCAGCTAAAGGCAACTCAGGCTGATAACAGAAAATCAGGCTGAAAGCAGACCCAGCCCAAGGAAAACAAAACTCTGCCAAATAAAATCACCAACTACCAAACTACTCCTTAGTTGTCCTTACAGTGAGCCCCGTGTCTGGGATCACCTGCTCCAGCTGCTTGGAGACTGAGCTTACTGGGGCTAATGGACCCGAGTTTAGATACATTTGGGGCATTGGATGGCAGTAGACTATTCACTTTGCGCCATCTGAAGAGATTTATACAGTAGTGCCAAAAGATAGATGTGTGGGGGACATTACACCCTAGGAGTGGGACTATACACATCTCTCTAAGGCCCATGGAACTAGTGCCTGTTTAGATTATATACTGGTGTCTGAAACTTTATTCGGGGAGGTAGAGGAGGCAGCAATAGGTCCCTATGAGATGTCGGATCATGCCCCAATTTGGATGGACTGCACGGAGAGGCAGCTCCCAGGACTAGGGCTCAGTAGCGATTTCCCATAAGATTTATATGGAGATGAGGGGTTTACAGCATACCTTAGGGAGAGATGGGACAACTACTTTTTTCACAATCAAGGGCACAAGGATAAACCCGAATGTTTTTGGGAGGCTTCTAAGGTGGTTTTACGTGTAGATATTATTGCCTACATGGCTTGGAGGAAGCGCGCCATGGCAGCACAGATCCTCTGTCTAGAGAAACAAATTTGCAGAGGATGCCGAATACTGGCCAAATCTCCAACGGCTGGAAATAAGACGCAGCTATTGATCACGGAGGCAGTGTTGAATATGGTACTTCATCAATGAACCAAGAAACCCTTGGGTTTACTATTGATACAAATTATACCAGTACGGGGACAAATCATGGAAATTACTAGCACGCTGCCTGAGCAAAAGCCAGGGGTCCCGCTATGTATCTGTCCTGCGAGACTCTGGGGGGATACAATGGGGAGATATGGTGGATATTGGAGGGATCTTTGTTGATTATTATCGTACTCTATATAAAGGGGAGGAAGTACTAGTGTCCAAGGTCAAGGACTATCTGCAGAAAGCGCAGGTCCCGTGCCTATCTCAGGATCAACAGGACCGTCTAGGTGCCCCTGTAATGGTTGAAGTGATGGAATGGGTCATAAAACGTGTGGCTCCGTGTCAGGCACCGGGGCCTGACGGTTATCGGGCTGAATATTACAAAATATTACGGATTTGACTTCTTCCCGCATTGGTCGATGTGTTCAATGTCTGGTTTACTAGTGGTATGCTCACGTATGATATCAATAGTGCGCATATAGTGGTTCTTCCAAAACCAGGCAAGGACCCCTCTTTAGCGGAATCTTACCGCCCTATTTCACTCGTAAATCTTGATTTGAAAATATTTGCCAAAATCTTGCAGATCGCCTTGCCCAATACCTGCCCGAGTTGGTCCATCCCTGTCAAACTGGCTTTGTACGAGGCCGATATCTGGCTAGCAATTTCCAAGCGATCATTGCATCTTTGGAGTGGATCCATGACCAGCAGCTGCCTTCACTGCTCATCAGCTGTGATGCTGAGAAGGTGTTTGTCAGGGTTGAATGGACCTTTCTTTTTGAGGCACTGAAGGCTTATGGGTTGGGCACTGGCTTTCTGCAGGGAGTGAGAGCTTTATATCATGAATCCCGGGCAGCAGTGGGAGTAAACAGAAGGCTTACCTCTCAGTTTGGGATGGCGCGGGGAACTCGACAGGGATGCCCCCTATCCCCACTACTTTTTGTGTTATCCTTGGACCCACTAATATGGATTCTTTACTCCTGCCGGGATATTACGGGGGTGACAGTGGGTACCGCCACTTTTAAGGTGTCAGCCTATGCTGACGATTTGCTTGTTTTGCTAATCGACCCACAGACTGCGTTACCTTTATTATTGCAGGAAACTGAAACCTTTGGTGCCTTGGCAGGTCTGTAGCTAAACATGTCCAAATCCGAGGCACTAGATGTGCTGGGCTCTTTACGGAGGGAGTGATGGGGAACCTTCCCTCTTTGCTTGGCTGAAGACATTAGGTATATGGCTACCAGCCTGTCCCAGCTGACTGTATAGGCTCAATACCCCACCGCTACTAACCTGGGTAAAGGGGTATACTGCGGGCCTGGAACCCACTCTCCCTGTCCCTACTGGGATGAATTGCGACCTACAAAATGATGGTATTTCCCAAGGTTTTGTATGTCCTACAGATGTTGCTTCTCAAACTGCTCAGCGGATATGCAAACAGTGGACAGAGCATTGCGGAGGTTTCTCTGGAGAGGCAAAAAACCACAGGTGGCAATAGGTTAACTCCAATGCTCATGGAACAAGGTGGGGATTGGGGCTTCCCCACTAGGCCCACTACAATTTGGCTTGTACGCTTCACCATACGTGGGATTGGTTTTATGGATGGGCTATGTTTACCCTGTGAGAATTTGGGTCGGAGATGGTTGCCCCCTACTCACTTCTGTCAGTCCTACATGCCAATCACAACTCACTTCCAGTGCAGCTCTAAAGTAGTCTTCCCACTGGGGTGGTGCATGGAGGTTCGTGGAAATTGTGTGGGCTCCGGGCCTCTCCCCAGTGATCACAGGCTATCTACCTCTGCAAGGAAATATTGCCTTCCCTCCTAGTATAGAGTCTCGGCCTTTCTGAAATTGCACTTCCAGGGGGACTGACCCAGATACATCAGGTGATCACGTCAGGGTGCAACCTGTGGCCGTTCTCGGAATTAAGTGAGGAGTTTGGGCTGCCGGCCAAGTACCACTTTGCATATTTGCAATTACATTATTATTTAGCCTCCTTAGGGAGACCAGGTCTGGACAAAAGTGGGTTGGATAAACTGGAGGCTTGGTTCGAATTTGAAGATAAAGACAGAGTTTCGGTGGCTCACTATTGCCGTGCATTAACAGATCTTCCTGGGGAGCGGCCTTATGCATACATAGCTCAGAAGTCGGAAGTGCAGCTAGGGATCTCTCTAATTGGATTTGTTTGGGAGTCAGCGGTGGCTCAGATACCTTGCATAGTGTCGGGAGCAAGACTGCAGAAAATGCAATTTAAAATTCTGGAACAGGGGATTTCTCTGCATATAGAGCATGGATGGCGGGGTTCATAGGAACGGGGAAGTGCCCTTGGTGTGAAGAGGATCCAGTGCATTTGGGACACATGTTCTGGGGTTGCATTATGGTTAAGAGGTTCTGGACACGGGTTCAAGGTTTTTTGGGGGGACTCTTAGGACAAAGCCTGGTGCTCACACCCAGCTTCACAATATTAGATGCTAGAGATCCTCTTGGCCTCAGAGGGGTAGGGACCCGGTTATTCATACGGAAAGGTTGGTGGCCAAGAAGTGTATTCTTTGATGCTTGTGGGAGCCTGAAGGCCTGGGTATATGGGAGTGGAGGATTGCTTTACATCAATTGGCCATATGGGAAGGCTTGGCATCTAGAACAAACATAAAGAAGATGGAAATGTTCCTAATGGTATGGGACCTTACCTGTCTAGTCTAACCCCAAGGGCATATAATAATGTATTCATCCAGTGACTGCACTCACCGGTCTACCATTGTGGGAGGGGCTGGGGACTGTAGTCCTTAGACCAGGAGATGTTGGTGGGCTCAGAGGGGGAGGGGGATGGGCAAGGAGGGGGGATGAGGGTCAGAGGAATCAACAGGACTAATGGTAGGGCAGTAAGGACCACTCGCTGGCCACTGTTGAATGCAGCTTAGGACAAAGAGGGCAGTTGGGAGGTTGATATGGGTAATGGGAGGGGGGAATCTAAAAAACAAAACAAAATTAACAAAACTTTGGATGTATTACTTAACATGACTACTGGGTGCTATGAGCATTGGCCCAGCCTGCATTTCTCAGGTTTGTAAACATGAAGGGTCTTCCCACAACAGAGGCAGGGGGCCTGAATAAGTTGTTTGATCATGGGGAAAATGTTTCACTTCCTCTGTTACAAGGGTCTCAGGTTTTATGCAGTTTGTTAAGATTACGGCTGATACAAAGGAAATATAGAGCAAATGTGTTTGTAGAACTGTTGTGTTTGACAATCAACATATTTAAACATAAAATGAAAGAAAAGTAAATGATATGTTTGCTGGCTCATTATACAGATCTCTTCCTAAACATGGGGCCCAGAGTAAGCACCCTAGGACTCATGTCCTTTGGCTGCTCCTTAAAGTTCTCTATGTGCTAATTTTCATGGAGAAACTAGTAAACAGTATGAGGAATAGAGTGTGAATGATCTGCCTGATGGCCTATATACCTCAAACCTGGTTCATTCACACTCAGTCTAAACATAAGAAATATATACAGACAACCTGGACAACTTCTCCAAAGGCGGTAGTTACAGTTGAAAAACATTCTTGTAGATGTGGGAATGTGCTCAAAAATGATAATGAATCAAAGTATATTTACTGTGATACAATATTATTTTAACTCTATAAATTTCCTTCCTTCCCTCCTCCTAGTCCCCTTCATATTCCAGCCACTGCAGTAAAATTCATTTTACTAGGGACCACAGTTTCCTTAAGAAGCCAGTACACATGCACACTGAGCCTGGCCAGAACATGTTGCTGTTGTGCAAGATCTGAGAGTCCCCTAGGGATCGCAACATGCTCTAGCCCAGGGGTCTCAAACACGCGGCCCGCGAGACAACTTTGTGCGCCCCGCGACGGAGGAAAACAAAAAAACCCCAAAACCCTGGCTTCTGCCGTTGCCGCCGTGGCAGCGGCAGAATCAATTGTCAAATTTAAAAAAAAACTGACTTCTGCTGCTCAAGCAGCAAAATCAGCTGTCCTGCGGCCCCTTCCCCTGTGCCCGGAGATCCGAGTCTGCTCTATCAGCGGCGTGCTTTTCAAGCCGCGAAGAGAGTATTTCCCTCTCGCGCGGTTTCAAGCCGCGCGAGAGGGGAATACTCTCCTCGCGGCTTGAAAAGCACGCCGCTGATAGAGCAGACTCGGATCTCCGGGCACAGGGGAAGGGGCCGCAGGACAGCTGATTTTGCTGCTTGAGCAGCAGAAGCCAGGTTTTTTTTTAATTTACCTGGGGGGGGGGGTGTAGGACTGGAAATGGGCTATTGGCAGGGGGGGGGTATGACTGGAAATGGGCTATTGGCAGGGGGGTTATGACTGGAGATGGGCTATTGGCAGGGGGGGTTATGACTGGAGATGGGCTATTGGCAGGGGGGGGGTTATGACTGGAGATGGGCTATTGGCAGGGGGGTTATGACTGGTAATGGGCTATGGTGGGGGCTAGGACTGGAAATGGGCAGGTGGGGGTTAGGAAGGACTGGAGGTGGGCTGATGGGGGGAGTTAGGACGGTAATGAGCTATGGAAGGGCTGACTGAAATGGGGTAATGGGGGTTAGGGCTGGAAGTGGGCTATTGGCAGGGGGGTTATGACTGGTAATGGGCTATGGGGGGGGGGGTAAGACTGAAAATGGGGTGATGGGGGGTAAAACTGGAAGTGCGCTATGGGGAGGTTAGGACTGGTAATGGGCTATGGGGGGTCTAGGACTGGTAATGGGCTGGGGGGGGGTTGCTAGGACTGGAAATGGGCTGAGTGGAAGGGGGACTTGAACTGCAAATGGCTGATGGGGAGGGGGGCTTGGAATGGAAATGGGCTGTGAGGGGAGGGAGCTAGGATTGGAAATGGGCTGATGGGGGGCTAGGATTGGAAATGGGCTGATGGTGAGGCTAGGATAGGACTGGAAATGGACTAATGGGGGGACTAGAAGGGAGCAGATGCTGGGTGGGGCTGGAACTAGAAGGGAGCTGATGTTGGGGGAGGATTAGAATGGGATGGAGCTGGGAAAGTGAAATGGAGAGGGGAAAAATATTTTGTCTGGGAGAGAAGACAAATCTACAATTGGCCAGGTATTGGGAGAGTAAGTGGGGATTGAGGATGGAGGGGTAAAATTTGAGTGGATGAAATAGGAATGAGGAAAGAGAAAAAGATTAGTATGTTAAAGCAGATGTAGAGAGAGAATGGAAAAAAAACTAGGAGAGAAGAAAGGGCAAATGGACAGCAGACGATGGAGAGTTAGCAGAAGACATGAAGAAACCAGAAGAAAGTGGCTGGAACAATTGCAACTGAAAAAAATGCACAAAAGGTAGAAAAATCTCTCTTTATTTTGAATTTATTAACTGGAATATGTCAGCTCTGGGAAATGTGCATCATTAATGTTTGCGCTTTGTTTAGTACAAGAGGAAATTAATTTATAGTTTTATTTCTACAGTGTTGTTGTACATTCCAAGTTTGGCTTTTGGGGTTCCCAGTTTAATTATTGTCTTCTTGTTTCTAAATCTTTTAGTCTTTCTTTATCCATACTCATTAAAGAGGCATGTTTACTAAAAGTTAGTGTATGGTAACATTATGCAAATATTTATGCAAATGAGGCCCCTTATGCAAATGAGGCCCCGCGTCTTATGCGGCCCCCGGGTTACTTTACAAGTCCTCATTTGGCCCTCAAAGCAATTTGAGTTTGAGACCCCTGCTCTAGCCTGAGCAGCAGGAGTTAGGTTTAGGTTTATGATATAGCAGTGTTACTGAACTTTTAAGGCCAGCTCCAAAAAGATGATTAAAAGAAAGTAGTACTTTCTGCAGATAAGCACAAAACCCCCACAAATATTCATTTTCGCCAAATATTTAGATGAATCTGTATCTGATAGAGGAGGAAGAGGAGAGTTTATATCAGTTCTGTTTTTCAGCCCTGATGTTATTTTCTATAAATTCAAGTATCATCTCGGTGTCTGCCAACTGCAGCAGCTGGTCAATAAGTTCATCCAGTAGCTTCTCCCCGCACAGAAACTCCTGCCAAGAAGAATACAGCAGGAAATTAGCTACCATGCATTAGTGCTATCTTTGGAATGCTTGCATATCGGAAAACATGAACCTTCTTCACACACACTAAGAAATACTTGTTTTTTTTTAAATCACACTTAGGAGAATTTAGTGGACATCTGCTCAAAATATTTTGCCTGATCTACAATAAGATCAGAATCATCTTCTCATTTTGCAATACTAAAAACATTATAACAAAGGATAAATGAAATGAATATCATCTATTGCCAGGAAATTTGTTTTAGATAAGAACATTTAAGACCACGTTTACTAAAGGTTTTCTACCATTTTTTTGTGTCTATGGGAAAAATGCTTAGTAAACAGGCCCTTCATTTGATATTTGAAAACCTTGGTTTAAATGAAGGAAAACATACACAATTTCAGTTTTCAGCAGCTGTGTTTCTGCTATATAAGACTATTTGATGACTGTATGCATTTGCTCTGGACACAACTTATTTTGCAGTCATGAATATGCTCAGTTTTGCCAACTGTAGCTATCTCGTTGCAAATTTTTTTAAATCTCAGAAAGCCACTGCTTGCAAATCACATACAGTGTCCTTTCTGCTGGATTTCTAAAAGCTGCCAATTTTCTCTTAGAAAATCTGAAATTTAAGGAAATTATGTTAACAAAATAACTGTTTATCCTTATACAGAGTCCATGCATATGTATGTTGGAATAGGAGATCTTTAACCTATACAATATTATTCATACACAGCATAAAGGAGAACAGGAAGTTAGCTAGGGATGTTAAACTGAAAAGGATACATTCTTCTCTGTTCTAGAAGCACTTCCTTACAAGTATGTAAGTGGCATCATCTCATTAGACCTGCTCTCTTAAAAGTACAGGGTGAGTGAGCAGCATTTGGAGATTTATAAAATAGAACCTCTGTCAACCTGTCCCTGCATCTTTAACGAAGTTGGTCTAATAGGATGCTGCTGCTCAGGCAAGCAGTACCTGTGAGAAAATGCTACTGGGGAGAAAGAGTCCTGCATGGCACATGTTCAGAGTAGGGTTCCTATAACCCCACTGCTTCTGCATTCTCAAATGGTCCCCACCCTCTGCCACACCTGGGGATTCTCTGCATTTCCATTTTTTCTGTATGTGTGCACAAAGTTCCTATACTCAGAAAACCCTTTATTTCAGTAATGCTCAAATTTCCAGGACATATTTTATTCAAGTTATTTGCTTATGCTCCTTTAAATATTGTTCTGGGGTTCACATACAACAGTGATGCAACAGACCATTTCCAATCAGTCAGCTGTGATGCAGACCACTGAGGGAGAAGCATAGGACTGTGTCTTACATCTAATCTTGACTACAGCTGTGATCAACGTTATTAGCACCCTTGCATTTTTGGTATGTTGTGGAAAATATCTTGAGAAATAATTGGAAATATTCCAAATGTATGTCACCATAATATTTAATAGTATGTTTAAAGATATACAACAACAAAAAAAAGATGTCTGTGCAATTTAGATGTAGTAATTTCTGAAACAAAAAACAAAATATGTCCTGGACAGAATTAATGGCATTCTTCACTAATATTTGGTTACACAACCCTTGGCAGTGACCACCTCCAAAGGTTTCTTGTAGCCATTTATAGGTTTTGTACATCTGTCTGCTGGTCGTTTCTCCAACTCTTCAACTGCAATTTGTTCCAGCTCATGAATGTTTCCAGGATTCCTTTTACCAATGACAAATTTCCGTTCTTTCCAAAGGTTCTCTATTGGATTGAGATCAGGACTTATTGCTGGCCAGTTTGAAACAGTTCATTTGTTCCTTTTTAACCATTCTTTTGTACTTCAAGATGTATGTTTTGGGTCACTGTCCTGCTGGAGGACCCATGACCTTCGGCCCAGACCTAGCTTTCTGACACTAGGTAACACATTTCACTCCAAAATACTTTGGTAGTCCTCTGACTTCATGATTCCTTTAAAACATTCCAGGCCTCCAGTTCCTGAGGCAGCAAAACAGCCCCATAACATTATGGATTATGGAACCTCCACCATATTTATCTGTACGAAGGGTGTTTTTTTTCTTTATAAGCTTCATTTCTTTGCCTGTAAATGTATTGCTGGTCTGCACTGCCAGAGAGCTCAAGTTTGGTTTCATCTGTCCACAGAACATTTTCCCAGAAGGATTGTGGTTTCTCAAGGTGGGTTTGGGCAAAGATCAGGCATGCCTTTTTATGTCTGAGCAATGCGGTCCTCCTTGGCCTATGCCCAAGGATTCCTTCTTTGTTTAGTGTGTGGCATATGGTGCGGGTTGAGACCACCACTCCAGATTACTCCAGGTCAGCCTTAAGCTCTCTGGATGTTGTATGTGGTGTTTTTCCAACAGTTTGCACTAACCTTCGAAGACTTCTTGGATTAATTTTCCTCTTCCTACCACATCCTGGGAGGTTCTTGACAATTCCATCAGCAGAGGACATCTTAATAACATTGCAAACTGTAGATACAGGAATCCCAAGGTCTTTGGAAATGGCTTTGTACCCCCTTTGAAGTTTGATGTTCTGTGATAATGGCTTTTCTGACTGTCTCAGGCAGCTCTGTCTTTAACATTGTGAAAATGGAACAGGGAGTGAATGTAGCCATTTTAAACATTAGAGCCATCTTTCATTGATTGATTCAAGTCATGTGAGTACTGACAATCACAGGTGAGTCTAATTTTACTGCAATGGGAATGTGTTTTTTTCTGTTCAAACTGATTTGAATTGTTTATAAGGGGGCCAATAATCATATACTACAATAGTCTCAAGACCATAAAAGCTATCCACATCAATATAATATCATTTAAAGAATAACTGTTTATGCCCCCGCTCCTATCTAACCTAAGTATAGAAAAACATTTTTTTGTCGGAGTGTATGCCTTGAAGGGAAAACGCCTTCTTGTAGCATTATACTCCTTTTTAATCTTTTTTCAAAGGGAATAAACCCTTATCACAAACCATGGGAGAACAATCCATTTCCTAGGGAAAATAATTTTCAATCAATGCTGTATAGTTAAGCAAAAGAATCAAGTACTTAGCTCTCCAATGACGTTTACGTAAACCGTCAAAATCGGATATGCTCTGGATCACTCAGATTACGGTAACTCCATTGCGATTCCTGAGTGATCCGGAGCATATCCGCCTGCACATCCAGCTGATAATGTTTAGCAAAGGTGTGGAGGGAGGACCAAGTGGCCACCCTACAAATCTCAGCAGGCAGAACTATACCATACTCTGCCCACGAAGTTACCTGCGCCCTGGTCAAATGAGCCTGCAGCCCCACAGGCACCATCTTTCCCTTCAACACGTAGGCAGACACAATAGCTTTTCTAATCCACCGGAGATGGAGGCCTTGGCTGCTGCCTCCCCCTTGCGTGGACCCCCAAATAGAACAAATAAACCATCCGATTTGTGAAACGGCGCCGTCCTCTTTAAATAACGCTGCAATACAATCCTTACATCCAACAGACGCAACAGTGGATCTACATCGTCCCAGGCCCTCCCAAGAGAACCGGCAGGGAAACTGGCTGATTCAAATGAAAAACTGACATGACCTTGGGTAAAAAGGAAGGCATCAGCTGGAGCACCACCTTCTCCTTTGATATGGAAAGGAAAGGCTCCCTGCACAGACCCATATATGTCTCCTGTAAATGAGCAATTATAATTTGTAAATAGTTCCCCCGGTTACTTCCATGTTTACTTCCCCTGTTCATTGTAAACTCAATGCGGCCTGTTGCATTGTAGTATGTTCTGTTTCAACTGTACACCGCACTGATTATAATAGTGCGGTATATAAGAAATGCAAATAAATAAATAAATAAACAAACAAGAGAGCTTGAAGTTCCGAAACTCTCCATGCTGAGCAAATCACCACCAGAAACACTATCTTAAGAGTCAAATCTTTCAGCTAGGAACTGCTCAATGGCTTGAAGAGTAACTTTGTCAGTGCTCCCAATACTAGATTGAGATTCCAAGGAGGAATAATTGACTGCCTAGGTTGTCAAATCTGCTTCACTGCCTTTAGGAAACAGACCACATCTCAGTGTGATCCCAAGGACACTCTGTGTATCTCGACCCGATAACAAGAAATTGCCGCCACTTGCACCCTCAAGGGCCCAGATGCCAGGCCCTTCTCAAATCTTGCTTGCAAAAAGGCTAACACGTCCGGCACTGTACCTAGGAATGGCCTACCCTGCCTTTCATGACACCAAGCATCAAAGATGTACCAGATGTGGATATAAAATAAAGATGTGGCCCTTTTTCAGGCCTTCAGCAACATTGTTATCACCGGACCCGAATAGCCGCGCTTGCTCAATCGTGCCCTTTCAAGAGCCATGCCTTAAACAAGAATTGATCCACCTGAGGCATTCGCAGCGGTCCCTGTGTCAAGAGGTCATCCCTGATCGGCAGCCGCCACGGCCGATCCACTGTGAGGCGCACCACGTCGGTATACCATGGACGCCTCGGCCAGTCCGGGGCAATCAGGATAATCATTACCCGGTGAGCCTCGATCCGCTGCACCATGCAGCCTATGAGTGCCCATAGAGGTAAAATGTACAGGATGCCCTCCATGGGCCACCTCTGAACCAGGGCGTCCAGGCCTCTGACATCCTCTCTCATCTTCTGCTGAAGAATCGACTTGACTTGGCCATTGCAAACATCACCATGAGATCCATGATCGGCGTACCACTTCGGCTCACCACCTGCAAGAAGACCACCTGGCACAACGTCCATTCCCCGAGGTCCACACGCCACCTGGCTCAGGTAGTCTGCCATCACATCGGTTCCCGCCACATGCGCTGCTGACAATGCTTGAAGATGCTCTTCTGCCCACCTTAGCAGCGCTTCAGCTTCTGCTTCCAAGCTTACACTGCCCATGCCTCCTTGCCGATTGATGGCCACGGTGTTTGCATTGTCCGAGAAGTCACAGATGGCCTACCCCTGCAGCCACGGATGGAACCTCTGCAGAACAAGGATGATTGCTCTCATTTCTAGTCTGTTTATGGACCACACGGTTTCCTGCAGGCTCCACTGACCCAGAGTATTGTGTCCTTCACAGTGGGCACCCCAGCCTGAAAGACTGGCATCTGTTGTCAACAGGATCCAGCTTAGTACCTCCAGGAGCATTCCCGCCTCAAATACTCAGTGCGGAGCCACCACCTAAGCACTTTCCTGGTCGCCGCCGGGCAGGGCAGTCGATGCGTCAAGAGATGTTTCTGGTGAGACCACCTGCGAAGCAGTGCTCTTTGCAATGTCTGCATGTGCGCCCTTGCCCATGGCATGAGTTCGAGCACTGCTGCCATAGCTCCTAGCACTTGCAGATAATGCCAGGCCATCGGATCCTTCATCTGCAGAAATTGGCATATGAGCTTTCTGTTGCGGGTGTTGACGTGCGCCCCCAGATACTAGAGTTCCTGGGATGGCACCAATCGACTCTTGGCCATGCAGGAAGTCCACTACCCTTGCCATTGCTTGTTCGCTTTCGCTCTTGGACTTCGCATGAATAAGCCAGTCGTCAAGGTACGGGTGCACCAGAACCCCCTCCTGATGGAGCGCTGCCGCCACCATGATCTTGGTGAAGGTACGTGGCATAATCGCTAGCCTGAATGGCAATGTCCAAAATGGAAAATGTTTCATATGCACCTTGAAGCGAAGAAACTGCTGATGTTCTTGCCGTACAGAAAAGAGTAGTTACTCACCTGTAATAGGTGTTCTCCAGGAGCAGCAGGAATCAGTCCTCACATATGGGTGACGTCGGCGCCGACGGAGCCCTCGCGGAGCAATTTCCCCAGCTTTCAAAGAAAGCCTTTGGGAATTGCAGCGCGCATGCGCGGTCCCCTTCCCGCCCAAGGGTGCCATCTTGCTCAGTCTGATGACATAGCTAAAAGACAGCAAAAAAATTAGCAAAAACGAAATGATAGGACTGCAACTCCAAGGGGAGGAGGGAGGGTTGTGAGGACTGATTCCTGCTGCTCCTGGAGAACACCTGTTACAGGTGAGTAACTACTCTTTCTCCAGGACCAAGCAGGAAGTCAGTCCTCACATATGGGACTCCCAAGCTTAAGGCTACCGGAGACCCCAAGCACAAAAATGAGCTCCCTCTAGCTCAGCAGCTCAGAAGGAAGGAATCTTCTCTGAAAACGCCCCTGACCGGTAGCCCAACACCAGGGCCTAAACCTAAAAGAGATTATGGAGGACTGCCTGACCGAAAGCACTGTCCCTGCGGGACTCCCTCTCCAGGCAGTAATGGGCCGCAAAAGTCTGGCTTGAAGACCAAGTAGCGGCCCGGCAGATGTCTGCCAATGGAACAGAGCGGAGATGAGCCACTGACGCAGCCTTCGCCCTAACTCGATGAGCCGTGACTCGACCCTCCAACGAGAGGCCGGCTGCCCCATAAGCCCAGGCGATACAGTCAGCTACCCAAATGGACAATGTACGCTTGGAGACAGGTAGCCCCAATTTATTGGGGTTAAAAGAAACGAAGAGCTGAACAGCCCTCCTATGCTCCCGCGTACGGTCAAGGTCCTCCTACAGTCCAGGGTATGCAGGACCATTTCAGCCCAGCTGGAGTGCGGCCTGGGAAAGAAGGTCGGAAGAACCACCTCCTGGTTGAGATGAAAAGGAGAAACCACCTTTGGAAGAAACTTAGGGTGAGTCCGTAAGACCACCCTATTCCTGTAGAACCTAGTGTAAGGAGGATCAGACACTAGGGCTTGCAGTTCACTAACGCGCCTAGCAGAGGTAAGGGCTACCAAGAACAAGGTTTTCCAAGAAAGAAAATGAAGAGGGCAGGTAGCCATAGGTTCAAAGGGCAGACAGGTAATCCGCTGCAAGACCACATTCAGATCCCAGTCAGGGACTGGTGGACGCAAAGGAGGCTTAAGCAGAAGGAGGCCTCGGAGAAAACGAGCCACCAAAGGGTGGTTGGAAAGAGGCCTGCCATCCACCGGTGCGTGATGTGCAGAGAGAGCACTGAGGTGGACCCTGACAGAGTTGGATTTAAGGCCCAGATTGGAGAGGTAAAGCAAGTATTGCAAGACCACTGCTACTAAGCAGGAGAAGGGGTTCTCAGACTGCTGAGCACACCAAATGGAGAACCGACGTCACTTAAGAGCGTAGGACTTCCGGGTGGAAGGCCTCCTCGAGGCCAAGACAACCTCTTCCAGCTCCCGAGGCAGCTGGAGGAGAGCAAGAACTACCCTTTCAGCAGCCAGGCCATCAGATGAAGGGACCGGAGGTTGGGGTGTAGGAGAGACCCTTGGATCCTGTGTCAGGAGATCGGGTTGAAACCCCAGAGGAAGAGGAGTGTCCACCGCTAGCTGCATTAGAAGCGGGAACCACGGTTGTCTGGGCCACCGGGGAGCCACTAGGATCAGCGAGGCTTTGTCTCTGAGAACCTTGAAGAGTGTTCGAGACACCAGCGGCATGGGAGGAAAAGCATACAAGAGGCCTGTGGACCACGGAATCATAAAAGCATCCGCCGCTACTCTGAGAGGATGCGGTTGCCGAGAGCAGAATCTGGGAAGTTGCCAGTTCAGAGGACTGGCAAACAGATCCATGGTGGGGAGTCCCCACTTGAGAAAGATCCGCTGAACCACTAAGGGATTCAATCTCCACTCGTGCGGTTGGAGGATCCTGCTTAGTTTGTCTGCCAGGTAATTTTCCTGACCTGGGAGATAGACCGCTTTGAGGAGTATGCAGTGGTGGACTGCCCAAGAGCACAGCCTCCGTGCCTCCTGACAGAGAAGGAAGGAGCCTGTTCCTCCTTGTTTGTTCATGTAGAACATTGCAACTTGATTGTCCGTCTGGACCAGTACAGACTGGTGAGAAGTGAGGTGGGAGAAGGCTCTGAGCTCCACGAAGTTTATCTGCTGCGTAGACTCCCAAGGAGTCCAGAGGCCTTGAGTACATGTCCCTTGGCAATGTGCTCCCCAACCCAGGAGAGAAGCATCGGTTGTTAGTACCCGAGAAGGCGGAGGAGATTGAAAATCCACTCCCAGTAGCAGGTTTGGCAGATGAAGCCACCACCGCAGGGAAGAGACCAGGAGGTCGGAGACCTGTACTGAGTCCGTCAGGCTCCCTGTGGCCTGATGCCATTGAGTGCAAAGGCACCACTGGGCAGGTCGCATGTTCAGGCATGGACCGTGGAAGCCATATGGCCGAGCAGTCTCAGAAATTGCCTGGCAGAAACCAGGGAATTGCTGCGAAAGTGGCTGGCGAGATTCATGAGCCAGTGGGCCCTGTCCAGAGGCAGGAAGGCCCGTGCCTGAAGTGTGCTTAACCTTGCGCCGATGAATTCGAGATCCTGAGAGGGGAGCAAAGTGGACTTTGCGAAGTTTATGACAAAGCCCAAGTGCTGGAGACACAGTGCGATGAGTGGCCTGAGTGGCCTCTTGGGAAGACTGAGCCCGGATGAGCCAGTCGTCCAGGTATGGAAACACAAAAAGGCCTTGAAGTCTGAGATAGGCCGCCACCACCGCTAGGCATTTGGTGAAAACCCTGGGGGCGGAGGATAGGCCAAAGGGCAGGACCCTGTACTGGTAATGATTCCCTCCCACAACAAATCTGAGATATTGTCTGTGGTCTGGATGAATAAGGATGTGAGTATAGGCATCCTTTAGATCTAAGGAGCATAGCCAGTCTCCCTGCTGGAGGTAGGGCAGCAGGATTCCAAGGGTAAGCATCTTGAACTTTTCCCTTGCCAGGAACTTGTTGAGGTTTCACAAGTCCAGGATGGGTCTGAGGCCTCCTGTTCTTTTTGGTATCAGAAAGTACCTGGAATAAAAGCCGTGACCTCTCAGGTGGTGGGGCACCGGTTCCACAGCCTGTTCATGAAGAAGACTTGCCAACTCCTGAAGGAGTAAGTCCCTGTGCAGAGGGAGTCTTGGAGGCTCCCCTGGAAAGTAGGAGGGAGGTACCTGGTGAAAGTGTAGAAGATAGCCTTTCTGAACTATATGAAGCACCCAGGTATCTGATGTGATGGCTGACTACCTGTGGGCAAAGTGGACCAGCCGGCCTCCTGTGCTGAGAGAAACCAGCTGAGGGGGAGAGGCTATGCTGATGGAGTCAAAAACCCCCACCCTGCTGAGCAGGGGCCGGCGTAGTGGGCTTGGGGGCCTGCTGCCTACGGGACCCATTACCCCGTCCCTTGGCCTGCTGACACTTTTGGGGAGCTGCGGAGGCCTGATACTGAGGGTAGTATTTATAGGCAGCCGCCTTCCTCGGGTAAAAGGGCTTTTTCCCCGAGCCCTTCTTCTTCTGAGAAGGGGCAGAGGTTTTTCTGGACAGCCTAGTTCTGGTCAGAGTCTCGGTCTCGATTTGTGCAGCCTTTTCAGCCATGGGTTTGCCAAAGAGGTTTTCACCTCTGCAGGGGACATCGACCAACTTGTCCTGGACCCATGGCTCAAGGTCGGATGACTGAAGCCAAGCTTGTCGGCGGGCACCGATGCCGGCCCCGGCTACTCGAGCCGATGCTTTGAAGCCATCGTAGGCTGCTCAAGAGATAAACTTCGAGCACTCTCGAATACCAGTGGACAAGGCTTGGAACCTCTGCAAAGGTTCCTCGGAGAGACCAGCAGAGAACCCGGCAATTTCTTTTGCCAGATCTCGGAGATACATGCCCATATAGAGCTGGTAGGTCTGGACTCGACAAGCAAGCATGGAGCCCTGGAAACACTTTCTACCGAGGGCATCCAGGCTCCGGGCCTCCCGGCCGGGAGGCACCAAGGAGTGCATTTTCTGACTCTTGAGTCTATGCATGGCCGATTCCACCACCATGGAATGGTGCAGTAGTTGTGCCTTTTGGAACCCGGGGCTCTTGCGGACTCGATAAATGGAATCGACCCGCTTGCTTAACACCGGCGCCGACGCCGGGTTCTCCCACATGCGGAAGAGAAGTCGTTCCAGCATCGGAGGAACCGGTACAGTAAAGGCCTCCTTCGGGGGAGAGTCAAACTGGAGGGCATCGAGCTCCTCGGCTCGAGGCTCCTCCTCCGGATCCGCGGGGAATGCCAAGGCCTTGGCCATATCCCACACGAAGTCCGAGAACCGGGTGTCCTCCGGGGGGGACCGTCTCCAAGGTTCGGACTCGGGCGAGTCCGATGGGACACACCGAGTCCGAAAACTACCAGGTGACTCTTCGTCCTTCGTTTCCCAGTCGGACTCCTCGGAGGAGGATTCGAGTGGCTCCGGTCGGGCGGGCACCGATGCCCTCCGCCCCGACGCCGAAGGTGTCGGCGTCGACGACCTCGGTCCCGAACGGGAGGCCGAGGGAGACCGCGACCGAGGATCGACTCGAGCTCGAATGGACTCGAGGATCGGCTCGGTCTCCGGGGTCGACTTGGACGTCGACGTCCCGGTGGCCGGGGCAGACGCATTGGCGAGGCCAGCGATCAATGCCCGCTGCTGGTCCATGAAGGCAGCCAAACTGCTCTCCAAGGCCGTCAACCTGAGACCAAGCTCAGGAGACCCAGCAGCCCCTGACTCGGGCCCCGACGGCGTCGGGCCCGACGTCAGCTCCTTCGGAGGTGAGTCCACGAGGACCACAGTACTCACGTGTCCAGGCGACTCCATTTCGAGACGAGGATGTTTCGAAGGCCTCTCCGACTCCGAGGACGGCTATCGGGGCTATGCGACCTGGCCCTCGAGGAACCAGGGGCGTCCACCGACGCCGCCCTCGCGGGTTTTTTCTTCCGATGATGTTCCCGGGTAGGAGATCCCCGCTCAGAGGAACTCCGACGATGCTCAGGACCGGAGTCCCGGGACGTCGAAGCCTCTGACGAGGTCCTGGCCCGGCCGGACGCGGAGTCAGAGAAGATTCGTTCTCGTTGATGCTGCCGACTCCTCAACGCTTTTGAGGACATCTTGCCACACGGACCACAGATCATCGGGTCATGATCGGGTCCGAGGCAGCGGAGGCAGCAGTCGTGTGTGTCGGTAAGAGACATGAGTTTCTTACAGCGATCACACTTCTTAAACCCGCTGGCAGCCATCGAAGGAAAAAGGGCCCCTGCGAGGTCAAAAGACAGGGCGCTGCCAGTGAAAAATGAAAAATGGCACGAACGCCTGTCACGAAGGACAAAAAAACGAAAAATAAAGAAACGGACCCGATACCGGCGTAGCGGGTCCGGGCGGGAAAAAGGATCCGGCGTTGAACCGAAAAAGAATAGAAAATAAGAGAGAAAATCAACTTTTCCAGCGGTGATCACAAACAGCGTCTGTAGGGCTCCGCGGAAAAAAGAAGACTGAGCAAGATGGCACCCTTGGGCGGGAAGGGGACCGCGCATGCGTGCTGCAATTCCCAAAGGCTTTCTTTGAAAGCTGGGGAAATTGCTCCGCGAGGGCTCCGTCGGCGCCGACGTCACCCATATGTGAGGACTGACTTCCTGCTTGGTCCTGGAGAATGTGCAGATACACACCTCCGTGAGATAGAGGGAAGTCAAGAACTTCTCGCTTCTCACTGCCACTATTATGGATCGCAACATTTCCATGTGAAAACGGGGCACCTGTAGACACCAGTTCACGTGCTTGAGGTCGAGAATAGGCCGAAAGGAACCCTCCTTTTTGGACACCACAAAATAGATTGAGTACCGACCTGACCTGCACTGGTCCTTGGGAACCGGCACGACGGCCCCTAACTGTAGAAGCCTTGTCAAGGTGTCTTTTACCGCCGCAGCTTTGCTGCATGCCTTGCATGGGGACTGTACACAGGATGGGCCCACCGGTCTGGCAAATTCGGCCCTCCCGAATTACTTCTAGAACCCACTGGTCGGATGTGATCTTGACCCAGGCAGGGTAAAAGTACCACACAGCTGACCTCCCCCCCCCCCTCGAGTCATTGTGATTTCTTAGGCCAAGAGGACGAGTAAGTGCTAAAAAAAAACCGGTCCCGCTTTTCAAAACCCACAAAAACCCTGACCTTGCGAGAGAAAATGCCCCCGTTGGTAGGGCGCAAACTGAACAGCCTGGAACCATTGATAGTTTTGCGGCTGACCATGAGCCAAATTTGAGCTGCAGCCATAAATAATGGCAAGCCACCACCACCGATGTCATACTCTTGGATAGACCTCTAATGAGACTGTAACAAGCGTCTGTGAGGTACGCAGCCCCCAACTCCAGTTTGGCCGCTGCCCCCGCCAGATCTGGAGTCGAATCTCCCAGTTCTAGAACCCCTTGTGCCCAGCGCAGGCAGGCCCTGGCCACCCAGGCCCCACAAACTGAAGCCTGCAATGAGAGGGCATTGATATCAAAAGCTTGCTTCAACAAGGTGTCCAACTTCCTATCCTGGACATCCTTGAGCACGGTACTGCTCTCTACTGGGATCATTGTTTTCGTAGTAATGGCCGAGACCGCTGCATCCAACTTTAGAGACCGGAGCATCTCCCGCTCCTGCTCCAGTATTGGATACAACCTTGCCATGGTCCACATTCTTCTGAGTACAGCCTCAGGTAGATTCCACTCATCCTGGATCATCTAATTAACCACTCTATTCACCGGAAACACTTTCTGCGTCATCTGAACCGCCTTGAGCAGTGGTTCTTCTAGTGCCTCTTCTTGCATCAGGAGACCCGTTGGCATATTAAGCGTCTTCAACAATTCCACAGTAAGTGCCACCAACTCGTCTCGGTGGAAGACATGGACAATCCGTGACTCCTCCTGCAGAAAGCTCTCCTTCTTCCAGTTCCTCGCCTTCTATATCAAATTCTGTGTCTGGACCCAACACTTCTGTGTCTGGACCCAACACTTCTGGCTCTTCCGACAATGGGGACTGTTCTTCCCAGTCCCCCTCCGGCTTGTGCCTTTTTTCCACAGCTGCCTCTGGATCTGACTCTCATGCATCCACAGTCCTTTTCCTACCCTGCTCCTGCACCAAAGTGTGACCCATCGTCCCTTGTTGCCTCCTGCCGAATGTCTTGTGCAAGAGCAGAATGAATTTGGGAGAAATCCCCCAGGGGCACTCGTGCCACCAAGGCCTTGAGATGTGGAAAGTCTGGGAGGAGCCTGGTCCCTACCGTATGGCTCTAGCAGTGGGGTGGGGTAGCAGCACCTCTGACCTTCCCTACTGTTGAATCCTACCCCTCCTAGGCCTGTGAAATACCTCCCCATAGCCCCCGAGGGGACCATGCCATCTTGCAGATCATCCTCTACTGACCAGGCCTCATTCTCGCAGCCACAGCAAATGTCGACATCAGAGACAAACCCTCGCTGGGCCCCACACGCCACACACTGTGGCCTTATGGCATGGTCTCCTGAGTGTGCTGCCCGACCATTTCCCTCCTCCTGTTGAACCGGTCCTGCAGCTTTGTGGGTAAGAAGAGGAAGACCCTCTTCACAAACTACTGTTTCCTCTCTTTTTCCTTCCCCCCCTTTTTTTTTTTTTTTTTTAACATGTTCTAAAGAAGGTCTCTGTCCACAAAAAAACAGAACCTGCAGGGTTTCCACCAGATGTCTGGCGATACCTCCCCTCAGCAGATCTCTTCAGCCTCTGCTCTTCACCCTTGAAAAACATCGCTCCAATATGATGCCTTTCCCGCGCTGCTGAGAAACCGCAGTCAGCCATGCGGTTCTCAGCAGCACACTGGTAAACACTCCTGGGGGGTTATTCCGTGCAGCTATGTTCCCCTCAACTAAAATACCTCCACTCACTGGCTTGACTGCAGCGCTGTCCAGAAACGGAGCCGCTATTGCTTGTGTAATGCTCAGCCTTGCACTTAGCCTTGAGCTCTCAGGCTTTGGCGCCAAGGCAGAGAGCACTCCCAAAAGTTGCAGGCCTTTGCTCTGCAAGCTCCTCACTTAGTAATGGGTTTGGGAGCTGCTAGAAGAAGTCTGGCCGTCTTGGGAGCTACCCAGCCCCTCCTTCATACTGGGGGGGGGGGGGGGGAGGGTATCTGTCTATTTGTTGTTGTTTTTTTTTTTTTTTTTTAACTTACTTGCCAACAATAAGAAATAAAACCTCAACCAAAAATAAAACCCAAACCTAACTCTCCTTAGTTGTCCCTTCAGTGAATACAGCACCCTGGTTCACTACCTCCTCCAGCTGCTTGGAGCTTACTGGGGCTGGTGGGTGGTGCCAGCTGCCTTAGTACACTGATGTCATCAAAAGATGACATGCTCAGTGTCCAAGCTGCTGGAGGAGGTTGACTACCCCCAGGGGGGCGGGACTGGACTGGAGGGACAATAAAGAAGAGTGAATTACAATAATCCAAGGTAAATAAAATAATAATTTGAAAAACAAGGCTAATATCAGTCTATAACAAGAAAGGCTTTAGCCGCCGTAAGATGGTAAAATAGTTTTAAAATAAAGGGTTATGGTGTTATTCCTCAGACATGTTTCAAATCCCTAATAAATGGTTTCTCGTCTTGCTACTTGTTGATGCCAGACTATCTACAATGAATAAAAATACAAAAATATTGTTTGCACAGATTCTATAGTTCAAATTCAAACCAAAAACACATCACATAATGGTCTGCTATATATAGGATATATTAAATAGCATGGCAGAATGCAAAAAGGGACCACTCTATAAAGAGGTATCCACATCTGAAAAACAATTGCCAAAACATATCCGCCACATTTTACCTGACAAACAATGAAGCTAATCACTTTAGACTGCTTTCCCCTATTTTAAGTGAACATAACCTCCCTAGGAAAATAGCATATGAAATAGTGTCATAAAGCAGCAAAAATGTTTGAAAAGGCATAAGTCAAACCTATATTTTAAAAATTCAGCAAGCAATCCAGCAGGAATGGCTAGCTACAGACCAATTTCCAATCTTCATCTTGTGGGTAAGATCGCTGAGGGAGTAGTACAATAGCAATTTTAGGATTTTACTGTTGAAAGTAAACTACTTGATGAACATCAGTATAGCATAGTTACTCACCTGTAACAGGTGATCTCCGGGAACAGCAGGAATTTAGTCCTCACATATGGGTATCGTCGGTACCGACTGAGCCTGCGCGGGAACGCTCCCCAGCGTCCAATTAGGAAGCTTTTGGGAGCATCCCACAGTGCCTGCGTGCTGCCTTCCCGCCTTTCCCAACTGCCTCTCTCCAGTTTAGTTTAAAGCTGAGACAAAGAGAGAGAAAGAGGGAAAGAGAAATAGATAGATAGAGAGATACAACTCCTAGGGGAGGTGGGTGGGTTGTGAGGACTAAATTCCTGCTGTTCCCGGAGATCACCTGTTACAGGTGAGTAACTATGCTATCTCCAGGAACAAGCAGGAATGTAGTCCTCACATATGGGGACTCCCTAGCTTTAGATGCCAGGGAGAGACCCCAGAAGTTGTGTGTCCCTGTGAAAGGGCTCCACTTCCCTCCATGGATCTCTGGCATCCAACCAGGGATGGTGGGTAGGAGTTGATTAGGTATGGAACAGGTGTTGGAGAACAGCCTGACCAAACAAGGCATCCCGGCGGGAGTCCTTGTCCAAGCAGTAATGGGCTGTAAAGGTATGAACCGAGGCCCAGGTGGCTGCTCGACATATGTCGTCGATAGACACAGAGTGCAGATGGGCCATTGAAGCTGCCATGGCTCTCACATTGTGAGCTGTGACATGGCCCTCCAGAGGAAGTGTCTTACTCTGATAGGCAAAGGAAATACACTGAGCAATCCAATTAGACAGTGTTCTCTTGGAGACTGGAAGTCCCAAATGAGAAGGATCAAAAGCAACAAAGAGTTGAGAGGACTTTCTATGTTGCTGTGTTCTTTGTAAGTAAAAAGCTAAAGCTCTTTTACAGTCCAAAGTATGAAGATTTCTTTCTGCATTAGATGCATGAGGCCTTGGAAAAAACACAGGCAGGTAGACGGCCTGGTTTAGATGAAAAGGTGAGACCACCTTTGGCATAAAGTGTGGATGAGTCCTAAGGAATACCTTGTCATGATGGAACCTTGTATAAGGTGGATCAGCTACTAGTGCCTGCAACCCACTGATGCGACGTGCTGATGTGATTGCAATGAGAAAGATGACTTTCCAAGAAAGAAATTTCAATGAGGTAGTAGCTAAGGCTTCGAAAGGTGGCTTCATAAGCTGACCAAGAACCAGGTTTAAGTCCCATGCCACAGGTGGTGGCCTAATGGGAGGCTTAATTAGAAGAAGGCCTCTCATAAATCTTGCTACAAGAGGATGGGAGGAAATAGGCTGTCCATTTAGAGGCTTGAAAGAAGCTGCAATAGCACTCAAATGGACTCTTACTGAGTTAGTCTTAAGTCCTGCATTGGATAAATGAAGGAGATACTCCAGCAATGATTCCAAAGGTATCGCAAGGGGGTTAAGACCCTTCTGCGAGCACCAGATGCTAAAACCTTTTCCACTTGAAAGCATAAGAGCGTCTTGTGGAAGGTTTTCTGGAAGCATAAAGGATATCCTTTGCTTGCTGAGAAAGGGTAAGATCATGAAGATCTAGGCCTTCAGCAACCAAGCCCTGAGATGCAGAGACTGGGGATTGGGATGCCATAACATTCCGTCCTCCTGAGACAGGAGATCTGGAGCAGACCCTAACTCCAGGGAGGGAGCTTGAGAGAGATATAGAAGCAGAGGGTACCACACTTGCCGTGGCCAATGTGGAGCTATGAGAATCATACAGCCTCTCTCTGAAGCTTGAACAGAGTTTTGGGAATTAGGGGAATGGGTGGAAAGGCATACAGGAAGTCTTGACCCCAGCAAAGGAGGAAAGCATCCCTGGCCTGAGAGCCCTGAGTCGGAATTCTGGAACAGAACCGGGGAAGTTTGGCATTCCACGGACTTGCAAAGAGGTCTATGTCCGGAGTTCCCCAAATTCGAAAAATCTTGGCCACCTGGTCTGCATGCAGAGACCACTCGTGTGGAAGCAGAACTCGACTGAGTCTGTCTGCCCAAGAGTTTTGTATGCCTGGAAGATACACTGCCAGGAGATGAATCTGATGATCTCTGGTGAGGGCCCATAGTCGCAAAGCTTCGTTGCAAAGCGACAGAGAGCCTGTTCCCCCCTGCTTATTCACGTAGAACATGGCTACTTGATTGTCCGTATGAATGAGGACTGTCTTGTAGCTGAACAGGGTGTGGAACACTCGAAGAGCAAGGAAGATTGCTCTGAGCTCCAAGAGACTGATATGTAGATGAGTCTCCTGTGGAGTCCAGGTGCCTTGGGTGGAGAGGTCTTGCAGATGAGCTCCCCAACCCATCGGAGAAGCATCTGTTGTGAGAGTTGCCTGGGTTAAGGGTTGTTGAAATGGGGACCCCAGCAACAGGTTTTGGAGTTGATTGCCACCATTGGAGGGACAAAATAAGGCGATTTGTGTTTGCTATTTTGTCTGACAGGCACCCTGATGCCTGGGTCCATTGAGTGGCTAAAGTCCACTGGGCTGCTCTCATATGGAGGCGAGCATAAGGAACCACATGCACGGTAGATGCCATGTGGCCTAGTAGTTGTAGCATTTCTTGGGCAGTGAGATGAGGCTTTAACACTGCTTGAGAAGCTAACTGCACCATGTGAAGGCAACGGGCCTGGGGGAGATAGGCCCTTGCTTTTCTGGTATCCAGCAAAGTTCCTATGAATTCTAGAGACTGAGTGGTAGTTAGACTGGATTTTGGGATGTTTATGACCAAACCCAAATACTGAAGGATATGCATTGTGCAAGATAGAGAAGTCCTGGCCTCTGACTCTGATGGGGCTCGAATGAGCCAGTCGTCTAAGTAAGGGAAGACGAATATACCTAGAGTGCGGAGAAATGCTGCTACCACAGCCATGCATTTCGTGAACACTCTTGGTGCTGAGGCCAGGCCAAAAGGAAGCACCCTGTATTGGTAGTGCTTTCCTTGAAAAAGGAACCGAAGGAACTTTCTGTGAGTTGGATGGATGAGAACATGGGTGTACGCATCCTTGAGATCTAGAGAACAAAGCCAATCCTGACTCTGAAGGTATGGCAGCAGAGCAGTGTTCCCTTTAATTTTTTGTAGGCTGTGTGCGCATAAAATATCAGCTGAAGGAAGGTTAAATTTTTGTGTGCCACATAACGACACTCAGATTTATATACTTTAAAATTTGACTACACGTCAGAATACAGTATGTACACCACAATGATTTTAATCAAATTAAATGAAAATAGATGATCACTAAATGAAGCGGGAAATTTCTAGTAATTACAATCATAACTTTTAAATTTTAAGACGTCTCTGTTGTTTTCTATCAGAATCAGAGCCGTAATTTTTGTGCGCTCTGTTGTAAAGTATGTGCGCTCGCTCGGCGAGGTGTGTGCGCGCGCACACGCGCACAGCTTAGAGGGAACAGTGCAGCAGAGTTCCTAGAGAAATCATCTTGTATTTCTCTTTGAACAGGAATTTGTTCAATTCTCTGAGGTCCAAAATAGGTCTGTATCCCCCTATTTTCTTTGGGATAAGGAAATAGGGGGAGTAAAACCCTGTACCCTGTTGAAAAATGGGTACTTCTTCTATTACCCCTTGGGCAAGAAGCATAGTGACCTCTTGATGTAACAGGTTGATGAGAGAGGTCTGAGAATTGAACTGTCTTACCATTGTGGGAGGGGGCATGCACAGAAAGTGCAGCCTGTACCCCTCTCTTATGATGGAGAGTGTCCAATGCTCTGCTGTTATTTGCTCCCACCTGGGGGCAAAGTGACACAACCTTCCTGGAATGGTGGAAGGCTCTGGTCCATTGAGGGCCAGGTAGGCTAAGTTCTCTAGATGAAAGTCAAAGGCTTTGTGGAGGCTGAGACTGCTGAGACGGTTGAGGCTTAGCAGTCTTTGCTTTCCTTTGTTTAGGTGGTTGCTGACCTTTCCGGGCAGGCTGACCTGCAGAACGTCCCTGCTGGGAATAAGAGGGATAAAACCTCTTCTTTTTTGAGAAGAAAGAAATCTTTCAAGAAGCCTTTCTCGCAGGATCAGCTGTGGCTTTGGATAGCCTATCCAAAGTGGAGTTGTTAGCATCTAATTCATTGGCTTTTTCTTGCCAATTTTTACCAAATAGATTCTCACCTGTACAAGGGATATTGCCCAGTTTGTCCTGCACCCAGAGCTCCAAATCGGATGCCTGGAGCCAGGCAATTCTACGTGCACCTATGGCAATGGCAGAGGTTCTGCTTATGCACTCAAAACAGTCAAAAGCTGCACGGTTGACAAACTTAGACACATCCTGGGCATGTTTGACCAATGTGAGAAAATCCTGCCTTCTATCCTCAGGAAGAAGAGGGCTCAAAACCTCTAAATCACATGTGACTTCTTTAAGGAACATTCCCATATATAAAATATAGGAACTGATCCTGGAAAGTACGACATCCAAAGGCTTCCAAAGTTCTACACTCACGTCCTGGAGGATTAGAGGAATGCCTCTTTGCACTCCTGATCCTTCTCATAGCTGATTCCACTACAATAGAGTGGTGAGAAAGCTGGGTTTTCTGGAATCCAGGACAAGGAGGGACTCATTTCCTGGTATCCAGTCTGCGAGAGTGAGGAGAGGTGGTGAGAGGTGTCTCCCACATTCTTAACATTAGATCATGTAAGATCTCATGGATAGGCAAGGTAGCTGCCTCCTTAGGAGCTTTGAGATTTTGTAAAATCTCCAACTCCTTAGCTCTGGGCTCTGTTTCAGGAGTCACAGTAATGGACAAACCAGGAGCCACCTCCCTGACGAAGTCCTGAAAGGAGATATCTTCTGGAGGAGACATCCTACGTTTAGGAGAGGAAGGCTCCTCAGGGAGAAGTATTCCGGTACCGACAGAGTTGTTAGAATCCTCAGAGTCCTCTGAGGATTCGAAGTACCTTCTGTCCGGATGCTCTTGAAGAGCCCGATACCCGTATCGACCGAAGTCGGTACCGGGGTATCGGTACCGGAAGGCATCGCATGACTAGGTGCCAGCAAAGCCGACACCAATGATGATGTTGATGCTATCGGTACCAGTACCGATACCGGTACCAGCATCGGTATCGGTACCAGTACCAATACCGGTACCGGCATCGGTGCCGATACCTGTTGAATTGTCTGACGTGGTTCCGAGGATGTCGATGCCGCAAGGTGTCACCCTGCACCCACTCCCTAACCTTGAGGGTTAAGGAGGGATGGGCCTTGTGTAGTTGTGGGGGCCAATGAAAGTCGGGAACAAGACATTTATATTTACAAGGATTTTATTTTCCCCGCTCCTTGGTGGACAGGAACAGGTGAGAAGAATAACCAAATCAGGAACAATGCAAATTACAGGCTTTCAATACTGTGCTTCAGCCTAATCTTCACTGAGGAAGCACATTACACCATGTGTCTTCTCTGTGCTGTATTTACAAATACTCCGGTAAGAAATAATACTGTTTTTCTCTTGCAATCAGGTTACAGTCCAGCTTATTTCAGTGCTTCAATAAGCTTCCTTTTCAGTTGCTCAAACAGTATTCATTTCATAAGCTTTTCACATATCTTTGGTTAACATAACCAGAATAGAATATCAGGTATAATCATTCAAGCTTGGCTCTTGTCAGCTCTATCTATTAGACCAATCGAGCAGTCCATCGGCTGGTTAACTTCAATCATGGGAACTGGAGCCGGTGTGGGAAATCCTATCTCAGGATTACTTCCTGCTTGAATGCAAGTCTGTTCTGAAACAGCTCTTCTATTTAGGAATTGTTTGAATTCATTCAGGAGTAGTTCTGCCTGTCTTCTAGCAGGACTACTGGGTGAGCCTTCTCCTTGCCTGGGCAGGTAATTATCTGCTTCTGGTAAACAAACAATGCTCTCCCTGTTTAGACACTCTGTGCCCGTGGTGGAGTTACCCCTCTCCCACTTATCTCTGTTAGTGAGTGTTGGAATCACACGTTCCTCTGCACGAGCTCTGCTCTTAAAGAATGCTTCAAAGGTAGGACCTTCTGTATCAGTGTAGCCTAATTTTCTTGTAAACAGTTTAGCTGAATTCCTCTCGTCAGCTTGCTTGTTAAAAGCAGGAACTGCTGGCTGAGAAAAGCTAGGCTTAGTTAGAGAGCTTTCAGGCTGTAAACAACGTCTCTCACATTGCCTGAAACTATCCTGTACTTTAAAATCAGGACTCCCTCTTTCTGGCTTATAAAACTTGTTAAAGGAATTAAGTGCAGCAGGTACCTTAAAATGAGGCTTGTCAGAAAATGCCTTGCCAGCGTGCCTTTCTCTCCAAGGGTAAATGCTGTCTCCCAACAACCTAGGCTTTACTCCTGGTTCTGAATCAGTTTCCCTTCTGTTGCAGCTGGGCAGTATTTCTGTAGCAGGGTCAAAGGGTTCTGCATTCAAGAGAGCTTCTTGCCTTCCCAATGCCTTTTGCCTTCTCTCTTGTGGATTCAAACCACCTTCACTTCTCATTCCATTTGTAGTGCTCACTTCTCCATTCCTTCTCATCACCGTCCTACTCCTTCTCCTTCTCCTTCCACTGTCTTCCCTCTCTCTGCTTAACAAGGGGCCCCTGCTCTGGGAAGCCCGCCTCCTACTAGGGCGTGCCCAATCCACAGCTCTGGTTCTCTCCTCTCCTGAGGTGAGCTGATTAGTTGCCTGTAGGTTATGCTGAGAATGGAAAACCCTGTCTTTTCTTGCAATACCTGAACCAACCAGAGGGTCAGTATCAGTTTCCATGGCTTCTGAAGTTGCCACTGCGTCACAAAGGAGAGCCACCAGACTGCGTTCAATAGCCAGGAACCTCTGGTCTATCGACGCTGCTGATGCCTGGATGTCGGTATCAGAAGCAGCCGGTACCCCAGAGCATGGCACCAGTAGTTCTGCCGAGGTCGAGGCCTTGAGAATGACCTGGAGCCCAGATAATGCTTTGGAAGCCGAAGCCTCCTGCCGGGGCAATTTTGCCGGTACAGAACCCTCAAGGGCAATGCCAGAGGCATCTCGATGCTTAGAAGGAGATCTACCCTTTGAGGACCGGCTGGACTTATGTTTAGTTACCTGAGATCCATGGGAGGAAGACGAAACCCTGGAAGACGTCGATGCCACCGAGGCTGCATTGGAGGGAAAAAGGACGCTGAGCTTGGCAGCTCGGTTTTGTCGACCCCTCTTGGACATCATGGCACAAGCCATACACTCAGAGATGGAGTGGTCAGGACCTAAACATTTAAGACACCACTCATGGGTGTCGTGATGGAGATGGTACCGCCACACTTGATGCACTTTTTAAAACCTGAGGCGGGTTTCTCCATGATGGAGGAAATTTTGGGCCTAAGGCCCAAAATGGCGCGTGCACCTGGAAAAGAAAAGTTTGGAAAAAAGATTATTATTATTATATTTTTTTAAAAGGAAGAACCGGCGGTACCGGTATAGCGTCGAGGAAGGCAAACACGACCACAAAAAGAAGAATAAGGAAAAAAAAAATTCTGCGGTGACAGGAACACGACCTGCTGGCTCCGCGGAAAATGAAGAACTGGAGAGAGGCAGTTGGGAAAGGCGGGAAGGCAGCACACAGGTGCTGTAGGATGCTCCCAAAAGCTTCCTAATTGGACGATGGGGAGCGTTCCCGCGCAGGCTCCGTCGGTACCGACGATACCCATATGTGAGGTCTACATTCCTGCTTGTTCCTGGAGATGGCTTTTGCCCTGAGCATGGGACTGAGGCTCTTCTCTTGTCTCTTTTTTATACTTTGCTAAAGAGCTTAGATTTCAATAACTCCAGGAATCTCTTTAGATGTCAAGACATGCTATTACTGCATTCCTGTTAATCAAGGATTTGCTTTCATAATGGGGCCTAATAGTGTTTCTTCTCACTTTCCTCCATTACATTCAGCCCTTCTAACTTCTCATTTAATCTTCATCAATTCTGCTGAAAAACCAGGAGCATAACTATCTGTTCAATTCTCACTCCTGTAAAGTCATTATTTCAGTTAATACCTCCCCAACAGTATTATTCCACTGTAGCATCATATACTTTCTTCTCCATCCACTCTACCAATATGGTCCCAAAACAATCCAAGTCAACTTTCTTACGCAAAGTCAACTTTCTGCCGCATCAACTTTGTATCCATAATTGGATAAGCACAGCAGAGCTCATGTGGCACAAGGTGAACAGTTTAAACTTTGATAAATGAAATAACTTTGTCTGAAACTAAGACCTTGTGGTTGGGCCAGAAATTAACTGAGCTAATCCCATGGTCTTGACAGAATCAGAAGAATTTCACTATCCTTGGGTAATGGATGTACATTTAATATTAAATTAAAAATAGATAATTACCTTGATATTCCGAACTTCATAGGAGATTCTGTGATCTGTGATTCTGTCCTGGGTGAAGTTATAAGTACGAATTCGTTCTGACTGGGCTCTTGTTCCTACCTGTGCACATGAAAATATAAAATACATTTTTTCATCTTGCAAATTTTTTGTTTCCTTCAATAGGTTAAACTCAAGTCAATTACAGTTGTGGTCAGCATTATTGGCACCACTGTTCCCTCTAAGCTGTGCGCGTGTGCGCGCGCACACACCTCGCCGAGCGAGCGCACATACTTTACAACAGAGCGCACAAAAATTACAGCTCTGATTCTGATAGAAAACACAGACATCTTAAAATTTAAAAGTTATGATTGTAATTACTAGAAATTTCCCGCTTCATTTAGTAATCATCTATTTTCATTTAATTTGATTAAAATCAATGTGGTGTACATACTGTATTCTGACGTGTAGTCAATTTTTAAAGTATATAACTCCGAGTGTCATTATGTGGCGCACAAAAATTTAACCTTCCTTCAAAAGCTGCACACAGCTCATATTTTATGCGCACACAGCCTACAGAAAATTAGAGGGAACATTGATTGGCACCCATGCAGTTCAACTCCTTAATGTCCAATATCTCCTAAAACAAAGTAGCCAATGAAATGGCTTTGGACTATATATGCACACATATTTGACACATAAAAGAATCAAATAAAACAAGACCAATTAAAAAAAGGAAATAGAAAATAGTATAAAAAGTGGGACATTGTCAGGACAAAATTATAAAAAAAACAAGATATGCTTGCTTCTATACTTTCTTTTTACATATAATCAAAACCACAATTGACCTCAGTATTCAATGCTATGGGCTTTAACAAAATGGCTCATATTAGGATCAGGTCATCTTCATACCCCGACCACATAGGTCTAACCGTTGGTATTCTGAAAGCACATACATACATTTAAGATCTGTTAAAAATTATACTTATCTTCACAATTATCAAAAATCAGCGTGCTATTGCCTCTTCCTCAACACTGTCAGCATTTTGCTGGTTGCTTTATCAGGAGGCACTAGCAAAAGATGTTACTATAGAATAAGACAAAAACAACAAAACATTAATATCAGCAAAACATATCAATTCTCAAAAGTGGCCCTATATTCCTAACCAATATGCATTCTATACCCATCCTAAGGACACTCAATAAGATAATGTTACTCTAAAAAAATGCACCAATAAGCTAAAAAAAAAATACTAGCAAGCTAAAAGAATACAAAGCAGCTTCTGGTGAACCTACACAGAAGCATTCTATATCTATTGTCCAACACAAAGCTTACTCAAAGTTCAACTAAATATATACTCACCAATTCTTATCCCAACAAAATGACTGGGAAAACGACCAAGGCCAGGCTCCTTTATTAGCTGCCGCCTACACAGAGTCTCCCTCTCACACAATGGAGGTTCTCATGAATCAGAATCTCTGGGCATCAAACCCGAGAGATTTAAAAGACTCACAAAAGTCATTCTGCTGCTAATGTATATAGTTCCCCCAGTTACTTCCAAGTTGATCTCCCTGTTTATTGTAAATACAACTCAGAGTGCCTGTGTTGTATAGTTGATGTTAAAGGTAAACCGCTCTGATCTAAAATAGAGCGGTATAGAAGAACTGTTAAATAAATAAAATAAATAAATAAATAATGTCGATTCATCAATCATCCAATCAGCTATCAACACTAGAAACCAATTCAAACATATAAGCCGCCGATCGTCTGTTCTATCCAGGAATGCTGCCTCAAAATGACCAATCCATACTATTGAGGACCAACCATTCACCTTTGAGAATCTCTTACACAAAATCCTTTAAAACCATTCAGACCTTCAACACGACAAGAGTCACCAGAGCCTGCAGTATCAACACTCCAACTCCTCCAGCCCTTGGATTGAAGAACCAGTATGCAGTGCTGGAAATGGAGAAGATGGAAGCATACGAGGAAAGGGAAGAACCACAGCTTGAGAACCCCACAGTTGCAGAATCAATCACCAGAAGGAAGCAAAGGGTAGTCGTAGTTGGTGACTCTCTTCTGAGCGGTACTGAGGCGTCTATCTGCTGACCAGACTCGATGTCCAGAGAGGTGTGCTGTCTACCAGGTGCCAATATCTGAGATGTTACGGAGAGTTTGCTGAGACTCCATCAAGCCTACTGACTATTATCCGATATTGTTCATCCATGTCGGCACAAATGATGCTGCTAGGTATCCCTCCAAGCATATCAAAAGTGACTTCATGGCTCTGGGACAGAGGGTGAGGCAGATAGGTGCGCAGGTGGTGTTCTCTTCAATCCTCCCTGCTGAGGGTAAAGGCCGAGGCAGAGAAAGCGTAGTTACTCACCTGTAACAGGTGTTCTCCAGGGACAGTAGGAATCAGTCCTCACATACGGGTGACAACGCCGACGGAGCCCGTGTGGAGCAAATCCCCAGCTTTCAAAGAAAGCCTTTGGGAGTTGCTACCACGCATGCATGGTCCCCTTCCCGCCCAAGGGTGCCATCTTGCTCAGTCAAATGACCTAGCTACTGTAAAAGATGGCAAAACAAATGAAAGAAAAAATAATTGGACTGCAACTCCAAGGGGAGGAGGGAGGGTTGTGAGGACCGATTCCTGCTGTCCCCGGAGAACACCTGTTACAAGTGAGTAACTATGCTTTCTCCGGGAACAAGCAGGAAGTCAGTCCTCACATATGGGACTCCCCAGCTACAGGCTACCTTGAACCTATAGCCGAAAACAAAAAGGCTCCCTCAGTGAGAGCCGCAAGCAGCCGCAATAAAACCCTAACCAGGGAAGTAGCACTCTGGTAGCCTGAACACAGAGGGGTTGGAGGGCAGAAGTTGCCTAAACCTCAAACAGGTTACGGAGCACAGCCTGGCCGAAAGCACTGTCCCGTCGGGACTCCCTATCCAGGTAGTAATGAGCCACGAACGTCTGACCCGAAGACCAGGTGGCGGCTCAGCAGATGTCCATCAAAGGAACAGAGCACAGATGGACTACTGATGCCACCATGCCCCTAACGCTGTAAACCATAACACGACCCTCCAGCGGAAGCCCCGCTGCCTCATAAGACCAGGCAATACAGTCCGCCACGCAAGTGGACAACATACGCTTTGTCACCGCCTGCCCCAGTTTACTGGGGTCGTAGGAAACAAAAAGCTGAGAGGCTTTCCGGTGAGTTTGCATGCACTGGATATAGAAGGACAGGGCCCTCTTACAGTCCAGGGTATGGAGGACTGCCTCTGCCCAACTGGCATGCGGTCTGGGAAAGAAGGTAAGAAGAACTATCTCCTGGTTGAGGTGAAATAATGAGGCCACCTTTGGGAAAAACTTGGGGTGTGTGCGAAGCACCACCCTATTCTTGTAGAACCTGGTATAAGGCCTCTCCACTACGAGAGCCTTGAGCTCACTCACTCTCCGGGCAGAAGTGAGCGCAACCAAGAATACCACTTTCCAGGAGAGATACCAGAGGTGGCACGTGGCCATTGGCTCAAAGGGCGGCCGGGTAAGCTGCCCCAAAACGACATTAAGGTCCCATTTGGTCACTGGAGGATGGACCGGGGTTTCAACAGGAGCAGGCCCTTTAGAAACCGGGATACCATTGGGTGAGCAGAAAGAGGCTTCTCGTCCACGGGAAAGTGGTTCGCCTCTAGGGCACTGAGGTGCACTCTGACGGAGTTGGACTTAAGTCCCCTCTTGGAAAGGTGGAGAAGGTATTGCAACACCACAACCACTGGGCAAGAAAAAAGGGTCCACCTTTTACCCAGCACAACAGAAAGCAAATCTGCGCCACTTAAAGGCATACATCTGTCTAGTAGATGGTCTATGTGAGGCCAGCAAGACCTCTTCAACATCTTCTGGAAGGAGGAGTGGGTCAAGAGTCACCCTCTCAGCAGCCACGCCGTCAGCAAAAGGGAGCTGAGATAGAGAGCCCCCCTCATGAAGGGGCCACTGTGGAGCTATGAGGATGACAAAAGCTTTGTCACGAAGAATCTTCAACAGAGTCTTGGTGACCAGAGGTGTTCGTGGAAAAGCATAGAGAAGATTCACCGACCATGAGACTAGGAAGGCATTGGTGGCCACCCTGGCCGGGTGTGGCTGCCTTGAGCAGAAATCGGGAAGCTGGTGATTGTCTGGGCTCGCAAACAAGTCCATCATCGGTTCCCCCCAGGTCTGGAAAAGCCTGTGGGCTACCGTCTGGTTCAGCTGCCACTCATGCGGCTGGAGGATCCTGCTGAGCCTGTTGGCCAACCAGTTGTCCTGGCCCGCAAGGTATACTGCTTTGAGGAGAATCCCCTGCCAGGTTGCAAAAGAACATAAGCCCAGGGCCTCCTGACAGAGGGTGCGTGATCCCGTACCCCCCCCCCTGTTTGTTTACGTAGAACATAGCCACCTGGTTGTCCGTTTGGACCAGGACTGATCTGTGGTCCAGATACTGCCTGAAAACCTTCAGGGCGAGACGGATGGCCCAGAGCTCCAACAAGTTGATCTGTTGGGCACTCTCCTCCAGGGACCACCCCCCCTGTGTGCTGAACCCCTGGCAATGGGCCCCCCCAGCCTAGCAAGGAGGCATCTGTGGTGAAGACCCTTGAGTGTGGAAGGGCCTGAAAAGGCATACCTGCCTTCAAGTTCTGGGGCGAGAGCCACCAGGCCAGGGACTATACCAGGCACCTGGTCACTTTGATCCTGTCCTGGAGGTGTCCCGTGGCCTGGGACCATTGGTCTCTGAGGCACCACTGCGCAGTTTGCATGTGGAGGCGGGCATCTGGAGTGACATGGACTGTGGAGGCCATGTGCCCCGAGGAGGCGCAGCAGCTGCCGCTCACTTTCCCTGCAAGGGCTATAAGTCTGCTTGCCCTGTCTTCAGGCAGGAAGGCCTTCGACTGCAGGGTATTGAGTCTTGCCCCAATGAAGTTTAACTCTTGAGACAGACAGAGGCTGGATTTGGAGTAGTTGATTACAAACCCCAAGTGCTGCAGGACCTGGATGGTGCAAGCTGTGGCCTGCTGCACCTCTGTGGCTGAAGTGCCCCTGATGAGCCAGTCGTTGAGATAGGGGAAGACAAAGATCCCTTGAAGCCTGAGGAAGGCGTCAACCACTGCCAGGCACTTTGTGAACACCCTGGGGGCCGAGGCAAGGCCAAAGGAGATTACTCTGTACTGGTAGTGGTTGTCCCCCACCACAAAGTGTAGGTATTGCCTGTGGCTTGGGTGGATCAGGATGCGTGTGTAGACATCCTTTAGGTCTAAGGAGCATAGCCAGTCTCCCTGGCGGAGGAAGGGCAGCAATATTCCAAGGGAGAACATCTTGAACTTCGCTCTCACCAGGAATTTGTTGAGGTTGCACAGGTCAAGGATTGGCCTTAGGCCCCTCTGTCCTCTTTGGGACGAGGAAGTACCTGGAGTAGAACCCCTTGCTCTTGAGGTGGTGGGGCACCGGTTCCACCACATGGTCCTCGAGAAGACCTGTCAGCTCCTTCAGAAGGTGGTCCCGGTGTAGGGGAGACCTTGGAGGCTCTCCTGGGAAGTAGTGTGGAAGCACTTGGGCTAGATGGAGGAGGTATCCCTCCCTGACCACTTGTAATGCCCAGGAATCGGTGGTGATGGTTTCCCACCTGTGGGCCTACAAGGCGAGCCAACCTCCTGTGGGTGTCCAACTCCGGCTGGGAAAGGGGCCATGCTGCAGAAGTCAAAAACCCCCACCAGGCTGGGCTGGAGCCAGAGCCTGGGGTTTGGGGGCTTTCTGCTTATGCGGGCCATGCCCCTGTCCCTTGGCCTGCTGCCCCTGTGGGGGAGCTGGGGAGGCCTGGTAAGGGGGGTAGTTTCGATAAGCAGCTCCCTTTCTTGGGTAAAAGGGCTTTTTACCCGAGCCCTTCTTACGAGGAGGGGCAGAGGTCTTCTTAGAGAGCCGTGTCCTCGTCATTAACTCGGTCTCCAGCTCTGTGGCCCTGTCGGTCATGGGTTTGCCGAAGAGATTCTCCCCTTGGCATTGGACATCGACCAACTTGTCCTGAACCCATTGATCGAGGTTGGACGACTGCAGCCAGGCCTGGCGGTGCATACCGATGCCTGCCGCGGCTACTCAGGCAGCCGACTCGAACCAGTCCATAGGCTGCCCAAGACATAAACCTGGAGCATTCATGGACAGCTTTGGACAGGCCCTTAAAGCGCTGCAAAGGTTCCTCGGAGAGACCAGCTGAGAACCCAGAGATTTCCTTCGCCAGGTCCCTCAGGAATATGCCCATGTACAACTGGTATGCTTGGATTCGACAATTCAGCATTGCACCCTGGAAACACTTTCTGCTGAGGGCATCCAAGTTGTGGGCCTCGATGCCGGGTGGCACAGAGGAATGCATCTTCTGGCTCTTAAGCTGATGCATGGCTGATTCCACAATCGTGGAATTGTGCGGCAGCTGCGATTTCTGGACTCCAGGGCTCCGATGAACTCAATACATCGAGTTGATCTGTCTGCTGATCACCGGCGCCGACGTCACCCACATGCGGAGTATGAGTCGTTCCAGGATCGGAGGAACGGGTACCGTGAGGGTCTCCCGAGGAGGAGTCTCATATTGGAGGATCTCGAGCTTGTTGGCTTGAGGCTCCTCCTCGGACTCCGTAGGGAAAGCCAACGTCTTGGATATATCCTGCACAAAGTCCAGGAAACCCATATCCTCCGGTGGGGACCTTCTCCGAGCTTCAGACACGGGGGAATCTGAGGGGACATCCCTATGCCTCCAGGTATCTGGGGACTTCTCATCCTCCGTCTCCCAGGCCGAGGCCTCTGATGAGGACTCAAGGGGCTCCTCGGGCATCAAGGGCCCCGGCGCCATCCGTTCCGACGCCGGAAGACTCAGCGGCAACGACCTCAGTCACAAACGGGAGGCTGAGTGCAACCTCAGCCGAAGATCGACTTGAGTCTGAAAGGTCTCGAGGATCGGCCCAGCCCGGCCTCCGGAGTTGACTTTGAAGGGCCCGGTGGTCAGGGTGGAGGAACCAGACATGCCGGACATCAGTGCCCACTGCTGTTCCATGAACGCAGTAAAACTGCGCTCCAAAGCCGCCATCCTGGACACGAGTTCCGGAGGCTCCGAAGCCACCAGCTCAGGCACTGAGACAGTTGGTTCCGATGCTGGTTCCCCCGGAGGGGAGTCTTCAACCAGAACAGTTGGTACTTGCCTTGGCTGGTCCGGTTCTCGGCGAGGAACTTTGCTGGCCGCTGCTTCTCCGACGATCCCAGCTGGCGCTCGGGGCTCCGCGGACGATCTCACGAAGAGCTCAGCCGTTCAGAGCCATCCAGAGATGCCACCTTTGAGGATTTCTTCTTCCTCTTGTGCTCCCTCGAGGGAGATCCCCTCTCTGAGGAGCCCCGACGACACTCGAGCTTGGAATGCTCCACCCAAGATGTCGAGGCCTCGGATGAGCTCCTGGCTCTCGGAGGCACAGGGGATTCGGGAAAAATCTTGTTGTGCTGCTGCTGGTGGCTCCACAGGGCCTTGGACGACATCTTCTTACATGGCGGGCAGACCGCCGGGTCGTGATCCGGCCCGAGGCACTGGAGACAGCAGTCGTGCTTATCGGTGAGGGACACTATTTTCCCACACTGATCGCATTTCTTAAAACCACTGGTGGCCATCGGGGGAAAAAGGACCCTGGCTAGGTTGAAGACCCTGTGGGCTGCCAGTGAAGGAAAACAGAAAAAAAGGCATGAAGACACCTCAAAGGTAAAAATAAGAACAAAACTACAACAGGACAGACCTGATACCAAAGTACTGAGGCCGGAGGCGGGAAGGATACCGTGTCGACCAGTCGGGCCAAAAAGGCACAGGAAAAAAACAACTTTTTCTGGGATACGAGGGACAACATCCGATGGGCTCCGCGGAAAAAAGGAGACTGAGCAAGATGGCACCCTTGGGCGGGAAGGGGACCATGCATGCGTGGTAGCAACTCCAAAAGGCTTTCTTTGAAAGCTGGGGATTTGCTCCGCGCAGGCTCCGTCGGCGTCGACGTCACCCATATGTGAGGACTGACTTCCTGCTTGCTCCCGGAGAAGCTCGAATACTGGAGATGAATGCATGGCTGCATGGATGGTGTCATCTAGTGCATTTTGGTTTCCTGGGCCATGGGATGATGTTCAAAGGGCTGCAGAGCAGAGATGGTGTCCATCTGTCCAAGAAGGGTCAAAGTGTCTTCAGCAGCAGACTGGCTAACGTACTGAAGAGGGCTTTAAACTAGATTTATTGGGGATGGGTGAAGAAAGTCCTCAGATAAATGAAACATTAAATACCTCTGTAGAAATGGGTAATAGGGGCAACATCTGGAAAGCGGTATGTATAAATGCCTGTAGCATGGGAAATAAGATCTCAGTTGTTGAGGCTTTAATGGAAGAGGCTAATTTGGATTTACTGGTGGTTACGGAGATGGGGGCAGACCGGGGGTTTCAGCAGAAGCAGGCCTCTCAGGAACCTAGACACCAAGGGGTGCACAGAGAGAGGTTGTCCATCCACTGATGAGTGGTGTGCTGATAAAACACTAAGGTGAACTCGGACCGTTTGACTTGAGGCCTAAATCTGAAAGGTGAAGCAGGCACTGCAACACCACAGCCACTTGGAAGGAGAATGGGTTCTCACTCTGCTGAGCACACCATACCTCAAACCTAAGCCACTTAAATGTGTACGTTTTCCTAGTCGATTGCCTCCTAGAAGCCAGCAGCATATCCTCTATCTTTTTAGGGAGGCGAAGTGGTGAAAGGACTACCCTTTCAGCAGCCATGCCATCAGGTTGAGAGACCTGAGGTTGGGATGCAGAAGTGAGCCCCCGTCCTGCGACAGGAGATTGGGCGAAAATTCCAGAGGAATTGGAACCTCCTTCGCCAGCAGGAGGAGGAGCAAAAACCAAGGATGTCTCGGCCACCTGGCAGCCCCCAGGATGACCGAGGCCTTGTCTTGAAGGATCTTGAATAAGGTCCGAGCAACCAGTGGCATGGGAGGAAATGCATATAGGAGACCCACAGACCATGATATCAGAAAAGCATCTGCAGCCACCCTGTGGGGGTGGGGGTGCGGCTGTCTGGAACAAAACCGGGGCAACTGATGGTTTTGTGGGCTCGCAAACAAATCTATGGATGGCCGCCCCCAACACTGGAAGAGTTGCTGGGCTATGTTGGGATTCAGTTGCCATTCGTGCGGCTGGAGAATCCTGCTTAGCTTGATTGCTAGGAAATTCTCCTGACTTGGTAAGTAAACCGCCTTGAGGAGCATACCCTGGCTGACTGCAAAGGAGCATAAGTCCAGGGTTTCCTGACACAGGCTGCGAGAGCCTGTGCTCCCTTGTTTGTTCAGATAGAACATCGCTACTTGGTTGTCTGTCTGAATCAAGACAAACTGATGAGCCAAGGTTCGGCAGCAGGTCCGAAGAGCTAGGCGAATCACTTGAAGCTCCAGGAGGTTGATTTTTTGCGTGCTCTCCCATGGAGACCACACACCTTGAGTGCAGACCTGCTGGCAATGCGCACCCCATCCCTACAGAGATGCATCCGTAGTCAGCACCCTTGAGTGCATGGGAGGCTGAAAAGGCACTCCCTTCAGAAGGTTGTGAGGCTGAAACCACCATTTCGGCGACTGTATCAGGTGGTTGGACACCCTGATGTTGTCTCTGAGCCTGCCTGTGGCTTGTGTCCACTGGCCCCTGAGGCACCACTGAGATGTTCTCATGTATAGTCGAGCATTGGATGTCACATGCACTGTGGAGGCCATGTGACCCAGGAAATACAGAAAGTGTCTGGCTGAGATGTGGGATCTGCAACTCACTTGTTGTACTAGGGCTACCAATCTTTGTGCCCTTACCTCTGGTTGATAAGCCCTTGCATGAAAGGTGTCTAACCTTGCGCCTAAGAACTCCAGTCCCTGAGAGGGAACCAGAGTGGACTTTGTGTAGTTGATCACAAAGCCTAGGTGGTGGAGCAACTGTATAGTGTGGGATGTGGCCTGTTGGGCCCCCAGAGCTGACTGGGCTCTGATAAGCCAGTTGTCTAAGTAGGGGAAGACAAATACCCCTTGAGTCCTTAGAAAGGCCGCCACCACGCCAGGCACTTTGTGAATACCCTGGGTGCCGAAGCTAGGCCAAAGGGAAGCACTTTGTACTGAAAATGGTTTCCTACCACTACAAATCTTAGATATTGTCTGTGGTCTGGATGAATCAAGATGTGCGTATATGCATCTTTTTGATCTAAGGAGCATAGCCAGTCTCCCTGGCGGAAGTAAGGCAGCAATATTCCAAGGGAAAGCATCTTGAACTTTTCCCTCACCGGGAACTTGTTTAGATTTCACAGGTCGAGGATAGGCCTGAGGCCTCCAGTTCTCTTTGGTATCAGAAAGTACATGGAGTAGAAGCCTGTGCCCTGCAGATTGTGAGGCACCGGTTCTACCACCTGATCCTCGAGAAGACCTGCTAACTCCTTCAAGAGGAGGTCCCTGTGGTCTGAGAGGTTCCCCTGGAAAGTAAGAGGGAGGCACCTGGTTGAAATGTAACTGATAGTCCATTTGGACTATCTGGAGAACCCAGGTGTCTGTTGTAACCGCTGGCCACCTGTGGGCATATAGGGTCAGCCTTCCTCCCGTGCAGGGCCTTGCATCCTTTGAGAGAGAGACTATGCTCCAGGAGTCAAAAGACCCCTCCAGGCTGGGCCGGGGCCGGTGCCGATGCCCTTGTGCTTACGCGGGCCCCGCCCCCGTCCCTTGGCCTGCTGCCCCTGCTGGGGAGGCCTGATACGTGGGGTAGTTTTGGTAAGCTGATCCTTTCCTCAGGAAAAAGGGCTTCTTACCCGAGCCCTTCTTTTTAGAAGGGGCAGATGTCTTCTTCTCGAGTCTTGTCCGGGTCAGATACTCGGACTCAATCTCGGCAGCCTTCTCAGTCATGGGCTTGCCAAAGAGGTTTTCACCCCAGCAAGGGACATCGACCAGCTTGTCCTGAACCCATGGCTCCAGGTCAGACGACTGTAGCCAAGCCTGACATCGTGCACTGATGCCGGCCTCCGCTACCTGGGCCGAAGCCTCGAAGCCGTCATAGGCTGCTCGGGTCAAACTTCGAGCACTCTCGGATCCCAGTGGACAAAACTTGGAAGCACTACAAAGGTCCCTCGGAAAAACCAGCTGAGAACCCGGCAATCTCCTTTGCCAGGTCTCGCAGGTACATGCTCATGTACAGCTGGTACGTCTGGATTTGGCATGACAGAATGGAACCCTGGTAGCACTTTCTGCCCAGAGCATCCAGGTTGCGGGCCTCCCGGCCAGGAGGCACCGAGGAGTGCGTCTTCTAGCTCTTGAGCCGGCGCATGGCCGATTCCACAACCATGGAGTTGTGCGGCAGCTGTGCTTTTTGGAACCCGGGGCTCTTGCAAATCAATTCGCCTGCAGAGGACCGGCATCGAGGCCGGTGTTTCCCACATGTGGAGCATCAGCCGTTCCAGAATGGGGGGCACCGGTACAGTTAAGTGCTTCCTTTGGAGGAAAGTCATACTGATGGACCTCGAGCTCCTCAGCTCGAGGCTCCTCCTCGGCATCCGCCGGGAATGACAAAGCCTTTGCCATGTCCCAGACGAAGTCCAAGAACCGGGTGTCCTACGGGGGTGACCTTCTCCGAGGTTCAGATCCCGGGGAGTCTGACGGGACGTAAGAACATAAGATATGCCATACTGGGTCAGACCAAGGTCCATCAAGCCCAGTATCCTGTTTCCAACAGTGGCCAATCTAGGTCATATGTACCTAGCAGTTTCCCCAAGAGACACAGGTTCCACAATGCTTGTACTGGGTCAAGCATTGATATCCTGGTTCCCTACTTGGTACGGTGGGTGTCCGGGGACTCCTCATCCTCTGTCTCCCAACCGGACCCCTCCGAGCAGGAGTCGATCGGCTCCAGCCTCGAGGGCTTTGGTCTCGACCGCCCCGACGCCGAGGGAATCGGTGTCGATGACCTTGGTCCCGAACGGGAGGTTGAGGGGGATCTCAGCTGAGGATCAACTCCTTAGTGTCTCGAGGATCAGCTCGGCCTCCGGGGTCGACTTGGACGTCAAAGTCCAGGTGGTCCGGGTGGACGGACGTGCGAGACCGGCCATCAGCGCCTGCTGCTTGTCCATGAAGGCAGACACGCTGTGCTCCAAGACCGCCAACCTAAGACCGAGCTCAGGAGGCTCCGCAGCCCCCGGGTTGGGTCCCGACACCGGCTCTCCCGAAGGAGAGTCAACAATGAGGACAGCGCTTATCTTCCTCGGTGTCTCCGGGTCCTTTCGAGGTAGTTTGGCAGGCCTCTCCGACTCCAAGGATCCGGGGCGGTGAGCCGGGCTCTGCGACCGATCCCGCGAGGGACCAGGCTGCTTGGAGCTCTCAGACGACACCTCCCTCACGGATTTTTTCTTCCTCCGGTGTTCCTGCGAGAGAGATCCCCTTTCAGAGGACACCCAATGCTACTCGGGATCAGATAGCTCCCGAGAGGTCGAGGCCTCTGACGAGGTCTGGGCCCGGGCGGGTGGGTACTGGGGAAAAATCCTGTCGTGTTGCTGCTGCCTGCTCCTCAATGTCTTCGAAGTCATCTTTTTGCATGGGCCACAGACCACGGGGTCATGGTCGGGCCCGAGGCATCGGAGGCAGCAGTCATGTGTGTCGGTGAAAGACAGCTTTGTGCACCGATCACACTTTTTAAACCCGCTGGCAACCATCAGGGGAAAAAGGGCCCCTGCGAGGTCAAAGGACTGGACTGCCAGCTAAAAAAGAAAAAGAGTGCGAACGCTAGTCACGAAGGACAAAAACGAAAAAAATAGACCGGACTCGATACCAGTGTACTGAGCCTGAGGCAGGAAGGGGAACCGGCATCAAACTGGCAAAGCAGAAAAACTAATTTCTAACTTTTACTTCTTTTTCCAAGGGGAAACTAGGACGACGTCCGTTGGGCTCCGCGGAACAAAGCAAGATGGCACCCTTGGGCGGGAAGGGGACTGCGCATGCGTGGTAGCATGTCCCAAAGGCTTTCTTCAAAAGCTGGGGATTTGCTCCGCATAGGGGCTCCATCGACGTCATCCATATGTGAGAACTGACTTCCTGCTTGTTCCTGGAGAAAAAATAATATTAAAGCTATAGAATTGCAGGACTTAAAATGAAGAGAGAAGGCACTGTGGGTTAAACTAGAATGAGGGTGTAGTAGTGGACGAAGATTTAAAAGACGACATTCGCAGTATTGTCATTAAAGGAGAAGTGCTACTGATAGGTGATTTCAATATGCCAGACGTGGATTGGCACATCCGTGCTGCAGTGTCATCTAGAAGTAAGGAGATCCTGAATTTTCAACAGGGAGAACTATCCAGGCAGCTGATAAAAGAACCCACACGTGATGGGGCCATACTGCACTTAGTGCCTACCAATGGGGAAAGTGTTTCTGATGTTACAGTGGGAGATCATCTCACATCCAGTGATTACTAGTTGGCATGGTTCAGTATTAGGACAAGGGCTGATAAAATCCATTCAAAAGCAAGGGTCTTAGACTTTAGGAAAACTAACTTTGTCAAGATGGGACAATACCTCAAAGAGTTGTTAGTGGGATGGGAACACTGGGGGATGCAGAAAAACAGTGGGGAAAACTGAAAGGGGATATTTTCAGGGCAACGCATCTTTTTGTTAGAAAGGTAAATAAATGTAAAAGGAAAAGGAGGCTGCTAAGGTTCTCAAAGGAAGTAGCTGAAAAGATGAAGAAAAAAGAGGGAGGCCTTCATGAAATACAAGAGATCACAGAGAGAGGAAGACAGACATCTATATTTGGAAGAGAAGCTAGCAAAGTAGTCAGGAAAGCGTAGTTACTCACCTGTAACAGGTGTTCTCCAGGAGCAGCAGGAATCAGTCCTCACATATGGGTGACGTCGGCGCCGACGGAGCCCTCGCAGAGCAATTTTCCCCAGCTTTCAAAGAAAGCCTTTGGGAATTGCAGCGCGCATGCGCGGTCCTCTTCCCGCCCAAGGGTGCCATCTTGCTCAGTCAGATGACATAGCTAAAAGACAGCAAAAATTAGCAAAAACGAAAGCATATAACTGCAACTCCAAGGGGAGGAGGGAGGGTTGTGAGGACTGATTCCTGCTGCTCCTGGAGAACACCTGTTACAGGTGAGTAACTATGTTTTCTCCAGGACCAAGCAGGAAGTCAGTCCTCACATATGGGACTCCCAAGCTTAAGGCTACCGGAGACCCTAAGCACAAAAATGAGCTCCCTCAAGGTCAGTAGCACAGAAGGAAGGAATCTTCTCTGAATATGTCTCCAACCGATAGCCCAACATCCGGGACGGAGGGTAGGAGTTGCCTATACCTCGAAGAGGTTACGGAGGACTGCCTGTCCGAAAGCACTGTCCCTGTGGGACTCCCTCTCCAGGCAGTAATGGGCTGCAAAGGTCTGGCTTGAAGACCAAGTAGCGGCCCGGCAGATGTCTGCCAATGGAACAGAGCGGAGGTAAGCTACCGACGTAGCCTTCGCCCGAACATGATGAGCTGTGACTCTACCTTCCAGCACGAGGCCGGCTGCCTCGTAAGCCCAAGCGATACAGTCCGCAATCCAGATGGACAGAGTACGCTTGGAGACAGGAAGCCCCAACTTGTTGGGGTCATAAGACACGAAGAGCTGAACAGCCTTTCGGTGCTCCCGCGTACGGTCAAGGTAGAAGGTCAACGCCCTTCTACAGTCCAGGGTATGCAGGACCATTTCAGCTCGGCTGGAGTGTGGCCTGGGAAAGTAGGTCGGAAGTACCACCTCCTGGTTGATGTGAAAAGGGGAAACCACTTTGGGAAGAAATTTAGGCTGAGTCCGTAGGACTACCCGGTTCTTGTAGAAACTAGTGTAAGGAGGATCAGAAACCGGGGCCTGCAGCTCACTAACGCGTCTAGCAGAAGTGAGGGCTACCAAGAACAAGGTTTTCCATGAAAGAAAATGTAGCGGACAGGTAGCCATAGGCTCAAAAGGCGGACAGGTAATCCGCTGCAAAACCACATTAAGATCCCAGTCCGGGGCTGGCGGGCGCAAAGGTGGCTTAAGGAGAAGGAGGCCTCTGAGAAACCGAGCCACCAGAGGGTGGCTGGAAAGAGGTCTACCATCCACCGGCATGTGATGCGCAGAAAGAGCACTGAGGTGGACCTTGACCGAGTTGGACTTAAGTCCAAGGTTTGAGAGAGAGAGCAAGTACTGCAAGACCACTGATGCTGAACAGGAGAAAGGATCTTGAGACTGCTGAGTACACCAGACGGAGAACCGACGCCACTTGAGAGCGTAGGCCTTTCGGGTGGAGGGCCTCCTGGAGGCCAAGACGACCTCCTCCACATCTGGAGGTAGCTGCAGCGGAGCAAGGACTACCCTTTCAGCAGCCAGGCCATCAGATGAAGGGACCGGAGATTGGGGTGTAGGAGAGTCCCCTGATCCTGCGACAGGTCGTCGGGCTGAAATCCCAGTGGAAGAGGAGTGTCTACCGCTAGCTGCATCAGAAGCGGGAACCAAGGTTGTCTCGGCCACCGGGGAGCCACTAGGATCAGCGATGCTTTGTCTCTGAGAACCTTGAAGAGCGTCCGAGACACCAGTGGCATGGGAGGAAAGGCATACAAGAGGCCGGTGGACCATGGAATTAGAAAAGCATCCGCCGCTACCCGGAGAGGATGCGGCTGTCGAGAGCTGAATCTGGGCAGCTGCCGGTTCAGAGGACTGGCAAACAGATCCATGGTGGGGAGGCCCCACTTGAGAAAGATCCGCTGAACCACCAGCGGATCCAACCTCCACTCGTGTGGCTGGAGGATCCTGCTGAGCTTGTCGGCCAGGTAATTTTCTTGACCTGGGAGATAGACAGCCCTGAGGAGGATGCCCTGGCGGACTGCCCAAGAGCATAGCCGTTGCGCCTCCTGACAGAGGAGGAAGGAGCCTGTTCCGCCTTGTTTGTTTACGTAGAACATGGCAACCTGGTTGTCCGTCTGTATCAGCAGCGACTGGTGGGACACCAGGTGAGAGAAGGCTTTGAGCGCTAGGCGGATGGCTCTGAGCTCCAGGAAGTTTATCTGTTGAGCAGACTCCCAAGGAGTCCAGAGTCCAGAGTCCTTGAGTACATGACCCTTGGCAATGTGCTCCCCAACCCAGGAGGGAAGCATCGGTCGTCAGGACCTGAGAATGCGGAGGGGACTGAAACGCCACTCCTAGCACTAGGTTGGGTAGATGAAGCCACCATCGCAGAGAGGAGACCAGCTGGTCGGAGATCTGCACAGAGTCCGCTAAGCTCCCCGTGGCCTGATGCCATTGATTGCGAAGGCACCACTGAGCAGGACGCATGTTCAGTCGGGCATTGGGGGTCACATGGACTGTGGAAGCCATATGGCCGAGCAGTCGCAGAAAGTGCCTGGCTGAGACAAGCGCATTGCTGTGAAAGTGGCCGGCGAGATCCATGAGCCGCTTGGCCCTGTCCAGAGGGAGGAAGGCCCGCGCCTGAAGTGTGTCCAACCTGGCGCCGATGAACTCGAGATTTTGAGAGGGGAGCAAAGTGGACTTTGCGAAGTTTATGACAAAACCCAAGTGCTGGAGCAGAGCCACAGTGCGATGAGTGGCTTGAGCGGCCTCTGGTGAAGATGGGGCTCTGATGAGCCAGTCGTCCAGGTATGGGAACACAAACAGACCTTGAAGTCTCAGATAAGCCGCCACCACTGCGAGGCATTTGGTGAACACCCTGGGTGCGGAGGATAGGCCAAAGGGCAGCACTCTGTACTGGTAATGATTTCCTCCCACAACAAATCTGAGATATTGTCTGTGGTCCGGATGAATGAGGATATGAGTATACGCATCTTTCAGATCCAAGGAGCATAGCCAGTCTCCCTGCTGGAGGTAGGGCAGCAGGATTCCAAGAGTAAGCATTTTGAACTTTTCCTTTGCAAGGAACTTGTTGAGATTTCGCAAGTCCAGGATGGGTCTGAGGCCTCCTGTTCTTTTTGGAATCAGGAAGTACCTGGAGTAAAACCCCTGGCCCCACAGGTGGTGGGGCACCAGTTCCACGGCTCGTTCTTGAACAAGACTTGCTAACTCCTGAAGGAGTAAGTCCCTGTGCAATGGTAGTCTGGGAGGTTCCCCTGGAAAGTAGGAGGGAGGTACCTGGTGAAAGTGAAGAAGATAGCCCTTTTGAACTGTGTGAAGTACCCAGGTATCTGTGGTGATGTTGGACCACCTTTGGGCAAAGTGGACCAGCCGGCCTCCTGTGCTGAGAGAAACCAGCTGAGGGGGAGAGGCTATGCTGAGGAAGTCAAAAACCCCCACCCTGCTGAGCAGGGGCCGGTGGTGCAGGCTTGGGGGCTTGCTGCCTACGGGACCCATTACCCCGTCCCTTGGCCTGCTTTCCCTGTGGGGGAGCTGCTGAGGCCTGATACTGAGGGTAGTATTTATAGGCAGCACCTTTCCTCGGGTAAAAGGGCTTTTTCCCCGAGGCCTTCTTCTTTTGAGAAGGGGCAGAGGTCTTCCTTGAGAGACAAGTCCTGGTGAGAGTCTCCGTCTCAATTTGTGCAGCCTTCTCATCCATGGGCTTGCCAAAGAGGTTATCACCTCGGCAGGGGACATCGACCAACTTGTCCTGTACCCAGGGCTTGAGGTCGGACGTCTGAAGCCAAGCCTGGCGGCGTCCACCGATGCCGGCCGCAGCTACTCGAGCCGAAGCCTCAAAACCATCATAGGCTGCTCGAGATATAAACTTGGAGCACTCCCGAATACCAGTAGACAAGGTTTGGAACCTCTGCAAAGGTTCGTCGGAGAGACCAGCAGAGAACCCGGCTATTTCCTTAGCCAGGTCTCGGAGATACATGCCCATGTAGAGCTGGTAAGTCTGGACTCGACAAGCAAGCATAGAGCCCTGGAAGCACTTCCTACCGAGGGCATCCAGGCTTCGGGCTTCCCTACCAGGGGGCACCGAGGAGTGCATTTTTTGACTCTTAAGTCTATGCATGGCCGATTCCACCACCATGGAATGGTGCGGAAGTTGTGCCTTTTGGAAGCCGGGGCTCTTGCGGACTCGATAAATGGAATCGACCCGCTTGCTTAACACCGGCGACGACGCCGGGCTCTCCCACATGCGGAAGAGAAGTCGTTCCAGCATCGGAGGAACTGGTACAATAAAGGCCTCCTTCGGGGGAGAGTCATATTGGAGGGCATTGAGTTCTTCGACTCGAGGTTCCTCCTCGGGATCCGCGGGGAAGGCCAAGGCCTTGGCCATATCCCTCACGAAGTCCGAGAACCGGGTATCCTCCGGGGGGGACCGTCTCCGAGGTTCGGACTCCGAAGGGACACACCGAGTCCGAAAGGAACCAGGTGACTCTTCGTCCTCAGATTCCCAGGCTGACTCCTCGGAGGAGGAGTCGAGCGGCTCCGGTCGGGCGGGCACCGATGCTATCCGCTCCGACGCCGAAGGAGTCGGCGTCGACGACCTCGGTCCCGAACGGAAGGCCGAAGGAGACCTCGACCGAGGATCGACTCGAGCCCTCATGGACTCGAGGATCGGCTCGGTCTCCGGGGTCGATTTGGAGGTCGAAGTCCCGGCGGTCAGGGCAGAAACACCGGCGAGGCCAGCGATCAATACCCGCTGCTGGTCCATGAAGGCAGTCAGACTGCTCTCCAAGGCCGTCAACCTGAGTCCGAGCTCAGGAGACCCAGCAGCCCCCCACTCGGGCCCCGACGGCATCGGGCCCGATGTCGGGTCCTTCGGAGGCGAGTCAACGAGGACAACAGTACTCACATGAGCGGGCAAGTCCACCTCGAGTCGAGGATGTTTTGACGGCCTCTCCATCTCCGAGGACCCGGGACGGGAATTGGGGCTATGCGACCTGGCCCTCGAGGAACCAGGAGCGTCCACCGATCCTGCCCTCGCGGGTTTCTTCTTCCGATGATGTTCCCGGGTAGGAGACCCCCGTTCAGAGGAACTGCGACGATGCTCAGGACCAGAGTCCCGAGACGTCGAAGCCTCTGACGAGGTCCGAGCCCGGCCGGAGTCAGAGAAGATACGCTCCCGCTGATGCTGCCGACTCCTCAACGCTTTTGAGGACATTTTGCCGCATGGCCCACAGATCATGGAGTCATGATCTGGTCCGAGGCAGCGGAGGCAGAAGTCATGAGTGTCTGTAAGAGATATGAGTTTCTTACAGAGATCACACTTTTTAAAGCCGCTGGCAGCCATGGGGGGAAAAAGGGCCCCTGCGAGGTCGAATGACCGGGCTGCCAGTGAAAAAGGAAAAAGGCGCGAAATCTGTCACAAAAGACAAAAAACTGAAAAATAAGGAACGGACTCGCAACCGGCATCGCGAGTCCGGGCGGGAAAAGAACCGAAGAAAAAAGAGAAAAATAGAGAAAAAATCAACTTTTCGGCGGGGATTCACAGACAACGTCTGTAGGGCTCCGCGGAAAAAAGAAGACTGAGCAAGATGGCACCCTTGGGCGGGAAGAGGACCGCGCATGCGCGCTGCAATTCCCAAAGGCTTTCTTTGAAAGCTGGGGAAAATTGCTCCGCGAGGGCTCCGTCGGCGCCGACGTCACCCATATGTGAGGACTGACTTCCTGCTTGGTCCTGGAGAAAGTAAAGGTACAAAAAGAAGAACCAATGCAATAACATGCGGGGATAAGACAAATTTTTCAGATATGTTAGTGAGAGGAGGAAGGGCAAAAGTGGTATTGTCAGACTCAAGAGTGCAGTGTAGGAATATGCAGAAACTAATGAGAATAAAACAGAATAGCTTAACAAATATTTCTGTTTTGTGTTCACAGATGAAGGGCCAGAAGCCTCAGAAAACACCCACAAATAGGAACAGAAGCGACGGGGATCTTGAATGATTTTCAGAAGACTGTGTTCGTGAGGAACTAGCTAAACTAAAAGTAAACAAAGCCATGGGTCTGGATGGGATACATCCAAGAATACTGAGGGAACTAGCGGCTCCATTGTCTGACCTTTTCAATGCCTCTTTGGAGTCAGGATTGGTGCCAAAGGACTGGAGAAAGGCGCATATGGTCCCTTTACACAAAAGCGGTCATAAGGATGCCATTGAGAACTACCGGCCGGTTAGTCTAACCTCTGTAGTTAGTAAATTATTGAAAAGGCTACTAAAGAGAGAATAGTGAGGTTTCTGGAGTCCAATAGATTTCAGGCAGCATGGATTCACCAGAGGCAGGTCTTGTCAGACAAATCCGACTGATTTCTTTGACTGGGTGACCAGGGAGTTGGACCAAGGGAAAGCCCTAGAAGTGGTATATTTAGATTTCAGTAAAGCCTTCGACATCGTTCAGCACAGGTGATTTATAAACAAGCTGAGCACCCTAAGGATAGATCCTAAAGTTACTGATTGGGTTAGAAATTGTTTGAGTGGGAGGCGATTAAGGGTACAGGTAAATGGAGCTCACTCCGAGGAGGAGATGGTTACCAGTGGTATGCCGCAGGGATCTGTCCTTGCTCCGATTTTTTTTTTTAACAACTTTGTTAGTGATATTGCAGAAGGGCTGTCAGGTAAGATTTGCTTGTTTGCAGATGATACCAAAATCTGCAATAGAGTAGACACCCAGGAAGGAGTAGATAACATGAGGAGGGATCTAGTTAAGCTTGAAAAATGGTCGAGAATTTGGCAGCTGAAACATAATGCAAAAAAAAGGCAGGATTGTGAATTTGGGCTGCAAAAATCCAAAAGAACAGTATAGTGTAGGGGGTGAGGTACTTCTGTCACCAAAAGAAGAGCGGGAACTGGGCATAATTGTGTCTGATGATCTTAAAAGTAGCTAAACAGATAGAAAAGGCGACTGAGAAAGCCAGAAGGATGCTTGGGTGTATAGGCAGAGGAATGGCCAGCAGAAAAAAGGAGGTGATAATGCCTCTGTATTAAGTCTCTGGTGCAACCTCATTTGGAGTATTGTGTGCAATTCTGGAGACCACACCTTCAAAAAGATATAAGCAGGTTGGAGTCAGTGCAAAGGGTGGCTACAAAAATGGTTAGTGGTCTTCATTATGTAGCATATGAGGAGAGACTTAAAGATCTTAATATGTATACTTTAGAGGAAAGGCGGGATAGGGCCACTTAACCCTCCATTGCCTCAGGTACACTTAGATTGTGAGCCCTTCGGGGACAAGGGAATAAAAAGTATCTGTTAGTAAACCGCAATGATTCTAAATGAGCGTGGTATAAAAAATAAATAAATAAATAAAATAAAAATGATAGAGACATTTAAGTACCTCCATGGCATAAATGCACAGGAGGTTCTTTTTCAATTGAAGGCAAGCTCTGCTACGAGGGACATAGGATGAGAGTGAAAGGGGATAGACTCAGGAGTAAAATGTGGTTATATTTCTTTATGGAAAGAGTGTTAGATGCGTGGAATAGTCTCCCATTAGAGGTGGTGGACACAAGGATAGTATGGGCCCAATTTTGTAAGGCGGATAGCGGGCATGTACGTCCAGCCCTGCTATCCGCCGGCACCGTATTCCACCTCCTGGCCCCTCCACGCACAGAGCCGCTGTGCATGCTGTGGTGGATGGAGGCGGCATGGGGGTGGAAAGTGGGAGGAGTGGGGACGGTCCTGGCATCCAGATATACAGGGCCGATTCCAGTCACGGCCCTGTATGTCCCTCAGATGTGGTCTGGACATGGGGGTTTATACCATCTTGGAGATGGTATAAGCCCTGGATGAAGCAGTAGGAGGCAACGAAACCCCACCATATGGCCAGCGTAGGGGCAGGTGAGTCCCCGCCGCCCGATCCGGATCCTGGCTCCCCCGCCAAGGGTCAGGCGGCAAGGAAACAGGGGTCGGCACTGCTGCGGCTTGGCCATGCTGCGGGGTGGACATTCCTGCGGTGGATCCTGGGACATGCCAGGCCATCACAGTGCCCTATCCTGCACCCATGGGGATGTCTAGCTCCCATGGTACAGAATCGGGTACAGAAGGGCCTGTCCTGTTTGGAGACGTCCGGACGGCCCAGATGTGCCCCTTCCTGCATCGGGCTCTATCTGAACTCAAAAAAGCATGGGACAAACAGAGGATCTCTAAAGGGGACTATTGTAGTTGATATGGAAGGGCAGACTAGATAGGCCATGTGGTCTTTTTCTACCATCATGTTTTTATGTAACCAATAACAACCTACTCTATCAGACAGCAGCCAATTAACACCCAACTAGCTTTTAACCAATCATACCTTTCCCATTCATAAAACAGACGTCTTTACCGTGACGTACTAAAACGAAACTACATTCACCAATGCAGAACAATTTAATATTAAATCAAAAAATATCTTGCAAATAATATGTAAGATGCTAACTCATTACACTTCAATCTACATAATCCCTCCTTCCAGACATGACAGGTCATCTCAGCCAATTGCATATTACATAAAACCGACCACTCAACAAAAAACATATACCCTTTATTTTATCCTGCTCTAAAAACAAACTTAAAAGGTCAATCAGCTAAAAACATACTACTATAGATTAAAAACAACCTATCATTATGCCATATACATATTATGCATAGTTGTCCATACAAACTCACAGCAAATGCCCATATAAAATGCTTCTCAAAACACCCCACAACAAACAATGAAAGAACCTATTCTTCAAACAATCTTACCCACACTCTATACCATCATTCTACCGAACTCTAAGTTAATTAGCCTCTGACGTTTGGTCTAGCTAGCTTAAGATCACACCATCATACAAAACTACTGAAATCCCAAAAGCATCAAAAATGCATCAACACGCTATCAGAACAATATCATACAAAAGAAAAATGTAAACAAAAAATAGATGCCAAAAATCCATTTCTGCTCTTTACGGATCAAAGTTTTATTTCTGTCCCCTCCTCGAGGGGGGCAGCCAATAAAGGAGCCTGGCCTTGGTAGTTTTCCCAGTCATTTTGTTGGGGTAAGAATTGGTGAGTATGTATTTCGTTGAACTTTGTATAAGTTTTCTGTTGGACAATTGATATGGAATGCTTCTGTAGGTTCACCAGAAGTTGCTTTGTATTCTTTTAGCTTGCTAGTATTTTTTTTTAGCTTTCTAGTGCTTTTTTACGTGTAACATTGTCTTATTGAGTGTCTTTAGGATGGGTATAGACTATAAATTGGTTAGGAATATAGGGCCACTTTTGAGAATTGATATGTTTTGCTGATATTAATGTTTGTTATTTTTGTCTTATTCTATTAGTGACATTTTTTGCTAGTGCCTCCTGATGAAGCAACCAGCAAAACACTGACAGCATTGAGGAAGAGGCAATAGATTATTACAGCATGCTGATTTTTGTTACTTGTGAAGATAAGTAATTTTTAATGGATCTTGGATGTATGTATGTGCTTTCAGAATAGACCAATATGTCATGTTCAGGGAATGAAGATAGCCTGATCCTAATAAGAGCCATTTTGTTAAAGCCCATAGCAGTTTGAATACTGAGGTCAATCATGGTTTTGATTATACAGTATGTAAAAAGAAAGTATAAACACAAGCATATATTTTTTGAATAGCAGTTATTTTCATTTATATCACTAGAACTATTTCTGCTATTTTGGGGACTTTTTTGATTGTCTGGAGGACATGATTATTGGCACATTTATAACAATTCAAAGCAGTTTGAACAGAAGAACCACATTCCCATTGCAGTAAAATTAGACATACCTGTGATCAATTGTCAATACTCACATGACTTGAATCAACCAATGAATGATGGCTCTAATGTTTAAAATGGTGAAGACAAGAGAGCTTCCTGAGGCCATCAGAAAAGCCATTATCACCAAACATCAAAGGGGTACAAGCAGGGCCGGCCCATCCTAGCTTGGGTGGGTGGCTGCAGTGGCACACATGACCAACCATACCACCATCCTCCAGCTGCCGCCAGTTCCATTTGGGGGGGAGGAGTGCAGTGGCATCTTTTCCAAAAGTGGCAGCTTTTTGTCACCACTTTCTTGCCCACAGCAGGCCTTGCTGCGTGCAAGAAAGCGGCGTCATAAAGCCGCTGCTTTTGTAAATACTGCCGCTGCTGCTGCCTGCCTCCTCTTGCTGAGACCAAAAAAGTGGCAGCCGGGGGTGGGGGAGGGGGAGTGGCTGAGAGGCCAGGATTTCTGCCTAAGGCAGCAGAAACCCTTGGGCTGGCTCTGGGTACAAGGCCATCTCCAAAGACCTTGGGATTCCTGTGTCTACAGTTTGCAATGTTATTAAGAAGTTTTCTGCTCATGGAACTATGAAGACCCTCCCAGGATATGGGGAAGAGGAAAATTAATACAAGATGGCTTCAAAGCTTAGGGTGAACTGTTGGAAAAAAAACGTATAGCATCCTCAGAGCAGGAAGCCATGTGTGTGGTCCCGGCCAGTCATATTTCTGTCTTTTTTTTTTTAAGGAAAAAGAGGCAGTCATTTTACAGTTGGTCCTTGTTCTGAGACATGAAGATATGGAAGCAATGCTGTGTTTACTCAGAATATATGTAATGAAGCAGGTCTGTACTCAGGAAAAAAAATGTAGGACTTCTACAGCCCTAGAAGAAAAACACGGGAGCACTTCTATAGCCCTGCCGGAGAACTTGACTGTTGCAGCTGGGCTGGGAGTTGATGATATTTGACTTTTATCAGATGATCCTGTCACCACAGCAACTGCCAGAGGGAACTGCTGCAGATGGGACTGAGTGCGAAACATCATCAGTAATAGGATAGTATCCCTTGAGCCACTGTGTGGTTTAAGTTGCTCTGGTATGGCTCAGGGGTAATCAGGGAATGCTGTGGATGGGGCTTGGCATCATTAGTGAGAGAATGGTACAATCTTGCATTCGTTACCTCAATCAAAGGGAAATGAAGTGTGTTATTGGTATATCTTCGTGGAGCCTGAACAGAGGTGTACCAAGCTTGGTCTTGATAAGGGCCGAAACAGGTACAGTTCGGCTTGAGTCGTCAAGTATGCCATTTGACTAGGGCCATAGGAGGTGCTAAGTTGAGATTTGCAGTGGAACTTCACAGTAATAGCTGTTGTCCTTCGAGAACTCGGTCCTTGTGGTTTCCAAAGAAACTTGGGTTGATAGCGGGTGGCTGTGTACAGTCTGCCATAGACATGGCTGCAGAGAATTTACCCAGGTCCCTGCTTGGTGAGGGGTCAGCAGGTTGTATGGGCTGCTCGTTGCCTGAGCCAGGATCCGGTGGCACAGGGGGCCAGAGATAGCCTACACAAGTCAGGTTTCCCCTCTTCCGGACCTGGAATCAGTTAAACTGGACTCCTACATCTTGTGTGCTTCCTTTTGTTGTCACATTCTTTTCCCTTTTGTGTTTCCAGTAAGAGGGAGACAGCAGTGATGATTCTGAGGGTGAGCTGAACACTTGGTAATAGTGTGAGGCTAGGATGAATTGGAATGTAGCGCAGCAGGTGCAGAGTGAAGTGCGTGATTGTGTCCAATGAAGTCATGAAGGTGGCCGCTGGTCGACTGAAACCTGGTGAGAATACTGGCACTGTGGGTGCCGAAGTAGAGGCAGCTTTGGCATCATGTAGGAAGGCGTTGTTTTGGGAGCCCCTCTGAAACAGAGGTGGAAGGGCAGAACTGGAGGTCCCTTACATGAGAACACAAGGGATAGTATATACTGGGTCAGATTAAGGGTCCATCCTGTCCGGTCTCTTGTTTCCAACAGTGGGCCCTCCAGGTCCCCAGTATCCATCAGGTTCACATGCCATTCAGGACTGTACCAAGCTAGAAATGCATCCTGTGCGACTCGCAAACATGGTGCCCCCCTCCACCCAGTCGAATGCAGGAACTTGGTCTTGTTGGGTTTTCTGGAAGCCTAGTGATGACACTGGTGCCTCTTCTGTACTTGCGCTCTGTGCGGCTACACTGCTCGCACAGCGCTTGATATGGCCCTGATGCCATTTATCCCGGGGGTAGGCAGAGGCATCCCCTGTTCCTTTTTAATAATGATTTCTGGACTTTTCTCCCCAGGAACCTGTCCAAATCCTCGTGCTCTCCTAGGGAGGTGGACATCTTGATGATCGATGGAAGGAGCAGAGGTGCAAGATGGGGAGGGAATGGGGGTATCCTGCTTCCTCCATAGGTACCCTAGACCTGAGGAGGCCCCACCCTTGACATCCTAATCAATCTGAGCTACATCCCTTGGCATGGAGGGAACTTACAAAGACTCCGAAGACCCCAGGGGTAAGGAAGAAACCATGGATGAGAATCCTTACTAGAGTTGGTCTGCCTTTTTTTTTTGTTTGCCTACTAGCTAGACTGGGAGAGGATCCACATAAACAATGACCTAGAGGTCTACACTTTCTATTTTTTTTTTGTCCTTTTTCTACATGTTTGAAAAAGTATCACTCAAGAATAGCCACTGTGCTATTTGAACAACAAAAGCTGCAGAGTTTTGTTACAGCAGGAGTGGTGCAGGGAAGTGTACATAAGCCTTTAAACCTGCACTTACTCTTCAAGCAAACTAAATAGCAAGGGAAGGGGGAAATGTAAAGAGGAGACCTTTTGAATATGGTGTGGGAGCATCTGGGAAGCAGATGTTCCCTGGGGGGGTCATAGGGGGCACCCATCAGTTCTGATGGGTGGCCTGTAGCAAGGGGTGACCTGTGAACAGCCATGGAACATACTATGCTGGTGCTTGGTAACTATATGTGCTGTAGAGAAGACAGTTTTCTGCATGGATCACTAGGAGGGCCCCCATTGTCCCCTGGGAAAAAAGGGGTGGGGCGAGAGGGAGGGATTATGCTGGGAGATGAGCCTGCTGTGGAAGCCCACGCTTCAGTTTACCTTGTGAAAGCTCTTTCTGACATGCACCAAAGTGCTGAACGATCACTGACAGTACTACATATCATGAAGACTAAGTGGATCCTCTTTCTGAAAGAACCCTCAGATAAGAAGTGACAGAGATTGGATGCTCTGTGGCTGTGCGAAGACTGTAATTATTATTTTTTTATTAAGCGCCATGGGCAGTTGCGATCTTGCCGCTGTGGCGGTAGAGGACAATCCGATTGCTCTGAGGCTGATCGGCAGTAAGGTGTGAGAAGGCCACACCCACCAACTCACCTCTGGATGCGACCAGAGTTGGGGGCTACAGCAGGGCGATACTTGCTCGAACACTCAAGCAAGTGGTGGGTCAGGCATGGCATGCAGTCATAAGTGCGGCTGCGTGAGGCAGGAGCGCACTCGGGGGTGCAACGTGGAACAACCCCTGGGCCATGTTGGAGCCACACGGTCCCTGCAGGGCTATGCACATCCAGGTACCTATGGATGGAGGGAAGTAAGGTAAAAACCTAGTACAATCTAATGAATGAGCCTGGTGGTGGAAGTTGCTGCCCCCATGCTGAGATTTGGTCATGACTGCAGTGAAGCAGGAACCTCAGGGAAAAATATCAAGGGCCCATCAGTTCTTCTCTCTTTTTTTTATGCAGGCATTGCAATGTCTCTATGAGAGGAGAGGGGGGCGCTTCAGGCCCGGAAGATTGGAAAAACAAGTCACTTCTTTTCTTCTTCTTCTGTTCCATTTTGGGCTATTTTTACATTTTTTTTATTTTGTTAAAGCAGGAGATTCTTTGTACTCCTGTCAGAAAAGTTACTGCCTCTGCTAGAGAAGTCCGCTCTGGATGGGGGGAAGCCTGCTGCGGCTTCCAGAATATCTTAATGTCCATGTCACCGCAACCAGAGAAGTCTGCTCTGGATTGGGCTAAAATTATGAGGAGTATGGCTCCTTAGTGCTACCTCTGCTGGAAAAGTCTGCTGCAGACTGGGCTGGCACTATGGCAAAGATAGTAGAGAGAGGAAAGGTGAAATTGCAAAGAAAAGTAAAAACAATGGAGTAGGAGAGCTACATCCATGCTTGGCCATGGATGAATAAGACTGGAGAGGAGGAGCAAAAGGCACACAGGAGGAGTCACTTGCACATGCCCAGAAGAGTTTTCTAGACTCTTATGGGCTTTGAGAAAGCCTGGAGCGCCGTCAAGGATGACATCACCCATCTGTGTGGCTGATTGTATCTCGCTCGTCCCTTATCGGAGAAAAGCCCTTATTGGGATATAAGATTAGGGATTTTGCTGATGCGTGTGATTAACTCAAAAAGGAAATAAGCTTCTTGTTCAGATCTTTTTTTTGACATATCCTATGAGCTAAAGTACTTGTAAACCCATTGTCTATTTGTTAGACTAGTTACAAGTATGTTTAGTTAGATCTCTGCTATTTCTTGGAGTTTTATTTCCTGTATTTTGTGTGTCCGTTTATTGTGTTTCTTCCCAAACAAATTGTGATTTGGATCTCTCCTTAATTGTGAGCTGGCCAGTGCTTGGATAATTGATGGTGGGCACTAAGTAATATTTGGTGACTGATTTTAAGATTTTGTAAAACCTCAGATAAACTAGAAATAAGTTAAAGCTTAGAAGATATAGAGTTACTTGCCTGTAGTTTTCTGGCAGTCTTTCTCTGACTAAGTTCTTTCTCTAAAGACCGTTCATATAATTTTGCTCGTAGTATTCGTATTGCTTTTTCCCTGTTTATTAGTTGTGATCGCTCCTGCTGGCACTCTACTGCTATTCCTGTAGAGGAAAGAAGAATGCTCATAAAAGGCATAGTACAAACACCACAATTTACAGAAAACAAGTCATATATTACATGACTGCAAGAAAAAGAAAATGAAAGCAGTCATACTGCAAACATTTTTTAAAAATGTAATTGGTAGTAGAACAAAATTACCAGCATGTACCCTTTTCTTTATCTTCTTCCTGAAATATATGGTGATATTTTACCTACCAGATAATGTCCTTTCCTCGAGTCCTGCTAGACCAGTCCAGACAAGTGGGTTGTGTTCCTCTACCAGCAGATTTGTGGAGGCAAAGAACCAATCAAAAGCCCAGGTTTCAATGACATCACTCCCATGCTTTTATTCAGCTCAGCCACTAGAGATCCCTTCAGTATTCATCCTAAAGCATATGGAAGAAACAGAGCAAGCCTCACACAACCTCAAAAGTGGGCAACAATGAGTAATCAACAGTAGTGAACTATGTACAGGAAAGCAGAAACAAAAGGCTATCAATAGAAGATGAGTCTCCAGAGTCAAGTATAAAATCATGGCGCACCCAAGGGTACCGCAGCAGGAAAAAACAGAGCAATACAGTTTCAGGGGTGGGCCCTGGACTGGAACATGTACAATTCGATCTGTTGGATGTCAGCGAACTGAAATGGACTGGCATAGGGCTCTTTGCATTTGATGATCACATGGTCTACTATGCTGGAAATGAAGGACAAAGAAGAAATTATGTTGCCTTTATAAGTAAGAAGAAACTTGCAATAACTATAATGAAATACAGTGCAGTCAGTGAACGCTTAATTTTTATTCATCTATGAGGAATGCCCATCAACACAAATATAATTCAGGTATATGCCCCAACAACAACGGCAGAAGAAGAGGTTGATGAGTTCTATGACAAGTACAAGCTGAAACTGACATAACATGCAAACAGGATATCCTGATAGTCATGGGTGACTAGAACGCAAAAGGTGGCAACCAAGAAGAAGGCAAAGTGAATGGAAAATATGGACTTGGCAACAGAAATGAAGCTGGAGAAAGACTGATAAAACTCTGCAAGACCAATGATCTATTCATCTCAAACACCTTCTTCCAGCAACACAAGAGACGACTGTATATGTGGACTTCACCCAATGTTGTGTACAAAAATCAAACTGATGACATCTGTGGAAGACAACGATGGAAAAGCTTGATAACATCAACAAAGACAAAACCTGGAGCTGACTATGGTACAGATCACCAACTACTAGAATGCAAGCTCAAGCTAAAGTTGAAAAAGAGCAAGCCGCTCAATGTACCAAAATATGACCTTAAGAATATACCACTGGAATTTAAATACTGCCTGCAAAATCGATTTGCTGCTTTAGATACAAATGAGAGTTCCAGAAGAGTTATGGGATGACATCAAGAAGGTTGTGTTGGAAGTCTCTACAAAAGGTGAAAAAGCAAAAATGGCCAAAATAGATGACTGAAGAAACTCTGAAAATTGCCCAGAAACGCAGAGAAGCTAAAGCTAGAGGAGAAAGAGAGGCAATCGCAGAACTCAGAGATTTCCAACACGCAGCAAGACAAGACAAGGAGAAGTACTACAATGACGCATGCAAGGAAATAGAATCAGAAACTATTAGAGGAAGAATAAGATTGGCTTTCCTAAAGCTACAAGTGTTAAAGAAAAATTCCAGCCTCAAATTGGAATGCTACAAGATGCTGAAGGACCAATGTTGAAATATGCTGAGAAGATCAAGAAAAGGTGGAAAGAATATACAGAGTCATTATGCCATAAAGATCAAGTGGATCAGGAACCATTGCTAATGAAAGAAGTCGAAGCAGCATTGAAAGCCTTATCAAATATGGCATTCCCATTGAAGTATTACAGCAAATGAATGAAGCTGTTACCATACTTACAAGGCTCTGCCAGGAAATTTGGAAGACAAATTCATGGCCAACTGACTAGAAAAGATTTGTACTTATACCAATATTGAAGAAAGGTGATCTGACTGTGGAAATAATCGCAAAATTGCTCTGATCCCACATGCCGGCAAGATTCTACTCAAAATCATTCAGCAGAGACTACAACCATACTTGGAACAAAAACTGCCTGAAGTGCAAGCAGGGTTCAGGAAAAGGCAAGGAACAAGAGACATCATCGTGGATGTGAGATGGATCCTTGAAAAGACAAAAGAATATCAAAAGGATATCCATATGTGTTTTATTGACTATGGCAAGGCTTTTGCCTGTGTAAACCACAAGAAAATCTGGGCCACATTAAGAAGCATAGGTACTGTATACCAGAACACCTGATAGTTCCCTTGCACAACCTTTGCACTGATCAAGAAGCAACAGTTCGAATGGAAGTAGGAGAAACAGAATGGTTTAAAATCAGCAAAGGTGTACGACAAGGCTGCATACTTTCCCCCTACCTCTTTAATTTATATGCAGAACAAATCAAAGAAGCAGGACTGTATGACGACAACCAAGGTGTGAAGATTGGTGGAAGACCCATCAACAACCTTTGCTATGCTGATGATACCACATTACTGTCTGAAAGTGGAGACGATCTGAAACATTTACTTCTCAAGATCAAGGAACATGGTCTTAAAATGGGCCTGCACCTTAACTTTAAAAAGACAAAGATCCTGACAACTGGCAAAATTAATAAATTAATCGTTGATGGAGAAGAAATTGAAATAGTTGACAACTTTAACCTACTAGGATCAACTACCAATAAAAAAATGACAAACAGTCAAGAAAACCAATGAAGCATTGCTCTTGGAAGAATGGCTATGAAGGACCTACACAAGATTCTCAAGAGCAGAGATGTCTCTCTCCATACAAAGATTTGACTTGTCCAAGCCATGGTATTTTCAATAACATATGGGTGCGAAAGCTGCACAGTGAAAAAGATAGACAGGAAGAAAATTGATGCATTTGAATTATGGTGCTGGCGACAAATATCATGGGCTGCCCGAAGAACAAATCAGTCAGTACTAGAGGAGATCAAACCTACGCTGTCCTTAGAAGCTCAGATGACAAGACTTCGACTTTCATACCTTGGACACATCATGTGAAGAGAGAGATCATTAGAGAAAGACATAATGCTTGGCAAGGTAGAAGGTCAATGCAAAAGGCCAGCAATGAGATGGATTGATACAAGAGCAGCTATGGGTAAGACTCTATCAATAATGAGCCGCCTGATTGACAACCGAACACAGTTTAGATCAACTATCCAGAGGGTCGCCATGAGTTGACACAGACTTGATGACACTTAACAACAACAAAATGTCACCTTCCATATAGTCTTGCTAGACCAGTCTAGACAAGTGCAATGTGCCAAAGCTACACCACCACTGGGCGAGAATTAGACATAGCAGCTTGTAAAACTCTCGAGCTGAAGGCCATGTCCACCCACACTTGGACATCCAAGTGGTAATGCTGGACAAAAGTGGAAAGATGCCCACACTGCTGCCCGACAAATGTCTACAGGGACTACCAAGCTCTGATCTGCTCTGCCTGTGCTCGGGTAGAATGGGCATGCAAACTCTCTGGAACTGGCTGGTTCAGTAACATATATGCTGAGACAATAGCCTCCTTAATCCAGCACCAAGTTCGACTCGGCTGCCACCTCACCCTTGTTCTGGGCCAGCAAATAGCACAAAAGATGGTCTGACTTACGAAAGGAATTCGTAACCTCCAAGTACTGAGAAGCACCCTCCAGACATCCACAAGGCAAATATCCTTATCCTTCCCCTGGAACTACTCCTTAGAGAAGGAGGGCAGGCAAACTACCTGATTCACATGAAAGGGAGAAAGCACTTTAGGCAGGCCAAATGGAAATGGCTCAGTTGAAAAGGATAGAAAAGGACAGAAAAGGATCTTGGCAAAACATAGCCTGCAGTTCAGAGATCCACCTTGGGAGAACAAATCATGAAGACGACGACAGTCTGGAGCGCCAAATCCTTCAAGGAAACATGTTTCAATAGCTCAAAGGGACGTCATCAGGGCCTTGAGCACCAGAAGCAGATTCCAGGAAGGGATCAAAGACTGAAAAGGGGGGACGCAGACATTGAACCCCTTGGAGAAAACAGGGGACGTAAATGTTGAACCTCTTGGAGAAAATGGGAGACGTCTGGATGCAAGGTCAAGGACTTGCCTGCCACTGGACCATGTAAACAGGCCAAAGCTTATGCCTCAACCTTCATGAGCTAAGAGAGAGGCCCTTCTTTAGGCCATCCTGCAGAAAGGCCAAAAACAGGAGCCAAGTGCCGTGCACCAACCAAAGCTCAAAGAAGCACCATACATAAGCTAGCTTGGTAGACCTCTTCTGGGCACCAAATATAGTACAGTTGGGGAGTAGCCCTTACGCGCTAGCAGTCTCCTTTCAAGAGCCATGCAGTAAGCAAGAGAGGAGTCTGGCCCTCCAGAATGATTGGACCCTTCCATAATAGCCCCCGAGATGGGGGCAGCCGAATGGGAGGTGTTTGAAGGAGCCATATCAGGTCTCCAAACCATGCCCTCCACAGCCAATGCAGCACCACTGGAACAATCCTGCCCGGGTGATGTTCTATACGCCAAATCACATGCCCCACCACGGGCCACAGAACAAACAAGTATGGCAGCTGTTGACTGGGCCAAGGCTGGGTCAGGGCATTGACAGCCTCGTACCCTATATCCATGCAGCAAGTGAAGAAGCGGCACACTTTGGCATTGGAGCAGTCACCATTTTGGGGGGTGGGGGTAACCTCAGCGGCACAGAACCAACTGAAATGCTTCTTGACTCAACTCCCACTCGCTGGGAGTCGGAGTGTGTCAGCTGAGGGTCCGCTTCCACATTGTCTACTCCAACAATGTACTCAGCCAACAAGGCTAGGAGGTTCTTCTCTGCCCAGGCAAACAATAGAGCCATCTCCAGGGCCACTCCGGTGTTTATTGTGCCGCCCTGCCGATTGACATAAGTCACCGCTGTGGCATTGTCTGAAAACACTTGAACCATCCTGCTCTTGATCAAGGGTCAGAAACGAGAAGAGCCAACCTGATGGCCCTCGCCTCAAGGCAGTTGATGGACCATACCGCTTCCCTCCGGTTGCAATGGCCCTGTGCCATACAGACTTGGCAATGGGCTCCCCAGACCCAAGAGACTGGCATCCATAATCAGCAGGATCCAGGAGAAATCATCCAGCGGAATGCTCTTCCTCAGATGACAGGCTGCTGCCACCACCACTGCAGGCTGGACTTCACCATCAATGGGAGCAGGAGCCTGCATTCAAACTCCTAAGAACTCGGGGGCCACCGAGTCAACAAGGACCGCTGGAGCGACTACATGTAAGCATGCGCCCATGGGCCATCTCTATGGTCGTCGCCATCAATCTGAGGAGCTGAAGATAATCCCAAACTCTGGGGACCTGCTGCGCAAAGATCATCACTAGGTAATTCAACAGTGTTCTGACTTTCTCCACTGGTAGGAAAATTCTCCACTTGAGTGTCGAAATGTGCTCCCAGAAACTCCAAGAACTGGGGAAGGCAAAAGCTGGCTCTTTTCCTGATTGATCATCCAGTGAGACTTTCCAAAAAAGGACACCACTTGAGATGTCACACAAGATGCTTCTGACAGGGAATGGCCTAGAATGAGCCAGTCGTCTAAATAGGGATGGACACAGATCCCTTGGCACCGCAGCACTGCAGTCACCACTACCACCACCATGACCTTGGAGAACATCCTTGGGGTGGTGGAGAGCTCGAAAGGAAGGACAGCGAACTGACAGTGAAAGCCAAAGCATGAAAAAACGGAGATACCTCTCCCCTGATCTGCCTGGATTGGGATATGAAACTATGCCTCAGCCAGATCCAGAGAAGCCAAGAATTCTCCTCGACATACTGCTTGAAACACAGAGTGCAAGGTTTCCAATTGAAAGCACGGAACACGCAAGTGCTCGTTGAACCCTTTGAGGTCCAGGACGGGCTAGAAGGAACTGTCCTTTTTTGGCATCACAAAGTAGATGGAGAATCTGCCCTTGCCCTACTCGTCTGGGGGGGAACGGGCACCACCACCTTCAGGCGAAGCAACTTGTCCAAGATGATCCGTAACACAGCACCTTTGATCGCAGACCCATAGGGGGAAATGATGAAGGCATCAGGAATCGGCTCCATGCATTCCAGGACATAGACTAATTGAATGGTGTCTAGAACCCAGTGATCCATGGTAACTTGGGCCCAATCCTGAAAGAAAAGGCAAAGTCTGCCGCCCACTGGAGGTACCAGGGAATAGGCCCCCAAACCTTCATTGTGTGACCTGGAGGATCCTCCTCTGGAGGGGGGCCACATATCCCTGAGTCTACACGCAAGACAAAAGGACAGAGAATGAGTCTGAGACCCCAAAGCAGAGGAGAAGAAAGATTTTCCATGTTGGTAGTGATGATAGTGTCGAGACTCCTGGGAACCCGGCCAGTGCACACCTGGTGGTCAGGCAGAGGTTGACAAGAAAGGGGCACTTGCCCGCTTCCTGGGCCCCCTAGCCCTGTCTTTTGGGAGGCAGTAAGATTTCTCACCTATGTCCTTCACCAGTTTCTCAAAATCTATTCCAAACAGGAGCTTCCCCTTAAAAGCCAGTTGAAACAACCGGGCTTTGGAGGATGTGTCCGCCACCCAATGATGAAGCCAAATCCAATGCTGTGACAGTCAGGGTACCATCCCTGGCCACCAGGCACACCAGAAAACAACAAAAACACACCATCTGCAGTGTCCCAGCAGCAAAGAAAGCAGGACTCATGGCACACTGTGGAGGGGGCAAAAGGCTTAGGGTATACTGAGATGTCAGAACCCTACATGTGTTTCAGCAGTTGCCTTCTTCAGGGGTTTGAGACCTCATAAAACAAACTACAGAGGAGAATACTGTATCTTAGCACTCTTGCCAGGAATTACATTTAGCAAAATAGAAACTGCGTTCAATGTAACAAATTTGGAGAAGTATGTATACTTTAAATGAAACAAACGTTCAAACAGTCTGCATTTGTCATGCTGCTTCAAGTGGTCTCAGACTTCTGGAAAGCATCCAACCCATAGACTTATTCATCAAACTTGGGAAGGAATGCTAAATAGCATCAATGACCACTGTAGAGAAACGGCAAGATATAGCAGTGACTTAGGTTATTAAATCTAAAAAGTTCTTTTTTATTCTGAAAACAAATCAAAAAAGGGGGAACTTGTAACTCAAAGAGTCCCTCCTCACGAACGTCCGCAGTCACTTATCTTTGCCGTAACTTGACTCTTCTACTGATCCAATACTAAAAATAATCCCGACGCCTCCCCTCAGCGCTTTCGAGCGTTTCTCGTTCTACATTCTTCAGGGGATAGATGTGGATCAGAAATGCTGCCCGCGTCAAACGTGAATCTTTTCTTAAATCATCTTTTCCTGTTTACCCGTCTAGGCATTATCTCAAAAAGACGCCGCACATTTTTGAGATAATGCCTAGACGGGTAAACAGGAAAAGATGATTTAAGAAAAGATTTACGTTTGACGCGGGCAGCATTTCTGATCCACATCTATCCCCTGAAGAATGTAGAACGAGAAACGCTCGAAAGCGCTGAGGGGAGGCGTCGGGATTATTTTTAGTATTGGATCAGTAGAAGAGTCAAGTTACTGCAAAGATAAGTGACTGCGGACGTTCGTGAGGAGGGACTCTTTGAGTTACAAGTTCCCCCTTTTTTGATTTGTTTTCAGAATAAAAAAGAACTTTTTAGATTTAATAACCTAAGTCACTGCTATATCTTGCCGTTTCTCTACAGTGGTCATTGATGCTATTTAGCATTCCTTCCCAAGTTTGATGAATAAGTCTATGGGTTGGATGCTTTCAGAAGTCTGAGACCACTTGAAGCAGCATGACAAATGCAGACTGTTTGAACGTTTGTTTCATTTAAAGTATACATACTTCTCCAAATTTGTTACATTGAACGCAGTTTCTATTTTGCTGTGAGTTTAGCGTTCAGAAGATTGACCTACAGAGACGTGTTTACACGAGGAATTACATTTAAGCAAAGCAATTTTAAGGAAAGTGTGTTTATATGCTGCTTGGACTGTTCATATCATATTAGACCATTGGGACAATCCTCCCCCCCTTTTTTTAAATGTTACTTCTTTTTTTGATTTATTGCCAGAAGTGACTCAGAAGCTGCCATACAGGAAAGGCAGAGTCCAGAATCCAAGGATGAGGCTCCTCGCTTGCCACAACCTTTCCTGGAAGAAGACAGTTAGGGTAAGTATCACCAATCACCAGAGCGCACATTAAGGCTGTGTTGGCCTGCAAGTGCGCGTTAACTATGCTTTTACAGAACGCACATTAAAGGTGCTAGGGAAGAGCACGCACTGAAGATAGTTGGGCAGAATGCGCATTAGCATCGCGTGACCCCCCAGGTGCACAATAGGTAAAAACATTACTAAAGCTTGCAGAAAATGGCAAGAAACCCCCACATAGCTACAACAGTCGCTAACAGTCCACCTCGAATTCCGTCCCTCAGAAACGGAACCAGGAGCCCCCAACAAGGACAATGACAAGGTCAAGCCTTGGTACTACTACTACTACTACTACTACTACTACTACTAAACATTTGTATAGTGTTACAAGATGTATGCAGCACTGCACAGACACATGTAAAAGATGGTCTCTCTTATCAGAGCTTTCAATCTAGTCAAGACAGACAACATAATAGCTGTAAACATGGGATACATCTTGGGGAAATGGTAAGGAAACACAAAAGAGATCAGGTGAGTCGAGATCTGAAAGCAGCAGCAAAGAGGTGAGTTTTCAGCCTGGATTTGAATAGGGTCAGAGAAGGCACCTGATGAACAGACTCAGGCAGTCTGTTCCAGGCATAAGGAGCAGCAAGGTGAAAGGAGCGAAATCTGGAATAAGTAATAGAAGAGAAGGGCACAGACAAGTGATTTGCCAGAAGAGTGGAGTTCCCGAGGAAGGATGTAGGGAGAGAAGAGAGGAAAAGGTAATGAGGAGCTGCAGAGTGAATAAACTTATAGGTTAGCAGGAGACGTTTGAACTGGATGCAGAAATGGATAGGAAGCCAATGAAGTGAGTTGAGAAGAGGGGTAATATGAGTCTGATGAGGCTGGCAGAAGATTAGCCATGCAGCAGAGTGTTGAACAGATTGAAGGGGAGAGAGATGATTCAGAGGGAGACCAGCAAGGAATAGGAGTAGATTACAATAGCCTAGAAGGAATGTGACTAAGGAGTGGATAAGTGTCTTAGTAGTGTGTTCAGAAAGGAATGGATGAATTTAGTTCATATTGTACAGAAAAAAACGGCAGATTTTAGGTATCATTTGAATGTGTGTGGAGGAGAGAGAGGAGTCAGACGACCCCAATTTGCGAGCTGAGGAGACAGGGGAGAGTTATCCAGAGACTGAGAAAGGAAGAAGGGGAGAGGAGGGTTTAGGGGGAAAAAGAAGCAGCTCAATTTTGGCCATGTTCAATTTCAAGCAGCAGTGAGACATCCAAGCAGCAATGTCAGAAAGGCAGGCAGAGATCCTGATCTGGATTGCCGGAGAGATTTCAGGTGGAGAGAGGAAGATCTGGGAGTCATCAGCATAAAGATGGTACTAAAAGCCATGGGAAGAGATGAGTGCACCAAGGGACTAGGTATTGAGAGAGAAAAGTAGTGGGCCCAAGACAGACCCTTGGGGTACACCAACTGAGAGTGAGATAGCAGTAGAAGAGGATTCACCAGAACAAACACTGAAAGAGCTAGGGAGAGATAAGAAGAGAACCAGGATAGCTCAGAGCCCTTAAACCAAGCTAGGACAAGGTATCAAGGAGAAGGTTGTGGTCAACAGTGTCAAAAGCAGCAGAAAGGTCAAGAAGGATGAGGATTGAGTAAAGGCGCCTAGATTTTGCCAGGTACAGGTCATTGGAGACTTTGGCAAGAGCCGTTGTGGTAGAATGTAAAGGACGAAAGCCAGATTGTAGAAGATCCAGAAGGGCTTGAGAGAAGAGAAAATAGAGGTAACGGCGGTGAACCACACGGTCAAGTAGTTTAGAAACAAAGGGGAGGAGGGAGATGGGTCAACAGTGAGAAGGACAGGTAGGGTCTAGTGAGTGTTTCTTGAGGAGAGGAGTGACCACAGTATGCTTAAAGGCTTCAGGGAAAGCTGCAGTGGAGAGCGATAGGTTGAAAAAATGAGAGATGGAAGGGACTACAGTGGAGGAGATAGAGCTAAGGAGACAGATGGGAATAGGATCAGAGGAGCAGGTGGTGAGTTTGGATGAGGAAAGAAGGTGAGTGGTTTCTTCCTCAGAGATCATAGAAAAGGAAGAAAGGGTAGCAGAGGTAAGGGGGAAAGTTGGGGGGGAGGAGGGGGAGTAACTGACCTCATGAGGAATCAAGTGTGATCTTGTGGATTTTGTCATGGAAGTAGTCAGTCAGGGTTTGGGCAGAAAGGGAGTGAGGGGTTGGAGGCGGAGGCACCTTGATGAGAGAGTTGTAAAGAGACTGCAAGGGTCAGAGGCAAGAGTAAGTCAGTTGGACATAATAGTCTTGTTTGGCGAGTGCTATGGCTAACTGAAAAGAGACAAGTATGAATTTGAAGCGTAGACAGTCCACAAGGGTGCAGGATCTGAGCTAAGCACGCTCAGCTGAGTGGCCACAGAAACGTAGATAGCAGGTAGTGGAAGATAGCCAGGGTTGAGGTACAGTACGCCTCACAGGACATGGCATGGGCTGAGCAAGAGCATCCAGAGCAGAGTGCAATGTTATAGGAAGCTACTGCCTCATCAACAGACTCAGAAGACACAGTGGAGGAAAGAAGTGCTGAGACAATGCAGGAGAGAGCCAACGGGTCAATAGCATAAAGATTTCTAAAGAGGTTGGAAGAGACACGGCGAAGTTGAGGCAGTGAGTGATGAAGAGTGAAGCTTAGCAGGTGATGGTCTGATAAGAGAAGAAGTGAGGTACAGAGGTTTAAGGGTAAGCAATTAGAGAAGAATACAAGGTTGAGGCAGTGGCCTTGCTGGTGAGTAAGGGCAGTAGAGCAAAGTTGGAGATTGAATGATGAGGTAAGGGAGAGGAGCTTTAAAGCGTAAGGGTCAGAGGGGTTATCAATATGAATGTTAAAATTCCCGAGAATAAGGGAGGGGGAAGATGAATAAAAAAAAAAGGAAAGCCACGAGTCAAAGTCAGAGAGAAAGGTAGAGGTAAACTTGTCAGGGGGTCGATAAATAACAGCTAATCAGAGAGGCAGTGGAGTAAACAGCCGGACAGAGTGGACTTCAAAGGATGAAATGGAGTGAGACTGAGGTAGGAAGAGGGGTTGAAATTGACAGGAAGGAGAGAGTAGAAGCCCAACACCACCACCACCACTACCACGGCCAGTGGGATGAGGTGTGTGGGAGAATTGATAGCCGCCATGACAGACCAGAGCTGACTCCTCTGGGAGGAGCCAGGTCTTAGTTAGAGCAAGGAGATGGAGAGCATTAGAGATAAAGAGATCATGAGTAAAGTTTATTTGAGATGGTGTGTGCATTCCACAAAGCACATGAGAAAGGCAGAGAGGAAGAGGAAAGGAGAGGGATATGAATAAAATTTAAGCTGTTGCGTGAGGATCTGTTCTGGGAATGTGACTAAAGTCTAGGGGGACCAGGATTGGGGTTGATATCTTTGGAAGACAGAAAAAGGAGTAGAAGGAGTGCAAGGCAGAGAGGAGACAGCATGGTGGTAATGAGGGCGAGGTTGTTTCAGAGAGAGGAGATGGCTGAATATGAGGGAGAAAGTGGTGAAGCTCATGATAGGGTAGATGACAAGCTGGTAGGGGAAGTGAGGATGGTAAAGGAGAGATAAGGAGGAGGGGCTTGAAGGTATTGGCAGGAGGAGAGACAATTAGGGAGTATGAGCAATAGGAAGAGAAAGTGTTGAGGAGCCATAAAGAGAGAACTGGAGTGGAGCACAGAAGTCAGAAGGTGCACCTGTGAGTGATTGTGGTAATGAGCACAGGGCAGCTATAAGAGACTACAACTGGTTCATCACACAGCGGCACGTATCCTGATGCATGCTTCACGTTTCGATCATATCACCCCTCTCCTGATTCACCTACACTGGCTTCCACTTGCCTATCACATACAATTCAAGGTGCTCATCCATGTATTTATTTATTTATTACATTTTATTTTATACCGCGCTATTTAAGATCAGTGCGGTTTACAATAAACATTAAATCTACACATCTCAGTTTAGTGATTTGTGCTTACAATAAACAGGTAAAAATAACTTGGGTATACAATAAACAAGATTCTTAACAGGGAGAACATGATAACTATATACATAAAACCATCCATACTGGTGTTCCCCTTTACCTCGCAGATCAAATTCATCTTCACTCTTCTCATCGTTCCCTCAGGTCAGTCCATCTGAACTGCATGTCCCTTCCCTCTCCATCACAGGCTCATCTCGAATCCACCCATTCCTCTGCTTTCTTCTTCTTAGGCCCCCGACTGTGGAACTTGCTTCTCCTTGCCCTCCGCCTAGAACCCTCCTACAAAACCTTTAAGACTATGCTGAAGTCCCATTTATTTTGCTCTGCTTTTAACCTCCCTCCTCTCCCTGGCCCTTCATCTCCCCCACCCTGCTGAATTCAGATGTTCCCCAACCCTCCACTACTATACAATGTTTCCGCTTTGCCTTGTTGCTCTATCCTCCTTTCTTATTCTATTCTATCTCATACTCTCCTTTCCTTTTGTTGTGGCGTTCTTTTCCTTTTCAGCAGCCTTATTATTTCTGTTATTGTAAACCGCTCTGGTGCCTTGAGCGTGAGCGGTATATAAAATGTGTTAATAAAGATAAAGATAAAGAGACTATAAGCCAGGGGGCGGGTGGGCTGTGGGGAACGAGGATGGGGTAATAAGAAAGAGGAGAGACACACAGCTGAAAACTGAGAGGGAGAGCTGAACAAGATCACAAACAAAAATACGTAAAAGTAAGACACACTAACAATGATAACATAAATAAATATATGCAGGCAGATAGACCTTACATTCAAGAGGTTAAAAAGTCAGACCCTAGCCAGAAGTTGGCAGAACAGCCTTTAATAGACTTGCATGTTCCACAGCAAGAAAGCAAATGACTGAGCACACGTGGGAAGAGGGTTAACAATGCTTCAATGGTGGGGTGGGGTGGGGTGGGTTGTGTTATACTTTCAACACACAATAATAGGAGGCAGGCAGGGAAGGGAAGATTTTAAACTTGGAGAAGGCTGCAGAGAGCAGAGGTAGAGTGGATAAGGTAATTGAAGTTGATACTTGATCTCCAAAAGAAGAGACCATAGAGAGAGAGAGAGAGGGAGCAGGGAAGTTACAATTGATTATGAGGAGAGAGAGAGAGACACACACACACAGCTGAAAACAGAGGAAGAGCTGAACAAGATCACAAACAAAAATACTAAAAAGTAAGGTACTCTAAGAATGATAAGAAATGTAAAAAAACGTACTCACCTGTAACAGGTGTTCTCTGGGGACAAGAAGGAATCAGTCATAAGAACACAAAATATGCCATACTGGGTCAGACCAAGGTCCATCAAGCCCAGTATCCTGTTTCCAACAGTGGCCACTCAAGTCACAAGTACAGTGAAATTAGACTTACCTGCTAATTGTTGTTCCTTGAGGAACTCCAGTTCAGTCCCGAACCTCTGGGTTTTGCTCCTCCTCCAGCAGCTTGGAGACTGAGAAACGTCATCCTTTTGATGACACCGGTATAAAGGCACAGGAATCGCCTCCTCACTCCAGTAACCTATTGACAAAGGAGACTCACCAGTGCAATAATTAAGTAGAAAACACTACAAACAAACTTAACATAACTTAACTAGTTCCCTTTAAAGGAGAAAACTATCCTCTCTTTTGTTTATCCCCCTACCATACTAACTTTCTTTGAATTGCTTAGGTCCGCCCTCCCCCATTACGGAGGATATTGACCGCATCAGAATCCCCATCTATACAATCCCCCTTATGGACCTTAACCGCCACAGCTACTCATCCAGCTTACCTGTGAAATATCTCTTGCTTCAGGCTATAGTCCAAAGGAAATTATCAGGGTGGGATACAGGACTGGACTGGAGTTCCTCAAGGAACAATTAGCAGTTAAGTCTAATTTCACCTTCCTTATCGTCCCTCCAGTCCAGTCCCGAACCTCTGGGGATGGAACAGAGGAGTGAAAAGTCAACGGGAGGGACCTGCTAGACCAGCCTGAAGCACCGCTGACCCAAAACAGGTATCCCTTTCCGCCTGAAAATCTAGACAGTAATGTTTGACAACAGAATTTAAAGATGACCAGGTAGCCGCCTTACAAATTTCAACAGCTGGTACCAAACTGTACTCCGCCCACGAAGCCGCTTGCACTCTAGTCGAATGAGCTCTAAGTCCCTGTGGCACCGATTTGCCCTTCAAAACATACGCTGACGTTATCGCCTCTTTAAGCCATCTGGCAATGGAAGCTTTCGACGCTGCTTCCCCTTTTCTTGTTCCTCCAAACAGAACAATCTATCCGTTCTGCGGAAACTTGCTGCAATTCTCAAATACTTCTTTAATGCTCGACGAACGTCTAACAGATGTAACTTCCCTGCTGATATACTATCACTGCCTTCCCCAAAAACCGGCAATGAGACCACCTGATTCACATGAAAAGCTGACACTACCTTGGGCAAAAAGGACGGCACTGGCCTCAAGACCACTTTCGTATCACAAAAAAACAGAAAAGATTTTCTACAAGACAAAGCCTGCAACGCCGAGATTCTTCGAGCTGAACAAATAGCCACTAGAAACACAACCTTGAGAGTAAGGTCCCTTAGTGACGCTCTAGACAAAGGTTCAAAGGGCTCGCGTACCAACGCCTCCAGTACTAAATAGAGATCCCACTTTGGAACTACCTGCCTACATGGCGGTCGCAAAAGCGACACCGCCCTCAAAAAACGTTTGCTATCTGGATGTCCTCCCATCACCTCTCCTTTTATTTTACCTCTATAACAGGAAAGCATCGCCAACTGCACCCTTAAGGATGCAGCCGCTAAACCTTTCTCAAATCCATCTTGCAAGAAAGCTAGGACCTGTGGTACCGAAGCTCTTAACGCTTTCACCTTCCTGTCTACATACTATGCTTCAAATACACGCCAGATACGAACATACGCCAATGAAGTTGATTGCCACCGAGCCTTCAACAAGGTGGAAATCACCGCTGCAGAGTATCCCATTGCTGTCAACCTCGCCCTTTCAAGAGCCAAGCCGTAAGCGAGAACCGATCTACCTGAGGCATGAGCAGCGGACCCTGAGATAACAGGTCCCTCCGAAACAGAAGATGCCATGGCTTCCCTACCAAGAGCCTCATCAGATCCGCAAACCAAGGTCATCTTGGCCAATCCGGCGCGATTAATATTACCTGTCCTTTGTGAACTTCTATGTGCTGCAACACCCGACCTATTAACACCCAAGGTGGAAACACATACAGGAGTTGCTCTTCTGGCCAGGGCTGTATGAGAGCATCTAGGCCCTCCGACATCCTCTCCCATCTTCTGCTGAAGAAGCGATTGGCCTTCGCTGACTGGAAAGTCACCATAAGATCCATCACTGGCGTCCCCCAGCGGCGAACCACCATTTCAAACACTTGTGGATGGAGAACCCACTCCCCTGGGTCCACCTTTACTCGACTCAAAAAATCGGCCTCCACGTTGTCCACTCCTGCAACATGTGCTGCCGATAAAGCCACCAGATGTATCTCGGCCCACTCGAACAACTGCTCGGCCTTGGCTTCCACCACCACACTGCTGGTGCCCCCTTGACGGTTGATGTAGGCTACTGCGGTCGCATTGTCGGAAAACACTCAAATGGCCTTTTCTTGTCTGAAAAACTTGAAGTGCCAACGTTACTACCCGCAATTCCAACCTGTTGATCGACCAGACCTTTTCCAGATCGGTCCACTGTCCTTGGGCGAACTGTCCTTGGAAGTGAGCTCCCCAACTTGATAGGCTGGCGTCCATTATTAGGGGTATCCAACATGGTGCCTCCAAGGGCATCCCCCTTTTCAGATTCTCTGGACGTAACCACCATTGAAGAGCCTGACGCGTCTCTGGTGGACAGGGTAGTATCCGAGACAGAAGGTCCTCCTGGTGTGACCACCGTCTGAGCAATGCTCTCTGCAACGGCCTCATGTGGGCTCTTGCCCACGGAACCAACTCGAGTGTCGCCGCCATCGTACCGAGCAACTGAAGGTAATGCCAGGCTGTGGGATTTCTTTTGTCCAAAAACCTGCGGACTAGCTTTCTCAATCCTTGTGCCCGTTGCTGTGGCAGAAACACCCTTCCAACGCTTGTATCAAAGCAAGAACCCAGGTATTCCAGGTTCTGTGATGGCTTCAACCTGCTTTTCGACATATTGACTACCCATCCGAGACTCTGTAAGAATGCCACCACCTTGGCTGTAGCCGACTCGCTCTCGGGTTCTGGACTTCGCACAGATCAACCAATCGTCCAGATAGGGGTGCACCAACACTCCATCCTTTCGCAACGATGCCGCTACTACCACCATCACCTTGGTGAAGGTTTGTGGAGCCGTAGCTAGCCCAAACGGTAACACCCGGAATTGAAAATGTCCCATGGAAACCGCAAATCTTAGAAACTTCTGATGTTCCAGACGAATCGGAATGTGCAGGTAAACTTCCAACAAATCCAGGGACGTAAGAAATTCTCCTTTCCTTACTGCCACGATGACCAACCTTAAGGTCTCCATACGAAAATGCGATACTCTCTTGAGATCCAAAATTGGCCGATAGGTCCCTTCCTTCTTTGGCACTACAAAGTATATGAAGAACCGACCGCAGCCGCATTGGTCTGGGGGTACCGGTACCACTGCTTTGAGGGACAGCAGCCTCTCTAAGGTCTCCCGCACTGCTTCGCACTTTGAGAGCGCTTTGCACGGAGATTGCACGTAAGAAGCGGTCACCGTACGTTGAAACTCCAAAGCATAACCTTCTCGGATGACCTCCAGCACCCACTGATCTGACGTGATTTGGACACAGGCAGGATAAAACTCTCATAGGCAACCTCCTACAGGCACCTGTCCCACCTGGGTCCCCCTGGCTTCATTGTGACTTTCTAAGACTCGAGGAAGAGGTGGCAGCAAATCCTCTGCCCACCCCTCGAAACCCCCTGATTCCTATAGGGGAAACGCCCTCTTTGAACTTGACCGAACCTCGGGGAACAAAAGCGACGAAACTCCCTCTGTTGACTCTTGGTTGTCGGAGCCGACCGTTCCTGCTTTTGTTTGTCCTCCGGCAGCCTTCCGCCCTTGGACTCTCCTAAATCCTTCACCAGTTTATCTAAATCTTCACCAAAAAGTAGCTTTCCCCTGAAAGGAAGTTTGCCTAGCTTTGCCTTGGAGGATCCATCTGCTGCCCAATTGTGCAGCCAAAGATATCGTCTTGCCGCTATTACCAATGCCATACTCTTCGATAAACCTCGAATAAGGTCATAATGAATTATCGGCCAGATAAGCTGCCCCTGACTCTATTCTGGCCGCTTCTCTGGTCATCTCCCCCATCTGTTCTCCCTGAATCCATTGAGACCAGCGAAGACAGGCTCTCGCTACCCAAGCTCCACAAATAGATGCTTGGATGGACAGCACATTTATGTCAAAAACATGTTTCAACAAGGTGTCCAGTTTTCTGTCCTGGGCATCCTTGAGTGCGGCGCTACCCTCTACTGGAATGGTAGTCTTCTTGGTAACCACAGAGACGGCTGCATCCACCTTGGGAGACATAAACAATTCTCGATCCTGTTCCAGTAGTGGGTACAGACGGGCCATAACTCTGGACCCTTTAAGACCTGCCTCGGGCATGTCCCATTCTCCTTGAATCATTTCTCTAACCACTCTGTGTACCGGAAAAGCTCTCTGAGTCTTCCTAAAGGCCTGCAACAACGGGTCCTCCAATGTAGAATCCTCCGCCGGTCCCACCGACGACATATTAAGCGCCTTGAGCATCTCCGATATGAGCGCTGGTAACTCGTCTCTCCTGAACACGCAGACCACCCTCGCTTGGTCCTCCTGTTCTGTGAGTTCTCCTTCTTCCAACTCGTTGTCCAACTCCAAGTCCTGATCCACATCCTCGGCGTGGAGACCCTCTGAGGCCACCAACTGCTCCGGCCGGTCCTTTTTGCTCCTGGACCTCTTTGCAGGGATCCCTGTAGCCCCCGAGCTCAGAGGGGTCCCCGGCCTCTTCTCCCCCAGCTACCCCCTTCTGTGGAACTGGCTGCTAACCCTCTTTGAGCGCCTCTGAAAGCCTGCTGGATCAGAGCTACGAAATACGGAGAAAAGATTGCCGCAACCCCCCCCCCCCCCGGCAAAGGCGCCTGAGAGGAGGGAAGATCCGGAGTGGAAGAAGTCACCGCCACCGGCTCCAGAGGTGGCAAAGCGGGAGACACCGGCTCCGTCAGGACCAAAGGTGCCCCTTTGTGACCCTCTACTCCAACTTCTAGGGCTTGCTCCATAGAGGCTGCTTCCTGGACGCAGCCTCTACACACCCCTGTCTCTGTCACCGCTCCCCTTCTAGTACCACAGACTAAACACTATGGCCTAGAAGGCATCCTGTCCGAGCGGTTATCTTGACTGGCCCCTCAGGCTCCCAACCTATGTTGAGTACCTGCCACCAATAGCAGCTCCTTACTGAATCTGCTTGGTCTCTGTCGAGCGAAAACTTTTTTTTTTTTAAAGTACTGTGGAGTCTTCACTAAGTTACTCCAAGCCCACTTCTGTGGTAGAAATTCTAAAACGAAGCTCCCCCGCTGTATTAGGAGCCCCTGAAGACACACAGGAACCAACGGAGTTTCCCGTGTGGCTGACACGCGGTCCGGCCTGCTCCACTCTACACACGTGGTTCCCACCGCTAACTCCCCACTGTTCCGCTCGATCCTGGACCCCCTTATCTTCCAGGACGTCTTCTTATGCCTTGTCCTTCTCTCCCCGCGCTCAGCCGAAATTGTGGCTTCAGCATCGGAGGAGAAACCGAAACCGGAAGAGTAGCTGCAGCGATCTGCTGGGAACCCTGTCGTCGGCTCCTTAGTGCAAACAGGCAGAAACCTTCTGCAAGCGCTGCTGTGTCTACCCTGCCAGCTCCTCACCCATAAACGTGGGCTCGGGAGCTGGAGCCTTGACCCTTAGAAGCCTGCTTCCCCGCTCTGACTACAATTAAATTAAATTAAAAGAGAGTGGGCGGGGAGGGGTGGGGGGGAAGGGGGGGGGGAGGAAGCACCTCAGCACAGCCCTTTCTTAAAGGTCTAAACATCGCTGCTCTTTCCAAATCTTCTAAACACTCAGTAAAATAACTTTTCCAAACTTAACTACTATAACTCTCCTTACTTGTTCCTCAAGTGAGCCCCTAACCTCTGGGCTCACCAACCCTCCAGCTGCTTGGAGACTGAGATAACTGGAGTGAGGAGGTTGTTCCTGTGCCTTTATACCGGTGTCATCAAAAGGATGACGTTTCTCAGTCTCCAAGCTGCTGGAGGAGGAGCAAAACCCAGAGGTTCGGGACTGGAGGGACGATAAGGAACTAGCAGTTTCCCCAAAAGACACAGGTTCCACAATGCTTATATTGGAGCAAGCAGTGGATTTCACAGGTCCCCTTTAATAATGATTTATGGATCTTTCCTCCAGGAACTTGTCCAAACCTTTTCTAAACCCAGCTACACTAAAAACCTTTAATACATCCTCCAGTAACAAATTCCAGAGTTCGATTACATGTTGAGTGAAAAAATATTTTTTCTTATTAGTCTTAAATATGTTACACTGTAGCTTCATTGCATGTCCCCTTGTCTTTCTATATTTTGATGGTGAAAACAAACGATCTACGTTTACTCATTCCACTCCATTCATAGACCTCTATCATATCTCCCCTCAGCCGCCTCTTTTCCAGGTTGAAGAGCCCTAACCTTTTTAGCCTCTCTTCATAGGGGTATCCTTCCATCTCCTTTACCATTTTGGTGGCTCTTCTCTGTACCTTTTCTAATAATGCTATATCCTTTTTAAGATATGGTGACCAGAAATGCACACAATACGGTCGCACTATGGAACAATATAGAGGCATTATAATATCCTTTGTTTTATTCTCCATTCCTTTACTTATGATTCCTAACATTCTATTTGCTTTCTTGGCTGCCACTGCACACTGGGCGGAGGGTTGCAATAGGTTATCCACGATGACGCCCAAATCTTTTTCTTGGGTGGTGGTTTCTAATGTGGAACCTTGCATCATGTAACCATAGTTTGTGTTGTTCTTTCCTAAGTGCATAACTTTGCACTTGTCCACATTAAATTTCATCTGCCATTTGGATGCCCAGTCTTCCAATTTATCAAAGTCCTCTTGCAATTTTTCACAATCCTCATGGGTTTTAACAACTTTGAATAATTTTGTGTCATCTGTAAATCTGATTACCTCACTCATTATTCCTATTTCCAGGTCATTTACAAATATGTTAAAAAGCAGCAGACCCAGCACAGATCCCTGGGGTACTCCATCATTCACCTTTTTCCATTGGGAAAATTGGCCATTTAGCCCTACCATCTACTTTCTATCTTTTAACCAGTTTCTGATCCACAATAGTACACTGCCTCCTATCCTATGACTTTTTAAGTTCGCCAAGAGTCTTTCATGAGGGACCTTGTCAAAGGCTTTCTAAAAATACAGATACACTATATCAACCGACTCACCTTTGTCTACCTGTTTATTCATACCTTCAAAAAAACCATAATAGATTAGTAAGACAAGACCTTCCTTGGCTAAAGCCTCAAATATGGGTGACATCGGCACCAATGCAGCCCACGTGGATTCATTCCCCAACTTTCAAAGAAAGCCTTTGGGAGTTAGACCGTGCATGCATGGTCACTTTCCCACCCAAGGGTACTATCTTATTCAGTATGATGACAAAGCTTAATCAAGCATAAAAAGAAAACAACTCCACGGGGAGGAGGGAGGGTTGTGAGGACTGATTCCTGCTGTCCCCATAGAACACCTGTTACAGGTGAGTAACTACACTTTCTCCTGGAACAAGCAGAAAGTCAGTCTTCACACATATTGGACTCCCAAACTACAGGCTACTGAGAAAACCTGTAGGAGCCCTCGATGATGCAAAAAAGCAAATCGTGCAGGGCAGCAAGGAGCGCTGAATGGCTTGAAGTCCAGAGATGCAGCTGCAGCATTAAGCGAGGACTCACCTCACGGGTAGCCTGAATACAACAGCCGGAGTGAAGGAGTTGCACTATTCTCCAGAGAGGTGACGAAGTACTGCCTGGCCGAAAGTGCTGTTGCGCCGTGAGCTTTCTTCCAAGCAGAAATGCACTGCGAAGGTATGGACCAAAGACCAAGTGGACCAGCAGATGCCCAGCAGAGGGACTGAGCACAGGTGGGTCGCTGAGGCCACCATGGCATACATATTGTGCCTGATAACATGATACTCCAGGGAAAGTCCAGCCTGCTCGGAGGTGAAGGAGATGCAGTCTGCCACCCAGGTATACAAGGTATGCTTGGAGATCACAAATTTGAGTCTGTTAGCATCACAGGAGATGCACAGCTGCGATGAGCAACGATGGGGCTGCATCCTCTGAAGGAAGGAGGACAGCGCCCTCTTGCAGTCCAGGGTGTGTAACAAGGCTTCTGTTTGGGAGGCGTGAGGCCTGGGAAAAAAGGTGGGAAGGACCACCTCCTGGTTCATGTGATAAGAGGACACCACCTTAGGTAGGAATTTAGGGTTTGTCCAAAGAACAACCTTATTTCTGTGGAACCTGGTGTAGGGGGCGTGAGCCACCAACACTTGTAGCTCCCTGACTCTTCTGGCTGAAGTGAGCGCTACCAGGAATACTACGTTCCATGACAAGAACTTGAGACGGCACATAGCCAGAGGCTCAAAAGGGGGAGCCATCAGTTTCCCAAGAGCAACATTCAGGTCCCATGTCATGGGCAGTGGGCATATAAGGGGCCATGAGAGGAGAAGCCGCTTCATAAAGCAACCCACCAGCAGGTATGCAGAGATGGGCTGGCCGTCGATGAGGTGATGATGCATTGCTAGGGCGCCAAGGTGCACCCTAACAGAATTGGACTTCAGGCCAGTCCAGAAAAGGTGCAGGATATCCTGCACCAGGCAAAAGAAAGGGTTGAGATTCTTGTCTGAGCAACAGATGGAGAATCGACGCTACTTGAAGGCATACGCTCGGCGTGTAGAGTTCTTGCACGATGCCAGTAAAACATCCTCCACCTCCCTAGAAAGGCAGAGGTGCACTATGGTTAACCTTTCAGCATCCACGCCATCAGGGCAAGGGACTGGAGATTGTGATCGAGAAGGGTCCCATTTTCCTCTGAGAGCAGGTCCGGGTTCTGACCCAGAGGTATCTGGGCCGCTTGAGACAGCTGCAGGAGCAGGGGGAATCACTGCTGTCAGGGCCAACAAGGGGCAATGAGGATTACGGAGGCTCCATCAAACTGAACCTTGAGCAAGGTTCTGTGGATAAGGGGCATAAGCATGGATGCATACAGAAGGTCCCCGGACCAGTGGAAGAGAAAGGACATCTGCCGCCACTTGGCCAGGTGCCGGCCTCCATGAGCAGAAGCGCGGCAGCTGCGCGTTCTCGGAGCTGGCGAAGAGATCCAATGCCAGGGTCCCCCAATGTTGGAAGATGGAGTTGGCTACCTCCAGGATGAGTTGCCACTTGTGAGGCTGAAGCACTCTGCTAAGCCGATCTGCAAGCAGATTGTCCTGGCCCGCCAGGTAGACTGCCCGGAGGGTCATGCCATTCTCAGTGGCGAAATTCCACAGGCAAACCGTCTCCAGGTAGAGGAGGTAGGAGCCCATTCCCCCGTTTGTTGATGTAGAACATAGCTATTTGGTTGTCCATCTGGACGAGCACCACCTGATCCATCAGGTGGGTGCGGAACACCCTGAGGGTGTTTTACAGCCCGGCGTTCTAGGAGATTGATCTGGAGGGCACTCTCCTTCCGAGTCCAAGCTCCCTGCGACTGCAGGCTGTCATAGTGGGCTCCCCAAATGAGCTTGGAGGCGGTGTGCCGGAGGGGCCTGGAAGGGTAGGCCATCCATGAGGTTCTGTTGCTTCTACCACCAGGTAAGAGGGACTGCTAGAAGCTGGGTGATCTAGACCTGATCCGCCACATGGCCTGTGGCCTGAGTCCACTGAGAACTCAGTCTAATGGGCCTGTCGCATATGGAGACGTGCCTGCGGGGTCACATGCACTGTTGAGGCCATGTTCCCCAAGATGCGCAGCAGAAGTCGGGCGGATGCTATTAAGCAGATCTGCACCTACTCTGCTACTGACGCGAGGTGCTGCACCCGGTCCAGAGGGAGGAAGGCTCTGGTATTTGTCGAGTCCAGGAGGGCTCCAATGAACTCCAGGCGCTGAGTGCAACTTTGGGAAGTTGATTAAGAACCCCAAAGTCTGCAACAACCTGATGGTGCAGTGGGCCACGTTGCATGCCTTCTCTGGTGAGCTGGCCTTTATAAGCCAGATGTCCAGGTAAGGGAAGATGAAGACTCCTAGCAAGCAGAAGTGAACGGCGACAACCACCAGGCACTTGGTGAATACCCTGGAGGTCGAGGAGAGGCCAAAGGGGAGCACCCTGTATTGGTAGTGACAACCTCTGATGATGAAGCGGAGATACTGATGGTGCTGGGGATGGATCAGAATGTGGATATAGACATCTTTGAGTTCCAATGAGCATAGCTAGTGTTCCCGGAGGAGGTAGGGCAGCAATGTTCCAAGGGATAGCATCTTGAACTTCTCCTTGACCAGAAAGCAGTTTATGTCCCGCAAATCCAAGATGGGCCGATAGCTGCCTGTCTTTTTTGGGATAAAGACGTACCGGGAGTTGAACCCCTTGCCCCGCAGGGACTGAGGTAATGGCTCCATGGCCCGGTCCCCAAGAAGGGACTTGAGTTCATTCTTCAGGAGCTCTCTGTGCAGGGAGGTTATGAGAAGCTCCCCTGGGAAGAAGGGAGGAGGCGCCTAGATGCAGTGCAGAAGGCAGCCCCCTTGAACCACCTCCAACACCCAGGCATCAGTGGTAATGCATAGCCAAAGGTGGGCAAAGTGGACCAGACATCCTCCCGTGTGCTTGGGCCCTGGATTTCTGGGGGAAGACAGGCTATGTCCAAGGAGTTAAAAGTCCTCCCCCAGGATGCGGCTAAGGTGTTGTTTGGGGCTTGGAGGCTTTTTGCTTATGAGGGCCTGGCCCTTGGCCTGCTGCCCCTGTTGGGGAGCCTAATAGGCCAGAAACTGGGGGTATTTCCCGTAAGCCTTTTTCCCCTTCTGGTGGAGGGTCATTTTTCCCAAAGCCTTCTGATGGGAAGGGTCAGCCGTCTTCCTGGACAGCCTACTCCTAGTCAGGACCTCTGTCTCCAGTTAGGCTGTCTTCTCAGTCATGGGCTTGCTGAAGAGGTTCTCTCCTGGCATAGGACATCATACAGTTTTTCCTGTACCCACTGCTCGAAGTCCGAGGACTGTAGCCAGGCCAGGCGGCAAGCACTAATGCCCTCTGCAGCCACACGGGCCACAGACTTGAAGCTGTCAAAGGCTGCTTGAGTTTGAAACTTAGAGCATTCCTTGACTGTGGAGATGAGGGTCTGGAAGTGCTCGAGGGATTCCGCTGCCAGTCCAGCCAAGAACCCGGCAAGTTCCTTTGCCAGGTCCCTCAGGTACATTCCCATGTATAGCTGGTATGCCTGGATCTGGGCAGTGAGCATAGAGCCCTGGTAGTACTGCCTTCCAAAGCCATCCATGGTGCGGGTCTCCCTGCCGGGTGGCACCAAGGAGTGTGTCTTCTCACTTCTGTTCTGATGCAAGGCTGACTCCACTGCTATGGAGTTGTGAGGCAGCTGTGTTTTCTGAAACCAGGGCTCTTGCCACCTCAGTACTGGATATTGAGTCGTTAGCTCACTATGGGCACCGTCACCAGGTTCTTCCTCATCCTGAACAGCAAGCGTTTCAGGATGGGTGGGAATCGGCACCATCAGTGCCTCCTTCGGAGGGGCCTCGTACTGGAGGATCTCCAAGATCTCAGCATGAGGCTCATTCTCCAGCTCCGCAATGAAGGACATGGCCTTTGACATTCGCAAACAAAATTGAGGAAAGTGAAGTCCTTGGGTGGTGACCACCGGCGCTCCTGCAGTGGAGATGGCTTGGAAGGCACATCTCTATGTAGCACAGTATCAGGCGACTTGTCATCGGTTTCCCATCTCGACTCAGAGCCAGAGGAGACCTTGAGTTCTGGGCAGTCATCGAGCAAATGCGCACTCAGAGGCAACATATCTCGGGTGGGAGGTTAACCACCTTGGCTCTGCGCCTGCGAACTGCTCAAAAATAGAATGGACATCCTCCGGAGAGGTGCTGACCATGGAGGGTGTCGTGGTCAGTGCCAATGACCCGGAGACAACAGGTGGTGGGCCTTGCTGCACCTCAAGGAAAGCAGCCAGGCTGTGTTCTAGGGCTTCCATCCTGGCCTCGCTGCCAGTAGGCTCCGCAGTGGCCGGCTCGGGTCTCAACAGCATTGGGTCCCTTAGAGAGAGTCACCAATGCTGATCGTGCTGGGGGGACCAGGCCCGATCCCCTGATGCGGTGGGAGTCTCCTCCCGCTGGGGCAGTATTTGAGGGCCACTCCCAGCCATGGCCCTTGGCACTGGGTCAAGGGCTCTAAGCCCGAGGATTTATCTCTGGCGCCGGGATCAGACTTTGTCTTTGACCTCGACTTGGATGACATCTTGAGCCTGTGGAGGAGGTCCTCAGAGGACGATCCCCAGTCTGAGGCTCCATGACCTCGAGGCTTAGATCAAGTATGCCTACGAAATGCTGAGTCGAACACAGTCACAGAGGGCAGCGACTCCATGCTCAAGGCCGGCCCTACAGCCAAGTCCTTTGAGCTGAACAGCTCCTTACGCTACTGCTCACAATTCTTCCGACTCTTGGCTGACATCTGCAGACAGGAAGAGTCATGGTGGTCAACCCCTAGGCATCGGATGCAGCAAGTGTGACAGTCCATGATGGACATGGTATGGGGACATTTGCCACATTGTTTGAAACCACTGACCGTAGACAGCAGGGAACATGGCACCTGCGAGATCAAACTCACACGTCTCAGTCAGGGAGGGCGTGAGGTAACTACCGTGTCCAGAAAAAGAAAAATAATACCTGAGAAAAAACGTGATGCCAAGGCAAGGGCAGACTCAGGTGGCGAGAAGGTGATTGTGAAACTGACAAGCAAAAAAAGTGTGAAAATGCATGGGAAAAGATGGAAGGAAAATAGACTTTTACTGTGGACACAGACAGGATGTCTGCAGGGCTCTGCAGGAAAAAGAAGACCAAGCAAGATGGCATCCTTGGGCAGGAAGGTGACCGCACATGCACAGTCTAACTACCAAAGGTTTTCTTTGAAATCTTGGGAGTGAATCTGCACAGGCTCCATCGGTGCCGACATCACCCATATGTGAGGACTGATTCCTGCTTGTTCCCGGAGAAATAATATATATAGGTAGACAGACCTTACAGGCAAGCAGTTAAAAAGTTAGACCCTAGCCAAAAGCTAGCAGAATAGCCTGTAATAGACTTGCATGTTCCATAGCAAGAAGGCAAATGGCTTCCCTGAGAACCCAGAGAGTAGGTTCCATGTGGGCTCAAGCTCTACTCCCCTGAAACTGCTTCACTGGCTGATTTTGTTTTACAGCACTGTGTGGAAGGTGGCTGGCTGGCAGATCCCTCTGAGAGCCTTCTGCATCTTTGGGAGAGAGCTGGGGGAAAGGAGGAGGAGAGAGGGGGCGCTGAGGGTGTGCGAGACTCTGGTACTCTTCCAGATTCTTCCAATTTATGGCTGCTCAACAGGCCCTTATCATGATAAGGGTGTGGAGCTGAACCAATTTTCTCTCCTCCTATGGCTACCAAAAAGACCAAAGTCTAGTGGATCCTCCCACGTCACACTCAAGTGAAAGAGCCTTTAGGGCTTGATGTGGTCCTTCATGAGTGTTTAATCAATCTCTTTTCCTCTCAAGCTTCAGATTTACTACAGAGAGGAGAAAATCCATCCACCATCTGCTGGAGACAAAGAAATCCTGAAGGGACCTCTAGTGGCTGAGCCGGATAGAGGCATGGGAGTGATGTCATTGAAACCTGGGCTTTTCATTGTTTTTTTTTTTTTACTCTACCATCCTGCTGGTAGGAGAACACAACCACTTGTCTAGACTGGTCTAGCAGGACGATATGAAAACAATATTATCTCTGCTTACAGTATGTTTTTGTCTAATGTACTGTACAGACAGAACATAATCACAACTGGAACTTATTTTATTCACCATGGAAGAATGACCGTCCAAGCCAGTATTTGAATGCAATGAACCATGTATTTATGATGATATATAGGTAGAGTTTGCCTGCTTAGTTTTGGGGAGAAGGGGGAACTAAAAGGTAGGGAGGTCAGAGAGGTGGGGAAGAATGCACATGTTCTCTCCACCCCCGAACTAAGACTGGCATTGATTAGCTCGAGGGAGGGGAAGAAAGAAAGAGTGCAAACTCGCTCCCTCCGATATGCACACACACTCTCATTGCCAAAGGTATGAAGTCATGGGGTTCTAAATAAAATAAAATCTCTGGGTCCCAGAAACAGAAGAATGCTTTGGGAATAAGAGCAGAAATGAACAAGCCCCAGCAACAAGAGGAGATTGCAAAGCCACAGCTTGATGCAGCAAAGCGCGCTGCTGTTAGCACAGGCAATAGTGCACTATTTGCGCAGAATTGTCTGTGCTAGTTTGGGTGCAGAATGTAGGAAGCAATCTGACAAGCAAAATTAATGCGCAAATGCATGTGTTAACAGCAGCGGCACCACGCATTAAAATCCATTAAAATGGATGATAAAGAAATAAGCAGCTATGCAACACAGATGCAAAGAAGTGCACAAAAGACCAGAAGGATGAGCTCTACACTGGGTGATATTAACGCGAGGTCTGAGCCATAGTTAAAGGTTAGTTCATAGGTCTGCAGTCAGTACTGGTGAAGAATTTATGCCCATTTCTTCAACATATATCACCAAAGCTTTTTTCTGGCTTTGCAGATGAGAGTGCTGAAAAGAAAACATTAGAGGAAGTGTGCCGGAACAACTTCATGTGCATGTGCTGGACTGCTATCTGGCACATAAAACTGCAAACTGTTTTTTGTGTGCGCGCATGGGAATCCCTAAACTCAGCACGAGGAGGCTGCAGAGGAACAGAAATCTCAGCCATCAGGTCTCCTTCCCCACTCACTTCAATTCTTCTGGACAACAGGGATAGTAGCATCTTCTATATGAGTGCAGGGGCTGTGTTTCCAGTGCATACTGACAAACGCTGTGCTGCCCCTACCTCCTCTAATGATTCTCGCAGGGGCAGTGGAGCAGAGACTCTGTACTCATTTAGAAGATACTACTTCCACTGTTGCCTGGAAGAGTTGAGATAAGTGGGAAGAGAGTTGAGTAAGTAGAGCTGGAGAAGTAAAATGGGTAGGGAACCATCCCAAAGAAGAAAACTACATTATTACTCAGAACATTTGGGGCAGTGGAGGAGGAAACTAATTCATCCCTCCCTCCTAAACATATGCATGATGCTGATGTTACAAGCACATGCCTTAGATTCTGAAAGCTCAGTCTGGTCACTGTTGCTAATAACATGTCAGAAGATGAGCAGTGAAAAAGAGTAGGTAATCATCACAAACTTATGCTAAGGCTGCTCTGAAAAGTTCAGTACAGAAATATATGCAAGTGAATAAGCCCTACCTTAAATATGCAATGCCAAGCATCACTGACTTCAATCACTGAAGGTTTTATTGATATGATTATACATGGAGAACTCACCATGAGCCACATAAAGATGATAACAGAAAAGGCAGAGTAGGAGGAAATAACTGTTACTCATCGACGTGGAAACTTGAAAATAACCACTTCTAGTAGTAGAAAGTGTTATGGACAGGCACTGTATCTGCCTATGGTCCAGATGAGAAGCTGTGCTCTGGGATAACGTATGGATTTGTAAGTCCACTGTAGATTATCTCCGAGAAATGCTCATCCTTAAATGAAACTTAAACAGCTTTGTTAATGGCAAAATTCCATTGCCTGCCTTCTGCAGGCCTTCCTGGGGCTTGTCTCACTACCAGTCTTTAAACATCTTAACTTGCAATATTCCAAGTTGGGATCGTAAGTCCAAATAAGAGCACAAAAAAAAAGGGTCCTCTTCAAAGCCCTGGCTGGTTGGCCCGCAAGTGTAGATTAACTGCGCTTTTATGTTATGCGTGTTAAAAGAGCACACATTGGAGATGCTTGGGCAGAATGCACATTAGGACCGCGCGATCACCAGGCACAAAATAGGCGAAACACATTATTAATGCATGTAGAAAAACAAAGAGAAAACCCCCACACAGCGCCAACTGTCACTAGCAGTCCACCCAGAATCGTGCCCCTCAGAGACAGAAAGAGTAGTTACTCACCTGTAACAGCTGTTCTCCAGGAGCAGCAGGAATCAGTCCTCACATATGGGTGTCATCGGCACCGATGAAGCCCCAGCGGAGCATTTCCCCAGCTTTCCATGAAAGCCTTTGAGAATGCTGGCACGCATGCGCGGTTCCCTTCCCGCCTAAAGGTGCCATCTTACCTCAGTCAAATGACATAGCTAAGAACAGCACACAAAAATGTAAAACAAACTATGTACAACTGCAACTCCAAGGGGAGGAAAGAGGGTTGTGAGGACTGATTCCTGCTGCTCCTGGAGAACACCTGTTACAGGTGAGTAACTACTCTTTCTCCAGGACCAGGCAGGAAGTCAATCCTCACATATGGGTGACTCCCTAGCTCTGGGCTACCAGGAACCCAGGCTGAACAAGAGAACTCTCTCTAGTCACAGCATCAAAGAAAGGCTTTTCAAGGACACAACCTCCACCGGTAGCCCAACAGAGGGCAGGAGTTGCCTAAACCTCAAAGAGATTCCGGAGTACTGCTTGGCCAAAAGCACTGTCCCTACGGGACTCCCTCTCCAGACAGTAATGGGCCGCAAAGGTCTGGCTTGAAGACCAAGTTGCAGCCCTGCAGATGTCTACCAAGGACACAGAGTGGAGATGAGCCACTGAGGCAGCCATTGCCCTGACACGATGGGCCGTGACCCTACCCTGCAAAGGAAGGTCAGCCGCCTTGTAAGCCCAGATGATACAGTCAGCCACCCAGATGGACAAGGTACGCTTGGACACAGCCAACCCCAACTTATTGGGGTAAAATGAGACAAAGAGATGAGTAGCCCTTCTATGTCCCTGCGTACGGTCAAGGTAGAAGGATAAGGCCCTCCTACAGTACAGGGTATGCAGGACTGCTTCAGCCTGGCTAGCATGAGGCCTAGGGAAGAATGTTGGAAGAAACACCTCCTGGTTGAGGTGGAAAGAGGAGACAACCTTGGGGAGGAACTTTGGATGAGTCCTAAGAACTACCCTGTTCCTATAAATCCTGGTGTAAGGTGTATCACAGACCAGGGCCTGAAGCTCACTCACTCGCCTAGCAGAGGTGAGGGCTATCAGGAAGAGAACCTTCCAGGAAAGGAAGCGTAGAGGGCAAGTAGCCATCGGCTCAAAGGGTGGGCGAGTCAGTTGCTGCAAGACCACATTCAGCTCCCACTCAGGAGCAGGAGGACGGATGGGGGGCTTGAGCAAAAGCAAGCCCCTGAGAAAGCGGGACACCAAGGGGTGACCTGACAGAGAATGTCCCTCCACCAGTGAGTGGTGAGCTGCTAGAGCTGAGAGGTGGACCCGAACAGAATTGGACTTAAGTCCCTGATTTGATAAGTTCAGTAAGTACTGAAGCACTACTGGCACAGTACAGGAGAAAGGATCCTCTGTACGAAGCTGACACCACACAGAAAACCTCTTCCATTTGAGGGCATAGGTTTTCCTAGTGGACTGTTTCCTAGAGGCTAGGACAACCTCCTCAACTTCCTGAGGCAGGCCCCAGGGAGCCAAAACTACCCTTGCAGTCTCCAGGCCATCAAATTGAGAGCTTTGAGATTGGGGTGCAGAAGGGAACCCTGCTCCTGTGAGAGAAGGTCGGGCTGCAACCCCAGAGGTAGTGGGGAATCCACTGTCAGTTGAAGCAGAAGTGGAAACCAAGGCTGCCTCGGCCACCTGGGAGCTACCAGCAGGACCGAGGCCTTGTCCTGAAGAGTCTTGAAAAGAGTTCGGGCCACCAAGGGCGTGGGAGGAAACGCATACAGGAGGCCCTGAGACCAGGACATCAGAAAAGCATCTGGTGCTATCCTCAAAGGATGCGGTTGCCTGGAGCAGAACTTGGGCAGTTGCTTGTTCAGCGGACTGGCAAAGAGATCTATCCAAGGGAGATCCCACTTCAGGAAGATCTTCTGAACGACCAAGGGATGCAGCTGCCTCTCGTGGGGCTGCAGAATTCTGCTCAACCGGTCGGCCAGGCAGTTTTCCTGGCCAGGAAGGTACACCGCCTTGAGAAGCATGTTGTGCTTTAGGGCAAAGGAACAAAGGTCTTGAGTCTCCCGACAAAGGAGCTTTGACCCAGTCCCGCCCTGTTTGTTCACATAAAACATGGCTACCTGGTTGTCTGTTTGAATCAAGACTGAGCGGTGAGCTAGAGCCGGAGAAAAAGCCTTGAGAGCTAAGCGGATAGCTCGAAGTTCTAGGAGATTGATCTGTTGGGCTGCCTCCCAGGGAGACCAGAGGCCTTGAGTGCACTTGTCCAGACAATGAGCACCCCAGCCCTGCAGAGAGGCATCGGTGGTGAGAACCACCGAGTATTCTGGAATTTGGAAGGGCATCCCCTTCAGCAGATTGGGTGGATGTAGCCACCAGCTGAGGGAGGCCAAAATGGGTCTGGACACCCTTACCTTGTCTCTTAGGCAGCCTGTGGCCTGAGACCACTGAGTCCGAAGGTACCACTGTGCAGGCCTCATATGGAGCCTGGCATTGGAAGTCACATGCACTGTCGAAGCCATGTGGCCCAGAAGCCTGAGGCAGAGTCTGGCGGAGACCAGGGACCTGTTTAGAAACTGTTTGGCCACGTCCATCAGTCTTTGAACCCTGTCTTCTGGCAAGAATGCCTTCGCCAGTTGAGAATCCAACCTTGCCCCTATGAACTCCAAGTTCTGGGAGGGAAGCAAAGTGGACTTTGCAAAGTTTATGATAAAGCCCACGTTTTGAAGCAGAGCAATGGTTCTGAGGGTGGCTTGTCTGGCCTCCAGGGACGTCTGACCCCTGATGAGCCAGTCATCCAGATAGGGAAAGACAAAGATGCCTTGATTTCTCAGGTAGGCCGCAACCACTGCCAGGCACTTGGTAAAGTCCCTGGGAGCGGAGGTCAGGCCAAAAGGTAGTACTCTGTACTGATAATGGTTTCCTCCCACAATGAACCTGAGGTACTTTCTGTGGTCTGGATGAATGAGGATGTGAGTGTACGCATCCTTTAGATCTAAGGAGCATAGCCAAACTCCCTGCTGGAGGTAGGGCAGAAGTGTTCCAAGAGTAAGCATCTTGAACTTTTCTTTCTCTAGGAACTTGTTGAGGTTCCTGAGGTCCAGAATGGGTCGAAGGCCACCGGTCCTTTTGGGTACCAGGAAATACCTGGAGTAGAATCCGTGACCTTGCAAGTGGGGAGGCACAGGCTCCACCGCCCTGTCCACCAACAGACCTTGGAGCTCTCGAAGGAGAAGGTCTGTGTGCAGGGGAGGCTTCAAGGGCTCCCCTGGGAAGTAAGGAGTCGGCAGTTGATGAAAATGCAGGGCATAGCCCTTTTGGACTATGTCCAGCATCCAACTGTCGGTGGTAATGAGAGGCCACTGGTGGGCAAAGAGTACAAGGCGACCGCCTGTGCAGGGCTGGGAAAACAGGGACGAAGTGGCTACGCTGAAGGAGTCAAAAACCCCCACCCTGCTGAGTGGAAGCAGGGGCAGAAGGCTTGGGGGTCCTCTGCCTACGGGGCCCATTACCCTGGCCCTTGGCTTGCTGACCCTGGGGGGCAGCTTGGGCAGCCTGATACTGAGGGTACTGTTTGTAGGCAGTGCCCTTCCTCGGGTAAAAGGACTTTTTACCCGAGCCCTTCTTCTTATGTGAAGGGGCAGAGGTCTTCCTCGACAGCCTTGTCCGGGTAAGGTGCTCGGTCTCGAGCTGAGCGGCCTTCTCGGTCATGGGTTTGCAAAAAAAGGTTCTCACCTCGGCAGGGGACATTGACCAACTTGTCCTGAACCCATGGCTCGAGGTCCGATGACTGCAGCCACGCCTGGCGTAGAGCCGCGATTCTGGCAGCCGCAACTCGGGCCGAAGCCTCGAAGCCATCGTAGGCGGCGTGGGAAATGAACTTTGAGCATTCCCGAATCCCCGAGGACAAGGTCTTAAATCTCTGCAAGGGTTCCCCGGAGAGACCAGCAGAGAATCCGGCCAATTCCTTGGCCAGGTCTCGCAAGTACATGCCCATGTACAGCTGGTAAGACTGGACACGGCAAGCAAGCATAGACCCCTGGAAGCACTTCCTACCGACGCCATCGAGTTTGCAGGCCTCCCTGCCGGGGGGCACCGCGGAGTGCATCTTCTGGCTCTTCAGACGATGCATGGCCGATTCCACAACCATGGAATGGTGTGGTAGCTGTGCTTTCTGGAAACCAGGGCTTTTGCGGAGTCAATAGATGGAATCGACTCGCTTGCTCAGAACCAGTGCCGAGGCCGGTGCCTCCCAAATCCAGAAGAGGAGCCGTTCCAGCATCGGAGGAACCGGGACAGTAAAGGCCTCCTTCGGAGGAGAGTCGTACTGTAGAGCATCAAGCTCCTCGGCTTGAGGCTCTTCCTCGGGATCGGCAGGGATAGCCAAGGCAGCGGCCATATCCCGGACGAACTCCGAGAACCTAGTGTCCTCCGGAGGAGATCTACTCCGGGGCTCAGACTGCGGTGAGTCCGACGGGACGCACCGAGTCTTAAAAGTATCGGGAGACTCCTCGTCCTCCATCTCCCAGGCGGACTCATCTGAGGAGGAGTCAGGGTCTGACCCCGCGGGGCCCCGAGGCACCCGCCCCGACACCGGGGGCACCGGCGTCGACACCCTCGGTCCCAAACGGGAGGTCGAGGGAGACCTCCACTGAGGACGACTTCGAGCCACGAGGGTCTCGAGTATCGGCTCGGTCTCCGGGGTTGACTTCGAAGTCGACGTCCCGGTGGTCGGGGCAGATGCACCAGACAGGCTGGCCATCAGTGCCCGCTGCTGCTCCATGAAGGCAGACAATCTGCACTCCAAGGCTGTCATCCTGAGACTCAGCTCGGGAGACGCAGCGCCACCGACTCGGGCCCCAGCGGCACCGGGCCCGACGTCGGCTCTCTGGGAGGAGAGTCCACGAGGACTACGGGGCTTACGTGTCCAGCAGACTCCGGCTCCATGAGAGGAACTCTGGCAGGCTTCTCTTGGTTCACGGGCCCGAGACGGCGGTTGGGGGTCATAGACCTGGCCCTCGAGGGACCAGGGACCTCCTCGGACGCCGCCCTCGTGAGCCGCTTCTTCCTCTTGTGTTCCCGGTTGGGGGACCCCCTGTCCGAGGAGCTTCGATGGCGCTCGGGATCGGAATCCCGAGATGTTGAGGCCTCAGACGAGGTCCGGGCCCGGCCGGATGCAGAGTCCGAGAAAAACCTTTCCTTCTGATGCTGTCGACTTTTGAGTGCCTTGGAAGACATCTTCCTACATGGCACACACGACTTGGGGTCGTGGTCAGGGCCGAGGCACCGAAGGCAGCAGTCGTGTGTGTCGGTGAGAGACATAAGTTTCTTACACCGATCACACTTTTTGAAACCACTGGAAGCCATCGGGGAAAAAAGAGCCCCTGCGAGGTCAAAAGACAGGCCTTCCAGGGAAAAAATGAAAAAAGGGCGCGAACGCCAGCCAAGAATGGCAAAAACCGAAAAAGAAATAAACGGGCTCGATACCGGTGTACCGAACCCGGCGGGAGGGGAACCGGCGTCGAACCGGAGAAAAATAGCGAAAAATCGCCGAAGAAAAAATCACTTTTATCCGGGAGAACAGGACACACGTCCGGTGGGCTTCTCGGAAAAAAAGAGACTGAGGTAAGATGGCACCTTTAGGCGGGAAGGGAACCGCGCATGCGTGCCAGCATTCCCAAAGGCTTTAATGGAAAGCTGGGGAAATGCTCCGCTGGGGCTTTATTGGCACCGATGACACCCATATGTGAGGACTGACTTCCTGCTTGGTCCTGGAGAAAGTGTGGTTACTCACATGATTAGGTGTTCTCTGGGGGCAGCAGGAATCAGTCCTCACATATGGGTGATGTCACGGACGGAGCTTTCGCACAAAAACTCTCCCCAGCTTTCAAAGAAAGCTTTTGGGAAATCCAGCAAGCATGTGTGATCGCCTTCCCACCCAAACAGAGCTATCTTACTTCAGTATGATGACATAGCTTAAAGTCTTCCAGAGACCTTTACAAAGGAGGCCTTCTACCTAGGGGGCAAAAGACCTGTGAAACCTTTTCAATAGCTGTTTACGCCAGGTGGCAGGTCAAAAGGCCATTTTGAAAGACTCCTTCTATCCAAGAAAGGACTGTTAATCACCCAGGAAGTTGGTCACAGCTTACCTCAGAAGCACAGGACAGGGTACTGTGTAGCAGCCCTCTTTTAATAAGTGACATATTCATAAATGACCTGGAAAAGGGAATAACGAGTGAGGTTATCAAATTTGCAGATGACACAAAACTATCTAAAGTTGTTAAAACCCAAGAGGACTGTGGAAAATTGCAAGAGGATCTTGATAAATTGGAAGACTGGGCATCAAAATGGCAGATGAAATTTAATGTGGACAAGTGCAAAGTTATGCACCTAGGGAAGAACAACCCAAACTATGGTTACACGATGCAAGGTTCCACATTAGGAACCACCACCCAGGAAAAAGATTTAGGCGTCATTGTGGATAACATGTTAAAACCCTCAGTCCTGTGTGCAGCGGCGGCCAAGAAAGCAAATAGAATGCTAGGTATCATAAGGAAAGGAATGGAAAATAAAACAAAGGATATTATAATGCCTCTATATCGTTCCATGGTGAGACCGCATCTTGAATATTGTGTGCAATTCTGGTCGCCGTATCTTAAAAAGGATATAGCGTTATTAGAAAAGGTTCAGAGAACAGCCACCAAAATGGTAAAGGGGATGGAAGGATACCCCTATGAAGAACGGCTAAAAAGGTTGGGCTCTTTAACCTGGAAAAGAGACGGCTGAGGGGAGATATGATAGAAGTCTACAAATTAATGAATGGGGTGGAATGGGTAAACGTAGATCGATTGTTTACGTTATCAGAATATAGAAAGGCTACGGGACATGCAATAAAGCTACAGGGTAAACTATTTAAGATCAATAAAAGAAAATACTTTTTCACTCAACGTGTAATCAAACTCTGGAATTTGTTACCGGAGGATGTAGTAAAGGCTGTTAGTGTAGCTCGGTTTAAAAAAGGTTTGGACAAGTTTCTGGAGGAAAGGTCCATAAACCATTATTAAGAAGGGACCCAGGATATCATGCTTGACTCATTACAACATTGTGGAACCTGTGTCTTTTGGGGAAACTGCTAGGTACTGTCGTGACCCCCTGCCCAGGCCAATGGCCGGTAGGCAAAAGGGCTGCCTTATTTGCCCTTTGAGTACTGTCCCAGGCTTTGGCTGCCAACACTGAATGCTGGGACTTGTAGTTTCAGATACATTCCAAGCAAAGTAGTGTGACCACACAGTTTGTTAGGCAAAACAAAGAAATTTATTCCGGGGTTTCTCCCTCACATCAAAATTCATAGCGCAAAAACAAGGCAAGGATAAGTTCTCCAAATTAAATGATGAAGAGGAACAAAACAGGCTTAACATCAAAGTCAGGAAAGCACAGTTACTTACCTGTAACAGGTGATCTCTGGGAACAGCAGGAATAAGTCTTCACATATGGGTATCGTCGGTACCGACGGAGCCTGTGCGGGAACGCTCCCCAGCGTCCAAAAGGAAAGCTTTTGGGAGCTTTGTACTATGTGAACCGCCCTGGTGTAATGAAGGGCGGTATATCAAGTTGAATAAACATAAACATAAACATCCCACAGTGCCTGCATGCTGCCTTCCCGCCTTTCCTAACTGCCTCTCTCCAGTTCGAGTTTTAAGCTGAGACAAAGAGAGAGAGAGAGAGAGAAAGGAAAGATAGATAGAGAGATACAACTCCTAGGGGAGGTGGGTGGGTTGTGAAGACTTATTCCTGCTGTTCCCAGAGATCACCTGTTACAGGTAAGTAACTGTGCTATCTCCAGGAACAAGCAGGAATGAGTCTTCACATATGGGGACTCCCCAGCTAGAAATGCCTGGGAGATCACCCAGGTTGTGAGTCCCTGGGAAGGGCTCTACCTCCACCTATGAATCTCAGGCATCCAGCCAGGGATGGAGGGTAGGAGTTGGTTAGGTATGGAACAGGTGTTTGAGAACAGCCTGACCAAACAAGGCATCCCGGCGGGAGTCCTTGTCCAAACAGTAATGGGCTGTGAAGGTATGAACCGAGGCCCAGGTGGCCGCTCGACAGATCTGGTCGATGGACACAGAATTTAGATGAGCCATAGAGGCTGCCATGGCCCTCACATTGTGAGCTGTGACATGGCCCTCCAGAGAAAGGTTCTTACTCTGGTAGGCGAAAGAAATGCATTGAGCAATCCAATTGGATAGAGTTCTTTTAGAGACTGGAAGTCCTAAATGAGAGGGATCAAAAGCAACAAAGAGCTGAGAGGACTTTCTATGTCCTTTGTAAATAAAAGGCAAGAGCTCTTTTACAATCCAGGGTATGAAGATTCCTCTCTGCACTTGAAGCATGAGGTCCTGGAAAAAAGACAGGTAAATAAACTTCCTGGTTCAGGTGAAAAGGTGAGACCACTTTAGGCATAAAGTGTGGATTAGTCCTGAGGACTACCTTGTCATGATGGAACCTGGTATAAGGAGGATTAGCCACCAAGGCCTGCAGCTCACTGATGCGGCGAGCTGAAGTGACTGCAATGAGAAAAATAAACTTCCAGGAAAGGAATTTCAAGGAGGCAGTGGCTAAGGGTTCAAAGGGTGGCTGCATCAGCTGGCCAAGAACCAGATTCAAATCCCATGCCACTGGAGGTGGTTTGATGGGAGGTTTGGTTAAAAGAAGGCCTCTCATGAATCTTGCTATAAGAGGATGAGAGGAAATAGGCTGTCCATTGAGAGGTTTAAGGGATGCTGCAATAGCACTCAAATGGACTCTTACTGAATTTGTTTTAAGGCCTGCATGGGATAAATGCAGCAAATACTCTAGTAAAGAATTCAGAGGTATTGCAAGAGGGTTAAGACCCTTCTCTGCACACCAAATGGTAAACCTTTTCCATTTAAAAGCATAAGAACGCCTAGTGGAAGGCTTTCTGGAAGCATAAAGGATATCCTTTACTTGCTGAGAAAGATGCAAATCTTGAAGGTCTAGGCCTTCATCAACCAGGCTCTGAGGTGAAGAGACTGGGGATTTGGGTGCCACAACGTTCCCTTCTCCTGGGACAGGAGGTCTGGAGCAGATCCAAAGTCCAGGGAGGGAGCTTGAGAGAGATGCAGAAGTAGAGGGTACCACACTTGGCGTGGCCAATGTGGTACTATGAGGATCATAGACCCCTTGTCTCTCTGAAGTTTGAACAGTGTCTTGGGAATTAGGGGAATGGGTGGAAAGGCATAGAGGAAGTCTTGCCCCCAGTGGAGGAGGAAGGCATCCCTGGCCTGAACTCCCTGACACGGAATTCTGGAACAGAACCGGGGATGTTTGGCATTCCACGGACTTGCAAACAAGTCTATGTCTGGGGTTCCCCAAATTCGAAAAATCCTGGCTATCTGGTCCCCATGGAGGGACCATTCGTGTGGAAGCAGAACTCGACTGAGTCTGTCTGCCCAAGAGTTTTGAACCCCTGGAAGATACACTGCCATGAGATGGATTTGATGCTCTCTGGCGAAGGCCCACAATCTCAGAGCTTCGTTGCAAAGCGACAGAGAGCCAGTCCCCCCCTGCTTGTTCACGTAGAACATGGCTACTTGGTTGTCCGTGTAGATAAGGACTGTCTTGTAGTTGAGCAGGGTGTGGAAGACTCTGAGAGCCAGAAAAATTTCTCTGAGCTCTAAGAGGTTGATATGTAGAGATGTCTCCTGTGGAGACCAGATGCCTTGGGTGGAGAGGTCTTGTAGATGAGCTCCCCAACCCTTTGGAGAGGCATCTGTTGTAAGGGTTGCTTGGGGTATCAACTGTTGAAAGGGGGACCCCAGCAGCAGATTTTGAGTGGACTTCCACCACTGGAGGGACCAAAAAAGGCGACTGGAGGTTGCTATTTTGTCTGACAGGCATCCAGATGCCTGGGTCCATTGGGTGGATAGAGTCCACTGAGCTGCCCTCATGTGCAGGCGAGCATAGGGAACCACATGCATTGTGGATGCCATGTGGCCTAACAGTTGTAACATCTTTCGAGCAGTTAAATGGTTCTTTAACTGAATCTGGGAGGCTAACTGCACCAAGCGTAGGCAACGGGCCTGGGGAAGATAGGCCCTTGCAGTGGTGGTATCCAGGAAGGCCCCTATGAATTCCAGAGATTGAGTAGAGGTGAGCTGAGATTTTGGGATGTTTATTACAAGTCCCAGATACTGAAGGATACGTCTGGTGCAGGCCAGGGAAGCCTGGACCTCTGACTGGGATGGAGCTCGGATGAGCCAGTCGTCCAGATATGGGAATACAAATATCCCTAGAGTGCGTAGGAATGCAGCAACTACTGCCATGCATTTTGTGAACACCCTTGGTGCAGAGGCCAGACCGAAGGGAAGTACCCTGTATTGATAGTGCTTTCCTTGGAAAAGGAACCGAAGGAACCTTCTGTGTGTTGGATGGATGTACGCATCCTTGAGATCTAGAGAACCAAGCCAGTCCTGACTCTGAAGGTATGGAAGGAGAGTACCGAGAGAAGTCATCTTGAATTTCTCCTTGCATAGAAACTTGTTCAATTCTCTGAGATCTAATATGGGTCTGTAACCCCCTGTTTTCTTTGGTATGAGCAAGTAGGGGGAGTAGAACCCTGAACCCTGTTGAAGAAGGGGTACTTCTTCTATTGCCCCTTGGGCAAGAAGGGTAGCAATCTCCTGACCCAGAAGGTCGAGGAGAGATGTTGGAGAATTGAACTGTCTCACCATGGTGTGAGGGGGAAGGTTTAGGAAATGGAGCTTGTAGCCCTACTTTATGATGGAGAGGGTCCATTGCTCTGCTGTGATTTGTTCCCATCTGGGAGCAAAGTGAGCTAACCTTCCTGGAATGGTGAGAGGCTCTGGATGTTCTAGAGCCAGAAAGGCTAAGTTCTCTAGTCTTAAGTCAAAGGCCCTGAGGAGGCTGAGGCTGTTGGGCTGTAGCAGTCCTAGGAGCCTTAGGCTTAGCCTGTTTCGGTTGTTGCTGTCTCTTTGTAGCAAAACGACCTGCAGAAGAGGCCTGCTGACCATAAGCAGAATAGTATCTGCCTTTTTTGGGGAAAAAACCCTTTTTGAACAACCTTTTCTTAAAAGGAGCAGAAGTAGACTTTGAAAGTCTATCTAAAGCCGAATTTTCAGCATCCATCTGGGTGGCCTTTGCTTGCCAATCCTTGCCAAAAAGGTTTTCACCTGTAGAAGGAAGGTTACCTAGGCCATCTTGAACCCAGGGTTCCAGATCAGAAGCCTGTAACCAAGCAACTCTACGTGCACCTATGGCAATAGCCGAGGCTCTGCTGGCACCTTCAAAGGAGTCAAAGGCTGCACGGTTGGAAAACTTGGAAACATCCTGGGCATGCTTGAGCCAGGTGATAAACTCCTCCCTTTTATCTTCTGAAATAAAGGGAGATAAAGTTTGCAGGTGATCTGTAATTTCCTTAAGAAACATTCCCATATAGAGACTATAGGAGTTGATTCTGGCAACAAGCATACTGGCCTGGAAAATTCTCCTGCCAAAGGCATCTAGGGTTCTGCATTCTCGCAGGTTGGACACCATGTATCGTGTTCCTCCATGTCCTGGCTTTCATAAGACTCAGCTTCCTCACTACTCTATTGTGGTGGAGTCTGCTATGAAGAAGATAAAGAGTACAAAAAGGCACTCTTCTGCTCCTCCAGGGAGAGAATGAGGGGAAATGGTGAGAGGAGTCTCCCATATGCCCAACATGTGATCATAAAGAATTTCATGTATTGGTAAAGTGGCTGCCTCCTTAGGAGCCTTAGGATATTGTAAAATATCTAATTTTTTGGCTCTAGGCTCTGTTTCAGGGGCCACTGAGATGGAAAGGCCCCTGGCCACTTCCCTAATGAAATCCTGAAAAGACAAATCCTCTGGAGGAGACATTCTCCTTTTTGGAGAAGAGGGCTCCTGAGGATGGATCACCGATGCTTCGACAGAGACCTCTGATTCATCAGAGTCTTCAGAGGAATCGAAGTATCGCCTGTCTGGATGCTCTTGTAGAGCCCGATACGCGTACCGGGTGGTATCGACATCGGGAGTGATCGGTACCGATTCGGTACTGATGGGCATCACAGAACAGTGTACCGCTGCAGTCGACACCGAAGCGGATGTCGATGCAATCGGTACCGGCACCGGAACCAATGTCGGTACCAGTGCCGGAGTCAGTACCGGCAACGGAGTTTGTTGCGGTACCAACGGCGTCGCAGCTTGTATGAATGCCGTGATGGCACGCTGCATGGTCAGGATATTCTGATCCATCGACGCAACCAATGTCTGGATATCGGTACCAGTGGGAACCACCGGTACCCCAGAACATGGCAACAGGTGATCGGTCGAGGCCGAGCCATCGATGTCAACCTGTGACTCCATAGAAAAAGCTTTGGAAGCCGGAGCCTCCCGCCGGGGTAACTTTGCCGGTGCGGGCTCCTCTAGGGCAAGCCCGGAGGCATCTCGATACTTAGAGGGAGATTTACCCTTCGAGGACCGGCTGGATTTAAGTTTGGTTACCTGAGATCCATGTGAGGAAGAAGAAGCCCTGGAAGACGTCGATGCAACCGAAGCTGCATCCGAGGGAAACAGGGTACTGAGCTTAGCTGCTCGGTTCTGTAGACCTCTTTTAGACATCATGGAGCAGGACTCACAATCCGCAATGGAGTGGTCAGGACCTAAACATTTTAGACACCATTTCATGGGTGTCGGTGACAGAAATAGTGCTGCTGCACTTTGTGCATTTTTTAAACCCAGAGGTGGGCTTTTCCATGAGGAAAAAATCTCCTAGGCCTAAGGCCAAAGAGAAAAATGCACCAAAGTGAGAAAAAAACAGTAGGTTTTTTTGTTTTTGTTTTTTTTTTTAGAATAAAGAAAGAAAAGACCGGCGGTACCGGTCCAGCGTCAAGAAGGCAGACGCGCGACCAAAGAAATAAAATAAAATAAAGAAATTCTTCAGCGGTGACAGGAACATGACCTGCTGGCTCCGTGGAAAAGAAGAACTGGCGAGAGGCGGTTAGGAAAGGCGGGAAGGCAGCGCACAGGCGCTGTGGGATGCTCCCAAAAGCTTTCCTTTTGGACGCTGGGGAGCGTTCCCGCGCAGGCTCCGTCGGTACCGACGATACCCATATGTGAAGACTCATTCCTGCTTGTTCCTGGAGATTATTCTTTCCACAGCAGCGGCACTCAGCTTTCTTCAGACAAATGCCTTTCACTGCTATGGCTGCTAATCACATCAGGCAGACTTAAAACTTCTTAGTCAGAGTTTTCTTTCTCACTCAGCTTGACAAAACCAGGGTAAATAAACTTCTTCTCTTGGCCTAAGCCTAGCACGTGTTTAGTTTGTTTGACTTACAGAATGAGCATTCCATTTCTACTACGTCATTAACACAAGGAGTTTCATACATTTCTATCTGCATATCTTCCACAGCTTCATTTGAATCATCTTGTGGGGAGCTTATATCAGAAGGTTTAAACTTTACACTCTGCAGAAACTCTTTCAGTTTCCCTAAAAAGTGTTCTTTCTGCTCTGTACCAGCATAGTTTAAAGAAGGAGTTTCTCTCTCATAGAATAGCTTTTCAACAGCCTCTAGAGCTGACTCACGGCACTTACTTGAACTGTTCCTGTGTTCCTGCCTGGAGCCGCTCTCCTTGTCTTTTGGCTAGCACAGCGTTCAGCACTTTTCCTCAGCTCTCTGACCACGTCTTCAGAAAAGCCTCTGTTAGGAACTGTAGCAAACTTGTCTGCCCCACCTCTATTACTTGGCTGGCTCTCTGAGCTGTTTCCCCCACGTGGAAACAACCTTTCCAGCTTCTCTTCTCTGGGGTGTTTTAGGACAGGTTCCAACCTTGGTTCCACTGCTTTCTGAGAGTAAGAATCAGCTGTCTTTCCTCCTCCTCTCCTTTGTTCCTTGAGCTCCCTTTTCTCGTGGCCTCTTTCCTCCTGACTCCTTTTACCAAACTCTGAAGCAGCTTTAAAATGGTGCTTCTTTTCAGCCACACCCTCCTCTCTGCACATGTGAGAGCTGTTAGGGCTCAACCTAGCTCTTACGTCACTGCTTGGGCAGGGCTTAGCTCTAGCTACTGCATGATCCGGTGGCTTGTGGTTTCTATGGGAACCCTGTTTACATCTGTCTTTAAAGGTACATTCCTCACTTCTCTCCCATTCCATCTCATCCTCACAGCTCACCTTATCACAGTACGTATGACTTAGATTGGCCACTGTTGGAAACAGGATACTGGGATTGATGGAACTTGGTCTGACCCAGTATGGCATATCTTATGTTCTTATAGCTTAATTGATTCAAAAAGAAAAAACAACTCCATGGGCAGGAGAGAGGGTAGAGGGAGGAGTGACCTAATGGATGGGGCAAGTTACTTTGGGCTGGAGGGCCAGGGTTTCAAATCCCACTAGAGGACAGCAACTTTGGGCCAGAAGGACTGGTGTTTCTAGTCCCACAGGTGCTCCTTGTAGCCTTGGGCAAGCCTCCATTGCCTCAGGTACAAAAAGCAGATTATGAGCCCCTCAGGGACAAGGGAAAAAATGTATACAGTACCTGAATGTACACCTTTTTGATTGGTAGAAAAGTGGTATATAAGCCTAGTTAAATAAATACATAAATAAATAGGGAGGACTGATTCCTGCTGCTCCTGGAGAACACCTGTTACAGGTGAGTAACCATGTTTTCTCCAGGACAAAGCAGGAAGTCAGTCCTCACATATGGGACTTCCTAGCTACAGGCTACCAAAAAAACCCTGTAAATCACCCAAAGGGGCAACCAGAAAGCATAGTTACTCATCTGTAACAGGTGTTTTCCAGGGACAGCAGGAATCAATCCTCACTTATGGGTGATGTCGGCACCGACAGAGCCTGCGCGGAGCAATTCCCTAGCTTTCAAAGAAAGCCTTTGGGATTGCTGCCATGCATGCGTGGTCCTCTTCCCACCCAAAGGTGCCATTTTGCTCAGTCATGTCCCCTAGCTAGAGCCCTACTAAACAGATGGCAAGGGAAGGACAAAAATAGCAACTCTTCAGGGGAGACGGGAGGGTAGTGAGGACTGATTCCTGCTATCCCTGGAGAACACCTGTTACAGGTGAGTAACTATGCTTTCTCCAGGAACAAGCAGGAAGTCAGTCCTCATTTATGGGACTCCCCAGCTAAAGGCTACCAAACCTGTAACCCAAAAAAGCCTCTGCGAGGCCGCGAAGCTGATGCCCGAAAGAGCCCGAGTCCTCGGGTTCCTGGGGCGAAGTCTCGGTAGCTGTCGAAGAAGGGTCGGAGGGCAGTAGTTGCTTATACCCTGAACAGATTACGGAGTACAGCCTGGCCGAAGGCACTGTCCCTGTGGGACTCCTCTCCAGGCAGTAGTGGACAGTGAAAGTGTTCGCTGACCAGGTCACAGCCCGGCAGATGTCTGTTAGAGGCACTGAGCGCAGCGAAGCCACCTTGGATCGGACGCCATGCACGGTGACCTGCCGACCCAGCGGGGTGACCACCTTCGCTTGGGCAAAGGCGATGCAGTCCGCCACCCAAACAGAGATAGTACGCTTGGTGAGTGCCTGCCCCAGGCGACTGGGGTCATAGGCGACAAAGAGCCGATCGGACTTGCGATGTCCCTGGGTATGCTGTAGGTAGAAGGCAAGGGCCCTGTTGCAGTCGAGTGTATGCAAGACCGTCGATGCCTGGTCAGCGTACGGTCTCGGGAAGAAGGTCGGTAGGACTATCTCTGGTTGAGATGAAAGTCCGAGATTACCTTTGGCAGGAAATTGGGATGAGTGCTAAGGACCACTCTGTTCCCGTAGAACCTGGTGTATGGAGCCTCAACCCTGAGGGCCTGAAGTTTGCTGACTCGGGGAACCGAGGTCAAAGCCACCAGGAAGACCACTTTCCAGGAGAGATGCCAAAGCCAGCACATTGCCATCGGCTTGAAGGGTGCCCATGTGAGCTGCATCAGCACCACGATGAGGTCCCACTCCACCGGCGATGGCCGGATGGGAGGCTTGGAAAGCAATAGACCTCGCATGAAGCGAGAGACCAAGGGCTGGCCCGAGGAATTTTCCCTCAACGGGGAGGTGGTTTGCCGAAATGGCACTCAGGTGTACCCTGACCGAATTAGATTTCGGTCCTGCCCTCGAGAGGTGGAGGAGGTACTGGAGGATCCACTGGGTAGAGCAGGAGAACGGTCGATCTGGAGCTCGGAGCACCAGGCAGAGAAACGTCGCCACTTAAAAGCATATGCCCATCTCGTAGAGTCCTTCCTCAACGTAAGAAGGATCTCCTCGACATCCTCCGGAAGATGCAGTGGAGCTAGGTGACCTGTTCAGCCGTCAGGCTGCAAGGGACAGCGAGGACGGGTTTGGGTGGAACACCCGACCATCCTCTTGCGTCAACAGTCCCGGGGTTTAGCCCAGGGGAACTGGGGGTTCAGAAACGAGCCAGAGCAGAAGCGGGAACCAAGGCTGCAGAGGCCACGAGGATCACCGAAGCCTGGTCTCACTAAGCCTTGTGGAGGGTCCTCGCAAAGAGAGGAGTGGGAGGCAACACATAAAGAAGGCCGGAGGTCCAGCTCAAGAAGAACACATCCGGGGCCACCCTGCTTGGGTGTGGAACCGGGCCGCAGAAGCGGGGAAAGAGTAGTTACTCACCTGTAACAGGTGTTCTCCAGGAGCAGCAGGAATCAGTCCTCACATATGGGTGACGTCGGCGCCGACGGAGCCCCCGTGCGGAGCATTTCCCCAGCTTTCAAAGAAAGCCTTTGGGAATTGCAGCGCGCATGCGTGGTCCCCTTCCCGCCCAAGGGTGCCATCTTGCTCAGTCTGATGACATAGCTAAAAGACAGCAAGAAAAATTAGCAAAAACTAAATCATATGACTGCAACTCCAAGGGGAGGAGGGAGGGTTCTGAGGACTGATTCCTGCTGCTCCTGGAGAACACCTGTTACAGGTGAGTAACTACTCTTTCTCCAGGACCAAGCAGGAAGTCAGTCCTCACATATGGGACTCCCCAGCTTAAGGCTACCGGAGGCCCCAAGCCGAAAAAATGAGCTCCCTCTAGAGCGTCAGAACGTAAGGAAGGAAACTTCTCTGAGAACGCCCCCGACCGGTAGCCCAACATCAGGGCCGGAGGGAAGGAGTTGCCTAGACCCCAAAGAGATTATGGAGTACTGCCTGTCTGAAAGCACTGTCCCTGCAGGACTCTCTCTCAAGGCAGTAATGGGCCGCAAAAGTCTGGCTTGAAGACCAAGTAGTGGCCCGGCAGATGTCTGCCAACGGAACAGAGCGGAGATGAGCCACTGATGCAGCCTTCGCCCTGACACGATGAGCTGTGACTCGACCCTCCAACGAGAGGCCGGCTGCCCCATAAGCCCAGGCGATACAGTCAGCGACCCATATGGACAAAGTACGCTTGGAGACAGGCAATCCCAACTTATTGGGGTCAAAAGAAACGAAGAGCTGAACAGCCCTCCGATGCTCCCGCGTACGGTCAAGGTAGAAGGACAACGCCCTCCTACAGTCCAGGGTATGCAGAACCATCTCAGCCCGGTTGGCATGCGGCCTGGGAAAGAAGGTCGGAAGAACCACCTCCTGATTGAGGTGGAAAGAGGAGACAACCTTAGGGAGAAACTTAGGGTGAGTCCGCAAGACTACCCTATTCCTGTAGAACCTAGTGTAAGGGGGATCAGACACCAGCGCCTGAAGTTCACTTACTCACCTAGCAGAGGTAAGAGCTACCAGAAAAAGTTTTCCAGGACAGAAAACGGAGAGGACAGGTAGCCATAGGTTCATGTAAGACCACATTTAAATCCTACTCAGTGGATGTAAGGGAAGCTTAAGCAGGAGGAGGCCTCTGAGGAAACGAGCCACTAAAGGGTGGTTGGAAAGAGGCCGCCCATCCACCGGCGAGTGGTGCGCTGAGAAAGCACTGAGGTAAACTCTGACAGAATTGGACTTAAGGCCTAGATTGGAGAGGTGAAGCAAATATTGCAATACTACCGCTACCAAGCACGAGAAGGGATTCTCGCTGTGCTGAGCACACCATGTGGAGAATCTACGCCACTTAAGAGCGTAGGATTTCCGGGTGGATTGCCTTCTAGAGGCTAAGACTACGTCCTCCACCTCTCTAGGCAGTAGTAGGGGGAGCCAGAACTACCCTTTCAGCAGCCAGGCCATCAGATGAAGGGACTGGAGGTTGGGGTGTAAGAGAGATCCCTGTTCTTGAGACAGGAGATCGTGCTGAAGCCCCAGAGGAATAGGAGTGTCCACCGCCAGTTGCAGCAGAAGCGGGAACCACGGTTGCCTCGGCAACCTGGGGCTGGGGGCTATCAGAATCATCGAGGCTCCGTCCTTGAGGACTTTGAATAGTGTTCTGGACACTAGTGGCGTGGGAGGAAACGCATACAGTAGGCCTGTGGACCATGGGATCAGAAACGCATCCGCTGCTACTCTGAGAGGATGCGGTCGTCTGGAACAGAATCTCGGGAGTTGCCGGTTCAGAGGACTGGCGAAAAGATCCATGGTGGGGAGGCCCCACCTGAGAAAGATCTGCTGAACCACCAATGGATTCAACCTCCATTCGTGTGGTTGCAGGATTCTGCTCAGTTTGTCCGCCAGGTAATTCTCTTGACCTGGGAGGTAGATGGCTTTGAGAAGGATTCCGTGATTGACGGCCCAGGAGCACAGCCGTTGTGCTTCCTGACAGAGAAGCAAGGAGCCTGTGCCTCCTTGCTTGTTCACGTAAAACATGGCAACTTGATTGTCCGTCTGGACCAGTACAGACTGGTGAGACGTGAGATGGGAGAAGGCCCTCAGAGCTAGGCGTATCGCCCGTAGCTCCAGGAAGTTTATCTGCTGAGCAGCCTCCCAAGGGGTCCAGAGACCCTGAGTACATGCCCCTTGGCAATGCGCTCCCCAACCTTGAAGAGAAGCATCTGTCGTCAGCACCTGAGAATGTGGAGGGGACTGAAAAACCACTCCGAGCACCAGATTCGGAAGATAAAGCCACCATTGTAGAGAGGAGACAAGCAGTGTGGATATTCTTACTGAGTCTGCAAGGCTCCCTGTGGCCTGATGCCACTGAGTTCGAAGGCTCCACTGAGCAGGCCGCATATGCAGGCGGGCATTGGGGGTTACATGAACCGTGGAAGCCATATGGCCGAGAAGCCTCAGGAATTGCCTGGCGGAGACCAGGGAATTGCTGTGAAACTGCCTGGCTAGATCCATCAATCTGTGGGCTCTGTCCACGGGCAGAAAAGCCTTCGCCTGAAGAGTGTCCAGTCTTGCTCCTATGAATTCCAAGTTCTGGGACGGGAGCAAAGTGGACTTTGTGAAGTTTATGAGAAACCCCAAGTGCTGAAGCAGAGCCACAGTGCGAAGGGTGGCTTGACTGGCCTCCTGGGAAGACTGGCCCCTTATGAGCCAGTCGTCCAGGTATGGGAACACAAAAAGACCTTGAAGCCTCAGGTAGGCCGCCACCACCGCCAGGCACTTGGTGAATTCCCTGGGGGCGGAGGTTAGGCCAAAGGGTAGTACTCTGTACTGGTAGTGGTTTCCTCCCACAACAAATCTGAGATATTGTCTGTGGTCTGGATAAATAAGGATGTGAGTATAAGCATTCTTTAGATCCAAGGAGCATAGCCAATCTCCCTGCTGGAGGTAGGGCAGCAGGATTCCAAGGGTAAGCATCTTGAACTTTTCCCTCTCCAGGAACTTGTTGAGGTTGCGCAAGTCTAGGATGGGTCTGAGGCCTCCTGTTCTTTTTGGTACCAGAAAGTACCTGGAATAAAAGCCGTGATCTCTCAGGTGGTGGGGCACCGGTTCCACAGCCTGGTCCTTTAGCAGACTTGCTAACTGCTGAAGGAGTAGGTCCCTGTGCAGAGGGAGTCTTGGAGGCTCCCCTGGAAAATAGGAGGGAGGTACCTGGTGAAAACGGAGAAGATAGCCCTTTTGGACTATATGGAGCACCCAGGCATCTGATGTGACGGCTGACCACCTGTGGGCAAAGTGGGCCAGCCGGCCTCCTGTGCTGATATGAGCCAGCTGAGGAGAAGAGGCTATGCTTTCTGAGTCAAAATCCCCCACCCTGCTGAGCAGGGGCCGGTGTTGGTGGCTTTTTCCCTGAGCCCTTCTTCTGAGAAGGGGCAGAGGTTTTCCTGGACAGCCTAGTCCTGGTGAGAGTCTCTGTCTCGAGTTCAGCAGCCTTTTCAGCCATGGGTTTGCCGAAAAGGTTTTCACCTCGGCAGGGGACATCGACCAACTTGTCCTGTACCCATGGCTCGAGGTCGGATCGGATGACTGTAGCCAAGCCTGTTGGCGGGCACCGATGCCGGCCCCGGCTACTCGGGCCGAAGCCTCGAAGCCATCGTAGGCTGCCCGAGAGATAAACTTCGAGCACTCTCGAATACCAGTGGACAAGGCCTGGAACCTCTGCAAAGGTTCCTCGGAGAGACTAGCAGAGAACCCGGCAATCTCCTTTACCAGGTCTCGGAGGTACATGCCCATGTAGAGCTGGTATGTCTGGACACGGAAAGCAAGCATAGAGCCCTGGAAGCACTTCTTACCGAGGGCATCCAGGTTCTGGGCCTCCCGGCCGGGAGGCACCGAGGAGTACATCTTCTGACTTTTCAGTCGATGCATGGCCGATTCCACAACCATGGAGTGGTGCGGTAATTGTGCCTTTTGGAACCCGGGGCTCTTGCGGACTCGATAGATGGAATCGACCCGCTTGCTTAACACCGGCGTTGAGGCCGGGGTCTCCCACATGCGGAAGAGCAGCCGCTCCAGCATCGGAGGAACCGGAACAGTAAAGGCCTCCTTCGGGGGAGAGTCTTACTGGAGGGCCTCGAGCTCTTCGGCTCCTCCTCGGGATCCACGGGGAATGCCAAGGCCTTGGCCATATCCTGCACTAAGTCCGAGAACCGGGTATCCTCCGGTGGGGATCGTCTCCGAGGTTCAGACTCCGGTGAGTCCGATGGGACACACCAAGTCCGATAGGGGGTTCGGGTGGCCCTTCGTCCTCCGTCTCCCAGCCCGACTCCTCGGAGGAGGAATCGAGCGGCTCCGGTCGGGCGGGCACCGATGCCCTCCGCCCCGACGCCGAGGGAGGACCGTGGCCGAGGATCGACTCGAGCCCGCATGGACTTGAGGATCGGCTCGGCCTCCGGGGTCGACTTGGACGTCGATGTCCCGGTGGTCGGGGCAGATGCACTGGTGAGACCGGCGATCAATGCCCGCTGCTGTTCCATGAAGGCAGCGACGCTGCTCTCCAAGGCCGTCAACCTGAGTCCGAGCTCAGGAGACCCAGCAGCCCCCGACGTCGGCTCCCCTGGAGGAGAGTCCACGAGGACTACAGTACTCATGTGTCCAGGAGACTCCATCTCGAGACGAGGTTGTTTTGCAGGCCTCTCCGACTCCGAAGACCCGGGACGGCTATCGGGGCTATGCAACCTGGCCCTCGAGGAACCTGGAGCGTCCACCGACGCCGCCCTCGCGGGTTTTTTCTTCCTGCGCTGCTCCCGTGAAGGAGACCCCCGCTCAGAGGAACCTCGACGCTGCTCGGGGCCAGAGTCCTGAGACGTTGAGGCCTCTGACGAGGTCCGGGCCCGGCCGGACGCAGAGTCAGAGAAGATTCTATCCTTTTGGTGCTGCCGACTCCTCAACGCCTTCGAGGACATTTTGCCACACGGACCACAGATCATCGGGTCATGATCGGGTCCGAGGCAGCGGAGGCAGCAGTCATGTGTGTCGGTAAGAGACATAAGTTTCTTACAGCGATCACACTTTTTAAACCCGCTGGCAGCCATCGGGGGAAAAAGGGCCCCTGCGAGGTCAAAGACAGGGTTGCCATTGAAAAGAGAAAAATGGCGCAAACGCTAGTCTCGAAGGACAAAAAACGAAAAATAGAGAGTGGGCTCGATACCGGTGTATCGGGCCCAGGCGGGAAAAGGATCTGGCGTCGAACCGAAGAAGAAGAACAAAAAACAGGGAAATCAACTTTTTCCTCGGCGAAATACGAACTACGTCCGTCGGGCTCCGTGGAAAAAAAGAAGACTGAGCAAGATGGCACCCTTGGGCGGGAAGGGGACCGCGCATGCGTGCTGCAATTCCCAAAGGCTTTCTTTGAAAGCTGGGGAAATGCTCCGCACGGGGGCTCCGTCGGCGCCGACGTCACCCATATGTAAGGACTGACTTCCTGCTTGGTCCTGGAGAATCTGTGCATTCATCAGACTAATAAACAGGTCCATGGATGGGGTCCCCCACCAATGGAACAAGATGGCGGCGACCTCTGGATCTAAGTGCCACTCGTGTGGGCTGAGGATCCTGCTGAGTTTGTCCGCAAGGACATTCTCCTGGCCTGGGAAGTAGACTGCTTGCAGGGTCATCCCCCAGTGAGACGCAAAGGAGCAAAGAAGAATCACCTCTCGGCAGAGGAGGCATGATCCTGTTCCCCCCTCCTTGTTGATATAAAACATAGCTGCCCTGTTGTCGGTCTGTACAAACACCGACTTTCCCCTCAGATAGCCCTCGAAGGCCCTCAGGGCCCATTGGACCGCCCGAAGCTCGTGCAGGTTGATCTGCTGCTGAGAATTCTCGGGTGACCACTGCCCCTGGGTGCACAATGCGCCACAGTGGGCTCCCCACCCCAGCAGGAAAGCATCCGTCGTTAGGACGAGCTCATGCTGCAGGGTCTGGAAAGGCATTCCCCGAAGGAGACTTCAGGAGTCCCGCCACCAACCCAGGGAGATGTGCAGACTGCGGGAGACCCGGAGAGGGTCTCTGAGGTGGCTGAAGGCCTGGCTCCATTGTGCCCTGACACACCACTAGGCTGTCGGCATATGCATGCGGGCGTGGGGGACCACATGGACAGTGGAGGCCATGTGTCCGAGGAGGTGCAGCATGGCCTGTGCCGTGACCCAAGTCTTGTTTTAGACCCTGGATGCCACAGCCCGAAGGCGGTCTGCTCAGTCCGTGGGAAGGAAGGCGGTCGCCTGCACCATGTCGAGGCAGGCACCGATGAATTCCAGGGTCTGCACCGGCTTGAGGTGGGACTTGGAATAGTTGACTAGAAAGCCGAGGTACTCGAGGAGAAGGACTGTGTGCGATGCCGCCAGGCGAGCTTTGCCGATCGAGGGCCCCGTGACGAGCCAGTTGTCGAGGTAGGGGAAGATGGGGAGGTTAGCATAGTGGTTAGAGACGTGCATTTGGGCACTCTAGGGAGCATATTCAATTCCCACATGTTCCTAAAGGAAAAAAGGGGACTGGTGTAGTTGTTGATATGGAAGGACAGACTAGACAGGCCATGTGGTCTTTTTCTGTTGTCATTTTTCTATGTTTCTATGTATGCCCTGTTGCCTGAGGGAGGCGGTGGCCGCGGAGAGGCACTTTGTGAAAACCCGTGGTGTGGATGCGAGCCCGTAGGGAAGCACTCTATATTGGTAGTCTTCCCCCTGCACCCTGATGCGCAGGTATTGCCTGTGCAAGGAGGTGAATTAAGATGTGGGTGTAAGCGTCCTTGAGGTCCAAGGAGCATAGCTAATTGCCCTGTTGAAGGAAGGGCAGCAGGACGCCAAGCAATAACATTTTGAATTTCTCCCGCACCAGAAACTTTTTGAGGTTTCTGAGATCGAGGATGGGGCGTAGACTCCCTCATCTTTTTCGGGACGAGAAAGTAGCGGGAGTAGAACCCCTGACCTCGAAGGTACCATGGGTATCTTCTCGACCGCCTGTTGGGCGAGGAGGTTTGACATTTCCCGCTGCAGAAAGGTTTGGTGGGTGAGGAGCCAGGCAGGCTCTGCTGGGGAGAAGGGAGGAGGGCGCCTGTCCAGGCAGAGACGGTATCCGTCCCGATCACCCGGAGAACCCAGGTGTACGACGTGATCGACGCCCACTCCGGGGCGAACAGGGACAGGCGTCCCCCAACCGGCGGAAGAGCTGCTGGGGCACAAGAGGCTATGCCGATGGCGTCAAAACCCCTGCGTTGGCTGGGGCGGCGCTGGTGGTTGGGCTTTAGGCCCTTTAGGCTTACGGTGGCCTGTGCACCTCCCTTCCCCTGCGTGCTAGGAGCCAGTGCAGAGGTGGGCGGGAAAGACGGGTAACCCCGGCAAGGGAGCCCCTTCCTTTGGAAGAAACGGCTGCTTGGGCTGCTGTTTCTTCCTTGGGAGGGAGGAGGTTTTGTGCGAGAGACGAGTTTGAGTCACAAACTCCGTTTCTATCTCAGCGGCCTTATCCTCCATAGGTTTACCAAACAGTTGCTTGCCATGGCAAGGGAAGTCCAAGAGCTTCTCTTGAACCCACTACTCCAGGTCCGAAGACTGAAGCCTGCCTGGCACCGGGCCCCGATGCCGGCCGCCGCCACCTGGGCAGAGGACTCAAACCCATCATATGCAGCACGGGAGAGGTACTTTGAACACTCCACGACGGATTTGAGGGGGGGGGGGTTTGGAACCTTAGGAGGGGTTCACCCCCAAGACCTGCGGCAAACCCGCCGAGCTCCTTGGCGATGTCACGCAGGAACATGGCCCATATAGAGTTGGTTTGCCTGGATATGGCAAGCGAGCATGGAAACCTGATAGGCCTTACGCCCCAGAGCTCTCGATTCCCTACCTGGGGGGACCGAACAGTGACACTTTGGGCTTTTTTGCTACTGCATCACCGACTCCACAACCATGGAGGTGTGCGGGAGCTGGGTCTTCTGGAACCCCGGGCAATGCTGCACTCTATACATGGTGTCGAGGCGCTTGCTCACAATGGGGACCGAAGCAGGTGTCTCCCACATACAGAGGAGCAGCCTTGACAATATGGGAGGAACCGGAATAGTAACAGACTCCCGAGGCGGGGACTCATACCATAGAACATGGAGCTCCTCAGCTTGCGGCTTCTCTTCAGTCTGTGTGGCCAGGCTGAGGGCCCGTGCCATGTCCCGCACGAAAGCTAGGAATGATGTGTCCTCGGGCGGCGAACGCCTCTGATAGGCGGGCGGAGACGGGTCCGAAGAGAGGTCCCTGTGGGCACGGGTCTCCGGGGAAGTATCCCTGTCCAACTCCTAACCTGAGAGGTCCGTGGAGGAGTCCAACTTGGGCAGGTCATCCTGTCCAGAGGCCGAGGTCCATTTGGAGCCAGAGGCCTTGGAGGATCGTGCTCCCACGGACTGGGAAGGCGAGCGAGACAGACACAGAGGACCCTCACGAGGCCCACGGCTCTCGGGGGTTTCCAGGGCGGATTTTGGTGTCCCTCTCGAGGGAACCTCTGTCTTGAGGTGCGGGCCAGCCGTGCTGGGCACAAGCGCCTGCTGGGCAGCTAGGAAGGCAGAAATGCTGTGCTCTAGTGCCAGCATTCAGGACTCCCACACTGGCGTGGGACCCTGCGATGCCGACACCTGGGTTACCGAGTCTGGCGTGGAGGAGGAGAGGGTGTCCTCACCGGGACGACCCTCAGGAGACTGGGCACCATCGCTGGAGGCCTCTATCTGTATGAGGTACCTTTCGAGGCTGCTCCTTGTCCGACTCTCTGGAACGCCATGGAGGGCTGAATGACTGAGCGCAGGAGCGCCCGCGCTTATCCACAGCCCCTGACAGCGACTTTGAGGTCTTCTTCTTATGACGCTCCACTTCAGGGGACCCCTGATCGGAGTGCTGCCGAGAACGCAGAACCGAAGTGGGGGATCCCACCAGCAGAGGGATGACAGAGGGTACCGCCAAGGATTCCGGGGCCACCTTCCGGAAAATGTCATCGGACTTCTGCTTACGACTGAGCAGGGTCTTGGAGGACATTTCCTTGCAAAAAGAGCAGAGCTCCGGGTCATGGTCGGCCCCAAGACACCGAAGACAACAGTCATGGGTGTCCGTGAGCGACATGTTCTTGGAGCATCTGTTGCATTTTTTTAAAATCGGTGGCCATAGGGGCAAAAAGTACCCCGCTAGGTCAAAGACCTTTGTAGCCAGCGGTTGGGAGAAAAAAGGGCGCGAAGCCCATAGGAAAAAAACTTTGATGAAGTTTCCCCTCACTCGATGAAAAAAGGGAGAGCAGGGGAGGACAGAAAAGGACTGGTGCAACCGGGAAAAAAACACAGCCCAAGGGCCAAAAATGAAACACTTTTTCCGAGGGACGAGGAGATGTGTCCGAAGGGCTCCACGGAAAAAGGGAGACCGAGCAAGATGGTACCTTTGGGCAGGAAGAGGAACACGCATGCGTGGCAGTAATCCCAAAGGCTTTCTTTGAAAGCTGGGGAATTGCTCCGTGCGGGCTCTGTCGGTGACGACGTCACCCATAAGTGAGGACTAACTTTCTGCTGTTCCTGGAGAAAAACATAACCATGAAGAACAGCAGAAGAGGCTGAAAGGTTCTGAGAGTTGACATATGGCTCTGGCATCAAGCAAGATAATGACTCTGGTAGCCTGGATAGACAGAAAGGCCAGAGGGAAGGAGTTGCATTAATTCCCAAAGAGGTGCTGGAGTACAGCTTGGCCGAAGGTGCTGTCATGCCGGGAATCCTCATCTAAGCAGTAATGGGCTGCGAAGGTGTGGACAGAAGACCATTTTGCAGCTCTACAGATATCCAGCAAGGAGACAGAGTGCAGGTTAGTCACAGAAGCTGCCGTGGCGTGGACATTGTGCGCCGTAACATAGCATTCTAAGGAAAGTCCAGCCTTGGCATAGGCAAAGGAGATGCAGTCAGCCACCCAGATAGAAAGGGTGCGCTTAGAAACTGCCATGCCCAGCCTGTTTGGGTCATCAGAAAGGAAGAGCTGGGAGGAACGGCAGTGGGTTTTGTTCGTTCGAGATAGAAAGCCAATGTCCTCTTACAATTCAGGGTATGGAGAGAGGCCTCTGTCCTGTTCACGAGGCCTGGGAAAGAAGGTGGGGAGTACCACTGGCTGGCTGAGATAAAAAGGCAAAACCACCTTAGGCAGAAATTTAGGATGAGTGCGTAGGATCACCCTATTTTTGGGGAACCTGGTATAGAGCACGTGTGCCACCAGCATTTCTAGTTCATGCCGAAGTAAGCGCCACCAAGAAAATTATCTTTCAGTACAGAAACTTGAGAGAGCAGGTGGCCAGCAGCTGAAAAGGTGAAGTGAGCAGCTGTCCGAGAACCACATTAAGGTCCCAGGCCACTAGTGGTGGTTGGATCGGTGGATGCAATAGCAAGATGCCCCTCATGAAGGGACAGGCCATTTATCATATGATGGTAGGCCACCAGAGCACTAAGATGTACTTGGACTGAGTTAGACTTCAAGCCAGCATGAGAAAGGTGTAGAAGGTATATTAGGACCTGCTCCACCGAACAGGAAAAAGGGTTAAGGGCTCTGTTCACACACCAGACAGAGAATCTGTGCCATTTGAAGGCATATACATGTCTGGTGGAATCTTTGCGGGATACAAGGAGAATATTCTCCATGTTCCTAGCCAGGTGAAACTGAGCAAGAGCTACCATTTCAGCATCCAAGTCATGAGGGCTAGGGACTTGAGAATGGGATGGAGGAGGGTCCCCTCCTCCTGAGAGATTAGATCCGGGGTGTTGCCGAGGTGAAGGGGAGGTGCCCAGGAGAGGCGAAGCAACAGCGGGTACCACGACTGCTTGAGCCAGCATGGGGCAATGAGTATCATGGTAGCCCTGTCCGTCTGGACCATGAAAAGGGCAACCAAGGGAGTTGGTGGTTAAGCATAAAGCAAGCCCTTGCCCCATTTCAGGAGGAACGCATCGGAGGCTACCCTATTGTGACAGGAACTCTGGAGCAGAACAGCAACAGCTGAGCATTGTGAGGAGTAGCAAAAAGGTGCATGGACGGAGTGCCCCACTTCTGGAAGATGTTGCAAGCTACTTGTGTATTGAGAGTCCACTCGTGATGCTGCAGCACTCTGCTGAGCCTGTCCACCAGGCTTGTCTTGTCCAGGGAGGTAGACTGCCCGGAGAAGCATGCCATTCTTGCTGGCAAATCTTCAGAGTCAAAGGCCTCCCAGCAAAGGAGGTATGAGCTTCTGCCACCCTGCTTGTTGATGTAGAACATTGCCACCTGGTTGTCCATCTGGATGAGGACTACCTGATTGGACAGCTGTAGATAGGGCAGCAACGTTCCAAGGGATACCATCATAAATTCCTCATGCATTAGGAAGCGACAGATTGTGGAGATCCAGAATGGGATGGAATCTGCCTGTTTTCTTGGGAACCAGGAAGTAGTGGGAATAGAATCCCTCTCCCAATTGAGAAAGTGGAACAACCTCCACTGCTCTTTCCTGCAAAAGAGCCTTAAGCTCTTGCTGAAGAAGTTCTCAATAGTAAGGTTCCAAAGGGTACGCCCCTAGAAAGGGGGGGGGGGGGGGTATCTGATCGAAGTGAAAGAGGTAGTTCTCCCTTACTACTTGTAGAGTCAAGGTGTCAGTGGTTATGCTGGGCCAATGATGTTAGTTTGTTTATATGTTTCTGTTTATTTGTATTTGATTAACTGCTCTTCGTGGCAGCAACAGAGCGGTGTACAAAGTTTAAAAACAAGTTAAAAAATAGAAATGAAGAGAATGCCAGTTGTGACAGGAAAGAATTTAAAACATTCATACTTCAGGAGGAGGAGGAAAGATAGGGAAGGGGGGGAATAGGAATGAAAGTAGGAACGAAGGGGAGAGAGGAAGAGAGATAAAAAGAGGAGAAGGAACCCGAGATGGAGGAAAGAAGGATGATTATGAAGGTGGCAGGTTGTGTGATATATTGAAAAGGTAAGTTTTCAAAAGGGATTTAAATTTAAATGTAGGAATGTTCCAATTGGAGGGTGTGGGAGACTGCAATCCAAGAGGCAGGTGCTAGAAAATAAAGGCCGAGAAGCAGGTAGATTCAAGTCAAGCCTCCAAGGGGGGATTCAAGTGATTCGCATGAATGCTATGGAGGGAACAGTGTAAAGAATAGAGGAGTAAGTGGTCAGAGGTAACAGGGAGAACCTGTACAAAGCGCACAATGGACTAAAGTGAGAGTTTATATTGCAGATGATGTTCTATAGGAAGCCAATGATACCAGATTAAGAAATGTGGTCTGATCAGGAGGCATGAGCAAGAATGTGAACTGCGGTATTTTGGATAAGTTGTATGGTGCAATTGATATCATGGGAGTCCAAGAAGAGTGACGTTACAGTAGTCCAACCTGGAGATAACAAGTGTAAGGAAGAGGATAGTGAGAGAAGAGGGCGAGAGAAAGGGACTTACATGGATATGATGCAGCGTGAGAAAGGAACGCCAAACTAGAGAAGAGAGGTGAGCATGAAATGATAGGGAAGAATCTAGTGTAACACCCAAGTAACGAATTGTGTCAACTAAGGGAATAGAAGAGCCAGGGAGGAAGGGGCCAAGGCTGGAGGGCGACTGCCAAAAATAAAACCAAATTGCTGCTGACTTATTAGGATTGAGATGTAAAAACTGTCCGAGAACCAAACTGACATAGCGGAGAGACAGGCATTTAGAGACGAAAGATCTGGGGACAATGAACTGGTATGGTGGAGAAAGAGTATATCGTCAGCATTATAGTGTGCGAAAATGCCATGCTGTTGAACCAAAAGAGCTAATGGAATCAGAAAAATGTTGAATAGAAGAGAGGCCAATTCAGAACCTTGGGGGACACTGCAAAGAAGTGATTGGGACGAGGAAGAGCAAGCACCGACAGAAACAGAGAAGGACCGGTGTGTCAGAAATGAATGAAACCAATTTAGTACTGAACCCCGAAGACCAAAATCATGAAGCCATGAGAGGACAGTGACATGATCAACGTGATCAAATGCTTAAGAAAGGTCTAGGGAAACAGTCACTGAAATATCGCCACGGTCATGTGAGCAGTACAGTTCATTATGAAAGGAAAGAAGAACAGTTAGAAACATAGAAACATAGAAATATGACGACAGAAAAAGACCACATGGCCTATCTAGTCTGTCCTTCCATAACAACTACAACAGTCCCCTTTTTACCTTTAGAGATCCTCTGTGTTTGTCCCATGCTTTTTTGAATTCAGTTACTGCCCTCATCTCTACCACCTCCACTGGGAGACTATTCCATGGATCCATTACTCTTTCCGTAAAGAAATATTTCCGCATATCACTCCTGAATCTATCTCCCTTCACCCTCATCCCATGTCCCCTCGTAGCAGAACTTGCTTTCAATTGAAAGAGGCTCTCTCCCTGAACATTTATGACACGGAGGTATTTAAACATCTCAATCATATCACCTCTATCCCGCCTTTCCTCTAAGGTGTACATATTAAGATCCTTCAGTCTGTCCTCATATGCTTTATAATGAAGACCACTAATCATTTTAGTAGCCACCCTCTGCACCGACTCCATCCTGTTCACATCCTTTTGAAGGTGCGGTCTCCAGAATTGCACACTATACTCCAAATGAGGTCGCACCAAAGACTTATACAGAGGCATTATCACCTCCTTTTTATTGCTAGCCATTCCTCTCCGTATGCACCCAAGCATCCTTCTAGCTTTTGCCGTCGCCTTTTCTACCTGTTTAGCTACTTTAAGATCATCAGACACAACCACGCCTAGGTCCCGCTCTTCTTTAGTGGACAAAAGTACTTCACCCCCTATACTATATTGCTGCCTTGGATTGCTGCAGCCCAAATGCATGACCTTACATTTTTTAACATTAAATCCCAGCTGCCAAATTCTAGACCATACTTCAAGCTTAGCTAGATGCCTCCTCATGTTATCTACCCCTTCCAGGGTGTCTACTCTATTGCAGATTTTGGTATCATCCGCAAACAGGCAAACCTTACCTGAAAGCCCTTCCGCTATATCACTAACAAAGATGTTAAAAAGAATCGGACCAAGGACAGATCCCTGGGGCACACCACTGATAACATCCTTCTCCTCAGAGTGAGCTCCATTTACTTGTACTCTTTGTCGCCTCCCACCCAACCAATTTCTAACCCAAGCAGTAACTTTAGGGTCCATCCCTAGGGTGCTCAGTTTGTTTATAAGTCGCTTGTGAGGAACAGTGTCAAAGGCTTTACTAAAATTTAAATACACCACATCTAGGGCTCTCCCTCAGTCCAACTCTCTGGTCACCCAGTCAAAGAAATCAATCAGATTTGTCTGACAAGACCTGCCTCTGGTGAATCCATGCTGCCTCGGATCCTGTAATCCGCTGGACTCCAGAAACCTCACTATTTTCTCTTTCAGCAGCGTTTCCAATAATTTACTCACCACCAAAGTTAAACTAACCGGCCTGTAGTTTTCAACCACATCCTTACTTCCGCTTTTGTGTAAAGGCACCACATGAGCCTCTCTCCAGTCCTTTGGCACCACTCCCGACTCCAACGAGACATTGAAAAGGTCAGTCAGTGGAGCTGCTAGAACGTCCCCAAGTTCCCTCAGTATTCTCGGGTGTATCCCATCCGGTCCCATCGCTTTGTCTACTTTAAGTTGAGATAGTTTCTCACGAACACAGTCTTTTGAAAATTGTTCAAGATGTCCTTTGCTTCTGTTCCTATTTGTGGGTGTTTTCTGAGGTCCTGCTCCTGGTTCTTCATCTGTGAACACAGAACAAAAATATTTGTTAAGCAATTCCACTTTATCCTTATCAGCTTCTACATATTCCTCCCCTGCACCCTTGAGTCTGACAATACCACTCTTGCCCTTACTCTTCTCACTAATATATCTGAAAAATGTCTTATCCCCCCATTTTATTGCATTGGCTATTTCCTCCTCCTTTTGAATCTTTGCCTTCTTGACTACTTTGCTAGCTTCTCTAAGTTTTTCCAAATACAGGTGCCTGTCTTCCTCTCTCTGTGATCTCTTGTATTTCATGAAGGCCTCCCTCTTTTTCTTCACTTTTTCAGCTACTTCTTTCGAAAACCATAGCGGTCTCCTTTTCCTTTTACCTTTATTTACCATTTTAACAAAAAGGTTGGTTGCCCTTAAAATATCCCCTTTCAGTTTTTCCCACTGTTTTTCTACACCCCTCAGCTGTTCCCATCCAACTAATGACTCCCTGAGGTATTGGCCCATCTTCGCAAAGTTAGTCTTCCTAAAGTCTAAGATCCTCGCCTTTGAATGGATTCTAACAGCCCTAGTCCTAATACTGAACCACAGAATCTGGTGATCACTGGATCCAAAATGATCTCCCACTACAACATCAGAAACACTTTCACCATTGGTAAGCACCAAGTCCAGTATGGCCCCTTCACATGTGGGGTCTCTTACCAATTGCCTGAATAGTTCTCCCTGTAGAGAATCCAGGATCTCCTTACTTCTAGATGATACTGCAGCAGGAATGTGCCAAACAACATCTGGCATATTGAAATCTCCTATCAGTAGCACTTTCCCCTTTCCTAGCAATGCTGCGCATGTCTTCAATTAACTCTCCGTCCACCTCTTCCTCTTGTGAGGGAGGTCTGTATATCACACCAATGTAAATAGATTTCTCTTTCCCTCTTTCTAGTTTAACCCACAATGCCTCCCCTCTCCCTTTTAAGCTCTGTAATTCCAAAGCTTTAATAGTAGTTTTTACATATAGTGCCACTCCTCCTTCCCTACTTCCTACCCTGTCCTTTCTGAATAAAGTATAGCCAGGTATAGTTACATCCCAATCATGGTTTTCTGTGAACCATGTTTCTGTAACTGCCACTAAATCCCACCAAAGCTTCAACATCAGGGATCTTATTTCCCATGCTACGGGCATTTATACACACTGCTTTCCATATGTTACCCCTGTTACCCATTTCCATAAAGTTATTTAATGTATCACCTACCTGGGGGCTTTCTTCACCCATCCCCAACGAATCTAGTTTAAAGCCCTCTTCAGTAGATTAGCCAGTCTACTACTGAAGACGCGTTGACCTTTCTTGGACAGATGGATGCCATCTCTGCTCTGCAACCCTTGGAACAGCATCCCATGGTCAAAACACTCTCAATGACACCATCCACGCAGCCATGCATTCATCTCCAGGATGCGAGCCTCTCTGCCTTGGCCTTTACCCTCAAAAGGGAGGATTGAAGAGAACACCACCTGTGCACCTAACTGATTCACCCTCTGTCCCAGAGCCATGAAGTCACTTTTGATACGTTCCGAGGTATACCTGGCAGTATTCATTTGTTCCAACATGGATTAGCAACATTGGGTAATAGTCAGTGGGCTTGATGAGTCTCGGCAAACTCTCCATAACATCTTGGATTTTGGCACCAGGCAGACCGCATACCTCTCTGGACATCAAGTCTGGTCGGCAGATGGACGCCTCAGTACCCCTCAGAAGAGAGTCTCCAACCACCACTACCCTTCGTTTCCTTGTGGTCACTGATTCTGCAACTTTGGGGTATATGAGCTCTGGTTCTTCCCTTTCCAGGGATGCTTTCACCTCCTCCACTTCCAGGGCTGCATAATGGTTCTTCAATTCAACATAGTTTCGATGCTATGTCCAGGATGAAAACCAGACTGCTGTGGATGAAGAGCTTGAGTAGAATCCAGAAAAACAGAGCTGTGAAAAGAACTATTTTTCCAGTAGCTTGGACAGAAAAGGAAGGTAGAGACAAGATAGCAGGGGTGGAGGGGTCCAAAGAAGGATTTTTCAGAATTGGGCGAATAGTGGCAGGCTTCCAAGCAAGAGGGAAGGTACCAGAGGAAAGACTATTGTTAGGCATGGAAGACTTAAGAACTCAGGAAGACCTTAAGGACTTTTGCAAATCTTTGAAGACTTACTTATTTATAGAATCATTTGGTGAATTTACTTAAATTAACCATTATGTATATTTAATTTCACTATGATATAGTATTATAACATACTATTTTGTTTTGTATTTATATTGTAATGTATCGTTTTGTTTTCCCATACTCTCAATATGTTAGCCTTTGTTGTCTTGTCAACCACTTTGATTGAAGGATAAGGTGGTATACAAAACTGGTTAAATAAATAAATAAGAGGGCAAGAGAGGGGGTAGTGAGCCAGGAGGACAGGATAGAGTCTGTTGGGTAGGTGATCTTACGAGATAATGCAATAATTTTAAGAAACTCGGTGGAAGGAACAGTAGAAAGAGAGGACCAATGATGAACCAAGGAAAAGGTGGGAGGCGGCGGGTCATTTGGGAAGAGATCAAGAGTGGTAGGGGGATTTGGGACTGGGGAGTCAAGGATGAGAGGAGAAGGGCCATCAGGAAAGATGGATCAGAGAGCCTGAACTTTATAGCAGAATTAGTCAGCAAGGAGATGCGAGCTGGGGGAACATGGGACGGAGAGGGGTGAGCTGTAGTGGATGGAGTGGAACGAGTAGCCAGGACTGAGTACAGCCACCAAGAGGAATTGGTGGAAGAACAGATGAGATTAAAATAGTAATTTCTCTTAGTAGTATTGTAAAATGGAAGCAGGGGAGGGTCGTTTGTGCCACAGGCGCCTTGCTGGACAGAGATGACAGCACTGGAAGCAGAGACCATGAAAGAACCAGGGGTGAGATTGCTTGGAGCAATGAACACGGGACTGAAGGGGAGCAGTGACATTAAGAGTGAAAGATAATGATGAAAACCATGGTTGGGCCTGGGAATCGACAGACAGTGATGTAAAATCTGATGGAAAAATAGAATCAGTGGGAGGGAAACATTCCACAGTTTGACTGGAGAGGTCACGGCTGAGAGTTGAAGTTAAACAAGAAGACCTATTATGTGTAGGGGAAACTAGGGCTAAGGAAAAATGACAAATGAAAAGAATGCAAAAATGATCTGATCATTGAACTGGTAGAGAAATAAAGGCTGAGAGAGCTAAGTGGAGTGAAGGGGAGGCAAGAACAAGGTCGAGGATCTGGCCGGCAGCATGAGTTCAAAACAAAATTAACTGCAGGAGTGAGAGATCATTGAAATGCTGCAAAAGAATTTTGTCTCAAGTCTCTAAAAAGTTCAATGTACCTGTTGTGTTCATTGTAAACCGCCCTTGATCTCTGAAAGGGGTGGTATAAAAAACCTTTTAAATAAAAATAAAATAAAATAAAATAAATAAAGTCCTCAATGGGGAAGAAAAATGAGCATTAAAGTCATCAGGGACTAGCAGGTTAGAGAAAAGAAGTGATACTTCAGAGAGTGTGTGTAAAAGAGAGTCCCGTAAATGGGGATGAAGAGATGGGGTGGCATAAATTAATAGGAAATGGAGGGGTGAGACACCATTTAGACAGATAAAGCGTAGTTACTCACCTGTAACAGGTGTTCTCCGAGGACGGCAGCAATCAGTCCTCACATATGGGTAACGTTGGCACTGACGGAGCCCTTGCGGAAGCATCCTCCCAGCTTTCAAAGAAAGCCTTTGGGAGATGCTACCATGCATGTGTGGTCCCCTTCCTGTCCAAGGGTGCCATCTTGCTCAGATGACATAGTTAAAAGTCAGCAAAAATGAATAAAAGATGGTAAAGGAGCAACTCCAAGGGGAGGAGAGAGGGTGTGAGGACCGATTCCTGCTGTCCCCGGAGAACACCTGTTACAGGGAGTAACTATGCTTCCTCCGGGAACAAGCAGGAAGTCAGTTCTCACATATGGGATTCCCCAGCTACAGGCTACCGAAAGGCCATAGCGAAAAAAATACGGTCTCCCTCAAGGTGAGCCACGAGCAGCAGCAATTGAGCCCGTGTCTGCAGACTACAGTAGGACCCCTGTGTCCGATGAAAATCAGCACTCTGATAGTCTGAATACAGAAGGGTCAGAGGGTAGGAGTTGCCTAAACTCCAGAAAGATTACAGAGCACAGCCTGGCCGAAGGCACTGTCTCGTCGGGACTCTTTCCAGGCAGTAATGGGCTGCAAAGGTATGGACTGCAAACTAGGTGGCGGCCCGGCAGATGTCCACCATTGGGACGAAGCGAATGTTTGCCACCGAGGCCGCCATGGTCCTGACATGGTGCGCCGTGACTCAGCCTTCCGGTGGGAGCCCCACCTGCTCATAGGTGAGGGCAATACAGTCCACCACCCAGGTGGACAGCGTACGCTTGGTCACCACCTCTCCCAGTCTACTGGGGTCATAGGAGATGAAAAGCTGAGCAGCTTTACAGTGGCCCTGAGTGTGTTGGAGATACAAGGACAAAGCACTCTTACAGGCCAGAGTGTGAAGGACTGCCACACCCCTATTGGAGTGGGGCCACGGAAAGAAAGTGGGAAGTACCACTTCCTGGTTGAGATAGAAGGACGATACCACCTTTGGAAGAAATTTAGGGTGTGTGCGGAGCACCACCGTGTTTTTGTAAAACCTAATATAGGGCACTTCCGTCACTAAGGCCTGAAGCTTGCTAACTCTGCGAGCGGAGGCGAGTGCAACCAGGAACACCACCTTCCATGAGAGATATCGCAGATGGCAAGTAGCCAGAGGCTCAAAGGACGGGCAAGTGAACTACCCCAATACTACATTAAGTTCCCACTTGGTTGCTGGAGGGTGAACCAGGGGCTTTGATAAGAGCAGACCCCTTAGAAAGCAGGTCACCAGCGGCTGGACTGAGAGGGGTTTGCCATCCACCAGGTGGTGGTGCATCACCAGGGTGCTGAGATGTATCCTGATGGCGTCAGATTTAAGCCCGGATTGCGAGAGATGGAGAAGGTACTCTAACACCAGTCCTACCGGGTAGGAGAACGGGTCAATCCCATGCTCAGCACACCAAGCTGAGAACCTGCACCACTTGAGAGTGTAAGCTTTCCTAGTAGAAGCCTTACGAGAGGCCAATAGGATCTCCTCTACCTCACCTGAGAGGTTGAAAGGGGCTAGGGTCACCCTTTCAGTAGCCATACTGTCAGTGACAGGGACCCCAATTTGGGGTGCAGAAGAGAGCCCCCTTCCTGGGACAGGAGACCCAGAGAGTTCCCCAACGGGATGGGGGTCTCCACCGATAGTCGGAGGAGTAGCGGGAACCACAGTTGCTGGGGCCACCGAGGGGCTATCAGGATGAGCGAGGCCTTGTCGCAGAGGATCCTGAACATGGTTTTGGCACCACTGTGCGGCTCTCATGTGGAGGCGGGCGTCTAGAGTGACATGGACTGTGGAGGCCATGTGTCCGAGGAGGCGCAAGAGGAGCCGAGCGGGCATGGAGGGACGGTACTGTATGTCTCATCCCAGGGTCCTGAGGCAGTCGGCCCGGTCCCTGGGCAAGAAAGCCTTTGACTGGAGGGTGTCCAGCCTTGCCCCGATGAACTCCAGACATTGTGTTGTCAGGAGATGAGACTTGGGGTAGTTTATCACAAAGCCAAAGTACTGTAGAAACTGGATGGTGCGCACGGTCGCCTGCTGTACCTCTAAGGCCATGCCTCCCTTTATGAGCCAGTCGTCCAGGTAGGGGAAGACAAAAATCCACTGGAAGCGGAGGAAGGCGGCCACGGCTACCAGGCACTTTGTGAAGACCCTTGGGGCGGAGGCCAAGCTGAAAGGCAGCACCCTGTACTGATAGTGTCCACTCCCACCATGAACCAAGGGTACTGCCTGTGATTGGGGTGAATGAGGATGTGGGTATAGGCATCCTTCAGATCCAAGGAGCATAGACAATCTCCCTTCTGAAGGTAAGGCAGCAATGTTCCAAGGGATAGCATCTTGAACTTCTCCCTCATCAGGAACCTGTTCAGGTTGTGCAGTTCGAGGATGGGCCTTAGGCTCCCTGTCCTTTTTGGAGCGAGGAAGTACCTGGAGTAGAACCCTTTGCCCTTGAGATGGTGGGGCACCGGTTCCACCGCTTTATCCTCGAGAAGACCTGCCATCTCCTTCAGTAGAAGGTCCTGGTGAAGGGGAGACCTGAGGGGCTTTCCTGGAAAATAAGGGGGAGAGGTGTATGAGTCAGGTGGAGGAGGTAATTCTCCTTGACCACTCGAAGTACCCAGGTGGAGGAGGTAATTCTCCTTGACCACTCGAAGTATCCAGTGATGGTCGGCCATCTCTGAGCATAGTGAATCAGATGTCCCCCTGTGGGCTGCAGATCTCCTTGGGGTAGAGAGGCTATACCTAAGGAGTCAAAACCTCCCTCCTGGTTGGACCGGGACTGGTACCTGGGGGTTTGGAGCCTTCTGCTTACGTGCACCATGCCCATGTCCCTTGACCTGCTGACCCTGTTGGGGAGCCGGGGAGGCCTGGAAAGGTGGGTAATTTCTGTAAGCAGCCCCTTTTCTCAGGTAGAAGGGCTTCCATCGGGGAGGGACAGCGGTCTTTTTAGAGAGCCTGATCCTCGTCATGAACCCAGACTCCAGCTCGACAGCTTTGTCGGTCATGGGTTTGCCAAAGAGGTTCTCTCCTTGGCATGGGACATCAACCAATTTGTCCTGAACCCATTGCTCGAGGTTGGACTGTAGCCAAGCTTGGGGTCGGGCACTGATGCCTGCCGCCACTACTCAAGCCGTCGACTCAAACCCATCATAGACTGCCTGAGACAAACTTGGAGCACTCACGGTTGGCCTTGGCCAGGAGGTTCTTGAACTGCTGCAGGGGTCCCTCGGATAGACCAGCAAAGAACCCGGCAAGTTCCTTTGCCAGGTTTTTCAGGTCCATGCCCATATACAACTGGTAAGCCTGGATGCGGCCGATGAGCATCGAGCCCTGGTAGCACTTTCTGCTGAGGGGAACAAACGAAGCAAGAGGATATAGCAGGTTTGGAACAGACTGCTTTATTGAAGATGGTCCCTACGCGTTTCGGCTTGCGCCTTCTTCGGGGGACATACAGCTACCATAGGGTTGAATAAATAATGTTAAAATCAAAAAAATAAAAAGATGGGTATACAACGTGTAAAATAAATAATTGTGCTACATTTAAAAACAGATAAAGGAATCTAATAATATATAAATTATGACGAATATAAGTAAAAAACATGTATCTAAACTGATAATATATGTATATAAATTTGCATATAAATCAAAAAAGACTATCCAGAGGACAAAACAAACAATTAATCATATTAATAAAATTATTAAAATTATAGTTAAAATCAAAAAATAAAAATAAAAATAAGATTAAGTATAACTGTACAAACGTGGGCCGAGACAAAGACAAACAATTAAAAATTAAAATATGAATTAAAATATTAATAATTAGTAAACAGATTGATTCCAAAAACATAATTCAATAACCTAAAAAACTGTACAGCTATGAATATATTCATAATAAGTAAGAATAAAACAAATCCAAAAGATCATAAAAAGGTGTAAATTGAGAAAGAAACCTACCAATGTTGTATACAATGGAGTGTCTCATAAAGACAGTTTGGTGAAAACACTATGGGGTCTGTTTACTAAAAGGCCGGTGGTGTGCGGTCCGCGGTACCGAGCGGGTGCCGTATAAGGAGTGGGCGTTCCGTCGTGAAGAACAGAAGCTGTGATTGACAGATGCGCTAAGGTGCGCGGCGCCCGTGTGGTTAGTGCCCTGTGACATTACGGAGTTTGATCTGTGCACATGGTTCACACTGCTCACGGTTTTTGGGCTTCCACTATTGTGCTGCACATTGCTGACGGAAACGGTTTCTTTTCCCGGCACAGCACCTCTAACGCGAGTGTTTCACTGGCGTTATATTTCTTTGCAGATTCGGGCACGCTCCTGTGCGGCGAGTCTCTCCCCTCCCACATTCCGCCCACTGACCCCGTCTCTCCGCCCCTAGGGGGCCTTCCTCCGCCCTCATTTCGCCTTTGCACGCCTCTTTCGCACATTACCGCCCCGCAAATGTGCGCGTTGTCGGCGCACGCTTGCGGGACCCGTTAATGTGCCGCGCACTCGTACGGGGCGCTTAAGAGCACTTAAATACATCTTTTAGAGCGCTCATGTGCGCCCCGTACAAGTGCGCCGTTTAGTAAACAGACCCCTTTGTGTTGGTAGTGCCGTATCTGATGAGCTTGTCACCAAAGAGCAAACAGGTTGTAGCACTATATAATAGCTATAAAAAGAAAGGTTGTGTAATCACATGCTTGAACAGACAATCAATTAAAATACAGAGTATCTAACATTTATAAGTAATAAATAGATAAAAATGATGAAATAAATAAATAATACTGATAATTATGATAAATCAAGGATAAAAATGAATGGGTACACAAATAATATAAAAACGAAGCTAACACATAAAAGCTTAATATATACTCATATGAAATTGTAAAATGTAAACTGTAAAATATTAAAAATTGAGCAATCATTAAACATATGAGTAAAAGAAAATGGTAATAAATAGTGATGGATTAAAAGAGACTGTTAATGAAAAGACATATAAACAGAACATTCATATATTGATTGGATCATAAAGGAGACCACGAGAGATCAGATAATAAGTGACTATTATGCAGTCAGTATGGAGCTAATGGGATATTGAGGACAAACATATGACTCCAATTTTGAATCGGTCGTCTATATGGCAACATGTATTATTACAACTGATGTTTTTATGAAACAGAAATTGTATGGAAATTAAAAGTGTTATATACACTAGTAATATAGATGTGTTTATTTATAGATCAAACGATCACTAAAATAATTCTCGTATGTCTATATAGAGATAAGTGTTCAACGGCACTTAAAACATGCACTTTGTAATATAATAAAAATAAAGATGTGAGCAGAATCCAAATGTATGTATTACTAAAAATGTTGTCACATTAAAAAGGTAATGGGGAGCTCAAAATAATCTATGATGGGTAGCGGAACCAAAGAGGGAACATTAACTGAAAACTGAAGAGTGCATTAAATAAATGGGCATCAAAGATGATCACACTCAGGGACAGCTAATGTTAGGGTGCCGGAAAAAACTTAATAAATAATATACGCCGAGTTGGGCTGTATAAACGTAAAGGTGGAAAAAACACAGTTAAGACACATGTTTTGAGAACAACGCATTGCAGTATCGGAAATAGATGTGTGAGGCACAAACATCGTAGCGCTGGGTTGCTACGGACAAAACCGGAGAGGGATATATAAATGTAGAAACGTACTTACTGTTAGGAGGAAAATGTGAAAATGCGAGGAAACACAGCATGTAAGATCTTGCTTGCAAAGCATTAAGAAGGGAGCACCGAGTGACAGTGTTTTTATAGACGCCATTTTTCGCGCCTTTCTAGAAATGACGTGGATAAATGGGCGGAGTCAAAATTGAAGCAGTTTAGGTGCCCGTATCAAAGTCAAAAGAGGTGAAGTATGTATTGAGTATGCACACTCCAGGCTCTATAAAAAAGCGTAAAATTTTTGAAAAGGACACACTGTATAAGTTATACAAAAAATATATATAGACCACATACAACAAATTGATGTATTAAAAACCAAAAAAACTGTGATCAATGTAAAGTGCAATAAGGGGGGGGGGGAGGGGGGAAAGGGGGAGGGGGGGAAAAGGGGGGAGGGGGTGGATAAAAAACCAATAAATAATAATAATAAACACCAAATGTTTATAAAAATACAAATACAATATGATAAAAACCAATGTTATAATGTGTGTAATGATATTGTATGTGACCAGATTGAACACGTAAGTGTTGTAGAAGCTGAATATATAGGGGAATGAGTTATTGTAGAAAAATAGAGAGATCACTTTCTTGATTAAGGCCAAATGGATGTAAACTGTTAAAATCATAAATAAATCGTTGTTCCAACTTCAACAAAGTATGGTTAATATCACCACCACGCCAATGTGGAATAGCAGTTTTGATAACTAAAAACTTAAGATCACTAACATTGTATGCCTTCTCTACCCAATGTGATACCAATGGTTTGTCAGTAAGTTGTCTTTGAATATTACTCCTGTGCTCTATAATCCGTGTTTTAATCTGACGTAGAGTTTTCCCTATATAAATCAGATCACAGGGACATTGAATTAAGTAAATTACATTAGTGGTTTTGCAGTTAGAATAGTGGTTGATAGTAATTTTATGACCAGTAGAATGATGTGTGAAGCTATTTTTAACTGTGATAGCGTGAAGACAAACAGAGCAGTTTCCACAACTGTAGTGTCCTCTGACTATGGGAGTGTTTCTCGGAACAGTCAGGGCAGAGGGAACCAGAAAATGGCTAAGATTGGGGGCACGCTTATATGACACCATGAGTTGTTTGGATTTGAAAGCTGGTAAGGAGGCAATCAGATCCCATTCTTGTTTTAATATATCTGTAATGGGTTTAGAGTGTGTGGAGAAGGTAAGGGGACAAGTGACTCTATCAAGTTTGGGACGTACCACATTCTGTAAGAGTGTGGATCTGTTTGTGCCGGATGCTCTCTGATATGCTCTGTAAATGCATTTGTTAGGATATCCTCGTTGTTCAAAACGCTGATACAAATCAGTGGCATGTTTTTCAAAGTCAGTGTCATTAGTGCATAGACGTTTAATTCTAAGAAATTGACTAACCGGTAAATTCTGCTTAAAGGAGGTATTATGACAACTGTCGTAAGTGAGGAAGGTGTTCCTATCGGTTGGTTTTCTATATAGGTCAGTTATGAAACCTTTATCAGACTTCTTGATCATAATATCAAGGTATGGTATGGAATCCAAACTGTAAGTGCCCTCAAACTGTAAATGCCAATGATGAAAGGAATGTAAAATGTCTTCAGGACCGTCCCAGATAACAAGTACGTCATCTATATATCGTTTCCAAAGGAGGATATGTTTCTTGTATGGATGAAATGATAGGAACTTATTTTCAAACTCTGAAACATAAAGATTGGCTACATCAGGAGCCATGGGCGAGCCCATGGCTACTCCTTTGATCTGCTTGTAGAATAGGCCTTTAAAAATAAAAAAATTCTCTGTCATGACCAGAGAGGCCAACTGTGTCAGAAAAAAAGTGGGAACGCGAACTGGTTTTGGTCTTTGAATAAGTGTATTGGCTAATACCTCCAAAGCTGCATCTTGTGGAATGTTAGTGTATAAGGAGTTTATATCTAATGTTAGTAGAATAAAGCCATTGTGATATCCTTCAAAATCTTTAAGGATATTAATAATGTGAGTTGAGTCCTTAACGTAAGAGGGCACTAATGACACAAATGGACGTAAAAACAAATCTAAAAATTTTGAAAGGGGTTCGAGTAGTGAACCATTGGCTGAAACTATAGGCCGACCAGGGGGATTATGCATGGATTTATGAATTTTTGGAAGCATGTAAATTGTAGGTGTGATGGGATGAGTGACAGTGAGAAAAGATATTTCCTTAGGTGTTAAATAGCCGGCTTCTTGGCCAATATATAACAAATGTTCTATTTTTTGTTGTAGTATGGTTGTAGGATTATCAAAAATTTTTTGATAGAACGTGGTATCATCCAATTGGCGTTTGACTTCTAAAATATATGCATCTCTATCTTGGACCACAATAGCGCCGCCCTTGTCAGCAGGTTTGATTATTATAGACTGATTAGTTTGAAGGCTTCTTAGTGCTGATTTTAACGGTGCTGGAAAATTATAATATGTTTTTCTTTGGTGAGTTGTATATAATGCACTTACTCTACGGAGAACCATGTTTTCATATGCCGTGATCATGGGATCAGGAGGAGACGGAGGAAACCAGGTGGATGGTTTTTTGACAATTGAGGAATCCGAAGAGAGGGCAGGATTTTTAGTGAAATAATCTATAATTTTAAGTTTCCGAAAGAACTTATAAAGTTCAATATGTGTGAGAAAATTATCATGGCGTTTAGTGGGAACGAATGATAGACCCTTGTTAAGTACCTGAAGTTCTGATTCTGTTAATGAATATGAAGATAAATTAACAACTGAGTTTATAGATCCCAATCTAGGTTCCTTTTTGCCATCATACCCTGACTGTGTCTTCTTTCCTGCGGTGAAAACTGTCTTGACTGTTGATACCTGTTTCGTGGTGGACGTGGTGGTGGAGATCTTGGAAGCGCATCTCTTCTTCCTCTGGCCCAGAGAGAATCCATTTGAAAATCCCGCTTGTGATTTTGCTTGGAGGGATGGGAGACCGGGGATCGTGGTTGTGTGGGGAAAAGGGGGGCTGATGTATCTACGTTATCATTTGAATGATGACGTGATCTTTTATTGCTCCTTTCTTTTCCTGGAGTAGCTGAAGGGGACCTGTGTCTATTTGGATATTTATCCTTTATATTAATCTTGGAATTATTACGGGGCGACCTAGAGGTATGATATGGTCTGGATGATCTGTATGGTCTCCTAAAGGACGTGCTATTTTTCCTATCTTTGTGGTCTAATTTATTATAGGTCCAATAATATACGGTGTTCTGCTTATAGTCATCGTCGTCTCTTTTGAGTTTCTTAATTTTTGCTTCTTTAATGGATTGTCTGTATTCAAGGTTGTTTTTGTCAAACTTGCTTTTCTCTAAATCAAACTGTACATCTTTTTTCTTAAGATTATCAATCTTGGAATCTATTTGCGGTTTAAGTGTCTCGGCCCTTCGTTTAGAAGTATTGATTAAAAGGATCATAAGATCCAACGAACATTTATTTAAAATCTTTATCCAATTAGACATAAAAACACTATCATCCTTAAACATTCCGGGTGCCTTCTGCACCCTAAGTCCTCTTGGAATGGTCTTTCTTCTGCAGTATTCGAGTAAGGAAGCTGCATGTAATTCTTCTTCTCTTACATACTTTTGCGTCAACCAAACCAGTTCTCTCCATTCATCTTCCAAGTTAGGGACAGACTCTTCTTCTGTACAGAAGGGGTCCTCGGAGAGAAGTCCTTTAAGATCTTCTTCTTTGTAACTCAGGACTCCTTGCCACGGAGAGAACATGGCTCCACAGGATACGAGTGCAAAGGAGGAGCGTGACTCTTGCAGGTGTAGAGGGGAACAAACGAAGCAAGAGGATAGAGCAGGTTTGGAACAGACTGCTTTATTGAAGATGGTCCCTACGCGTTTCGGCTTGCGCCTTCTTCGGGGGACATACAGCTACCATAGGGTTGAATAAATAATGTTAAAATCAAAAAAATAAAAAGATGGGTATACAACGTGTAAAATAAATAATTGTGCTACATTTAAAAACAGATAAAGGAATCTAATAATATATAAATTATGACGAATATAAGTAAAAAACATGTATCTAAACTGATAATATATGTATATAAATTTGCATATAAATCAAAAAAGACTATCCAGAGGACAAAACAAACAATTAATCATATTAATAAAATTATTAAAATTATAGTTAAAATCAAAAAATAAAAATAAGATTAAGTATAACTGTACAAACGTGGGCCGAGACAAAGACAAACAATTAAAAATTAAAATATGAATTAAAATATTAATAATTAGTAAACAGATTGATTCCAAAAACATAATTCAATAACCTAAAAAACTGTACAGCTATGAATATATTCATAATAAGTAAGAATAAAACAAATCCAAAAGATCATAAAAAGGTGTAAATTGAGAAAGAAACCTACCAATGTTGTATACAATGGAGTGTCTCATAAAGACAGTTTGGTGAAAACACTATGTGTTGGTAGTGCCGTATCTGATGAGCTTGTCACCAAAGAGCAAACAGGTTGTAGCACTATATAATAGCTATAAAAAAGAAAGGTTGTGTAATCACATGCTTGAACAGACAATCAATTAAAATACAGAGTATCTAACATTTATAAGTAATAAATAGATAAAAATGATGAAATAAATAAATAATACTGATAATTATGATAAATCAAGGATAAAAATGAATGGGTACACAAATAATATAAAAACGAAGCTAACACATAAAAGCTTAATATATACTCATATGAAATTGTAAAATGTAAACTGTAAAATATTAAAAATTGAGCAATCATTAAACATATGAGTAAAAGAAAATGGTAATAAATAGTGATGGATTAAAAAGAGACTGTTAATGAAAAGACATATAAACAGAACATTCATATATTGATTGGATCATAAAGGAGACCACGAGAGATCAGATAATAAGTGACTATTATGCAGTCAGTATGGAGCTAATGGGATATTGAGGACAAACATATGACTCCAATTTTGAATCGGTCGTCTATATGGCAACATGTATTATTACAACTGATGTTTTTATGAAACAGAAATTGTATGGAAATTAAAAGTGTTATATACACTAGTAATATAGATGTGTTTATTTATAGATCAAACGATCACTAAAATAATTCTCGTATGTCTATATAGAGATAAGTGTTCAACGGCACTTAAAACATGCACTTTGTAATATAATAAAAATAAAGATGTGAGCAGAATCCAAATGTATGTATTACTAAAAATGTTGTCACATTAAAAAGGTAATGGGGAGCTCAAAATAATCTATGATGGGTAGCGGAACCAAAGAGGGAACATTAACTGAAAACTGAAGAGTGCATTAAATAAATGGGCATCAAAGATGATCACACTCAGGGACAGCTAATGTTAGGGTGCCGGAAAAAACTTAATAAATAATATACGCCGAGTTGGGCTGTATAAACGTAAAGGTGGAAAAAACACAGTTAAGACACATGTTTTGAGAACAACGCATTGCAGTATCGGAAATAGATGTGTGAGGCACAAACATCGTAGCGCTGGGTTGCTACGGACAAAACCGGAGAGGGATATATAAATGTAGAAACGTACTTACTGTTAGGAGGAAAATGTGAAAATGCGAGGAAACACAGCATGTAAGATCTTGCTTGCAAAGCATTAAGAAGGGAGCACCGAGTGACAGTGTTTTTATAGACGCCATTTTTCGCGCCTTTCTAGAAATGACGTGGATAAATGGGCGGAGTCAAAATTGAAGCAGTTTAGGTGCCCGTATCAAAGTCAAAAGAGGTGAAGTATGTATTGAGTATGCACACTCCAGGCTCTATAAAAAAGCGCAAAATTTTTGAAAAGGACACACTGTATAAGTTATACAAAAAATATATATAGACCACATACAACAAATTGATGTATTAAAAACCAAAAAAACTGTGATCAATGTAAAGTGCAATAAGGGGGGGGGGAGGGGGGGGGGAAAGGGGGGAGGGGGTGGATAAAAAACCAATAAATAATAATAATAAACACCAAATGTTTATAAAAATACAAATACAATATGATAAAAACCAATGTTATAATGTGTGTAATGATATTGTATGTGACCAGATTGAACACGTAAGTGTTGTAGAAGCTGAATATATAGGGGAATGAGTTATTGTAGAAAAATAGAGAGATCACTTTCTTGATTAAGGCCAAATGGATGTAAACTGTTAAAATCATAAATAAATCGTTGTTCCAACTTCAACAAAGTATGGTTAATATCACCACCACGCCAATGTGGAATAGCAGTTTTGATAACTAAAAACTTAAGATCACTAACATTGTGTGCCTTCTCTACCCAATGTGATACCAATGGTTTGTCAGTAAGTTGTCTTTGAATATTACTCCTGTGCTCTATAATCCGTGTTTTAATCTGACGTAGAGTTTTCCCTATATAAATCAGATCACAGGGACATTGAATTAAGTAAATTACATTAGTGGTTTGCAGTTAGAATAGTGGTTGATAGTAATTTTATGACCAGTAGAATGATGTGTGAAGCTATTTTTAACTGTGATAGCGTGAAGACAAACAGAGCAGTTTCCACAACTGTAGTGTCCTCTGACTATGGGAGTGTTTCTCGGAACAGTCAGGGCAGAGGGAACCAGAAAATGGCTAAGATTGGGGGCACGCTTATATGACACCATGAGTTGTTTGGATTTGAAAGCTGGTAAGGAGGCAATCAGATCCCATTCTTGTTTTAATATATCTGTAATGGGTTTAGAGTGTGTGGAGAAGGTAAGGGGACAAGTGACTCTATCAAGTTTGGGACGTACCACATTCTGTAAGAGTGTGGATCTGTTTGTGCCGGATGCTCTCTGATATGCTCTGTAAATGCATTTGTTAGGATATCCTCGTTGTTCAAAACGCTGATACAAATCAGTGGCATGTTTTTCAAAGTCAGTGTCATTAGTGCATAGACGTTTAATTCTAAGAAATTGACTAACCGGTAAATTCTGCTTAAAGGAGGTATTATGGCAACTGTCGTAAGTGAGGAAGGTGTTCCTATCGGTTGGTTTTCTATATAGGTCAGTTATGAAACCTTTATCAGACTTCTTGATCATAATATCAAGGTATGGTATGGAATCCAAACTGTAAGTGCCCTCAAACTGTAAATGAACGTCTAATGTATTAAGCCAATGATGAAAGGAATGTAAAATGTCTTCAGGACCGTCCCAGATAACAAGTACGTCATCTATATATCGTTTCCAAAGGAGGATATGTTTCTTGCATGGATGAAATGATAGGAACTTATTTTCAAACTCTGAAACATAAAGATTGGCTACATCAGGAGCCATGGGCGAGCCCATGGCTACTCCTTTGATCTGCTTGTAGAATAGGCCTTTAAAAATAAAAAAATTCTCTGTCATGACCAGAGAGGCCAACTGTGTCAGAAAAAAAGTGGGAACGCGAACTGGTTTTGGTCTTTGAATAAGTGTATTGGCTAATACCTCCAAAGCTGCATCTTGTGGAATGTTAGTGTATAAGGAGTTTATATCTAATGTTAGTAGAATAAGGCCATTGTGATATCCTTCAAAATCTTTAAGGATATTAATAATGTGAGTTGAGTCCTTAACGTAAGAGGGCACTAATGACACAAATGGACGTAAAAACAATCTGGTCACATACAATATCATTACACACATTATAACATTGGTTTTTATCATATTGTATTTGTATTTTTATAAACATTTGGTGTTTATTATTATTATTTATTGGTTTTTTATCCACCCCCTCCCCCCTTTTCCCCCCCTCCCCCTTTCCCCCCCTCCCCCCCCTCCCTTATTGCACTTTACATTGATCACAGTTTTTTTGGTTTTTAATACATCAATTTGTTGTATGTGGTCTATATATTTTTTGTATAACTTATACAGTGTGTCCTTTTCAAAAATTTTGCGCTTTTTTATAGAGCCTGGAGTGTGCATACTCAATACATACTTCACCTCTTTTGACTTTGATACGGGCACCTAAACTGCTTCAATTTTGACTCCGCCCATTTATCCACGTCATTTCTAGAAAGGCCGCGAAAAAATGGCGTCTATAAAAACACTGTCACTCGGTGCTCCCTTCTTAATGCTTTGCAAGCAAGATCTTACATGCTGTGTTTCCTCGCATTTTCACATTTTCCTCCTAACAGTAAGTACGTTTCTACATTTATATATCCTCTCCGGTTTTGTCCGTAGCAACCCAGCGCTACGATGTTTGTGCCTCACACATCTATTTCCGATACTGCAATGCGTTGTTCTCAAAATATGTGTCTTAACTGTGTTTTTTCCACCTTTACGTTTATACAGCCCAACTCGGCGTATATTATTTATTAAGTTTTTTCCGGCACCTAAACATTAGCTGTCCCTGAGTGTGATCATCTTTGATGCCCATTTATTTAATGCACTCTTCAGTTTTCAGTTAATGTTCCCTCTTTGGTTCTGCTACCCATCATAGATTATTTTGAGCTCCCCATTACCTTTTTAATGTGACAACATTTTTAGTAATACATACATTTGGATTCTGCTCACATCTTTATTTTTATTATATTACAAAGTGCATGTTTTAAGTGCCGTTGAACACTTATCTCTATATAGACATACGAGAATTATTTTAGTGATCGTTTGATCTATAAATAAACACATCTATATTACTAGTGTATATAACACTTTTAATTTCCATACAATTTTCCATACAATTTCTGTTTCATAAAAACATCAGTTGTAATAATACATGTTGCCATATAGACGACCGATTCAAAATTGGAGTCATATGTTTGTCCTCAATATCCCATTAGCTCCATACTGACTGCATAATAGTCACTTATTATCTGATCTCTCGTGGTCTCCTTTATGATCCAATCAATATATGAATGTTCTGTTTATATGTCTTTTCATTAACAGTCTCTTTTTAATCCATCACTATTTATTACCATTTTCTTTTACTCATATGTTTAATGATTGCTCAATTTTTAATATTTTACAGTTTACATTTTACAATTTCATATGAGTATATATTAAGCTTTTATGTGTTAGCTTCGTTTTTATATTATTTGTGTACCCATTCATTTTTATCCTTGATTTATCATAATTATCAGTATTATTTATTTATTTCATCATTTTATCTATTTATTACTTATAAATGTTAGATACTCTGTATTTTAATGATTGTCTGTTCAAGCATGTGATTACACAACCTTTCTTTTTATAGCTATTATATAGTGCTACAACCTGTTTGCTCTTTGGTGACAAGCTCATCAGATACGGCACTACCAACACATAGTGTTTTCACCAAACTGTCTTTATGAGACACTCCATTGTATACAACATTGGTAGGTTTCTTTCTCAATTTACACCTTTTTATGATCTTTTGGATTTGTTTTATTCTTACTTATTATGAATATATTCATAGCTGTACAGTTTTTTAGGTTATTGAATTATGTTTTTGGAATCAATCTGTTTACTAATTATTAATATTTTAATTCATATTTTAATTTTTAATTGTTTGTCTTTGTCTCGGCCCACGTTTGTACAGTTATACTTAATCTTATTTTTATTTTTATTTTTTGATTTTAACTATAATTTTAATAATTTTATTAATATGATTAATTGTTTGTTTTGTCCTCTGGATAGTCTTTTTTGATTTATATGCAAATTTATATACATATATTATCAGTTTAGATACATGTTTTTTACTTATATTCGTCATAATTTATATATTATTAGATTCCTTTATCTGTTTTTAAATGTAGCACAATTATTTATTTTACACGTTGTATACCCATCTTTTTATTTTTTTGATTTTAACATTATTTATTCAACCCTATGGTAGCTGTATGTCCCCCGAAGAAGGCGCAAGCCGAAACGCGTAGGGACCATCTTCAATAAAGCAGTCTGTTCCAAACCTGCTCTATCCTCTTGCTTCGTTTGTTCCCCTCTACACCTGCAAGAGTCACGCTCCTCCTTTGCACTAGCACTTTCTGCTGAGGGCATCCAAGGTGCATGCCTCCCTACTGGGGGGCATCGAGAAGTGCGTCTTCTGACTTTTCAGTCGATGCATGGCCGACTCCACTACCACGGAGTTCTGTGGCAGCTGTGACTTCTGGAAGCCCGGGCTCCGGCAGACTCAATACATCGAGTCAAGCCGCTTGCACACCACCGGCACCGACGCCAATGCCGGTGTTTCCCACATATGGAGCAGCAGCCATTCCAGGATGGGAGGGATGGGCACCATGAGTGATTCTCTCGGAGGGGTCTCGTACTGGAGGATTTCTAACTCATCAGCCTGAGGGTCCTCCTCTGATTCCGCGGGAACACCAGGGCCTTAGACATGTCCTCGACGAAGTCAAGGAACCCCATTTCCTCCGGCAGAGACCGCTGCCAGGGCTCTGAGGTGGGAGAGTCCGGGGGGATGTTGCAATGGCGACAGGTATTGGGCGATTCCTCATCCTCAGTCTCCCACTCTGAGTAGTCTGTTGAGGACTCGAAGAAAGGGCAGTCTGCGGTGAGCGCCCTAGCCGGGGATGATCGCGGTCCTGTCGAGCGGAAACCGGATCGAGACCTGGCCGAGGATCGACTCTAGGCTGAAGGACCTCGAGGATTGGCTCTGTTTCCGGAGATGTCTTTGACGTAGACAGCTCGGTGGTTGGGATGGATGAACCAGTCGTACGGCCCCCGCTGTTGGTCCATGAAGGCAGACAAACTGCTCCAGGGCCGCCATTGTAGACTCCAGGCCAGAAGGCTCTGCAGCCATTGGCACAGGCACAGAGGGGCTCGGGCCCGATGCCAGTCCCCCAAAGGGGAATCCTTGATGAGGATGGTGTCTAGCGACTGAGGCCAGTCTGAGGTCAAGTCCCTTTGGAGGACTTTTGCAGGCTGCTCCCTCTCCGATCCCTTGTATGTCCCACGGGACCTGGCCCGGGGGACACCCGGCCTGTCAGATCCGTCCAGGGACGCTGCCTTCGAGGTTTCTTCTTCTTCTTCTTCCTCTTCCTGGGTTCTCTTGAGGGAGGACCCCCTCTCTGAAGAATCATGGCGGAGCTTGGGATCGGAGGGACCCGCCCGAGATGTCAAGGCTTAAGATGAGGCCCTGGCCTTCGGAGGTACCGGGGACTTGGGGAAAAACTTATCGTGCTGTTGCTGGCGGCTCTTGAGGGCCTTGCTGGACATCTTTTTACAGAGACTGCATGCTGCAGGGTCGTGGTCAGGCCCGAAGCAGCGAAGGCAGCAGTCATGTGTGTTGGTCAAAGACATAATATTTGTGCACCAATCACACTTTTTGAAGCCACTGGTAGCCATGGGGGAAAAAAGTACTCCTGCGAGGTCGAAGACCTGCTGTGATGCCAGTTGGAGAAAAAAGGCACGATGACGCCAAAAAGAAAAACTACAAAAGAAACCCGAACTCGATGCTGAGACAGCGGGGTCGAGTGGTGGGAAGAGTACCGGTGTAACACTGGGGGCGAGTATGAAAACTCAGGCAGAAAAATCAACTTTTTCCAGGGATAAGCCAGACGGATATATGAAGGGCTCCGCGGAAAAAAGGAGACTGAGCAAGCTGGCACCCTGGTGTGGGAAGGAGACCATGCATGCATGGTAGCATCTCCAAAAGGCTTTCTTTGAAAGCTGGGGGGATGCTTCTGTGAGGGCTCTGTCGGTGCTGATGTCACCCATATGTGAGGACTGACTTACTACTTGTTCCCGGAGAACAAGTGATTCGGGATAGGAAAGCGATGGGATGGCAACTACGAGACAGGCAGGGAGGTGCGGAAGATGGCAGCCACCCCTCCACTGGCACAAGCCAACCTTGGGGTAGAAAAGGCTGTGCATCCCGGGGGATGGCAATTGTTGAGGGGGGGCTTATCTCCCTCCTTCAATCAAGTCTCAGACAAAAAACAAGGAATTGAGGGAATGAAGGACAAGAAGATCTTGAATCAGCAGGGTTTTTGACCGGAGGGATCTACAATTTAAGAGTGCAGAGGGACGTTGGAGAGAGGGGTTGGGGATGCAAGGATCCGCTGCACTAAGCAGGACCAAGAATGATCTCAGGAACCGGAGGAGACAGCATATTTTGAGAATCGTCTGGACCTGCACTGGCGATGTACCCGCAGTGGATGGTGCCATCACCGGCCCCAAGGAACCGGAGATTTCCGGTTCCCAAGGCTTATGCTATGCCATAAAGCCTCAAGAATCAACAACTGCTCTGTTAGGAGGGAGAGCTCTGCAGCTGCCAGTGTCGGATCATTCGATGACAATGCCGGCTCCTTCAGCAGGGACTCCTAGATGATAATAGCCTCGGGAGTCCTCCGCTGTTCTCTGAGGATACAGGAGTCACCTCCTCCCACCAGGGCAGCATCGAAGGCTGCTCCTGGCCTTCGCACTCTGAGTCACATCAAGGGCTTCGATGGCGATATCCATGGGTTTTCACCCTGGACTCAGCATTGTCCTTCGATGAGGACTAAGATGGAGTCTGTTCCTTCCAGGGACGCTCCTCTTTGAAGGTCAGTCTCTGTTCCAGAGCCCTACGACCTCGCAGCACCGAAAGGGCCCGGCACCCCGCAAGGCAGATTACTTGACAGTACCTTTCGAGGGTGTCGATTCAGATGTCGATGTGTGGGTTGACACCGATGTCTTGGAGCCGAACAGCGATTCCTGCTTCTTTTCATGGTTCTTCAGCCCCTTGCATGTCATCTGCAAGCAGTGTGCACATGTAGAGGGCTTGTGGTTGAGCCCGAGGCATTGAAGGCACTAGTTACGGCAGTCTGTGATGGAAATGGTCTGGCCACATCTGACGCATTTCTTAAAAGCCGCTGGTCAGAGTGGACATGTCGGGGAAGATGGCTTCTGCCAGGTCAAATGATTCCAATGACCTGACCAGGAGGGTGTGAGAAAAACCTGTGCACCACAAATAGAAAAAGATAACTGAAAGAAAAAAATGCGGCGCTGTGGCAGCGATGATACCGGGAAGTACAGGAAGGTGAAAAAACACGAAGCAAGAGAAAAAGGATACAGAGATGGCGAAAACTACCGACAGGACAAACAGAATTTCTCCGGGATACAGATGAACATCTGGAGAGCTTCGTGGAAAAAAGAAGACCAAGGTAAGATTGCTCTGTTCAGGTGGGAAGACGATCATGCATGCGTGCTGGATCTCCCAAAGGCTTTCTGTGAAAGATGGGGAGAGTTCCCACACAAGGGCTCCATCGGTGAAGTCACCCATATATGAGGACTGACTTCTTGCTTGGTCCCAGAGAACCAGGAGCCCCCAACAAGGACAATGACAAGGTCAAGCCTTGGTACTTACCCCCTGAGAGCCCCAGCTTTAGGATCCATGCCAGGCTCAGCTGTACTCCCCTGAAGCTGTTTCACTGGCTGGGTTTGTTTTCACAGCAATGTGTGGAAGGTGGCCGGCAGGCAGATCCCTCTGAAAGCCTTTTGCAATCTTCGGGAGAGAGCAGGCGAGGCTATAGGAGCAGGGAGGGGGCACCAAGGTTGTGTGAGGCTGCTGTACTCTTTCAGATCCTTCCAAAAGGCCCTTAACATGCGAAGGGCATGGAGCTGAACCAATTCTCCCTCCTTCTATGGCTACCAAAAAGACCACACTCTAGCAGAGCCTCCTATGTTGCACTCAAATGAAAGAGTCACCTTTCTGTACTCAAGGTGGTTGTTCACAAGCGTTTATAAAGCTCTTTTCCTCTCAATCTTCAGAGAGGAGAAAATCCATCCACCAAGATGCTGGCGGCAAAGGAATACTGAAAGGACCTCTCGTGAATGAGGTGAATAGAGGCACAGGAGTGATGTCATTGAAATCTGGGCTTTTTTTTATTGGTTCTTTGTCTCCATCAATCTGTTGGTAGGAACACAACCCACTTGTCTGGCTGGACTGGTCTATCAGACAATACGGAATCTAAGATGGTTAACTGCAAGATAGAAATACTTCCCTTCTTGAGAGACTAAATATTAAAGATCAATTCTGAATAAGGATTTATCACGCCAAATTCCAGCCCCAGTTCAGACTAAGTTAGAAGCTTTAAAACAGGAGGATTAAACTGCCCCATTCCTAATAAAGTAAACTAAATTCCCTTCTAGACAAACTTACATAAAAGTATTAGGATCAATAATACATTGCATACATTGTAGTGATTGTTTGTAAAACAGTGTGCACATTTCTTTTTCATTTTACTACTATTTTTTTCTTTTCCTGCTGCCTCTTGCCTTTCATGCATAATGGATCCTTGAAGAAACGGAGGCTGACATGGACAGCCTCAATGAGGATAAACCAATCAATGTCCTCTCTAAGCTTTTAAGCTTTGCCTTAGGGCCCAAATCCTTCACCACCTCAACTTCTCTGGATCCTGCAATTGGCAAGAGTACTGTATGGATAGGTAATCCTTAATATGAATAGACAATCATCTAAAAGTATCAAAGGTCAAAAGATTTTCATGCAGGCTATGAAGGCCAAAGGCAGAGTGACTTCCAGATCTGGGAAGTATTTTGAAGGTGTAATGCAGAATATGAACTGTATTATTGCATTTATAAAATGCTGCCATAGCAATTGCTCTCTCTCTTACTAAATTTTGCTTTTAAAATAAATGAAAATAAACCCATTGGGCCCAATTTTCAGAGTTGGCAGTGACCATAGTAATTTAAGCCTGTTTTGACCACAGTGATAAAGTGGGATATAAGGTGGATAAATTAAACGAATGCATGCCAGAGTTTAAACTAAATATATTCAGTGCCACTGTATGCTCTTGCTGCACTATCCCTCTGCTCCTTGACTGTATAGATATTATCAAGCAAAAAATCTGTTTGACCTGATACTATCTGTATAAGTGTTGAAAATCTACAGATAAGAGTTATACATTCACCAGCTACCAGTGAACATCTAACTCTATTTGAATAATAGGCCACTATAAAAATTAAGTCTTGATTTCCATGTCAGTTAGAGCAGACTAGGATGCTGTCAGCCACTGTTAAATCTGTTCAGTCACTGGACAAAGTCTTATAATACATCCATGGATTTCAAACAGTTAACATGCAATCTAGTCTGACACATTACCCCTCATTTCACGCAACACATTTACTGCCACCTTCTACATCTTAAACACACTACTTTCTCTTTTCTTTTGTTTGGATCCTTTGAATATTATTTTGAGAGAAAAAGCCAGCAAAAAGAAAATGCATATTTAGGCAAGAGACTTACCAGTGGGGATATGAATAATTCTCACAGCACTATCAGTTGTGTTGACATGCTGGCCTCCTGCTCCTTTAGCTCTACAAGTATCTATGCGCAAATCCTTAGTGTCCAATTTAATTTCCACCTGGGTGAGAAGAAATGTAATTTACTGCTATAGAGCTTAATAAAAAAAGCCAACATTGAATGTTGCTGTATTTTCACAATGTGTGCTCTAACTTCTTTTTAAATAGGAGGCTCAGTCCTTTTGGTTTGGCCAGGATTCAAATGATTTTGTGTCCCCAGAAGGGTTCAGGTGGCAGGACATTCTTTCCCTCCATTTACATTCAATGAGCTCTCATTTTCACTCATAAGATCAAGAAGGGACCATGCCCAGCTCATGATTCAGATCTTACAGGTGGTAAATAAAAAAGGATCTGAAAAGCAATCTTTATGTCCTGCTCATTAGCTAGCCAAAACAACCTTGTTTAGAAAATTAAAATGGGAATTGGAAATTCTCTAGGAAATGTATCTTGTTATATCAATATTTTTTGAACATGTTGTAACTAAAGAAACAAATGACAACTTTTAACCTTTTTGGCTTTTTTTAGGTGAGTTTAGCATAAGCAATAGCGCCTACTGGTGAGGCTCTGGCTGGCTGTCCGTCCATACGCTCCTGTTTGTGCATGCGCAAACAGATGTGTATGACATCCCTCCCTTGCTCACAGAAAAAACCATTGCGGTGGTTTGGGAGCTGGCAGGCAATTCCATTCCTCTACCAGCCGAAGAATAGCAGCAATGCAAGAACAGACATGCCCCCAGTCTTCTCAGTGGCTTTCCCTGCCTGCTTTCTCTTAATCGCGGAAGACAAGTCTTTCCCCCCTCCCCCTCCTTGATAGGAGAAATAGCCAGAGGAGGAAGCCGTGAAGAACGCACGGCTGATGGCAAGGCCAGTTCTTCCATACCCCACTGACAAGAGAGGGAGAGAGTGTTTGAGTTTGTGGGGGAAATCTGGATGACCTATGGTTGATGGTGAGACCAGGCATCCCCTTCCCCCTCTCCCATGATGGGAGAGAAAGGCTGAGTTAGTGGGGGAAGCAAAGAAGAAGCCACGGGCCCCAGCCAGTGCAGAGCCTCAGTCACAACTATAGAACTGGCATCTACAATCTGCAGGGCTAAAAATGAGGGGGAAGAGAAAAGGAGAAGTGGGGAAGGGGAGGGAGGAAGACAGCGAGTACTAGGGTCAATGGCAAGAAGGGGAAGAGATTGTGAGAAGGTAGGAGGGACAGGGAATGTATGCAGAGCAAGGGGAAAAAAAACTGTGCATGTTGATCCCACATCTGCCGACCAGCACACACATGAACAGCCTCCCTCAACCCCCCCCCCCCCCGTGTCACTCTGTAAGAGCAATGGATGCAAACTGCACAAGTTAGCCACACAACATGGAGGATTGCCACATAACATGGAGTCTAAGAAAGCTTGGGCATAATAAGGTGAACTCTGGACCATTAGCATGCCGATTATCTGCATGTAAAGAGCTTCAGTGAACAGACACTAAAACCACTATCTTCTAAGCTGTAAACATTAACATCAAACAAATACCTTGGGATCCTCTCCATGGGGCCCAATACCCTTGTGAGCTTTATCAGACCAGCCATAAATTCCATCTTTCTTGCATGGTGGCTACCAACCAAGACCACCCCGACTCTCCACCCCAATCCCACCCCCCTAGGGAGCTGTACTGCAGGAAAGCATAGTTACTCACCTGTAACAGGTGATCTCCGGGAACAGCAGGAATTTAGTCTTCACATGTGGGTATCGTCGGTACCGACAGAGCCTGCATGGGAACGCTCCCCAGCGTCCAATTAGGAAGCTTTTGGGAGCACCCCACAGTGCCTGCGTGCTGCCTTCCCGCCTTTCCCAACTGTCTCTCCCCAGTTGAGTTTAAAGCTGAGACAAAGAGAGAGAGAGGGAAAGAGAAAAATAGAGATAGAGAGATACAACTCCTAGGGGAGGTGGGTGGGTTGTGAAGACTAAACCTTTGCTCCTAAGCAATTGGGTTCTGGGCTTTTTGCTAATTTCAGTCTTTTAATAAAGCCCCTTATTTCCACTGCAATGACTGGCTATTCAGAGCCTACATCTCTTCCCCTATGAGCCGAGGAAGCTGCAAGCTAAGAAAGAACCCTCACGATGAGTAACATTATCCGTCCCACTGGCATAAAGTGACTGATAAAAATCAATAAAACACTGAGCAAATCAGTCATACACTAAGGACCTGAGATTAATTAAGCTTCAGGTGAACAAGGTATATTAAACGTATTAGGTACAGTTTTATTAGTATAAATATCCATAGCAACCCTTAGTAAGTAAAGAACTTAAAGATCTAAACACAAACTTAAAACTAAGATGCAGACAGCAGTCCAGCAGCGAGATGGGGGCTTTCCAGTCTTTTGCATTGAGTGTCACATGTATGATTTTCTCCCAGTTGGTGAGAGGTCTTACGTGTGCACTAGGTGCAAGAAGCTCTTTGCTCTCAGGGAACGAGTCCGTTCTCTAGAGGCTAGAGTAGCAGACTTGGAAAACATAAGAAAGACAGAGAGGTACATAGACAAGACCTACAGGGATATAGTCCTGAAGTCCCACCTCCAGTCTGGCAGCATCACTGTTGCCATGGAGGAGAGAGGTCTCGTGACAGGAAAGCATCACCCTGGTGTGGGAGGAAGTGAGCCTGTAACTAGGACCTGTCCTCCAGGTAATGTAAAACCCTCTTGCACCGAGGAAGTTTCTCCAGGGCCATGTGCCCATGAGGGAAGGGTTAGGACAGCCGTTATAGTTGGTGGTTCGATCATTAGGCATGTAGATAGCTGGGTGGCTGATGGACGTGAGGATCGCCTGGTAACATGCCTGCCTGGTGCGAAGGTAGCAGACCTCACGTGCCACCTAGATAAGGTCTTAGATAGTGCTGGGGAGGAGTCTGCTGTCTTGGTACATGTCGGTACCAATGACATAGGAAAATGTGGTAGGGAGGTCCTGGAGGCTAAATTTAGGCTTTTAGGTAAGAAGTTGAAATCCAGAAATTCCAGGGTAGCGTTCTCCGAAATGCTTCCCGTTCCACGCGCAGGACCCAAAAGGCAGGCAAAGCTCCGGAGTCTCAATGTGTGGATGAGACAATGGTGCATAGATGAGGGTTTTGGATTTGTTAGGAACTGGGGAACATTCTGGGGAAAGGAGGGGCTCTTCCGAAGGGAAGGGCTCCACCTTAACCGGGATGGAACCAGGCTGCTGGCATTAACCTTTAAAAAGGAGATAGAGCAGCTTTTAAACTAGTTAATAGGGGAAAGCCGACAGTCGCCCAAGAGCGGATGGTTCGGAAGAATGTATCCTTGAAGGATACTACCAAAAGCAGAGAGGTTCCAAAAAAAGAGTAAAGTAGCCCAAATGCCCTCGAGTATGGAGCAGACAGAGCTTAAAGATCCCAAATTACCCATGTCTACCAATAGCCAAATTAATATGAATAAAATACAGTCTCTAAAATGCTTGTATGCAAATGCTAGAAGTCTAAAAAATAAGATGGGAGAATTAGAATATATGGCACTAAATGAAAGGTTAGATATGATTGGAACATCAGAGACATGGTGGAAGGAGAATAACCAGTGGGACACTGTGATACCTGGGTACAAACTATATCGTAATGATAGAGCTGATCATACTGGTGGAGGGGTTGCACTCTATGTTAGAGATGGCATTGAGTCAGAAAGGATTAAAGTTTTGCAGGAAACAAAATTTGCTGTAGAATCTCTATGGATTGAAATTCCATGTAAAAAGGGGAAGGCGATGGCAGTGGGGGTGTACTATCGACCGACTGGCAAGAATGAACAAATGATGAAATGCTCAAAGAAATCAAGGAAGCTAACAAACGTTACAGTGCAGTAATAATAATGGGTGATTTCAATTACCCCGGTTTCGACTGGGTCAGTGTCACGGCAGGATATGCTAGGGAGATAAAGTTCCTAGATGAAATAAATGACTGATTCTTGGAGCAGCTGGTTCATGAACCGACCAGAGGGGAAGCCATATTAGACCTAGTCCTTAGTGGTACACCAGATCTAGCGCAAGAGATAAGGTTGTTGGGGCCACTTGGCAATAGTGATCATAGCATGATCGCCTATGATTTAATTAGTGGAGGAGGGATAGTAAGGAAATCTACAGTACTACCTTTTAACTTTCGAAAGGGAGACTAAGATAAAATGAGGAAAATAGTTAAGAAAAAACTAAAAGGAGCAGTTGCAAAGGTTAAAGACTTACATCAAGCTTGGGTGTTGTCGAAAAATACTATCTTGGAAGCCCAGACCAGCTGTATTCCACGCTTTAAGAAAAGTGGAAGGAAGTCCAAAAAAATGCCAGCATGGTTTAAAGGTGAGGTCAGAGAGGCTGTTGTTGCCAAAAAAGCATCTTTCAGGAAATGGAAAAAAGAGCCATACGAAGAAACCTGGAAACAGCACAAGCATTGGCAAGTCAAATGCAAGGCATTGATAAGGCAGGCAAAGGGAGAATTTGAGAAGAAGCTTGCTGCGGAAGCAAAAACGCGTAATAAAGACTTTTTCAAGTACATTCGCAGCAAAAAACCTGTGAGAGAGTCAGTTGGTCCATTAGATGATAGAGGGGTTTAAAGGGGCACTAAGAGGCGACAAGGCGATAGCGGAGAGACTGAATGAATTCTTTGCTTCGGTCTTTACTGAGGAAGATGTAGGGATGTTACCCATCACTGAAGTGGTAATTAAAGGGGCAGAAGAATTGAAGGAAATATTGATACATCGGGAAGATGTATTACAGCTATTAGACAAACTGAAGAGTAGCAAATCACCTAGGCCGGATGGTATACATTCAAGGGTGTTGAAAGAACTGAAATATGAGATTGCAGACCTGCTATTAGTAATCTGTGAACTATCATTAAAATCATCTCTAATACCTGAAGATTGGAGGATCGCCAATGTAACACCAATTTTTAAGAAGGGTTCCAGGGGTGATCCGGGAAACTACAGACCGGTGAGCCTGACGTCAGTACCGGGAAAAATGATAGAAACCATCATAAAGAATAAAATTACCCAGCATGTAGATAGTCATGGCCTAATGGGAGACAGCCAACATGGCTTTAGAGAAGGAAGATCTTATCTTACTAATCTGTTATGTTTTTTTGAAGGTGTGAATAAACAGGTGGACAAAGGTGAGTCAGTTGATATAGTGTATCTGGACTTTCAGAAAGCCTTTGACAAGGTCCCTCATCAGAGACTTTTGGCAAAACTAAAGAGTCATGGGATAGGAGGCAGTGTACTACTGTGGGTCAGGAACTGGTTAAAAGATAGAAAGCAGAGGGTAGGGCTAAATGGCTAATTTTCCCAATTGAGAAAGGTGAATAGTGGTGTACCCCAGGGATCTGTGCTGGGTCCGCTGCTTTTTGACATATTCATAAATGACCTGGAAAGTGGAATAACTATGGTTACACGATGCAAGGTTCCACATTAGGAACCACCACCCAGGAAAAAGATTTAGGTGTAATTGTGGATACCATGTTAAAACCCTCGGCCCAGTGTGCAGTGGCGGCCAAGAGAGCAAATAGAATGCTAGGTATCATAAGGAAAGGAATGGAAAATAAAACAAAAGATATTATAATGCCTCTATATCGTTCCATGGTGAGACCGCACCTTGAATATTGTGTGCAATTCTGGTCGCCGTATCTTAAAAAGGATATAGCGATTTTAGAAAAGGTTCAGAGAAGAGCCACCAAAATGGTAAAGGGGATGGAAGTGTACTCCTATGAAGAAAGGCTAAAAAGGTTAGGGCTCTTTAACCTGGAAAAGAGACGGCTGAGGGGAGATATGGTAGAAGTCTATAAATTAATGAACGGAGTGGAATGGGTAAAAGTAGATTGATTGTTTACGTTATCAGAATATAGAAAGACTAGGGGACATGCAATGAAGCTACAGGGTAAACTATTTAAGACTAATAAAAGAAAATATTTTTTCACTCAACGTGTAATCAAACTCTGGAATTTGTTTCTGGAGGATGTAGTAAAGGCTGTTAGTGTAGCTGGGTTTAAAAAAGGTTTGGACAAGTTCCTGGAGGAAAGGTCCATAAACCATTATTAAGAAGGGACCCAGGATATCAATGCTTGATCTAGTACAAGCATTGTGGAACCTGTGTCTTTTGGGGAAACTGCTAGGTACATATGACCTAGATTGGCCACTGTTGGAAACAGGATACTGGGCTTGATGGACCTTGGTCTGACCCAGTATGGCATATCTTATGTTCTTATGAGCCATCTCTTGTGCTTTTGCTATAACCTCCTCCTTAGCATTCTTAATTTGTGAGATTTTTTTTCCCGCCTGTTTTGTACCAAGTGAACCATCAACTTACCTGCCTGAGATGACCCTATCCATGAAGTTTGTATTTGTAGAGGAAGATATTATGCTGCGCCTGTGCCATTAAGATATCGTTAATTTGTTCCTTTAGTGCAATCAGCTGCTTCCTATCCCCCTCCTTCAGATGACTGACATGTTGCCTATAGAAGTTGTTGAGCTCCCTTGTCAAATCCTTGAGACACCGTTCACAGCGCATCCTGTCTGCAACTATATATCTCATGATGTGCCCTCTCATCACAGCCTTTGCCGCCTCCTAATAAGTGTTTGACTCCACAGAGCTCTTACTGAAACCCTCAAAACTCCATCCATGCTTTCCTAACAAACTCCTGAAACTCCTTCCTAGGGTAATAAGATGGGTTCAGTTTCCAGATGAAGTCCTTGCTGTCTGGGACCAAAGACAGAATGTGCACACCAAAACATAATCAGACAACGTATTTTGCTCCACTTCTACCTCTCTCAGCTTTTCTGTCTATGAGTGGGGTATCAGCCAGTAACCAATGTGTGAATACATTGTATATGGACTGGAGTAAACGTATAGTCCATCCTGTCTGCAACTATATATCCCACGATGTGTCCTCTCATCAACGCTTTCCTAACAAACTCCTGAATCTCCTTCTTAGGGTAATAAGATGGGTTCAGTTTCCAGATGAAGTCCTTGCTACCTGGGACCAAAGACAGAACATGCACACCAAAGTACATGTATAATCAGACAACATATTTTACTCCACTTCTACCTCTCTCAGCTTTTCTGTCCATGAGTGGTGTATCAGACAGTAACCAATGTGTGAATACGTTTTATGCAGACTGGAATGAAACATATAGTCTTTCTCCCATGGGTGTAAGTGTCTTCATGCATCAGCCATACCCAGCTCCTCCACCACGAAGTGGACCCCCCATTCAAAATGCCCCTTCTTTGCTAATCTTCCTCGCTGGTAATCCAGATTGGGATTGGTGACTACACTGAGGCTTCCCCCTATAACTGGGTAGTAATCAGGATGCTACACATATTTTGCAATTACACCGAAGAAAAAGTAATGACAGTTTACATTTGGCGCATACAAGCTGCACAACAGAATCTTGGTTAATCCTATCTTCCCCATGACCAGAACATATCATCCTTCCAGGTCCTGCAGATACTTATGCAGCCGGAAACCCAACCCCTTTTTCATCAGGATGGCCACACTCCTTCATCTCCCATTAAAGGAAGAAGCAAATACCTCTTCCACCCAAGATTTCTGCAGTTTTTTATGGATCCTTCATGGATGTCTGGCATCGAAGTTACAGGACGGAGGGTAGGAGTTGCCCTAAGTCTGAAAGAGGTGCTGGAGTACAGCCTGACTAAACATGGCATCCCAGCAGGAGTCCTTGTCAAAACAGTAATGAGCAGCAAAGGTATGAACTGAAGACCAGGGGTCTGCTTTGCAGATTTCGTCAGTGGCTTCAGAGCATAGGTTTGCCATTGAGGCGGCCATGGCACGAACATTATGGGCAGCAACATGACCTTCAAGGGATAATCCTGCTTTATCATAAGCAAACGAGATACAATCTGCTATCCATTTAGGAAGGGTACATTTGGATTCTGGCAACCCTAAGTGATTGGGATCAAAGGAGATGAATAACAGAGCCTTTACGGTGTCCTTTGAAGATAGAATGCCAAGGCCCATTTGCAATCAAGAGTATGGAGCGTTGCCTCTACCTAGAGGAATGTGGTCTAGGAAAAAAAGACAGGAAGGTAGACTGACTGATTTAAATGGAAAGGAGACACCACCTTGGACATGAAATGGGGGTAAGTCCTAAGGATCATGGTGGAACCTGATATAAGGCAGGTCTGCCAACGCTTGAAGCTCACTGATGCATCTAGCTGAAGTGAGTGCAACAAGGAAGATGACCTTCCAAGAGAGACACTTTAGTGAGGTTGTCGCTAAAGGTTCAAAGGGTGGCTTAAGGAGCTGCCCTAATACGACATTAAGATCCCATGCCACCGGTGGTGACCTGATGGGAGGCTTAATCAATAAGAGCCCTCTCATGAAATGTGACACAAGCGATTGTGAGGAGATAGGCTGCCCATCCAAGTGATGGTAAGGAGCAGCAATTGCACTGAGGTGAACCCTGACAGAATTTGTCTTGAGATCAGAGGATGAAAGATGGAGGAGATACTAAAGGAGAGCCTCCACAGGAGCTGAGAATGGATTAAGATCCTTTTGGGAACACCAAGTGGAGAACCTATGCCACATGAAGCCATAGGAACATCTGGTGGATGGTTTCCTGGAGGTTAGCAGGATCTGCTGTACTTCCCGAGGAAGGTTAAGATCTTGCAATACTACCCTTTCAGCAGCCAAGCCATGAGATGGAGTGACTGCGGGTTGGGATGGAGTAGCGTCCCTTCCTCCTGAGAGAGGAGATCGGGAGCTGACCTGAGACTCAGGGGGGCGGGTTTGTGACAGACGAAGCAGGAGAGGAAACCATGGTTGACGTGACCAGCGTGGGGCTATGAGGATCATGTGGCCCCTGTCAGCTTGAAGCTTGAAAAGTGTTTTGGGAATCAGGGGTATGGGAGGAAAGGCATACAGGAAATCCTAACCCCAGTGAAGATGGAAAGCATCGACTTGTTAGAGGCTGGACTTGGAGGTTCTGGTGCAAAAATGAGGTAGTTTGGTATTTTGCGGAGTGGCAAAAAGGTCTATCTCCAGAGTTCCTCAGGTCTGAAAGATGTAAGAGATTGTCTCCTGATGGAAGGACCACTCGGGCGGAAGGAGGATCCGACTCAACTTGTCTGCTATGACATTTTGCTATCCTGGCAGATATACTGTTTGGAGGTGTATTCAATGAGCAATGGCAAAGGACCAAAGATGGAGAGTCTCCTTGCAAATGGTCCAAGAGCCTGTCCGCCCTTACTTGTTCACATAGAACATAGCTACCCGATTGTCCATCTGGATGAGAACTCTGTGGCCTTGTTATTGTTGTTGAAACACTGAGGACATTGAAGATAGCACGAAACTCCACCAAATTTATCTGGAGCTGTGACTCTTGCTCTGTCCAGAGGCCCTGAATGGAGAGTGGGCTCCCCAGCCCTGTTTGGAGGCATCAGTTGTCAGGATGCATTGATGTGGAGGCATCTGAAAAGGTGACCCTAAGAGGAGATTTCCTGGAGTAGACCACCATAGAAGGGAGTCGATGAGATTGTCTGTGATCTGGATCAGGTCCCTGAGGGCCCTGGAGACCTGCTTCCACTGGGAAGCAAGAGTCCATTGAGCTGTGCGCATGTGCAGACGGGCATATGGAACTACATGCACTGTAAAGGCCATATGGCCTAGAAGTTACAGCATCTCCCTGGCTGAAAGATTGTCTCTGAGCCTTACTTGAGATGCTAGTTGCACTAGTCGAGTACAACAGTCCTAGGGTAGAAATGCCCTTGACCGTCAAGTGTCTAGAAGAGCTCCTATGAATTCTAGTGTTTGAGTGGGAACTAGATGGGATTTTGAAAGATTTATCACAAATCCCAGATCTTGCAGTACCTATAATGTATGAAGGAGGGATAGATGAACCTCCTGAGAAGTGGCTGCCCTTATTAGCCAGTCGTCTAAGTAAAGGAAGACAAATATTCCGAGAGTCCTTAGATATGCAGCGATGACCGCCATGCATTTTGTGAAGACTCTTAGGGCAGAGGTGAGTCCGAAGAGAAGGACTCTATATTGATAGTGATTTCCCTAGAAGATGAAGCATAGATACCTCCTGTGTTCTGGAAGAATGAGGATATGAGTATACGCTTATTTTAGATGTAGAGAACAGAGCTAGTTCTGACTCTGGAGATAAGGGTTCCTAGTGAGAACATCTTGAACTTCTCTCGAACTAGATTCTTGTTTAGGTTTCTGAGATGTAAGATGGGTCTGTACCCTCCATTTTTCTTTGGTATGGTGTGGAGGAGTAGCCCAGTGGTTAAAGCAACAGCCTAGTACCCAGAAGATGAAGGGTTCGATTCCCACTGGCACTCCTTGTGACTTTCGGCAAGTCACTTTACCCTCCATTGCCTAGGAAGAAAAGGCTGGCAATCTACTTCCGGTGATACTTTGCCAAGAAAACTCAGAGGTAGCTGGGTCGCTATGAGTCAACACTGACGATGGCACTAAAAAAAAAAAAAAGAGAAAGTAAGGAGAAAAGAATCTCATCCCCTGTTGGGATGTTGGAACCTCTTCTATGGCACACTCTGACAGAAGAGAGGTGATCTCTTGCTGCAGGAGAGCAGTTAGTGGGGGGTTGAGAATGATATTCCACCATTAGAGTGGAGGGGGGTATGCTTTGTAGATGTAGCTTGTACCCTTTCTTGTACTATGGTTAGTGTCCACAGCTCTGAGGTGATAAGATGCCACCTGTGGGCATAATGACAAAGCCTGCCTGCTATGTGGAGGGGGTGGGGGTTCTCCAGAGGCAGAGTGGCTATGTTCTCTAGGAAGAAGTAAAAAAACAGGTGCAGATTGGGTCTGCACAGCTGGTTGGGGTTTAGGAGCCTGTGGCTTCTTCTGTTGCTTGGGAGGTTGTTGCTTCCTCTGGAAAGGCATAGAAAGGCTTCTTTGCAGCTGCTTTTTTCTTGGCAGGGTTGGCAGTAGCTTTGGAAAGCCTATTGATGGTGGTATTCTCAGACTAACTTGCCAGTCCTTTCCAAACAGGTTCTCACCAATACAGGGAATGTTACCAGCTTGTCTTGAACCCATTGTTCAAGGTCGGATGCCTGAGGCCAGTCCTACGTGCAGCTATACATATAGATGTTGCTCTGCTAGTGCATTCAAAACAGTCAAATGTTGCCCTATTAACAAACTTGGAAACATTTTGGGCATGTTTGACTAATGTAAGATGGTCTGCCCTCTTATCATCCAGGAGAAGAGGAGACATTGATTCCAGATCCCTAGTTACTTCCCTAAGGAACATACCCATACAGAGTATGTATGAACTTATGCGGGCTGAAAGCATGGAGGCTTGAAAGCACCGATGCCCAAAGGCATCGAGGGTTCTCGATTCCCTGCCGGGAGGGATAGGCAGAGTGCGTCTTAGAACTCTTAATTCGACACATAGCCGATTCCATTACCATTGAATGGTATGGAAGATGTGTTTTCTGGAACCCGGGGCTTTCCAGAACCCAATACATGGTATCGAGTTGCCAAGTATGGGGAGAAATGGCGAGGGGCATTTCCCACATCCAGAGCATAAGATCCTGGAATATACGGTGAATAGGCAGAGTAGTCGCCTCTTTAGGAGCTGTGGGGTATTGGAGAATCTCCAACTTCTCTGCTCTGGGTTCTTTTTCCGATGCAGGAGTAATGGATAAGCCCCTCACCATATCCTTGATAAACTCTTGGACAGACATATCTTCGGGAGGGGACATGCGCCGTTTCGGCGAGGGCGAGGGTTCTTCCAGAAGACTTTGCATTTCTTGTGTACGAATTGATTCATCAGCCGAAGAATCGGAATCGGTAGAATCAAAGTATCATCTGGAGTGATGCTCTTGCTCCTATAATGTCCAGTACTGATCGAGATCGGTATCGGCCCGGGAGACCTTCTGTACCGGTACTTCGGAGCTGAGAATAGACTCGAGGGCTGGTATGGATGGGAGTGTAGCAAGCAGCATGAAACCCGATGCCGATTGCATCGGCATTGTTGATAGTACTGGTACCGACGATACCGCCGGTAAAGTCTTGACCGGTACCGATGCCACTAACAGAGCTGCTAGACTCCACTCATTGTCCAGCATACGCTGATCCATAGAGCTTGCCGATGCCTTGGTATCGGTACCGGAAGCATGGGCTACAGTTCCAGAGCATGGCACCAAGAGCTCTCTTAAGGTGGAGGCCTCGGGAGCATCCTTGACCCCTTTTGTGTCTTTGGAAGGGAGGTCCTCCCACTGGGGTAGTTTGGCCGGTCGATCCAACTCCAAGGCAACATTCAAGGCATCTCTATGTTTAGACAGAGATCTACCATTGGGAGGGTGGCCTGTCTTGGAGGAATTATTGTGTTTTGATATCTGAGATCCATGTGAGGAAGATGATGCCCTTGATGACGTTGAAGTGAGTGAAACTGCATCTGAGGCAAAAAGGGAGCCAGGTTTTGCAGCCCAATTCTGTAAGTCTGTCTTTGTCATCTTCTTGCATAGGGGACATTCAGATGGCTGGCGATTTGGGCCGAGGCATTTAAGACACCAGTCATGGGTATCAGTAGCAGAGATAGTGCTACTACACTTAGAACATTTCTTAAAACCACTGGTTGGTTTTTCCATTGTGTCAGTAGACTGGATGGAAGGCCTAAGGCCCAAAATGGCGCTGATGCACCCGGAGAATTAAAGTTCCTTTTTTTTTTTACAGAAAGAAAAGAATAAACGAAGAGATCGGTTCCGGCGTCGACGGGAAGGCAGACACAACCATAAAAAATAAAGAAGAAATTTTCTGCAATGACAGGATTTGCTTCCTGCTGGCTCCGTGGAAATCGAAGAACTGAGGAGGGAGCGTCACAAAGGCAGGAAGGCAGAAACACAGGCGCAGTGGCATTCTACCAAAGGCTTTCCTATTGGACGATGGGGAGCGTTCCCGCACAGGCTCCATTGGTACCGATGTCACCCATATGTGAAGACTACATTCCTGCTTGTTCCTAGAGATAAACAGAACCAATCTTGGTTTTTGACACTAAGGAGACCACAAGAAATGGCTATGCCAGCTGTAAATGAAAAGCACTAGCCTGTTAAGTATAGTAACACCATGGAACCCAGGGAGACATGTTTAAGATTCAGTAATGTTGTGGTCTGTTGGTGTGCTACTGTTTCTGTTTCTGGGGTAGGCTGAAAGGCCTGGAGTTTAAACAGTTTCTAATATAAGCTGAAACAATCATGAAACGTTCCATAGAGAGACCTTCACACTCTCTTCCTGCAATAGGGACCAGTGGACCTCTGCTGACTGTGTTGAAACATGGCCATGTAGGGTTTTTAATTTTTTTTATTTTCAAGTGCCGTCAAGTCAATGCTGACTCCTAGTGACCCAGCAACTCCTGGGTTTTCTTGGCAAGATATGACTGGAAGTAGACTGCCAGGTATTTTCTACAGAGGCAATGGAGGGTAAAGTGATTTGCTCAAGGTCACAAGAAGTGCCAGTGAGACTCGAACCCTGATCTCATGGGTATTAGGCTGCTGCTCTAACCACTAGGCTACTCCTCTACTCCATATAGGGTTATGTATTCTATTTAATGTACATTTATTAAAGAAGATCTTTTTGATCAATTTTGCTTTCTATGTGCCCTTGTTTGTAGTTTTCTGTTTTGTGGGCTACACTACCTTTTTTTTTGTTATGGTAGGCCTTCTTTGCCATATCCCTTACAAAAATCGTGAAATAATAACTCCTCAGGAGAGGACTTGAACTAGGATCCCTTACCCCATCATGAGAAGTCAAGTCAGAAATAGAGAGATAAATCGGTCCCTGAAAACTAATTGATATGATAAAACTTATTGGACTGATAGCACTTTTGACAATTACCAGAGTTTAAAAAAAACCCAAACCAAAACAACCCCCCCCCCCCACAAGTTGGAAAGTATACACTTGCAGTGTGACATGATGACATGTTTCCCCATTTGCAGAATAACGCATGTGGAAGGAATGTGTGTGTGTACCATGGGGAGAGTGTCAAGAGGCCAGGTGAACTAGGTGGCCGTCTACACCAGCCCTTATGGGGGGCATTGTTGCTGCTGTCGTCCCTCTCGGGACAGGCAGCAAAGGCCGCAAACAACCCCGTGGCACTTACCTTTAAATTTCAGCGCCAGGGGAGCTGTTTGCTTCTGCCCTCCAATGCCTACTTCTGTCTGCCAACGGGAAGTCTGTATTGGTCATGGGAGAGGGGGCGGAAGCAAACAGCCCCATAGTGACGAAGTTTAAAGGTAAGCACTGCGGAGCTGCTTGTGGCCATTGCTGCACATCCCGGAGAGGTGTTGCAGCGGGTGCCAGAGGGGGGCGCAAGGGATAAGGTTCACCTAGGGTGCCTCATCTCTTTGCGCTGGCCTTGCAGGGGGCCAGTGTATGCATGCGTGTGTCATGGGGAATGGCGAGGGGTGCATGCATATGTGCGTTTGTGTTCTGAGTGGCAGGGGTGCATTCATTCATGTGTCATGGGGCGTGTATGTGTGTGTGATGAGGGGGTTGTCTGTGTGTCTATAATTTCCCCTGCCCTTCTGCACTTATTCCTTGTCCTTCCCACCCTCTTGCACTACTTCCCATTTCTATTCTTCACTGCCCTCTCCCCCATAGACCCATTCACTGCCCTCTCCCCCATAGACCCATTGTTTACCCCCATAGACCCATTCACTCTCCCTCCTTTGCTACCCAACCTTGCACTCTTGGGCCTTTCACTCTTTCCATCCCTTCCTTTCTCCCTTAATGCACTCATGGTCTCTTCTCTGTTTATCCTCTAACTCTACCCATTCTCTTATGCTCCACCCTTAGCACAGTCCCTTCCTGTATGCTCTGCCTCCCTTTCTTTCCATCTAATCCTAATCCTTCCCTTAGTTCCACCCCTCACCAGCCCCTTTTCTCAGACTCTGCCCCTTCTTTTGGCACCCTCCTCTTTCAGTCACAGTCCCACTCTTCTGGCTGGTGGGACCTGGGGCCTCCCACTGGCTTTTTCAGGCCGCAGCCCCACTCTTCTGGTCAGCAGGACCTAGGGTTTCCCACCGGCCTTTTCAGGCCACAGGCCCAGCTCTTCATGCCAACAGGACTGAGATTTCCATAAGCTCTTCTTCCTGTTGCATTGAGAAGCAGGGGAGAGCATTTGCATGCACAAACAAACATGCATTTGGACAGACAAATATCCTGTCAGCTTAACCCTTGACCATAGGCACCTATCCAACCTTATTCACATTCCTCTCCTTTCACCTTCTGTGCTCCCCTTCTCATGTGCCTTATGGAACCCTCACTCTGTCTCTAACAAACTTGCCTTTACTCACGACCTGTTTATCTCTCATGCCCTCCACCTCCTTGCCTTAACAGAGACCTGGCTTCTCCCTGATGACACCGCATCTATTGCCGCTCTCTGTCACGGTGGCTATCAGTTCTCCCACACTCCTCGCCCCACTGGCCATGGCGGAGGTGTTGGACTTCTACTTTCTCCCTTTTGTCAATTCCAACCCCTCATCCTTCCTCAATCTTACTCCTCTCTCTCTTTTGAGGCCCATTCCATCCACCTATTCTCTCCTCTGCCCCTTCGGGTTGCTGTAATCTATCGGCCTCCTGACTTGTCTGTTTCCACTATTCTTTCTGACTTTGACTCCTGGCTATCTATCTTTTTAGTCCCTTCCTCCCCTACTCTTATCCTCGACGATTTTAACATTCATGTTGACAATTCCTCTGATCCCCATGCTCGTAAGCTCCTCTTCATTACCTCCTCATTCAATATTCAACTTTGCTCCACCGCCCCCTCTCACCAACTTGGTCACTGCCTTGACCTGATTTTCTTCTCTAACTGCTCACCCTCCAACTTCTGCTTTCCCTTATCTGACCACTACCTCTTAAGTTTTCTTATTCATCATCCCCCATCTCAGCCTCGTCCTGTCTCCACTAATCTTTTCAGAAACTTTCTTGCTATTGATCCCTTAGCCCTTTCCTCCTCTATTTCTTCTCCTTTTTCCTCCTCTCTATTAACCAAATCCGTTGATGAGGCTGTGACATCCTATAACTTTGCACTCTCCTCTGCCCTTGATACTCTTGCTCCCCTTACCCCACGCCCTGTAAGGCGTTCTTCTCCCCAGCCTTGGCTCACGCCCACTGCCCGATATTTTTGTTCCGAGCGTCTTTGGCAGATATACGCCGATGATATCCTTCTTTACATGCCATTCTCCACAAAGCAAATGGACCTCTCACCTCTCATTGAATGTTTTGATGCAGTATCAGAATGGTTTCTATCTCAAAACCTCCGTATTCAACATAAGAAAACGGAGGTACTCTTCATCACAAGAAATCCGAATTTTACCCCACCACCTCATATAAAAGTGAGAGAAGCTGAACTCCAAACAAAGTCTACAATTCGATACTTAGGAATTACTCTAGATCAACACTTGGACATGAAGCTTCACATATCCTACATTGTCAAAGCCGTATATTTCAAGATCCGGACACTCAAACACCTCAGATCTTTATTGGACCCAAGTGACTTCCGGACTGTATACCAAGCTCTTATCCTACCCCACTTTGATTTCGCCAACGCCATTTTCCAAGGCCTCCCACAGTCTACTCTGAACCCCCTTCAGCTAGCCATGAACGCCGCTGCTAGAGTTCTTTCTGGAGCATCGAGATTTGACCACATCACACCCATCTTAATTCAACTCCACTGGCTCCCAACACACGGAAGAATACTATTCAAGACTCTGACGCTTACCTTTAAAGCCATCAACGGCATAACCGCTTCACAACTAGTGGATCTAATTCAGCCCACCCCACCTAACAGATCCAGAAGATCCACATCAGCAAACACTCTAACTATCCCAAGTGCATCAACAAAATGCACACTAACAACGTCAAACAGGGCTTTCAGTCTTTATGCTCCCAAGTGTTGGAACATATTACCACCAGCAATCCGAGCCATCACCGATCTCACACAATTCAGGAAAGCACTAAAACATTACTTATTTATACAACATTACCAGATCAACCATACTCCACCATAGCCACATCTTCCTTCCAGAAACCTCTGCATATTAGTCCCTATACTTAATATCTTTCTGTAGGTTCATAACCCACTATGCAAAGATTACTGCTACATATGTAAATAGTTGATGTGCATGTTTCCCTAAGTTATCCAAGTTGTATTTCCGTGTTCTCTGTAAAACTAACGTTTGTTCATTATGTTTCACTGTTCCATGTAAACCGCGCTGATACTAAATAGTGCGGTATATAAGAAACTAAAATAAATAAATAAATAAAATAAATCCCGCTGCCGTGCTGACCTTCTTCACTTTAAATTCATGCTTTTCTCATTCCAATCAGCCATAGCACTTGCCAAACAAGCCTACTTCACCCATATGACTAACTCTTTCGCCTCTGATCCTCGTCGTCTCTTTAATACTCTCAATTCTCTCCTCAATGTGCCTCCATCGCTGATTCCTCCCTCTCTTCCTGCCCAAACACTAGCTGATTTCTTCCATGACAAAATCCATAAAATGACCCTCCAATTTCCCATTACCCCTTCTACCTCACCTTTCTCCTATCTCTCCCCACTAACCTTTGTTACCCTCTCCTCCTTCCCTACGGTCTCTGATGATGAAACAGCACTCCTTCTTTCTTCCTCCAAACCCACCACCTGCTCCTCTGACCCCATCCCCACCTATCTCTTATGCCTCATCTCATCCTCTATCGTCCCTTCCATTTCTCATATCTTCAACCTATCCCTCTCCACTGCTACCTTCCCTACTGACTTGAAGCATGCCATAGTCACACCCCTCCTCAAGAAACCCTCACTCGATCCTACCTGTCCATCTAACTATCGACCCATCTCTCTCCTTCCCTTTATCTCTAAACTACTTGAGCGTGCTGTCCACCTTCGCTGTCTCGATTTCCTTTCGTCTCATGCCCTTCTTGATCCTTTACAGTCCGGCTTCCGTCCCTTGCACTCCACTGAAACAGCTCTCACTAAGTATCAAATGACTTGTTCCTAGCAAAATCCAAAGGTCTTTATTCTGTTCTCATCCTTCTTGATCTTTCTGCTGCTTTTGACACTGTTGACCACAACCTTCTTCTTATCACCCTGTCATCACTCGGTTTTAGAGGCTCTGTATTGTCTTGGTTCTCCTCTTATCTTTCCCATCACTCTTTTAGTGTGTGTTCTGGTGGCTCCTCCTCCTCTGCCACCCTGCTCCCAGTTGGTGTTCCCCAGGCTTCTGTCCTGGGACCGCTCCTCTTCTCTCTCTATACCCAATCTCTTGGTGCTCTTATCTCTTCCCATGGCTTTCATTACCATCTCTATGCTGATGACTCTCAAATCTACCTCTCTTCGCCTGATATCTCTCCAGCAATCCATGACAAGATCACTGTTTGCCTTTCAGACATTGCTACTTGGATGTCTCACCGCCGCTTGAAATTAAATATGGCTAAGACTGAACTCCTTATCTTTCCCCCCAATGCCTCCCCTCCTCTACCCTCTTTCTCAGTCTCTGTGGATAACTCTTTAATCCTTCCTGCTTCTTCGGCACGTAACTTGGGTGTTATCTTTGACTCCTCTCTCTCTTTCTCCACTCATATCCAACTCGTAGCTAAGACTTGCCGTTTTTTCCTTTATAATATTAACAAAATTCGCCCCTTCCTTTCTGATGACACTACTAAAATGAATGTCCACTCCTTGATCACCTCCCGTCTTGATTACTGCAGTATTCTCCTTGCTGGCCTTCCCGCAAACTCTCTCTTTCCCCTTCAATCTATTCAACATTCTGCTGCTCGACTAATTTTCTGTTAGCATCGCTTTTCCTATGTCACTCCTCTTCTCAAGTCCCTTCATTGGCTTCCCATCTGCCTCCGGATCCAATTCAAACTCCTCCTCTTGACCTATAAATGCATTCACTCTTCAGCTCCCACTACCTATCATCTCTTATCTCTCCTTACATCCCCTCACGCGTTCTTCGCTCTTTGAACAGCCTTCGTCTATCTATGCCCTTCACTCGTACTGCTAATTCTAGACTTCGCTCCTTTCACCTGGCTGCACCCTTTGCCTGGAACAATCTACCTCTGTCTGTACGCAATGCGCTTTCTCTGGACCTCTTCAAGTCCAGACTGAAAACCCATCTCTTCTCTATTGCTTTCTGTTCTTGATTCTTGTTTTTGCTCTTCTTATTTATTGTATACTTTGTCTTATTTGATTGTATTTGTATTTTGTGATCTTCTTGACTAGATTGTGAGCTCTGATGAGCAGGGACTGTCTTTTATTCATGTATGTACAGCATTTCGTACGTTTGAAGCGTTTTATAAATGTTAAATAGATAGATATGTTCAAATGGAATGCGCCTAAAAAAACCTAAAAAATGCCTGGAAAGAATAAAAAAAGACTTGCACAGCCATTTGTATAATTGTTTTCACACAAAAGAAAACAAAATACAAACTTATGATTGTAAAATAGGTTAGAAGATTGTTTAAGACTGATTCCATCACTGCTTCGGGGCAGGGCCATCTTGGGCGGGATGGGATAAGGGGGCAAATGGTATTTTCAGAGGGCCTTGCGCTGCTGCAGTAACCTTGCACCCTGAGGTTTAAAATTACATCCCAGTCCTCAGGAGCACCAGTGGGGCAGGACCAGCATAGTCCCATGTGTGGAGAGATCTGCACCAGGCCAGAATGTACAATGCCTACTGTCTCCTGGTTCTTCAGTCAGAGGGGGCCCCATCCCTGCTTCGAAGTATAGAAATGCTAAATTTTCCTGAATCCTGTACTCTTCTAGGTTTTTCCCTGCCCTGGAACACACAATTAATTCATAATTAAACTGACATCGATTATGTTATACCTTTCGTGAATCACACATTCTTGAACTCAAAACATAGGAATTCCAATTTTACTAAATAATTTATGAGGAGGAGAAGTCCACTTATGTTCAGTGGCTTGAGAAACTCCATTGGATACAAAGCCTGATAATTCTCGTTTACTATTGTTTTATTGTTTTTCCAGTTCTTCAAAGTTTGGGCTAAATCCTGAACTTTAATGAGAAAGTAATCTTTCTCGATTCTGGGTTAGATGTATTTTTCTTTTTTTACATAGATATACCTAATGCTGCTCTAGGCGATCGCGTACTATATATACAGACAAAGTGAATAAATCTGCAGGTTTTTTCAAGGGAAATCCTCCCACTAAAAATGGAAAGGCGCAAAAGTGGGTTAGGACAATTTCCTTTGAAAGTTGACTGTTATATTTCAGTACAGATTTAACACAACAAAGGCACCTTCCATCCCTTAAATTTCACATGCATAAACTCTGGAATGAAAATGGCATGAAGACTGTCACTTTACTGTTTTGAGTTACCTCATCTGGCTGAGGAAGGACAATAACAGTCATTGTTCCAGTATGAATACGCTGCATTCTGGAAGAGAGGCCAACTTCAGGGATTCGCTGAACTCTGTGTGTCCCTCCTTCATACTTCAAACGTTTATATACATCGTCCCCTGAAATCCGGGCAGCTGCATGGTGCAATCCACCTGGAAAAGAAGATTTTAAGCTGACATTTTTTCATCTCTTTCTATTCTATACAGTGGTGACAACATATTTTCCTATCATACCAAACTCTGATGTCGTATAGTTCAGGATTTCGAAAGTCCAGGATCTGTAATGTGCATAGCTCTGGTACATTTCAAACATTTCTTTGGTGAATTGCTGGCAGATGTCACCTAAAAACAACAACAAAAGACAAAACCTCTATTGCTTATTGTTCCTAAACTCTGTATATATTATCAAAAATATTTGCTTTATTCTTCCTAATTCTTCTGTAAACAAAGCGGAAATGTTGATGTGCAATGATTTTATGGGGCTGCTGTTCTTCTTCCTTGGCAGAATCACAGATTTGGAAGTGGTGGGTATTGTAAGCAAATTAGTGCTTTGTGACGCACATCTGTGTGTGAAAAATATTACTGCTAATGAAAAAAAAGATAGTTGTCCTATTAGAAAATCAGGCCCTAAGAGACTATATCAGAAATCTGAAAAAGCACATATTTTGAAAAGGCAACATAGGTTCCTACATGCTTTCATAAAATAGGCACTCAGAACCAGCCTCGAAGCGTGCAAATGCCGATGCACACATTTACACCTGCTTGAAAGAAGGCGTAAATACGAGTACTCCATGCATGTAACCTTGTATTTTATAAAATAAGTGAGCATCACAACTTAGCCCCTGCTCTGCCCAAACTACACTCCATGAACACCTATACATAGTGCGCTTACAGGTACATGCTATCTTGCAGACATGCATACTCATACGTGCATTTACTGTAGGGTGATTTTATAAAAGGCCATTTCCCATTTTAATATTATTTACAAATCAGTTTCTTATAAACATTCAAGAAAATACAATCTTGAATGAAGGTAATATGAGAATATGCAAAATACCATAAAGACAAAACCCCCTGAGGAAATATTCTCCAAACATCAACAACAACATTAATAAAAGGCCATTTCCGTGTGTAAAAACGTTTTTACACATGGGAAAACCTTTCTAAGATTATCTGCCACATGTAATATGGTGTGAATTTGGGAAAAAGCACCTGCCTTAAAAAATTGTCATTTTAAATATTGTATAACATGATTATTCTATTTAATTCTAATAGAATTTCTCTTGTGGTTGCATGGAAACCAGCCCACACTAAATTTGTTGGGCTTGATTTTATAAGAGGATGCCAAAAGTGAACTGTTCCACTGTGCCTATTTTATAAAATATGCATAGTTCACAACTCTCCTCTGCTCCACTCAAAATACACATTGGGTAACACCTATACACAGATTGCATAAATATGGACTCCAAACTTTTTGTGCATGTATTTTTCATGTGTATGAAAGCCTTTTCTACATGTAAAAGGAGCTTTATGAGTGAAAAAGCTTTATAAAAAAGTTACCCCATTTATGGATATCCAGAGAAGAGAACTGGAGTCAAATTTCAGGGATATGCTGCTGCTGTTTGGTATATAAAGTGGCATTTTAGAAAGGGCGTATAAGTGCATTCTGGGACATCCAGGGTAGAACATGCAGAAAAAATGTCAGGGACATCTATGCTTCGGCCTGATATTAGAAATATAGATGCCACTGACATGATGCCCATGTCAGCGTACATATAAACGTCTCCACTATGAAACCGCGGAATGGACATGTCCATCTCGAGCAAGGTTGCATATGGGGACATCCAGCGGTGTGGCAAAAACATGAGCCCTCATTCCCTATCAGTATTTGTTGTCAAACTGTAAAATGAAGGGGAGATGAGTGTTCCTCCTCCTCCACACGCTCCACAAGTTTACCAGACAAAAAGAACACCTTTCAGATGCCTATTTGTGCCTGGAGTAGGTATATCTTTTGACATGTATTGGAACATCCAGGACATTTCTAAAATCGGGCAAGCACATCCAAATTCATGGGAATACCTCAGCCACACCTCCACCACACCCCTGTTCCGACGTGGATGCCCTGGCGCTGGCTTCTAAAATGGCTCTGGAGAGGTCTCTGTGCCTTTTTCAGACATCTAAAGTATGAATATGGCTTCTAAAATAACCCCATAATGTCTTATGTTAAATTAGGAGAAAGTCACTTAACCTTCCATTGCCTCAGATACAAACTTAGATTGTAAGCTCTCCGTGTACATGGAAATACCTATATAGTACCTGACTGTAATAGTCTTGAACTACTACTAGAAAGGTGTGAGCTAAAATAATGATAAAACAAACAGGCCACTGATATGTGCAAGTAAAGGTCAACAAACAAGTTGTAAGTGATACATTAAATTAGTACAATAAAAAGGTAGTTTTTGACAAACTTTTGAGGATGCTTGTCTATGGAGTGCCACAAGAAAGACAACCTTCCAGGAGAGGTATCGCAGGTGGCAAGTACTCAGGGGGCTCAAACAGCTTCTTAGGGAGCTGTGAGAGCACCATACTGAGATCCCACTTCACTGTTGGTGGGCAGACGGGGGACTTGGGCAACATAAGGCCCTGCAGGAAATGAGAGATAAGGGGCTGAGCTGAGGGGGGCTTGCCCTTGACAGCATGGTGGTGCGCCGCAATACCGCTCAGGTGCACTCTGAGTTGGACTTCAGTCCCACCTGGGGCAGGTGGGTAGGTACTGGAGCATCAGCTACACCAAGCAGGAGAACAGGTTCGCCTGCCTCTCGGCGCACCACACCAAAAACTGATGCCACTTGAAAGCATATGCCCTTCTTGTGGAGGCCTTGTAGGAAGGCCAGAAGGACCTCCTCCACATTATGTGTGAGGTTGAAGGGAGCTAGAACTACTCTTTCAGCAGCTAAGCCGTGAGTAACAGGGACCCCAGGTTGGGGTGCAGGAAAGAACCCACCTCCTGTGAAAGAAGTCCAGGGTCACAGCTCAGGAAAATCTGAGGCACCGCCGACAGACAGAGAAGCAACAGGAACCAAGACTGCCTGAGCCACCAGGGGGCAAACAGAACCAGTGATGCCCTGTTGCGCTGGACCTTGAAGAGGGTCTCGGCGAACAGAGGTGTCGGCGGGAAGGCATAAAGGAGGCCTTCCGTTCATGGGATGAGGAATGCATCCACCGCTGCCACCCTGTATTGGTGCAGCTGGCGGGAGCAGAAGTGGGTCAACTGCGTTTTGTCCGGGCTGGTGAACAGGTCCACTAGGGGGTGCCACAGAGTTGGAAAAGCTGGAAGGCCACTCTGGGGTCCAGGCGCCACTCGTGCGTCTGGAAGACTCTTCTCAGCCTGTCTGCCAAGACGTTGTCCAGGCCCGGGGAGGTAGACCGCCCGCAGGAGCATCCCGTTGTGTGTCGCATATGAGGAGAAGGCTACTGCCTCCTGGCAGAGGGAGTACGACCCCGTGCCTCCTTGTTTTTTGACACAGAACATTGTGACTTGGTTTCTCTGGACCAGCACCGACTAGTGCTGCAACCAATGGCGAAAGGCTTGGAGGGCCAGAAATATCACCCAGAGCTTCAGGAGGCTGATCTGCAACTGGCACTCCGTCTGGGACCACATGCCTTGGGTGTGGAGGTCCTCTCAATGAGCTCCTCATCCTCGCAGGGAGGCATCTGTAGTAAGGACACTGGGGGGGGGTGGGTGCCTGAAAGGGCATCCTGGCCTGAAGGTGGCAGGGGATCTGCCCCCAGTCGAGGGAGTCCACCAGTTGGCGGGTCACTTTTACCCTGTCTTGAAGCCTGTCCATGGCTTGTGTCCACTAGGTGCGTAGGCACCACTGAGCCACCCTCATATGCAGGCGGGCATATGGGGTTATGTAGACTGTGGAGGCCATGTGGCACAGCAGGTGGAGGAGAAGGTAAGCAGGCACTGACCAGCAGTGTTGCACTAATGCGGCTAGCACCCTGAGGCGTTCTCTCCTCTCTGGAAGGAGGAAGGCCTTGGCCTGGAGGGTGTCCAGCTGGGCCCCTATGAACTCCAGGCATTGCGCCAGAAATAGGTGGGATTTGGGGTAGATGATGACGACCCTCAGACGCTGCAGGATGTGGATGGTGCGCTCAGTGGCGTGGTGCATCTCTGCAGTTGTGCCTCCCCTTAAGAGTCAGTCGTCTAGTTAGGGAAAGACGAAGGCCCCTTGGAGACGAAGGTGTACTGCGATCACCACAAGGCACTTGGTGAAGATCCTTGGCGATGACGCCAGTTCAAAGGGTAGCACTATGTACTGGTAGTGACATCCTCCCACCATGAACTGGAGGTACTGTCGGTGGTAGGGATGGATCAGGATGTGTGTATAAGTATCCTTCAGGTCTAAGGAGCATAGCCAGTCTCCCTGCTGGAGGTCAGGTAACAGTGTTCCAAGGGAGAGAATCTTGAATGTCTCCCTCACCAGAAATCAGTTTAAGTCACGTAGATCCAGGATGGACCTGAGGCCCCCTGTTCGCTTGGGAACAAGGAAATATCTGGAGTAGAAACCTTTGACCCAGAGATGTTTGGGCAGTGGCTTCATCGCCTTGTCCATGAGGAGACCTGCGAGCTCAGTGAGGAGCACAGACTGGTGAAGGAGAGGCCTCACAGGTTCTCCTGGGAAGAACGGGGGTGGCATCTGTTGCAGGTGGAGGAGGTATCCCTCCTTGACTACTTGCAGCACCCAGGAACCAGTGGTGATGGAGGACCACCTGTGGGCAAATAGGGTCAAACACCCCACTGTGAGCTGCTGAGGCCTTCTGGGGGAGAGGAGGCCATACCCAAGGAGTCAAAAACTCCCTCCAGGCTGGGCAGGGGCCCGTGCCTGGGTCTTAGGCTTGCGGGGGTGTGCCTTTGCACCCTGGACTGTTGGGGCAGAGAAGGCCTGGTACTGTGAGGCATTACCAAACACCCCCTTCTTTCTCGGGAAGAAAGGCTTCTTCCCCAGGGACTTCTTAAGGGGTGCATCAAGGTCTTCTTTGAGAGTCTGTTCCTAGTCAGGAATTCAGTCTCTATCTCGGCAGCCCTGTCTGACATGGGTTTTCCGAAGAGGTTCTCTCCGGACAAAGGAACTTTGATTAGTTTGTCCTGGACCCACTATTTGAGGTCAGATGACTGCAGCTAGCCTTGCATCTGGCCCTGATGCCCGCGGCAGCCACTCTGGCTGAGGACTTAAAGCCATCATATGCTGCTCAAGACAGGAACTTCAAGCACTTCTTACCGAGGCCAGAGACATGAACTGCTGAAGAGGTTCCCCATCGAGGCCTGCAGAGAAACCAGTGAACTTCCTTGTCAGTTCCTTTAGGTACATGCCGATGTACAACTGGTAGGATTGGACTTGGCAAACCAGTATCAAACCCGGTTAGCATTTTTGACCAAGGGCATCTAAGGTCCTGGCCTCCCTACCCTGGGGCACAGAGGAATGAGTCTTTTGGCTCTTGTTGCCGCATGGTGCTCTGGCTCAAGGCCGGAAGAGGAACCAGTACGCAAACCAGGAACAGCTAACTTTCAGGATATTTAGCAAGGATTTTTTCCAGGAAAACAGGACAGACGCCCGTTGGGCTCCGCGTAAAAAAGGATACTGAGCAAAGATAGCACCCTTGGGCAGGAAGGGGAACATGCATGCATAGTAGCATGTCTCAAAGACTTTCTTTGAAAGCTGGGGAAATGCTCTGCGTGGACTCCATCGGCGCCAACGTCACCCATATGTGAGGACTGACTTCCTGCTTGTTCCTGGAGAATTGCCTTTACGGGACTCTCGAAACCAATAGGTTGCATGATCCAAGGCAACATGGTTTTACCAAAGGACAATCATGCCAAACAAATCTGATAGAGTTCTTTGACTGGGTGATCAGAGAACTAGATCAAGGGCATGTGATGGATGTCATCTACCTAGATTTCAGCAAAGCCTTTGATATTGTTCCTCACAGGAGGCTTATCAAACTAAACAGCTTGGGCATGGATCTCAAGGTGGTGAACTGGATCAGAAATTGGTTGACTGACAGATGACAGAAGGTGATGGTAAACGGAACTCACTCGGATGAAAGGAAGGTGATTAGTGGCATGTCCCAGGGATTGGTCCTGGGACCAGTACTGTTCAACATATTTATGAGTGATATTGCTACAGAAATGAAGAAAAAGTCTGTCTTTTTGCAGATGACACGAAAATTTGCAACAGAGTGGACTCTCCTGAGGGAGTGGATAACATGAGGAAAGATCTACAAAAGCTGGAAGAATAAATCTTCACTGCCAAGCATTAGACCAATGTGAAGAAGTGCAGGGTCATGCACTTTGGATGCAGAAATCCAAGGGAATTGTATGTGATAGGGGGCAAGAGGTTGGTGTGCACGGACCAGGAGACGGATCTCGGAGTGATTGTTTCTGACGATCTCAAGATGATGAAACAGTGTGACAAGGCGGTGGCCAAAGCCAGAAGGATGCTGGGTTGCATAAAGAGAGGAATTACCAACAGAAAGGAGTTAGTACTAATGCCACTGTACAAGTTGCTGGAGAGGCCTCACTTGGAATATTGTGTTCAGTTTTGAAGACCGTATCTCGCAAAAGATATAAAAAGACTGGAAACGGTTCAGAGGAAGGCAATCAAAATGATTTGGTGCCTGCACCAGAAAACATATGAGAAAAGACTTGAAGACATAAATATGTATACTCTAGAGGAGAGGAGGGACAGGAGAGATATGATAGACCTTTAAATACTTAAGGAGTATTAATGAACAAGCAAACCTTTTTCAAAGACAGAGAAGCTGCAAAACTAGAGGACATAACATGAAGCTGCAAGGGGGTAAACTGAAAGGCAACGTCAGGAAATACTTTTTCACTGAAAGGGTGGTAGATGCTTGGAATGCCCTCCTGATGGAAGTGGTGGGGGCAAATACAGTGATGGGATTCAAAATGGCATGGGACAGACAGTGGATCCCTTTATAGCAATAGGATAACATCAAAATAACCTTAACTGTCTCTGCTATCTCAACAAATAGGGGTGACCTGCACGAAGCGGTGGGTACATCCCTAAACAAAGGCATGGGGAGAGGTGATCTGCACGGAGCGGCTGGTGCACCTACTCTTGCCACCTTGCGGGGCAGACTAGACGGATCATGATGGTCTTCATCTGCCGACGTATACTTGTTACTATGTTTAGGAAGCGGCAATAGTGGCTACCGTGTGGAATATGTGTCGCGGCCCCATTGAATAAAACAGCCACGGCACACATTCCATATGGTAGCCGCTATTGACGCTTCATAAACATACCCCTAAGTTATTGTAGTTACTCACCTGTAACAGGTGTTCTTCAGGGACAGCAGGAATCAGTTCTCACATATGGGTGAGGTCAGCGCCGACAGAGCCCCAGCAGAGCATTTCCCTAGCTTTCAAAGAAAGCCTTTGGGACATGCTACCACTCATGCATGGTCCCCCTTCCCATCCAAGGGTGCCATCTTGCTCAGTCAGATGCAAGCTAGGATGGTAGTAAAAATGAAAACAAGGTAGGGAGGCAACTCCCAGGGGGAGGAGGAAGGGTTGTGAAGACAGATTCCTGCTGTCTCCAGAAACAAGCAGGAAGTCAGTCCTCACATATGGGACTCCCTAGCTCCAGGCTGCCAAGGACCGAACCATGACAGCACCAAAGGCGACCAGTCCGGTGGTCGTGAGTTGCAGAAGGTGAGTCCCCAGTGAGAGACTCTGCAGACACTAGCGTCCGATGACACTATTACTCCAGTTGTCTGAACACAGAAGGGTCGGAGGGCAGGAGCTGCCTACACCCCGAGAATATTACGGAGTATTGTATGGCCAAAGGCACTGTCCCTGCGGGCCTCACTCTCCAGGCAGTAGTGAGCTGCGAACGATGAACTAAAGACCATGTGGCGGTCCTGCAGATCTCCGGCACCGGCACTGAGTGGAGGTTGGCCACCGACATGGTCATTGCCTTCACATGATGCGCTGTGATCCGGTGCTCGAGGGAGATTCCAGCTCGCTCATAGGCAAGGGCAATAGAGACTGCCACCAAAGTTGACAGAGTTTGCTTAGTCACAGGGAGCCGCAGTCTGCTGGGGTCATAAGACACAAAAAGCTGAGGGTCTTTGTGATGGGCCTGAGTCTGCTGTAAGTAGAAGGACAGGGCCCGTCTGCAATCTAGTGTATGAAGTCCTAGTTCCTCCCTGCTGGCGTGAGGCCACGGGAAGAAGATAGGGAGGACCACCTCTTGGTTGAAGTAGAAAGGACACACCTCCTTTGGGAGGAATTTGGGGTGTGTGTGGAGCATTACCCTGTTCTTATAGAGCCTTGTATATGGTGGATCTGCCATCAGGGCTTGGAGTTCACTCAATCTTTGAACAGATGTGAGGGCCACCAGAAAGGCCACTTTCCAAGACAGGTACCACAGGTGGCAAGTGGCCAGGGGCTTGAATGGTGGTTTGGTGAGGTTCCACTCTGCCAATGGAGGGCGGAGAAGGGGCTTGGATAACAGGAGGCCCTGGAGGAACCTGGAGATCAGGGGTTGGCTTGAGAGGGGTTTTCCCTTGATAGGGTGGTGGTGAGCGTCTATGGCGCTCAGATGTACCCTCAACGAGTTCGATTTCAGCCCGGTGTGTGACAGGTGCAGTAGATACTGGAATACTAGTTGCACATGGCAGGAGAAGGGGTTCTCCTCCCTTTCTGCACACCAGGCAGAGAACCTTCTCCATTTAAAGGCATAAGTCTGTCTGGTGGAGGGGTTTCAGGAGGCCAGCAGTATCTCTTCAACTTCTCCTGGAAGACTGAAAGGGGCCAACTCTACCCTTTCAGCAGCCATGCTGTTAGCATTAGTGACCCCAAATTGGGGTGCAAGAGGGAGCCCTCCTTCTGGGACAGGAGGTCCGGGACTTGGCCCAGTGGGACTGTGAGTGCCACCAACAGGGAAAGCAGCAGAGGAAACCAAGGCTGCCTGGGCCACCTGGGGGCAATCAATATAACTGATGCCCTTTCACTCTGGACCTTGAAGAGGGTCCTGGTGACCAGGGGGTTGGTGGAAACTCACGAGATCCAGAAGGCATTTGCCACCACTCTCTTCAAGTGCGGTTGACATGAGCAAAAGTGAGACAGCTACATGTTGACTTGGAGGCCATACAGCCCCTGATGAGTCAGTTGTCTAGGTAGAGGAAGACGAAAGCCCCTTGTAGGCGCAGGTGGGCGGTTACTACTGCCAGGCATTTGGTCAAGACCCTTGGCGAGGAGACCAGGCCAAAGGGTAGCACCCTGTATTGGTAGTGTGCCCTCCTCCCACCACAAACTGTAGGTAATGCCTGTTGGAGGGGTGGATCAGAATGTGAGTATACGCATCCTGTAGGTCTAAAGAGCACAGCCAATCTCCCTGGTGGAGGTAAGGCAGCAATGTTCCAAGGGAGAACATCTTGAACTTCTCCCTCGTTCAGGTTCCGCAGGTCTAGTATGGGTCTGAGACCCCCAATTCTCTTTGGGACAAGGAAGTATCTGGAGTAGAAGCCTTTTCTCCATAGATGTTTGGATACAGGCTCTACTACATTGTCCCTGAGCAGACCTTTCCCTTTCCCCAAGATCTTTCCCTCACTCAACATGTTCCCATCCCCACACACTCAGCTGGTCACACCCTTGATCTTCTCATCACTCCTGCTGCGTCCCAGCTCTCCTTCTCTAATTTAGTAGCCTCCCCTCTTCCTTGGACAGACCATCTCTGTCTTACAGTCTCTTGTTCTCTTCCACCCCCTCTGTTCTCCACTCCTAATCACTCATACTCCCCTCCCCCCCAGCTTTCCAGACTACTCACTCCTGACACGGTTCGTGACTTTCCCTCGGTTACCACCCTTCTTCCCTCTGATTTCCCTTCCCTATCCCCTACTGCTCAAGCATCCTCTTGGTTTTCTTCCCTCTCTTCTGCCCTTGACTCTGTCGCTCCCCTCCGCCCCCGTCCCGTAAAGCAGCGCTTTTCACAACCCTGGTTCCACTCCGGCCTCCGTCTCCTTCGGTCCCAACTCCGTAAAGCTGAACGTTCCTGGCGCAAAAACCCATCCCCAGCTACTTTGTCCTCTTTTAGAACGCATCACGCCTTTTATCGCTCCCAAACCCTTCAGGCTAAGCGTACCTTTATCTCTAATGCTATAGACAACGCCCCGAATCAAACTAGGCACCTCTACTCCACACTCCGGTCTCTCACTTCCCTTCATTCTAACCCCACCTCCGAGATTGATTCTTCTGCTCCACCCCCTCTGTGTTAGCTGCCACTTTCAGTTCCAAAGTCAGCTCTTTAAGAGCCTCTTTGCCATTTTGCCCCCCACCCATCTCCTCCCCCCCTCCTATAGCTTCCCCTCCTCCTTCATCCCTTCATTCTCATACCTGGTCCGCATTTGCCCTAGCCTCCTCAGCTGAACTCCATAAACTCATCTCCACTTCTAATAAGACTTTCTGCTCCCTTGACCCCATCCCATCCTCGTGGCTCCTCACACCTTCTCTCTCCTCCCTTTCCCCCATCCTTTCCATCTTAAACAATAGCCTTTCCCTGGGTATCTTCCCCGATCCCTGGAAGCACGCCCTAATCCGCCCAATTCTCAAGAAATCCTCCCTTGACCCTCTCGACCCATCAAACTATCGGCCCGTCTCACATCTTCCGTTTCTCTCTAAGCTTCTGGAAAAGATTGTATTCGCACAACTTTCCCACCATCTAGACTCCACTAACTATCTTCACCCTCGGCAATCAGGTTTCCGGCCAGGTCACAGCGTCGAAACTATTCTTCTTGCCTTCACAAACTCTTTGCATGTAGCACATGATCGGGGTGATATCTCGGTTGCGGTAGCACTTGATCTTTCTGCGGCTTTTGATCTGGTCGATCACTCTCTTCTCTTAGCCCGTCTCCATGAAGCTGGTGTTCATGGCACTGTCTTTAATTGGTTTCACTCTTTTCTTCACGCCCGGTCTGCCTCTGTACTAGCTACATCACCCTCTTCTCTACCTTCCGCCCCTTTCCCTCTACCATGTGGGGTTCCCCAGGGTTCTGTCCTGGCCCCCCTCCTTTTTAATCTTTTCCTGGTACCCCTCACACTTGTCATTCAACAATTTGGGATCTCTGCTTTTACTATGCCGATGACATCCTTCTTCTTCACCACACTTCCCCACTCCTCCCTGATCTGACTCCTCTTAACAACTGCCTCACTGCTGTCACCCACTGGTTAACCCAAAATTGTCTTCACCTTAATCTAGCCAAAACCACCGCTATTTGGTTCCCCTATGGTCATCCCCCCCCCTCGTTAGCTCCATCCCTTTCTAACACTCCCATATCCTTAGTCACTACCTTCCGTTATCTTGGTGTTCTCTTTGATTCAGATCTTTCCTTTCACGCTCACATCTCACACATTACAAAGACTTCCTTTTATTTTCTGCGTCAAATCCGTGCTATCCGCCCTTTTCTTTCCTCTTCCGCCTTGTCTACCCTACTTCTCTCTCTTGTTATGTCCAGGGTTGATTTTGCTAATTCTGTCCTTATTGGTTTGGCCTCCTCTCATTTATACCGTCTTCAAAGAATCCAAAATACCGCAGCCCGCCTTCTCTCTCACTCATCTCATTCTCACCATATAACCCCTCTTCTTATTCACTTACACTGGTTACCTGTTCCCTTCCGCTCTCAATACAAATTACTTACTTTGGTTCACAAGGCCCTCCACACCAACTCCCCACAATATCTAGCTGACTTAATCCACTTTCACACTCCCAGATATACCCCCCGCTCATTCCACTTAAACCGGCTCATCCTTCCCCCTCCTTCTGCTGCCCACTTACAATCTACTCGTTCTTCAGCTTTCTTCTTTATAGGTCCCGCACTATGGAATTCCCTCCCCTCTGCTATCCGATTAGAGTCTTCCCATTCAGCATTTAAACAGCAGCTAAAAACCCACCTCTTTTCCCTAGCCTTTGACCTCCCCACTTCTCCCCCCTCTCTATAGCCTTACTCCTCTCCCCTACCCTCTCTTGCCCTTTCTGTCTCTCTTTTTTTTTTAAATATGTAACTTCCTTTTCCTTTACTGGCTTTGTGCCCTATTTTTAATGGATTTTATGCATTGTAAACCGCTCTGCTTTTATTGTGAAGGGCGATCAATCAAGTTTTATTAAACATAAACATAAACATAAACCTGCAAGCTCTGAGAGCAGAAGGGTCTGAAGAACGAGAGGTTGAACAGGCTCTCCTGGAAAGAACTTGGTTGGTACCTGCCGTAGGTGGAGGAGGTATTACCTGCAGTACCCATGGTCCGAAGTGACATTGGCCCAACTGTGGACGAAGAGTGCCAGGTGGCCACCTATGGACTGCTGAAGATCTCCCAGGGGAGGAGAGGCTCTGCCCTGGGAATCAAAAGCTCCCCCCGGGTTGGGTGGGAGCTGGGTCTGGGGCTTCTGTGCCTTTGGTTTCTGAACTCCATGGCCTTGTCTTTTAGGGTGAGAACCCTGCTGCTGGCCCGAGAACGGCTGGTAGTGGTGACTCTGATGAAAGGGCCTCTTTTTCCTCAGGAAAAGGGGTATTTTCCCTGATGGTTTCTTACGGGGAAGGATGAGGTCTTTTTGGAGAGCCTCTGTCGAGTCACCACGTCGGCCTCTATTTCAGCCGCCTTGTTGGCCATAGGCTTGCCGAACAAGTTCTTCCTGGTGCAGGGGACGTTGAGCAACTTGTCTTGGACCCATTGCTCGAGGTCAGAAGACTGCAGCCAGGCTTGGCACCATGCGCCAATGCCGGCTGCTGCTACTCGAGTCACTGACTCAAAGCCATCATAGGCCGCCCGGGAAAGGAACTTAGAGCAGTCCTTGATCCCGGAGGTCAGGGATTGGAACCGTTGGGTGGGGTTCCCGGCAAGCCCCGCTGAAAACTCGGACAACTTCTGGGTTAGGGCCTTCAGGTACATGCCTATGTACAGTTCATAGGCTTGAATCTGGTAACCCAGCATGGAGCCCTGGTAACACTTGCACCCGAGGGCATTGAGGGCTGTAGTGTCCCTTCCAGGAGGGACAGATTAGTGGGTCTTCTGGCTCTTCTGTATGGTCGACTCGACGACCATGGAGTTATGTGGGAGTTGGGGCTTGTGGAACCCCAGCCCCTTCCAGATGCGATTTATGGTGTTGAGGTGCTGGCATCTCCCACATTCTGAGTAGCAGCCACTCGAGGATCGGCTGCATGGGTACCATAAGAGTTTCCTTGGGTCAAGACTCGTACTGGAGAATCTTCAATTCCTTGGTGCGTGGATCTTCCTCCGCCTCAGTTTGCACCGAGAGGATTCTGGCAATATCCTTCACAAAGTCATGGAAGGCCACATCTTCCGGAGGAGAATGGCACCGGGGGAGATGGGTCTGAGGGAATATCTCTGTGCCGTTTGGTTTCCGGGGACACCTTGTTGTCGGTATCTAACTCGGTCGAGAGGTGATGATGAGTCCAAGGCCCTGCGACTCATAATGTCGAGGCCGGCGGCCTCTGGAGGACCTGTAGTCCGCATTGTGGAAACTGGCTGGGGAGGATCACATGCCCGAGGAATGGGACCAAGACCTCGACCGGTGCCAAGGGCTTACCTGAGGCCGATGGTGCTCGGAGCTTGGCTCGACAACCGGAGACTCCCCCATAGTCAGGGGCCTGGTCATCAGGCAGATGATGTAGACGAACCAGCCATCATTGTCTGCTGCACGCCCAGGATAGTAGTGATGTTCTGCTCAAAGGCTGTCATTCTGGTTTCCAAGCCAGAAGGCTCTGCAGTTCTTGGCGTGGGCACTGAGTATCTTGGGCCCAGCACCGGAACTCTTGTGAGTGCGTCCTTGACGAAGACTACGTCTCAAGGAACCTCGCAAGTTCTCCGCTGGCCGAGGAATCGAGGATCTTGGTAGGGCGCTTCTAGCCACCCGAGTTCCTCCGGGCAGTTTTACCAGGTTTCTCCGGTGCAACCTCGGCAAACTGTGAGAATATTTTCTTGTTTCTCTTGGGGACCGGGGTCTTCTTGGAGGAGCTGCCGCTGTGGGACTCCGAGGATGCTCAGGCTTCACGGGAAGTGCTGGTCTTGGAGCTCAGCATTGGGGAGGCCGGTACCAAGTCGGACCTGGAGAACAGTGTTTCCTGCAACTCTTTTTATTGGTTTTAGGTATCATGGCCTGGGCACAGGTCGCAGGAGGTGTCGTCATGGTCCGGGCCCAGACATCAGTCATGGGTGAGGTGACTGACACAGTTTGACTTCAGCGGTCACATTTTTCAAAACCACTAGGGGATATGGTGGGGAAACACCTGGACAGGGTTGATGACCCATGGGCAAAAAAGGGCGCGAACGCCAGTCAAGGCAAGCCTCAATCAAAAAAGACAAAAGTAGCCGAGAATAGCGCTAGCGCCGGCTCAAGGTGGAAAGAGCAACTGGTATGCAAACTGGGAAACTAACTTTTTAAAGCAAGGATTTTTTCAGGGAAACAGGACAGACACCCATTGGGTTCCACAGAAAAAAGGAGATTGAGCAAGATGGCACACTTGGGTGGGATGGGGATCACGCATGTGTGGTAGCATGTAACAAAGGCTTTCTTTGAAAGCTGGGGAAATGGTCCACGTGGAATCCGTTGGCGCTGATGTCACCTGTATGTGAGGACTGACTTCCTGCTTGCTCTTGGAGAATCAATAATACACAGAAAAGGAAAACATTTGGTCCTTGTAATTTCTTGACAATGACGAGAAAGATTTGAACAGAGACCGGGCCTATTTAAACCCAGTGTAACTACATTATTTCTTCATAGGCTTGATGAAAAAAATAACTCTTGAAAGCTTATCAAAGATACATATTAGTTCAATAAAAAGGTATCACTTACAACTTGTTTATTGACCTTTACTTGCACAAGCTAAAGTTACAAATTTAAGAATGGAGAATGCAATACTAACATCTGGATGGGTCCAAGAAAAATCTGGCATTTTGTAGAGTGATAGTTTGTATGAGAGCCACAATAAAATCGTACATCAAAGAGACCAATAAGAGCAGCAAAGGTTGATGAACTACTACATCTTTTTGTGTGGTCCAATAAAATATATCACAGTATATGAAAAGTCCACATCGAAGAGTGAATGTAAAAAGCTAAAATATGAAATGTCCATTCAAGACTGAAAACTAAACAGTTATTTGCCCAGATACATGTTAAATAAGTTTCTGGAAATGATCAGTGTTCCGTTTTGTAGAATTTGGGCATACTTACTATGATATTCTGTGCCACATAATGATGATATGTTGCTACGTTTAATTCTTTAACATTATGGGTTTTTTAAAAATCTATGATATGGTTTTATTGTAACCACTTTAAAGCTGTTTGTAGGAAGTGGATTATAAAATAAAACATAGAAAGAAAATGATGGCAGATAACGGCCATATGGGCTATTCAGTCTGTCCACCCACACCAACTGCTTTACTCTATAATCTTTTTTTCTCCTTCAGAAGTCTGTAGAGCTTATCTCATGCTTTCTTAAATTCAGATACTGTCCTTGTCTCCATTACCTATTATCCATTCTGTAAAGAAATATTTCTCTTTAAATTACTGCATCTGACAGCTTTCGCCCTCATTCTATGACCCTGCATTCCACAACATCCTTTCCACTGCAAGAGACTCAACTCCTATGAATTTAAATTTTGGATTATTTGAATTTTTCTATCATATCTCCTCTATCCCACCTTTCTTTCAAAGTACACATATTTAGAACTTTAAGTTTGTCCCCATATGCTTCATGATAAAGACCACTGACCATTTTAGTAGCTGCCATCAGTATTCCAAAAGAGATCTCTGAGACTTATACAGGGGCACTGTCTCATCCTTTTTCTGCTGGCCATTCCTCTCCTTCTGTGCTTAGACATGCTTCTGGCTTTGCTGTGATCTTATCTACCAGTCTGGCTACCTTAAGATCATTGCATACAATCATCCCTTGATGATGTTCAAACCAAATATAACCCCAAAGGAGCTAACAGGAAAAAGCTTGCCCCATGTATATCCAAACACCCACTGGCCTGTCCCAAAACAGATTTCTCACTTATACACAAATCTCTTCCAAAGAAATTTTTGTTGGACAATGACTATAGGTGGGGTTAGTCACTGCTGAAAGTCTAGTCCTTTTAATCATATTTGCAGTAAAAACAAGGCAGGTCAGCCATACTTATACAATATGCACTTATCTGAATGTTAGTCCACAGCAAAAACGGAACCAAAATGTCAGGGTGAGTCAACGACATAGTACCATGTTTCGGGTATAAATTTCACAAACCCTGCTTCAGGCCAAAGTTCACCAAACTGCCACTCCGTCATCAGTAAAGAACAAAAGCTCAAGAGAACTACTTAAATATATGGTGTCTGATGTCATGGAAAGACCGCTTGCTAACTGCTTGGCCATCGGGAAGCAGAGAAGAACCATGTAATCGCCACCCCGATTAGCCAATCAAATCAGACCAAACTATACCAATCTAATTCCAAAATCAGTCCAAATGGAGCAAACTGTATTTAACCGAAAAATCCATTGTTGTTCCCACAGTTGCAACAGAGCTCAAAGAAATCAGGGAAGCTAACAAAAATAACAGCACAGTAATAATAATGGGTGCTTTCAATTACCCCGGAATCGACTGGGTCAGTGTCACGGCAGGACATGCTAAGGAGATAAAGTTTCTAGATGAAATAAATGACTGTTTCTTGGAGCAACTCGTTCATGAACCAAATAGAGGGGAAGCTACTTTGGACCTAGTCCTTAGTGGAACACAAGATCTGGTGCAAGAGATAAGGGAGTTGGGGCCACTGGGCAATAGTGATCATAGCATGATTGCGTTTGATTTAATAAATGAAGGAAGGACGGTAAGGAAATCCAAAGTACTACCTTTTAACTTTCAAAAGGGAGACTATGATAAAATGAGGAAAATAGTTAAGAAAAAACTAAAAGGAGCAGTTGCAAAGGTCAAAGATTTACATCAAGCATGGGTATTTAAAAATACTATCTTGGAAGCTCAGACCAGCTGTATTCCACACTAAGAAAAGTGGAAGGAAATAAAAAAAACTGCCAGCATGGTTTAAAGGCGAGGTCAGAGAGGCTGTTGTTGCCAAAAAAACATCTTTCAGGAAATGGAGAAAGGAGCCAAATAATGAAACAACAAAAGCAATGACAAGTTAAATGCAAGGCATTGATAAGGCAGGCAAAGAGAGAATTTGAGAAGAAGCTTGCTGTGGAAGCAAAAATGTGTAAAAGACTTTTTCAAGTACATTCATAGCAAAAAAACCTGTGACGGAGTCAGTTGGACCATTAGATGATAAAGGGGCAAAAGTGGCACTAAGAGGGGACAAGGTCATAGCAGAGAGACTGAATGTATTCTTTGCTTCGGTCTTTACTGAGGAAGATGTAGGGATGTTACCCATAACTGAAATGGCATTTAAAGGTGATGCCGCAAAAGATTTGAAAGAAATATCAAAACACCAGGAAGATGTATTACAACTATTTGATAAACTGAAGCGTATCATATCACCTGGACCAGATGGTATACATCCAAGGGTATTGAAAGAACTGAAATATGAGATTGCAGACCTACTATTAGTAATCTGTGAACTATCATTAAAATCCTCTGTAATACATGATTAGAGGATGGCCAATGTAATATCAAGTTTTAAAAAGAGTTCCAGGGGTGATCCGGAAAACTACAGACCGGTGAGCCTGACATCAGTACCAGAAAAAATGGTAGAAACCATTATAAAGAACTAAATTACTGAACATGTAGATAGTCGTGGCTTAATAGGAGACAGTCAAAATGGCTTTAGTCAAGGAAGATCTTGTCTTACTAATTTGTTATGTTTTTTTAAGATGTGAATAAACAGGTAGACAAAGGCGAGTCGGTTGATATAGTGTATGTGAATTTTCAGAAAGCCTTTGACAAGGTCCCTCAGGAGAGACTCTTGGCGAAATTTTAAAAAGCCATTGGATAGGACTATTGTAGTATTGTGGATCAGAAACTATTTAAAAGATAGAAAGCCCTCTGTAGGGCTAAATGGCCAATTTTCCCATGGAGAAAGGTGAATAGTGGAGTAACCCCAGGGATCTGTGCTGGGTCCGCTGCTTTTTAACATATTCGTAAATGACCTGGAAATAGGAATAACGAGTGAGATAATCAAATTTGCAGATAACACAAAATTATTCAAAGCTGTTAAAACCCATGAGGATTGTGAAAAGTTGCAACAAGACCTTGATAAACTGGAAGACTGGGCATCCAAATGGCAGATGAAATTTAATGTGGACAAGTGCAAAGTTATTCACCTAGGAAAGAACAACCCAAAAGAGAAATTAGATTTACCTGCTAATTGTTGTTCCTTGAGGAACTCCAGTTCAGTCCCGCACTGCTGGGTAGTGCACCTCTTCCTGCAGCATGGAGACTGGGCATGTCAGAAGTCTGGTACATATACCGGTGGCCCCTCCCAGCAGCTTCCAGTGATCTATTGACAAAGCAGACTCTAAGGATCAACACATAAGTAGTTATAACCAATATGAACTCTAAAAACTTTAAACTCGAGGCTTCGCTGCCCCTCAAATAACCCCTTGAGAGAAGAGGATAACTGCTCCACCTCCCCTCCAAGAAAAAACAGCATTAAAGGTGTGAAGGCCATAAAGAAAGTAGCCTAAAGCAGAGCAGCCAACCCGTCCAATACCCCACAGGACAGGTAATAACACTTACCGTTAGGCTTCTCTTTGCTTGGCCGACATCCGCAACGTTGCAAAACCACTGACCGAAATACCAACCTGGGTGGGAATCGGGACTGAACTGGAGTTCCTCAAGGAACAACAATTAGCAGGTAAGTCTAATTTCTCTTTCCTTTTCGTCCCTCCATTCAGTACCACACCGCTGGAATGTAACAGAGCAGTATCTTAATGGGAGGGCCCTGAGAAACTGGACTGCAAGACTGCTGACCCGAAACAGGCGTCCCTTGCCGCTTGCACATCTAGACGATAATGTTTACTAAAAGTGTGCAAGGAAGACCATGTAGCCACCTTACAGATTTCGACTACCGGAACTCTACTGTATTCCGCCGAAGACGTCGCCTGAGCTCTTGTTGAATGAGCTCTCAATTCCAAAGGCACCTGACGGCCCTGCAGAAGATAAGCTGATGCTATCGCCTCCTTAATCCACCTAGCCACGGAAGCCTTGGAGGCCGCTTCACCTTTCTTCGGGCCTCCAAATAGAACAATCGCTCTGACTTACAAAAAGACTCTGAGACCTTCAGGTAATAACGGAGCATTCTCTTCACGTCCAGCAACCGCAAACTACTGTCAGCGCCAGCCTCACCTGCTGCCTTTAACACCGGTAAGGCCACAGACTGATTCAGATGAAACGGTGAAACTACTTTTGGCAGAAACGACGGCACTGGGCGTAACACCACGTTCTCTTTGAAGAACATCAGAAAAGGTTCCCTACAAGATAATGACTGCAACTCTGAGACCTGCCGTGCCAAGCAAATGGCCACCAGAAACACTGTTTTCAAAGTCAAATCCTTAACCGAGGCCTCGTTCAGAGGCTCAAAAGGTCGTCTAGTCAATGCTCCCAACACTAAATTAAGATCCCATGGAGGAATCAGCACGTGGTGAGGAGGCCACAACCGTGGCACCGCTCATATAAAACGCAAGACATCTGGGTGAGCCCCTATGGCATGACCTTGAACCTTACCATGATAACAAGCAATAGCCGCCAGCTGTACCCTTAAGGAACTGGCCGCCAAACCTTTCTCAAAACCATCCTGAAGAAAACTCAACACCTCTGGAATGGAGACCAAGGAGGGACGTAACTGCCTAGCGTCACACCAGCCTTCAAATATATGCCAGATGCGAATATAAGCCAAGGAAGTCGATCGCTTTCTAGCTGACAGCATGGTAGCAATCACCGCTGACGAATAACCTTTCCTCCTCAACCTAGCCCTTTCAATGGTCAAGCCGTAAGCGAGAATTGAGCGACCTGCAGCATCCGAAGAGGACCCTGCAGAAGCAGATCCTACCGAATCGGCAATTTCCACGGCTGTCTGTCAAGCAGCCTGACGAGATCCGCGTACCATGGACGATGTGGCCATTCCGGCACTATTAATATCATGGCCCCGTGATGCGCCTCTATGCGCTGAACTATTTGACCTATGAGAGCCCAGGGAGGGAATACATACAGAAGACCCTGGGCCAGCCACTACTGAATCAAGGCATTGATCTCTTCGGACATCCATTCTCTTCTTCTACTGAAGAAGCGGCTGGCTTTGGCTGTTCGACAAGTTGCCATGAGATCCATCATTGGTATCCCCCACTTGACTACCAACTGCCTGAATACCTCCAGATTCAGCTTCCATTCTCCGGGGTCCACCTGAACCCGACTGAGGTAATCCGCCATCACATTGTCCGCTCCCGCTATGTACGCCGCCGACAGCGCTAGAAGCAGAGGCTCCACCCAACCGAAAAGAGCCCCCGCTTCCTTTTCCAGTGCAACGCTGCCCGTTCCGCCTTGCTGATTGAGATACGCCACCACGGAAGCATTGTCCGACAGAACTCGAACTGCACGCCCTAGCAAAACTGACTCGAACGCTTTCAGAGCCAGAGCCACTACTCGTAACTCCAGATGATTGATGGACCACTGAGATTCCTCCACGCTCCACAGCCCTTGACCATAGATCCCCTCGCAGTGAGCTCCCAAGCCCGCTAGGCTGGCGTCTCATCACCGGAACCCACTGCGGCTGCTCCAACGGCATTCCTGCCATTAGATTCTCTTGTCGCATCCACCATCTGAGAGAGGCTCGAACCTGCCCCTGGCAGGGCAAGCGCTTGTTCAACGAATCCTCCTGGTGCGACAGGCGACGCAGCAGGAGACCTCTGTAAAGGCTGCATGTGCGCCCGAGCCCAAGGAACCACTTCGCATGCAGCCGCCATGGTTCCCAGCACCCGAAGATAAAGCCAGGCCGTTGGCGCCTGCTGCTTTAGAAAACCATGCAGTCTTTGAACTCAAGCCTCCGGAAGGAACACCGCTCTGACTCTCATGTCGAAATGAACCCCCAGATACTCTAATTCTTGCAACGGAACCAACCGACTCTTGGACACATTGATTACCCAACCGAGGCTCTGCAAGAACTGCACCACCCTGGCCGTTGCTTTTTCACTCTCAGCTCGGGATTTTGCTCGAATCAACCAGTCATCCAGGTAAGGATGAATGAGCACCCCTTCTCTGCGTAGAAAGGCCACCACCACGACCATCACCTTGGTAAACATTCACGGAGCCGTCGCCAGCCCGAACGGTAAGGCTTGGAACTAAAAATGACCCCACGGGACCGCAAATCGCAAGAACCTTTGATGCTCTGGCCGTATCGGAATGTGCAAATAAGCCTCGGTGAGATCAAGAGAAGTCAGGAACTCCTCCTGGCGAACCGCCACCATTACCGACCTTAAGGTTTCCATGCGGAAATGGGTCACTCGAAGACATCAGTTGATGCCCTTGAGGTCCAGGATCGGGCGGAAGGCCCCATCCTTCTTTGGCACCATGAAATAAATAGACCTGACCCACATTGATCCCGAGGAACCGGAACCACGGCCCCGAGCTGTCTGAGACGCGCCAAAGTTGCCCGAACCGCTGACTCCTTGGACTGCCCCCTGCAAGGAGAAAGCACAAAAGAGTCTCAAACCGGTCGAGCAAACTCGAGAGCATAGCCCTCTCGAATCACCTCCAACACCCACTGATCAGATGTTATCTGAACCCAGGCAGGGAAAAATTCCCGCAGTCGACTCCCTACGGGTTGTACTCCCACCTGAGCTCCTCTCGTTTCATTGTGACCTCTTGAAACCGGCCGGCAGAGGACTATCGAATCCTCTGCCCGCTCCTCGAAAGCCTCTGAAATCTTGGGCCTGAAAGGGATACAGCCCCCTTTGAAACAATCCCAAACGCGAAGCCCGAAACTGTCGAAAATCACGAGCCTGGCCCCTCAACATCACTCCAAACCTTCCCGTATTTGGCTTATCCTCAGGCAACCTACCACCCTTGGACTCTCCCAAGTCCTTGACCAGCTTGTCTAGGTCTTCACCAAAAAGCAGCTTTCCCTTAAAAGGAAGCTTACTAAGCCTTGACTTGGACGAGCTATCTGCAGCCCAATTCTACAGCCAAATATATCTCCATGCCGCCACCAAAGACATACTATTGGCCAACGTTCTGATCAGGTCATAATGTACGTCTGCCAAGTAGACAGCCCCTGACTCCAATCTGGAGAAGTCCTGCAGTTGGTCCTGTGAGATATCTGCCACCTGTGAGCACTGAGACCAACGAAGACAAGCCCTCGCTACCCATGCCCCACAAATTGAGGCTTGCAGCGCAAGGGCATTGGCCTCAAAGGCCTGCCTCACCATCAAGTCTACCTTTCTGTCTTGTCCATCCTTTAAGGCCGCGTTACCTTCCACTGGAATGGTAGTCTTTTTCGCGACCGCCGAAACAGCTGCATCTATCCGAGGAGAGCGAAACATCTCCGTTCCTGGTCCGATAACGGATAGAGCCGAGCCATGGACCTCACGCCCCTAAGGGCTGTCTCTGGCATATTCCACTCATCCTGAATCATCTGCTTAACTACCTTATGAATTGGGAAGACCGCCTGGGACTTCCGCACCGCCTGAATGAGTGGATCCTCCACACTGTTATCCTCTACTGACATGGCCACGGACAGGTTAAGCGCCTGTAGTGACTCCGAGATTAGAGCTGTCAGCTCCTTTCTCCTAAATACCCGAATAATCCGGGCTTGGTCTTCCAGCTCTTGGATCTCACCTTCCTCTAGATCTTCTCCCGGACCTTCCAACTCCCCTTCCAACTCCTCGTCCTCCAAACACTCAGAAGGAAGGGCATTCTCATCCAAAACTCGTGGCCTTTTATTTGGCCTCACTTCTGCACCTGTGACTGCCTGTGCCGCTGTCCTAACCACCCCGGGACCCAACCCCAAGAAGACCGGTACAGCCCCTTGCTTACGAAGGTAAAAAGCATGATGCAACAGCAGGACAAAATCCAGGGAAAAATCATCTACTGCTGAGGCAATCGCCCCCAGAAGAACACTAGTACTTGGCTGAGACGATGCTGACGCCTGTGGCGAGAGAGGAGCCTCTCGCGCACCCTCGTCCACTGACACCGCCACAGACCCCTGAAGCTTAGAGGAAGGCCCTTCTTTACTTTGGTCTTGCAACTCCTGCTCCATATGCACCGCTTCAGTCGCACAGCCACGACACACGCCATCAGCCGAAACTGCTCCCCTGCGGATTACATACACTAAGCACTGCAGTCGCGCAGGCATCAGCCTCTACAATCTCCTTAACCAGATCCAGAGGCTTCTCAACCACTTTCTATGACCCTGCCGCACAGCACGTATCTATTTACTCTGAAATAAACCTATCTAATTCTTACTTTAACCCCCTTTATACCGTATATATATATTTTTTTTTTTAAACTCAAAAGTCTTACTGCAGGCAATAAGGAGCCTTAGAGTCAGTCCCAAAAACAATTCTTTTGCCAAAAACCAATGTTCCAGACACTCGGGAACTCTCTGCCAATAAAATCTAGTACTTGCAAAAGACCACGGGAAAAAATGGCGTTCCAAAATTGAGCAGCCGGCTCCACACGAGGAGCAAGGTCTCAGCACCAAAAAACCCTCCAGAGGCACTCACCTGCACAGAAATGCTTTCCCCCACCATCCGGAGCCAAATGGAGGTAAAAAATACCTGGATTCCTGCCAGCAGTCTTCCTGTGATCGTGCCAGCAAGCCCCGAGGCAGAGGAAATGCTGCCGAAGCCTGACTACACTCTCTGACACTGCAGCTCCAATCGGAAGGCAGAGTAGAGGAAAGACAGCAGCTCCCCACTGTCCCAACCAGGTAGGGAGTGCAACAGGGCATCTGATCAAAAGAAAAATAGAGGGAAGGTGAAGCAGGAATCCTCTCCACTGCCCCCTTCCCTGCCCTGACCGACTCTGTCTGTTTTTTTTTTTTTTTAACAGCTCAACCAAAATAAATTAAAGGTACACTGTACCCAAAAATAAAATACTCCCCAAAAACTAAAAACTACTCCACTTATGTGCACCTCATGATGAGTCTAAACCCTAGACTCACAACCTCCTGCTGCATGGAGACTGGACACACTGGAAACTGGTGGGAGGGGCCACCGGTATATGTACCAGACTTCTGACATGCCCTGTCTCCATGCTGCAGGAAGAGGTGCACTACCCAGCAGTTCGGGACAGAACTGGAGGGACGAAAAGGAACTATGGTTACACGATGCAAAGTTCCACATTAGGAACCACCACCCAGGAAAAAGATTTAGGCGTCATCATGTTGAAACCCTCCACCCAGTATGCAGCAGCGGCCAAGAGAGCAAATAGAATTCTAGGAATCATAAGGAAAGGAATGGAAAATAAAACAAAGGATTTTATAATGCCTCTGTATCGTTCCATGATGTGACCGCTCCTTGAATATTGTGTGCAATTCTGGTCGCCGTATCTTAAAAAGGATATAGCATTATTAGAACAGATAGAGAGAAGAGTCACCAAAATGATAAAGGGGATGGAAGGATACCCCTATGAAGAGAGGCTAAAAAGGTTAGGGCTCTTCAACCTAGAAAAGAGGTGGCTGAGGGGAGATAAGATAGAGGTCTATAGATTAATGAATGGAGTGGAACGGGTAAATATAGATCGATTGTTTACACCATCAAAATATAGAAAGTCTAGGGGACATGCAATGAAGCTACAGGGTAACCTATTTAAAACTAATAAGAGAAAATATTTTTTTCACTCAACGTGTAATCAAACTCTGCAATTTTTTACCGGAGGATGTAGTAAAAGCTGTTAATGTAGCCAGGTTTCAAAAAGGTTTGGACAAGTTCCTAGAGGAAAGGTATATAAACCATTATTAAAGGGGACCTGCGATATCCACTGCTTGACCCAATGCAAGCACTGTGGAACCTGTGTCTTTTGGGGAAACTGCTAGGTACTTGTGACCTAGATTGGCCACTGTTGGAAACAGGATACTAGGCTTGGAGGACCTTGATCTGGTATATCTTATGTCATTTTTCCTTCCTATAATGGAAGGTGGGATCCAGTCTAACACCCTCCAAGTAAATTGAGAATATGGGTGTTTGCCCTATCGGGGCCATAAGAGTCTGGGTTCAGATACGAGAGGCATGCTCTGCCAACCTATTCTTGAAAGGGTGCATTGTGTGGCCAATATATTTAAGCCCACAAGAACATTGGATCAAATACACCACATAAGTTGTATCACAAATGGTGTGATGTTTAAGGTACCAAAACCTTGTTGGATGCGGAGTCAGTCCACGCCTCCCCCAACAGAGTCCCAGAGCACAATATACACTGCTTGCAAAGGTAGTGCCCAGCCTGCTCCAATGACTGCTGGTTTTTGAGGGAAGCCTGCACCAGTCAGTCAATCATCTAGTCCCACAGGTGCTCCTTCTAGTCCCACAGGTGCTCCTTGTGGTCTTGGGCAAGCCACTTAACCCTCCATAGCCCATGTTCCCTGTAAAATAGTTATCTCCAAGTTATAATGCCCTGTTCAATGTAATTTCAGTTTGTTCAATGTAAACCGCACTGATGCAGAATAGTGTGGTGTATAAGAGAATGTAAATAAATAAAATAAATAAATAAAATAAATAAAATGAAGGGTTTTGCTTTGGGTATATGTCACACAAAGATGTTCACGAAAGCAGGGGTGCAAGCTTAAAACTTGGGAATGCTTATGTAAGAGAGTCTGCAATTGTGATGAACGAGTGATAAAAGGTAAAATACTGACAACCTTATCGTCTTGAGACAAGGGCTGGTTCCCATCTGTCGACGGCTCCAATAGCATTCTCTGTGCTTATATAATGCTCTTCTATAGGCCATCCGAATAACTGAGCTAGGGTAACCCCTTTACCAACGACACTCCCCCATCTCCTGAGCATGAAGTTTGAAATCCTCTACTGAAGAACAAACGTGTCTAGTGTGCAAAAATTGTCCATATGGGAGGTCCCGTTTAAGTGCTGTGGGATAAAAACTACAAAAACTAAGAAGGGTATTCCTCTGTAAAGGTTTCTGAAAAAGTGAGGTAGATAAGGTGTTACCATTTTGAGTGACCGTGATATCCAGATATTTAATTGAAAAACAATCATATTTGCCAGTAAACCTGATGTTACAATCACAGTTGTTAAGCCACTCAATGAACTGATCTAACTGTGATCCCCCACCAGTCCATATGAAGAAAATATCATCTCAAAAACATCTCCTCATTAGTATATGCTAATACCACACTGACGAATATATAAATTTGTCTTCAAAATGAGCCATAAATAGCGTGACAATAGACGGGGCAGCTGTCGCTCCCATGGCGATACCACAGTTTTGCAAATAGAAAACACCATATAACAGAAATAATTCTTAGCCAAGACTAGCTCTAAGAGGGACAATAGAAATTGTTTTGGCAGGAATGTGGGTAGCAACAAAGGAACGGCTGAAATAACACACAAAGCTTCATTCTGTAGGATGTCTGTATACAAAGCTACCACATCTAGAGTAACCAACAGAACTTGAGAATCAGGTAAAACAATTGACTGGAATACATTCAAAAAATGAGATGTATCACAAATGAATGATGGTACCTTAGCTGCTGCCGGTTGTAAAAATTTATCACAAAACTTAGATAAAGATTCCAGTGCTGATCCCCAACAAGACACAATCAGGCACCCCAGGGGATTGTTCAATGATTTGTGAATTTTAGGTACCGTATAAATCAGAGGAATCTTAGGACGTTCAGACTCCTTCCATGTAATCCAACCAACTGTTAATGCATGATAGCGCAACTCTGAAATCTCTCCAATTAAAGCTGGAGTCGGGGCTTGATCTAATGGTCGATAATATCGTCTATCATTTAGTTGACTCATAATCTGTTGGCGATATGTAGAAAGTAACTGCAACACAATAGTACCCTCCTTGTCCGTGCTTCTAATCACCAGATCCACGTTACATGACAATTGCTGTAAGGCTTGCTTCTTTACTAGTGTTAAATTGTGACCAACAAAATTAGATGATTGTTCCATTCTCTCCAATTCTGCCAATACTAACCGCTGAAAGTTGAGAATGGCCGGATTAATCTGTCCTGAAGGAATCCCGTTTGAAGGTTTAGAATCTATGGAATCATCCCCAACCTGCTTCATGTCAGCAAAATAAAGACAAACATGGAGTTTTCTAAAAAAATTTATATAAAGCAACTCTTGTAGCAAAGGCTTCATATGCAGTATAAAGAACAACATCATAGACAAAACCTGGATCTGGCGCTGCGTTAATTGTTTATTACTGAGGTTGATGACTGGTGTTTGAGACATAGTCTGGTAGTTGGACCCCTCCATTGGCCGGTCTGATACCAGGCGTAGGGCTGTCCCCGATATCGGCCCTCCAAAAAATCCTGCTGGAAGTTAGGGTCTTGTTCTAAATGTCCCTCAAACCCTTGACTATGACGGGTCTTATGTTTTTGCAAAATTTATAACCCAAAACATGGTACTATGTCGTTGACTCACCATGACATTTTGGCTCCATTTTTGCTGTGGACTAACATTTAGATGTGCATATTGTATAAATATGCACATCTAAATATTAGTCCACAGTAAAAATGAAGCCAAAATGTCAGGGTGAGTCAACGACATACTACCATGTAAATCCGTCATTTGGTTTGCAGTTTGTCGTGCTGTGAGGGCTTGTGTGCATCAGTGATGCTGAGAGCTAAGCTATCGGTAGTTTAACTACTAACAGGGTCTCCCAAGATGGAAAGGTCTCAGCTGAGGTGCCAGACCAAGACAAACCACCCATCTGGGCAACAGCAGAATGGGATAGTGTTGACGGCGGAGGATCACATTTCTGTGACAACAGCAACAACACTAAACTTAAACTGCGTGGAGGAAAGGCCCAGCAATCTACTTCTGTATCTTGCCATGAAAACCCAATGGATAGTCACAACAAAACAAATTGCGCTATAGTGCTGGAAGATGAGAACCCCAGGTCGGAAGTCACTCAACTAGCTACTGGGGAAGAGCTGAAGACTTTTCGGAGTAAAATCAGCATTTATGATGTGGTTGGATCAAAGCCCTCGGGACGTCTGACTGCTGATGTAGCTGCGCATGAAATGAGAGTCAGAAGCTGTAAAGATGTCCTACACATTGGAACGAACGAAGCATGAACCAAGGAAAGTCGGAGGTGGTCAAGAATGAAATGGAACATGTACAACTTGATCTGTTGGGTGTCAGCGAACTGAAATGGACTGGCATCGGGCACTTTGCATCGGATGATCACATGGTCTATTATGCTGGAAATGAAAGACAAAGAAGAAATGGTGTTGCATTTATAACAAAGAAGAAATTTGCAAGAACTGTAATGAAATACAATGCAGTCAGTGAACGCTTAATCTCTACTTGTCTACGAGGAATGCCTATCAACACAATTATAATTCAAGTATATGCCCCAACAACAGCTGCAGAAGAGGATGAAATTGAAGAGTTCTATGAACAAGTTCAAGCTGAAATTGACAGAACATGCAAACAGGATATCCTGATAGTCATTGGTGACTGGAATGCAAAGGTTGGCAACAAAGAAGGCAGCAAAATGGTTGGAAAATATGGACTTGGCAACAGAAATGAAGCTGGAGAAAGACTGATAGAATTCTGCAAAACTGACGATCTAGTCATCTCAAACACCTTCTTCCAGCAACACAAGCGGTGACTGTACACATGGACTTCACCCAATGGATTGTATAAAAATCAAATTGACTACATCTGTGGAAGTCAACGATGGAAAAGCTCTATAACAGCAACAAAGACAAAACCTGGAGCTGACTGTGGTACAGATCATCAACTACTAGTATGCAAACTCAAGCTAAAGTTGAAAAAGAGCAAACCACTCATGAATGCAGCAAAACATGACATTGAGAATATACCACTGGAATTTAAAGACTGCCTGCAAAATCAATTTGCTGCTTTAGATACAAATGACAGAGCTCCAGAAGAGTTATGGAATGACATCAAGAAGGTTGTGTTGGAAGAAAACGAGAAGTCTCTACAAAAGGTGAAAAAGCAAAAACGACCAAAATGGATGATGGAAGAAACTCTGAAAATTGCTCAGAAAGGCAGAGAAGCTAAAGACAGAGGAGAAAGAAAGACAATTGCAGAACTCAACAGAGATTTCCAACGTGCAGCAAGACAGGACAAGGAAAAGTACTACAATGACACATGCAAGGAAATAGAAGCAGAAACTATTAGAGGAAGAACAAGATCGGCTTTCCTAAAACTATGAGAGTTAAAGAAAAAATTCCAGCCTTGAATTGGAATGTTACAAGATGCTCAAGGTTCTATGTTGAATGATGCTGAGAAGATCAAGAAAAGGTGGAAATAATATACAGAGTTTTTATATGATAAAGATCAAGTGGCCCAACAGTCATTTCAACCTGTACCTTATGATCCGAAACCATTGGTGATGAAAGAAGAAGTTGAAGCAGCATTGAAAGCTTCATCACCAAAAATTGATAGCATTCCCATAGAAGTATTACAGCAATCTGATGCAGCTGTTACCATACTTACAAGGCTCTGCCAAGAAATATGGAAGACAACATCATAGCCAACTGACTGGAAAAGATCTGTGTTTATACCAATACTAAAGAAAGGTGATCCAACTGACTGTGGAAATTATCGCACAATCGCTCTGATCCCACATGCCAGTAAGATTCTACTGAAGATTATTCAGAAGAGACTACAACCATAACTGGAACAAGAACTACCTGAAATGCAAGCAGGGTTCAGGAAAGGGCGATGAACGGAAGACATCATCGCGGATGTGAGATGGATCCTTGAAAAGACTAAAGAATACCAAAAGGATATCTATTTGTGCTTTATCGACTATAGCAAGGTTTTTAACTGTGTAAACCATGAGAATCTCTGGGCCACATTAAGAAGCATGGGTATACTAGAACACCTGATCGTTCTTTTGCACAATCTGTACATTGATCAAGAAGCAACAGTTCAAACGGAACAAGGATAAACAGAATGGTTTAAAATAAGCAAAGGTGTAAGACAAGGCTGCATACTTTTCCCTATGTTTAATTTATATGCAGAACAAATCATCAGAGAAGCAGGATTGTATGAAGACAACAGAGGTGTGAAGATTGGTGGAAGACTCATCAACAACCTTTGTTATGCTGATGATACCACATTACTGGCTGAAAGTGAAGATGATCTGAAACATTTGCTTCTCAAGATCAAAGAACAGTCTCAAAATGGCCTGCACCTTAATGTAAAGAAGACAAAGATCATGACAACTGGCATAATCAACAGGTTCATCGTTGAAGGAGAAGAAATTGAAATCGTGAACAACTTTAACCTACTTGGATAACTATCAATGAAGAAGCAACAAGCAGTCAAGAAATCCGACGATGCATTTTCTTGGCAGAATGGCTATGAAAGTCCTCCCACCACCTTCATCTGCTCTCCCCAGCCCGGGGATCGAGCATCCGGCGACAGGAGAAGCAGCGGCAACATCCTGCCCAATCGGGGCTCAGCAACGGGACTTTAAAAGCTCGCGCCAGCCGGCGCGTGGTCCCTTGTCCTCCCACCACCTTCATCTGCTCTCCCCAGCCTGGGGATCGAGCATCCGGCGACAGGAGAAGCAGCGGCAACATCCTGCCCAATCGGGGCTCAGCAACGGGACTTTAAAAGCTCACGCCAGCCGGCGCGTGGTCCCTTGTCCTCCCACCACCTTCATCTGCTCTCCCCAGCCCGGGGATCGAGCATCCGGCGACAGGAGAAGCAGGGGCAACATCCTGCCCAATCGGGGCTCAGCAATGGGACTTTAAAAGCTCGCGCCAGCCGGCGCGCCCGCGCCTTGCGGGCCCGCACCTGAGGGCCTCGCCAGAGGGCCCTTTGGCGTGGCCCTTAGGCGTGGACCGGGGCGGAAGACCACGCTAACTGAATGTAGCCCCAGAATACGATCCCATATCTCCAGATTTCAATCACTACAACACGGAAGCTCAGCACCACCGCAGAGAAATACTCCAACCAGTGACACGATATTAATCTTCAGAGGTACTGAATTTAACAGATGTACATGTCCTTACCAGTCTGTTCCCTCTTGGTAGCACATACTCTGCATGTAAATTGTTCTAGTACGATCTCCTCAACACATCCCCTTATGACTGTATCATTGTTGCATAGTCTACTGTTCGCACTGATAAGAGTACCAACACTTTCTGCCACTATTGATTTATCTACTGTACATGTATGTACAATTCACCACCCCATTGCAGCATGTAAGCATATTTGCATGTGCAATCGCATGACCTAATTAACGACTGCTTTATGCTCCTTATCAGCACTGTATTTCTGGTCCCACTATTGCTATTTAAATTGCAGTGTGAACTTCTCTATAACGCAAGCACACACCCCTAGCCAAACAATATGGCCTCTCACTTCCTGGCCCTTTTTAGCCTGTATCTCCTTACACATTGGCTGGGAACGTCCAATGCACTTTCTCATGCCCAGAACCACATCCCCATCTTAAGCAACCATGGAAAAAGGTTCTCTGGACCCCACCCAGGAGGAGACACTCACACACGCCATTCTCACCTCATACACATTCCACTCCAACTATCCAGGCCACCCAACCATGAGAAACCCAAGTACTGCCACAACCTAAAATGTGCTATGATAAACTCGCGTTCCATACGCAAGAAATGGCCCGTTGTCCTAGATATGATATCCCTTTATGACCTGGATCTATTTATGATCACAGAAACCTGGCTATCCTCGGAGGATAACGTCATCCTCAATCAACTCCTACCTCCCAACATCTCTATTCATATAAGACACAGAGAAACCAAAAAAGGAGGTGGAGTACTAATAATCACTAAATCAGATCTTCATTTCCACATTACCGAATCATCCAGTACAAGTAGCTTAGATTCTCTTTCCATCAAAAATCAGCAATGCACTATCAATCTAATATACAGAACACCGTCTTCATCTCCTGAGGACCTCCCCACAATTATTGACCTCGCCGCTAACGCCCACAACCCTAATGCACCTATCTGGATAATGAGAGATTTTAATCTCCCTTCACTTCATCAAAGCCATGCAACTGCATTCCTGGAAGCCATTGAAGACATGGGTTTTAAACAAATCATCGACAAACCCACACATAGAAAGGGTAATATCCTGGACATGGTGTTCGCACCGTTTACGGCCCTCGAGCAAAACCACAACCCGATGATGACTGTTATTGACGTACCCTGGTCTGACCATAAACTTATCACCTTCCAGATACCCACTAGAGACGGCCAGCAGCATAGTAACCGGAAATGTAACAGCACTGCTCGAATTTCATCAAGAAACTTCCGCGCATTTAACAGAGAGTTAATCCTCTCTCAAACCCTCTCCCTCTTTAGCAAAACCACATCCGATCCAGAAGAACTAGTCTCCGCCTGGAATCTCAACCTCAAGACTATCTCACAACGCCCACAATTCAATAACGCATCCAATAGAACAAGAAATGCGGCCCCATGGTTCTCCCAAGAGTTGAGAGCTTCTCTAACACAACTACGCAGACTTGAGAAAAAATGGCACAAATCACTCTCCACAGAAGATTTGACAGCATACCAATTTCACCTAACAAGGCACAGAGAAGCAATCTCAATGAAAATGAAACAATACCACACCAAAACTCTGAAGAGATCCCTGAACAAACCACGGGATCTTTTCAAATTGGTTCAAGCCCTTTCAAAGGAACCATCTCCGGAACAACACATTGATATCCAACCACAAAAATTCGCTGACTACCTCCAATCAAAGATCATTCAGACCGACAAAATATCAACAGCCTCGTTCCAAGATCCTACCAGCTTAACCCCATTACTCAAGTTCTCTACACCATCCCGAAAAAGCATTGAAGATACAATAGCTTCTCTCAACACCTCCACAGCGCAAACCGACCCTTGCCCAGCGTTTTGGATCAAGGAACTACGAAAGGAATTCAGCCCATTCATCGTAAAACTGATAAACCATTCCTTCTCTACTGGTTCCTTCCCCACAACCCTCAAACAAACCTCAATCAGGTCCTTATTGAAGAACCCCAAACTTGACCCCCAAAAGGTCGATTCCTACAGGCCAATAGCTAGTATTCCCCTACTAGCAAAAATAATTGAGAAAGAGGTCCAAAGACAAATTCAGGATCATATAGACTCCACAGCTCCCCTGGATGATTGCCAACACGGGTTCAGAGAGTATCACGGAGTCGAGACACTTCTCACCTTCCTATTCAATAACATAATTACTGGTACCGATAATATCCGACAAGGCTTTGTTCTCATTTTTTAAACATTGCTGCGGCCTTTGACTCGGTACATCATGAGATTATCCTCGGGCGACTGAAAGAAAAGGGAATATGCAATACCGCGCTCAAATGGTGTAAGTCCTATCTAGCTGATCGGTGGCAGTATATCAAATCCGGAGCAGAAGAGTCGAAGCATTTCCATCAAACACAAGGAGTGCCGCAAGGATCCTCACTGTCATCATTATTATTCAACATATATATGCAGCCCATCTGCAATATCATTAGATCATTTAACGTGAACTGTTTGATATATGCAGATGACATCCTCTTATATATGCCCTTCTCGACTGTTCAGATGGACCTTACACCACTTGTAGAGTGTTTCAATACCATATCAGATTGGCTACAATCACAAAACCTCCGCATCCAGCACAAAAAAACGGAGGTACTGTTCATCTCCAGAGACCCTGACTTTACCCCACCACCCCACATAAGAGTCAAGGAAGCGGAATTACAAACTAAAGAAACAATAAAATACTTGGGGGTCACCTTAGATCAACACCTGGACATGAAATGTCATATAAGCAACATTGTCAAAGCTGTGTACTTCAAAATCCGTTCACTCAGACATCTACGCTCCCTACTGGACCCGGATGATTTTCGTACCATATACCAAGCACTGATTCTACCGCATTTTGACTTTGCCAATTCCATTTTACAAGGTCTCCCTCAAGCCACATTAAATCCGCTACAACTGGCTATGAATGCTGCAGCAAGGGTCCTCTATGGAGCCTCCAGAAGTGACCATGTGACACCTATTTTAAAACAGCTTCATTGGCTACCAATACGCGGAAGGATTTTCTTCAAAACACTACTCCTCTCATTCAAAGCCATCAATTGCCTATCCTCGACTGCTCTTACTGAGCTTATCCACACAGTACCCCCCAACAGATCCAGGAGGTCAACAGCACTAAATCTACTGATAACCCCGAAAATCATGACTAAATGCAATAGTACAACAGCAAATAGGGCTTTCAGTCTTTACGTTCCCAAACACTGGAACGCGCTCCCACCAGACATTCGAGCTATTGCAGACTTAACCCAATTTAGGAAGGCAATCAAACTTCACCTATTCCTACAATGCTACCCTCCCAGCAATGAATCTAAGAAACCCACTCAGAAACATTTTTAAGCTCATTATAGTCTCAACCCCCATCCTGCAGATCAGACTCACACTGTCCTAATTTCCCAAGGTATTACATATAGCTCATCGGTCTCTTTCTTATTGTATATAGTTCAACCCTGTTATAGGATTATTATTTCATGTATATAGTTCAACCCTGTTATCCAAGTTTGCACCCCTGTTCAATGTAAAACCAAACAGAATGTTGTCTTGGTCGTTTTGTTATACTGTGAACCGCGCTGATACTGAATAGTGCGGTATATAAGCAACTGTAATAAATAAAAATAAATAGACAAGATTCTCAAGAGCAGAGATGTCTCTCTCCATACAAAGATTCGACTTGTTCAAGCCATGGTATTTTCAATAGCATCATATGGATGTGAAAGCTGGACAGTGAAAAAGATAGACAGGACGAAAATTGATGCCTTTGAATTATGGTGCTGGCGGCGAATACTGTGTATACCATGGACTGCCCAAAGAACAAACCAGTCAGTACTAGAGGAGATCAAACCTACGCTTTCTTTAGAAGCTCAGATGACAAGACTTCGACTTTCGTACTATGGACACATCATGCGAAGAGAGAGATCATTAGAGAAAGACATCATGCTTAAGCTAGAAGGTCAATGCAAAAGAGGAAGGCCAGCAATGAGATGGATCGATACAATAAACAGCAGCTATGGGTACCAGTCTATCAACAATGAGCCGCTTGACTGAAGACCGAACACAATTTAGGACACCACCGACTCGACGGCACTTAACAACAATTGTATATATAAATATGGCTGACCTACCTTGTTTTTACTGCAAATACAATTAAATGGACTAGACTTTCAGCAGTGGCTAACCCTACCTGTACTCATTGTCTGACAAAAACGTCTTTGGAAGAGATTTGGGTATAAGGAAGACAACTGTTTTGGGACAGGCCAATAGGTGTTTGAACTTATTTTTTGGCATTAAAATAATAGTCACCAAACTCTATCCTTCTAAGTTCAATATATCTCTCCTCATGTTATCCACGCCTAAATCAAATCATGTATTTGCTTTAAATAAAATTATGACTTTATTGTTCAATACCAAATATGATATCATATTTGAATGAGGCCAAATTTGGCACTGCTACTGCCAAATTCCGGTCACACTTTGCCAAGAAAACCCAGGGATTGTGTCATCAGGAATCAGATTTGACTTGATGGTACACATTGCATTGCATTACTGCCATACTGAAATCCCAGAGAGATCTGCTGCTACTCATTTCTGTACTGCTACTAGACATATTTACTCATCTTAAGAATAGCTCCCAGACTCTAGGCTTATGGTCTGATTTGCACTTTCAAGTCTGCAGGGATACACACAGCTGTTCCTGTACCAGAAATAATTTTACCATTTTTCTTAACTGCTGATAGGATTTCAGTCCAATCTCATAAAACAGTAAAGAAGCCTCTTAGGTCAGCTGGTAGACCAGTAGCAGTGCTGCATAATGCCAGGTGGAAGACCGGAGTTTGATTCCCTGGTTAGGTTTTCCATTCCCTAGGCCAGCCAGGACTGAGGATGCTGTGGAGGCAGTTTTTATAGCTCTGGGGTGAGGGGGAGAGGAATGAGGGAAACCCAGGCATCATGCAATGTTGACCTCTAATGGCCTGTTTTATTGCCTGTGACTGCAGGGTTCCAGAAAAAGCTCTGGTGCATGGCCTCTGATCAAGGAAAGAAAATAGAGTCCAAAAATATGAAGAAAATGCACTTTTGGAGAAAATAAATGAAGTTTGGAAGTTGATTAAAGTAGGGAAAGTTGAATGCTCATCAGTCAGAATAACTCATACATTTTTTGAGAATAGCTTTAAAAATAAACATTTCTAACAAATGCTTATACATTTTGATTTAAAGTAAAGAAACAAACCATCATATAATAAATTAGAAAGTAGATAAAATAAAATAAAACTGTAAGCAATATGGCGCTTGAGAAACTGCATAGAAGTGTAGGTGACTTTTACTTCTGAAAGCTGTTCTAACCTCCAGTTGTTCTGCCAGATGTCACTTCCAAAACAGCATCACCGTCGTCATATTTGTCTTGTGGCACTAGAATCCGGAAAAGCTAAGAATTGAGAGAAGATATTATTACTGCACATTTCATAAATTATAGTGTGCCTTTCAAATCATGCATAGATGAACCAATCACCTGATCCCAAGTGAAGTCATTTGTTATGAAGAGGTGCAAGCTATTGTTCTGACATTCTCTTAATCTTGGGCTATAAAATGAAAACCTCATTCACAACTAACTAAAAGAAATCTCTCTCTATTAGCAACATTTGTATGCTGGTCAGCATTTCTGTCCTGTGAAAAGAAAAAACATTTGTCCTATTTCAAGAAACTGAATCATTTAAATATATATATATGCATACATTTTTTTTAGCAAGGCAGGACTTCTCAAATCTGTCCCAAGGACGCCAAAACCTGATGGAATTTTCAGAATTTTCCACAATAAATATGTAGGAGATAAATTTGCCAAGGTTGGTTTCCACTTCATGAAAATTTATCTAATGCATATTTAATGTGGATAACCTAACAAGTAGGGAAAGCAGTATGTAGAGCATTGCTCATGGAATTATTTTCAACCCCTTGTACACAAGCTCATACGTCTGTCTGCATTGCAAACAGGGCCAGGGCTATCATCAGGTGAACTAGGCAGTTGCCTAGAGCGCTGAACCGCTTGTGGGGGGGCCCTATTAGTGTCACTACAGCCCCTTTCTGCGAATCGCACCAGTGGCAATAGCTCCAAAACTTCAGCGCAGAACTAACCCACTGTCTCTGAGGCTGCATGACTGATTCACTTTTGCCCAAAGTGCAGCTTCGGCCCCCTCTGCCGCAGAAAACCAGAAGTCCGTATCGGACGGAAGGTGGAAGTGGCAGACTGAGCTAGTGAAACTGTGACACAGCCCCAGAGATGGTAGGGTAAGTGCTATGTTGCAGTTTCAGGGCAGGGCATCAGTGGCAGCAATAGGCGTGGGAGGGTGCAGTCTCCAGTAGCTGCCAAGGGCGTCTCCAGTCCTTGCACTGGCCCTGGTTGTGTGTATGTTTGTGTGTTTTGCACGTGTCTTTGTTTTGTATATTTATCTGTTTTGTTTGTATGTCTGGGCGAGAAGGGATGTAAAAAAAAAGATGCAATTCCTTAATTGCTATGCTACAATGAATCTTGGTGTATGTATGCTGCAACTGTTGGAACTGCTTCTCCCATAGAATATATATATATATATATATATATATATAAATATATCTATAATTTTTTTTTGGGGGGGGGGGGGGAGGGTTCATTTCTCTTCTGCCCTGCACCACATGCAGAAATTTCACTTCTACAGTACCAGAACTTTCCCCAGCTCATTTCCTCTCTTACTGTGCTAGAGATGCCATCCAGGGATCTAGCCCCACTGCCTTCCCATTGGTTGTTCCCACAGTCTCTGCTGCTAATTAAAATGAAAGCAAGCAGGGCAGATTCACTCACATGGGGGGGGGGGATGTGGGAAAGGAAGATTTAAGAAATGCAGATGAGGTGGTTTTGGACTCTGAAAAATGTCCAGAGACAATAGACATCCTTTTACCTTCTGGCCATTTAATGCAAAATTCTGTGGAATCCTGAAAAACGGGCCAGAGTTGGCAATCCTAACTTCATGGAGTCCTGAGGTTGGCATAGTTTGCTAATGTTTTAATTAGGCCTTGCCTGCAGTAACATATTTTAGTTGGCAGTACACACAGCAACTAAAAAGAAAACCATATGCTCTCTGGGAACAATCAAGAAGTCAGTCCCCACATATGGGTGACATTGGCACCGATGGAGCCCGCTAGGTAACCTCTCCCCACTTTTCAAATAAAGTTTTTGGGAGATTCACCACACATGCATGGTTACTTTCAGGCCCAAGGGTGGCATCTTGCCTCAGTCTCCTTTTTTTCTGTGGAGTCCATCGGACATTCGTTTGCACCCCGGAAAAGGTTGATTTTTCTATTTTGCTCCAACAGATCAACTTCTGCTCTCCGGGCTTTTCAGCGACACCTGCGGAACCAAGCCGTCCTAATCCAGACAGACAATCAGGTGGCAATGTTCTGCATCAACAAGCAGGGGGTCACGGGATCGTCCCTCTTTTGCTCGGGGGTGGTCCATCTCTGCACATTTGCCAGCGAGAGAAGGATGCTCCTCAGGACAGTATACCTTCCCGGACAGGACAGTGTTCTGGCGGACCGCCTGAGCCAGGTTCTCCAGCACCATGAGTGGTGGTTTGACCCATGGGTGGCCAGCCGACTATTCCGCTGTTGGGGCCTTCTTGTGCTGAATCTCTTTGCCAGCCCAACTAATGCTCAGCTGACCCACCTTTGCTCCAGAATGCCACATCCCTCCCAGGTGGCAGCTGATGTGTTTTTCATTCGGTAGATGGAAGGGCTCCTCTATGCCTTCCCTCCCACGCCACTCATCGCCAAGACCCTCTACAAGGTCCAGCTCAACCAGGCCACCCTGATTCTCATAGCACCCCAGTGGCCCTGGCAGCTGTGGTTTCCACTGTTTCTCAGCCTATCTCAGGCACTCCCAGTGCCCCTGGGGAGAACCCCAGACCTGTTCGCATAGGATGACAGCTCTCTCCTGCATCCCAATCTGGGCTCTCTGGCCCTGATGGCCTAGCTGCTGAAAGGGTAGCCCTGGCCCAGTTTGACTTGCCCAGAGAGGTGGAAGAGTTCCTGCTGGCTTCACGCAAGGACTCCACCCAGCAGACATAAGCCTTCTAAGTGGTGCCATTTCTTGGTTTGGGGTGTGCAGAAAGGGGTGCCAACCCCTTTTCCTGTTCTGTCCAGCTGGTGCTGCAGTACCTGCTGCATCTGTCAGATTTCAAATCAGAATTTAACTCCATCAGAGTTAATCTCGGTGCGCTCTTGATGCACCATCACCTCATCGACGGGAAGCCCCTCTCTGCCCAGGCTCTTGTGGCTTGCTTCCAGAGGGGCCTCCTGCTCTCTCAACTACCCACTCGTCCACCAGTGGTGGCATGGGATCTCAATATGGTTCTCTCAAAGCTCATCGCTCCATCCATCCTTTGAGCCGCTGCCTTCCTGCCACCTCAAGTATCTGTCCTGGAAGGTGGTCTCCCTTGTGGCGCTCATGTCTGCCCACAGGGTCAGTGAGCTCCAGGCGCTGGTGGCTCATGCTCCCTATATCATGTTTCACAGGAACAGGGTGGTGCTTCAGACACACCCTAAATTCCTTCCGAAGGTGGTCTCTCCATTCCACCTCAACCAGGAGGTGGTTCTTCCCACCTTTTTCCCCGCATACTCACGCCAGTAGGGTGGAGGCCGCTCTCCATATACTGGACTGTATGGAGAGCTCTATTACTTAGAGTGGACCAAGCCCCATCACCACTCCTTGCAGCTCTTCATTTCCTACAACCCTAATCGCCTGGGTGTTGTAGTCTCCAAGCATACTCTGTCTACCTGGGTGGCAGACTGTATTGCCTTTACCTATGGTTAGGCTGGTCTTTCGCTGGAGTGTCACATCACAGCGCACAGCGTCTGGGCCATGGCAGCTTCTGTGGCGAACCTCCACTCGGTCCCTTTAACAAAGATCTGCTGGGCCGCTACCTGGTCTTCAATTCACACTTCCGCAGAGCATTACTGCCTGAAGGAGGAGTCCCAGCAGGACAACGCCTTCAGCCAGGCATACTCTGTAATTTGTTTGGGATTAAGGCAACTCCTGCCCTCCAGCTCTTCCGTAAAGCCAGGCCACTGGACATCTGGTTTCCCCAATTGATGCTGGTGTCGCTACTGAGGTCCTGCTTGGTGAATCTCCCAAAGGCTTGCTTTGAAAACTGGGGAGTGGTTATTGCGCAGGCTCTGTTGGTGCCGATGCCACCCATATGTGAGGACCGATTCCTGCTGTCCCCGGAGAACACCTGTTACAGGTGTGTAACTACGCTATTCAGTAAGTAGTTTTCACAGTACAACTAACAAAGAAAATAAAATATTGATCACAACAATTAAAATGTATCCCATTTGGGATAAGGTATTATTTACAGTCTGTGTGTGTGTGTGGTATGTGCATATGTTATGTGCTGTGTGTATACTGTGCATATGTTGTGTCTGTGGGGTAGCTGGGTGCAGTGGGGCAGTTACAGGGAGTTGATTTTTTATAGGGGTGGAGGAGAAGTTGGGGGGTAGTTTGGGGATGGGGCATTTGCAGAGATAGTTTTTGGGGTGGAGGCAATTAGATGAGTGTTGGGGCAGTTGCATTAAGGTAGCTTTGGAGGTTGGGCTAGTGAAAAAAGGAGAGGGATTTTAAAAGGAGGAATTTTGTAACTGCTATGTTCCATTATATGTAAGTTTCCATGCTATAGCTGTCCCATAGAAATGTCCTGGACCACTTTTTAGGGGGTGGGGCTTAGTTTTCTGGAACCTGTGGTCCAGTCTGGTGCATTTTCAAAAACGTGCTGTGTCATTTTATTGTTTTTCACCACATGCCAAGTTTCATTCCATTCCATTGAATTTTCAAAGACCCCTTTTGTGTAATTCTTTCTAACTTATACTGGGTTGGAAAGAACATAAAGCAAAGGGGGAGCTTTATAAATTGCCCTAGAACTATTTAAGCAGCATATTTGCTGTCTTAAACAAGAGCAGAGTCCAATGAGGTACTGGAAGCCTATCAGTTAGGGGTATGTTTACTAAAATGCATGATGTCTGCATGTATTTGACCACAAGAATTAGCACAGAGGGCAATGCTTGGGGGCAGACCCACATGTCCCCCTGCTGTAAGCGCATCGGAGCTCACCATGCTAAATAACATGCAGGTGCACTTACTGCCACCCCTTAAGAAGGCAATAAATGCACCTGTGCTAAAGGCAAATTTACAGTTAGCATACACCAAATGACATCCATGCTAACTTTGATGTGCCATCAACATTCGGGTTCCATCCCTAACCAACTCAGTCCATGTCCCATTGTGTGCTAACTGGTTGGAGTGGGATTTTACCATGATGCTCTGCACTAACAGCATGGTGAACTTAGTGCATGATAAACTCTGTGCTAAGGGTTAGTGTGGTTTAGTAAACATGCCCCTTAGAAATGCAATCAGTTGGGAAGGTATAAAGCATGTAAATTTTACACATCAGTATCTATAAAATGTATTTAAGACAAAATAAAGCCCCTATTTGCAGAATCCCAGGCTTTAGTTACAAATATTGCTTTTTCTTTTGCTGGGTACATCTTAGCACATCAAGACACATTCTAACATTCCATTTCAAGAAAATGTTATTTTTAGATTTAAACATTTGCAATAACAAATGCAGAGCCCTTTGGCATTCAGATTTATTTATTGAACATAATTCAACATTAAACAGCTACACAAACATACTCCAGACAATGCGTCATCCATTATAGTTAAATTGATCCAACAATTTTTATTTCCTAGGCAATGCAAACTGCTTATCTCATCTTTCAGCTACAACAGTTTCATATTTTCTTGTCACTCATACTAAATTCCACACATCTTCTAATAGTGTTGTCATGCCAATTACTAAGTAGGCGTTTCAAAGCTGAAGTCAATAAAATATCTAAAAGCACAGTGTTCTCTTTTGCCACTTAGATTTTCCCCACAAACCACAATAAAACTACAGGCTGGGATAATAAAAGAGCTGATGTGATAAGGTACTGGGCTCCTTGGTGCAGGACCAGCAAACATTTGAAGACGAAGAAGTCCGTTTTATTACCTTAATGGAGGTCCATAATGCTCGATAATAGATGCAAAACAGGAAGTGTGGACTAGTTTACTCCAATACCTATCCCATTCACTATCCTTAAGTGATGGCTAATGTACTTTCCCAGACCTTCTCTATCTCCATATAGCCTCGATGGACCAGAACTCACAGAAGCTTATAAAGGCTGATGCTGCCTCAGGCTAGACAGACACTCTGTGGGTGACCACCCTGGAAGTCAATCATTGTACAGAACATGACGCATTTGCAGCAAGGCAAAATATTGGCTAACTCAATACTTCTCTCTGCAGAAGTTAAAATATAAGTATAATGCACTTTGAGCCTAGCAAAGGTTTATATTCTGTGGCTTCCACCAACTGACCTAATGCTCATATTTATCTAGATTGCCATGTCTTCCAGTCAATCATGTCTCCAGGTATTCAAAATCTGGAACTTGTCCAGAAAGGTGTATTCTGGAAAAATCTTCAAAGTCCTCCTCTGGGAAAGTACTACAAGTTTGCCTAAAGCCTGTATTGTCAAGGGCACCCTGAAGCTACTGTACGCTTGCTTGTAAAAAAAACATGGGCGCTGCTAATGCAAGGGGAGTAGGTTGAAATGCTTCTTTTCCCAACTGCACCCAAAATATACTAGCACAAGACATCTGCCTCAGCCAGCCAGCATCCACCCTATTGTAATAGAAAGGCTGTGTGGTATATCAAAGTCTGAGAAATTTACTCCTCTCTGTTATTTAGGAATTTTAACTTCTTAATGCTAATATGAGGGTACTTTCCCTTCCATAAAACCTGTCATGTTTGTTCAGGAAGGGTTAAGGGTAGCATGATCAATAAATAATTTAGTTTTGGAGTACTAGAGTTTCAGTACTAGAGGAGATCAAACCTAAGCTTTATTTAGAAGCTCAGATGACAAGACTTTGACTTTCATACTTAGCGTAGTTACTCACCTGTAACAGGTGTTCTCCAGGAGCAGCAGGAATCAGTCCTCACATATGGGTGACGTCGGCGCCGACGGAGCCCTCACGGAGCAATTTTCCCCAGCTTTCAAGAAAGCCTTTGGGAATTGCAGCGCGCATGCGCGGTCCTCTTCCCGCCCAAGGGTGCCATCTTGCTCAGTCAGATGACATAGCTAAAAGACAGCAAAAATTAGCAAAAACAAAAGCATAAAACTGCAACTCCAAGGGGAGGAGGGAGGGTTGTGAGGACTGATTCCTGCTGCTCCTGGAGAACACCTGTTACAGGTGAGTAACTACGCTTTCTCCAGGACCAAGCAGGAAGTCAGTCCTCACATATGGGACTCCCAAGCTTAAGGCTACCGGAGACCCTAAGCACAAAAAGGAGCTCCCTCTAGCTCAGCAGCACAGAAGGAAGGAATCTTCTCTGAATACGTCTCCAACCGGTAGCCCAACATCCGGGATGGAGGGTAGGAGTTGCCTATACCTCGAAGAGGTTACGGAGGACTGCCTGTCCGAAAGCACTGTCCCTGCGGGACTCCCTCAACAGGCAGTAATGGGCTGCAAAAGTCTGGCTTGAAGACCAAGTAGCGGCCCGGCAGATGTCTACCAATGGAACAGAGCGGAGGTAAGCCACTGACGTAGTCTTCGCCCGAACACGATGAGCGGTGACTCTACCTTCCAGGACGAGGCCCGCAGCCTCGTAAGTCCAAGCGATGCAGTCCGCAATCCATATGGACAGAGTACGCTTGGAGACAGGGAGCCCCAACTTGTTGGGATCATAAGACACGAAGAGCTGAACAGCCTTTCGGTGCTCCCGCGTACGGTCAAGGTAGAAGTTCAGCGCCCTCCTACAGTCCAGGGTATGCAGGACCATTTCAGCTCGGCTGGAGTGTGGCCTGGGAAAGTAGGTTGGAAGTACCACCTCCTGGTTGATGTGAAAAGGGGAAACCACTTTGGGAAGAAATTTAGGGTGAGTCCGTAGGACTACCCGGTTCTTGTAGAACCTAGTGTAAGGAGGATCAGATACTAGGGCCTGCAGCTCACTAACGCGTCTAGCAGAAGTGAGGGCCACCAAGAACAAGGTTTTCCAGGAAAGAAAACGAAGAGGACAGGTAGCCATAGGCTCAAAAGGCGGACAGGTAAGCCGCTGTAAAACCACATTGAGATCCCAGTTCGGGGCTGGCGGGCGCAAAGGTGGTTTAAGGAGAAGGAGGCCTCTGAGAAAACGAGCCACCAGAGGGTGGCTGGAAAGAGGTCCACCATCCACCGGCACGTGATGCGCGGAAATAGCAATGAGGTGGACTTTGACCGAGTTGGACTTGAGGTCAAGATTCGAAAGAGAAAGCAAGTACTGCAAGACCACTGATGCCGAACAGGAGAAGGGGTCTTGAGACTGCTGAGTACACCAGACGGAGAACCGACGCCACTTAAGAGCGTAGGACTTCCGGGTGGAAGGCCTCCTGGAGGCCAAGACGACCTCTTCCACATCTGGAGGCAGCTGGAGAGGAGCAAGGACTACCCTTTCAGCAGCCAGGCCATCAGATGAAGGGACCGGAGGTTGGGGTGCAGGAGCGTCCCCTGATCCTGCGAGAGGAGGTCGGGCTGAAACCCCAGAGGAAGAGGGGTGTCCACCGCTAGCTGCATCAGAAGCGGGAACCAAGGTTGCCTCGGCCACCGCGGAGCCACTAGGATCATCGATGCCTTGTCTCTGAGAACTTTGAAGAGCGTCCGAGACACCAGAGGCATGGGTGGAAAGGCATACAAGAGGCCTGTGGACCATGAAATCAGAAAAGCATCCGCCGCTACCCGGAGAGGATGCAGCTGTCGAGAGCAGAATCTGGGAAGCTGCCGGTTCAGAGGACTGGTGAACAGATCCATGGTGGGGAGGCCCCACCGTAGAAAGATCCGCTGAACCACAAGCGGATCCAACCTCCACTCGTGCGGTTGGAGGACCCTGCTCAGTTTGTCTGCCAGGTAGTTTTCTTGACCTGGGAGATAGACAGCTTTGAGGACGATGTTGCGGTGGACGGCCCAAGAGCAGAGCTTCTGTGCTTCCTGACAGAGAAGGAAGGAGCCGGTTCCGCCTTGCTTGTTCACGTAGAACATGGCAACCTGATTGTCTGTCTGGACAAGTACTGACTGGTGAGAAATCAGGTGAGAGAAGGCTTTGAGCGCTAGGCGGATGGCTCTGAGCTCCAGGAAGTTGATCTGCTGAGCGGACTCCCAAGGAGTCCAGAGACCCTGAGTACAAGTCCCTTGGCAATGTGCTCCCCAGCCCTGGAGAGAAGCATCGGTCGTCAGGACCTGAGAATGTGCAGGAGGCTGAAAGGTCACCCCGAGCACTAGGTTTGGCAGGTGAAGCCACCATCGCAGAGAGGAGACCAGCTGGTCGGAGATCTGTACGGAGTCCGCTAGGCTCCCAGTGGCCTGATGCCATTGTTTGCGAAGGCACCATTGAGCAGGTCGCATGTTCAGGCGGGCATAGGGGGTTACATGGACCGTGGAAGCCATATGGCCGAGCAGTCTCAGAAATTGCCTGGCCGAGACCAGGGAATTGCTGTGAAAGCGGCTGGCGAGATCCATGAGCCTTTGGGCCCTGTCTAGGGGCAGGCCGTTCCAGCATGGGAGGAACCGGTACAATAAAGGCCTCCTTCGGGGGAGAGTCATATTGGAGGGCATCGAGTTCTTCGACTCGAGGCTCCTCCTCGGGATCCGCAGGGAAGGCCAAGGCTTTGGCCATATCCCTCACGAAGTCCGAGAACCGGGTATCCTCCGGGGGGGGACCGTCTCCGAGGTTCGGACTCGGGGGAGTCCGAAGGGACACACCGAGTCCGAAAGGAACCAGGTGACTCTTCGTCCTCAGATTCCCAGGCCGACTCCTCGGAGGAGGAGTCGACCGGCTCTGGTCGGGCGGGCGCTGAAGCCATCCGCCCCGACGCCGAGGGAGTCGGCGTCGACGACCTCGGTCCCGAACGGGAGGCCGAAGGAGACCGCGACCGAGGATCGTCTCGAGCCCTCATGGACTCGAGGATCGGCTCGGTCTCCGGGGTCGACTTGGAGGTCGACGTCCCGGCGGTCAGGGCAGAAGCGCCAGCGAGGCCAGCGATCAATGCCCGCTGCTGGTCCATGAAGGCAGCCAAGCTGACCTCCAAGGCCGTCAACCTGAGTCCGAGCTCAGGAGACCCAGCAGCCCCCGACTTGGGCCCTGACGGCGTCGGGCCCGACGTCGGGTCCTTCGGAGGTGAGTCTACGAGGACAACAGTACTCACGTGAGCGGGCAAGTCCTCCTCGAGTCGAGGATGTTTCGACGGCCTCTCCGACTCCAAGGACCCGGGACGGGAATCGGGGCTATGCGACCTGGCCCTCGAGGGACCAGGAGCGTCCACCGATCCCGCCCTCGCGGGTTTCTTCTTCCGATGATGATCCCGGGTAGGAGACCCCCTTTCAGAGGAACTTCGACGATGCTCAGGACCAGAGTCCCGAGACGTCGAAGCCTCTGACGAGGTCCGAGCCCGGCCGGAGTCAGAGAAAATACGCTCCCGCTGGTGCTGCCGACTCCTCAATGCTTTTGAGGACATCTTGCCGCATGGCCCGCAGATCATGGAGTTATGATCCGGGCCTAGGCAGCGGAGGCAGAAGTCGTGAGTGTCTGTAAGAGACATAAGTTTCTTACAGAGGTCACACTTTTTGAAGCCACTGGCCGCCATAGGGGGAAAAAGGGGCCCTGCGAGGTCGAATGACCGGGCAGCCAGGGAAAAGAAAAAAAGCTCAAAGTCTGTCACGAAGGACAAAAAGAAAAACCGAAAAAGAACGGACGGACTCGTAACCGGCGTCGCGAGTCCGGGCGGGAAAAGAACCGGCGTCGAACCGAAGAAAAATAAAGAAAATAGAGAAAAATCAACTTTTCTGCGGGGGATTCACAGGCAACGTCTGTAGGGCTCCGCGGAAAAAAGAAGACTGAGCAAGATGGCACCCTTGGGCGGGAAGAGGACCGCGCATGCGCGCTGCAATTCCCAAAGGCTTTCTTGAAAGCTGGGGAAAATTGCTCCGCGAGGGCTCCGTCGGCGCCGACGTCACCCATATGTGAGGACTGACTTCCTGCTTGGTCCTGGAGAATGGACATATCATGCGAAGAAAGAGATCATTAGAAAAAAAAAAGACATCATGCTTGGCAAGGTTGAAGGTCAATGTAAAAGAGAAAGGTCAGCAACAAGATGGATCAATACAATAACAGCAGCTATGGATGTCACTATCAACAATAAGCCGCCTGACTGAAGACTGAACACAGTTTAGGGCAACTATTCAGAGAGTCACCATGAGTTGACACAGACTCAATGGTACTTAACAACTTCATTTTTACAGTATCTAGATGTCCCCACTATGTTAACCATAGTGGGGACCATCTACCTAATAATTCTTTAACCAAAGCAACCATGGTCTCCGCATTACTGACACCAGTTTCTTCCAATGTACAAGAGAAATAAACCCTCAAATATTTAATTCTGTCCTGGCACCACTGCATAGGTAGATCCCTCAGTTGCACTATATGAACATCATTGAGTGGCACAACTTTGGTCTTCAGACAATTGATCTCATAGCACAAAAAACCCCATGAAACCTGCTCCATTACTTGTAACAAAATGGGGAATGGAGAACATTGATATATATAAGCCATGTCATCCGCATATAATCAATTTATATTTGTATCCCCCCATTTTAACTCTGTGAATGTCCTTCGATTGTTGAATGGCAATAACAAGTGGTTCTATTGCCAAATTTAAAAAGTCATGTCCCATGAAGTAAATGGAAAATCTCAGAGAAATGACTTAACACTTACACTGTTGGGATGATGTATAGTAGGCACACCATATGAATAAACTATTCTCCCAACACAAACTATTCCATGGCCCAAAATAAATGGGCCATTCCCTTAATCAATATCTTTTTGAACATTAAGAGGCAGCCCCACTAAAGGTGGCTACTGCCTCTGTGACGTATACATTAAATCACAAACAGATGGACATTATCTAAGGCCATATGACCTTTCCTAAAATCACACTGATCTCTATCAGGTGGCCCAATATTTTAGAGTCTGGTGGCTAAAATGTTAGCATAATTGTTATAGTCAATATTAAATCAAAGAAACAGGCCAATAGCTGCTAACTGACGTGGGATCTCTCCCTGGCTTCTTCAAGCAACACAATCCATGCTTCCTGAAATGTTCCTGAGACTCATCATTAATCATTAAGGTCTCATAAAAATGGAGCAGCTGTGGAGTCAGTAGATTTCTAAACAAGCTATAAAATTCCATTAGGAACCTGTTGGATCCCGGTGCTTTATTAATAGATAGATTCGTGATTCCATGTGTCACCTTCTCAGCTGTTATAGCTCTCCTGAGATGGGCCTATTGTTCCAAAAAAAAAGGTAGGGTGCTGCAAAGCTTCAAAAAAGGTCCTCTCTCACTGATGACTGAACCTCCACTGTATATAACTGAACATAATATTATTGAAACTGTTGGACAAAGACATTGTCTGAATGGACCATACCTGTACCCTCTACCTTAAGACATTTTACTCTGACAATCCTTTTTCCTTTTTAAATACTGTGCCCTCAACATAGTAACAAGCTCTCTGCAAAAATGAGCAATGACCCGCTATCTTGCTTTTTAGTGTCTTATACTCATATTTTAATTTCTGTAAAGAGAGAAGTACTGAGTTCTCTCTACTAACGTATTTGTTCTAATTTCTTTATCTTCTGTTCCTGTTTTCCCCTTTACTCCCTCATCATCTTTTGCAGACCTATGGCAAAACTCTGAATCTTTCCCTGTACAGTAGTCTTAAAAGCATCCCACCTAATATACACCCCCGTCTCTTCTAGTTTATTACGTTGAAAATAGCTAGTAATACCTTTTTGAATATAATCCTGAAATCCCTTTTCTGCCAGTAGACCCAAGTTCAGTCTCCATAACTGCACTGCAGATTGCCTTTCTTGAAGATTTAATTGTAGAGTCATAGCAGCATAGTTGGAAATAGTGATAGGCATAATAGAGGCCTGGGATACCCCTTGAAGCAAATGGCTAGAAATTAAATAATCTATGCAAGAATGTGTTAAGTGCAGTAAGATGAAATAGTTGGGTTGATAATATGCTAGGAGTCTGCAAGACTCACCACAATCTATCATCACATGTAGAAAGTGTCAGGGCTTGGTGGGATGCATTTTAACCCTGGATTATATGTACAGCACTAAATCGAAAAGGCAAGATTTAGTTGCCACCAATAATAATGGGAAAATTCTTCTTTTCAATGGCCAAGTGGGCAACATCCTGAAAAAAAAGGCTGCATCTCCATAAGAGACGTATATGCTTATTAAATAGCAGCACTGTGGTCACCAAAGACAATGCAAGAGACACCCACCTTCCTTGATCATCAGATCTCTATGACTGACTAGAATGTTTTACAGCACCACTGTATATAGCCCACACTGTACATAGCTCAAACCATTCTAGCACGCAACACACCACACCTTGTACATAGCTCACCCCAATCTAGCACACGATACAACACACACTCAACTAAATTGCACCCTCACTGCATGATTAACACACTCACTTTACCCGATTGTTTGCTGTGATACCACCTTGATTAATAAGATAAGGCGGTTTAAAAATACTGTTAAATAAATAAATAGAACAATTTAATGTCCTACTCAGTAGGATCGCTATCTTCCTATTTTTGAGTAGCTGGAGAAAAGGTTGCTCTTATACCATCTATCTGACAACCTTAATGAAACCGTATAATCAAGATGCATTTCCTGTAACATTATTATATCCATATTTTTCTGTTTAATATAATTGAATACTTTCCTTTGTTTGACTACATTATTCAAACCCTTTACATTAAATAACAGCTTAGTCATAGCTATCATTTTCAGTGGTGATATTACACCAGTTCCCTTACATTGAAGCAGCATTGCCTGAAATTATTATAAGAATAAGACATACCATACTGGGTCAGACAAAAGTCCATCAAGCCCCGTATCCCGTTTCCAACAGTGACCAATCCAGATCACAAGTACCTGGCAAGTTCCCCTTGTTTTGATTGACTAATTTTGACTACTGCTTAATATGTCTCCCCGTGATGTAGGCTAAAGACTTTGGTATTAATATTTTGTTAATGATTTATTCTTTTGCACTATTGGGTTTCTGTATATTATGTGGTATTTAATGTATAAAAATCTTAAAAAAGAGAAATGCCATACTGGGCCAGACAAAGGTCCATCGAGCCCAGTATCCCATTTCCAGCAGTGGCCAATCCAGGTCACAAGTACCTGGCAGGTTCCCAAAAAGGCACACAGATTCCACCACTTTGTTTGTTACGAGTCTGGAAAATGCCAGATTATGGCAGGAAAAAGAAATCGGATATGATTATTGTAAGAATCCCCAGTAAAGAAGTCATTACTTGTCTTGTAGTTTTAAAATTGATATAGTTATTAAATGCCAGCTTCTCACACTAGGCCCCAAAGACTTAATGCTCAAGTTACTGTGTAGCAACCAAAAATCAGCGAAAATCCCAACTAAGCTAACCTTGAATTTATATACTCATGCCATAGCTAGCCCAAAACGATGGCCCCCAAAGCCACACACAAACATACTGTACTCGCTCAAAGAAGATAAGATACATGTCCCACAATAACCCCAGCTCATATCCATAGGGCACCATTCATATATACCTGCATTTACTCAAAACCAAATACAACTCGGCACATGTTGCAAAAGGTTCTGACATAAACAAATCACTACACATGCCCTTAAACCATGGGTGATCTCATCCCAGTCCTCGGAACACACCTAGCCAGTCAAATTTTCAGGATAATCACAATGAACAGGCATATGAGAGATGGTTTCCGTACAATGGAGGCAGCGCATACAAATCTCTCTCATTTATATTCATTGTGGCTATCCTGAAAACCTGACTAGCTAGGTGTGTCCTGAGGACTGGGTTGAGAACCCCTGCCTTAAGCCCAACAGTTAAATCCCACCAACTAGCAATTTTCCATATATCACACAATTAGCCCCCCACACCAATATTCTCATACCCAACAGTAATTCCCTAGTCAGACTATATTTAACCCATCTTATGCCCAACATTCCCATATCAGCAAGCCATGATATCCATAGCACATACATTTCTCACCGCCCAACACCAACACATCTGTGCTAATGTTTAATGTGTCTTAAGGATCCAGCCACTCAGCACAGGCACTACATAGTGGAGCCTGGAGGAACATACCACTCTGAGGAGATATAGAACCCTCTTTGCTCCAAAGTGATACACGGTCTTCCTTAAATCATAACATACCATCTACCTTGAAATGAAACCAACAAGCCAAACAGTTGTCTAATATCCACGGGGCCATTCTGGACCATCCAGTCGTTACCACTGGCTCTATTAAAAGCAATCGCTGCTGTAGACTGTAAGTGATCCCGCTTCTTTGTTGCTGCTCCATGTCTGTGCCTTCTGTCTCATCAATAAAGTATTGCAGCACCTCTGAATGTTCAAAAAAACTGGGTGATATTGTGGCAGGTTATTTTCACACAGGCTGGATACTGTAATCCATGCCACATTTCAGGTTACTTTAACAGTTCCCTCAATGCTAAGATTTACTTCCTCTTCAATTGTGTGGTTTTTTTTTCAGATCCATAGTGGAGCCTTTGGTCTCGCTGCTTGCAGTATCATAAGTGATTGAAGATCTCTCAAAACTTTCAGTATAATGGGCCGCAGTTATTTGGCATTCTGTATCAAGCATGATGGCTATCTGTGGGCTTGTTCTATTTCAAATGGAAAATTGAAGGCCAGGTCCAACTGCTATGGTAACAAGGTCTGCATATACTCACAGCCCAATTCCATAACATGCATGGCCGGCTCGCAGACACATCTAATTCCACATCCATGGGTCTAGATGTGCCCATGAGTCCAGAATTGGGGAGGCAGATGGGTTCGGCACAGCACAAGCATAGCGCTAGTCAGCCGGCATGTGCATTCATCCGGCTCGCAGCCTGTGCACTGGTGCAGGCATGGGTCATGCGATATAATGGAGAAACATGTCCCCAGTTAATATTATTGGACAAGGGTAAATGTTTTGGACGTCCTCACGACCACCGCATTCTGAAAGGTTACATGTTTTAGATCATGCCTATCTCAGCGATGTACCTGCGGACGCTACACCCCTCGGTAAAAACATGCATTTCCTGAGCTACCCTTCACACTGACAGTATTTATTTATTTAAGCTTACTTCTATACCACTTTTCTACAATTCAAAGTGGTGTACATCGAACAATAACACGCAAAGGCATCAAGTGCGGCCTGGTGATCATACATAGAACAAGGAACGAACTAACATGGAAGTAGATAACCGACAGTGTGATATAACAGGCCGAACATGTTTGTGACATAACTATGTACAAGTAAGTGGGTTCAACAAGCAACAGTCATGTGTAAAATATTCATAGAGTCTGTATGTGGGAGCTTGTGAAGAGGGATCATGATTGCTGTAGATTATGTTTCTGGGACCGGTAAGCGTTGAAGTGGACCTGAAAGAGATGTTTTTAAACTCTTCCTTAAGATACGCAGATCAGAACATGCTTTGAGGTTAGGGGGTAAAGAGTTCCACAGAGTGGGCGCAAAGAGTGAGCATGCATGGTCGCAGACGGACTGTTTGGTCTTAGTCTTCTGAAAAGGGATGGAGAGAAGGTTGTTGGTGAGGTGTCATCAAGGCCCCTCCTTTCTGGGTCTGGAGATCAAAGACTGCAAGCAGGTAGCTGGTTCGTTGTTCAGGACTTTGAATGTAAAAGTAAGTGCCTTGAATCGGATTCTTGTGTCAATTGGTAACCAATGAAGTCTCTGTAGAAGGGGAATAATATGATCTTTATGAGAGGCACCGCAGATTATTCTGGCCATAGTATTTTGTGCCATTTGCAAGGGGTGGAGGGAGTGCTTAGGCAGACCTTGATATATGATATTGCAATAATCTAATATGGGGGTAATCATAGCTTGGCACAGTCTGGAAGAGGTCAGGAGCTAGTAGAGGTCGAAGGTTCTTCAGAACTCTTAGCTTGTGGTAAATGGAGGAGGAAATGTTCTTTATGTTGCTGTGGAAGTTCAGTTGCTGATCTATAGTTAGCCCAAGGTATCTGACTTCGGACATAACTCGGATGTCTATATTGTCGATTATCAGGGTTCGGGGTGGTGAGAAGGCCGAGTTAGAAAATATATATAGTGCTTCTGTCTTATTCATACTGATGGTTATGGAGATGCAGCCATTTTCACACTTCTATGAAGCAGTTGTGCAGGGATGTGAGGTCCGGTGTTAAGATATTGAATGGGGTGAAGAACATTATATCATCCGTGTAGATCTGGTAAAGTATCTTGTGCTCTCGGAATATTGGTTGTATGAATATATTAAAGAAGAGGGCCAAAAAAGGCTTGCGCCCTGGGGTACCCCTGTGGATTGGGTAAATGGAAGGGATAGCTTCAGTCCAATTTTTACTTGCTGTCTTCTGTTGAGCAGGTAAGAGCAAAACCATTTAAGTGTAGTGCTCTGGAGGCCTATATCTGCGAGGCGTTGCAAAAGTAGGTGATGAGGGAGGGAGTCAAAAGCTGAAGAAATGTCAAGAAATTTGAGTATGAATCCCCGAGATGTGTCTTGTACACAAGCTAGTAGTGTGTCCAAGAGGGAAGTGATGAATGTTTCAACTCTATGGTTCTGTCTGAATCCATGTTGGTGAGGGTCTAGAGGAGCATGGGCAGTAAGATGATCTTGGAGTTGGACTACCTTTTCAATTATTTTTGCGATGGATCGTATATTGGAGATGGATCTATAGGAATTAAGGGAGGAGGTATCAAGCTTGGAATTCTTGAGGAGTGGACGGATTGATCTATGTTTCAGGTTAGTGGGCATAAAACCCTGTAAAAGGGATGTGTGCACCATGTATTGCAGGTAGGGGCTGAGGTGTGATCTAGCGAGCTTGATCCAGGAAACTGAACAAGAGTTGAGGGGGGAGGTAGTTATATTAAGGCCCTTGATTGTGTCCTCAATGTCTGCACGAGATGGTAGGTTGAAAAGTGACCATACTTCCGAAGGCTGGCTCTGAGATGCTGGTGTGGATGGATGGTGGCTTGCGATGGGAGTTACTCCTTGTTTTGAAATGAGATAGACAGCAATGTTCTGTGGGCATAGTTAGTCAGGTGGGTTCCATCTGGTTGGTTCTTTTAAGAGAGATTTTGCGATGTCAAAAAGCTCTCTAGGCTTGTTGAGTGCACCTCTGATAAGACTGCGGTGATGTTCCTTCTTGCGCTTGAGAATTTCCGTAGAGTATACCCAAAGCTGTTCCGTATAGATAGCAAGGATGGTTGGGTCCTTGGAGAGCCACCATTCGCGCTCAGGACAGCAGAGAATACACTTCTGCTTCTGTAGAAAGGGTGAGTACCAGGGAGCACAATTCCTGTGATTTGTTACACTCTTCTTGGGTGGAGCGAGAAAAGCCCTAGATATGATAGTGTTCCATCTATTGACAGAGTCTTAAAGCTCAGCGTCTTGGGAGATAAGTAGGTTGAGCTCAGGAGTAATCTCTGCTAGGGGTCGGGGTGTGGCAGGAGGGGTTGCATCCTGACAACCATCATCTGGAAAGGAGAAGAGAATTGCCATATGGTCGGACTAGGGCAAAGGAAGGACTTATGAGGGGGGAAGTTTGGACATGTTACGACCTGTTCTGGGATAAATATAAGGTTGAGAGTATTACCCTTATAGTTTGTGTATGCTGGGATACAATTTGGGTGTACCCTAGGGCTCCCATAAACTGTGCTGATGCAAACTAGACAAATACCAATGGGAAATGACTGCTGCTGCAACCTAGATTACAAATCAGTCCTCTACAGGACCTGAAAAGTGCTTGGAGCAGCTGGTTCATGAACCGACCAGAGGGGAAGCCATATTAGACCTAGTCCTTAGTGGAACACCAGATCTAGTGCAAGAGATAAGGGTGTTGGGGCCACTTGGCAATAGTGATCATAGCATGATCACCTTTGATTTAATTAGTGGAGGAGGGATAGTAAGGAAATCCACAGTACTACCTTTTAACTTTCGAAAGGGAGACTATGATAAAATGAGGAAAATAGTTAAGAAAAAACTAAAAGGAGCAGTTGCAAAGGTTAAAGACTTACATCAAGCTTGGGTGTTGTTGAAAAATACTATCTTGGAAGCCCAGACCAGCTGTATTCCACGCTTTAAGAAAAGTGGAAGTCCAAAAAACTGCCAGCATGGTTTAAAGGGGAGGTCAGAGAGGCTGTTGTTGCCAAAAAAGCATCTTTCAGGAAATGGAAAAAAGAGCCAAACGACGAAATCTGGAAACAGCACAAGCACTGGCAAGTCAAATGCAAGGCATTGATAAAGCAGGCAAAGGGGGAATTTGAGAAGAAGCTTGCTGCGGAAGCAAAAACGCGAAATAAAGATTTTTTCAAGTACTGTATTCTGATGTGTAGTCAAATTTTAAAGTATATAACTCCGAGTGTCGTTATGTGGCGCACAAAAATTTAACCTTCCTTCAAAAGCTGCACACGGCTGATATTTTATGCGCACACAGCCTACAGAAAATTAGAGGGAACATTGATCATGGTGTATGTCGATCTGTTGTTGTTGTTAAGTGCTGTTGAGTCGGAGTTGACTCATGGCGACCCTCTGGATAGCTATCCTAAATTGTGTTCGGTCTTCAGTCAGGTGGCTCATTGTTGACAGACTGGTACCCATAGCTGCTGTTATTGTATCGATCCATCTCATTGCTGGCCTTCCTCTTTTGCGTTGACCTTCTATCTTACCAAGCATGATGTCTTTCTCTAATGATCTCTCTCTTCGCATGATGTATCCAAAGTATGAAAGTCGAAGTCTTGTCATCTGAGCTTCTAAAGAAAGTTTAGGTTTGATCTCCTCTAGTACCGACTGGTTTGTTCTTCGAGCAGTCCATGGTATACACAGTATTCGCCGCCAGCACCATAATTCAAAGGCATCAATTTTCTTCCTGTCTATCTTTTTCACTGTCCAGCTTTCACATCCATATGATGTTATTGAAAATACCATGGCTTGAACAAGTCAAATCTTTGTATGGAGACAGACATCGCTGCTCTTGAGAATCTTATCTAGGTCTTTCATAGCCATTCTGCCAAGAGCAATGAGTCGTCTGATTTCTTGACTGCTTGTTGCTTCTTTATTGATAGTTGATCCAAGTAGATTAAAGTTGTTCACAATTTCAATTTCTTCTCCTTCAATGATGAACCTGTTGATTTTGCCAGTTGTCATGATCTTTGTCTTCTTTACATTAAGGTGCAGGCCCATTTTGAGACTACGTTCTTTGATTGTGAGAAGCAAATGTTTCAGATCATCCTCACTTTCAGCCAGTAATGTGGTATCATCAGCATAGCGAAGGTTGTTGATGAGTCTTCCACCAATCTTCACACCTCTGTTGTCTTCATACAAGCCTGCTTCTCTGATGATTTGTTCTGCATATAAATTAAACAGGTAGGGGGAAAGTATGCAGCCTTGTCTTACACTTTTGCTTATTTTAAACCATTCTGTTTCTCCTTGTTCCATTCGAACTGTTGCTTCTTGATCAATGTACAGATTGTGCAAGAGAACGATCAGGTGTTCTGGTATACCTATGCTTCTTAATGTGGCCCAGAGTTTCTCATGGTTTACACAGTCAAAAGCTTTGCTAAAGTCGATAAAGCACAAAAAGATATCCTTTTGGTATTCTTTAGTCTTTTCAAGGATCCATCTCACATCCTCAATGATGTCTCTCGTTCCTTGCCCTTTCATGAACCCTGCTTGCACTTCAGGCAGTTCTTGTTTCAGGTATGGTTGTAGTCTCTTTTGAATAATCTTCAGTAGAATCTTGCTGGCATGTGGGATCAGAGCGATTGTGCGATAATTTCCACAGTCAGTTGGATCACCTTTCTTTAGTATTGGTATAAACACAGATCTTTTCCAGTCAGTTGGCCATGATGTTGTCTTCCATATTTCTTGGCAGAGCCTTGTAAGTACGGTAACAGCTGCATCAGATTGCTGTAATACTTCTATGGGAATGCTATCAATGCCTGGTGCTTTGTTCTTTGATAAGGCCTTCAATGCTGCTTCAACTTCTTCTTTCATCACCAATGGTTCCCGATCATAAGGTACAGGTTGAAACAGCTGTTGGTCCACTTGATCTTTATCATATAAAAACTCTGTATATTCCTTCCACCTTTTCTTGATCTTCTCAGCATCATTCAACATAGAACCTTGAACATCTTGTAACATTCCAATTTGAGGCTGGAACTTTTTCTTTAACTCTCGTAGCTTTAGGAAAGCCAATCTTGTTCTTCTAATAGTTTTTGCTTCTATTTCCTTGGATGTGTCGTTGTAGTACTTTTCCTTGTCCTGTCTTGCTGCACGTTGGAAATCTCTGTTGAGATCTGTGATTGTCTTTCTTTCTCCTCTGTCTTTAGCTTCTCTGCCTTTCTGAGCAATTTTCAGAGTTTCTTCCATCATCCATTTTGGTCGTTTTTTCTTTTTCACCTTTTGTAGAGACTTCTAGCTTTCTTCCAACACAACCTTCTTGATGTCATTCCATAACTCTTCTGTATCTAAAGCAGCAAATTGATTTTGCAGGCAGTCTTTAAATTCCAGTGGTATATTTTCAAGGCCATATTTTGCTGCATTCATGAGTGGTTTGCTCTTTTTCAACTTTAGCTTGAGTTTGCATACTAGTAGTTGATGATTTGTACCACAGTCAGCTCCAGGTTTTGTCTTTGTTGATGTTATAGAGCTTTTCTATCGTTGACTTCCACAGATGTAGTCAATTTGATTCTTATACAATCTATTGGGTGAAGTCCATGTGTACAGTCGCCGCTTGTGTTGCTGGAATAAGGTGTCTGAGATGAACAGATCGTTGGTCTTGCAGAATTCTATCAGTCTTTCTCCAGCTTTATTTCTGTTACCAAGTCCATATTTTCCAACTACTTTTTCTTTTTCTTTGTTGACAACTTTTGCATTCCAGTCACCCATGACAATCAGGATATTCTGTTTGCATGTTCTGTCAATTTCACCTTGTACTTGTTCATAGAACTCTTCAATTTCATTCTCTTCTGCAGCTGTTGTTGGGGCATATACTTGAATTATAGTTGTGTTGATAGGCATTCCTCGTAGACAAGTAGAGATTAAGCGTTCACTGACTGCATTGTATTTCATTACAGTTCTTGCAAGTTTCTTCTTTATTATAAATGCAACACCATTTCTTCTTTGTCTTTCATTTCCAGCATAGTAGACCATGTGATCATCTGATGCAAAGTGCCCGATGCCAGTCCATTTCAGTTCGCTGACACCCAACAGATCAAGTTGTACACGTTCCATTTCATTCTTGACCACCTCCAACTTCCCTTGGTTCATGCTTCATACGTTCCAATGTGTAAGACATCTTTATAGCTTCTGACTCTCATTTCATGCGCAGCTACATCAGCAGTCAGACGTCCCAAGGGCTTTGATCCAACCACATCATAAATGCTGGCTTTACTCTGAAAAGTCTTCAGCCCTTCTCCAGTAGCTAGTTGAGTGCCTTCCGAACTGGGGGTCTCATCTTCCAGCACTACAGCACAATTTGTTTTGTTGTATCTATCCATGGGGTAACTATCCATCGGTCTGTATACATCCGCTATCTGTGGGGCCACCCTGTCTGCCTTCCCACAGTCTGCTTTGAAGCACTGCTCCCCTGGTCAGGCCTCTGTGGGCATGGGAGGTGGGATCCCGGTGAGATCATACTCAGGCAGCCAGCCTCCAGATATACCACCATTCTCGCAGCTTGTATAGAACCTGGACTGGCAAAGGATGTAGGCCTCAAGGCACAAACTGGGGGATGTTGGTACAACATCAGTCATGTCTCTCAGTGCCTAGCTCTGCTAATGTATATCTGCCCTATCAAAATGGCACCTGATGACACTATGGTCATCCATACGGTCCAGATACCAGCCAGCCATTCATGGCCTCCCTGAATTGCAGATCAGCATACCATATGCTGCTGTGTTACCCCCACACCACATACTCACTTACAGTCACAAAAGACATTAATCTGGTAAACCAAACCTATGGCTAACAGCTGCTATGCCATAATGCATAGAAACAGAAAACTTACATCACAAAAAGACCACATGGCCTATCTAGTCTGCCCTTCAATATCAACCACTACAACAGTGCCCTTTCTTTCTTTAGAGATCCTCTGTGTTTGTCCCATGCTTCTTTGAATTCAGATACTTTCCTCATCTCTACCACCTCCACTGGGAGACTATTCCATGGATCCACCACTCTTTCTGTAAAGAAATATTTCCGTACATCACTCCTGAATCTATCCCCTTTCACTTTCATCCCATGTCCCCTCGTAGAAGAGCTTGCTTTCAGTCGAAAGAGGCTCTCCTCCTGTGCATTTATGCCATGGAGCTATTTAAACGTCTCAATCATATCACCTCTATCGTGTACATATTAAGATCCTTAAGTCTGTCCTCATATACTTTATTAATAAAGACCACTAACCATTTTAGTAGCCACCCTCTGTACTGACTCCAGCCCGTATATATCCTTTTGAAGGTGCATTCTCCAGAATTGCACACAATACTCCAAATGAGGTTGCACCAAAGACTTATACAGAGGCACGATCACTTCCTTTCTTCTGCTAGCCATTCCTCTCCCTATGCACCCAAGCATCCTTCTAGTTTTTGCCATCGCCTTTTCTACCTGTTTAGCTATTTTAAGATCATCAGACACAATCACGCCTAGATCCCGCTCTTCTTTAGTGGACAAAAGTACTTCACCCCTTATACTATATCGCTCCCTTGGATTGCTGCAGCCCAAATGCATGACCTAGCATTTTTTAACATTAAATCTCAGCTGCCAAATTATAGACTATTTTTCAAGCTTAGCTAGATCCCTCCTCATCTTTACACCTTCCTGGGTGTCTATTGCAGATTTTGTAAAGAGACAAACCTTACCTGACAGCCCTTCCACTATATCACCAACAAAGATGTTAAAAAGAATCGGACCAAGGACAGATCCCTAAGGCACAACACTGGTAACCTCCTTCTCCTCAGAGTGAGCTCCATTTACCTGTACCCTATGTCGCCTCCCACTCAACCAGTTTCTAACCCAAGCAGTAACTTTAGGGTCCAACCCTAGGGTGCTCAATTTGTTTGTAAGTCACCTGTGAGGAACAGTGTTAAAGGCTTTACTGAAATCTAAATATACCACATCTAGGGCTCTCCCTCGGTCCAACTCCCTGGTCACCCAGTCAAAGAGATCAATCAGATTTGTCTGACAAGACCTGCCTCTGGTAAATCCATGCTGCCTCAGATCCTGTAATCTGCTGGACTCCAGAAGCCTCACTATTTTCTCTTTCAGCAGCGCTTCCAATAATTTACTCACCACCAAAGTTAAACTAACTGGCCTGTAGTTTTCAACCACATTCTTACTTACGCTTTTGTGTAAAGGGACCACATGTGCCTCTTTCCAGTCCTTTGGCACCACTCCCGACTCCAACGAGACATTGAAAAGGTCAGTCAGTGGAGCTGCTAGAACGTCCCCAAGTTCCCTCAGCATTCTAGGGTGTATCCCATCCGGTCCCAACGCTTTGTCTACTTTAAGTTTAGCTAGTTTCTCATGAACACAGTCTTCTGAAAATTGTTCAAGATGCCGCTCGCCTCTGTTCCTGTTTGTGGGTATTTTCTGAGGTCTTGCTCCTGGTTTTTCATCTGTGAACACAGAACAGAAAATGTTGTTAAGCAAGTCCACTTTATCCTCATCAGCTTCTACATATTCCTCCCTTTCACCCTTTAATCTAACGATACCACTTTTGCCCTTCCTCTTACTAACATATCTGAAAAATATCTTATCCCCCCATTTTATTGCATTGGCTATTTCCTCCTCTTTTTGAATCTTTGTTTTCCTGACTACTTTGCTAGCTTCTCTAAATTTTTCCAAATATAGATTGATCTCTTGTATTTCATGAAGACCTCCCCTCTTTTTCTTCACCTTTTCAGCTACTTCTTTCGAAAACCATAGCGGTCTCCTTTTCCTTTTACCTTTTTTTACCATTTTAACAAAAAGGTTGGTTCCCCTTAAAATAGCCCCCTTTTTTTCTACATCCCCCAGCTGTTCCCATGCCGCTAATGACTCCCTGATGTATTGGCCCATCTTGGCAAAATTAGTTTTCCTAAAGTCTAAGACCCTCGCTTTTGAATGGATTGTAACAGCCCTAGTCCTAATACTGAACCACACCATCTGGTGATCACTGGATACAAAATGATCTCCCACTATAACATCAGAAATACTTTCACCATTGGTAAGCACCACGTCAAGTATGGCCTCTTCACGTGTGGGTTCTGTTACCAGTTGCCTGAATAGTTCTTCCTGTAGAGAATCCACGATCTCCTTACTTCTAGATGATAGTGCAGCAGGAATGTGCCAAACAACATTTGCATATTGCAATCCCCTATCAGTAGCACTTTCCCTTTCCTGGCAATGCTGCGTATGTCTTCAATTAACTGTCCATCCACCTCTTCCTCCTGTGAGGGAGGTCTGCATATCACGCCAATGCAAATAGATTTCTCTTTCCCTCTTTCTAGTTTAACCCACAGTGCCTCCTCTCTCCCTTTTAAGCTCTGTAGTTCCAAAACTTTAATATTATTTTTTTTACATATAGTGCCACTCCTCCTCCCCTTCTTCCTACCGATTCCTTTCTGAATTTATTTATTTTTTATTTATTTATTTAGCTGTATTTATATCCCACTTTTCACCGGGTCAAAGCGGTCAATTGGGAGATACATTTAACACGAGGGGATATGACACACATACGCTAATACTTACAGGGAACATGGGCAATGGAGGGTTAAGTGGCTTGCCCAAGACCACAAGTAGTACCTATAGGACTAGAAATCCCAGTCCCTCCGGCCTGAAATTGCTGTCCCCAGGTGGGACTTGAACCCCCCGCCCTCCGGCCTGAAGTACCTTGTCCTAACCACTAGGCCACTCCTCCCTCATAAATAAAGTATAGCCTGGTATAGTTACATCCCAATCATGGTTTTCTGTGAACCATGTTTCTGTAACTGCCACTAAAGCCAAGTCAGCCTCTTCCTTTAAAGCTTCAACATCTGGGATCTTATTTCCCATGCTATTGGCATTTATACACACCGCTTTCCCTATGTTGCTCCTTTTACCCATTTCCAGAAAGGTATTCAATGTTTCACTTACCTGGGGGCTTTCTTCACCCATCCCTAACAAATCTAGCTTAAAGCCCTCTTCAGTAGATTAGCCAGGCTGCTACTGAAGACACGTCGACCCTTCTTGGATAGATAATGCCATTTCTGCTCTGCAACACTTGGAACAGCATCCCATGGTCCAGGAAACTAAAATGCTCTCGATAACACCATTCACGCAGCTATGCATTCATCTCCAGGATGTCAGCTTCTCTGCCTTAGGGATGCCCTGTTTAGGGTAAAGGCTATCTGCTTCACCTTCTGTCCCAGAACCATGAAGTCACTTTTGATACACTCAGAGGAATACCTGACAGTTTCATTTGTGCCATCATGGATTAACAACATTGGGTAGTAGTCGGTGATCTTGTTGAGTCTCTGCAAACTCTCCGTAACATCTCTGATTTTGGTACGTAGCAGACAGCATACCTCTCGGGACATCGTCTGGTCGGCAGATAGACACCTCAGTACCCCTCAGAAGAGAGTCACCAACCACCACTACCCTTCGCTTCCTTGTGATCACTGATTCTGCAACTTTGGGGTGCTTGAGCTCTGGTTCTTCCCTTTCCAGGGATGCTTTCACCTCCTCCACTTCCAGGGCTGCATAATGGTTCTTCAATTCAAGGGCTGGAGAAGTTGGATTGGTGATTCTGCAGGCCCTGGTGACTTGTGTCTAACCCTCATCATTCTGTAGGCTCCCATCTTCTCCTCTGCTGGAGAGCTTGGATGTTGCAAGAAGCATCTCAATGTACTTCTGTCTTGAATGCTCCTCAGCCTCGTCACCTTCTCTTTGAGTTCCTCCACTTGTTTCCTGAGAGCTTCAGCATGCAGGCATCCTGCACATGGAACCGGTCCTTCAAATGGCAATGGGACCTTTGTCTGGACAGAGGCAGAAGCTGTAATGGGGACAACAGCTTTGGTGATATGATTTTTTCCCAGCCATTGTTCAGTTGGTGAAGCTAAGATATCTGTTGAAGCAAAAGAGAGACACCTTCCAAAGTACCAGCTGGTTTCCCAGCTGTCCTTTCAGATAAAAAGCAGTTAAATCTCTTTTAAATGTGTTCAGAATGTGCTGTTCCAAGTACCTGTGTGTCCCAGGACTACACATATAATCTCCTTTTCTCACTGCAACATGATTTATTTCCAGACTCACTCACATACTATTTTTACATCAACGATCCCAGTTTTCAGAACACAGGATTTGTTTGGGTCCCCTGGATTAGCTCTTTTTAGCATAAACAGCACATTTCAGCATTGCCTGAACAAACACTGCTCTTCTTAACATTCCTGTAAGGGTGTTTATTAATGTTGCTTTACCTTACAACATTCCCTCACCTCTGCTTCCTGTTCTTTGTAACTGCATCTTGTATTTTTCCAGACTGCAGTCACACCAGTTTAGCACATACTTGTCAGTTATTCTTCTATATAGGATGAATTGCAGAACACAGCAGGATATTTTCTAAGTCCTAGCCTTATATCACATTTCAGCAGGAACAACATGGACGTTTCCTGGAAATACTTGAAACATACGCAGGCCTTTCCTGAATACACTTTGTGTCTCTGAGGCTGACCACACCCCTGTTCCACTCCTTCTGAGATCTCCATGCTAGCGCCATGTTCGTGTATGACAGCAGTGTTTCAAAATATGGTCGGGGACGTTTTCTGTACATAAACGTTCCTGCCACACATACAAACCCCTTATTCGTGTTCTGGAATGACCTCCTTAATGTCTTAACCCTTGGCCCCCTACCGGTACTCTGAGTTCCCTTATATTGTTTCTTCGGTTCCAATTACCTAAGTCTTCCACTTGCTGTTCCAGCACTAGCACAGCCTTACTGATCTTACAGGCCGATGCAGAAAGCTTAGCGAAGTCTTTACGAGTCCCTAACACCATGTTTAATCACTTTTAACGGTCCTGCAAATGCAGGAAATAGACATAAACCCCGGCAGAAAAACTAGCAGCCAACTCATGCCATTCGTACTGAAATGAACTTCAATTATTTAAATCTATTATAATCAGCCAGGCTGTTATGCAAATCATAGTTACGCTAAACGCAGAGAGAGGCAGAGACAGGCGTAGAGGATTTCGCAACCAGCCAGAGCCAAAATTTTTACTTCCAGGTTTGAATAGAAGTAAACCTCTAGCATGGGCCCCAAACAGTAGTTTGATGGCACTGGATGCTTTCCCTGATGCCTAGATCATCTCCTCCTCAGATTTTCAGGCATTGGGAAAAGCCCCTGAAGCCATGAAAATACTGTTGGGGGCTGTGCCCCACAATAAAATTATACTGGTGGTCCAGCGGCCCTGATCCCACCCCCGACAGTATTTTGATGGCATCAGGAAAGGCCCCCGATTCCATGAAAATATTGTCGGGGGCTTTTCCCGATGCTGCGATCATCCCCGAATGTCATCAAAATATTATTGGGGCTGTTATGCAAATTAGCCACGCGATACACAGCTAGCAAACCAAATTAGCACAGACTTCTTATGCACGTGTTTGGTTTGCTCTCCCAGTTTAACGCTGAGATGGCTCATTTGCATGCGCACGGTTAATGCAGGGGTCATTTGCATGCCCTATCTTTGCTGCATCCAGTGTAACAAAATATGCGTTGTCGGGCCGCATTAAAGTAGTCGTCAGCGTGCATCTAGCACCGGTTTTCTGCATTGGCCTGTTAGTGACTTGCTGAAACTGCTCAGAGTGGGCCTGTAATTTAATTTCCATCCTCTCTGTTTTGGCCTGCACCGACTTAAATCCTGTAAGTCCCATAATGTTGCATATATCACCACCATTGCTCCTTGATTATCTTGAACTGTTTCTTTGTTGCAAACTTTCCTACATGATAGTATGTAAGGTAATTTCTGATCTTGCAGCTGGCATAGAATTTTGAAACCATGGTGGCTCGTATTAAAGCTTGGAGCGCTTTGCTTCTGTTGCAGCAGTGCTGGCAAATTCTAACTAGGTGAGTTTGAGAATGGATATTGTATCGTTACAGGCTCAGCATTAGAAGTCTGCAAAAGGTAACATTATTCTTATAACAGGCAGCCTGACAGGACTCAAGGAAAGGACATTAACTGGTAAGTAAAATGTCAATTTCAATATCATCCTGCTAGACCAGTCCAGACAAGTGGGACTTACCAAAGTTATGACTTTAATGGGCAGGAAGACACAGCAGCTCGCAAAGCCCTTGAGCCAAAGGCCATGTCAGCCCATGAGTGGACATCCAAGTGGTAATGCTTAACAAAAGTGGAAATAGATGCCCATGTTGCCGCCTGACAAAAGTCTGCAGTTGCTACCAAGACCCACTTCACCCACAAGGATGCCAGTGCTCAGTTAGAATGTGCACGTAAACCCTGTGGAACTAGCTGCTTCCGCAACAGATACACAGAGGCAAGGGCCTTCTTAATCCAGTGCCCCAAAATTGACTTAGCTGCCGCATCACCCTTGCATGGGCCAGCAAACAGCTCAAGATGGTCAGACTTACGAAAGGAATTTATAACCTCCAAATACTGGAGAAGCACCATCCAGACATCCACAAGGCAAAGATCCTTATCCTTCCCCTGACACATCTCCTTAGAGGGCAGGCAGATCACCTGGTTCACATGAAAAGGAGAAATCACCTTAGGCAGGATACAGGCTGAATGGAGACTGCATCCTTTCAAAACGAGAGATAAGGATCTCAGCAAGACAGAGCGAGCCTGCAGCTCAGAAATACACCTTGCAGAACAAATCGCAATCAAGAAGCACGCTTCAATGGCTCAAAGGGCACAAATATCAGGTCCCCGAGCACCAGATCCGGATTCTAGGAAAGGACCACAGATCAGAGGGGAGGACGCAGATGCTGAACCCCTTGGAGAAAGCGCGAGACATCCAGGTGCAAGGCTAGAGGCTTACCTGCCACTGGATCTCAAAGGCAGGCCAAAGCTGCCCAGTGAACTTTCAGGGAGCTAAGGGAAAGGCCCTTCTCCAGGCCATCTTGTAGAAAAGCCAATAGGGATAGCACTTTGGTCGCCTCAGGAGCCATCTGCTGAGGAACCAGGAGCCATCACTCAAAGAGGCACCAGACCCACACACCTCCTCTGAGTTCCAAGCAGAGTGGAAACCACTACCATAGAATAGCCCTTACGCGTTTGCTGTGTCCTTTCAAGAGCCGAGCCAAGCCATAAGCGAGAAGGGAAATGGGTCCTCCACGACTATTGTCTCAGGGACTATTGTGGCAGCAAACAAAGGCAAATGAAGAGGTGACGCCTGCGGGCGCCGCATCAGATCTCCGAACTATGCTCTCCTTAGCCAATCTGGTGCCACCAGGACAATTCCGCCCGGGCAGTGTTCTATATGATGAGTCATATGCCCCACCAGGAACCAAGGAGGAAACGCAAAGCAGGTGCTGACTTGGCCAAGGCTGGGCCAGGGCGAAGGCGCCCTTGGACCCTATCTCCATGCAGCAAATGAAGAAGCGGCAACTTTGACACTGGAATGGGTTGCCATCTGATCCATTTTGGGGTGACCCCAGCAGCGCAGAATCAATTGAAACACTTCCTGACTCGCTCCCCAGGATCCAGGGAGTGCCGGCTGAGGAAATCTGCTTTACACTGTTCACCCCAGCAATGTGTTGAGCTGACGAGACTAGGAGATTCTTCTCTGCCCAAGCAGAGAGCCATCCCCAGAGCTACCCGACACTCCTTATGCTGCCTTGCCGATTGACATAAGCCACTGCGGAGGCATTGTCTGAAAACATTCAAACCGCCTGGCCCTCGACCAGGGGCCGGAAACACAGAAGAGCCAACCTGATGGCCTTCGCGTTGAGGCTGTTGATGGACCTCGCTTTCCTCCAGTTCCAATGGCCCTGAGCCTAATGGTCTTGACAATGGGCTCCCCAGCCTGAGAGACTGGCATCCATTGTCAGCAAAATCCAGGAGAAATCATCCAGCGGTATGCCCTTCTTCAGATAACAGGATTGCCGCCACCACTGAAGGCTGGACTTCACCTTCAACTTGAGCAGAAGCCTGTACTTACTCCTGAGAACTCGGGGACCAACGGGTCAACAAGGACTACTGGAGCAGTCACATGTGAGCACATGCCCACAGGACCATTTCAATAGTTGCTACAATCAATTAGAGAGTTGAAGATAATCCCAGACTGAGGGCCTGCTGCGCACTCAAATGTCCTCTGACTTTCTCCTCTGACAAGAAAACTGCCCACTCAAGCATCAAAACGTGTCCCCAGAAACTCAGGGCTCAGTAGCCCCAGAGAGCTTATAATTTAAATTTAAACCTCAGTCAGTAGTCCTAGAGAACTGTTAGCTTAAATTTAAATCTCAGTCAATAGCCTCAGAAAGTTTTTAATTTAGATTTAAACCTCAGTGGCCCCAGAGAGCTTTTAGCTTACATTTAAACCTCAGTCAGTAGGCCCAGCTTTTAATTTAAATCAAATTAGAATATAGCTTAGCATAGAAGGAATAATAGGATAAATATTATTTGAGTAGAAATAAATAAATTGTTTCTAGAGACATTTACGTAAAGGCCTTCCAGTTAGGGGACAAAAGACCTGTCAAACTGTTTTAAATAGGTGTTAAGGCCAAAAGGCAGGTCAAAGGGGCAATTTGAAAGACTTCCTCTACCAAATCAAGGGCTGTTTGAATCATCCAGAAAATTGTTAAGAGATTACCTTAGAACACAGGTCAGGGCACTGTGTAGCATGCCAGCTTTTACTACATGTTCTTTCCCTCCCACCCACCCCAGGCATAATCTTAGCTTTATAGGCTCTTAAACCTATTTAAAGGAAAGAGATGGTCAAATTTACTTCAGGATTAGCTGGCTATCCTAGTTTACCTCAAGATTAATCAAAGTCCCTTAAACTTATTAAGGTCAGTTGTATCAGTACAAGTATCACTGGCAACTTTAAGTAGGCAGCTTAAATAGCTAAATAAAACCTTAAAACTAAGATACAGATAGCAGTTCAGCAGCAAGATGGGGGCTATCCAGCCTTTTGCATTGAGTGTCACATGTACGATTTTCTCCCAGTTGGTGAGGGGTCTTATGTGTGCAGTAGATGCAAGGAGCTCCTTGCCCTCAGGAAATGAGTCAGATCTCTGAGGGCTTGAGTAGCAGACTTGGAGGACATAAGAAAGACCGAGGTATAGACGAGATCTACAGGGACGGAGTACTGAAGTCCCACCTCCAGTTTGGCAGCCTCTCAGTTGCCATGGAGGACAGCGGTTATAGCATCACCTTGGTGTGGCAGGAAGTGATCTTGTTGCTAGGACCTGTCCTGCAGGTAATGCAAAATACTGGGGAGATTTCTCCAGGGCCATGTGCCCATGAGGGAAGGGTTAGGATGGGGCAGTTATAGTTGGTGATTCGATCATTAGGCATGTAGATAGCTGGGTGGATCACCAGGTAACATGTCTGCCTGGTGCGAGGGTATTGGACCTCACGCGCTACCTAGACAAGATTTTAGATAGCGCTGGGGAAGAGTCTGCTGTCTTGGTACATGTTGGTACCAATGACATAGGAAAGTGTGGAAGAAAAGGTTCTGGAGGGCAAATTTAGGATTTTAGGTAGGAAGTTGAAATCTAGAACTTCCAGGGTGGTATTCTCCGAAATGCTACTCGTTCCACGTGCTGGGCCCAAAAGGCAGGCAGATCTCCGGAGTCTCAATGCGTGGATGAGACGATGGTGCAAGAAAAGATTTTTTCGGATTTGTTAGGAACTGGGCAATATTCTGGGGAGGGGAGGCACCCAAAGTCGTATGGTTTGGAAGGATGCATCCTTGAAGAATACTAAAAAAAGAGGGAAGTGAGGGCATCACGACAGAGGTTCCAATAAAGATAAAAGTAACCCAGATGTCCTTACATACAGAGGAGACAGAGCTGAAAGATTCCAAAAGTACCCCTATCAATAACCATATTAATATGAATAAAATATAACCACTAAAATGGCTGTATGCAAATGCTAGAAGTCTAAAAAAATAAGATGGGAGGGCTAGAATATATAGCACTAAACGAAAGGTTAGATATGATTGGCATCTCAAAGACCTGGTGGAAGGAGGACAACCAATTGGGCACTGTGATACCTAGGTAGAAATTATATCGCAATGATGGAGTAGATCCAATTGGTGGAGGGGTTGCAATCTATGTTAGAGAGGGCATTGAGTCAAACAGGATTAAAGTTTTGCAGGAAACAAAATACATCACAGAATCTGTATGGATAGAAATCCCATGTAAAAAGGGGAAGGTGATGGCAGTGGGGGTGTACTACCGATTGCCTGGCTAGAATGAACAGATGGATGATGAAATGCTTTGAGAAATCAGGAAAGCTAACAAAAGTTACAATACAGTAATAATGGGCGATTTCAATTACCCCGGTATTGACTGGGTCAATGTCACTGCAGGACATGCTAGAGAGATAAAAATTCTAGATGAAATAAATGATTGCTTCTTGGAGCAGCTAGTTCATGAACCGACAAGAGGAGAAGCTATTCTGGACCTAGTACTTCATGAAACACAGGCAATAGTGATCCTAGGATGATCGCGTTTGATTTAATAAATGGCAAGGAAATCCACAGTACTACCTTTCAACTTTCAAAAGGGAGACTATGATAAATGAAGAAAATAGTTAAGAAAAAAATGAGAGGAGCAGATGCAAAGGTAGCGTAGTTACTCACCTGTAACAGGTGTTCTCCAGGGACAGCAGGAATCAGTCCTCACATATGGGGTGACGCTGACGGAGCCCTCATGCGGAGCAATTCCCCAGCTTTCAAAGAAAGCCTTTGGGATTGCATCGCGCATGCGCGGTCCCCTTCCTGCCCAAGGGTGCCATCTTGCTCAGTCAGATGACATAGCTAAAAAGATGGCAAAAATGAGCAAAATTAATCAAAGGACTGCAACTCCAGGGGAGGAGGGAGGGTCGTGAGGACTTATTCCTGCTGTCCCTGGAGAACATCTGTTATGGGTGAGTAACTACGCTTTCTCCAGGAACAAGCAGGAAGTCAGTCCTCACATATGGGACTCCCTAGCTATAGGCTACCGAGAACCCATAGCTGAAAATGGCTCCCTCTAGAAGAGCCACAGCAGCAGTGATAGGATTTTTCTTCGAGAACACAACCCCCATGGTAGCCTGACATCAAAGGGTTGGAGGGTAGGAGTTGCCTAAACCTCGAATAGGTTATGGAGTACCGCCTGACCGAAAACACTGTCCCACCGGGACACTCTCTCCAGGCAGTAGTGGGCTGCAAAAGTCTGGCTTGAAGACCAAGTTGTGGCCCGGCAGATGTCTGCCAATGGAACAGAGCGGTGGTTAGCCACTGATGCGGCCTTAGCCCTGACAGAGTGAGCCGTGATTTGGCCCTGCAGCTGGAGGTCAGTTGCCCTGTACGCCCAGGCCCAGGCGATGCAGTCTGCCACCCAGGTGGATAACGTGCGCTTGGAGACAGGTAGACCCAGTTTACTAGGGTCATGAGAGACGAAGAGCTGGGAAGCTCTCCGATGTCCTTGCGTATGTTCCAGGTAGAAGGCGAGCACCCTCTTACAGTTCAGGGTATGCAGAACCACTTCTCCGCTGCTGGTATGTGGCCTGGGGAAGAAGGTTGGAAGAACCACCTCTTGGTTAAAGTGAAACGAGGAAACTACTTTTGGGAGGAACTTGGGGTGAGTACGTAGGACCACTCTGTTTTTGTATATATGGTCTATCCAATACTAAAGCTTGCAGCTTGCTCACACGACTAGCAGACATGAGTGCCACCAGAAAGAGTGCTTTCCAGGAAAGGAAGCGGAGATGACAGGTGGACATTGGTTCAAAAGGTGGGCAAGTAAGCCGCTGCAAGACCACATTTAAGTCCCACTCTGTAGCCGGTGGGCGAATTGGAGGCTTTAAGAGTAGGAGGCCTCTGAGGAATCGGGATACCAAAGGGTGAGCTGAAAGAGATTGCCAATCCACTGGAGAGTGGTTAGCTGATAGCGCACTCAGGTGGACCCTGACAGAGTTAGATTTGAGGCCTAACTTCGAGAGGTGGAGCAAGTACTGCAATACCTGAGGTACTGGACAAGTGAAGGAGCTCTCCTTATTCTGGGCACACCACGCTTCAAATCTACGCCACTTGAGCGCATAGGATTTTCTAGTGGATTGCCTCCTAGAGGCCAGCAACACCTCCTCAACCTCCTTGGGAAGGAGGAGAGGAGCAAGCACTACCCTCTCAGCAGCCAGGCCATTAAGTTGAGGGATCTGAGATTGGGTTGTAGCAAGGAACCCTGTTCCTGGGTCAAGAGGTCAGGCTGCACCCCCAGTGGGAGTGGAATTTCGACCACCAGTTGAAGGAGAAGAGGGAACCAAGGCTGTCTCGGCCACCTGGGTGCTACCAGGATGACCGAGGTCTTGTCCCAAAGAATCTTGAACAGAGTGCGTGCCACCAGGGGCGTGGGTGGGAACGCATAGAGAAGGCCCTGTGCCCACGAGATCAGGAAAGCATCTGCCGCCACACTCAGCGGATGCGGCTGCCTCGAGCAGAACTGGGGCAACTGATGGTTTTGTGGACTGGCAAAGAGATCCACGGATGGGAGACCCCAACGGTTGAAGATCCACTGGGCCACATCCTGGTTCAGTTGCCATTCGTGAGGCTGAAGAATTCTGCTCAACTTGTCGGCCAGGAGGTTCTCCTGACCTGGCAGATAGACTGCCTTTAGGGACATGTGATGTGCCACAGCAAAAGAGCAGAGGTCCACAGTTTCCTGGCATAGGATGCGAGATCCTGTGCTCCCCTGTTTGTTGATGTAGAACATCGCTACCTGATTGTCTGTCTGTATTAGCACCGACTGATGTGCAAGAAGATGACAGAAGGCTTGAAGAGCTAGGCGGATGGCTCGAAGCTCTAGAAGATTGATCTGAAGTGCGGCCTCTCGCGAAGACCACAGACCCTGAATGCATGAACCCTGGGCAATGGGCACCCCAGCCCAGCAAGGAGGTATCTGTCGTCAGCACTCTGGTGTGAGAGGGAGGTTGGAATGGTACTCCCTGAAGCAAGTTGGGGGGGGGGGGGTGAAGCCACCATTGCAAGGCTGTCACCAGCAACTTGGAAATCGCTACTCTGTCTCTGAGGCAGCCATTGACTTGCGTCCACTGGTCCCTGAGGCTCCATTGAGCTGTGCGCATGTGGAATCGAGCATATGGAGTCACATGCACCGTGGAGGCTATGTGGCCCAGGAGGCGTAGTTAGACCCTTGCGGAGACTTGAGGTTTGTGCTGGACTTGCTGTACCAAGTCCAGCAACCTCCTTGCCCTGTCCAGCGGTAGGTAAGCCCTTGCCTGAAGAGTGTCCAGTCTTGCCCCTATGATCTCCAAGTTCTGAGTGGGGAGTAAAGTGGACTTTTCGTGATTTATAACAAACCCTAGGTGCTGGAGCAGGGTGACTGTGCGAGCAGTGGCCTGCTGAGCCTCCTGTGCCGATTGGCCCCTGATGAGCCAGTCGTCCAGGTATGGAAAGACGAAGACTTCCTGGCTTCTGAGGAAGGTCGCCACCACTGCTAGGCACTTGGTAAATACTCTGGAAGCAGAAGCTAGGCCAAAGGGAAGCACCTTGTACTGGAAGTGGTTTCCTCCGACCACAAACCTGAGGTATTGTCTGTGGTCTGGGTGTATGAGAATGTGAGTATAAGCATCCTTTAAATCTAAGGAGCATAGCCAGTCTCCCTGGTGGAGGTAAGGCAGTAGGATCCCAAGGGAAAGCATCTTGAACTTTTCCCTCACCAGGAACTTGTTCAGATTTCGCAAGTCCAGGATGGGGCATAGGCCTCCTTTTCTTTTTGGTATGAAGAAATATCTGGAGTAGAAGCCTTGCCCCTGCAGGTGGTGGGGCACTGGTTCCACCACCTGATCCTTTAGTAGACCTGTCAACGCCTGCAGGAGGAGGTTCCTGTGAAGAGGGGGCCTGAGAGGCTCTCCTGGGAAAAAGGAGGTGGGCACCTGGTCGAAATGAAGTAAATAGCCCTGCTAGACTACTTTCAAAACCCAGGCGTCGGTAGTAATGGCTGGCCACCTGCGAGCGTACAGGGCTAGCCTTCCTCCTTTGCAGGGACAAACCACTGGTGGGAGAAGAGCTATGCACTGGGAGTCAAAAACCCACTCCCGGCTGGGTAGGAGCCAGAGCAGGAGGCTTGGGGGTCTTCGGCTTACATGGGCCATGCCCCTGTCCCCTGGCCTGCTGCCCTTGTTGGGGAGCTGGGGTGGCCTGGTAAGTGGGGTAGTTTCTGTAAGCCGTACCCCTTCCTTGGGAAAAAGGGCTTTATCCCCCCCGAGGCCTTCTTCTTGTGAGAAGGTGCAGATGTCTTCTTCAACAACCTGGTCCGGGGTAAGTACTCGGACTCGATTTCTGCAGCTTTCTCAGTCATGGGTTTGCCGAAGAGGTTGTCTCCTCGGCACGGGACATCGACCAACTTGTCCTGAACCTATGGCTGCAGGTCTGACGACATGAGCCAGGCCTGACAGCGTGCACCGATGCTGGCCATGGCTACTCGGACCGAAGCCTTGAAGCCGTTGTAAGTTGCTTGAGACATGAACTTCGAGCACTCTCGGATCCCCGTGGACAAGGCTTTGAAACGCTGCAAGGGTTCCTCGGATAGGCCAGCTGAGAACCTGGCAATCTCCTTTGCCAGGTCCCGCAAGTACAAGCCCATGTACAGCTGGTAAGTTTGGACACGGCATGACAGCATCGAGCCCTGGTAGCACTTTCTGCCAAAGGCGTCCAGGTTCCGGGCCTCCCAGCTGGGAGGCACCGAGGAGTGCATCTTTTGGCTTTTCATCCATTGCATGGCCGATTCCACAACCATGGAGTTGTGCAGCAGCTGTGCTTTCTGGAACCCAGGACTCTTGCGGACTCGATAGATGGAATCAACCCACTTGCTGAGCACCGGCATCGAGGCCGGGGACTCCCACATGCAGAGCATCAGCCGTTCCAACATCAGAGGCACCGGTACAGTAAGGGCTTCCTTCGGGGGAGAATCATACTGGAGGGCATTGAGCTCCTCAGCGTCCGCAGGGAATGTCAAAGCCTTGGCCATGTCCCTGATGAAGTCCAAAAACCGAGTGACCTCCGGAGGGGACCTATTCCGAGGCTCCGAACCCAGAGAGTCCAATGGGATACACCGGGTTTGGTAGGTGTCTGGGGAGTCTTCCTCCTCCGTCTCCCATGCCGAGTCCTCTGAGGAGGACTCGATGGGCTCCGGCCTCGAGGGCTTTGAGCCCGACCGCCCCGATGCTGAGGGCACTGGCATCGACGACATTGGTCCCGAACAGGGGGTCTAGGGGGACCTTGGCCGAGGATTGACTCAAGACCTGATCGACTTGAGGATCAGCTCGGCCTCCGGTGTCCTGGTGGTCAGGGCAGATGGACCGGCGAGACCGGCCATCAGCGCCCGCTGCTGCTCCATGAAGGCAGCCATGCTGCTCTCCAGGGCCGCCAACCTGAGACCGAGCTCAGAAGGCTCCGCAGCACTCGTCTTGGGTCCCGACGTCATCGGGCTCGACGCCGACTATCCCAGAGGAGAGTCCACGAGGACAAGAGAGGTTACCTTGTCCGACGTTTCCGGATCCTTGCGAGGCAGTTTAGCCGGCTGCTCCGACGACCCGGGGCGGCGGTCTGGGCTCCGCAGCCTGGAACCCAAGGGCCCAAGCAGATCAGAAACAATCTGTGAACCCAGTGTATTTGTTAAATCAGTCAGAGAATCAGACCAGGAGGTTGGTCACAGCTTACCTCAGCAGCACAGAATTTAAAATACAGAATTAAGCTTCACATGAACAAGGTATATTAAACGTATTAGGTACAATTTTATTAGTATAAGTATCCATAGCAACCCTTAATAAGTAAAGAACTTAAAGATCTAAACACAAGCTTAAAGGTAAGATGCAGACAGCAGTCCAACAGCAAGATAGGGGCTTTCCAGTCTTTTGCATTGAGTGTCATATGTATGATTTTCTCCCAGTTGGTGAGAGGTCTTACGTGTGCACTAGGTGCAAGCAGCTCTTTACTCTCAGGGAACGAGTCCGTTCTCTAGAGGCTAGAGTAGCAGACTTGGAAAACATAAGACAGAGAGGTACATAGATGAGACTTACAGGGATATAGTCCTGAAGTCCCATCTCCAGTCTGGCAGCATCCCTGTTGCCATGGCGGAGAGAGGTCTCGTGAAAGGAGATCACCACCCTGGTGTGGCGGGAAGTGATCCTGTAACTAGGACCTGTCCGCCAGGTGATGTAAAACCCTCTTGCACCGAGGAAGTTTCTCCAGGGCCATGTGCCCATGAGGGAAAGGTTAGGACAGCCATTATAGCTGGTGATTCGATCATTAGGCATGTAGATAGCTGGGTGGCTGGTGGGCAAGAGGATCGCCTGGTAACATGCCTGCCTGGTGCGAAGGTAGCGGACCTCATGCGCCACCTAGATAAGGTCTTAGATAGTGCTGGGGAGGAGTCTGCTGTCTTGGTACATGTCGGTATCAATGACAGAGGAAAATGTGGTAGGGAAGTTCTGGAGGCTAAATTTAGGCTTTTAGGTAGGAACATCTGCTGCCTCTCCTCTCCTAGAGAGTACTGTTCAGCATTACCTATCTGCTATCAGGAAGAGCAAAATAGAGACTACTTTTGTCCAGTCTCCTCATCTTCTCCAACAGAAGATTATTGGTTTTCTGAAGCTTTTGGGGCTGTTCTCTATCAGAATGAGTTTGTGTGGAGTTCTTTTTTTTTGGTGGGGTGGGGGGCATCTCCTGTTTTGGTCCACAGCCTTTTGATCTGAACTAACTCCTGGGCCTCATTTACAAGTAGGTAAGGGGACATAAAGAAGTAACTTTTGCCAAACATAACACCTAGTTTCACCTGTTCTTAAGGTCCATAAACCATTATTAAGAAGGGACCCAGGATATCAATGCTTGACCCAGTACAAGCATTGTGGAACCTGTGTCTTTTGGGGAAACAGCTAGGTACGTATGACCTAGATTGGCCACTGTTGGAAACAGGATACTGGGCTTGATGGACCTTGGTCTGATCCAGTATGGCATATTTTATGTTCTTATAAGTTGAAATCCAGAACTTCCAGGGTAGCGTTCTCCGAAATGCTTCCCGTTCCATGCGCAGGACCCAAAAGGCAGGCAGAGCTCTGGAGTCTCAATGCGTGGATGAGACAATGGTGCAAGGATGAGGGTTTTGGATTTGTTAGGAACATTCTGGGGAAAGGAGGAGCTCTTCCGAAGGGATGGGCTTCAGCTTAACCGGGATGGAACCAGGCTGCTGGCATTAACCTTTAAAAAGGAGATAGAGCAGCCTTTAAACTAGATAATAGAGGAAAGCCGACAGTCGCACAAGAGCGCATGGTTTGGAAGAATGTATCCTTGAAGGATACTATCAAAAACAGAGAGGTTCAAAAAAAGAGTAAAGTAGCCCAAATGCCCTCGAGTATGGAGCAGACAGAGCTTAAAGATCCCAAATTACCCATGCCTACCAATAGCCAAATTAATATGAATAAAATACAGTCTCTAAAATGCTTGTATGCAAATGCTAGAAGTCTAAAAAATAAGATGGGAGAGTTAGAATATATAGCACTAAATGAGAGGTTAGATATGATTGGAATCTCAGAGACATGGTGGAAGGAGGACAACCAGTGGGACACTGTGATACCTGGGTACAAACTATGTCGTAATGATCAAATTAGTGGAGGGGTTGCGCTCTATGTTAGAGAGGGCATTGCGTCAGAAAGGATTAAAACGTTTTGCAGGAAACAAAATTTGCTGTAGGATCTCTATTGATTGAAATTCCATGTAAAAAGGGGAAGGTGATGGCAGTGGGGGTGTACTATTGATCAGCTGGCCAGAATGAACAAATGGATGATGAAATGCTCAAAGAAATCAAGGAAGCTAACAAAAGTCACAGCACAATAATAATAATGGGTGATTTCAATTACCCCGGTATCGAATGGGTCAGTGTCACGACAGGACATGCTAGGGAGATAAAGTTCCTAGATGAAATAAAACACTGCTTCTCGGAGCAGGTGGTTCATGAACCGACCAGAGGGGAAGCCATATTGGACCTAGTCCTTAGTGGAACACCAGATCTGGTGCAGGAGATAAGGGTGTTGGGGCCACTTGGCAATAGTGATCATAGCATGATCGCATTTGATTTAATTAGTGGAGAAGGTATAGTAAGGAAATCCACAGTACTACCTTTTAACTTTCGAAAGGGAGACTATGATAAAATGAGGAAAATAGTTAAGAAAAAACTAAAAGGAGCAGTTGCAAAGGTTAAAGACGTACATCAAGCTTGGGTGTTGTTGAAAAATACTATCTTGGAAGCCCAGACCAGCTGTATTCCAAGCTTTAAGAAAAGTGGAAGGAGGTCCAAAAAACTGCCAGCATGGTTTAAAGGTGAGGTCAGAGAGGCTGTTGTTGGCAAAGACCATCTGTCAGGAAATGGAAAAAAGAGCCAAATGATGAAACCTGGAAACAGCACAAGCACTGGCAAGTTAAATGCAAGGCATTGATAAGTCAGGCAAAGGGAGAATTTGAGAAGAAGCTTGCTGCGGAAACAAAAACGCGTAATAAAGACTTTTTCAAGTACATTTGTAGCAAAAAACCTGTAAGAGAGTCAGTTGGTCCATTAGATGATAGAGGGGTTAAGGGGGCACAAAGAGGCGACAAGGCGATAGCGGAGAGACTGATTGAATTCTTTGCTTCGGTCTTTACTGAGGAAGATGTAAGGATGTTACCCATGACTGAAGTGGTATTTAAAGGTGCGGAAGAATTGAAGGAAATATCGATACATCAGGAAGATGTATTACAACTATTTGATAAGCTGAAGAGTAGCAAATCACCTGGACCGGATGATATACATAAAAGGGTGTTGAAAGAACTGAAATATGAGATTGCAGATCGATCTGCTATTAGTAATTGGAGGATGGCGAACGTATCACCAATTTTTAAAAAGGGTTCCAGGGGTGATCCGGGAAACTACAGACCGGTGAACCTGACCTCAGTACCGGGAAAAATGGTAGAAACCATCATAAAGAATAAAATTGCTGAACATGTCATGGCTTAATGGGAGACAGCCAACATGGCTTTAGACAAGGAAGATCTTGTCTTACTAATCTGTTATGTTTTTTGAAGGTGTGAATAAACAGGTAGACAAAGGTGAGTCGGTTGATATAGTGTATTTGGACTTTCAGAAAGCCTTTGACAAGGTCCCTCATCAGAGACTTTTGGCAAAACTAAAGAGCCATGGGATAGGAAGCAGTGTACTATTGTGGATCAGGAACTGGTTAAAGGATAGAAAGCAGAGGGTAGGGCTAAATGGCCAATTTTCCCAATGGAGAAAGGTGAATAGTGGTGTACTCCAGGGATCTGTGCTGGGTCCACTGCTTTCTGACATATTCATAAATGACCTGGAATAACAACGAGTGAGGTTATCAAATTTGCAGATGAGACAAAACTATTTAAAGTTGTTAAAACCCAAGAGGATTGTGTAAAATTGCAAGAGGATCTTGATTAATTGGAAGACTGGGCATCCAAAAGGCAGATGAAATTTAATGTGGACAATTGCAAAGTTATGCACCTAGGGAAGAACAACCCAAACTATGGTTAGACGATGCAAGGTTCCACATTAGGAACCACCACCGAGGAAAAAGATTTAGGAGTCATGGTGGATAACATGTTAAAACCCTCCGCCCAGTGTGCAGCGGCAGCCAAGAGAGCAAATAGAATGCTAGGTATCATAAGGAAAGGAATGCAAAATAAAACAAAGGATATTATAATGGCTCTATATCGTTTCATGGTGAAACCACACTTTGAATATTGTGTGCAATTCTGGTCGCCATATCTTAAAAAGGATATAGCGTTATTAGAAAAGGTTCAGAGAAGAGCCACCAAAACTGTAAAGGGGATGGAAGGATACCCCTATGAAGAAAGGCTAAAATGGTTAGGGCTCTTTAACCTGGGAAGAGACGGCTGAGGGGAGATATGATAGAAGTCTATAAATTAATGAATGGAGTGGAACGGGTAAACGTAGATCGATTGTTTACGTTATCAGAATATAGAAAGACTAGGGGACATGCAATGAAGCTATAGGGTAAACTAAGACTAATAAAAAAAATATTTTTTCACTCAACGTGTAATCAAACTCTGGAATTTGTTACCGAGGATGTAGTAAAGACTTAGTGTAGCTGGGTTTAAAAAAAAGGTTTGGACAAGTTCCTGGAGGAAAGATCCATAAACCATTATTAAAAAGGGACCCAGGATATCAGTGCTTGACCCAATACAAGCATTGTGGAACCTGTGTCTTTTGGGGAAACTGCTAGGTACGTATGACCTGGATTGGCCATTGTTGGAAACAGGATACTGGGCTTGATGGACCTTGGTCTGACCCAGTAAGGCATATGTTATGTTCTTAGGTTCCATTTTAATTACAGGTTGTAATGCGACAAAACAGGACAAACACAGAAGGGATGAATACTTTTGCAGTGCACTCTATATGCATTCTCACTGTAAAATGGAAAAAGCATGGTAACTCACCTGTAATAGGTGTTCTCCAGGGACAACAGGAATCAGTCCTCACATATGGTGATGTCGGCACCGACGGAGCCCTCATGGAAGCTTCCCCCCAGCTTTCAAAGAAAGCCTTTGGGAGATGCCACCATGCATGCGTGGTGCCCTTCCTGCCCAAGGGTGCCATCTTGCTCAGTCAAATGACATAACTAAAAGACGGCAAAAATGAAAGATGGTAAAGAAGCAACTCCAAGGGAAGGAGGGAGGATTGTGAGGACTGATTCCTGCTGTCCCCGGAGAACACTTATTACACGTGAGTAACTACGCTTTCTCCAGGAACAAGCAGGAAGTCAGTCCTCACAGATGGGACTCCCTAGCTACAGGCTACCACTAGCTAGTAGAGGAAAAAAACAGTCGCCCTCAAGGGGCGCCATGAGCAGCAGCAATTGAGTCTGTAGAAAACGACTACAGTAGCACGCATGTGTCCGATGGAAACCAATGCTCAGATAGCCTGAACATAGAATGGTTGGAGGGTAGGAGTTGCCTAGTCCTTGAAAAGATTACGGAGCATGGCCTGGCCGAAGGTACTGTCCCTATGGGACTCCCTTTCCAGGCAGTAATGAGCTGCGAAGCTGTGAACTGAAGACCAAGTGGTGGCCCGGCAGATGTCCAACATAGGGACAGAGCGCAGGTTGGAACAGAGGCTGACATTGTCCTGACATGGTGTGCCGTGACCCGGCCATCCAGTGTGAGCCCAGACTGATCACAGGCAATGGCGATGCAGTCTGTCACCCAGGTGGACAGTGTCTATCTGTTGGTTACCGCCTCCCTCGGCTGACTGGGGTCATAGGAAACAAAGCTGAGAAGGTTTCCGGTGGGTACGCTGAAAGACAGGGCCCTCTTACAATCCAAGGTGTGAAGGACCGTCTCCGCCCTGCTGGAGTGAGGTCGTGGGAAAAAGGTAGGCAGCACCACCTCATGGTTGAGGGGAAAAGATGATATCACCTTCGGAAGGAATTTATGGTGCGTGCTTAGTACGACCCTGTTCTTATAGAACCTGGTATATGACGCCTCTGTCCCTAGGGCTTGGAGCTTGCTGACCCTGCGAGCAGAGGTGAGCGCCACCAGGAACACAACATTCCATGAGAAGTATTTCAGGTGGCAGGTAGCAAGAAGCTCAAATGGTGTGCGAGTGGGCTGTGCCAATACTACGTTGAGGTCCCATTCGGTCGCCAGAGGGCGGATGGGAGGTTTGGACAGCAGAAATCCTCTCAAGAAGCAGGTCATCAGAGGCTGGAGCAAGAGGAACATGTCTTCCACCAGGTGGTGATATGCCGCCAAGGCACTGAGGTGCACTCTGATGGAGTTTGATTTGAGCCCAGATTGCAAAAAATGAAGAAGGTATTGCAGCACCAGCTGCACCGGGCAGGAGAATGGGTTCACCAGTTGGTCCGCGCACCAGAACAAGAACCTGTGCCATTTGAAGGTGTAAGCTCTCCTGGTGGAAGCCTTACGGGAGGCCAGCAGGATGTTTTCCACTTCTCCCGAGAGGTTGAAAGGGGCTAGGGTCACTCCTTCAGCAGCCACGCCATCAGTGATAGGGACACCAGGTTGGGGTGCAGGAGGGAGTCCTCCTCCTGAGACAGCCTTGGGGAGCTCCTCAGTGGGAGCGGAGTCTCCAATGACAGTCAGAGGAGCAATGGGAACCATGGCTGCCTGGGCCACTGAGGGGCCACCAGGATAAGTGAGGCTTTGTCGTGAAGAGCTTTGAAAAGTGTTTTGGCAATCAGTGGTGTGGGTAGGAAGGCATACATGAGACCTTCCAACCATGGAAGAAAGAACGCATTTGCCCACACCTGGGAGGGGTGGGGCTGCCGGGAGCAGAAGTGGGGCAACTGATAGTTGTCCAAGCTGGCAAAGAGGTCCACCCATGGGGTCCCCCAAAACTGGAAGGGCCGGTTGGTGACTCTGGGGTCCAGCTGCCACTCCGTCTGGCTGGAGGACCCTGCTCAGTTTGTCCGCCAGGATGTTGTCCTGGCCTGGTAGGTATACCGCCCGTAGGAGTATTCCCTGTTGAACTGCATAGGAGCAGTGTGTCATCGCTTCTGGGCAGAGGCCCCTCTGCTTGTTCAGATAGAACATTGCCACCTGATTATCTGTTTGGATCAGCACCGATTGGTGCCTCAGACGGTGGCAGAACACTCGGAGTCTAGATATATCGCCCAAAGCTCCAGGAGATTGATCTGCTGGCTGCTTTCGGCCTGAGACCAGCTGCCTTGGGTGCGAAGTTCTTCACAGTGGTCTCCCCATCCCAGCAAGGAGGCGTCTGTGGTGAGGACCCTTAGGGGGCTTGGAAGGGCATCCCTGCCTGGAGGTGATGGGGTTTTTGCCACCAAGTCAGAGATTCTGCCAGCTGGTGGGTCATTGAGACTCTGTCCTAGAGACGGCCAATGGCTTGTGCCCATTGGTCTCGAAGGCACCACTGAGCAGCCCTCATGTGCAGACAGGTGTCTGGGGTGACATGGACCATAAAGGCCATGTGCCCGAGCAAGTGCAGCAGAAGCCGAGCCGACACAGAGGGATGGTGTTGTACATCTACGGCCAGTGCCCTGAGATGGTCGGCTCGATCCAAGGGGAGGAAGGCCTTTGAGTGAAGAGTGTCCAGTCTTGCCCCTATGAACTCTAGACATTGTGTCGGAAGAAGGTGGGATTTGGTGAAATTACCTGCTAATTGTTGTTCCTTGAGGAACTCCAGTCTAGTCCCGAACCTCTGCGGTTTAAGCACCTCCTCCCGCAGCTTGGAGACTGAGCACGTCACCCTTTTGGTGACACCAGTATAAATAGTCCAGGGACTGCCTCCTTGCTCCAGTAACCTATTGACAAAGCAGACTCACCAGAGCAATAAGTAAGTAAGAGTAGTTACTCACCTGTAACAGGTGTTCTCCAGGAGCAGCAGGAATCAGTCCTCACATATGGGTGTCATCGGTGCCGATGAAGCCCCAGCGGAGCATTTCCCCAGCTTTCTATGAAAATCTTTGGGAATGCAGGCACGCATGCGCGGTTCCCTTCCCGCCTAAGGGTGCCATCTTACCTAAGTCAAATGACATAGCTAAGAACAGCACACAAAAATGAAAAAAAATAAACTATGTACAACTGCAACTCCAACGGGAGGAGGGAGGGTTGTGAGGACTGATTCCTGCTGCTCCTGGAGAACACCTGTTACAGGTGAGTAACTACTCTTTCTCCAGGACCAAGCAGGAAGTCAGTCCTCACATATGGGTGACTCCCTAGCTCTGGGCTACCGAGGAACCCAGGCTGAACAAGAGAACTCCCTCTAGTCCCAGCTGCAAAGAAAGGCTTTTCAAGGACACAACCTCCACCGGTAGCCCAACAGAGGGCAGGAGTTGCCTAAACCTCAAAGAGATTCCGGAGTACTGCCTGACCAAAAGCACTGTCCCTACGGGACTCCCTCTCCAGGCAGTAATGGGCCACAAAAGTCTGGCTTGAAGACCAAGTTGCAGCCCTGCAGATGTCTACCAAGGGCACAGAGCGGAGATGAGCCTCTGAGGCAGCCATTGCCCTGACACGATGGGCTGTGACCCTACCCTGCAAAGGAAGGTCAGCCGCCTTGTAAGCCCAGGTGATACAGTCAGCCACCTAGATGGACAAGGTACGCTTGGACACAGCCAACCCCAACTTATTGGGGTCAAAGGATACGAAGAGCTGAGTAGCCCTTCTATGCCCCTGCGTACGGTCAAGGTAGAAGGATAAGGTCCTCCTACACTCCAGGGTATGCAGAACTTCTTCAGCCTGGCTTGCATGAGGCCTAGGGAAGAATGTTGGAAGGACCACCTCCTGATTGAGGTGGAAAGAGGAGACACCTTTTGGGAGGAAATTTGGGTGAGTCCTGAGGACTACCCTGTTCCTATAAATCCTGGTGTAAGGCCTGTCACAGACCAGGGCCTGAAGCTCACCTACTTGCCTAGCCGAGGTAAGGGCTATCAGGAAGAGTGTCTTCCAGGAGAGGAAGCGTAGTGGACAAGTAGCCATCGGCTCAAAAGGAGGGCGAGTCAGTTGCTGCAAGACCACATTCAGTTCCCACTCAGGGGCAGGAGGACGGATGGGAGGCTTGAGCAAAAGCAAGCCCCTGAGAAAGCGGGACACCAAGGGGTGACCAGAGAAAGATTGTCCCTCTACCAATGAGTGGTGAGCTGCTGGAGCTGAGAGGTGGACCCAAACAGAATTAGACTTAAGTCTTTGATTGGATAATTGCAGTAAGTACTGAAGAACTACTGGCACAGTACAGGAGAAAGGATCCTCTGTACGTAGGTGACACCACACAGAAAACCTCTTCCATTTGAGAGCATAGGTTTTCCTAGTGGACTGTTTCCTAGAGGCTAGGACAACCTTCTCAACTTCCTGAGGTAGGCCCCAGGGAGCCAAAACTACCCTTGCAGCCTCCAGGCCATCAAATTGAGAGACTTGAGATTGGGGTGCAGAAGGGAACCCTGGTCCTGTGTGAGACGGTCGGGTTGCAACCCCAGAGGCAGTGGAGGATCCACCGCCAGTTGAAGCAAAAGAGGAAACCAAGGCTGTCTCGGCCACCTGGGAGCTACCAGCAGGACCGAGCCCTTGTCCTGGAAAATCTTAAATAGGATTCGGCCACCAAGGGCGTGGGAGGAAACGCATAGAGGAGGCCCTGAGACCATGATATCAGAAAAGCATCCGCTGCTATCCACAGAGGATGTGGTTGTCTGGAGCAGAACTTTGGCAGTTGCTTGTTGATGGGGCTGGCAAAGAGATCCATCAATGGGAGACCCCATTTCAGGAAGATCTTCTGAACTACTGAAGGATGCAGCTGCCACTCGTGGGGCTGCAGTATCCTGCTCAATCTGTCATAAGAACATAAGATATGCCATACTGGGTCAGACCAAAGGTCCATCAAGCCCAGTATCCTGTCTCCAACAGTGGCCAATCTAGGTCACAAGTACCTAGCAGTTTCCCCAAAAGACACAGGTTCCACAATGCTTGTACTGGGTCAAGCATTGATATCCTGGTTCCCTTCTTAATAATGGTTTATGGACCTTTCCTCCAGGAACTTGTCCAAACCTTTTTTAAACCCAGCTACACTAACAGCCTTTGCTACATCCTCCCGTAACAAATTCCAGAATTTGATTACACGTTGAGTGAAAAAATATTTTCTTTTATTAGTCTTAAATAGTTTACCCTGTAGCTTCATTGCATGTCCCCTAGTCTTTCTATATTCTGATAAGGTAAAAAATCTATCTACGTTTACCCGTTCCACTCCATTCATTAATTTATAGACTTCTATCATATCTCCCCTCAGCCGTCTCTTTTCCAGGTTAAAGAGCCCTAACCTTTTTAGCCTTTCTTCATAGGAGTATCCTTCCATCCCCTTTACCATTTTGGTGGCTCTTCTCTGAACCTTTTCTAAAATCGCTATATCCTTTTTAAGATACGGTGACCAGAATTGCACACAATATTCAAGGTGCGGTCTCACCATGGAACGATATAGAGGCATTATAATATCTTTTGTTTTATTTTCCATTCCTTTCCTTATCATACCTAGCATTCTATTTGCTCTCTTGGCCGCCGCTGCACCCTGGGCTGAGGGTTTTAACATGGTATCCACAATGAGGCCTAAATCTTTTTCCTGGGTGGTGGTTCCTAATGTGGAACCTTGCATCGTGTAACCATAGTTTGGGTTGTTCTTCCCTAGGTGCATAACTTTGCACTTGTCCACATTAAATTTCATCTGCCATTTTGATGCCCAGTCTTCTAATTTATCAAGATCCTCTTGCAATTTTCCACAATCCTCTTGGGTTTTAACAACTTTAAATAGTTTTCTGTCATCTGCAAATTTGATAACCTCACTCGTTATTCCACTTTCCAGGTCATTTATGAATATGTCAAAAAGCAGCGGACCCAGCACAGATCCCTGGGGTACACCACTATTCACCTTTCTCCATTGGGAAAATTAGCCATTTAGCCCTACCCTCTGCTTTCTATCTTTTAACCAGTTCCTGACCCACAATAGTACACTGCCTCCTATCCCATGACTCTTTAGTTTTGCCAAAAGTCTCTGATGAGGGACCTTGTCAAAGGCTTTCTGAAAGTCCAGATACACAATATTAACCGACTCACCTTTGTCCACCTGTTTATTCACTCCTTCAAAAAAACATAACAGATTAGTAAGACAAGATCTTCCTTGTCTAAAGCCATGTTGGCTGTCTCCCATTAGGTCATGACTATCTACATGCTGAGTAATTTTATTCTTTATAATGGTTTCTACCATTTTTCCCGGTACTGATGTCAGGCTCACCGGTTTGTAGTTTTCCCGGATCACCCCTGGAACCCTTTTTAAAAATTGGTGTTACATTGGCGATACTCCAATCTTCAGGTATTAGAGATGATTTTAATGATAGTTCACAGATTACTAATAGCAGGTCTGCAATCTCATATTTCAGTTCTTTCAACACCCTTGGATGTATACCATCCGGCCCAGATGATTTGCTACTCTTCAGTTTATCTAATAGTTGTAATACATCTTCCCGATGTATCGATATTTCCTTCAATTCTTCCGCACCTTTAAAAATAACACTTCAGTCATGGGTAACATCCCTACATCTTCCTCAGTAAAGAACGAAGCAAAGAATTCATTCAGTTTCTCCGCTATCGCCTTGTCGCCTCTCAGTGCTCCTTTAACCACTTTATCATCTAATGGACCAACTGACTCTCTCACAGGTTTTTTGCTACGAATGTACTTGAAAAGGTCTTTATTTCGTGTTTTTGCTTCTGCAGCAAGCTTCCTCTCAAATTCTCCCTTTGCCTGCCTTATCAATGCCTTGCATTTGACTTGCAAGTGCTTGTGCTTTTTCCAGGTTTCATCATTTGGCTCTTTTTTCCATTTCCTGAAAGATGCTTTTTTGGCAACAACAGCCTCTCTGACCTCACCTTTAAACCATGCTGGCAGTTTTTTGGACTTCCTTCCACTTTTCTTAAAGCGTGGAATACAGCTGGTCTGGGCTTCCAAGATAGTATTTTTCAACAACACCCAAGCTTGATGTACGTCTTTAACCTTTGCAACTGCTCCTTTTAGTTTTTTCTTAACTGTTTTCCTCATTTTATCATAGTCTCCCTTTCGAAAGTTAAAAGGTAGTACTGTGGATTTCCTTACTATCCCTCTTCCACTAGTTAAATGAAAGGCGATCATGCTATGATCACTATTGCCAAGTGGCCCCAACACCCTTATCTCTTGCATTAGATCTGGTGTTCCACTAAGGACTAGGTCTAATATGGCTTCCCCCTCTGGTCGGTTCATGAACCAGCTGCTCCAAGAAGCAGTCATTTATTTCATCTAGGAACTTTATCTCCCTAGCATGTCCTGACGTGACACTAACCCAGTCGATACCGGGGTAATTGAAATCACCCATTATTATTACTGCGCTGTAACTTTTGTTAGCTTCCTTGATTTCTTTGAGCATTTCATCATCCATTTGTTCATTCTGGCCAGGGGCTCGATAGTACACCCCCCACTGCCATCGCCTTCCCCCTTTTACATGGAATTTCAATCCATATAGATTCTACAGCAAATTTTGTTTCCTGCAAAACTTTAATCCTTTCTGACTCAATGCCCTCTCTAACATAGAGAGCAACCCCTCCACCAATTTGATCAGCTCTATCATTACGATATAGTTTGTACCCAGGTATCACAGTGTCCCAATGGTTGCACAGCTTTCTCCAACAAATACCTAAAGGATTGAATGTGGAAATTGAATGGGGCATCTGCTAATTAGGTTGGTAGTCCAAGAGGACTGAAGAATGTCAAGTTGGAGAAGTGGGAGGGTCATAAGAAGAACCGTTAGGAAGGGATTGCCCATGCGTGGCGTTTTTTGGGAACGATGATTAGAAGAGCGTTAAACAAGAAGTGAAGAAGCACGTATGTTTGTTTGAGAAAGCTGTGCAGTGCTTCGGACAGGTTTGGGTATGATTTTAGTCATGCTATTTGATTAAGCTTACAGTTTTATCACTTTTAACTGGATCTAATGCAGTATTCAAGAGGGGAGCTTGACATGTTTTAATAATGGTTTCTTTTTTAGTTAAACACGTGGCTGATTCAGATATATCCCCTGAAGAACCTCATGAAGTTGAGAGAAACGCAGTCACGACGTTGTATGTGAGGCGTTGGGAGAAAGAACGAATCATCATCTTTTTATGATATGTTTTAGGAGTATGAAGGAAGAGAAAGAAACATTTTTCTGCATGGAAAGCTAAGTGTTTGCTTTAACGTTGTCTGATATATATAATCTGCTGTGAAGCACCATTGGGAGAGGGTGTAGAGAACATTTGAAAAGTCATGTCGGAACAAGTCATTGATGCCAACAGGCGCCGCTGGTCATTCTGAGTATTCAATCTCCAGCATACAGCAGCCGAATAGTCTGAGACTACTTCCGAGCATTGAAAGTGTGTTTTGAATGAAACCCTCCGACTTTTTCTGAATTAGTTGGTTATTTTGGAGTAATTTTTTCTAGTATATTGTCATTATATTACTCTATAAATCAGACCCATATTTCTTGTAAGATTACAATTATGGAGGGTCAATTCACATGGATGGACGTTTTAAGTTACACATCATCTCAAGTTGCTGAAGTCTGCAAGGAGAAAGCCCCTTTTTTGATGGAAACAAGTCAAGGTGGAAATTTAGAAACATCGTGGGATGCTTGGTTGAAGAAACAAAAACAAATCATCAAAATCGGCCCTACATAGATTATCCATGGTGGAATATGTAAATCGCCAACAAATACCCCGAGGATTACGGGTATATAAAGAGCCCCGGATGTTCACTACCAGCCCAGAATTTATAGCGAACTGGAACTGTATACTCAATAAATGCTCTCTTGATTTAATGCTGTTGATTATTAACACCTCCAAAACAGCTTTAATAGGGTTCCATCAGGAGGAAGAGCTGATGAGAATGGAGCTCAAAGAGAAAGAGACGGCTGATTAATTTCAATTGAAAATGGACGAATCGAAGAAAAAACTTGATGCATTGAGAATTAAAGTTTAATTAGCAAAAACTAAAAAATTAAAACGTGATAATGACGATTATACCACAGGGTATGTCTATCCCTGGATGGATTCAAAAAGAAAAAATGTTAGGAGACAGCCTCGTAAACAAGTTTCATTTGAAACAACTTCTGATGAATTCAGTTCTTTGGACTCTAACACCTCCAAAGAGGATTTTCATGAGGACGGCGACGACACCCGCAAAAAGAAAAAGAAGATGGGGGTTCAGACCCGTCAATCCGAACGGAAGGGGGATGCTCGGAGTTGACCGATTCGATATTTCATGAAGATCTAGTGATTAATGTCTCAGGCAAAGTGCTCACAGCTGATCAGCTACAGCTATTGAATCAGGGATTATTGTATGTTCCCGAGATCCGTTTTGACCCTTTTCAGTTCCGTCTCGATCTAGAGTGTTTAATTAGAAAGTTGAATTTAAAGATGTTTTTTTCTGACCAAGACAGATCCCGTGTGGAGCCGCTGGAATCCATTGTGAGTGATCCAGCTGAAGTATCTACACATCGGGTTTCCCTCCCGTTGAAATCATCCTGGACTCCACCAGGTCCACTTCATCCGGCGTTGATAGTTTTTCGGGAATTAATATTAAAGGATGTAGAGGTATTAGAACGGTCACGGAGACCATCCTTCAACACGTTATCGAAGCGAGAAAATCAAGCTTTATGGGACCTTATGGAGAGACCAGATATTGTCATCAAGCGGGCTGATAAGGGAGGAGCAGTAGTGGTCCTGAGTAGAGACCAATATGTCCTGGAAGCCAGACGTCAACTTTCTGACTTGTCATCATACCGTTTAGAGGTCGATCCTACCACAGAGCTTCAAAAAAATGGTCTCCTGCATTACCACTCAAGCTTTGAATGATAAACTGATTTCCCATAAAGAATTTAAATTTCTCAATGTTGCCTATCCCACGGTGGCATGTTTTTATTTAGTTCCCAAAATCCACAAAAATCTAGAGCAACCACCAGGTCGACCCATAGTTTCGACTAAAGGGTCGTTACTAGAACCACTCTCCATGTTTATCGATTCTTTTCTACATCCCTTCCTGATAGATATACCTTCGTATATTAGGGATACATCCCATTTTCTACAGATTTTGGAAGATTGCCCCCAATGGGCTGGGGACCCGAATATTATACTGGTCACTTTAGATGTTGTAGTTCTCTACCACTAGTATCCCCCAAGCACAAGCACTAGAGACAGTAGTTCGGGCATTAAGAGGCAGAGGGGACCTGTCAGAATCCCAGATTCAATTTCTATCTGAGTTGACCCAGCTGACCATTTTCCGGAATTATTTTAAATTTGAAGAAGATCTTTTTCAGCAAATGTCAGGTGTGGCAATGGGGGCGACGTTTGCCCCCTCCATTGCCAACCTTTTCATGGGCCATTTTGAGAATCGAATATGGCTGTCCTCTCGATTTGAAGCCAATATTAAACTTTGGTCACATTTCATTGATGACGTTTTTCTGTTATGGTTGGGTCCGATGGAAGATCTTTTCGTGTTTATAGACTGGTTAAATGTTCAAGATCCTCATATCCAGTTTACACACACCATCCATAAAACTGATATGGTCTTTTTAGATGTACAGATAAGTAAGACGGGCTCAGGATGGCAGACTTCAATATATAGAAAGTCTATTGATAGGAACACCCTGCTTCATTACCAGAGTGCACATCCGCTTCGATTGAAAGAAGGCCTGCCCTTTTCAGTTTCTGCGATATCGCAGAAACTGTTCAGAAGTTCAGGATTTTAAGATCAAAGCTAGAGCTCTAGCTAGTAATTTCAAGGCAAGAGGATATCCCACTAAGGTAGTGGCACAAGCGTATCATCGGGCGCTTTTCAACGATAGATCAGCTTTATTGGGTTCCACCAAAACTAGAGAGGAACCTGACCCCGATATGATAAATTTCATTACCCAGTATTCTCCATTCAGTTTTAAGATCAAAAAAATTGTATCCAAGCATATTGATGTCTTGAACACAGTGCCAAGTTTACGGAACAAAACCATTCGATGTGTCTGGCGTAGAAACAAATATTTGAAAGAAAGGTTAAGCCCAGCGGTTTTGCGACCCCTTTCACCGGCATCAAGTGAGGAGATGATCCGTGGCCACTATAAGTGCGGCCAGTGTTCTATCTGTAATGTTACTAGAGAACTGCAGAAATTCACTTACCATCAAAAAGAATACGTTCTACGTCACTGTACAACTTGTGGCTCACAGAATGTGATCTATGCAATAGCTTGCCCTTGTGATCTTCTCTATATAGGGAAGACAAGTAGGTCTTTTAAAACCCGTATATTAGAACACAAGAGCCGCTTAAAGCATAAGGTGATGCAAGCACCATTAGTCCCTCACTGCCAGGAATTCCAACATAGTTTTGAGATGTTGCATTGTTTTTGCGTGGAACAAGTAACAATTCCGATGACTGGGAAATCATTAGCACAAACTCTTTCTTTTCGAGAACAACGCTGGATTTTTCAGCTACAGACTTTAATACCTAAAAGGATTGAATGTGGAAATTGAATGGGGCATCTGCTAATTAGGTTGGTAGTCCAAGAGGACTGAAGAATGTCAAGTTGGAGAAGTGGGAGGGTCATAAGAAGAACCGGTAGGAAGGGATTGCCCATGCGCGGCGTTTTTTGGGAACGATGATTAGAAGAGCGTTAAACAAGAAGTGAAGAAGCACGTATGTTTGTTTGAGACAGCTGTGCAGTGCTTCGGCCAGGTTTGGGTATGATTTTAGTCATGCTATTTGATTAAGCTTACAGTTTTATCACTTTCAACTGGATCTAATGCAGTATTCAAGAGGGGAGCTTGACATGTTTTAATAATGGTTTCTTTTTTAGTTAAACACTTGGCTGATTCAGATATATCCCCTGAAGAACCTCATGAAGTTGAGAGAAACGCAGTCACAACGTTGTATGTGAGGCGTTGGGAGAAAGAACGAATCATCATTTTTTTATGATATGTTTTAGGAGTATGAAGGAAGAGAAAGAAATGTTTTTCTGCATGGAAAGCTAAGTGTTTGCTTTAACGTTGTCTGATATATATAATCTGCTGTGAAGCACCATTGGGAGAGAGTGTAGAGAACATTTGAAAAGTCATGCCGGAACAAGTCATTGATGCCAACAGGCGCCGCTGGTCATTCTGAGTATTCAATCTCCAGCATACGGCAGCCGAATAGTCTGAGACTACTTCCGAGCATTGAAAGTGTGTTTTGAATGAAACCCTCCGACTTTTTCTGAATTAGTTGGTTATTTTGGAGTAATTTTTTCTTGTATATTGTCATTATATTACTCTATAAATCAGACCCATATTTCTTGTAAGATCTAATGTGTAGATAGCAGCTATTTACATGTGCAGATGCTTTTAAAGTGACCTCCTTAGTCTGACAATATTTTTAGTGGAGGCAGCATGTTGGTTTTCATTTGGTGAACATGGAACCTTTTAATTTTTGATGACAGTTTCTGAAATGGGCCACTTTGATGTCTTATTTGATGAAGATGGATTTGTTTGTTTTGATTATAACTCTTGAAGCAGGGCATTGTAGATATAGCTCACATATTTCCATTAGAAGCTTGAGGCAAGTTTTATTCGGATACACCAAAAGGCCTGGGAATGCCAAATTACAACCAGTATCTGGATCATATACCTTAAGGTTGTATCTTAATCTCACTTACTTAAGATAGAATAACCTAAAAATCAAAAATTAAAAAAAAGGAATATTTTTATTCAAATTTAATTATGAGCTAAGGTAAATTAATATATCATGTATATTACAGTGTGCATTACAGCACCTTACATTATAAATGATCTTATATAAGTGGAATTTCTTTACATTATGAAGCTTTGTTTAAGATATGCAAAAGTCGATTTCATTTTTCAACCTAAATTTGCATATTCATCCAATTAAATTATTTTGAATGTTCCACCAATTCGAAAGTGGTAATTCATCATTTTTTCATTTTGTTTCCTTTTCTTTGGATTTATATCATCTAAATATTCTAATACAGATTAGGATGTAGTTTACCTGGCACTTTTGTTTGTTTTTTTTTAAAGTCTGATGTTTTGGTGCTAATATAAGACGGACAGTGCAGATGCCGGCGTTTTTTGAACTTTTAATGTCCCAGAGGTCATACCCTTGGAGAAGGAATAAGGTATCCGATTTTTATCAATTTTAAGTGGTTTTAATAACATTGCGTAGGTCTAAGAGGGACAAGTTATTCAACATTAGTTTAGTTGATGGATATACAATCTGGTATGATCTTTGCAATTACGGAGAATTTTTAAACCGCATGAAACATCGGGTTTAAAATAAATGCTGATAACTGCTAAGAACATAGAATGTGTGTTCATATGTTCATAGAATCCTATCAATTAAAAAATGCTATACTAGACATTTACTTATTGATGTCCTGGACCTGCAATAAGTTTACAGTTTCACTCCTTCTCCTTCATTTATAGAAGATGATTTGTTCAGTTACTGAATGTCATTCATTTGCCATTTCTTCTCCTTAGTTCAGATGTGATATAGAATAAGAATCTCTTTGCATGTGAGTCACCAATGGTTGGTCCTATGAGTTTATTTCATTGATTGATATTATATATATACATATATATATATATACACACACACATACACACACACACACACACATATAGATATAGATAGATAGATATGTATATGTTTATCTACCTATACACACACACATACATTATTAAGTAGTGGTTATTTATTTATTTATTTAGATACATGCCATCAGGTAGTTGGTTATGTCACATCATATGTATTTGGGGTTTTTTTTTATCATTTCACAAATTATTTATGGTTTTACATATCTATTCCTATTTAATGGTATTTTTAATATTCATAGCTAGTGTATTTTATATCACTGTTTTACATTATTGTTCATTAAGGTTTTTGTGTTTTATGGATGGTAAGGCATTCATGTTTACATTCTGATCCATGTTATGCATATGTTTTCTGTGTTTTAACATTTATATTTTTGTCTTCAGAGTGCCAAAAAACCCTTGAGGGAGGAAGGCATTGCCGAAGCATAGCTGTGTCGGGTTTGGCTTTCATTACCCTAATTGGTGAATCCTTTAATAAAGTATGTTTCTGAAATTACCACACTTGGACTGGGTTCTTCTATTACAGTGTTCATTACAGCATCCTACATTATAAATTATATTTTATAAGTGGAATTTCTTTATATTATGAAGCCTTTTGCTGTTACTATATTTACGAGATTTAAAGGTTTCATTTTCCATCTTTCTGTGCATTCTCTTTTTTTATTTCTTTTTTCTGATTTTCATCCATTACCTGTCAGGAATAATGAACCATCACTACTGGAAGGGGGAAAAAAAACTGACATGCCCTTAGTCCAAGTAGGTCAATCTTCATGTGCATTGTTTTTTCGGAAAATTAAGCCTTTCACTTGTTTGGTGTCCCCTTCGAGGCACATTCAGGGCTGACCCTGGCCACGCTGCTTACTCCCCTCCCCCCACTTCCACAGATTCCATCTTGGGGAGGAGGGGCGGAGGCAGGCGGCAGTGGCAGTATTTTAAAAGTGGCAGCTTTGTGCTGCCGCTTTATTGCTTGCAGAGCCGATAAAGGGGGAGCTACTGTGGTACAATCGTACTCTCAATATTGGTCTCACCTTTTGGATCAATCAGGGGATGGAAGATATGTCAGGTTGTCTCAAAATCCTTTTATTGATATGCAATCCGAGATTTCTCTCATTATGCAGCAGGCGTTATCCAATAATTGGATTACCAAACGTGAATTCAGATTTTTGGTCATTAGACATCCTGCTGTGACCCCTATTATATACACAGTTCCGAAAATACATAAATCTGTGACTATGCCTCCGGGTAGACCTATTGTATCGTGCCGTGGTTCAATGTTGGAACCCCTTTCCAAGTTTTGTGATCGGTTTTTACAGCCTTGTGCTCAATTGGTGCCATCTTTTTTGAAAGATACCACTCATTTCATAACAAAACTCCAACAGGTTACAGAGCAAGCGGAGTCTTGGTAGCTGATCTCCTTAGATGTCACATCAATGTATACAAACATTGACCAGGATCAAGCACTTTCCGTTATATCTCATTTGCATATACCTTTACCGGAGCGGATTCCTCGATCATTTTTTCTACAGTTGCTGACTTTGGTGCTCACTAAAAATTACTTCCAGTTTGAGCAACAGTAGGGCATTCCAGCACGTGGGTGCATACAACATTTGCGTTGTATGCACCCACGTGCTGGAACGCCCTACCTCCTGCCATCAGGGCCATCAAGGATCTCTATCAATTCAGGAAAGCAATTAAACATCACCTTTTCCTGCAGCACTACGCGGACCAAGATCACTATCCACACCTTGACATGCCCAGTAGTACATACAGACAAAACCCAAGCAACAATCATACAGGATTAAAACCGAACATACCAGACCCTGTTCCACCTGACAAATAGCGTTAACTCCCACCCAAACCGACTACAATTCTCAGATAAGCCAACATGTAAATAGTTAGTTTCTCTTTAACATATGTTATTTGTAATGTAGTTATCCTGTTAAAACTGTACATTTCTGTTATATTGTAAGTTCAGTGTAGATTGTCTTCACTGCACAGTTATTGTTACATGTAAACCGCGCTGATGATGAATAGCGCGGTATATAAGAAAAATTAATAAAATAAAAAATAAAAAAAATAAAAAATAAATAAATCACCAAATTGGAGGTATTGCCATGGGTGCAACAGTAGCTCCGTCTGTTGCCACGTTATATATTGCGGAGTTTGAGTCTTCTCAGATTTACCCTTCTCCATGGTTTAAAGACATCGTGTTGTGGGTTCGTTTTCTTGACGATATATTTTTTTTGTGGAAAGGTTCTGAAGCCAAATTATTTTTGTTTTTACAATGGTTAAATTCATTGCGACCTAATTTGACTTTCACGATGCATCATTATTTTTGTCAATTAGAATTTTTAGATGTTTTGGTATTCAAACATCACAATTCTCTTCAGACTACACTGTTCAGAAAACCTGTCCAACGAAATACTCTGCTAACTTTTTCAAGTTTCCATCCTATGTCCTTGAAGAGGGGCCTTCCGTTTGGACAGTTTCTTCGACTTCGACGGATTTGTTCTGATTTTCAGGACTTTCTGAGGCATGCACATGAACTGTCAATTCGGCTTGCTCATAGAGGTTATCCCAAGAAGGTTATCAAACAAGCATTTTTGAGGGCTAAATATACCCATCGGGAGTGGTTGTTTCCTCCTACTACTCCTGTGGGTACTTTGGATCAGAGCGTTCATTTGGACACGTTTGTTGGAGTGTTACCGTATATGGCACATATGGAACAGATTCGGAAAACTTTGGGTAGACATTGCCTTATGTTACAGCTTCAGCCATGTTTTCGGAGGAAATTACAGATAGCCCATTCTAGAGAGCCTAACCTTCGCGATTATGTAGAGGCTACTTCATCCCCATTGGATAGGGTTGGCGTAAGGGAGCCTTCGACGTTGGGCCATTTTGCCTGTACTTCTTGTAATTATTATCTGCAGTCTATAACGGGTTTGGAATGGCGAGTACCAAATACAGATTTGATTCATAAAGCCAAATGGTCTACTACTTGTTTAACGTCTTTTGTAGTATATGTTTTGATTTGCCCTTGCCATCTTCTATATATTGGTAGGACACTTCGAACCATACGGGTTTGTTTAGGGGAACATGCCTCGCGTATTAGGAATGCAACGTTATCTGCTCCGATGGTTCAACACTGTATGGATTTTCATCATGGATTTGAAGATTTATTTTGGAGGATATTGGATTGGGTGCCTGCTAATCCTCGGGGTGGAGATTGTGAGAAAGCCCTCCAGACACTTGAACAACGCTGGATTTTTAGTTGGTCCACAGTGGAACCATCTGGGCTTAATAAGGATTTGGATTGGATTAGCATTCTTTGACTTGTTTTGGGTCATTAGTTTTTTTGTCATCAGATTGTCATTGATTGTGGCGAGTGGGGATTGGCTGTCTTGTGCTATTTAAATTGAGGATTTTGTGACGTTGGTTCAGGCTGTTAGTGAGAATGCGCTGGCGTCTTCCAAGGTGGAGAAGCCATAAGACAGTGTTGCAGTTTTTTGAGCGTTGAAACAGGGCATAGAATATATATTTGCCCGAAACGCAGTGCTGTGTCTTTTTTACAACTACTGTTGATTTGTTAGATAATTGATCGATTAGTTTTTTAGGGGGTGATATTAGTGATTTTTTTGATCTCGGTTGATTTGTTAAGAGCTGAAGCTGCTTCATCGGAGGAATATTGCTGATGATTTTTCTATAATCACAGAAGACGGTGAAGATTCAAGTCAGAGATAAGTTCCTTTCTGATGTTTTTATGTGGGTAGCACTAGTTCATGGTGTTTTTACCTATGTTTTGTAGCTCTGTTATGGGCTCAGTTAGAATTAAATGGATTAAAATGGAAGTATAGCCTCGAGAGGTTGGTTCAACCTCATGGCTTATCGTCCGACAAAAATACATGCAGGTTCACATATTTAGATTTTCTTACACTCTTTTTGTTTATGGGTTTTTGTATGGAGTGGTAGTTATTTTGTTTGTTTTGCTTTATTGCCTGTGGCAGGCCATGTGCTACAGCACACATGGCCTGCCGTTTCTCATCCCCTCCGATAGTAAGTTGCATCAGAGTTGGAGAGTGGATCAGAAGCAGCAGGTCATGTGTGCCAAAGCACATGGCCTGCCGCAGGCAACGAAGTGGTGGCACAAAACTGCCCATATGGGTCAGCTGGCCCTGGGCACATTCAGCTCACTTACCAATATTTAATTACTCCTTTTTCGGGTTTCTATAATATGGCTGTTTCAATAAAGTAATACAGTTGCCTTAAAGGTCCACATGAATATGAAGAAATTAATAAGCTGTAAGTAATATAAACCCAATCTTTCACAAAGCTGTAATTGTAAAGCAAACCTGTCCTGCTATATTCAGGTAATTGTGTGTCTAGCTTATTCAGTATGGAGTACATCCACGGAAACTGCATTATTTCTTCGGTGACGGAGGGGGGTCATAGCTCTTTAAAAATAGTCAAATGTATAAATTGCTCCCGCAATACAGAATTACTTACCTGTAGTCAGGGACTGATATAGACATAGGCAACATAAGCAATGCCTAGGGCCCCAAATTCTGAAGGCATCAAATTCCCAGGCCATATGCATTTGCTGCTTCCAAGGGATACCACTATGATGCAACGGCTTTCCTCTGCTAGCTTTTCAATCTTTTTGGCATAAATGACACTCCCTTCTCCTGCTCTCTGGGATTCACTGACTAGTGTTGCCTATGGTTGCCAAAATCTTACATCCGGCCCGGCCTGTAGCAGGGTTTCTCCATGGACTGAAGGATAATTCCTCACATATGAGTGATGTCACTAATGAAGCCCGTTTGGGAACTTCTCTTAACTCCTTCTAGAAGTTTTTAGGTCAACTGTACTTCTACCTGCTGCTTCCTCATCCTATTTTCTTTTCAGTCTAGAGCAGTGTTTTTCAACCTTTTTTGTGCAAAGGCACACTTTTTTCATGAAAAAAATCACGAGGCACACCACCATTAGAAAATGTTAAAAAAATTTACCTCTGTGCCTATATTGACTATATATAAAGTAATTCTCTTGAATAGGAATCAAACACTCACACCAACCCCCCTCCCCTGCTGGTTCACTCACACCATCCCCCCCCTCCACTGCTGGTTCACTCACCCACCCCCCTGTCACTTACTCACCCCTCCTGCTGGGTCACTCACTCACTTACCCCCCCTCCCCTGCTGGTTCACTCACACCATCGCCCCCCCCCTTGCTGGTTCACTCACACCACCCCCCCCTCCACTGCTGGTTCACTCACACTCCCCCCAGCCTTGCTGGTTCACTCACACTCCACCCCCCTTGCTGGATCACTCACACTCCCCCCCCCTTGCTGGTTCACTCACACACACCCCCCCCCCCTCTGCCCAAGCCGCTGCTTCTGCTTTGTACAGAGCAGCGGCTGCACTACACTTACATTGAAAAGTAAAGAGAAACTGTGTCAGGAGCCCTCCGGTCATCGCAGAGCCCGAGGAAGTGATGTCATGGGGGCGGGCTCCTCACAGGCTGTCTTTCCTTTTCAAATTAACTTTATTGCAGCTAAAGTTAATTTGAAAAGGAAAGACAGCCTGTGAGGAGCCCGCCCCCATGACATCACTTCCTTGGGCTCTGCATGATCGGAGGGCTCCTGACACAGTTTCTCTTTACTTTTCAATGTAAGTGTAGTGCAGCCGCTGCTCTGTACAAAGCAGAACCAGCGGCTGCACTGCTATAGGGAATCGCGATCGCGATCGCGGTAGCGCTGCGGACTTCGGCACAAAAGCCGGTTTTTTGCTCTGGCCGCTCCCGATCTTGCGGCCAGAGCAAAAAACCGGCTTTTCAATGGCCGGTTTTACAACTGTGCCGGCAGCCGGCCTGGCCATGGAAAAACCGGCCAGGCCGGCTGAAAACCGCCCGGTTGGCAACCCTAATTTGTGAGCCGAGGCCACATGTTACGGATGAAATTGGAATTTTTCCCACGGCACACCAGACAATATCTCACGGCACACTAGTGTGCCGCGGCACAGTGGTTGAAAAACGCTGGTCTAGAGCACTAGTCAAGCCAGAATACAACTCCAAGGGGAGGAGGGAGAATTGTGAGGACTTTTCCTGCTGTCCATAGAGAACACCTGCTACATGTAAGTAACTTTCCTCCATTGACAAGCAGGATAAGTGCTCATATATGGGAATCCCTAGTTACAGGCTGTCTCAAAATAAAAAAAGGGGAAAGTAAACCAGTGTTGCAACAGGCTGACACCAAATGAAATACCTCTTTGGTGGCAACAGGCCTTTTAGTGTTTTTTTAAGTTGTTTTTTTGTTTCTTTTTTTGCAGAGGTAGCCTGAATAGAAAAGTACAGGGCCTAGGGGAGATGTAGTTGGATTGCATTGCTTGACCAGACTCTAAAGAACAGACTGGCCAAATCTGCTGTTACATTGGGAGTCCCTTTCCAAACAATAATGAGATTTGAATAGACAAATGTCCAAATGACGGCCTTGCAAATCTTCTCCATGGATGCTAACCTCATGTGGGCCATTAATGCAGATATGGCTCAGACATTATGAGTTGTAACATGACCCTCAAGCATCAAGCCTGCCTGGGCATAAAGTGAAGGAGATGCAATTAACAAGCTAAATTGAAAGCATGTGTTTGACTGCAGTCCCCAACTAGTTAGGGGTCATAAGAAACAAAAGTTGGATAGACTTTTTATGGGCTTTAGTCAACTTCAAATAGAAGGCCAAGGCTCTCCTGCAGTCCAACATGTACAATACAGTTCCTCCTTTGTGAACATGTGGTCTTGGGAAAAATGCTGGAAGAATGAGTGACTGATTAATTAAGATGGAAATCCAACATCACGTAGGACAGAATATGGGCTACATAAGCAATTATCCTTGTCCTCACTGCAATTTCTAGAAGAATAGGGAACTAAAGATGTTTAAGCCAATAAGGTGCTATGAGGATCATTTTCACCCTTGTGCTCCTTGAGTTTCAGGAGCGTCTTCACTATCAGAGAAATGGGAAGATACACATACAGAAGAGTCTTGCTTCAGTTAAGGAGGAAGGTATCCGAGGCTAGTTTGCCATATGTTCCTATACTGGAACAAAACTGAGATATCTATTTGTTCTGAGCAGTGGCAAACAAATCTATCAAGTGAGTGCTCCACTCTCGAAAGATGTTCCTTGGAACCTCTCTGTCCAGGGTCCATTTGTGAGGTTGCAGGACATGGCTCAATTTGTTTACCAGAGTGTTGTCCTCGCCAGTTAGACAAGTGGCTCAGAGTCATTCCACGAGAGACTGTGAAATTCCACATTTTGAATGTTTCCCAACACAGGAGGTAGGATGTAGTACATCACAACCCGACTGTTGGTCTGAATCATAATTTGGTTGGCTAGCTGATCTCTGAAAGTCCTTAAGGCATTCAACAGTGCTCTCAGTTCCAAGAAATTGAACTGAAAGACTGTCCGGAGAGGACCACTGACCTTGTATGAAATCCACTGACATGGGCTCTCCAGCCCAGTTTGGATGCACCTGTCATGAGAAACGTTTGGTATGGAAGTATTTGGAAGGGCAAGCCTGAGGCCAGGTTGCAGGGGAGCTGTAACAAAGACAGCATCTCTGAGCCTGTGCTTGGACTATGTCTACTGCGTGCTCAAAGTCCAGTGAGACTGTCTCATGTGGAGATGTCCCAAGGGATTTATGCGCACCGTTGGAGATCATGTGGCCAACTACTGTAGGGCTGGTGGCACCACCAGCGAACCAGGTGATCGCTTAGGGTGCCGGCCCTCAGAGGGCACCCACTGACAACACTGCGACTCTCTCTGGGGCCTGCAGTGGCAACAATAGCCCTCAAACCACAAGCAGTGCTTATTAACACTTTGGCACTGCATCGCAGTTTCCTCCTGTTCACAATGTGCCATTTATGTCCCCCTTTGAAACCAGAAGAGACATCAGGAGGGGGGGGGGGGGACATCACATTGCAAAGAGGAGGAAACTACAATGTAGAACCAGTGTCAGTAAGAGCTACGTCACGGTTTGAGGGCTATTGCTACAGGCTCTGGAGAGAGCTGGCAGTGGCAGCAGGATGGAGGGCACCCCTAAGGCTCCGCCAATCTTTGTGCCAGCCTTGGGCCCAACATGTCTCTCGTTGATATCTACTGACTCTATAGTACATCCTCCACTGTTGTCACAGGGCAGGCAAATCTATTGGGAGAAAGGAAGGCTTCCGTTGAGTCAAATCTAACACAGCCCAAACGAATTCCAGCTGAGGTGATAGGGTCAAGTGAGATTTAGGATAGTTGATGATGAACCCTAGGAACTAACATCCAAATGCTAATGAATACAGATTCTGGCACTCTTGATCAGCCAGTGGTCCAAATAGGGGAACATGTGCATTCCCAGCTTGAGTGGATATGCTGCAATAATTCAAAAATGCATAATAAAAAAAAACTTTTTCAAGTACATTCATAGCAAAAGACCTGTGAGAGAGTTATTTGGACCACTGGATGATAGAGGGGTAAAAGGGGCACTAAGAGGGGACAATAGCACAGCGGAGAGACTGAATGAATTCTTTGCTTCAGTCTTTACTGAAGAAGATGTACAGAAGTTACCCATGCCTGAAATGGTATTTAAAGCTGATGCAGCAGAGGAATTGAAAGAAATAATTGATAAACTGGGAAGATGTATTATAACTATTTGATAAACTGAAGAGTAACAAATCACCCGGACCAGATGGTATACATCCAAGGGTGTTGAAAGAACTGAAATATGAGATAGCATATTATATACTATACTATTACTAATCATTAAAATCATCAGTAATACTTGAAGATTGCAGGATGGCCAATGTAACACCAATTTTTAAAACGGGCTCCAGGGGTAATATGGGAAACTACAGACCGGTGAGTATGACGTCAGTACTGGGAAAAATGGTAGAATCCATTATTAAGAACAGCATTTCTGAACATGTAGATTGTCTTTCATAGATTGTCTTTCATTAAACCATGACTATCAACATGGCTTTAGCCAGGGAAGGTCTTGTCTTACTAATCCGTTATATTTTTTTTAAGGTGTAAATAAAAAACAGGTAGACAAAGGTGGGTTGGTCGATGTAGTGTATTTGGATATTCAGAAAGCCTCTGACAAGACTATGAGAGATTCTTGGCAAAATTAAAAAGTCATGGGATAGGAGGCAGTGCATTATTGTGGATCAGGAACTGGTTAAAAAACAGAAAGCAGAGGGCAGGGCTAAATGGCCAATTTTCTCAATGGAGAAAAGTGAATAGCGGAGTACCCCAGGAATTTATGCTGGGTCCACTGCTTTTTAACATATTTGTAAATGATCTGGAAATGGGAATAATGAGTGAGGTAATCAAATTTGCAGATAAGACAAAATTATTCAAAGTTGAAAACACAAGCGGATTGTGAAAAATTGCAAGAGAACCTTAATAAATTGGAAGACTGGACATTCAAGGTGAAATTAGACCTTACCTGCTAATTTTCTTTCCATGAGTCACTCCGGTCCAGGCCAGACTCCTGAGTTGTGCTCCTGTTCCAGCAGATGGAGACTGAGCCATCAAACTTTATGATGTCACCATTTAAGGAAGAAGGGACAACCTCCTCTAGACCAGTACCATATGGCAAAGCATGCCCACCCAAAAACGTAAACCAAGAACTAGCCACAGATCCAACGGACCATAACAAACAGCTAGCAACTATTCCCCCAGCAGGGAACACCAGACAGCCAGTGTAATCTAAACCCTAACGATAAACTCCCATGGCTCCTCGCATATCCACACTAAGCAGGGCGGGTTCTGGCCTGGACTAGAGTGACTCATGGAAAGAAAATTAGCAGGTAAGGTCTAATTTCACCTTACATATCATCCCTCTGGTCCAGGCCAGACTCCTGGGATGTAGCAGAGCAGTACTCAAATGAGGGAGGGACCCGCGAGAACAGCCTGCAAAACCCACGCCCCAAACTGCGCATCTTCCCGCAACTGCACATCCAAGTGATAATGGCAAGCAAAAGTGTGCAATGATGACCAAGTAACCACTTTGCAAATCTCCCCCACTGGTACGAAGCTACACTCGGCCCAGGAAAAAGCTTGCGCCTTCGTGGAATGAGCACGCAGGACCTCCGGCAACTTACGGTTTCGTAACAGATATGCCAATGCGATGGCTTCTTTAACCCAATGCGCAATGGAGGCTTTAGAAGCTGCCTGCCCTTTTCGCACGCCCCCATGAAGAACAAAGACAATTGGAAGCATGGAGCTCTTGTGTACGATGGATATAGCACTTAAGCGCCCTACGAACATCCAACTTGCACAAATGTCGGTCTGCTGAAGCTGGCATTGCCGGCAAGATCATATGAAAAGCAGAGACCAACCTAGGCAGGAAGGAAGGCACCGTCCGCACCATCACCTTTCTCCTTGGCGAACCCCAGAAAGGGGTCCCAACAAGAGAATGCCTGAAGCTCTGCAACACATCTCACCGAGCAGATTACCACTAAAAACCACCACTTTTAAAGTAAGGTCCTTCAGGGTTGCCATTTCCAGTGGCTCAAGTGGAGCCTCTACCAATGCAGAGAGTACAAGGTTAAGGTCCCAAGCCGGCACCACCACGCGCCGAGGCAGTCGCAAATTCTTTATGGCTCTCAGGAACCGAACCATATCCAGATGGGCTGCCAGCGAGACCCTCTGCATGAGCCCCCAATAGCATGCTAGCGCTGCTGCCTGTATCTGCAGCAAGTTGAGGGCAAGACCCTTATCCACTCCAGCCTGAAGGAAGGCTAAGATCTGTGGCAGAGATGCCGCGAGGACCTGGAAACCCTGTGTGGCATACCAGTCCTCTAAGACACACCACACCCACATGTAAGAGAGCAATGTAGATCTCCTCTGCGCCTGCAGCAAGATTGCAATCACCTGCGAAGAGTATCCTCTCTTCCTCAGCCGTGCCCCTTCAAGAGCCAGGCCATAAGCAAGAATCAATTCACCTGAGGTATGAGGATCAGCCCCTGCTCGAGAAGATCGGCTATGGCTGGCAGCTGCCAGGGTTCCACTTCCAACAGTCGAGTCAAGTTAGCATACCAAGGTCATCACGGCCAATCCGGGGCCATCAGAATCACAAAGCCACAATGCACCTCGATCTTCTAAATCACATGGCCTAGAAGCGGCCAAGGGGGAAATACATATAGAAGCCCCTCCACCGGCCAGACTTGTGTCAGTGCATCAAGGCCCTCTAACATCCTTTCCCTGCATCAACTGAAGAAGCGAGGCACTTTGGTATTTGTTGCGGTTGCCATCAGATCCATGACCAGCATTCTCCATCGCCATGTGGCGGCCTGAAAAATGGAGTCCCATAAGGTCCACTCCCCGGGATCCAAACTCTGCAGACTGAGAAAGTCCGTCCAGATATTGTCTTTTCCCGCTACATGCACCGCTGACAGCGCCAGAAGATTCAGCTCCACCCACTGAAGAAGCGGTCCGATCTCCCCCGCCAACACTGCACTCCCGGTGCTACCTTGGCGGTTGATGTAAGCTACTGTTGTGGCATTTCTGAGAACATACGCATGGTCTTCTTCTGGATGACACCCAGTCAATATTACGTGGTTTAAAATTTTTATTATTTATTATTTATTTATTTTTTTTCCATTTCAATTTCATTTATTAAGAAACTTCAAGAAAATACAAATGTACCAAGAACAAAAGGCAATCAATACAAAAGGCTTTGACTCGCTGCGGTGTAGTTCTCGTCAGACTCGGGACAGTAAAAATAAATAATAAAACGAGAGTTTGAAAGGAGCCGGTGAGAGGAAATGAGAACACATCTGGTCGGCTCTTATAAAGAATCGAGTTTGAGCCGCGAATTCTGAGTGTAAGAACGGGTACGATCGTAAGAACGGCACGCCTGAATCCCCTGAGGAAGTGAAAACAAAACACGGCCTGTGTCGGGCTCTCAGGTTGTTGAATTGTTGAATAAAAGTATCCTTCCAATTTTAAACCACGTAATATTGACTGGGTGTCTTTTGAGCGACGTGGTGTGGTGCTCCTTTGGTGGACCTTCTTCTGGATGAGCCTCTGAAAAGCTTGGAGCACCAAAAACATAGCCTGCATTTCCAGCCGGTTGATGGACCACTGCTGCTGCTCAGGCATCCACTAGCCCTGCGCCACCTGGGCAAGGCAATGCTCCCCCAGCCCACCAGGATGGCATCTGTCATCACTGCCATCCATACTGGCGTTTCCAGGGGCATCCCTGCCAGAAGATTCATAGGACTTAGCCACCACTGAAGGTTGGCTCATACGTCATGTGGACAGGGCAATAACTTGGACATCGGATGAAGCTGAGGAGACCAGCGGGGCATGAGAGACCTCTGCAATGGCCTCAAGTGTGCTCGCGCCCAAGGAACCAAATCCAATGTCGCCACTATCGATCCCAGGACCTACAAGTATTGTCATGCTGAGAGCGCAGCCAGTCTCAATAGGAGGCAAATCTGTTGCTGAAGCTTCTGAACCCGATCTAGGGGCAGAAACACTTGCCCCTGCACAGTGTTGAAACATGCTCCCAAGTAAAGGAGGTCTTGCGATGGACTCAACCTGCTCTTGCTGAAGTTGACTACTCAACCGAGACTGTGAAGCATCTCGAGCACCCGTTGAGTTTGGACAACACTTTCCTCAATGCTGCTGCCACAACTACCACGATCTTGGTGCTGCTTGCCTGGTGCTCTGCATGGTGAATCAGGAAGGCATCTGGCAAAGACCGCAGAAACTCCAGTGCGTAGCCTTTGCAGATGACCTTGAGGACCCACTGGTCCAACATGATATGGACCCAGTTGGAGTAAAAGCGACGCCCTCCCCCCTACCAGGATCAACTCCGCCGAGTCCCCCGCATCTCATTGGGCTTTTTCAGACCCGCAGATGTACCGGAGTAGAAACCTCAGCTATTGCGGCTCCCGCGAAAGGGCTTTGAATGGGATATTACGCTCTCGGATAAGGGGCAAACCGATTTGCCCTAACCCTCCGGAAACTCGAGGACCCTTAGCCTGAGGCGGATTCTTACTGGTCTTTGGCTTATCTTCTGGAAGCCAAATTGGCTTTGCTTCTCCAAGCCCCTTGACCAGTTTTTCTAGCACCTCTCCAAAGAGCAACTTCCCTTTAAAGGGAAGCCCACTAAGACGGGCTTTGGAGGACATGTCTGCCGACCAATTACGAAGCTACAAGAAGTGGCACGCCGTCGCCACCACTGTCGCTATGCTCTTGGAGGAGGCCCTTAGCAGGTCATAAAAGGAAAAAAGCGGCATATAAGGCCTGTTAAATAAATAAATAAATCTGCCAAATACACACAGCCTGACTCCAGCCGAGTCATCTCCAAGTGAGATGTTCCCCCTGTGATTCCTTGCGACCAACGCTTGCAGGCCCGAGCTACATATGCTCTACACACCGAAGCTTGAAGTGTTAGGGCATTCACCTCAAAACCTGTTTCAACAATATCTCCAACTTCTTATCCTGTGCATCCTTAAGGGCCGCAGCACCTTCAATCTGAATCAAGGTCTTTCTGGTCATGGCTGCTACTAGAGCATCCACCTTGGGGACCTTCAGCAACTCCTTTTCTTCTGCCAGAAGGGGATAAAGGCACGCCATTGCATGACCTCCCCACAGTCTCGCGTCAGGAACCTCCCATCATCTGTTTGAGTGCCCGGTGGACTGGAAAGGCCATTTCTGACCTCCTGTTATCTTGGAGCAGAGGATCCTCGAGTGGTACCTCCGGCTCCTGAGGTGTTTTGAGAAATATTTAACATGGCTAGTGCCTGTGTGAGAAGTAGTGGCAGCTCCTCCTGCCGAAATACCCTTACTAAGGAGTCGTCTCACCCTGAGGGACTTCCGCATCTCTTGGCTCCCCTGGAGACTGGTACCCCAAAGGCCCCTCACAGCCCCCGTCTATTGAATCGGACTCCGAGTCAGGCTCCATCAAGCTCCAGTCATCAGCCCACAGCTCTTGAGCCAAGTTCTGGTCTACCTCTGTTGTGGAATGTATGGAATTTCAGTGAATTTGTAAACAAAGAAATCAACACATTCACAGCGACACCAGACTTCATAATCAACATGGACGTGGTTCCCTTAACCTTTGACATCCCATTATGGAGCATGGTCAGTCAAAAGGGAGTTAAAACAATAAATATTACAAGCACCGGACATGAAAAGACATACTTTGCAGTGGTGATGGCCTGCTGTGCAAGTAGAAAGAAGCTGCCACCTATGATTATATTCAAAAGGAAGACAATGCCATGTGAAACTCTACCAACTATTGTTGTTGTTGATGTGAATGAGAAAAGATGGATGGATGAGAGCATGATGTTGAAATGGTTGCAGTGGCCTGACAGATTTTTCAAGAGACAGAAAGCGTTACTTGTCATGAATAGCATGAGACCCAATTTCATTTAAGGCAAAGAAGAAAATAAAATCTCTGAACACTGTCCTGGTGGTATGACAAAAATGCTTCAACCGCTTGACATTTCTGTCAACAGAAGTTTCAAAGCTGTGTTGTGTCGCTCATGGATAAAAACTGTATGTGCAACGGAGAACACAGTTTCACAACCATCGGTTGTATGTGCCACACCACTTTTGCAGAAGTCTCTGGGTGGGTTATGACAGCAAGGTGGGGGGGGGGTGTGTGAGTAATAAAATAATAAAATCAGGTTTTGTGAAGGCTGAGATATTAAACAGCTCTGATAATCGTGAAGATGAAGAAGACAGTGAACATGAACTGGCACCTGAAATGGCAGAACTATTTCACAGCGATACTGAAGATGAGGACGTCAATGGCTTTCCCAAAAGTGATATAGAACAAATCTGATGTGGAATGATCTGCTATGTTGTTATGCACTTTATTCAAGAGTGTTACTGTAAATGAAAGTGAAACAGAATAAAATAGAAATTACACTTACCTGGTAATTGTGGTTCCTGGAGTGATTACAGTTTAGTCCTCCACCACTGGGTAGTGAACCTCCTCCTGCAGCTTGGAGACTGGGCATGTCAAAATCGTGACATCACTGGATATAGCCTGCTGGTTTCTCCCATCAGCCCCCAGTGAACTATTGACAAAGTAGACTCAAAGGAGCAAATAAGTAGCTATCATAACAAATTCAAATTTCACATTTAACTTAAACTGAACGCATAATCTGACATGTTTAACTATGAAACCCCCTTCCCGAAAGAAGGAAACCTTTTGTCTCTTTTTTTTTTTTACCCTCTCTTTCGCACTGTATGCCTAACCCAGGATAAGAGAGAGAATAATGGACAGAAAAGCGAGAAGAAGAGTAGAGCCCAACAAGACCTAATGAAAGACTCAATTCACCTGTAGTCTTGCACTTTCCCAAGTGAACTACCACTGCAAACAGCTTCATCCTGGGCGGGAATGAGGACTAAACTGTAGTCACTCCAGGAACGACAATTACCAGGTAAGTGTAATTTCTATTTCCTTATCGTTCCTACAGTTTAGTCCTCCACCACTGGGATGTAACAGAGCAGTAATCAATGGGCAGGACCTTTCCAACCTGGACGCAAAACCGCCGACCCGAAACAGGCATCGTTTGCCACCAGAACATCCAGGCGGTAGTGCCTACTGAAAGTATGAAGCGAAGACCAGGTGGCCGCTTTACAAATTTCCACTGGCGGAACCAAACTGTGTTCCGCCCAGGAAGCCGCTTGCGCTCTAGTAGAATGAGCTCTTAAGCCTGCTGGCACCGGGCGACCTTGCAACAGATATGCCGACGCAATTGCTTCCTTAATCCACCTGGAAATGGAAGCTTTCGCCGCTGCCTCCCCTTTACGAGGGCCTCCAAACAACACGAACAGACGATCCGATTTGCGAAATGTTTCTGAGATATTTCAATACTGACGCAACACGCATTTTATGTCTAAGCGGCGTAAACTATGGTCCGAATCGTTCCGTTCCGCCGAACTCATAGTCGGAAGAGGGACCGTTTGGTTGAGATGAAACAGAGATACTACCTTTGGCAAAAACGACGGCATTGGCCGCAAAACCACCTTTTCCCTGGAAAAAGTCAAAAACGTCTCTTGACATGACAGCGCCTGCAACTCTGAAATGCGCCGCGCCGAACATATGGCTACCAAAACACTGTCTTTAAGGTCAAATCTTTCACAGATGCCTGAGATATCAGCTCAAATGGTTCCTTAACTAACGCCCCCAAAACCAAATTGAGATCCCACGGTGGAACCGTGACTCTACGAGCAGGTCGCAGTCTGGATACTGCCTTAAGAAAACGCAAAACATCCGCATGCGATCCTAGAGCCACTCCCTGGACTTTGCCTCTATAGCACAAAATGGCTGCTAATTGAACTCTCAAGGAACTGGCTGCCAGACCCATATCAAACCCGTCTTACAGAAAACTTAACACCGAGGAGATGGATACAGTAGATGTGCGTACTTGCCTACGCGAGCACCAGTCCTCAAATATACGTCAGATGCGCAAATACGTCAGAGACGTGGACTTTTTCCTTGAGGAGTAGCCTAGTGGTTGGGGCAAGGTACTTCAGGCCGGAAGGTCGGGGGTTCAAATCCCACTAGAGGACAGCAACCTTGGTCTGGAAGGACTGGGGTTTCTAGTCCCACAGGTGCTCCTTGTGGTTTTGGGCAAGCCACTTAACCCTCCATAGCCCATGTTCCCTGTAAAATAGTTATCTCCAAGTTATAATACCCTGTTCAATGTAATTTCAGTTTGTTCAATGTAAACCGCACAGATGCAAAATAGCGCAGTATATAAGAGAATATAAATAAATAAAATAGCAATGACTGCAGCCGAGTAACCCTTCTTTCTCAACCTTGCCTTTTCAATGGCCATACCGTAAGAGAAAACCGATCCACCTGAGGCATCCACAGAGGCCCCTGTAACAGATTTTCTGACACTGGTAACCTCCAGGGATCCCCGTCAAGCAACCGAATGAGATCGGCATACCACGGGCGCCTTGGTCAATCCGGCGCCACCAGCAACACCTTTCCTCGATGAGCTTCAATCCGCTGAACCACTCAACCTATCAGCGCCCACGGGGGAAAAACAGAGGAGTCCTGACGACGGCCAGCTTTGCATCAGTGTGTCGATTCCTTCCAACATCCTTTTGCAGCGCCTGCTGAACGAACGACTCGTTTTCGCTGACTGAAAGGTTGCCATGAGATCCATTATGGGCCATTCCCATCTGTAAACTATGCGCGCGAACATGTCCGGATGCAATTCCCATTCGCCAGCATCTACTCGGACTCTGTTGAGAAAATCTGCCATCACATTGTCCTTCCCTGCAATGTGAGCCGCCGATATTGCCAATAGCTGGGTTTCTATCCAAGAGAAAAGGAGACTCCACCTCTTCCTCCATGGCCACACTCCCTGGGCCACCCTGCCAATTGATGTAGGCCACCGTTGTGGAGTTGTCGGACAGTACTCGCACCGCTCGACCCGTCACCGTAGCCTCGAACACTCTGAGCTCTAGCCGATTGATCGACCACTTGCTCTCCTGAAGTGACCAGGTGCCCTGTGCAAAGCGAGCTCCGCAGTGTGCTCCCCAACCCGCAAGGCTCGCATTGGTTAGCAAGGGAAGCCACTCCGGCTGTTCCAGAGGCATTCCCGCCGTCAGAGTTCCCGGAAGCAGCCACCACTGAAGGGATTACCGGACCGAGAGAGGACAAGGGAGTTGTTTGCTCAATGAGTCGGACTGATGCGACCACCGGCGATGCAGCACTCTCTGCAACGGCCGCATATGAAACCTGGCCCACGGCACCACCTCCAACATTGCCGCCATGGTTCCTAGCACACGAAGGTAATCCCATGCCGAAGGTGCCGCTGCCGCCCTGAACTTGCGAACCAAACGTCGCAGTACTTGGACTCGGCGAAGCGGCAGAAATACCGCTCCGCTCCTCGTGTCGAACCGGACCCCCAGATACTCGAGATCCTGGGACGGAACTAGGTGGTCCTTGGACACATTGACCACCCAACCAAGACTCTGGAGAAACTTCACCACCTTGTTTGTAACCCGAACGCTCTCGGCCTCTGACTTCGTCCGAATCAGCCAATTGTCAAAATAGGGGTGAACTAGAACTTCCTCTTTCCGCAAAGCCACCACCGCCACCACCACCATAATATTGGTGAAGGTGCGTGGCGCCGTCGCTAGCCCGACGGGTAATGCCTGGAATTGAAAATGTCCCCAAGGAAACGCGAACCGTAGAAACTTCTGATGAAATTCTCTGATGCGAATGTGCAAATACGCTTCGGTTAGATCGAGGGAGGTCAAGAACTCCCCCTGGCGCACCGTGACAAATGACCGACCGCAACGTTTTCATTCTGAAATGCGGTACTCAAAGCGATTGACCCCTTTTAAATCCAGAATAGGTCGGAGCGACCCGTCTTTCTTTGGTACTACAAAATAAATGACGAAATAAATGGAGTATCGACCCTTGCCGTAATCCGCTACAGGGACCGGCATGACAGCTCCCAATTGTAAAAGGCGGTCTAACGTCTGACGAATCGCTAGTGTCTTTTGCTGTCCTCTGCATGGAGACATCACAAACGAGTCCTGCACGGGCCTTGCCAACTCCAGCACATAACCCTCGCGGATGATCTCCAACACCCATTGGTCGGACGTGATTTGGGTCCAGGCAGAAAGAAATGCCCAAAGACGCCCCCCTATTGGGTGACTTTCTGCCTGGACCCGCCTTCTTTCATTGTGGTTTTCTAGCGGTTGCTGCGGAAGCTGCTGCGAAACCTCAACTTGCTCCCCGAAACCCCTGGGCTCTGGAGGCAAATCTTCCTCTTTGGAAACCAAATGGCCTGGAAGTCCGAAATCTTCTGAAATCTCTAAACTGACCTCGGAAGTTCGGTAAAGACTTTCCCTGTTTAGGTTTATCCTCCGGGAGTCTACCCCCCTTAGACTCTCCCAGATCCTTCACTAACTTGTCAATATCTTCTCCAAACAACCACCTTCCCTCAAAAGGAAGCTTACTAAGACGTGACTTAGGCTACCCATCGGCCGCCCAATTTCTCAACCACACGGATCTCCGGGCGGCGACCAACGAAGCCATACTATTGGCTAGTGCTCTGATCAGGTCGTAATGCACATCTGCCAAATACGCCGAACCAGACTCTAGGCGATCAATCCCCCTTAGGCCTTCTTGATCTAGATGCGGAGACTGGCGCACGTGTTGAGACCACCTGAGACAAGCTCTCGCCACCCACGCCCCACAAATGGAGGCCTGTAAGGATACAGCATTAGCCTCAAAGGACCGTTTCAACAAACCATCCACTTTCCTATCCTGTGCATCCTTTAAGGCCGCGCTACCTTCCACCGGAATAGAGGCCTTTTTTGTGACCGCCAAGACCGCTGCATCAATCCGAGGGGAACGGAATCTCTTTGTACTTATCCGCCAAGGGATAGAGTCTGTTCATGGTGCGGACCCCCCTGAGTCCTGCCTTGGTTTGATCCCACTCCTCCTGGATAATATGATCTACCACGCGGTGCACGGGAAAGACCACTTGCGTCTGCCTCACCGCCTGAATAACAGGATCTTCACCATCCTCTAGGTCCATTGGTTGCGTTGTGGCGAGATTTAAAGTCTGAAGGGATTCCATAATCAGTGCAGTTAGCTCCTCCCTTCGGAAAACCCGAATGATCTTCGCCTGATCCTCAGGCTCAGGAATCTCACCTTCGTCCATATCCATCAGACTGGCTTCCAGCTCCAACTCTGTCTCTTCTGTGCCGTGCCAATCAAGATCTGTAGGGGAGAACTCACCAGGCCGAGCTCACTGCATGCGCGATGACATCAGTTGAACCCTCAACCACTGCCGTGCCCAAAGCCACGTGGATATAAGGCAATCTATTCCCTTAATGTGAAAGTGTCTTTTTTTTTAAAGAAAATTACACAGAAATGCCACCCCCAAGTAACACAAACCTAAGGCACAATCCGTGCCCCCCTCCCCCCAAGGGACCGCGATGGAAAAAACCCCAAATCTCAACCACACCAATGAAAAGTAAAGGGAATAAAAGTCAAAATAAAAATTAAAAGAACAATGAGAGAGAGTGCTTTCTGCCCACAGCACGGTCCTCCAGCTCGGGCCCGTTGGCTGCAGCAACTCCCGCCAAGCAGTAAAGAGTAGAGGCCTAAGATGTCGCCGCTGAACGTCGCGCTGAAAATGGCGCCAAAACCGCCAGTTTAAAAGTAAATCTGAAACCCCCTCAGAACATGAAGGACTCTTACCCTCCGTGCCGGAGACCCCAGGATCGCTTCCAGAACTTGGATCAGGCGGTCGCTCCAGCCGCGATGTTATCTGACAGCGCTGCAGCCACCGCCGTGGCAAGAATCGCTGTGCCGGCTAAGAGAGGCAACATGCTGTGATCGCTGCAGCTCTCTGCCTAAGCACACAGACCCACTGAACGTGGATACTGCCTACGGAGCTCACCCCCGTCTCATCAAGGAAGGGAGATCCTCAGTTACTGCTCCAGAGAAAGAAAATAAGGAAGGCAGTCAGGCGGGAGGCTTCTGTTATTATATATATATATATTTTTTTTAAAGGGCCATACACCAAAAAGCCAGTTACTGAAGAAAATTAAACTAAAACCCCAAGGAAATAAAAGTTAAAATTAAAATCAAAGACAAATTTAGAATCAAAGCTAACACCCTGACTAAAGTGCTCCTTATCGGTTCCTCTAGCGAGCCCAGCACCTAGGCTCACTACGTCCTCCTGCTGCATGGAGACTGGACACACTGGGGGCTGATGGGAGAGACCAGCAGGCTATAGCCAGTGATGTTACGATTTTGACATGCCCAGTCTCCAAGCTGCAGGAGGAGGTTCACTACCCAGTGGTGGAGGACTAAACTGTAGGAACGATAAGCAATCAGGTTTTAAAAAAAGATCGGTATTGTCTTGCGCTTTATTTTTAGAATCAGTGACTTATATAGCGGAGCGACTTCTACTATGACTTTACCAGTAAAATCCTTGATATTGGCCTCTGCGACTTATACACAGGAGCGATTTATGATCTGGGAAATATGGTACATGCCTCAACCCACAAGGGGAAAAAAATGGCTCACAGTGGCAGATGAAATATAAGAGAAAACATGAGTGGCAAAACCACTGTGGGGAAAACGGAGCTACATTTGGAAACATATGCAATGGTCTCAACAAAGAAAAGAAAAGAAGACTGAAGAACTAGGGGGAAACAGTGGCAGGTGGGAAGTCGCACACAGACGTGGTAGAGCTGATCTAAGAGCTTCTAGAAGGGGATGAGAAAGGCTCCTGCACAGGATCTGTCAGTAAGTGCTCACATATGGGTGCTCTCATGTTGCTTGTCCATAGAGAAAAAAAAATCACCTATAACTTGTTGATCTTTATTCTATATCATAAGCCAAAATATGTACATGGACTGAATGTATAAGGGCTCTCTAGTAGTCTTGCTAGCCATCTGTAACACTGTTTCCAGTTTACCTTTCTGTACAAGCTGCGGATTACTCGGCTGATGGATTCCTTTTCCTGTAAGGCTAAGTCCAACAGCTGTTTCTCGTCTCTGCTGTCTAGATCTAAAATTAAAAAGGTAAGAGAAAGTTAAAACTTCAATAATCACCAACGCTAACCAGACTACTGCTGCTGAGCTTTATCAACTGCAATAAACAGTATCAGATAAACTACCTTAAGCTACAGAACCTGGAATTTTGTTAAATTTCTACTGTCAGTCTGGTAGTATAGACCACTTGTTGACTGGCATAGTGAAATGCAGCTGCTAGATATCTGGTAAATAAATGCATGTTATGGTTAGGTCCAAACTAACCAATTTCCAGATCCATCACAAATCTCTCTAATTTCTGATGCTGTGTTGGGCAAAATATTGGTCAGGTCATCGTCTCAGTGGCCCATCCCATTCTACTAGTTATGGAAGTGAGCAGGAACCAGGGGGTTTTGCCAATACTAACATTTTTAGCAGCAAGTGGAAGAAATTGTGCATCATCATCATCATCATCAATACCACATGTTGTGTTGTGTAATAACGTAACAGCCTAGTGGTTAGGGCAACAGCCTGGAACCTGAAAAACCAGGGTTCAAATCCCACTGGCACTCTTTGTGGCCTTGAGGAAGTCACTTAACTCTGCCTCAGGCACAAACATAGATTGTAAGCTCTATGGGGCGAGAAATGACTACTGCAACTGAATGTGATTCGCCTTGAACTACTACTGGAAAGGTGTGGGCTAAAAACACTACTATTAAAAAAAGACTGGTTCTTGTCTTGCAAAATTATCTGTTATATTTTTTCAAGGTCTGAATAAACAGGTAGATAAAGGTGAGCCGTTTGAAATGGGATAGGAGGCAGTGCACTATTGTAGATCAGGACCTGATTAAAAGATAGAGAGTAGAGCTAAAGGGCCAATTTTCTCAATGGAGAAAGGTGAATAGTGGAGTACCCCAGGGATCTGTGCTGGGCCCACTCCTTTTTAACATATTTATAAATTGCCTGGAAATGGGAATAATGAGTGAGGTGATCAAATCTGCAGATAACAGATTATTTAAAGTTGTTAAAACACGGAAGGTTTGTAAAAAATTGCAAGAGGACCTTGATAAATTGGAAGACTGGATGTCCAAATGGCAAATGGAATTTAATGTGGACAAGTGCAAAAGGTTATTATGCACTTAAGGAAGAACAACCCAAACTATGGTTACATAATGCAAGGTTTCACATATGGAACCACCACACAGGAAAAGGATTTAAGCATCACTGTGGATATGTTGAAACCCTCCGCCCACTGTACAGCAGTGGCCAAGACAGCAAACAGAATGCTAGGAATCATAAGGAAAAGAATGGAGAATAAAACAAAGGATATTATAATGCCTCTGTATCATTCTATGGTGTGGCCGCACCTTGAATACTATGTGCAATTCTGGATGCCATATATTAAAAAAAAATAGAATTAGAAAAGGTACAGAGAAAAACCACCAAGATGGTAAAGGGGATGGAAGGATATAGCATAGTTACTCACCTGTAACAGGTGATCTCCGGGAACAGCAGGAATTTAGTCTTCACATATGGGTATCGTCGGTACCGATGGAGCCTGCGCGGGAACGCTCCCCAGTGTCCAATTAGAAAGCTTTTGGGAGCATCCCACAGCGCCTGCGTGCTGCTTTCCCACCTTTCCCAACTGCCTCTCTCCAGTTGAGTTTAAAGCTGAGACAAAGAGAGAGAGAGAGAGAGAGGGAAAGAGAAAGAGATAGAGAGATACAACTCCTAGGGGAGGTGGGTGGGTTGTGAAGACTAAATTCCTGATGCTCCCGAAGATCACCTGTTACAGGTGAGTAACTATGCTATCTCCAGGAACAAGCAGGAATGTAGTCTTCACATATGGGGACTCCCTAGCTTTAGATGCCAGGGAGAAACCCCAGAAGTTGTGTGCCCCTGAGAAAGGGCTCCACTTCCCCCCATGGATCTCTGGCATCCAACCAGGGATGGTGGGTAGGAGTTGATTAGGTATGGAACAGGTGTTGGAGAACAGCCTGACCAAACAAGGCATCCTGGCGGGAGTCCTTGTCCAAGCAGTAATGGGCTGTGAAGGTATGAACAGAGGCCCAGGTGGCTGCTCGACAGATGTCATCGATAGACACAGAGTGTAGATGAGCCATTGAAGCTGCCATAGCTCTCACATTGTGAGCTGTGACATGGCCCTCCAGAGGAAGATTCTTACTCTGATAGGCAAAGGAAATACACTGAGCAATCCAGTTTGACAGTGTTCTCTTGGAGACTGGAAGTCCCAAATGAGAAGGATTAAAAGCAACAAAGAGTTGAGAGGACTTTCTATGCTGCTGTGTTCTTTATAAGTAAAAGGCTAAAGCTCTTTTACAGTCCAAAGTATGAAGATTCCTTTCTGCATTTGATGCATGAGGCTTTGGAAAGAACACAGGTAGGTAGACCGCTTGGTTATGATGAAAAGGCGAGACCACCTTTGGCATAAAATGTGGATGAGTCCTAAGGACTACCTTGTCATGATGGAACCTTGTATAAGGTGGATCAGGCACTAGTGCTTGCAACTCACTGATGCAACGTGCTGATGTGACTGCAATGAGAAAGATAACCTTCCAAGAAAGGAATTTCAAGGAGGTAGTAGCTAAGGGTTCAAAAGGTGGCTTCATGAGCTGAACAAGAACCAAGTTTAAGTCCCATGCCACAGGTGGTAGCCTAATGGGAGGCTTAGTTAGAAGAAGGCCTCTCATAAATCTCGCTATAAGAGGATGGGAGGAAATAGGTTGTCCATTCAGAGGCTTGAAAGAAGCTGCAATAGCACTCAAATGGACTCTTACTGAGTTAGTCTTAAGTCCTGCATTGGATAAATGAAGGAGATACTCCAGTAATGATTCCAGAGGTACCGCAAGGGGGTTAAGACCCTTCTGCGAACACCATATTGTAAACCTTTTCCGCTTGAAAGCATAAGAGCATCTTGTGGAAGGCTTCCTGGAAGCAAAGGATATCCTTTACTTGCTGAGGGAGGTTAAGACCATGGAAATCTAGGCCTTCAGCAACCAAGCCCTCAGATGCATAGACTGGGGATTGTGATGCCACAACATTCCGTTCTCCTGAAATAGGAGATCTGGAGCAGACCCTAACTCCAGGGAGGGAGCTTGAGAGAGATGTAGAAGCAGAGGGTACCACACTTGCCAAAGGCCAATGTGGAGCTATGAGAATCATACGGCTTCTGTCTCTCTGAAGCTTGAATAGGGTCCTGGGAATTAGGGGAATGGGTGGAAAGGCATAAAGGAAGTCTTGGCCCCAGTGAAGGAGGAAAGCATCCTTGGCCTGAGAGTCCTGAGCCGGGATTCTGGAACAGAACCGGGGAAATTTGGCATTCAACGGACTTTTAAAGAGGTCTATGTCCGGGGTTCCCTAAATTTGAAAAATCGTGGTCACCTGGTCTACATTTAGAGACCATTCGTGTGGAAGCAGAACTCAACTGAGTCTGTCTGCCCAAGAGTTTTGTATGCCTGGAAGGTACACTGCCAGGAGATGAATCTGATGCTCTCTGGCCCACAGTCGCAAAGCTTCGTTGCAACGCGACAGAGAGCTCCTCCCTGCTTGTTCACGTAGAACATGGCTACTTGGTTGTCCGCGTGAATAAGGACTGTCTTGTAGCTGAGCAGAGTGTGGAACACTCGAAGAGCAAGGAAGATTGCTCTGAGCTCCAAGAGATTAATATGTAGATGAGTCTCCTGTGGAGTCCAAGTGCCTTGGGTTGAGAGGTCTTGCAGATGAGCTCCCCAACCCATTGGTGAAGCATCTGTTGTGAGAGTTGCCTGGGGTAAGGGTTGCTGAAATGGGGACCCCAGCAACAGGTTCTGAGTGGACTGCCACCATTGGAGGGACAAAATAAGGCGATTTGTGTTTGCTATTTTGTCTGACAGGCACCCTGATGCCTGGGTCCACTGAGTGGATAAAGTCCACTGGGCTGCTCTCATATGGAGGCGAGCATAAGGAACCACATGCACGGTAGATGCCATGTGGCCTAGTAGTTGTAGCATCTCTCAGGCAGTGAGATGAGGCTTCAGTACTGCTTGAGAAGCTAACTGCACCATGTGAAGGCAACGGGCCTGGGGAAGACAGGCCCTTGCTTCTCTGGTATCCAGCAAAGCTCCTATGAACTCTAGAGACTGAGTGGGAGTTAGACTGGATTTTGGGATGTTTATGACCAGACCCAAATACTGAAGGACAAGCATTGTGCAAGATAGAGAAGTCATGGTCTCTGACTCAGATGGGGCTCGAATGAGCCAGTCATCTAAGTAGGGGTAGACGAATATCGCTAGAGTGCAGAGAAATGCTGCTACGACAGCCATGCACTTCATGAACACCCTTGGTGCTGAGGCCAGGCCAAAAGGAAGCACCCTGTATTGGTAGTGCTTTCCTTGAAAAAGGAACCGAAGGAACTTCCTGTGAGTTGGGTAGATGAGAACATGAGTGTATGCATCCTTGAGATCTAGAGAACAAAGCCAATCCTGACTCTGAAGGTATGGCAGCAGAGTTCCTAAAGAAATCATCTTGAATTTCTCTTTGAACAGGAATTTGTTCAATTCTCTGAGGTCCAAGATAGGTCTGTATCCCCCTGTTTTCTTTGGGATAAGGAAACAGGGGGAGTAAAACCCTGTACACTGTTGGTGGATGGGTACTTCTTCTATTGCCCCTTGGGCAAGAAGCATAGTGACCTCTTGATCTAACAGGTTGATAAGAGAGGTCTGAGAATTGAACTGTCTTACCATTGTGTGAGGGGGCATGCACAGAAAGTGCAGCTTGTACCCCTCTCTTATAATGGAGAGTGTCCAATGCTCTTTTGTTATCTGCTCCCACCTGGGGGCAAAGTGACATAACCTTCCTGGAATGGTAGAAGGCTCTGGTCCATTGAGGGCCAGGAAGGCTAAGTTCTCTAGATGAAAGTCAAAGGCCTTGTGGAGGCTGAGACTGCTGAGACGGTTGAGGCTTAGCAGTCTTTGCTTTCCTTGGTTTAGGTGGTTGCTGACCTTTCTGGGCAGGCTGACCTGCAGAACGTCCCTGCTGAGAATAAGAGGAATAAAACCTCTTCTATTTTGAGAAGAAAGAAGTCTTTCAAGAAGCCTTTCTCGCAGGATCAGCTGTGGCTTTGGATACCCTATCCAAAGTGAACATAAGAACATAAGATATGCCATACTGGGTCAGACCAAGGTCCGTCAAGCCCAGTATCCTGTTTCCAACAGTGGCCAATCCAGGTCACAAGTACCTAGCAGTTTCAGCAGCCAACTCATTGGCCTTTTCTTGCCAAACAGGTTTTCACCAGTACAAGGAATATTGCCCAGCTTGTCTTGTATCCAGAGCTCCAAATCAGATGCCTGGAGCCAGACAATTCTACGTGCACCTATGGCAATGGCAGAGGTTCTGCTTATGCACTCAAAACAGTCAAAAGCTGCACGGTTGACAAATTTAGAAACATCCTGGGCATGTTTGGCCAATTGGAGAAAATCCTGTCTTCTATCCTCAGAAAGAAGAGGGCTCGAAACCTCTAAATCCCCTGTAACTTCCTTCAGGAACATTCCCATATATAAAATATAAGAACTGATCCTGGCAGAAAGCATGGAAGCTTGAAAGTCCGACGTCCAAAAGCATCCAAAGTTCTGCACTCGCATCCTGGAGGATTAGAGGCATGTCTCTTTGCACTCCTGATCCTTCTCATAGCTGATTCCACTACAATAGAGTGGTGAGGAAGCTGAGTCTTCTGGAAACCAGGACAAGGAGGGACTCGATACATAGTATCCAGTCTACGAGAGTGAGGAGAGGTGGTAAGAGGCATCTCCCACATTCTTAGCATGAGATCATGCAAGATCTCATGGATGGGTAGAGTAGCTGCCTCTTTAGGAGCTTTGGGATATTGTAAAATTTCCAACTCTGAGACCTTCAACAATAGTAGAAATAAAAATAATCCAGCGAGTAACCATCAGTGACAATATCGTTGAAAGAGGTTTTTTGGTTCTATGCTGATTGAATTGAGCGTCTTCATATTTGAACTTTTGTGTTATAATCGCTCAGAGAAAGACCATAAATAGTTGTTTCATCACAATTCTGGATTTAGTGACATCCAAACAATGAAGGCGTTCAAAGCACTGATGTCCAACATGTTGTAGAAGATTGTCACTGGCCAGCGTCTTGTCATTCGTTTTGTGGTATACGTGCGCAACATTTGATCTGCCGTATCTACTCCACCTTTACTAGAATTATAGTCCAAGATCATGTGCGGGTTTTTTTGTCTGGACGTGTGTTATCTACTTCTTCTTGATCATGCAAACTGCTCAGAAGAACAACCACTTTTCCTTTCTTCAGGCAATAGGAAACCAGAGTGGCGTCATCGCGAAAGGCAAACAGTGAATACCTCTTGGCCCTTTGCTGTTACAAATTCTGGAGGTAATTCTTTTCTGTTCTTTCGAATTGTCCCCAAAAGTGTCATTTGTTTTTCTAGCAATTTCCGTGACAGGGATAAACTGCAGAAGAAATTGTCAACAGTAACATTTCTGCCAGATCACGTCAATCCTTCAGTGAGTTGCAGCACAACCCTTTCACCCTGATTCTGTTCCCTGTTTTGTCCGAGTTCCCTTCCTGTATATACTTGAAGACACAGAACATATGACGTTGCACTGTCACACAACATCCATAGCTTTATGCCATATTTCCCAGGTTTGCTGGGAATATATTGTCTGAACGGAACACGGCCACGAAATGTAAGCAGTTGCTCAACCATGGTAACATTTTTACCAGGAACAAAGGCATCACTTAGAGTTACTTCCCAGGTATCAAAAACGTGTCTGATTGGAGCAACCTTATCCACGCCTCGTTGTTCACGTCTGTTAGTTGCATCATCAAATCTGAGAGCACAAGAAATTTGCTGAAAACTGTTACGGGCCACATTTTTGCCGAAAACAGAACGACCATCTTCAAGGTTCCACAACTGAACTATGGATTCATTTCATGACTTGTACACACCTGAGAGGATCAGAAGTCCAAGAAAACGTTGAAATTCTCTGTCTGTCAAATCTTTCCAGGTGTCGTCATAAATGTGTCTCGTTTGCTCATCCACATCATGATTTCATTCAATAAGTTCTTCCTCATGAACAAGTGGAATGCTGTGAGAGGGCCATCAACAATTCGTACAGCATACCTTGTAGGACCTTGTTGTACGGGCATGACATTAGCTCTGGCGTATCTTCGAACAGCTTGCTTTATAGGTTTCCTGTTCCATGATGTGGAATCATTAGATACTTAGGCTTCAATGGCAACATTTGTGCTTATAGTTGATGACCTCTTAGCTCCTCTACGACCACAACTAAGATTCCTCACAGATGATACTGACACCGAGGACTCCTGCCTTCTTCCCCGTCCAGCACAACCTCGACCTTTGCCTCGATCTGTAACTTGACTCTTTGCTGCAGGTGATGTTACTGGCTCAATATCAGTCTCACATTCACTTGGCGACCAACTGCTGTTGCCATCTGAATCATGACTGTCATCATCAGATTTATCGCCCGAACTTGGCTGATATGCTTCTTCGCTTGCTGAATATGCTGCATCATCAGACGGCTCAGAGCCGTCACTGTCAGCATCTCGTTGCAATATTTCTCTTACTTGGGCAGCTGAATACTTTTGTTTGACATCATAAACAATAACCTAAAATAAATAAACAAAGATAAAATTGAATAAAACGCAAAGCAGTTTTACTATAGGTATACAATAATCATGATGAACGAGCTGAAAGTCTTTAGATTTCATCAGAAATTATGAGAGAATGTATGATATCAATTACAGAAAATGTGTAATTTTCATGAGTACAAAAAATAAATGATACATAATTAAAGATAAATACCTTTGTCAGATCAAAAAATTCACAAAACTGCAAATTGTATCACGATCCAAACTGGACGTAAGCAACTGGGGTCAAAAATGACCCCACTGGTACTCTGTGCTGCAATTCATCACTAGCGTCACCTAGCGGATGAAAATTATTCCTTTCATGGTGCAATATAAAGAGAATATTGACATGTGAAAAGTCATAAAAAGATTGCATTCTTGAACAACTAGTTTCCAAGACACGCGTTGTGAAACTTGCAAAGGGGTCCCTTTTGACCCCATCGGTACTCCCAGGGTTAATCCTTATGTAAAGCTCTGACTGAAATGAGCACTTTAAAAAAATCTATTTGTGCTCCAGAGCAGGTGTAAAACCTGATGTGGAAGTTTTGACATATCCTTTGGATTACCTTTGTAAAATGGGGAATACATGTGTACAATGTTGGTCCCAAGCTACTCTCAAACCATGCCTCCACCACACACCTTTGAAATCACTCTTTGATGTGGCTATCCACGTGTAAATAGCAGCTTTCTGAAATCATATTACATATGTTTTTCAATGTACACATGTAAACGCCGCTGTTTACAAGTAGAGATGCTTCTAAAATAAATCCTCTTGGTATAGATTCACCTGAGCTGATCAATGGCCTTGAGTGTGAAGCCCATCTACATGGGCTCCCCAATCCAGTTTGGACACATCAATGTTTAGGATAATCTGAATGGAAATAATCTCAGCATGTTTCAAGCTATCTGCTAATTGGTTAATACCTCCAATATCATGGAATACAAGTGTGGCAGTCCTTTCTAGAAAGAGAAAAGGTTTTTGCCTGAGACATGTATAGCAGAGCTCGTAAGAATTTCATGTAAAGGACTCGATTTATGACAAAACTTAGTGATTTCAGTCTTTGGATGAGCTTCTGATCAGCCAATTGTCCATATATGGAAACATGTACAAACATTAGCCATAGGTGCATTGCCAGGATGGCTAAGCATTTTGTAAAACATTGTGGAACTGACCCCAGGACAAAAGGCAGAATAAGTTACTAGTAATGCTGTTTCTCTGTTGCTAATGTAAGAGAGTGCCTGTGATTGATCTATGTTCTCTGGAGCGACATCCCAGTCTCCTTTTTGCAGAAAAGGAATTAAGGTGCTCAGGGAAACCATCTTGAACTTTTCTAGAATTAGAAAGCTGTTGAAAGGTCTAGAATGGGATGCAATCTCCTACTTTTCTTTGCAACTTGGAAATACTTGAAATAAAATCTCAGCCCTCTTTACCCTGGTGGAACAGGTTCAACCCAAGAGGGAGAGAGAGTTCCTTACTGATGCTGTGAGTCTGATCAAGATACTCTCAATGAACAATATGGTGGCATTTCAAATAGATGTATTCTGTATCCACGTCAGATGATCTTGAAAATCCAGGTGCTGAAGTTTATATTAGGCCAGAGGTTTACATAAAACCTTATTTGCTTTTCAAAAGAGCAACCTGTCCAGAATAGAAACTGGGATACCGGCTACATATCTCTGGAGCCTGTCAAACCTTGTCCCATATTTTGATTGGGAAGCTGGCTATGGATTTTTGGGCCTTTGCTGTCTGGGAGAGGAGCGAGATCCCTGTTCATTTGGTGGGATTGAGGTGGTGGAGGATATATCTTCCTTTAAGGATTCTATAGTTTCCTTGACACCCCACTTGAATACCTCCTAGAAAATAAGGAGGTTAGGACCAAAGTTGCTTTGGTGAGTGATCTGAGTATTGCAGTGCTCTTATCATTTCTCTCCTGTAAGGCACATCTGTGAGTGGATTCTTGTAACAACGAGCTCCTATACCTATGTTAGAAGCTCCATGTGCTGTCTCAAAAGCAACGAGGGTCAATCTGATCATGCTTTCCATACTTCTTAGCTCATTAGAGACCTAGGTTTTTCAGACCCATTGAAGTAAAGAATCCGTGAGGTCTATCTTACACAGAATGTCTTGCATATACGGGCCCATGAAGAGCTGGTAAGCAGCTATGCAGGAAAGAAGCATAGCATCTTGTAAAAACTTCTTTGCAAATAAGTCCTAAGTATGGGCATGCCTCCCCTGGGATGCCGAGTTGTAGGTTCTAGTAACTTTGGCTTTCTAAAGAGCAAATTTGATAACTACTGAATGGTGTGGTAGCTGATATTTCTCAAATCTCAGAGTCTGCTTTCTTGTTCACAGGATGCACAGAGAGGAGTTTCTCCCATATTCTCATTTGTGCATCCCTAAGGACTTTGCAAATAGGCATTACCATGCCTTTTGGGAGGAATGGTCTAGTGGTTGGGGCAAGTTACCTCAGGCCGAAGGGCTAGGGGTTCGAATCCTGCTAGAGAACAGCAACCTTGGGCCGGAAGGACTGGGGTTTCTAGTCCCACAGGTGCTCCTTGTGGCCTTGGGCAAGCCACTTAACCCTCCGTTGCCTTAGGTACAAAAACAGATTGTGAGCCCTTCGCGAACAAGGATGTATACTGCTTTGACTGGTAGAAAAGCAGTATGGAGAAATTAGACCTTACCTGCTAATTGTCTTTCCTTGAGTTCTCTCTGGGCCAGTCCAGGTACAGTTGGGTGGTCAATCCCTTCAAGCAGCTGAGGACTGAATGCTGAAACTTTTGCTGGCAGATGCTATAGCTCCCTCTAGTGCCTGAAAGCCAGTCACCTATTGTCAAAGCAGCGAACGAAAAATTAACGGGAAACCTCGCCTACCTATAGGAACAACTCAGAAATCACCAAACAAACGGAGACCACGCCCCATTGGGCACAAAAAACGCCCCCTCATGCAAGGCCCTCACAAGAGGAACCTCCCCCTTAACACCACGCTGAACTAGACGGCGACCTGCGTCGTCCGACCTTCATGAATACGCCGCCTTCATAGCCTTATGGCTGTTTTCGTTTCTTTTTTTTTTTTCTTTAAGCAAATGAGATGAAGAGTCCCCCGAGACGGAACTCTCCAATATTCTCTTCAATACCGCCGAGCGGTCCCGAAGGCAGCGGGCAGTCGTACAGATCATACTGAAAGCACTAAGACTCTGTCCCCCCCCCAATAGCCAAACTATAGCTCGCAGACCAAGGGGGTGGGACCTGGACTGGCCCGGAGAGAACTCAAGGAAAGACAATTAGCAGGTAAGGTCTAATTTCTCCTTCCTCTTCGTCTCTCCGGGCCAGTCCAGGTACAGTTGGGCAGTACCAAAGCAGTACCTAAACTGGGGAGGGTCCAGCGAGCTCCGCAATCACGGCTGAGGCCCCAACTTTAGCATCTGAACGGCCCTGGACATCCAACCGATAGTGCTTCGTGAACGTATGCAGAGAAGACCAGGTCGCCGCCCGACAAATATCCGCAGGCGGTATTAAGGCCATCTCCGCCCAGGAAGTTGCTTGCGCTCTAGTTGAATGCGCCCGGAGCTCACGCGGAGGCACCTTACCCCGGGCCTCATAAGCTCCCGCTATGGAACGAGCGATGGAAGCCTTTGTAGCAGCTTGCCCCTTGCGAGGACCGCCATACAGAACAAACAACCGATCAGATTTCCGAAACTGTCTCGTACGTCTAAGATACTTCCGCAACACGCGCCCCATGTCCAACCTATGCAAGGTGCAGTCCAAGGAACCGTTGGCCCCCGACGGAAAGGTCGGCAGCGAAACGGGCTGGTTCATATGAAACTCCGAGACCACCTTCGGCAAAAACGAAGGAACGGGACGCAGAACCACTTTCTCCTCCAAAAAACACAGATACGGCTCTCTACAGGATAAGGCTTGCAAATCGGAAATCCGCCGAGCCGAACACAAGGCGACGAGGAAGGCCGTCTTCCAAGACAATTCCCGCAGGTTATCCGAAGACGCAGATTCAAAAGGCAGTCTCGTCAGACCCTCGAGAACCAAGTTCAGATCCCACGGAGGCACTACAAGCCGAAGGGGCGGCCGGATATTCTTAGCCACTCGAAGGAACCGCTGCACATCCGGGTGCGATGAGAGTGACAAACCCCGCACCCAGCCTCGAAAACAAGCTAACGCGGCCAAGTGCACCTTGAGAGTGTTTAAGGCTAGACCTCTCTCCAGACCGCTCTGAAGAAACGCGAGAACCTCTGGTATGCCTGCAGCACGGGGCGACACCCCTCTGTCGCCAGCCCACGCCTCAAAAATACGCCAGACGCGAACATACGCCAAGGAAGTCGATTGCCTCCGGGATTGTAGCATCGTAGCGATCACGGCGCCCAAGAAACCTCTGCGCCGCAATCGATCCCTCTCAAGAGCCAAGCCGTAAGCAAGAACCGATCCACTTGCGGCATCAACACCGGACCTTGGAACAAGAGATTGACCCGCGGGGGCAACCGCCATGGAGGGGCGATCAGCAAGCGGATCAGATCCGCATACCAGGGACGCCGGGGCCAATCTGGAGCAATGAGAATCACCTTGCCTGAGTGACGCGAGATTCTCCGGATGACCCTCCCTAGCAACGGCCAAGGAGGAAACACGTAAAGAAGCTGATCTGTCGACCAGGGCTGAACCAGACCGTCGAGGCCCTCCGACATGTGCTCCCTGCGCCTGCTGAAACACCGGCACGCCTTGGCAGTGTCCAGGGTCGCCATGAGATCCACTACCGGCTGACCCCAACGCAAAGTGATCTCGTGAAAAGCCGCCCAGTTCAACTCCCATTCTCCAGGATCCAGACGATGACGACTCAGAAAGTCGGCCTGCACATTGTCCTTTCCTGCCACATGAGCTGCCGACAGTGCACGAAGATGCAACTCCGCCCACTGAAACAGACGCTGACTCTCCTGTAGCAAAGGCGCACTGCCCGTACCCCCCTGCTTGTTGATGTAAGACACAGTCACCAGATTGTCGGAGAACACCCGGACCAGTTGCCCTTCGAGACGCTCCGAGAAATGCAAGAGCGCTAGACGAACCGCCCGCAGCTCCAAGCGATTGATCGACCAGGTGCTCTCCTCCTCCGACCAACTGCCCTGCGCTAGTTGGGACAGACAATGAGCCCCCCCAACCGGAGAGGCTGGTGTCCGTCGTAACTAGAACCCACTCCGGGTCCTCCAGAGGAACTCCCTTCTGCAGGTGCGCTGGGGACTGCCACCACCGCAGACTGATGCGAACGTCTTCCGGACAGCGCAGCTGTAGGGTCAGGGGATGCCGCTGAGGTGACCATCGGGAGAGAAGGGCATGTTGCAGGGGACGTATGTGAGCTCTGGCCCAGGGGACCAGGTCCAAGGCCGCCGCCATCAACCCCAACAACTGCAAATACTGCCAAGCTGTTGGCGCCCGCAAACGGAGGAAGGCGCCCACTAGAGCTATCAGCTTTTGCACCCGGAGCGGAGGCAGCAGCACCTTTCCGCCGCTCGTGTCGAACAGAGCTCCCAGGTACAGCAACTGTTGCACGGGACGCAACTGACTCTTCGCCCGGTTGATGACCCAACCCAGGCGCTGCAGACACTGAACGACCCGAGCCGTCACCGCTGCCGACTCCACCTGAGAGGATGCCCGGATCAGCCAATCGTCTAGGTAGGGATGCACTTGAATACCTTCCTTGCGAAGGGCCGCCGCCACCATTACCTTGGTGAAAGTGCGCGGCGCAGTCGCCAGGCCAAACGGCAACACCCAAAACTGAAAATGCCCCATGGGAACCACAAAACGCAAAAACCGCTGATGTTCCGGACGAATCGGAATGTGCAGGTAGGCCTCCGTGAGATCTATGGTAGAGAGCCACTCCCCCGGCTTCACCGCTCGAATTACCGACCTCAGGGTCTCCATCCGAAAGTGAGGAACCCGCAAGCAACGGTTCACATGCTTGAGATCCAGAATTGAACGAAACGACCCTTCCTTCTTGGGCACCACAAAGTAAATCGAGTATCGACCTAACCCGTACTGGTCTAGCGGCACCGGCTCCGCGGCCCGCAGTTTCAACAAACGCTGTAGAGTTTCTTTGACCGCTTGAGTCTTTGAGCGAGGACCACAGGGGGAAAATACAAAGGCCTCCGCCAGAGGAGTAGCGAACTCCAGTGCATAACCCTCACGGATGATCTCTAAGACCCAGAGATTGGAGGTTATGGTGGTCCAGACAGAGAGAAACTCCTGCAAACGTCCTCCTACAGGAACCTCCGCCTGGACCTGCGCACCTTCATTGCGGCTTTTTGGAAGAGGACTGCTGGGAGCTAAAGAACCCCCTCCCAAATCCGCGGGCACCTCAAAAGGACTGCCCTCTCGCCGGAAAGCGACCCCGCTGGTAAGGGGCAAACCGAGAACCACGAAACCTACGCACTTCCCTGTTGTGACCCCTCTGCATCGACCCCGATTTCTGCGCTCGAGGCCGATCCTCTGGAAGCCGACCCCCTTTAGAGTTGCCTAAATCCTTGACAATCTTTTCTAATGCTTCCCCAAAAAGCAGCTTGCCCTTGTAAGGAAGCTTACTGAGGCGTGACTTGGAAGACGTGTCTGCCGCCCAGTTTCGCAGCCAAAGAAAGCGCCTTGCCGCAATTACCGACGCCATGGATTTAGCAGAAATTCTGATCAGATCATAGAAGGCGTCCGCCAGGTAGGCCGCCGCCGACTCCAGCTTTGCGCCCTCCGGAGAGACAGACTCCTGCATGAGCGCCGACTGCTCCCCCTGAATCCAACGGATAGAAGCTCTGGACACAAAAGCTCCGCAAACCGAAGCCTGCAACGCTAGGGCATTAGCATCAAAGGCCTGCTTTAACACCTCCAACTTCCGATCCTGAACATCCTTGAGGGCAGCACCGCCTTCCACCGGAATAGTCGTTTTCTTGGTGACAGCCGAAACCAGCGCATCCACCTTAGGCATCCTTAACAACTCCTTCTCTTCCTGAGGGACAGGGTAAAGGCGAGCAATGGCGCGCCCCCCCCTCAAGTTAGCCTCGGGACACTCCCACTCAGATTCTATCATCTGTTTAATCACCCTAAGCATGGGGAAGCACCGCTGGTCCGACTTAAAGCCTTGCAGTAAAGGGTCCTCCAGGTGCTCCTGCTCCAGCGGAGGAAGAACGATATTTAAAGCAGCGAGGGACTGAACAATCAGAGCCCCGAGCTCCTCCTTACGAAATACTCTAAATACATTAGGATCCTCTCCAGGCCCCAGCTCTCCTTCCTCTAGATCTAGAGGCCAGGAATCGAGACCCCCCTCAGAACAAATTTCTCCCTCCTCAGGCATAAGACCAGAGATCTCGGGAACCACTGTCTCTGAGGGTAACTCACCACTCTGCTGCCGAGTGGAGGGGCCCTCCCCCGGATCAGAAAGTCCGGTCTCCTGCAATAAACTAGCCTCCTGAAGCCCAGCAGCTGGGCTGTCAACTGGTTGTGACAACTTTAATAGATAAACTTTATGCATTGCCAAAATAAAGGCAGGAGAAAAGAAGGAATCCATGGAGCCCTGAGTAGCAGGGGACAAGGACGCAGTTGTTTCTGGCTGCACTGAAGCCTTATGTGATTTGGACTTTCTTTTCCCCACACGCAGCATAAGCGCGGGAGAATCAGCCGTTGCTGAGGGCAAGGAAGCTGCGGGTCCCGCTTTACCCCCCGGCACCGGAGTGCGCTCCCCCGCACGCTCCCCAGGCTCTGAGGCCTCCATAATACCAAAAAATGCCAAACCACACCAAAGGAAACAAAAGTACTCAAAAGGAAGGGAATAGGCAAAGCCCGATGAAACCGCCGGGAAAAAAATGGCGCTCCTGCCGAAAACGCCGGTCGCAACTGTCAACTATCAAACTAACGCGGATCGCAAAACACTGAACCGCTACGACAGGACTTACCGGGGAGCAATAAGAAGGTGCAGCTTACCTCCGGACACAACCCCAAGGCCCGATCTGTAGACCCCCGCTGCTAGCAAGGTACAGAGAGGAAGGGACAGCGGCGGGAAGAGGATACTGGGGCTCCCAGCACCTAACAACCCCCACAAGTGACAGCGGATCCCACAGAAGCAGGCTCTGCCCCCGGCTTATTAAAAACAAAACAAAACAAAACAAAAAAAAAAGTATCACAGGATCGCTGTACTTTCAATGCCTTTCACATCCGTGAAGGAAAAAGGGAGAGCTGCCTGCTATGATGCCCTGCCAGAGCCAGTGAGCAAGGTCCCCTTAGTAAATTCTGAGCTGTCCCTCTTTTGCCTTGGCTGATTTTAAACATCAAAATGAAAACCTCCACTTCTACTGCCTATCCAAAGTCGTCTCTCCTGGGAGCCTGCCAGAGATACGTCCTTTCCAGCTGCTGAGGACTGAAGACTGGCTTTCAGGCACTAGAGGGAGCTATAGCATCTGCCAGCAAAAGTTTCAGCATTCAGTCCTCAGCTGCTAGAAGGGATTGACCACCCAACTGTACCTGGACTGGCCCGGAGAGATGAAGAGGAAATAAGCCTAGCTAAGGAAATAAGTTACCATGCCTTTCCTGAGGAAGAGGTTCAAAGAAATGGACTAGAGACAGCCATCAGGAAAAAGATCTGCGAGTTAAAACAATGAAATTATCTGTGGAAAAAAAAAGCTTAGCATGAGGGAAGTACGCTCTATGGAAACCTAAGATGCGAGGTGACCCCATGCGATGACAGTGCGAGAACTATCATACATGTACAGTCAAGCTCAAAGCTCTTAGATTTGAAAAGCTAAGGGAACGCTTTCCCCATGCATGGGTTCCACTGGATGATGTCACCCATCTGTGAGGGCATTTAATAAAGTTAGTCCTTGGAGAAAAGCATCTGCTCTCTGGAAGGATGAATTTTACTGTACAATTTCAATCAAAAATCAAATTATTTTTATAACTTGTCTATTAATCTGCATGTTGAACACAAAATATAAAGGCTTGCCTGAATGAGTCTTATTACAGCTTTCTCCTAAGATGTTTTTGCACCTCCTTTTTATCCCACACAATCATATCAGGATCCTATTACTCAATCAACTTACTTCCTCAGGAACAAAATGTGGTCTGAACAGGTGCAACCAAGGAGAGAAGTCTGAAATGCCCTTGTGCCATAATGTATTTCTATTTTACCAACAATTTCCTTACATAAGGTGGCTATTGTGGTACTTTTCAGTACACAAATGGTCTAGCAAGAAAGTGAAATTAGGCCTTACCTGCTAATTTTCTTTCATGGAGTCCCTCCATTCTAGTCCAGAAATATGGGTTGTGTCCATCCACCAGCAGCTGGAGACTGACTATGCAAAACCTTTAGTGATGTCACACTATATAGAGAGGCCCGTCCTCCTTTCTCTACAGTATCTTATTGACAAAGCAGCTACTTCTGCCTCCCGATGAGAAGTTAGACTACACTTAACCACAAATATAACTATATAACAGCACTGACCCAGTCAATCGTCCACTGCCCATTACAGCAGTACTGAACCTCTTCTTTTTTTTGAAAGTAATCCAAGTATCATTCAAATACTCTGGACTATGAATGAGAAGAACCTCACCAGACGACACCCTCTACAGGCTCGTCTTCTAACGCAGGCTTGCTACTCCTCAACTGACTGCAAAAACCACCGGGAGGGCTCTGGACTGAACTGGAGGGACATCATGAAAGAAAATTAGCAGGTAAGGTCTAATTTCACCTTCATCCACATCCCTCTACTCTAGTCCATAAATACGGGATGTACCACAGCAGTGCCTAAATATGGGAGGGACCAGCAAGCCCCACCCTCAAGACCTGATCACTGAAGCATGCCTCTTGACTTGCCTGCACATCTAACCTATAGTGCCTTGCAAAGGTATGTGATGACCACCATGTTGCTGCCCTACAGATATCCACTGGAGGCACCAAGCTAACTTCTGTCCAGGATGCCGCTTGAGCCCTGGTAGAATGTGCCTGCAAACCTTATGACACCACTCGACGGCTGATGAGATATGCCAACACAATCGCTTCCTTCACCCATCTAGAAATGAAAGCCTTGGAGGCTGCCTCTTACTTTCGCGAACCCCCAAATAGAACAAACAAGCAGTCCAATCGCCTGAACAACTGCGTGCACTTGAGATAACACTTTAGCGCCCTGTGAACGTTCAGCTTTGGCAACTGCTAATTCGCAGCACCTGTCATGTCGCCTCTAAAGACAGGGAGAGTGACCACCTGATTAACATGAAAAGGAGTCACTACCCTTGGCAAAAAGGATGGAACTGTATGTAACACCACGCGCTCTCTTGAAAGCAACAAAAAGGGCTCCCTACACGAAAGAGCCTGTAGCTCTGAAATACGCAGAGCCGAACAGATGGCTACTAAGAACACCACTTTTTGTGTCATATCTTTCAGAGAAGCATTCCTTAGAGGCTCAAAGGGAGCCTCCATTAACAGATAGAATGAGGTTAAGATCCCACAGCGGAACCACCGCCTGAACCAGTGGTCTGACCTGTTTCACCATGCGCAAGAAGCGGCAAATGTCCGAATGAGCTGCCAAAAGGCATGCTGTGCATTTTCCTCCCATAACAGGTCAAGACCGCCACCTGCACCCTGAGGGAGTTTAAGGCAAGACCCTTTTTCAGTCCTGCCTGCAAAAATGCCAATATGTCCCCTACTGACACCCCCAGGGGTCAAAGATCGTGCTCCGCACACCATCCTTCAAAAACTTTCCAAACTCAGACATACAATAGACCTCTTTCTAGCCTTCAACAGGGAAGCAATCACTCCTGGAGCATAGCCACACCTTCTTAATGATGCCCGCTCAAGAGCCAGGCCGTAAGCAAGAATCGATCCACTTGTGGCATGAATACCGGCCGCTGGGAAAAAAGATCCCGTCTCACTGGAAGTTGCCACGACCGTTCTGATGTTAGATGGACCAGATCTGCATACCACAGCTTCTGGGGCCAGTCCGGCGCCACTAAGATCACTTTGCCTCTGTGCTGAGTTATCCTGAGTAGGAGCCGGCCTAAAAGTGCCCATGGGGAGGAATACATACAACAGACCCTCCTGAGGCCAGGGATGCGCAAGGGCAGGAGTTTCTAATTCCAGTCCTGGAGGGCCAAAACCAGTCAGATTTTCAGGATGTCCCTAATGAATATGCATGAGATATATTTGAATACAATCAAGGCAGTGCATGCAAATATATCTCATGCATATTCATTAGGGGCATCCTGAAAACCTGACTGGTTTGTGGCCCTCCAGGTCCAGAATTGGAGACCCCTGCGCTAGGGCATATAGCCCCTCTGACATACTCTCTTTGCAACAGTTGAAGAAATGATTGGCCTTGGCATTCTCTGTGGAGGTCATGAGATCCATCACCAGTTGCCCCCATTCTTGTCAAGCAGAGCACTCTCTAGCACCCACTCTGCTGGGTCCAGGCGGTGTCTGCTGAGGAAGTCGGCATACATGTTGTCTTTGCCCGCCACATGAGCTGCCGACAGCGCCACCATGTGTGTCTCGGCCCACTGAAGTATGGGCAAAACCTCCGCCGCGAGTACGACACTGCCCGTGCCCCCCTGCCTGTTCAGGTAACTTACTGCAGAGGCATTGTCCAAAAAAACTCTTACCGCTTTGCCCTTCAGAACTGGAGCAAAATGCTGAAGTGCCATCCATACTGCTCTGATCCCAAGCAATTGATCGATCGGGTTCTCTCTCTGGCAACCATTGACCCTGCACCACCTGAGCCAGACAGGCAATGTACTCCCTAGCCATACAGACTTGGCGTCCATCGTGACCACCACCCAAGTTGGTGCCTCCAATGGCACCCCTTGGCTGAGAATGACCGTGCTCAGCCACCACCTCAGTTCAACCTTCACTTCCCTTGGACACTGAAGCCTCCGGGGACAAGGGGTGCAGCTGAGGAGGAACAAGCAGGACAACAACGTCCTCTGCAAAGGTCTTATGTGCGCTCTGGCCCAGATAACTAAATCCAGCGCTGCCGCAATCAGTCCCAGCACCTGCAAGTAGTGCCATGCCGATGGAATTGTCATCCACAAAAATTGCCTCAGCAGGCACTACATCTTGTCTATCCATTCGTCTTGCAGGAACATTTTCCTGCTCCTTGTGTTGAACTGCGCACCCAGATAAATTATCTGCTGCATCAGAGACAGCTTGCTCTTCGTCAGGTGATAACCCATTCTAGGCCCTTTTAAGAAGGCAATCGCCCTCTGTATCACTTTGCGACTCTCCTCTCTGGACTTTGCTCAAATGAGCCAAGTATGGATGTACAAGAATCCCCTGCCTTCATAGGGCTGCCGCAGCCATGACCATCACCTTGGTGAAAGTACACGGAGCCACAGCCAGCCCAAAGGGGAGGATTTGGAACTGAAAATGCCCCATGGCTGTCACAAACCTTAGAAAACTCTGGTGATTAGGATGGATAAGAATGTGCAGATAAGCCTCTGTGAGATCTAACGCTGTCACAAACTCCCACTTTGCACAGCGACTGTAACTGATCACAGCATCTCCAGATGAAATTGTGGGATCCGAAGAGCTCTGTTGATGTACTTGAGGTTGAGAATAGGTGGTAATGTGCCCTCTTTCTTGGGCACTACGAAATAAATGGAGTATCAACCTAACCCACACTGGTTAGCTGGGACCCAAACGACTGCTTCCAACACCAATAGCTGCTCTAGTATCTCTCGCACGCTTATTCCTTTCTTGGTGCAAAGCACGGGGATACCATGTACACATCCCCCAGAGGGTGCTGGAACTCGAGAGCATATCCTTCGCATACAAACTCCAGCACCCACTGATCCAAAGTGACCTGGATCCAATGCTGTAGAAGGTGAAATTAGACTTACCTGCTAATTGTTGTTCCTTAAGGAACTCCAGTCTAGTCCTGAACCTTTGGGTCTTGCTCCTCCTCCAGCAGCTTGGAGACTGAGAAACGTCATCCTTTTGATGACACCGGTATAAATACACAGGATCCGCCTCCTGACTCCAGTAACCTATTGACAAAGCAGACTCACCGAAGCAACAATTAAGTAGTAAACTCTACTAACAAATTCCACATAACCTAATGGATAACTCTATAAATGAATAGAACACATTCTGAAAACTTTGTGTTCCACCTAAATCCTACTTAACGTCTTTGACATGCTGAGATCCCTATTTCCTGTCATGAAGGATATCGACTGCCTCTAAAAAAACTCCCCTGAAATGAATCCCTCCCATTATGGTCTATAACCTGTATTGTCACTTGACCAGCTTACCTGTTACACATCAGTTGCTTCAGGCTATAGTCCATGTAAGAACTCGGGTGGGATACAGGACTAGACTGGAGTTCCTTAAGGAACAACAATTAGCAGGTAAGTCTAATTTCACCTTCCTTAGCGTCCCTCCAGTCTAGTCCTGAACCTTTGGGGATGTAACAGCAGTGCAAAAAGTCAACAGGAGGGACCTGCTAGACCAGCCTGAAGCACTGCTGATCCAAAACAGGCATCCCTCTCTGCCTGCAAGTCTAGACGATAATGTCTGACAAAGGAATGCAAAGACGACCAAGTAGCCGCCTTACAAATTTCCACCACAGGCACTAAACTACACTCTGCCCATGATGTTGCTTGCGCCCTAGGTGAATGAGCCCTTAGCCCTTCCGGAACTGCTTAACCTTTCAAAATATATGCGGACGCAATTGCTTCTTTAAACCATCTGGCAATAGAAGCTTTCGACGCTGCTTGCCCTTTCTTTGGACCTCCAAACAAAATAAACAAACAATCTGACCTATGGAAAGAAGCTGTACTTTTCAAATACCGCTTCAGTGCCCTTCGAACATCCAACCTATGTAACTGCTTTGAAACAGAACCCACACTGCCTTCCTCAAATACCGGCAGTGACAGCACTTTGGGCAAAAAGAATGGCACTGTACTCAACACCACTTTTGTATCACTAAAAACAAGAAAGGGTTCCCTACAGGACAACGCTTGTAACTCAGATATTCTCCTAGCTGAAGAGACAGCCACCAGAAACACCACCTTTAAAGTAAGATCCTTCAGTGACGCTCTCGTCAAAGGTTCAAAAGGTGCATGCACCAAAGCTTCCAGAACTAGATGTAAATCCCACGTCGGAACAACTTGCCTACACGGTGGTCGCAACAGCGAGACCGCCCTTAAAAAAACGTTTGACATCTGGATGTCCCCCTAGTGCCTCACCTTTTACCTTACCTCTGTAACAGAATAGAGCTGCCAACTGCACCCTTAGGGATGCAGCCGCTAAGCCCTTCTCATGTCCTTCCTGCAAAAAACGCCAGTACCTGAGGTATCGTCGCTTTTAAGGCTGTAACCTTCTTGTCCACATATCAAGCTTCGAACACACGCCAAACCCGAATATACACTAAGGAAGTTGATCTCTTCTGAGCTTTCAACAAAGTGGTCACTACCGCCGCCGAATAACCTCTCGCTATCAACCTTGCCCTTTCAATAGCCAAGCCGTAAGCGAGAACTGATCCACCTGAGGCATAAGCAGAGGTCCCTGAACTAACAGGTCCCTCCGAACCGGCAGCTTCCATGGCTTGTCTACCAGGAGCCTCATCAAGTCCGCATACCAAGGACGTCTTGGCCAATCCAGCGCAATTAAGATCACCTGTCCTCTGTGACGTTCTATGCACTGCAGCACCCGACCTATTAACACCCACGGCGGAAACACGTAGAGTAGTGGTCCACCGGCCAGGGCTGAATGAATGCATCCAGGCCTTCCGATATCCTTTCCTGCCTTCTGCTGAAGAATCGACTGGCCTTTGCGGAGTGAAAAGTCGCCATGAGATCCATTACCGGCGGGCCCCATCAATGCACCACCATTTCGAACACCTGCGGATGGAGGACCCACTCTCCCGGGTCTACTCTTACCCAACTCAGAAAATCAGCCTCCACATTTTCCACCCCGGCTACATGCGCCACTGACACTGCTAGTAGATGTACCTCGGCCCACTCAAACAACTGATCAGCCTCGGTTTCCAGCGGCACACTGCTGGTGCCCCCCTGCCGGCTGTTATAGGCTACTGTTGTCGCATTGTCGGAAAATATGTGAACGGCTTTCCCGTGAAGACACTCCCGAAAGGCTCTTAGCGCCAGGACTACCGCTCGCAACTCTAACCTGTTGATCGACCAGGCCTTCTCCTGATCAGTCCGCGAACCTTGCGCGAACCTTCCTTGGACATGAGCGCCCCAACCTGAGAGACTGGCATCCGTCGTTAGGGGAATCCAATCCGGTGCCTCTAAGGGCATTCCTTTCTCCAGATTCCCCGGCCTCAACCACCATAGGAGAGCCTGATGTGTCTCCTGCAGACGGTAATACGTGAGACAGACTGTCGTCCTGGTGCGACCATTGTCTGAGTAATGCTCTTTGCAAGGGTCTCATGTGGGCTCTCGCCCACAGCACTAGCTCGAGTGTCGCTGCCATGGTACCTAACAACTGCAGATAGTACCAGGCCGTGGGGTGTCTGTTGCGCAGAAATCTGCGGACCAACCTTCTCAAACCTTGTGCCCGTTTCTGCGGCAGAAACCCTTTCCCACTCGTATCGAACTGAGCCCCCAGGTCCTCCAGCGTCTGCGACGGACTCAACCTGCTCTTGGATACATTGACTACCCAACCGAGCCTCTCCAAGAACGCCACCACTCTGCTCTAGACTTTGTTCGAATCAACCAATCGCCTAGATAAGGATGTACTAGGACCCCGTCCTTCCTTAACGCTGCCGCCACTACCACCATCACCTTGGTGAAGGTTTGTGGAGCTGTAGCTAGACCAAAAGGTAACGCTTGGAATTGAAAATGTCCCATGGGGACCGTGAATCTTAAAAACTTCTGATGTTCCTGACGAATGGGAATGTGCAGATAAGCTTCCGACAAATCAAGGGATGTAAGAAACTCGTCTTTCCGCACCGCTACTATGACCAATCGTAACGTCTCCATTCGAAAATGAGACACCTTTAGACAGCGATTTACCCGCTTGAGATCCAAAATTAGCCAATAGGTTCCTTCTTTCTTTGGCACCACGAAATAAATGGAGTACCAACCGCAGCCGCATTGGTCTGGAGGCACCGGTACCACCGCCTTGAGGGAGAGCAGTCGTTCTAAGGTCTCCTGCACCGCTGCGTATTTGGACTGTGCTTTGCACGGGAATTGTATGAAAGAATCGGTCACTGGCCGCTGAAGCTCCAAGGCATAACCTTCACAGATAACTTCCAGCACCCACTGATCGGCTGTGATCTGGACCCAGGCAGGATAAAAGTTCCGCAGGCAACCCCCTATCGGCACCTTTCCCGCCTGGGCCTCCCTGGCTTCATTGCGACTTTCGAAGATTGGAGGAAGAGGGGGCAGCAAATCCTCTGCCCGCTCTTCTGAAACCTTGAAATCCCTGGCTACGATAGGGGAATCGTCCTCTTTGCACTTGCCCAAACCTTGGGGGATGAAAACGACGAAAATCTCTCCGTTGACCCTTAGTTGTCGGGACCGACCGACTCTGCTTCTGCCTGTCCTCTGGCAGCCGACCGCCCTTGGATTCTCCCAAATCCTTCACGAGCTTCTCCAGATCTTCTCCAAGCTTACTTAACCTTGACTTGGAAGAGCCATCAGCTGCCCAAATGGGTAACCAAAGATACCGCCTAGCCGCTATTGCAGACGCCATACTAGTCGACAACCCGCGAACCAGATCATAATGAATGTCAGCCAAATAAGCTGCCCCCTTCTCTATCCTGGCAGCCTCCGCGGCCGTATCCACTGTCTGTTCTGCCTGAAGGCGCTGAGCCCAACGCAGGCAAGCTCTGGCTACCCAAGCTCCACAAATGGATGCTTGCAGGGACAGCGCATTAACATCAAAAACCTGTTTCAACAAGGTATCTAATTTTCTGTCCTGCGCATCCTTCAGCACTGCACTCCCCTCTACTGGAATGGTAGTTTTCTTAGTAACTGCCGAAACCATGGCATCCACCTTAGGGGACCTAAACAACTCACGATCTTGTTCCACTAATGGGTAGAGCCAAGACATAACTCTGGACCCCTTCAGCCCAAGCCTCCGGCATATCCCATTCTCCTTGTATCATTTCCTTAATCACTCTGTGCACAGGAAAAGCCTTCTGAGACTTACGAAAAGCCTGCAACAATGGGTCCTCTAACATGGCATCTTCCGCCAGTCCCATTGCTGGCATATTAAGCGCCTTAAGCGTTTCAGATATCAGTGCTGGTAACTCCTCTCTCCTGAAAATTCGAACCACTCGCGCCTGATCTTCCTGTTCTGTAATCTCTTCTTCCTCTAAGTCCTCTTCCAACTCCAAATCCTGCTCTAGGTCCTCCGAATGAACACCCTCTGAAGCAACGGACTGCTCCGACTGCTCCTTCTTGGTCCTTACTCTTTTTGCTGGGATTCCTATCCCTCCTGTGCTCAGAGGTGTCCCCAGCCGCTTGTCCCCCAGTTCCCCCTCTGAGGAACCTGACGCCTTCATCTGTGTTCCCCCGAACGCCTGTTGTATCAAAGATACGAATTGTGGCGAAAAAATCACCGCCAAGCTCCCTGGGACTTGAACCTGCGAAGCAGGAGCACTCGGTGTGGATGACGGCCCCGCCACCGGCTCCAGGGGGAGTTCAACGGCAGCCTTTGGCTCTGAGAGATCCGAAGTGATCCCCTTGGGTTCCTCAACCCCTCTTCAAGCCCTTGGTCCATGGATACTGACTCCCGAAAACAGCCTCTACAAACCCCTGTTTCGGAGACTGCTCCCCTTCTGGAACCACAGAGTAAACAGAGTGGTCTAGAAAGCATACTGCCTGAATGGTCACTTAGGGCCCAACTCTTGCTTTGATCCCTGAGTAACCTCCCCCAACTTTTCTTCACAGAACCTGAGAACCAGAAACAGAGACTTTTTTAAAAAAATATATGTACAGTGAGGATACTCCTAGTACATTCCCCTCCCTTAACCAAATACCCAAATTTTCAAAACGAGGCTTCCTTCGCTAAAACGAAAACGCTAAAGAAATGCTTCTGAGAAGCAACGGAGTTTCCCGCAAGCGCCACGCAGCATGGCCTACCCTGTTCTCCACACGCTGCTTCTATGCCCCTGACTGAAGTCTCGATGACCCAGGCCCCCTTACCTTGCCGCAGAGGCTTGGAGATGGGGAAAACACACCCTCCCCGCGCTCAGCCGGGATCGCGGCTTCAGCGCTAGGGGAGAGACCAGAACTGCACATCAAAGACTGCTGCGAGCCGCCGGAATCACACTTCGGCATTGGCACGGCCAGGCATGAACAACAGGTAGCACGTCTGCTGTTATTCTGCCGGTTCCTCACCCATAACAGTGGGTTCGGGAACCGGCTTTACCTCTCCCCCACAAATTTGCTAATTCTCAGCAGGAACCACAACTTCAGAGAGAGAGAGGAAAGGAGTAGGGAGGGGGGGAAAAGGAGGGGGAAAATAAGCAGCTCAGCACAGCTTTCTTTACAGATCGCCCTCTGTAGCATAAAGCCACCCTGGCTTCTATCCCAAAAAACAACTATATATTTCTAACTCTTCTGCTTAATTGCTCCTCTAGTGAGCCCCTATCTCTGGGCTCACCAGCCCTCCAGCTACTTGGAGACTGAGATAACTGGAATCAGGAGGCGGATCCTGTGTATTCATACCGGTGTCATCAAAAGGATGACGTTTCTCAATCTCCAAGCTGCTGGAGGAGGAGCAAGACCCAAAGGTTCAGGACTAGACTGGAGGGACACTAAGGAACTGCTGTAACCTTCCTCCAATTGGTTGCAGCAGCTCCCGGATCCCCCTCGTTTCATTGCGGCTTCTTTATGGGGTTGAAGAACCCCACATAATAGCCATGGCCTCTTCCTCTGCCTCGAAAAGGACTGTCCCCAATAGGGGAAGACCCCATTGCGCAGGGGCAAAATGCGCCATTCGAAACCGGCGAAAATCCAATGCTCCTCCGCAGCTTTGTTGCAGATGACCTCTGTTGTGTGGCTTGTCCTCTGGCAATCAGGCTCCTTTGGTGTCTCCTCTTTAATCAACTCCTTCAGAGCCTCTTCAAACAAGAGCTTGCCCTTGAATGGCAACTTGCTTAACCTGATCTTAGAAGCCACATCCGCTGACCAATTATGCAACCACAGGAAGTGCTTAGCTGCGACCAAAAGTGCCATTCTCTTCGAGGATGGTTGAACCAAGTCACAGCAGAAATCCAACAGATATGCAGAGGCAGATTCCAACTTGGCTAGCTCCCCTGGCTCTGTGCTCACCTTGTGGAACAACTCCGGCAGAGCCTGCACCCAGTACATGCAGGCCCTCGCCACATATGCCCCACCAATGGAGGCCTACAATGAGAGAGCGTTAACCTCAAAAGCTTGTCTTAAGATCGACTCCAACCGGCGGTCTTGTGGGTCCTTCAGACCCACTCCTCCTTCCACTGAAATTGTTGTCTTCTTTGTTACTGCACTAACTAATGTGTCTACCTTTGGATTCTTAAACAGCTCTTTCTCCGCCGGAGGCAATGAGTACAGCCGGGACACAGCCTGACCGCCCTCAAAACCAGCTTCAGCCTCTATCATTTGCATGATAGCCTTATGCACAGGAAAGGAATTCTGTGGAGACTGCATCCCTTGCAGGAGGGGGTCCTCCAAAGGAACCTCAACCTCAGACGTCCTAAAGGGGGAGATTCAAGGCCACCAACGAACTAGAATTGAGCATCAAGAGTTTCTCCTTTTTGAACATTCTGACTATGGTGGGATACTCCCCCAGGTGCAGCTCCTCCTCCTCAAGAGCCCCCATGTCCATCTCTTCCTGAAGCCCCAAAGGTCCTTCTTCCAGGTCCTCTGCTTACTCAGACCTCTCAGAGAGCCGCTGCTCCCCCATGTCATCTGTTTCAAATCTACTGCACTTGGGGGCCCCCACACTGGATCTGGAGAGACCCGTTTGGCCGATGCCTGAGAAGAATCCCCCACCTGGTCTTGGTTCTGGCCCCACTCTTTGCCTAACTGATATGCTCTATTTAATAGAAGGATGAACTCCGGGGAAAAAAGGGAACTGTCCTCCGCCTGACTGCCCCCCAGAACCTCTGAGAGCACATCCTCCATACTTGCTCCCGCCCATGCCTTTGAGCCACCAGAGGTAGCCGTCTTCTCTGGGGACAAAATGGCTACCAATGATAAAGCACGAGAAACCTCCCACTGCCGCAAAATGGCATCTGCAGCTGCTCCTGCCTCTCTGGGGAAATTAGAGATCCTGCAGAACTTCCGTCCACCCTCGAATGATCCTCCTTAACCCATTTTGGACCAGCGTATGATTTACATACATAAGGTTTCCATACTTACTGCTCAACTGTTTACTAATTAATGGTTATAAATTCAATGGAACTATGTTTAGCTATTATCATTATGTCAAAAAGCGTTATATACAGATTTTTTGTCTGAGATCTAGTTAGTTTAATAGGTATTCGAAGTTTGCTGATTTTGACGGTACTGGTAGCTCAACATAAAAAGATCACAAAAAATAGTAAGTAGCTTATAATGCTGTAATAGCTACTATTTTGTAAATAAAAGTATTTGTAGACTTTATAAAATAGGTTTAGATAACTGTAAGTTACTTAGTGTCAGAGTTATTGGTGCATATATCGGCCTTGTATGTTTTTCATACACTGGGCTAATATGTTGTCGAAACTAATTGCTATCAAGCATTCTGTTCTAGGTGTTTCAATGGTGCAATATCGGCGCACTGCATCAGAAGTGTTTTCACGTGTATCATATTCCACCATCAGAATGGACTGTTGACAAACTATATTATATCATAATAAAGTGTTTTAAATGAAAACTGCAGTTTCAATAGTATCATACAGTATGTTTATGTCAATGAATATTGGAACTGAATCCTATCTTTTCTGAAGACGGACAATATACTATATTGGACCAGTGTATGAAAAACATACACTATGTGAAATTTCTATTTTCTGCAAAGTTTTAATATTTTTTATTATTGCCGGTGTTTCATAGTTGTTTGAGTGTAACAAATCTAATAAATCATCCAGAACAGAGAAAGAATATGTGAGCTGTCCAAAACGGGTTAAGCAGCCGGCTTTCCCTCTCACAGGACCTGCAGCAACCAGCCTGTGAGAGGGAACTCCGGCGTGCACCACACATGTTATCTTTCCCCTGGTACTGCTCACAAGTGCCGCACAGCCCAAAACAAAACACTGCTTGCTGGACAAAACCCCGAGGGCCCCCCGATCAAGCACCCACAAAAAGCACACTTACATAGCCTTGAGTCTTTGAAACCGGCGTAACCGCTGTTGTGCCCTGTAGCGGCAGCGCAAACGGACTGACCTGATCAAAGGCCACCATCGGGAACCACCAATGCCGACTAAACGGCTCATGGTGGTCCCGCAGAGGTTACTCCCCACCCACCTAAGGGCTCTGGATGAGACTGCTTCAAATTATTATTAATTTTTTTTTGCGGTCCAAAGATGACACTAGTATCTGACTGACTCCTCTTTTTGTTTTTGCAGTCTAACCTCTGCTTTGGGTCAGGCTTTCTTTCAAGTTCCTCCACACTTCTAACTACTACTAGATGTGTCTCAATCCACCAGTTGCTAGAGACTGACAATACTGCATGGAAAGTGGGATGGCCTCTTTATACAGTATGACATCACTAAATGTTTTGCAGTCAGTCCCCATCTGCTGGTGGATGGACACAACCTGTATTTCTGGACTGGAGGGATGTGGATGAAAATAAGGATTGGTAAGACATTCTTAATTCCAAAATCTTCTTTGCGCTCAAGTTCATGTCACAGTTTCTGCTGGAGGCAGTCTAAAATCTTAGCTTAAGTAAATATGGAAAAAAAGATCCACTTCCATTTGTCACATACCTGCACACATGCTTTCTAATTCACGGCCCTCTCTTTCTAACTGTTGCATTTCATGAAACACTGTCACAAGTGGAGACAGTTCAGCATGCCTTTTACCAAGAGTATGGCGTTCATCCTCACTGACTGATGGAAGACTTAGCATATGACTAATGTGTCCATGCTCTTGGCTCACAGCCTCTAGATATCTCTGCAGGGCTTTAGGCTTCCATGGGGCTCCGGAATCCTGATGGCAGCATCTTCCATTCTGATTTTCAAACTTCTGCAATCTGCAAACTGCTGCAATCGGACTTCTTTTTTCAATAGGATAAAAATAATGGTGATAGAGGCGGCAAGAACTAGCAAGCAAACTTCGAAAAATCTTGATGCATTTGTGATGTTTCATCTCAGTGGTTTGTCTCACCTGAAATTTAAAAAAATTCATAAATAGTTAATGAAAGAGACAATGCTGGTCTGAAAAAATTCTGGTTGCATAAAGTTCAGTATTTGGTATAGGACTGGCAAGGGCCATCACTGCTGGTACCAAAGCCTGGGGAACGAAATGACTGCTAGAGTCAACTGCAGGAAATAATTATGATTATTAAAAAAAGGGCCATCATACTGGAAGCCTGTCTGCTAATTTCTGTCTATGCAGTATTTAGTCCCTCATGTGAACCATGTTGGTCCATTAGACATGTTTTATTTTTCCTTTATGTAATGAAAATCAGAATATGTAAAAACGGGTTATGTATTTGAGAATTTGGAAATATGCAATTTAGTGTGATTACACAAGTGCTAATAAATTATGCAAAACATCTGCACAAATATAGTCGTAAAATTTCAAGGTGTGTTCTCTATATCAAGGACTCCCAATCTTGAAGTCATGATATACTTGGTGCCGGGTTCACTTTGTTGCGACATGCAATTACCTTCTCTCCACATTATCTTCCCTTCTCTCCTTCCTGTTTCCCTGGCATCATCACCTTTAATACCTCTTCCTACCACAACCACTGGCATCATTTCCTTCTTCCCCACCCCAATTCCCTAGCATCATCAACTTCAAGGGGAATGTTGATGTTTCTTTGAAAGGACAGATAGGCCATGCGGTCTTTTTCTGTCATCATTTTTCTCTGTTTCTCCCCGACCATCAGCACAGTCTTTCTTCCTCCCTTTTCCCTCTCCCCATAAACCATCTACACCCTTCTATCCCTTCCTACCCTTTCCCCAGCACCATTACCATCTTCCCTCTCCTCCCCTCATACCCCTGCATCTTCTCTCCTCTGGATGGCTCCAGTAGCGAGAAGGTATCTATCAAGCAGTGCTCCTTAGCTGCAGCCTCCTCCTCTGCTAGCTTCCTTCAGAAATCAGAACTGCAGAACCCCATAGCTTTCAAAGAATAACTGGCCCCATAGAGTTCCAAATTTAGAAGGAAACATATCTTTTGTTGTTTGAAAGTGCAATTGACTGATGACTGGCTGTCAAATATCTCATGAACCAATCCAGTGTGGTTTATCAACCCATTTTGGATTTCTTGCAACTGATTTGGACCAATTCTTCTTGATATTTAAACTTTGCCTTTTGTTTGAGAAGAGGCAATTTGAATCCTTTTGAAGTTACGTTCTTTATTTAGCTGTGTGGTAGTGTGGCAAGCAGTGGGAAGGGGTTTTCTGTACAACACAACTCAGACAGCAGTTCAAGGAAAACAAAAGCAGCTTTACTTCTTCACAGCTTGTTAAACCTTCCCAAAGCAAAACCCAGAACAGACAGCAATTGAGGAAAAACAAAAGCAGCTTTACTTCTGTCCCAGTTTGTTAAACCTTCACAAGCTGGCTCTACATGCCCTGCCTCCAGCCCCAGTTAAAGTTCCTACCTCAGAACTACTCTGCAGGGCTTGCCTTGGAAGGACTTCTGGTTTCACAGACCTCTCTCTCTCCTGCAGCCTGCTGGATTCTTAACCTCTCCCTGTGAGCCATGCCCTCCCTGCTCTGAACTCTAGTCTGCAGACTCTCTTAAAGGGGACTCTTGATAATCCCTTTAGAGAGGGATGGGTAACATTCTATAACCCCATCACAAGCTGATACACCTTCAAGTGGTTAAGAGGGTGATTTTCAGGTTGCTCTTTTCCCTTGAGATTTCAGGTGCATAGATGCTTTGCATCGCATATCTTGGTCAGGCACCAAAGTAGAAAGCTAACCAGGCAGTGGTGATAATCAGCAGCTGCCCAGTCAGCTGCGGCGGTGAAAGTCAGAATAGCCTTTTCTGTGCTTAACTTTCAATGGCAAGAGATGGCCAGGTACATAAGATAACCAGATAGTGGCAAGGGATAACCAGGTAGTGGCTGAATATCGCTGCTGACCAGTTATCCCCGAGTACCACCCATGGAATGCCCCGATGCTACCCGGTTAGCATCGGGGTGCCGGTCTGCAAACCGTGCAAATGCCTTTAAATACTGGGCCCCCAGCTCTTTCAGATAGGGATTTGAGATTTAAATGCTAATTCCTCATGATCTTGACCCTCTCTCATCAAACATATTCTTACTGTAATACTTAATTACCAGAAATTATTTGTGTATCTCAACTAGATTACAAAGTTCATAGAACTGGGATCCTCTTGTTATTTTGTGAGTATGTATCATTCCATGGTGCGACCTCACCTTGAATATTGTGTGCAATTCTGGTCGCCATATCTTAAAAAGGATATAGCAGGATTAGAAAAGGTAAAGAGAACAGATATCAAAATGGTAAAGGGGATGGAAAGATACCCCTATGAGGAGAGGTTTAAAAGGTTAGGGCTCTTCCACTTGGAAAGGAGACGGCTGAGGGGAGATATGAGAGAGGTCTACAAATTAATGAAGTGGAACGGATAAACATAGATCAGTTGTTCACACCATCAAAAAGTAGAAAGACTAGGGGGCACACAACATAACCCATTTAAGACTAATAAGAGAGAATATTTTTTCACTCAATGCATAAACTCTGGAATTTGTTACTGGAGGATGTAACATAGTAACATAGTAAATGACAGCAGATAAAGACCAGTATGATCAATCTAGTCTGCCCTGTAAGATGGCAAGAGTAGGTGCACCTGCCGCTCCGTGCAGGCTACCCCTCCCCACGTCTTTGTTTAGGGGTGAACCCACCGATCCGTGTAGGACACCCCTATTTGTTGAGAAATTAGATAGTTAAGTTTATTTTGATTTTATCCTGTTGCTGTAAAGGGATACACTGTGTCTGTCCCATGCCATTTTGAATTCTGTCACTGTATTTGCCCCCACCACTTCCATCGGGAGGGCATTCCAAGCATCCACCACCCTTTCAGTGAGAAAGTATTTCCTGACATTGTCTTTCAATTTACCCCCTTGCAGCTTCATGTTATGCCCTCTAGTTTTACAGCTTCCCCGTCTTTGGAAGAGGTTTGTTTGTTCATTATTTCTCTTTTAAGTATTTAAAGGTCTGAATCATATCTCCCCTATCCCTCCTCTCCTCCAGAGTGTACATATTTAGGTCTTCAAGTCTCTTCTCATAAGGCTTCTGATGCAGGCTCCAAATCATTTTGGTCGCCTTCCTCTGAACAGTTTCCAGTCTTTTTACATCCTTTGCAAAGTATGTTCTCCAAACAGAACACAGTATTCTAAGTGAGGCCTCACCAGTGACTTATACAGTGGCATTAGCACCTCTTCCTTTCAGCTGGTAATTCCTCTTTGTATGTAACCCAACATCCTCCTGGCTTTTGCCACCGCCTTGTCGCACTGTTTTGCCACCTTGAGATCCTCAGAAATAATCACACCAAGGTCCTTCTCCTGGTCCGTGCACACCAACCTCTCACCCCTTATCGCGTACATTTCCCTTGGATTTCTGCTTCCCAAGTGCATGACTCTGCACTTCTTTGCATTAAATCTTAACTGCCAAACATTAGACCATTCTTCCAGCTTTTGTAGATCTTTCCTCATGTTATCGACTCCCTCAGGGGAGACCACTCTGTTGCAAATTTGTGTGTCATCTGCAAAAAGACAGACTTTTCCCATTCAATCCTTCAGCAATATTACTCACAAATACATTGAACAGTGCCGGGCCCAGGGCTGAACCCTGGGGCACCCCGCTAATCACCCTCCTTTCATCCGAGTGAGCTCCATTTACCATCACCTTCTGTCGTCTGTCAGTCAACCAATTTCTAATCCAGTTCACCACCTTGGGACCCATCCACAAACTACTGAGTTTATTGATAAGCCTCCTATGGGGAACAGTATCAAAGGCTTTGCTGAAATCCAGGTAGATGACATCCATCGCATGCCCCTGATCTAGTTCTCTGGTCACCCAGTCAAAGAACTCAATCAGATTTGCTTGGCAAGATCATCCTTTGGTAAAATCATGTTGCCTTGGATCATGCAATCTGTTGGTTTTGAGAAATTCCACTATTCGCTCTTTCAGGAGTGCCTCCAATACTTTTCCCACCACCGAGGTAAGGCTCACGGGCCTGTAGTTTGTCACTTCTTCCCTGTCACTTTTGTGAAGAGGTACCACATTGGCCCTTCTCCAGCCCTGAGGAACTTCTCCTGTTTCCAAGGATCTGTTGAAAACATTCTTTAACGGCCCTGCAAGAACCTCTCTGAGCTCTTTCAGTATCCTGGGATGTACCCCATCTGGTCCCATGGCCTTGCAAGCTGTTCTAACACATCATCTGCTGTGAATGGTGTGGTATCTACTTCATTCCCATTTTTATATTAGGGAGTCACAGGTGGTCCTTCTCCAGGATTTTCTTTAGTAAAAATAGTGCAGAAGTATTTGTTTAGCAATTTCGCTTTTTCAATGTCACTTTCCACGAGTCCATTCCCAGCACTTCTGAGTCCTGCAATTCTACCTCTGATTTTCCTCCTCTCCCGAATATACCTGAAGAAAGTTTTGTTGCCGCACTTCACATCTTTAGCCATTTTTTCCTCTGCCTTTGATTTTACTTTCCTTATTTCTCTTTTTGTCTCTTTGAGTTTGATCCTGTATTCATTTCTGTGTTCCTCTGTTGCAAGCTTTTGAATTTTGTGAAAGCTGTGTTTTTTGCCTTTATTTGAGCAGCGACTTCTTCGGAGAACTAAATAGGTTTCCTTCTCCTCTTGTTTTTATTTACATTCATTACATATTTATCTGTTGCAATGGGCTAAACTAAAGGTGGCAATAAAAGGGGCAATTCCACTTCCCTTATCCCCTCCCACCCTGCCAACTCCTCCTTCAGGTACTTGGTTATTTTACTGAAGTCAATGTTTTTGAAGTTTAGGACTTTTGGCTTGCTATGATTGGACTGCACCTTGGCTTTTATCTCAAACCATACCGTGTGATGATCGCTGCTGCTCACAGGGGCACCCACCCGGACATTTAACACGCTATCACCATTGGTGAGCACTAAATACAGCATTGAGCTTTCCTTGGTTGGTTCCATCACCAGTTGTCTAAGTAACGCATCTTGGAAAGCATCCACAATTGTTTTGCTTCTTTCCAGATTCGCAGAAGGAGTAATCCAATCCACATCGGGTAGATTAAAGTCACCCAGTATGATCACGTCTCCCTTTGTGGCTATCTTGGCAATATCTATCAATTCGTTATCTATTTCTTCGATTTGAGTCGGAGGTCTGTAGACTACAGCAGTATGGATGACAGTGCCATCTCCTCTTTCCAACACAATCCAGAGTGCTTCTTTTTTTCTCCATGCCCCCTGCATTTCAGTAGCTTTAATACTGCTTTTGACATACAAGGCTACTCTTCCTCCTTTTCCACTTTCTCTGTCTCTTCTGAATAGATTATTGCCAGCTATGGCTATATCCTATTCATGCGATTCATTAAAATCATGTTTCTGTAATGGCCACAATGTTCAAGTCCATTTCCACCATTAGGGCTTCCAGGTCAAGAACTTTGTTGCTAAGCTTCGAGCATTTGTGCTCATTGCTTTTCAGCATTTAACTGGCTTACATGTATTTTGCATTGATTTTGTTCTGCCCACTTCTTCCCACTTGTCGTTGATGTGTGGTTTAAAAGTGTGGCTGTTTCTGATGTTATTCTGCTTTTGCAGGGAGTGACGTCATGAACTTGACCTTCCCCATCCGTCACACCCTTTTTCTAGTTTAAATGCATAACCACATACTGCCTGAATTTTTCACTTAGGATTCTTTTCCCTGCGACAGAGAGATGTAGTCCATCAGCACAGTATAGTCTCTTGTTGGTCCATCTGTTTCCCCTGTCGCCTATAAATCTGAATCCTTGTTTGCACCAGGTCTGGAGCCATGTATTAAAGCTGTTTATGTGATGCAGCCTTTCTGCCCCCTTAACAAGAACAGGTAGGACTTCTGAGAATGCTACAGTGTTAACAATGGGCTTGAGTTTCTCTCCCAGAGTTTGGAAGTTTCTTTGAACTGCAGAGGCAGTAAAAGCTGTTGGTGTAGATGGGTTTAAAAAAAGGTTTGGATAAGTTCCTGGAGGAAAGGTCCATAAACCATTAATAAAGAGGACACAGGAAGTCCACTTTGTGTCCTGAGACAAACATTGTGGAACCTGTGTGTCTCTGGAAACCTGCTAGGTACTTGTGACCTGGACTGGCCACAGTTAGAAACAGGATACTGGGCTTGATGGACCTTGGTCTGACCCAGTATGGCTTATCTTATGTTCTTATGATACAGAGGCATTATAATAGCCTTTGTTTTAGTCTTCATTCCTTTCTTTATGATTCCTAGCATTCTATTTGCTTTCTTCGCCATCACTGCACACTGGGCGGAGGGCTTCAATGTGTCATTCACAGTGACGCCTAAATCTTTTTCCTGGGTGGTGGTTCTTAATGTGGAACCTTGCATCGTGTAACTATAGTTTGGGTTGTTCTTTCCTAGGTGCATAACTTTGCACTTGTCCGTATCAAGCCACAAATGTGCAATTTGCAACTTGCACATCTGGCGCCTTCCCCCCCCCCATCACAGTTTGTCATTTGCCCCATGCTCAGCATCTCCCCATCTTAACTCCATATCCAGCCGGCTCTCCCCTGGCCTGCCTGCCCTTGCCCAGCCACCACCATTTTTCGTGTTGCCTTGGCAGCAATAGCAGCAGCAGCAGCAAACATTCAATTAAAAAAAATGTGGGTCTTTCCGACTCCGCACTTGCATGCAAGTCTGATCCCCCTTGAATGGCTGGTGGTCTGGTCCCTCCCTCCACTAAGGTGAGCTTACGTCAGAGGAGGGAGGAATCAGACCTGCATGCAAGCGTGGAGTCGGAAAGACCAGCTTTTTTTTGTTTGTTTTTTTAAATTGGATGTCTGTTCTGCTGCTACCATTGCCACTGCTGCCGCCAAGGCAATACAAAAAGTTGCGGCGGTGGGGCAAGGGCAGGCAGTGTGGTGGGAGCCTAGGCCGGCAGCCCCCAAACCACCCTATTTCTTTGCACCCTGTGTGGCTGCACAGCTCACACAGGGCTAGGTATAGCGCTGGGAGGGGGATGTCAGAGGTCCCAAAAAGATTGGGGAGCCAGTAGAGAAGCAGAGTATGGCCATTGTGCCACAGTGGTGCCCCTTTGAAGCAGCACATGCATATAGCCTTAAAGTAAGTGGGAGCTGGTGGTTCTTTGGCCTAGATAGTTGGTGCCTTCAAAATTTGGGGTCCTAGGCGGTTGCCTATGTCTAAATCCAGGCCTGGCCGTTAAGGAAAATGCAGGAAAAGGGGATAAGAGGATGGCAGGACAATGCAGGGACCACATGGCAGGAGAAGGGAAAAGAGATAGGTGATGCTAGCAGGGGCAGCTCTATAATGAGGCGGTGGCCTCAGACAGCAAGCTTTTGGGGGCAGCAAAAAATGCCCCCAAAAACAGCTGCCTCACTTTGCCTTCATATTAAAAAAACCCCAAAGTGACAAGCTGTTACCACTGCTCCAGCCGCGACGCAGGAGCAGCGGCTGAGATAGCAGTAGTAATTTAAAATTAAAACTAGTGCAGAGCCTTCAAGCCCTATGGAACCCCTGCTGCTGCGTCCTGTTCTAGCATCACTTCCTTTTGGGGGTGGGACATAGCAGTAGGGATTCCAGAGAACCGGAAGGCTCTGCACTGGTTTCATTTTAATTTTAAATTATTACCACTATCGCAGCAGCTGAGGGATGCAGGAGCCGTGGTTGCCAGAGGAAGGAGGGGGAGCGGAACGGAGCTGACAGAAGGGGAAAGAGGGGGCTGAAAGGGAGCCGACAGAGTGGGAAAGAGATGGCTGGAAGAGAGCTGATACATGAAGATGGTACTGTAGGAAGATGGGAAGGGTGATGACACTAGGGAAGGGAGAAGGGGGATGGAAGGGAGACGACATCAGGGGATGGTACTGGACGGGGACTGGAAGGGAGCTGACACCTGGAGGTGGGACTAGTAGATGGCTGGGTAATGGGGAGGAGGCTGCAAGGGAGGGGGCACTGGGACTGGAAGGGAATTGACACGTGGGGAGGGTTACTGGGACTGGAAACAGGCCGATGGAAGGAAGTGAAGAAAACAAAAGGAGATAAGAAATGGCAGCACTCTATGGTCTATAGTCTACAAGAAGACAGGAAAGCAGAAGCCTCAGATGAGGACCAGCATGATCAGGGAATAAAATGGTTAGACAACAAAGGTAGAAAAAATAATTGTATTTTCAATTTAGTAATTGGACTATGTGCTATCTTTATAATTTTACAAAGTATGGGGAACTGCATCTCTTATTTATCTGGTGTTGCACTACATGCAGAGTCTGGCTTCTTGGGGTTTCGGTTTAATTTTTGTCTACATATTTTTATTTTTACTTTAGGTTGTGATCACTTATTCTGTACTTGGGCAGAGTCTGTGTTCTGAGTGTGTGACTGAGGCCATGTGTTTTGTTAACATGAAGTTTATACGCTGGGATCTGTTCTGTAGTAATTTACCTTGTTCAGCTTTTCACATAGGTGTTAAGATGTTCTAGGGCCTGCTGCAGTATTTATAAGTGCTGTTTTTTTCTGGGTAGGAAGCTTATGCTGGTATGTATGGTATGGTAGATTTGGCCTTGTAGATCTTTGGTGACTTCTGTAGGGTTTTATATACGTTTCCAATATGCCTGGTACTGGAGAATATTTGTTGTTAGTGAGATGACCAGAATCATATATATATTTTTTTATATATTGAGTTCTGTGAGTGAATGTCCTACTTCTGCTCTGCACCCATTGTCGAGAGGTTTCTGTGGATGCATAATATATATTCAAAAAGAAAAAGAATAAAATGAGTTATAATTTGGTCTTATAAACTGTTATGTGGTTCTCACTTTTTCTTTTAGTTCCTTGGTGTGCGAGCATCTTGTATTTGCATTTCCTTTGTTTTTTATGGAATATATATTTACGTTAACACCATGCTGGTCCAGTGTGCTGTTTCAGAAGCTATGTTGGGGGTTGCCAAGCCCTTCTTAGTGTTTATGTTGGAGAGGGAAGTGTTGTGTTGGGGTCACAAAGTCCCTCTTGTTTTTCAGAGGGTGGGAAGTGCTGTGTTGGGGTGCCAAGTGGCTCTTGTTTTTGTGGAAGTGGGAGATGCTGCAGTGGTGCTGTTGAGCACATCTTGTTTTGGCATATTTAGCAGCATGTTTCTTAGACTCTGCCCTGGTAACATATGAACACAAGAACAAAAGAAATGCCATACTGGGTCAGACTAAGGTCCATCAAGCCCAGTATCCTGTTTCCAACAGTGGCTAATCCAGGTCACAAGTATCTCGCAGGTTCCCAAAAAGGCCCACAGGTTCCACAATGCTCGTCCTGGGGTAAGCAGGGGTTTCCCAGGTCATCTTTAGTAATAGGTTATGTACCTTTCCTCCAGGAACTAGTCCAAATCTTTTTTAAACCCAGCTACACTAATAGTTTTTACTATATCCTCTGGTAACTAATTCCAGAGTTTGATTACGCAGGGTCATAGGCTAACTGCAGAAAAGCAGTTATATCCCCCTGCAGTTACATTTCAGCGCGACAAAACAGCTGCTGGTGCAACTAAGGCCACCACTGAGGTGGCATTAGTTGCACTTGTGCTACTTGCGCTGAGCCATTATGTTAGTTTTTGCTGACAATGCAGATGCCTGTGTGTGAGAATTCTCTTTCTTGCCTCTCTCTGCAGTAAAGTATAATTTTGGGAAAGAAATCCTGTAAACCTAATACTAATAGGTAAAAGCATTTTTTCCCTACATATGTCTGTTTTTAGCTTGTACTGATATATATTCCCTACTTGGTGAAGATCTCTCTCTGTTCTGCATATGTGTGACTGAGGCTACATGTTCTGATAGCATGGAGTTTCTATGTAGGGAGTTGTAGTAATCCTGCTTGTTCAGCTTTCTGAATAGGAATATGGATATTCTAGGGCCCTCTGCAATATTTATGGTGCTGCCCTTTTCTGGGTATGCTCCATGTTGTGTGAGTTTTGGAAGTTAATGCTGTTATGGATAGTAGATTTGCTCTATGGGTCCTGTACTCTGGGTTCTTGGTGAGGTCAACTGTTGGTTGGGGGGGGTGTAGGGCTGGTACCCCTGCAATTCTACACCTGCAGTTCTCCGGCCTGCTCAGCAGCTCAGGCCTGAACCAAGCTGAACAGACAAGATGGATTCCTCACTACACTTTTACTGTGTTCAGCTACAGACTTAATCTCCAAGCAACTGCTTGCACAGCGTTTCTATGTGTGCATACAAAAGCCAATTTCCCTGGCTAATTCACTGCCCACATGCAAGAACATCTGCTTCTCCAGTGCTTATCTATAGCTGGTTCTACTGGCCTTGGACACTTGTACCTATGCCCAGAAAACTACATACTGTTTTCTCAGCATGACATCTTACTATGGATCCTTTGTCTGCAAGAAGAAGATGTCCATCATCTACCTCCTGATTCGCTGAGAACACCTCGGACTGTCTTGTGCCAACCAATCACCGGACCTATGACGGGGAATCATCACAAAGAATAATACAATCTGCGCAGGAGAACTTTGACACTTACACACTTTCAGAGACACTTTTACAGGTTTTCCGCTGCTTGTGCACTGCTTACCTGTTTCCTGATCTGTCTGCAAAACAGCCACACTACATGTGGGCAAGGCCGTTCTCCGAAGGACTGAGATAAGACTACCACAGATACCTTCGGTGCTGTGCTCTACCGCGGCTTGCCTCCGAAAAGGGCTGTAGCCTGCGTTATCTAGTTTAGCTGCCCCCTTGGACTGGGGCTGCTTCGGTCTCCGGACGTCAACCCCGAGTAAAAGATGAAGCTAAGGTACCGACTTATCTCCCTCCTCCTCCGGATGGGCAAGGGTAGTTAGAAACTTATTCCATAGCTTTTCTCAGTGCAGAGCAAATCAGTGACGTCTGGTTACTAATTAGTGATTTATTACTTTGTCCAATTGTAATTCTGTGTTGTAACAAATTTCTACCTCATGTTTCTAATTATATTTCTATATTTTTCTACCTGGCTATCCATAATAAAATCTAATTTATTTATTTATTTATTTATTTACATTTTCTTATATACCGCGCTATTTTCCATCAGTGCGGTTTACATGGAACATTTTACATACACATTTCAAATGACTTGATTTGTGTTTACAAATAACAGGAACAGGAACTTGGAAAGAAACAGGAGTAACTATTTACATCTATACAATGCGAATTGATTGAACATTTGCGTAGATTTGCCTAGCTGGATGGTGAGTGATCAGTGGTGCTGTCATCAGGGTAATGTAAGAGGAAGAGGTAATGTTTCACGGCTTTTCTGAACTGGGTTAGATTGATGATATCATGGATACTGTGTGGAAGGGTGTTCCAGCATTTAGGTGCGGCGCGCTTAAAAGCCCTGTTCGTTGTGCTTTGGCAACACTTGGTCATTTCTTTTGGGACTACTAGTTTATTGGTGGCATGAGATCTTCTAGATCTATTAGGGGGGGTTATCAGTATGAGATCGGATAAGGAAGATGGGGAGAGTCTGTTTATGATCTTGAAGGTCATTAGTATGGTCTTGAATGTGATCCTGCCTTTTATAGGGAGCCAGTGTAATTGTTTCAGGATGGGTGTCATGTGTTCCCTCATGGCAGCGCCCTGGAGAACTCGTGCTGCTGAGTTCATTGCTAGTGTGATGGGGAAAAGATATCCTGTGATAGGAAAGCAGTGGAACCTAGGACTAATAGGGCTGTTTCTAGCAGGAAGGAAGATATCAGGACACCCAGTTGCCAAGAGCAACACAAACATTCCCAGCCACGAGGGAGAGAACCCTGCACAGCTGATAGCCTTCACCTGGGAGGGGGAGGAGCTGGAGTAGAGCCTCAGAAAACGTATAAGGGACGTTCATTAGAGAATAGAGAGAGAAGTGGAAGCAGCAACGAGGGAGGTGGAAGCAGCAACAGTTGTAGCTGGAGAAGGAGATCTAACGTGGGCTTTGGCAGCGTTGATAACTTCAGAGAAAGCTGTTTTAAGGATACAGTGAGACCAGCAGTTGAAAGCAGGAGAGACGTGTTGGATCAAGACCAGCTGAATAATGAGTGCAAGCTGAGGTCTGAACCTGGGAAACAACGTCTGCTTTGGGCTGGTAGGAAAACTGATATAACTGACTTTGATTCTAATTGTGAGAGAGGCTGGCAGAGAACAGCTGATAGTGGTAATTGGAGGAGAAAGGAAAAGAAAGCTTTTAACCAAACCTCCAAACGTATACCTTATGCTGAAGATAGTTATAAGGGTAAATTACCAGTCAGGACAGCTGGAGAGCCGGTACAAGCCTCAAGAAAGAAAGGATACACAGTGTCAGACATCTGCATGTGGGAAGAGGGTGACAAACAGCTAAAATCTAGAGAAAAGCCTCTGAGATTTAAACCCTTGCTGGAAGAAGCAGTGCCTAGCTTTTCTTCTGACTCAAACCCAAGAGATAGGCTGTTTTACAAGGGTAAAGCTGTGCCCAAGTCTTTTCCTCGTAGAGGTTATAAAGGACATAAAGCCCACTGGAATTATATACCAGGATATGCTGACAGTGACCCTTATCTACTGGAGGAGATAATAGGAAAATCCAGAGAGCTGGCAGAGGAGAATAATCTGCCAACATCATATAAGCAGCAATGTATTATAGATGATAGTCAGGTTGAAGCAATGATCATTGATCCTCCTGAACCGGACGTGTCTGACTATCAAATGGATTGTACATTGGCTGTGTTTAATGAGGAAATTTCATTGTGCTGAAGAGATACAGTGTTAGAAGTGAGTTAACTGCCTGTTATAAAGCACAAGACTTTATTTTTGTCCTTATTCTTTTTGGCCAGAGCATGGCTTATGTTCTTTTGTACTTGTGTTGAATCCAAACCCCGGGAGGGGAAATAAAACCTGGATTTAAGCTTTACCACTCGAGTTTCAACTACCTTATTGAAAAGGAATCCTTTCAGTAAAAGGTCCCCCTGTAGCCCAACCAGCTTGCTACGCTGCTGGTGGACCAGGGTATGACACTAGCTGTAATGGAAGCAAAGTGGATTGTGGTAGACCATGGAGTATTGCGTTGGCATAGTCGATATGTGGTAAGACCAGAGCTTGATAAACTGTCCGGAAGTCATCTGGTTCAAGCAGGGAGCGTAGGTGTCTGAGGGATCGGATTTTATGGTATATGGTTCTTGCTACATTGCTTATATGGGTCTTCATGTCTAGTCGCTGGTCAAGTGTGACTCCCAGGTATCTGATGGAGGGTTTGGTCAGAGGTTCTGCATCTTGGACCTTCAAGTAAGGAGGAGTGATGAAATTTGGGTTCCTTGTGATGAAAAGGACTTCGGTTTTCTTATGTTGTATCCGAAGATTTTGCATTTGGAGCCAGCTGGATACTGCATCGAAACAGTCTGTCAGTGGGGAAAGGTCAGGGTTCTCAGTAGTGAATGGCATATATAGGAGAACATTGTCAGCGTACAACAGACAGCTCACCTTGAAGGACCAGATGATCTTGCAGATAGGTTGCATATATATTTTAAACATGAGTGCAGAGAGAGATGATCCTTGCGGGACCCCTTGACTCTGGTAGAAAGGTTCTGATGTTGTTTCTCCTGATCTTACGTGTTGCCATCTATCGGAGAGATACGACTTGCACATTTAAGTGCAGAGTCACCTATCCCCTTTTCCTGGAGGCGGTGTAGGAGGAGATCATGGCAGACTGAGTCGAATGCGGCTGCAATGTCTAAGAAGATGAGCACATATCCCTGGCGTATGTTATCAATTCCTGTTATTATGGTACTGAAGAGGATGGTGAGGAGAGTCTCCATGCCGTTAACAGCTCTAAAACCGTGCTGACATGAATCAAGTGGGGCAGAAGCATCAATATGTTCTTGGATTTGTGTTTGAACTTCTTTTTCGATGATTTTCGCCAAGAGTGGGATGCTTGATATTGGCCTATATGAGTCTGGCTTCTTAGGGTCAAGCTTACTATTCTTTAGTAGTGGCCTGATAGAGGTACGTTTGAGGGATTGGGGAAAGGTCCCATTTGTGAAGGAGCAGTCCATTAGCATGGATAGAAAAGGGCTTACAGTCGATCGTAGCTCTTTTATCCAGAACACCGGGCAAGGGTCAGTTTGTGCAGTGGTTGTGTTGATTCTGGCGATTATATCTTCAATTTGTTTTTTAAATGGCTTGGAAAAAATGGACAGTGGTGCTAGTAATCCTGGTTTTGGCACAGCTTCGTTTGTAAGGGGTCAGCGAAGACTTGAGGATGGATCAGGCTAGGTTTCTCAGGTGCTGGCTCTTTTGTTAGGTTCTTTACCAGGGTGAATAGGTCGTGTGATTTGTTTAGGGACCGCTTTAGTGCGTCTGTGTGGAATCTTTTTATGCTCTCGGATATTGCTTGGCGGTGTTTTTCAAGTTGCACATTGTATGCTTTTAGATCATCCGTGGAGTGGGTTCTGCGCCAGCGTCTTTCCATTTTTCTTAGGCAGGTTAATGACGCTCTAAGTTCAGCAGAGTACCCGGCTGCAGAGGTTCTTTTCTTAGTTGGATTGTTTGATGGTGGTCGCAGAATAATAGCAGTGAACTTTTCATTCCAGGCAGATACCAGCTCATCAGGGTCGATCGATGTCAAGTTGAGGAGTAAGCGAGTTTGGTCGAGGATCGCGTCTTTGTCAAAGGCATGGAACTTACATGGTGCTGCTTTTGTGGTATTGTTGGACTTATCGGCATTGTTCTGGGGTTTGTTTTGCAGTAATATTTGAAAAATGATTAACCTGTGGTCGGACCAGGGGACTGCAGTGTTGGAGAGTATAGTAGTGTTTATTGTGTTGTCTGTATTCTGTGGGGCAAAGACAAGGTCCAGTGTACCACCTTTCACATGGGTGGGCTCGTGGATTAGCTGTGTGTATCCTAATTCCCCGAGAGCATCGAGGAAAGCTGAGGCTTGTGCCTCTGGCAAGGATGGTAAATTGAAGTCTCCTATAACCCAGCTTGGTGTGTTTGGGTGTTGTGAGTTGGATGCGAGATCAATTGTAGTTGCAAGGGAGTCGGGGGTCAGTAGATGGGGCCCTGTATGTTAGGTTAATAGAGCAGTATTTGTTGGTAATTGTGATTGCATCTATGGATGGTGTGTTGGTTGCATGGCTCAGGTGGAAATGGAGGTCAGTTTTGGTGATAGTGAGTGCACCTCCACCTCGTTTACCGCTCCTGTGGCATGTGTGTATTGAAAAGTTGTTAGGTAGTAGCTGATTGAGGAGGACGTTATCATCAGAGAGCCATGTTTCGGTTATGAAGAGTATGTCTAGGCGATGGAGGGAAATCATGTCATGTATGACTGGCCATTTCTTTCGTATAGATCGTGCATTTATGAGGGCACATTTTATATTTTGCGGGTGAGTGGGTATTTATTTTTTAGTTTTCGTGTTGTGTTGCAGTACTATATATAGTAGGTAGGGTTGACGAGGGTGCGCCTCGCCATCGGATGAGTGGTGGGGTGTGCTTGCCCCCCTCCTCCTGTGGTTTTGAAGGATGGGTATTTGGTTGTGGCTTGTGGAAAATCCTTCGGTATTACCCAGCCAGCAAGCTACGAGGTATAGTGTTACTATGTAAAGGCATGAGAGGGCCATGTTGTGTCGCTGCTATGTATTAGTAGGGTCACTACCTTTTTGCATTAGCTTAATTGTGGGCTAGGGGTTAGGTAATGTAAGTTGATTGCCAGGCTGGCAGTATGGGATGCAGTGATACAGCAATGCAGTGTTAAAGTAGCTGGTGATGTACAGAATATACTAGGAGTAGGGCACTAATATAGGCAATACCATGAATATATGCAATAATATAGACAATACCATGAGTACATGCACTAATATATATATCTACAAACCAGACTTCTTTTGTGGCTCATTGCCAGAATACCCAGCCCGAAGTTCTGTGAGGTATCAGTAGCCAATTTCCTCTAGACATAACTGAGAGCCTAACTAACTTATTTTTGTGCTACTAATATTCCCGACATCATGGGGGCTCGTCCGGGATGAGTATTTCTGAATGAGTTACGTCTTACAGAATTAGAGTAATTCTTCAGCAGCTATTCCAGTGTTTGTTCTTACAGACAGTCTCAGCTATTGATTAATGATGGTTCACACAGAAGACTGGGTGGATCAGGTTTCCGCTCTCAGGAAGCTGAACGATCAGGATCAAAAGTAATTGCAATTTCTAACAGTTTGTAGAACTGAACTGGTCGACCAGATCAGGAGATTACAAAATGAAGCTGCTCTCTATGAGCAATGAGAGAGTGCTCTGATAGCTCAGTTAAATGAAGCAGAGACTGCTCTAAATGCAGTGAAACAGCGAACTGCTGGCCTCCTGAGGGAGCTAACTGCTGCACGTCAGGAATGTGGGCAGGAAATACAGAGAGTTAACCAAGAAATTCAGAAATTAAGAGCTGATTGTTTTGAGTTGGCCTATGAGTTTAACTTGCAGAGTAATGAGGCAGAGGACAGATATAATTCAGTCTCTCTAGGCTTCTCAAATTCCCAAAGGGTAGATTACGGCAGTTTGCCACTGGAAACCCTGCCCAGTGTAGAAAGGCAGCTTTTCCAGGACAAAGTCAGTTCTCTCCCATCAGCACATGAGCGAAGGAGAGAAACACCCTACTCTCGACCCCTCCCCATACAGGGAGAGGTGAAGGGGGGGGGGTGAGAAGTCCCCCTAGTGATGGAAAATTGTAACAGCAGCGACCACCAGAGGGAGCTGAAGGCAAACAAAATCCTCCATGCTCCGGGGTCCTGCAGGAGGAAAGAAACGATAGTACCTCTGTGGCCCAACTGCAAATTATTAAAACTTTGCGGAGTATGGTCACACCTTTTGAGAAAAATGATCATGCCACCATAAATGAACATTTAGCTGCAGTCAAAGACGCCTTCCAGGCTCTGAAAATTACCAAGGGGGAGGACATGGTTCTGTATCTTCCATGGTCCTTTGATGTACCCTGTCAGCAGTTTATCCGGGCCATGGCAGACGATGGCAAAAAAAAAAAAGATACCGTCATCTTTGAACAGACACTAAAGAAACATTATGGGCCATATTGAACCCTTGCAGCTCGTGATGAACACTGCAGCCAGAATCTTGCATGGAGCATCTAGAAAGGACCATATCACCCCAGTTCTAAAACATCTGCACTGGCTCCCTGTCCGCTGCAAGATTTCCTTTAAGATTTTAACAATGACATTTAAGGCCATCAACAAGTGCACATCTATCACCCTCGTCAGACCTCTCAACAGGCTAAGGAGATCAGCCGCCACCAACACTCTACTACTCCCGAGAGCAATCACCAAATGCTCAGAGGCTATGAGAAACCAAGCTTTTGCACTCTATGCACCTTCCTGCTGGAACGCCCTGTCACCAGACATCCGGGCCATCAACAACCTCCCCTAGTTCAGAAAGGCACTGAAGCACCATTTGTTTCTCCAGTACTTTACCAATTCAGATGACATCACACAGCCTCCCACACCTTGTGCCCAAGCCAACACCCCCAGAGTACCCACCTCACACACCTTTCAGATCACCTAAGTGAACTCTCCCTCTGTAACCACTTCCCAGTGGATATCCGACACTAACCTAGATTACGATGAGCTGTCCACTACCCTGCGACATACAACTAGAATGTATATAGTCACGTTGTTTGAGCTGTAAATAATGCTGAGCTGCTTGTAGAACCTTGGCTACCAATTTGTACATAGTTTACCTGTTAGCCCTGTTTAAACACCCCGTTTATTGTAAGTCCAATGTAGATCTTACTACATTGCACAAATATGTTGCCTGTGAACCTGTCAGACGGCTGCCTGGGTGAGAATCTTCACAGTCTTGGCAATGCATATATCTATATGATTTGCAAGGTATTGTGGGCAATGTAGTTCATTCACACCAGACACAGCTGCTGACAATAATTTAGTTGTGCTCTTGGGTAAAGCCAATAAGATATTTATTTATGGGGTTATTTCTCCCAATACAGATATGCTTGGTAGCACATAAATTAGGTTACTTGCTTTCAGTGTTAACTTGGAAAAACAAAGTTAAAATCAGGAAAACAACAAATGAAAAGCCACAAAGCAAGAAACAAACTGTTCTTTTCAGGTTAACTTCTGATTACTTCCCACATAGATACAGAAGTGATTCTCTCCTAGCTCACAAGCAATTAGGTAAGGCTTAATTGCTAGCAGTTACCAGCTGAAACCCCTTAGCTGGCTTGCCTTCCACTGTGTGGGTCAAATCCTGCTTCCGGAGCTTTTCTGAGTAGATTAAAGAACAAATTTGTATTTCTTTGTGATGGTTGCTGTACTTTATAACAGAAAGTTACCAACGGAGTTTAGATAGAGAGCAGTCCATATAAACAGGATCCTCATCTGCTATTATTCCCCCTTGTTCAACAAGCATGGGTTCAATATCATGGATTGGCACAGATGAATCTCTCAATGGAGCATTTTCAGGAGAATACTTGTTTCCCTGCTGTCTTTCAAGGTTATAGCTAGGGCATAGATCAGTGTTCATACCTGAGCTTCCATTGCTGCTAGAGTTCCTCTCTATATAGCCTGGCCAGTATGTAGTCCAGTTCTTATGTCCAGCCTTCCAATCCAGATCCCTGGACACTGGATCTCTCTTCACATACCTTCTGGCACAGGTCTTAGGGTCCCTTCCACGTGCAGCCGTCTCCCTCACAGGTAGCCTCTGGTGATTCCTAGCTCTGCAGCACCATTCCTTTGGCTTTCCCCAGTCCAATGGTGTATGCTGGCCCTTGGAATACCTCCCAGTATACGTACTGCTTTGGACTCTTCTAGACCTCTCAAAGACTTTTCTCTTCCTTCTTCCAAAGGGTCTCTTTCCCTGTCTGTCCGTCTGGTTTGGCTTCTGCTTCTGATGAACCTTCAGATGAAACTGATGATCAAACTCAAGCTGATTCTCAGGATACTGAGGACAATTCTCTGGATATCCAAGGTGATCATGAAGATGGTCATCTGTAGAATAAACTCTACTCTTATTCTGCTTAGATGAGTGCTCCCCCCTAATACAGCGCAGCTGTGCTGAATCAGGCCTTGCCCTTTGAGATGAGAGTTCCATCCTAGCACAGCGCAGCTGTGCTGAATCAAGCCCTGCCCTTTGCAATGAGTGCTTGGGGATTACCTCATAGCCCTTTTGATTGAACACACGTTTTCTCACTTCAGCTCCTCTCATGGCTGTTGGAAATCTGGTGCATTCTGGGACTGGTAGTCTTTTATGGCAAAATTCTGTTTTCTCATTTCTACCAGCACTGACAGGTTGCTTGTTCAGAGACACTTCACCTTTTCTATAGCCCCTTCCTGAGCTATGATAAGCTTCCTTATCACAAACCGCACTGATGATGAATAGCGCGGTATAGAAAAACCATTAAATAAATAAAATAAATAAAAAATAAATAAAATATATCCTGATGCTATCACTGCAAAACAGGCAGCATATAATATGACTTATGGGGAAGATGAAACACCCCGAGAGTTTGTCTACAGAATAAGGCAGACCTTCTTCCAGAAAGATCCCCCCTGGGAAATGATAGAACACCATCAGGAGTTTTGTAATCTTTTCTGTCAGTTGCTCTGTTAAGGCTTATATGTCTGACAAGCGTCACAAACCCCTGTCATATGTGATAGAACACGCTGAGTGGATTTTTAAAGCTGTTCCTAACACGAAGGCTAGCAATGGCAGCAAAGTAAAGGCTCCAAGCAAAGCCAAGGAACCAAAACAGAGTGTTAGTGCTGTAAAATCTACTCTCTTTGGAAAGTAACTCTTCTCCTTCTGCTTCACAGAATCCTCCCAGGCCACCCCAGAATAACCAGTTATCTGGGTTTAAGCAGCACTCTGGGAATCAGCGTTTCACTCAGCAGAACCGGAACTGGAAAAGGAAGCCAGGGTTTAACAAGTACCAGGAGCTGGAAAAGAAAATAAGCGAGTTGGCAGATATGATGAAGGCTACCATTGCATTCAGCTCCTCAAAAGAGGCTTCTGCCAGTAGCGAGCCACCTAAGTCACAAGCAAAGCCCAGTGGGCCAAAGAACAGTGCTAAGCCTCAGAAGCCAGAGGAGGTACTGGTTGACTCCTCTTCTCCTTCTAATGAGACTGAATGACTAACCGACCTTGTTTCTGTCCCACAGGTCACTATTGCACAGGTGCAGCCAGTTCAGATATCCAAACCAGCTGGAGATGCTACCCCATGGACACAGAGTGACAGTCCCGCAGTGGACAGCGAGGGTCCAGCCTTTGACGCCATCAGGAAGCACAAGTATTTTCTGGGTAAACTCAAGCCAAAAGGACAGAGGTACTCTGTTCCTGTTACAATTCAGCAGGCATTTCTCTGTGAGGGCCTGATAGATTCAACCTCTGAGGCTACCCTGATTACCTCGAGTCTCTTTGATAGGCTCACTGCTTCCTTGGGGGGGGGAGGGGTCAGAGGACCCTACACATCACACTCAGTGATTTGTCACTCACAGCTTATGGGAATCAGTCCATAGAGTTGATGGATCAGGTCTGGCGTAACCTCCAAATTGGAAAATTACAGGTGAAACATCCTGTCATCATTACTAAGTGCCCTGGGGAAGAACTCTTGATTGTCAATGAGCTCCTGAAAAGGTTACGCCCCATTCTGGGCTACGTCCAGGAAGTGATATGGAAACAGGTCACACACCCCATACCTTATGCTAAGGTAAAATATGACAGCAGGGTCAGTGGTCCTTGTTCTGTGGAACGTAAGGACATGTCCATCAGGATTAATTTCCAGAGGTCAGCTGATCCCCAAATCCTACAGCTCCGGTATGCAAGGGCTGGAGATGAGGATCAGGGAAGTAGTGATGTGGTTGCAATTGAAGCGGGTTCGGTAGCAAACACTGTCCTTGATACTGACTGCCTGCAGATATTCCTGAAGGAACCTGTGGAAGGTTGTGAGGTAGAAACCCCTCCTCCATCCAATCCATGCCTAGGTCACCCTAGGAGACTGACACACATATTCTCTGCTGAGAAAGGTCCCTTTATATATGTGCAGGTGGGCATGCCACAGAAGGAAAAGGCCTACCTATTACCCCACTGTGACCACGCCCTCATCAGTGAGACTCTTTTCTATCGGCTCAAACAACAGATAACCCTTGATTGGGTAATGGGAGCGAAGACTTTGTTCCAAGTGCCTGGGGAATGACTCAAGACATTAGTGGGCTACTGCAATCTCCCCTTGCAAGTTGGGGTCTAAGGTTTTCAGCACACCTTCTCCACTTAAGGCAATCTGAGCCTATGTAGAGGGGCACCTCATTAGACTAGGAACTTATGTGGATTTTGTGAACAACATCCTCTGGAGTAGGATGGAAGGAGAGCTGGTGGAGTTCTCTGGTGCCCGCCCATCACTATGGGCTGGTCAGACGATTCCTCAAGTTTGTGAAGTGGCCAGTGCAAAAGACATCGAAATACCTGGGAGGGTACAGGATTGTCCCCTGCAGATACAGGTGACCCGAGGACAAGTGGTCTCAGACAACCTGGTCTTCTTCAGTCCAAACTCCTGCTTTGAGGAGTTGGGCCTGGCCATGGGTCCCATACCCTGCATGGAGGCCACAGCTCCCTCACTACACTTATTGCTCACCAATCCAAACCCAGATCGCATTCACTTTGAGAAAGGCGAACCCTGGGATTCCTAGTGGGAGAACCATTCCCAAGTGTGGAATTCAGTCTCCAGATTATTGGGGAAGCCTCTGCTTCCTGGAACATCTGTGAAGGGAGGGGGGAACCCCTGGGTGTATAAGATTCTCACCCCGAGGCCTCATCACCTTACAGTTTGTCTGGCCACATAGTGCAGTGACCTCTCAAGTGGACCTAGAGTCTGACCATCTGATTTTGTCAAGTAAACTCGATGAGGCTGTTAGTTCCCTCACCCACCGGGGGGGGGGGGGGGGGGGCGCCCATGCTGTCCAAGCCATCGAGGTCTCCTCTCTCCAAGATGAGATTGAGGAGAAGGTTGAAATACCCCCAAACAAACCTGTTCTGGGATTTGATGAAATGGTTGCGGGAAAACTTGCTGAAGCAGACACCTGCACTGATGAGTCAGAAAGGACCCAATTAAAAGAACTGCTGTACCGACATAAGGACCTGTTTGCCACTGACACCTATGACTGTGGTCTCACCGACCTACATGTCACCCGTATTCCTACGGATCCAAATAGTAAACCTGTCTTTGTGAGACAGTATAAAATCCCATTGGCCTCCTATGAATCTGTTCAGGAAATCATCAATTCCTTAGAACAAAAGGGAATTATACACCAATGCAACAGAACTTACAATGCCCCGCTGTGGCCTGTCATCAAGAAAGACTCCAGCTGGTGCTTAGCTTTGGACTACTACCAGCTCAATAAAAAGGTACCTCTATCCAGATGGCCTATGGCACATCTGGAACAGAACTTAGCCACCATCAAGGGTGCAAAGTACTTTACAAGCCTGGATCTGGCCTCAGGATTTTGGACTATACCTGTCCATCCAGAAGACCAACATAAGCTGGCTTTTACCTTTGGTAGGTGACAATATACTTGGAATTGGACACCGTTTGGTTATCTGAATGCACCAGCAGACTTCAATATTTTCCTGCATGAGGCTTTGCCTGATGCTGAGACTAGAGGCACCCTCGTCTATGTAGACGACATTCTGGTGAAGAGCACCAGTTTTGCTGACCATTAGCAAGAAATAGAGCATGTTTTCCAGCAACTGAAAGCTGCGGGAGCAAAGCTGTCCTTGTTAAAGGGCCAATGGTGCCGGAAATCCCTCAATTATTTGGGTTACGAAGTTTCTGCTGATGGACTGCAGCCTCAAAGGAAATGAATTGCAGCCTTGCAACAACTCAAACGTCCAACCAACGTGAGTGAGCTGCACTCATTCTTGGGTATTTGCAATTATTCCCGCCAATTTGTGGACCAATATGCGGAGATTTCCCAACCCCTGGTCAAACTCCTCAAAAGAGATGAACCTTGGGCATGGAATCCCGACCAAGAGGCAGCTCTAAAAGAGCTGAAGGCTGCTTTGAGTCGAGCTCCCTGTCTTGCCTATCCGGAGAGTGGCAGAGAATTCTTTGTGGAACTAGGTTTCACCGATCACTCTATGAGTGCTATTCTGTACCAGATGCATGACACAGATAGGAAAGTTATTGCCTATGCCAGCAAGGCTTTAATGGAAGTGGAGAAGAAATACTCTGACTGTGAGAAATCCTTGTTGTCCACAGTCTGGGCCCTCCAATATTTCCGCAGTTATATCCAAGGTGAGAGGTTGGCTGTTGAGACCCATCACCAACCCATCAAGTTCCTAGGCACTGATCAGATTAAGTCAGGACAAGTGTCGAACAGCCGCATTGTTTCCTGGACCTTAGCCCTTCAGGGATGGCCCCTAGAGGTAAGGTATGGACCTTAGCCCTTCAGGGATGGCCCCTAGAGGTAAGGTATGCTCAAAACTGAAAGGATGCTGCCGCACAGGGCCTGGCTGAATTGCACGATTGCACTGCCAGAGAACCATTAGTGGGTAATTTAGACACCGAAATGGAGTCATTTACACCTGAGCCTTCTCGTCATCGTCCCTATGATGAGAAACTCTGTAAAGGCTATCCCAACGTGTATGTGGATGGTTGTGCTTACTGTTGAAAGCCTGACCATGAACTGGTAGTAGGTATAGGTGTAGTTTGGAACCAGAACTACCCTTGTGAACCCTTTAAGTACCATCTGGGTACCAAGACTAATCAGTATGCTGAGCTAGCTGCAGCACTGGCAGCGCTCCAGTCCACTGCTCAGAGAGGGGTTTGCACCCTAACCATCTGTACTGACTCAGACTACGTCCGACAGAATTTTGTTTCACACTTACCTGTTTGGAAATCTAACAATATGTTGAATTCCAAAGGGAAACCTATCAAACATGCCTAATTAATTCTGGCCTTGGACAAGGTAACTCATGAAAATGACATGACCATCTACTGGAAGAAAGTGAAAAGTCATTCCCGTAAGGGAGGAGTAGCCTAGTGGTTGGGGCAAGGTACTTCAGGCCGGAAGGTCGGGAGTTCAAATCCCACTAGAGGACAGCAACCTTGGGCCGGAAGGACTGGGGTTTCTAGTCTCACAGATGCTCCTTGTGGTCTTGGGGAAGCCACTTAACCCTCCATTGCCCATGTTCCCTGTAAGTATTAGTGTATGTGTCTCATATCCCCACGTGTTAAATGTATCCCCCAATTGTGTTGTGACCGCTTTGATTGAAGGATAAGGCGGTATACAAAACTGTCTAAATAAATAAATAAAATAAAGTATTGACAATCCTGACAAGATGGGAAATGATCTTGCTGATCAGCTTGCCAAGGAGGGTGCTCTCTCTGGAGACCTCTGGCAGTTGGAGGCCCCTGAGACCAATGGGCTCAGAACTGTGAAGGCTGTTACCAGGTGACAAGCCCAACTATCCACCATGCCCCCTGTGGTTCAATGATGTAGCGAGATCACAGATCTCGACCTCGGGCAAGCCCAGAAACAAGATCCTACTCTTGGATGTTTCTACTTTTTTATGCAAAACCACCAGGAACACCCATTAACTCTGGAGGATTGTCAGGACAACGAGGAACTAAGGATCCTTTACAGCTCCAAGGACATGTTCCACCTCCAGAAAGATCTGTTGATTTGGACAAGTAAGCATGGTATTGTGCAATTGGTGGTACCTCGGTCCTTCCGTGGCGTTATGTTACAACACGCTCACGACGAGCCTTGTGCCGGTCATAGAGGTGACAGAGTAACCTATGATATGTTGAAACAAGTGGCCTACTGGCCCCACATGTACCAAGATGTCCAATTGTATACTAAAGGTTGTCTAACCTGTTTCAGATTTCAACCTGCAGCTCCTTTTCATAGAGCACCTTTGAGAAACAAAGGTCTGACCATGCCTTGGTCTGATCTCCAGAATGCCCCGTGCCCCGACCCTCTCGAGGCAACAAATATATGTTGACCGTTACCTGCTTATTTACCAAGTGGGTTGAGTGCATCCCAGCACCCAATTGTACCGCTGAGACCACGGCCACTTCGTTGTTAAACCATGTTTTCAGCAGGTGGGGCCTACCCATGCGAGTGGAATCCGACCAGGGTTCCCACTTCACGGGACAAGTCAACAAGCATCTGTGGAAGTTACTGGGAGTGAAAGCCAAAGTCCACATTGCTTATCGTCCACAATCCTCTGGACAGGTGGAGAGAGCAAACAAAACTATCATCAGTATCTTGAAAGAAGTATGTTTCTTCCTCTGGGAAGGACTGGGACATCAAGCTGCCCTTGGTCCTGATGGCTATCAGAGCCACTCGTCATCGTGCTACTGGTGTGTCTCCTTTTGAGATGATGACAGGTAGGGACATGGTTTTACCCCTTCAACTTCTTTACAGTACTAATGATGTGAATCTCACGGCTGCTACAACTGCTCATGAATATGTTGCCCACTTAAGACAACACTTGCAAAGTGCCTTTGCCCAAAAGAATTTGGACACTGCTGCTAGGGGTAGGAAAGCCTACTATGATTTGAAGACTACCTCTAAAGAATACCAGATTGGCGATAAGGTATTCTACTACAATTTTGGTAAGAATAAGGTCAAAGACTGTAAATTTCTACCTAGCTGGAATAGTCCATTTCCTATTGTGGATAAAGCCTCCCCTGTTGCTTATCAAATTCAAATGAAGACACCTACTGAAAGGGAAGGCTCCCTTAAATGGTCCACATTAATCAGCTTAGACCGTGTCATCCCAGTAAGCTCCTTCCTGAAGAACCTCTTGATGAAATGAGCGATGCTAACCTTGAGGCAGGATAGCCTGTTTGTTCTATTTTACAGATGGAAAACTGAACTTTGAAGGTCCTGTTCCTGATTTTGATGTTAGCGGGATCCGAAGTTGCCAGAATGATTGAGCCTGGCCCATCTTCTGGTGTCGTGCTACAGGATACACCTGGTTTCTTGATCACACAGTCTGACTGTCACACAGAAAGTCTTTGTGTCACTGGATCCCCGACATGTTTTATAGAAGCATTTTAATATTTCTGTGCCACACACACCTAACACACAACAGTGGTTAAAACCACAGCAGAATTGTCTATGCTTAAAGATCTTTTGAACAATGAGCGTACTTTCATGCAGCCAATATGTGATCTTACTTATGATTTGTTTAGAAAACTAGACAATAGCATCAGTAACTTGATTCAAGGACAGATTCCTTCATATTTGGTATCTACAGACCTTATTACAGAAGCTTTTGCTAAAATAACCTGAACTCACATTGAGCCACTCCAGATCCAGATGTTGGATGTGTTTTGAGGTCATGAGATTAACTTCACTGAAGCCTTGAACTATCTTCTAGACTATAAGGACTCTCACACAGTTGAACTGTCTATTGACCAAGAAAACCTTGCGATTGCTGATTACAACTTAGATTCACGCGATGTGAACATTTTACAAACTGATTTTATGTCACATGCCATTGTGCCTGAAATTTTCTTTCTGTTGGTGCTCCAGTTTCTTATCCCCTTGTATCAACAGAGACAGATTCTTACTCTTCGTCGCTCTATGCGTCCTGCACCTCCGCTACCTGCCATGCAATCTGCAGGATTTGCTGGAACGTCACACTTTTGAATAGTGTCGCCATTTTCTTTTCAAGTTATCCCTTACTCTTGAGTTGTCTTATCATAGACAGCATGTGTTTATTTTACTAACACGTTTACACATTGCTTATCATTACATTTGCGTGTTCACTTTAGTGTTACACTAACACATTATATTGCATTACCGATATACCTTTTTGGTTTTAGGTACACTATATACTCTTGAGTTTGAAGTTAACACGCATTTTCTTGATTGAATTGACTTGACTGTATCTATGTCATTTTATTTTAACTTCTTTTATTGCTTGAGTGTATTCACAGTATTATTCCTCATGCAGTATTGCTTTCATGCATCTATTGTACTTGACATATTATCCACTTATTGTGCTTTAGTCAACCATTTGTCATTTGGTTCTGACCTGCACGGTAGTACTGCTAGTTAGGTTTTGTACGATGGCATGTACTCCTTTGTAGAATACTTCATCTTACAAGGTGGGGAGATGTAGGGCTGCTACCCCAGCAATTCTACACCTGCAGTTCTCCGGCCTGCTCAGCAGCTCAGGCCTGAACCAAGCTGAACAGACAAGATGGATTCCTCACTACACTTTTGCTGTGTTCAGCTACAGACTTGACCTCCAAGCAACTGCTTGTGCAGCGTTTCTATGTGTGCATACAGAAGCCACTGTCCCTGGCTAATTCACTGCCCACATGCAAGAACATCTGCTTCTCCGGTGCTTATCTATAGCTGGTTCTACTGGCCTTTGACACTTGTACCTATGCCCAGAAAACTACATACTGTTTTCTCAGCATGACATCTTATTATGGATCCTTTGTCTGCAAGAAGATGTCCATCATCTACCTTCTGATTCGCTGAGAACACCTCAGACTGTCTTGTGCCAACCAATCACTGGACCTATGACGGAGAATCATCACAAAGAATAATACAATCTGTGCAGGAGAACTTTGACACTTACACACTTTCAGAGACTCTTTTACAGGTTTTCCCTGCTTGTGCGCTGCTTACCTGTTTCCTGCTACCTGATCTGTCTGCAAGACAGCCATACTACGTGTGGGCAAGGTCGTTCTCCAAAGGACTGAGATAAGACTACCACAGATACCTTTGGTGCTGTGCTCTACCGCAGCTCGCCTCCGAAAAGGGCTGTAGCCTGCGTTATCTAGCTTAGCTGCCTCCTTGGACTGGGGCTGCTCCAGAGTTTCCGGACGTCAGCCCCGAGTGACAGACGAAGCTAAGGTACAGACTTATCTCCCTCCTCCTCCGGATGGGCAAGGGTAGCTAGAAACTTATTTCATAGCTTTTCTCAGTGCAGAGCGAATCAGTGACGTCTGGTTACTAATTAGTGATTTATTACTTTGTCCAATTGTAATTCTGTGTTGTAACAAATTTCTACCTCATGTTTCTAATTATATTTCTATATTTTTCTACCTGGCTATCCATAATAAAATCTAATATATATCTATCTACAAACCAGACTTCTTTCGTGGCTCATTGCCAGAATAACTCACAGAACTTCGGGCTGTGTGTCAGTAGCCAATTTCCTCTAGACATAACTGAGAGCCTAACTAACTTATTTTTGGGCTACTAATATTCCCGACAGGGGGTACTGAAATATGTATTGTTTTTGAGATTTGCAGTTTTGCGTTCTTTATGCTGCAAGATTTAAAAATTGAAAATATTTTCTTAGTTCAGATTCAAGGAAATTTCAAATTTTAAGAGAACGTCTCAGTTTAATTTTGTTTAGTAACCTGATAGCTTCACCTTTGCAGAGTTTCGGCTTTTCCAGCTCTAGCACAATCCAATCCAGCATTTGAATTCATGGCGAACATAAGATATGCCATACTGAGTCAGACCAAGGTCCATCAAGCCCAGTATCCTGTTTCCAACCGTGGCCAATCTAGGTCATACGTACCTAGCAGTTTCCCCAAAAGACACAGGTTCAGTCCAACAAAGTGTTCTGGATAACTGTATTACTACATCGCATTTTATATCTTCCCTCCTCATCAATCTGGTCATAGCAAAATAAATGTTTGATTGGGGGGGAGGGGCTGTGTAAGTGACTTTTCGTTAATCAAATGTAATGTTTTATTATGTTTGTTTTATTGTAACACCTGCTTTACTAAATTGCATCTATATACAGTATTTGGAAGCCACCTAAGATTTTAGATTGTTGGTATATATATATACTATATATAACAAAGTATACTAAATTTATGCAAATAATGCTGCAATGAATCTCCGCACATGGCCCTGCATCATCCTCATGCTGCCCTGGGGGGGAGGGGTACTGGGCGGAGGAAGAAAGCAGAAACCTTAGATTGGGACCAGCATGATTAGAGAATAAAATGGTCAGACAACAAAGGTAGAAGAGAATTTTATTTTCAATTTAATGATTGCACTTGGTGCTATCTTTAAATTTTATACAACACATGAAAATGCATCTCTTTCTATTTCTCTGGTATTGCATTGTATACATAATCTAGCTTTTTGGGGTTGCAGTTTAATATTTATCTATTTTTTTTAGGTTATGGTCACTTATTCTGTATTTGGTGAGGGTCTGTGTTCTGAGTGTGTGACCAAGGCCAGGTGCTCTGTTAACATGGAGTTTGTATGTAGGGATCTGTACTGTAGTAATCTGAGTTGTTCAGCTTTTTAAAGAGGTGTTGGATGTTCCAGGGCCCACTGCAGTATTTACAGTGATACTTTTTTGGATGGGCTCCTTATGTGAGTTTTGGAAGTTGGTGCTGATATGGTATGGTATGGTATGGTATAGTAGATTTGCTTTATAGATCCTCAGTGACTTTGTTGTAGGGTTTTGTATTAGTTCACAATATGCCTGGTACTGGAGAATGTTTGTTGGCGAGATGATCAGAATCAGATTTTTTTGTAAGATATTGAGTTCCGTGGGTGAATGTCCTAGTTCTCATCTGCACCCACTGTTGATGGAGGAGGTTCTGTTTATGCAAAATATACATTTAAAAAAACGCAAGAACCATAACACAGTTTAACACAACAAAATAAAAATGAGTTATAATTTAGTTTTATAAACTGCTGTGGTTCTCGCTCATTCTTTTAGTTCCTTGGTGTGCAAACATCTTGCATTTCCTCCATATTATCTAATCAGCTTTTTGGTTTGGTTCAGTCCCTGACTGGAGTTTTGAGAAAGCCTCCCCCCCCCACACTCTAGGGAAGAAGGGGGAGTGCCATCTCATCCCTTGCCTCAGGCAGCAGATTGCCTTGAGCCACCCTTGGACGCTAGACACAGGTGGGGAAAGACTAGGGAGACCGAAGAGAGCTGTATAGAGGACGGAGCTATTAAAAAATGATATGCTCTGGGTGTCAAATACCCTAGGTACAGAGAGTTGCCATGTTCCAGGAGTGAGATTTTTTTTGCCAGTTCTGGTTTTGCAATATAGTATTTGTCCCTGATTTTACCCATTGAAATCAGTTCTACAGGTCCCAGAATGTATCGTGTTGAGCATATCAGAAGTCCAGGACTGGCTTAAAATCTCACTCCTGGAACTGGATGACTTGGCAACTCTGGGTACGCGCCACACAACAAAAGCTACAAAGCCGTTTACTTCATGTTGGATCCACAGAGAGAAAAAAACAGTAGTGCAGGGCACTATCCCAGTACAGGCTCCTGGCAAGCGTTTCTAATAGTCATGACCTCAACGCACTCATTGTTCAGCTCTCTTCCCCACACCCATTTTAAACCATAAAAAACAAACGCAAATGATAGCTGGGTGTCTTCCTTTCATCGTCGCACAGAGAACGGTTCCCCACCACCCTCATCCCCAGACATTTCCCTCATCACAACCTCCAATAGTGAACATTCCTACTCACCGTTGTTCGGCCTCTACTACTCCGCTACTAGCCTACCACAGACAGGTCCAGGATAACACTACATTTCCCACAATGCACGGGAAAGCTCAATAGAGGCCCTGCCAACGAGAAACAAACTGCTCTCTATACTTTAGTGGGTTTTGAGGTCCTTCGCATGCATATGAAAACACTAGCGTTAGACCCAAAACGCTATAGTGATCTTCATAAATCTACTTCATTCCGCGAACAGTTGTTAAAAGGTATTCATAGCTGGCCAACGGCGCACAAAAAAAATCGTTCTGCTTTGTTTCATCCATACCGGCATAAGCAGGGAACCAACATCTTTGCGCAGGCGTAGTGTTTGACACTACTACCACCAGTGTTTCCCCAATTGGAAAGACGTAGGGAAGGGGGAGCCGAAGGTGAAAGGAATTCCTTCTACATAGACTGCGCGTGCGCCTAGAGAATGAACGACACAGTACGCAGGGCGCCCAGGCCTTCGTTCACTGACACAAACAGGCTGCGCGCGAGCCTGAGGGAGAGAAGGAGGTGCGTGAGCCTGGCCTACCGGCAGCTGAATGAATTAAGCGCAGCATAAGAGACAGACAAGAAGCGGCAAGAGCGACCGTGGGCTGGGGAGGTCCTGTAGAGTTTATTTCCCCCCCTCGTGTCGTCCACGAAGAGACAGAGGTCGCCGGCGCAAGTGACGGTTAAAAAAGACTGAAACTCTACAGAGAAGACTGACAAGTGAGAGAACGTGCGAGCCCCCCAGTGGGAGCCCGCAGCATGCCGTCGGTCCCGCTGCCGCCCAAAGAAAGCAATCTTTTCAAACGCATCCTGGTGAGTACCTTGAGCCCGCCACCGGCCCGGGAGGAGACCAGTAAATACGGGACCCTCGCTCATTTTTCTCGTGGCGGGATTTATCATAAGCGCAGATCCCTTTTTTAAGGAACTCCTCAAGCCGGGTCCTCTCTTCCCGAGCCCTGCTAGGTATGCCCCCCCTCCTCCTCCTCCCTATCCCTTTGTTTACGGCTCTTGTGGTCCGAAGTTCTGTAGGGTAGGTCTATCGTTGCTACTCACGAGCGGCTGCGCCCTCTCGTTCCTCGCTCTTCCCCGGCAACGATCGGGCCTCCTACCCGTCTCTTACCCCTCGTTCTCCACTCCGCGGCGGTGCTCCTGTCCCGGAGTTTCTGTAGTCGCATGGGGTTTCTGGGAGGTGGGGTATGAGTGAAGAAACACGTTTATAGGACACAATACTTCAAGGTTGAGACAGGAAGTGATTCTCTTCTTAGTTGCAGCAGTTTTTATATCTTATGGTTTGGAGACTTCTCTTTTCATACTCCTATCAAGATTTCTTAAATCAAAATAAGCGCGATAGTTCCCAGTGGGAACAATCTCTGTCAGTGACTGGTTTGTGCTTGTTGGAGCTATGTACGGTAAACTTAGTTTGGTGGCGTCTGCTACCCTTAGGGGGCCTATCTGTTAAATTGCGTTAGCTGTTTAAATACGAGATTTGATAGGTACAAATAGCATTGCTTATTTCCGCATTAAAAGCAAACATGGAAAACTGCACTTTTGGGTGGGTAAATGGGCAGGATTTACTTCTTACAGTTGATGAGGAGTTTATTACCGGGTAAGCGTATAATAGGGGCTTTCTCTTACCTGCATGGTAGCCATGTCATAAAATGCTGGAACTTTCCCTTTTTCACAATTTAAATTTTAATCACTAGATAATTGCAAAATTTTAGTGTATATCTATAAAATAAACCTTAGTACATAAGTGTTTTCTGGTTCTGTTTTGGTGATTAAGAATAGCTATTTGTTTTTTATTGTTTGCTATTTAAAGTACGAATATAGCAGCACACTTCTTTTTACTGTTGGTTTTGCTGCTACTGTGCTTCTGCTTTTGTGCTATAAATTTTGAGAATGATTACACAGGTACACTAAAAAAAATTTTTTTAAACTGCCTCTAATGTTTCGATTGATTTTTACGTTTTTTGGTGCGCTGAATCCAAATCTGGTAACCAATTTGCTCTATCACGTACAGATGTTTTGCTACATTGGGTTAGCAGTTTGAGGTGAACGTTTCAGATTGAGTGCGATCGAGATAAAAGTTTCTTGGATGAATTCTTTATACTAATTGTTTAGTAGTTATTCAAATAAGAATAAAGAAAATTGTAACAAGGCAGCACATAAGAATAGAGTAATGTCAACAAAACACACTGTGATGGTAGCAAAATTGTCTGCACTTAAAACAGCCACATACATGTGCACAAACATTGAGCATATAAGAGCGAGGTTAGACACAAAGCAAAGCAAAGAAATGCGCAAAAAATGTTGTACAGGTATGTATGTAAGAATAGAAAATGCAAACCGCACCATTGCAATACATGAAGACAAACACCCGATGGTGTGAAAATAAAATTCTAATAAATGAGATCCGACACTGTGGTGGTAATTAGTAAATTTTTATTTCAAAGTTTAGTAAAAACATGATATTTGTCAACACAGTTTAGATTTTAAAGTCATTCTTGGGTCAATCAATCTCCTGGTGGGCCCGTTTCTTCTTCCCCCGAATGCTTCTCTTGGTGCGCAGCTTGGCGTATTTTTCATCTGGGGTTTCCCGCAGCAGCAACCAGCAGAAATCAGCCATCATAGTGGTGTTCCATCTTCCTTGGTACCTTCTCTCTGCGTCCTTGATGTCCTGGTGAAACCTTTCACCTTGTTCTTCACTGTACGCCCCCAAGTTTTCGGGAAAGTAGTTCACATGGGAGTGCAAGAAATGGACTTTCAGGCTCATGTTACAGCCTTGTTCTTTGAAGGCATTGAGCATCCTGGCAACAATATCCTTATAGTTCTCATCCCGCCTGTTCCCCAAGAATTTGAGAACAACATCCTTGAAGGAATCCCAGGCTTCTTTTTCCTTCTCAGACATCGTTTCAGCGAATGCTCCATCTGAAATGAGTTTCCTTATATCAGGGCCAACAAACACTCCTTCCTTTTAGCTTTGCTTCAGAAAGTCGGGGGAACTTTGAGCAAAGGTACCGAAAGCACTCACCATCTTTTGGAAGGGACTTGATGAATTGCTTAATGAGACCCAACTTAATGTGGAGAGGTGGTAATAGAATTTTATCACGAGGTACCAGGCTCTCATGAAGAACATTTTTCTCACCGGGTCTCAAATACTCCCGAATTGGCCAGTCTTTTTCCCCCAGTGTAGGTCGCGGGCCCGGCTATCCCACAAGCAAAGGAAGCAGGGATATTTGGTGAAACCGGATTGCTGCCCTAATAGCATGGATAGAATTTTAAAGTCTCCACAAATCATCCACTTATGCTCATCATAACGAATCTTCTGAAGAATCGGGGCCAAATTCTCATATTTTTCTTGGAGAATAACAGAGTGAGCAATAGGAACTGAAGCGAATGTGTTGCCATTATGAAGAAGAACACCTTTTATGCTGTCTTTTGACGAATCAATGAACAGCCGCCATTCAGCAGGATCATACTTGAGTTTAAACTTTTCCATCACTCCGTATATATCGTTGCAAAATACCAAATCTTCCTCTTTGCTGAAATACTTCAAAAATTGTGTCTCGCGGTTGCGGTACCAATAAAAAGTTGTTCCTGGTGACAATAGATTTTTCTGTTTAAGCCGAGAACCTAGCAGTTGGGCAGCATCTTTTGGGAGTCCTAAATCCCGGACTAAATCATTCAATTCAGCTTGAGAGAGAAGTTCAGGTTTCGGATCTGGTTCAGTTTCAAACTCGGAAGTACTGGACTCATCGGGAAAAGCCATCTGATGAGTCTCATCATGATCAGAACCGTCCACACAAATATGATCCAAAGATTTTGGTGGTTCAGGCACAGGTACTTCGTTGCTATGAGGCATAGGCCTAATTGCTGAGGGAAGGTTGGGGTAACTTATTACGTTCTTATTTTTTAAGTTGTATACCCTTCACAATGCAAGAGCAAAAATAGCAGTCACTGCTGTGGTCTCTTTGTTCACGCCACATCATAGGTATTCCGAAACGAAATGCTTGTTTTTTACCTTTCATCCATAAGCGTAGATCTTCCTCACATGTCTTGCACACTTTGTGAGGAGCCCACGGTTTGTCTTGATCGCCTAACTTCAAACCGAAATAGGCGAAATATACTTTTTTAATAAATGCAGAAATGTTCCTCTGCCGCTTTTTCACGGTATATTCCCCACAAATAAAACAAAAACTGTCCGGAGAGTTGACGCAACCTCTGGCTCTGTGAGCCATCACAAATACACAGCACTGCAAACTACAACTGTAGTGAACCACTTCGGAATAAAGCTGGATTACGACTGAGCAAACAAAAGGTAATAATGAACTTGCAAGAAACTGAAATTTGACAGGAACGTTCATGTCGCAACCACCGTGTTTGAGCGAGCGAGCGAACGAGGCGAGGCGAACAGGAAAGAACATGCGCCAGCGCGAGTACTGGATTTAGCCCCCCGCCTCCCAATTGTCCTGTTAATGTATAAAATGAATACAAAACACTCTAAAATATCACGAGGGAGTGTTTCTAGTTAGTTAACCATTACAACCTCTATTTTAGGCCAAGAAAATAAACTGCAGTTGGCTAAAAAGAAATTATGTGAACATTCCTTATATGGGTAAGAAATCTAATTTTGCAAGAAAACGTGACGTGATGGAACATTTTGGCTATTTTTCCTGGATTCAGCACCCCAAAATCTATAGGAATCAGTTGCAAAACTGGAGGCAGTTTTTTGGTAGTGTACCTGTGTTATCAGTTGTACTGCCACAAACTTACTAGAGTTAAATGATTTGTCCACATTTTCTGTTACCTTTGTAGGCAGTTATAATTTTTAGCAAGCCAGTTCATGCAGTAAATTATGAAAGTCCTACCTAATAAGAGGCTGCCAAATTATACCTTAAGTATTATTGGAAATATCTGTGTGAATTGCATGTCTTGGTTGTTACAGTAGGCACTAATCTTCAAAGAAGCATCCAATATACAGCTATGTTTGAGTGAGTCTGTGGAAAAAAATGTGTAGGGTCACATGTATGTTATCAGTTGTGCTTTAGGGCTGTATGTACAGTATCAGTTGTGCTTTTGAATTTTGATTATTTAAAAGAAACCCAGAGGGGCTTAATAGAAACATTGATAAAGTTTCTATTAAGTTTCTCCATGTAAAGCCTAGGTCATAAAGCTTTTTTTCCCATGGATGAGAACTCTTGATGGAAACAGTTTTCATTTATAGGAATACTATGGGCCTGATTCACTATCTTTCTTATCGTGCTTTAGATCTTTTGCATATCTAGTAAGTAGTGCAGAGAATGGACTTCTAACAAATGTAACAATAGGATGGACACTTTTTTAAATTTTTCCTTTTACTTTACTACTTCAAAATGCTGCTGATGTAATCCCAAATAAGTATGTCTACTGTTAAACAGCTATATATCCTTGCTGGAATTCTGCACACAATAATTCAAAATTGTACACCTTTTTTTGTGAATTTTTTTCTGCATTGTATTTTAAATTAAGGGGTATGTCCGCATACCCCTAGGTATCGCTCACACAATATGCATTGCTATACACATTTCTGCATGCTTTGTCAAAATAAGTGAGACCTGACACAGAAGTTTGAGTTCTGTTTGTAGAATTCCAGCATAAGTAACAGCTTTCACACTTCTACTTGCACTGAATCTGGGCAATGTTTAGAAAGCCATGTTTTATTTCCATATGGTCCTGCTAGACCAGTCTAGACAAATGGGTTGTGTTCCTCTACCTGCAGATTGGTGGAGACAAAGAACCAATAAAAAGCCCAGGTTTCACTTACATCAGTATTTCTTTGTCTCCAGCAGATGGTGGATGATTTTCTTCTCTCTGAAGAATTGAGAGGAAAAGCTTGATGATAATTGCTTGTGACAGACCACTTTGAGGGTGATTCTCTAGTGGAGCCTCCCATGTCATGTTCAAGCAAGACTGGGGTCTTTTCGGTAGCCATAGGAGGAGGGGAAATTGGTTTAGCTCCCCACTCTGATCATAAGAGTCTGAGCAGCCAGAAAATTGGAAGGATGAAGATTTCAGCAGCTTCATACAACGTCGGCGCCCCTTCCTCTTCTGCAGGGGCAGCCCAAGGGCGATGCGGGGCCATGTGCGGAGATTAATTGCGGGGCCTCATTTGCATAGGGAGCCTCATTTGCATAAATACTTGCATAATGTTAACATGCATTTTTAGTAAACATGCTTCTTAATGAGTGTCTGGATAAAGAAAGACTAATAGATTTCTACGTTACTATATTCCAGTGCCAACCGCCAGGCCCATTAGGAAGTACTATAAACACTCACCATTTAGAACTTATAGCAAACCCACCATATCATAACAGCTCTGCCAGGACTCACAAAGCACCAAACCCTACCTATCAAAAGGCAACACTGCAAATATTAAACCAATACATCTCAGAGAATACCAATGCATCTCCTACTGGGGAAAGAGAACAAGTGACATGGTCAAATAGAAACTACATGAACAGAATACCTCAGCTTGGTTAAAATGCAGAATATAGACTGTCGCCAAAGAACAAGGGATCACAATTTAGAAATAGGAAGACAATAATTAAACTGGGAACCCCAAAAGCCAAACTTGGGATGTACAACAACACTGGAGAAATAAAACTATAAATTAATTTCCTCTTGTACTAAACAAAACACAAAAGATGTTAACAATGCACATTTCCCAGAGCTGATATATTCCAGTTAATAAATTCAAAATAAAGTATTTTTCTACCTTTTGTTGCTTGTGCATTTTCTTTTCATTTGCAATTGCTCCAGTCACTTTCTTCTGATTTCTTTGTGTCTTCTGCGAGCTATCCATTTTCCTTTCTTCTCTTTTAGATTTTTTTCCAAATTTTTTCTCTATATCTGCTTTAACATACTGATCTTTCCTCCATTTCTTTCCTTATTGCTTTATCATCCACTCAAATTTCACCCTTCCATTCTCAATCTACACTTATTCTTCAAATACCCGGCCCTTCGTAGACTTTTCTTCCCTCCCACACAAAATATCTTTTCCCCTCTCCATTCTCATTTCCCATCCCTTTCTAGTCCTCCCCCAAAATCAGCTCCTTTATAGTTCTAGACCCACCCAGCATCTGCCCCCTTCTAGTCCCAGTCTCCCATGCCCCCACATCAGCCCATTTCCAGTCCTAGCCTCCCATATGCTGTTTTCCAGTTCCATTCCAGCCCCCCCATCAGCCCATTTCCAGCCCTTTTCCAACTCCCATCAGCCCACTTCCAGTCCTATTCCAGCCCCCATCAGCCCATTTCCAGTGTCCTATTCCAGCCCATCACCCATTTGCAGTCTACGTTCTCCCCATCAGCCCATTTCTAGTCCTATCCTAGCTCATCAACCCATTTCCAGTCCTAGCCCCCATATGCTCTTTTCCAGTTCCATTCCAGTCCCTCATCAGCCCATTTCCTCCATGCTCCCCCATCAGCTAATTTCCAATCCTAGCCCCCTCGTCAGCCCACTTCACCCTATTCCAGCCCCCATCAGCCCATTTCCAGTCCTAATCCAGCTCTTCATCAGCCCATTTCCAGTCCAAGTTCCCCCCATCACAGCCCATTTCGTCCATCCCCCCCCACCATCACAGCCCATTTGCAGTCCTGTCCCCCCCCACCATCACAGCCCATTTGCAGTCCGTCTCCCCCCCCCCCCATCACAGCCCATCCAGTCCTAGCCGCCCTCCCTCCCTAAGAGCCCCGTGCCGTCTAAGGGGCTGCAGAGGGAGCCGGGGAAGCCCGCGCGAGGCCCCGGCTCCCTCTGCACAGCCCGCCAGCGTGAAGAACCTTTACCTTCCTGCTGGTGGCTGTTTCAATGAAGCCGCGAATGCCGGGAAAGGTTAAAGGCAATGCCCACTTGAGTGGGCAGTGGTTTTTTTTCTGCCAGAGGAGAAAGTAAAGATTGGTGTTCTGGGCGCAGCAGGCACCCAAAGTCTGGGATTATCTTCAGCTCCTTGGATTGATGGTGGTGGCCATAGGTGCGTTCTCACATGTGACCTCTCCAGTGGTCCTTGACTGTTAACCTAGAGTTCTCAAGAGCTTGAGCATGGGCTCCTGCTCCCGATGGTAGTGAAGACAGCCTGTGTAGTGGCAGCAGCCCTGTCATCTGAGGAAGGGCTTGGAACTGGATGATTTCTCCCGGCTTCTTCTAACGATAGGCGCCCGGCTCATGGGCTGGAGAGTCCATTGCCAAGACGATATGACCCAGGGCTGTTGGAACCGAAGGGAAGTGATGTGGTCCATCTATCGCCTCGAGGCTGGGGTAGCAGATGGCTCTCCTGTTTGCCGGGGCATAGAAGAAACTCCTGGGCGTGATGGCTCAGCACACTGCTCGAGTGGAAAATGTAGAAGTCAACTTCATCAACTGGCACTCTGGATCCTGGAAAGTGGGAGTTAAGTCGGTAGGAATTTCAGTTGATTCTGCTCCACTGGGGTTGCCTCAAAATTGATGTGCTGGTGACCCACTCCAGTGCCAAAGTTTGCCACTTCTTCAGTTGCCGCACAGCGAGGAGTCGGAGGTTGTCGTCGCCCTGGCCAAGTCAGTACCTGCTGTACATGTTTCCACTGTGGCCCTTGGTGTGATTTTGGCATATAGAAAGCCACCTGGGCAAGATTGTCCTGGTGGTGCCGGATTGGCTGAGGAGAACATGATTCTGAGACCTGATGCAGCTCCTGCAGGCACCTTCTCTTTGGTTGCACCTGTCTTGGTGCCTATTGGATCAGGGATCGATTTGTCCTGGAGGACCCGGTTGCCTTTTTGCTTACAGCTTGGCTCTGAAAGGAGACAGCTAGTGTGTAAGGGCTGTTTTCCAGTGGTGGTCTCCACTCTGCTGAGAGCAGGAGAAGGTCTACCAAGCTAGCATATATATGCGGGTCTGGTGCTTCTTTGAGCGATGGAGCGGCGCTCAGCAGGTGGCTCCTGAGGTGGTCAAGGTGCGATCTGTTTTTTACAGGATGGGCCTTTCCCTTAGCTCCCTGAAGGTTCAGGTGCTAGCATTTGGCCTGTTTCTGAGGTCTGGTGGTTGGTAAATGTCCAGCCTTGCATCCGGATGTCTTGCGCTTTCTCCAGGAGGTTTGGCGTCTGTGGTCTCTTCCTGGGATCTGTGTCTGGTGCTCAGTGCCCTGTTGTCAGTGCCCCTTGAGCCATTAAAATGCGTTAGTTTGAAGGATTGACACTTAAAATGGTCAACTTGGTTGCAGTTGTTCTGCAAGGTGGATTTCTGAGCTGCAGGCCCTGTCCTGTTGAGATCCTTATCTGTTTTTCATAGAAGGCTGTTTCCATTCAGCCTGTACCTACCTTCTTGCCTAATGTGACTTCTCCCTTTCATGTGAACAAGACTGTCTCTGTCCTCTAAGGAGCAGTGTTGGAGGGGAAGAAGGATAAGGATCTTTGTCTTGCGGATGTCTGGAGGGTGCTGCTTCGTTACCTGGAGGTTGCAAATTTTTTTTCATAAGTCTGACCATCTTTTTGTTCTATTGGCTGGCCTGCATCAGGGTGACGCGGTGGGTAAGTCAAGGAAGGAGGCCATTGCCTCAACGTCTGTTGCAGAACTGACTGGTTCTGGAGGGTTTGCGCACCCATTCTACCTGAGCACAGCCATCCTCGTGGACAGAGCTGAGCTCGGTAGCCCCTGCAGACATTTGTCAGGTGGCAACGTGGGGGTGATTTCTCACTTTTGTCAACCATTACTGCTTGGCTGCCCTTGCGCAGGTGGACATGGCCTTTGGCTCAAGGGCTTTGGGATCTGTGGTGTCTTCTCCCTACCCAGTGAAGTTGCATCTTTGGTACATCCCACTTGTCTGGACTGGTCTAGCAGGACAATATGGAAGATGATATTTTATTTACGTTAATGTCCTTTTATGTGAGTCTTCCTAGACCAGTCCAGGGCCCACCCCTGTAACTGTATTTGCTCTGTTCTTACATAAGAACATAAGATATGCCATACTGAGTCAGACCAAGGTCCATCAAGCCCAGTATCCTGTTTCCAACAGTGGCCAATCTAGGTCATACGTACCTAGCAGTTTCCCCAAAAGACACAGGTTCCACAATGCTTGTATTGGGTCAAACATTGATATCCCGGGTCCCTTTTTAATAATGGTTTATGGACCTTACTTCCAGGAACTTGTCCAAACCTTTTTTAAACCCAGCTCATTGTGGATGTGAGATGGATCCTTTGAAAAGACTAAAGGATATCTATTTGTGCTTTATCGACTATAGCAGGGCTTTTGGCTGTGTAAACCATGAGAAACTCTGGGCCACATTAAGAAGCATGGGTATACCAGAACACCTGATCGTACTCTTGCACAATCTGTACATTGATCAAGAAGTAACTGTTCGAACAGATCAAGGAGAAACAGAATGGTTTGGTTTAAAATAAGCAAAGGTGTAAGACAAGGTTGCATACTTCCCCCTACTTGTTTAATTTATATGCAGAACATATCATCAGAGAAGCAGGATTGTATGAAGACAGAGGTGTGAAGATTGGTGGAAGACTCATCAACAACCTTCGCTATGCTGATGATACCACATTACTGGCTGAAAGTGAAGATGATCTGAAACATTTGCTTCTCACAATCAAAGAACATAGTCTCTAAATGGGCCTGCACCTTAATGTAAAGGAGACAAAGATCATGACAACTGGCATAATCAACAGGTTCATCGTTGAAGGAGAAGAAATTGAAATTGTGAATAACTTTAACCTACTTGGATCAACCTATCAATAAAGAAGCAACAAGCAGTCAAGAAATCAGACGACGCATTGCTCTTGGCAGAATGGCTATGAAAGACCTAGATAAGATTCTCAAGAGCAGAGATGTCTCTCTCCATACAAAGATTTGACTTGTTCAAGCCATGGTATTTTCAATAACATCATATGGATGTGAAAGCTGGACAGTGAAAAAGATAGACAGGAAGAAAATTGATGCCTTTGAATTATGGTGCTGGCAGCGAATACTGTGTATACCATGGACTGCCTGAAGAACAAACCAGTCGGTACTAGAGGAGATCAAACCTAAGCTTTCTTCAGAAGCTCAGATGACAAGACTTCGACTTTCATACTTTGGGCACATCATGCGAAGAGAAAGATCATTAGAGAAAGACGACATGCTTGGCAAGATGGAAGGTAAACGCAAAAGAGGAAGGCCAGCAATGAGATGGATCGATGCAATAACAGCAGCTACGGGTACCTGTCTGTCAACAATGAGCCGCCTGACTGAAGACCAAACACAATTTAGGATAGCTATCCAGAGGGTCGCCATGAGTCGACTCCGACTCGACGGCACTTAACAACAACAACAACAACACTACCAGCCTTTACTACATCCTCCGGTAACAAATTCCAGAGTTTGATTACACGTTGAGTGAAAATATATTTTCTTTTATTAGTCTTAAATAGTTTTACCCTGTAGCTTCATTGCATGTCCCCTAGTCTTTCTATATTCTGATAACATAAAAAATCGATCTACGTTTACTGGTTCCACTCCGTTCATTAATTTATAAACTAATATCATATCTCCCCTCGGCCGTCTCTTTTCCAGGTTAAAGAGCCCTAACCTTTTTAGCCTTTCTTCATAGGGGTATCCTTCCATCCCTTTTACCATTTTGGTGGCTCTAATCTGTACCTATTCTAATAACGCTATATCCTTTTTAAGATACGGCGACCAGAATTGCACACAATATTCAAGGTGCGTTCGCACCATGGAACGATACAGAGGCATTATAATATCCTTTTGTTTTATTTTCCATTCCTTTCCTTATGATACTTAGCATTCTATTTGCTCTCTTGGCTGCCGCTGCACACTGGGCGGAGGGTTTTAACATGTTATCCACAATGATGCCTAAATCGTTTTCCTGGGTGGTGGTTCCTAATGTGGAACCTTGCATCGTGTAACCATAGTTTGGGTTGTTCTTCCCTAGATGCATAACTTTGCACTTGTCAACATTAAATTTCATCTGCCATTTTGATGCTCAGTCTTCCAATTTATCAAGATTCTCTTGCAATTTTCCACAATCCTCTTGGGTTTTAACAACTTTAAATAGTTTTGTGTCATCTGCAAATTTGATAACCTCACTTGTTGTTCCCTTTTCCAGGTCATTTATGAATATGTCAAAAAGCAGCGGATCCAGCACAGATCCCTGGGATGCACCACTATTGACCTTTCTCCATTGGGAAAATTGGCCATTTAGCCCTACACTCTGCCTTCTATCTTTTAACCAGTTCCTGATCCACAATAGAACACTGCCTCATATCCCATGACTCTTTAGTTTTGCCAAATGTTTCTGATGAAGGACCTTGTCAAAGGCTTTCTGAAAGTCCAAATGCACTATATCAACCGACTCACCTTTTGTCTACCTGTTGATTCTCACCTTCAAAAAAACATAACAGATTAGTAAGACAAGATCTTCCTTGTCTAAAGCCATGTTGGCTGTTTCCCATTAAGCCATGACTATCTACATGTTCAGTAATTTTGTTCTTTGATGGCTTCTACCATTTTTCTCGGTACTGACGTTAGGCTCACCAGTCTGTAGTTGCCCGGATCACCCCGGCAACCCATTTTGAAAATTGGCGTTTCGTTGGCCATCCTCCAATCTTCAGGTATTAAAGATGTTTTTAATGACAGTTCACAGATTACTAATAGCAAGTCTGCAATCTCATATTTCAGGTCTTTCAACACCCTTGGATGTATATCATCTGGTACAGGTGATTTGCTGCTCTTCAGTTTATCAAATAGTTGCAATACATCTTCACGATGTATTGGTATTTCCTTCAATTCTTCGCATCTTTTAAATACCACTTCAGTCATGGGTAACATCCCTACATCTTCCTCAGTAAAGACCGAAGCAAATAATTCATTCAGTCTCTCTGCTGTCGCCTCTTAGTGCCCCTTTAACCCCTCTATCATCTAATGGACCAACTGACTCTCTCACAGGTTTTTTTGCTATGAATGTATTTGAAAAAGTGTTTATTACGCATTTTTGCTTCCGCAGGAAACTTCTCAAATTCTCCCTTTGCCTGCCTTATCAATGCCTTGCATTTAACTTGCCAGTGCTTGTGCTGTTTCCAGTTTTCGTCATTTGGCTTTTTTTTCCATTTCCTGACAGATGCTTTTTTTTGGCAACAACAGCCTCTCTGACCTCCCCTTTAAACCATGCTGGCAGTTTTTTGGACTTTCTTAAAGCGTGGAATACCATCAGTCTGGGCTTCCAACATAGTATTTTTCAACAACACCCAAGCTTGATGTGAGTCTTTAACCTTTGCAACTGCTCCTTTTTAGTTTTTTCTTAACTATTTTCCTCATTTTATCATAGTCTCCCTTTCGAAAGTTAAAAGGTAGTACTATGGATTTCCTTGCCATCCCTCTTCCACTAATTAAATCAAACGCATTCATGCTATGATCACTTTTGCCAAGTGGCCCCAACACCCTTATCTCTTGCCCAGATCTGATTTTCCACTAAGGACTAGGTCTAATATGGCTTCCCCTCTGGTCGGTTCATGAACCAGCTGCTCCAAGAAGCAGTCATTTCTTTCATCTGGGAAATTTATCTCCCTAGCATGTCCTGCCATGGCACTGACCCAGTCGATGTCGGGGTACTTGAAATCACCCATTATTATTACTGTGCTGTAACGTTTGTTAGCTTCCTTGATTTCTTTGAGCATTTCATCATCCATTTGTTCATTCTGGCCATGCGGTCGATAGTACATCCGACTGCCATCGCCTTCCCCTTTTTACATAGAATTTCAATCCATAGAGATTCTACAGCAAATTTTGTTTCCTGCAAAACTTTAATCCTTTCTGATTCAAGCCCTCTCTAATGTAGAGCGCAACTCCTCCACCAATTTGATCAGCTCTGTCATTACGATATAGTTTGTACCCAGGTATCAGTGTCCCACTGGTTGTCCTCCTTCCACCAGGTCTCTGAGATTCCAGTCATATCTAACTTCTCATTTCCATATCATACTGCTAGACCAGTCCAGACAAGCGGGTTATGCACCCCTGCCAGCAGATAGGGAGACAGAGAAAAAAACTCCCGGGCTCTGGGTGACATAGGCATACCCCTAGAGGTCCTATTCAGTATTTTCTCTGTCTCAGCAGATGAGGGTGTTCTTCAAGCTTGTTTTATAATTTTTTTTTTCACTTTATCTTGAGGCTCCTGGATGCACCCAGACTACACAAGAGGTGTTACTCTGGGTTTCCCAGCAACTTGATTCTCCAGGTAAGCTTGTGGAGCTGAGCCGCCCGTTCCGCTGATGGGATGCTTCGCCCACTCGAGCCGCTTCTACCAGTAGGGGGTCGTTTAGCCCTCTTTGCTCGTCTGTGGGCCTTAATAAGTACGGATCAGTGGGTCCTCGACATTGATTCTCTGGGATACGCCCTCGAATGTTGGCACCCCATTCGAGACACATTTTTGGTTTCTCCCGGACGTTCCCCCGGAAAAAGGCTAGCCATCCAATCCACTGTTTAAAGACTCCAGCGTTTAGATGCCATTCGTCCAGCTCCACCATTGGAAAAAGGACTAGGCCGTTTCTCTGTCTATTTTGTGGTGCCAAAAAAGGATGGCTCCTTTCGTCCTATCTTGGACCTCAAAGGTGTCAATCGCAGTCTGCGGGTACCACACTTTCAAATGGAGACTCTGCGATCTGTTATTCAAGCGGTACGCAAGGGTGAATTTCTAGCTTCCCTCGATCTCGCGGAAGCATACTTTCACATTCCCATTTGAGAGGGGCATCAGCGATTCCTTAGATTCGCGGTACTTGGTCAAAATTTCCAATTTCGTGCGATGCCCTACGGTCTAGCTTCGGTGCCTCAAACCTTTTTCAAGGTATTGGTGGTAGTAGCTGCGGCCTTACGCAGCCATGGCATCAGAGTTCATCCTTATCTGGACAACTGGCTCATTCGCGCAGACTCTCTCCCCGAGGCTTGCAGCACAGTCTCTGTGGTTGTTGCCTTTCTCGAGAGCCTCAGCTGGGTAATCAACTGCGACAAGAGTTCTCTTCAGCCATCCCAGGAGATCGAATTTTTGGGGGCTTGATTCGAAATAGCCTTAGGTTGGGTCTTTTTTGTCAATGCCTCGATTCCTCAAGTTAACTTCTCAAGTTCGCAGTCTCCTAGCACAGGTCTCGCCTCGAGCATGGGATTACCTTCAAGTCCTGGGATCCATGGCGGCGACCATAGATCTCGTACCTTGGGCCAGAGCGCACATGCGCTGTCTACAGAAAGCTCTCCTGACACGATGGTCGCCAGTTTCGGAAGACTACCAAATTCGCCTACGGTGGTGGCTCTCCTCCAGCAACCTCCTGAAGGGGGTTCCTTAGAGACTCCGTATTAGATCGTTCGTTCTAACAACGGATGCCTGTCCAGTTGGGGCGTGCACTGTCGATATCACACTGCGCAGGGCGCTTGGACAACACGCAAATACCGCTGGACGATCAATCGACTAGAGGCACGAGCAGTACATAAGAACATTAGATATGCCATACTGGGTCAGACCAAGGTCCATCAAGCCCAGTATTCTGTTTCCAACAGTGGCCAATCTAGGTCATATGTACGTAGCAGTTTCCCCAAGGGACACAGGTTCCACAATGCTTGTATTGGTTCAAGCATTGATATCCTGGGTCCCTTCTTAATAATGGTTTATGGACCTTTCCTCCAGGAACTTGTCCAAACCTTTTTTAAACCCAGCTACACTAACAGCCTTTACTACATCCTCTGGTAACAAATTCCAGAGTTTGATTACACATTGAGTGAGAAAATATTTTCTTTTATTAGTCTTAAATAGTTTACCCTGTAGCTTCATTGCATGTCCCCTAGTCTTTCTATATTCTGATAAGGTAAACAATCGATCTATGTTTACCTGTTCCACTCCGTTCATTAATTTATAGACTTCTATCATATCTCCCCTCAGCCGTCTCTTTTCCAGGTTAAAGAGCCCTAACCTTTTTAGCCTTCATAGGAGTATCCTTCCATCCCCTTTACCATTTTGGTGGCTCTTCTCTGAACCTTTTCTAAAATCGCTATATCCTTTTTAAGATACAGCGACCAGAATTGCACACAATATTCAAGGTGCGGTCTCACCATGGAACGATATAGAGGTATTATAATATCTTTTGTTTTGTTTTTTCCATTCCTTTTCCTTATCATACCTAGCATTCTATTTGCTCTCTTGGCCGCTGCTGCACACTGGTCCGAGTATCCACAACAACGCCTAAATCTTTTTCCTGGGTGGTAGTTCCTAATGTGGAACCTTGCATCGTGTAACCATAGTTTGGGTTGTTTTTCCCTAGGTGGATAACCTTGCACTTGTCCACATTAAATTTCATCTGCCATTTTGATGCCCAATCTTTCAATTTATCAAGATCCTCTTGGAATTTTCCACAATCCTCTTGGGTTTTAACAAATTTAAATAGTTTTGTGTCATCTGCAAATTTGATAACCTCGCTTGTTGTTCCACTTTCCAGGTCATTTATGAATATGTCAAAAAGCAGCGGACCCAGCACAGATACCTGGGGTACACCACTATTCACCTTTTCTCCATTGGGAAAATTGGCCATTTAGCCCTACCCTCTGCTTTCTATCTTTTAACCAGTTCCTGATCCACAATAGTACATTGCCTCCTATCCCATGACTCTTTAAATTTGCCAAAAGCCTCTCATGAGGGACCTTGTCAAAGGCTTTCTGAAAGTCCAGATACACAATATCAACCAACTCACCTTTGTCCACCTGTTTATTCACTCCTTCAAAAAAACATAACAGATTAGTAAGACAAGATCTTCCTTGTCTAAAGCCATGTTGGCTGTCTCCCATTAGGTCATGACTATCTACATGCTGAGTAATTTTATTCTTTATGATGGTTTCTACCATTTTTCCTGGTACTGATGTCAGGCTCAACCGGTCTGTAGTTTCCCGGATCACCCCTGGAACCCTTTTTAAAAATTGGTGTTATATTGGCGATCCTCCAATCTTCAGGTATTAGAGATGATTTTAATGATAGTTCACAGATTACTAATAGCAGGTCTGAAATCTCATATTTCAGTTCTTTCAACACCCTCGGATGTATACCATCCGGCCCAGGTGATTTGCTACTCTTCAGTTTATCTAATAGTTGTAATACATCTTCCCGATGTATCGATATTTCCTTCAATTCTTCCGCTCCTTTAAATACCACTTCAGTCATGGGTAACATCCCTACATCTTCCTCAGTAAAGACTGAAGCAAAGAATTCATTCAGTCTCTCTGCTATCGCCTTGTCGCCTCTTAGTGCTCCTTTAACCCCTTTATCGTCTAATGGACCATCTGACTCTCTCACAGTTTTTTTGCTACGAATGTACTTGAAAAAGGTCTTGTCTTTCGCGTTTTTGCTTCCGCAGCAAGATTCTTCTCAAATTCTCCCTTTGCCTGCCTTATCAATGCCTTGCATTTGATTTGCCAGTGCTTGTGCTGTTTCCAGGTTTCGTCGTTTGGCTCTTTTTTCCATTTTCTGAAAGATGCTTTTTTGGCAACAACAGCCTCTCTGACCTCACCTTTAAACCATGCTGGCAGTTTTTTGGACTTCCTTCCACTTTTCTTAAAGCGTGGAATACAGCTGGTCTGGGCTTCCAAGGTAGTATTTTTCAACAACAGCCAAGCCTGATGTACGTCTATAACCTTTGCAACTGCTCCTTATAGTTTTTTCTTAACTGTTTTCCTCATTTTATCATAGTCTCCCTTTTGAAAGTTAAAAGGTAGTACTGTGGATTTCCTTACTATCCCTCCTCCACTAATTAAATCAAAGGCGATCATGCTATGATCACTATTGCCAAGTGGCCCCAACAACCTTATCTCGTGCACTAGATCTGGTGTTCCACTAAGGACTAGGTCTAATATGGCTTCCCCTCTGGTTGGTTCATGAACCAGCTGCTCCAAGAAGCAGTCATTTATTTCATCTAGGAACTTTATCTCCCTAGCATGTCCTGACGTGACACTGACCCAGTCGATACCGGGGTAGTTGAAATCACCCATTTATTATTACTGCGCTGTAACTTTTGTTAGCTTCCTTGATTTCTTTGAGCATTTCATCATCCATTTGGTCATTCTGGCCAGGCGCTCGATAGTACACCCCCACTGCCATTGCTTTCCCCCTTTTACATGGAATTTCAATCCATATAGATTCTACAGCAGATTTTGTTTCCTGCAAAACTTTAATCCTTTCTGACTCAATGCCCTCTCTAACATAGAGAGCAACCCCTCCACCAATTTGATCAGCTCTATCATTACGATATAGTTTGTACCCAGGTATCAGTGTCCCACTGGTTGTCCTCCTTCCACCATGTCTCTAATATTCCAATCATAGCTAGCCTTTCATTTAGTGCTATATATTCTAACTCTCCCATCTTATTTTTTAGACTTCTAGCATTTGCATACAAGCATTTTAGAGAATGTATTTTATTCATATTAATTTGGCTACAGTATAGTTTAGACATGGGTAATGTGGGATCTTTAAGCTCTGTCTGCTCCATACTTGAGGGCATTTGGGCTACGTTTACTCTTTTGTGGAACCTCTCTGCTTTTGGTAGTATCCTTCAAAGATACATTCTTCCGAACCATCCGCTCTTGGGCGACTGTCGGCTTTCCCCTAATATCTAGTTTAAAAGCTGCTCTATCTCCTTTTTAAAGGTCAATGCCAGCAGCCTGGTTCCATCCCGGTTAAGGTGAAGCCCATCCATTCCCCAGAATGTTCTCCAGTTCCTAACAAATCCAAAACTCTCATCTCTGCACCATTGTCTCATCCACGCATTGAGACTCCGGAACTCTGCCTGCCTTTTGGGTCCTGTGCGTGGAACAGGAAGCATTTCGGAGAATGCTACCCTGGAAGTTCTGGATTTCAACTTCCTACCTAAAAGCCTAAATTTAGCCTCCAGAACCTCCCTACCACATTTTCCTATGTCATTGGTACCGACATGTACCAAGACAGCAGACTCTTCCCCAGCACTATCTCTATCTAAGACCTTATCTAGGTGGCGCGTGAGGTCTGCTACCTTCGCACCAGGCAGGCATGTTACCAGGCGATCCTCACGTCCACCAGCCACCCAGCTATCTACATGCCTAATGATCGAATCACCAACTATAACGGCTGTCCTAACCTTTCCCTCATGGGCACATGGCCCTGGAGAAACTTCCTCGGTGCGAGAGGGTTTTACATCACCTGGAGGAGAGGACAGGTCCTAGTTACAGGATCACTTCCTGCCACACCAGGGTGATGCTCTCCTGTCACATGACCTCTCTCCTCCATGGCAACAGGGATGCTGCCAGACTGGAGGTGGGATTTCAGGATTATATCCCTGTAGGTCTCGTCTATGTATCTCTCTGTCTTATGCTTTCCAAGTCTGTTACTTTAGCCTCTAGAGAATGGACTCGTTCCCTGAGAGCAAAGTGCTCCTTGCACCTAGTGCACACGTAAGACCTCTCACCAACTGGGAGAAAATCGTACATGTGACACTCAATGCAAAAGACTGGAAAGCCCCCATCCCGCTGCTGGACTGCTGTCTGCATCTCGGTTTTAAGTTTGTGTTTAAATCTAAGTTCTTTACTTACTAAGGGTTGCTATGGATATTTATACTAATAAAAACTGTACCTAATACGTGTAATATACCTTCTTCACCTGAAGCTTAACTAATCTCAGGTCCTTAGTGTATGACTGATTTGGGTAATGAGCGTCACCTGAGAGCACCTCCTGCCTTTTAAGATGTATAAGTACCTATAAATCAATCGACTTGAGGCACGAGCAGTACGTCTGGCTGTACTGAGATTTCACACTCTTCTGCACTGGAAAGCGGTTTGGATGCTATCCGACAACACGACCAGTTTCCTACATCAACCATCAAGGAGGGACCAAGTGCACTGAAGTGTCGAACGAGATGGCGGCTCTTCTTTCTTGGGCAGAGAGAAATCTCCCAGCCCTCTCCGCCCAACACATTGCAGGAACCAGCAATGTGAAGGCAGACTTTCTGAGTCGCAATACCCTCAACCCTGGCGAGTGGGAACTGGCCCCGCTAGCCTTCCAGAGAATAGTTCAAAAATGGGGGTCGGCAGCAAATGCCAAAGTTCCGAGTTTCTTCAGCCGTTGGAGAGAACGTGGGACTCTCGGCATCGATGCGTTGACTCTGACTTGGCCGGAAAACTAGCTTCTTTGTTTTTCCACCCTGGTCCATGATTGGCAGGATCCTGCAGCAAATTCGGTCACACAGGGGGCCGGTAGTCCTCGTCGCCCTGGATTGGCCAAGAAGACCGTGGTATGCCGAACTCATAAGGCTGTCACGGGGGTCGCCATTACGGCTGGCAGCTCCCTCCGGACCCTTCAGACAGGGATCGATCTTCATGGAAAATCCAGCTCCCTACTCGCTTACGGCTTGGCTCTTGAATGCCGCCGTTTGACCCGTAAGGGGGTATTCGTCGAAGGTGGTAGCTACCCTTCTTAGCGCGTGACAGTCTTCAACATCCGCTGCTTATGCGAGAGTGTGGCGCGTCTTCGAGGCTTGGTGTTCACGTCATCACTTGTCCTTGTGGTGTACCTCAATTTCTGATATTCTTGCCTTTTTACAGGACGGTCTTGATAAAGGTTTGGTGCTCGGTTCGCTTTGAGTGCACATTTCTGCCTTGACATGTTATCGGGGTCCGGTGCACAGTAGATCCCTTGTTTCCCACGCTGATGTGTCTCGGTTTCTGAAAGGGGTCAAGCTGCTTTGTCCTCCGGCCCGTCCAGTAGTTCCTCCTTGGAATCTAGCACTAATTCTCAGGGTACTCGGAAATCTGCCCTTTGAGCCTTTGAAGGAAGTGTCTCTTCTAGATTTGACGCTTAAAAAGGTGTGTTTGGTAGCAATCGTGTCGGCTCAAAGAATCTCGGAGCTTCAAGCTCTCTCGTGCAGGGATCCGTATCTTTCTTTCTCTCCTGAGGGGGTAACTTTGACAGTTCCTTCCTTCCTGCCCAAAGTGGTTGCTCCTTTTCATGTCAATCAGCCCCTGCTATTGCCTGCCTTCTCTAAAGAACAGTGTGCGGGTAGGCGCAAAGGTCTTCGCTTCCTTGACCTCAAGCGAGTTCTCCTTTGCTATTTGAAAGTTACCAATTCCTTTCGCAAGACTGACCATCTTTTTGTTCTCCTTTCGGTGCCACGCAAAGGTTTGACTGCTTCCAAACCTTCTATCGCTAGGTGGCTGCATCATGCCATTGAATCGGCTTACATTCTCCAAGGCCAGCCGGTTCCAGAAGGGCTTCGAGCTCATACCACTCGAGCCCAATCCACGTCATGGGCCGAGAGGTCCCACGTCCTTCCTCTCGATATTTGTCGAGCGGCCACCTGGTCGTCCTTGTCATCTTTTGTTCAGCACTATCGGTTGGATATACAGGCCCGAGAGGACAGTCGTTTTGGAGTTGGGGTGATATCGGTGGCTCTAACTGCCCACCCTCAGTGTAATTAGCTTGGGTACTTCCAGCTTGTCTGGACTGGTCTAGCAGTATGATCTGGAAGGAGAAATTTCACTCAACGTTAATTTCCTTTCCTGGAATACTGCTAGACCAGCCCAGAACCCACCCAGCTTGTCAGAGGCACTGGTACTTGTGCAGAGCAGCCGACAGTCATATGCTCCGCGAGCACTTCCGGAGTTTGTTTCCTGGGAATGTGTCAAAGCCGTCATTTCAGACTTCTTCCCTTGGGAATGATGTTTGATCCTCCTCTTCCGTTTTTCGTTCGGGTTGAGGGGTTGAGTTGGTTCCTTTTTTAAAGGTTCATAGTTGCATTTTTTCCCTGAGATGTTGGCTTTTTGGCTTGTTACATAGTTACTGAATAGGACTTATAGGGGTATGCTTATGTCACCCAGAGCCTGACCATTCACAGCTCTGGAGTTTTGTTTCTCTGTCTCCCTATCTGCTGGCAGGGGTGCATAACCCGCTTGTCTGGACTGGTCTAGCAGTATTCCAGGAAAGGAAATTAACAGTAAGTGAAATTTCTCCTTAATGCTATATATTCTAACTCTTCCATTTCATTTTTTAGACTTCCAGCATTTGCATACAAGCATTTTAGACACTGTATTTTTTATTCATATTAATCTAGCTATTGGTAGGCATGGGTAATTTTTGGAATCTTTAAGCTCTATATGCTCCATACTCAAGGGCATTTGGGCTACTTTACTACCCTTTTTTTTTTTTTTTGGAACATCTCTCCTTTTGGTAGTTTCCTTCAAGGATACAGTCTTCCGAACCATGCGCTCTTGGGCGACTGTCGGCTTTCCCCTATCTAGTTTAAAAGCTGCTCTATCTCCTTTTTAAAGGTTAATGTCTTCTCTGCTTAGGTCCAGACCATAATTAGAAGGATCACAAAGAGAAATTTTAAATCGCCTCTGTGACAACTATGAGGTTAAAAACTGCTCCAGGAGAAAAAATATCAAGAGTTCTTCTGGAACAAGCAAGAAGTCAGTCCTTGCATATGGGTGGACTGCCCCAACCACATATAGGGGTATGTTTACTAAACTGCATTAGTGCGATTCGCGTTAGGAGCCGCAGTAGAGACAAAAACCCCAAATAAGGACATGGGCGGTACATCGTTTCCGAGAACGCGCTGAGAATGCGTGTTACAAGGCGCCATAAATGGAACGAGCGCTACAGGGCACGATCTCCAGGAACAAGCAGGAATGAGTCTTCACATATGGGTACGTCGGTACCGACGGAGCCTGTGCGGGAACGCTCCCCAGCGTCCAATCAGAAAGCTTTTGGGAGCATCCCTCAGCGCCTGCGTGCTGCCTTCCCGCCTTTCCAACTGTCTCGCCTCAGTTTTCGTTTTTCCGCAGAGCCGGCAGGACGTCGTCCTGTCACCGCAGAAAATTTTTTTCTTTAATTCTTTGTTTTCTTGTGGTCGCGGCTGTCTCCCCGACTCCACCGGTATTGCCGGTGTTTTTTCTTTTCTTTTTTCTTAAATTCAGGGAATTTTTTTCCCTCAGTTTCTGTTTTAAACTTTTGGGCCTTAAAGGCCTCTCCATTATGGAGCTGCCACCTTCTTCTCCTAAGAAGTGCCTTAACTGTGGCAGTACAGTGTTGTTTTTAGACTCCAAGTACTGGTGTCTAACCTGTTTGGGTCCTGACCATTTTCCTCCGGAGCCATTAGGCTACAATATTATGAGAAGAGATTTTCCATTTCGAGTTTCCCACGATACCGAGTTCCTTCCAGTGTCAGGGCACCGACCATTTCTTCTTCTCTACAGGATCATGTAACCCACAAACAGTCTGTTAAGACTAGCCCATCCTTGAGTGGTAGGTCTCATGCACAGCATGATGACGGCTCCGGCCTTGCCCGCAAGGGTCCATTTGGCTTCAAAACCCCGGCAGGAGTCTTCGGTCTCCAAAGCCTCTCAGGTTTCAGGTTGTTCCTGGGGCTCATCCCTCACAGAACATACCTGAGCCATGCTCGGTGGTGGCATCCGCTTCGAGCGGTACCGATACCCCGGCATCGGCAGTGGTGTTGAGCGATCCACTCCTCACCAGGGATCGTCATCTGGCTTTCTCGGTACCTTCGGGACCGGTCAATACGTCCCAGATTGACTTTCCAGTATCGGCATCACCGCTGATACTACCACCGACGTCGGTACCTTCTAGACATGCATCGATAGACTCGCTTCCTTCGATGCCGAGTCTGGAATCGATTTCTAGTCTGGAAGACTGGGTACCGACACGTCTTGGAACCGACGCTTACTGGTTCCGGATGCTCAGTACCAAGGGTAATTACCAAAGGCCTTCGGTTTCCTCGGTACCGCTTGAGCAGCCTCCGATGACTGCTTCGATGTCGGTATCGCCTTTGATTCCTGCACAGCTACCGGTATCGGTATCGGTGCCGGTATCTGCAGTAACATCGGGGCCAGCTCCTTCCATGCTTCTTTCACCAGGGTCGCTCCTTTCTATACCTAGTTTGGAGTTGATACCTGGCATGGACGATGCAGTACTGACTGTCTCGGGTCATGACCTCCAGTACCAGCATCCATCCCTTAGGGATCCTTTTCTGCACCAGGCAGGATCTTATATTCCTACATTCTCAAGTACATCCTCCGGTGCCTAGGCTAGTTCTTCAGATCTAGCCTGTCCAGGGACGGTTCCCGTTGGAGATCCTTCTTTTCAGAATTTTCTCCTGGATATGGCAACATCCCTTGCTATTCCTATCCCTGGCTATGATCCTGCACAAGGCTCTCTTTTTTTCTGGAGAAAAGGAAAATATAATGCTTCCTTTACATCATTCCTTGCAGGATCTTCTTCTAAGAATGTGGGAAGCACCTTTAAGGGTTTCCTCACCTTCTAGAGCAACTGATCTTCTGTATCAGGTGCCCCCCTCTCCAGGGTTTCAAAAGACTCAACTTCCCCATCATTCCATTGTGGTGGAATCAGCAATGAGGAAGGTGAAAAGTAAGAAGAAGCACTCTTCTTACACACCGGGTCGTGAGTCTAGAACACTGGATGCCTTTGGACGTCAAACCTTCCAAACATCTATGCTGTCAACAAGGATTCTCTCATATATTTTTGAGTCTATCCCTTCAGGAGGTCACAAAGAAATTATATCTTAACTCCTTTTCTTTCAGAGCCCAAGACTGCAGACTATTCCTTACTACTTAGTCATAGTCAAAATATCTCTTGGTTTCTTACTCGTGCTTCCCTAGACTCCCTTGAGTCTGTTAGCAGAACCTCTGCTGTAGCCATAGGAGCACGACGTAGAGCCTGGCTCCAAGCTTCAGACTTGAACAAATGGGCACAACAAAGACTGGGTAATACTCCTTGCACTGGAGAAAATCTCTTCAATAAGGAGTCTTTACATCAGGTTGCTCAGTGCTCCACTGACTTCCCTGTTTCTGAGGGCTATCCTAAGCCTTCTCCTTCCCCAGTAGGTAGGAAATGCCCTACCAAACCTTCTTTCCCTAGGAGGAGAAGGTTTTACTCTTCTCCTGCCCATCATACAGATGTTCCCAAGCAGAGGAAACCTCGCCCTGGTCTGAAGAATCCAAACTCTAGCCAGGCTAAATAAACCGAGCAACCATAGGGTTCTGATTAATCTCTTTTCTGCCTCTTTATAACCTACAGTTGACTTCTTTTCAGCAGAAGTTTTTCACTGTTTTTCATTCAAAACTCTACACATGGATTCCTATTCTCAGGACATCCAGTTGCTCTTAGGTATGCTGAGCTGTCAGGATATATTAATGTCTATGGGTCACAGGTTTTTCCTCCTCCTTCCTGACAAGAAGAGAGGTTTAACAACTATCTCATGATAGTTTTTCTGTACCAACATGAATTTTTTCCTTCCACGGACTTACCATATGGTAAGTCACCCTTCAGCTCCTGTATCTCTACCCTCTTCTCCAGGTTTTCCCCTGTAAGAGTGGTACCATACCACTGGAAGGCTTTCTTAGCCTTCCTTGTCTGTCTTTCCATTCCACTGTGGAGTTTTTTCTCTTGAGTTAACTCCCTTTTTTTTGTCTGGGCAGCTCATCAGACAGGGACAGGATTTTCTCCTCTTGTTCTGTCTGTTCTCTCTGTTTTACACAGATTCTCTCTGCTGTCCTATTCAGTAGCTGCCCATGCAGGAGTTCCAGTGATTGGACTACTGGTACTTTTCCACAAGTTCCAGTCTTGTCTTCCACTACTTTCTGTCTGGCCTTAGTAGTGATTCCAAGATAGTACTTACATTTTTCTTGGATAATCCTTATCACTACAGGCTTATCACACTATCTTCTATTCTTGCCATCTCCAATTCCTTTGGGTTTGGCAGCATAGTTGACGTGGCTGCTGGTTTTTCCAACAGCCAGTTCTATCTCCCAATTCTCCTGCATAATGCTCTCTGCAATCCTACAGAGAAGCTTTCCACTTTGGGCCCTTGCTAGAGAGCATGGGGTTTTTTCTCTAATGACTATCCATCATGGTTGAATAAGGCTTCCTCAGTCATGCCCCATGACTGTAAGGGTTCTTCACACCCTACTATCTCCTTTTAAAACAAAGGACATAAGCTTTCTCTACGTGAAAGTCTAAAGAGTTGTCCAATTCCTACAGGGAATATGCTCTTTTTTACTTGTAGCTTGTCCTCATGGTATCCTAATCTTTCATGGACAGCACATATTAAACTAAAAAACTCATGATACCCCTTTTTGTCCCTCAAGTGGGTCAACCGGGTATCTCATTCCATGCGTTTCTGTCCATTTACCATGCTAGAGTTCTGCAGGACTCAGGACTTGCTGTTTACAGACTGATATTATCCTCTGTTTTTTCATGTAACCATCCTGTTTTTTCACTGGATAGCATTCCTGCACCATTATAACCTGGGGGAATAGATTCTCTATATATCTTCTCAAGTAGGTTCCACCTTCTTGTTCTTAGATGAATCTTTCCTCTTCACATCTCCCATGTGAATGTTCTAATATGCATAGCTCCGTCTGCTTAATTGCAGGCATTTATCTTTAAATAAAAAAAAAATATATATATATATGTCTGTCTGTCAGCTGCGTGTGCATATGTTATGCCCTTCTAGATCTCACTATAGATATAGAGATATAGATATTTATATATGGGTATATCTGTCAAGATACTTTATTGTAGGTAGATATGTATTTACATACTTATTTCCCTAACTGTCTATGCTCAAAGGTTTTACCTTCCTATATGTTCCAGACAGTGGGCTTTGCCCATGTTCATGCTGTTTCACAGTATGTTTGGGGTATTATGCACACAACCACTGCTGTGGTACTGACAGCTTCTACCATAACCCTAGGTTTAAGTACCTTGTTAAGAAAGACATGGTGGACCTTCAGTAGATCTGAGGTTTCAACTCCTCAGACACCTGTCCTTTCTTTGGGAATAAGAGGTTTTTTCCATACCCTTTTTTCCCTCAAGGACTAGGCCAGTTTTGTCCAAATCGGTCAGTCTTCCTCTTTTGCTCCTCACTGTGAATAACTCTGTAGCCAAAAGAGTTTTCAGCTTTTTCCATAAAGCTTCCCACCATTTTTGTACTACCCCAGTTGAATCCTGGGGTCACCTGTCACTTCCAGATTTTGACCTTCACTTCAGTGAGGTCACCTTAAAGATTCCTCTACTGGATCCCCAGTAGACTCCATCAGCCTCTCTACTTCCTGCAATCCAGTAGGTGAGGTTTATATTGCAATTGTTCATTTCAATATATTTCATGATAATTATCATACATACAAGGACTCCTTGCCTGTAGTCCTATCTTAGGTTAGCTGTTTTCTACAGCTCCTCTCTTTTTTCCAACTCCTACCCTCCATCCTCAGGATGCCTGGCCATATGAGGTATAGCATGTTTCAATCTCCAACATGCTAGGGCTCCAGGCATCTTAGCTTGGGAGTCCCCATATGTGAAGACTCATTCCTGCTTGTTCCTGGAGATAGCACAGTTAATTACCTGTAACAGGTGCTCTCTGGGAACAGCAGGAATAAGTCTTCACAACCCACCCACCTCCCCTAGGAGTTGTATCTCTCTATCTTTCCTTTTCTCTTTCTCTCTCTTTGTCTCAGCTATAAAACTCAACTGAGGAGAGACAGTTGGAAAGGCGGGAAGGCAGCACGCAGGCGCTGAGGGATGCTCCCAAAAGCTTTCTGATTGGACGCTGGGGAGCGTTCCCGCGCAGGCTCCGTCGGTACCGACGTACCCATATGTGAAGACTTATTCCTGCTGTTCCCAGAGATCACCTGTTACAGGTAAGTAACTGTGCTTTACTGCGCGTTAATCTTAAGAAGGCGCGCAGGCATACAAGCACAGCAACAGAGCTGTAGCACAATGGTTACAACACGGACTGATGGTACAGGGGTCATGGCTTCGATTCCCCAGTGAGCCTAATGTACAAGGCTGGCTGAGGCAGCACCCTTTACATTTAAGTAGTGATTGTTGAGGCATTTGACATGTATTTTAATTTGTGCTGCCAGCAAACACACCGTCACGGTGGCATAACCTAAGGTGCTGCATAAGGCACCCCATAACGCACTCCATATGGCACATTATAAAGTGTACTGTCCGCCAAGGCACCCTATAATGTCCCCTATAGGACACCTTATAAGGCTGTGAACAAAGCCCTGGCTGGCTGCAGGACTGCACGTCACCACACAAACTGTCTGCTGTGGTTACCAGGATAGGGGTAACCCACCTGTACCCATGATGCACTGCACATGCAAATCAGCAGTCGAGAGATGGGCACAAGATCGGGTATGCACCCCCCACAGCACCTCGGCCTTGTAGGGGGAACAGACAGTGTGTGGCACTGCCACAGAGTAGCCACAGACAGTCACATTGTGTGGGTACAGTGCCCACCCTGAGGTTGAGGTGGGGCACCCAGCACCAAGTCCACAGCACCTTTCATGGCTGAAATACGCCATGCTGCAGATCCCCATCACTGTGTGACAGGTAGTTCCGTTAGACACACCTAGGATACATCTGTGTCCTGCTGTATGTCTTGGTCATGTCTAGTCCCTATGGGTGATGCTGCACTCAGAATAGTGCATATTCTTTGTTGGTGTCATTGTTACCTGCTGTAGGTGAAGGGGGGGGGGGTGTATGGATCCATAGGCAGATTATGTACCACCACACAACCCACCCTCTGTGGCTCAGAGTGGGAAACAGGATCACCCACCAATAGATCCACAGTCTACCTCCCTGCAATGGCAGCAGTAGAGGGGACCAGCAACCCCAGTCCTGCTGGGGAACAGACAGAGCGGTACACATCCATAATGCAATAGCAGACAGACGGCAGGCCTGGAAATGCTCAGCTGCCCCCCACCATTATCTGACATTCTCCAGCACAAGCCTCCAGCCGCTGCACCCTGCAAGGTGTTCCAGCAAGACACATACTAGCTGCAGACAGTCCGCCAGCTAGTCCATAGTGCATGGTCCTGGAGGAGATGCATGTACCCAGAACGGGGATGTCAGCATACACACCAAGCAGATAAGTCAGTGATTGGCACTTTATTTAGGTTTCCCTGCCTGGGCTGTACATTGCTGACACTGAAATGGTTTCTCTCCCCTGTAATGTGCATTTAACGGCAGGTTTTCATTCGCGTTGGAATTGAGCTCTTCAGATCAGCGCGTTAGTGTGAAGGGAGCCTCTCCCTGCCCACTCTCCGCCCATTGACCCCTTCTCTCCGCCCTCTCTTCACCTTCTGCGGTGTTTTGCCGCGCTGCTGGAGTTTACGATTGTTACATAACGTTAACTACGGTTAACGCGCGTTAACGATCGTGAGCGCGTCATAACGCGCGTTATGATGCGCTTACAATCGTTAACGTTACGTAACGCACGTTATGTACGATTACCGCAGTTTAGTAAACATACCCCATAGTGTTTGGGGCAAGGTACCTCAGGCCAGAAGGTCGGGGGTTCAAATCCCACTAGAGGGCAGTAACCTTGGGCCAGAAGGACTGGGGTTTCTAGTCCCACAGTTGCTCTTTGTGGACCTGGGTGAGCCACTTAATCCTCCATTGCTCATGTTTCCTGTAAAATAGTTATCTCCAAGTTATAATGCCCTGTTCAATGTAAACCGCCTTGATATTATGAAAGGCGGTATATAAGAAATGTTAATTTAAAAAAAAAATTTAAATAATGCCTGCAGCCTGGTTCCATCCCGGTTAAGGTGAAGCCCATCCCTTCGGAAGAGCCCCTCCTTTCCCCAGTTCCTAACAAATCCAAAACCCTCATTCTTGCACCATTGTCTCATCCACGCATTGAGACTCCGGAGCTCTGCCTGCCTTTTGGGACCTGTGCGTGGAACAGGAAGCATTTTGGAGAACGCTACCCTGGACGTTCTGGATTTCAACTTCCTACCTAAAAGCCTAAATTTAGCCTCCAGAACCTCCCTACCACATTTTCCTATGTCATTGGTACCGACATGTACCAAGACAGACTCCTCCCCAGCACTTTCTAAGACCTTATCTAGGTGGCGCGTGAGGTCCGCTACCTTCGCACCAGGCGGGCATGTTACCAGGCGATTCTCACGTCCACCAGCTATCTACATGCCTAATGATTTGAATCACCAACTATAACGACTGTCCTAACCCTTCCCTTGTGGGCACATGGCCCTGGCGAAACGTCCTCGGTGCGAGAGGGTTTTACATCACCTAGAGGACAGGTCCTAGTTACAGGATCACTTCCTGCCACACCAGGGTGGTGATCTCCTGTCACGAGGCCTCTCTCCTCCATGGCAACAGGGATGCTGCCAGACTGGAGGTGGGACTTCAGGACTATATCCCTGTAGATCTTGTCTATGTACCTCTGTCTTATGTCCTCCAACTCTGCTACTCTAGCCTCTAGAGAACGGACCCGTTCTCTGAGAGCAAAGAGCTGCTTGCACCTAGTGCACACGTAAGGCCTCTCGCCAACTGGGAGAAAATCATACATGTGACACTCAATGCAAAAGACTGGAAGGCCCCCATCTTGCTGCTGGACTGCTGTCTCCATCTTAGTTTTAAGCCTGTGTTTAGATCTGTAAGTTATTTACTTACTAAGGGTTGCTGTGGATACTTATACTAATAAATGTGTACCTAATATGTTTTTAATATACATTGTTCACCTGAAGCTTGCTTAATCTCAGGTCCTTAATGTATGACTGATTTGGATAAAGAGCTGCAGCTGAGATCAGCTCCTTCCCTTTTAAGATGTGTAAGTACCTATAAAGCTACGATTATCCCAGGGGAGGGAGGGAAATGACACTTATTAAGAGGGCTGCTACACAGTACCCTATCCTGTGCTTCTGAGGTAAGCTGTGACCACCTTCTATCCAAGCAAGGACTGTTAATCACCCAGGAAGGAGTCTTTCAAAATGGCCTTTTGACCTGCCACCTGGCTTTAACACCTATTTAGAAAGTTTCACAGGTCTCTTGCCCCCTAGGTAGAAGGCCTCTTTGTAAAGGTCTCTAGAAGACTTATTTATTGCTCAAAGAATACTGACCCTGTTTTGCCTTTTATGCTAGGTTATATTCTGATTTGATTTAAATTAAAGCTCTTTGCTGTTGCTAGGCTCTGACTTTAGTATGAAATTTAAACTAGAAGCTCTCTGCTGGGTTCTAAATTTAACCAGAAAGCTCTCTTCTGTGTGTTATATTTAAACTTAAACTGCTGCTACTAGGCCCTGACTGATTAATCTGTGAACCCAGTGTATTTGTTAAATCAATCAGCTTTAATCCAAAGAATTCCCTTCAGAAAAATTCCCAGAAGTATATACTCCCTATTGCAGATCTCTCTCCAGAAGTAGCAGGCCCCTTTTGTAGTCCTTCAAGACTCTTCTGTTGCAGTACCCTTGGGTCCGCTATGATTTTATACTTGTCTTTGCAAGTTCATCTCCTGTTGACAGCCTTTTTTTATGCTTTCCTATACATAGTTCTCTACTGTTTGCATACTCCTTGTTGCCCACGATTGAGGTTGTTTGAGACTTGTCCTGTTTTCCAATATGCGTTGGGACGAATACTGAAGAGACCTCTGGTGACTGAGGTGACTGGAGGCATAGGAGTGATGTCATTGAAGCCTGGGCTTTTCAGTGATTTTGTTTCCGCCAACCTGCTGGTAGGGGAACACAACAGACTAGTCTGGACTGGTCTAACAGGACTCAAGGAAAGGACATTTAACTGTGAAATAAAATGTGACCTTTTTTGTTGCACCCCATTTCTGGGCTGGTCTTGTAGATAAGGAAGGAAAGGATATGGCCTTAACTGCTAATTCCTTATCGTTCCTCCAGTTTAGTCCACACTTCTTGGTTGTGCACCTCCTCCTGCAGCTTGAAGACTGGGCATGTCAAAGTGACATCACTGGATGTAGTCTGTTGGCATCTCCCATCAGCCCCAGTGTGTCCAGTCTCCATGCAGCAGGAGGACATGGCGAGCCTTAGTGCTGGGCTCACTAGAGGAACACATAAGGAACTATTAGTGTAGAATAGGAAGGGTTTCTGTTTGGTTTTTTTGGACTCCTTTAATGTTTCTTAATTTGGGGGGTCTGTAGCTTGCGCTTTTTTTTTTTTTTTTTTTTTTTAAGAGGCTGTTTTTTTTACTGTGCCTGCTCTTGTTTGTGCCGGGTCCTTCTTCACCTGTCTGTGTGTGTCTGTTCCAGACAGGGGATTTGTGGAGGACTTACCCGGTACAGATCTCTCTTCCTGGTGGGTACAGGAGAGAGCTCTGTGGCAGCGGAACAGCAGTTGCATCTGGCGCTCCGGGGCAGCTGCGATCCTGCAAGATTCAGCTGATTAACGACGATGGGGAGCTCGTACGCAGCGGCTCGCTCGCTATTTAGCTGAGCACGGCCACGCGAATTAGAGCTCCGTGGCAGCAGATTGCTCCGGCAGACTTGCAGGTAGGAGGTGAATAGCAGTTCACCGGTACTGTTGGGGCCCAGGAGGCTGCAGGTGCAGGAGTCTTCTCGGCGATTTTGGTGGCCATTTTGACATGGTGGCTGCTTAGCCAGGGATCGCACGAAGTAGCAGGGGGTGGGGTTTGGTGTGGGGGTGTGGTTTTTTTTTTTTTTTTTTTTTTTTTTTTTAAATCTCTCCCATGGTCACTCTTCTATAATTCTGGGGCTCGATAGGTGCTTATTGTAGTTTCTTTTGGGGGAGGAGGTTATTTCCTGTGAGGCATATTAGAAGCATCTGGTGGATCCCTGGGGTGGCTTCTCCAGTACTGGGAATTTTGGAAATTTTGAGTTAATCCCCTGGCTGTGGGAAGGACATTGCTGATCTTTTATGTAATCTAAAAAAAAAATACTTTTTGTTGGTGTTTTTGAGGCAAAGTTGCGATTGGTATTTGTTAAGACACCTATGTAAACGCTCACTGTCTTTTAAGTTATCGCTCAGGAGAAGACCACAGATAGTTGGCAACAAATCCCAATCTTGTCGTGAAACAGAGCAGTGAGAGATGGCATCCCGTCTACTTAGCGCCCCTACGGGCACCGCAGACAACGCAATCGTGGATTCTGGGATCTGCCGAGGCTGTACGGTGGCATCTGCCAGCGTAGAGCAGCAGCTGGAAATTAAAGCGGGACAGGACCTTTAGGGGGTGTCCCCTGTACCAGAAGGAGATGTCCTGCTGGCCAGTTCGCTGGGGGATGGTCCAGAAGCCCATGAGGGGTCTTCGGGGGTTCCTCCAGCTTCAGACTCGTGTCTCAGCTTGGGGATTTTTGCCTGGACTTTGTGTTAATTATGCATCAGGCCTTTTGTTTACTGAGGCAAGGGAAGCTGCTGGAGCCATTGCCCTTGCCTGCAAAGCTGCTGCAGCTGGGTCTGGCACATGCAGGTGGCGGTCTGGCTAGACCACCCAAGTGGGCCAGGCCACAGGATCGCTCTCCCTCTGAGTTGGTGTGGCAGAAAGCAGACGACACTGAAGTGGACCTGGAGGCCAGATTGGAGGAGTTGGAAGGAGGAGAGATTCCAGAGCCGGAGGATCGGGCAAAAAGTATTCGGATCTTCCAAAAAGATGAGTTGACGCCTCTTATCACAGAATCCCTTCAAATGCTAAAGCTGGCTATGGAACTGCCGGTGGAGGAAGATGCTGGGGAAGACCCGATCATACAGGCGGTGCGGTAAACTCAGATTGTGTTTCCCGTCCACAAGGTGGTAGATCAGATGATCTAGGACGAGTGGGATCAGCCGGAAGCAGGGCTCAGAGGAGCTCGGATTATGAATAGGTTGTATCCTCTGGCAGATAAGGACAAGGAAAGATTTCGGTCTCCATGGATTGATGTGGCGGTGTCGGCGGTAACCAAGAAGACCACTATTCCGGCGGAAGGTGGTTCAGCCTTGAAAGATGTGCAGGATAGAAAGGTGGATGAGTTGCTGAAGCAGTCCTTTGAAGCCAACGGCTTGTCATTGCAGGCTTCCATATGTGGGGCTTGGGTGGCGAGAGCGTGTCTTCGCTGGTCACGGGTTGCGACAGTCGGCCCAGCTGGAACCGAAGGGCTTGCAGGAGCTAGATCGTCAGGATCAGCTTATATAGCAGATGTGCATTATGATTTAATCTGGGCTCTAGCTAATAGCATGGCGTTGTTACTGGGCACCCGTAGGTCCTTGTGGTTGAGAAATTGGGCGGCAGACAGTTCTAAGGCCCGTCTCAGTAAACTTCCTTTCAAAGGACGGCTGTTATTCGGTGAGGATCTCGATTTAAGCTGGTTAAGGATTTGGGGGATTCTAAGGGGGGTAGACTCCCGGAGGATAAGCCTAAGCAGGGGAAATCCTCTCCGGCCTTTAGAGGCTCCTTCAGAGATTTTCGAAGGTTTCGGACTTCCCGCTTGGGTGGTTTTCAAAGAGGAAGATTTTGCTTCTAGAGCCCAGGGGTTTTGTGGAGCAGGTAGAGGTTTCGCTGCAACGGCCACAGCAACCGCTTGAAAGCTGCAATGAAGCGAGGGGGGTTCTGGTGGGAAGCGATCTGATAGGCGGGCGACTTTGGAATTTTCTTCCTGCCTGGGCCCAAATAATGTCCGACCAGTGGGTCTTGGAAATAATCCGTGACGGCTATGCTCTGGAGTTCGCGAGTTTGTCTCCCTGCAAAGGTCACCAAAATGTTCTGGCGCTTCGCGACACCTTGAATCGGTTCTTGCAAATCATAGCAGTCGTTCCGGTACCCAGGGAAGATTACGGCAGGGGTCGATACTCCAATTTATTTCGTGATTCCAAAGAAGGACTGGGTTCTTCACCCCATCTTAGACCTCAAAGGAGTGAATTGGTGTCTCCGAGTACCGCATTTTCAGATGGAAACGTTGCGGTCTGTCATTGTAACGGTGTGTCACAGGGAGTACTTGACATCCCTCGTCCTTACTGAAGCATTTTTACATATCCCGATCAGAGCGGGACATCAAAAATTTCTGCTTTTCTCTCTGCCGTGGGGGCACTATCAGTTTCAGGCGTTGCCCTTCGGGCTAGCAACGGCGCCGTGGACCTTCACCAAGATCATGGTGGTAGCCGCAGCATTGCAAAAGTGGGATTTACCAGAATTCCCTCATCTCGACGACTGATTTGGGCAAAGTCCAAAAACGAAAGCATAAGAGTTACAGAGAAAGTGATGAAGTTCTTGGAGGGGCTCGGCTGGGTGGTCAATATGGCAAAAAGCCACCTGAGCCCGAACCAGAGTCTCGCGTATCTGGGTGTGCGCTTTGACATGTAGCGGGGTGCTGTGTTTCTCCCGGATCGACTAATCCAAGTTCTTCAGCAAGTGGTGCGCCAGTTCATGGCAACGCCGGCTCCTTAGGCATGGAGTTACCTCAGGGTGCTGAACAATGGTGGCGACCTTGGAAGCAGTGCCTTGGGCCAGGTTTCATATGCAGCCGCTGCAACGGGCGTTGCTTCGCCAGTGGTCTCATCAATCCGACCCGTTGAGCAGGCGTCTACCCTGTCCTCTCGGGGTCAGGCAGGCGCTGGAACGGTGGCTACGTCCGGGTTCTTTCTCGGCCGGGATGCCTCTGGAGCAGCCGGAGTGGCTGCCGTTGTTGACAGACGCGAGTCACGGGATGGGGAGCTCATTGTAGAGAGCTCTTCACGCAAGGTCTTTGGTCAGGTCAGGAGACCGCTTGGTCAATCAAGTGGTGATGATAGCCCTGCAGGCATTCGAAGCGACGGTGCAGGGTCATGCGTTGCGAGTGCTATCTAATGGACAATTCCGCTACAGCAGCTTACATCAATCAGCAAGACGGTACAGGGAGTACAGCCATGGAAGAAGAGGCCGAGGAGCTGTTTGCTTGAATGGAACGGTGACTGCCGGCGATTTCGGCAGCGCACATTGTGGGAAAGGACAGTGTGACGCCGGATTTCCTCAGCAGAGTTCAAGTAGATGCCGGAGAGTGGGAATTGCATCCGGAGATTTTTGCGCAACTAGTTCATCGATGGGGTCCGCCGATCATGGACCTCATGGCGACCTTCCAGTCCGTGAAAGTGAGTGTGGTTCTTCAGCAGACGACGGGAACGAATGTCAGAAGGGATCGACGCCCTAATGCAGAGTTGGCCGGTGTTGGGTCTTCTATACGTATTCCCACCATGTGCGATGATAGGTCGGGTGGTTCAATGTATAGAAGCTCATCGGGGGAGAGTGTTTGCTGGTGGCTCCGGATTGGTCGAGGCATCCGTGGTACGCCGATCTCATACATCTTCTCGACGAGGAGCCGTGGAGGCTACTGGTCTCGGAGGGTCTGGTACTTCAAGGGCCTCTGTGAATGCCTCAGGTGGATCGGTTCTCACTTACGGTCTGGCCATTGAAAAGGCGAGGCTAAGAAGGAAACGTTATTCTGGAGCAGTTATCACTACCCTGCTTGAAGGAAGACATCTACACCTTTGTCCTATGTTCGTATATGGTGCATATTTAGGACTGGTGTTCCAGGAGACAAATGCGGGCAGCGAAGGTATCCGTGCCGATAGTATTAAGCTTTCTTCAAGAGGGTTTTGATAAGGGCCTGGCGGCCAGTTCCTTGAGAGTGCAGTTGGCGGTGCTGTCTTGCTATAGAGGCAAGGTTCAGGGAGTCGCGCTCGGCGTGCATGTGGATGTTCTGTGGTTCCTGAAGGCAGTCACCAGGTTGCGTCCCTCTCAGAGTTTTGGTGCCTCTGTGGGATCTCAATTTAGTTTTGGGAGCGCTGGCTAAGGCGCCCTTTGATCCGTTACAGTGGGCATCTATAAAAGATCTAACTCTGAAGACAGTGTTTTTGGTGGCTATTTGTTCAGCAAGGCGTGTTTCGGAGTTACAGGCATTTTCTTGCCAGGAGCCGTTTTTGTCTTTCTCGTGAAAAGGTGGTGCTGCAGCCCGTTCCGTCCTTTTTGCCTAAAGTAGTCTCTCCGTTTCATTTAAATCAGACAGTTTCTCTTCCGGTGCTGGATTCCCTGGATTGGGGACACAGCAAACCGGGGGCTACGCCACTTGGATGTTAAGCGGGTACTTCAGCATTATTTGAAGGTGTCGGAGGCCTTTCGTAAATCGGACCGCTGTTTGTTTTTGTTCGGGGGTTCCCGGAAGGGTGAGGCGGCTGCAAAGGCTCCTATTTCTCGGTGGATTAGAGAAGCGATTGCTTCGGCGTATCTCTTGTCAGGTCGACAAGTTCCGTCGGGATTGCGAGCTCATTCTACCAGAGTGCAAGCGACGACTTGGGCGGAGCACAGTTTGGTTCCGCCTGTGGAAATTTTGTAGGGCAGCTACGTGGTCGTCCTTGCATACTTTCAGTAAACATTACTGCCTAGATGTCTGGTCAGCAAAGGATACTGTGTTTGGTTTGTCGGTATTGCAAGCAGGCTGGAAAGGTCCCTCCCAATAAGTACTGCTCTGTTACATCCCAGAAGTGTGGACTAAACTGGAGGAACGATAAGGAAATGGAAATTTACACTTACCTGGTAATTGATATTCCTGGAGGAACTCCAGTTTAGTCCTCATTCCCGCCTGGGATCATACGTTAGCAGTGCTAGTTCTGTCGGAGGAAGGCTTGGATAACCGGTAGGTATCTCTGTCTTTCATTTTCTGTCCATTCTTGTGATTTTAGTCTGTTGCTCTGAGGCGCAAGGAAGTGGCACAAGGAAGAAGTTCTATTTTCCCGAAGGGAAGTTTGCTTGTATATAGTTGTAATACAGTTAAATTGGTTATGGTTGTCTACTTATTTGCTCCTTTAAGTTTGCTTTGTCAATAGTTCACTGGGTCTGATGGGAGATGCCAGCAGACTACATCCAGTGATGTCACTTTTTTGACATGCCCAGTCTCCAAGCTGCAGGAGGAGGTGCACAACCCAGAGGTGTGGACTAAACTGGAGTTCCTCCAGGAACATCAATTACCAGGTAAGTGTAATTTCCATTTTTCTCGAAACCTACCAGGCCAGTGTCCACCCAGCTGATCCTTTATTTTTTTTTCCTTCTTCCTCCCTGTTTAGAAGAGAGATGGAAGTGGCGAGTTACTTGGGAGCTCCTTGGATGTTTCTTGACTGTGCTTTGTGGTTGTCTCTTTTGGGACCCTGGATTCCCTGTTTATCCTAAGTGGGTCTAGGGAGTGTAGTTTTTACATTCTCTTTGATACAGAGATACTGGAAAGCTAGTGGCTGCACTGTGCCCTATTATGGGGCAGGTGTCGCAAGTTTTTGTTCTCTTTATCTGCTTGCTGATAAAGTTCATTTGTTCTGGATGGATCTGATGGAACTTAAAAGAAAAGTAGCAGGTAGGACAATCCTTTTCCATGGATTGCATTCGTTTTTGTTCCATGAAATCTGGAATAACTGTCCAAGATAAAGCTCCTTCTTTGATGGGTCCTCACCTTATCTGTATCTGTATACAAATTTTCTGTTCACTGTTCAATGTAAAACCGCCCTTGATCTCTGAAAGGGGCGGTATAGAAGAAACTGTTAGACTACAGATTTATTTATTTATTTTATTTATCTATTTTATGGATGCTGCCACTTGGGTTTTATTATATACTTTACCACCCTATTGTTTGGATCATGTATCAAGAAAGGATAATAAAATAGGTCAAGCAGCGTTAAAGAATCCTTTTTTCCTTCTTCTTAGTGATCTGTGCCCTTTACTCGTACTGCCAATTCCAGACTTCGCTCCTTCCAACTGGCAGCACCCTTTGCTTGGCATAGTCTTCCTATCTCTGTGCGCCAGGCATCCTCCCTGGCCATTTTCAAGTCCAGACTAAAATCGCATCTCTTCACTATTGCTTTCCGTTCCTGTCTTACCTTATCTTGATCTCTCTATCAACATTTGCTTACTTTGTCCAATGAAGCTACAGGGTAAACTATTTAAGACTAATAAAAGAAAATATTTTTTCACTCAACGTGTAATCAAACTCTGGAATTTGTTACCGGAGGATGTAGTAAAGGCTGTTTGTGTAGCTGGGTTTAAAAAAGGTTTGGACAAGTTCCTGGAGGAAAGGTCCATAAACCATTATTAAGAAGTGACCGAAGATATCAATGCTTGACCCAGTACAAGCATTGTGGAACTTGTGTCTCTTGGGGAAACTGCTAGGTACATATGACCTAGATTGGCCACTGTTGGAAACAGAATACTGGGCTTGATGGACCTTGGTCTGACCCAGTATGGCATATCTTATGTTCTTATGTAACTTATTTTGTTTTCTGTCTTATTAGATTGTGAGCTCTGAGCAGAGACTGTCTCTCTTCTATGTTTGTACAGCGCTTCGTATGTTGAAGTGCTTTATAAGTCTTTAATAATGTTATTATTAAAACGCACAAACTATCCAGTGATGTAAGTTGTTTTTAAAGCTTGACATGATGGTGCGGTCCATATTCAGAATGTCTAATTTGCAAAGACTTCCTTTTTGAGTGTGGCCATGTGCAACCCTTAACTTAAAAGGACCGGTTTTATCCTGCTGTCTATGGAGAATATCTGTGTTAAGTATAAGCAACTTTGGATTTTGGTTAACAAGTAGGATGGATCAGCCATACAAGTAGGCTCTCCCAAGCTGAGGGTTGCAAAAGTGCATCTTTCCTTTCTCTCTGAGGATGGTGATAAGGAATGAACTAACTGAAGCTCCTCCATGGGAATGTAACACGCAGGAAGAGGCATGCATGATCAGATGCTTTTCAGGTGCCTTTTTTACCTCATAGGGAATTATGCCATTGTGGTGCTGCCAGATTACGACATTCCCCTCTTCTCCTCCCCCTTGTGTGTGTCTGATTTATTGTGCTGCATTTAGCGAACACCTGTAACAAGGAACAACTTTAATTGGAGCATGCAATTCTGGGCCTGATTGTGGAAAATGATTGCTTCATGCAAGTTCAGGGAAACTGATATCAACAGCTGATCAGAGCAGTAGAGTTGTGTTAGAATCTTTTTTGTTTATCTTCAAGTGATTTTATTTTTTTCATGTCAAGATTGCTATAGTCCAACTGAAGAAATCCTCTATATTAAGGATTAATTTCAAATTTAGACGCTTATTTCTTCTTTCTCACAGAAATGTTATGAACAAAAGCAATACAAAAATGGACTCAAGTTTTGCAAGATGATCCTTTCCAATCCCAGATTTGCAGAACATGGAGGTGAGAATGTGATTCAGAAGCCCTGAATGTGCTTGTTAACCCTCTGTTAAAATGTAACTTTTTAAATATGTAAATAAAACTCTTCATTTTAATGTTTTTTTTGATAATTGCATATAAACTGAATAGATAATATAATTTATATGTAGATCTGTTTCTCATTTGGAGATCTCTTTCATTTGGAAAAGAATAGTCACAATAAATAAGTACAATTGAAGGAAGAAATTTAGGCAGAGCAGGTATGTTTATGCAAACCACCTGCATATAAAAATAGGTGAAAAAATGGTTCAGACCTTTGCTATTTTACAAGCATACGTGTACCCTTGTTGATCCAACCCAAGCCATGAATGTTGGTGATAATACAAAACAATGTGGAGTCTCCAGTAATGGTGTGTTAGAAAATCCGTCATCTTACTACTTTCCTTGGGTGATAGCCTATTTTTGCCCTTTTGTTTTTTCAATGCAATGTGCTTTTCAGTTTAATTTATTTAACTTCTAATGCAGTTATGATCAATGTTGTTGGCACCCTTGCATTTTAGATATGTTGTGTACAATATCTTGAGAAATGACTAGAAATATTCCAACTGTATGTATTTTAATAGTATTTTCAAAAGATGTCTGCAACTTAGATGTAGTACGTTCTGAGGAAAAAAATTAAAATATGACCTGGATAGGATTAATGGCACCATTCATTAATATTTGGTTGCATAACCTTTGACAGTAATGACAGCCCCCAAATGTTTCTCGTAGCCATCTATAAGTTTCGTGCATCTGTCTGCTGGTAGTTTCTCCCACTCTTTAACTGTGATTTGTTCCAGCTCATGAACGTTCCCTGGGTTCCTTTTACTAATGGCAGATTTCAACTCTTCCAAAGGTTCTCATTGTTGGCGAGTTTAAAACAGTCCATTTGTACCTTTCAATGTATGTTTCGGATCATTGTTCTGCTGGAGGACCCATGACCTTTGATCCAGACCTAGCTTTCAGATACTAGGTAGCACATTTTGCTCCTAAGTACCTTGGTAGTCTGATATCATGATTCCTTTATGATGTTCCAGGCCTCCAGATTGCTCTTATTCTGGCTAGGAAAAAGGTACTGGATCACTAGATATGAGGCTGTCCCAGTCTTCGCTCAGTGGGTGGCGGGAAGGCAAGAGATGGCTGACTGGCTTTTGTGTGGGAAAAGGTGCAAGTGGCTCTGTGGATCACAAACATTACTGGGCTATCTAGGAAAAATGTCTCTCCAGTCTGTGATCCATCCTGGCTCTAGGGGTGGAAGAGGGTTAGTTCACAGGGAGGGGAGGGCAGGAGGACACACTCAGAAAAGGGGACCGATGGAGCAGGGGAACAACCTAGGCTGGACTAAAAAGGGCTTTAGAGTGGCCCCCTTTTTATTTGCTAGCTGATGTTCAAGGGGTGGTGGTTCCCATAGAAACAATTAGCAACGGAACTTTTTTTCTTCTAGTATATACTATGTTCTGTTTTGTCTTTTTACTGATAGGTGAGCTGGGGTGTTCTCTTGAAGTGCACGGTTCCAATGTTACTGTATATGCTTGTTCTCAATAAAAAAAACCCCAAAAAAACCCGAAATGACTTAAACATCCCCGCAACATTATGGAACCTCCACCATATTTAACGATAGGAAGGTTATTTGTTTCCTTGTAAACTTCATTTCTTTGCCTGAAAATATGTCACTGGCCTGCACTGCCAAAGAGCTCAAGTTTGGTTTCATCTGTCCACACATTTTCCCAAAAGGATTGTGGGGTTTTTTTCTTTCAAGGTGTGTCTTTGTCTGTCTTTGAGCAGTGGGGTCCCCCTTGGCCTTCACCCATGAAGTCCTTCTTTGTTTAGTGCATGGCATATGATGTGGCTTCATTCCAGTAATATTACTCTGGTACTTTCCCCAGTGCTAATCAGAAAGCTGTCACCAGTGTTTCACATCAGCTTCTTCAGGGGGTCATACATTCAAAACTGTTTTTACTATAGCAATTTGTGCAGTATAAGGCAGAGACCGGTGTCCACAATGAGATATCAGACATTAAGGGTTTGAACTGCAAGGGTGCGAATAATGTTGACCACAACTCTATTTTATTAGATTCAGTTTATGGTGGTTTTGTATTTTTTTTTTAACCATTTTTGTATGTAGCTGTTGTCTTTGTGCCAAAACACATGGATTTTTTATTTTATTTATTGTACTGATCGTTTCCTTATCCTGCTAGATCAGTCTGGATGTATAGATTATGCTCCCTTGCCAGCAGGTGGAAGATGACTTGAGCAACTTTCAGTGATGCAATCACTTGGTATATCTGCCAATGTAGTGATGAGATAAGCCAGTATTGTCTGCCTTCTGCAGGTGGCAAGGTGTGTGGACTAGTGTAGTAGTGCAGATAGTCTGGGCCCAGGAAAACAAGTCTATGAACTTGTGTGCATGAGTCCAGTAGGCCCAGTGTTTGCTCGGAGCTCGGGTGTGTCCTGTCTTCTTAAGCTGAAAGCTTGCCCTGTGTCCAATGTTGCTACCCATGGGTGATAGAGTTAAGTCGGCTGAAAGCAGACAGGATTCCATGGGATCCCTGGGAGGAGGGGGGGATTGGTAAGTTGGGCCCAGGCACTCCTTCCCTCTTGCTGTCCTATACTCGCTTGCTAATATTGTCTTTTTGGATATTTTGTTTCACTTTCTTTCCCCATTTATCCATTCATTTTAATGGGCTGGTATTTGGCTCTCTTCTTGCAAGAAAGCAGCTCAAAAAAAAAAAAAAAAAAAAAAAAAAAAGGACAGCTAGGCCTCATTCTTGCAGGGGTGGCTGGGGCCTCCCTTCTCAATTTTCCCAGAAAGCCTTACAGGTTTTGGGATTACACTTTCAGAGTTCATTTTTCGCTGTGATTGGTTTTGTTCTTTTCTGGCGTGTTGTGTGTGTGTGTTTTTTTGTTTTGGTTTTTTTTTGCATTTTCTTACCATTGGGCTGTTGCTGTGCTTAATTGCAGCCTCTGGCATGTGTTTCTTGTGGCCACAGCTTTTTGCCCTGGGTGTTGTAGGATTGCCTTGGGGCTTCTTTTTGTGGCCCATTAGGGGGTTAGGCTGGATTTCATGTTTGGTGCCTTGGCTGCCTCCCTCCACCTTTTAAGCCCCCTTTTGGGCTCTGACCTTTTTTTATGTGGTAGCATGATCCCGGCTGAAGGGGTTCATGGTGGAGTGGCAACATTCATAAGGGCATAGGCCCCTAATGGACCACTGGGGCCCTTTCTTTCAGCAGCTGCTGCATAAGCCATTAGAAACAGCTTATAGGCTATTCAGTCCTTGCTAGCTATTTTACAGCCTCCCTACGGGGATCTGGGTCTCTCGGGCACCTCTGACACCTCTATCTCTATGGGCTGGGAGGTTAAGCACCCCGCCACACTCTTTTGCTTGCCTATGGCTCCAGGAACCCAGTCTTATCCACTATGGGGGGTTGCTTAGGATGTAGAAGAATCCTTTCTCCAGAAGCTGAATCGGAGGAAGGAAGAGTTCATTCCTCTTTGGGAGGGTGAGGATGGGGATCTTTCTCTGATTTGTCCATTTCACAAGGAGACCTTTTTTTTTATTCAAGATGCTGTGTAAGCCTTACATGTTATAGAGTCTGCTCCTGTGCAGGCTTCACCTGTGTATCCCATTTGGGGGAAGGGGATTCGAGGTGTCGTCTTGGCTGTCCCTCTCCCAGAACTTATTCAGCAGCTTGTTTCTCAGTGAGAGGTTCCTGAGCTAGGTAGTAGGAGCCCTAAGATCCCATCCTCTGCTGTACTCTGCCCCAGGGTGAGCTGGATCTGCTTTTTGGCCTCCCTTGGGTGGAAGCTCTGGTCACGGCTGTGGCAAAGTGCATGACCATCCCAGTGAAGAGGGATGCTGTCTTCAAGATGTTTCATGGTATGAGGGTAGAGTATCTCCTTAAAGCATGAGATGGCAGCTGCAAAGACAGTCGAGCAGTGCTGTGTGCATGTTTGGTGGCCTGACCCAAGTTCTCATATGCAGGGTCCAGCAGCTATTGGACAGTCCAAAGGCTGTGTGATTGGCATTGTGGTTGGTGCCCTCTACATCTTGATTGAAATCTCTTCCAAGTCTGAGGTGCAATTAAAAATGTTTGAGACTTGTACAATAAAACGAGATGTATAACACTGACAGTTGTTGTACTCGGTCTCCTTCAAAGTAGTTCCCTTCCGATAAACACACTTCCTCCAGCGTTTCTGCCACTGCTGGATACAATTTTGAAATACCTTTTTTGTTATGCTGTGAAGCTGCTGTAGGAATTTTTGCTTAATGTTCTCCCAAGTCATTGAATCTTCTTCCTATCAGTGGTAATTCAATTTTGGAAACGAGAAGTCATCGCAGGGTGCGAGGTTGGGTCAATATGGAGGCTGACGGACTTGCTGAATTTGGTGTTTGACTAAGAACTGCTGGACAAGATGCGATGCGTGAGCTGAGGCATTATCATGATGAAGCAACCATTCACCATTCCTGTGCAACTCTGGCCTCTTACGACTATCTCCATCTCTCAAACAAGTCAGAACGTGGAGGTAGTACTCCTTATTGATGGTTTGGCCTTTTTGGAGCATACTCATGATGAACAATACCCTGGTAGTCAAAGAAAACTGTGGGCATGACCTTGACATTGCTCCACACTTGACAGGCTTTCTTGGGTCTGGGAGAGTCTGCAGTCTTCCATTGTGAGGATTGAGCCTTAGTTTCTGGGTCATAACCATAAACCCATAATTCATCACCAGTAATCTTTTTGATAAAATCGGAGTCATTTTCAATGCATTCCAACAACTTCCTAACTGTAGACAATTGATCTTTCTTTGGTTAGGGGACAGCGTTTTGTCACAAATCTTTCAGACGTGTGACATGTCTCATCCCCCAAATCGACAGAATGGACTGTACCGACCCAAAACTTAGGAAGGTCCCTGATAGTCAATCAACGATTTGAGCGTATTGCAACAGGCACTGCTTCAACTTTGTCTTCATTCCTACTCTTGGATGGCCTTCCAGAACATTTCACTGTCTACACTTTGGCGGCCCTCTTGAAAATGTTTGTACCAGTCATAAACTCAAGCATGACTCATGCATTCATCACCATACACCTGCTGTAACTTGTCATAAGTCTCTTTGCATGAATCTTAAAATTTCTGGGAAAATTGAATGTAAATTCGCTGTTCAATTTTTTCACTTATCATAAATCTGATGAACTGCTTTTACACAATACCAAACATCATGCAATTAAAAAAAATAAAAGTACAGGTGTGCTGCAGCGACGCTACACTCTGCACAGGCAGAGTATATAACTAGGTCACTGCATACTTAATACCATTGTGGTGCGATGTGGTGGTATTACTACACAAGTCTCAATACATTTTGATCACACCTTGTATAGTGGCGATGGTAGTAGCCAGTTGGTAGCTCTGGCTGCACAATTGGTCAGCAGATGCTGTCTCAAAGCTGTGGCTGAACTCCCTTTTCTGGTTACTCTTTGGGGTGGACCTGGAGAAGTTGGTGATAGACCTTGGGGAGGCTTGTCACAGAGAGCGCTTATAGGTTTTTTGTTTCGTTTTTTGATATACTGCCCTTTCTGGGGAACATACAGAACGTTGTACAGACAAAATTATTTAGAGGAAAGGAGCAAAGAAAAAGAACACCAAAAATTCATAAGAGAAGGGATAGAGCTCTGAGCAGAATAGGAGAGGTAAAAATTGAGTTGCTTTGTTAGTCCTCAGGGTCTGGCCCCACTCCAAAGGCCTGCTTGAACAGGTGCATCTTTGGTAGGGATTTACATTTTTTGAAGCAGGCTTCCTGACTAATTTTGGAAGGGAGGCAGCTCATGGCATGGAGGCAGAAATGCCAAAAGCAGAATGCTGCGTAGTTTTGTATCTATTAGTGACAAGATTCCCAGTTGGTAAACTTTGAGATGCCAGGAGTACCTCTTGTGGGGCCTTGTATAAAGTCTGGTGATGCCCTCAGACTGCCAGAAATCGTGGTAGGAACTAATCATCCTATGGATCTCTGCCCCACAAAGTGGAAGTCCTTTTGGTGCTCTTAGCATGCCCATGACTCCACCAAAGCTCCATCCAGAGCCACCAAACCACCTTCAATGAGATGTGGTGGGTCCCTTCCAAGGAGCAGCTAACTGGCTACTGCCCTTGAGGTCCTCTGTCAGGGTAACATGCAGGAGTTGGCAAAACCTCTGAGACACCTTTTGTGGTATCTCCCCACAGATCTCCACTCAAGCAGGTGATATATCCAGGATACTTTACTGTGACTCCTGCAGTTGCAGGCTTTTCTACTGATGCCCTCTGCAGAATGGGGCCAGGAGCGGGTATTCCTTCTACTTTGTGGTGCCCAATAAGGGAAGTTCCTTCTGACCTATCCCTGGACCTGAAGGCAGGCCATGTGAAGCTCCAAATCCCCCTTTTCCACATTGAGACCATCGGGTTAGTCACTGTCCAGTCAGGCAGGGGGAGTTACTGAGGCATAATTTCATATTCCCATCTGGGAGCAGTAGCTGCGGTTTCTACACTTTTCTCTGTTCTAGGCAGCCATTTTATTCCCATGCCCATGGCTCCTTGCACCTGCTCAAAGACCATGGGGGTAGCGGTGGCATTCTACACAGGTAGGACATCTGGTTTCTCCTGTATGTGGTAGATTGGCTGGCTGATTCGGTCAGACTCGCAGAAGAAGTCCAGGGACTGCATGGCCCTGGTGATTCAGTGGATGGAAAGGCTGGGGTTAGTAATAAAATTCTGCCAACAGCAGCCTGAATCCCTCCCAGGACTTGAAATATTTTGGTGCTTGGTTCAGTATTCTCCTGGGTTGAGCCTCTCTTGCAGTGGAGGAGTCCCTTAAACCTCAGAGACAATTTAGGGCGTTTAACTCTTGGTCATCTTTGTAAGACTGGTATTATCTCCAAATGCTCAGATTCATGTTGTCGATCCTGGAGCTGGTTCCATGGGCCAGGATACAAATGCATCCTCTTTAAAGATACCATCTAGACCTCTACTCTCTCTGTTCAGTTGTTCTCCAGATCTTCTTTCTCTCCTGGGAGATCAAGGAGCGGTTGATGTGATTGTAGTCCTGCCATCTGATGGCTGGAATATCCCTGAGCGTGCTGAATTGGATGATGATTGCCTCAGATATCAGCCTGAAGTGCCAGGGGACATACTGTTGGTCTAGGCCACTTTTTCCAGGGACTGTGGTCTCCTCAGGAGGCCTCCTGGACAATCAGTCTTGGAAGCCAGAATGATGTGCCTTACTCCAGAGAGGTTCTGGCCTCTTCTGGTGGGAAAAGTGGTCCAGATGTTCTCAAGCTATGCTAAGGTGGTGGCATATATCAACAAGCAAGGCAGAACCTATAGTGCAGGAGTGGGTCTCAGTGTGGCAGAGCTTTCTCATTGGGGAGAGGTGCATCCCACAGGCATAGGCAATATGCAGGCTGACTTTGAATTAAAACACTGGATTTTGGTGAGTGCAAGTTAAGCTCTTGCACATTTGACCTCATAGTGTGGAGGTAGAACCTTCAGTATTAGTTTTGATAGCCATTCAAAAGAATGCGAAAGCAAAGAACTTTTCAGCCACAAGAAGGATCTATGGGCAGCAGGATTGGATGCCCCGTTTCAGGAGTGGCCCTAAGAGGGACTTCTGCATGTCTTCCCTCCATGGCTTTGGCTTCTGGGCCAGATTTAGGTGCATCCAGGTTTGACAATACTGGTGACCACACAATGTCCTTGCAAAACTTGATTGGCAGGATTCCCACTTCTTGCTGCTTCAAAAGGTGGCCTCCTATGACAAAGGCCTTAGGTGATGGAGAACCCTGTTCTCTTCTCATTTAGTCCTGCTCCTTGCTCAAGATCAGGTGCTTGAGAAGCATAGGCTGTCCAAGAAGAGCTATTCTGCAGTGCTAGTGGACATCCTACATAAGGTCCGGAGGGCCTCTACGTCCCTAGCTTATTCGAGAGTCTGGAGGATTTTCAAGAGATGGCATTCCTCTCAATCTCTAGAGGTCAGAAAGGCAGACAGTCGCTGTTTTTGTCCTTCCTGTAGTCCAATCTGGACCAGGGTTAGGCCCTGAATTTAAGGTTCAGATGACAGCTCTGGTGTGCTACAGAACTTGCATTCAAGGAATGTCACTAGCAGTGCACCCTGATGACTCCCACTTCCTCAAGGGGACAAGGTTTGGACAAGTTCCTGGGCGAAAGGTCCATAAACCATTATTAAAAAGGGACCCAGGATATCAATGCTTGACCCAATACAAGCATTGTGGAACCTGTCTCTCTTGGGGATACTGCTAGGTACGTATGACCTAGATTGGCCACTGTTGGAAACAGGATACTGGGCTTTGGATCTTGGTCTGACCCAGTATGGCATATCTTATGTTCTTATGTTAAGGGAGTGAAAGGATGCATTCACTAGTGCATCTGGTGATTCCTCTGATGCTTTCTCTGTCCTTCAAGGCACTGAAAGGACCTTTTTATTTTTCAGCCCATTTGTAAGGCCTCACTCAAGGATTTGACATTTTAGAGTGGTTTTCCTGGTGGCTATGGTGTCTGCCAGGCAAGTGTTACAACTCAGGGACTCTTTCTTGGTCTTTGGCTTATCTCCTTGTGCATTGTTATCCTTTCTCACAAAGGTGGTGGTCGTCTTCCATCTTAACCAGACTGTTGTCCTACCCTCGTCCTTTGAGAAGGCTCTCAGGAATGATTCCTTGTTGCATCCGGTGGACGAGTGGAGGGTGTTTAGTCAGATACCTGAAAATTTACTAATCCTTCTGTTGGTTGGATTACTTTTTTTTTTTTTTGTCTTCCTTGGCTGTTTGAGGAAAGGACAGCAGTGGCCAAGTCCTCCATTGCCCACTGGATTAAAGAGGTCATTGGTTCAGCATATCTACTGGACAATATCTGTGCTGGAGGAGATCAAGGCTCACTCCACTAGGGCACAGGCTGCCTCCTGGGGGAGTATGCTTTGGTGTCTTAAGAATATAATCTGAAAGGTTTCTACCTGTTTGTGTGTGTGTGGTGGGGTGGGGTTTTTTTGTTTTTTTCCTGAAGGCTTTTTTGTGAAACGCTATTGTTGCATGTGGGAGCTGGACTAGATGGTGCCATTTGGCAGGGCAGTTCTGTCCAGAGTATTTGCTTCCTCCCACTTTGGGTCCTGATTGCTTGAGTACATCAGATTTTTCTGGTCTGGTCTATTATAAGGAAGGAGATATTGTACATATGATGATTTTCCTTCCTTGAATCTTGATAGACACATCCAAGACCCTGCCTCCCCATCCAGTCAGGTTTTCAGGATATCCATAATGAAATATGTATATGAGATTTGTATGCACTGCCTCCATTGTATGCAAATCTCTCTCATGCATATTCATTGTGGATAACTGGAAAACCCGACTGGCTGGGGAGGGCCCGGGACAGGTTTGGGAACTGCTACTCTACAGGTTTGGTAGCTCAGCTGCTTTAAATACACTGTCAATACCATGTTCTGATGCAGAATTCATTGTGATAAGAGAACCAAATACATGTTCAAGATAATTTTCCAGCACTGAATTGTTGGTTACTAATGCCATCTGTTTCTGAGGTTTTCTTTTTCTGAAATTTTTTTCAGTCTTGCTTAATGCTTGGGAAGTTTCATACTGGCTTCTCAATGCTGCACCAGCAGCTATACCTAGTTATGACATAGCTGAAAGTTGCTCAAGTCTGCCTCCACAGGCTGGCAAAGGAACATAACCCAAATGTCTGGACTGGTCTAGGCAGATTCAAAGAAATAAAATGATCAGGTATGTAAATTTTCTCCATTTACCTGTAATATCCATTCTAAGATGACTGTAATCTGATCATTTCAGTAAAATGTGTTCTCAACTGTACAGAAAGGAAAGGTTTGAAGTGTAAAGACACAGATTTAATTTTTCAGTAATTAACTCTTGCTGTTAACTTGTTGTGGTTTTTTGTTCGTATCGTTTTGTTTAAAAAAAAAAATTTAGATAAGAGATGGGAATGGTGTCATCTAGGACAGGACTTGCATGGTTCTGCTGGTATTTTATAAAGGCTCTGCCAAATGCAGTCACATTTTGTAAAATATTGTATATTAAACTTTTTATTATGCCACTTGTACATATAACAGATCTCCATGGCCATACAGTAGTGTGCAAAAGTCTTGCATAGGCTGCATGATTAAGCTATTCTCTGCTTTATTTTGGCAATATTTCCAAATTCTGTGGCAGAATACTGGCTTATTTACTGTTTTATTGCAAATATAATTTGGCAGCCATTTCTACATGCAAAATTACTTGTCTGTGAACTCTTATATGGCTGTCATGAAGAAACAATGTTCTAGTACAATCAACAAAATGAGCCAATAGAATACTACGCTTCAGCAAATCAGTGCATGGTATTTTAGTGGCACACAGGGTTTGAACTTAATATAGATCAACTGGTTTTGTATCACATCTGATGCTCAATGTCCTGTAGATTGCAGCAAGTGTCAGCTATAATCAGAACACCGTTGTCCACATTCTGCAGAAGCATAAGGAGACGGGGAAATATGCAGGACCGACATCATAGCAGTCGGCCTAGAAAGTCAACCAAGAGGGCCTTGATAAGGACATCTCTTGGAACTGCAAGAGAACCTCCTCTGAGCTGCTGCGGGAATGAAGGAGAAATGTTCTGTTGAAGTTTGTACTTCCACTGTGAGGAGACGATGTTTGGAGTATGGGTTGAAGGGCTGTAAGGCGAGAAGGAAGCTGCTACTAATGGTGGAACAGAGGAAGACACACATTGAGTAAGTATCAAAGTACTCAAAATGAAGTAAGGCAGACTGGGAGGAAGTTCTGTTCAGCGATGAAAGCACATTCTGCATTCTGGGTGACCGGGGCAATACTTTGCTTATTCTGGAAGGAGGAACTGGCAGCGTTTAATTGCCAGGGTCGTCTCCACCTTGAACTTGATGGATGCTCCTGGTGAGAGCACCTTCATGTAGTGCAGAAGCCCACTACTGTCTTTCTGTTCCTGGATGTGATCCAAGGATATGATCTGGTCTGACTCCCCGCCTAAGGGTGTGTAAGAAGATCTATGCTCTCCCATGCTGAGTGATTTGATAGTCCGCTGGTCACAGCAGTTACCAGACAGACCACCATTCCTGTGGAAGGCAGATTGGCTTTAACGGATTTTTCTGGACCAAAAGGTGGATTCATTTGTTGAAGAATCAGTTCGCCCCGGTGACTGCTATTCTGGTATGTGCTAGCCTGAAGTCTCGAGCCCTGCTCCAGTGGATTTAGTCTCTTCCACCCGATGATATTGCCCCTCTTTTTGGAGTTGGCTATGGCCTTCCTTTTTGATGCCATGTATGACCTGGTAAGCCTGGTACCAGGGCCAGTGCCCTGATGATGGTGTCATGGCTTTGGCTTTGGCTTTGGCTTTGGCTCCGGCTCTGGGCGGCAGACACATCTTCCAAAGTCTGGTTGGCCCAACTGGCTTTTAAGGGGAAGCTTCTATTTGGAGCCGATTTGGAGAAGCTGGTGAAGGACCTGGGCGAGACAAAATCTTTCTGCCTTTTGGAAGATGGGTCTAAGGGTCCTGTGAATTGGGTTAATGATCCTTTCTCGTCAGCCTCTGCCCATCCACTGAAGGCGTGTTGGAACCCTGAGGGTTTTGTGAGTCTTGTCATTACTGACCTTAAAAACCACCTTCCCCTCTGCTTCTGGGCTTTGGGCTTGTTCTCAGTCCTTTCATGGAGCGTTCGGGCTCAGGACACTGTTCCCTCCAAAGGAGGACCCTCCTGGGCTGTGCAATGAAGGTTTGGGGGCCCATTCCCTAGTTCTTCTGGTTGGAGGCAGACTTTGCCTTTTCTTTCAGGAATGGGCATGGGTTACTAAGGATAGTTTGGTCCTAGACATCATTCAGTTTGGCTATGTCCTGGAATGCAAAGAGCTGATTTCTGATGCTGTAGTCATTTCCTCTTGTGGGTCTGCAATTAAAAATGCTGCTGTGTGGACTGCCTTGGACAAATTGCTGCTCTTTAAAGGCTGTGGTGCCCAGCCCCTCGGATGAGCAGGTCAAGGACAGATACTCAATGTATTTTGTGGTGCCCAAAAGGACTGTTCTGTCTGGCCCAATCTGGACCTCTAGGGTGTCAACGAGCACTTGCATTTCCAGATGTAAACATTCCACTCCATGATTCAAGCAGTGCACCAAGAGAAGGAGGGTTTGGCTCCAGTACCTGGAGTTCCTGGGAGCACATTTCAACACTCGAGTGGGCAGAATTTTCCTGCTAGAGGAAAAAGTCAAGACTATTGGATTGCCTGGTGCTATTGTGTGTGCAGCAGGCTCCCAAAGTCTGGGACCATCGTCAGCTCCTCGGATTGATAGCAGCGACCATAGACATGGTGTCGTGGTCCCAGTCTAGCGGCAAGTCCTTCCACAGATCAGGTTTGCTGCCACCACTGCAGGTTGTACCACCATCGGGAGCACATGCGACTGTTCCAGTGGTCCCCGAATCCTCAGGAGTCTGAGCGCAGGCTCCCTACTCCCAATGGTGGTGAAGTACAGCCTGCGGTGATGGCAGCAGCCCTCATCTGTGGAGGGGCATGCTGCTAGACAATTTCTTCTGGATTCTTCTGATGACAGATGCCAGTCTCTCTGGCTGGAGAGCCCATTACCAAAACCGCACAGCCCAGGCCATTGCAACCACAGGGAAGCGGTGTGGTCCATCAGGATGACACTTCTGTGTTTCTGGCCCCTGGTTGAGGGCTGGGTGGTTCTGAATGTTTTCAGTCAACCCCATGGTGGTGGCTTATGTCAGTCGGCAAGGTGGCATGAGGTGTGGTGGTGTAGCTCTAGAGATGGCTCTCTTATTTGCCTAGGCAGAGAAGAACCTCCTAGCCTGGTCAGCTCAGCACATTGCCAGGGTGAACAATTTGGAAGTGGACTTCCTCAGTTGGCACTCTCCGGATCCTAGAGAGTGGGAGTTGTCAGGAGGCATTTTAGTTGATTCTGTGCTGCTGGAGTTGCCCAAAATGGATCTAATGGCGAGTTGTTCCAGTGTCAGTTTGCTGCTTTTTCAGTTGCTGCAAGGAGATGGGGTTCCGTGGGTATCGACGCCTTAGCCAAGTCTGTACCTGCTGTATGTGTTTCCTCCGTGGCCTCTGGTGGGGCGCGTGCGTCGGCATATAAAATGCCACCTAGGCAGGATTATTCTGCTGGAGCCAGATTGGCCAAAAAGTGTGGTTTGGAGACCTAATGTAACTCCTTCAGGCACCGCCTCTTCTGTTGCCTCCATTCCGGGGCCTGTTGCGGCATGGACTGATCGTCCTGGAGCACCTGATTCCTTTTTCTTACAGCTTGGTTCTTGAAAAGATACAGCTAGTGCATAAAGGCTACTCTCCAGCAGTGATCTCCGCTCTGCTCAGAGCCCGGTAGAGGTCTACCAATAGCATACATGCAGGTCTGGTGCCTCTTTGAGTGATGGTGTGGTACGCGGCAGTTGGCTCCTGAGGTGGCCAAGGTGTCATCTTTGTTGACTTTTCTACAGGATGGCCTGGAGAAGGGCCTTTCCTTTAGCTCACTGAAGGTTCAGGTGGCAGATTTGGCCTATTTCTGAGGTCTGGTGGTTGGTAAGTCTCTAGCTTTTCACCTGGATGTCTCATGCTTTTTCCAGAGGGTTCGGCATCTGCATCCTCCCCTCATGTCTGTGGTCCTTTCCGAGATCTGGGTCTGGTGCTTGGGGCCCTGATGTTTGCACCCTTTGAGCCCCTGATGTTTGCACCCTTTGAGCCGTTGAAGTTCACTACTTTGAAGGATTTGATGCTCAAGACTACTGTCTTGGTTACGATTTGTTCCACAAGGTGGCTTTCTGAGCTGCAGACTCTGTCTTGCCAAGATGTGCTTTTCTTCTTGCTTAAGATGATTTCTCCCTTTCATGTGAACCAAGTGGTCTGCCTGCCCTCTTTCTCTAAGGAGCAGTGTTGGGAGAAGGATAAGAATCTTTGCTTTGTGGATGTCCTGAGTGGTGTTCTCTGGTACTTGGAGGTTACGAATTCCTTTCATAAGTCTGACCATCTTTTTGTTCTGTTGGCTGCACAAGGGTGATGCAGCTGCTCCTTCTATTTTACTTTTAAGGTGCTTGATTAAGGAGGCCATGGACTCTACATATCTGTTCCAGGTATGTCTGGAGAGTTTGCGTGCCCGTTCTACTCGAGCGCAAGCATCGTCCTGGGCGGAGTGGAGTTTGTCACGATTGGTATCTCCAGGAACAAGCAGGAATGAGTCCTCACATATGGGTACGTCGGTACCGACGGAGCCTGCGCGGGAATGCTCCCCAGCTTCCCAAAAAGGAAAGCTTTTGGGAGCATCCCACAGCGCCTGCGCGCTGCCTTCCCGCCTTTCGTAACCAACTCTCCTCAGTTCTTCTTTTCCGCGGAGCCAGCAGGTCGTGTTCCTGTCGCTGCTGAAGAAGTTCTTTATTTTAATTTATTTCTTTGGTCGCGTGTCTGCCTTCCCCGACTCAGGACCGGTACCGCCGGTCTTGTCTTTTCTCTTTCTATCGAAAAACCAGCCTCCGGGTTCAAACAATGCACTAAGTGTAGCGGTACTATTTCTGTTAAAGATACCCATGAATGGTGTCTTAAATGTTTGAGTCCTGAACACTCCATTCCGGATTGCCAGTCCTGCTCTCTAATGTCTAAACGGGGGTTACAGAGCAGCCAAGCTCCATGTGCTGTTTCCCACGGATGCACCAGCGGTGTCATCGACATCTTCCAGGTCTTCCTCTCCTGATGGATCTCAGGTAACCAAACATAAACCTAGCAGGTCCTTGAAGGGTAAATCTCCTCCCTCTAAGCATCGAGATGCCTCCAGGCTTGCCCTCAAGGATCCTGCCCCAGCCAAACAACCCCGGGCGGAAGCTCCGGCTTCCAAAGCTCCTCCTATGGGGTTACAGGTTGACATCGATGGCACGGCCTCGACCGATCACCTGTTAGATTGCTCTGGGGTACCGGCACTTTCTCCCAGTACTAACATCCAGGCAGTCGTGGCGTCCATGGATCATACTGTTCAATCCATGCAGCAGGCTATAACAGCCTTTATTAAAGCTGCGATGCCGATGGTACCACAACGAGTCCCGTTGTCGGTACCGGTACCAGCGCCGATACCGGTACCGACTGCATCGACATCGACCAGGATACCGACTCCGGTTCCTTGTCCAGGGCTATTTCTCGGTACCGATCCGGTACCGGGGACGCCCGATGTCGGTACCGATCGATACGCGTATCGATCGTTGGAAGCAGACAGACGATACTTCGATTCCTCTGATTCTGATTCATCAGATGAGTCTCCTGAAGTATCCATTACCCTTCCTGAGGAGCCTACTTCTCCAAAAAGGAGAATGCCTCCTCCAGAGGATTTGTCCTTTCAAGACTTCATAATAGAAGTGGCTAAAGGACTCTCTATTTCAGTAACCTCTGAAAAAGAGCCTAGAGCAAAAAAATTAGATATTTTAGGATACTCTCAGGCTCCTAGAGAGGCAGTCACCTTGCCAATTCATGAAATTCTTCATGAACATATGATTGACTTATGGGAGACTCCTCTCACCCTTTCTCCTCATTCTCGCAGACTGGACACTATGTACCGTGTCCCTCCTTGTCCTGGATTTCAGAAAACTCAGCTTCCTCACCATTCCATTGTGGTGCAGTCAGCTATGAAAAGGATAAAGAGTACTAAAAGACACTCTTCTGCTCCTCCAGGAAGAGAATGCAGGACCTTGGATGCTTTTGGTAGGAAAATCTTCCAAGCCAGCATGCTTATTGCCAGAATCAACTCATATAGCATTTATATGGGTATGTTTCTAAAAGAAGTTGCACACAAGCTGCACAACTTTCTCCCTTTTCTTCCAGAGGATAAAAGGGATGAGTTCCTCCTTTGGCTTAAGCATACTCAAGACATTTCAAAGTTTTCCAACAGGGCAGCCTTTGACTCCTTTGAAGGTGCCAGCAGAGCCTCAGGCATTGCCATAGCTGCTCGCAGAATTGCTTGGCTCCAGGCTTCTGATCTAGAGCCCTGGGTTCAAGATGGCTTAGGAAATCTGCCCTGTACAGGTGAAAATCTCTTTGGCAAAGAGTGGCAAATAAAGCCACTCAAATGGATGCAGAGAATTCTGCTCTGGATAGACTTTCCAAGTCAACCTCCATTCCAGCCAAGAAAAAACCTTTTAAAAAGCCTTTTTACAGAAGGAGCAGATTTCCTTCCAACAATCTTCTACAGGTCGTTTTCTACTAAGCATCAGCAACCTAAACAGGCCAGGCCTAAACCTGCAGGGACTGCTGCAACCCAGCAGTCCCAACCTCCTCAGAGTTTTTGACTTGATACTAGAGAACTTAACCTTTCTGGCTCTACAACAGCCAGAACCTCTCACCATTCCAGGAAGGTTAGCTCATTTTGCTCCCAGATGGGAGCAAATCACAGAGCAGTGGACCCTCTCCATCATAAGAGAGGGCTACAAACTTCATTTCTCAAACCTTCCTCCCTACACCATGGTGAGACACTTCAGTTCTCCCACATCTCTCCTCGACCTTTGGATCAGGAGGTGACTACCCTTCTTGCCCAGGGGGCCATAGAAGAAGTTCCTCTTCTTCAACAGGGGTCAGGGATCTACCCCTATTTTCTCATTCCAAAGAAAACAGGGGGATACAGACCCATTCTAGATCTCAGAGAATTGAACAAATTGCTATGCAAGGAGAAGTTCAAGATGCTTTCTCTAGGCACTCTCCTTACATACCTGCAGAGTCAGGATTGGCTTTGTTCTCTAGATCTCAAGGATGCGTACACTCATGTCCTCATCCATCCATCTCACAGAAAATTCCTACGTTTTCTGTTCCAGGGAAAACATTACCAGTACAGAGTGCTTCCTTTCGGTCTAGCCTCTGCTCCGAGAGTGTTCACCAAATGCATGGCAATAGTTGCTGCATTTCTACGCACTCTGGGAATATTTGTCTTCCCATACCTGGACGACTGGCTCATCTGAGCTCCAACCCAGTCAGAGGCTCAGATCTCCCTGAACCACACCAGGCGCATTCTGCAGTACCTGGGACTTGTGGTAAACCTCCCAAAGTCCCAGCTCACCCCTACCCAGTCCCTGGAATTCATAGGGGCCTGGTTGGACACCACCTCTGCAAGGGCCTACCTTCCTCAGGCCCGTTGCCAACGTCTAGTGCAGTTAGCCTCCCAGATTCAGTCAAAGAGCCACTTAACTGCCAGGGAGATGCTACAGCTGCTAGGCCACATGGCTTCCACAGTACATGTGGTACCCTATGCTCGCCTACACATGAGAGCAGCTCAATGGACTTTGTCCACCCAGTGGACTCGAGCTTCAGGAGCGCTCTCAGACCAAATAGCAACCTCCAAACGTCTCTTTTGGTCTCTCCAATGGTGGATGTCCACTCAAAATCTGTTGCTGGGGTCCCCCTTTCAACCTTTGTTGCCCCAAGCAACCCTCACAACAGATGCCTCCCAAACAGGTTGGGGAGCTCATCTACAAGACCTCTCCACCCAAGGCACTTAGGAGACCTCTCTTCATATCAACCACTTGGAACTTCGAGCAGTGTTTCTAGCTCTCAAGGTCTTCCATACCCTCCTCAGCTACAAGACTGTCCGTATGGATGAGGACTATCAAGTAGCCATGTTTTACATAAACAAGCAAGGAGGAACTGGCTCTGTCGCTTTGCAACGAAGCTCTAAGATTATGGGCCTTCGCCAGAGAGCATCAAATCCATCTCCTGGCAGTATACCTCCCAGGAATCCAAAACTCTTGGGCAGACAGACTCAGTCGAGTTCTGCTTCCACACGAATGGTCCCTGCACAAGGATCAGGTACTCAGAATCTTCCAAGAACGGGGAACCCCGGACATAGACCTCTTTGCAAGTCCGTGAAATGCCAAACTTCCCCAGTTCTGTTCCAGAATTCCGTGTCAGGGAGTTCAGGCCAAGGATGCCTTCCTCCTTCATTGGGGTCAGGGCTTCCTGTATGCCTTCCCACCCTTTGATTCCCAAGACTCTGTTCAAACTCCAGAGGGATCAAGGATCTATGATCCTCATAGCTCCACGCTGGCCACGCCAAGTGTGGTACCCTCTACTTCTGCATCTTTCCCAAGCCCCCTCCCTGGACTTGGGAGCTGCTCCAGACCTTCTGTCCCAGGAGGAAGGGACTTTGTGTCATCCAAACCCCAAGTCCCTTCACCTCAGAGCTTGGTTACTGAAGGCCTAGACCTTAAAGACTTAAATCTTTCTCAGCAAGTGAAGGATATCCTCCATGCTTCCAGAAAACCTTCCACTAGGTGTTCCTATGCTTTTAAGTGGAAAAGGTTTTCCATTTGGTGTGCTCAAAAGGGTCTTGACCCTCTAGCACTTCCTGTGAATTCTCTATTGGAATATCTCCTGCATCTCTCCAATGCAGGCCTTAAGACGAATTCAGTAAGAGTCCATTTGAGTGCTATTGCAGCATCGCTTAAGCGCCTCAGTGGACAACCTATTTCCTCTCATCCTCTTATTGCAAGATTCATGAGAGGCCTAACTTTAACTAAACCTCCCATTCGTCGTCCTCCGGTGGCATGGGACTTAAACTTGGTTCTTGGTCAGCTTATGAAGCCACCTTTTGAACCCTTAGCCACTACCTCCTTGAAATTTCTTTCCTGGAAGGTTATTTTCCTTATTGCAGTCACTTCTGCTCGCCGCATCAGTGAACTGCAGGCCTTAGTGGCTAATCCACCTTATACAAGGTTCCATCATGATAAGGTAGTCCTTAGGACAAATCCACACTTTATGCCTAAAGTGGTCTCACCTTTTCATCTTAATCAAGAGGTGTATTTACCTGTCTTTTTTCCAGCTCCTCATGCATCCAGTGCAGAGAGGAATCTTCATACTCTGGATTGTGAAAGAGCTCTTGCTTTTTACTTACACAGGACACAGCAACATAGAAAGTCTTCCCAGCTTTTTGTTGCTTTTGATCCTTCTCATTTAGGACTTCCAGTCTCTAAAAGAACACTGTCCAATTGGATTGCTCAGTGTATATTTCTTTTGCTTACCAGAGTAAGAACCTTTCTCTGGAGGGCCATGTCACAGCTCACAATGTGAGGGGCATGGCCACCTCTATGGCTCATCTACATTCTGTGTCCATCGACCAGATCTGTCGAGCAGCCACCTGGGCCTCTGTTCAACCTTCACAGTCCATTACTGTTTGGACAAGGACTCCCGCCGGGATGCCTTGTTTGGTCAGGCTGTCCTCAGACACCTGTTCCATTCTTGAACAACTCCTGCTCTCCTTCCCTGGATGGATGCCTGAGATCCATAGGAAGACGAAGAACCCATTCAGGGTCTCATGTCCTTGGGGATCTCCCAGGCATCTCAGCTAGGGAGTCCCCATATGTGAGGACTCATTCCTGCTTGTTCCTGGAGATATCACAGTTACTTACCTGTAACAGGTGATCTCTGGGAACAGCAGGAATTGGTCCTCACAACCCTCCAACCTCCCCTAGGAGTTGTATCTCTCTCTATCTTTCCTTTCCTCTCTCTCTCTATTGTCTCAGCTTTAAACTTGAACTGAGGAGAGTTGGTTAGGAAAGGCGGAAAGGCAGCGCGCAGGCGTTGTGGGATGCTCACAAAAGCTTTCCTTTTTGGGAAGCTGGGGAGCGTTCCCGCACAGGCTCCGTCGGTACCGACGTACCCATATGTGAGGACGAATTCCTGCTGTTCCCAGAGATCACCTGTTACGGGTAAGTAACTGCTTTCTCCATGCAGACCAGGTAGCAAAAACTTTTCAAATTTGGGGAACTCCGGACATAGACATCTTTGCAAGTCCGTTGAATGCCAAACTTCCCCGGTTCTGTTCCAGAATTCCGGCTCAGGGTTCTCAGGCCAGAGATGCTTTCCTCCTCCATTGGGGTCAGGACTTCCTGTGTGCCTTTCCACCCATTCCCCTAATTCCCAGAACCCTGTTCAAGCTTCAGAGAGACAAAGGCCACATGATTCTCATAGCTCCACATTGGCCTCGGCAGGTGTGGTATCCTCTACTCCTGCATATCTCTCAAGCTCCATTCTGGAGTTAGGATCTGCTCCAGATCTCCTGTCTCAGGAGGACGGGATGTTTTTGTGGCATCCCAATCCCCACTCTCTGCATCTCAGGGCCTGGTTGCTGAGAGCCTAGACCTTCACGGTCTTAACCTTTCTCAGCAAGTAAGGGATGTCCTTTGTGCTTCCAGGAAACCTTCCACAAGACGCTCTTATGCTTTCAAGTGGAAAAGCTTTTCCATATGGTGTTCGCAAAAGGGTCTTCACCCCTCTGCAATACCTCCTGGAATCATTACTGGAGTGTCTCCTGCATTTATCTAATGCAGGACTTAAGACTAACTCAGAGTCCATTTAAGTGCTATTTCAGCTTCTTTAAAGCCTTTAAATGGACAACCTATTTCCTCTCATCCTCTCATAGCGAGATTTATGAGAGGCCTTCTTCTGACTAAGCCTCCCATTAGGCCACCTCCAGTGGCGTGGGACCTGAATCTGGAAAGCTTTTGGGAGCATCCCACAGTGCCTGCGCGCTGCCTTCCCGCCTTTCCTAACCGCCTCTCCTCAGTTCTTCTTTGCCGCGGAGCCAGCAGGTCGTGTTCCTGTCACCGCTGAAGAAGTTCTTTATTTTATTTCTTTGGTCGTGCGTCTGCCTTCCCCGATGTCGGACCGGTACCGCTGGTCTGTCTTTTTTTCAAAAAAAAAAAAAAAATTAATACTTTCCCTCACTTAGTGTGTTTTTCCTCCTTGGGCCTTAGGCCTCACGAGTAAATTTCCTCATGGAAAAATCAGCCTCCGGGTTTAAAAAATGCACTAAGTGTAGCGGTACTATTTCTATCACAGACACCCATGAATGGTGTCTTAAATGTTTGGGTCCTGACCATTCCGTTTCTGAATGTCCATCCTGTTCCTTGATGTCTAAACAGGGTTTACAGAACCGAGCAGCTAAGCTCCATGTGCTGTTTCCCTCTGATGCAGCTTCAGTGGCATCGACATCTTCCATGGCTTCTACTTCCTCTCATGGATCTCAGGTAACCAAACATAAATCCAGCCGGTCCTCGAAGGGCAAATCTCCTTCTAAGCATCGAGATGCCTCCGGGCTTGTCCTCGAGGATCATGCACCGGCAAAACAACCCCGGCAGGAAGCTCCGGCTTCCAAAGCTCCTCCTATGGGGTTCCAGGTTGACATCGATGGCACGGCCTCGACCGATCACCTGTTAGAATGTTCTGGGGTACCGGCGCAACCTTCCGGTACCGAATTCCAGACATTCATGGCGTCAATGGATCACAATGTCCTATCCATGCAGCAGGCTATTGCGGCCTTCATTCAAGCTGCGACGCCGCTGATACCACAATGAAACCCGTTGTCGGTATCGGCCCCGGTACAGGCTCCAGCACCGGTACCGGTACCGACTGCATCGACATCAACCAAGATGCCGACTACAGCGGTTCCCTGTTCCGGGATGCTCATCGGTACCGAACCAGCACCGATGACGCCCGATGTCGATACCGCTCGATAACGCGTATCGAGCTTTTGGAAGAACACCCTGACAGGCGATACTTTGAATCCTCTGAAGACTCTGATACATCAGAGGAGTCTCCTGAAGTATCTATACCTCTTCCTGAGGAACCACCTTCTCCAAAAAGGATGTCTCTTCCAGAGGACTTGTCCTTTCAAGACTTCATAAGAGAAGTAGCTAAAGGACTCTCTATTTCAGTTACCTCTGAGTCAGAGCCTAGAGCAAAAAAATTGGACATTTTAGGTTATTCTAAGGCTCCTAAGGAGGCAGTCACCTTGCCAATTCATGAGATTCTTTATGAACACATGATTGACTTATGGGAGACTCCTCTCTCTATCTCTCCTCATTCTCGAAGATTGGACACTATATATCGTGTCCCTCCTTGTCCTGGTTTTCATAAAACACAGCTTCCTCACCATTCTATTGTGGTGCAGTCAGCTATGAAGAGGATAAAGAGTGCGAAAAGACACTCCTCTGCTCCCAAATGTTTTCCTTTTTGGGAAGCTGGGGAGCGTTCCCGCGCAGGCTCCGTCGGTACCGACGTACCCATATGTGAAGACTTATTCCTGCTGTTCCCAGAGATCACCTGTTACAGGTAAGTAACTGTGCTTTCTTGGGCAGCTCATGAGGCCGCCTTTTGAACCTTTTAGCTACTACCTCCTTGAAATTCCTTTCCTGGAAAGTTATCTTTCTCATTGCAATCACATCAGCACGTCACATCAGTGAATTGCAAGCATTAGCTGTTAATCCTCCTTACACGAGGTTCCATCATGATAAGGTAGTCCTTAGGACTCATGCACACTTTATGCCAAAGGTGGTCTCACCTTTTCATTTAAACCAGGCGGTTTACCTGCCTGTATTTTTTCCAAGGCCTCATGCTTCTAATGCAGAAAGGAATCTTCATACTTTGGACTGTAAAAGAGCACTTGCCTTTTACTTGCAGAGGACACAGCAACATAGAAAAAAGTCCTCTGAACTCTTTGTTGCTTTTGATCCTTCTCATTTGGGACTTCCAGTCTCCAAGAGAACATTGTCCAACTGGATTGCACAGTGTATTTCTTTTGCCTATCGGAGTAAGAACCTTTCTCTGGAAGGCCATGTCACGGCTCACAATGTGAGAGCCATGTCGGCCTCAATGGCCCATCTACACTGTCTATTGACGACATCTGTCGAGCAGCTACTTGGGCCTCGGTTCATACCTTCATAGCCCATTACTGCTTGGACAAGGACTCCCACCGGGATGCCTTGTTTGGTCAGGCTATTCTACAGCACCTGTTCCATACTTAATCATCTCCTACCCACCTTTCCCAGTAGGATGCCAGAGATCCATGGGGGGAAGTGGAGCCCTTTCTCAGGGACACACAACTTCTGGGGTCTCTCCCTGGCATCTAAAGCTAGGGAGTCCCCATATGTGAAGACTACATTCCTGCTTGTTCCTGGAGATAGCGTAGTTACTCACCTGTAACAGGTGATCTCCGTGAACAGCAGGAATTTAGTCTTCACAATCCACCCACCTCCCCTAGCAGTTGTATCTCTTTTCTTTTCTTTCCCTCTCTCTCTTTGTCTCAGCTTTAAAACTCAACTGCAGAGATGCAGTTGGGAAAGGCGGGGAGGCAGCACGCAGGCGCTGTGGGATGCTCCCAAAAGCTTTTTAATTGGACGCTGGGGAGCATTCCTGCGCAGGCTCTGTCGGTACTGACGATACCCATATGTGAAGACTAAATTCCTGCTGTTCCCGGAGATCACCTGTTACAGGTGAGTAACTACGCTTTCTCAGATTATAAGTCGCCCCTATGTATAAGTCGCAGTGGCAGAACTTGGTGTAAGTTGTCCCTGTGTATAAGTCGCCTGTACAAAAAATAAAGCGCAAGACAACACTGCTGTTTCTTAAAACTGGATTTATTCTGTTTCACTTTCACTTTACACTAACGCTCTTGAATAAAGTGCATAATATAGCAGCTTATTCCACATCAGATTTGTTCTGTATCGCTCTCGGGGAAAGCCGTTGAAGGCCTCATCTTCGGTGTCACTGTGACATAGTTCTGCAATTTCAGGTGGCAGTTCATGTTCGTTATAGTCTTTGTCTTCAGTTATTGGGTCTGTTTAGTATCTCAGCCGTCACAGAACCTGATTTGATTATTTTGTCACTCGCACCCCCCCCCCCCCCACCATGCTGTCTTAACCCCCCTGGTAGCTTCTGCAAAAGATGCATGGCACATACGGCCGGTAGCAGTGAAACTGTGTGTTCCGTGGCACATCCAGTTTTTACATAGGCAACGCAGCACAGCTTTTAAATCTTCTGACAGAAATGTCAAGCTGTTGAAGCATTTTTGTCATACCACCGGGTATAATAACTGGGACAGTGTTTAGAGGTTTTATTTTCTGTTTTATGTCTTCATTTACTATGTTACTATGTCTTCAGTGAAATGGGCTCTCATGCTATCCATGACAAGTAGCGCTTTCTGTCTCTTGAAAAATGTGTCCGAAAGCTTACTAAAACAGCGCTGCAACCATTTCAACATCTTCATAGTTCACTCCTGGTCTGTCTCATCTTTGCAGGGCTGAACGTCTTTGGTGCAGCCGTCCCTCAACGGACAGCCTGCTGTGCTTCCACCATTGTCACAGGTACTATAAACAACTACGCGCAGCTAAGAAATCATATTACTCCACTCAGATTTCTTCTGCCACCAATTCCACTTGTCAACTTTACTCAATATTCTGCTCCCTTTCCTCCTCCTCCTCATGACTCCGCTGCAATTATTTCTCCCTCAACCTCTGATCCTGATTGCTTAGCCCACTTCTTCTCAGAAAAGATTGTTATACGCTCTGTTCTTCCAACTAGCCCCTTGCTGTCTTCTCACTCCCCCTCATCTCCCACCTTTTGTCACCACTTTTTCCGTCCGATACTTGGTCTGCATTTCAGCCAATCTCTGCATCTGAGCTCTCTAAAGCTATTGTCTCTTCCCAGAAAATCACCTGCCCTTCAGATCCTATTCTCTCACACTAGATCTCGGAACCATCTCTTGCCCTTCTCCCATTCATGCTTACCATTTTCAATTAGTCTTTCATCTGGTATTTTCTCCAGGAATAAGCAGGAGTCGGCCCTCACATATGGGTGTCATTGGCACCAACGGAGTCCATGCAGAAGCATTTCCCCAACTTTCAAAGCCTTTGCAATATGCTACCACACGTGTGGTCCCCTTCCCACCGAGGGGTGCCATCTTGCTCAGTCTCCTTTTTTCCTTGGTGCCCAATTGATGTGAGTCCCGTTTCCCAGGAAAAATCCTCATTATTCCCTTAAAAGGTAAGGTTGTTTCTCCTCCCCCCCCCCCCTCACCTAGAGCTGGCACCGTTCTTGGCCCCTTTTTTTCATCGAAGTCTTCTCAACCTGTATTTGCGCCTTTTTTTTCGCCCGGGGGTCATCGATCCTGTCCCCATCATGTCTCCCGGTGGATTCGAAAAACGTAACCGTTATAGTCAAACCATGTCAGTAACAGACACCCATCACTGCTGTTTGTGCTGCCTGGACCCAGACAGCAGCACCTGCCACCTGTGCCAAGCCATGACGCCTAAAACCAACAGAAAAAGGTCGGAGTTGCAAGATAAATTGTTCCTCAGGTCTGACTCTGTCCTGGCCTCCCCGACACCAAGCTCCAAGCCCAAGCATCATCGGAGACCTGCAGTGGCTCCTCCGAGAAGACCTCAGACCCAGAGAAAAAGAAGTCATCTTCAAAGTCTGCCGAGGTTGTACCGGAGAAACCTGTTAAAACTGCTTGGAAGGGACTCTGGCAACTCAAAGAAGCCACCCCACCAAGGTCCTCAAGAAGGATTCCTTGGCTGGCGGAGACTGTGCTAGGTTCCTAGAGACCATAGTCCTCATCGAGGACACACTTGCAAGAGCGCCAGGCCAGAGATCCTCTGTGCCTCTGCCGAAGGCTGCGGAGCCTTCTGGTCTGGAAATCAGAATGGTGGTCTTGGAGAAGAACATCACTGCTATCCTGGCCCTGCAGCAGGCAGTGATGGCCGGTTCATCTGCCTCATCCACCCCGATGACTGGACCCTTGACTGCGAGGAAGTCTCCAGTCATTGAGCTGAGCTCAGAGAGCCATTGGCCTCAGTTAAGCCCTCGGTGACGGTCGCGATCCCGGTCTTGTTCTTTGGGCATCCGGCCAGTGTCTGTGATTCAGACCCCAGGTCCTCGGAAGGCTGCTGACCCTTTGACACCGGCCTTGAGGCAAGGAGTCGCAGGGCCTCGGACCTGTCGTTACTGCTCGTTTCCGAGTGGGAGATGGATGATGAGGCTTCTGCGGACACCAAGCACCAAGAGATACCTTCGGCCTTGGCACAACCTTCCTCCGGAGGACATGGCCTTCCATAACTTTGTCAGGGACATGGCCAGAGCCCTCTCCGTGCAAACCGAGGCTGAAGATGACCCATGCACCGATGAGTTGGAGAGTCTTCATTATGAGTCTCCACCCAAGGAAACGGTCATGGTGCCCATGCATCTGATTCTTGAGAGGCTACTACTTTGGGTGTGGGAAACGCTGGTGTCTTGATGCCATGTACCACGTCCGGAAGGGTCCTGGGTTCCACAAACCCCAGCTCCCGCCTAATTCCATGGTCATCAAGTCGACCATGCAGAAACTCAAGAACCAGAAGACCCACTCCTCTGTTCCCTCTAGGAGGGAGGCCAGAGCCCTCAAAGCCTTCAGGTGCAAGTGCTACCAAGGCTCAATGCTCAGTTGCCGGATCCAGGCCTATGAGCTTTATATAGGTCCAAGAGCTGTCTGGGTTTGCGGCAGGCCTCGTCGTGGAACCCCTCCAGCGGTTCCAGGCCCTGACCTCAGGGATCAAGGATAGTTCCAAGTTCCTCTTCCAGGCAGCCTATGATGGCTTAGAGTCAGCGGCTTGGGTAGCTGTGGCTGGCATCAGAGTCGGACACCAAGCCTGTCTACAATCCTCCGACCTCGAGCAATGGGTCCAAGATAAGCTGCTCAACAAACGAAATGGCCGACAAAGCAGCCGAGATTGAGGCCAATGTGCTGACCTGCCAAAGGCTTTCTAAGAAGACCTCATCCCATCCCTGCAAAAAACCACTAGGGAAGAGGCCCCTTTTCCTAAGGAAAAAGGGGCCCTTTGGGTAGGGTCACCAGTACCAGCCCTTCTCGGGCCAACAGCAGGCTTCTCACCCCAGAAGGCAAGGACACAGGACTCAGAAGCCAAAAGCACCCAAGTCCCAGACCCCAGCTCCTACCCAGCCTGGGGGGTGGGGGGGGAAGCTTTTGACTCCCAGGGCAGGGCCTCCCCCCCTCCCCCAGGGGACCTTCATCAGCCTGCAGGGGGGCACCTGACACTCTTTGACCACAGATGGGCCACGATCACCACAGACCAATGTGTACTGCAGGTGGCCAGTGAGGGATATCTTTTGTCACCTACAGCAGATTCCACCCAGGTTCTTTCCTGGAGAGCCAGTGTGGCGACTCCTTCACCAGACTCTGGACACCCATTGGTCCATGGTGATCGTAACCCATCTGTGGGCAAAGAGTGTCTGGCGGACCGGCTGAGCAGTGTCCTCTGTCCACACGAGTGGCACCTGGACCCCAGAGTGGCCGCTCAACTCCTCCGCCTTTGGGGCAGGACCCTGATAGACCTATTCGCCACCCCTGACAACACCCAGCTGCCCCGTTTCTGCTCATGGCAATCACACCCAGAGAGGGTGACAGCGGCAGATGCCTCCCTCATCTTGTGGACGGAAGACCTCCTTTATGCTTTCCTGCTGGTTGCCAAGACCCTTTTCAAGGTCCAGCGCAAGGGGGCATCTCTAATACTAATTGCCACCAGGTGACCAGACAGCCCTGGTTCCCACTGCTGCTCTCCCTGACTGTGGCACTTTCGGTCCTGCTGGGCCATGCCATGGACCTCCTGACATAGGAGGAGGGCTCCCTCCTGCACCCCACTCTGGGGTCTCTAACGCTAACAGTGTAGCTGCTGAAAGGATAGCATTGGCCCCTTTCAAACTCCCAAAGGACGTTAGCCTCCCAAAAGCCCTCCACCAGGCGAGCTTACGCCTTCAAATGGCGAAAGTTCTCCATATGGTGTGTGGAGAGATGAGTGAACCCGTTCTCCTGCCAGGTGCAGTTAGTGCTCCAGTACCTACTGCATCTGTCATACATTGGGCTGAATTCCAACTCTGTGAAAGTGCACCTGAGTGTAGTAGCCGCACACCGCCACCCTATCGAGGGCAAGCCCCTATCGGGTCAGCCCCTGGTCTCTCGTTTCCTCCGGGGCCTCCTGATGTCTGGTCCCCCCCCCCCATCCCCGTCCTCCCTCCAGACTGCCTTTCGAGCCACTAGCCTGTTGCCGTCTGCGGTATCTTTTATGGAAGGTTGCCTTCCTGGTGGCCCTCTCGTCTGCTCGGAGAATAAGCGAACTTCAGACCCTGGTGGCAGAGCCACCATATTCAAGATTCTACAAGAGCAGGGTGGTACTCCACACCCACCCCAAATTCTTCCCAAAGGTGGTATCTCCTTTCCACCTCAACCATAAGGTGGTTCTTCCGACCTTCTTCCCTCAGCCTCATGCTGGTCAGGAGGAACTGGTACTCCATACACTGGATTGCTAAATGGGCCCTGTCCTTCTACTTACAGTGGACTTAAAGCCATCGCAAAGCACCTCAGCTTTTTATTTCTTATGACCGCAGCAGACTGGGGCCTCCCGTGACTAAGCAAACTGTCAGCTTGGGTGGTGGACTGCATTGCCCTCACCTATGAGCAAGCTGGGCTCTCTGGAACACCAGATCATGGCGCATTGCGTGAGAGCAATGGGCCACATCATTGGCAAACCTGCACTCTATGCTGGTGATGATCTGCAAGGCCATCGCATGGTCTTCAGTTCACATGTTCGCACCTCACTACTGCCTGGAGAGTGAGTCCTGTCGGGACAGTGCCTTCGGCCAGGTAGTACTCCGTAATCTTTTTGGGGTGTAGGCAACTCCTGCCTTCCAACTCTTCTGTGTTCAGGCTACTGGAGTGATGGTGCCGTTGGACGCTAAGGTCTTGCAGAGTCTTTCAGTTGGTGACTCCTCTTCTGTAACTCACAGCTAGCCGACTTGGCTGCCGTTGGTGCTGTCGTGGTTTGGTCCTCTGCAGCCTGGAGCTAGGGAATTCCATATATGAGGACTGACTTCCTGCTTGTTCCTGGAGAAAGCATAGTTACTCATCTGTAATAGTTGTTCTCCAGGGACAGTAGGAATCTGTTCTCACAACCCTTCCCCCTCCTCTTGGAGTTGGCTCCCTACCTTGACATAGCTAGGATGGTAGTAAAACTATAACATCTGATTGAGCAAGGCGGCACCCTTGGGTGGGAAGGGGACCATTCATGCGTGTTAGCATATCCCAAAGGCTTTCTTTGAAAGCTGAGGAGACGCTTCCACGCGGGCTTTGTTGGCGCCATTGTCGCCCATATGTGAGGATCGATTCCTGCTGTCCCTGGAGAACACTTGTTACAGGTGATTAACTATGCTTTCTCCTTCCTGTGGAAACACACCATCATCTGTCCTATACTCAAAAAGCCCTCCCTAGATCCTGCTGTCCTTGCCAACTGGTGTCCTGTCTCTAATCTGCTGTTTCTCTATCTTCCCACCTTGATTCAATTCATGCTCTTCACCCCTCACCCGTCAGGTTTCCGACCCGGTCACAGCACAAACTATCCTCCTCTCACTGCTTAATGAAATTCACATCTCGCATGACAGGGGTGATATTTCCCTTGCTGTTACACTGGATCTTTCTGCGGCCTTTGCCCTAAGCATTCACTCCTTTCTGCTCTCTTGCCTTCGTTACCGTGGGCTTTGTGGTACCGTCCTCCACTGGTTACAGTCATTTCTGTCTCTTTGTTCTTTTTCTATATCCTGCGGGCTTATCCACCTCTCCTACTGTCCCTCTTGCTTGTGGTGTCCCCCAGGGCTTGTGTTGGCACCTCTTCTTCTTCTTTTCAGTATTTTTTTGGCACCTCTTGCACTGATTATCCAACAATCCGGTATCTCTTCCTACTTCTACGCTGACAGTATTATTCTACTCCACCATACCGACTCTGTCCCTTGATCTAGCCCCCAGGAACTCTTCTCCATTCCCTCCGATATCTCGGAGTCCTACTCAATTCTTCTCTCTCCTTTTCATAACTATTTGTAATCTCTCCTCCAGCACTTCTTTTTCTCTCTCCACCAGATTTGTGCAGTTTGTCCTTTCTTCACAGTATCCTCCATAGAGAGCCTTCTTTCATTGAAGTAATTGAGCCTAGAAATAACCAATGTCGCACTTGCAGGTCTCCCTCAATATCAGCTTCGCAGTCTTCTACAAAATACTGCTGCAAGCATACTCATGCACTCTTCTCGTAGCGACCATATCACCCTCCTTCTTATTCACCTTCACTAGTGCCCCCTCAAATACCGTGTTCAGTACAAGATTCTTACCCTGTTCCACAGAGCTAGCTACGTTGGCACTCCAGTGTCTCTCAAACCTTTTCCATTTCCATACCCCTCACTGCCTACTTAGATCTATCCGTGTTAATTGTCTCATTCGCCGCTCTGTCTCCTATGCACACCTGGAACAAAGACACAACTCTTTGTTTTTCCTGGACCCTGCACTGTGGAACTCTCTACCCCTTCCCCTCCCTCTTTATGCTCAGAAACTCATTCCCCAAATTCAAGTCAATGCTGAAATCTCACTTATTCCACCTTGCCTTTTGACATCCCCTTCCCGAGTTCACAGTAGGATATCTCTAGCCCCCACTCCCTCCTTGATCTGATGCCTCTTGTCTTCCATTTCTACCATCCTCGCTTCTATCCTTTCCGTCTCTTCTATCTGAAATTTGGCGTTCCTTTTCAGTTTTCCGCCTGCTTTTGTTATTGTAAACCGCTCTGATGCCAGGGCTGCCTGAGCAGTATATCAAATGTTTCATAAAGATAAAGATCATGCTCTTATCCATCCATCTATCCTTTCTCATTCGCATCAACCACAACATTGGTCGGTAGAGCTTCACGTGGCATTATCTTCGTTTTGAATATAATCATAAGTGGCAGCTTCTTTCCACTTGCACAGCAGGCCAGCACCTCTGTAAAGTGTCACTTTTCGTGTCTGTTGGTTTTAATATTTATTGTTCTAACCCCCCTTTGTCTGACCGTTTTCCCTAATGGGATGTTGAAGGTTAGGGGAACCTCGTCCATGTTGATTATGAAGTCTGGGGTCACTGTGTATGTGATGAATTTCTTTCTTCATGAATTCCCTGAAATTCTGTACTTTATCCATAAATCTGCTGACACATGGTGGTTCTTTGTCTAATGCTTAATTTGTTTCTTATCATAAATCAGTAACACCATGAATGACCAGCCTTGAATCCCTCGATATTCATTTTCCTGGTGATATGAACTGATTTGAATCTCACCTGCACAGTGGACAGCTCACGGTTCTGGGCCCTCTGCTCTATCATTAACTGAAGCAGACATGCTTCTAATTCAGGCCACCATGCTTTACAGCCGCGATTTGCCACCTTGCTGCATTTCATCAAGGTTCGTCTTCCCTGCGTCTTCCTCCAGTCTCTAACTAATTTCTTATTTAAACCAAAAGTTCGCTTGGCGACTCCGTTACCATGTTCTGCATAATTAACTTTCAATTTGAATTCCAGTGTATGAGTTCTGTGTCTTTGGTGTCACCATTTTCTGTGGCCTTAAAAAAAAAAAAAAAAAAAAAAAAGCAAATCAGATTAATTTCAGTTATACCAAATAACATTTGTGTTTGTGCTATTTGTGAGTATAGTCCAAGTACGTACCAGTCTGCTGATTGGAGGGTCTGCTTGCAAGTGTTGGGTGTAGAGTGGAGGGGCCAGGGAGAAAGACCATCCACTGCGCAGGTGCGAGTATTTATATGCAGTTCGAGGGGTATGGTCCACCGCATACATTTTAGATGGGTCGCTTCGTTGTATAGGTCGCGCCATCATTTCCTAATTTGAAAAATCATTACTTTTCAGGAAATATGGTAGTTTGTCCTGTGCTAAGTAATAAGGAAAATGCCATCATCCCTTACCTACTCCAAAGATCCCCCACTTAAGCCAGATCATAGAATAGTCCATCACTCCTGCCTGACCAATTTCATCCTGGGTTACATAGGTGAGCAAGGGTGGTGAGACCAATAATTTATATCTGTTTGCAAGAGTGAACCTTGCGCTCGAGAGATGCGTATAATCCTATTCGTGAGGATGCAACAACCTCCAGCAATTTAGTAAGTCTAATGAATGACATAAGTAGAGAAGGTCTCATTTATCTGTCCATGTTTCACTACCCCGACGAGGTGTTTGGTTCATCGTTGGGTCCATGACAGAATTAAAATCTCCTGTAAAGAGGAGAAGCAGATTTGGCAATGCCAATGTTCATTGCTCTATGTCCTGTTAAAAGGTATGTTGATACATTGGGTGCATAAACGTTAACTAGCACCATTTCTCTGCCTGGCAAAGTAACAGGCACACACAAAGTGTCCCCCAGGGTCTTTATAAATCTGGTGAATTTGATAAGTTGAATACTTACCCAGCATTTAGGGGTTGCAGTTTTATTCAGTATCAGCAGATGCATAAATCACTTCCTTTACCCAAGATCGCACCAATTTTTTTAATGCTAATCATCCAGGAGCATTTACTGCTAACATGCCACCTGAGCTTTTTCTGCCTCTGCAGCGTTTTCAAAATTTTATAGCACTTAATGGGCCAACCAATCCCAGAGACATTCCATGATATTATTCTAATGCCCATATCAAGATTGGCCATTTTCTAATTCCTTACATGCATATCTTTCCACCATGACCACTATCCATGGGCCTTCAAGGACCCAAACTAAGTTGCCCAGCCTCCACCCGAGCCATTTCAAATGAATCCATCTGTAGACCATAAAACTTCTCTTCCTGCAGACACATACCCAAAAACCTGACTTTGCTCCCCCATACTCAAAACCCTCATAACCCCACTAGTAATTCCCTGATTCCCATCCCCTAACACCAAAAAGCATTCCCTGCTTAGCGTGGAGTTGAGAGATTGCTAATGTGGCCCCTTCTGTCCTCCCCTGTACAAAAAGAAGCAGCCCCTCCCAGGCCCATTAAGCTGCAGGAAGCAAGCATAAAATCAGTTGATTCCCATGAAAATATTAAACCATGAGGAGAGCGTTTTGCAGGGCAGTATAGTTGAAAGGGGTTTTCTTACTTTTTTCAAATCCGCCATCCTCTAAAACAAGAGGCTTTTGTAACCCACCATACTAGCACTATCTATTCTCCCCCCTCTCCCCCTTGGAATCAGGGGAAAAGTAACAAATATATTGTATACAACATGACTGATCTTTAAATCATATCATCCAACCAAAAACCAGTTTGTTCAGAGTTCCACTAGAGCAGCGGTTCTCAACCTGTGGGTCGCGACCCCCATGGGGGTCGCCACAAGGTTTAGTGGGGGTCGCTTAGTCTCCACCAAGTTAGTTTTTTTTTTTTTTTTTTTTTTAAAGACGCGCACAGGTTGCTGCCGCTGCCGAGTCTGCTTCTCGGCAGTGGCAAACTCACCGCCTCTTTCTGCAGCCGCGGATCCCTGCCTCTTAGAGAACCGCGGCTGTGCCTGTAAAATTGTTGCAGAGCCCTTCCTGTCTTGACGGGCTCCATGCAGCATTGTCCCGCCTCCAAAGGAAGTTGTTTACCACTTCCTTTGCAGGCGGGACAGTGCTGCACGGAGCCCGTCGAGACAGGAAGGGCTCCGCAACGATTTTACAGGCACAGCCGCGGTTCTCTAAGAGGCAGGGATCCGCGGCTGCATTAGAAGGGAGACAGACATGGGGAGAGGGGATGAGGGGGCAGGGAACCTGCAACACGGCTGACATCGACAGAGGGGGACTGACAATGATGGGGGGGGGGCTGACATGGAGGGAGGGAGCTGGTATGGATGGAGGGAGGGGGGCTGACATGGAGGGATGGAGGGAGGGGGCTGGCATGGACAAAGGGAGAGACAGGGGGACATACTGGACAGACGGGATAAATGCTGGACAGAGGCGAGAGACAGTGTGGGTTAGGATTATAATGGGCTGATGGGGGAGCTAGCACTGGTAATGGGCAGATGGGGGGGGGCTAGGACTGGTAATGGACTGATGGGTGTCTAGCATTGGAAATGAGCTGATCGGTGAGGTTAGGACTGGAAATGGGCTGATTAGGGGAGCCTAGCACTGGTAATGGTGTTGAGGGGGGGGGGGGGGACTAGCACTGGAAATGAGCTGATTAGGGGAGGCTAGGACTGGTAATGGGCTGATGGGTTGGGGTAGGACTGGTAATGGGATGATGGGAGGCTAGCATTGGAAATGAGCTGATCGGGGGGGGGGCTATGACTAGAAATGAGCTGATTAGTGGAGGCTAGGTCTGGTAATGAGCTGATGGGGGTAGGACTGGTATTGGGCTGATTAGTGGAGGCTAGCACTGGTAATGGAGTTGAGGGGGGATTAGCACTAGAAGTGAGCTGATTGGGGGGGCTTTGACTGGGAATGGGCTGATGGGGTGGGGTAGGACTGGTAATGGACTAATGGGGGTCTAGCATTGGAAATGAGCTGATCGGTGAGGTTAGGACTGGAAATGGGCTGATTAGGGGAGCCTAGCACTGGTAATGGGGTTGAGGGGGGATTAGCACTAGAAGTGAGCTGATTGGGGGGCTTTGAATGGGAATGGGCTGATTGTGGGGAGGGGAGGATAGAGCTGCTGGCCCTGGAAGAAAACTGGGGGCTAAGGCTACAAGTGGGTTGATACAAGGGGATAAGAGAATGGAACTGGAAGGGAGTGGATCTGAGAGGGGCTGCCATGGTATTTGTACTACAAGGGACTGGTCAGTGGGGAAGGAGGGGGACTGGAAGGGAATGGACACCAGTGGCAGTCATGGGAATGCATGTTGACATTGGAAGGTACTGGGAGTGAGGACTGGAATGGGGCTGAAACTGGGGAGGGTTATTGGGACTGGAAATAGGCTGATGGAAAGAAGTGAAGAAAACGAAAGAGATAAGAAATGGCAGATGGACCATAAGAAAGAGAGCTAAGAGAAGACAGGAAAACAGAAGCCTCAGATCGGGACCAGCATGATCAGAGAATAAATTGGTCAGACAACAAAGGTAGAAAAAATAATTTTATTTCATATTAGTGATTTGACTACAAAATCATCATTTTGAAATCAAATATTGTTACTTGTGATTAATTATCGTGGTTTAAATAACTATTTTATAAATAAAAACATATTGCAAAGGCCTATAATATATTAATAATTCAACAAATGATTACAGCATTTATTTATTTTTATTTTATTTTATTTATTTATTTAACTGTATTTATATCCCGCTTTTCACCGTTAACGGTAACGGAAGAGAGACGCATTTGATTTTATCATTGGGGGTCACCACAAGTTGACCAACGGTAAAAGGGGTCACGGTACAAAAAAGGTTGAGAACCACTGCACTAGAGGAAGGATATCTTGGTTATCCGGTGGCATGATGCTTTCCAGTTTCACAATCTCTCAACCAGATTGTCATGAGAGGTCTAAAGATTAGCAATCAGCTGTAGCAGAATTATAGAGGAGAAGTTTCAAACGCTCCCAGGTTTCTTCCAATCCAACAAACTGTTTACAGGTAACCATCTGGGTTTTAAGGGTAGCACTCTTAAGTTCACAAAACTGCTAGGACCAGCCAAAACCAACTTATGGGCCATTTCCAGCTCCTGATGCCCAATCATGCATAACTGGACACAGAGTAAACTAGAAAAAGGGATGTTCATGTAGTCGCCCACCTCCATAGACTCTCCAGTCCGTATGGGACCCAGCCCATGCGGCAAAGTCCTGGCCTTCTCTGGGAGGCAAACTGCTTCACCACACCATTATGTGTAACTCAGTCTTACTGGAAATTGCAGAACAAACTTTGCTGCAGTGCCATACATATGCAAATTCCTTTCTTTGTGCTACTATGCTGGTCGACTAATCCTGGAATATTCATACTCGCTGCTCCTGATATGATGGGCCCGCAGGGTGATCTCTTCATGGGCAAAGTTAAGGAATTTGACAATCACCACTCGGTCCTAATCCTTCTTCCTGGCATGATCCCAATTGATGCACACACTCTCCACTAGCATCTTCCTGTGGTACAGGCCTAGCTCTGAAGCATCCAGAAGCCATTGCTCCAGAAAGCCCACTAGCCCCTGTCTTTAAGCGATTCTGATAGTTCCATAAATCTGATTGCTGCGCTGAGTGCGAATTATTATTATTATTTTTTCCCCCCCCCCCTCCCGAATTAACCATTTCGTTAGTGACTAGCTCCAGGAATTATTGCACTTTAAATAATTGTCCCTGTAGGCCTCTAACATGGTATTCTGCATCAGAAACACCCTATTCCATGGCAGCAACCCAGGCCACATGTTCTGTTAATGTCTGTCACCCTGACGCCACCAAACCTGATAGCTTTTCAAATTTTATTGTCCAGGGCCATGACCCTCTCTGCTGTAATCTGAGAGGAACACCTCTGTAACGAGAGGGTTCAGCCTGATCTCATCAGTTATCTTCTCTCCCAGCTTAGCACGCTCCTTCTCTTTTTTTGCCAGCCCTTATGGTGGTCTTGGGTAGTCTTCTCCAAATGTTTGTCCATATGCTCTCCTGAACTCAAATGCTAATATATTTAGCATTTTGGCCACATACATTGAAGGGCTGTTAGTATCCAAAATAGGTCAGGGATTGGTGCAGAGAGCATCATTTCCGCTCAGCAGATATAATCTCCTCATTTGATTTTTATTACAAATATATATTTGTCTACTTTTGATGATGGAAGTGTGATTTTATTTTTCCAATTTTTGTAGCAACAAGGGATACATTTTAAGTAATTGACTCCTGACCTGTGGTCCATGGTCCCTGGGGGTCTATGAAAACATAAGGGGGGAGGGGTTCTCAGAACATAGAGGTTTTGCACTGAAGGGGGGGAGAAAGTTAGTGGTGGGGACTGGATGGAGAAGAGGAGGGAGAGAGAGAGGGGTGGGGATTGGCTGGAGGAGAGAGAGAGTGGTGGGGATTGGCTGGAGAAGAGGGGAGAGGGAGAATGGCGGGGATGGGGTGCATTCATCAGCATATATGAATTAACCCATGCACAATCTGTTTTCATGTGCATAAATTCTAGCATGGATTTACACACTTGCCAGCAGATGGAGACTAAGGTTTGATGACATCATCCTATAAAGATTATGTGCAGCCAATTACCAACTGTCATTTCTAGGTCTCCAGTCTCCAGCTGTTTTGTGTGCAGAATCTAATGATGCTGGGTCCCTAAACCTCCCCTCCCCTGACTGCTCTTGGCTTTGGTCCTGTTTTGACTTAGCAAATACTGCAGCTCCTCCTTTCCTCCTCCTAAATCTTTGGGAGGTGGCCAGGAGCAGAGATCTTGCTCATCGGGTGAATAGCACTATTGAGGGGGATTGTTCCTTATCCTGATAGACTAGTCCAGATAAGTGGTCATGCTCCCTTGCCAACAAGTAGAGGCAGACTTGAGCAACTTTCAGTGATGTGATATCACTTGGCGTATCATCTGGTGCAGCACTGAGGGAAGCCAGTATTTGTCTTCCTCCAGTAGATTAATTGATTTTAAATGGATTTATATACCGCTTTATCCTGAAATCAAAGCGGGTTACACATCAAACAGTCAAGTGTCAGGGTGCGTGGGTGTGGGCATGTAGTGGTAGATCGAGGCGTGTGTGTGTGTGTGTGTGAGGGTTAAGTTGATTGTGGGGTGAGCTAAATACAGTTTGAGCTATGTACAGGAACTATACAGTTTTTTACATTTTGGTGGGCAGAGAGAGAGTTTGTTGGACAGTTCGTGATGTCCTTGTAGGTTTCTGTGAATGTAGCTGACAAGGTATTAGTCCTATCTCAGCTGGTGCACCAATCCAGTCTTCCCTGGCCCAGATTCTGATCCACTGGCTTTGTGATTGAGACCTCGTTGGCCCAACATTGCTTAGAACTTTGGCATGTGCCCCATCTCCTTGAGCCAACAGTTTGCCCCGTGTCCAGTGTCGCTACTTAAGGGTTCCTAGTGCTTGGTGGGCTTGAGAGCAGATAGGATGCCACGAGGCTCCAGAAAGGGAGGGGGGGGGAGTTGGTAAGTAGAGCCTAGTCTTCTTTTCCCTCTTAATATCTTCAGTTTGATTGCATAGCTTTAACCGTCTTATTTAATTTATTTTTTTTCTAGGGATTTTTTTCTGATTTTCTTTTTCTTTCCTTCTCCCCTTAGTCTCATCTTTATATAAGCTGTATTTCCATATTGTCCTGCTAGACCGGTCCAGATAAGTGGGTTGTGTTCCCTACCAGCAGATTGGGGGGGGGGAGGGGACAAAGAACCAATGAAATGCCCAGGTTTCAGTGAAATCACTCCTGTTCCTCTGCCTCAGTCACCAGAGGTCCCTTCAGTATTTTTGTCTCTGACAGATGGTGGATGGATTTGCTCCTCTTTGTGAAAATCTTAAGACTGAGCGGAAAAGATGTTGACTAAATGCACGTGAACGACTACCTTGAGCCCTATAAATGTGACTCATTTGCGCGTGACCTGGGAGGTTCCACTGGACTGCGGTCTTTTTGGTAGCCATAGGAGGAACAATTTTGGTTCAGCTCCACACCCTTATGATAAGAGCCTGTTGAGCAGCCAAAATTTGGAAGAATCTGGAAGAGTACAACAGCCTCACACAACCTCGGCGCCCCTCCCCCCTCCTACTTTTCCATTCTCCCCCTGTTCTCTCCTGAAGATTACAGAAGGCTCTCAGGGATCTGCCTACCAGCCATCTTACACACAGTGCTGTTATATTTAAAAAAAAAAAAAAAAAAAAAAAAAGCCAATGAAGCATTTTCAGGAGAGTCCAGCTGAGCACAGTACGGATCCTTCGCCTGGGACTCTCAGGGGGGTGAGTACCAAGACTTGACTTTGTCATTGTCCTTGTTGGGTGCTCCCGGTTCAGTGTCTGAGGGATGCAATTCACGATGGACTACTGGCTGCGGTTGGTGCTGTATGGGGGTTTCCTGCTGTTTTCTGCATGCGTTAGTAACATTTTTGCCTCGTTGTGTATCTGGAGGTCGTGTGGTTTTAATGTGCTAGTGATTTTAGCATGTGTTATGTAAAAGCGCAATTAAGGCATGCTTGCAGGCTGATACAGCTTGGCGTGCGCTCTTGTGATACTTACCTTAACTCTGTCATCTTCCAGGAAATGTTGACAAGAGAGGAGCCTCATCTTTGGATTCTGGACTCTGTCCTTCCTGTATGGCAGCTTCTGAGTTGCCCCTGGAGAGCATGCTTTCCTTCTCTCATCCAGGGGATGCAATTAGTCTGCTCTTACCTCCCTTGGGTCAGGAGGTGCAGGATAGAGCTAAGGGTAAGGATGTTCAGCTGGCCTGATGGTCCGGCGACTGTGCTGTGAGCCACTCTTCATCCTCTAGGGGGTCTGTGATGGCTCTGCCCCCTGGTGTTGGGGAGCCTTATCTGAGAGGAGACCTTCCAGATTTTGGATTGCCACCCTCTGAATTCTTTTCCTTTTTTGCAACAGGCCTGGTCCTTCTGGCATGGAAAGTCAGACTCTGTGGCCTCTGTTTGCTCCCATACGCAGTCTCGTACTGGGCAGGCTGAAAGTAGAAGCTCTGTTTGATTGCCTTTGGTTAAGCATCTCCGGGCGTGAAGATAGTTCCCAACTTGTCTCTCTCAGAGATGTTGACTGCCCCCGATTCAGATGAATCGATATTGGGCTCTGATTTGGATGAGGATGTGCTCTTATCTTTAGAAGATGATGCAGAGGCTGGTGTGATCTGCCTATTATGGAAGGAGGAGCTGGCGGTATTGATTTCCAGGGTCTCTTCCGCTTGAACTTGGATGCTTCCAGCATGGAGCAGGAGCCGAAGGTACACCCACTCCTTCAAGGGTTGCGAAAAACCACTACCGTCTTCCTGTTCCCAGAGGTGATCAAAGATATGATCTGGTCAGAGTGGGACTCCTCCCCTCCCCCACCTCCCTAAAGGGTTGTGGGTGTATAAGATCTATGCTTTCCTGGAGGAGGAGCGATGCGAGTAGTTTGCATTCTGAAGATGGATGCAGAAGTCATAGTGGTTACCAGATGGACCACCATTCCTGTGAAAGGCAGGTTGACCTTAAATAATGTTCTGGACCGCAAGGTAGATTTCTTGCTGAGGAGCCAGTTTGCCGTTGCAGCGGCTTTTCTACAGTTGGGGGTATGTACCAGCTTGACATCTCGAGCCCTGCTCCAGTGAATTCGGTCTCTTCTGCCTGATGATACTACTCCTCTTTGGAGTTGGCTATGGCCTTCCTTTCTGTTGCTATGTATGATCTAGTGCGCTTGGTAGCCAGGGATGGTGCCCTGACAAAGGTGTCACAGCATTGGATTTGGCTCTGCCACTGGGCAGCAGACATATGCTCCAAAGCACTGTTGGCTCAACTGGTCTTTAAAGGAAAGCTGCTCCTTGAAACTGATTTGGAGAATGGTGAAGTACCTAGATAAGACACAATCTTAGTGCCTCCCGGAAGACAGGTCCATGGGGCCTGTGAAGTGGGCTTGCTTCTCCTTATGCCTGGGACAAACTACCCGAGATGTGCGTCAGGCTTCATCTCTGGCCCTTTTCAAATCCAGGCTGAAAATTCACCTCTTCGAGGCCGCTTTTGAAACCTGATCCGCTTAGTCTCCTATGTATTTTCTTAATCCTTCTCCTAGATATATCCTTGTCCTAGGGCTAAATGGCCAATTTTCCCAATGGAGAAAGGTGAATAGTGGTGTACCCCAGGGATCTGTGCTGGGTCTGCTGCTTTTTGACATATTCATAACCTCAATTATTCCCTTTTCCAGGTCATTTATCAAATTTGCAGATGACACAAAACTATTTAAAGTTGTTAAAACCCAAGAGGATTGTGGAAAATTGCAAGATGATCTTGATAAATTGCAAGACTGAGCATCAAAATGGCAGATGAAATTTCATGTGGACAAGTGCAAAGTTATGCACCTAGGGAAGAACAACTCAAACTATGGTTACAAGATGCAAGGTTCCACATTAGGAACCACCACCCAGGAAAAAGATTTAGGCGTCATTGTGGATAACATGTTGAAACCCTCGGCTCAGTGTGCAGTGGCGGCCAAGAGAGCAAATAGAATGCTAGGTATCATAAGGAAAGGAATGGAAAATTAAAACAAAGGATATTATAACGCCTCTGTATCGTTCCATGGTGAGACCGCACCTTGAATATTGTGTGCAATTCTGGTCACCGTATCTTAAAAAGGATATAGCAATCTCCAGGAACAAGCAGGAATGAGTCTTCACATATGGGTATCGTCGGTACTGACGGAGCCTGCGCGGGAATGCTCCCCAGCGTCCAGAAAGAAAGCTTTTGGGAGCATCCCACAGCGCCTGCGCGCTACCTACCCGCCATTTCCCAACCGCCTCTCTCCAGTTCTTCTTTTCCGCGGAGCCAGCAGGTTGTGTTCCTGTCACCGCTGAAGAAGTTATTTATTTTCTTTTATTTCTGTGGTCGCGCGTCTGCCTCCTTCGACGTCGGACCGGTACCGCTGGTCTTTTCTTCTTTCTTCTTTAAAAAAAAAACAAAAAAACTACCGTTTCCCACTTCTGTGCATATTTTTTTTTTTTCCTTTTGGGCCTTAGGCCTAGAAAAAGTTTCCTCATGGAAAAGCCCGCTTCCGGGTTTAAAAAGTGCACGAAGTGCAGCGGTACTCTATCTATCACCGACACCCATGACTGGTGTCTAAAATGTTTGAGTCCTGACCACTCCATCACCGATTGTGAGTCCTGTTCCATGATGTCTGAAAGAGGTCGACAGAATCGAGCAGCCAAGCTCAGTACCCTGTTTCCCTCTGATGCAGCTTCGGTGGCATCAACATCTTCCAGGGCTGCTTCTTCCTCCCATGGATCTCAGGTAACCAGACATAAGTCCAGCCGGTCCTCGAAGGGTAGATCTCCCTCTAAGTATCGAGATGCCTCCGGGCTTGCTCTCGAGGATCCCGCACCGGCAAAATTACCCCAGCGGGAAGCTCCGGCTTCCAAAGCTTCATCTATGGGGTTACAGGTTGACATCGATGGCTCGGCCTCGACCGATCACCTGTTGCCATGTTCTGGGGTACCGGTGGTTTCCACTGGTACCCGACATCCAGACATTGGTTGCGTCGATGGATCAGAATATCCTGACCATGCAGCGTGCCATTACGGCATTCATACAAGCTGCGACGCCTCCGGTACCGCAACAAACTCCGTTGTCGGTTCTGGTGCCGGTACCGATTGCATCGGCTTCGGCTTCGGTGTCTACTGCAGCGGTACCCTGTTCTGTGATGCCCATCGGTACCGAATCGATACCAATCACTCCCGATGTTGATACCACTCAGTACACGTATCGGGCTCTACAGGAGCATCCAGACAGGCGATACTTCGATTCCTCCATAGACTCTGATGAATCAGAGGCTTCTGTCGAAGCATCGGTAAGCCTTCCTCAGGAGCCCTCTTCTCCAAAAAGAAGAATGTCTCCTCCAGAAGACTTGTCTTTTGAAGACTTCATTAGGGAAGTGGCCAGGGGCCTCTCCATTTCAGTGGCCCCTGAATCAGAGCCTAGAGCCAAGAAATTGGATATTTTGCAATATCCTAAGGCTCCTAAAGAGGCAGCTACTTTACCAATTCATGAGATCCTTTATGATCACATGTTGGGCATATGGGAGACACCTCTCACTATCTCCCCTCATTCTCGTAGGTTGGACACCATGTACCGTGTTCCTCCTTGTCCTGGCTTTCATAAGACTCGGCTTCCTCACCACTCTATTGTGGTGGAGTCTGCTATGAAGAAGATAAAGAGTGCAAAAAGACACTCATCTAATCCTCCAGGAAGAGAATGCAGAACCTTGGATGCTTTTGGCCGGAGAATTTTCCAGGCCAATATGCTTGTTGCCAGAATCAACTCCTATAGCCTCTATATGGGGATGTTTCTAAAGGAAGTTACAGATCATCTGCAAACTTTTATCTCCTTTTATCTCAGAAGATGAAAGGGAAGAGTTTCTCACCTGGCTTAAACATGCCCAGGATGTTTCCAAATTTTCCAACCGTTCAGCCTTTGAGTGTGCCAGCAGAGCCTCGGCTATTGCCATAGGTGCACACAGAGTTGCTTGGTTACAAGCTTCTGATTTGGAACCCTGGGTCCAGGATGGATTAGGAAATCTTCCTTGTACAGGTGAAAACCTTTTTGGCAAGGATTGGCAAGCAAAGGCCATTCAGATGGATACTGAGAATTCTGCCTTAGATAGACTTTCAAAGTCTACTTCTGCTCCTGTTAGAAAAAGGTTATTCAAAAAGGCTTTCTTTCCCAAAAAGGGGAAATATTATCCTGTTTATGGTCAGCAGGCATCTTCTGCAGGTCGTTTTGCTGCAAAGCGTCAGCAACAACCTAAACAAGCCAAGCCTAAGGCTGCAAGGACTGCTACGGCCCAACAGCCTCAGCCTCCTCAGGGCCTTTGGCTTACATCTAGAGAACTTAGCCTTTCTGGCTCTAGAAGAACCAGAGCCTCTCACCATTCCAGGAAGGTTAGCCCACTTTGCTCCCAGATGGGAACAAGTCATGGCAGAGCAATGAACCTCTCCATCATAAGGGAGGGGTACAAGCTTCATTTCTTCAACCTTCCTCCTCACACCATGGTGAGACAGTTCAATTCTCCAACATCTATCCTCGACCTTCTGGGTCAGGAGATTGCTACCCTTCTTGCCCAAAGGGCAATAGAAGAAGTACCCGTTCTTCAACAGGGCTCAGGGTTCTACTCCCCCTATTTTCTTATCCCAAAGAAAACAGGGGGCTACAGACCCATATTAGATCTCAGAGAATTGAACAAGTTTCTATGCAAGGAGAAATTCAAGATGATTTCTCTCGGTGCTCTCCTTCCATACCTTCAGAGTCAGGATTGGCTTTGTTCTTTAGATCTCAAGGATGCGTACACCCATATCCTCATCCATCCAACACACAGAAGGTTCCTTCGGTTCCTTTATCAAGGAAAGCACTACCAATACAGAGTGCTTCCTTTCAGTCTGGCCTCTGCTCCAAGAGTGTTCACAAAATGCATGGCAGTAGTAGCTGCATTTCTACGCACTCTAGGAATATTTGTATTCCCATATCTGGACGATTGGCTCATCCGAGCTCCGTCCCAGTCAGAGTCCCAGACTTCCCTAGCCTGCACAAGGTGTGTTCTTCAGTATCTGGGACTTGTAATAAACATCCCAAAATCCCATCTCACCCCTACTCGGTCACTAGAGTTCATAGGGGCCTTGCTGGATACCACATCTGAAAGGGCCTATCTTCCCCAGGCCCGTTGCCTACGCTTGGTGCAGTTAGCCTCACAAATTCAGTTAAAGTCCCATTTAACTGCTCGAGAAATGTTACAACTGTTAGGCCACATGGCATCCACCGTGCATGTGGTTCCTTACGCTCGCCTTCACATGAGGGCAGCTCAGTGGACTCTGTCCACCCAATAGACCCAGGCATCAGGTTGCCTGTCAGACAAAATAGCAACCTCCAGTCGCCTCTTCTGGTCTCTCCAGTGGTGGAGGTCCACTCAAAATCTTTTGCTGGGGTCCCCCAAGCAACCCTTACAACAGATGCTTCTCCAAAGGGTTGGGGAGCTCATCTACAAGATCTCTCCACCCAGGGCATCTGGTCTCCACAAGAGACATCTCTACATATCAACCTCTTAGAGCTCAGAGCAATTCTTCTAGCTCTGTCTTCCACACCCTGCTCAGCTACAAGACAGTCCTCATCCACACGGACAACCAAGTAGCCATGTTCTACGTGAACAAGCAGGGCGGGACTGGCTCTGTCGCTTTGCAACAAAGCTTTGAGATAGTGGGCCTTCGCCAGAGAGCATCAAATTCATCTCGTGGCAGTGTATCTTCCAGGGGTTCAAAACTCTTGGGCAGACAGACTCAGTCGAGTTCTGCTTCCACACGAATGGTCCCTCCATGGGGACCAGATAGCCAGGATCTTCCGAATTTGGGGAACCCCGGACATAGACCTGTTTGCAAGTCCGTGGAATGCCAAATTTCCACGATTCTGTTCCAGGATTCCGTGTCAGGGAGTTCAGGCCAGGGATGCCTTCCTCCTTCATAAGGGGCAAGACTTCCTCTATGCCTTTCCACCCATTCCCCTAATTCCCAAGACACTGTTCAAACTTCAGAGAGACAAGGGGTCTATGATCCTCATAGCACCACATTGGCAACACCAGGTGTGGTACCCTCTACTTCTGCATCTCTCTCAAGCTCCCTCCCTGGACTTGGGATCTGCTCCAGACCTCCTGTCCCAGGAGGAGGGAACATTGTGGCACCCAAATCCCCAGTCTCTTCATCTCAGAGCCTGGTTGCTGAAGGCCTAGACCTTCAAGATTTGCATCTTTCTCAGCAGGTGAAGGATATCCTTCATGATTCCAGAAAGCCTTCCACTAGACGTTCCTATGCTTTTAAATGGAAAAGGTTTACCATTTGGTGTGCACAGAAGGGTCTTAACCCCCTTGCAATACCTCTGAATTCTTTACTAGAATATTTGCTGCATTTATCCCATGCAGGCCTTAAAACGAATTCAGTAAGAGTCCATTTGAGTGCTATTGCAGCATCCCTTAAGCCTATCAATGGACAGCCTATTTCCTCTCATCCTCTTATTGCAAGATTCATGAGAGGCCTTCTTTTAACTAAACCTCCCATTAGACCACCTCCAGTGGCATGGGACTTGAATTTGGTCCTTGGCCAGCTTATGAAGCCACCCTTTGAACCCTTAGCCACTACCTCCTTGAAATTTCTTTCCTGGAAGGTTACTTTTCTCATTGGTCACCTCAGCTCGCCGTATCAGTGAGCTGCAAGCCTTGGTGGCTAATCCTCATTATACAGGGTTCCATCATGACAAGGTAGTCCTCAGGACTAATCCACACTCTATGCCTAGTGGTCTCACCTTTTCATCTGAACCAGGAGGTGTATTTACCTGTCTTTTTTCCAGGACCTCATGCATCAAGTGCAGAGAGGAATCTCCATACCCTGGATTGTAAGAGAGCGCTCACTTTTTACTTACAAAGGACACAGCAACATAGAAAGTCCTCTCAACTCTTTGTTGCTTTTGATCCCACTCATTTGGGACTTCCAGTCTCTAAGAGAACTCTGTCCAATTGGATTGCTCAGTGTATTTCTTTCGCCTACCAGAGTAAGAACCTTTCTCTGGAGGGCCATGTCACAGCTGACAATGTGAGAGCCATGGCAGCCTCTATGGCTCATCTGAACTCTATGTCCATTGATCAAATCTGTCGAGCGGCCACCTGGGCATCGGTTCATACCTTCACAGCCCATTACTGCTTGGACAAGGACTCCCGCCGGGATGCCTTGTTTGGTCAGGCTGTTCTCAAACACCTGTTCCATACCTAATCAATTCCTACCCCCCATCCCTGGTTGGATGCCCGAGATCCATGGGGGCAGGTAGAACCCTTCTCAGGGACTCACAACCTTGGAGATCTCCCTGGCATCTCTAGCTGGGGAGTCCCCATATGTGAAGACTCATTCCTGCTTGTTCCTGGGGATAGCACAGTTACTTACCTGTAACAGGTGATCTCTGGGAACAGCAGGAATAAGTCTTCACCCACCTCCCCTAGGAGTTGTATCTCTCTATCTTTCCTTTCCTCTCTCTCTCTTTGTCTCAGCTTAAAACTCGAACTGGAGAGAGGCGGTTGGGAAAGGCGGGAAGGCAGCACGCAGGCGCTGTGGGATGCTCCCAAAAGCTTGCTTTCTGGACGCTGGGGAGCGTTCCCGCGCAGGCTCCGTCGGTACCAACGATACTCATATGTGAAGACTTATTCCTGCTGTTCCCAGAGATCACCTGTTACAGGTAAGTAACTGTGCTTTATCAGAAAAGGTTCAGAGAAGAGCTACCAAAATTGAAAAGTGGATGGAAGGATACTCCTATGAAGAAAGGCTAAAAAGGTTAGGGCTTTTTAACCTGGAAAAGAGACGGCTGAGGGGAGATATGATAGAAGTCTATAAATTTATGAACGGAGTGGAACAGGTAAATGTAGATGGATTGTTTACATTATTAGAATATAGAAAGACTAGGGGACATGCAATGAAAGCTACAGGTTAAACTATTTAAGACTAATAAAAGAAAATATTTTTTTCACTCAATGTGTAATCAAACTCTGGAATTTGTTACCGGAGGATGTAGTAAAGGCCTTTAGTATAGCTGGGTTTGGACAAGTTCCTGGAGGAAAGGTCCATAAACCATTATTAAGAAGGGACCCAGGATATCAATGTTTGACCCAGTACAAGCATTCTGGAACCTTTGTCTTTTGGGGAAACTGCTAGGTACGTATGACCTAGATTGGCCACTGTTGGAAACAGGATACTGGGCTTGATGGACCTTGGTCTGACCCAGTATGGCACATCTTACTCTTTTTTTTTTTTTTTTTTTTTGACTTTCTTTATTAACCACCGACAAACAACAATAAACACTGTGTACATTCAATCTCTGAGTGGGGTGGACTCTGATCCCCACTCTGGAGGCAATCCGCAGGTACTGGTGGGTTATAACATTTTATACTTTTCACCTCCCCCACCCAATCACAACCCCCTCTAAATTACCAGCTACTTTCCCAGATCGTCGTCTTGACTCCTCACTAGCCCTCTCCCACGAGCCACTATAGTTCACCAGTCAGCTACCCACGTGCAGTATTTCATTACGACTACATGCCCCTAAATTTTGAATATGGGGTTCCCAAACCAGTAGGAAGGCTGTCCAGCGCTTGACACTGCCCCGTGCTCGCCACCGTTCAGTAAGCATCAATTGGTGGAAGCAATTACGCCATTCCCAAAATGTGGGTGGGGTCGGCTCTCTCCATTTGCGAAGGATCGGACCTTTACCCACCAGACATGCCTTGCGCATCAATAAACATTCCCTTTTCGTTTTAGGTTGGGGAGGGCCAAGTCGATCCAATACAACGAAAGAAGTGGTCCATCTCAATCTCTGGTGGAGCAGCCCACTGACAAAGGCACATATCCTTGCCCAATAAGAGCGAAGAGCTTTACACCTCCACCACATTTGTAACAAATTCGCCAGAGGCTCCAAACATCGAGGACACAGACCATCAGAGGTTATATGGCTACGCAGAACTCGTCTGGGTGAAAAATTGGCTCTGATTATACACTTAAATTGCACTTCCCTCCAATGAGCCCCTTCTGCAATTTCCACTATCCTTCTTAAGGCATTAGTAACTGTACCAGGAGGCACCCCCCACTCCAGTTCTACTTCCCATGCCGCCGCCTCCACTCCCCGATAATCGGGATATTCCTAAAGCAATCTAACCGTAATTTCAGCCCTGCTATCAACGGCGGACTGTCCCCTCCCAGGTCAAAAAATTCCATGATCTGCGCCGACCGTTCTATAGTCAGCGCAGCTCTTGGTAGCGAGGACACATAATGAGAAATCTGCATAAACGCAAAGCAGTGTCTGGGAGTGAAATCATATTCGCGGCGCAAGGACATAAACGACTTACATTTCTCTGAGGGTTCCACCAGGTGTCCCATATTCCGAATGCCGCGGCCTACCCAGTCTCGGAACATCGCTGTTTCCGATCCTGGGGTAAAGTTGACATTCCCTTGATTTGGCAACCAGCTCGATGCCTAACCAACAGGAGAAGGTATCCGCAAAATACACAGGGGCAGAAGTGGAACACCAGAAACCAGCTCGATACCTTCCATGGTGTATTCCAATACACATTAAGCTGCCTCCAAGCTCTCCTGGCCGAGCCGAACAACACACTCCCTGCTATTCTGCTTGGTAATCCCTGGTTCTCCGTATGCAATACCGCTAGTAATGTCTGGGGGGGGGGGCCACAAATCCCTCCTCGAAGGCTCTGGGCGTATAAACGTCTGTCCCACCCAAACTGTCCCCGCTATGTCGGGCCTGGCAGGCCAGAGCGTAAACCCCCAAATCTGGGAGCCCCATCCCCCCCCTCCATTTCCCCAGTAATCGGTTTAGCGGGATGCGTGCTCTAGCCCCTTTCCACAAGAACCCCCGTATTGTTTTTTATAAACGCCGTAGGTCTCGGCGCAGCATCCAGTATAAGATCTGTGGCACAACCACCCTCTTAACCGCTGCCACTCTCCCCAACAGGAACAGTGGGAGGGGCCCCCACACCTGCAACTGGGTACGCAGACGAACCAGAACGTGTTCCAGGTTATGCACATATAACTCTCGCGGCTGCCTCGTCAGCATAATGCCCAAGTATATGAAGTTATTTTCTGCCCATTTAAGGGGGAACACCCCCTCCCAACACCCCTGCAGCTGACCTGATACATCCAATGCCTCAGATTTTATCTTTATTTATACATAGCCCTGCAAAAAGGCCAAACCTCGCAAACTCCTCTAGCAAACAGGGCAAGGACTGCCTAGGGGGGAGAGCAGGTGCACCAGGAGGTCATCCGCAAAGGCCGACAACTTAAACTCCTGCAAGCCAATACATACTCCTTGTATCTCTCGGGAGGTCTCTATTTTCCGAATCAAAGGGTCCAATGACAGGACGAACAAAAGAGGAGAAAGGGGACATCCCTGTCTGGTACCGCGTGCCAAAAGAAAAGCCTCCGACAGCACCCCATTGCAAAGCACCCCAGCGGTCGGCTCTGCGTAAAGGCTCTCTACCATCTTACAGAAGGAAGCCCCCAATCCATACTGCTGCAGCAAGTATCGCAGGTAGTACCAATCAACCCGAACAAAAGCTTTCTCTACTTCGAAACTGACAAGCAGAGATTGCAATCGCCGGTCGTGCACCCACTCCAGCGAGGCCAGGATTTTGCGCATATTACGCACCGCAGATCGCCCCTTAACAAATCCGACTTGAGTCATGTACCAAATGACCCAAAAGCCCCGCCAGCCGATCTGCCAAAATCTTTGCCATCAACTTTAAGTCAAAGTTTAGCAACGATATGGGTCTATACCGGGTCTTTTCCCGGTTTTGGAATCGGTATAATGTGGGCGTGGTTACTACCCCAATGAAAAGTGCCCTGCTTTTCTCGCCTACCATCAACTGCTACCAAGGTTGGGGCAACGCAGTCACTCAGTATTTTATAAAATTCAGCTCTTAGACCATCAGGTCCTGGTGTTTTATAACAACTAGCTTTGGAAATAACTGTTTGTACCTCTTGTAGTGTTATCGGTTGACCCAATTGAGTGCTTTGCTCCTCGCTAAGTTGGGTCAAATCCAACCCTCTCAGATACTCGTGCATCCCCATGGGGGAGCCAGGTTCCGCCACATATAACTTTTGAAAAAATGATCGAAACTCTCGGGCAATCGCCGTGCTCTCTCTCTGTAACCCTCCTTTATCATCACGAATCGCAGCCACTGTATTCGTACCTCTCTGGCCCCTTAAGCAGCGGGCCAGTAGTTTCCTGGGCCTGTCCCCATGACAATGCAATTGATACCGGTAATATAGGATAGACTTCTTGGCTCTTTGATGTAAAAGCTCATTCAGATCTACCTGGGCCTCCCAGAGCCGCCTCTTATTCAAGGCATTCGGGGTTTGCGCAGACAAACGCCGCAACTTAGTAACTTGCTGCTCAAGCCGGATAATCCGCTCTATCAGCTGGCATTTTCTGGCTGCGAATCCAATAATATTGCCGCGTAAGACTGCCTTGACTATCTCCCAGACCAATTCGGGATCCCCCTGGTGGCACTGATGATCGTTCTCAAACTCCTGCCAGCGCCGCCTAATAAATTGGTGGAACCGAGAATCTTTATAGAGCTCCAGTGGGAAGCGCCAAACCCTTGCCCTTATAGTGTCCCCTCCCCACTGTAACTACCCAGATCATCGTGTGGTCTGATATCTCTATAGAACCGATCTGCGTGTCCCCCGTGTGGGCAAATAAGCCTCCCGAGATCAAGATAGTCAATACGCGCACTAGAGCCGTGCGCACGGGACTGGTGGGTAAAATCTTTCTCTAAGGGATGTAACAACCTCCACGGATCCACCAGTCCCAACCTCGCTCGAAAGCACTGCACCATCCGAGCTGTCGGAGCTCTCTCCCGTGCCGCCTCCTCCCCTCTGGACGTGTCTAAGTCTACATCCAAGACCCCATTAAAATCACCACAAGAAGTCTTGGAAGCTCAGGCATTTGTTCCACTTTGGAGGCCAAGCGACTATAAAAATTTGGATCCAACACATTGGGACTGTAGAGATTTCCCAAGATAACGGACTTCCCCTCTAAGATTCCCTGCAGCAACACAAACCTCCCATTTGGATCCCCTATTTTGGTTTCAACTTCAAAACGCACACGTTTATGGATTAGAATGGCCACTCCCCCCCCCTCTTCCCCTTAGTGGGTGAGCCCCACACCTGCCCCACCCAATCTCTATGTAGTTTACTATGTTCATCAGCAGTCTGGTGGGTTTCTTGCAGAAGTGCAATATCACATTTCTGTCTAGCTAACGCCTGTAGAATTTTATATCTTTTGATTGGGTTCCCCAATCCACAGACATTCCACGAGATTATCTTCAGAGCATCGGGACAGTGTCGAGGCTCCCCCACACAGTAATTACTAGTCTCTTGGAGGGAGCTCCCCCAGCCTGGAGCCCCTCCCAAATTATATTCAGGTATTTATCTAAATGCCAGCCACGTAACTCTTGGGTGTGATCAACCCCCCCCTTAAACCCCTCCCCTCCCCTTCCCCCCCTTGAACCCCTATCCTCTTCTCCCTCTGTCTCTCTTCCATCTAATCCTCCCCACTAGCTAATAGCTTTAGGTCCCGTGTGATGCGAATGGTCGCCCCCCCCCCCTTACCCCTTCCAGCTACTCCATACATCAATGAACCCTTCACCCGTTGACAACCCAGTACTAGGCAAAAGGCCAGTCTGCTCAAGTCTCGTGCCTAAGAGCGGTGATTTAACACCACAACATACAATGTCAACTTGCTGACTGCCCCCCACTGCATAGTAAAGGTGTGCCTGGATAGAATGAGCTCTCTGGGCAGCAAACAGTCCCAAATTGTGCCAGCCCAGTCTGTTATGGAGTCAAGACTTCACTACTCCAGGGACCCCTGGCAGTGCCGCCGCTGCGCTCTAACCATCAGTAAGCTTTTGAAATACAGGCAATGCAATAAAGCAGTTAATCATTACAAAGTTTCGGATAATGCTGCTATTTCGGGGTCCCTGGGCCATCCAGCTCCCCACGCAAGTTTTCAATATAGGAAGTTGCCGCCTCTGCCGCCTCAAAGGTCTGGTGTGCGCCTTCATGGATCACGTGCAAGCGAGCTGGGTATTGCACCGAAAAATTTTTTTTTTAGCATCTATATGTTTCTGGCAAAGAGGTGCATATGCTGTACGCCTCTGACTCAACGCTGCGGAGTAATCCTGAGCGATACGGATTCTCAAGTTATCTTGCACAATGACTCCTTTCTGGCGGGCTGCTCTCAATATTGCCTCTTTCTGAGGGAAGTGCAAAAACTTGGCTAGCACCACTCTCGGTCTGTGGTCTCTAGCCTGCTTGCTTCCCACACGGTGCGCCCGTTCAATAAGCAATTTCCCGCCGCCTTCTATCCCCTCAAACGCTTGGGGGAGCAAGGCTTCCAAGTATTGTTTTAAATCCTTATCTGTCACCGTGTCCGGGATGCCCATAAACCTCAGGTTGTTTCGGTACGATTGGTTCTCTGTCATCTAGTTTTACCTCGTGCAAGTGTAATCGGATTCTCAGGCCCTCCACCTCCTGAGTCAGCGTCTCCAGGCTATCCTCAGTGCGCCCGACACGATCTTCGGCCTCCTGCAGTCGGCTCCCCAAGGCTCCCACCGAGCTGTGCAGATTGTCCATTTTCTCATGCAGAGCCGTAAATTGTGCCGCCAAAGCCTCTGCCACCGCCGCTGAATCCTCCTCCAGGAAAGCAGGGGAGGTAGGCGAATTTGGCGTAGCTGTTCCCTCCGCCATCTTGCTCGTGGCTGCCATATGGTCTCGCTCTTTCCAACCCGCTTTTGTGTTCACTGCCATCCTGCCGATTGCTCACAGTCAGCCCCAGGAGCTGCAGAGGGGTCTCCGGGTGAGGTATCGGTGTGTTTTGAAAGTTTTCCACTGCTCTAAACGGCTCTAAAATTCCGGTTTGGGTAAAGGGCAACCGGAGCACAAGCAGAGTACGGCTGCTCGCCCTCACCACATCACGTGACCTTCCAGTATGGCATATCTTATGTCCTTGGTTGTGTTTGTCTTGACTAGATCGTAACCTCTGAGCAGGGGCCTACTTTTTTTACGTGTGTCTGTACAGCACTGCGTAACCTTGTAGTGCTATAAAAATTATCAATAGTGGTAGTGCCCCTTCTATTGTCAGCTTCCACCTGCCCACCAAGGATGCACTGGCTGGATTGCTGGGATTTTGGGACTATTGTCATTACTGACCTGGAAAACCTTTCATTCTCTCTGCTTCAGGGCCTCAGGCTCTTTCTCAGTCCTTTCATGGAGCACCTTGGCCCAGGAACTCTGTCCCTTCCAGAGGAGGACCCTCGCAGGCTAGACAATGAAAGTTTTTGGGGTCCCATTCCCTGGTGCCTCTGGTGGGCAGCAGACTTTGCCTCTTCTTTCAGGAATGGGCCTGAGTTTCCAAGGATTGCTAGGTGCTAGACAGCATTCAGTTCAAATATGTCCTAGAATGCAAACAACCGACTCCCAATACCTTAGTCATTTGTGGACCACATTGGACAAGTTGTTTTGCTTAAAGGTGGTGGTGCCCCCCCCCCCGGTGAGCAGCACTCTATCTATTTTGTGGTGCTGTAGAGCATTGAGATCCCCAGATTCTTCCAGTCCATCCTCCACTCCATTGCAACCTCTGGTCCTGGTCCACTTTTTTGTATAACAGCAAGAGTCCCAACTCCAAAGGGACAGTGTTAATCCTCAAACTCAATAGGGCTCCCTGGCTAGGAAGTCCTTATCCTGTGTCCCCTGTACAGTCAGGGTGAGTTCTGGTGTTACCCAAAGAGAGTCATCTTTTTAGTCATCCAAGGGGTTTGCAGCATAATACTTCCCCTCCTAAGGAGGTTATCGGGGAAAATTCCCCTACTGTCTGGGAAGGATGCCCAAAAAACATTTATGGATACCCAAATCATATGGCAATGTCCTCTGACCCACAGTCCAGCCCTCCCAGTCTTTGTGAGCTCCTTCCACCACAAAACGCTCAGGGATTATCATTATACCACCCATGTAGTCCTCCCTGTCCAACTACGTTGTCCTGCGGGCAGGTTACTAATGATCTTCTCTAAGTAGAATGGGGAACAGGCAAATCTTACACCTAGGTGGTTAGCCTGTACTTACCTAGCCCCTGACCTTGTTCAAAATGCGAGGTCCCACTGGTCTTCCTGTGAAGGGATGTACACCCTGTCACATATCTCCCTTCCCCGGTAGAGATCTCACCTAGTATCTCACTGCCAGAGCACCACTGTGTTGTCCTCCCCACCCCTTCCCTCTCCGGTTAGGTAATCCTCATTAATGTGATCCTTCCCTTTCCTATTGATTACCTGAGAATTATATGCCTGAAAAGAAAGGTATTGCCACATCAGTCAAGGGTTGGAGTTTTTCATTAACCCTAGCCATTTTAAAGGTACATGGCCAGTTACTAGGGCAAAAGACCTTCCCAGCAAGTAGAACTGTAAGGAGTCAATGGCCCACTTGACTGCCAAACACATTTGTTTTCTATGGTTGGATACCTTATTCTCTGGAGTGGAGGAGTGGCCTAGTGGTTGGGGCAAGGTACTTCAGGCCGGAAGGTCGGGAGTTCAAATCCCACTAGAGGACAGCAACCTTGGGCCGGAAGGACTAGGGGTTCTAGTCCCACAGGTGCTCCTTGTGGTCTTGGGCAAGCCACTTAACTATTTTACAGGGAACATGGGCTATGGAGGGTTATCTCCAAGTTATAATGCCCTGTTCAATGTAATTTCAGTTTGTTCAATGTAAACCGCCTTGATGATATGAAAGGCGGTATATAAGAAATGTGAAATAAATAAATAAAATAAATAAATAAAACAAGCAGGAAGTCAGCCCTTGCATACGGGTGACACCTGTGCCAACGGAATTCACATGAATTCACTCCCCAGCTTTCAAAGAGAGCCTTTGGGAGTTAGATCGAGCATGCAAGGTCACCTTCCCGACCAAGGGTGCTATCTTAACCTCAGTCGTCGTGTTTTTTTTTTCCCCCCATGGAGCTCTGCAGACATCTCCGGCAGAAGTTGATTTTTTTTTCTCTAGCTTCCTCGTGTTTTTTCATGCTTTTTTGCCAGTTTGGTTCCTCTATCACCTTCCTGTCACCTGATTACACCCTCACCTCAGTGTCTCATTTTTCTCGGAAACATTTTTTTTCTTTTTTGTGGGCACGTGAGTTCCCTCGTGCCCTCCCTGACACAGACGTGTGACCTCACGGGCACCATGTTTCGCACTTCGGTCAGTGGATTCAAGCACTATGGCAAATGCTCTCGTACCATGTTCATCACCGACCACCACAGTTGCTGTCTTTGGTGCTTATGGGCGAACCACGATGACACTCCTGCCCACTCTGCCTGCAGATGGCAACCAAGAGCTGGAAGAAGCAGCAGCATAAGGACGTGTTTGGCTCGAAGGAATCTGCTGTGGGGCTGTCCTTGAGCAGTGAGTCACTGCCCTCGGGGACCGCATCAGATAACTCGGTGTCACACAGGCCTGCTCGATCCAAGCCCTGAGAACATGGAGCCTCGGTCAGGGGATCATCCTCTGAGGACCTCTTCTGCGGGCTCAAGTCATTGTCCAAGTTGAGGTCGAAGACGCATTCCGACCTCTGTGCCGGAGGTAAGTACTCTGATACCTGGGCTTGGAGCCCTCGATCTGACACAGAGGGTGATGGCTAGGAGCAGCCCTCAAAGCTGCCCTGGCAGGAGGGGAGACTCTCACCACACTGGGGGATCGGGCACGGTCCCCTGGCGCAATCACAGTTGGTGACTGCCATCAGAGGGACCCGGCTCTGGGCTCAATGCTGTCTAGACCTGATGCGGCGTCTACTTTCTTTGAGGTCAAGATGGCGGCCCTAGAATGCAGCCTGACTGCCTTCCTTGCAGTGCAGCGAGGCCCGATGTCTGTGCTGACCACGATGCCCTCCACGACAAGGATCTCTCTAGAGGAAATCCAGTCTGTCCTGGAGAAGTTATCTGTCTCAGGGCAGAGGTGGTCGGCCTCGCACTCAAAGCGTAATTCACCCCTGAGCACATCGGAGTCTGTGCATCAGGCACCATGTTCCCCAAAGCCAGTGGGGCATCGGCTCAACGACCGCCTCGGACTCAAGGTCTCCTCTGGCTCTGAGTCCAGCTTGGAGACCGACAACATCCCCTGATGCCATGCTCCACAGAGATGTATCAACTGAGCCATCTCCACCGTAGGAGCGTTGGTAATCACAGCCCGAGAACCTCGCATCCTCGACTTCGTCTGGGGGATGACAAAGGCTCTCTCCTTTATTGTGGAGCTGGAGGACGAGCCTCATGCCAAGGACCTGGAGATCCTCCAGTATCAGGCCCCTCCTGAAGGAGGCACTGACAGTGCAGATTCCCCCCATTGGAATGCTGCTTGTTTTAGATGTGGGGGAGCCCAGTGATGGTGCCCACAGTGAGCTGCTGGCTCAACTTTCAGTATAGAGTCGGCAAGAGCTCCCGGGTTCCAGAAAGCGCAGCTGCCACACAACTCTATGGTGGTGGAGTCGGCCACGGCCATGTGTTGGATCAAAAAACAGAAGACTCGCTCCTTGGTGCCCCCAGATAGAGAGGCCCCCACCATGGACTGTTTTGGCAGGCGTTGCTTCCAGGGCTCTATGCTCACTGTCCAGATCCAGGCATACCAGTTGCACATGGGCATGTACCTCAGAGACCTGGCAAAGGAGCTTTCTGAGTTCTCTGCTGGACTGGCAGGGCAATCAGCGCTTCTGGACCCTGGTCGCCACAGCAAGGACTGCTCCAGATTTCAAACACAGGTAACCTTTGATGGCTTAGAGTCTGTGGCCTGTGTGGCTGCGGTGGGCATTAGTGCCTGCTGCCTGGCCTGGCTACAGTCCTTGGAGCAGTGGGTACAGGACAAACTGGTCGACGTCCCATGTCGAGGAGAGAACCTCTTCGGCAAACCCATAATGGACAAGGTGGCCGAGCCAGAGACTGAGTTCCTGACCAGGAATCCAGGAAGACTGCTGACCCTTTCCGTTGGAAGGCTTTATGTGAAAAGACCTTCCACCTGAAGGGGAAAAAGGCTTATGGGAAATACCCCCAATTTCTGGCCTACCAGGCTCCCCAACAGAGTTAGCAGACCAAAGACCAGGGGCACAGCCCCTGTAAGCCAAAAGCTCCCAAGCCCAAAACAGCTCCCCCAACCACAGCTGGTGGGAGGGGGGGTTTGACTCCTTGGGCATAGCCTGTCTTCCACCAGAAGGCCAGGGCCCAAAGCACATGGGAGGAGTCTGGTCCATTTTGCTTACTTCTGGCTGGGCATCACCTCTGATGCCTGAGTGTTGCAGGTGGTTCGCGAAGGCTACCTTCTGCGTTTCTACCAGACACCACCTCCCTTCTTTTCAGGGGAGCTTCCCTTGACCTTCCCTGCAAAGAGCGCTCCTGCAGAAGGAACGAGTCCCTCCTCAGGGACCGGGCCATGAAGCCATTACCTCAGCCCCTCTGAGGCATGTGGTTCTATTCCCAGTACTTCCTTCAAAAAAGACAGGCAGCTCTTGGCTCATCCTGGATCTGCGGGACCTAAACCGCTTTCTGGTCAAGAAGTTAAAGATGCTATCCCTTGGAACATTGCTGCCCTACCTCTTCTGGCAAGATTGGCTGTGCCCCTTGGATCTAAAGGATGCCTATACATCCATCTTGATCCACCCCCGGCACCGTCAGTACCTCTGCTTTGTCTGAGCGTTCCACTACCAGTACAGGATACGTCCCTTTGGCCTCTCCTCAGCCTCCAGGTTATTCACCAAGTGCCTGGCAGTCGTCGCCACTCACCTCGGCTTGCTGGGCATCTTCATCTTCCCCTATCTGGACGACTGGCTTATAAAAGCAAGCTCGTCAGAGGAGGCATGCACCATCAGGGCGTTGCAGACTCTGGGGTTTGTAATCAACTTCCCCAAGTCACATCTGCTCCTGACTCAGCGCCTGGAGTTCATTGGAGCCCTCCTGGCCTCGATGCCGGCTAGAGCATTCCTACCTCCGTACAGAGCGCAGCACCTTGTGTTGCTGGTAGGGGAGATGCAAACCCGATCAACGGCGTCCACCCGGCTTCTACTGAGCCTACTGGGGCATATTGCCTTGACTGTGCATGTAACCCTGCAAGCACGCCTCATGATACAAGCCCAGTGGACTGAGCTCTCATTAGACTCGCATGGGCCATCTGGAGGATCGGGTTTGGCTCACCCGAGACCTCGCAGTCTCACCTGGTGGCAGAACCAACCAAACCTCATAGCTGGCCTCCCTTTCAGGCCCTGCCAGCACAGCATGTCCTCACAATGGGCGCCTCCAAGCTGGGCTAGGGAACCCACTGCAACGGCCTGCAGTCGCAGCCCTCAAGGTGTTCCGTACCCATCTAATGGGTCAGGTAGTACGTGTCCAGACAGCCAGCCAAGTAGCTATGTTTACATCAGCAAGCAGGGTGGAACGAGCTCCTACCTCCTCTGCCTAGAGGCCGTTCATCTTGGAATTTCACCCTGGAGAATGACATGATCCTCCAGACAGTGTCCCTGCTGGGCCAGGACAATGTGCTTGCAGATCGGCTAAGCAGGGTGCTTCAACCCCACAAGTGGAGACTCAATCCGGAGATGGCCAACTCCATCTTCCAATGTTGGGGGACCCTGATGTTGGGCCTTTTTCACCAGTCCTGGGAACATGCAATTGCTGCATTTTTCTGCTTGCAGAGGCCAGCCATGGGCCGAGTGGCGGCGAAAACTCTTCTCCTGCACTGTTCCGGAAGCTGGCTGTATGCGTGACGGCCTCTGTGAATAATCTGTGCTGTGTCCCTCTGCTGGACATCTGCTGGGCTGCCACCTTGTCTTCGGTCCACACCTTCACTGCGCATTACTGCTTGGAAGAGAGCTCATGGCGTGACACCGCCTTGGGCCAGGCAGTCCTTCATCACTTCTTTGGGGAATAGTACAGCTGCTTCCCTCCAGCCTGTTGTATTGCAGCTACTGATGAGGTGATTCTGTGCTCAGCACTGCAGCTGTATCTCTGGGCTTCAAGCCATTCAGTGTTCCTTGGTGCCCTGCTTACTTCGCTTTTTGCGTTGTTGGGGGCTCCTACAGGTATTTTCAGTAGCTTGTAGCTGGGCAGTCTTATGAGAGAACTATCTTCCTGCTTGTTCCTGGAAAAAGCGTAGATCTCCAGGAACAAGCAGGAATGAGTCTTCACATATGGGTATCGTCGGTACCGACGGAGCCTGCGCGGGAACGCTCCCCAGCGTCCAAAAGGAAAGCTTTTGGGAGCATCCCACAGCGCCTGCGCGCTGCCTTCCCGCCTTTCCCAACCGCCTCACTCCAGTTCTTCTTTTCCGCGGAGCCAGCAGGTCGTGTTCCTGTCACCGCTGAAGAATTTCTTTATTTTATTTCTTTGGTCGCGCGTCTGCCTTCTCGACGCTGGACCGGTACTGCCGGTCTTTTCTTTCTTTTATTCTAAAAAAACCCAAACAAACTGTTTTTCTCACTTCAGTGCATTTTCTTCTTTGGCCTTAGGCCTAGGAAATTTTTCCTCATGGAAAAGCCCGCCTCTGGGTTTAAAAAATGCACGAAGTGCAGCGGCACTATTTCTGTCACAGACACCCATGAATGGTGTCTAAAATGTTTAGGTCCTGACCACTCCATTGCGGATTGTGAGTCCTGCTCCACGATGTCTAAAAGAGGTCTACAGAATCGAGCAGCTAAGCTCAGTACCCTGTTTCCCTCGGATGCAGCTTCGGTTGCATCGACGTCTTCCAGGGCTGCTTCTTCCTCACATGGAGCTCAGGTAACCAAACTTAAATCCAGCCGGTCCTCAAAGGGTAAATCTCCCTCTAAGTATCGAGATGCCTCCGGCCTTGCCCTCGAGGAATCCGCACCGGCAAAATTACCCTGGTGGGAGGCTCTGGCTTCCAAAGCTTTATCTATGGGATCACAGGTTGACATCGATGGCTCGGCCTCAACCGATCACCTGTTGCCATGTTCTGGGGTACCGGTGGTTCCCACTGGTACAGACATCCAGACATTGGTTGTGTCGATGGATCAGAATATCCTGACTATGCAGCGTGCCATCACGGCATTCATACAAGCTGTGACGCCTTCGGTACCGACATCGGTTCCGGTGCCAGTACCGATTGCATCGACATCCGCTTCGGTGTCGACTGCAGCGGTACACTGTTCTGTGATGCCCATCGGTACCGAATCGGTACCGATCACTCCCGATGTCGATACCACCCGGTACGCTTATCGGGCTCTGCAGGAGCATCCAGACAGGCGATACTTCGATTCCTCTGAAGACTGATGAATCAGAGGTCTCTGTCGAAGCATCGGTGATCCATCCTCAGGAGCCCTCTTCTCCAAAAAGGAGAATGTCTCCTCCAGAAGACTTGTCTTTTCAAGACTTCATTAGGGAAGTGGCCAGGGGCCTTTCCATCACAGTGGCCCCTGAGACAGAGCCTAGAGCCAAAAAATTAGATATTTTACAATATCCTAAGGCTCCTAAAGAGGCAGCCACTTTACCAATACATGAGATTCTTTATGATCACATGTTGGGCATATGGGAGACTCCTCTCGCCACTGTTCCTCATTCTCGTAGGTTAGACACCATGTATCGTGTTCCTCGTCCTGGCTTCCATAAGACTCAGCTTCCTCACCACTCCATTGTGGTGGAGTCTGCTATGAAGAAGATAGAGTACAAAAAGGCATTCTTCTCCTCTAGGAAGAGAATGCAGAACCTTAGATGCTTTTGGCAGGAGAATTTTCCAGGCCAGTATGCTTGTTGCCAGAATCAACTCCTATAGTCTCTATATGGGGATTTTTCTAAAAGAAGTTACAGATCACCTGCAAACTTTATCTCCTTTTATTTCAGAAGATAAAAGGGAAGAGTTCCTCACCGGCTCAAACATGCCCAGGATATTTCCAAGTTTTCCAACCGTGCAGCCTTTGACTCTTTTGAAGGTGCCAGCAGAGCCTCGGCCATTGCCATAGGTGCACGCAGAGTTGCTTGGTTACAAGCTTCTGATTTGGAACCCTGGGTTCAAGATGGACTAGGAAACCTTCCTTGTACAGGTGAAATCCTTTTTGGCAAAGATTGGCAAGCAAAGGCCACCCAAATGGATGCTGAAAATTCTGCTTTAGATAGACTTTCAAAGTCTACATCTGCTCCTTTTAAGAAAAGGTTGTTCAAAAAAGGTTTTTTTTTTCCCAAAAAAGGGAAATATTATTCTGCTTATGGTCAGCAGTCATCTTCTGCAGGTCGTTTTGCTACAAAGAGACAGCAACAACCGAAATAGGCCAAGCCTAAGGCTGCTAGGACTGCTACGGCCCAACAGCCTCAGCCTCCTCAGGGCCTTTGACTTACAACTAGAGAGCTTAGCCTTTCTGGCTCTAGAACATCCAGAGCCTCTCACCATTCCAGGAAGGTTGGCTTACTTTGCTCCCAGGTGGGAACAAATCACAGCAGAGCAATGGACTCTCTCCATCATAAGGGAGGGGTACAAGCTTCATTTCTTAAACCTTCCTCCTCACACCATGGTGAGGCAGTTCAGTTCTCAGACATCTCTCCTCGACCTTCTGGGTCAGGAGATTGCTACCCTTCTTGCCCAAGGGGCAATAGAAGAAGTACCCCTTTTTCAACAGGGCTCAGGGTTCTACTCCCTCTACTTTCTTATCCCAAAGAAAACAGGGGGCTACAGACCCATATTAGATCTCAGAGAATTGAACAAGTTTCTATGCAAGGAGAAATTCAAGATGATTTCTCTCGGTACTCTCCTTCCATACCTTCAGAGTCAGGATTGGCTTTGCTCTCTAGACCTCAAGGATGTGTACACCCATGTCCTCATCCATCCAACACACAGAAGGTTGCTTCGGTTCCTTTATCAAGGGAAGCACTACCAATACAGAGTGCTTCCTTTCGGTCTGGCCTCTGCACCAAGGGTGTTCACAAAATGCATGGCAGTAGTAGCTGCATTTCTACGCACTCTAGGGATATTTGTATTTCCATATCTGGACGACTGGCTCATCCGAGCTCCATATCAGTCAGAGGCCCAGACTTCTCTAACCTGCACAAGGCGTATGCTTCAGTATCTGGGACTTGTAATAAACTTTCCAAAATCCCATCTCACCCCTACTCAGTCTCTAGAGTTCATAGGGGCCTTGCTGGATACCACATCTGCAAGGGCCTATCTTCCCCAGGCCCGTTGCCTACGCTTGGTGCAGTTAGCCTCACAAATTCAGTTAAAATCCAATTTAACTGCTCGAGAGATGTTACAACTGTTAGGCCACATGGCATCCACTGTGCATGTGGTTCCTTACACTCGCCTTCACATGAGGGCAGCTCAGTGGACTCTGTCCACCCAATGGACCCAGGCATCAGGTTGCCTGTCAGACAAAATAGCAACCTCCATTCGCCTCTTTTGGTCCTTCCAGTGGTGGAAGTCCACTCAAAATCTGTTGCTGGGGTCCCCCTTTCAACAGGTGTTACCCCAAGCAACCCTTACAACAGATGCCTCTCCAAGAGGTTGGGGAGCTCATCTTCAAGATCTCTCCACTCAAGGCATCTGGTCTTTACAGGAGACATCTCTACTTATCAACCTCTTAGAGCTCAGCGCAATTTTTCTAGCTCTGTCTTCCACACCCTGCTCAGCTACAAGACAGTCCTCATCCACACGGACAACCAAGTAGCCATGTTCTACGTGAACAAGCAGGGCAGGACTGGCTCTCTGTCGCTTTGCAATGAAGCTCTGAGATTGTGGGCCTTCGCCAGAGAGCATCAAATTCATCTCATGGCAGTGTATCTTCCAGGGGTTCAAAACTCTTGGGCAGACAGATTCAGTCGAGTTCTGCTTCCACACGAATGGTCCCTCCATGGGGACCAGATAGCCAGGATCGTCCGATTGTGGGGAACCCCGGACATAGTCCTCTTTGCAAGTCCGTGGAATGCCAAACTTCCCCGGTTCTGTTCCAGGATTCCGTGTCAGGGAGTTCAGGCCAGGGATGCCTTCCTCCTTCATTGGGGGCAAGACTTCCTCTATGCCTTTCCACCCATTCCCCTAATTCCCAAGACACTCTTCAAACTTCAGAGAGACAAGGGGTCTATGATCCTCATAGCACCACATTGGCCACGCCAAGTGTGGTACCCTCTACTTCTGCATCTCTCTCAAGCTCCCTCCCTGGACTTGGGATCTGCTCCAGACCTCCTGTCTCAGGAGGAGGGAACGTTGTGGCACCCAAATCCCCAGTCTCTTCACCTCTGAGCCTGGTTGCTGAAGGCCTAGACCTTCAAGATTTGCATTTTTCTCAGCAAGTGAAGGATATCCTTTATGCTTCCAGAAATCTTTCCACTAGACGTTCCTATGCTTTTAAATGGAAAAGATTTACCATTTGGTGTGCAGAGAAGGGTCTTAACCCTCTTGCAATACCTCCGAATTCTTTACTAGAGTATTCGCTGCATTTATCCCATGCAGGCCTTAAAACAAATTCAGTAAGAGTCCATTTGAGTGCTATTGCAGCATCCCTTAAGCCTCTCAATGGACAGCCTATTTCCTCTCATCCTCTTATTGCAAGATTCATGAGAGGCCTTCTTTTAACTAAACCTCTCATTAGACCATCTCCAGTGGCATGGGATTTGAATTTGGTTCTTGGCCAGCTTATAAAGCCACCCTTTGAACCCTTAGCCACTACCTCCTTAATTCCTTTCCTGGAAGGTTATTTTTCTCATTGCAGTTACCTCAGCTCGCCGTATCAGTGAGCTGCAAGCCTTGGTGGCTAATCCTCCTTATACAAGGTTCCATCATGACAAGGTAGTCCTCAGGACTAATCCACACTTTATGCCTAAAGTGGTCTCACCTTTTCATCTGAACCAGGAGGTGTATTTACCTGTCTTTTTTCCAGGACCTCATGCATCAACTGCAGAGAGGAATCTTCATACCCTTTATTGTAAGAGAGCACTTGCTTTTTACTTACAAAGGACACAGCAACATAGAAAGTCCTCTCAACTCTTTGTTGCTTTTGATCCCTCTCATTTAGGACTTCCAGTCTCTAAGAGAACTCTGTCCAATTGGATTGCTCAGTGTATTTCCTTCTCCTACCAGAGTAAGAACCTTTCTCTGGAAGGCCATGTCACAGCTCACAATGTGAGGGCCATGGCAGGCTCTATGGCTCATTTAAACTGTGTCCATCGACCAAATCTGACGAGCGACCACCTGGGCCTCGGTTCATACCTTTACAGCCCATTACTGCTTGGACAAGGACTCCCGCCGGGATGCCTTGTTTGGTCAGGCTGTTCTCAAACACCTGTTCCATACCTAATCAACTCCTACTCCCCATCCCTGGTTGGATGCCCGAGATCCATGGGGGTGAGGTGGAGCCCTTATCAGGGACTCACAACCTTTGGGATCTCCCTGGCATCTTTAGCTGGGGAGTCCCCATATGTGAAGACTCATTCCTGCTTGTTCCTGGAGATAGCACAGTTAAATACCTGTAACAGGTGATCTCTGGGAACAGCAGGAATAAGTCTTCACAACCCACCCACCTCCCCTAGGAGTTTTATCTCTCTATCTGTCTTTCCTTTCCTTTCACTCTCTCTCTTTGTCTCAGCTTAAAACTCGAACTGGAGAGAGGCGGTTGGGAAAGGCGGGAAGGCAGCGCGCAGGCACTCTGGGATGCTCCCAAAAGCTTTCCTTTTGGACGCTGGTGAGCGTTCCCACGCAGGCTCCGTCAGTACCGACGATACCCATATATGAAGACTTATTCGTGCTGTCCCCAGAGATCACCTGTTACAGGTAAGTAACTCTGCTTTACTCACCTGCAATGGGTGTTTTCCAGGGACAGCAGGAATCAGTCCTCACAACCCTCCCTCTTCCCCCATGGAGAAGTTGTTTCCTTTTTATGCTTGATTAAGCTGTGTTGTCATACCGAGTTAAGATGGCACCCTTGTCCGGGAAGGTGACCCCCGCATGCACGATCTAACTGCTAAAGGCTTTCTTTGAAAATTGGAGAGTGAATACTCCTGGGTTTCATCAATGCTGATGTCGCACATATGTGAGGACTGATTCCTGTTGTTCCCAGAGAACACCTCTTACAGGTGAATAGCTATGCTTTTCTGCATCAATAAGGTTCCTGTTAAGGTACATTAGAGGGTGCTGCTCGTCCATTACCACCTGGCTGAACACAGTCCCTTCTCATGCGTCTGTTTTTGTAAAACAAAGTTTACTAGAAATCTTTTTTTTTTTTTTTTTGACAGATTTGTTGCACAGAGCCTCCTTGAGTTGGTTAAATGCATGATTCGCTACTTTGTCCCAGGTTAATCTATTGGGTTGGGAGGTTTTTTTTAATAGAGGTGAGATCAGTGGATAATTCTACAAAATGTGATACAAACTTGCGATAATACCCTTCTAAGCCTAAAAAAAGCTTGTAATTCTTCATTTGCATGGATTTCACCACTTGTATTGCTGCGATTTTTGAATGCATTGGCTTTACCCATCCTCCCCTACACAGTGGTCAATTTTTAATCTCCTTCTCTCCCAGGGTATACCTTTTTGGATTGTCCATAAGCCCCACCTGTCGAAGAGACTGACTGTTGGAGAAGACGACCACGTCATCCAAATAAGCTTGTGCATATCTTAAGTGTGGCCTCAATACTTCATAATTCTTTGGAATGTTGCGGTGGCCCCTGAAGACCAAAGGGAAGGCCCTGATGTGTAACAAATGCTGTCTTTTCCTTTGATTTTTCTTCCAATGGGAATTGCTTGTATCCCTTGGTTAATTGTAAGGTGGGCAGGAACTGCACTCCTCCTAGTTACTCTACTAACTCTCCACCCTAGTCATGGGATATGCATCCAATTGGGGAAATGGCATTGACTCTCCAAAAACCCACACACAACCTCGTGGACCCATCAGGTTTCATGACAAGTACTATGGAACTAGCCCACTCACTATTGGACTCCTTGATTATCCCTAACTGCAGCATTTCTGCTACCTCCCATTCAATTCCTTTTTCTTTGCTTTGGGGAACCGATAGGGTTTTTTGTCTAACCATCTTCCCTGGAATCGTTTCAATCTGGTTGGTACCCTTGCTAGGGCGACCCAGAAAGGGGAAAACACATCTTGAAACTGATGCATCACCTGGTTTAGCTGCAACTTCTGTGGAGGGGGGGGGGGGTGGAGGGGACTTGCCCATTTTAGTGGGCTGGTTATCCCTTACCGTCCCCCAAATCAAGGCCCAAGTCCTCTCCCTTATCCTCAACCACCTCACTAGTCAGCCCCTCCCAGTTTACCCATTGCTTTTAACATATTTACATGAAAGATCTGTTTTCCATAGCCTTGGTCATTTTTAGCAATCACTGGACCTAATTGTTTCCTTACTGCAAAAGAACCCCTCCACTTGGCCAATAACCTATTGGCAGAGGTGGGTATCAACACCAGTATTTGGTCTTGGGCCTGGAACTCTTTCTCTAGCTCCCTGATCATAATATAATTTCTGGCGGGCCTGGGCTAACTTTAGATTCTCTTGTGACCTCCCTAATCCCAGTCTATTTCTTCCTTAGCTCTTGTATGTACTTGGGCACGGAACTGAACATTTTTTTTTTTTTTGCCCACCCAGGCTTCCTTTACTATCTCCAACAAACTCCTGGGTTGGTGACAAAGTATTAATTCAAATGGGGAGAACCCCAAGGAAACGTGGGGCACCTCCCTGTAGACAAACAAAACATAGGGAATGATCATATTACATTCCCTGTTATCCTTCCCCAAACATTTTTTCACCATGCAGATCAAACCTTAATTGAACCTTTCCACTGGACTGTCTGTCTGTGGGTGATTAGGCAACAGTCTTTAAATGTTTGATTCCGAAAAGCTTAAATACCTTCCCCAGAGTGTGGAATGCAAAATTAGTCCCTCTGTTTGTTGGTTAGGACCTTCAGTGGGAACCCCACCTGACAAAATATTGCCAGCAACTCTCAGGCTGTTCCTCTGGCAGCAGTTTTCCTCATGGGAATGGCCCAGGGATATCTGGTGATGTAATCTATCATAACTAGGATGTGCTGACACACCCTGGTGCTCTTATCCAAGGGTCTGACAATATTTCCTGCTATTCTCTCTAGGAGTTGCTCCATAATGGGCAAAGAGATGAGGCTGGATTTTTTTCTGGGAACGTATGAGGAACTTTGACACTCCAGACATGACCGATAATAGCTTCTCATATCTAAAAGGCCTGGCCAGAATAAGTGGGTGATATGCTGTCCATGGTCTCTGCTTACTCTAAGTGCCTTACAAAGGGATGAGCATGTGCCAGGGTCAGTAGAGTTCTTCTAAAAATTTCAGGAATCGTGACTTGTCTATGATCCCTTTGATGGTTGCTCTTAACAACCCAATACAGGATATTGTTAATCCTTCTATAAGCGGGGTACTGGGTTTCTCCCTCAGCTTGGGAACCCTCAGTTTTTCCCCAGTAGGTTTCAAGGGAGAGGTCTTCTCTCTCTTCCCTAGGAAAGTGATGGAACTTGCTCATAACCTCCTTCCACTGCTTCTTCCTGTCCTGGTTGGACCAATCCTTTCCACTTCTCCAACCTTTTAGCATTCTTAGCCTTTCTATGTTTTTTCAGATTGCCAATCACTTCTTGGTCTGCAGAGGGAAATGTATCCCCTAACTGAAATGTCTCCTTTTCCTCAATGAGTAATCTTTCGTTCTAGTGGACACCCATCCCTCTTTGGGAGTCAATACCTCCTCCATCCCATCCCAATATCAATGGGTAGGGCATCCTCTTGATGGCCACTTTTACGGGTTGGGTCCTTCCGTCCCAAGTCATCCCATTCTCATAGGTGGGCTCCCTCTATATCACCATGAACACACCTAACATTTAACCACCTTGCTGAAGATCCCTTCCGTATCCCAATCCCTAGCCTTTCAGTGAGGGGCCCGGATATTAAAGATTGGTTACTACCTGTGTCTATCATGGCTTTTATATCACTCCAGCCATCCACACCCCTGTGGTAGGGAGACCCATCACTGTCCATGTGTGGAAAGTTCTTTTTAAAATGTCCCACCACCTCCACATCTCAAGAGGGCCCACTCCCCACCATGTCCCAATAGACTTTCCCGAAGTTCCAGGGCTTTACTCTCCCTTGCTCCCTCTTAGGGCTTTCCTTCCCTTCCCAGAATATTTGTGGTGGGCCTTTTCGTTCCTATGAAGGTAGGGCTTTTCTGGTGGGGAATTCCTTCCCATTTCTCCGGCTAGCTTCCTTCAGCCTTCAAGAATTGCTCGGCCAGGGTTGTTGCTGCTTCCACAGTTGAGCCCTGCTACGTTACCAGGCTGTAACAGGGGAGGATAAAATGGTCAAAAACTTTCATTGCAATCAATCTTACTATTTACCCTGAAGTTTGCTGGTCTGACTCCAGCCAGCGGGTAGCAAAATCTAACTGGCATTGTGATTTTATTTATTTAAATTTGTTTATATACCACCTTTCTACTGTCCAAGGCAGTTTACATAGAACTTAGCAAATGTAACGGCGCATGAGCAACTGTGTTTTACAAGGAACATGTACATTCTGTAACATACAACTTGTACATTATCACATAACTATGAACATTAAATACGATAACTATGTACAGATGGTGAGGAATAACTGGGAATTAAGGGGAGCCATGGAACATAATCTGTACGTATTTATTTATTTTATTTATTTATTACAGTTTCTTATATACCGCGCTATTCGGCATCAGCGCGGTTTACATTGTAACATAACTACCATACGACAAGGTGTCTGGTTTTACATTGAACAGGGAAAAGAAACTTGGATAACTGGGTTAACTATATACATGAGCTATTTACACTGCAGGATAGGTAAAATCAGATCATAAGTAAGGGGGCATCTCTAGAGGGGTGATTTCTTGAGAGGGATATCTAGGCTCAAAGGTTGTCTGGGAAGTATTGGATGAAGAGGTAGGTTTTGAGTGCCTTCCTGAATTGATATAGATCGGTTATGGCTCTAATATCAGGGGGTAGAGCATTCCAGCATCTGGGGATATAGAAACTGCACGCTCTGTTTGTGGTTGTCTTGTTGCACTTTGTCGATGCCTTTGGTGTGATTAGAAGGTTGACAGATGTTGCTCTTCTAGATCTGTTGGGGGGAACCATGTGGAAAAGATGCGTGAGTGAGGGGGAGGAAATGCCTTTGATTGCCTTGAATGTTAATAGAAGGGTTTTGAAGGTGATCCTCCCATGGATAGGTAGCCAGTGCAGCTGTTTGAGAATGGGCGTTACGTGTTCGCTTCTGGAAGCTCCGTAGATGACTCTGGCTGCGGCATTCATGGCCAACTGTAAGGGAGCTAGTGTGGATTGGGGAAGCCCTTGTAAGATGGCATTTGCAAAGTCGAAATGTGGCAGGATCAGCGCTTGATATATGGTTCGGAAGTCCTCTGGGTCCAACAGTGAGCGTAGGTGCTTGAGTGCACGGATTTTAAAATAGACAGCTTTGACTATATTGCTTATATGACTTTTCATGTCCAGTCGTTGATCGACAGTTACTCCCAGGTATTTTATTGCCTCTTTAGTCTGCAGGTCGGCTTCCTTGACACTGACGTGGGGTGGGGGGGAGTAAAGTTGGGGTCTCTGGTGATGAAAAGTACTTCAGTTTTTCTATGTTGGATGCGTAGGTTCTGTGATTGGAGCCAGGTTGACACTGCATTGAAGCAATCCGTGAGTGGGGTTAGGTCCATGTGAGTTGTGGAGAAAGGCATGTATAAGAGGATGTCATCTGCATATATCAGGCAGTTCACATTGAAAGATCTTATGATATTGCAGATGGGTTGCATGTAAATATTGAAGAGTAAGGAGGATAGTGAGGAGCCTTGGGGTACCCCTTGCTTTTGATGGAAATGTATCGACTCTTCTGATCCAGACTTCACATATTGCCATCTGCCATCCAGATAAGACTTGCACCATTCTAGTGCACTGTTGCAGATTCCCTTCTCTTTCAATCTTTCGAGGAGTATCTCGTGGCTGACGGAGTCGAATGCTGCGGCTATATCTAAGAATATAAGCACACAACCTTGACGGACGTTGTCAATTCTTGTGATGATGTCGTTGAATAGAGTAGTGAGTAGTGTCTCGACCCCATGATGTTCTCTGAAGCCATGTTGACAGTTGTCTAAGGGAGCAGCAGCATCAATGTGGTCCTGAATTTGCCGTTGTGCCTCTTTCTCAAGTATCTTTTCTCAAGTATCTCAAGTATTGTAGGAAAAGGATATGAGTCTCTGACTATTGTAGAAAGTTAATGTATGTTACTAGGTCACGCTTGACCAGAGATCATGAGTTGTGGCGGTGTTGAAGTATTCAGGAAGAAACTCAAAATCTTCCTATTCCAGGAAGTGAGATTGTACAGAGCATCCTCTCAGATCAGGTGGGAGGGCGTTCCAAGCGGTAGGGGCAAAAAGGGAGCATGCATGGCTACATGTGGATTGCTTGCTTTTGGTTTTATGAGCTGGGATGGTAAGGTTGAGAGTTATGTCTTCAGAGTCTATCATCTTTGGTCTTGAGAGAAGAGTGTTGGCCAACATATATTATGTAATTATGATGTTTGTTTAACTGTTTACTGTGTTAACACAGTTCTATGTATTTAGTTACAGTGGTGTGCAAAAGTCTGGAATCACTTGTAAATTTGATGTTTTTTCAACTTCGTGACCTTATATCTTAATTTCTTTTTCCTCCCAGTGGCTTTTTCTGTGTATCTCATAAGTGATAGTTTGGCTATTAGGGCCAACGTTTAGTATTGGTTTGGCCCTTATTTTCTGAGTTTGTTCCTCATAGTTGTCCTGTTAGATTTTCTGTGAAAATCACGTAATGTACATCATTGGCCAACGATATATTATTGTAAGTATGCTTTAAAATATTATGGACGCACGCCAGGTTTCCTTCAAATTAATATATGTGGCCTTGAAAAAGGCTGTTTTTATGTGTCAGTGATGGCTCAGTATTTGATGGGCCACCCTTTGTTCTTGATGACCTGACTGCACCTTGTCGGCATTGAATGAACCAGTCTGACAAGGTGATCGTTAGTGACAACGCGGTTCCAAGCTGCAGTGAGTGACTCAGTCAGCTCATGCTTTGATGTCTGATGCCTCTTGGATATTTCCAAGGCCACCTTGTGCCACAGGTTCTTGATTGGATTCAGATCTGGAGACTGGGCAGGCGAGTTCATTGACTTGATGTTCCGCTGCTTCCAGCTGATCACCTGTCTGGAGTGATGGCAGGGTGCATTGTCATCTTGGAACAGGAACTGGCCAGGAAACAGCTGGTGTGCTGATGGCACCATGCACTTTTGCAGTATGGTGATGTACTTGGCCCCGTTGACCATTCCATCGACGATGTGAAGACGTCCAACGCCACTGGCAGCCATGCAGCCCCAGATCATGACCTTCAAAGGATGCTTCACAGTGAGGTAGACACACTCGGGCTTGAATTCCTCTCCAGGAAATCTCCTCACATAGGTGTGGGCCTGGTTACCAAACAGGCAGAAGGTGCTTTCATCGCTGAATTGCACCTTTTCCCACATTTCAGTCGACCAGGTTGAGTGCTTTCTCGCCCACATGATCCGGTTGCGCCTTTGTATGTCAGTCAACAGTGGCTTATTCCATGCTTTGCAGCCCCGGAGACCAAACTGCAAGCACTGGCGATGAACTGTTGATGAGCTGACACTGACCTCACTCTTGTCTGACCACTCTTGAAGTAGCTGAGGAGAGGTCAACTTGCGATTAGTCAGTGAAATGCGTCATAGTGCGCGGTCCTGGCGAGATGTTGATGCATGTGGACGACCTGAACGAGGCTTGTCCACCACTGAACCCATTTCTTTCTTCTGTACAATCCATAACAATAGCGCTCTGACTGCAGCCAACTTTCCTGGCTATCTGACGGCTTGAAAATCCTTCCTCGCTCATAAAGGACACACGAACACGCTCGTCCAACGTCAGGGTCCGAGTCATCTTCATGGTCGATCCAGAAAGCGTATGAAATTCAAAAATTCAGCCCGTTTTTATAGCTGCACGGTTGGCTAGATATCTGCATTGTGATTAGTGAAACCAGCCTCCTGATTGGTCAGAAATAACGTGTGCATATTGGATAATCTCGATCCAGTTTTGATGCAGGAACCACAAAAATCGCAGTAGCTATCTCCCAGTGTCTGTAAAGTATTTAAATTGGAAGCAAGGAATGCAAAAAAGTCAACTCTAATAGCCAAATGTATCCCTTTTAACGTGGTAGAAAGATGAATATGCTGGGCTAACGCAAACGTTTAAAAAAAAAGTTAGAAAGTACGAAAAATGCAAAACTCACAAGTGATTCCAGACTTTTGCACACCACTGTATTTATTTGTTCCCTATAAAAACTGTTTCTGTTCAATGTAAACCGCTTTGACCTGGTGAAAAGTGGTATATAAGCATAGTTAAAATAAGAGGGGGAAGGCAGGTTGCTGATTTGTTGTATATGACAGTGTGTCATAAGTGCCTTGTATATTATTCTCGCATGAATATGGAGTTAGTGCAGTTGTTGTAGAAAAGGAGTAATGTGTGCTTGTCTAGAAATTCTGTGGATTATTCTTGCTGCAGTGTTTTGTGACATTTTGGAGACGTTGTAGGGATTGTTTGGGGAGACAGTGGTATTATAATGTTGCTGTAGTTGAGTGTAGGTGTGGTCATGACTTGGCATACGCTCCGGAATAAGTCAGGACTTTAGTAGTAGGCAGAAGTTCTTAAATGTTCTCATTTTATGGGCAGAAGTTCTTAAATGTTCTCATTTTATAGGAGATGGATTGGGCTGTTCTTTTTATTTGTGCTTGGAAGTTGAGCTTCTGGTCAAGGATTATGTCCAGATTCTTGACTTGACTTTTTTTTACATTGATGGTGAAGTCTTCAAGTTCTAAGGATTGTGGGGGTGGGTGGGGGGAGTAAGATGCATCTGAGAATGTGTAGGGCCTCTTTCTTTTCTTGATTAATGAGGAGGTTATGCAATTGGAGCCACTGTCTCACTTTAGTGAAGCATTTGTAAATGTTGAAGTCTCGTACTGCATTGTTGAATGGTGTGAAAACCATGTCATCTGTGTAGATCTGATGCTGTATCTTGTGATCTCCAGGAACAAGCAGGAATGAGTCTTCACATATGGGTACGTCGGTACCGACGGAACCTGCGCGGGAACGCTCCCCAGAGTCCAATCAGAAAGCTTTTGGGAGCATCCCACAGCACCTGCGTGCTGCCTTCCCGCCTTTCCAACTGTCTCTCCTCAGTTGTTCTTTTTCCACGGAGCCAGCAGGTCGTGTTCCTGTCACGGCAGAATAATTTCCTTATTTTTTTCTTTATTTCTTTTCTGTCGCGTCTGCCTTCCTCGACGCTATACCGGTACCGCCGGTTCTTATTCTTTTCTTTAAAAAAAAAATAAAATCTTCTATTTTTTCTTTAGGTGTACTTCAGTTTTGGGCCTTAGGCCCAAAACTGTTTTCCTCAAATATTGAAAAACCTGCCTCAGGTTTTAAGAAGTGCACAAAATGTGGCGGTACTATATCCGTCACCGACACACATGACTGGTGTCTCAAATGTTTAGGCCCTGACCATTCCATTAAAGATTGTATGTCCTGTTCCATGATATCTAAGAGAGGTCGACAGAACCGAGCTGCCAAGCTCAGTACCCTGTTTCCCTCTGATGCAGCTTCGGTGGCATCGACGTCTTCCAGGGCTGCTTCTTCCTCACATGGATCTCAGGTAACTAAACATAAATCCAGCTGGTCCTTGAAGGGCAAATCTCCTTCTAAGCATCGAGATGCCTCTGGCCTTGCCCTCGAGGATTCTGCACCGGCAAAATTACCCCGGCGGGAGGCTTCGGCTTCTAAAGCATCATCATCGGGGTTCCAGGATGATCTAGATGGCGTGGCCTCCTGGTGCCATGCTCTCCTGGTGCCATGCTCTGGGGTACTGGTGGCCTCCACAGGTACTGACTTCCAGGCATTGGCAGCGTCCATGGATCAGAGAATTCTGTCCATGGAACGCAGTCTGGCGGCTTTCCTTGTGGCATCGACGCCTGTGGTACCGCATCAGACTACTCCGCAGGTACCGGCTCCGGTATCGCCATCAGTACCGATCCCGGTACCGGTGGCATCGACATCGGTGTCAGCCATGCCTGTACCCTGCCCTCTGCAGCCCTCCAGTACCGATACCCCGGTACCGATGATTCCCGATACCGACCCCGGTTGGTATGGGTATCGGGCTTTGCAAGAGCATCCCGACAGACGATACTTCGATTCCTCTGACTCTGAGGATTCTGAAGAGTCTGTCGCTGCAGCGATGCTTCTTCCACAGGAGGAGTCCTCTCCTAAACGAAGGATATGTCTGTCAGCAGCCCCCATAAACATGTAAGATGTGGTCCAGTTACTCTCCTGTAGGTCCTGGGTTCATTTCACTTCACAGAAGCAGGAGGGCTTGTAATAAGACAACCAAACAGGGGTGGCTTGGAGAATATTACATAGGTATTTAACAGAGGTATATAGTGATTGTTACAGAGCTGTTTCAGTGTGCATCAATGAATCTGTGTGTGCATGTGCATGTGTGAAGTGTGAGAGAGAGCGAGGCCAGAACATGTGGGTCAGAGCCTCATGGCAAGAGAGAGAGAGGGGGAGGGTTGAAGAAAATTGATTATCAGAGCCTCCTGTCCTTCATTTCCGATGAATGGGGGAAGAGAGAGCAAGAGGAAGTGTTTCTGTCCTTTATAGTGAATTGAATCCTCTCCAGCACTTCCCCTTGAGGTCTGCTATTGTTTTTAGCCACTCCCTTTGAGGTCTGCCATTCTTGATTTAGCAGGGAGGGGCTGCAGACCATTCTCCACAGTCCCGGAGACTGACATCACCAGGGGGTCACAGTTAATCTCATCTTGTTAACTTTGGAGACTGAAATCACCAGAGTACAAAGCTGCATAAAATGTATGCTGACAGTCTCCTCCAGAGGACTTGTCTTTTCAAGACTTTATCAGAGAGGTGGCTCGGGATCTGTCTATTACAGTAGCCCCAGAGTCAGAGCCTAGAGCTAAGGAGTTAGATATTTGAGCTAATGATGACTGACCTTGCAAACAACACTTTTGATCATTTTCCTAATATACAGGACCATCTGGGACAATATCCAAATTTTGTTTTTCAGAACGAGAAGTATGACAGAAATCTATTCTGTTATCCAGGAATTTGAAAATTTAGATTTTGTGACTTCCAAAAAATTGGAACAGTTGTGGAGTACTTGTCATACCCTTTCAAAGTAGATGTGGACTTTAAAGAAACTGCAGCTGCTATTGGTAAAAATTACTCATTGAACAAGCCATCTCTTGAAAATGAAATATTAACCCTTAAAGATGACATTTTTCTCAAGACACGTGCTGAGCAAGAATAGTTTTGGAAGCTAGTGCCTAGAGACAAATTTCCCAACTTGAGAAGATGCAGTGAAGCTGTACACTCCTGTTTCGGTTCAACTTATTTGTGTGAATCTGCGTTTTCTCCAGGACCAAGCAGGAAGTCAGTCCTCACATATGGGTGACGTCGGCGCCGACGGAGCCCTCGCGGAGCAATTTTCCCCAGCTTTCAAAGAAAGCCTTTTGGAATTGCAGCGCGCATGCGCAGTCCCCTTCCCGCCCAAGGGTGCCATCTTAGCCAGTCTTCTTTTTTCCGCGGAGCCCTACAGACGTACCCGTCGTGTCCCCGCGAAAAAGTTGATATTTACTCATAATTTACTCTTTTTTCCTTCGGTTCGACGCCGGTCTTTTTCCCGCCCGGACTCGCGACGCCGGTCACGAGTCCTCTTCTTCTTTTTCGGTTTTTCTGACTTAGTCAGTTTCGTTTTCGGTTTTCCCCTGGCAGCCCGGTCCTTTGACCTCGCCGGGGCCCTTTTTTCCCCCGATGGCTGCCAGTGGTTTCAAGCGGTGTGGTCAGTGTGACCGAAATATGTCACTAACTGACACACACGACAATTGCCTCCGCTGCCTGGGCCCGGATCATGAAGAAATGATCTGTGGGCCCTGCGGCAAAATGTCCTCCAAAGCGTTGAGAAGTCGGCGGCATCAGCGGGATAGGATCTTCGCTGACCCCAGCCGTACCCGGACCTCGTCGGAGGCCTCCGCGTCCAGAGGCTCCAGCTCGGACCGTCGCCGGAGTTCCTCCGATAGGGGTTCTCCCTCCGGGGACCATCGTCGGAAGGTGAAACCCGCGAGGGCGGCGTCGGTGGACGCTCCTGGCTCCGCGAGGGCCAGGTCGCATAGCCCCGATAGCCGTCCCGGGTCCTTGGAGAAGGAGCACCTCTCGAAGCGACCTCGCCTGGAGTCGGAGATGCCTGCTCGGGTAAGTCCTGTGGTCCTCCTGGACTCGCCTCCGAGACCGCCGACGTCGGGCCCGCCGCCGTCGGGGCCCGAGTCGGGGACTGCTGGGTCACCTGAGCTCGGACTCAGGTTGACGGCCTTGGAGAGCAGACTGTCTGCCTTCATGGACCAGCAGCGGGCACTGCTCGCCAGCCTCGCTGGCGCCGCTGCCCCGACTGCCGGGACGTCTAAGTCGACCCCGGAGACCGAGCCGATCCTCGAGTCCATGCGAACTCGAGTCGATCCTCGGTCGAGGTCACCCTCGGCCTCCCGTTCGGGACCGAGGTCGCCGACGCCGACTCCCTCGGCGTCGGGGCAGCAGGTGCCGCGCCCTGCCCGGGCCGACCCCACCGAGTCCTCGTCGGAGTCGGTCTGGGAGTCTGAAGAGGAAGAGTCGCCTGATTCTTTTCGGACTCGGTGTGTCCCCTCGGACTCACCTGAGTCCGAACCTCGGAAGCAGTCCCCCCCGGAGGATGCCCGGTTCTCGGACTTCGTCAGGGATATGGCCAAGGCTTTGGCCTTCCCTGCGGATCCCGAGGAGGAGCCTCGAGCCGAAGAGCTCGACGCCCTCCAGTATGACTCTCCCGCCAGGGAACACTTTACTGTACCGGTTCCTCCCATGCTGGAACGACTACTCTTCCGCATGTGGGAGAGTCCGGCCTCCTCGCCGGTCCTGAGCAAGCGGGTCGATTCTATCTATCGAGTCCGCAAGAGCCCTGGCTTCCAAAAGGCACAGCTACCACACCATTCCATGGTAGTGGAATCGGCCATGCATCGTCTTAAGAGCCAGAAGATGCACTCCTCGGTGCCTCCTGGCAGGGAGGCCCGTAACCTGGATGGCCTTGGTAAGAAGTGTTTCCAGGGCTCTATGCTTGCGTGTCGTGTCCAGACCTACCAGCTATACATGGGCATGTATCTCCGAGACCTGGCTAAAGAGCTAGCCGGATTCTCCGCTGGTTTGTCCGAGGAACCCTTGCGGAGGTTCCTGGCCTTGTCCTCTGGCATTCGGGAATGCTCAAAATTCATATCCCGAGCAGCCTATGATGGCTTTGAAGCATCGGCTCGAGTGGCCGCAGCCGGCATCGGTGCCCGCCGACAGGCTTGGCTTCAGTCGTCTGACCTTGAGCCCTGGGTGCAGGACAAGTTGGTCGATGTCCCCTGCCGAGGCGAGAACCTCTTTGGCAAGCCCATGGCTGAAAAGGCTGCACAGATCGAGACGGAGACTCTCACCAGGACTAGGCTTTCTAGGAAGACCTCCGCCCCTTCCCAGAAAAAGAAGGGCTCGGGAAAGAAGTCCTTTTACCCGAGAAAGGCGGCTGCCTACAAACAATACCCCCAATATCAGGCCCCTGCAGCTCCCCAACAGGGCCAGCAGGCCAAGGGACGGGGTAACGGGTCCCGTAGGCAGCAAGCCCCCAAGCCTGCACCACCAGCCCCTGCTCAGCAGGGTGGGGGTTTTTGACTCCTTAAGCATAGCCTCTCCCCCTCCGCTGGCTCCTCCCAGCACCGGAGGCCGGCTGGTTCACTTCGCCCACAGGTGGTCCAGCATCACCTCAGATGCCTGGGTGCTTCAAGAAGTGAGAGAAGGCTACCTTCTCCACTTCCAACAGGTCCCTCCCTCCTATTTTCCGGGAGAACCTCCACGACTCCCTCTGCACAGGGAATTACTCCTTCAGGAGTTAGCAGGTCTTCTACAGGAACAGGCGGTGGAACCGGTGCCACACCACCTGAGAGGTCAAGGCTTTTATTCCAGGTATTTTCTAGTACCGAAAAGGACAGGAGGCCTCAGACCCATCCTGGACCTGCGCAATCTCAACAGATTCCTCGTGCGGGAAAAGTTCAAGATGCTTACCCTTGGAATCCTTCTGCCCTACCTCCAGCAGGGAGATTGGCTATGCTCCTTGGATCTAAAGGATGCCTACACGCACATCCTCATCCACCCAAGCCACCGCCAATACCTAAGGTTTGTGGTGGCAGGAAATCATTACCAGTACAGAGTACTGCCCTTTGGCCTATCCTCCGCACCGCGGGTCTTCACAAAATGCCTCGCGGTGGTGGCGGCCCATCTCCGGCTTCACGGCCTCTGTCTTTCCGTACCTCGACGACTGGCTCATCAGAGCAGCGTCCGCTCCGGAGGTCACCAACGCTACACGCCGCACGGTGACTCTTCTGCAGTACTTGGGCTTTGTTATAAACTTCGCAAAGTCCACTTTGCTCCCCTCACAAGATCTCGAGTTCATCGGCGCAAGGCTGCACACTCCTCAGGCACGAGCGTTCCTACCGCTCGACAGGGCTCAACGGCTCATGGACCTAGCCGACCGTTTTCGCAGCCAGCCCCTGGTCTCCGCCAGGCGCTTTCTGAGACTACTCGGCCATATGGCTTCCACCGTCCATGTGACCCCCAATGCCCGCCTGAATATGCGGCCTGCTCAATGGTGTCTCCGCAAGCAGTGGCAACAAGCCACAGGCGGCCTAGCAGACCTAGTGCGCGTCTCCGAGCCGCTGATCTCGTCTCTCCGGTGGTGGCTTCATCGGCCGAACCTGGTACTCGGCATGCCTTTTCAGTCACCTCAGCCGGCCCAGGTGCTGACGACAGATGCATCCCTCCTGGGCTGGGGAGCACATTGCCAAGGGGCACGTACTCAGGGCCTCTGGTCCACGTGGGAGTCTGCTCAGCAGATCAACTTCCTGGAGCTCAGAGCGATCCGCTTGGCTCTCAAGGCCTTCTCCCACCTGACCTCTCGCCAGTCCGTCCTTGTCCAGACGGACAATCAAGTTGCCATGTTCTACGTGAACAAGCAGGGGGGCACGGGCTCCTTCCTTCTCTGTCGGGAAGCACAGAAGCTCTGCTCTTGGGCCATCAGTCACGGCGTTCATCTCAAGGCAGTTTATCTCCCAGGCCCAGAAAATTGCCTGGCGGACAAACTCAGCAGGATCCTCCAGCCGCACGAGTGGCGCCTGGATCCCTTGGTAGTTCAGAAGCTCTTTTCTAAAGTGGGGCCTCCCCACGATGGATCTCTTTGCCAGCCCTCTCAACCGGCAACTTCCTCGCTTCTGCTCTCGTCAGCCACATCCCCTTCGAGTTGCGGCAGACGCTTTTCTACTCTCATGGTCGGGGAGCCTTCTGTACGCTTTCCCTCCCATCCCGCTGGTCTCTCGAACTCTTTTCAAGGTTCTCCGAGACAAAGCCTTCATGATCCTGGTGGCCCCTCGCTGGCCCCGGCAGCCGTGGTTTCCACTCCTGCTGCAATTGGCGGTGGAGGATCCCTTCCCTCTGGGGTTACAACCGGATCTCCTCACTCAGGATCAGGGGTCTCTGCTACACCCCAACCTCAGATCTCTCAATCTAATGGCCTGGCTGCTGAGAGGGTAGTCCTTGCTCCCCTTCTTCTGCCGGCAGAGGTGGAAGAGGTCGTCCTAGCTTCTCGGCGACCTTCTACCCGCAAATGCTACGCCCTTAAATGGCGTCGCTTTTCCGTTTGGTGTACCCAACAGTCTCAGGATCCCTTCTCCTGCCCGGTGTCGGTGATTCTGCAGTACTTGCTATACCTCTCTAATCTGGGACTTAAGTCCAATTCCGTCAAAGTTCACCTCAGTGCTCTTTCAGCACATCATGTGCCGGTGGACGGCAGACCTCTTTCCAGCGACCCTCTCGTAGCGAGGTTTCTCCGAGGTCTCCTTCTACTTAAACCACCTCTGTGCCCGCCAGCTCCTGACTGGGATCTGAATGTGGTGTTACAGCGGATCACCTGTCCGCCTTTTGAACCTATGGCTACCTGTTCTCTCCGTTTTCTTTCTTGGAAAACATTGTTCTTGATAGCCCTCACTTCCGCTAGACGCGTAAGTGAACTACAGGCCCTCGTGTCTGATCCCCCTTACACTCGGTTCTACAAAAATAGGGTAGTCCTACGGACTCACCCTAAATTTCTTCCAAAAGTGGTCTCCCCTTTTCACATCAATCAGGAGGTGGTACTTCCGACCTTCTTTCCCAGACCACACTCCAGCCGAGCTGAAACGGTCCTCCATACCCTGGACTGTAGAAGGGCATTGAACTTCTACCTTGACCGTACGCGGGAGCACCGTAAAGCTGCTCAGCTTTTTGTGTCTTTCGACCCCAATAAATTGGGGCTCCCGGTCTCCAAGCGTACTCTGTCCATCTGGGTTGCGGACTGTATCACTTGGGCTTATGGGGCAGCCGGACTCTCCTTGGAAGGTCGAGTCACGGCTCATTGCGTTCGGGCAAAGGCTACGTCAGTGGCTTACCTCCGCTCTGTTCCGCTGGCAGACATCTGCCGGGCCGCTACTTGGTCTTCGAGCCAGACGTTTGCGGTCCATTACTGTCTCGAGAGGGAGTCCCGCAGGGACAGTGCTTTCGGACAGGCAGTCCTCCGTAATCTCTTTGAGGTCTGAGCAACTCCTACCCTCCATCCCGGATGTGGGCTACCGGTGGGTAATAATTCAGCGAAGATTCCTTCCTTCTGTGCTGCTGAGCTAGAGGGAGCTCATTTTTGTGCTTAGGGTCTCCGGTAGCCTTAAGCTTGGGAGTCCCATATGTGAGGACTGACTTCCTGCTTGGTCCTGGAGAAAGCGTAGTTACTCACCTGTAACAGGTGTTCTCCAGGAGCAGCAGGAATCAGTCCTCACAACCCTCCCTCCTCCCCTTGGAGTTGCAATCATCTGCTTTAGTTTTTTGCAAATTTTTATGCTGTCTTTTTTAGCTATGTCATCTGACTGGCTAAGATGGCACCCTTGGGCGGGAAGGGGACCGCGCATGCGCGCTGCAATTCCCAAAGGCTTTCTTTGAAAGCTGGGGAAAATTGCTCCGCGAGGGCTCCGTCGGAGCCGACGTCACCCATATGTGAGGACTGATTCCTGCTGCTCCTGGAGAACACCTGTTACAGGTGAGTAACTACGCTTTCCCATCTGAAAATGACAGCGTACACAACATTCCAACGTGACAGATGAACATCTCCAGGATTCCCTGAGACTGGCCCTCACGCAATATTCACCCAACTTCAAAAAGCTGGTGGATAAAATGCAGGTTCAGACGTCTCACTAATGAGCAAGAGTGAAATATAAAAGATTGTGCAAGATCAGCCTGGATCAATATTCGACCTAAATTTAACACAAATTACTCAATAAAAGTTAGTTATTAAGACAGTTAAAGTTATTACTCAATAAAACTTTAAGAAAAAATGTACTTTCCATTTCCCCTCGCAGTTCTTACTGGATCTTCGTCTCTGTTTTTGTTTTTGCTTAATTTGCTTAACAGCTGATTTACATCCAAGTAAATGACAGAAGGTTCATTAAAAATGGTGGGGGGGAATCCTCCAGCTTTATTGTGTTAAAATTTAATGTGAAACTAATTTGAAACTTACTTTTCATGGTGGTAGATCGCCGGCACTTTTGGCGAGAAAAAGTAGATCATGACCTGTTCGATGTTGGACATGCCTGATGTATACGATAGGCTCTAGTCACACCTGAGCGATAAGTGGCCATCCTGTTAGAAGCCATACTTCTTCCTTCTGGGATTGATGTTATAAAATGTTGCGAAATAAGAGTTTTATATTGTATTTAGAGCACATGTCCATTTAGTACTGGACCAATTAAGTTAGTGGGAAAGGGACACTGTTTATTCATACTGTTATGCTTATTGAGAAGAATCTAAATTTTATATTTTCTACCTACCATTTGTTTTTAACAATACTAAGTTTTTAACAATTGTTTGAGGTTCTTAGCTGCCTTGCCAAATAAGGATACATTAGTATGGTATAAAACACATGAAAAGGACATACTATATATGTAGTTGGTGGAATGATGCAAGTGATGAGAAAGTGTTGTGAGGGATGAAGTAGGATATTAAGAGGAAGGACTCTGGTGGACAGTAAACTGATTAAGGTAATTTAATGATGTGAAGTGATGTATCTGCCTAATGAATATGTAAATGGAAAAAATGATGAGCACTTTATTCAACTATGCCGTCTCCAGAATCTTCAATTCAGGAAGTCATTGAAGCCCCAACACATACTCAACAATTGGAAATAGACACTTGGAGACAGGCTAGGTGCACATTGCACCCTGATGAGCTTTGGAAAACCCACACTGGCCATGTGGTACTTCCAGATGCTTTTTTGCCTCATGTCCTGGTCAGGCTTGCAAAGGCAAAGGGGGATGATTTGATGACAAATTCTCACAAAATTGGTGTAATTATAAACTTGCCAAAATTGCAGAACAAGTGTGTGCAACTTGTCGGATCTGTAAACATGTAAAGATCAGTCAAAGGCATCCTACCAGCAAATGAATCTCCAGTGATAGACAAGGAGTTAATCAAACTGTGAGACAAGGTTGATACCTACGAGATAGTTACTGGTAGACCATTGAAAGTATATAAAGCAATATTTATAGGATATGATCTTAGTAAATATGGATAAAATTGTTTGTCTGTAAAATCTAATCTAGAATATTTAGTCTTTTCATTTAATATTGGTTGCTGCTCTTCTGAATGAGGCCTGGAGTCATGTCACCAACTGCAATCCAGAGATTCCAGTAGAGGGAATTGGCCATAATCCAGATGATACACACCACAGAAATGTGTGAGGGAGTCCCTACCTGGATCCGTGCGTCACATTGAAAAAGGGGCCAAGATATCCGCCTATGAGAATGAGAGGTTCAATGTTTGGGAGAAACCAAACAAACTTCAGAGAAAGGTGAAGCACACTATGAAGTCCTGAAGAACTGCTGAGAAGCAGGACCAAATTATCTGGAAATAGGAAGAGGACTATTAGACTGGGGGCTTTTGTGAATGATTTTTTGTCTTATGTATTGTTATCCTTTTATTGTTTCCTTGGAAAGTAACTGTAATTCTAGTATCTCAGAATTTATTTATTTATTTTTTTTTGCTGAACATCATGTGCCCAATTGCTCATTTCACCTGTTCCCCAGACCTTAGTTATTGCTGTGGCTTCTCTTTCTCCTGCTCATACTGTTTTTTGAATCCACGGGTGGTCAATAGTGCAAACGTTTGGGTAAAATATCCAAGACCAGATTCGTAGCTGGTGGAGGGAGAAGTAGTTGCAATATGATTGAGGTTGTTAGTCCTTCACCACTTGCTCCACTACCCTTTACATGTAACTAGTAGATTGAAATCCATGGGGCAGATATACAGTAGAAAAAGTCCTGAATATGCAGGTGAAATGAGTCCCCCCACTGTATGGAGAATTGATAAAGGTAACAGATCTACACGCCATTTGGCTTCGGCAATTGCAATGCCGGTGGGAACGGTATCAATTTATATTGTGACTTCTTGTCCCCTCAAGCATTTGCCTTAATGTTTTATCCACTGTTTTAACCTTATGAAATTGTATTCTCACTTATTGTATTTCCAAATGAATTACAAAGGTAATTCAGCCAGTGCTTACTACAGTACCCTTGCTGATCCATGGTTGGAATGTATTACTAATTAAAAATTTATTTGGATCAGCAAAGAATGTTGAACTTTTGAGCCATCCTGTGAAGAATCATGCTGAGCCAGAGCCATCCTGTGAGGAATCATGCTGAGCCAGCTGTTTACAGCTTACTAGCCAGGAGACAGAAGCTGTGGGGGGTGACTGACCAGAATTGTTTATTAACTTGGAGAACAAACAAAGGCTAGAGAAAGACTGGTCAAATTACTGTTGAACAAAGGTGTATGGGGTGGAGAAAATCTGTAGAAAAAAGCTCATGTGGGGAGTCATGTGGTCCAGCTGCAACACACTTACAGCCTATATATATATAGAGAGAGAAAATCCAGAACAGAGAGAGAGTAATATCCGCTTGGCCAGGCGCATGCCAACACGTGAAGAATCCCAGACTTTTCTCCAGCCTTCGATGAGGCTCTCCCTGCTGATGTTAACCCTTTCTAGGCCGAGCCCAAAACTCTCGGGATCCAAAATTCTGACTAAATATTCCTATCAAATGGTATATAATACATGACCATAGCAGAAGGAAAATCACTATTAGAACATATTGAATAAGACGGGTACAATTTTCCTGAAATATGCAAAAATTAACCCGGCTGCAGAATGTGGATTAAAAATTTAAAGTAGGCTTTCAAAGGGTTAAACATGGGCTGTGATGATGGCAGTTTGACGCATTGTTCTGTTCTTGTAAGGGACAGGGAGTTTGGAGATGCAATATCATATAACTCTATCGGTGATGTATTATTCTGTAATTGCTTGCTTTCTAGTTATCTGTTTTGTCATTGTAATATCACTAACTTATTGTTTTTTATTGTAATGTCACTAACTTATTGTCAAGTTATTTGTCACATTAAATAGCTTATTAAATACCATGCATGAGTGGTTGAATGATCTTGAATTTAATAGAATCCTAGGCAATACATGGGTGCACCCAGTCAGCCACTTGTTTGGTCCAGTCTCCTTGTAGGGCACAGGGCAAAGCAACGGCAGTAAAGGAGACCTTAGCAAGGTTGTTACAGCTGCGGGCTGTGGTGCTGGTACCCAGAGACCAGCTTGGGTGCGGGCGATACTCCATTTATTTCATGGTGCCCAAGAAAGGATGGTTCGGCCGATTCTCTATCTCAAGGGCATAAACCACTGTCTCAGGGTATCGCACTTTTGCATGGAAACCCTGTGGTTCGTCATAGTGGTAATGCAGAGCGGGGAGATTCTAACATCGTTAGATCTGTCAGAAGCGTATCTGCACATTCCCATCAGGCCAGAACACCAGCAATTTCTCCGCTTTGCGGTGCTGATGGGACATTTCCAGTTTCGGGCGTTGACATTTGGTCTGGCAATAGCGCCTTGAACTTTCACCAAGGTTATGGTGCTGATAGTGGCAGCACTCCGCAAGAATGGGGGTCAGGTGCATCTTGTACCTGGACAATTGGCTCATCTGGGCAAAGTTCGGGAGCGAGAGCATGACGGCCACGGCAAAGGTGGTGCAGTTCCTAGAAAGTCTGTGATGGGTGGTCAGTGAGCAAAAGCTGGATATTGCCCTCCCAGGAACTGGAGTATTTGGGGGCATGCTACGATACCAAGGCAGAAAAGGTTTTTCTACCAGAGAAGCAGGCTCAGGGGCTGCGGCTTCTGCGCCAGTTCTTGTGGATGCCACAGTCATTGACCTGGCATTATCTGCAGGTTCTTGGAACCATGGCAACCAGCTAAGCTTGGTCCCATGGGCGAGGGCCCACATACAGCCTTTGCAGAGGGCACTCCTGGGTCGGTGGTTCCACCAGACTCAACCTCTGTCCCACCGGCTCCCGTGCCTAAAGCAGATGAGGAGAACATTGAGATGGTGGCTGCGCCTGGAGAGGGGTATGCCTCTCGAGATGCCAGCTTGGGTACTGCTGATGACAGATGCCGGCCTGGCAGATTGGGGGGCCCATTGCAAAGGGCACCTCGCTCGGGGACGGTAGAGCACGCAGGGGTCCCGATGGTCCAAAAGGCTAGAGATGCGGGCAATGCTCTGAGCGCTGTGGAGCTTCGGGTCCTGGTTGCTTGGACAGTTGGTTAGGGTGTTCTTGGACAATGCGACCACAGTGGTCTACATCATAGAAACATAGAAACATGATGACAGAAAGACCACATGGCCTATCTAGTCTGTCCTTCCATATCAACAACTACAACAGTCCACTTTTACCTTTAGAGATCCTCTATGTTGGTCCCATGCTTTTTTTGAATTTAGTTACTGTCCTCATCTCTACCATCTCCACTGGGAGACTATTCCATGGATCCACTACTCTTTCCGTAAAGAAATATTTCCGCATATCACTCCTGAATCTATCTCCCTTCACCCTCATCCCATGTCCCCTCATAGCAGAACTTGCTTTCAATTGAAAGAGGCGCTCTCCCTGAACATTTATGCCATGGAGGTATTTAAACATCTCAATCATATCACCTCTATCCTGCCTTTCCTCTAAGGTGTACATATTAAGATCCTTAAGTCTGTCCTCATATGCTTTATAATGAAGACCACTAATCATTTTAGTAGCCACCCTCTGCACCGACTCCATCCTGTTCACATCCTTTTGAAGGTGCGGTCTCCAGAATTGCACAATATACTCCAAATGAGGTCGCACCAAAGACTTATACAGAGGCATTATCACCTCCTTTTTTTCTGCTAGCCATTCCTCTCCGTATGCACCCAAGCATCCTTCTAGCTTTTGCCGTCGCCTTTTCTACCTGTTTAGCTACTTTAAGATCATCAGACACAACCATGCCTAGGTCCCGCTCTTCTTTAGTGGACAAAATTACTTCACCTCCTATACTGTATTGCTCCCTTGGATTGCTGCAGCCCAAATGCATGACCTTACATTTTTTAACATTAAATCCCAGCTGCCAAATTCTAGACCATTCTTCAAGCTTAGCTAGATCCGTCCTCATGTTATCTACACCTTCCTGGGTGTCCACTCTATCGTAGATTTTGGTATCATCTGCAAAGAGGCAAACCTTACCAGACAGCCCTTCCGCTATATCACTAACAAAGATGTTAAAAAGAATCGGACCAAGGACAGATTCCGGGGGCACACCACTGGTAACATCCTTCTCCTCAGAGTGAGCTCCATTTACTTGTACTCTGTCGCCTCCCACCCAACCAATTTCTAACCCAAGCAGTAACTTTAGGGTCCATCCCTAGGGTGCTCAGTTTGTTCATAAGTCGCCTGTGAGGAACAGTGTCAAAGGCTTTACTGAAATCTAAATACACCACATCTAGAGCTCTCCCTCGGTCCAACTCCCTGGTCACCCAGTCAAAGAAATCAATCAGATTTGTCTGACAAGACCTGCCTCTGGTGAATCCATGCTGCCTTGGATCCTGGACATCAACTGCTTGAGCGGCACAGGAACCATGGCTCTGGAGGAAGAGGCTGAAGTGCTGCTAGCCTGGGTGGAGAGTCATCTCCAGGCATTGTTGGCAGTGGACAACATCACAGCCGACTTCCTGGGCCAGGTGTAGGTGGGACACAGGGAGTTTGCTTCGGTCGGTAGGTTTTCAAGCAGGTGGTGGGTTGGTGGGGATGTCCGGCGATGGGTCTGGTGACCTTTCAGTTGGCCAAGGCAAGCCGGTTTTTCAGCAGAAATAGAGAATGAATGTCTGAGGGTCTGGATGCTGTCGTACAAAGGTGGCCAGTAGGAGAACTGCTGTGTGTTTCCCCTGTGGGTGCTCGTCTGTCGGGTGCTATAGCGGATAGAGGCCCACTGAGGATTGATACTGATCGCCCCGGACTGGTTGCGGCGTCTGTGGTATGCCGATCTGGTGTGGCTTCTCACGGACGGTCCGTAGCATCTTCCCACCTTGGAGGATCTGCTGACGCAAGGACCGATACGCATGCCTCAGGAGATCGGTTCTCGCTTTCGGCATGACACTTGAAAGGGCGAGGATAAAGAAGAAAGGATATTCAGGGTCTTTGATAGCCACATTGTTGAAGGTCCGGAGGAAGTCTACTTTGCTTATATCCGGGTATGGGGCATATTTGAAGCATGATAGACAGTCTCGGCCGTCCATGGCATCTATTCTAGACGTACTGGCATTCTTGCAGGCTGGTTTCGACAAGGGATTAGTCTCCAGCTCCTTGAGCGTGTAGCTGGTCGCGATTTCCTGTAAGGTTCAAGGGGTGGCGTTGGGTACACACCTGGACCTGCTCAGATTTCTGAGGGCGGTGAGTCATTCACGACCGCTGCGGAGGTTGGTGGTCCCGCCGTGGGATCTCAACCTGGTGCTTACCGCACTCACAGGTGAGCCGTTGAGTTGGGCTTCGCTGAAGGATGTGACCCTGAAGGTGGTATTCTTGGTAGTGATTTGTTTGGTGCGCAGGATTTCGGAGCTTCAGGCCTTATCTTGCCAAGAACCTTTCCTATCCTTTTCCAGGGAGAAGGTGGTTCTACGGTCCATACCTTCTCCAGGACCAAGCAGGAAGTCAGTCTTCACATATGGGTGTCATCGGCGCCGATGAAGCCCCAGCGGAGCATTTCCCCAGCTTTCTATGAAAGCCTTTGGGAATGCAGGCACGCATGCGCGGTTCCCTTCCCGCCTAAAGGTGCCATCTTACCTCAGTCTCTTTTTTTCCGTGAAGCCCGTCGGACGTATGTCCCGTTTTCCCGGTTAAAATCAGATTTTTAGCAATTTTTTGCCCTTTTTTCTACCGGTTCCTCTCCCGCCGGGTTCAGTACACTGGTATCAAGCCCAATTCTTCTTTTTCGGTTTTTGCCCTTCGTGGCTGGCGTTCGCGCCCTTTTTTCTCTCTTTCCCTGGAAGGCCGGTCCTTTGACCTCGCGGGGACTCTTTTTTTTCCCCGATGGCTTCCAGTGGCTTTAAGAAGTGTGATCGGTGTAAGAAACTAATGTCTCTCACCGACACAAACGACTGCTGCCTTCGGTGCCTCAGCCCCGACCATGATCCTAAGTCGTGCGGGGCCTGTGGAAAAATGTCTTCCAAGGCACTATGGAGTCGACAGCAGCAAAAGGAAAGGCTTTTCTCGGACTCTGCCTCCGGCCGGGCCCAGACCTCGTCTGAGGCCTCGACATCTCGGGATTCCGATCCCGAGCACCGTCGAAGCTCCTTGGACAGGGGGTCCCCCGACCGGGAACGCAAGAGGAAGAAGCGGCTCGCGAGGGCGTCGTCGGAAGAGGTCCCTGGCTCCTCGAGGGCCAGGTCTAAGACCCCCGACCGTCGCCCCGGGCCTGTGGAACCAGAGAAGCCTGCCAAAGTTCCTCGTGTGGAGCAGGAGTCTGCTGGACACGTAAGCCCCGTAGTCCTCGTGGACTCTCCTCCCAGGGAGCCGAGTCGATGGCTGCTGCGTCTCCCGAGCTGAGTCTCAGGATGACAGCCTTGGAGAGCAGAATGTCTGCCTTCATGGAGCAGCAGCGGGCACTGATGGCCAGCCTGTCTGGCGCATCTGCCCCGACCACCAGGACATCGACGTCAAAGTCGACCCCGGAGGCAGAGCCGATACTAGAGTCCATCGTGGCTCGGAGTCGACCTCTGTCGCGGTCTCCCTCAACCTCCCGTTCGGGACCGAGGGCGTTGACGCCGGTGCTTCCGGCGTCGGGGCGGGTGCTCCAGGGCCCCGCGGGGTCGGACCCCGACTCTTCCTCGGACGAGTCAGCTTGGGAGACGGAGGACGAGGAGTCTCCTGATACCTTTAAGACTTGGTGTGTCTCTTCGGACTCACCGCAGTCTGAACCCCAGAGTAGGTCCCCTCCGGAGGACACCCGGTTCTCAGAGTTCGTCCGGGATATGGCCACTGCCTTGGCTATTCTGGCGGATCCCGAGGAAGAGCCTCGAGCTGAAGAGCTCGAGGCCCTACAGTATGACTCTCCTCCAAAGGAGGCCTTTACTGTCCCGGTTCCTCCGATGCTGAAACGGCTCCTCTTCCGTATGTGGGAGGCACCGGCCTCGGCGCCAGTTCTTAGCAAGCGGGTCGATTCCATCTATCGACTCCGGAAGAGCCCTGGGTTTCAAAAGGCACAGCTACCACACTATTCCATGGTTGTGGAATCGGCCATGCATCGTCTGAAGAGTCAGAAGATGCACTCCGCGGTGCCTCCTGGCAGGGAGGCCCGAAACCTAGATGGCGTCGGTAGAAAGTGTTTTCAGGGCTCGATGCTTGCTTGCCGTGTCCAGTCTTACCAGCTGTACATGGGCATGTACTTGCAGGATCTGGCCAAGGAGTTGGCCGGATTCTCTGCTGGTCTCTCCGGGGAATCCTTGCAGAGATTTAAGTCCTTGTCCTCGGGGATTCGGGACTGCTCGAAGTTCATGTCCCGTGCCGCCTACGATGGCTTCGAGGCTTCGGCCCGAGTTGCGGCAGCCTGCATCGCGGCTCGACGCCAGGCATGGCTGCTGCAGTCATCGCACCTCGAGCCATGGGTTCAGGGCAAATTGGTCGATGTCCCTTGCCGAGGTGAAAACCTTTTTGGCAAGCCCATGACCGAGAAGGCCACAGAACTCGAGACCGAGCACCTCATCCGGACAAGGATGTCGAGGAAGACCTCTGCCCCTTCTCATAAAAAGAAGGGCTCGGGTAAAAAGCCCTTTTACCCGAGGAAGGGCACTGCCTACAAACAGTACCCACATTATCAGGCTGCCCAAGCTGCCCCACAGGGTCAGCAAGCCAAGGGCCAGGATAATGGGCCCCGTAGGCAGAGGACCCCGAAGCCTCAGGCCCCTGCTACCACTCAGCAGGGTGGGGGCTTTTGACTCCTCGAGCATAGCCTCTCCTCCACTGCTCTCCCATCCCTGCACAGGAGGTCGTCTCGCCCTCTTTGCCCACCAGTGGCCCCTTATCACCGGGGACAGTTGGGTGCTGGAGATAATCCACAAGGGATATACCCTCCATTTCCACCAACTGCCACCCCCATATTTTCCAGGGGAGCCTCCAAGGCCTCCTCTGCACACAGACCTTCTCTGTCAGGAGCTTCAGAGTCTGTTGGTGGACAGGGCGGTGGAGCCTGTGCCTCCCCACTTGCACGGTCACGGATTCTACTCCGGGTATTTTCTGGTGCCCAAAAGGACCGGTGGCCTTCGTCCCATTCTGTACCTCAGGTACCTCAAGTTCCTAGTGAAAGAAAAGTTCAAGATGCTTACTCTTGGAACCCTTCTGCCCTTCCTCCAGCAGGGAGATTGGCTATGCTCCTTAGATCTAAAGGATGCGTACACTCACATCCTCATTCATCCAGACCACAGAAAGTACCTAAGGTTCATCGTGGGAGGAAACCATTATCAGTACAGAGTGCTGCCTTTTGGCCTCACCTCCGCCCCCAGAGTCTTTACAAAGTGCTTAGCAGTGGTGGCGGCCTACCTGAGAAATCAGGGCATCTTTGTCTTCCCCTATCTGGACGACTGGTTCATCAGGGTCAGACAGGTCAGGTGGCCAATCAAGCCACCCTCAGGACCATTGCTCTTCTACAACGCCTGGGGTTTGTCATAAACTTCGCAAAGTCCACTTTGCTCCCTTCCCAGAACTTGGAGTTCATAGGGGCAAGGTTGGACTCTCTCCTGGCAAAGGCATTCTTGCCAGAAAACAGAGCCCGAAGGTTAATGGCTTTGGCAAGTCAGTTTCTCAGCAGGTCCCTGGTCTCTGCCAGACTCTGCCTGTGGCTTCTAGGCCACATGGCTTCAACAGTACATGTGACCCCCAATGCCAGGCTCCATATGAGCTCACAAACTTTTATGGTCTCTTCCCGAACGCGTTAATGTATATCACTTATGTATCGCACGTTCACTCAAAACACTGTAGTAAAGTAGAATCAATCATTCTTATTGCAACACTGTAATAAGGTCTCAGACTGATATCGCACTTAAATCCAGACTTACGTCCATTCATTTAGTGCTGTATTTTGCATCAATGACCTTATGAGCTATTATATTCTGTTATTACAATTATGCTGTGCAGACTCTTTAATGGTGAACTAAAACTTAATCTCTCCTGCGAGTCATGCCCAGCGAACTAAGCGGATCCCGATGCTCAATTTTGGCGCCACTAAGGCGTTTCAATATGGTATTTTCATCAGGAGATCCTCTCTTGTAATCTACAAAACAAACGAACATTTTCACTCCGTGAAAACTACTTGCTATAAGTGTCGCCCTTTATTCACTATCTTCTAAAATATTAAAAACACTTCTACTTCCGGTGAGGGTTTTAAATGATGGCAGTTAGTTCTATCCCGCATGCGCGGCGTCCTTAGGAGACATGGCAGTAGTCATACATATGGATAAGTGAACGGGGACGCGGGCAGCATCAGGATTTGTAAGTAGAAGTGTTTTTAATATTTTAGAAGATAGTGAATAAAGGGCGACACTTATAGCAAGTAGTTTTCACGGAGTAAAAATGTTTGTTTTGTAGATTACAAGAGAGGATCTCCTGATGAAAATACCATATTGAAACGTCTTAGTGGTGCCAAAATTGAGCGTCGGGATCCGTTTAATTCGCTGGGCATGACTCGCAGGAGAAGTTTTAGTTCACCATTAAAGAGTCTGCACAGCATAATGGTAATAACAGAATATAATAGCTCATAAGGTCATTGATGCAAAATACAGCACTAAATGAATGGACGTAAGTCTGGATGTAAGTGCGATATCAGTCTGAGACCTTATTGCAGTGTTGCAATAAGAATGATTGATTCTACTTTACTTCAGTGTTTTGAGTGATCGTGCGATACATAAGTGAGAGGCTCCATATGAGGCCTGCACAGTGGTGCCTTCGGTCTCAGTGGTCACAGGCCACAGGCAGCCTCAGAGACAGGATAAGGGTGTCCAGATCATTTCTGAACTCCCTCAACTGGTGGCTACACCCACCCAATCTGCTGAAAGGGGTGCCCTTTCAGATTCCAGATTACACAGTGATGCTAACTACAGATGCCTCCCTGCAAGGCTGGGGAGCGCATTGTCTGGGCAAGTGCACCCAGGGCCTCTGATCTGCCGTGCAGCTTCCCAGGGAGACCAATCTACTCGAACTCAGAGCTATTCGATTAGCACTCAAAGCTTTCACTCCTACCCTGGCTCAACAGTCTGTCCTGATTCAGACAGACAACCAAGTTGCCATGTTTTATGTGAACAAACAGGGCGGAACTGGGTCCTGGATCCTTTGTCGGGAAGCTCTGGACCTTTGTTCTTTTGCCATCAAGCACAACATGCTCCTCAGGGCTGTGTACCTTCCTGGCCAGGACAACTACCTGGCAGACAGATTGAGCAGGATACTGCAGCCCCACGAGTGGCAGCTACATCCTTCAGTAGTTCAGAAGATCTTCCTGAGATGGGGTCTCCCTTTGATGGATTTCTTTGCCAGCCCCATCAACAAGCAACTGCCACAGTTCTGCTCCAGGCAACCACATTCTCTGCGGACAGCAGCGGATGCTTTTCTGATCTCTTGGTCTCAGGCCCTCCTCTATGCGTTTCCTCCCAAGCCCTTGGTGGCCCGAACCCTATTCAAGATTCTCCAGGACAAGGCCTCGATCCTGCTGGTAGCTCCCAGATGGCCGAGACAGCCTTGGTTTCCTCTTCTGCTTCAACTGGCGGTGGATCCTCCACTGCCTCTGGGGTTGCATCTCGACCTTCTCACACAGGACCAGGGTTCCCTTCTGCACTCCAATCTCAAGTCTCTCAATTTGATGGCCTGGAGGCTGCAAGAGTAGTTTTGGCTCCCTGGGGCCTACCTCAGGAAGTTGAAGAGGTTGTCCTAGCCTCCAGGAAACAATCCACTAGGAAAACCTATGCTCTCAAGTGTAAAAGGTTTTCTGTGTGGTCACCTACGTACAGAGGATCCTTTCTCCTGTACTGTGCCAGTAGTTCTTCAGTACTTACTGCACTTATCCAATCAGGGACTTAAGTCCAATTCTGTTTGGTTCCACCTCTCAGCTCTAGCAGCTCACCACTCATTGGTAGAGGGACAATCTCTATCTGGTCACCCCTTGGTGTCTTGCTTTCTCAGGGGCTTGCTTTTGCTCAAGCCTCCCATCCGTCATCCTGCCCCTGAGTGGGAGCTGAATGTGGTCTTGCAGCAACTGACTCGCCCACCTTATGAGCCGATGACTACTTGTCCACTACGCTTCCTCTCCTGGAAGACGCTCTTCCTGATAGCCCTTACCTCGGCTAGACGAGTAAGTGAGTTTCAGGCCCTGGTCTGTGACAGGCCTTACACCAGGATTTACAGGAATAGGGTAGTCCTCGGGACTCATCCAAAGTTCCTCCCTAAGGTTGTCTCCTCTTTCCACCTCAATCAGGAGGTGGTTCTTCCAACATTCTTCCCTAGGCCTCATACTAGCCAGGCTGAAGCAGTCCTGCATACCCTGGACTGTAGGAGGGCCTTATCCTTCTACCTTGACCGTACGCAGGGGCATAGAAGGGCTACTCAGCTCTTCATATCTTTTGACCCCAATAAGTTGGGGTTGGCTGTGTCCAAGTGTACCTTGTCCATCTGGGTGGCTGACTGTATCACCTGGGCATATAAGGCGGCTCGCCTTCCTTTGCAGGGTAGGGTCACGGCCCATCATGTCAGGGCAATGGCTGCCTCAGTGGCTCATCTCCACTCTGTGCCCTTGGTAGACATCTGCAAGGCTGTAACTTGGTCTTCAAGCCATACTTTTGCAGCCCATTACTTCCTGGAGAGGGAGTCCCGTAGGGACAGTGCTTTTGGCCAGGCAGTACTCCGGAATCTCTTTGAGGTATAGGCAACTCCTGCCCTCCTGCCCTCTGTTGGGCTACCGGTGGAGGTTGTGTCCTTGAAAAGCCTTTCTTTGCTGCTGAGACTAGATGGAGTTCTCTTGTTCAGCCTGGGTTCCTCGGTAGCCCAGAGCTCAGGGGAGTCACCCATATGTGAGGACTGACTTCCTGCTTGATCCTGGAGAAAGAGTAGTTACTCGCCTGTAACAGGTGTTCTCCAGGAGCAGCAGGAATCAGTCCTCACAACCCTCCCTCCTCCCCTTGGAGTTGCAGTTGTACATAGTTTATTTTTCATTTTTGTGTGCTGTTCTTAGCTATGTCATTTGACTGAGGTAAGATGGCACCTTTAGGCGGGAAGGGAACCGTGCATGCGTGCCTGCATTCCCAAAGGCTTTCATAGAAAGCTGGGGAAATGCTCCGCTGCGGCTTCATCTGCACCGATGACACCCATATGTGAGGACTGATTCCTGCTGCTCCTGGAGAACACCTTTTACAGGTGAGTAACTACTCTTTCCTTCCTGCCCAAAGTAGTATCAGTGTTCTTTGTGAACCAGGTGGTTGCCTTGCCCACCCTGAGGTCGGCAGCAGGAGGTTCCTCAAACTTGCAGTTGTGACTCTTGGATGTTAAAAGAACCCTGCAATGTTACTTGAGCCACACGGCGCCTTTCAGGAAATCAAATCACTTGTTTGTCCTGTTTGGGGGGGGGCTGTGAAGGAGAGACAGCCGCCAAGGCTAATATTTCCAGGTGGATTAGGGAGGCCATCGCTTCGGCATACATCTTGAAAGGTAGGGTGGTGCCGATGGGCTTGTGGACTCTTTCCACGAGAGCCCAGCTGGCTTCGTGGGCAGAGTTTAGCTTTGTGCTGCTGAAGTAGATCTGTAAGACAGCATCCTTGTCTTCACTACATACCTTTGCGAAGCATTATTGCTTGGATGTCCAGGCAGTGAGAGATTCCTGGTTTGGATCTGCAGTGATTCAGGCTGCGGTTGTGGGTCCCTCCCGTTGAGTGGACTGCTGTTACATCCCAGACGTTTCAGGACTGGACTGGAGGGGACAATAAGGAAAGAGAAATTAGACTTACCTGCTAATTGTAGTTCCTTGAGGAACTCCAGTCTGGTCCCGGATCCCGCCATACAGGTTTGAGGAGTTTCGGGACCATTGCCTGGGACTTTGTGGCTCTGCATTTGGCAGGGATCAAGGGATGGATATGCCTGGCGAGCGTTTTTGGGGGGCGGTACGAGGTAACGGCCGGCCTTTGGCTCGGTGGTGTTCAGCACTACTCAGAAGCTGCACAGGTTATCCTTCCTGCTTGAACATAACAGGGGTTTTCCCTGTTGGGGGGAAGGAGGCAGTGTAAGTGATAGCTCCTTTATATTCTTGTTCAGCTACTTATTTGTTGCTACCGTGAGTCTGCTTTGTCAATAGATTACTGGGGCTGGTAGGCGGTGCCAGTTGCTTAAATACACTGGTGTCATCAGAAAGATAACATGCTCAGTCTCCAAGCTGCTGGAGGAGGTGCACTACCCCAGAGTTTTTGAAACTGGACTGGAGTTCCTCGAGGAACTACAATTAGCAGGAAGTCTAACTTCTCTTTTCTTGTAGTGTCTTCCTCTCTTTCCCCCCTCCTTTCCCCTCCCAAAGAAGGCATGACTGCTGGTTCACAAAATCCTGAGGGGCAGAGATATTAATGTGGGAGAGCACTCGCTCTCTGCACCCTGTTAAGATGTGGACTCCTAGATTTGGGAAATAGCAGAGTCCTGGTTGAATTGGCTTTAAACAAAATCAAAATTTTCAAGACTTATTCTTTGGTGTCCTTGGTGAGAGATGCTTGAGAGAGAGAGGATTTTCAGAGTGCTCTGCTCTCTTCCCACTTAGATTTTTGCTAGCCAATTAATGAGGCACATTGCATAAGACAGAGTTATCAAATTCTTTCACTCAAGAGAAATCTGAAGAACTCTGGTCACTAATGGGCATTTGGTCCTACAAAACTTATTTAATCAATTTTAATTCCCCCACCTCATGCCTAGGTTTTCATACACATTGAAATCTGATCATAAGTAGAGCTACCCTAAGGATTTCATGGAGAAAGTGAGGTTGCTTACCTGTAATAAGGATTCTCTGTAGACAGCAGGATAAATCAAACATAAGTGCCTATTACTCTTTCCAGAGAGTTGATGCCTAAGCTCTTTAATAGACTGAGTGGATTCAGAGGGACATCAGTGCTACAGAAAGTCCTGAATTATAGAAGTCCTGCATTATTTGTTTTGTGTCCTTCAGTTGATGTCTGTCTGGATATGCTCAGAAAACCAGCTTTTCTGAATTCTAAGAGAGCTGTTTGTGTTGGTGCCTTCTGATGCTAACTCACAGCCTGTGTATTTATTCTGCTGCCTCTGGAGACACCCCTATTACAGGTAGACAACTTTTTTGTAGGAAATGTAGCTTAACTTTGTTTTCTTGTGTGGTGGATGGATTTTTATGTTGCATTTCCCATGATTGAGACTTTCTGCTATAGAAACCTGTTTCTGCAGCCACTCAGCTGGTTTCTGGAGCTTGAATTGCATATAAATATACAAGGCTGGAAAAAAGAGTAATAACATTAAACTACAGTTGGTTGGGGGGGGGGGGGTGAAGTGAGGCACAGGAAGATTGTGACTTACTCCCACCTTCTCTTTGTAACTAAGGGTAAATAGAAAAGGTGAGTTTTAGACTTGCATCGCAGACTTCTGCCTTTTAAATTCAGTGATGAAATCTCTGTCAGATGAGGTCTGCTTTCTCTTTCAGAATGTTGTAGATTTACTTCTCCAGGAACAAGCAGGAATGTAGTCTTCACATATGGGTGACGTCTGCACCGTTGGAGCCCATGCAGAAACGCTCCCCAACGTCCTATAGGAAAGCTTTTGGGAGCATCCCACTTGCGTAGCTGCCTTCCCGCCTTTCCAACTCTCCCTCCTCAGTTTTTCATTTTCCGCAGAGCTGACAGAGCAATTCCTGTCACCGTAGAAAAGTTTACTTATTTTGTGTTACGCATCTGCCTTCCCATCGATGCTAGCACCGGCATCGTTCGTGTTTCTTTTCTTCTGTTTGTTCTAAAAAAAAAAAAAAAAAAAACCAACAAAAAACCCTCCCTTTTTTTGTCTGAGGGTCTTTGCCCTCCAGGTGCCTAGGCGCCATTTTGGGCCTTAGGCCCCTTTTTTCCTTAAAATTAAGAAACCAGCTAGTGGTTTCAAAAAGTGTTCCAAATGTAGCAGTACCATTTCTGCTACCGACACCCATGACTGGTGTCTTAAATGTTTGGGACCAGACCATCTGCCATCAGAATGTCTTCTCTGCAGGAAGATGACAAAGAGATGCCCGCAGATTAGAGCTGCGAAACTCGTCACCCTTTTTGCCTCGGATGCAATGTCTGTTGCATCGACGTCAAAGGCTTCATCTTCCTCCCATGGATCTCAGGTAACGAAACCTAGGTCATCTTTAAAGACTGGCTAGTCTTCAAAGGGTAGATCTCCTTCTAAGCATCGAGGTGCCTTAGCCATTGCCCTAGAAGAGAATACACTGGCCAAACAACTCTGGTGGGAGGTCCTTGCCTCCAAAGCATTAACAGGATCCCAAGATGCTCCCAAGGCTTCCACCTCTGGAGAGCTCTTGGTGCCATGCTCTGGGCTCATGGCCTGCTGTTCTGGTACCGATACCCAAGCATCAGCTGGTTCCATGGATCAGCGTATCCTGGCCATTGAACGGAGTTTAGCGCCCTTGCTAGCAGCTTTGGTACCACTAAAGCCTCTGCAATCGGTTACGCAGTCATCAGTACCGGCGCCGGTACGAAATGTATCTACATGGACCATTGCAGCGCTCTCCATGCTACCTCCCATGCTGGCCCTGGAGTCAGTGTCCAGCATCGAGGGTCCAGTACTGAGGCATTTCGATGCCTATTTTGATCGGTATCGTCAGCGGACTGGGCAGGAGCACCCGACCTTTCGATACTTCGAGTATATCAAGAGCCGGATAAAGATAGTCTTCTGATAACTCGATAGGTACCAGGGAGGCTCTTCCGGAAGATCCTTCTCCTTTCCCACAAAGCCATATGTCTCCTCCGGAGGACATGTCCTCTCAAGACTTTATACGGGATGTGGCTCGGGGCCTCTCCATTATGGTAATCTCTGAGAAGGAACCGAGAGCTGAAGAACTTCAAAATCTTCAGTATCCAGCAGCCCCTAAGGAGGCTGCTACCTTACCCATTCACCGGATATTGCATGACCTCATGCTTAGGATGTGGGAAACACCCTTAACAGTGTGTCCACATTCTCAGAGACTCGATACCATGTACCTGGTACCACAGTGTCCTGGTTTCCAGAAGACTCAGTTACCACACCACTCCATGGTAGTGGCATCATCAATGCGTCAAATCAAAAGTGCCAAGACACATTGATTTAATCCTCCAGGCCGTGAGGCGAGAACTCTCGCCTTCAGTCATCGATGTTTTCAGGCCTCCATGTTATCGGCCAAAATAAGTTCGTGCATACTCTACATGGGTATGTTCCTTCGGGCGGTGGCTAAAGATTTAGAACTAATGGCTCCTCTTCTCCCTGATGAAAAGGGGGCTGATTACCTGACACTTGTAAAACATGCCCAGAATGTTTCCAAATTCATGAACAGGGCAACCTTTGATTGTTTTGAGTATATTAGCAGGACTTCTGCTATCTGCATCGGTGCACGTCTGATTGCTTGGTTACAAGCATCTGATCTAGAGCAGTGGGTGGAAGATAAGCTGGGGAATATTCCTTGCACAGGGGAAAACCTCTTTGGCAAGGATTGGCAGGACAAGGCTTCTCAGCTGGAGTCCGAGAATACCACTTTCAATAGGCTTTCTAGAACCATTGCCAACCCAGCTAAGAAAATGGCTGTAAAGAAGCCCTTTTTCAACAAGAAAAAGATGTTTTATCCTCCTTTATACCCATGCTGTGCATAGTCCGGTCCACGCTTCCCAGAAGGGACAGCAACAACCGAAGCAACAAAAGGAAGGCTCAGGCCCCCAGAGCTCAGCCAGCTCAACAGACCCAGCCTCCACAAGGTCTTTGACTCCTTTCTAGAGACCTTTAGCTGTCCTACCTCTGGAAATTCCAGAGCCAGTCAACATCCCAGGCAGGCTGTTACTTTGCCCAAAGGTGGCACCAGATAACATCAGAGCATTGGACTCTCTCCATAGTGGCAGAGGGGTGCAAACTTCACTTCCACAGTATGCCCCCCCTATCTGCTCCAAGAGAATTCAGCTCTCGGCCCCCTCTTATCACTCTCTTTTGTGTCAGGAGATTACTACCCTTCTCGCTCAGGGTGTGATAGAGGAGGTGCCACTTTCTCAATAAATCCTGGGCTTCTATTCCCCCTGCTTCCTTATCCCAAAGAAAACAGGAGGATACAGGCCTATTCTGGACCTCCGGGAATTAAACCAGTATCTGCTCCGAGAGAAATTCAAGATCTCTCTCTGAACACTTCTCCCTTACCTTCAGAGTCAGGACTGGCTTTGTTTTTCTAGATCTAAGGATGCTTATACGCATAGACCTAGTCCTTAATGGAACACCAGATCTAGTGCAAGAGATAAGGGTGTTGGGGCCACTTGGCAATAGTGATCATAGCATGATCGCCTTTGATTTAATTATTGGAGGAGGGATAGTAAGGAAATCCACAGTACTACCTTTTAACTTTCGAAAGGAAGACTATGATAAAATGAGGAAAACAGTTAAGAAAAAACTAAAAGGAGCAGTTGCGAAGGTTAAAGACGTACATCAAGCTTGGGTGTTGTTGAAAAATACTATCTTGGAAGCCCAGACCAGCTGTATTCCACGCTTTAAGAAAAGTGGAAGGAAGTCCAAAAAACTGCCAGCATGGTTTAAAGGTGAGGTCAGAGAGGCTGTTGTTGCCAAAAAAGCATCTTTCAGGAAATGGAAAAAAGAGCCAAATGACGAAACCTGGAAACAGCACAAGCACTGGCAAGTCAAATGCAAGGCATTAATAAGGCAGGCAAAGAGAGAATTTGAGAAGAAGCTTGCTGCGGAAGCAAAAACGCGAAATAAAGACCTTTTCAAGTACATTCATAGCAAAAAACCTATGAGAGAGTCAGTTGGTCCATTAGATGATAAAGGGGTTAAAGGAGCACTAAGAAGCGACAAGGCGATAGCGGAGAGATTGAATGAATTCTTTGCTTTGGTCTTTACTTAAATAAGATGTAGGGATGTTACCCATGACTGAAGTGGTATTTAAAGGTGCGGAAGAATTGAAGGAAATATCGATACATCGGGAAGATGTCTTACAACTATTAGATAAACTGAAGAGTAGCAAATCACCTGGGCCGGATGGTATACATCCAAGGGTGTTGAAAGAACTGAAATATGAGATTGCAGAACTGCTATCAGTAATCTGCAGAACTGCTATCAGTAATCTGTGAACTATCATTAAAATCATCTCTAATACCTGAAGATTGGAGGATCGCCAATGTAACACCAATTTTTAAAAAGGGTTCCAGGGGTGATCTGGGAAACTACAGACCGGTGAGCCTGACGTCAGTACTGGGAAAAATGGTAGAAACCATCATAAAAAATAAAATTACTCCGCATGTAGATAGTCACAACCTAATGGGAGACAGCCAACATGGCTTTAGACAAGGAAGATCTTGTCTTATTAATCTGTTATGTTTTTTTTGAAGGAGTGAATAAACAGGTGGACAAAGGTGAGTCTGTTGATATTGTGTATCTGGACTTTCAGAAAGCCTTTGACAAGGTCCCTCATCAGAGACTTTTGGCAAAACTAAAGAGTCATGGGATAGGAGGCAGTGTACTATTGTGGATCAGGAACTGGTTAAAAGATAGAAAGCAGAGGGTAGGGCTAAATGGCCAATTTTCCCAATGGAGAAAGGTGAATAGTGGTGTACCCCAGGGATCTGTGCTGGGTCCGCTGCTTTTTGACATATTCATAAATGACCTGGAAAGTGGAATAACGAGTGAGGTTATCAAATTTGCAGATGACACAAAACTATTTAAAGTTGTTAAAACCCAAGAGGATTGTGAAAACTTGCAAGAGGATCTTGATAAATTGGAAGACTGGGCATCAAAATGGCAGATGAAATTTAATGTGGACAAGTGCAAGGTTAGGCACCTAGGGAAGAACAACCCAAACTATGGTTACACGATGCAAGGTTCCACATTAGGAACCACCACCCAGGAAAAAGATTTAGGCGTCATTGTGGATACCATGTTAAGACCCTCGGCCCAGTGTGCAGCGGCGTCCAAGAGAGCAAATAGAATGCTAGGTATGATAAGGAAAGGAATGGAAAATAAAACAAAAGATATTATAATGCCTCTATATCGTTCCATGGTGAGACCGCACCTTGAATATTGTGTGCAGTTCTGGTCGCCGTATCTTAAAAAGGATATAGCGATTTTAGAAAAGGTACAGAGAAGACCCACCAAAATGGTAAAGGGGATGGAAGGATACTCCTATGAAGAAAGGCTAAAAAGGTTAGGGCTCTAACCTGGAAAAGAGACGGCTGAGGGGAGATATGATAGAAGTCTATAAATTAATGAACGGAGTGGAACGGGTAAACGTAGATCGATTGTTTACCTTATCAGAATATAGAAAGACTAGGGGACATGCAATGAAGCTACAGGGTAAACTATTTAAGACTAATAAAAGAAAATATTTTTTCACTCAACGTGTAATCAAACTCTGGAATTTGTTACCGGAGGATGGTAGTAAAGGCTGTTAGTATAGCTGGGTTTAAAAAAGGTTTGGACAAGTTCCTGGAGGAAAGGTCCATAAACCATTATTAAGAAGTGACCGAAGATATCAATGCTTGACCCAGTACAAGCATTGTGGAACTTGTGTCTCTTGGGGAAACTGCTAGGTACATATGACCTAGATTGGCCACTGTTGGAAACAGAATACTGGGCTTGATGGACCTTGGTCTGACCCAGTATGGCATATCTTATGTTCTTATATCCTTATTCATGCAGAACATAGGAGGTTTCTTAGATTCCTCTTTCAAGGAAGATATTACCAGTACAGGGTTCTACCTTTCGGTCTGGCTTCTGCCCCAAGAGTCGTCACAAAATGCATGGCAATAGTGGCAGCATTGCTAAGGATTCGAGGGATATTTGTCTTCCCTTACTTAGACAACTGGCTCATCCGAGCATCGTCAGCTCTAGAGGCCAGCTCTGCTCTCTCCCACACAATGCAGGTACTTCAGCCCTTGGGATTTGTAATAAATCTTCCAAAATCCCAACTCACCTCTTCTCAAACCTTAAGAGTTCATAGGGGCTCTCCTAGACACGCAGCAGTCAAGGGCTTTTCTACCACAGTTCCGCTGCACTCGACTAGTGCAACTAGCTTCTCAGGCAAGTATGACGACTTTCCTAACTGCTTGAGAAATGCTTCAGTTGCTCGGTCATATGGCTTCCACTGTACAGTTCCCTATTTTTGTCTGCATATGCGTGCAGCTCAATGGACCCTGGCTTCGCAGTGGACTCAAGCATCAGCTCATCTGGGGGACAGAATCATGATCTCTGTACATCTAATTTCATCCTTTCAATGGTGGCAATCACCAGAAAACCACCTCATAGGGTCACCTTTTTCAGATGCCACCACACCAATCTACCCTGATGACGGATGTATCCAAATTGGGCTGGGGAGCTCATCTGGACAGTTTCTCCACTCAGGGTCTTTGGACTAAACAGGAGGCTCGACTTCACATAAATCTGTTGGAACTCAGAGCTATCCACAATGGTTCTGAGTGTTCCAAGACCACCTTCGCTCCTAAACAGTTCTTGTCCAGATGGACAATCAGGTGGCCATGTCCTATGTGACCAAGCAAGGTGGAACAGGTTCTCAAGCGTTGTGCACTGAAGCCCTACATCTGTGGTCTTTTGCCATATGCCATCAGATCCACCTACTAGCGGTATGTCTCCCTAGCAAACAGATTCTCCTCTCAGGCAAGCTCAGTCGAGTACTACTGCCACACGAGTGGTCTCTTCATTCGGATCAGATTGCTTGATTCTTTCAGATCTGGGGAACTCCAGATATAGATCTGTTTAAGTCCTCAGAATGCCAAAATTCCCAGCTTTTGTTCCAGAATACCTTCTCAGAACAGTCAGGCGATGGATGCTTTCCACCTCCAGTGGGGTCAGGACTTCCTATATGCCTACCCTCCCATGCCCCTTATCCCCAAGACTCTCTTCAAACTCCAGAGAGACAAGGGACTACATGATCCTCATAGTCCCATGTTGGCCACGTTGGACATATGGTATCTACTGCTTCTACGTCTGTCAAGCCAAACCTCTGGAGTTGGGATGTGCTCCGGATCGCCTATCCCAGGAGAACGAGATGCTTCTGCACCCAAACCCCCAGTCCTTACACCTGATGGTGTGGCTACTGAGAGCTTAGAACTCCAGAATATCAACCTCTCTCAACAGGTTAAAGATATCCTATTGGCCTCAAGGAAACCTTCCACAAGGCATGCTTACGCCTTCAAGTGGCAAAGGTTTTCAATCTGGTGTTCAAAAAGGGAACTGAATCCTTATTCCCTTCCTGTGGAGGTGTTACTTGAGTATCTCCTCCACCTTTCATCCTCTGGACTCAAAACCAATTCGGTAAGGGGTCCACCTAAGTGCCATTGTGGCTTTCAACATGCCCTTTGATGGACAACCTGTCTCTTCTCAGCCACTTGTAGCACGCTTCATGAGGGGCCTACTCTTAACTAAGCCTCTCATTAGGCCTCCACCTGTGACATGGGATCTCAATCTTGTCCTCGGACAGCTCATGAAGCCACCCTTTGGACCCCTAACCACTACATCTCCGAAGTTTCTTTCCTGGAAAGTTATCTTCCTAATTGACCTCGCTTCTGCAAGACGCATCGGTGAGCTCTAGGCTTTAGTGGCTGACCCTCCTTATATATGGTTCCACCATGATAAAGTAGTCCTTGGGACTCATCCTCACTTTATGCCAAAGGTGGTTTCGCCTTTTCATTTAAACCAGTATGTTTACCTTCCTGTTTTCTTCCCTAGACCTCATGCCTCTAGTGCAGAAAGGAGTCTACATACTCTTGATTGCAGGTGTGCCTTGGCCTTTATCTTCAGAGAACTAGGCAGCACAGAAAGGCTTCACAGCTTTTTGTTACTTTTGACTCCAGTCACCTAGGTCTACCAGTTTCCAAACGAACACTATCCAGATGGATTGCAGACTGTATCTTTTACCTGTGAGAGTAAGGGACTTTCTCTTGAAGGTCATGTTCATAGCACACAATGTGCGAGCAATGGCTGCCTCCATGGCAAACCTACGCTCAATGGCAATTGATGAAATATGCAAAGCAGCAACCTTGTCCTCTGTCCATACCTTTGCGGCCCATTATTGCTTGGTCAGGGATTCCCACTGGGCTGCCTCATTTGGCCAGGCTGTTCTCCAGCATCTCTTTCAGACTTAGATCAATTCCTACCCCCGTCCCAGGTTTCGATACCAGAGATCCTTGGGAGGATCTATGACCCACCTAGGCCTGTTTCACTGCGCTTTCTGTGGTCCTCTCCAAGCTAGGGAGTCCCATATGTGAAGACGCCATTTCTGCTTGTTTCTGGAGATAGCGTAGTTACTCACCTGTAACAGGTGATCTCTGGGAACAGCAGGAATTGAGTCTTCACAACCCACCCTCCTCCCCTAGGAGTTTCTCTCTCTCTCTCTCAGCTACAAAGCCAACTACGCAGGCACAGTGGGATGCTCCCTAAACATTTCCTATAGGACGCTGGGGAGCATTCCCACGCAGGCTCCGTTGGTGCCGACGTCACCCATATGTGAAGACTAAATTCCTGCTGTTCCTGAAGATCACCTGTCACAGGTGAGTAACTACACTTTATTGATGGCTAATGAATTTTAGTCTGCTTGTGTTCCTAGATGTGTTTTTTTTCATCTTCCCAATTGAAAATGATGTACATGTGGTATAACTATTTTGAGATTTGTATTTACAGTTTGACATGTGTTCAGGAATGTGCATCTCAGAAATTTATCTTTTGCAGAGACACTGGCCATGAAAGGATTGACATTAAACTGTTTGGGAAAGAAAGATGAAGCATACGAATTTGTTCGAAGAGGACTTCGTAATGATGTGAAGAGTCATGTGTGTATCCTTTTCTGATCTATTCATCCTACAAAGTAGCTGCATTTTCCATGTTTAACGATTACAGATGATTAGTTCATATAAAATGAATTTATGGCAAGTTAACCCAATCTCAAAAAATGTGTCTGTCTTGTAGATATTCTAGTCTTTGGATGCAGGCATCGTGTAAGGCGCACAGGACTGAGCAGTTGGATCCCAGATTTGTGTGAGACCTGCTAGTTAGTGATATTCGCTTCTGGTTCTCAAGGGCCCAAATGGTTTGGATTTTCAGGATATCCCTAATTGAATGTGAATAAGGTAGATAGACATGTATATTACTTTCATTGTATGCAGATGTTATCTTTAGGGATACCCAGGGCTGTCCCAACCACTGGGCAAACTAGGCAGGACAGCAGCTTTTGGGACAACGGAAAAGAGCATGCACAGTTTGAAAGCAAATCAATTGGTCCTTGCAGCCATACTAACGCAGTCCTCTGTGCATACTTTTACCTGCAGGAAGAATGGACAATATGCAAATAGTGCATTTACCCTTGTAAGTGGCTTTTTGAAATCTTCCTCATATTTATAAAACAAAACGTAATATTTAAAAATGTGATGTCCAGATATGTATTTTGCTAGGATTGTTCTGGGAGGGCTGGTGTTGATATAGCGTAGTTACTCACCTGTAACAAGTGTTCTCCAGGGATAGTAGGAATCATTCCTCACATATGGATGACATCGGCGCAGATAGAGCCCATGCGGAGCATTTCTCCAGCTTTCAACGAAAGCCTTTGGGACATTCTACCATGCATGCGTGGTCCCCTTACCGCCTAAGGGTGCCATCTTGCTCAGTTAGATGACATAGCCAGGACGACAGTAAAAAACTAAAACAAGGTAGGGAGCAAACCCCCAGGAGAGGAGGGAAGGTTGTGAGCAATGATTCCTGCTGTCCCTGGAGAACATCTTACATTTGAGTAACTACGCTTTCTCTAGGAACAAGGAGAAATATGGTGCTGCCGAGGACCGAACCATGACAGCACCATTGGTGACCAATTAGGTAGCGCTGAGTTGCAGAGAGTGAGTTCCCACTGAGAGACTATGCAAGACCCTAGCGTCCAGTGACACTATCACTCCAGTAGCCTGAACACAGAAGGGTTGGAGGGCAGGAGTTGCCTACACCCCAAGAATATTACAGGGTACTGCCTGGTCAAAGGCACTCTCCCTGTGGGACTCTCCAGGCAGTAGTGAGCTGCGAACATATGAATTGAAGACCATGTGGCGGCCTTGCAGATTTCCATCACCAGCACTGAGTGGAGGTTGGCCACTGACGCAGCCATTGCCCTCACGCGATGCGCTGTGATCCGGTGCATGAAGGAGAGGCCAGCTTGCTCATAGGCGAGGGCAATACAGTCTGCCACCAAAGTGGACAGAGTTCGCTTAATTACGGGGAGCCCTAATCTGCTGGAGTCTTAAGACACGAAAAGCTGAGGAGCTTTTCGATGGGCCTGAGTCTGCTATGAATAGGACAGGGCCCGTTTGCAATCTGGTATATGAAGTACTAGTTCCTCCTTGCTGGTGAAAGGCCGCAGGAAGAAGGTGGGGAGGACCATCTCTTGCAGGTGGAAAGGTGACACCACCTTTGGGAGGAATTTGAGATGTGTGCAGAGCACTACCCTGTTCTCGTAGAACCTTGTATATAGTGGATTTGCCATAACTGGTACTGCAGGTGGCAAGTAGCCAGGGGCTCAAACGATGGTTTGAGCTGAGAGCACCATGTTGAGGTCCCACTCTGCCACTGGAGGGCAGAGAGGGGACTTGGATAACAGGAGGCCTCGGAGGAACCTGGAGACCAGGGGCTGGCTTGAGAGGGGTTTTCCCTCGACAGGGTGGTGGTGAGTGGCTGTGGCGTTCGGATGTACCCTCACAGAGTTAGATCTCAGCCCTGCATGTGACAAATGCAGTAGGTGCTACAGTACTAGTTGCACCTGGCAGGAGAGGGGATTTTCTTCCTTTTCTGCACACCAGGGAGAGAACTGTCTCCACTTAAAGACATAAGCTCGTCTGGTGGAGGGTTTTGTGGAGGCCAGTAGGATCTCCTCAACTTCTTCTGGAAGATTGAAAGAGGCCAACGCTATCTTTTTAGCAGCCACGCTGTTAACATTAGCGACCCTAGATTGGGGTGCAGGAGAGAGCCCTTCTCCTGGGACAGGAGGTCTGGGGCTCGGCCTAGATGGACTGAGTGCACCAGTGATGGGGAAAGCAGTAGAGGGAACCAAGGTTGCCTGGGCCACCTGGGGGTAATCAGTATAACTGATGCCCTTTTGCTCTGAACCTTGAAGAGGGTCCTGGCGACTAGGGGGGTCAGTGGGAATGCAGACCACGATATCTGGAAGGCATCTGCCGCCACTCTGGGTGAGACTGACTGGAGTAGAAGCAGGGTAGTTGCGTGTTGTCCAGAGAGGCAAATAGATCCTCCACTGGCCTGCCCCAGAGATGGAAGAGCGCCCTGGCCACCCTGGGATTCAGGTGCCACTCGTGTGGGTGAAAGAATCTGCTCAGCCAGTCTTCTAGGCAGTTGTTCTGGCCTGGGAGGTACACCGCTCGCAGAAGCATGTTGTGTGCTGCAAAGGAGAGGAGGGCCACTGCCTTCTGGCAGGGGAATCTGAACCCGTGCCCCCCTGCTTGATGATATAAAACATGGCGACCCGGTTGTCTGTCTGGATCAGTGCAGGTGGTGGCGGAACACTCGTAGGGACAAGAAGATTGCCCTAAGCTCTGAGATTGATCTGTAGGAGCGGCGATTCCTGAGACCAGCTGCCCTGTGTGCGATTTGCCCCCAACCCAGGAGGGAGGCATCTGTGGTCAGGGTCCTCTGCGGCATGGGTGCCTGGAAGGGCATTCCTGCCTGAATCCAGGCTGGTCCCAAAACTCTCAAGATCTAAAATTGCTTTCTCATTTACTATCAAATGGTATATAATACATGACCATAGCAGAAAGAAAATCACTGTTATAACATATTGAATAAGATGGTACAATTTTCCTGAAATATGCAAAGATTAACCCGGCTGCAGAATGTGGATTACAATTTTAAAGTAAGCCTTCAAAGGGTTAAGGTAGCGCAGGTTTTGCCATCAGTTGAGAGACTCCGCCAGTTGGCGGTTAACCCTAACCCTGACCCTGTCCCGCAGGATGCCTGTGGCCCTAGTCCACTGGGAGTATAGGCACCACTGAGCTGTCCGCATGTGTAAGCGGGCTAAGGGCGTGACGTGGATTGTCGAGGCCATATAGCCCAGTACGCGGAGGAGATGAGCCAACACACTTGTACCTTTCCAGCCAGTTGCCTGAGGCGTTCTGCCCTTTCTCTTGGGAGGGCAGCCTTGACCTGTAACATGTTTCACTGGGCACCTATGAATTCCAGACTTTGGGTTGAAGAGATGGGAGTTGGGGTAGTTGATGTCAAACCCCAGGTGCTGCAAAAGAAGGGATGCATGCTCTGCAGCCTGACTGACCCTGATGAGCCAGTCCTTCAGGTGGGGGAAGACGAAAGCCCTTTGTAGGCTCAGGTAGGTAGCTACCACCACCAAGTATTTGGTAAAGACCCTTGGCGAGGAGGCCAGGCCAAAGGGTAGCCCTTATTTATTTATTTATTTAACTGCATTTATATACCGCTTTTCACCGGGTCAAAGCGGTGTAACATATAACTGGGCACTCCCTTGTACTGGAGGAGGAGGGCACTCCCTTGTACTGGGAGTGCCCTCCTCCCACCACAAATTGTAGGTACTGCCTGTGGGAGGTGTGGATCAGGATGTGTCTGTATGGATCCTTTATTTCCAAGGAGCACAGCCAGTGGAGGTAAGGCAGCAGTGTTCCAAGGGAGAGCATCTTGAACTGCTCCCTCTCTAGAAACTTGTTTGTTTATCAGGTCTAGTATGGGCCTGATTCCCCCAGTTCTCTTTGGGACAAGGAAGCATCTAGAGTAGAAGCCTTATCTCCAGGAACAAGCAGGAATGAGTCTTCACATATGGGTACGTCGGTACTGACGGAGCCTGCACGGGAATGCTCCCCAGCATCCAATCCCTCGCGCCTGCGCACTGACTTCCCGCCTTTTCCACTGCCTTTCCTCAGTTTTCGTTTTTCCGTGGAGCCGGCAGGACGTCCTCCTGTCACCGCAGAAACATTTTTCTTTAAATTCTTCATTTCTTGTTTTCTTGTGGTCATGGCTGTTTTTCCCGCCGCCACCGGTACCGCCGGTGGTTTTTTCTTTTCTTTTTCTTAAACTCAGAGAGATTTTTCCCTCTGCTTCTGTCTTAACTTTTTTGGGCCTACAAGGCCTCTCCATCATGGAGCCGCCTTCTCCTAAGAAGTGCCTTCACTGTGGAAACACAGTTTTCTTTTTAGACTCCAATGCCTGGTGTCTAACCTGTTTGGGTCCTGACCCTTTTTCCCCTGAACAATCGGGCTGCAAAATTGTGAGAAGACCTTCCTTTTTTCGAGTTTCCCTCGATACCGTTTTCCCTCATGGAGTGAGGGCACTGGTTTTTTCTTCTCTACAGGATCAGGTAACCCACAAACAGTCTAAAGACTTGCCAATCCTTGAGTGGTAAGTCTCATGCCAAGCATGATGACGGCTCCGGCCTTGCCCTCAAGACCCCATTGGCATTAAAACCCCGGCGGGAGTCTTCGGGCTCCAAAGCATTTCAGTGGTTTCAGGTTGTTCCTGGGGCTCACCCCTCACAGAACATACCTGAGCCATGCTCGGGGATGGTATCCGCTTCGAGTGGTACCGATACCCCGGCATCGGCACCGGTGTCGAGTGTTCCACTCTTCACCAAGCATCGTCATCTGGCGTCCTCGGTACCTTCGGGACCGATCGATACGACCCAGACTGACTTTCCTGTATCGGCATCGCCGATACCACCACTGATGTCGGTACCCTCTAGACATGCATCGATAGACTCGCTCCCTTCGATGCCGAGTCTGGAATCGATATCTAGTCTAGATGACTGGGTACCGACACGTCTCGGAACCGACCCTTATCGTTTCCGGATACGCAGTACCGAGGATATTCACCAAGCCTCTCGGGTTGCCTCGGTACCGCTTGAACAACCTCCGATGACTGCCTCGATGACATTATCATCTCCGATTCCTCCTCAGCTACCGGTATCGGTATCGATGTCGATTCCTGCAGTTACATCGGTACCATCGATCATTTCTATGCCTAGTTTGGAATCGATACCTGGCATGGACGATGCAGTACTAACTGCCTCAAATCGTGACTGCCAGTATCACTATCCATCTTGTAGGGTTCTTTTTCTGTACCAGACCAGTACATCCTCTGGTGCTCAGGCTACTTCTTCAACCTTAGCCTACCCCGGGATGGTTCCCATTGGAGATCCTTCTTTTCAGAAATTTCTCCTTGACATGGCAACCTTTCTTGATATTCCTATCCCTGGCTATGATCTTAACCGAGGCTCTCCTGCAGAAAAGGAAAATATAATGCTTCCTTTACATCATTCTTTGCAGGATCTTCTTCTGAGAATATGGGAATCACCTTTAAGGGTTCCCTCACCTTCTACAGCAACTAATGTTCTGTATCAGGTGCCCCCCTCTCCAGGGTTTCAAAAGACTCAACTTCCCCATCATTCCATTGTAGTGGAATCAGCAATGAGGAAGGTAAAAAGCAAGAAGAAGCATTCTTCTTATCTGCCAGGTCGTGCATCTAGAGCACTTGATGCCTTTGGACGTCAAACCTTCCAAACATCTATGCTGGCATCAAGAATTATTTCTTATATATTTTATATGAGTCTAACACTCCAGGAGGTCACAAAGAAATTATCTCTTTTGACTCCTTTTTTATCAGAGCCTAAGGCTGCTGACTATTCCTTGCTTCTTAGTCATAGCCGGAATATCTCTTGGTTTATTTCTCGTGCTTCTCTAGACTCTTTTGAGTCTGTTAGCAGATCCTCTGCTATTGCCATTGGAGCACGTCGTAGAGCCTGGCTCCAAGCTTCAGACTTGAGCAGATGGGCACAACACACACTGGGTAATTCTCCTTGTACTGGAGAAAATCTCTTCAATAAGGAGACTTTACGTCAGGTTGCTCATTGCTCAACTGACTTCCCTGGTTCTGGAGACCATTCTAAGCCGCCTTCTTCCCCAGGAGGTAGGAAATGTCCTACCAAACCTTCTTTCCCTAAGAAAAGAAGGTTTCACTCTTCTTCTGCCCATCATCCAGATTTACCCAAGCAAGGGACACCTCGTCCTAGTCTGAAGTTTCCAAACTCTAGCCAGTCTGAGCATACCCAGCAACCATAGGTTTCTGAAGGTTGCAATCTACAGTTAACTTCTTCTTAGCAGAAGTTTGTTCACTGTTTTTTCTTAAAGCTCTACACTGGATTTTCCTTTTTTCAGTATGCTAAGCTGTCAGGATATTCTTGTCCATGGGTTACAGAATTCTCCTCTTCTTACTATCAAGAAGGGAAGTTGCAACTATCCCATGATAGTTTCTGTCCCAACATGAACATTTTTTCCTTCAGCTGACTCACCATATGGTAAGTCACCCTCCAATTACCTGTTTTCTCTACCCTCTCATCCAGGGTTTCCCCTGACTGAGTGGTACCATACTGAAAAGCTTCTCTAGCCTTTCATTCCAGTGTAGACTTTTTTGTTTCCTTGAATAGATTCTCTGGACAACTCATCAGACAGGGACAGGAATATCTCCTCTCCCTTTGTCTGTTCCTCTCTGTTTTGCACAGGAAGATTCTCTCTGCTGTTTCGTTCAGCTGCTGTGCATGCAGGAGTTCCAGTGATTGAACTACTGGTACTTTTCCACAAGTTCCAGTCTATTTTCCACAATTTTTGTCTAGCCTTAGTAGTGATTCCAAGCTAGTCCTCATCTATCTTGGATAATCCTACTCACTTTAGGCTTCTCACATTATCTTCTTTCTAGCCATTTCCTTTTCCTAGGATGTGGCAACACACTTGACTTCAGTCAGTTTTATCTCATAATTCTCCTGCACAATGCTCTCTGCAATCTTCAGAGAAGCTTTCTATTATGGGCCCTTGCTACAGAGCATTGAACTTTGTCTCTGAGGGCTATTCTATATAGTAGAAAAAAAGCTTATAAATCATTCCCATGACTGTGAGGGTTCTCCACACCCTCTTGTCTCCTGTTATATACAGAATATAAGCTTTTTCTGCGTGAATGTTCAAGGAGTTCCCAATCCTGCAGGAATATACTCTTTTTTTTTTTTTTTTTTTTCCCCCTTACAGCTTGGCAAAATGCTATCCTACTCCTGGACAGCGCATATTCTACTAGTAACACAAGATACCCCTGTGTCCCGCCAGTGGGTCATCCTGGTATCTTCTATGCGTTTCTGTCCATTTACCATGTCAGAGTTCTACAGGACTCCCAACTTGCTCTTTACAGACTGATATTATCCTCTGTTTTTCACGCAACCATCCTGGTTATTTTACTGGATTGCATTCCTGCACCCTCTTAGCCTGCAAAAATAGATTCTCTATATATCTTTCAAGTGGGTTTCACCCTCTTGTTATTGGATGAATCTTTCCCCTTCACATTCCCCATGTGAATGTTCTTATGGGGCTCAGTTGCAGGCATGTATCTTCAGACTTATATTCATGTATGTATATATCTCTATATATTCCTATACATACATATGTCTGTAAGCTGTGTGTGCATAAGTTATGCCTATATATATATCCCTCTCCCTCTATATATATGTATCTATTGGAAGGCTTTTTATAGGTCGATATGTATTACATGCTATTTCCCTAACTGTCTACGCTATAAAGATTTTTACCTTCTTAGAGGTTCCAGACAGTGGGCTTGCATATTTTCATACTGTTCCTCAGTATGTGGGGGCTGTTATGCACATAACCACTGCTGTGGTACTAACAGCTTCCACTTTGCTCTAGGTCTCCCTATCCTTGAAGCATCAGACTTCGATATCTTTCCTATCTCTCACCAGCTAGGAAAGACAGTGTACATCTTCAGTAGTTCTGAGTACACATCTTTTCTCCTTGGGAATACGGGCTTTTTTCCATACCCCTTCTTCCCTCCAGGACTGGACTAGTTGTCCAAATCGGTCAGTCTTCTTCTTTTAGTCCTCAATGTTAATGACTCTGTACCTAAAAGAGTTTTTTCAGCTTTTTCCCATAAAGCTTTCCGTTGAAGACCTGCCGTTCTTATCCTACCCCAGTTGACACCTGGGTCACCTGCCAGTTCCAGGTTTGAACCTTCATCCTCACTGCTGTGAGGTCACCTTGAGGATTCCGCTACTGAATCTCCAGTAGACTCCATCACGCTCTCTACTTCCTACAATCCAGTAGGTAAGCTCCATATTATAATTGTTCATTAAATAATTTTAATGGTACTTATCATACATACCAAGGACTCCTCTTCTGTAGTCCTTAGGTTCGCTGTTTTTTCCTTACAGTTCCTCTCTTCTCAACTCCTACCCTCCATCCCTTATGGGATGCCGGAGATTCCTCTGTGGAAAATGCACTCCTGATCCAGGGACACGCATTTTATGGGATCTCCCCCTGGCATCTATAGCTAGGGAGTCCCCATATGTGAAGACTCATTCCTGCTTGTTCCTGGAGATAGCACAGTTACTTACCTGTAACAGGTGATCTCTGGGAACAGCAGGAATAAGTCTTCACAACCCACCCACCTCCCCTAGGAGTTGTATCTATCTATCTTTCTTCCTTTCCTCTTTCTCTCCTTTTGTCTCAGCTATGAAACTCAACTGAGGAGAGGCAGTGGAAAAGGCGGGAAGTCAGTGCGCAGGCGCGAGGGATGCTCCCAAAAGCTTTCTGATTGGATGCTGGGGAGCATTCCAGTGCAGGCTCCGTCGGTACCGACGTACCCATATGTGAAGACTTATTCCTGCTGTTCACAGAGATCACCTGTTACAGGTAAGTAACTGTGCTTTCCCCATAGATGTTTGGGTACAGGCTATAGTGTATTGTCCCTGAGCAGACCTGTGTGCTCTGAGAGCAGAAGGGTCTGGTGAAGGAGATGTCGCATTGGCTGTCCTGGGTGGTACCTGCTGTAGGTGGAGGAGGTATCCCCTCCCGTACCACCTTCAGTATCCACTGGTCCAAGGTGACACTGGGCCACTTGCGGGTGAAGAGCGCCAGGTTGGCCCCCTGTAGGCTGGTGAAGGTCTCCCAGGAGAGGGGACGGGAGGCCCTGCCCAGGAGTCAGAAGCTCTCCCCCCCGGGCTGGGTGGGAGCTGGTGCCTGGGTCTTCTGTGCCTTTGGCTTCTGGGCTCCGTGGCTTTATCTTTTGGGGTGAGAACTTTGCTGCTGGCCCGTGAAGGGCTGGTAGTGGTTACTGATGAAAGAGCCCCTTTTTCCTTGAGCAGGGGTCTTTCCCCCGATTGGTTTCTTACAGGGAAAGGATGAAGTCTTTTTGGAGAGCCTCTGTCGAGTCACCTTGTCGGCCTCTATCTCGGCCCCCTTGTCGGCCATAGGCTTGCTGAATAGATTCTTCCCAGTACAGGGGACGTTGAGCAGCTTGTCTTGGACCCATTGCTCAAGGTCCGAAGAGTGCAGCAGGGCGCTGCTGCTACCCGAGCCACTGACTCAAAGCCATCATCGGCCGCCCGGGAAAGGAACTTAGAGCAGACCTTGATCCCAGAGGTTAGGGATTGGAACCGTTAGAGGGGTTCCCGGTAAGCCTTGCTGAAAACCTGGACAACTCCTGAGTTAGGGCCTTGAGGTACATGCCTATGTATAACTCATAGGCCTGGATCTGACACCCCAGCATCAAGCCCTGATTAGCACTTGCACCCAAGGGCATCGAGGGCTCTAGTCTCGCTTCCAGGGGGAACAGAAGAATGGGTCGTCAGGCTCTTAGGTTTTTGCATGGTTGATTCGACAACCATGGAGTTATGTGGGAGTTTGGGTTTTTGGAACCCCGGCCTTTTCCTGACGTGGTACATGGCGTCAAGGCGCTGGCTGACCAGCAGTACAGATGCTGGGGTCTTCCACATTCTCAACAGGAGCCACTCTAGGATCGCCTGCACTGGCACCGTGAGAGTTTCCTTGGGTGGAGACTCGTACTGGAGAATCTCCAGTTCTTCGGTGCTTGGATCTTTCTCCGCCTGTTTGCACAGAGGGGCTCTGGCCATATCCTTGACAAAGTCGTGGAAGGCCACATTCTCCAGAGGAGAATGGCACTGGGGAGACTGGTCCAAAGGGATGTCTTGTCATCTGTCTTCCACTTAGAGTCGAGGGGTGATGACGAATCCAAGGCCCTGCAACTCCTTGCCTCGAGGCCAGTGCCGAGGGGCCGGGGGCCTCTGGAGGACCTGGGGTCCGAGTTGCGGAAACTGGCTGGGGAAGATCGGATTCCCGAGGAAAGGGACCGAGACCTTGTCCAGCGGCACTCATAGCTCGGTTTGACAACTGGGGACACCCCCTGTGGTCTGTGGGCCAATCGTTGGGGCAGATGATGCAGACGAACCAGCCATCATTGTCTGCTGCAGGACCAGGATAGCAGTGATGTTCTGCTCCATGGCTAGCATTCTGGTTTCAAAGACAGAAGGCTCCTCAGCTTTTGGTGCAGGCACCAATTCTCTGGCCCGGTGCTGGCATTCTTGCGAGGGCGTCCTCAATGAGGACTATGGTTTCGAGGAACCTCACACGGTCTCCACTGGCTGAGGAATCCTTTTTGAGGATCTTGGTAGGGTGCTTCTCGGAGCTGCCCAAATCCCTCCGAGGGGTTTTGCTGGGTTTCTCCGGTGGGACTTCAATTGATTTTGAGGATTCTTTTCTTCTTTCTCTCAGGTTCTGGGGTCTTCTCGGAGGAGCCGCCGCTGCAGGATTCCAAGGACGCTTGGGCTTCACGGGAAGTGTTGTGCTTGGAGCTTGGCGTCGTGGAAGCCGGTGCAGAGTTGGACCTTGGGAACAGTTTCTTCTGCAACTCTGACCTCTTTATTGGTCTTAGGCGTCATGGCCTGGCACAGGTCGCAGGAGGTGTCCTGGTCCGGTCCCAGGCAACATAGGCAGCAGTCATGGGTATTAGTTACTGACATGGTTTGCAGCGGTCATTTTTTTGAATCCACCAGGAGACATGGGAAACACCTGGCTGGGGTTGACGACCCCTGAGCGAAAAAAGGCACGAACGCTGGTCCCAGCAAAAGAGGGAAAAAGGCTGAGAACCGTGCTGGGTCCGGTGCCAGCTCGAGGTTGAAAGAGGAACTGGTACGCAAACCGGGAAAAGCTAACTTTTTAAGGATATAGTATGGATATTTTTCCAGGGAAATGGGAGAGATGTCCATTGGGCTCTGTGGAAAACAGGAGCCTGAGCAAGATGGCACCCTTAAGTGGGAAGGGGACCACGCATGTGTGGTAGCATGTCCAAAAGTCTTTCTTTGAAAAGCTGGGGAAATGCTCTGTGCGGGCTCCGTTGGTACTGACATCACCTGTATGGGAGAACTGAGTTCCTGCTTTGTTCCTGGAGAAGATTACAATTCAGTTTAATAAACAAAATCTTGGAGGGGGAGGCATGAGGTGTCTAAAAGATAATTGCAAGGAGGTGGAAGACTGAAGTTTTGCCTAGGGCACCTAATATCTTTTACAACGGCCCTGGAGTTACCCTGAAAATTTGACTTGCTTGACACTTGAGAACCATCAACGAATACCACTGTATTGGCAGTAAGAAAAATCAATAGCTAAAAACAAGATAGGACAGCCAAGGGAATAGACAGTTCATATTGAGGAGCCATTTTTGAAAACAAAAGTGAAATTAGCTGAGGCTAACTATTTGATAGTTTTATAGGTACTTCATAATTTTTACCTAAAATACTTTGTTTGGGGGGGGGGGGGGGGAGTTGAACAACTTAAGGGCCTCACGGAGCTAAGACAACTATCCATCACAGTTGTAGATGCATCCATGTTTCCTCTGACAAAGGTTAGTTCAGTGCCACAAGAGAGCAAGAAACGGAAGTGTCACTGGACTCTGGCCAGCCACAGCTGTCAGGAGTGCCATCTAAGTCCTCTGGCGCAAGCAAACAGTTGTTAAAATGTAGAATTTAAGAAAGAGTGGCTGACTGACTGAGGTGGAACATTGGGCTGGGAGAGAACCAGCATTGCCTGGGTGACCCCGGGTCCTGTTTGATTACTAGTAAGTATCCCTTGACATCATCAGAGGATTGTCAAACCAGTATAAAGCAGGGGCTGCTTACATGGCACCTGCAATGTTTTATGCCAAGGGTGGCCAACTCCGGTCTTGGTGCACCATGATCCAGCCTGGTTTTCAGGATGCCCCTAATGAATATTCATGATGCCCAGTATATGCAGTGTATGCAAATATATTTGCATACACTGGGCATCATGAATATTCATTAGGGGCATCCTGAAAACCAGGCTGGATCATGGTGCACCAGGACCGGAGTTGGCCACCCCTGGCATAAAGCATCGCAGGTGCCATGTACGCAGCCATGTTGCGCACCTGAGTGGGTGTAATGCTGGTGGAGCAGGGGAAATGCTGTTTGCTGTTTCAACCTCTTGAAGTGCAGTCAAGTCGGTGCTAATTCCTGCGACCAAGCAGCAGCTGGGTTTTCATGGTAAGGTATGACTGCATGTAGATTGCCAGGCCTTTTCTTCTGAGGCAGTGAAGGGTAAAGTGTGCCCGTGGGAATCTTGGGTACTAGACACTTGCTCATGAGTATATCGAATAGCAAAGGGGAACAAAAAGGCAGAGGCAAACAACTGGCTTCTACACCTAAAACATTTTGTACTGGGCTTCTTGCTGGAGGCTGAAGGCCTTGTTTCCTCCCTGGATTGATCGTCATTGAGTTCTCACAAGAGACCTCCTGTACCACCTCATGCTGGGAAAAGATTCTGGGAATCTGAGAGAATTAGAATCAGTGTTCAGTCTTGGTGAAAATTCTTCAAGCTGTTTGGGCTATTTATTAATTCTTCTGAGTCTTCATTGAATAAATCTTTGATGGCTATTTGGAAAATTGTATCAAGAACTGGGACTATCCCACATTTGTTCCTTTTATACAGGATTTGATTAAAAAGTTTTAACAAATTGACTGCAGTTGAGAGAGATTTCTAAATTGGAACCACAGTTGTTTTCTCTTTGATCAGCTAGAACTTCAGCTGTGAAGGATAGTCTTATGTATGTTTCATAATAAGAGGCACTGGAGAATTCAAATAGAAAAAAATAGCATTTTTTAAAATTGCTGCAGAAATTTTGTAAGGAAATACTTCAAGGAAGTTTTTTTGGCTATATCTAATCCTGGCGAGATATTGATATCTAATATGTATGGTTTCTTAAGACCTGTCAGGTCAGTGAGGTTGAAGGAGAGGTGGATAATTAGTTTTTCTCTTCTGTTTGTCTAACACAATTTTGGAAGATTTCTAAGGATGAAATTTCCTCTCAAGCAGTTCTTAAAGGTATGTTTTTACTAAAGGTTATCGCATGATAATTAAGTTAATGTGCAATAAGTGCCACTCCATCCATAGAAATAAAAGGGCTCTGGGCATCAAATGCGCATTATCCTAAAAACACTTCCACTAACTAACTTACCAGAGTGCAGCCTTGATGATTGTTTTATTGGAATAATACGCTCAGTTCAATTGCCACATGTCCGTCGGCTAGCAAATTACAAAGCAAGCGACACTCTGCTATCTGGTATTCATCTGAGCTGAAGGCCTCACGCACAACCCTAAGGAAACTTGAGAGACGATGGCGACGCTCACACTCAGAAGTAGATAGTTCTCCAGGACCAAGCAGGAAGTCAGTCCTCACATATGGGTGACGTCGGCGCCGACGGAGCCCTCGCGGAGCAATTTTCCCCAGCTTTCAAAGAAAGCCTTTGGGAATTGCAGCGCGCATGCGCGGTCTATTTCCCGCCCAAGGGTGCCATCTTAGCCAGTCTTCTTTTTTCCGCGGAGCCCTACAGACGTACCCGTCGTGTCCCCGCTGAAAAAGTTGATTTTAGTGATTTATTTCTATTTTTTTCTTCGGTTCGACGCCGGTCTTTTTCCTGCCCGGACTCGCGACGCCGTTGCGAGTCCTTCTGTTATTTTCAGTTTTTCTGATTTTTGGTCAGTTTCGTTTTTCGGTTTTTCGCTGGCAGCCCGGTCCTTTGACCTTGCAGGGGCCCTTTTCCCCCGATGGCTGCCAGTGGTTTCAAGCGGTGTGTTCAGTGTGACAGAAATATGTCACTCACTGACACACATGATAATTGCCTCCGCTGCCTCGGCCCGGATCACGAAGAACTGATCTGTGGGGCCTGCAGCAAAATGTCCTCCAAAGCGTTAAGGAGTCGGCGGCACCAGCGGGAACGAATCTTTGCTGACCCCGGCCGTACCCGGACCTCGTCGGAGGCCTCGGCGTCCAGAGGTTCCAGCTCTGACCATCGCCGAAGTTCCTCCGACAGGGGTTCTCCCTCCGGGGACCATCGACGGAAGGTAAAACCCGCGAGGGCGGCGTCGGTGGACGCTCCTGGCTCCGCGAGGGCCAGGTCGCATAGCCCCGATAGCCGTCCCGGGTCTTTGGAGAAGGAGCACCTCCCGAAGCGACCTCGTCTGGAGTCGGAGTTGCCTGCTCGGGTAAGTCCTGTAGTCCTCCTGGACTCGCCTCCGAGGGGTCCGACGTCGGGCCCGACGCCGTCGGGGCCCGAGTCGGGGGCTGCTGGGTCACCTGAGGTCGGACTCAGGTTGACGGCCTTGGAGAGCAGACTATCTGCCTTCATGGACCAGCAGCGGGCACTGATCGCTAGCCTCGCTGGCACCGCTGCCCCGACCGCCGGGACGTCGACGTCTAAGTCGACCCCGGAGACCGAGCCGATCCTCGAGTCCATGCGAACTCGAGTCGATCCTCGGTCGAGGTCACCCTCGGCCTCCCGTTCGGGACCGAGGTCGTCGACGCCGACTCCCTCGGTGTCGGGGCAGCCGACGCCTCCGCCTGCCCGAGCCGACCCCACCGATTCCTCCTCTGAGTCGGCCTGGGAGTCTGAAGAGGAAGAGTCACCTGATTCGTTTTGGACTCGGTGTGTCCCCTCGGACTCACCTGAGTCCGAACCTCGGAAGCAGTCCCCTCCGGAGGATGCCCGGTTCTCGGACTTCGTCAGAGATATGGCCAAGGCTTTGGCCTTCCCTGCGGATCCCGAGGAGGAGCCTCGAGCCGAAGAGCTCGACGCCCTTCAGTATGACTCTCCCGCCAGGGAACACTTTACTGTACCGGTTCCTCCCATGCTGGAACGACTACTCTTCCGCATGTGGGAGAGTCCGGCATCGTCGCCGGTATTAAGCAAGCGGGTCGATTCCATCTATCGAGTCCGCAAGAGTCCCGGCTTCCAAAAAGCACAGCTACCGCACCATTCCATGGTAGTGGAATCGGCCATGCATAGGCTTAAGAGCCAGAAGATGCACTCCTCGGTGCCTCCTGGCAGGGAGGCCCGTAACCTGGATGGCCTCGGTAAGAAGTGTTTCCAGGGCTCTATGCTTGCTTGTCGGGTCCAGACCTACCAGCTCTACATGGGCATGTATCTCAGAGACCTGGCTAAAGAGGTAGCCGGATTCTCCGCTGGGCTGTCCGAGGAACCTTTGCGGAGGTTCCTGGCCTTGACAACTGGTATTCGGGAATGCTCCAAATTCATGTCCCGAGCAGCCTATGATGGCTTTGAAGCATCGGCTCGAGTGGCCGCAGCCGGCATCGGTGCCCGCCGACAGGCTTGGCTTCAGTCGTCTGACCTTGAACCCTGGGTGCAGGACAAGTTGGTCGATGTCCCCTGCCGAGGTGAGAACCTCTTTGGCAAGCCCATGGCTGAAAAGGCTGCACAAATCGAGACGGAGACTCTCACCAGAACTAGGCTTTCTAGGAAGACCTCCGCCCCTTCCCAGAAAAAGAAGGGCTCGGGAAAGAAGTCCTTTTACCCGAGAAAGGCGGCTGCCTATAAACATTACCCTCAATATCAGGCCTCCGCAGCTCCCCAACAGGGTCAGCAGGCCAAGGGACGGGGTAACGGGGCCCGTAGGCAGCAAGCCCCCAAGCCTGCACCACCGGCCCCTGCTCAGCAGGGTGGGGGTTTTTGACTTCATCAGCATAGCCTCTCCCCCTCAGCTGGTTCCTCCCAGCACCGGAGGCCGGCTGGTTCACTTCGCCCACAGGTGGTCCAACATCACTTCAGATGCCTGGGTGCTTCAAGTCGTAAGAGAAGGCTACCTTCTCCACTTCCACCAGGTCCCTCCCTCCTATTTCCCGGGAGAACCTCCACGACTCCCTCTGCACAGAGACTTACTCCTTCAGGAGTTAGCAAGTCTTCTTCAGGAACAGGCGGTGGAACCGGTGCCCCACCACCTGAGAGGTCAAGGTTTTTATTCCCGGTATTTCCTGATACCAAAAAGAACAGGAGGCCTCAGACCCATCCTGGACTTGCGCAACCTCAACAAGTTCCTCGTGAGGGAGAAGTTCAAGATGCTTACCCTTGGAATCCTTCTGCCCTACCTCCAGCAGGGAGATTGGCTATGCTCCTTGGATCTAAAAGATGCCTACACGCACATCCTCATCCACCCAAGCCACCGCCAATACCTAAGGTTTGTGGTGGCAGGAAAACATTACCAGTACAGAGTACTACCCTTTGGCCTATCCTCCGCACCGCGAGTCTTCACAAAATGTCTCGCGGTGGTGGCGGCTTATCTACGGCTTCACGGCCTCTATGTCTTTCCGTACCTAGACGACTGACTCATCAGAGCATCGTCCTCTCCGGAAGTCACAAAAGCCACACACCGCACTGTGACTCTTCTGCAGTACTTGGGCTTTGTCATAAACTTCGCAAAGTCCACTTTGCTCCCCTCACAGGATCTCGAGTTCATCGGCGCAAGACTGCACACTCCTCAGGCACGAGCTTTCCTGCCTCTCGACAGGGCTCAACGGCTCATGGACCTAGCCGGCCGTTTTCGCAGCCAGTCCCTGGTCTCAGCCAGGCGCTTCCTGAGACTACTCGGCCATATGGCTTCCACCGTCCACGTGACCCCCAATGCCCGCCTGAATATGCGGCCTGCTCAGTGGTGCCTTCGCAATCAGTGGCAACAAGCCACGGGCGGCCTAGCCGACTTAGTGCGCGTCTCCAGACCGCTGGCCTCTTCTCTACAGTGGTGGCTTCATCGGCCGAACCTGGTGCTCGGAATGCCTTTTCAGTCACCTCAGCCGGCTCAAGTGCTGACGACCGATGCTTCTCTCCTAGGATGGGGAGCGCATTGCCAAGGGGCCTGTACTCAAGGTCTCTGGACCACGTGGGAGTCTGCTCAGCAGATCAACTTCCTGGAGCTCAGAGCAATCCGTCTGGCTCTCAAGGCTTTCTCCCACCTGACTTCTCACCTGTCCGTCCTTGTCCAGACAGACAATCAGGTTGCCATGTTCTACGTGAACAAACAGGGAGGCACAGGCTCCTTCCTTCTCTGTCGGGAAGCACAGAAGCTCTGCTCTTGGGCCGTCAGCCACGGCATTCTTCTCAGGGCAGTTTATCTCCCAGGCCAAGAAAATTGCCTGGCCGACAAACTCAGCAGGATCCTCCAGCCGCATGAGTGGCGCCTGGATCCCTTGGTAGTTCAGAAACTTTTCCTGAAGTGGGGCCTCCCCACGATGGATCTCTTTGCCAGTCCTCTCAACCGGCAACTTCCTCGCTTCTGCTCTCGTCAGCCGCATCCCCTTCGAGTAGCGGCGGATGCTTTTCTGCTCTCATGGTCGAAGAGCCTTCTGTATGACTTTCCTCCCATCCCGCTAGTCTCTCGTACTCTTTTCAAGGTTCTCCGAGACAAAGCTTCCATGATCCTGATAGCTCCTCGCTGGCCCAGACAGCCGTGGTTTCCACTCCTGCTGCAATTAGCGGTAGAGGATCCGTTCCCTCTGGGGTTTCAACCGGATCTCCTAACACAGGATCAGGGGTCCCTGCTACACCCCAACCTCAGATCTCTACATCTGATGGCCTGGCTGCTGAAAGGGTAGTCCTTGCTCCCCTTCTACTGCCGGCAGAGGTGGAAGAGGTCGTCCTAGCTTCTCGGCGACCTTCTACCAGGAAATGCTACGCCCTTAAATGGCGTCGCTTTTCCGCTTGGTGTGCCCAGCAGTCTCAGGATCCCTTCTCCTGCTCGGTGTCGGTGATCTTGCAGTACTTGCTCTACCTCTCTAATCTGGGACTTAAGTCCAACTCCGTCAAAGTTCACCTCAGTGCTCTTTCAGCACATCATGTGCCGGTTGACGGCAGACCTCTTTCCAGCGACCCTCTCGTAGCGAGGTTTCTCCGAGGTCTCCTTCTACTTAAACCACCTCTGCGCCCGCCAGCACCTGACTGGGATCTGAATGTGGTTTTACAGCGGATCACCTGTCCGCCTTTTGAACCTATGGCTACCTGTTCTCTCCGTTTTCTTTCTTGGAAAACTTTATTCCTGATAGCCCTCACTTCCGCTAGACGCGTAAGTGAATTGCAGGCCCTCGTGTCTGATCCCCCTTACACTCGGTTCTACAAAAATAGGGTAGTCCTACGGACTCACCCAAAATTTCTTCCAAAAGTGGTCTCCCCTTTTCACATCAATCAGGAGGTGGTACTTCCGACCTTCTTTCCCAGGCCACACTCCAGCCGAGCTGAAATGGTCCTGCATACCCTGGACTGTAGAAGGGCATTGAACTTCTACCTTGACCGTACGCGGGAGCACCGTAAAGCTGCTCAGCTTTTTGTGTCTTTTGACCCCAATAAATTGGGGCTCCCGGTCTCCAAGCGTACTCTGTCCATCTGGGTTGCTGACTGCATCGCTTGGGCTTATGGGGCAGCCAGACTCTCCTTAGAAAGTCGAGTCACGGCTCATTGTGTTCGGGCTAAGGCTACGTCAGTGGCTTACCTCCGCTCTGTTCCGTTGGCAGACATCTGCCGGGCCGCTACTTGGTCTTCGAGACAGACTTTTGCGGCCCATTACTGCCTCGAGAGGGAGTCCCGCAGGGACAGTGCTTTCGGACAGGCAGTCCTCCGAAATCTCTTCGAGGTTTGAGCAACTCCTACCCTCCATCCCGGATGGGGGCTACCGGTGGGTAATAATTCAGTGAAGATTCCTTCCTTCTGTGCCGCTGAGCTAGAGGGAGCTCATTTTTGTGCTTAGGGTCTCCGGTAGCCTTGAGCTTGGGAGTCCCATATGTGAGGACTGACTTCCTGCTTGGTCCTGGAGAAAGCGTAGTTACTCACCTGTAACAAGTGTTCTCCAGGAGCAGCAGGAATCAGTCCTCACAACCCTCCCTCCTCCCCTTGGAGTTGCAATCATCTGCTTAAGTTTTTTTGCAAATTTTTATGCCGTCTTTTAGCTATGTCATCAGACTGGCTAAGATGGCACCCTTGGGCGGGAAGGAGACCGCGCATGCGCGCTGCAATTCCCAAAGGCTTTCTTTGAAAGCTGGGGAAAATTGCTCCGCGAGGGCTCCGTCGGCGCCGACGTCACCCATATGTGAGGACTGATTCCTGCTGCTCCTGGAGAACACCTGTTACAGGTGAGTAACTACGCTAACTGCATATATCCTACATCTCATCTCATCGCACAGCTGTTACTGAATCAATGAGACATTACCACATTACCATGCAGTCACGTTAAAAAGATCTCTGAACAAGCCTCATGACCTGTTTGCCATAGTTAAGCGTTTGACAAATGAACCTGCCATGCAACTCAAATATGAAATCCACCCTCAAATATTTGCTAACTATCTACAATCCAAACTCTGCCAAACTGACAATAACTCAGCTCCTAACATAGTCCTAGATCCAGTAGATCAAACTCTACTTACTATCTTCTCAATACCACCTAAACGACAAATCGAGGACACCATTGCTAGCTTAAACATGACCACCGCTCATACTGATCCATGCCCTGCGTTCTGGATCAAAGATCTACGAGCTGACCTTAGTCCCATCATATCCAGACTCATGATTCAATCATTTACAACAGGAACTTTCCCACGTACCCTTAAGCAAACATCCATAAGGCCATTACTAAAAAACAACAAGCTCGACCCTCTTAAACCAGAATCATATAGACCAATATTAAGCATTCCTTTACTAGCAAAAATATTGGAAAAAGAAGTACAAAAACAAATTCAGGAGCATTTAGAAATTAACGCGCCACTAGACCCATGCCAGCACGGCTTCAGAGAAGCACACGGTGTGGAAACGCTTCTAACTACACTGTTCAGCAGCTTATTATCAGGTATTGATAACATCCACCAAGGGTTTGTCCTTGTTTTCCTAGATATCGCAGCCGCTTTCGATTCTGTGAGCCATGAACGCCTCCTAGAACGTCTCAAAGGGAAGGGAATTACCGATAAAGCGCTTGAGTGGTGTAAGTCCTACCTCTCTGACAGATGGCAGCAGGTACGATCCAACGATACTTCATCAGATCAGTTTCATCAAAAACAAGGGGTCCCTCAAGGCTCCTCCCTCTCCGCCCTTATGTTCAATATATTCATGCAGCCTATATGCAACCTGATACGATCCTTTAGAGTTAACTGCATGATATACGCGGATGATGTACTATTATATTTTCCTTTTACAACAGAGAACCCCGACCTCACTCCATTAACAAACTGCATAAATGAAGTATCCAACTGGCTACAATCCCAAAATCTAAGGATCCAACACAAGAAAACTGAGGTGTTATTCATTACATGGAACCGAAATTTCACTGCTCCGTCCTTTTTGAAAGTGAAGGATTCTAACCTCCAGACCAAGACCACCATCAGATACCTCGGTGTCACTTTAGACCAAAACTTGGATATGAAGGCACACATAGGAAATATTGTAAGAGCGGTATACCACAAAATACGTTCCCTTAGACATCTACGATCCTTGCTAGAGCCAGACGATTTTAGAACCATCTATCAGGCGCTAATCATACCTCATTTTGATTATGCGAACTCAATTTTACAAGGTCTCCCTCAAGCCACCTTACACCCACTTCAAATGGCAATGAATGCTGCAGCAAGAGTCCTTCATGGAGCATCCCGGAAAGACCATATTTCACCTATTCTAAAACATCTTCATTGGCTCCCGATACGAAGTAGACTCACTTTCAAAACTTTACTAATTACATTCAAAGCCATCAAAGAGCTCTCATCTGCATCATTATCGGATATGATACCCAATCTAGAAATGCCCTCACACTGCAGTGTAGATAGTTTATGTATATAGTTAACCCAGTTATCCAAGTTTGTACTCCTGTTCAATGTAAAACCTGACAGTTTGTCGTTATGGTCGTTTTTGTTATGATGTAAACCGCGCTGATTCTAAATAGCGCGGTATATAAGAAACTGTAATAAATAAATAATAAATAAATAAATAAATGATCCAAACACCACCCCTCAATAGGGACAGAAGGTCAGTAACACTCAATTCTCTGTTAGTCCCTAAATCAATAACACAGTGCACCAAAACTACTACAGACAGGGCCTTCTTATTCTGTGCACCAAGGTGTTGGAACAGCCTTCCTCAAAACATCCGAGCAATACCAGACCTTTTGCAATTTCGAAAAGCTCTGAAACACTACCTCTTCCTCTTGTCTTATCCAGTAAACAATGCAGATATCTCAACCAACCCACAGACCTTCCAAACATACACATACAATACAGACACCCCATAGACCACCCATACACAAAACTGAAGCCAGGATGAGATCATGACTATGTTATAATTAATTAATTACCCTGTTATCCGAGTTGTATTTCCTGTTTTACTGTAAACACAAAGTACCGTTGAATTGTGTAACTCTTTGTTTATTGTGAACCGCGCTGATGCTGAATAGCGCGGTATATAAGAGACTATAAATAAATAAAATAAATAAATATTTACTTCTTTAGTAAACATGCCCTTGGTTTCCTTTGGTTATTGAAAAAGAATACAATATTGAGAGATTTCTTTTTTGAAAAAATAAAATGTTTGTCTTCTGTGGTCAAAATGTTCTTGTTTCCTGATATGACACATGCCACTCAGGTTAGGAGGAAGTTATTTCTCACTTGTTGCTCAAAGCAATGCTTTTCAAACTTTCCTTCCTTATTGTCCCTACAGTCTAGTCCTGAACCTCTGGGGTTTTGCTCCTCCTCCAGAAGCTTGGAGACTGAGAAACGTCATCGTCTTGATGACCCTGGTATAAAGGCACCGGAACCGCCGCCTCACTCCAGTTATCTCAGTCTCCAAGCAGCTGGAGGTTGGTGAGCCCAGAGATTAAGGGCTCACAGGAGGAACAATTGAGAGTATAGGAATAGCATTTAGTTGTAGAGGAAGGTTTACAAGTCTGGTATGTTCACCTTTAAATTTTTGTGAAAAAGAATTAAGAACAATAAAAGACGCTGTGCTGAGGTGCTGCTTTTCCCTTCCCCCCCCCCCCTTCTCACCCGATCGGGGCTTTACAGTTGTAGTCTGCCTGCGCTCCGGCCTCCCGAACCCACTTTTATGGGTGAGGAGCCGGCAGTGGGTATGTTAGTGTGGTGCAGAGGGATGCCGTTGAGCTGCTGTTAAGGCTGACGGTAATCGCTGAAGCAGACAGGTGCAGCTGTTCTTCCAGGGCAGCTTATCCCCGACGCCAAAGCCGCGATTCGACTGAGCGCGGGGAGTGAAGCACACTGATAAAGAGTCTCCGGAAGGCTGGAAAGCAGTCCCTAAGGTAAGCGGGACCAGCGATCGAGCGGAACGCAGCTAATTTAGCTTGGGGAGACTAGAGGATACAGCGGAGCAGGCCGCGCTGCGTGTCAGACGTGCAGGAAGCTCCGTTGCTTCTAAAGCCCTATAACAGTGTGTACAGGCTCAGGGAAGCGGCAGTTTTAATTTTCTGCCACAGGTTTAGAGTCGGGGTACTGTAGAGAAGATTTCTTGGTAGTTACCAAATAAAGATTTTTTTTTGACACAAAGCTTATGGTAGCTCTTTGAGGTGTGTTAACTTTTCCTTGGTGGATAGCGGTGTCGTGGGGCAAAGTAACTTTTTTGTCTCACAGCATGCCTTCTAGACCAGTGTTTAGTCTGTGGGTCTAGAAGGGGAGCAGTGTCAGAGTCAGGGGTTTTGCAGAGGTTGCATTCAGGAGGCAGCCTCTATGGAGCAAGCCCTTGAAGACGGGGTAGAAGGTCATAGTATATCTTCATTGCCCCTATCTGAGCTGCTCTCTACCACTGTGCCACCGGAGCCAGTGGTAGGGACTTCTACCACTCCGGATTCCCCCCCCCCCTCGGGGGCAGGGGCCGGAGGGTTTGGCGGCAATGTTTTCTCCAGAATTTGTAACTCTTATACAGCAGGCATTTGGAGCTGGTTATGGAAAGCTCGCTGCCAGTTCCACGGAAGTGGAGCTGGGGCAGAAGAGGCCGGGGACCGTGATGAGTTTGGGGACTACCGGACTACCTACAAAGAGATCCAAGAGCGAAAAGCAGTGTCCTGAACAGTCCGTGGCTTCGGAGGGTATTCACTCAGAAGAGCCAGATCAGGACTTGGATCTTGACAATGAACTGGAAGAAGGAGAACTTATGGATCAAGAAGACCAGGCTAGGGTGGTCTGTGTGTTCAGGAGGGAGGAGTTACCGGCGCTCATATCTGAGACACCTAAAGCACTTAATATGCCGGCAGTGGGATCGGTGGAGGACCCCACCTTGGAAGACCCATTGTTGCAGGCTTTTAGGAAGACTCAGAAAGCATTCCCGGTTCACAGAGTTGTTAGAGATGATTCAAGGTGAATGGGACATGCCCGAGGAGTCCAGAATTATGGTTCATCTCTACCCTCTAGTGGAACAGGATCGAGAACTGTTTAAGTCTCCCAAGGTAGATGCAGCTGTCTCTGCAGTGACCAAGAAGGCTACCATTCCTGTGGAGGGTAGTACGGCTCTCAAGGACACCCAAGAAGAAAGTTGGATACGTTGTTGAAACAGGTGTTTGATATAAATGCACTATCCATCCAAGCCTCTATTTGTGGAGCTTGGGTAGGGAGAGCCTGTTTCCGCTGGTCTCAACGGATTCAAGGAGACCAACTGGGGGAGATGACCGAAGAAGCGTCCAGAATGGAATCGGGGACTGCTTATCTAGCTGATATTCATTATGATCTTATTTGAGGATTATCAAAGAGTATGGCATCGGTAATAGCAGCGAGGCGATATCTTTGGTTGCGTAATTGGGCGGCCGATGGGTCCTCCAAGACGAGGCTCAGTAAGCTTCCTTTCAGGGGTAAGCTTCTTTTTGGAGAAGATTTGGATAAACTAGTGAAGAATTTGGGAGAGTCCAAAGGGGGATGGTTGCCGGAGGATAAACAAAAACAAGGGGCGGTCGGTTCCTTCGTCTTGAAGGCAGCCGAGGGACTTTCGGCGTTTCCGGTCCCCTAGGTTTAGTCAGGGGCAAAGAGGACATTTTCCCTATAGGAATCAGGGGTTTCGAGGTTTTAGAGGAGCGGGCAGAGGTTTTGCCGCCTCTTCGGCCTTGAATCTTAGAAAGTCACTATGAAGCCAGAAGGACCCAGGTGGGACAGGTACCTGTAGGAGGTCGTTTACAAGAGTTTTATCCTGCCTGGGTCAAGATCATGTTGGATCAGTGGGTGCTGGAGGTTATATGAGAAGGGTACGCACTGGAGTTTCAAAGGTCGGTGACCGATTCTTTCATGCAATCTCTGTGCAAAGTGCGCTCCAAGTGCAAAGCTGTATGGGAGACCTTAGAAAAGCTGTTATCCCTCAAGGCAGTGATACCGGTACCTCCAGACCAGTACGGATGCGGTCAGTACTCCATTTATTTTGTAGTGCCGAAAAAGGAAGGGACGTATCGGCCAATTTTGGATCTCAAGAGTAAATCGCTGTCTTTGAGTGTCACATTTTCGGATGGAGTTCTTAAGGTTGGTCATTGTAGCTCTGCAGAAAGAGTTCCTGACGTCCCTGGATTTGTCGGAGGCTTATCTGGACATCCCGATTCGTCAGGAGCATCAAAGTTTTATGAGATTTGTGGTACCGATGGGACATTTTCAATTACAGGCGTTACCGTTTTGGACTGGCGACAGCTCTGCAAATTTTCACCAATGTGATGGTGGTGGTGGTGGTGGTAGCAGCGTCGTTACGAAAGGAAGGCTTGCTGGTGCATCCCTATCTGGACGATTGGTTGATCTGGGTGAAGTCCAGAGATGAGAGCGCGACAGCCACGGCCAGGGTCATGACATTCTTACAGAGCCTTGGATGGGTGGTCAATATGGCAAAAAGCAAATTGAAACCATCGCAGGACCTGGAGTACCTCTGTGCTCGCTTCGATACAAAGGTAGGAAAAGTGTCCCTGCCGCAGCAGTGGGCACGAGGATTGAGGAAGTTAGTCTGCAGTTTTCTGGAAAACCAGGAATCCTACGGCATGGCATTATCTGCAGTTGCTCGGTACCATGGCAGCGACGCTAGAGTTGGTCCCGTGGGCAAGATTCCACATGAGACCGTTGCAGAGGGCATTAGGCCGAAGGTGGTCGCATCAGGAGGAACAGCTGGGTCGGGTACTACCCTGTATGCCAGAAACTTGTCGGTCTCTTCAGTGGTGGTTAAGACCGGAAGATCTCGAAAAGGGAATGCCGTTAGTTACCGGGTTGGATTCCGTTGACAATGGATGCCAGTCTGTCTAGCTGGGGTACTCACTTTCAAGGGCAATTCGACCATGGGCAGTGGACAAATCGAGAGAAGGTCTGGTCGATAAACAAGTTAGAGTTGCGGGCAATAACGCTGGCTGCGAGTCTTTCAGGTTTCGAGTCAAGGGAAGGCCATTCGGGTATTTTCCGACAACACAACCGCGGTAGCCTATGTCAACCGGCAAGGGGGCACCAGCAGTGTGCAGCTGGAAGCCGAGGCCGATCAGTTCGAGTGGGCCGAAATACACCTGCTTGCGTTATTGGCAGCTCATGTGGCAGGAGTGGAGAATGTAGAGGCCGACTTTCTAAGTCGAGTAAATGTGGACCCAGGGGAGTGGGTGCTCCATCCGCAGGTTTTCGAGAGTCTGGTGCGCCGCTGGGGGACTCCAGTAATGGACCTCATGGCGACTTTTCAGTCAGCAAAGGCAAATCGCTTCTTCAGCAGAAGAAGGGAGAGAATGTTGGAGGGCTTGGAGGCTCTCATACAGTCCTGGCCACAAGATCAACTGCTATACGTGTTTCCTCCTTGGGTACGAATAGGTCGAGTGGTGCAATGCATAGAGGCTCACAGAGGTCACGTAATTTTAATAGCGCCGGATTGGCCAAGACGCCCTTGGTATGCGGATCTGATGAGGCTTCTGGTAGGGATACCATGGCGTCTTCCGCGTCAGCGGGACCTGCTCTTGCAAGGTCTGCTACTAATGCCACAGGTGGATCGTTTCTCGCTTACGGCTTGGCTCTTGAAAGGGCGAGGTTGACGACGAGAGGATACTCGGCAGCGGTGATTTCCTCCTTATTGAAAGCTCGGCGGAGATCAACTTTGTTAGCGTATGTTCATATCTGGCGCATATTTGAAGCTTGGTGTGTAGATAGGAAGATTGATTCATTAAGATCGTCAGTTCCACAGGTGCTAGCTTTCTTGCAAGACAGGTTTGGGAAAGGTTTAGCGGTGACAGCCTTAAGGGTGTAAGTAGCGGCGCTTTCCTGTTATAGAGGTAAGATAAAAGGTGAGGCGATGGGAGGACATCCATATGTCAAGCATTTTTTGAGGGCAGTGTCTCTTTAGAGACTGCCATGTAGGCAGCTAGTACCGACATGGGATCTTCATTTAGTACTGCAGGTCTTGGTGCGCGAACCTTTTGAACCTTTGGCTAGAGCGTCGTTAAAGGACTTGGCTCTCAGTCGTGTTTTTAGTAGCTATGTCTTCGGCACACAGAATCTGAGTTGCAAGCTTTATCTTGTAGGGAGCCTTTCCTGGTTTTTAGGGATTCGAAAGTGGTCTTGAGACCGGTGCCCTCTTTTTTTACCCAAAGTGGTGTCAGATTTTCATTTAAACCAAGTGGTATCTTTACCTGTTTTTGGAAGAAACGGTGAAGGTACAGCAGAGGGAAAATTGCATCTGTTGGATGTGTGTCAAGCTTTGAAGAGGTATTTGCGAAAGACTGAGTTTCCGCAAAACGGATAGACTGTTCTGTTTGGGGGAACACGAAAAGGCGAAGCAGCGTCAAAAGCTTCCATTGCCAGATGGCTCAAGGAGGCAATGGCTTCAGCATATCTCTTGAAAGGCAAGACGGTGCCAGAGGGTCTTAGGGCACATTCGACTAGAGCTCAAGCGGCGTCATGGGCAGAATGTAGCTTGGTACCAGCGGTTGAAATTTGTAAGGCCGGCTACCAATGTTCCCTCTAATTTTCTGTAGGCTGTGTGCGCATAAAATATCAGCTGTGCAGCTTTTGAAGAAAAGTTAAATTTTTGTGCACCAAATAACGACACTCGGAGTTATATACTTTAAAATTTGACTACACGTCAGAATACAATATGTACACCACATTGATTTTAATCAAATTAAATGAAAATAGACGATTACTAAATGAAGCAGAAAATTTCTAGTAATTACAATCACAACTTTTAAATCTTAAGATGTCTGTTTTCTATCAGAATCAGAAACATAATTTTTGTGCGCTCTGTTGTAAAGTATGTGCGCTCGCTCGGCGAGGTGTGCGTGCGCACATGCGCACAGCTTAGAGGGAACAGTGCCGGCTACCTGGTCGTCTTTAAATTTCTTTGTCGGACATTATCGTCTAGATGTTCAAGCAGAAAGAAAAACCTTTTTTGGATCAGCGGTGCTTCAGGCTGGTCTAGCAGATCCCTCCCGTTAATTTGTTGCACTGCTCTGTTACATCCCCAGAGGTTCAGGACTAGCCTGGAGGTGACTATAAGGAAGGTGAAATTAGACTTACCTGCTAATTGTTGTTCCTTAAGGAACTCCAGACTAGTCCTGTATCCCTCCCTGTGGATTTCTGTGGAACTTTAGCCTGAAGCAGAAAAGAGATTTCACAAGTACACTGATCGAAGAGCAGGACATTTGAAGTTGGGGATTCTTTATGGTCCAAATTCTCCAGGCAGGTGGGGGAAAAGCGGGCCCACACAGTAGTTAGCATTTAAACAGACATGCTAAGATGTCCAAAGAAGATATACTATCCTTTTAATAGTTTTTAGTTAAGTAGGTTTAATGTTTCAAAAGTATTGTTGGCTACTTAATTGTTGCTCCGGTGAGTCTGCTTTGTCAATAGATTACTGGAGTGAGGAGGCGGTTCCAGTGCCTTTATACCAGGGTCATCAAGACGATGACATTTCTCAGTCTCCAAGCTGCTGGAGGAGGAGCAGCAAAACCCCAGAGGTTTAGGACTAGACTGGAGTTCCTTAAGGAACAACAATTAGCAGGTAAGTCTAATTTCACCTTCCTTATGACCTAATTTTAACAAATGAAAATTTACGTGACCTCAGATGATGAAATAAAAATAGCAAGTCTCCAGCCTCCTCCTCCCCTCCATTCATCTAAAGCAGAAAACTGCGGCAACAGTAGTGGCAGCAGCAGCAGTCGGTACAGAGTCCCTTGTATCAGTGTGCAGTGTGTGCTTACGAGATGTAAGTACTCAGCATGGGTTTCCAGCTTAACGGGAAGCTTACTCATGAGGGGCAGGGGCAAATGTTCACTAGCGTCTCAGGTAACATGCTGATTAGTAATTGCCATTACTTGGCATAGGTCACAGTGAAAACTCAAGAGAGAAGGGGAGATAGCCATGTTTCTGTGACCCCATTTGGGGTCCTGGCTCAAGGTTTTGGCCGCAGCAGGTACATTTTCTTTTCTGAGATTCCCTGGTAAGTGCCTTGTTTCATTTAAGAGGAACTTTCAATACATTTGGAAACGTTTGTTAGATCATAACATTTCTTGACTCTTAGAAGGTATGATTATTAGAAGTCAAATTTAATAATAGCTACCGATTAGTGGGATTTTATTGTCCTATGTTTACCTTATATTAATTTCAGCCTTTCTTCCTTGATGAGTTGGGCTGTTTTCTGAACTACACGATTTATTGGTTTTGCCTTTTATTGTAGTTGCATTATGTTGGACAATAGAAAATTCTTCATCTATAGTTCTTGGATTGTAAACATTTGAAAATCTTGCTTAAAAAAAGTGGACTTTTAAAATGTGGTTTAACATCATTCTGCACAATAATGTGAAGGTATGTTTACTAAACCGGGCTAATGGTTAACCAGGCTATCTGCAGGTGGGGGTCCCATGCTATTCAATGGGACTAAGTTGCAGATAGCCCAGGTTAAATGTTAGCCCAGTTTAGTAAACATACCCCTTGGTGTTAAGGGAACCAACTTTTATTTTATAGGAGATCATGGATATAAATGTGTGTTTTGTTTTGTGTTTTATTTGTTTTTATCTCCAGGAACAAGCAGGAATGTAGTCTTCACATATGGGTATCGTCGGTACCGACGGAGCCTGCGTGGGAACGCTCCCCAGCGTCCAATTAGAAAGCTTTTGGGAGCATCCCACAGCGCCTGTGTGCTGCCTTCCCGCTTTTCCCAACTGCCTCTCTCCAGTTCTTCGTTTTCCGCGGAGCCAGCAGGTCGTTTTTCCTGTCGCTGCAAAAATTATCCCATCTTTTTCATTTGTTTTTTGTGGTAGCGTCTGCCTTCCTCGACGCTATACCGGTACCGCCGGTTCGTTCTTTCTTAAAAAAAAAAAATTTGTAATCTTTTTTTCTGGACTTTCCAGTCTCTTTTTTTCCTGTCGGGTGCCACGCACCATTTTGGGCACTAGGCCCAACTTTTCTTTCAGAATGGAAAAACCCCCCACGGGTTTTAAAAAGTGTTCCAAGTGTGGCGGTACCATCTCAGTCACCGACACTCACGAGTGGTGCCTTAAATGCTTAGGTCCTGACCACTCCATCTCGGAGTGTGTTGCCTGTGGGATGATGTCGAAGAGGGGTCAGCAAAACCAAGCTGCTAAGCTTAGCACCCTTTTTCCCTCCGATGCAGCATCCGTGGCATCGACGTCTTCCAGGGCTTAGTCTTCCTCCCATGGATCTCAGGTAACCAAACATAAATCTGGCCGGTCCTCAAAGGGTAGATCTCCTTCCAAGCATCGAGATGCCTCTGGCATTGCCCTTGAGGGACTTGTACCGGCAAAATTGCCCCGGCGGGAGGCTTCGGCTTCCAAAGCACTATCGGGGCTCCAGGATGTTCTCGAGGCCTCAACCTCGGCAGAACTACTGGTGCCATGCTCTGGGGTACCGGCCGCTTCATCCGGTACCGATACCCAGGCATCGGCAGCGTCAATAGATCAGAGGTTCTTGGCTATTGAACGCAGTCTGGTGGCTCTCCTTGCGGCTTCAGTGCCTTTGGGACCGCTTCAGATGGTTCAACCGGTATCGACACTGGTTCTGGCACCGATATCGGTACTGACACCGACAGCATCTACATCAGTGACTGTGTTACTGACACCGAGTCATGCTGTTAACTCTGGTATCGACAGGCCGGTACTGGACCCCTCCGGTACCGACTTCGATCGGTACTGGTATCGTGCTTTGCAAGAGCACCCGGACAGGAGATATTTTGAATCTTCCGATGAGTCTGAGGATTCTGATAGCTCTGTCGGTACCGGAGTACTTCTCTCTGAGGAGCCTTCCTCTCCTAAACTCAGGATGTCTCCTCCAGAGGATATATCCTTTCAGGATTTCATCCGGGAGGTGACTAGAGGTCTTTCCATCACAGTGGCTCCTGAAACAGAGCCCAGAGCAAAGGAATTGGAGATTTTACAATATCCTAAAGCTCCCAAGGAGGCAGCTACTTTGCCTATTCATGAGATCTTGCATGATCTCATGCTAATAATGTGGGAAACACCTCTTACCACCTCTCCCCATTCTCGTAGGCTTGATACCATGTATCGAGTACCTCCTTGTCCTGGATTTCAAAAGACCCAGTTACCACACCACTCCATGGTAGTGGAATCAGCTATGAGAAGGATCAAGAGTGCAAAAAGACATGCATCTAATCCACCAGGAAGTGAATGTAGGACTCTTGATGCCTTTGGGCGTCGAACCTTCCAGGTCTCTATGCTTTCTGCCAGGATTAGTTCCTACCTTTTATATATGGGAATGTTCCTTAAGGAGATTACAGGAGATCTAGAGCTTGAGTCCTCTCCTTCCTGATAAGAGGCAAGATTATCTTACACTTGTCAAACATGCCCAGGATGTTTCCAAGTTTGTTAATTGTGCAGCCTTTGACTGCTTTGAGTGCATAAGCAGAACCACTGCCATTGCCATAGGTGCTCGTAGGATTGCCTGGCTCCAGGCATCTGACTTAGAACTCTGGGTACAGGACAAACTGGGGAATATCCCTTGCACAGGTGAAAATCTCTTTGGCAAAAATTGGCAAGAGAAAGCTAATGAGCTGGATGCTGATAACACTACTTTGGATAGACTATCCAAAGCTACAGCTGATCCTACAAGAAGAAAATCCTACAAGAAATCATTCTTCTCTAAAAAGAAGAGGTTTTACCCCTCCTATACCCAGCAGGGGCATTCTGCAGGTCAGTCTGCCCGAAAGGGACAGCAGCCACCAAAACAAAGAAAAACAAAGTCTGCTAAGCCTCAACCGGCTCAGCAGACTCAGCCTCCACAGGGGCTTTGACTCCCATCTAGAGAACTTGGCCTTCCTGGCCCTCAACGGGCCAGAGCCCTCCACCATTCCAGGAAGGTTGTCATTTTGCCCCCAGATGGGGGCAGATAACAGCAGAAGAATGGACTCTCTCCATTGTAAAGGAGGGGTACAAGCTTCATTTCCTCAACATGCCCCCTCCTACAGTTGTAAGATGGTTCAATTCTTAGACTTCACTCGAAAATCAGTTGAGTCAAGAGGTCAATTTACTTCTTTCCCACGGGGCAATAGAAGACGTACCCATTTCCCAACAGGGTACAGGGTTTTACTCCCCCTATTTCCTTATTCCAAAGAAAACAGGAGGACAGACCCATTTTAAACCTCAGAGAATTGAACAAATTCCTGTTCAAGGAGAAGTTCAAGATTTCTCTAGGAGCTCTTCTGCCAGTACCTTCAGAGTCAGGATTGGCTTTGCTCTCTAGATCTCAAGGATGCGTACACCCATGTTCTCATCCATCCAACTCACCGAAGATTCCTTTGGTTTCTATTTCAGGGGAAGCACTACCAGTACAGGGTTCTTCCTTTTGGCCTGGCCTCGGCACCCAGAGTGTTTACGAAATGCATGGCTGTAGTGGCAGCATTTCTTCACACTCTAGGAATATTCGTCTTCCCCTACTTAGATGACTGGCTCATTCGAGCCCCATGAGTCGGAGGCCAGAATTTCCCTATCTTGCACAATGCATATACTTCAGTATTTGGGCCTGGTCATAAACATCCCAAAATACAACCTAACTCCGTTTATAGGAGCTATGCTGGATACCAGGAAAGCAAGGGCCTATCTTCCACAGCCCCGCTGCCTTCGCATTGTGCAGTTAGCTTCCCAAGCAGTGTTTAAAAACTCATCTCACTGTTCGGGAAATGTTACAATTGCTAGGCCACATGGCATCCACTGTGGTTCCCTATGCTCGCCTCCATATGAGAGCAGCTCAATGGACTCTATCCACTCAGTGGACTCAAGCATCAGGCTGCCTATCAGACAAAATAGCAAACTCAAGTCACCTTATTTTGTCCCTACAATGGTGGCAGTCAACCCAAAATCTGCTGGTGGGGTCCCCTTTCTAACAACCCCCACCCCAGGTCACTCTAACAACAGACGCCTCACAGGTGGGTTGGGGAGCTCACCTGCAAGATCTCTCTACTCAAGGCACCTGGACTCCCACAGGAGACCCATCTACACATCAATCTCTTGGAACTCGGAGCAATCTTCCTTGCTCTTCGAGTGTTCCACACCCAGCTGAGCTACAAGACATTCCTAATTCAGACAGACAATTAAGTAGCTATGTTCTATCTGAACAAGCAGGGAGGAACAGGCTCTCTGTCGCTTTGCAATGAAGCTTTGCGACTATGGGTCCTCGCCAGAGAGCATCAGATTCATCTCCTTGCAGTGTATCTGCCAGGAATTCAAAACTCCTGGGCAGACAGACTCAGTCGAGTTCTGCTTCAACACGAATGGTCTCTTCGTGCAGACCAGGTAGCAAAACTTTTTTTCAAATTTGGGGAACTCCGGACATAGACCTCTTTGCAAGTCCGTTGAATGCCAAACTTCCCCGATTCTGTTCCAGAATTCCGGCTCAGGGTTCTCAGGCAAGGGATGCTTTCCTTCTCCATTGGGGTCAGGACTTCCTATATGCCTTTCCACCCATTCCCCTAATTCCCAAAACCCTATTCAAGCTTCAGAGAGACAGAGGCCATATGATTCTCATAGCTCCACATTGGCCATGGCAGGTGTGGTACCCTCTGCTCCTACATCTCTCTCAAGCTCCATCTCTGGAGTTAGGATCGGCTCGAGATCTCCTGTCTCAGGAGGATGGGATGTTGTGGCACCCTGATCCCAACTCCCTGCATCTCAGGGCCTGGTTGCTGAGAGCCTAGACCTTCATGGTCTTAACCTGTCTCAACAAGTAAAGGATATCCTTTATGCTTCTAGAAAGCCTTCCACAAGACGCTCTTATGCTTTCAAGTGGAAAAGGTTTTCCATATGGTGTTCGCAGAAGGGTCTTGACCCCCTGGTGATACCTCTGGAATCATTATTGGAGTATCTCCTTCATTTATCTAATGCAGGGCTTAAGACTAACTCAGTAAGAATCCATTTAAGTGCTATTTCAGCTTCTTTCAAGCCTTTAAACGGACAACCTATTTTCTCTCATCCTCTCATAGCGAGATTTATGAGGGGCCTCCTTCTTACTAAGCCTCCCATTAGGCCACCACCGGTGGCATGGGACCTAAATCTTGTTCTTGGACAGCTCATGAAGCCACCTTTTGAACCTCTAGCTACTACCTCCTTGAAATTACTTTCCTGGAAGGTTGTCTTTCTCATTGCAATCACATCAGCATGTCGCATTAGTGAGTTGCAAGCATTAGTGGCTGATCCTCCTTATACGAGGTTTCATCATGATAAGGTAGTCCTTAGGACTCATCCACACTTTATGCCAAAGGTGGTCTCACCTTTTCATTTAAACCAAGCAGTTTACCTGCCTGTATTTTTTCCAAGGCCCCATGCTTCAAATGCAGAAATGAATCTTCATACTGTGGACTGTAAAAGAGCACTTGCTTTTTACTTACAAAGGACACAACAACATAGTCCTCTCAACTCTTTGTTGCTTTTGATCCATCTCCACGAACAAGCAGGAATGAGTCTTCACATATGGGTACGTCGGTACCGACGGAGCCTGCGTGGGAACGCTCCCCAGCGTCCAATCAGAAAGCCTTTGGGAGCATCCCACAGCGCCTGCGTGCTGCCTTCCCGCCTTTCCAACTGTCTCTCCTCAGTTCTTTTTCTGCGGAGCCAGCAGGTCATGTTCCTGTCACCGCAGAAGAATTTCCTTATTTTTTTCTTTATTTCTTTTCTGTACGCGTCTGCCTTCCTCAACGCTATACCAGTACCGCCTGTTCTTATTCTTTTCTAAAAAAATAAAAGATGACATTTTTATTTTTCTTCAGGTGTATTTCAGTTTTGGGCCTTAGGCCCAAAACCTTTTCCTTAAATATGGAAAAGCCTGCCTCAGGATTCAAGAAGTGCACAAAATGTGGCGGTACTATATCCATCACCAACACCCATGACTGGTGTCTCAAATGTTTAGGCCCTGACCATTCCATTAAAGATTGTGTGTCCTGTTCCATGATGTCTGAGAGGTCGACAGAACCGAGCTGCCAAGCTCAGTACCCTGTTTCCCTCTGATGCCGCTTCGGTGGCATCGACGTCTTCCAGGGCTGCTTCTTCCTCACATGGATCTCAGGTAACTAAACATAAATCCAGCCGGTCCTCGAAGGGCAAATCTCCTTCCAAGTATCGAGATGCCTCTGGCCTTGCCCTCGAGGATTCTGCACCGGCAAAATTACCCCGGCGGGAGGCTTCGGCTTATAAAGCATCATCGGGGTTCCAGGACGATCTAGATGGCGTGGCCTCAACAGATCTCCTGGTGCCATGCTCTGGGGGTACCGGTGGCCTCCACCGGTACTGACTTCCAGGCATTGGCAGCGTCGATGGATCAGAGGATTCTGTCCATCGAACGCAGTCTGGCGGCCTCCCTTGTGGCATCGACGCCCATGGTATCGCATCAGACTACTCCGCAGGTACCGGCTCCGGTATCGCCATCGGCACAGATTCCGGTACCGGTGGCATCGACATCGGCATCAGCCATGCCGGTACCCTGCCCTCTGCAGCCTTCCGGTACCGATACCCCGGTACCGATTAATCCCGATACCGATCTCGGTCGGTACAGGTATCGGGCTTTGCAAGAGCATCCCGACAGACGATACTTCGATTCCTCTGACTCTGAGGATTCTGAAGAGTCTGTCGATGCAGCGATGCTTCTTCCACAGGAGTCCTCCTCTCCTAAACGAAGGATGTCTCCTCCAGAGGACTTGTCTTTTCAAGACTTTATCAGAGAGGTGGCTCGGGGTCTCTCTATTACAGTAGCCCCAGAGTCAGAGCCTAGAGCTAAGGAGTTAGATATTCTACAATATCCTAAAACTCCTAAAGAGACAGCTAACTTGCCTATTCATGAGATTCTGTATGATCTCATGTTAAGGATGTGGGAAGCACCTCTATCCACCTCTCCTCATTCTCGCAGGTTAGACACCTTGTATCGTGTCCCTCCTTGTCCTGGTTTTCATAAAACCCGGCTTCCTCACCACTCTATTGTGGTTGAGTCTGCAATGAGAAAGATTAGAAGTGCCAAGAGACATGCCTCTAATCCTCCAGGACGTGAATGTAGAACCCTGGATGCTTTTGGTAGAAGAATCTTCCAAGCTTCCATGCTGGCTGTGAGAATAAATTCCTATAGTCTCTACATGGGAATGTTCTTAAAAGAAGTCACTGACCATTTGCTGACTTTAAGTCCTTTTATGTCGGACAGTAAAAGGCCAGAATTTCTCTCTGGGCTCAAACATGCCCAGGATATCTCCAAATTCTCCAACCGTGCAGCTTTCGACTCCTTTGAATGCGTAAGCAGAGCCTCAGCTATAGCTATAGGCGCACGTAGGATTGCTTGGCTTCAAGCATCTGATTTGGAGACCTGGGTCCAAGATGAATTGGGAAATATCCCTTGTACAGGGGAGAATCTGTTTGGTAAAGATTGGCAAGCAAAAGCCAATCAGATGGATGCTGAAAATTCTGCTTTGGATAGACTATCCAAATCTACTGCTGCTCCTGCTAAGAAAAGGCTGTTCAAGAAAACACCTTTTTCTAAAAAGGAAAGATCCTATCCTGCTTATAGTCAGAGAGCATCTTCTGCAGCTCAGTTTCCTTCCAAACGTCAGCAATCCTCCAAACAGACCAAGGCAAAGGCTGCGAGGCCTGCTCCAGCCCAGCAATCTCAGCCCCCTCAGGGCCTTTGACTCTCTGCTAGAGAACCTAGCCTTCCTGGCTCTAGAAGGACCAGAGCCCTCCACCATCCCAGGAAGGTTGTTATTTTGCTCCCAGATGGGGGCAAATCACAGCAGAGCATTGGACACTCTCCATCATAAGAGAGGGGTACAAACTTAATTTTTCCAGCTTGCCCCCTCTCACAAGAGTGCACCAGTTCAATTCTCCAACCTCCCTCCTCAACCTCTTAGAGAAGGAGGTTGCCACTCTTCTAGCCCAAGGGGCAATAGAGGAAGTGCCTCCTCAACAACAGGGCAAGGGGTTCTACTCCCCCTATTTTCTTGTCCCAAAGAAAACAGGGGGCTTCAGGCCCATTTTAGATCTCAGAGAATTGAACAGATTCCTAGTCAAAGAGAAATTCAAGATGGTTTCTCTAGGAACTCTGCTGCCATACCTTCAGAGTCAGGATTGGCTTTGTTCTCTAGATCTCAAGGATGCATACACTCATGTTCTTATCCATCCAACTCACAGAAGGTTCCTTCGGTTCCTTTTCCAGGAGAAGCACTATCAATACAAAGTGCTCCCCTTTGGCCTGGCCTCTGCACCAAGGGTGTTAACGAAATGCATGGCAGTGGTTGCTGCTTTTCTGCGCACCCTGGGAATATTTGTTTTCCCCTATCTGGAAGACTTGCTCATTCGAGCTCCCACTCAATCAGAGGCCAAGACTGCTCTAACCTGCACCATGCGTATCCTCCAGTATTTAGGGCTGGTAATAAACATCCCAAAATCCAATTTGATCCCTACTCAGCACCCTAGGGGTGCTGCTGGATACCACAAAGGCAAGGGCCTATCTTCCTCAGGCCCGCTGCCTTCGCTTGATGCAGTTAGCTTCTCAAGCATAGTCAAAACCACTGTTCCCTCTAAGCTGTGCGCGTGTGCGCGCGCACACACCTCGCCGAGCGAGCGCACACAACTTTTAAAGGAGCGCACAAAAATTACCGATTTTATGATGAGTTTTCAAACCTTGGGTTTTTTAAGGCCGCGGCTGCACTACCGATCTACTGCCACTTCGTCACTTCCGATTCCGAATCTCTCCTCTGCACTGAGTCCCCTGCCCTCACTCCTCTCACATGTGACGACGATTGACGAATCATGGCAGGCTAGAGGGAAATAAAAGGGAGGGGCAGCCAGCAAGCCAGCCTCTTTCTGCTCTTGTGCCTGCCTGCGAGCCACGCACCTCCTTTAATCCCTCCCTCAGCCAGCCTTCAGTGCCACGTGCGAGAGGAACACACCGCTCCGGGACTGCTGCCTGGGGACGTGCTATCGGCAGTTTTGCTAGAGAGCAAATATACCGTTATCCGACGGGGGTATATCTGCTCCACAGTCGGATGTGGCAGAGACAGCCATAGGCTTCTCCTTTCCGAGGCGCAATAGAGCTGTGGTCTCGGGGGCTATTCACCAGCTTCGGTCCACTGCACATGGTACTGTACTGTACTTGTTTTACTGCTGTTAGTTTTTGTCAGCTTGTCTGGGGCACGACTGGTGGCCTGCCTTCTCAGGAGGATACCTTTATCCGTCTTCTCATCAGATGCTCCAGTTAAAAAAAATAAAATAAAATAAAATAGAAGTGTCTAGTTGGGCTCCTCTGTTCCAGATGGTTTGTTTAACATAGCAAGTCACGGCTCCCCTCAGTCCATGGTTGCTGGCATTTGCTTTAGCCTGTTTCTCTCAGGAGCAGAGTAGAATGAAATTAAATAAATAAAATGAACTTAAATATTTATACCAGACTGTTTGGACACCCAGTGTAAAATGGCAAAGGGCTGCAACTCCCGCGTGGGAAGCAGCCAGGATGCAGGAGGTTTAGGGGAGCCGGGTAACTTTTTTCCACAGCGGCATGCTGTTTGGGTTTAGAGAACTTAGTTTTGTTCCTCAATTTAAAAAAAAAACAACAAACAGCCACCAGTCCCCTGTGGTGAGCAGAGGGGTTTTGTGCCAATTTTTACCATTTTGTTTTTGTTTGTGGCTATCCACAGTGGCTGATTCCGCTCGGAGTAGGGCACAGCTCTACAGAGTCCACTCGGCAGTACCACACCAGAATTGATTGAAGTGATTCTTGAATCGGGAGGTAGCACTTTTACTGTCTATTCTAGGGATGATTGCTGGAGGCAGTGAGCTCTGTCTGTGGTATGAAAGGTGACCATTTTTGAATAGATTCTGATGGGCTTTCTGACAGCGATGGCATATACTGTACTGCCCTGTCCTCTACGCACAGTGGGAGCTGAATGGAGCTCTCCGGTACGTAGTGTTTGGGACTAGGACACAGACTGTGAGTTTACCATCTTTATCCCCCTATTTTGGTCTGCATTGTAATTTATAATGCATTTTAATGTATTTTTGTTCATAGGTTGCCTTGGTTTTGTGGTACTGCTCCGTTCTGTTCGGTTCTCGGGTAGGATAAGTAGGTCCCCCACAGGAGAGAAACTGTTTTATTAATATTTCGTACTCCCCTTAGCGAAGTCCCTAGGGGACCAATATGTTTCTCTGGTAAATTCGTGCAGAGCTGACTGCAGTATACTGGGAATTGTGGGGGGGTTTTTCTTGGAAATTAGACAGTTATTTGGCATCTGCCTTTGATGTTCTTGGCTCAAATCTTGAGTTCTTGTTTTTGACCATGAGTAGGTCTGCAGGAGGAGTAGCCTAGTGGTTAGAGCAACTGCCTAGTACCCAGAAGAGCAAGGGTTTGATTCCCACTGGCACTCCTTGTGACTTTGGGCAAGTCACTTTACCCTCCATTGCCTTGGAGGAAAAGGCTGGCAATCTACTTCCAGTGATACATTGCCAAGAAAACCCAGAGGTAGCTGGGTCGCTATGAGTCAACACTGACTTGATGGCACTAAAAATAAAAAAAAAAAAAAGGTCTGCAGGGGATAAGCAAAAAGCAAACTTTGGTTCTTGGGAGACTTTCTGCCTTCATGATGATTAACATCAATGTGGTGTACATACTGTATTCTAATGTGTAGTCAAATTTTAAAGTATATAATTCCAAGTGTCGTTATGTAGCGCACAAAAAATTTAACCTTCCTTCAAATGCCGCACGGCTGATATTTTATGCGCACACAGCCTACAGAAAATTAGAGGGAACATTGGTCAAAACCCCTATTAACTGCTCGAGAAATGTTAGTTACTAGGTCACATGGCATCCACCTTTCATGTGGTACCATATGCTCGGCTGCACATGAGAGCAGCTCAGTGGACTTTATCCACCCAATGGACCCAGGCATTAGACTACCTGTCAGACAAAATAGCAAACACAAGTCGCCTCATTTTGTCCCTCCAGTGGTGGAAGTCCCTTCAAAACCTGTTGCTGGGGTCTCCCTTTCAACAGCCTCTACCCCAGACAACTCTTACAACAGATGCTTCTCCAATGGGCTGGGGAGCTCATCTTCAGGACCTCTCCACCCAGGGCATCTGGTCCCCACAGGAGACTTCTCTACATATCAATCTCTAGGAACTCAGAGCAATCTTCCTTGCTCTGCGAGTTTTCCACACCCTGCTCAGCCACAAGACAGTCCTTGTCCATACGGACAATCAGGTAGCCATGTTCTACATAAACAAGCAGGGAGGAACTGGCTCTCTCGCTTTGCAACGAAGCTCTGCGACTGTGGGCCCTTGCCAGAGAGCATCACATTCATCTTCTGGCAGTCTATCTTCCAGGTGTTCAAAACTCTTGTGCGGACAGACTCAGTCGAGTTCTGCTTCCACACAAATGGTCCCTACATATGGACCAGGTATCCAAGATATTTCAAATTTGGGAACCCCGGACATAGACCTCTTTGCAAGTCCGTGGAATGCCAAACTTCCCCGGTTCTGTTCCAGAACTCCGGCTCAGGGGGCTCAGACAAGGGATGCTTTCCTCCTCCTCTGGGTTCAAGACTTCCTGTATGCCTTTCCACCCATTCCCCTGATCCCCAAAACCCTGTTCAAGCTTCAGAGAGACAGAGGCCACATGATTCTCATAGCTCCACATTGGCCACGACAAGTTTGGTACCCTCTGCTTCTACATCTCTCTCAAGCTCCCTCCCTAGAGTTAGGGTCTGCTCCAGACCTCCTCTCTCAGGAGGATGGAAAGTTGTGGCATCCCAATCCCCAGTCTCTGCATCTCAGGGCTTGGTTGCTGAAGGCCTAGATCTCCAGGATCTTCCTCTATCTCAACAAGTGAAAGATGTTCTTTATGCTTCCAGAAAACCTTCCACTAGACGTTCTTACGCCTTCAAGTGGAAAAGGTTTTCCATCTGGTGTTCTGGAAAGGGTCTTAACCCCCGGTCAATAACTCTGGAATCGTTGCTGGAGTATTTCCTGCATCTCTCTAATGCAGGCCTTAAGACAAATTCAGTAAGAGTCCATCTGAGTGTTATTGCAGCTTCCCTTAGGCCTCTAAATGGACAACCTGTTTCCTCTCATCCCCTTGTAGCAAGGTTCATGAGAGGCCTCCTTTTAACAAAACCTCCTATTAGACCACCTCGGGTGGCATGGGACTTAAATTTGGTTCTTGGTCAGCTTATGAAGCCGCCTTTTGAACCTTTTAGCTACTACCTCCTTGAAATACCTTTCTTGTAAGGTTATCTTTCTCATTGCAATCACATCAGCACGCCGCATCAGTGAATTGCAAGCACTAGTAGCTAATCCACCTTATACAAGGTTCCATCATGGCAAGGTGGTCCTTAGGACTAATCCACACTTTATGCCTAAGGTTGTCTCGCCTTTTCACCTCAACCAAGAGCTCTACCTACCTATCTTTTTTCCAGGGCCTCATGCATCAAGTGCAGAGAGGAATCTTCATACCCTGGACTGTAAAAGAGCTCTAGCTTTTTACTTAGAGGACACGGCAACATAGAAAGTCTTCCCAACTCTTTGTTGCTTTTGATCCTTCTCATTTGGGACAACCAGTCTCCAAGAGAACTCTTTCCAACTGTATTGCCCAATGTATTTTTTTCGCCTATCAGAGCAAAAACATTTCTCTGGAGGGCCATGTCACAGCTCACAATGTGAGAGCAATGGCAGCCTCAATGGCTCATCTGCACTCTGTGTCTATCGACGACATCTGTCGAGCAGCCACTTGGGCCTTGGTTCATACCTTCACAGCCCATTACTGCTTAGACAAGGACTCCCACCGGGATGCCTTGTTTGGTCAGGCTGTTCTCAAACACCTGTTCCATACTTAATCAACTCCTAACCACCATCCCTCATGGGATGCCAGAGATCCAGGTGGGGAAGTGCAGCCCTGTCCCAGGGACACACAACTTCTGGGCTCTTTTCCTGGCATCAAAAGCTAGGGAGTCCCCATATGTGAAGACTCATTCCTGCTTGTTCCTGGAGATAGCACAGTTACTTACCTGTAACAGGTAATCTCTGGGAACAGCAGGAATACGTTTTCACAACCCACCCACCTCCCCTAGGAGTTCTCTCTCTCTCTCTATCTCTCTTCCTTTCCCTCTCTCTCCCTCTTTGTCTCAGCTATAAAACTCAACTGAGGAGAGACAGTTGGAAAGGTGGGAAGGCAGCACGCAGGCGCTGTGGGATGCTCCCTAAGGCTTTCTGATTGGACGCTGGGGAGCGTTCCTGCGCACGCTCCATCGGTACCGACGTACCCATATGTGAAGACTTATTCCTGCTGTTCCCAGAGATCACCTGTTACAGGTACGTAACTGTGCTTTCCAGTCAGCCATAGCACTTGCCAAGCATGACTATTATGTCCACCTCACTACCCTTGCTTCTGACCCTTGCCGTATCTTTCCAACTCTCAGCTGTCTCCTTAAAGTGCCTCCACCTCTGACCCCTCCTTCCTTTTCTGCCCAGACTTTGGCTTAATATTTCCATGACAGTCCACAAGGTTACTCTTGTTTCCTACGGGGTCATCTCCATCTCACCTTCCCCCTCTTCACTTCCAATTCCTTCCCTCAGTCTCTGTCACCCTTTCCTCTTTTTCTAAAATCACACAGTAGGAAACTACACTTTCTTTCCTCCTCCAAGCTCACTGTCTGCTCTTCTGATTCTATTCGCACCTGTCTGCTAAGTTCCATTTGACATACTTTCAGGCTGTACCTGCAGCCTTTAAGCATGCTGTGGTTACATATCTCCTCACTAGACCCTTCTTGTCCTTCTAATTATTGACCCTTATCCCCTCTCCCCTTTATTTCTAAAGCCCTTTTGGATCCTTTGCAATCTAGCTTTTGTCCTCTACATTCTTTTGAAATGGCTCCTGACAAAGTCTCCAGTGACTTGTTCCTGGCCAGTTCCAAGGCTTTTACTTGATCCTCATCCTCTGATCTTTCTGCTGTTTTTGACACGGTTGATCACATCCTTCACCTCAATACTCTGTCCTTGCTTGAATTTAAAGGCTATGTTTTGTTCTGGTTCTCTTCTTTCCTACTGCACTTTTAGCGTATGTTCTGGTAGATTGTCCTCTTGCTATCCCATTCTCTGTTGGTGTACTCCAGGGCTTTGTCTTGGGACATCTCTTTTTTTTTTTTTTTTAACACAGTCCCTTGGTGCACTCATCTCTTCCCATGGTTTTCAGTACCATCTTTGCACCTGATATCTTTCCAGGAAGCCAGGCACATATCTCTGCCTGTTTATCGACATTGCAGCCTGGATGTCCCGCCACCATCTGAAAATGAACATGTCCAAAACTGAGCTGCTTATCTTTCCCCCTAAACCCACCTCTGCCATTCGTTCTTTCTCTTATCTCTGTGGCTAACATTCCTCCATGTTTCCTTGGCTTGCAACTTTGGGGTCATCTTTGATTCCTCCCTCTTCTTTTCCACAGACATCCAACTGATGGCTAAAACCTGTTTCTTTCTTTATAACATCAGCAAAATTTGCTCCTTCCTTTCTGAACACACTAAGGGGCTTGTTTACAAAGCCGTGGTAGTGGCTTCCTTCCGATATCGGAGCCGTGGCCCCATCAAATTCAATGGGGCTGTGGCTCCAATATCTGGCGGAAGCCGCTACCGCGGTTTTGTAAACAAGCCCCTAAGTCTGTCTACTCTTTAGTCACTGCCTCCCCCCCCCCCATCTAGACTATTGCAGCTGCCTCCTCAGTGGTCTCTCTGAATCATTTCTCCTCTCTTCAATCTGTTCAAAACTCCGCTGCAGGTTAGTCTTCTACTAGTGTTGCTATTCCGATGTAACCGCTTTTCTCAAGTCACTTCGTTGGCGCCTTAGTTTCCACATCTAGTTCATACTTCTCCTAGAAGTGCATTCATTGTGCTGTTCTTTACTACCTTTCCTCTTATCTCTCCCTAGACCCTCCTTTGGAACTCTGTCCTTCTAACAGATCCCTTCTATCTGTGCCTTTCTCTTCCAGTGCCAATTCCAGACATTGATCTTTCCACCTTGCTGCTCCTTATGCTTGGAAGAAACTATTCAAATTGGTATGTCAGCTCCATCTCTGGTCCTTTTCAAATCTAGGCTAAAGGCTCATCTCTGAGGCTGATTTTGAATCCTGAGCTGCTTAGTCTTCTGTTCACCTGTGTTTCCATACTATTCTCCTAGATATATTCTAGTCCCTAGTTGTTATGTAGTCTTTCTTGACTAGACTAATGAGCAGGGATTGTCTCCAATATGTCTTTGTACGGCACTGCATACGATTAGTAATACTATACAAATGCTTAGTAGTAGTAGTATTGGTCCAGGTGGGGGAGTTTTTAACCTTTTTGGACCTGTCTGAGACATACTTACATATTTTGATCTGGGAGCAACATCAACTGTTCCTCTGCTTCTGCAGCCAGGGCTGCCATTTTTGGTTTCATGCCCTGCCTTTTGGCCTGCTCTCAGTGCCTCACACCTCAAAAGGTCATGGTAGTGGTGGTAATGATAGTGGAGTGGGTGGCCTTCCAGTACAAGGAAGGAATCTGGGTTAACCCCTTCCTGGACGATTGGATTATTTAGCCTAACTCTATGGAAAGGTATGGGGTGGACATTATGCAGGTGATCTGATGGTTGGAGATGCTAGAATGGGTGATAAACTACCCCTGGATTTGCCTAGTTCTCTCCCAGGACTTTGAGTATCTGGGTGCCTGATTCAGCACTCACTTGGGCAGGATGTTTCTCACCCAATAAAGTTGGACAAGCTGCAGCTCAGGGTTTTTTTCTCTCTGGCAGTTACCAGGGCCTGGGACTACCTGCATCGTTGGGGTCAATGGTGTCAAACTTGGAACTGGTACTTTGGCAGACATGTTCTGACTCTCTGGTCTCTCTGCTCCCAGTTGTTTGAACAGTGCCTACCTCTTTCATAGAAGATCAAGGAGAAATTGGCTTCATGGCTACAAACTCACCCTCTGATGAATGGGATGCTTTTGGAGGCACTGGATTGGGTGATAGCTATCACGGATGCCAGTCTGCTGGGCTGGGGTGTACATTGGCTGAGTCAGGTTGTTCAGCGGCACAGTTCCCTTCTAGGAAGCTGCCTGGTCAATCAACAGACTAGATGCCAGGGCAATCTGCCTAGCTTTGGAGAGGTTTCAGCCCCTCCTGGAGGGCAGAGCAGTTAGTGTTCTCTGAGAATGCCATGGCTGTGGAGTATGTCAATCAGTAAAGTGGCATTTGCAGCCACTAAATGGCAGAGTTCTGGACAGAGACCCATCTGATGCTTCTGTATCAATGGCCCACATAGCTGGAGTTGACGTGCAGGCCAACCTTTTAAGTCTAAACACTGTAGATCCTGATGAGTGGGATCTTAACATGCAGAGGTGTGACCTTCAAATATTCAGTCTGACCACCGAGGGGAATGCCAAGGTGGAAAACATCTTGAACTACAGGAAGGATCTGCAGGTGGCAGTCTTTATTTATGTAACACTTCTTTTTTACCACTTTTTATGGTTATCAAAGTGGTTTACATTTATTTCAACATTATACATGGAGCCAATACTTAATAGCTCTAATACAGTGAACCGTGGTAACTATTTACAGAAGAGGCTATAAACATGAGTGGAACCAATACAGAATAACTGTAGAATGTTGAGCTGTGGTTAGGTTCTTGTATGTCTTTCCCCTATGGTCTTTGGTGAGAAAATGTCTATGTAGAATTTGGTCTCACCCGGGCTTGGTTATCTTTGTGACATACAAACTGGTTGTGCAGGCCATGGTACGTGGATTTCATGAGCTTGTTGGCTGGGGCCCCTCTATTGCTACCTCAGGAGAGGGGATTTTTGTGACAAAGTTCCTGGTCATGGAGTTCTCTTATAGTTTACAGCCTGATCCTTGAGAGGCATAATTTATTTACTATTGCTCAAGAGTGTCATCTTAGACACCCTTCTTAAGGCCCAGAGGGCCTCTACATCCTTGGCCTATGTGAGGGTCTGAAGAGACTTCGAAAGTGGTATTCCTTTCAGGCCCTGGATGCCAGGAAGGTGGATATAGTCCACCATCATGTCCTCCTTAGTCTAGGTAATTACAGAGTTTAACTCTGAACTCTCTAAAGGGTTCACATGGCCCTTATGTGAGCTGCTAGGGGTGTGCACGCCATATCAGGACCTATGAAGTTACTTGCCACGTTACATTTTTTGGGCAATAGATGAAAATGTTGTCGGGCTGGCCTGTGGAATGGAGCAGTCATCATTTTTGAGGCATTTCAAGCAGTTATTGCAGGCCTTGAAAAATTGTATTGGGGAGAATATCTGGTACACAGAGCAGGAGGCAGAAAGGCAGGTGTTGAAGGGTGACTCTTTTTTTTTTTTAAAATTTTGCTGGACTACTAAATGTGATCGGAGCAATAGACTGCACCCATGTACCTAACACCTCTCACAGACAGAGACATGGCATTCTGGAACAGGAAAAGCTTCCACTCAGTGTCCGAATGGTGTGTGACATGCAGATGAAGATCCTGAATGTGGTCTCCAAGTTCCTGGGCAGCTGTCATGATTCCTTTATCCTCGTATGCTGGGTATCTCATTGAAACTTGGGGGAGTTGAAACAGCTGTACATTTCTGCATATTATATAAGCCATTATATATTTATGCTGTTATACTATTGTACCATTGTCAAGCTGTTTTCTTTCTTTTTAATGCATAGGCGATGCTGGATACGAGTGTAAGTCCTGGTTGATGACAACTCTGCTTTTGTCGCACACACCTGCTGAGATGCGCTATAATGAGGCGCATGTTGCTATGCGGTGTGTGATAGAGTGCACCTTTGGGGTCCTCAAGTCTCTTCTGTTATCTGGACCATTCTGGGGGAGCATTGCAATATGTACTGGAAAAGGTTGGGGACATTGTTGCAGTGTGCTGCACGTTGCACAACATTGCCCTGAAATACGTAATGCCATGTGAAATAGCTCCTGATTTGCCAACGGAACCTTATATCTGTGCCCCTGCTCGATGTGATGCAGTAAGGGGAATCTGATATGGAGTTAGCATTTCTTGTTATACCTACTTGTTCCTTAATAAATGTTTTTGGCTGAGAATACTGTTCATTATTATTGGGGTGGGTGTCATCAGGCTGTTATTGCCCTTGGTTTTTGCTTCTGGTATGGCGGGGGGAAGGGGGTGTGTGTGACTGGCATGGTGTGAGCGTATGCAGCGCTGTACAAACACATGTAAAAGACTGTCCTTTTTCATCAGAGCATATAGTTTAGTTAAGACAGACAACACAACAGTTGAGGAGATATATCTAGGGGAATGGTAAGAAAATAGATGAGACTAAGTGGATCAGGATCCAAAAGCAGCCTTGAAGAGGTGAGTTTTCAGCCTTATACAAAGCAAACAATCCAAGCAAATACTCCCCATCCTCTCTTAGGAAGAGTGCAGAAAAGCAGATCTAAGGCAGGCATCCATTGATATCAGATAAAAAGTGGACAAACTGCAGCAATGGGGGTGCAGGCAAAAGGATATGCAAAGCAAATCTGGGAACAAGCAGGAAGTCAGTCCTCACATATGGGTGACGTTGACGCCGATGGAGCCCACGTGGAGCAAATCCCCAGCTTTCAAAGAAAGCCTTTGGGAGTTGCTACCACGCATGTGTGGTCCCTTTCCCGCCCAAAGGTGCCATCTTGCTCAATCTCCTTTTTTCCGTGGTGTCCATCAGATGTACCCTGTCCCTGTCCCAGAAAAGGTAGATTTTTTTTTTGTGCCTTTTTGGCTATCTTTGGTCTCGTGCCGGTACCCTTTCCCGCCCCTACCCTCAGTATCGGATCGGTTCCTCTTTTCTATTTTCTTTTTCTTGGGTGTCTTCGCCTGAAGGGTCTTCGACCTTGCTGAGGTTCTTTTTCCCCCCCATGGCTACCAGCGAGTCCCTCACCAATACCCATGATTGCTGCCTTGGCCCGGACAACAACATGGCAGTCTGTGGCCTGTGTAAAAGATGTCCTCGAAGGCCTTGAGGAGCCGCTAGCAGCATGATAACATTTTTCCTGATTCCCCTATGCCTCCAAGAGCCAGGACCTCGTCTGAGGCCTCCACGCCTCGGGAAGAGCATTCCGAATCCAAGCATCATCAGGGGTCCTCGGAGACGGGGTCTCCCTCGAGGGAACCGAAAAGAAGGAAGGAAACCCTCGAAGGCAGCGTCTCTGGACTGCTCCGATCAGCCGGGTTCCTCTCGGGGCTGGTCGCGGAGCCCCGAGCGCCTGCTCGAGGCATCGGAGAAGGAGCACCCAGCCAAGGTTCCTTGAAAGGACCTGGTCGTGGATCGGCCTTGGCAAGTACATACTGTCCTAGTCAAGGACTCCCCTCCGGGGGAACTGGCTTCAGGCCCAAGTGTGTCGGTACCTGAGCCGAGGGCTGTGGAGTCTCCAGAACTGGTGTCCAGGATGGCGTCCTTGGAGCATAGTGTCACTACCTTCCTTGAAGCAGTAGCGGGCGCTGATGTCCGGCACGTCTGGTTCCTCTGCCCTGACCACCAGGTGTTTTCCGTCAAAGTCAACCTCTGAGACTGAGCCAATTCTTGAGGCTCTGTAGGCCCGAGTTGATCCTCGGACAAGGCACGCTCGGCCTCCCGCTCATCGGAACCGAGGTCATCACTGGCGAGTCTGCCGGCATCGGGGTGGATGGCGCCGGGGCCCTCGAGGCCCGAAGAGGTCCATGGGTCTTCCTCGGAGACCTCCACCTGGGAGATCAAGGACGAAGAGTTCCCAGACACTCGTCATCGATGTCCCATCCGATTCCCAAGTGTCTGAACCTCGGAGAAGGTCCCCACCGGAGGATGTGGGGTTTCTGGACTTCGTTTGGGATATGTCCAAAGCCTTGGCTTTCCCGACAGAGCCCGAGGAGGATCCTCGAGCCGACGAGCTAGAAATCCTCCAGTACGAGGCTCCCCTTTGGGAGACCCTCACGGTGCCCATTCCTCCTATCCTGGAACGACACGCTCCGCATGTGGGAGACGCTGATGTTGACACCGCTGATCAGCAAGTGGCTCGACTGAATGTATCAAGTCCGCCGGAGCCCTGGATTTCAAAATCACAACTGCCGTACGACTTCATGGTTGTGGAGTCAGCCATGCGTCGACTGAAAAGTCAGAAGAAGCACTCCTCGGTGCCCCCCCCGGCAGGGATGCCCGCATCCTGGATGACCTCAGCAGGAAGTGTTACGAGGGCGTGATGCTGAATTGTCGAATCCAGGCCTACCAGCTCTACATGGTCATGTACCTGAGAGACATGGCGAAGGAGCTTGCCAGGTTCTCGGTTGGTCTCTCCGAGGAGCCTTTGCAGCGCTTCAAGGGCCTGTCCAAAGCTGTCCGTGAATGCTCCAAGTTCATGTCTTGGGTGGCCTATGACGGGTTTGAGTAGGCGGCCCGGGTAACCATGGTGGGCATCAGTGCACGCCGCCAAGCTTGGCTACAGTCATCGGACCTCAAACAATGGGACAGGACAAGTTGGTCGATGTCCCATGTCGGGGAGAGAACCTCTTCGGCAAACCCATGGCTGACAAGGCCGCTGAGCTGGAGACCGAGTTCATGACGAGGACTAGGCTCTCTAAGAAGACCTCTGCCCCTTCCCGAAAGAAGGGCTCGGGTAAAAAGCCCTTTTACTTGAAGTTCACTGCTTACTGAAACTACCCCCTTATCAGGCCTCCCCGGCTCCCCAGCAAGGGCAGCAGGCCGATGTTACTGTTATAATTACAAGTTCTTTGTAATAGCTGAAGTTAATATAAATTGCCTTGATTAAATGAAAAGGTGGTATAGAAAAATTGTTAAATAAATAAAAGGGACAGGGGCATGGCCCGCGTAAGCAGAAGGCTCCCAGGCTCCAGCTCCGGCCCAGCCTGGAGGGAGTTTTTGATTCCTGCAGCATGGCCCCTCTCCCAAATGGAGCTTGGCAGCCCACAGGAGGTCGGCTCACCCTGTATGCCCACAGGTGGGGAGCTATCACCACTGCTTCCTGGGCATTATAGGTGATCATGGAGGGTTACTTCCTCCATCTAGCCCAAGTGCCTCCACACTACTTCCCAGGAGAGACTATCAGGTCTCCCCTTCACTGGGACCACCTTCTGAAGGAGTTGGCAGGTCTTCTCGAGGATCAATCGGTGGAACCGGTGCCCCACCACCTCAAGGCCAAGGGGTTTTACTCCAGGTACTTCCTCGTGCCAAAGACACGGGGCCTAAGGCCCATCCTCGACGTGCAACCTCAACAAATTCCTGGTGAGGGAGAAGTTCAAGATGCTCTCCTTTGGAACATTGCTGCCTTACTTCCGCCAGGTAGACTGGCTATGCTCCTTAGATTTAAAGGATGCCTATACACACATCCTAATCCATCCAAGCCCCAGGCAATACCTACGCTTTGTGGTAGGGGGAAATCATTTCCAATACAGAGTGCTTCCCTTCAGCCTTGCCTCAGCCCCCAGGGTATTCACAAAGTGCCTGGCGGTGGTCACTGCATTTCTCAGGCTTCAGGGGATCTTTGTCTTCCCCTATCTTGACAACTGGCTCATCAGGGGCACTACAGCCCCCCGAGGTGCAGCAGGCCACGACACGCACCACCCAGGTCCTTCAACACTTTGGTTTCGTTATCAACTACCCCAAGTCCAGCTTTTGCCCAGCACAAGAGCTGGAATTCATTGGGGCAAAGATCAACACTGTTCATTCGAAGGCCTTCCTGCCTGCAGACAGGCTCATGGCGCTAGCCAAAGACATACAGCACCATCCCTCAGTGCCAGCAAGGCATCTGCTGTGCCTTCTTGGGCACATGGCCTCCACGGTTCATGTTACGCCAGATGCCCACCTTCACATGCGAACTGTGCAGTGGTGCCTCAGGGACCCATGATCCCAAGCCACGAGACATCTCCAGGACAGAGTCTGAGTGACCAGGCGCCTGGTGCAGTCCCTGACCTGGTGGCTCTTGCCCCGTCACTTGGAGGCAGGTATATACCCTTCCAGGCCCCTCACCACTTGAGGTTCTCACCACAGATGCCTCCCTGCTGGGCTGGGGAGCCCATTGCCAGGGATACCACACCCAAGGCATTTGGTCCCCAGATGAGTGCTCAGCAGATCAATCTGTTGGAACTGCGTGCAATCCATCTTGCCCTGAAGGTGTTTCGGCAGTGCCTGGGCCACAGGTCTGTCCTGGTGCAGGCGGACAACCAGGTTGCCATGTTCTATATGAACAAACAGGGGGGCACGGTGTCCCACGCCCTCTGTCAGGAAACCCTGAATCTGTGCTCTTATGCAGTCCGGCAGGGCATTCTCCTCAAGGCGGTATACGTGCTGGGCCTGGATAACTGACTGGCTGACAGACTCAGCAGGATGCTCCAGCCGCACGAGTGGCAGCTGGACCTGGAAGTGGTCAACGAGCTATTCCACACCTGGGGGGGAACTGGTGATGGACCTGTTTGCCAGCCCAGACAATCACCAGTTGCTCCGCTTCTGCTCAAGGCAGTCGCACCCCGCCAGGGTGGCCAACGATGCCTTTCTAGTCTCATGGTTGGTGGGTCTTCTGTATGCTTTTCCCCCGACACCTCTGATCACCAAGACTCTGTTCAAGATTCTTCATGACAGAGCTTCAGTTATCTTGATAGTCCCACAGTGGCCCAGGCAACCATGGGTTCCACCTCTTATGCAGCTAGCAGCGGATGCCCCCATCCCCTTGAGGTGAGCTCCATGGCTACTTTCCCAGGAGGGGGGCTCTCTTCTGCATCCCAACCTCAGCTCCCTTTCACTGATGGTGGGCTGCTGAGAAGGTGACGCTATCCCCGCTCCTCCTTCCGAAGGACTTGGAGGATGTTTTTCTGGCTTCACGCAGAGCGTCTACCAGATGGGCTTATGCTTTTAAGTGGCGCAGGTTTGCACTTTGGTGCGCTGAGCGGGGGGTCAACCCCTTTTCTTATCCGGTGGTTGTGGTGTTACAATACCTTCTCCACCTCTCCTGGACGGGACTAGAGTCCAACTCCATCAATGCATCTCAGTGCCCTAGTGGGTGAACCACCATCAGGTGGACGGGAGGCCCCTCTCAGCTCATCCAGTGGTGTCCTGGTTCCTAAGGGGCCTACTCCTGTCTAAGCCCCCGGTCCGTCCTCTGGCGACCGAGTGGGGTCTCAATGTGTTGTTGGGGTAGCTCACCCTGCTGTCCTTCGAACCGATGACTACGTGTCACCTCAGTTATCTCTCCTGGAAGGTGGTTTTCCTGGTTGTGCTCACTTCCGCCCGAAGGGTGAATGAGTTTCAGGCCCTCGTGGCGGAGAAGCCTTATACCAGGTTCTCCAAAAATAGGGGTGGTGCTTCGCATGCACTCAAAGTTCCTTCGGAAGGTGGTGTCCTCGTTCCATCTCAACCAGGAGGTGGTCTTCCCTACCTTCTTTCCCAGACCGCACGCCTTTCGGGCAGAGGCGGTCCTCCATACCTTGGACTGTAAGAGGGCCCTGTCTGTCTACATTCATCGTACTCAAGGTCACCGGAAAGCCTCTCAGCTTTTTGTTTCCTACGACCCCAGGAAGCTGGGGGAGGCGGTGACTAAGTGTATGCTGTCCACATGGGTGGTGGATTGTATTGCCTGGGCTTATGAGGAGGTGAGGCTTCTGCTGGAAGGCCGCGTCACGGCTCACAGGGTCAGGGCCATGGCGGCATCAGTGGCCCATCTGTGCTCTGTTCCTCTGACAGACGTCTGCCGGGCCGCCACCTGGTCTTTGGTTCATACCTTCGCTGCTTATTACTGCCTGGATAGGGAGTCCTGATGGGACAGTGCCTTCGGCCAGGCTGTGCTCTGTAACCTTTTCAGGGTCTAGGCAACTCCTGCCCTCTGACTCTTCTGTGTTCAGGCTACTGAAGTGCTACTTTCCTTATGTGCAGGTCCTATTTCATTGTGTCTGCTTGCGGCTCTCGTTGAGGGAGTCATTTTGTGCTATTCATGGTAGCCTGTAACTGGGGAGTCCCATATGTGAGGACTGACTTCCTGCTTGTTCCTGGAGAAAGCATAGTTAGTTACCTGTAGCAGGTGTTCTCCGGGGACAGCAGGAATCAGTCCTCACAACCCTTCCTCCTCCTCCCCTTGGAGTTGCAGTCCTATTATCTTATTTTGTTTTTCCGTCTTTTAGCTATGTAATTTGACTGAGCAAGATGGCACCTTTGGGTGGGAAGGGGACCATGCATGTGTGGTAGCAACTCCCAAAGGCTTTCTTTGAAAGATGTAGATTTGCTCTGCGTGGTCTCCATCGGCGTCAGTGTCACCCATATGTGAGGACTAATTCCTGCTGTCCCTGGAGAACACCAGTTACAGGTGAGAAACTACGCTTTATGAACATTAACAAAGGGCAAGACAACCTATCCCCCACCCCTAAATGTGATCTGAAATTTTATTGGAAGTCTTTTGTAGTGCTGATTATTTTACATGATAAATTAGTTTAATTGCCACATACCTGTCTCAATCCATTCTAATCTAGATATAGAAATGGAGCAGCCCTTTCCTAATGCATACATCCTGTAATCAACTTTGCTTTTTCATTTTGAAAATATGCTTTCATGCCCTGTGTTTTCTGGTCCCCTTGTCCATGCACTTTTATATGCATGTGAAACCTAGATGTCCAGAGGGGTGCAGAGCCCCATGTGTGTGTGAATGTGCCCCCCCCCCCCCAATGGCTAGCAAGGCACCCACTGGATGTACAGGAGGGGAGCCATCAAGTGCACATGCAGGAGGTTGGCCAGCAGCATTTAATCCCAGGAGGAAGCCAGACTTCCTCCAGGAAGACATTAAGCTGCTGGCTTCCCTCATCATGCCTAATGAAGAGCCTCTTCCCCAGGCCAGGAAAGAGGTACAATTATCAAATGATGAGGTGGGCGTGGTGGAGACTCCGTGCCACCTTTTAATGAAGAGGCGGTGTTCTGAGAGAGGTGAGTGCATCAGTGTTTCGTTTTTTTAAATTTTTTTGGGGCAGTGATTTCTAAACCTTTAATCCTATATGACCCCCATTTTTGCAAGTGACCCCAGATGATGAAATCAAAGTAGCAGCTCTTCATCCTTCTCCCTCTTCCTCTGAAAGCAGCAGCAGTCAGCACAGGGTCCCTTGTGTCTGTGTAGAGCAGCTGGGTCAGTGGATGGGGTCACAGAAACTTGGCCATTTCTCCTTCTCTGTGGACTTTCACTGTGACCTATGTCAAGTAGGAGCAGTCACCAATCAGCATGTGATCTGTAAGCCAGCAAACATTCATAGGCTCTTGCACCATCCTGAGTAAGCTTCCTGTTACTGGAAAGCCATGCTGTGATTACTGGATACGGGATAAAAGTTTGAAAAGCATTGGTGTAGAGTGTGCTTACAGACGCCCAGTACTCGGCATGGGTTTTCAGTCTGACAGGAAGATTCAGGTGAGGAGAGTGTTCACAGGCAGGCTCACATACTGACTGGTCACTGCCAGTACTTGTAAAGTCTAGGAAAAAAGGGGGAATGACCATGTTTCTGTGACCCATCCACTGATGATATGACCCAGAGTTTGGGAACCAATGGTCTAGGGCTTGGTTGGGGCTGGGGTTGGTTTGGTCTGCATGTGCTGCCTCTGATAGAGATGTTATGTTCTTATCTTTCAGGTTGAGGACCTCAAGAAGAAGGCCTGTGGGCTTAGGAGGAACTGCCACTTCCTGGAATGGGTGCGACACATGTGAGAGATATCATCAGGTAGGCATCATAAGTTGGGGGCTGTTGTACTCTGTCCATTTCTATCTTGCATACTGCTTTGCCTGGATGACATGTGCTTCTCTTTTATTTTGGCAGAGTCCAGCCCAGAGGAGGACGATGATGATCCTGGGCCCCCACGCCACCCACAGCCACGGGCCCGGTGGCTTCAGCCCCCCCCCCCACTCTCCCACCCTCGCTGAACCTACAATTTCCCTCCCCTTCCCAACTCTTATGGCCACAGGTTTTTGCATATGCCCTCCTTGGCCCCACCGCCCAGCTGATGGTTGTATTTTATGCCCCCCCATGCACCCACAATCCAGGAAGAAGGGGAGCTGAGGGTGCTGCATGTAGTATCACCTCCTTCGGGGCTGCAACCAACTGTTGCGGCAGAGGAAGGGGGTTCACAGCATGCTGGTAGACATCCAGGGGCAGTTAGTTATTATGGGCAATATGTTCAACCACCTCATTGAGGACATCATATTGAGAATATTGCCCAGCACTTACCATGCCTGCCCCCCTCCCCCCCAGTGATCCTCTTCCCCTGAATTGTGTTAGCATTGTTTTTTAAATGTTATCCCCCTCTCCCCCCCTCCAAAAATGTGTAAATAGTTCATTTCCCCATACCATATGTGTGCATAGTTAATTTATAAATAGTTATTTTAATTAAACATTTTTTCTACTGTTACAAATTTGTCCTGCCTATTTCTCACTGGTAAGGGAGTGGGAGGTTGTGGGGTGTGGGAGCATACCAGCTACTGCTATCTCCTTTGTGGATCAAAAATGCAACAGAACGCCAGATCAACAACAAATATTTAAGCCAACAAAGGCAACCAAAATATACTCACAATACAATATGGAACCAAAATATACATAAATGTTTGCCATGCTGAAAATATAAAACTGTGACACAAAAAACCCCACTGCAACACTGAACAACAGTAGCCAACAGTGGAATCATGACAGATTGATGGCTGGATCCGGTGAGGAGGGAAGAACAGCCTGTGAGAAGGAAAGAGAAGAGACTTCTAAAAAAAATAAAATAAGCAATGAGCAGACTACGTCGAGTCCTCCAAAAGCTTGCATCTACTTACCAAGCACAGAAACTTATCAGTGAGCATATCCAGCAGAAAGCAGGGCCACTAAACTCTGTAGCGCCTACCCTATAACCTGCAGCTCCTGCCCTATATGTTGCACTACCCCCAGGAGCACAATATTTGCCTGCTCCTGCCATGTCAGCACTTGGGCAGCCATCTCTTGCAGTCAGTCTACAGTTGCTGCTTGCAACTGCCTTGCCTCTTCGGTGTGCGGTGCATCTTCTCAGCTCAAAACCATACCGAAGAGGTCTCCGTTTGTGGCCTTGTTAACACCAGTATTTGTCACTGGAATAAAAAGGACAGATGAGAGTAAGTGATCTGTGACAGGGCCCCAACTCCCAAAGATTCCCAAAATAGTGGTGGGGGGTAAACTTGCCGACAGGATGAGGGCTCCGTTGAAAAGCCCTCAGAGCTTGTTGAGGGTAAGACTACAATGAGAAACAGAGAAGGGGGACAGCTAATTAATAGAGCCAACCTCACAGGCCCCCAACTCCAAAAGATTCCCAAGTTAATGCTGAGGGTGTACGCACCAGCAGAGGAGGAGGAGGGTACTGTTGATGCACCCCCAGAGGCAGATTCCTTAGAAGCAGTGCTTGCAGAGGTAAAGACTACATTGAAAAATAGAGAAGGGGGGAGGGGACAGCTAATTAGAGTCAGCCTCACAGGCCCCAGCTCCCAAAAGATTTCCAAGGTAATGCTGGGGGGTATACTCACCGGCAGAGGAGGAGAGCACTGTTGACAAGCCCCTAGAGGCAGGGCTTGCAGAGGAAAACACTACATTGAGAAATAAAAGGGGACAGTAAATTAACAGAGCCAACCTTACAGGCCCCAACTCCCAAAAGATTCCAAAGTTCTTGCTGGGGGGGGGGGGGGGGAATTACTCACTAAGAGGGGAGAAAGGCTCCGTTGACCAGCCTTCTTGGCAGGGTCCTCAGAGACAGTGCTTGCAGAGGGAAGGATTACAATGAGAAATAGAGAATTGGGGACAGCTAATTAGAGCCACTCTTATAGGCCCCAACTCCCAAAAGATTCCCAAGGTAATGCTGGGGGTATAATTACTGACAGAGGAGGAGGACACAGTTAACAACCCCTTGCAGAGGGAAACGCTATAATGAGAAATAAAGGAGGACAGTTAATAGAGCCAGCCTTACAGGCCCCAACCCCCAAAAGATTCCCATGGTAATGCTGGGGGTATACTCGCTGACAGAGGAGGGGGGCACTGTTGACAAGCCCCCAGAGGTAGGGCTTGCAGAGGGAAAGACTACAATGAGAAATAAAGGGGAACATTTAATAAAGCCAGCTTCACAGGCCCCGACTCCCAAAAGATTCCCAAAGTAATGCTGGGGTTATACTTGCTGTGAGCAGAGGAGAGCACCGTTGAAGAGGCAGATACTGCAATAAGAAATGGAAACAGGATAGCTATTAAATTGAGCCAACTCACAATACCTTCACTCAAATACACCAGGTACTTCTAGATATCTACTCACCAGCTTGCATTCCTGACTCTGCTGAGTTTATACTGCCAGGCACACCATTAATTAACTCTGGCAGTAATGTAGTCACAATCAGCTGCTCCAGTGGGGTCAGCTGGTTAGGACATGGGACCTCCCCCCCCCCCCCCCGTCTTCCGACATGACTTCTCAATTGCTACTGATTTATTTATTTATAGCAGCAAAATGCTCATCATGCCACCAGTGTTTTAATTGCTTTATTGTGCGCACCTTCACCCCCAGGGAGCTCACTTCTGCAGCTATTTCCCCCTACAATTTAGCCCTTTGTCGACGGAGAGCCGCCAGAAGAACCCCTAGGAAGTCTCCCCTCTCACGAGGACCTGATAGCCACCCCGGGAGATAAAGTGAAAAAAAGCAAAGGAGAGAAACGTAGGGAGAGACACACTCGCTCTCAGCACAGGGCGGAAGTACAAGTTGGCCAAGAATTGCCATGGGTGCCTGAGGAATTAGTTGGGAAGTTCCCTACATTCCCCAATGAGCAACGAACAGATCCCGCTCTAAGTCGAGCGTTTAAGTGGGGCCCAGAGTGACCGGGATACCCTACCAAAATTGCTCCTCGACACGGGGATACTTTATAGGGAAAGCAAAGATCCCTATACTGGCGATATCCGTAAACAGTTGGTGGTGCCAGCAACCTTTAAGAATTTAGTTTTGAGGTTGGCCCACGACCATCCTGTAGGGGGGCACAAGGGCATCCAAGGAACCCTAGATCAGATCTTGGCAAGGTTCTATTGGCCAGGCGTTTTTAAAGAAACTGCCAAGTTCTGCGAAGCCTGTCCGGCATTTATTTATTTATTTACATTCTCTTATATACCGCGCTATTCTGCATCAGTGCGGTTTACATTGAACAAACTGAAATTACATTGAACAGGGCATTATAACTTGGAGATAACTATTTTACAGGGAACATGGGCATGCCAGCGGGTTTCTGCGGCCCATCCTAGGGAGGTGCCCATGATACCTTCTCCGGTAATTACCGAACCAATTCACAGAATAGCCATGGACATTGTAGGTCCTTTAATAACTCCCCGTGGGTTTCAATATATTTTAGTGGTTATTGACCATGCCACAAGGTATCGGCGAGGATGGTGGCGGGTGAACTCATAAAATTATTTTGTGAAGTTGGTTTCCCTCGCGAAGTTCTCACGGACCGAGGAAGCAACTTCCTCTCAAAATATTTAGCGCAGGTTTGGGATGCGTTTGGCATCCACCATATTAAGACCTCTGCATACCATCCCCAAATGAATGGTCTTGTAGAGAGGCAAAATCAGACTATAAAAAGAATGTTGCGCCATAGCAGTGGCGTAGCGTGAGTTGTCAGCACCCGGGGCAAGGCAAGTAATTTGCGCCCCCTAACCCGTGGATTTTAGCACTCGAGTCTCTTCCACTAGATTAGTTAAAGAAACCCTTACCCCCTAAGCACATGTATTGTTTGTTATGAAAATACTGATGTAATTAAAGTAAAATGCATCTAAATACAAGTTTATTTTCAAACACTTTATTGAGTGCGAACATGCATTACACATTCTCCACATTTTCAGCAGGTCTATGAATACAACTCTACAAATGTAGTAACCTAGCATGGGCCATGCTATTATATGTCGTCTCACAACCATCGTAAACGACAAAAAATATCAAGAACAAAAACTAAACATCAAAATGGAACCATACCCTGGAGATGATCCAAGACTGGGCTAGATGGAGCCAACTTCCTCAATCCTGTACCTCTAATTGTAATTCTTTAATAGAAGTGCAAGATATCAATCTGTATATAATATACAGATTAATTTAAATTCGCCTGCTTTTAATTAGCGCAAATTTTTCAACAACGGAATTGAAATCTACATTAAAGTCTCTCTCAATGGACAGTATTTCTAGATTACTCAGTCTTTCTTGGCTCATTGTAGATCTCTGATATGTTTTAATTAGTTTAAGTTTTGAGAAACTTCTTTCACAACTCGCTGTAGAAACAGTGATAGTAAGAAAGATTCTTAATGTGACAACAAAGTTAGTTAAACTTTCTTGCAGCTTCCACTTATACACCCAGCGAAGCAAATCTAAAGCTGACCAGTTTGCAACCTGCTCATCAGGATTGACCTCCTTATACAAGATAATGTGGTGCCGAAGTCGAGTTATTTCGGTGAGCATAGATGCAGCATTCAATTCTGTGTACTGAGCACACGTGTGCTGAATTTGTTTCTTAATAAAATCATCTTTTCCAGTATCCAACAATGTTTGGATTTGCAAAAAAGCAAATCGCTGGTGCAGCGTATTCATCTGCGTAGTACGTTTTTTAATTTCTGCCTGAAGCTGATCAATTGCTTCCAGTTGTTCTCTGCTTGTTTCCTGTATTAAGGTCAAGCCAGCATCGCAACTGTTCTCACCATCCATCTTCTTGCGTCTTCCAACTCTTCTCTCTGTAGGTATGCAATAGGTTTTGCATACCTGCAGAGCTTTCTCAGTTGCCTTTGACACTAGACTATCACGTTTTTCATGACAAAATAAAGCCAATGCTTTTAACTTTTGCACGCATCGATCAAGCGCAAGTCCTTCTTGCTGCAGGTAGATCTGAGTATCATTTACTTCGGTTAGTACTGGGTTCCAAAAATGCAAGAAAGAGAAAAAAACATATGTCATTATGCAAACTAAAAGACTTCCTGCATCACCCCTGGTTTCAGAGGTTTCTTCCGGCCCATCTCTCAACGCTTCCAAAGCGTCTATTATTTTCTCAGTGTGTTCAGCAAGTACACATACAGCTTCATGCGTTGAACTCCATCTTGTGTTACACGATCGCTTTACACAAATTGGTACATGTTTCTTAAGGATATCCCACCTGTGGGTGGAGCTTGAGAAAAATGAATACACCTTTTCCACAGTGCCAAAGAAAGTAACAGACTTTGTCCCAACACCAACTGCATGCATCCCAGCAAGATTGAGCGAGTGATTGTTACATGGCACAAACATTGCTTTGGGATTCATATCCAAAATACGTTTTTGTACACCACTAATGTGTCCAGCCATAGTCACAGCATTGTCGTATCCCTGGCCGTAGCAATGCTCTAGTTTAAGGCCATCAGCTTGCAACTTGTCACAAATTTGTTTTGTAATGACATCAGCTGATTTCCCATATAACTGAATAAAGTCAATGAAAGACTCTGTCACATGGACTCCTGAATCTTCAATATGCACATATCGAATCACTTGGGACATTTGGTCAGTGTGTGAAATATCAGGAGTGCTATCAAACATTATAGCAAAATACTTGGCCTTTATGATATTTTGAAAGATGACTGTTCGAATGTGATCGCCGAGCAGGCTAATAAACTCATTCTGGCTCTGTGGAGAGAGATAGGACACAATGTAACCATCTGTGCGTTGTACTCTGTGAAGATGTTGTTTGGCAACTGGGTCATATTTGGCGAGTAACTTGAAAGTTTCTAAGAAATTTCCACAGTTACCATCTGTATTTAAATCTTCAGAGTGACCACGTAAGGGTAAGGTTTGCCTGGCTAGATACAGAACACAATCAAGTATTCTGACTAAGATTGCCTTCCATTTTTCAAATGACCTCTGTTGTGCAAGCTGGGCAGCAGCATCAATAGTCCTCCTGTTTATGCAGCCGCATTTCTAATTCTTTCCATATTGTAAATGCACTCAAGTGATATGAACTGCGCTCATGCTCTAGTAATCTAGGGCTTAACTTTCTCCATGCATTAAATCCACTTGACTTTCCAAATGAACTTTTCCCTTTAGCCTTCTGAAAAAGCATGCAAGGAAAGCAATATGCAGCATTGTTTACAGGAGAAAACACCAACCATGTCCTTAACATAGTCTCACCATTCTCCAAATGTATGTAGAACCAATCCTTGGAAAATGACCTGCCATTACTGTCTCTTGGAAACCATGCATCCTTATTCTGCAGTTCCTCTGTCCCTCGCCTGACAAGTTCAGTTTTCAAGGTTTCATCCATGGTTTCAGGCCAATAGCCAATATCAGTATAAACGTTTTGGTCAATATTTTCTGGCAGATTTGGCTGAGTATAAACATCCTTAGATGAAACTGTCTCTGCTTCTAATGCAGGAACAGGAATGTCTACCGACACAGGATCAGGATTATGAGTCTCCTGTGGTGCTGCTGATGGTCCTGCTGTAATTTCAGCAGTACTCACCAAAAACCGGTGAAGGCTTCCAGCTAACTTAGCTTGTTGCTCTGTCTCTATCTTTCTCCTTTTCCTGCCTTGTGCACCAGATTCTTTTTTGTATGGCATGATATAGGTGTAGTATTCTGTTAAAATTCTAAAAAAAGAAAAAAAAGAAAATCACTTTCTTGCCTTGCTGCACTTTTAGCACCCCTTCATTGTATAACCATTTCTTTACTCTTAACATGTTTATTCACCTTCATGCCTATTGCCTTACTCTTTCAGCAAAAAAAAAAAATAAATTAAAGGTTGCTAGACCCACTGGCTTACATCAACTTATGTTGAGCTGGAGCAGCTACATATGGATCGAAATCTGTCTCGTCACTGTTGAACCACCAAACTTCAATCCATCTGGTCAGCTCAACATGCCAGTCTTGACCTGCAGACCGGGAACATCCCAAAGAAACTTCAGTTTTGGAGATGCTCTGCTAGCTAGCACTACACAGCCAGCCCACTGAGCTCAGTACTACTCCAGTCAGTCCTGACTCCTGTCATTCGTGACTCCTACCTTTTTTTTCACCGGCTGTCCCGGACCCGATCACAGCAGTCAGCAGGCTAGGTTTTCTCCTCCAGGTCCTCCTAGGTTTTCCTCCTGCAGCGTCTGTCACCACTGGCTCCCTTCCCTCTCTCCTCTCTGGCCTGTGTCACCTGCCGCCGCTGCCAGCTGCTTCTTGCTGCTGCCTGGGCTGGTCTGGTGTGGTTCTCTCCCGCGATCAGCGCTGCACTGTCCCTCCCCCAGATAGTCCCTCGCTCTCTCTTCGCACCCACCGCACTGCACGCCTGGCACCCCCCCCCCTCCACAGTGGGCGGCGACCCGGCAGCTCGGATCGGATTCGCACAGCCAGCACTGCAGAGAGCTGCGAGTGCGAGCGCGCCCCCCCATGTTGCGCCCGGTGCGGCCGGCCCCCCCTGCACCCCCCACGCTACGCCTCTGCGCCATAGTCTGGAAGGAGATATGGCTAGCTGGGACACAATGCTCCCATTTATCCTCTACGCATGCAGGGAGAGAAAACAATCATCCCTAGGGACAGCACCATACGAATTGATGTACGGCCGGTCACCCCGTGGCGTATTAGATATCCTGAGAGAACAGTGGGTAGAACCTGACATAAAAGAGGTAGGAGTACCCGAGTTCTTAAGACTTAAAAGGCCGGTTACAGCGCACCTCACAGGTTGCGGAAGTTAACTTAAGGGGCAGTCAAACAAAGCAAAAGTCATATGACCGTGGCACAAAGCCGCGCCACTTGGATGTGGGTGAAAAAGTTGTAGTGATTGTAGCGGGGCCAGATCCTAAGTTCGAGAGCCAATGGAAAGGACCTTATAGGATAGTGCGGCCCGTGGGACCTGTTTCCTATCTCGTCAAAAATAAAAAAGGACGCCAACAAGTCTACCACATCAATGTTTTGAAGCCCTGGCATGATAGGGTAGCTTTGGCCCATTTAGCCACCATAATCCCCAGGGTTGAAATGGTAAAAAAAGACTCAACCCATTGCAGAATCCTTTGTATCACGTGCTGTGCCTCGGAGTCGAAGCCAGCTCGTGATATCTTAAGGGGGGGGGGGGATCTGTGGTGAAGACTTCCCTCCAGAGGAAATGGAGATAGGGGAAAATCCTGATAGAAGGGATGACACACACAGGATTTCCAAAACTGACTTGGAAAAAACACAGTTATCGGCTGAGCTGAAGACAAGCCCCAGCCCAGGGGAGGAGTTAAGCTTCAGCACTGATTGGGCACGCCCAGGGCAACAACAGGGAGTGCCGGGAAATGAAGCCCTTTTTAAATCCTCAGACAGGATTGACAGAGGGGGCAGCAAGGCTGGCAAAGGGGGCAGCAAGGCTGGCAAGGCAGGCAGCAAGGCTGACAAGGAGAGCAGCAAGAAACGAAGCAGACGAGAAGCAGCTTCCAGTGCACGTTGGTCTTCAGGAGGAACTTGGAATCAAAGGGGAAAAACGCTAGAACCCTGGAACAGTAAGCTTTGGAGCCCAGTATACTCTCAAGGAGATCCTTACTACACGGTAGAGCCTAAACGTGGGAAGGCTAGCAAACCCAGCTCTTGGAGAAAAGGTATTTTGTCTGGTGGCGAGCAGTGCTATAAAAGCCAGGAACCAAAACAGGAAAGAAGTTTTTTTGAGAGAAATTCCCCTAGCAGAAGAACTAGCCATAAGGCTCCTGAGTTTCTAAAGAGGAGAGAGTCGTGGAAGAAAGGTGCCTGTTCTTATGCCAACGTCTCTGATAAAGGTAAAGCTGAATTTACTAATTTTAATGCCTTGCTGGAGAAACCCTTTTATTGTGCTGACCTCCCTAAGCCAAACTCTGCAACAGGAGCAGATAGTGAGTGGGGGAAGGGTGTGACCCTTACCGGAGACTATCAAGCAGCTAAAGAGCAGCTACAGGCTGAATTGCTTCTAAAAGAGTTTCAGCAATTTCTGGAGCTAAAGTCAGGGAAACATAAGAAACCTGATGAAGAGAACAATTGCCTTAGCCCAGATGAATGTATGCAGATAGATAATGATGTGCCTACCTTGAGTTATGATCCTTGTGGATTGCTCTTTATGTTTTAGAGTAACAGTGTAAAGAAGCATCTGGAGTTTGTATGAGAAGAATACAAAACGTTTGCTATACCTGTTGCCTAGCCGTGAAAGTTCACAAATTGTTTGCACCTGTTTCTGTAAAAAGCCACGCTGTGAGGAGAACAGCTGTTACTGTGAGGCTGCAATAATCCCAAGCAACCACACGAGGCAAAGCTGAGTAGAAGCTACCATGACTGTGTAAAGCTGAGTTAAAGCTATTTGATTTCAGTTGTTTTCCTGACCACCTGATTTCATCTTTATGTTGAAAGTTGCACCTTTACGTTATGCACCTTTGAATTGTAATACGTTGAAAATATCCCCACAGCAAATAAATTTCTTGCAAGCCTTATCACTCGAGTCACAACTACAACTTTCATCCCTAAAGAAAAAAAAGTGTACTACGAATCCCAGCATTCAGAGGGATCAGTACCACCTTTATTCATAAGGGACATTATAGAAGGCCACTCCTGCCTGTAAGCTCTAGGGCCCAGGCAGGAGCGTCGCAAGGTGCACGTAGAATTGCTTCGCTCCAGGCATCTGATCTGGAGCTCTGGGTACAAGACAAATTGGGAAACATCCCTTGTACTGGTGAGAACCTGTTTGGTAGAGATTGGCAGGAAAAAGCCAATGAGATGGATGCTGAAAATTCCACCTTGGATAGATTATCCAAGTCCATAGCTGATCCTGCTAGAAAGAAATCTTTCAAGAAACCATTCTTTTCTAAGAAGAAAAGATATTATCCTGCCTATGCTCAGCAGGCACGTTCGGCAGGTCAGTTTGTCAAGAGGGGTCAGCAACCTCCCAAACAGAAGAAAGCAAAGACTGCTAAGCCTCAGCCATCACAACAGTCTCAGCCTCCACAAGGCCTTTGACTTTCAGCTAGAGAACTTAGCCTTCCTGGCTCTTGGGGAAGCAGAGCCTTCCACCATTCCAGGAAGGTTATGTCACTTTGCCCCCAGATGGGGGCAGATAATAGCAGAGCATTGGACACTCCACCATAAAGGAGGGGGTACAAGCTTCATTTTTCAAGCATGCCCCCTCACACAGTAGTAAGGCAGTTCAATTCTCCGAGCTCTCTCATCAACCTGTTAGGGCAGGAGGTTGCTTTTCTTCTTGCCCAAGGGGCAATAAAAGAAGTACCCATTCATCAGCAGGGTACAGGGTTCTACTCCCCTTATTTCCTTTTTCCAAAGAAAACAGGGGGATACAGACCTATCTTAGACCTCAGAGAATTGAACAAATTCCTTGTCAAAGAGAAATTCAAAATGATTTCTCTCGGGTCTCTGCTGCCATACCTTCAGAGTCAGGATTGGCTTTGTTCTCTAGATCTCATAAGAACATAAGAACATAAGACATGCCATACTGGGTCAGACCGAGGTCCATCAAGCCCAGTATCCTGTTTCCAACAGTGGCCAATCTAGGTCCTACACACCTAGCAATATCCCCAAAAGACCACAGGTTCCACAATGCTTGTACTGGGTCAAGCATTGATATCCTGGGTCCCTTTTTAATAGTGGTTTATGGACCTTTCCTCCAGGAACTTGTCCAAACCTTTTTTAAACCAAGCTATACTAACAGCCCTTACTACATCCTCCGGTAACAGATTCCAGAGTTTGATTACACGTTGAGTGAAAAAATATTTTCTCTTATTTGTCTTAAATAGTTTACCCTGTAGTTTCATTACATGTCCCCTAGTCTTTCTATATTCTGCTAGCGTAAACAATTGATCCACGTTTTATCCGTTCCACTCCATTCATTAATTTATAGACCTCTATCATATCTCTCCTCTCAGCCGTCTCTTTTCCAGGTTAAAGAGCCCTAACCTTTTTAGCCTCTCTTCATAGGAGTAGCCTTCCATCCCCTTCACCAATTTGGTGGCTCTTCTCTGTACTTTTTCTAATAACGCTATGTCCTTTTTAAGATACGGTGACCAGAATTGCACACAATATTCAAGGTGCGGTCGTACCATGGAGCGATACAGAGGCATTATAATATCCTTTGTTTTATTCTCCATCCCTTTCTTTATGATACCTAGCATTCTATTTGCTTTCTTGGCCGCCGCTGCACACTGGGCGGAGGGTTTTTAACATGTTATCCACGATGACTCCTAAGTCCTTTTCCTGGGTGGTGGTTTCTAATGTGGAGCCTTGCATCGTGTAACTATAGTGTGGGTTGTTCTTTCCTAGGTGCATAACTTTGCATTTGTCCACATTAAATTTCATCTGCCATTTGGATGCCCAGTCTTCCAATTTATCCAGATCCTCCTGCAGCTTTCCACAATCCTCTTGGGTTTTAACAACTTTAAACAGTTTTGTGTCATCTGCAAATTTGATAACCTGACTAGTTATTCCCTTTTCCAGGTCATCTATGAATATGTCAAAAAGTAGCGGACCCAGTACAGATCCCTGGGGTACTCCACTATTCACTTTTTTCCATTGGGAATATTGGCCATTTAGCCCTATCCTCTGCTTTCTATCTTTTAACCAGTTCCCGATCCACAATAGTACACTGCCTCCTATCCCATGACTTTTTAGTTTTGCCAAAAGTCTCTGATGGGGGACCTTGTCAAAAGCTTTCTGGAAGTCCAGATACACTATATCAACCGACTCACCTTTGTCTACCTGTTTATGCACACCTTCAAAGAAACATATCATCTCAAGGATGCGTACACCCATGTCCTCATCCATCCAGCCCACAGAAGGTTCCTTCGGTTCCTTTTTCAAGGAAAGCACTACCAATACAGGGTGCTTCCTTTTGGCCTGGCCTCAGCACCAAGGGTGTCCACGAAATGCATGGCTGTCGTAGCAGCATTTCTCCACACTCTAGGGATATTCGTCTTCCCCTACTTAGACGACTGGCTCATTCGAGCCCCAACAGAGTCAGACGCCAGGACTTCTCTATCCTGCACAATGCGTATCCTTCAGTATTTGGGTCTTGTAATAAACATCCCAAAATCCAGTCTAACTCCCACTCAGTCTTTAGAGTTCATAGGAGCTTTGCTGGACACCAGAAAGGCAAGGGCCTATCTCCCTCAGGCCCACTGCCTTCACATGGTGCAGTTAGCTTTTCAAGCAGTGCTAAAGCCTCATCTCACTGCTCGAGAAATGTTACAACTACTAGACCACATGGCATCTACTGTACATGTGGTTCCCTATGCTCGCCTCCATATGAGGGCAGCCCAGTGGACTTCATCCACTCAATGGACCCAGGCATCAGGATGCCTGTCAGACAAAATAGCAAACACAAGTCGCCTTATTTTGTCCTTACAGTGGTGGAAGTCCACTCAAAACCTGTTGCTGGGGTCCCCTTTTCAACAACCCTTACCCCAAGCAACTCTCACAGCAGATGCTTCTCCAATGGGTTGGGGAGCTCATCTGCAAGACCTCTCCACCCAGTGCACCTGGTCTCCACAGGAGAGTCATCTACATATCAATCTCTTGGAGCTCAGAGCAATCTTCCTTGCTCTGCGAGTGTTCCACACCCAGCTCAGCTACAAGACAGTCCTCATTCATACGGACAATCAAGTAGCCATGTTCTATGTGAACAAGCAGGGGGGAACAGGCTTTCTGTTACTTTGCAACGAAGCTTTGCGACTATGGGCCCTCACCAGAGAGCATCAGATTCATCTTCTGGCAGTGTATCTTCCAGGCATTCAAAACTCTTGGAATTTAGTCCTCACAACACACCCACCTCCCCTAGGAGTCACCTGTTACAGGTGAGTAACTATGCTTTCTCCGCAGAGCCCAACAGACATCTGTCCTATTTCCCCGGAAAAAATCCTTGCTAATATCCTGGGAAGTTGGCCTTTCCCGGTTTGCGTACCAGTTCTTGTTCCCTCCTCTAGCCGGCACCGAACCCGGCGCCAGTCTCTGCTTTTTCCCTTTTTTGATTAAGGCTTGCCTCGACCGGCATTCCTGCCTTTTTTCGCTTGGGGGTCATTGACCCTGGCTGGATGCTACTCACAATGGCTCCCGGTGGGTTCAAAAAATGTGACAGTCAAACCATGTCAGTCTCTGACACCCATGACTGCTGCCTACGCTGCCTGGGGCTGGACCATGACAACAAACCGAGGCAGAGGAGGATCCAAGCATTAAAGAGTTGGAGATTCTCTAGTATGAGTCTCCACCTAAGGAAACTCTCACAGTGCCTGTGCAGCAAATCCTCGAGGGGCTACTGCTCAGAATGTGGGAGACACTGGCGTCTGTGCCGGTGCTGAGCTGGCGCCTCAGTGCCATGTACCGCGTCTGGAAAGGCCCAGGGTTCCACAAACCCTAACTCTCACATAACTCCATGGTCGTCGAGTCGACCATGCAGAAGCTCAATAGCCAGAAGACCCACTCTTCTGTTCCCCCTGAAAGGGATGCAAGAACCCTCGATGCCCTAGGTCGCAAGTGTCACCTTGACTCAATGTTGGTTTTGGATCCAGGCCTATGAATTATATATAGGCATATATCTGTAAGCCCTAACCCAAGAGTTATCTGGGTTTTCAGAGAAGCTTGCTGGGGAACCCCTTCAGCTGTCCAAATATCTTATCTCCGGGATCAAGGACTGCTCTGAGTTCCTCTCCCGGGTGGCCTATGATGGATTTGAATCAGCAGCTCGGGTAGCAGCAGCTGGCATCGGTGCCTGGTGCCAAACCTGACTGCAGTCTTCAGACCTTGAGCAATGGGTCCAAGACAAGCTGCTTGACGTCCCCTGCACCGGGGAGAACCTGTTCGGCAAACCAATGGCCGACGTGGTGACCCACCAGAGGCTCTCAAAGAAGACCTCATCCTTTCCCAGTAAGAAACCACTGAGGAAAAGACCCCTGTTCCCGAGGAAGAAGGAGCGTCTTCAACAGGGTCACCACTATCAGCCCTTCTCAGGCCAGCAACAGGGTTCTCACCCAAAAAGACAAGGCCATGGAGCTCAGAAGCCTAAGTTCCATGCCCCAGATCCTGCTCAACTTGCGGGAGCTTTTGACTCCCAGGGCAGGGCCTCCCCTCCACCAGGAGACCTTCAACAGCCCACAGGGGGCCGCTTGGCACTCTTTGCCCACAGGTGGGCCAAAGTCACCTCAGACCAGTAGGTTCTGCAAGTGGTAAGGGAGGGATACTTCCTCCACCTACAGCAGGTACCACCTAGGTTCTTCCCAGTAGACACGATGTAACTTCTCCTTCACCAGACCCTTCTGCTCTGAGCTGGGACAACGCAGTAGAGCCTGTACCAAGCACCTATGGAGAAAAGGCTTCTACTCCAGATACTTCCTTATCCCAAAGAGAACTGGGGGCCTCAGGCCCACACTAGACCTGAGAAGCTTAAACAAGTTTCTGGTGAGTGAGAAGTTCAGGATGCTCTTCCTTGGAACACTGCTGCTTTTCTTCCACCCGGGAGATTGGCTGTGCTCCTTGGATTTAAAGGCTGCGTACACGCACATCCTGATCTACCCCTTCTCACAGGCAGTACCTACGATTCGTGGTAGGGGGAGGGCACTACCAGTACAGGATGTTACCCTTTGGCCTGGCCACCTAGCCAAGGGTCTTTACCAAATGCCTGGCGGTGGTAGCCGCCCACCTGCATCTACAGGGGCCTTTGTCTTCCCTTACCTAGACGACTGGCTAATCAAGGGTGGCACGGCCTCAGAGGTCAGGCAGGCCGCAGAGCATGCAACCCTCCTCCTGCAGTACCTGGGGTTCGTCATCAACTACCCCAAATCCCATCTCTTTCCAGCCCAAAGTCTGGAGTTCATAGGTGCTCAGTTGGGCATGTTACAGGTCAAGGCCATACTCCCCAGAGAAAGGGCAGAACACCTCAAGCAACTGGCAGGAGATGTACAACGCCGCCAGTCAGTCCCGGCTCGCCGCCGCCTCTGCCTGCTGGGCCACATGGCCTTGATGGTCCATGTCCACTTGCACATGTGGGCAGCCCAGTGGTGCCTCTGCTTGCAGTGGACTCAAGCCACAGGCAGGTTATGGAACAGGGTCAGGGTTACCTACCAGCTGGCAGAGGGCCTCAACTGGTGGCAGAACCTACGCCACCTTCAGGTGGGAATGCCCTTCTAGGCACCGTACCTCAGAGGACCAAGACCACAGATGCCTCCCCCTAGGGTGGGGGGGGGGTGCATTGTGGGGGGTGCATTATGGGGACTGATGCTCACAGGGCAGGTGGTCTCAGGAGGAGTCAGCCTTGCAGATCAATCTCCTGGAGCTCAGGGCAATCTTCCTAGCCCTATGAGCATTCCGCCACTATCTGTGTCACCGGTCCGTTCTGATCCAGACGGATAATCTAGTTGCTATGTTCTATATCAACAATCAGGGGGGCACGGGTTCATACGCCCTCTGTCAGGAGACTGTGGCCCTCCTCTCCTTTTGCAGCTCACAACATCCTCTTGCAAGCAGCCTATCTCCCGGGCCGGGACAACTGCCTAGCGGACAGGCTGAGCAGAATCCTTCGGCTGCACAAGTGGTGTTGGAACACCAGGATGGCCAAAAGGCTCTTCTGCCTCTGGAGCAGGCCTGTGATGGATCTATTTGCCTCTCCGAACAACACACAGATGTTTTGTTTCTGCTTGTGCCAACCACACCTGGAGAAAGTGTCGGCAGATGCCTTCCCGATCTCATGGTCCAAGGGCCTACTCTATGCGTTCCCACAGACTCTCCTAGTTGCCAGGACCCTCGTCAGGGTCCAGAGCGAGAGGGTGTCAGTCATACTAATTGCCCCCAGGTGGCCGAGGCAGCCCTGGTTTCCACTGCTGCTCTCCCTGTCGGCACCCCCAGTCCCGTTGGGCCGAACTCCGGACCTCCTGTCCCAGGATGGGGGCTCACTCCTGTACCCCCAACCTGGAGTCCCTAATGCTAACAGTGTGGCTGTTGAAAGGGTAGTACTGGCCCCTTTCAATCTTCTGAGTGAAGTTGAGGATATCCTGCTGGCCTCGCGGAAGCCCTCCACCAGACGGGCCTATGCCTTTAATTGGAGAAGGTTCTTGACCTGGTGTGCAGAAAGAAGGGAAAACCCTATCTCTTGCCAAATGCAAGTAGTACTCCAGTATCAACTGCACTTGTCCCACCCCAGACTGAAGTGTAACTCAGTGATGGTGCACCTGAGTGCTATAGCCACCCAGCATACCCTATCGAGGGAAAATCCCTCTCGGACTGGCCCCTGGTCTCCAAGTTCCTCTGGGGCCTCCTGTTATCTAAGCCCCCCATCTGTCCTCTGGCAGCGGAGTGGGGCCTCAACATGGTGCTCTCCCAGCTCACCAAACCACCTTTCAAGTCCCTAGCCATTTACCACCTGCGATACCTATCTTGTAAAGTGATTTTTCTGGTCGCCCTCACGTCTGCTCGAAGACTGAGCGAACTCCAGGCCCTGGTGGCAGATCCACCATATACAAGGTTCTATAAGAACAGGGTAGTGCTCTGCACTCATCTCAAATTCCTCCTGAAGATGGTATCTCCCTTCCACCTCAACCAGGTGGTGGTCCTCCCCACCTTCTTCCTGCGGCCTCACGCCAGTAGGAAGGAACTAGTCCTCATATGCTGGATTGCAAATGGGTCCTGTCCTTCTACCTACAATAGACCCAGGGCCATCGCAAAGCCCCTCAGCTTTTCGTCTTGTATGACCCCAGCAAACTGGGGCTCCCTGTGACTAAGCAAACACTGTCCACTTGGGTGGCGGACTGTATTGCCCTCACCTATGAGCGAGCTGGCCTCTTCCTTGAACACCAGATCGCAGCACATTGTGTGAGGGCAATGGCCACGTTGATGGCCAACCTCTGCTCAGAGCTGGTGACGGAGATATACAAGATTGCCACATGGTCTTCAGTTCATATGTTCGCAGCTCACTACTGCCTGGAAAGCGAGTCCTGCAAGGACAGTGCATTTGGCCAGGCAGTACTCCGTAATATTCTCGGGTTATAGGCAACTCCTGCCCTCCGACCCTTCTGTTTTTAGGCTACTGGAGTGATAGTGTCGCTGGATGCTAGAGACTTGCAGAGTCTCTCACTGGGGACTCGCCTTCTGCAACTTACGGCCACCTGAGTGGTTGCTGTTGGTGCTGTCGTGGTTCAGTCCTCGGCAGCCTGGAGCTAGGGAGTCCCATATGTGAGGACTCACTTCTGTTTGTTCCTTGAGAAAGTGTAGTTATTCATCTGTAACAGGTGTTCTCCAGAGACAGCAGGAATTGGTCCTCGCAACCCTCCCTCCTCCCCTAGGAGTTGCCTTCCATACCTTGTTTTATTTTTTACTACCGTCCTAGCTATGTCATCTGACTGAGCAAGATGGCAGCTTTGGGCGGGAAGGGGACCACGCATGTGTGGCAGCATGTCCCAAGGCTTTCTTTGAAAGCTGGGGAAATGCTCTGCGCGAGCTCTATCGGCGCCGAAGTTGCCCATATATGGGACTGATTCCTACTGTCCCTGGAGAACACCTGTTACAGGTGAATAACTAGGCTTTCAGTGAATCCCTAGCAGCAAAAGCTGGCATATCTGCTATATGGTATAAAGTTAAATGTACATCTTGCTGCATATTTTAGTGTATTATTATTCTATTTGCATATTTTAACAGAACGAAAATGAGGGGCTAATGGAATTCTTTCCAACTCCCTTTGTGTGTATCTTTGTTGTGTCTGGATGCTTTTGATTTTATTTTTTTGGTGGGGGGAGGGTTAGCTTTGGGATGTAGGGAAAGTCGGATAGTTATAGGGGGTGGTAGCTTGAAAGAAACAAATATCAAAGTTCATATGCTGTAGAAACTGGTAATGCTTCTCCTATAGAAATGCATTAAGCCATTTTTTGGGAGCTTATTTCTCTGGGAAGGCCATTTTCAAACTGGATATCTTATTTTTTTTTTCATCAGTTTTTCCTACATGTCAAATTTTGAACCTGTTCTGCAAAATGTTTTTAGCTATTTTACCCCTGACAGGCTAGCATTCTTGACCCTTTATTTCATGACGTTTATAGATAGCAAGACTGATACCACTCCTTATGATTTGCAACCAAGATTAACAACCATAGCTGCAAACAATCTAATATCCCACCCCTTACATGCTCATGCCTGGGAATGCCTTCTGGAATAATAAGGCTTTAAGAGCTCTGTGAAACGCTTTCAAATCATGCATGAGCACTGATACCCTAGATTGGGAATTCCAAATGAGAGGGTGCTGCTGGTCCTTATTCATCACCATAACTGAAGGGACAATCAATAAGTGGGCTTCCTGCGAGCGGAGTGTTCTAGTTGGAACATAGGGATGTATTTTAAAGCTATGATTAGGAGTTATGGAGAATTTTGAAATCCAATAGTTCCATATTGCAAGAGAAGCTTCTACGATTCTTAATGAGCTTGAAAGCTAGATTCTGGAGAAGCTGCACCCTTTGGCAGTCTTTAGAAGAGAGCCCAACAAGGAGGAGGGCATTATGGTAGTCCAGGCTGGACATGATCAAAGTCCTAGTAACAGCGTCTAGTTTGGTGGGAGGGCAAATGGCGACATAACTGTTGAATCTGGCACAGCAACAAAAAGAGCCCTTTTACCAGATGAAAGACGGGTGCTGACAGGGATATGTGGGAGGTCCAGCATTATCCCAAAGTCAAGGGCCATTGAACCACACTACTAGGAGAAGGATACGAGAACTAGTCCCATCAGCAGGTAAGTATAATAATTCTGACTTGGAGACATTCAGCTTAAGACCTAGCAATCAAAAGCAACAATGACATTTTTTCTTGAATTATCCCCTGGATAATCTATCAGGACTTGTGAAAGTAGAATCAAAATTTGTATGTCATCTGTATCCACATAAAAAGATAAACCTGTTGCTCTCATTGTTTTATGTAACAGAAACAAAAAGATGTTAAATAGATAAGGAAAGAGAACAGATTCTTCTGGAACACTTTGCACAGGAAGGTTTTGGGAGGGTGGGGGATAAAGCACTTGCCATGAGACAACTTGCTCCCTTCCCTTCAAATAAGAGGTAAACCACCCAAAAAACATTTACCGCCAATCCTCACTATTGCCAGATAGTTCAACAATTTCTCATGACAGACCATATTGAAGCTGCAGACAAATCAAGCAAAAAAGTAGGCTCTGAATGAATATTGTCCGCTAAAGCCATAAGCAGATTTTTCTCCAGGAACAAGCAAGCAGGCAGTCAGTCCTCACTTATGGGTAACATTGGCATCTCCTCAGCTTTCAAAGAAAGCCTTTGGGAGATGCTACCATGCATACGTGGTCCTCTTCCTGCCCAAGGGTGCCATCTTGCTCAGTCTCCTTTTTTCCACGAAGCCCACGAACGGACTTATTCCTGCTGTTCCCAGAGATCACCTGTTACAGGTAAGTAACTGTGCTTTCTGTGTCAGCAAGCAAGGGGGTACGGGGTCATATTCATTCTGCAAGAAGGTGGTAGCCCTCTGCTCCTATGTGACTCGCAGAGGCATGCTCCTCCGGGTAGTTTACCTCCCGGGCCAGGACAGTGCCTGGCAGATAGGCTGAGCAGTCCTTCAGCTGCACGAGTGGCATCTGAACCCCAGAGTAGCCTCTCTGCTCTTCCGTCTCTGTGGGCTGCCCCTGATAGACCTCTTTGCCAGCCCAGGCAACATGCAGCTGCCCCGCTTTTGCTTATGGCAGCAACACCCATTGAGAGAAGCTGTGGATGCATTCCTAATCCCATGGACGGAAGGCTGCCTCTATGCCTTCCTGCCTACACCTGCTGGTTGCGAGGACCCTCCTTAAGGTCCAGCACGAGGGGGCATCACTGATACTAATCGTCCCCAGATGGCCCAGGCAGCCCTGGTTCCCACTAGTGCTTGAATTGTCGGCAGCACTCCTGGTCCACTGGGCTGTGCACCAGACCTTCTGTCTCAGGAGGAGGGCTCCCTCCTACACCCCAACTTTGGGTCCCTGACATTAACAGCATGGCTGCTGAAAGGGTAACTCTGGCTCCTTTTAACCTCCTGTGAGAGAGGAGGTCTTGTTGGCCTCCCGCAAGCCCTCCACAAAACAAGTGCATGCCTTTAAGTGGTGCCGGTTCTCAGTGTGGTGCGTAGAGAGACAGGAGAACCCTTTCTCCTGCCCCGTATAAGTGGTACTCCAGTATCGCTCCATTTGTCGCAGACAGGACTGAAGTCCAACTCGGAGTGCACCTAAGCTAAATTGCGGCGCACCACAACCCCACCAAGGGGGGAAAACCCCTCTCAGTGAGCCCCTGATCTCTCGATTCCTCCGGGGCCTCTTGCTATCTATACCCCCTGTCCTTTCCCCGGTGGCAGAGTGGGATCTCAATGTGGTGCTCCCGCAGATCACCAGACTGCCATTCGAGCCTTTGGCCACTTGTCACCTGTGGTATTTTCCTGGAAGGTGGCCTTCCTGGTGGCTCTTTACATCCTCTTGCAGAATAAGCGAGCTCCAAGCTCTGGTGGCAGAGGTGCCTTAAACAAGGTTCTACAAGAACAGAGTGGTGTTCCGCACGCACTCCAAATTCCTCCCGAAGGTGATAGCCCCTTTCTTTTTTTTTTTTTATAACTTTTATTTATAAGATTTTCTTGAATACAACACAATCATTAAGAAAATAAATAATACAACAAAAGTAATCCATAGAATAATTATAAATCACATAACAAGTAACACATCATGAGAGAGAAGCCAGCTCATAAAATACAAAATAATCCAGAGTTAAGGAAATCAGGAGTTAATACTCCACAATAGGGAGCTAATATAATTAATCCATTCCCTCTCACTATTTCCCAGCATTTTCCTTTTCATTCAAAAAATTAGATAAGGATGAAACCTCAGTAAATACATAAGTTTGCCCCTCGAAAGTTATAATACATCGACATGGAAATTTTAAAAAGAAATTAGCTCCCAATGTCACAACTCTGGTTTTTAAATTCAAAAACTGTTTACGACGTAATTGAGTATGACGGCCAACGTCTGGAAAGACCTGGACTTTAAAACCACAAAAAAGGGCCTCCTTATATCTAAAGTACGCCCTTAAAACTTGCAATTTTGTAGACTCAGAACCAAACTGCATTATGTAAATTCTCACAAAATGTTGTATGTAAATTGGAAAGTGTAGATCAGCAACTGGGTTCGTTATCTAATTCTGTTGCACTAGTTGATTCCCAACTTAAGTCTTCTCGAGATACTGATATTGCTTTAATTCGTGATTCCTCTCTGTTATCGTATCGCGTAGAAGCGCTGGAGAACCAATATAGGGTGTGTAACCTTCGGTTTCTTAATTTCCCTATTACCCATTTGCTATCTTCAAAACTTTTGCTTGACAAATATTTTTCTGAGGTGCTTCACCTACAAGATAATGTGGAAACCAGCCATATGTATTATTTGCAGCGGGGCCCTGGTCTAACAACACTGGGAGTTGGAGGCTCTGTGCCTTCCCCCGGTTCTGTAGGCCAGGACCTCACAGCTTTCCTGGTGATAGCCCCTTTCCACCTTAATCAGGAGGTGGTCCTCCCCACCTTCTACCCCCAGCCCCATGCAGGTCAGGAGGAGACCGTACAACATACTTTGGAATGTAAAAGAGCCATGTCTTTCTACCTTCAACAGACTGAGGGCCACCACAAAGCTTCTCAACTTTTTGTTTCATACGACCCCAGTAGGAAGGGGCTCCCAGTGACTAAGTGAACTCTGTCTACTTGGGTGGCAGACTGTATTGCCCTCGCCTGTGAGCGGGCTGGGCTCTCCCTGGAGTACCGGATCACAGCACATCATGTGAGAGCGATGGCCACTTCAGTAGCAAACCTGTGCTCAGTGCCGGTGATGGAGATCTGCAAGGCCGCCACATGTTCTTCAGTTTACACATTTGCAGCTCACTACTGCCTGGAGAGTGAGTTCCGCAGGGACAGTGCCTTTGGCCAGGCAGTATTCCGCCATCTATTCAGGGTGTAGGCAACTCTGGCTTTCTGACTTTTCTGTGTTTGGGCTACCAGAGTGATGGCACCTCTGGACACTAGGGTCTTGCAGAGTCTCTCAATTGGGGACTTATCTTCTGCAACTTGTGGCTACCCTGCCATGGTTGCCGCTGGTGCTATCATGGTTCGGTTCCCAGCAGCCTGGAGCTAGGGAGTCCCATATGTGAGGACTGACTTCCTGCTTGTTCCTGGAGAAAGCGTAGTTACCCACCTGAAACAGGTGTTCTCCAGGGACAGCAAGAATCAGTCCTCACAACCCTCCCTTCTCCTCCTTTACCTTATTTTATTTTTATGCCTTCATAGCTGTGTCATCTGACTGAGCAAAATGGTACCCTTGGGCAGGAAGGGGACCATGCATGTGTAGTGGCATGTCCCAAAGGCTTTCTTTGAAAGCTGGGGAGATGCTTTTGCACGGGCTCAGTCAGTGCCGATGTTACCCATACGTGGGGACTGATTCCAGCTGTCTCTGGGAAAACATCTGTTACAGGTGAGCAACTATGCTTTCCATGCTATTAAAGCTCTGAAACTTTGAATGAAACCTTGACTGGATATCATCTAGAAACATAGAAACATGACGGCAGATAAGGACCACATGGCCTACCTAGTCTGCCCTTCCATATTGACTGCTACAATAATCCCCCTTTTCTCTTAGAAATCCTCTGTTTGTTCCATGCTTTTTGGAATTCAGATACTGTCCTTATCTCTTTCGCCTCTACTGGGAGACTGTTCTACGTAACTGCCACTTTTTCCATAAAGAAATATTTCCGCATATTACTCCCATGTCCCCTTGTAGCAGAGCTTACTTTCAATCAAAAGAGGCTCTCCTCCTGTGCATTTGTGCCATGGAGATATTTAAACATCTCTCTCATATCTCCTGTATCTCGCCTTTCCTCTAAAGTAAGCATATTAAGATCCTTAAGTCTGAACTCGTATGCTTTATAGCGAAGACCACTAACCATTTTAGTAGCCACCCTCTGCACCGACTCCAACCTGTTTATATCCTTCTGGAGGTGTGGTCTCCAGAACTGCACACAATACTCCAAATGAGGTCGTACCAAAGACCTTTTCAGAGGCACTATCGCCTCTTTTTTTTTTTTCTGCTAGCAATTCCTCTCCCTATGCACCCAAGCATCATCTTAGCTTTCGCTCTCGCCTTTTTTACCCGTTTGTGTTTGACAATCTTAAAAGTAGCTAATCATGCCCAGGTCCCGCTCTTCTTTTGTGGGTGGAATTCCCTGCCCCCCCCCCCACCCCCTGTATTGCTCCTTTTGGATTTTTTGAGGTCAAATGCATGACCCTGCATTTTTTAGCATTATATCTCAGCTGCTAAATTTTAGACCATTCTTCAAGCTTAGCTAGGTCCCTCCTCATTATCTACTTCCTAGGTGTCTAATCTATTGCAGATTTTGGCATCATCCAGAAAGAGGCAAACCTTACTCGACAGCCTTTCCACAATACTAACAAAGATGTTAAAAAGAATCTGACCAAGGACTGATGCCTGCAGCACACCACTGGTAATCTCTCTGTCCTCAGAGTGAGCTCCATTGAATTGTACCCTTTGTCGTCCCCCACCCTCAACCAATTTCTAATCCAATCAGTAACTTTAGGGTGCTCAGTTGGTTGGTAAGTTGCCTGTGCGGAACGGTGTCAAAGGCTTTACTGAAATCCAAGTATAACACGTCTAGGGCTCTCCCTCAGTCCAACTCCCCGATCATCCAGTCAAAGAAATCAATCAGATTTGTATGATAAGACCTGCCTCGGATTCTGTAATCCATTTGACTCCAGAAAGCTCACTATTTTCTTTTTGAGCAGTGTTTCCAATAATTTACTCACCACAGAGATTAGACTATAACCGGTCTGTAGTTTTCAATCACATCCTTTCTTCCGCTTTTGTGTAAAGGGACCACTTGCCTGTCTCCAATCCTTTGTCACCACTCCCGACTCCAGAGAGGCATTGAAAAGATCAGTCAGTGGAGCTGTTAGAATATCTCCAAGTTCCTTCAGTATTCTTGGATGTATCCCATCCTGTCCCATTGCTTTGTCTACTTTCAGTTTAGCTAGTTTTGCCGGAACACAGTCTTCTGAAAATCGTTTGAGATCCCCATCACTTCTGTTCCTATTTGTGGGTGTTTTCTGAGGTCTCGCTCCTGGCCCTTCATCTGTGAACACAGAAAAGAAATATTTATTAAGCAATTCTGTTTTATCCTCATCAGCTTCTACATATTCCTCCCCTTCACCCTTGAGTCTGATAATACCACTTTTGCCCTTCGTCTTCTCACTAACGTCTGAAAAAGCGTAGTTACTGACCTGTAACAGGTGATCTCCGGGAACAGCAGGAATTCAGTCTTCACATATGGGTATCGTCGGTACCGATGGAGCCTGCACGGGAACGCTCCCCAGCGTCCAATAGGAAAGCTTTTGGGAGCATCCCACAGCGCCTGTGTGCTGCCTTCCCACCTTTCCAACTGTCCCTCTCCAGTTGAGTTTATAGCTGAGACAAAAGAGAGAGGGAGAGAGAAAGAGGGAGAGAGATACAACTCCTAGGGGAGGTGGGCGGGTTGTGAAAACTAAATTCCTGCTGTTCCCGGAGATCACCTGTTACAAGTGAGTAACTACGCTATCTCCAGGAACAAGCAGGAATGTAGTCTTCACATATGGGGACTCCCTAGCTGCAGATGCCAGGGAGATGGCCCCAGGAAGTTGTTAGGCCTTGTGAAAGGGCCATACCTCCCCCCCCATGGATCTCTGGCATCCTACCAGGGACGGTGGGTAGGAGTTGATTAAGTCTGAAAAAAGGTGTTGAAGATCAGCCTGGCCAAACAAGGCATCCCGGTGGGAATCCTTGTCTAAGCAGTAGTGGGCTGTGAAGGTATGTACCGAAGCCCAAGTAGCTGCTCGACAGATGTCGTCGATAGACACAGAGTGAAGATGAGCCATTGAGGCTGCCATGGCTCTCACATTGTGAGCTGTGACATGGTCTTCAAGTGGAAGGTTCCTACTCTCATAGGCAAAGGATATGCAATGAGCAATCCAGTTAAAATTCTTTTGGAGACAAGGTCCCAAATGACTAGGATCAAAAGCAACAAATAGTTGAGAAGATTTTCTGTGTTGCTGTGTCCTTTGCAAGACAAAGGCCAAAGCTCTTTTACAGTCCAAGGTACGAAGGTTCCTTTCTGCACTGGAGGCATGAGGCCTCGGAAAGAATACAGGAAGGTAAACCGCTTGGTTTAAATGGAAGGGCGAAACCACCTTTGGCATAAAGTGTGGATGAGTCCTAAGAACTACCTTATGGTGGAACCTTGTATAAGGAGGATCAGCCACCAACGCTTGCAATTCACTGATGTGACGTGCTGATGTGATTGCAATGAGAAAGATGACTTTCCAAGAAAGGAATTTCAGAGATGTAGTGGCTAATGGTTCAAAGGGTGGTTTCATGAGCTGCCTGAGCACCAGATTTAAGTCCCATGCCACTGGGTGGTGGCTTAATGGGAGGATTTGTTAAAAGAAGGCCTCTCATAAATCTCGCTATGAGAGGATGAGAGGAAATAGGTTATCCACTTAGAGGCTTGTAAGAAGCTGCAATAGCACTAAGATGGACTCTTACTGAATTTGTCTTGAGACACGCATTTGACAAATGGAGATACTCCAGTATCGATTCTAGAGGTATCGCAAAAGGGTTAAAACCCTTCTGCGAGCACCATATGGTAAACGTTTTCCACTTAAAGGCATACGAGCGTCTTGTGGAGGGTTTCCTAGAAGCATGAAGGATATCCTTTACCTGATGGGAAAGGTTAAGATCCTGAAGTTCTAGGCTTTCAGCAACCAGGCCCTGAGATGCAGAGACTGGGGATTTGAACTTAAGAACATAAGATATGCTATACTGGGTCAGACCAAGGTCCATCAAGCCCAGTATCCTGTTTCCAACAGTGGCCAATCTAGGTCATACGTACCTAGCAGTTTCCCCAAAAGACACAGGATCTGCAATGCTTTTACTGGGTCAAGCATTGATATTCTGGGTCCCTTCTTAATAATGGTTTATGGACCTTTCCTCCACGAACTTGTCCAAACCTTTTTTTAAACCCAGCTACACTAACAACCTTTACTACATCCTCCGGTAACAAGTTCCAGAGTTTGATTACACGTTGAGTGAAAAAATATTTTCTTTTATTAGTCTTAAATAGTTTACCCTGTAGCTTCATTGCATGTCCCCTAGTCTTTCTATATTCTGATAACGTAAAGAGTCGATCAACGTTTACCCGTTCCACTCCGTTCATTAATTTATAGACTTCTATCATATCTCCCCTCAGCCGTCTCTTTTCCAGGTTAAAGAGCCCTAACCTTTTTAGCCTTTCTTCATAGGAGTATCCTTCCATCCCCTTTACCATTTTGGTGGCTCTTCTCTGAACCTTTTCTAATAACGCTATATCCTTTTTAAGATACGGCGACCAGAATTGCACACAATATTCAAGGTGCGGTCTCACCATGGAACGGTATAGAGGCATTATAATATCTTTTGTTTTATTTTCCATTCCTTTCCTTATGATACCTATCATTCTATTTGCTCTCTTGGCTGCCGCTGCACACTGGGCCGAGGGTTTTAACATGTTATCCACAATGACGCCTAAATCTTTTTCCTGGGTGGTGGTTCCTAATGTGGAACCTTGCATTGTGTAACCATAGTTTGGGTTGTTCTTCCCTAGGTGCATAACTTTGCACTTGTCCACATTAAATTTCATCTGCCATTTTGATGCCCAGTCTTCCAATTTATCAAGATCCTCTTGCAATTTTCCACAATCCTCTTGGGTTTTAACAACTTTAAATAGTTTTGTGTCATCTGCAAATTTGATAACCTCACTCGTTATTCCACTTTCCAGGTCATTTATGAATATGTCAAAAAGCAGCGGACCCAGCACAGATCACCTTTCTCCATTTGGAAAATTGGCCATTTAGCCATTTAGCCCAACCCTCTGCTTTCTATCTTTTAACCAGTTCCTGATCCACAGTAGTACACTGCCTCCTATCCCATGACTCTTTAGTTTTGCCAAAAGTCTCTGATGAGGGACCTTGTCAAAGGCTTTCTGAAAGTCCAGGTACATTATATCAACCGACTCACTTTTGTCCACCTGTTTATTCATACTTTCAAAAAAACATAACAGATTGTTGGCTGTCTCTCATTAGGCCATGACTATCTAAATGTTGAGTAATTTTATTCTTTGATGGTTTCTACCATTTTTCCTGGTACTGACGTGAGGCTCACCGGTCTGTAGTTTCCTGGATCACCCCTCGAACCCTTTTTAAAAATTGGTGTTACATTGGCGATCCGCCAATCTTCAGGTATTAGAGATGATTTTACTGATAGTTCACAGATTACTAATAGCAGGTCTGCAATCTCATATTTCAGTTCTTTCAACACCCTTGGATGTATATCATCCGGCCCAGGTGATTTGTAACTCTTCAGTTAATCTAATAGTTGGAATACATCTTCCCGATGTATCGATATTTCCTTCAATTCTTCCGCACCTTTAAATACCACTTCAGTCATGGGTAACATCCCTACATCTTCCTCAGTAAAGACCGAAGCAAAGAATTCATTCAGTCTCTCCGCTATCGCCTTGTCGCCTCTTAGTGTCCCTTTAACTCTTCTATCATCTAATGGTCCAACTGACTCTCTCACAGGTTTTTTGCTACGAATTTACTTGAAAAAATCTTTATTTCACGTTTTCGCTTCCGCAGCAAGCGTCTTCTCAAATTCTCCCTTTGCCTTCTTTATCAATGCCTTGCATTTGAGCTGCCAGTGCTTGTGCTGTTTCCAGGTTTCATCGTTTGGCTCTTTTTTTCCATTTCCTGAAAGATGCTTTTTTGGCAACAGCCTCTCTGACCTCACTTTTAAACCATGCTGGCAGTTTTTTGGACTTCCTTCCACTTTTCTTAAAGCGTGGAATACAGATGGTCTGGGCTTCCAATATAGTATTTTTCAACAACACCCAAGCTTGATGTAAGTCTTTAACCTTTGCAACTGCTCCTTTTAGTTGTTTCTTAACTATTTTCTTCATTTTATCATAGTCTCCCTTTCGAAAGTTAAAAGGTAGTACTGTGGATTTCCTTACTATCCCTCCTCCACTAATTAAATCAAAGGCGATCATGCTATGATCACTATTGCCAAGTGGCCCCAACACCCTTATCTCTTGCACTAGATCTGGTGTTCTACTTAAGACTAGGTCTAATATGGCTTCCCCTCTGGTCGGTTCATGAACCAGCTGCTACAAGAAGCAGTCATTTATGTCATCTAGGAACTTTATCTCCCTAGCATGTCCTGCCGTGACACTGACCCAGTCGATACCGGGGTAATTGAAATCGCCCATTATTATTACCGTGCTGTAACTTTTGTTAGCTTCCTTGATTTCTTTGAGCATTTCATCATGCATTTGTTCATTCTGGCCAGGCAGTCGATAGTACACCCCCACCGCCATCGCCTTCCCCTTTTTACATGGCATTTCAATCCATAGAGATTCTACAGCAAATTTTGTTTCCTGCAAAACTTGAATCCTTTCTGACTCAATGCCCTCTCTAACATAGAGCGCAACCCCTCCACCAATTTGATCAGCTCTATCATTGCGATATAGTTTGTACCCAGGTATCACAGTGTCCCACTGTTTGGAATATCAGAGACATGGTGGAAGGAGGACAATCACATCTAACCTCTCATTTAGTGCTATATATTCTAACTCTCCCATCTTATTTTTTAGACTTCTAGCAATTGCATACAAGCATTTTAGAGACTGTATTTTATTCATATTAATTTGGCTATTGGTAGACATGGGTAATTTGGTATCTTTAAGCTCTGTCTGCTCCATTCTCGAGGGCATTTGGGCTACTTTACTCTTTTTTTGGATCCTCTCTGCTTTTGGTAGTATCCTTCAAGGATACATTCTTCCGAACCATCCGCTCTTGGGCCACTGTCGGCTTTCCCCTATTATCTAGTTTAAAAGCTGCTTTATCTCCTTTTTAAAGGTTAATGCCAGCAGCCTGGTTCCATCCCGGTTAAGGTGAAGCCCATCCCTTTGGAAGAGCCCCTCCTTTCCCCATAATGTACCCCAGTTCCTAACAAATCCAAACCCCACATCTCTGCACCATTGTCTCATCCACGTATTGAGACTCTGGAGCTCTGCCTGCCTTTTGGGTCCTGCACGTGGAACGGGAAGCATTTTGGAGCATGCTACCCTAGACGTTCTGGATTTCAACTTCCTACCAAAAGCCTAAATTTAGCCTCCAGAACCTCCCTACCACATTTTCCTATGTCATTGGTACCGACATGTACCAAGAGAGCAGACTCCTCCCCAGGTCTCGTCTATGTACCTCTCTGTCTTTCTTATGTTTTCCAAGTCTGCTACTCTAGCCTCTAGAGAACGGACTCGTTCCCTGAGAGCAAAGAGCTTCTTGCACCTAGTGCATACGTAAGACTTCTCACCAACTGGGAGAAAATCATACATGTGACACTCGAGTCAAAAGACTGGAAAGCCCCCATCCTGCTGCTGGACTGCTGTCTGCATCTTAGTTTTAAGTTTTTGTTTAGATCTTTAAGTTCTTTACTTATTAAGGGTTGCTATGGATATTTATATCAATAAAACTGTACCTAATACGTTGTTCACCTGAAGCTTAATTAATCTCAGGTCCTTAGTGTATGACTGATTTGGGTAACGAGCTTCACCTAAGAGCACCTCCCATCTTTTAAGATGTGTAAGTACCTATAAAGCTACCATTATCCCGTGGGTGGGTGTGGTGAGGGAGGGAGGGAAATAACACTTATTAAAAGAGGGCTGCTACACAGTACCCTGCTGCTGAGGTAAGCTATATTCTTATTTGATTTAAATTATAGCTCTTTGCTGCTGCTAGGCTCTAACTTATTATGAAATTTAAACTACAAGCTCTCTGCTGGGTTCCAAATTTAACCAGAAAGCTCTCTTGTGTGTTAAATTTAAACTAAAAGTACTTTGCTGATACTAGGCCCTGAGTGACTATTAAATTAAAACTATAAGCTCTCTGCTGGCTATGAAATGTAACCAGAAAGTTCTCTTCTGTGTTTTAAATTTAAACTTAAACTGCTGCTACTAGGCCCTGACTGATTTAATAAAAAGTAGTGGGTTCACAGATTTAATAGCTTTAATAGAAATAATTCCTTTCAGAAAATTCTCAGAAGTATATACTCACAATTGCAGATCTCTCTCCAGAAGTAACAGTCCCTTTTTCTAGTCCTTCAAGATTTGGATGCCAGAGTATCCCGTCCTCTTGGGAGAGATCTGGAGTGGATCCCAACTCCAGAGGCGGAGCTTGAGAGAGATGTAGGAGCAGAGGGTACCATGTTTGCCATGGCCAATCTGGCGCTATGAGGATCATATGACCTCTGTCTCTCTGAAGCTTGAATAGGGTTTTGGGGATGAGGGGAATGGATAGGAAGGCATATAGGAAGTCCTGACCCCAGTGGAGGAGGAAGGCGTCCCTTGCCTGACAACCCTGAGCTGGAATTCTGGAACAGAACCGGGGAAGTTTGGCATTCAGTGGACTTGCAAAGAGGTCTATGTCCGGGGTTCCCCAAATCTGAAATATTTGGGCAACCTGATCTGGGTGGAGAGACCATTCGTTTGGAAGCCGAACTCGACTGAGTTTGTCTCCCCAAGAGTTTTGGATGCCTGGAAGATACACTGCAAGGAGATGAATCTGATGCTCTCTGGCGAAGGCCCATAGTCGCAAAGCTTCGTTGCATAGTGACAGAGCCTGTTCCGCCCTGCTTGTTCACATAGAACATAGCTACCTGATTGTCCGTTTGAACTAGGACTGTCTTGTAGCTGAGCTGGGCGTGAAATACTCGAAGAGCAAAGCAGATTGCTCTGAGCTCCAGGAGGTTGATGTGAAGACAGGCCTCCTGTGGAGTCCAGATACCCTGGGTAGAGAGATCGTGCAGGTGGACTCCCCATCCCACCTGTGATGCATCTGTTAGGGTGGCTTGCAATAGGGGTTGCTGGAAAGGAGATCTCTCCAGAAGGTTTCTGGGTGCCACCATTGGAGTGATGAAATAAGACAATTTGAGTTTTTGTCCGACAGGCAGCCTGAGGCCTGTGTCCACTGAGTGGTTAAGGTCCACTGGGCTGCTCGCATATGGAGGTGAGCATAAGGAACCACATGCACGGTGGATGCCATGTGGCCTAGCAATTGTAGCATTTCCCGAGCAGTGAGACAAGGTTTGAGCACTACTTGGGAAGCTAGTTGTACTATGTGAAGACACCGGGACTGTGGAAGGAAAGCCCTTGTCTGCCTGGTATCTAGATGAGCTCCTATGAACTCTAGGGACTTAGTGGGAGCAAGATTGGATTTTGGGAGGTTTATGACCAGTCCCAAATAATGAAGGATTCACATTGTGTAAAACAGAGCAGAACTGGCTTCTGGCACTGTAGGGGCTCGAATGAGCCAGTCGTCTAAGGGAAGAGGAATATTCCCAGAGTGTGGAGAAATGCTGCTACCACAGTTATGCATTTTGTGAACACTCTTGGAGCAGAAGCCAGGCCAAAGGGAAAAACCTTGTATTGGTAGTGCTTTCCTTGAAACAGGAATCGGAGGAATCTCCTGTGATTTGGATGGATGAGACTGAGTATACACATCCTTGAGATCTAGAGAACAAAGCCAATCCTGACTTTGACGTTATGGCAGCAGAGTTCCTAGAGAGACTATTTTGAACTTCTCTCGGAACAAATATTTGTTCAATTCTCTGAGGTCTAAAATGGGTCTGTGTCCCCCTGTTTTCTTTGGAATAAGAAAATAGGGGGAGTAGAACCCTGTACCCTGACGGGGAATGGGTACTTCCTCTATTGCTCCTTGAGCAAGGAGCATTGTGACTTCTTGACCTAAGAGGCTGTCGAGTGAGGTCCACGAATTGAACTCTTAACAATTGTAGGAGGGGGCATGCTGTGAAAATGAAGCTTGTAACCCTCTCGTACAATGGACAGAGTCCAATATTCTGCTGTTATTTGGTACCATCTGTGGGAAAAATGACATAACCTGCCTGGGATGGTCGAGGGTTCTGGACCGTTTAGGGGCAGGAAGGCAAAGTTCTCTAGGGAGGAGTCAAAGCCCCTGAGGAGGCTGAGCGTGCTGAGGTGGCTGAGGTTTTGCAGCTTTTGGCTTCTTTTGTTGTCTTGGTTGTTGCTGTTGTCCCTTTTGGGCAGTCTGACCTGGATGGTGTCCCTGTTGGGTATAGGAAGGATAAAACTTCTTTTTCTTATTGAAAAATGGTTTCTTAGAGGATTTTTTTCCTTACCGGATCGGCTGTAGTTTTGGACAATCTATCCAAGGTGATATTGTCAGCATCTATCTCATTAGCCTTCTCCTGCCAATTCTTGCCAAAGAGATTTTCTTCTGTGCAAGGATTGTTTCCTAATTTATCCTATACCCAAATTTCCAAGTCAGATGCCTGAAGCCAGGCTATCAGACATGCACCAATGGCAGTAGCCGAGGTTCTGCTTATGCACGCAAAACGGTCAAAGGCTGCACGATTTACAAACTTGGAAACTTCCTGAGCATGTTTGATTAGAGTAAGATAGTCTTGCCTTTTGTCATCAGGAAGGAGGGGGCTCATAAGCTCCAAGTCTCCTGGGACCTCTTTAAGGAACATTCCCATATACAAGATATAGGAACTGATCCTAGCTGAGAGCATGGAAGCTTGGAAGCATCGACGCCCAAAGGCATCGAGAGTCCTACATTCACGACCTGGAGGATTGGATGCATGTCTCTTTGCACTTTTCATCCTTCTCATGGCTGATTCCACCACCATTGAATGGTGTGGTAATTGAGTTTTTTTGAAAGCCAGGACAAGGTGGAACGTGATACATGGTATCGAGTCTTCGAGAATGAGGAGATGTGGTTAAAGGTGTTTCCCACATCCTTAGCATAAGATCATATAAAATCTCATGAATAAGTAGAGTAGCTGCCTCTTTGGGAGCCTTAGGGTATTGGAGAATTTCCAATTCCTTTGCCCTAGGCTCTTTTTCAGGAGCTACTGTGATGGAAAGGCCTCGGGCCACATCACGGATAAAGTCCTGAAAGGACATATCCTCTGGCGGAGACATTCTGCGCTGAGGAGAAGAGGAATCCTCGGGGAGAAGTACTCTTGTATCGGCAGAGTCTTCGGAGTCTTCAGACTCATCAGAGGATTCAAAATGCCTCCAATCCCAGTGATCGTGCAAAGCACGGTACCGGTATCGATCAAAGTCGATATCGGGTTGTTCTGGTACCGATCTGTCGATGCTGGAGACATATGCATGACTCTGTATGGGTGGCATACCCGCCGATGCTAATGCAGTCGGTATCGGTTGAGGTGTCTGAAGCGGTTTCAACGGTACCGAAGCTGTGAGAAGAGCCGCTACACTGCGTTCGATAGCAAGGAATCTCTGGTCTATCGACGCTGCCGATGCTTGGGTGTTGGTACTAGTAGAAGCGGCCGGTACCCCAGAGCATGGTACCAGTAGTTCTGCCGAGGTTGAGGCCTCGAACATCCTGGAGCCCTGTTAGTGCTTTGGAAGCCAAAGCCTCCCGCCGGGGCTGTTTTGCCATTGAAAATTCCTCAAGGGCAACGCCAGGGGCATCTCGATACTTAGAAGGGGAACCCTTTGAGGATCGGTTAGATTTATGTTTAGTTACCTGAGATCCATGGGAGGAAGATGAGGTTCTGGAGGACGTTGATGCAACAGATGCCATGTCTGAGGGAAAAAGTGTGCTAAGTTTAGCAGCTCAGTTCTGCCGGCCCCTTTTTGACATCATTCCACAGGAGTGGCACTCTGAAATAGAGTGGTCAGGACCTAAGCATTTGAGACACCAATCATGGGTTTCAGTGACGGAAATAGTACCGCCACATTTAGAACATTTCTTAAAACCTGAAGTAGGTTTTTCCATTTTTAAGGAAAAAATTGGGCCTAGTGCCCAAAATGGCACCTAGTACCAAGGAAAAAAAGTTTCTAAAGTAAAACACCTCAGAAACTGTTTTGTTTTTTTTAAAAGAAAGAACTGGCGGTACCAGTATGGCATCGAAGGAAGGCAGATGCGACCACAAAAACAAAGATTAAAGACAAAATTTTTCTGCGGTGACGGTATGTGAGCTGTCGGCTCCACGGAAAACAAAGAAGTGGAGAGGGACAGTTGGAAAGGCGGGAAGGCAGCACACAGGTGCTGTGGGATGCTCCCAAAAGCTTTCCTAATTGGGATAATAATCAGCCCTTGAAATGTAAGACGACGGTCTTCTCTAGATACGCATTTACTTCGGAAGAGCAACAAAGAATAATATAATATATATCTTAACATTATATTATTCATGGATTATGCAGAATGAATTGAATATATGATTGAATACAAAGTTAAGCCAGCTAAGCCCCTGATGAAGGCAGAACGAAACATGGCCTGTGTCGGGCCAGTGGCTTAAGTGATTCAATAGAAGATATTCTTCCTCTGCTCTCCACGTGTTTTGGACTGGGTCTGTTAGTTGCACGTGGAATTGTTCTTTGTTTTTGTTGGACTTAGCCCTTCACGTGTGGGTTCTGTTACCAGTTGCCTGAATAGTTCTTCCTGTAGAGAATCCATGATCTCCTTCTAGATGACACCACAGCAGTGATGTGCCAATCCACATCCGGCATATTCAAATCACCTATAAATAACACTTTTCCTTTCCTAGCAATGCTGAGTATGTCGTCTATTAAATCTCAGTCTACTTCTCCTTCCTGTGATAGGGGTCTATATATCACGCCAGTGCATATTGATTTCTCTTTCGTTCTTTCTAATTTAACCCACAGTGCCTCCTCTCTCCCTTTTAAGCCCTCTAATTCTATAGGTTTAATGTTATTTTTCACATATAATGCCACTCCTCCTCCCCTTCCTCCTCCCTTATCCTTCCTGAATAAGGTATAGCCTGGTATAATTACGTTCCAGTCATGGTTGTCTGAACCATGTCTCTGTAACCGTCACTAAATCCGAGGCAGCCTGTTCCATTAAAACGTCAACATCTGGGATCTTATTTCCCATGCTATGGGCATTTTTATACACACTACTTTCCAGATATTACCCTTTTTATCCATTTCTATAGAGATATGTAATGTTTCACTTACCTAGAGCCTTTCTTCACTCATCCCTAGCGAATCTAGTTTAAAGCCCTCTTCAGTAGGTTAGCCAGTCTGCTACTGAAGACATGTCGACTCTTCTTGAACAGATGGATGCCATCTCTGCTCTGCAGCCCTTGGAGCATCATCCCATGGTCCAGGAAACCAAAATGCTCTCGATGATACCATCCATGCAGCCATGCTTTTATCTCCGGGATGCGAGCTTCTCTGCCTCCACCTTTACCCTAAACAGTGAGGATTGAAGAGAATACCATCGGCACACCTATCTGCTTCACCCTCTGTCCCAGAGCTAAGAAGCCACTTTTGATATGCTCAGAGGGGGATACCTGGCAGTATCATTAGTGCTGATAATGATGAGCAACATCGGGTAATAGTAGGCTTGATGAGGCTTGGCAAACTCTCTGTAACATCTCTGATTTTGGCACACCTCGGGACATCAAGATGTGATGCTCATCCAGTTTCTGTTGGGTTGGATGCTCATCCAGTTTCTGTTGGGTTGGAAAGACAGAACATGGCATTGAAAATCTGGGCACCTTTTCAGTCAGTCTTTTGCAACATCACCTTGGCAATAATAAGTTTACAAATGTTTCCTATAGCTAGCTAATTATCTTTTCTAATTTTTCTTTGAGAAGTCTTCTGGCTCAAAAATATTCTTAGATTTTCTTGCATGCATTGCATGTTTGAGATTTCACCACACATTTTTAATTTTATTGAAGTCAAGTAACTATGAAGGCCATTGCAAAACCACCATCACTGTTTCCTCTTAAGTATTTCATGCAAAAGTGTTGCATTTTCTTACTGAAATGCCCAATCTATTTTGAGCTTTACTTTCTTCACTGACTGTGGGACGTTAACTTTTAGGATTCAACTAAATATCAGCATATCCTTTCTTCTATCCACTTGTGCGGTATTTCCTACCACACATTCCCAAAATGTATAGATCACCACATGCTTAACAGTCAGCAAGTCATAATTTTGTGCACTTGCTTCACCCTTTTTTTTTCTACAAATCTGTCTTGTATGTTTGTAACTGAACAGTTTGTTTTTGTTTCATCAGTTCAGAGCATTTGGTTCCCAAGCTTTATCAACAGTTTGCATACTTCAGACTTTTGTGACAAGGTTGTAGAAAAGCTTTCCTTCTGATAACTCTCCAATGCAGATTGTGTAAGCAAGGTAGTACAGTGAAAATCTACTCCAATATCAACTAAACCTTTTTTCCAGTAGGTTGTTCTCAGTGATCTAAAGGTTCTGCTTTGCTTCTAAAGATTGGTCTTCCAGTTCTTGCCTGATCTTCAACAGTACTTTGTAACTTCTGTTTTTCAGCAATTTTTGACAGTTGAAATTGCAAAGTTGAAGCTTTCAGATACGTTTTTTTAATAGACTTCCTCTGCTTTGTAGATAGAAGTGAATTATCTTCATTTGCAAATGCTCATACAGCTGCCTAGAGGAACACATGGTTGTTAAAAGTAGACAAAATAACAAAATAGCAATCACAAGTTTAGAGGTTAGATTGGTCAGCGTGTTTGTTCAACCATGAAATTGTCTTCCCTGGTTAATTGACAGCCTAAGGAGTTAAGTTCTGGGCCTTATTAACTTTAAAAGAACAGAAGTAATGAAACAACTGGAAGCATTTCTAAACTTCTGCACTTGCCATATTCACTTTATTATTTTCATTCTGTTCAAATTAGGAATGTAGTAATTATGCATTAAAATTTACAAAAAAATATTTGTATTTAACTGTCTCATATGTAGAGGTTGTCCACTTCTGTTCTTGAATAGTAATTATTCTGTGAGCATGGTTGTTAGGTGCAATATATGGAGATGACTGATACCAGACCTGATCACCCCTTGCAAATGGTGTGCAAGTGCATACACGGTCAAACCTTAGTATGTACTCTAAAACTGGGAAGATGAGGAAGATTAGTGAATAAAGGATTTAAGAGATGGATATCTAGGTAAGGAGGAGTCTTAAAATAAAAAGTAAGGGACAGGAGAAGAAAAGTAAGTGAAATAAACAGTGAGTAGCAGAATATATCCGTGCGATCCTGAGGAATACATTTACACTTTTCAATATATTCTCCATTGAATTTTGAGATCCACTGAAGAAATTGTGGAAGGGAAATCTTACTGTGGCAGCAGGCTGTCAAGATACCCTATTTAGTAATACTTTTAATAAAGCTCCTGTTACTTATAGATAAGGCAGACATGCATGCAAAATTCAAGTAGTGCAACAAAGAAATGCAAGGCTTGATTACCCAAATGAAACAGCATCATGACAATTGCTTTTGCTTTGCATATACAGATGGAAGTACATTTGAACGTGTAGGATATTCAGGTCAGTAAATATTCTCACAACATACTTTTCTTTCACTCTGAAAACTGCCATCTTTCCTGGCCATATTTCTTTTGTTGGTGGACTTCTTATGATATTTGAATTCTTAGGTTTGAGCAAAAATATAGCTATTAATGCAGATACATTGTAATACTTATCTGTTTTATTTCACTTAAATCAGTGCAGAATCTTCCTGACCAGTGATTTAAATCATGAATAAAATTGATGTGACTTTTAATAAAATCCCCTTCTAAATGTAATTGAATAGTTCCAACTTAGTTTCAAACAATTTTACTGCTTGTAAATTATTTTTACAAAATGAACTGGGGGAAACAAATGGAGTGTGACAAGCAGGATCTCTGTTCTGCAAACCTTTCAAAATATTTGAGGTTTTTTTTGGGAGGGGGAGGGGCAGTAGAAGTATCAACCCTTAGTTTTATTCCTGTAATTTTCTACCACAGAGTAAAGTATTATAAAGAAATTATTTTTACTAATAAAATTAAATATAAAGATTTCATATAGAACAGTCTTTTCTCCAGGAACAAGCAGAAAGTCAGTCCACACATACAGGTGACGTCAGTGCCGACGGAGCCCGTGTGGATCCACTCCCCAGCTTTCAAAGAAAGCCTTTGGGAGTTATACTGCGCATGTGCAGTTAGCTTCCCGCCCAAAGGTGCCATCTTACTCCAGTCATCTTTTTTCCATAGAGCTCTGTAGATGTGCTGTCTGGGCACCCCGGAAAAAGTTGATTTTTCCACCATCCTTTGCAATTTTTTCTTCTTCTTTTCACCGGGTTCGGTTTGATCACCTTTCCGACGCCTGAATCCACTGTCTCGGCATCATGCTTTTCTCTCAGATACCTATATTTTTTTTCTTTAATTTTTGGCGCACAGGTTTTTTGCTCGTGGCCTAGCTGGTCAAGACATTCGAGTTTGATCTCGTGGGGGCCATTTTTCCCGCTGTTTCTTCAACCAGCGGATTTAAGCAGTGTGGCATTATGTCCCATACAGACCACCACAGCACCTGCATTAAGTGCCTTGGGGTGGACCACGACATGTCTTCCTGCCCGCTCTGCCTTTTGATGTCAGCTAAGATCTGGAAGGAATGTGAAAGGCGGCAAGGGAAGCTATTTGGTAAGTTTGCTTCAGGATCAGCATCGGGGAGGGAATTTCCCCCCTTTGACACCGGCATCGGGCGACTCGACATTGTGCACTGGGCTCAGTTGGAGCCATGAGGTCATTGGGCATTAGAGTTATTCTCGGAGGACATTCCCCATACGTTGCAGGCTTCATTGAAGTCTAGGTCCAACCTCCGGCCTGGTGGATAAGACCTCCAGTGCCCAGGCACAGAGCCCTCGACCTGATGACAGCCGTGAGTGCCCCTTTAAGCAGCTCCGGCAGGAGTCGTTTTCCATAGAGTCAGGGGATTGGGTTGGGTCCCCTGACACGATCACAATCAGGGATTCCCCTACCAGGGACTTGATGCTGGCCTCGATGTCCTCGAGGCTAGCGCATGTCACTATGGAGCCATCTGATATTGAGGCCAGGATGTCAGCCCTAGAACACAGCTTTGCTGCATTCCTCAAGGCACAGCAGGACCCGATTCCCAGTACCTCTGGGTCATCGGTGCCAGTCATGGGGCCATTCTCGACTAGAACCTCCCTGAAGGATGCTCCACCCAACCTCGAGAGGTTGGCTCAAGTGGTGTCGACTCCATTAGTGACTGCCTCGAGACCTGATGCAGCGTCAGGCATGACAGTGCAGGAGCTCTGATTCTGGGAGTCATCGATGCCGAGCTGGTCTGATGACCTCAGGGTGCTTTCCGATTCTGCCGACTCTGGAAATAGATGAAGGGTCTCCTGACACCATCATCTACTGGGACATTCCCTCTTACCCATCTCCACCACACTATCGGTGGCGGTCACCTCTGGAGGATCTAGCCTTCCTGGAGTTTGTGAGGGAGATATCCCAGGCCCTCACATTTGTGGCGGTGCCCAAGGATGAGCCACATACAGAGGACCTCGAAATCCTTCAGTATGAGGCTCCTCCTCAGGAGGCGCTGATGGTGCCCATGCCCCCAATCTTGGAGTGGCTGCTATTCAGGATGTGGGAGACCCCAGATACGGTGCCAATTGTGAACCATCAACTCGCAGTATCGAGTCGGCCAGAGCCCCAGCTTCCAGAAGAGACAACTGCCACACAACTCCAAGGTGGTGGAGTCGGCCATGCGTCACATTAAAAGCCAAAATACGTATTCCTCGGTGCCTCCTGGCAGAGAGGCCCACACCATGGATGCTTTTGGCAGGAAGTGTTTCTAGGACTCCATGCTCACAGCCGGATCGAGGCATACCAGCTGTACATGGGCATGCACCTGAGAGACCTGGCGAAGGAGCTCACCGGGTTCTTGGCTGGGTTAGCAGGTGAACCTCTTGAGCACTTCAGGACTCTGGTGTCATTGATCAAAGTTTGCTCTAAGTTTCAAATTTGGGTGGCCTTCGACGACTTTGAGTCGGTGGCTTGAGTTGCTGCGGTGAGCATTAGTGCCCGACGCCTTGCCTAGCTACAGTCCTCAGAGCAATGGGTTCAGGACAAGTTGGCCAATGTCCCTTGCCTGCGAGAGAACAGCAAGCACATGACCGCGAAGACTGATGAGCTGGGGATGGAATTCATGACTTTAACCAACTGTCCAAGAAACTGTCTGAACCTTCCCGTAGGAAGACTTTGGGGGGACAGCCCTTCCACCCGAAGGCCAAGAAGGCTTACAGAAACTACCCCAAGTTTATGGTCTATCACGCTCCCCCCCTCTCCCCCAGGGGCAGCAGGCCAGGGGCATAGCCCCCATAAGCAAAAGACCCCAAAACCAAAACAGTGCCGCGGTCTGGGGGAGCTTTTGACTCCTTGAGCATAGCCTTTCTCCCCCAGGAGGTAACAGGCCCAAGGTTCAAGGGAGTCAGACTAGTTCACTTTGCTCACATGTAGCTGACCATCACTGCAGATGCCTGGGTGCTGCAACTAGTCAGGGAGGGGTATCTCCTCCACTTCTGTCGCCTCCTCCCTTCTTCCCAGGGGAATTACTCATGGATCCCTTACGCAGGGCCCTCCTGCAGGGGAAGCACGAGGTCTTGCTCGAGAATTGGGCGATGGAGCCTGTCCCCCAGCCTCTTTAGGGCTGGGGGTTCTATTCCTGCTACTTCCTTGTCCCCAAGAAAACAGGGGGCTTCCAGCCCATTCTGGATTTGCAGGACCTCAACTGCTTCCTGGTCAAAGAAAAGTTCAAAATATCTCTTGGAACCTTATTGCCTTACCTCCTGTAGGGAGATTGGTTATGCTCCATCGATCTCCGAGATACCTCTACCCACATCCTGATCCAGATCCATCCAAGGCACCATCAGTATCTCTAGTTTGTCGTTGGTGGGCGACACTATCAATACAGGGTGCTCCCATTTGGCCTAGCCTCGGCTCCTCGGGTATTCATGATATGCCTGGCAGTCGTGGCCGCACCTCTCGAGCTCCTAGGAGTTTTTGTCTTCCCCTACCTGGATGACTGGCTCATAAGAGCCAGCTTGCCGGAGGAGATACGCAACATAGGGCTGCTCTAATGCCTGGGGTTTGTGGTCAGCTTCCCAGTTTTACCTCCTGCCCACCCAGTGGTTGGAGTTCATTGGTGCCCTATTGGATTCCACTCAAGCGAGGGCCTTCCAGCCACTAGACCATGTGCAACGCCTAACCACACTAGCATAGGAAGTGCAGGGTGGCTCAGCAGTGGCAGCCAGGCAAATGCTCTGCCTCCTGGGGCACATGGCATCTACCATCCACATCGCCTCCTTTGCCTGCATGTGGCAGGCTTATTGGACACTCAGCGCCCAATGGACACAGGCTTTGGTCCATCTGGAGGACTGCATCCACATCACACAAGCCCTGGTGGTGTCTCACACCTGGTGGCAGGACCCCCTCAATCTCAGCCTACCTGCCCTTCCAGGCTCCTCCAATCCAACGCATCCTGACATCACACATCCAACCTGTAGGTGACTGAGATCACCTGTAGTCACAAGGATCATGGTCACCAGAGGAGAGTGCCTCACAGATCAACCTGCTGGAACTCAGAGCAGTCATCACGCCCTGCGGGTATTCTGGGACCATCTGGCAGGGCAGGTGGTTCAGGTCCAGATGGACAACCAGGTGGTGATGTACTACATCAACAAGGAGGGAGGCACAGGCTTGTACAACCTCTGCTGGGAGGCGGTGCACCTCTGGAACTTTGCAACAGGAAAGAACATCTCCCTCAAAGCGGTATACTTGCCGGGCCAGGACAATGTACTGGCAGACTGTCTGAGCAGGGTCCTCCAGCCCCACGAGTGGCAACTGAACCTGGTGGTGCTGGGGAAGGTCTTCTGATGCTGGGGGACTCCGGAGATCGACCTCTTTGCCAGTCCAGAGAACATGCAGCTGCCATGCTTCTGCTCATGGATACTGGCCTGGGATGGGAGGCGGTGGATGCCTTCCTCCCCTCCCGGTCCAGGGGCTTCTTAATCCTGCCTATGCCCCTAGTTCCCGGGCCACGCTCAAGATCCAAGTGGAAGCAGCCTCAGTCATATTCGTAGTGCCCAGGCACCTCTGGTTCCCCCTACTGCTGCTGCAGCTGTCACAGAGGGGACCCACTGCTGCTGGGGAGCATCCCAGACCTGCTGTCACAGGAGGGCAAGATACTGGTGCACTGCAACCTCCAGTCCCTTGCCCTGACAGCCTGGATGCTGAGAGGCTATCTATAGCACATCACCGCCTCTCCAAGGTGGTAGAGGATGTTCTGCTTGCCTCATGTAAGGACTCCATGCGAGGGGAGTATGCACAGGTTTTTGCTCTGGTGTGCGGACAAAGGTTTTAACCCTTTCTCCTGCGTGATGTCAGACATCTTGCAATACCTCCTGCATCTGTCAGGGGCTGGCCTCAAATCCACCACAGTCATAGTGCACTTCTGTGCCATCTCTGCTCACCACCATGCAGTGGATGGCCAGGCCATGTCGATGTACCCCTTGGTGGGCCTGTTCATGCGAGGCTGCCTCCTCTCCCGACCCCCAATCCGTCGGCCACCAGTGGGGTGAGACTTCATTGTGATATTGGGTAAGCTCATGGGTCCACCCTTCGAACCCATGCCTACCTGCCATTTCAAATATCTTTCTTGGAAAGTCGTGTTCCTGGTGGAGCTCACCTCCAGCTAAGCATGTGAGCGAACTGCAGGCATTGGTGGCCTATGTGCCCTACACCAGGTTCCACAGGAACAGGGTCGTCCTTCGGACTCACCCCAAATTCTTGCCAAACGTTGACTCTGTGTTCCACTTGAATCAAGAGGTAATGTTACACACCACTTTTCCAGGCCTCATTTCTCCAGAGCGGAGGCCTCCCTACACATGCTGGACGGCAAACGTGCCTTGTCATTTTACATCCAGAAGGGACAGCCCCACCGCCGCTCAGTGCAGTTTTGTCTCTTTTGAACCCAGTCAACTTGGGGGTCGCAGTCTCTAAGTGCACCCTCTCACAGTGGGTGGCTGACTGCATTTCCTTTGCCTATCAACAGGCGGGGCTTTCTCTGGAGCATTATTTATTTATTTTATACACATTTATATACCGCATCTTCCACAGATCAGTTGCGGTTTACAGAGAACAAAACTTAACACTTGGCAACGCAAGTTGTTTTACAATGAACGTCAATGTTAGTATAATTAACCGAATGTAAATTTACAAGGAACGTCATAATATAATTCTAACAATGTGAACAGAACATAACAGAATAAACTATTTACAGGTATATATATATATATATAGATGTGTATACACACATAAAAATATATATACATATACACACATACATACATATATATATACATGTATATATATATATACATACATATACATATACACACATGCCTACATATACACATACATACACCTATGGGAGTAAAAGGGCATAAGATATGGGGTCATCAAGGGGCGTAACTATAAGAGCTGTGTTGGGTGAAAGGATTTTAATTGGAACAGCCAGAAGCCTGTTTAGCCTTTATCTAAAGCAGGTGGGAGAGTCTCTGTGTTATAGTATTTGGTGAACAGATGAGTTTTCAAATTCTTGCGGAGTTCCGTGATCTCAGTTAGTGTTCGTCGGTCTCCATGGCCAGCTTGCACTTGGTGCCCTTACTGGACATTTGCCAGGCCGCCATCTGGTCTTTTCTGCACACTTTGCAACCCACTACTGCTTGGAAGAGACCTCTTGGAGTGATAGCTCCTTCGGCCAGGCAGTTCTTTCGCCTCTTTGGACAATAGTGCAACTCCTGCCCTTCAGCCGATGGTGTCCAGGAGAGGGGATTGCATCTTGGATGCTGCTGCTGCTGCAATGTCAGACTTCCAGCCAACCAGCTCTCCCTTCTGCCCTTTATGGTCTGCTTTTTGAGTGTTCTGTGGCTTTTACAGGTTTTTTTTTGGTAGCCTGTAGCTTGGGTGTCCCATATGTGAGAACTGACTTCCTGCTTGTACCCGGAGAAAGCGTAGTTACTCACCTGTAGCAGTTGTTCTCCGGGGACAGCAGGAATCGGTCCTCACAACCCTTCCTCCTCTTCGTGGAGTTTTTTCTTTTTCTACTTGATTAAGCTCTGACATCATACCGAGTTAAGATGGCACTTTTGGGCGGGAAGGTCACCGTGCATGCGTGATGTAACTCCCAAAGGCTTTCTTTGAAAGCTGGGGAGTGGATCTGCGAAGGCTCCGTCAGTGCCTACGTCACTCATATGTGAGGACTGATTTCTGCTATCCCTGGAGAACACCTGTTACAGGTGAGTAACTATGCTTTCTTTAACTCTTACACTGCTGTCATGTCTGTTGGTGGAGCTTGTGATTCGGGAGGGGCTGCTGATTGATTTATTTTGGTGAGGGCCTATAGCTCATATTTGAGAGAGAGATTTCTATTACTTTCCTTAATTTACGTCAGGCTGGCATGTATATGGCCTTTTGCAGCGCTCTGATAAGAAGTATGATGAAGCCATCAAATGTTACCGGAATGCACTAAAGCTAGATAAAGACAATCTACAAATTCTAAGAGATCTCTCGCTCTTGCAGATTCAAATGAGAGATTTGGAAGGATACAGGGTAAGTGCACTTGTAAATGACATGCAAATTTTATGACTTTTTCTTTGTACTCCCTCCTGTGGCTTGTGCCACAGAAGAGAGCTGATTATAGTGAGCTGAAGTTCAGCATAAAAATTGTGCCCCCAATGCAATAAAGCTATCATATGCAAATAACTGACTTGTGTGTTAAAATCTGCGTAAATAGTGAAGAACATACTAATTGCCACAGACATGTGTACCTTGGGTATATGTCTAGCAGCAGAATTGCTACTTTTTCAGTAATCATACCGGGATATGGATGAGTATGTGCTAAAATCACTTATTGTTTGTTGGTTCTTGATATACCACCCTTTGTGGGGCACACAGGGTAGTTTACAAAATCAATTAAAAACAAGGAAAACAGAAAGGAACTCTAACATGGTATAGGAAAGATGGGAAAGAAAAGAGACCACCAACCATCCATATAGATAAAGATACATACACCTACACCTATACCAACACTTATGCTTATGGAGTTCTCCTAGCCTGATCCCAGGTTGAAAGCCTGTTCAAATTAGGTAGGTTTTCAGGAGGGTTTTAAATTTGGGAAATGAGAGTTTGAAACTGATAAAGGAAGGCAAACAATTCCAGAGGGTTGGAGCCACAACGAAGAAATCAGTCCGCCTAGTGGACTCTTATTTGGCCCAGGCAGGTGACGGTTGTACTAGTCTGTTGTCATGGAGGGATCATAGGTAATGGGGTGGGGGGGCATACGGGATAGTGAGAGATGATAGATACTGGGGAACATTATTCTGGAGGGCCTTATGAGTCAAAATAAGGATAATGCACATTTTGCGCATAAAGTATTGTGTAAATATTTGCTTTTGAGAGTATCTCCCATTTAACACTGTATTTGACAGTCACCTCAGTACCTTATCCCCCTGCTGCTTTTTTTTTTCTTTTTTCCAGACTATTACTGGGAGGAGTATCCTAGTGGTTAGGACATGGTACTTCAGGCTGGAGGGCCGAAGGTTCAAGTCCCACCTGGGGACAGCAATCTCAGGCCGGAAGGACTGGGGTTTCTAGTCCTATAGGCACTCCTTGTGGCCTTAGGCCAAGCCACTTAACCCTCAGTTGCCTCAGGTACACAGATTGTGAGCCCTTTTGGGACAAGGGAATGTATCCAGTACCTGCTTGTAGTAATTACATAATGTAAACCGCTTTGATTGAAGGATAAGGCGGTATAGAAAACTGGTTAAATAAATAAAAATAAATAAATAAATTACTCAATAAAACAAAATAAAGTGGGGCTGTCACTCTTGCAGAAGAGAAGAACTGGACACAAAATCTTCATTAACACTAGCTACACAAGAATGAGCTAACTTTTTATCTCCAGGAACAAGCAGGAATGAGTCTTCACATATGGGTACGTTGGTACCGACGGAGTCTGCGCAGGAACGCTCCCCAGCGTCCAATCAGAACGCTTTTGGGAGCATCCCAACACGCCTGCGTGCTGCCTTCCCGCCTTTCCCAACTGCCTCTCCTCAGTTTTCGTTTTTCTGCGGAGCCAGCAGGACGTCCTCCTGTCACCGCAGAAAATTCTTCTTTTATTTTTTGGTTTTCTTGTGGTCGCGTCTGCCTTCCCCGACGCCACTGGTACTGCCGGTGTTTCTTTTCTTTTTTTCTTGTAAATTTTCCTTTTTAAGGAATACTTTTTTCCTTGTTAGTGCCTGACTCTTTTTTCGGCCTGCTAGGCCTACTCACTTTCCTTCATGGAAGCGCCAGCCACTATCCCTAAGAAATGTTCAAACTGTGGCGGTACAAAATTGATTTTAGACACTCATAATTGGTGTCTACCCTGCTTGGGTCCTGACCACTATCCGCTGGAGTGTCCCTCCTGCAACAGTATAGTCTGAAGAAGTCTTCAGCATCGAGTTCACCTTGATACGCGATCCCCATTCAACTTCAGGGCACTGACCACCGTTTCTTCTTCGCAGGATCAGGTAACCCAAAAACAGTCTGTTAAGACTAGCCAGTCCTCGAGTGGTAGATCTCATGCACAGCATAGAGATGCCTCTGGCCTTACCCTCGAGGACACACTGGCTTTAAAACCCCAATGGGAGTCTTCGGCCTCCAAATCCTTAATGGGGTTTCAGGTTGTTCCTGAGGTTCACCCCTCTCCGAACATACCTGAGCCATGCTCGGTGGTGGCATCCGCTTCGAGCGGTACCCATGCCCTGGCATCGGCAATGGTGTTGGATGAAACATTCCTCACTGAAGATCGCAGACTGGCGCCCTCGGTTCCTTCGGGCCCGTTAGACGCTGCAGACTGATCTTCCAGTATCGGTATCGATCCCGGTACCGGTACTGGTACCGACGTCGGTACCCTCCAGATGTGCATCGATAGACTCGCTTCCTTCAATGCCAAGTCTGGAATCGATCTCCAGTCTGGATGACTGGGTACCGACTCGCCTTGGTACCGACACCGGACGGTACCGAAGGCACGGTTCCGATAATCCATGTCGGGCACTCTCGGTTTCTTTGGTACCATTAGAGCTGTCACTGACTGGTCTTCATGTATCGGATACGGTACCGGAGTCGGTACCGGTATCCGCATTTGCATCGCTGTCGGTACCTTCCATGCTTGTTTCAACAGGCTCGCTTCCCTCAGTACTGAGTTTGGAATCGATCCCTAGCATGGACGATGCGCTACCGACTGCTTGTGGTCCCGACCTCCTGCGGTACTGGCGACCATCCTGTAAGGACAGTCCGATGCTCCACCCCTTAGGGTCTTCTATTCCAATGAATTTGGATAGATCCCTGGGTGCCAATGCTAGTTCTTCAACAGATCTAGCCTGTACTCCTCTTTCTAGAGGACTTCCCTCTGGGGATTTTTCTTTTCAAGCATTCCTGCTTGATATGGCAAAGTCACTTCCATTTCTATACCTGGTCAGGATCCTGCACCAGGGAAAACAGAATCTCTGTATATTCCCTGGAGTCCAGAGGAGGACATCATGCTTCCTTTGCATCAAACCTTGCAGGATCTGCTCTTTCGAATGTGGGAAACTCCTTTAACGGTATCCCAACCTTCTAGGGCAACTGATCTTCTATACAAGGTGCCCCCTTCTCCAGGTTTTCAAAAGACTCAACTTCCTCATCATTCCATTGTTGCAGAATCAGCAATGAGGCATGTTAAGAGTACTAAAAAGCACTCTTCTTATCCGCCAGGTCGTGAGTCTGACTTTGGATGCCTTTGGACGCCAAACCTTCAGGCATCCATGCTTTCAGCAAGAATTCTCTCATATATTTTCTATATGGGATTATCTCTTGAAGTCACAAAGAAATTACTACTTTTGACCCCTTTTCTTCAAGAGCCCAAAAGAGCAGACTATTCCTTATTGGTTAGTCATGCTCAAAATATCTCTAGGTTCCTTACTCATGCTTCCCTAGACTCCTTTGAGTCTGTTAGCAGAACTTCTGCTATAGCTATAGGGGCACGACGTAAAGCCTGGCTCCAAGTTTCAGACTTGGACAAATGGGTACAAGAAATTTCTTTAACAAGGAGTCTTTACTCCAAGCTGCTCAGTTAACCGCTGACATTGCTGTTTTCAGAGGCTTGTCTACGCCTTCCTCTTTCCCAGTTGGTAGGACATTTCCTAACAAACTTTGTTCCCCTAAGGAGAAAAAGTTTTATCCCATCATACAGATGTTCCCAGACAGGGGAAACATCGAACTGGGCTAAAGAAACCACAACCTCAACAGGTCAGCAAACCCAGCAGTCGCAGTGTTTCTGATAGATTATCATTACATCTCCTGTTTGGGGGTTAGAGTTTGTAGTCTGCTTCTTTTCACTTGAAGCATCTACACTAATTTCATCCTAAATTCTCATGGATCTCTTTTCACGAGACATCCTTTCTTTTTGCTCTAAGAGTTTTTATGATGATCATGCCTATAGTTAACAGGTTTCTCTTCCTCCTACTGGGAAAAAGAGGTGTAACAACTATCAATAAGACAGTTTTCCCTGTACTAGCATGTATCATCTTACCTTTCAGAGACTTACTACATTGTCAGTCTCCTTCAACTGTCTTACCTGCCCTCTTACTATAACATTCGGTTTGTAAGAGTGGTTCTATTACACTGGTAAGCCCCTATGGTTCTCTACCTATTCCAGGTAGGGGTTTCCTTTCCAGAGTTGTCTCCCCCTTTCACATTCTTACTTTAGGGCAGCTTATCAGACAATAAGGAAGTCTTACCACTCCTGCTTATGTCGTTTCTTTTTCCAATTAAAAAAAAAACCAAAATAAAAAACAAAAATTTTTTTCCGCTGCCCTGGTAATTGCTGCAAATGCAGCAGTTCCTAGTGGTTAAACCACTGGTTCTGTTCACCACACAACCAGGGTTTGTCCTCCACTAGCAATCCTTCCGGCCTGGGTAGTAAACCCAAAACAGGTTATCAACCTTTTTTGGAAACCCTATTATCACAGGCTTGTTGGTTTGACTTCTATTCTTCACCATCTCCAATTCCCTTGTTTTTGGCAGAATAGTTTTTTACCTACTGGCATTAAGCAGCCAGTTTTTTCTTCTAACCAACCTGCAACATGCTCTCTGCAACTCTACAGAGTAGCTTTGCACTATGGGCCCTTACTAGAGAGCATTAGTATCTTGTCTAGCAGATAATCCCAGATGGTTAGGAGGGGTTCACCCAGTCATGCTCCCATGACTGGTAGGTGTTCCCTACCCTTACCATCTCATCTAAAATCTCTTTTCGAAACAAAAGACACAGGCCTCACATCACGTGAAAACCTAAAGAATGGCCAATTCCCTGGCTTGATCCACATCTTCTTGGACTTCTCACTAGTGATAGTTTTCTTTTCGTTGCAGCTCGTCCTTATATGCTTCCTTCCTAATACTTCAGGGGATGCTCATGTTCAACTGAAGGACACATGATACCCATCTAGTCCTCATAGGCGGGTCAATATGGTATCTTATTCCATTGGTGTCCTCTATCCATTTACCATACTGGAGTTCTAGAGAGATCTGGACTTGATGCCTGCAGACTGAAGTTGTCCTCTGCATTTTTCACGTAGGCCATCCTGGTTATTCAAGAGCTCGAATTCTTAAAGGAATCTAGACGACTCCATGTCAGGGAGACCATTCCTCTGACTCTGTCAATCATAACCAGGGAAAGAAGATTCTCTATGCATCTATTCAAGCAGGTATCACCCTTCTTGCTATTAGATGAATCTTTCCCCATATTCCTATGGGGATCTAGTTATATAGCCATGTCTCCATCTCCATTTATTTATTTATTTAACTTCTTTTATATACCGCGCTATTACATATCAGTGCGGTTTACAATGAACAACATATTACTATGTGGACGGACCACATAGAATTACATTAAACAAGGGTCAAAACTTGGATTCAACAGGGAATAATATATCTACAGCGTTATTTACAGCAATATATACATACGTTTTCCAACCGTGCAGCCTTTGACTCTTTTGAAGGTGCCAGCAGAGCCTCGGCCATTGCCATAGGTGCACGCAGAGTTGCTTGGTTACAAGCTTCTGATATATATATGTGTATATGTATGTGTGTATATGTATATCTGCAGGAATGAGTCTTCACATATGGGTATCGTCGGTACCGACGCAGCCTGCACGGGAATGCTCCCCAGCGTCCAAAAGAAAAGCTTTTGAGAGCATCCCACAGCGCCTGTGCGTTGCCTTCCCGCCTTTCCTTCCCGCCTCTCTCCAGTTCTTCTTTTCCGCGGAGCCAGCAGGTCGTGTTCCTGTCACCGCTGAAGAATTTCTTTATTTTATTTTATTTCTTTGGTCGCGCGTCTGCCTTCTCGACGCTGGACTGGTACCGCCAGTCTTTTATTTCTTTCTTCTAAAAAACCCCCCAAAAAACAAACTACTGTTTTTTCTCACTTCAGTGCATTTTCTTCTTTGGCCTTAGGCCTAGGACATTTTTCCTCATGGAAAAGCCCGCCTCTGGGTTTAAAAAATGCACGAAGTGCAACGGCACTATTTCTGTCACTGACACCCATGAATGGTGTCTAAAATGTTTAGGTCCTGACCATTCCATTGCGGATTGTGAGTCCTGCTCCATGATGTCTAAAAGAGGTCTACAGAATCGAGCAGCTAAGCTCAGTACCCTGTTTCCCTCGGATGCAGCTTCGGTTGCATCGACGTCTTCCAGGGCTGCTTCTTCCTCACATGGGTCTCAGGTAACCAAACTTAAATCCAGCCGGTCCTCGAAGGGTAGATCTCCCTCCAAGTATCGAGATGCCTCCGGGCTTGCCCTCGAGGAATCCGCACCGGCAAAATTACCCTGGCGGGAGGCTCTGGCTTCCAAAGCTTTATCTATGAGGTCACAGGTTGACATCGATGGCTCGGCCTCGACTGATCACCTGTTGCCATGCTCTGGGGTACCGGTGGTTCCCACTGGTACCGGCATTCATACAAGCTGCGACGCCTTCGGTACCGCAACAAACTCTGTTGCCGGTACCGACTCCGGCACCGGTACCGGTACTGATTGCATCGACATCTGCTTCGGTGTCGACTGCAGCGGTACACTGTTCTGTGATGCCCATCGGTACCGAACCGGTACCGATCACTTCCGATGTCGATACCACCCGGTACGCTTATCGGGCTCTGCAGGAGCATCCAGACAGGCGATACTTCGATTCCTCTGAAGACTCTGATGAATCAGAGGTCTCTGTCAAAGCATCGGTGATTCATCCTCAGGAGCCCTCTTCTCCAAAAAGGAGAATGTCTCCTCCAGAAGACTTGTCTTTTCAAGACATCATTAGGAAAGTGGCCAGGGGCCTTTCCATCTCAGTGGCCGCTGAGACAGAGCCTAGAGCCAAGAAATTAGATATTTTACAATATCCTAAGGCTCCTAAAGAGGCAGCCACTTTACCAATACATGAGATTCTTTATGATCACATGTTGGGCATATGGGAGACTTCTCTCACCACTTCCCCTCATTCTCGCAGGTTGGACACCATGTATCGTGTTCCTCCTTGTCCTGGCTTTCATAAGACTCAGCTTCCTCACCACTCCATTGTGGTGGAGTCTGCTATGAAGAAGATAAAGAGTACAAAAAGGCACTCTTCTGCTCCTCCAGGAAGAGAATGCAGAACCTTAGATGCCTTTGGCAGGAGAATTTTCCAGGCCAGTATGCTTGTTGCCAGAATCAACTCCTATAGTCTCTATATGGGGATGTTTCTAAAAGAAGTTGCAGATCACCTGCAAACTTTATCTCCTTTTATTTCAGAAGATAAAAGGGAAGAGTTCCTCACCTGGCTCAAACATGCCCAGGATATTTCCAAGTTTTCCAACCGTGCAGCCTTTGACTCTTTTGAAGGTGCCAGCAGAGCCTCGGCCATTGCCATAGGTGCACGCAGAGTTGCTTGGTTACAAGCTTCTGATTTGGAACCTTGGGTTCAAGATGGACTAGGAAACCTTCCTTGTACAGGTGAAAACCTTTTTGGCAAAGATTGGCAAGCAAAGGCCACCCAAATGGATGCTGAAAATTCTGCTTTAGATAGACTTTCAAAGTCTACTTCTGCTCCTTTTAAGAAAAGGTTGTTCAAAAAGGGATTTTCTTCCCAAAAAAGGGAAATATTATTCTGCTTATGGTCAGCAGTCATCTTCTGCAGGTCGTTTTGCTACAAAGAGACAGCAACAACCGAAACAGGCCAAGCCTAAGGCTGCTAGGACTGCTACGGCCCAACAGCCTCAGCCTCCTCAGGGCCTTTGACTTAGCTTAGCCTTTCTGGCTCTAGAACATCCAGAGCCTCTCACCATTCCAGGAAGGTTGGCTTACTTTGCTCCCAGATGGGAACAAATCACAGCAGAGCAATGGACCCCCTCCATCATAAGGGAGGGGTACAAGCTTCATTTCTTAAACCTTCCTCCTCACACCATGGTGAGGCAGTTCAGTTCTCAGACATCTCTCCTCGACCTTCTGGGTCAGGAGATTGCTACCCTTCTTGCCCAAGGGGCAATAGAAGAAGTACCCCTTTTTCAACAGGGCTCAGGGTTCTACTCCCCCTACTTTCTTATCCCAAAGAAAACAGGGGGCTACAGACCCATATTAGATCTCAGAGAATTGAACAAGTTTCTATGCAAGGAGAAATTCAAGATGATTTCTCTCGGCACTCTCCTTCCATACCTTCAGAGTCAGGATTGGCTTTGCTCTCTAGACCTCAAGGATGCGTACACCCATGTCCTCATCCATCCAACACACAGAAGGTTCCTTCGGTTCCTTTATCAAGGGAAGCACTATCAATACAGAGTGCTTCCTTTCGGTCTGGCCTCTGCACCAAGGGTGTTCACAAAATGCATGGCAGTAGTAGCTGCATTTCTACGCACTCTAGGGATATTCGTATTCCCATATCTGGACGACTGGCTCATCCGAGCTCCATCCCAGTCAGAGGCCCAGACCTCTCTAACCTGCACAAGCCGTATCCTTCAGTATCTGGGACTTGTAATAAACTTTCCAAAATCCCATCTCACCCCTACTCAGTCTCTAGAATTCATAGGGGCCTTGCTGGATACCACAACTGCAAGGGCCTATCTTCCCCAGGCCCGTTGCCTACGCTTGGTGCAGTTAGCCTCACAAATTCAGTTAAAATCCCATTTAACTGCTGGATTGATGTTACAACTGTTAGGCCACATGGCATCCACTGTGCATGTGGTTCCTTACGCTCGCCTTCACATGAGGGCAGCTTAGTGGACTCTGTCCACCCAATGGACCCAGGCATCAGGTTGCCTGTCAGACAAAATAGCAACCTTCAGTCGCCTCTTTTGGTCCCTCCACTGGTGGAAGTCCACTCAAAATCTGTTGCTGGGGTCCCCCTTTCAAAAGGTGTTACCCCAAGCAACCCTTACAACAGATGCCTCTCCAAGAGGTTGGGGAGCTCATCTTCAAGATCTCTCCACTCAAGGCATCTGGTCTCTAGAGGAGACATCTCTACATATCAACCTCTTAGAGCTAAGAGCAATTTTTCTAGCTCTGAGTCTTCCACACCCTGCTCAGCTACAAGACAGTCCTCATCCACACGGACAACCAAGTAGCCATGTTCTACGTGAACAAGCAGGGCGGGACTGGCTCTGTCGCTTTGCAACGAAGCTCTGAGTTTGTGGGCCTTCACCAGAGAGCATGAAATTCATCTCATGGCAGTGTATCTTCCAGGGGTTCAAATCTCTTGGGCAGACAGACTCAGTCGAGTTCTGCTTCCACACGAATGGTCCCTCCATTGGGACCAGATAGCCAGGATCTTCTGAATTTGGGGAACCCCAGACATTGACCTCTTTGCAAGTCCGTGGAATGCCAAACTTCCCCAGTTCTGTTCCAGGATTCTGTGTCAGGGAGTTCAGGCCAGGGATGCCTTCCCCCTTCATTGGGGGCAAGACTTCCTCTATGCCTTTCCACCCATTCCTCTAATTCCCAAGACACTCTTCAAACTTCAGAGAGACAAGGGGTCTATGATCCTCATAGCACCACATTGGCCACGCCAAGTGTGGTACCCTCTACTTCTGCATCTCTCCCAAGCTCCTTCCCTGGACTTGGGATCTGCTCCAGACCTCCTGTCCCAGGAGGAGGGAACGTTGTGGCACCCAAATCCCCAGTCTCTTCACCTCAGAGCCTGGTTGCTGAAGGCCTAGACCTTCAAGATTTGCATCTTTCTCAGCAAGTGAGGGATATCCTTCATGCTTCCAGAAAGCCTTCCTCTAGACGTTCCTATGCTTTTAAATGGAAAAGGTTTACCATTTGGTGTGCAGAGAAGGGTCTTAACCATCTTGCAATACCTATGAATTCTTTACTAGAGTATTTGATGCATTTATCCCATGCAGGCCTTAAAACAAATTGAGTAAGAGTCCATTTGAGTGCTATTGCAGCATCCTTTAAGCCTCTCAATGGACAGCCTATTTCCTCTCATCCTCTTATTGCAAGATTCATGAGAGGCCTTCTTTTAACTAAACCTCCCATTAGACCACCTCCAGTGGCATGGGATTTGAATTTGGTTCTTGGCCAGCTTATGCAGCCACCTTTTGACCCGTTAGCCACTACCTCCTTGAAATTTCTTTCCTGGAAGGTTATTTTTCTCATTGCAATCACTTCAGCTCGCCACATCAGTGAGCTGCAAGCCTTGGTGGCTAATCCTCCTTATACAAGGTTCCATCACGACAAGGTAGTCCTCAGGACTAATCCACACTTTATGCCTAAAGTGGTCTCACCTTTTCATCTGAACCAGGAGGTTTATTTACCTGTCTTTTTTCCAGGACCTCATGCTTCAAGTGCAGAGAGGAATCTTCATACCCTGGATTGTAAAAGAGCTCTTGCTTTTTACTTACAAAGGACACAGAAACATAAAAAGTCCTCTCAACTCTTTGTTGCTTTTGCTCCCTCTCATTTAGACTTCCAGTCTCTAAGAGAACTCTCCAATTGGATTGCTCAGTGTATTTCTTTCGTCTACCAGAGCAAGAACCTTTCTCTGGAGGGCCATGTCACAGCTCACAATGTGAGGGCCATGGCAGCCTCTATGGCTCATCTAAATTCTGTGTCCATCGACCAGATCTGTCGAGCGGCCACCTGGGCCTCGGTTCATACCTTCACAGCCCATTACTGCTTGGACAAGGACTCCTGCCAGGATGCCTTGTTTGGTCAGGCTGTTAAACACCTGTTCCATACCTAACCAACTCCTACCCTCCATCCCTGGCTGGATGCCTGAGGTTCATGGGTGGAGGTAGAGCCCTTCCCAGGGACTCACAACCTGGGTGATCTCCCAAGCATCTCTAGCTGGGGAGTCCCCATATGTGAAGACTCATTCCTGCTTGTTCCTGGAGATAGCACAGTTACTTACCTGTAACAGTTGATCTCTGGGAACAGCAGGAATAAGTCTTCACAACCCACCCACCTCCCCTAGGAGTTGTATCTCTCTATCTTTCTTTCCTTTCCTCACTCTCTCTTTGTCTGAGCTTAAAAACTCGAACTGGAGAGAGGCAGTTAGGAAAGGCGGGAAGGCAGCGCACTGGCGCTGTGGGATCCTCCCAAAAGCTTTCCTTTTGGACGCTGGGGAGTGTTCCCGCGCAGGCTCCGTCGGTACCGATGATACCCATATGTGATGACTTATTCCTATTGTTCCCAGAGATCACCTGTTACAGGTAAGTAACTGTGCTATATGTGTGTGTGTGTGTCTATGTATATTTGTGTGTGTGTGTGTGTGTATATATATATATATATATATATATATATATATATATTCCTATATGACTCTGACAGATGGGGCACTACCCCTATCAATGCTGTGCCAGCATGCTTAGGGTTCTACACATACAAACCACTCCCTGTGGTAATTAGCAGATTGTTTGTTTTTCTTACCATAACTTTTCAGGGTTAGGTACCTCTGAAGCTCTCCATGTACCTTTTTCTTTCCTAATTGACCTCATTTAGGAAAGACATTGCAGATCTTCAGTTAATCTAAAGCTGTAATGCTTCATAAGTCTGTCCTTACTTTGTTATCGGATACAGGGGTCTTCCATACTCCTTCTCTCCTACATGGACTATTTCTATTGTAAGTCCAAATCGGTCAGACTTATTTTTCTTTCGGTCCTAGGATTGTACTGTTCTTCGGCCAAAAGAGCTTAAGCTTTCTCTAATAGTACCTTCTGCGTTTCCCGCTGAAGTCCTACCTCATTGTACTACCCCAGTTTCCCCTGGGGCTATTTCTCACCCTGAAGGGTTCTGACCTCCACTTGTTTTTCCTACAGTTTATTACCTCTACTTCACAGTGAGGTACTCCTTGAGAATCTTCTACTGGCTCTTCTAACAGATCCATATGAACCTCAATAGACTTTTTACAATTCCACCAAGGGAGGTCCATATTAGAATATTGCACTCAATATTTTTACTAATAAATGTCATCTATACAGGGTCTTCCTCTATAGAAGTCCTGTTCTAGTCCAGCTGTTCCACAGTCCTGTTCTAGTCCAGCTGTTCCACAGCACCTTTCTGTAATTCAACTCCTACCCTCCATCCCCAGGATGCTTGAGGTTCTGAGGAGTAGCATGGCTCATTCTAGATTCGCAACATGCTAGGACTCCCTCCGGGCATCTTAGCTTGGGGAGTCCCCATATGTGAAGACTCATTCCTGCTTGTTCCTGGAGATAGCACAGTTACTTGTAACAGGTGATCTCTGGGAACAGCAGAAATAAGTCTTCACAACCCACCCACCTCCCCTAGGAGTTGCATTTCTCTATCTCTATCTTTCCCTTTCTCTCACTCTCTCTCTTGGTCTCAGCTTTAAAACTTAACTGAGGAGAGGCAGTTGGGAAAGGCAGGAAGGCAGCACGCAGGCGTGTTGGGAGCTCCCAAAAGCGTTCTGATTGGACGCTGGGGAGCGTTCCCGCGCAGACTTTGTCGGTACCGACGTACCCATATGTGAAGACTTATTCCTGCTGTTCCCAGAGATCACCTCTTACAGGTAAGTAACTGTGCTTTACCTCTCCTCAGATCTGGTGTTGAAGCCCTGGCGTTAGAAATGCTGTGCTCAGCCTTCAGACCTTTTGTGTACTATTTTGCATCTGGGTTTGATAGCTAATATCTTCATTATCATGGAATTTAAATGAGCTGTGCACAAAACTCTTGAGCATAAGGTGGTGATGGTAGCACAGAAAATTGTACTCAAAAGGCACGCTAAGCTGTGTGCAAAGCCTTCTGCAGCTGATTTCTTCGAATGGTCATATTTATTTTTATAAATTACAAACTTACATTCACAAGGCCTAAGGAAACAGACATCAGTCGGTAAAAATAGAAATAGGTCATAAGTGAAGTTACAAAAGCGGTGTGCAGCACATATAAATATGAAGCAGCATCAGCTAGCAAATGTAGGTATAAGGATATGTTTCTGAAAATTTGGAAGCTCCTGTAACAATACATAAAGAAATAGCTTACATGCCATTTAAAAAGCAGGGAAAATGCCTCACAGGTTGCTTTTTAGGAACTACAGTTCATAAGCAGTTTCCAGTTTGGTTGTATTTTCTGTATTTTTGCTGTAATTATATGTGATGGTTTTCAGTGTCATTGAGTTGATGTTGACTTATGGTGACCCTGTGGATAGTTGTCCTAAATTGTGTTTGATTTTCAATCAGGTGGCCAATTACTGATAGGGTGACATCCATAGCTGTTGCTGTATTGATCTATTTATGTTTGACCTTCAGCCTTGCCAAGTATGCTTTTGTCTAACGATCTTTCTCTTCGCATGTGTGCAGAGTGAAAGTCGAAGTCTTGTCATTTGTGAATCTAAGGAAAGCTTAGGTTTCATCTCTAGTACCAGCAGATTTGTTCTTCGGGTAATCCATGGTATACATGGTATTCTTCGCCAGCATCATAATTAAAAGGCACTGATTTTATTCCTGTCTTTTGTTCTTCACTCTCCTACATTTGCATCCATATGATGCTATTGAAAATGCCATGGCTTGGACAAGTTGAATCTTTGCCACAGAGATGCATCTCTGCTCTTGAAAATCTTGTGTATGTAACAAATGTTTTAAAACATAGTTGGACCAAAAACATAATCAGCACAGGTTCCCATACAGACCCTTAGGCACTGCACTAGAGACCCTTTTCCATGTAGATGATAGACTATTTAATCCTACTTTTTTTCCTATCTTTTAGCCAGTTTACAATCCTCAAAAGGACATTGCTTCCTATTCCATGATTTCCTAAGCAGCCTCTCACAAGAGATTTAGAATTTGGATTATCATTAGGCATTTGACAATTCAACCTGTTCACCAATATTCTCTTTTTTGTTTACACTTGCAAAAAATCTAAAATTGGTAAAGCAAGATTTGCCTTTGTTGAACCCTATGCTGACTCATTACCATTAAACCACCCCTGTCTACTGTATATGGTCAGTAATGTGGTTTTTTGTTTGTATAATATAGCGACATCCATTTTTTTCTAGCAGCTGCTAATTTTTCTTGAGCTTGGCCATTTCATGAGGGCCATCATGTGAAATTTTCTTATTTTTGTGCCTTCTCCAGTCAGGAGGAAATATTTTTTATTTAATTTAATCTTCATTGTAGTTGTCCAAAAATAATCATCAAAAAGTTTCAAAGCTTCCTCAAACTTTTGTGGCAAGACCTTGATATCTCTGGGTAACACATTGGCACAGATATCTTAACCTGACAGTTTGATCCTCGAAGATCCAAGTCTGTCTGTCTTGGCAAATTTAATTCCAGTTCCTTGAAGCTAGTGTGAAGGCCCGAATGAAGGACCACTGAGTTACATCTACCACTGTTTGCCAGGCTATGCAGATTATTCAACCTCTGGCCTCTTGTTTGAGGATAGGGACAAGCATTAAGAGGAATCTTTCCCCCAGCTTGAGCTGAGTCCAGGGCTTTGTAAGTCCAGGCAAGAAATTGAAGAGTTATCCTAAGCCTTGAGCAGAAGCTTTGAAAGATCAGCACGGTTCTTAAATGCATGGCTCCCTAGAGTTGAAAAATGCAATAAGTTTGCACAATCCAAAACAGCCTGCTGTGGAGGTGAATTCTGGCCTCCAGACACAGATGCTGTCACATCAGAGGGACTGATCAGAAGCCTTTAAAAGCAGTCTGCAAAGAGCAGTGGAGGACATTGTCTCATACATGGCTGAATCCAGTGCTTCTATAGGCAATTTTTGAGGCATAGCTGCATAGGGTGATTGATGAGACATTTGCTTTGACACATTATCCATGTTGAGATCCAGGCACTGAGCTCCTAAACTTCACTAGGTGAGAAACAAATTAGAAAAAGGACAGGTAAAGACCATACGGCCTATGTAGTCTTCCCTTCTATGTCAAGTACTAAGTTTTACGGTCATTTTTCCTTTTAAAAATCCTCTGTTTGTCCCATGCTTTATTGAATTCAAATACAGTCCTTGTCTGTGTGGCCTTCAGTGGGAGATTATTCCATGCATCTGCTATTCCTCTGTAGAGAAGTATTACTGCAAATTACTCCTGAGCCTATCCCATTTCACCTTCATTCTGTGCCCCCTTGTTGTAGAACTTTCTTTCAAATGGAAGAGGCTCTCCTGTGCATTTGTCATGGAGAGCCTGTCTCCCCTCTCCTGCTTTACTTCCAAACTATACAAATGGAGATATTTGTCTGTCCCCATATGTCTTATAAAGGAGACCACTGATTATTTTGATAGCCACTCTCTGCTCCAACTCCAACCTGTTTATATTCTTTTAACGATATGGTCTCCAGAATTGCACACAACACTCCAAATGAGGTCTCGCCAAAGACTTATATAGAGGCAATATCACTTAATTTCTGCTGGCCATTCTTATCCCTAGCACCCAAACATTCTTCTGGCTTTCATCATTGCCTTTTCTGCCTGTTTAATCACCTTAAGATAATTAAATGATCATCCCCAGATCCCACTCATCTTTGGCCAGAAGTATTTCACCACTTATACTGTACTGCTCTCTTGGATATTTGTAGCTCAAATACATGGCCCTGCATTTTTTAGCATTTAAATCTCAGCTGCCAAATTCTCAGCCATTCTTTAAACTTGGCGAGATCCCTCCTCATGTTATCTTAAATCTTCCTGGATGTCTATCCTATTGCAGATTTTGGTATCATCTGCAAAGTGGTAAACCTTACTCAACAGCCCTTCCGCAATATCACTTACAAAAATGTTAAAAAATATTGGACCAAAGACTGATCCATGTGGCACACCACTAGTAGCATCCTCCTTAGAGTGCACTCCATTTACTTGTGCCGTATGTTGCTGCCCACTCTACCAGTTTCTAACCCAATTGGTCACTTAAGGATCCATCCCTAGGGCGCTCTAAGTTTCCTGTGAGAAATGGTGTCAAAGGGATTTACTGAAATCTTAACTGCACCACATCAAGCACTCTCCCTCAGTCCAACTCTCTGGCCTCCTAGTCATAGAAATGTAATCAGACCTCTAGTAAAACCATGCTGTCTTGAATCCTGCAATTCATTGGATTCCAGTAAACCTTGCTATTCATTGTTTTAGCAACATTTCTATTAATTTAGTCACCACAGAGGTCAGACTAACCGGCCTGCCATTTCCAACCTTATCCTTGCGTCCACTTTTGGGTAGAGGGACCACAGGCAAAGTGAAGAAGGGATTGAAGGCAACCAGTTCCACAATGGAAAAAAACAATCACACAAAAAAGAGCAGAGGCTAGAGGAAGACCTTTACTTATCCATCCAGTTCCTTATCCATCCAGTCCAGTCCAGGCCAGACACATGAGTTATGCCCTATCACTAGCAGATGGAGACTGAGAATGACCGGTTTTGATAATATCACAGTATTTATTTTATTTAACAGTTTTTCTTATACAGCACCTAGGACCTTTATGAAGGTCATGGTGGTGGTAGTGGCCACTTTACAGCACAAGGACTGATTGGCTGATCAGAGCAAAGTTGTTGCAGGAGAGTCAAGAAGTCACACAGTGAGTAATGGCATTCTTTCAAGGTCTGGGATGATAATCCATTTCAGCATAAACAAGCTGGTTCCATCTCAAGATCTGGTGTATCTAGAAGCACAGTTTGATACAAAAAGGCCTTCGAAAAGGGTCAGAAAAGTTCAAAACCAAATCCCCTGGTTCTTGTGGGTAGAGGCGCCACTGGTGTTGAACTTTCTGCAACTCCTTGGCTCCATGGTGGTCACCTTGAAGCTGGTACCTTGGGCAAGGACTCATATGCGGTCTCTCAGAGGGCCCTGCTGATGCATTGGTCACCCCAGAAGCACATGCTCTCATGATGCCTATCATTTCCAAGGAAGGCAAAAGTGAGCTTGCGATGGTGTTTGGATTACACAAGGCTAACAGTGGAAATTCCGCTTGAAGTATTACAAAAAAGGGTTGCTATTAATGGAGAGAGATCTGCAATTGTAAGTATTTACTTCTGGGAATTTTTCTAAATCTTGGGGAAAAAGGAATTGTTTAGATTTAAGCTGATTAATCTGTGTAAATTAGAATCCAATGTATTTGTTAAATCAGTCAGGGCCTAGTGTCAGCAAAGAGCTTTAATTTAAATCAAATCAGAGTATAACTTAGCATAAAAGAAAAAAACAGGGTCAGTATTCTTAGAGCAATAAATTGTTTCTAGAGACCTTTGCAAAGAGGCTTTCTTGATAGGGGGCAAGAGACTTGTAAAATTGTTTTAAATAGGTGTTAAAGCCAAGTGACATACCAAAAGAACATTTTGAAAGACTCCCTCTATCAAAGCAAGGGCTATTTGAATCACCGAGGAAATTGGTCACAGATTACCTTAGAAGCACAGGACAGGTACTGTGTAGCAGCCAACTTTTAAGAAGTCTTCTTTCCCTCCCTCCCTCTCTCCCTCCTGGACTCCACCCACCCCTGGGATAATCATAGCTTTATAGGTGCTTAAACCTCTTAAAGGGAAGGTGGTGTCATATTCACATTCAGGTGCAGCTGTTTATTCTCATAAGGCATACATTAAGAACCTGAGATTGTTCACCTCAGGATTAATTAAAGTCCGTTAAACGTATTAGATATAGTTTTATTAGTATAAGGATCCCCAGCAAACCTAAGTAACATAGTAACATAGTAAATGACGGCAGATAAAGACCGGCATGGTTCATCTAGTCTGCCCAGTATTCAGTTTATTTTGATTCTATCCTGTTGCTGTAAAGGGATCCACTGTCTGTCCCATGCTATTTTGAATTCCGTTACTGTGTTTACCCCCACCCCTTCCATCGGGAGGGCATTCCAAGCATCCACCACCCTTTCAGTGAAGTATTTTCCAGACATTTCCTTTCAGTTTACCACCTTGCAGCTTCATGTTATGCCCTCTAGTTTTACAGCTTCCCCGTCTTTGGAAGAGGTTTGTTTGTTCATTATTTCTCTAAGTATTTAAAGGTCTGAATCATATCTCCCCTATCCCTCCTCTCCTCCAAAGTATACATATTTAGGTATTCAAGTCTCTTCTCATTCGGCTTCTGACGCAGGCTCCAAATCATTTTGGTCGCCTTCCTCTGAACAGTTTTCATTCTTTTTACATCTTTTGCAAGATATGGTCTCCAAAACTGAACACAGTATTCCAAGTGAAGCCTCAACAGTGACTTATACAGTGGCATTAGTACCTCTTCCTTTCTGCTGGTAATTCCTCTTCATATGCAGCCCAACATCCTCCTGGCTTTTGCCACCGCCTTGCCGCACTGTTTTGCCACCTTGAGATCTACAGAAATAATCACACCAAGGTCTTTCTCCTGATCCGTGCACACAACCTCTTGCCCCCTATCGCGTACATTTCCCTTGGATTTCTGCTACCCAAGTGCATGACACTGCATTTTTTTGCATTAAATCTTAATTGCCAAGCATTAGACCATTCTTCCAGCTTTTGTAGATCTTTCCTCAAGTTAATCACTCCCTCGGGGGAATCTACTCTGTTGCAAATGTTTGTGTCATCTACAAAAAGACAGACCTTTCCATTCAGTCTTTCAGCCATATCGCTCACAAATACATTGAACAGTGCTGGGCCCAGGACCGAACTCTGGGGCACCCCGCTAATCACCTTCCTTTCATCCAAGTGAGCTCCATTTACCATCACCTGTCGTCTGTCAGTCAACCAATTTCTGATCCAGTTTACCACCTTGGGACCCATCCCCAAACTACTGAGTTTATTGATAAGCCTCATATGAGGGACAGTATCAAAGGCTTTGCTGAAATCCAGGTAGATGACATCCATTGCATGCCCCTGATCTAGTTCTCTGGTCACCCAGTCAAAGAACGCAATCAGATTTGTTTGGCAAGATTGTCCTTCGGTAAAACCATGTTGCCTCAGATCTTGCAACCTGCTGGTTTTGAGAAAGTTCACTATTCGCTCTTTCAGGAGCACCTCCATTATTTTTCCCGCCACTGAGGTAAGGCTCACGGGCCTGTAGTTTGACACTTCTTCCCTGTCACCACTTTTGTGTAGTGGTACGACGACAGCCATTCTCCAGTCTTGAGAAACTTCTCCTGTTTCCAAGGATCTGTTGAAAACATCCTTTAACGGCCCTGCAAGAACCTCTCTGAGCTCTTTCAGTATCCTGGGATGTATCCCATCCGGTCCCATGGCCTTGTCCACTTTCAGTTTTGCAAGTTGTTCTAACACCCCATCTTCTGTGAATGGTGTGGTATCTACTTCATTCCCATTTTTATATTTGGGAGTCACAGATGGTCCTCCTCCAGGATTTTCTTTAGTAAAAACAGAGCAGAAGTATTTGTTTAGCAATTTCGCTTTTTCAATGTCACTTTCCATGAGTCTGTTCCCAGCACTTCTGAGTCCTGCAATTCCACCTCTGATCATCTTCCTTTCCCGAATATACGTGAAGAAAGTTTTGTCGCCACACTTCACATCTTTAGCCATATTTTCCTCTGCCTTTGATTTTGCTATCCTTATTTCTCTTTTTGTCTCTTTGAATTTGATCCTTTATTCATTTCTGTGTTCCTCTGTTTGCAAGCTTTTGAATTTTGTGAAAGCTGTGTTTTTTGCCTTTATTTGAGCAGCCACTTCTTTGGAGAACCAAATGGGTTTCCTTCTCTTGTTTTTATTTACTTTCCTTACATATTTATCTGTTGCCCCTTTTATTGCCACCTTTAGTTTAGCCCATTGCAATTCCACTTCCCTTATCTCCTCCCACCCTGCCAACTCCTCTTTCAGGTACTTGGCCATTTTACTGAAGTCAGTGTTTTTGAAGTTTTGGACTTTGAGCCTGCTATGATTGGACTGCACCTTGGCTTTTATCTCAAACCACACTGTGATGATCGCTGTTGCTCACAGTGGCACCCACCCGGACATTCGACATGCTATCACCGTTGGTGAGCACTAAATCCAGTGTTGAGCTTTCCCTGGTTGGTTCCATCACCATTTGTCTAAATAACGCATCTTGGAGAGCATCCACAATTGTTTTGCTTCTTTCTAGATTTGCAGAAGGAGTTATCCAATCCACATCGGGTAGATTAAAGTCACCCAATATGATCGCTTCCCCCTTTGTGGCTATCTTGGCAATATCTATAATCAATTCGTTATCTATCTCTTCAATTTGAGTTGGAGGTCTGTAGACTACAGCAGTATGTACAACAGTGCCATCTCCTCTTTCCAACACAATCCTGAGCGCTGCTTCTTTTCCCCATACCCCCTGCATTTCAGTAGCTTTAATATTGCTTTTGACATACAAGGCTACTCCTCCTTTTCCATTTACTCTGTCTCTTCTAAATAGATTATAGCCAGCTATGGCTATATCCCAATCATGTGATTCATTAAACCATGTTTCTGTAATGGCCACAATGTCCAAGTCCATTTCCACCATTAAGGCTTCCAGGTCCGGAACTTTGTTGGCTAAGCTTCGAGCATTTGTGCTCATTGCTTTCCAGCATTTAACTGGCTTGCATGTATTTTGCATTGATTTTGCTCTGCCCACTTCTTCCCTCTTGTTTTTGATGTGTGGTTTAAAAGTGTAGCTGTTTCTGATGTTTTTCTGCTTTTTCAGGGCGTGACATCCAGAACTTGACCTTCCCCATCCGTCACCCCCTTTTTGTAGTTTAAATGCATATCCACATACTGCCTGAATTTTTCACTTAGGATTCTTTTCTCTGCGACGGAGAGATGTAGTCCATCAGCACAGTATACTCTCTTGTTGGTCCATCTGTTTCCCCAGTCACCTATAAATCTGAATCCTTCCTCTTTGCACCAGGTTTGGAGCCATGCGTTAAAGCTGTTTATGCGATGTAGCCTTTCTGCCCCCTTACCAAGAACAGGTAGAACTTCTGAGAATGCTAAAGTGTTAACAATGGGCTTTAGTTTCTCCCCCAGAGTTTGGAAATCCCTTTGAACTGTAGTGGCACTGTTTCTAGCCAGGTCATTTGTACCCAAGTGGATGACAGCATCAATTTTGGAGAGCTTGCTTTCAACGCTAATGACATCAACAATTTGGTTTGTATTCTTGCTAGCTGAAGAGTCTGGGTGGCAATTGACTATCTTCTCTACTTTGAACTGTGCTCCCAAGTTGGTGCCTCTGATGATGGAATCACCAAGTAGTATTAGTTTTCTGTTCCTTGAGGTTTTCTTCATATTTGGTGCTTTATCAGGAGATTGAGCATTGACTGTCTCATTTAAGGGCCCTTCAGCTTCCCTAGATTAGGCATCCTCATTAATCAAAGCAGAGAAGGCATTTTGCAGTGATATTTCATGATGTACTGGGTGTTTCTGCATTACAGGACGCAATCTACTAGAGCCTACTGTGATCCATTTGTTCCTGGGGTGTTTGATTCTTTGTGGGAGCAGTGGTGGATTTTGTTCAGTTTGTATCCTAGAAGAGGTGCGCTTTATTGCAGCCAGTTCCTCCCTCAGTAGAGTCAATTCTTTATGCATGGCAGCTAGGTCTTCCCTTAGTACAGTCAATTCATTTTACATGGCAGCTCACCTGAGGCACATAGGACAAGCTCTGAGGCTCCAAATGATTCATCTTGGAATGAAAGTACCACAGTTATTGCATTGAATACACGACATGCTGATTAAGCAGTCCTAGAAGGAGGAGAGAAAGAAAAAGAAAATGTGGGTGTAACCCAAATTAAAAAGTATAGTTGGCTACGTATGTGGCCACTATATAGGCAGTGCAGCCCCTGGGGTGGGTGGGGTGAGGGGTGGGGTGGGTGGGAACCTAAGTGTCCCTGGCCAGTAGGTTTTACCTGAACCGTGGGCACACTCAGATATCTGATTTAGGGCTACACAAGGAAAGCAGGCAGTCAGAATATCACCAAGTTTAATATATAACCAACAGTTAAAATCTATATTAGCAATATCCCCAAATCTTAAAGTATAACCAACAGTTAAATTCAAGAAACCAGCAGAGAAGGTAGTAAAGTTGTAAGCTTAGCTGTGTGGAGCTCCACGCTGGCTATGAAAATAAACAACTTGAATACTTAAATACATCCTTAAAACTAAGATGGAGACAGCAATCCAGCAGCGAGATTGGGGCTTTCTAGTCTTTTGCATTGAGTGTCACATGTATTATTTTCTCCAAGTTGGTGAGGGGTCTTATGTGTACTAGGTAGAAGGAGCTCTTTGCTCTCAGGGAAAGAGTCCGATCTCTGAGGCTAGAGTAGCAGATTTGGAAGCAATAAGGAAGACTGAGAGGTACATATACGAGACCTACAGGGATATAGTCCTGACATCCCACCTCCAGTCTGGCAGCATCCCTGTTGCCATGAAGGAGAGAGGCCAAGTGACAGGAGAGCATCACCCTGGTGTGGCAATTAGTAATCCTGTAGCTAGGACCTGTACACCAGGTGATGTAAAACCCTCTCACACTGAGGAGGTTTCTCCAGGGCCATGTGCCCACAAGGGAAGGGTTAGGACAGCTGTTATAGTTGGTGATTCAATCATTAGGCATGTAGATTGGTGGCTGGTGGATGTCAGGATCGCCTGGTAACATGCCTGCCTGGTGCGAAGGTAGCAAACCTCACACACCACCTAGACAAAGTCTTAGATAGTGCTGGGGAAGAGTCTGTGTCTTGGTACACATCTGTACCAATGACATAGAAAAGTGTGGTTGGGAGGTTCTGGAGGCCAAATTTAGGCTTTTTGTTAGGAAGTTGAAATCTAAAACTTCTAGGGTAGCATTCCATTCCATGCGCAGGACCCAAAAGGCTGGCAGAGCTCTGGAGTCTCAATGCGTGGATGAGACGATGGTGCAAGGAAGAGGGTTTTGGATTTTTTAGGAACTGGAAACATTCTGGGGAAAGGAGGGGCTTTTCTGAATGGGTGGACTCAACCGAGATGGAACCAGGCTGCTGGCATTAACCTTTAAAAAGGAAATAGAGCTGACAGTCGCCCAAGAGTGCATGGTTCGGAACAATGTATCCTTCAAGGATACTAGCAAATGATTGAAGTTAGGGTATATGGACAGAGAGGTTCCAATAAAGACAAAAGTAACCCAAATGCCCTGAAGTGCAGAGCAGACAGCTTAAAGATTCCAAATTACCCCTGCCTACCGATAGCCAGATTAATATGAATAAAATGCAGCCTCTAAAATGCCTTTATGCAAATGCTAGACATCTAAAAAAAATAAGATGGGAGAGTTAGAATATATAGCACTAAATGAGAGGTTAGATATGATTGGTATCTCAGAGACATGGTGGAAGGAGGACAGCCAGTGGGACACTGATACCTGGGTACAAACTATCTCGTAATGAAAGAGCAGATCAAATTGGTGGAGGGGTTGCATCTGTTAGAGAGGGCATTGAGTCACAAAGGATTAAAATTTTGCAGGAAACAAAATTCACTGTAGAATCTCTATGGATTGAAATTCCATGTAAAAAGAGGAAGGGGAAGGAGATGGCAGTGGGGGCGTACTATTGACTGCATGGCCAGAATGAACAAATGGATGATGAAATGCTCAAAGAAATAAAGGAAGCTAACAAAAGTTACAGCACAGTAATAATAATGGGTGATTTCAATTACCCCGGTATCGACTGGGTCATTGTCATGGCAGGACATGCTAAGGAGATAGTTTCTAGATGAAATAAATGACTACTTCTTGGAGCGGCTGGTTCATGAACAGACTAGAGGGGAAGCCATTTTGGACCTAGTCCTTAGTGGAACACCAGATCTGGTGCAAGAGATAAGGGTGTTGGGGCCACTTTGCAATAGTTATCATAGCATGATCGCATTTGATTTAATAAATTGAGGAAGGATGGCAAGGAAATCCACAGTACTACCTTTTAACTTTCAAAAGGGATATTATGATAAAATGAAGAAAATAGTTAAGAAAAAACTAAAAGGAGCAGTTGCAAAGGTTAAAGATTTACATCAAGCATTGATGATGTTTAAAAATATTATCTTGGAAGCCCAGAGCAGCTGTATTCCACGCTTTAAGAAAAGTGGAAGGAAGTCCAAAAAACTGCCAGCATGGTTTAAAGGTGAGGTCAGAGAGGCTGTTGCCAAAAAAGCATCTTTCAGGAAATGGAAAAAAGAGCCAAACGATGAAACCTGGAAACAGCACAAACACTGGCAAGTTAAATGCAAGGCATTGATATGGCAGGCAAAGAGATAATTTGAGAAGAAACTTGCTGTGGAAGCAAAAACGTGTAATAAACACTTTTACAAGTACATTCGTAGCAAAAAAACTGAGTCAGTTGGACCATTAGATGATAGAGGGGTAAAAGGGGATGTAAGATTGGACAAGGCTATAGTGGAGAGACTGAATGAATTTTTTGCTTTGGTCTTTACTGAGGAAGATGTAGGGATGTTACCCATGACTGAAGTGGTATTTAAAGGTGATACTGCGGAAGAATTGAAAGAAATAGCGATACACCAGGAAGATGTATTACAACTATTTGATAAACTGAGGAGTAGCAAATCACCTGGACCAGATGGCATATATCCAAGGGTGTTAAAAGGACTGAAATATGAGATTGTAGACCTGCTATTAGTAATCTGTGAACTATCATTAAAATCATCTGTAATACCTGAAGATTGAAGGATGGCCAATGTAACACCAGTTTTTAAAAAGGGTTCCAGGTGTGATCCGGGAAACTACAAACTGGTGAGCCTGATGTCAGTACTGGGAAAAATGGTAGAAACCATCATGAAGAATAAAATTACTCAACATGTAGATAGTCATGGCTTTATGGGAGACAGCCAACATGGCTTTAGACAAGGAAGATCTTGTCTTACTAATCTGTTATGTTTTTTTTGAAGGTGTGAATAAACAGGTAGACAAAGGTGAGTCGGTTGATATAGTGTATCTGGACTTTCAGAAAGCCTTTGACAAGGTCCCTCATCAGAGACTTTTGGCAAAACTAAAAGGTCATGGGATAGGAGGCAGTGTACTATTGTGAATCAGGAACTGGTTAAAGAGAAAGCAGAGGGTAGGGCTGAATGGCCAGTTTTCCCAATGGAAAAAGGTGAATAGTGGAGTACCCCAGGGATCTGTGCAGGGTCCACTGCTTTTTGAGATATTCATAAATGACCTGGAAAAGGGAGTAATGAGTAAGGTTATCAAATTTACTGATGACACAACTTTTTGAAGTTGTTAAAACCCAACAGGATTGTGGAAACTTGCAAGAGGATCTTGATAAATTGGAAGACTGGACATCCAAATGGCAGATTTAATTTTAATGTGGACAAGTGCAAAGTTATGCATCTAGGAAAGAACAACCCAAGCTATGGTTATATATCTGATGCAAGGTTCCACCTTGGGAAACACCACCCAGGAAAAAGATTTAGGCGTCATAGTGGATAACTTGTTAAAACCCCCCGCCCAGTGTGCAGTGGCGGCCAAGAGAGCAAATAGAATGCTAGGTATCATAAGGAAAGGAATGGAAAATAAAACAAAAGATATTATAATGCCTCTGTATCGTTCCATGGTGTGACCACACCTTGAATATTATGTGCCATTCTGGTCACCCTATCTTAAAAAGGATATAACATTATTAGAAAAGATACAGAGAAGAGCCACCAAAATGGTAAAGGGGATGGAAGGATACTCCTTTGAAGAGAGTCTAAAAAGGTTAGGGCTTTTCAACCTGGAAAAGAGACGGCTGAGGGGGGAGATATGATAGAGGTCTATAAATTAATGAATGAAATGGAAGGGGTAAACGTAGATCGATTGTGTGTCATCAGAATATAAAAAGACTAGTGGACATGCAATGAAGCCACAGGGTAACATATTTAAGACTAATAAGAGAAAATATATTTTCATTCAACATGTAATCAAACTCTGGAATTTGTTGCCGGAGGATGTAATAAAAGCTGTTAGTGTAGCTGGTTTTAAAAAAGGTTTGGACAAATTCCTGGAGGAAAGGTTCATAAATCATTATTAAAAGGGTCCCAGGATATCGCTGCTTGACCCAATACAAGCATTTAAGAAACTGTGTCTTTTGGGGAGACTGTTAGGTACTTATGACCTAGATTGGCCACTGTTGGAAACAGGATACTGGGTTGTTGGACCTTGGTCTGACCCAATATGGCACATCTTATGTTCTTATGTCCTTAAAGGACACATAGAAGAACTTGTAACTCAAATGCAACACATTGAGGGGAGGAGAGGGGAGGACAGATAAACAGGATCAAACATTGCCGGTACCAGTAAGAGAGTGATCTTTGATATAAAGCATATGAGGAGAGACTTAAAGATCTTAATATGTATACTTTAGAGGAAAGGCGGGATGGAGGAAATATGATAGAGACAATTAAATACCTCTGTGGCATAAATGCACAAGAGGAGAGCCTCTTTCAATTGAAGGAAAACCTTGCTATGAGGGGACATAGGATGAGGGTGAAAGGGGATAGACTCAGTAATATGCAGAAATATTTCCTTACGGAAAAAGTGGTAGATTAGTAGAAACGAGGACAGTAGCTGAATTCAAAAAAGCATGGAACAAACAGAAGATCTCTTAAGGAAAAAAGGGGGCCATTGTAGTTGATATGGAAGGACAGACTACATATGCCTTGTGGTCTTTTTCTGATGTCATATTTCTATGTAGACTGAGCCTTAAAAAAATTCAATCTAAAATGCATGTTGAGGTCTTGCTGAAAAACAAAACTAACAATGTTGCTCTCTTAATGACTTCTTGATCAGAAGCTTCCATCAACTCATTGGGATAAACTGAAGAGTAGCAAATTACTATTACTACTACTATGCATTTATATAGCGCTATCAGGCGCTCGCAGCGCTGTACAAAGAGAAAACACACGAGACAGTCTCTGCTCAAAGGAGCTTACAGTCTAGTAAAGACAAAACAAGAAAAGAAGGATAAGCTAAGAACAAGGGCAAAGAGAGGAGAGCAGTAGAGACAAGACAAAGGAAAGAAGTAAGAACAAGTGTAAGAGGAAGTAGGATAGGTAAAATAGGGGAGGAGGAGAACAGCTAAATCAAGAACCAAAGGCAGAAGTGAAAAGATCACCTGGACTGGATGGTATACATCCAAGGGCGTTGAAAGAACTGAAATATGAGATTGTAGACCTACTATTAGTAATCTGTGAACTATCATTAAAATCATCTGTAATACCTGAAGACTGGAGGATGGCCAATGTAACGCCGATTTAAAAAAAAAAAAAAAAAAAAAAAGGGTTCCAGGGTCATCCAGGAAACTACAGACCGGTGAGCCTGACGTCAGTCCCGGGAAAAATGGTAGAAACCATTATAAAGAACAAAATTACTCAACATGTAGATAGTCATGGTTTAATGGGAGACAGCCAACAAGGCTTTAGAAAAGGAAGATCTTGTCTTACTAATCTGTTATGTTTTTTTGAAGGTGTGAATAAACAGGTAGACAAAGGTGAGTCGGTTGATAAAGTGTATCTGGATTTTAAGAAAGCCTTTGATAAGGGTCCCTCATAAGAGACTCTTGGCGAAATTAAAAAGTCATGGACTAGGATGCAGTGTACTATTGTTGATCAGGAACTGGTTAAAAGATAGAAAGCAGAGGGTATGGCTAAATGGCCAATTTTCTCAATGGAGAAAGATGAATAGTGGAGTACCCCAGGAATCTTTGCTGGGTCCGTTGCTTTTTAACATATTCGTAAATGACCTGGAAATGGGAATAACGAGTGAGGTAATCAAATTTGCAAATGATACAAAATTATTCAAAGTTGTTAAAAACTCATGAGGATTGTGGAAACTTGCAAGAGGATCTTGATAATCTGGAAGACTGGGCATCCAGATGGCAGATGAAATTTAATGTGGACATGTGCAAAGTTATGCAACTAGGAAAGAACACCACAAACTATGGTAACACGATGCAAGGTTCCTCATTAGGAACCACCACCCAAGAAAAAGATTTGGGCGTCGTCGTGGGTAACATGTTGAAACCCTCGGCCCAGTGTGCAGCGGCAGCCAAGAAAGCAAATAGAATGCTAGGTATCATAAGGAAAGGAATGGAGAATAAAACAAAGAATATTATAATGCCTCTATCATTCCATGCTGCTACTGCACCTTGAATATTGTGTGCAATTCTGGTCGCCATTTCTTAAAAAGGATACAGGATTATTAGAAAAGGTACAGAGAAGATCCACCAAAATGGTAAAGGGAATGGAAGAATACTGCTATGAAGAGAGGCTAAAAAGGGTAGGGCTCTTCAACCTGGAAAAGAGACTGCCGAGGGGAGATATGATAGAGATCTATAAATTAATGAATGGAGTGGAACAGGTAAACGTAGATCAATTGTTTACGCCATCAAAATATAGACTTGTGGACATGCAATGAAGCTACAGAGTAACCTATTTAAGACTAAGAGAAAATATTTTCTTTCTCACTCAACGTGTAATCAAACTCTGGAATTCGTTACCGAAGGATGTAGTAAAAGCTGTTAGTGTAGTCTGATTTAAAAAAGGTTTGGATAAGTTCCCGAGGGAAAGGTCCATAAACCTTTTATTAAAGTGGACACGGGATATTCACTGCTTGCTCCAGTACTACCATTGTGGAACCTGTGTCTTTTGGGGAAACTGTTAGGTACTTGTGGCCTAGATTGGCTACTATTGGACACAGGATACTGGGCTTGATGGGCCTTGGACTGAACCAGTATGTCATATCTTATTATGGTATGTTCCAATGTCCTATTTGCCTCCTGAGAGGCAGACAGATATGCATTGAGTCTATCTGCTTGCCTTTGTTTCTCATTCTGAGTCATTTTGTCTCTCTTTAAAGGCTTCATCCCATCTTTGAGTACAGCGCTGCATATGCCTTTTAGTTCTATAAAAATGATGATTTGTAGTAGTACTATCTTTGTGTACTTCTGCTCTCAGTAATTCAAAAAACAAATTCCACAAGAACAGAATTTGCCACTAATTTGTAGACCCAGCTTAGACTCAGCTGAGACTTGAGCTGGAGCACATTCTTCATTAGCAGTGACTCAATCTGTAGAGCAGCAGAATAGCACTGCTTCTGATCCACGGACACTTTCATTATCCAACAGGCAAGTCCATGTTGTCCTGCTAGGCCAGTCCAGATAAGTGGTTATGTTCAACCTACCAGCAAAGGTGGAGACAGTGAAAAATCCAGAGGCTTCTGATGATCCCATTCTGTACTATATCTAGAGCAGATAGAGGGCAAAACACCTCATTATTTCTCTGTCTCCAGCATAGTGTGGGAGTCCAAAAGAGAGCACAACCACCCACCCGTAAAGAAGGACAGGAACAAACAAAAACAGGTATGCCAAGACAGTGGTAGATCAAGCAATCTTTTTTTGAGCCACCCCAAAGCGTTTCAGCTGTCGCCTTCAGGGGGAAAAATACCTCAAACAAATTTAAAAACATAGACAAAAATCACTAACCAAACAATAAAACATAATAAAAAGGTTAAAAACAAAATTTCCACCGTTAAAACAATAAATTAACCTAAACAATAATAAAAATCTTGCGATAACCTTTAATTTTCTTTTATTGTTTAATATAATAAATTATGAAAAGCCAAATGTGGACAGAATAGGCCATACAAACAATGTCTCACCAAAGGGTGCGAACAGAAGGGACGAGGACCACCACATGTAAGCCCCTTGGTTGAATTATATGTTGTATGTGCTACACAGTCAGAGCAAACTGTGTACTGACTATACAAGAGTGAAAATACAATGTGCAGAAAACCGTATTGTGACAACCCCATTAATTACCAGCATAGTGTTTCTTTGAGAAGGAAAATTATTTAAACATAGGTCCTATCTTGTGATATGTATTTCAAAGATGTAAAGAGAACAGGAGACAGTGTAAGTTTAAATTCTTACTTAGTCGCTGTGACCACAAATGCTAAGCAAAGATTATCAATTTTAATATTTGACAGGAGGAGAAAAGCATGATCATAGCTTTGTTAAAAAAACTGATGGTTAGAATATTATATGCAGCGATGCCTATAAGTTCAAGAATAAAGAGGGAAACTTGCCTTGTAGATGTGCTACAGTGTCTTCCAAGCAGGCACAATGCCGACATTACAAACTGCACCTATTGCATTTTAAATACTTAAAATGACACCAAAACATGAGGTCAAAGGTGTATACCAAAATGTGTATACAGCTGTATTTTGAAACAAGGTGAACATTGTTATCCATGCATATTTTCAGGAGAACAGATTGAACCAAAAGAGTTGAAATCTATCTTGAAATGCAAATATGTATATTCAAATGAGGCTCTGCGTCAGAGTAGTAAGTGATGGGAGGAAACAAATGAAGACAATAAAAACCTGTATCTGGAATGTCCTACAATGTGAGGAAGCGCCAGGTCATAGCTGTACCGCACCATATAGTTTAAAACTATCCGATCACATTAAAACTGTATGTGATACAGCAATGTCACTAACTTAAAGGAAGTTAAAAATCAAGAATGTGTTATAATCCAATGTAGTCTTAGTGGCAGGACAAATCAAACTGCTAAAAATATATGATACGGCAACATAATGTCATTAGCTTGAAAAGAGTTTAAAATCAAGGGAGTGCTATAATGCAATGTACCCTTAGTAGCAGGGCAAAACAAACAAAGCTAAAAATAACTCACGATACTGGACGATAACCCAATCTTATTGTCCAATATTAATGCACTCAAACTTGTAACCGTTCCAAAATAAATAATGAAGTCTCTTTATAAAATAATAGTAAAATAAAAGATGTTCCATGGGAAATCTTGTGTTGCGCTGTAGTCAGACTTGAACCCACAACCAGACCAAAATAAATAATTAAGAATGGAACATCTTACGCTGCCGCCACCAGCCAACATCAAAGGGCGATCGGCCCTTAAAGCGGCGTGCTCCAGCGGGCATGCCCGCGCCTGAGGGCCTTGCCAGAGGGCCCTTTGGCGTGGCCCTTAGGCACGGGCCCGGAGGCGCTCTGGCGTAATTCATCTACCCTACTCCTCCATATCACCGTAGCTCCCTGGAGCTGAGTAAGAACGATCGCTCCTCCACCCATTGTCTGCTTAGAACTGCTTCCCATTGCCTGCTTAGAACTGTTATCCATCGTCTGCATAGAACTGCTTCCCATTGCCTGCATAGAACTGCTATCCATCGTCTGCATAGAACTGATCTCCAGGAACAAGCAGGAATGAGTCTTCACATATGGGTATGTCGGTACCGATGGAGTCTGCGCAGGAACGCTTCCCAGCGTCCAATCAGAAAGCCTTTGGAAGCATCCCAACACGCCTGCGTGCTTCCTTCCCGCCTTCCCAACTGTCTCTCCTCAGTTTTCATTTTTCTGCGGAGCCAGCAGGTAGTCCTCCTGTCACCGCAGAAAATTCTTCTTTTATTTTTTAGTTTTCTTGTGGTCGCGACTGCCTTCCCCGCCGCCGCCGGTGTTTCTTTTTTCTTTTCTTGTAAAATTTTTCCTTTTTAAGGAATATTTTTCCTCCTCAGTGTCTCACGGTTTCTCAGGCCTGTTAGGCCTCTCCTTTTTCCTTCATGGAACCGCCAGCCACTATCCCCAAGAAATGTACAAACTGTGGCGGTACAAACTTATTTTTAGACACTCACAATTGGTGTCTAACCTGCTTGGGTCCTGACCATTTTCCTCTGGAGCCCTCTGGCAATAGTATTGTGGGAAGAAGTTTTCAAAATAGAGTTCCCCTCGACACGCGGTCCCTATCCAACTTCAGGGCACCGACCATATCTTCTACACAGGATCAGGTAACCCAAAAACAGTCTGTTAAGACTAGCCAGTCCTCGAGCGGCAGTTCTCATGCACAGCATAGAGATGCCTACGGCCTTGCCCTCGAGAAACCACTGGTTTCAAAACCCCGGTGGGAGTCTTCGGCCTCCAAAGCCTGTGTGGGGTTTCAGGTTGTTCCTGAGGTTCACCCCTCACAGAACATACCTGAGCCATGCCCGGTGGTGGCATCTGCTTCGAGTGGTACCGATACCCCGGCATCGGCAATGGTGTTGGATGAAACATTCCTCACCAAGGATCGTCGTCTGGTGTCCTCTGTACCTACAGGGCCGTTGGATACGCTCCAGACCGACCTTCCAGTATCGGTACCGATACTAGTACCGACATCGGTACCCTCCAGACGTGCATCGATAGACTCGCTTCCTTAGATGCCGAGTCTGGAATCGATCTCTAGTCTGGAGGACCGGGTACCGACTCGCCTTGGTACCGACACCAGACGGTACCAAAGGCTCGGTTCTGATCATTCGGATCCGCAACTCTCGGTTTCTTCAATACCATTAGAGTTGCCACTGGCTGGCCTTCATCCACCGGTATCCACATTACCATTGCTGTCGGTGCCTTCCATGCTTCTCTCGTCAGGCTCGCTTTCCTCAATACCGAGTTTGGAATCGATCCCTAGCATGGACGATGTGCTACCGACTGGCGCTGGTCCCGACCTCCCGCAGTACCAGCGACCATCTTATAAGGATTCCATACTGCACCATCCAGGATCTTCTATTCCTATAAGCTTGGATAGATCCCTCGGTGCCAACGATAGTTCTTCATCAGATCTAGCCTATCCAAAGGAAGTTCCCTCTGGGGATCCTTCTTTTCAGGTTTTTTCCTCCTAGATATGGCAAAATCCCTTGCCATTTCTATTCCTGGACAAGGTCCTACACAAGGCAATACAGGATCCCTCTATATTCCTGAGAGAGCAAAGGAAAACATCATGCTACCTTTGCATCATTCCTTGCAGGATCTCCTTCTACGAATGTGGGAAGCTCCTTTAAAGGTACCCCCACTTTCCAGAGCAACTGATCTTCTATATCAGGTGCCCCCTTCTCCAGGATTTCGAAAGACTCAACTTCCTCATCATTCCATTGTTGTAGAATCAGCAATGAGGCGGGTGAAGAGTACTAAAAAGCACTTTTCTTATCCGCCAGGTCGTGAGTCTAAGACTTTAGATGCCTTTGGATGCCAAAGTTTCCAGGCATCCATGCTTTCAGCAAGAATTCTCTCATATATTTTTTATATGGGCTTATCTCTTGAGGAGGTCACAAAGAAAATGACATCTTTTGACTCCTTTTCTTCAAGAGCCCAAGAGTGTAGACTATTCCTCACTGGTTAGTCATGCTCAAAATATCTCTAGATTTCTTACTCGTGCTTCCCTAGACTCCTTTGAGTCTGTTAGCAGGACTTCTGCTATAGCTATAGGAGCACGACGTAAAGCCTGGCTCCAAGCTTCAGACTTGGACAAATGGGCACAAGTTAGACTGGGAAATACTCCTTGCACTGGAGAAAATCTCTTTAACAAGGAGTCTTTACTCCAGGTTGCTCAGTTAACAACTGACTGTCCTGTTTCCAGAGGCTGTTCTATGCCGCCTTCTTTCCCAGTTGGTAGGAAATGTCCTGCCAAAATTTCTTCCCCTAGGGGAAGAAGATTTTATCCATCTTCTGCCCATCATACAGATGTTCCCAAACAGGAGAAACATCACCCTGGTCTGAAGAATCCACAACCTCAGGGTCAACAAACCCAGCAGTCGCAGGGTTTCAAATAGATCATCATTGCCCCTCTTGGTTGGTGGTTAGAGTAGCAGTCTGCTTCTTTTCATTTGCAGTATCTGCACTAAATTTATTCTAACCTTCCTAGATATCTCTTCATGAGACATCTTTTCTTTAACTTTAAGAGTCTTTATGATGATCATGCCCATACTTAACAGGGTTTTCCTTTTCCTCTTGGAGGAAAGAGAACTAACAACTATTAATAGACAGTTGTTTTCCCTGTACTGGCATGTATCATCTTACCTGTCACCCTGTACTGGCATGTATCATCTTACCTGTCAGAGACTTCCTCCATAGTCTCTTTTAACTCTGTCTTACCTCCTTCTTACTATAACATTTGGTTTGTAAGTGGGACCCTTTTACACTGGTAAGCCTCTATGGTCCTCTACCTGTTCTACCAGGGGATTCTCCCTTTCGGAGTTGTCTCCCCCCTTGTTACCTTAGGGCAGCCCATCAGACAATAGGAAATCCTACCAGGTCTATTGTTTCTTTTTCCCAATCTAAAAGAGGGAGAGGGAAAAGAAATTTTCTCCGCTGCCCTGGAACGTTGCTGCACATACAGCAATTCCTAGTGGTTAAGTCACTGGTTCTGTCCACCATACAACCAGGGATTCTCCTCCACTAGCAATCCTTCTAGCCTCAGTGCTAAGTCCCAAACAGGTTATCAACCTCGTTTGGGAAACCCTCTTATCACAGCCTGGTTGGTTAACTTCTATTCTTTGCCCCCTTGTCCTTGGCAGAATACTTGGTTACCTGCTGGCTTTCCACAGCCAGTTTTTCTTCTAACCAACCTGCAGCATGCTCTCTGCAACACTACAGAGTAGCTTTGCACTATGGGCCCTTGCTAGAGAGCATTAGTATCTTACCTAGCAGATAACCCCAGATGGTTAAAAGGGGTTTACCCCAGTCATGTTTCCATGACTGGTAGGTATTTCCTACCCTTACCATCTCATCTTAAATCTCTTTTGAGACATCAGTCTCAGGCCTTTCATTACGTGAAAACCTAAAGAAGGGCCAATTCCCTGGCTTGGCCCATATCTCCTTTGGTCTTCTCGTCAGAGATAATTTTCTTCAATGGCAGCTAGAGGACGCCCAATAGCCCTCTTGCCCTCATAGGCAAGTCACTAGGATATCTTCCTCCAGTGGCGTCCTCTATCCATTCTCCATATGGCAATTCTGGAGAAATCTGGACTTCCTGCCTACAGTCAAGTTATCCTCTGCCCTTTTCACGTAGGCCATCCTGGTTATTCAAGAGCTCAAATTCTGAAAAGAATCCAGACTTCTTGTCAGGGAGACCTCTCCTCTGACTCTGCCAATCATAACCAGGAAAAGAGATTTCTCTGTATGTCTATTCAAGCAGGTATTAACCTTCTTGCTCTTACATGAATCTTCCTTTCTCCCTATATCCCTAGGGGGGATCAGCTTCTATAGACCTCTTTCCTTCCACATACCTGGAGATATGTGTCTATATGTCTACATATTCATATATATATTCATCTATATCTGTGTGTCTTCTGCCCCTACATATCTCCTATAGATATATGCATATATACCCTATATGTGTATATATTCAATATATATATGTGTATATATATATATATATTTATAGATCTACTGAGATATATTTTTAGATAGATATGTATGCATATACTCATCTATCTGTTCTGTTAGGTTCAGATATCTTTATATTCCTATATGATCCTGACAGATGGGCACTACCCCTATCAATGCTATGCCAGCATACTTAGGGGGCGACACTTATAACCACTTCCTGTGGTAATTAACAAAATTTTCCTTACCATATAGGTTGGGTACTCCTGAAGCTCTCCATGTACCTTTCTTCTTTCCTAATTGACCCCATTTAGGAAAGACATTGTGGAGCTTCAGTTAACCTAACGCTTAGTGCTCCTGAGTCTGTCCTTACTTTATCAGATACAAGGGTCTCCATACCCTTTCTCCCCTACATGGACTGATTCCATCCCAAGTCCAGTTAGGTCAGACTCATTTTTTTCTTTGGGTCCTAAATTTATACTATTTTTGGACCTAAACAGCTTAAGCTTTCTTTAATACTGCCTTCTGCGTCTCCGCTGAAACTCTACCTCTTATACTACCCCAGTCTTTCTTCCTGGGGCCATTTCTCACCCTGAAAGGTTCTGACCTCCACGTGTTCTTCTCTGCTTTTATTACCTCTACTTCTCAGTGAGGTACCCCTTGAGCACATTCACTGGCTCTTCTAATAGATCCATATGTACCTCAGTGGAATTGTGCAAGGTCTACAAGGGAGGCCCAGATTACAATATTTTACTACAAAATACCCTCTATACAGGGTCTTCCCCTTTAGAAAACCCTGTTCTAGCCAGCTGTTCCACAGCTCCTCTTCTGTATTCAACTCCTACTCTCCATCCCCAGGATGCCTGAGGTCTTAAGCAATAGCATGGCTCGTTCTACACTTGCAACATGCTAGGACTCCCTCCTTCAACGTGTCCAAAATGCTGCTATCCGTTTACTGTCTCATGCTTCCCGTTTCGATCACGTCACTCCCCTTCTCTATCAACATCACTGGTTACCCATCTTCTTCCGTGTTCAATATAAATTTCTAATCTTTGCACACAAAGTAATCCATTCTGGCACTCCTCTTTATCTGGCAAATCAAATACACTTCCACACCTCCCACCGTCTTCTCCGCTCCATACACATAAACCGCATGGTTCTTCCTTCCCCCGCACATGCCCGTCTGGAAAAAACCCGCTCCTCTGCCTTCTATTTTCTGGCCCCAAGCCTCTGGAATTCACTCCCCCCCCTCTCTCCGTGCAGAAGACTCCTACCAATCATTCAAAGCCCAGCTGAAACCCCACCTTTTCTCCCTTGCGTTTGACCCTCCTCCTTAGTCTTTCTCTCCTCCCCTTTTCCATTGTCATCACCCACATACCATATATCCCCCCCTCCTCCCCCCTTGATAGCGTTTGTTTATTGTTACTTTTTATGTTATGTTATCTTTGCTCTCAGCTTTCCTGCCTCTCTCCTCCCTTCTTTCCTATATTCTGATGGCGTTCTTTTCCTTTTTTCCTGCAGCCCAGTGCTTGTTTTAACTTGCCTTATTTTATTATTGTAAACCGCTCAGGTGCCCTTGGTATTGAGCGGTATAACAAATTTTAAATAAACATAAACATCTGAGCTTGGGAGTCCCCATATGTGAAGACTCATTCCTGCTTGTTCCTGGAGATAGCACAGTTACTTACCTGTAACAGGTGATCTCTGGGAACAGCAGGAATAAGTCTTCACAACCCACCCACCTCCCCTAGGAGTTGCTTTTTCTCTATCTTTCCCTTCCTTGCTGTTTCCCCCTCTCTCTCTCTCTCTCTTTGTCTCAGCTTTCAAACTTAACTGAGGAGAGACAGTTGGGAAGGCGGGAAGGCAGCACGCAGGCGTGTTGGGATGCTTCCAAAGGTTTTCTGATTGGACGCTGGGACGCGTTCCCGCGCAGACTCCGTTGGTACTGACGTACCCATATGTGAAGACTTATTCCTTCTGTTCCCAGAGATCCTGTTACAGGTAAGTAACTGTGCTTTATCCATCGTCTGCATAGAACTGATATCCATTGCTTATCCACTGTTTGCATAATACTGCCACCCATTGTCGCATAGAACAGCTTCTCACTGTTTGGCATACTGTTGCCCCCATTGTTGCATAGTACTGCCACCCACTGTTTGCATACGGCAGCCCCCATTATTGCATAGTTCTGCTACCCACTGTTTGCATACTGTTGTCCCCATTGTTGCATAGTACTGCTACCCACTGTTTGCATACTGCTGCCCCCATTGTTGCATAGTACCGCTACCCACTGTTTGCATACTGCTGCCCCCATTGTTGCATAGTACTGCTACCCACTGTTTGCATACTGTTGCCCCCATTGTTGCATAGAACTGTTACCCACTGCTTATTCTCTGCCTGCTACCCATTGCTTGCATTGAACTGCTAACTACTGCCTGCTTGTTTGCCTATCACTTGCTACCCGTTGTTTTGCTTAGAACCTGCTACCCATTGCTTGCTCAGACCTTGCTGCCCACTACCATGGCCCCACATCTCATTGTCCTCTTCATTATCCTCCCCAACTGCCTCCCCTCATACCAACACCCTCCCTCCTTGTCCCCCCATCCTCCCCCTACCTTCCTCACTTCTCCCTCCACTCTGCTCCCTAGCCTAGCACCTGCTCTTGAGTTTCCTCACACCATCCCCCGCATTCAACCAGCCCCCTCTACCTTCCTCACTTCTCCCTCTATTCTGCCCCCTGGCCTAGCACCTGCTCTCGAGCTTCTTCACACCATCCCCAGCATTCAACCAACCCCCGTCTCTTTAAGGCAACCCCACCCTCGCTTCCTCTGTACTATCTCCACTCTACCTCACTTTCTAATACTCCTGCTCCTTCTCTCATCGGGTACTATCAAACCCGACCCTGGCCCCCCCCCCCCCCTTTTCCTTCTCACACTAAAGAAAGTTCCTCACGTACCCCATCTAATCTCATCCACATCCTGCTCCTTCCGCCCTCCTTCATTCATCCCTCATTCACTCATCCATAGATATCAACTCCAACCCTACCCCCAAAAATAATCCTTCACATAACCTACCCGATACCATCGTTTTTCCCCTCATTTCCCCTCCCTCATGCCCCTGTTGGAGAACACACTCACCCAGTCACACCCACCCACACCCTTGCTCCCTCTAAACCTAAACCTCAGCATTACCCTAGAAATAGACCCCCACGCCGCTCTGATAAGAAATCTACACATAACTTATCCAACCTTATCCATATCCCTCTCCTCCCCCCCGCCACACTCCCGTTTTCATGCGCCCTATGGAACACTTGCTCAGTCATTAAAAAAAACCCACTTTCATTCATGACCTTTTCATCTCCAATGCCTTACACCTTCTTGCCTTGACCGAGACCTGGCTCCCCCCAGATGACACCGCTTCCATTGCCTCTCTCTGCTATGGGGGCTACCAGTTCTCCCATACACCTCGATCTACTGGTCGCGGTGGTGGCGTTGGCCTCCTACTCTCCCCCTCCTGCCAATTCCAACCCCTCCTGCCACCCAAATCACATTCCCCCTTCTCCTTCGAAGCCCACTCCATTTGCCTCCTCTCACCACTTCCCCTCCAAATAGCTGCTGTTTATTGCCCTCCGGACAATTCCAAATCAAGCTTCCTCTCTGACTTCGACTCCTGTCTTTCTGCCTTCATGGATCCCTCCTCCCCCACTCTTATTCTTGGCGATTTCAACATTCACATCGTCAACCCCTCTGACCCCCATGCCTCAAAGTTCCTCGCTTTTACCTCCTCATTCGACCTCCAACTTTGCTCCACTGCCCCCACACATCTACACGGTCATTGCCTTGACCTAATACTCTTCTCCATCTCCTCTCCTTCAAACTTCTGCAAATCAACCCTTCCCTCATCTGACCATCACCTCTTAACATTTACTCTTCAGCTTCTGCTGTCCCAACCTCATCCTGTCTCCTCCGACCTATTTAGAAACCTTCATAATATTGATCCCCTGACTCTCGCCTCCACCATCTCTAATAACATAAGAACATAAGATATGCCATACTGGGTCAGACCAAGGTCCATCAAGCCCAGTATCCTGTTTCCAACAGTGGCCAATCTAGGTCACAAGTACCTAGCAGTTTCCCCAAAAGACACAGGTTCCACAATGCGTGTACTGGGTCAAGCATTGATATCCTGGGTCCCTTCTTAATAATGGTTTATGGACCTTTCCTCCAGAAACTTGTCCAAACCTTTTTTAAACCCAGCTACACTAACAGCCTTTACTACATCCTCCCGTAACAAATTCCAGAATTTGATTACACGTTGAGTGAAAAAATATTTTCTTTTATTAGTCTTAAATAGTTTACCCTGTAGCTTCATTGCATGTCCCCTAGTCTTTCTATATTCTGATAACGTAAACAATCGATCTACGTTTACCCGTTCCACTCCATTCACTAATTTATAGACTTCTATCATATCTCCCCTCAGCCGTCTCTTTTCCAGGTTAAAGAGCCCTAACCTTTTTAGCCTTTCTTCATAGGAGTATCCTTCCATCCCCTTTACCATTTTGGTGGCTCTTCTCTGAACCTTTTCTAATAACTCTATATCCTTTTTAAGATACGGCGACCAGAATTGCACACAATATTCAAGGTGCGGTCTCACCATGGAACGATATAGAGGCATTATAATATCTTTTGTTTTTATTTTCCATTCCTTTCCTTATGATACCTAGCATTCTGTTTGCTCTCTTGGCTGCCGCTGCACACTGGGCCGAGGGTTTTAACATGGTATCCACAATGACGCCTAAATCTTTTTCCTGGGTGGTGGTTCCTAATGTGGAACCTTGCATCGTGTAACCATAATTTGGGGGGTTCTTCCCTAGGTGCATAACTTTGCACTTGTCCACATTAAATTTCATCTGCCATTTTGATGCCCAGTCTTCCAATTTATCAAGATCCTCTTGCAATTTTCCACAATCCTCTTGGGTTTTAACAACTTTAAATAGTTTTGTGTCATCTACAAATTTGATAACCTCACTCATTATTCCACTTTCCAGGTCATTTATGAATATGTCAAAAAGCAGCAGACCCAGCACCGATCCCAGGGGTACACCACTATTCACCTTTCTCCATTGGGAAAATTGGCCATTTAGCCCAACCCTCCGCTTTCTATCTTTTAACTAGTTCCTGATCCACAGTAGTACACTGCCTCCTATCCCATGACTCTTTAGTTTTGCCAAAGGTCTCTGATGAGGGACCTTGTCAAAGGCTTTCTGAAAGTCCAGATGCACTATATCAACCGACTCACCTTTGTCCACCTGTTTATTCACACTTTCAAAAAAACATAACAGATTAGTAAGACAAGATCTTCCTTGTCTAAAGCCATGTTGGCTGTCTCCCATTAGGCCATGACTATCTACATGCTGAGTAATTATATTCTTTATTTAATATTTATTTATTTATTTAACATCCTTTATATACCGCGCTATTTGTTTTCAGTGCGGTTTACAAGTAACAGAAGCTGCACATTCAGAAGACACTGGTGTGCTTACATTATAACAGGAAACTTATGATGTTTTCTACCATTTTTCCCTGTACTGACGTGAGGCTCACCGGTCTGTAGTTTCCCGGATCACCCCTGGAACCCTTTTTAAAAATTGGTGTTACATTGGCAATCCTCCAATCTTCAGGTATTAGAGATGATTTTAATGATAGTTCACAGATTACTAATAGCAGGTCTACAATCTCATATTTCAGTTCTTTCAACACCCCTTGGATGTATACCATCCGGCCCAGGTGATTTGCTACTCTTCAGTTTATCTAATAGTTGTAATACATCTTCCCGATGTATCGATATTTCCTTCAATTCTTCCGCACCTTTAAATACCACTTCAGTCATGGGTAACATCCCTACATCTTCCTCAGTAAAGACCGAAGCAAAGAATTCATTCAGTCTCTCTGCTATCGCCTTGTTGCCTCTTAGTGCCCCTTTTAACTCCTCTATCATCTAATGGACCAACTGACTCTCTCACAGGTTTTTTGCTACGAATGTACTTGAAAAAATCTTTATTTCGTGTTTTTGCTTCCGCAGCAAGCTTCTTCTCAAATTCTCCCTTTGCCTGCTTTATCAATGCCTTGCATTTGACTTGCCAGTGCTTGTTCTGTTTCCAGGTTTTGTCGTTTGGCTCTTTTTTCCATTTCCTGAAAGATGCTTTTTTGGCAACAACGGCCTCTCTGACCTCACCTTTAAACCATGCTGGCAGTTTTTTGGCCTTCCTTGCACTTTTCTTAAAGCGTGGAATACAGCTGGTCTGGGCTTCCAAGATAGTATTTTTCAACAACACCCAAGCTTGATGTATTTAATCTTTAACTCTCTCCATCTCTTTCCTCCATTTTATCCTGCAAGTCCGTCGACAAAGCATTATCTTCATACAATGTTACATTATCCTCAGCCCTTGACACTCTTGCCCCTCCCACCCCACGTTCTGTCAAACGTTCTTCTCCCCAACCTTGGCTTTCTCCCACAATCCGTCACCTACGCATCTATGCCCGTTCTGCCAAACGAGCTTGGTCCAAATCCCGCTCCCTGGAAGACCACCTACCCTTCAAATTCATGCTTGGCTCCTTTGAATCAGCCTTAGGACTTGCCAAACAAGATTACTACACCCATCTAACCAACTCCCTGGCCTCTGATCCTCGCCGTCTCTTTAATACCCTTAATTTTCTCCTCAAAGTCCCCCCGTTCCCGATCCCACCCTCCCTTTCTGCCCAAACCCTAGCCGACTACTTCCACGACAAAATCCACAAGATTACCCTCCAAACCCTCCCCCCATCTACCTCCCCTCCCCCCCGATTCTTCTCCTCCATCCCTACTCTCTCTGCCACCCTCTCCTCTTCCCCTCCGATCTCTGAGGAAGAAACCACACTCCTTCTGTCCTCCTCCAAACCCACCACCTGTTCATCAGACCCTATCCCCACCCATCTACGTTCCATCGCCCTCACCATTGTCCCCTCCATCACTCATATCCTCAACCTTTCACTCTCCACTGCAACTGTCCCCGTTGACTTCAAACATGCTGTTGTCACACCCCTCCTCAAGAAACCCTCACTTGATCCCACCTCCCCTTCTAACTATCGACCCATCTCCCTCCTTCCCTTCATATCCAAACTATTAAAACGAGCAGTCCACTGTCGCTGCCTCGACTTCCTCACCTCCTGGACCCCCTTCAATCCGGCTTCCGTCCCCTACACGCCACTGAAACTGCACTCACAAAAGTCACAAACGACCTGTTACTGGCTAAATCCAAGGGCCTGTATTCTGTCCTCATCCTTCTTGACCTTTCTGCTTCCTTTGACACGGTTGACCACGACCTCCTCCTCCTCATCACCCTCTCCTCGCTTGGCTTCAAGGACTCCGTACTATCCTGGTTCTCCTCCTATCTCTCTCATCGCTCATTCAGTGTATGCTCTGGTGGCTCCTCCTCCTCCTCTACCCCTCTCCATGTAGGTGTACCCCAGGGATCCGTCTTGGGCCCCCTCCTCTTCTCTCTCTATACCCAAGGCCTTGGCGCGCTTATCTCCTCCCATGGCTTTCAGTACCATCTTTATGCCGGCGACTCCCAAATCTACCTCTCCACATCTAATATCTCTCCAGCAACTCAATCCAAGATCTCTGCCTGTCTTTCGGACATCGCTGCCTGGATGTCTCATTGCCAATTGAAACTGAACATGGCTAAGACTGAAGGGAGGAGTGGCTCAGTGGTTGGGACAGGTTACCTCAGGCCGGAGGGCCGGGGGTTCAATTCCTGCATGGGGACAAGTAACCTCAGGCCGGAGGGACTGAGGTCTCTAGTCCCATGGCTGCTCCTTGTGGCCTTGGGCAAGCCACTTAACCCTCCATTGCCTCAGGTACACTTAGATTGTGAGCCCTTCGGGGACAAGGGAATAAAAGTACCTGTTAGTATATACATGTAAACCGCTCTGATGCGTAAGTAAAGGGCGGTATATCAAATGCCTAACCATAACCATAACCATAACCATAACTCCTTGTCTTCCCACCTAACTCCTCCCCCCCCTTCCCCCTCTCTCAATCCATGTGGATGGATCTACTATACTTCCTGTTCCCTCAGCCCGCAATCTAGGGGTTATCTTTGACACCTCTCTCTCCTTCTCTGCTCATATCCAGCTTGTAGCTAAGACCTGCCACTTCTTTCTCTACAACATCAGTAAAATCCAGCCCCTCCTCTCTGAACACACTACCAAAACGCTTATCCACTCCTTAATCTCCTCTCGCCTTGATTACTGCAACCTACTCCTCGCTGGTCTTCCCGTGAGCCACCTCCTTCCCCTCCAGTCTATACAAAATTACGCTGCTCGACTAATCTTCTGCCAGCCCTCGCCATGCCCACATTACTCCTCTTCTCAAGTCGCTTCACTGGCTCCCTGTCCAACTCCGCATCCAATTCAAGCTTCTCCTGCTGACCTATAAATGCATTCACTCTATGGCCCCTCAATACCTCTTATCTCTCCCTATGTCCCCTCTCGAAATTTGCGCTTTGCTTACAAACTACTTCTATCAATGCCTTTCACCCACACCGCGAACTCCCGACTGTGCTGCTTTCACCTTGCTGCACCTTACGCCTGGAACAGCCTTCCTCCGTCTGTGCGCCAAGCATCCTCTCTGGCCCTCTTCAAATCCAAGTTGAAGTCCCACCTCTTCACCGTCACATTCAGATCCTGACTCCTTCCTCATCTTACCCTAACCCCTGTCAATGTTTGACCAAACTGACTAATGCTCTGTACTGTTCTAATTAATGTACTGTTTTTACTAGATTGTAAGCTCCAATGAGCATGACTCTGACGGCCAGGGACTGTCTCTTGTATGTTGGCTACCTCCTATAGGTTAGCTGTGCAGCGCTGCATGCGTGGCGCTTTATAAGTGCTGAATAGTAGTAGTAGTAGTAGAGACTAGCTATCATGAGTCCAAAGCATAAAAGATAATAAAAAGAAAAGGAAGTCAGAAGTAATGTATAAAAATGTGTCGTACCAAATGAAAATCCAAAACAATAAAAAATAAATAATAAAAGGTCCTTCTAGGCCAGTCCAGACATGTGGATTATGTTTCCCCTACCAGCAAAGGTAGAGACGGGGGAAAATCCAGAGGCTTCTGATGACCTCATTCTGTACTATATCTAGAGCAAATAGAGGGCATAACACCTCAGTATTTCTGTCTCCAGCATAGTGTGGACACATCTGAGCAATTCTGAAAACTGAAGAAAATTTGATTTAGCTTGTGAGAAACTGCCCTTAGCAGCGACTTCCTCACTTGAGTTCAACGTGGGAGGCACCCATTGGGTCACTGTTAACGCTGGTGCTCTCCTGGGTTGCCAGAGGAGGAAGGGTGTCGGTTCAGTTCCCCATCATTATTCTGTTAAGGGTTGTTTGAACAACCAAATTGTTGGATCAAGACCCTGAGCTTAGCACAGCCGCGGTACCCCTTCCTTCCCCCCTCCTCCATCCCCAGCTCTCCCCTGAAGATTGGACAAAGGTTTTAAGAGGTATGAGGATGCAGGACTTTGCTGCTGGGGAGTAGCATTGAGCCCAGTGGTGTTGCTGCTTGAGCTGCCTGGGGATGAGTACCAGATCTAAATTCCTGTCTCAGTATCGAATATATGCTTCTGTGCTTTTTTAAAGGCATTTGTGAGGGCCTTAACTTTGGCCGCTTGGTGTGGGTTTTTTGGGGTACAGGAATAAAGCCGTTGGTGTTTGCGGTCTTTCCCTGCCGGCTCTGGTCTTGTGCTTGTACTGGGGGTGTGCACTACTAGTGGCAGGCTATGCATTATCCTGCCCTCCACACTGTGTGTGTAGGCATGTGTGGTATCAGCATGCAATCTGAGCATCCTCTCTGCAACATGCGGTTCCTTCACACCCTTGGTGCATGCTCTATAAGTGCGGCTTGCTTCAGTGCATTTTGGTTGAACAGAAGGACTTGCTTCGGGAAACTGCTCTGATTTACATAGGTGCTAGTCTTCTATCAGCCAGTCCTTGAGGACATGTGAAGTCCCCCCCCCCCCCCTTTTTGGTGCCATCACTTTTTTTGCCTTTGTGGGGACTCCACAGTTCCCTGGTTTACTGTTACTACATTATCTCTGTGCTCTGATGTAAGATTTTTTAGTATCTCCATTCCTATTTTCATGTTCATGTCTACTCATTCTTAGTTTTTTGTGCTTGACCTTTATTGGGTTTTCATTTTTCATTTTTGTTGTTCAGTTCATTGGGGGCTGTTATTGTCCTACTCCCCGACAAAGCGTTTTGCAAAACACCTGGTGTTGGAGTGGTGACTAGTTTGAAGCTAAGTACTGTGTTTTTGTACATGCTGAAGTACTTTTTTTTTTTGCTTAATCTTATGAAATGCTAAATGCTTATTTTTCAACATCTTTATTGTATGGGCTCCCCAAATAGTGACCGTATTATATATTTGTAAATATTTTTATAAGGCACCGCAAGAGTTTTTTTTCTGACCATCGATGATGCTGCACCATCCCTGTTTGTCATTTGTGGGGCGGTTGACAGGCTTTTCTGTAGTAGCTTGGTTTTCAGCTCCGGGATTGCAGACTGAGGTCTTTTTGCTCTTATTAGTTGCCAAATTGTAATTAATATCTTGCTATTTTGTTGAATAGGCTTTCTTTGTACATATCATTCTCTCTACTTAGGAGTATTTTGATAGTCTTAACTGATGTGGCAGTTCAGACTCATTGACCTCCAAGCCCTCTTGCTCCTTCTCTTCTCACTTGGAGGGAAGCCCATTGATGCGGGGTGGACAGAACCCAGGAGGGGTCCTTTCGCAGAAGTGCCCCCTTATAGGCTGGATTCGGGGAACTCTGATCAGTTCCTGTACTAAGAATCCTGTTTTGAGTTCCAGGAGATCACATGGTGACTCCATGTGAAGAGGATGAGCCTTGAGCACTGGATGACCAGGATGATTCTCTCATCATTTGTTTTGTTTCGGAAAGAGCAACTGACGGCCTTGATAGAAAAAGTTTCTTCTGCCCTGAAGCTGTCGGATGGTGTGTCGGCGGAGCAAGAGCCTTAGATACATCCCCTCCTTCAGGGAGTCAGAAAACCCTCCAGGTCATTTTCATTTCTGGAGGTCCTAAAGAACATGATACACACTGAATGGGACTCACTTGCTGCCCTAGTGAAAGGGCTCTATGCTCTTCCTCAGGAGGAACTGTCTGGATGAAGTTACCTCAGGTGGATGCGCTGGTGACGGATGTTACTAAGCGTACCACCATTCCGGTGGAGGGTGTTGTGGCCCTTAAGGATCAAGTGGATCACAAGGCGGAGGCCTTTCTGAAGAGCCAGTTTTCAGCTGCCTCCCTTATCCAGTAGTTTGTAGAGGCCATATGACTCGTGCTCGGCTCCATTGGATCTAACTGCTCCTGCAGGATGTCATTTTGGTGCTGCTGGAATTGTTGGTGGCACTTTAGGCAGACACCTTGTATGATTTGGTCTGCTTGGCGGCCAGGATATTGCCTTTTCCATGCTGAATTTGGCTTTGCCATTGGGCAGCGGACGCAGCGTCCAAATCCCAGTTATCAGGACTTTCCTTCAAGGGGATAGGTGTTTGGGAAGGAGAAACTAGTCAAGGAGCTAGGAGCTTCCAAACCTCATTGTCTTCTGGAGGATCAAACTAAGGGGCCTGCAAAGCGTGGCCTCAACTTCTTTGCTTCATTCTCCTCGCTCCTGCTATCAGGAGCCTGAGATACAAGGACTCACGAAAGTATCGCCCAGGAAGGCTGTTTTTTCCTCCCTCTGGCTCCCAATGCTGGAGTTGGTCCTTTTGAGGGACTCACAGACACCACTAGGCATTATCATTTCTCATGTATACATATATACATCCTCTATATTGAAAATATTCCTCATTTATATATATTTACCTTCCAAAATAAAAACATTTTTATGTATCATTACACCTCTTTTTGCATAAGAGTATAAATCCATATATTTATTCTTTATCTATTGCACTTTATACATTGTCAGCACATGTAATATTTTTATTTATATATTGCACACCACATCTGACACAAATTAAAATTTTCACATCTGTCTTACACACATGTATCATACACTTAGCATACAATAATTTTTTCAACAAACTTGAAATCATCAAGTGGTGCGGCTGGTGCCAATTGAAGAGAGGAATTATTGCAGTTAAATTAATGAATGACAGTCCTGGCATTCACAGTTTTTATTAGTGAATATAAATTTCTTTGAATAGCAATGGTTGGGCATTGAATTATTATTATTGTCATTGTTGTTGAAATGATTATTGTATGTGTGTGACAGATGTGCAAATTTAATTTGTCAGATGTGTGCAATATATAAATAAAAATATTACATGTGCTGACAATGTATAAAGTGCAATAGATAAAGAATAAATATATGGATTTATACTCATGCAGAAAGCGGTGTAATGATATAAAAAAGTGTTTTTATTACTTTGAAAGGTATATATAAATAAGGGATATTTTCAATATAGCAATTCCTGTGCAGTAGTTTTGGGGAGGAGACAGTTTGTGGGATGGTGGGGCAGATACAGGAGGCAGTTGGTGATGTTGTGGGATAGTGACAGGGTAGCTTTTGGGATGGGAGCAATTTTTGAGATGGTGAGAGAATTTCTGAGAATAGGTTTTAAGGGTTGAACAGTTTGTGAGGTGGTGGGACCATATTTATTTGGAGTAGGGGTAGTTTGTGGTATAGTGGGGCAGATGCAGGGAATAGTTGGCAAAGTGGTGGGAAAGTTGCAGGAGTAACATTTGGGGGTGGGGCAGTTCAGGGAATTTGGAGAACAGAGAACAGTGGGGGGGGGGGGGGGAGAGGAAGTGTGAAAGGAGTGTGTTCCACTCTATATAAGTTTCTATCTACAGAAGCTTTAATGCCATCTCCAGGAACAAGCAGGAATGTACTCATCACATATGGGTATCGTCGGTAACGACGGAGCCTGCGCGGGAACGCTCCCCAGCGTCCAATTAGAAAGCTTTTGGGAGCATCCCACAGCGCCTGCGTGCTGCCATCCCACCTTTCCCAACTGCCTCTCTCCAGTTCTTTGTTTTCCGTGGAGCCAGCAGGTCGTGTTCCTGTCACCGCAGAAAATTTTCCTTCTTTTTTGTGGTAGCGTCTGCCTTCCTCGATGCTTTACCGGTACCACCGGTTTTTCTTTCTTTCTTTTCTTTAAAAAAAAAAAAAAATTCTTAGTACTTTTTTCCCATTTTTTCCAGGTGCACGCGCCATTTTGGGCCTTAGGCCCAAGATTTTTTCCACAATGGAAAAACCCTCTTTGGGTTTTAAAGAGTGCGCCAAGTGTGGCGGTACCATCTCCGTCACCGACACCCATGAGTGGTGTCTGAAATGTTTAGGTCCTGACCATTCCATCTCGGAATGTATGGCCTGTGCCATGTTGTCCAAGAGAGGTCGACAGAACCAAGCTGCCAAGCTCAGTACCCTGTTTCTCTCTGATGCAGCTTTGGTGGCATCGACGTCTTCCAGGGCTTCGTCTTCCTCCCATGGATCTCAGGTAACTAAACATAAGTCTAGCCGGTCCTCAAAGGGTAGATCTCCTTCTAAGCATCGAGGTGCCTCTGGCGTTGCCCTTGAGGATTCTGCACCGGCAAAATTGCCCCGGCGGGAGGCTTTGGCTTCCAAAGCATTATCAGGGCTCCAGGACGTTCTCGAGGCCTTGACTTCGGCAGAACTACTGGTGCCATGCTCTGGGGTAACGGCGATCTTCTCCAGTACCGACATCCAGGCATCGGCAGCGTCGATAGACCAGAGAGTCCTGGCTATTGAACGCAGTCTGGCGGCTCTCCTTGCGGCATCGACGCCCTCGGAACCGCGTCAGACATTTCAACCAGTACCGGTACCGATAGCATCAACATCGGTGTCTGCATTGCCGGCACCCAGTCATCCGATGCCTTCCGGTACTGATTACTCCTGGTACTGACTTCGGTCGGTACGGGTATCGGGCTCTTCAAGAGCATCCGGACAGGCGATACTTCGAGTCCTCAGAAGATTCTGATAGTTCTGTTGATGCAGGAATGCTTCTCCCAGAGGAGTCGTCCTCCCCTAAGCGCAGGATGTCTCCTCCAGAGGATATTTCCTTTCAGGATTTTATCAGGGAGGTGGCTCGGGGTCTGTCCATTACTGTGACCCCTGAAACAGAGCCCAGAGCAAAGGAGTTGGAAATTTTACAATATCCCAAAACTCCTAAAGAGGCAGCTACCTTGCCCATCCATGAGATCTTGCATGATCTCATGTTAAGAATGTGGGAGACACCTCTTACCACCTCGCCTCATTCTCGTAGACTGGATACTCTGTATTGAGTCCCTCCTTGTCCTGGTTTCCAAAAAACTCAGCTTCCTCACCACTCTATTGTAGTGGAATCAGCTATGAGAAGGATCAAGAGTGCAAAGAGGCATGCCTCTAATCCTCCAGGACGTGAGTGCAGAACTTTGGATGTTTTTGGATGTCGTGTCTTCCAAGCTTCCATGCTTTCTGCCAGGATCAGTTCCTATAGTCTATACATGGGAATGTTCCTGAAGGAAGTCACAGGTGATTTAGAGGCTTTGAGTCCTCTTCTTCCTGAGGATAGAAGGCAGGATTTTCTCACATTGGTCAAACATGCCCAAGATGTTTCTAAATTTGTCAACCGTGCAGCTTTTGACTGTTTTGAGTGCATAAGCAGAACCTCTGCCATTGCCATAGGTGCACGTAGAATTGCTTGGCTCCAGGCATCTGATCTGGAGCTCTGGGTACAAGACAAACTGGGAAATATCTCTTGTACTGGTGAGAACCTGTTTGGTAAAGATTGGCAGGAAAAAGCCAATGAGTTGGATGCTGACAACTCCACCTTAGATAGATTATCCAAGTCCACAGCTGATCCTGCTAGAAAGAAATCTTTCAAGAAACCATTCTTTTCTAAAAAGAAAAGATGATATCTTGCTTATTCTCAGCAGGGACGTTCGTCAGGTCAGCTTGTCAGGAAAGGTCAGCAACCACCCAAACAAAGAAAAACAAAGACTGCTAAGCCTCAGCCTCCCAGCAGTCTCAGTCTCCACAAGGCCTTTGACTTTCAGCTAGAGAACTTAGCCTTCCTGGCTCTCGTTGGACCAGAGCCTTCCATCATTCCAGGAAGGTTGTGTCACTTTGCTCCGAGATGGGGGCAGGTAACAGCAGAGCATTGGAGACACTCCATCATAAAAGAGGGGTACAAGCATCATTTTTCGAGCATGCCCCCTCCCACAATAAGGCAGTTCAATTCTCCGACCTCTCTCATCAACCTGTTAGGTCAGGAGGTCACTATGCTTCTTGCCCAAGGGGCAATAGAAGAAGTACCCATCCATCAGCAGGGTACAGGGTTTTACTCCCCCTATTTCCTTATCCCAAAGAAAACAGGGGGATACAGACCTATCTTGGACCTCAGAGAATGATGATTTCTCTTGGAACTCTGCTGCCATACCTTCAGAGTCAGGATTGGCTTTGTTCTCTAGATCTCAAGGATGCGTACACCCATGTTCTCATCCATCCAACTCACAGAAGGTTCCTTTTTCAAGAAAAGCACTACCAATACAGGGTGCTTCCATTTGGCCTGGCCTCAGCACCAAGGGTGTTCATGAAATGCATGGCTGTGATAGCAGCATTTCTCCGAACTCTAGGGATATTCGTCTTCCCCTACTTAGACGACTTGCTTATTCGAGCCCCAACAGAGCCAGGGGCCAGGACTTCTCTATCCTGCACAATGCGTATCCTTCAGTATTTGGGTCTGGTAATAAACATCCCAAAATCCAGTCTAACTCCCACTCAGTCTTTAGAGTTCATAGGAGCATTGCTGGATACCAGAAAGGCAAGGGCCTATCTCCCCCAGGCCCGTTGCCTTCGCATGGTGCAGTTAGCTTCTCAAGCAGTGCTAAAACCTCATCTCACTGCCCGAGAAATGCTGTAACTACTAGGCCACATGGCATCTACTATTCTCGCCTCCATATGAGGGCATCTCAGTGGACCTTATCCACTCAATGGACCCAGGCATCAGGATGCCTGTCAGACAAAATAGCAAATAAGTCGCCTTATTTTGTCCCTCCAGTGGTGGAAGTCCACTAAAAACCTGTTGCTGGGGTCCCCTTTTCAACAACCCTTAACCCAGGCAACTCTCACAACAGATGCTTCTCCGATGGGTTGGGGAGCTCATCTGCAAGACCTCTCCACCCAGGGCAACTGGTCTCCACAAGAGATTCATCTACATATCAGTCTCTTGGAACTCAGAGCAATCTTCCTTGCTCTTCGAGTGTTCCACACCCTGCTCAGCTACAAGACAGTCCTCATTCATACGGACAATCAAGTAGCCATGTTCTACGTGAACAAGCAGGGGGGAACAGGCTCTCTGTTGCTTTGCAACGAAGCTTTGTGACTATGGGCCCTCGCCAGAGAGCATCAGATTCATCTCCTGGCAGTGTATCTTCCAGGCATTCAAAACTCTTGGGCAGACAGACTCAGTCGAGTTCTGCTTCCACACGAGTGGTCTCTACATGCAGACCAGGTAGCCAAGATTTTTCAAATTTGGGGAACCCCGGACATAGACCTCTTTGCAAGTCCGTGAAATGCCAAACTTCCCCGATTCTGTTCCAGAACGCCGGCAAAGGGGACTCAGGCCAGGGATGCTTTCCTCCTTTACTGGGGTCAAGACTTCCTGTATGCCTTTCCACCCATTCCCCTAATTCCCAAAACCCTGTTCAAGCTTCAGAGAGACAGAGGCCACATGATTCTCATAGCTCCACATTGGCCACGGCAAGTGTGGTACCCTCTGCTTCTACATCTCTCTCAAGCTCCCTCCCTAGTTAGGATCTGCTCCAGATCTCCTATCTCAGGAGGACGGAATGTTATGGCATCCCAATCCCCAGTGTCTGCATCTCAGGGCTTGGTTGCTGAAGGCCTAGATCTCCATGATCTTAACCTCCCTCAGCAAATAAAGGATATCCTTTATGCTTCCAGGAAGCCTTCCACAAGACGCTCTTATGCTTTCAAGTGGAAGAGGTTTACCATATGGTGTTCGCAAAAGGGTCTTAACCCCCTTGCGATACCTCTGAAATCACTACTGGAGTATCTCCTTCATTTATCCAATGCAGGACTTAAAACTAACTCAGTAAGAGTCCATTTGAGTGTTATTGGAGCTTCTTTCAAGCCTCTAAATGGACAGCCTATTTCCTCCCATCATCTTATAGCAAGATTTATGAGGCCTTTTTCTAACTAAGCCTCCAGTTAGGCCACCACCGGTGGCATGGGACTTAAACCTGGTTCTTGGTCAGCTCATGAAGCCACCTTTCGAACTCTTAGCTACTACCTCATTGAAATTCCTTTCTTTGAAGGTTATCTTTCTCATTGCAATCACATCAGCACGTCGCATTAGTGAGTTGCAAGCATTAGTAGCTGATCCACCTTATACAAGGTTCCATCATGACAAGGTAGTCCTTAGGACTCATCCACACTTTATGCCATCTGGGCCTCGGTTCATACCTTCACAGCCCATTACTGCTTGGACAAGGACTCCCGCTGGGATGCCTTGTTTGGTCAGGCTGTTATCCAACACCTGTTCCATACCTAATCAACTCCTACCCACCATCCCTGGTAGGATGCCAGAGATCCATGGGGGGAAGTGGAGCCCTTCTCAGGGATGCACAACTTCTGCGGTCTCTCCCTGGCATCTAAAGCTAGGGATTCCCCATACGTGATGACTACATTCCTGCTTGTTTCTGGACATAGCATAGTTACTCACCTGTAACAGGTGATCTCTGGGAAGAGCAGGAATTTAGTCCTCACAACCCACCCACCTCCCCTAGGAATTGTATCTCTCTATCTATCTCTTTCTCCAGGACCAAGCAGGAAGTCAGTCCTCACATATGGGTGACGTCGGCGCCGACGGAGCCCTCGCGGAGCAATTTTCCCCAGCTTTCAAAGAAAGCCTTTGGGAATTGCAGCGCGCATGCGCGGTCCTCTTCCCGCCCAAGGGTGCCATCTTGCTCAGTCTTCTTTTTTTCCGCGGAGCCCTACAGACGTTGCCTGTGAATCCCCGCAGAAAAGTTGATTTTCCTCTATTTTTATCTTTTTTTCTTCGGTTCGACGCCGGTTCTTTTCCCGCCCGGACTCGCGACGCCGGTTACGAGTCCGTCCTTTATTTTTCGGTTTTTTGTCCTTCGTGACAGATTTCGCGCTTTTTTTCCTTTTTTCCCTGGCTGCCCGGTCGTTCGACCTCGCAGGGGCCCTTTTTCCCCCGATGGCGGCCAGTGGTTTCAAAAAGTGTGACCTCTGTAAGAAACTTATGTCTCTTACAGACACTCATGACTTCTGCCTCCGCTGCCTCGGCCCAGATCATGACCCCATGATCTGCGGGCCATGCGGCAAAATGTCCTCAAAAGCATTGAGGAGTCGGCAGCACCAGCGGGAGCGTATCTTCTCTGACTCCGGCCGGGCTCGGACCTCGTCAGCGGCTTCGACGTCTCGGGACTCTGGTCCTGAGCATCGTCGGAGTTTCTCTGAAAGGGGGTCTCCTACTCGGGAGCATCATCGGAAGAAGAAACCCGCGAGGGCGGGATCGGTGGACGCTCCTGGTTCCTCGAGGGCCAGGTCGCATAGCCCCGATTCCCGTCCCGGGTCCTTGGAGTCGGAGAGGCCGTCAAAACATCCTCGACTCGAGATGGACTTGCCCGCTCACGTAAGTACGATTGTCCTCGTGGACTCGCCTGCGAAGGACCCGACGTCGGGCCCGATGCCGTCGGGGCCCGAGTCGGGGGCTGCTGGGTCTCCTGAGCTCGGACTCAGGTTGACGGCCTTGGAGTGCAGTTTGTCTGCCTTCTTGGACCAGCAGCAGGCATTGATCGCTGGCCTCGCTGGCGCTTCTGCCCTGACCGCCGGGACGTCGACCTTCAAGTCGTCCCCGGAGACTGAGCCGATCCTCGAGTCCATGAGGGCTCGAGTCGATCCTCGGTCGAGGTCTCCTTCGGCCTCCCGTTCGGGACCGAGGTCATCGACGCCGACTCCCTCGGCGTCGGGGCGGATGGCATCAGTGCCCACCCGACCGGAGCCGGTCGACTCCTCCTCCGAGGAGTCGGCCTGGGAATCCAAGGACGAAGAGTCGCCTGGTTCCTTTCGGACTCGGTGTGTCCCTTCGGACTCCCCCGAGTCCGAACCTCGGAGACGGTCCCCCCCGGAGGATACCCGGTTCTCGGACTTCGTGAGGGATATGGCCAAAGCCTTGGCCTTCCCTGCGGACCCCGAGGAGGAGCCTCGAGTCGAGGAACTCGATGCCCTCCAATATGACTCTCCCCCGAAGGAGGCCTTTATTGTACCGGTTCCTCCGATGCTGGAACGGCTTCTCTTCCTCATGTGGGAGAGCCCGGCGTCGTCGCCGGTGTTAAGCAAGTTGGTCGATTCCATTTATCGAGTCCGCAAGAGCCCCGGGTTCCAAAAGGCACAACTACCGCACCATTCCATGGTGGTGGAATCGGCCATGCATAGACTGAAGAGTCAAAAAATGCACTCCTCGGTGCCCCCCGGTAGGGAGGCCCGAAGCCTGGATGCCCTCGGTAGAAAGTGCTTCCAGGGCTCTATGCTTGCTTGTCGAGTCCAGACATACCAGCTCTACATGGGCATGTATCTCCGAGACCTGGCTAAAGAAATAGCCGGGTTCTCTGCTGGTCTCTCCGATGAACCTTTGCAGAGGTTCCAATCCTTGTCTACTGGCATTCGGGAGTGCTCCAAGTTTATCTTTCGAGCAGCCTATGATGGTTTTGAGGCTTCGGCTCGAGTAGCCGCGGCTGGCATCGGTGGACGCCGCCAGGCTTGGCTTCAGACGTCCGACCTCGAGCCCTGGGTACAGGACAAGTTGGTCGATGTCCCCTGCCGAGGTGATAACCTCTTTGGCAAGCCCATGGATGAGAAGGCTGCACAAATCGAGACGGAGACTCTCACCAGGACTCGTCTCTCAAGGATGACCTCTGCCCCTTCTCAAAAGAAGAAGGCCTCGGGGAAAAAGCCCTTTTACCAGAGGAAAGGTGCTGCCTATAAATACTACCCTCAGTATCAGGCCTCAGCAGCTCCCCCACAGGGAAAGCAGGCCAAGCCCCCAAGCCTGCACCACCGGCCCCTGCTCAGCAGGGTGGGGGTTTTTGACTTTCTCAGCATAGCCTCTCCCCCTCAGCTGGTTTCTCTCAGCACAGGAGGCCGGCTGGTCCACTTTGCCCACAGGTGGTCCAACATCACCACAGATACCTGGGTGCTTCAGATAGTTCAAAAGGGCTATCTTCTTCGTTTTCACCAGGTACCTCCCTCCTACTTTCCAGGGGAGCCTTCCAGACTCCCTCTGCACAGGGACTTACTCCTTCAGGAGTTAGCAAGTCTTGTTCAGGAACGAGCCGTGGAACCGGTGCCCCACCACCTGAAGGGTCAAGGGTTTTACTCCAGGTACTTCCTGGTTCCAAAAAGAACAGGAGGCCTCAGACCCATCCTGGACTTGCGAAACCTCAACAAGTTCCTTGCAAAGGAAAAGTTCAAAATGCTTACCCTTGGAATCCTGCTGCCCTACCTCCAGCAGGGAGACTGGCTATGCTCCTTAGATCTGAAGGATGCGTATACTCATATCCTTATTCATCCAGACCACAGACAATACCTAAGGTTTGTGGTGGACGGACGCCATTACCAGTACAGAGTACTGCCTTTCGGCCTATCCTCCGCCCCTGAGTGTTCACCAAATGCCTAGCAGTGGTTGGCGGCCTATCTGAGGCTTCAGGGTCTCTTTGTGTTCCCATACCTGGATGACTGGCTCATCAGGGCCCAGTCTGCCCAAGAAGCCACTCAGGCTACTCATCGCACGGTAGCTCTGCTCCAGCACTTGGGATTTGTCATAAACTTCGCAAAGTCCACTTTGCTCCCCTCTCAAGATCTAGAATTGATCGGCGCCAGGTTGGACACTCTTCAAGCGCGAACCTTCCTGCCCCTAGACAGGGCCCAAAGGCTCATGGATCTCGCCAGCCGCTTTCACAGCAATTCCCTGGTCTCGGCCAGGCAATTTCTGAGACTGCTCGGCCATATGGCTTCCACGGTCCATGTAACCCCCTATGCCCGCCTGAACATGCGACCTGCTCAATGGTGCCTTCGCAAACAATGGCATCAGGCCACTGGGAGCCTAGCGGACTCCGTACAGATCTCCGACCAGCTGGTCTCCTCTCTGCGATGGTGGCTTCATCTACCAAACCTAGTGCTGGGGGTGACTTTTCAGCCCCCTACACATTCTCGGTCCTGACGACCGATGCTTCTCTCCAGGGTTGGGGAGCACATTGCCAAGGGACTTGTACTCAGGGTCTCTGGACTCCTTGGGAGTCCGCTCAGCAGATCAACTTCCTGGAGCTCAGAGCCATCCGCCTAGCGCTCAAAGCCTTCTCTCACCTGATTTCTCACCAGTCGGTACTTGTCCAGACAGACAATCAGGTTGCCATGTTCTACGTGAACAAGCAAGGCGGAACCGGCTCCTTCCTTCTCTGTCAGGAAGCACAGAAGCTCTGCTCTTGGGCCGTCCATCGCAACATCGTCCTCAAAGCTGTCTATCTCCCAGGTCAAGAAAACTACCTGGCAGACAAACTGAGCAGGATCCTCCAACCGCACGAGTGGAGATTGGATCCGCTCGTGGTTCAGCGGATCTTTCTCCGGTGGGGCCTTCCCACCATGGATCTGTTCGCCAGTCCTCTGAACCGGCAGCTTCCCAGATTCTGCTCTCGACAGCCGCATCCTCTCTGGGTAGCCGGCGGATGCTTTTCTGATTCCATGGTCCACGGGCCTCTTGTATGCCTTTCCACCCATGCCTCTGGTGTCTCGGACGCTCTTCAAAGTTCTCAGAGACAAGGCATCGATGATCCTAGTGGCTCCCCGGTGGCCGAGGCAACCTTGGTTCCCGCTTCTGATGCAGCTGGCGGTGGACACCCCTCTTCCTCTGGGGTTTCAGCCCGACCTCCTCTCGCAGGATCAGGGGACGCTCCTGCACTCCAACCTCCGGTCCCTTCATCTGATGGCCTGGCTGCTGAAAGGGTAGTCCTTGCTCCTCTCCAGCTGCCTCCAGATGTGGAAGAGGTCGTCTTGGCCTCCAGGAGGCCTTCCACCCGGAAGTCCTACGCTCTTAAGTGGCGTCGGTTCTCCGTCTGGTGTACTCAGCAGTCTCAAGACCCCTTCTCCTGTTCGGCATCAGTGGTCTTGCAGTACTTGCTTTCTCTTTCCAATCTTGGCCCTAAGTCAAACTCGGTCAAGGTCCACCTCAGTGCTCTTTCTGCGCATCACGTGCCGGTGGATGGTAGACCTCTTTCCAGCCACCCTCTGGTGGCTCGTTTTCTCAGAGGCCTCCTTCTCCTTAAACCACCTTTGCGCCCACCAGCCCCGAACTGGGTTCTCAATGTGGTTTTACAGCGGCTTACCTGTCTGCCTTTTGAGCCTATGGCTACCTGTCCTCTTCGTTTTCTTTCCTGGAAAACCTTGTTCTTGGTGGCCCTCACTTCTGCTAGACGCGTTAGTGAGCTGCAGGCCCTGGTATCTGATCCTCCTTACACTAGGTTCTACAAGAACCGGGTAGTCCTACGGACTCACCCTAAGTTTCTTTCTAAAGTGGTTTCCCCTTTTCACATCAACCAGGAGGTGGTACTTCCGACCTACTTTCCCAGGCCACACTCCAACCGAGCTGAAATGGTCCTGCATACCCTGGACTGTAGAAGGGCGCTGAACTTCTACCTGGACCGTACGCGGGGAGCACCGAAGGGCGGTTCAGCTCTTCGTGTCTTATGACCCCAACAAGTTGGGGCTCCCTGTCTCCAAGCGTACTCTGTCCATCTGGATTGCGGACTGCATCGCTTGGGCTTACGAGGCTGCGGGCCTCGTGCTGGAAGGTAGAGTCACCGCTCATCGTGTTCGGGCGAAGGCTACGTCAGTGGCTTACCTCCGCTCTGTTCCGTTGGCAGACATCTGCCGGGCCGCTACTTGGTCTTCAAGCCAGACTTTTGCAGCCCATTACTGCCTGGAGAGGGAGTCCCGCAGGGACAGTGCTTTCGGACAGGCAGTCCTCCGTATCCTCTTCGAGGTATAGGCAACTCCGACCTTCCATCCCGGATGTTGGGCTACCGGTTGGAGACGTATTCAGAGAAGATTCCTTCCTTCTGTGCTGCTGAGCTAGAGGGAGCTCCTTTTTGTGCTTAGGGTCTCCGGTAGCCTTAAGCTTGGGAGTCCCATATGTGAGGACTGACTTCCTGCTTGGTCCTGGAGAAAGCGTAGTTACTCACCTGTAACAGGTGTTCTCCAGGAGCAGCAGGAATCAGTCCTCACAACCCTTCCTCCTCACCTTGGAGTTGCAGTTTTATGCTTTCGTTTTTGCTAATTTTTGCTGTCTTTTTGCTATGTCATCTGAGCAAGATGGCACCCTTGGGCGGGAAGAGGACCACGCATGCGCGCTGCAATTCCCAAAGGCTTTCTTTGAAAGCTGGGGAAAATTGCTCCGCGAGGGCTCCGTCGGCGCCGACGTCACCCATATGTGAGGACTGATTCCTGCTGCTCCTGGAGAACACCTGTTACAGGTGAGTAACTACGCTTTCCCTTTCCCTCTCTCTCTCTTTGTCTCAGCTTTAAAACTCAACTGGAGAGAGGCAGTTGGGAAAGGCAGGAAGGCAGCACGCAGGCACTGTGGGATGCTCCCAAAAGCTTTCTAATTGGACGCTGGGGAGCGTTCCCGCGCATGCTCCGTCGGTACCAACGATACCCATATGTGAGAACTAAATTCCTGCTGTTCCCAGAGATCACCTGTTATAGGTGAGTAACTATGCTTTCTCCCATAGAAATCCATAGTTTTTTTTGGGGGGGGGGGGCGCTTATATTTTTGGAATGCCCAGTCCAATTTGCCTCGTTTTTGAACTTCTTTTTGCCATTTTTTCTCTCATGCAAAGTTTTATCCCATTCTGTTAAAACATTTGTAGATTTATTTTGACCCCACACAGACGTTCTCAACTTTTTTTAAAAAATTCTTTCTAACTTCCATTGGTTTGGAAAAAACCGCAGCAAATTATACCATATTAATTTTCCATGTTGTATCTCAGTTTTTCAAGTAGCCAAGTAGTTGATCTGAAATAGTTTATGGGAATGGAGATAAATTAGGCAATGACTCCTTAAGTGTCTTTGAGAGTGTGTGCTAACACCGTTTAATATGCAATATTTACTGTAGACTCCATTTTATGCAGTGGTCCCCACAATAAATGTGTAATTAATGGTTATTGAATGATCCTGTTAATGTGATTTAAATGTTAGAATGCAACAAATTCAAGCTTTTATGTGAAAATAATTTCTTAGAAGACAGTGGAAATGGTTGGCAGTCATTATAATTGATAGTCTTTCATATGATAATACCACCCTTTATCGGACATTCGGAGCAGTTTGCAAATTTCAAATAAAGCCAGAAAGGAAAATATATATATATATGAAAAACAAGAGCATTTGTAATTACAGAAGAAGTTAGAAGTACACAAACACATCTTAAGCAGCACAGTTCTCCTAGTCTGCCCCGGTCCAAATAATTGCTCAAATAAATGTCTTTTAGGAGGGGTTTTAATTTCTTGTTTCAAATTTCCTTCTGGAAGGAGGATGTATGACCGATTGGTTTCCGTGAAGCGACCTTAGACAACGGGTAGGAGAATATGGGATTATGAGAGATGAAAGATAGTCGTGAGCTTCATTAGGTACCCACAAAAAACTGTGCATACTGTGCTATAATCATCCCTCATCTACGTCAACTGTTTAATTTGCTTCCACCGAGATCATTGTTATACTTCCATTTTCCCTAGCACTATTTATTAATCAGATTTCAGAGCCTGATTGAAAGCAGATCTAACTTACGTGAACAGCATTTATCTTGCAGTGTGATGCTTTTATTAGTGTATCTGTGGGTCAGGGCACCTTTGCACTGCATCTTCCTTAGTATATTTCTACACCATCTTCCTTGCCTTTATGACTCTTAGCAAATTGTTTATCTACTATGATTGTGTTTGGTTTTCTCTGTGTAAATATTCTTAAGTTTTCTCTTTGTGGATGCTTTCTTACTTTGGTAGCATTTTTAGATATGTGGAACACCAAAGCGTGTAGGTGACGGAGATGTCCTACATGGAGTGGTGGGTCCACCCCTAAACAAAGACATGGAGAGGGGTGGCCTGCACAGAGCGACAGGTGCACCTACTTTTGCCGTACTGCTGGGCACACTGGATGGACCATGCTGGTCTTTATCTGCTGTCATTTACTATGTTACTATGTATACTATGTATCTGAATTCAAGAAACCATGGGACAAGTACAGAGGATCTCAGAGAGAGGAAGGGATTTTGGAGCTTAATAGCTCATAGGTTTAGGCAGACTAAATAGGCCATATGGACTTTATTTGCTTTCATTTTCTCTGTTTAAATTGTTTTTATTAAATTTGATTTTATATTATTCATTTTACTTTGATGGCTGATTGCATCTTGTTTTGTGTTTGAAGGATAAAATGAATAATCTTTTAAATATGAGATCTAAGAAGTGGAAACTAATTTGGTAGTGTGCTTATTTGTTAATTTGTTCTGCTTTGTGTCCTAGTTGATCAAAAAGCCTTCCAGTTGTGTGCATAATAAACTGCGGGTGGTGAAATGTGTATGATCCTTGAAGCAATCTTGAGCAGCAGTTTGGAATTAGAGTAGCCTTGACTATCTGAGAGACCACATCTGCTATCTTCCAACTGATGTCTGTTTCAAAGTTTTTCTTTTGTGTGTATATGGTTGCCTTTATTAGTTAGTTTTCCACTTATTTCCTGTTGGTTTCTTTTGTGTTATGCTTGGCAATGTCTGTCTTTACTATTTTGTCAGTAGAATATTCTTAGCTATTTCCATAATTATATTGAACTGAGCAGACAATTCATTTTGTCAGTATCCTGTGTGTTGAGGATCCAAAAGGTTTGATACCAGATGAAGTGAATGAGAGAAAACTCAGATCATAGTATCTATTTCTATATTGTTCTGCTAGACCAGTCCAGACAGGTGGACTGTGCTCCTATACCAGTAGAGATGGAGGTTGAGCTAGAGAAAAAAATCTAGAGGTTTCTGATGACCTTATCCTGCAACCTTAACTGAGACAGTTAGGGACATACTTCCCCAGTATTTCTCGGTCTCCCACAGTGTGTGGATGCATCTGAGCAGTTCTCCAGGACCAAGCAGGAAGTCAGTCCTCACTTATGGGTGACGTCGGCGCCGACGGAGCCCTCGCGGAGCAATTTTCCCCAGCTTTCAAAGAAAGCCTTTGGGAATTGCAGCGCGCATGCGCGGTCGTCTTCCCGCCCGAGGGTGCCATCTTAGCCAGTCTTCTTTTTTCCGCGGAGCCCTACAGACGTCCCCGTCTTGTCCCTGCGAAAAAGTTGATTTTCTTCTTTATTTTATCCTTTTTTTTTTCTTTCGGTTCGACGCCGATCGTTTTCCCGCCCGGACTCGCGACGCCGGTCTCGAGTCCTCTTACTTTTTTCGGTTTTTCTGACTTAGTCAGCTTTCGTTTTCATTTTCCCTGGCAGCCCGGTCCTTTGACCTCGCAGGGGCCCTTTTTCCCCCGATGGCTGCCAGTGGGTTTAAGCGGTGTGGTCGGTGTGACCGAAATATGTCACTAACCGACACACACGTCTTTTGCCTCCGCTGCCTGGGCCCGGATCATGAGGAACTGATCTGTGGGCCCTGCAGCAAACTGTCCTCAAAGGCGTTGAGAAGTCGGCGGCATCAGCGTGAGAGAATCTTCGCTGACCCCAGCCGTACCCGGACCTCGTCGGAGGCCTCCGTGTCGAAAGGCTCCAGCTCGGACCGTCGCCGGAGCTCCTCCGACCGGGGTTCTCCCTCCGGGGACCATCGTCGGAAGGAAAAACCCGCGAGGGCGGCGTCGGTGGACGCTCCTGGTTCCGCGAGGGCCAGGTCGCATAGCCCCGACAGCCGCCCCGGGTCCTTGGAGATGGAACACGTCCCGAAGCGACCTCGCCTGGAGTCGGAGATGCATGCCAGGGTAAGTCCTGTGGTCCTTCTGGACTCGCCTCCGCGACAGCCGACGTCGGGCCCGACGCCGTCGGGGCCCGAGTCGGGGGCTGCTGGGTCACCTGAGCTCGGACTCAGGTTGACGGCCTTGGAGAGCAGACTGTCTGCCTTCATGGACCAGCAGAGGGCACTGCTCGCTGGCTTCGCTGGCGTCGCTGCCCCGACCGCCGGGACGTCGACGTCCAAGTCGACCCCGGAGACCGAGCCGATCCTCGAGTCGATGAGAACTCGAGTCGATCCTCGGTCGAGGTCTCCCTCGGCCTCCCGTTCGGGACCGAGGTCGCCGACGCCGACTCCCTCGGCGTCGGGGCGGCTGGCGCCGCACCCTGCCCGGGCCGACCCCACCGAGTCCTCGTCGGAGTCGGTCTGGGAGTCTGAGGAGGAAGAGTCACCTGATTCTTTCCGGACTCGGTGTGTCCCATCGGACTCACCGGAGTCCGAGCCTCGGAAGCAGTCCCCCCCGGAGGATGCCCGGTTCTCGGACTTCGTTAGGGATATGGCCAAGGCTTTGGCCTTCCCTGCGGATCCCGAGGAGGAGCCTCGAGCCGAAGAGCTCGACGCCCTCCAGTATGACTCTCCCGCGAGGGAACACTTTACTGTGCCGGTTCCTCCTATGCTGGAACGACTACTCTTCCGCATGTGGGAGAGTCCGGCCTCCTCGCCGGTCCTGAGCAAGCGGGTCGATTCTATCTATCGGGTCCGCAAGAGCCCTGGCTTTCAAAAGGCACAGCTGCCACACCATTCCATGGTAGTGGAATCGGCCATGCATCGTCTTAAGAGCCAGAAGATGCACTCCTCGGTGCCTCCTGGAAGGGAGGCCCGTAACCTGGATGGCCTTGGCAAGAAGTGTTTCCAGGGCTCTATGCTCGCATGTCGTGTCCAGACTTACCAGCTATACATGGGCATGTATCTCCGGGATCTGGCTAAAGAGCTAGCCGGATTCTCCGCTGGTCTCTCCGAGGAGCCCTTGCGGAGGTTCCTAGCCTTGTCCACGGGCATTCGGGAATGCTCAAAGTTCATGTCCCGAGCAGCCTATGATGGCTTTGAAGCCTCGGCTCGAGTGGCCGCAGCCGGCATCGGTGCCCGCCGACAGGCTTGGCTTCAGTCGTCTGACCTTGAGCCCTGGGTACAGGACAAGTTGGTCGATGTCCCCTGCCGAGGCGAAAACCTCTTTGGCAAGCCCATGGCGGAAAAGGCTGCACAAATTGAGACTGAGACTCTCACCAGGACTAGGCTTTCTAGGAAGACCTCCGCCCCTTCCCAGAAAAAGAAGGGCTCGGGGAAAAGTCCTTTTACCCGAGGAAGGCGGCTGCCTACAAACAATACCCCCATTATCAGGCCCCTGCAGCTCCCCAACAGGGCCAGCAGGCCAAGGGACGGGGTAACGGGTCCCGTAGGCAGCAAGCCCCCAAGCCTGCACCACCAGCCCCTGCTCAGCAGGGTGGGGGTTTTTGACTCGCTCAGCATAGCCTCTCCCCCCCCGCTGGTTCCTCCCAGCACCGGAGGCCGGCTGGTTCACTTCGCTCACAGGTGGTCCAGCATCACCGCAGATGCCTGGGTGCTTCAGGTCGTGCGAGAGGGCTACCTTCTCCACTTCCATCAGGTCCCTCCCTCCTATTTTCCGGGAGAGCCTCCGCGCCCCCCTCTGCACAGGGAGTTGCTCCTTCTGGAGTTAGCAGGTCTCCTGCAGGATCAGGCGGTGGAACCGGTGCCACACCACCTGAGAGGTCAAGGCTTCTATTCAAGGTATTTTCTGATACCAAAGAAAACAGGGGGCCTCAGACCCATCCTGGACTTGCGCAACCTCAACAAGTTCCTTGTGCGGGAGAAGTTCAAAATGCTTACCCTTGGAATCCTTCTGCCCTACCTCCGGCAGGGAGATTGGCTATGCTCCTTGGATCTAAAGGATGCCTACACGCACATCCTCATCCACCCAAGCCACCGCCAATACCTAAGGTTTGTGGTGGCAGGAAATCATTACCAGTACAGGGTACTGCCCTTTGGCCTGTCCTCCGCACCGCGAGTCTTCACAAAATGTCTCGCGGTCGTGGCGGCCCATCTCCGGCTTCACGGCCTCTGTCTTTCCGTACCTCGACGACTGGCTCATCAGAGCAGCGTCCGCTCAGGAGGTCACCGACGCCACGCGCCGCACGGTGACTCTTCTGCAGCACTTGGGCTTTGTTATAAACTTCGCAAAGTCCACTTTGCTCCCCTCGCAGGATCTCGAGTTCATCGGCGCAAGACTGCACACTCCTCAGGCGCGAGCATACCTACCGCTCGACAGGGCTCAACGGCTCATGGACCTAGCCGACCGCTTTCGCAGCCAGCCCCTGGTCTCCGCCAGGCGCTTCCTGAGACTACTCGGCCATATGGCTTCCACCGTCCATGTGACCCCCAATGCCCGCCTGAACATGCGGTCTGCTCAATGGTGTCTCCGCCAGCAGTGGCGACAAGCCACGGGCGGCCTAGCAGACCTAGTGCGCGTCTCCGAGCCGCTGATCTCGTCTCTCCGGTGGTGGCTCCGGCAGCCGAACCTAATATTCGGAATGCCTTTCCAGTCACCTCAGCCGACCCGGGTGCTGACCACCGATGCATCCCTCCTGGGCTGGGGAGCACATTGCCAAGAGGCACGTACTCAGGGCCTCTGGACCACGTGGGAGTCTGCTCAGCAGATCAACTTCCTGGAGCTCAGGGCGATCCGCCTAGCTCTCAAGGCCTTCTCCCACCTGACTTCCCACCAGTCCGTCCTTGTCCAGACGGACAATCAAGTTGCCATGTTCTACGTGAACAAGCAGGGGGGCACGGGCTCCTTCCTCCTCTGCCGGGAGGCACAGAAGCTCTGCTCTTGGGCCGTCAGTCACGGCATTCTCCTCAAGGCGGTTTATCTCCCGGGCCAAGAAAATTGCCTTGCGGACAAACTCAGCAGGGTCCTCCAGCCGCACGAGTGGCGTCTGGATCCCTTGGTAGTTCAGAAGCTCTTCCTCGGTGGGGCCTCCCCACGGTGGATCTCTTTGCCAGTCCTCACAACCGGCAGCTTCCTCGCTTCTGCTCTCGTCAGCCGCACCCCCTTCGGGTCGCGGCGGACGCCTTTCTGATCTCATGGTCGGGGAGCCTTCTGTACGCTTTCCCTCCCATCCCGCTAGTCTCTCGGACTCTTTTCAAGGTTCTCCGAGACAAAGCCTTCATGATCCTGGTGGCCCCTCGCTGGCCCAGGCAGCCGTGGTTTCCGCTCCTGCTGCAACTGGCGGTGGAGGATCCAATCCCTCTGGGGGTACAACCGGATCTCCTCACTCAGGATCAGGGGTCCCTACTGCACCCCAACCTCAGGTCTCTCAACCTCATGGCCTGGCTGCTGAGAGGGTAGTCCTGGCTCCCCTTCTCCTGCCGGCGGAGGTGGAGGTGGTCGTCTTGGCTTCGCGACGGCCTTCTACCCGCAAATGCTACGCCCTTAAATGGCGTCGCTTTGCAGTCTGGTGTACCCAGCAGTCTCAGGATCCCTTCTCCTGCCCGGTGTCGGTGATCTTGCAGTACTTGCTGCACCTCTCTAATCTGGGACTTAAGTCCAACTCCGTCAAAGTTCACCTCAGTGCTCTTTCAGCACATCATGTGCCGGTGGACGGCAGACCTCTCTCAAACGACCCTCTCGTAGCGAGGTTTCTCCGAGGTCTCCTTCTACTTAAACCACCTCTGCGCCCGCCAGCGCCTGACTGGGACCTGAATGTGGTTTTGCAGCGGATCACCTGTCCGCCTTTTGAACCTATGGCTGCCTGTGTTCTCTCCGTTTTCTGTCTTGGAAAACGCTGTTCTTGATAGCCCTCACTTCCGCTAGACGCGTAAGTGAATTGCAGGCCCTCGTGTCTGATCCCCCTTACACTAGGATCTACAAGAATAGGGTAATCCTACGGACTCACCCAAAATTTCTGCCTAAAGTGGTCTCCCCTTTTCACATCAATCAGGAGGTGGTACTTCCAACCTTCTTTCCCAGACCACACTCCAGCCGAGCTGAAACGGTCCTCCATACCCTGGACTGTAGAAGGGCATTGAACTTCTACCTTGACCGTACGCGGGAGCACCGTAAAGCTGCTCAGCTTTTTGTGTCTTTTGACCCCAATAGATTGGGGCTCCCGGTCTCCAAGCGTACTCTGTCCATCTGGGTTGCGGACTGTATCTCTTGGGCTTATGGGGCAGCCGGACTCTCCTTAGAAAGTCGAGTCACGGCTCATTGCGTTCGGGCAAAGGCTACGTCAGTGGCTTACCTCCGCTCTGTTCCGCTGGCAGACATCTGCCGGGCCGCTACTTGGTCTTCGAGCCAGACTTTTGCGGTCCATTACTGTCTCGAGAGGGAGTCCCGTAGGGACAGTGCTTTCGGACAGGCAGTCCTCCGTAATCTCTTTGAGGTCTGAGCAACTCCTACCCTCCATCCCGGATGTGGGCTACCGGTGGGTGATAATTCAGCGAAGATTCTATCCTTCTGTGCTGCTGAGCTAGAGGGAGCTCATTTTTGTGCTTAGGGTCTCCGGTAGCCTTGAGCTTGGGAATCCCATAAGTGAGGACTGACTTCCTGCTTGGTCCTGGAGAAAGCGTAGTTACTCACCTGTAACAGGTGTTCTCCAGGAGCAGCAGGAATCAGTCCTCACTACCCTCCCTCCTCCCCTTGGAGTTGCAATCGTCTGCTTATGTTCTTTTTGCAAATTTTTATGCTGTCTTTTTAGCTATGTCATCTGACTGGCTAAGATGGCACCCACGGGCGGGAAGACGACCGCGCATGCGCGCTGCAATTCCCAAAGGCTTTCTTTGAAAGCTGGGGAAAATTGCTCCGCGAGGGCTCCGTCGGCGCCGACGTCACCCATAAGTGAGGACTGATTCCTGCTGCTCCTGGAGAACACCTGTTACAGGTGAGTAACTACGCTTTCTGTGAACACTTTGAGAAAAATTTGATTTCGCTTGTGACGTCCTCACTTGAGCTCAACGTGGGAGGCTCCTGTTAGGTCACTCTTAAACCAGTGCCCCCTGGGTTTGGCAAAGGAGGAGGGAGTCTGTTCAGTTCCCCAGCTGTATCCTGTTAAGGGCTGCTTGAACAGCCAGAATTGTTGGAACAGGAGCCTGAGCCTAGCACATCCTCTCTGTCACCTGCCTCCTCCTCTGCTCTTTCCCTGGCTTTCCTCCGAAGACTGGATGAAAATTTCAAGAGGTATATGGCTGTAGACTTTGGCTGCAGGGGAATAGCATTGACCCAGTAATATTTCTGCATGAGGTCTCTTGTGGGGGGGACTACCAATTTTAATTTCAGCATTTCTGGTGCACACTCTGTGTGGCTCTCCACAGCGTGCCATGCCTGAGCGAGGAAGGACTTGCTACAGGAAGCCCTCTGCTTGAGATAGGCCCTTATCTTTTATGAGGAGACGCTGCCTCACTGAACTCCCTCTGCGATTTTGGCATGAAAAGATTCTGCTCACCTCTTGGAGTTTTCATTCTTAAAGTTGTGGGCATGGACTTCCTTCCTTCTCTGTCTCTGCAGGTGGCAACTGGGTCAGCTGGAGAGAGAGACAGTGCCCCTGCTTGGGATTCTTCTGCCAACTGTTCTGAGCTCAGCCCACCTGAAGCTTCTCAGCGGGGTCCTCCAGTGGTCACTCTACCTCTTGCTAGGGGGATGACAAAGGCCGGTGGAGAGTTCCAAGCCTATGGTCTATCATCTCCAGCATTCTTTTCCTTTCTTCAACAAATATGGGCTTTCTGGTGTGGCAGTTTGGTTCCAGCGTCCTCCAGGCCCTCCTGTTCATTCTCCTCTCGCTCAGAGGAAGGCTCCTCTTTGCAGGGCAGGCAGAGCCCCACAGGGACTCCTCTGCAGAAGCCCCTCCTAGCTGAGGATAGATTCCAGGGACTAGGATCATCTCTCCTATGCTCGGGATCCTGACTTGCATTGTGAGAAATCTGATGGTGACTCCATGTGTGAAGAAGATGAACCTCTGGTGCAAGACGACCAAGTCTCTCATAATTAATTTGTTTCATAAAGAGGTACTTGCAACATTGATCAAGATTCCTGTGTCCAGTGGCTGTCTGATGCTACATTGGTGGAGCAAGAGTAGCAAGTGCATCTCCTCTTGTAGGGCTTTTGAAAACCCTACAGGACATTTCCTTTCCTGGAGTTCTTAAGAGCATGGTATGCATGGATTGGGATTTGCCTGATGTCCTGTTAAGAGTGCGGGGTTATGAATGTAGGGTCTACACTCTTCCCCCTACCCCCCCCCCCCAAGAGAACCTTGCTGCCTGGATTTGGTTACTTAGGGTGGATGTTCAAATGGCAGCAGTCATTAAATGCACACCACTATCCTGGTGGAGGGTAATGCGGGCCTCAAAGACCAAGTGGATCAGAAGATGGAAGTCTTCCTGAAGAGACAATTTACGGCTGCCTCCTTTATTCTTCAGATGATGATATGATGATTTGCAGGGGGGGGGGGCATCTCCAGGAACAAGCAGGAATAAGTCCTCACATATGGGTACGTCGGAACCGACGGAGCCTGCGCGGGAAAGCTCCCCAGCTTCCCAGAAAGGAAGCTTTTGGGGCCTCCCACAGCGCATGCGTGCTGCCTTCCCGCCTTCCTGACCAACTCTCCTCAGTTCTTTTTTTTCCGCGGAGCCAGCAGGTCGTGTTCCTGTCACCACTGAAGAAATTGTTATTTTAATTTGTTTCTTTGACCGCGTGTCTGCCTTCCCCGATTCCGGACCGGTACCGCCGGTCTTTTTTCATTTATTTCTTAAAAAAAAACAAAAAAACTTTTTCCTCACTTGGTGTGTTTATTCTGTGAGGCCTCTAGGCCTTCTCAGATTCTCCCTCATGGAGAAACCAGCCTCTGGTTTTAAAAAATGCACCAAGTGTACCAGTACTATTTCAGTCACAGATACCCATGAATGGTGTCTTAAATATTTGGGGCCTGACCATTCCATTCCGGATTGTCCATCCTGCTCTCTGATGTCCAAACGGGGCTTACAGAATAGAGCAGCCAAGTTTCATATGCTGTTTTCTACGGATACTCCAGCATCAACATCCTCCAGGTCTTCCTCTCCTGATGGATCTCAGGTAACCAAACATTCTTCAGGCAGGTCCTCAAAGGGCAAATCTCCCTCTAAGCAGCGAGAGGCCCTTGGCTTTGACCCTGAGGACCCTGCCCCAGCCAAACAACCCCGGCGGGAAGCTCCGGCTTCCAAAGCTCCTCCTATGGGGTTACAGGTAGACATCGATGGCATGGCCTCGACCGATCACCTGTTAGACTGCTCTGGGGTACCGGCTAACACTGGTACCGACATCCAGGCAGTTGTGGCGTCTATGGGTACTACGGTACAATCCATGCAGCAGGCCATACTGGCTTTCATTAACGCTGCAACGCCCTCGGTACCGCGACAATCGGTTCCGACTCCGGTTCCGGTACCACAACCGATACCGGTACCCAGAGCATCTACTTCCAGTAGTATGCCGGTTCCGGCCTCCGGTTCCGGAGATTTTCTCGATACCGATCCGGTTCCCGGTACGCCCGATGTCGATACCGGTCGGTACGCGTATCGATCTCTGGAAGCTAATAGGCGGTACTTTGAATCTTCTGAAGATTCTGATACCTCAGATGATTCTGCTGATGTCTCTTTTACTCTTCCTGAGGAGCCCTCTTCTCCAAAAAGGAGAATGTCTCCTCCAGAGGATTTGTCCTTTCAAGACTTCATTATTGAAGTCAAGCGTGAAAATCAAGAACCGTATTGGATTATAATATACACAACACCCAGAGCACAATCCAATAAAATTAGGGAAAACACAAGGCTGAAACCACTACATGTGTCGGAGTATGTCAGCCCAGTGTCAGGGAAGCATCCCGCAGACACCACTGTGACCACTCACTTTATTATAAATAATTTAAGCAACATGTTTTGTTTAAAAAAAAAAAAAAAAAAAAGTGCAAAAGTGCAAAAAAAGCAGGTTTTGGCCTCTATGCCTTCAGCTAGTTTCCAGACTCAGTGGTCTGATATACAGAAGCAATTAGACTCCTTCCATGAGCATGTCCGCAGCTTGAAGATTCGGAAATTTAGAAGGGATAAGACGGACTATGATACTGATTGTGTATGTAATTGGCCATCCATGAAAAAATTCTCTCAAGGGCGCCATGTGACCTTCACTGGTGATTCGGATTCCACTGAATCTGGCAACAGTGAGCCGGGAGGGTCGGAATTTCCAGTAGTTCGGGCTGACGCAAGTGATCGCGGTAGAAGTAATATCTCCAGGGGCCGCAGATCTAGGAGGAATTATCAACAGGATTTTTGGCAGGGACCGGACACCAGGTCCCGGACGAAGAGTCGTCCATCATAAATTTATCTGGGGTGGCCTTGACAATGGAACAACAACAGGTTTTGGAGTTGGGATTGTCATTCGTTCCCACCTCTGGTTATGATGGCTTTTCCACGAGATTAGCCTTATATAAATTTTTTCGAAAATTGCGGGTAATACAGCATATGTCCCTTACTCCTGGGGCTCCGGATATATCTTTGGTGAGGAACTCCTCTCGCTGGTTACCTCCGGGTGCCCCTGATCACTCCATCTCGACATATCAATCTCTTGTTTTCCATCGGTTGAATGAATTGGAGAAGCAACAATCCCCGCGGTATTCCAGTTTTTCCAGGGACCAGACTAAGGCGCTGGCTGAGCTCCGAACTTTGGATGTGATAGTACGGCGGGCGGCTAAGGGGGGCGCCACGGTGTTGCTCTCCCCGGCCCAATATCAACGTCAAGCGGTGGTTCATCTACAGGATCGCACTAATTACATTGTTCTCCCGATGAATCCTACTGTGGCTTTACAAGCTCAGATTTCAACTATAGTGTCAAATGCGTTCCTGAGTAATTGGATAACTAGGAATGAGAGGAGTTTTTTGCTCAAACAGCACCCTAAGACGCCGATTTTTTACCTAGTTCCTAAAGTGCATAAGTCCCTTATTGATCCACCGGGACGCCCGATTGTGTCCTGTAGGGATTCTGTACTCGAACCTCTGTCTCAATTTTGTGACATATTTTTGCAACCTGCAGCCTCACGGGTTCCATCATACCTCAGGGATACGAGTGATTTTTTGATGCAATTACAATCTTGCCAGGCGATGAATACCTACCATTTCCTTGTATCCTTGGATGTTCAGTCCCTTTATACAAACATTGATCAAGGGGAGATGTTGCGATGTTTGTCTGATTACCCTCTGACTTTGCCTGATCGAATACCTCGGTCGTTCCTGTTATCATTGCTGGAGCTTGTACTGGACCAGAATTTCTTCTTATTCCAGGGCGTTTATTACCGACAAATACACGGTATTGCCATGGGGGCCACTGTGGCACCATCTTTGGCCACTATCTACATGGCAGTTTTTGAACAGCTCTATGTGTATTCAGATCCAGCATTTGCTCAAGTAGCCTTCTGGAGGCGTTTTCTTGATGATATTTTTTTCTTGTGGAGTGGCGCTCGGTCTGATCTTGAACAATTTTTGGTTCGATTGAATTCTCACATGCCCCGGATACAATTTACGGCACAGATTTCAGCCACGACTTTACAACTTCTAGATGTTCAGGTTATTCGCACACCTATGGGTTTTCAGACTACCTTATACAGGAAATCAGTGCAACGAAATACTCTTTTGAGTTATCAGAGTTTTCATCCAAGGGCCCTAAAACAAGGTCTTCCATATGGGCAATTTTTAAGGCTACGCCAAAACTGCTCGACTCTAATGGAATTTAAGAAGCATGCCCGTGAGCTCATGTCCCGATTGCTTCAGCGGGGGTATCCCTCCCAGGTGATATCACGGGCATATATGAGGGCGCGTTTCATGCATCCGGAATGGTATACTTCTTCTCCAACATCTTCAGATTTAGTCTCTGACCCCTCTGTAATCACAGGAGTTTTACCATACACCCGACAAATTACAGCAGTTACAAAATTATTGCACCAATTTTGGCCTCTAGTTGGTGTACATGCTTGTTTTTGTGATTGTACCCTGCGGATAGCCTATTCTCGATCTGCTAACCTTAGGGACAAAGTCATGTCTACTGTTTCTGAAGTGGATCGCCTTTTACGGTTTCATGGGGATTTTGGTCATGAAGCATGTGGACGATGCTCATACTGCTCTACCACTATTGGGGGCTCTGAATGGACCGATTGTCACACATCCCGGACCTACACTACTCGTTGGCATACCGACTGTTCTACAGATTTCGTAGTTTACCTGGTGATCTGCCCTTGCTCTTTATACTATGTAGGTCGGACAAAACGAGCTGTGAAACTTCGGCTTGCAGAACACGCTTCACGCTTACGTACCAAGACTCTCTCTGCCCCAATGGTTGAGCATAATTTACAACGGGATCATGATTTCACTTCACTACGTTGGCGTGTGTTGGATCATATTCCTCCTGATCCCCGAGGGGGAAACCGTGAACAGTGTCTTCAATTACGCGAGCAGAGATGGATTTACACTTTGAATGCTGTGGCCCCGAATGGGCTTAACTCTCAACTGGACTGGTACACGATTATTTGATCGTTTTTTCTCCAATCTGATGAGCCTTTCAGGGTATTCCCTATGCTGTGGGATTCCCCTATGTATTGACTCAGAGGATGTTTTGCTGTGATTGGTTCATCATCTGCTTTCCTCCTATGACGTCAGACGCCGCCGAAGATAAAGAAGACGGGTTTTCTGGGCTATGTAAGTTGAATCGCCATTTGCCTAGAAGCAGGACCTGAAGCAGGGTTTGAATTGCTATAACCCGAAACGTGGACCATGTTGTCAATCTAACTGATGAAGGCACTTTGGCGGTGCTCTATTTAAGAAGCTAAGTTCATTGCTCTATTTTTGCACTTTTGCACTTTTTTTTTTTTTTTTTTAAACAAAACATGTTGCTTAAATTATTTATAATAAAGTGAGTGGTCACAGTGGTGTCTGCGGGATGCTTCCCTGACACTGGGCTGACATACTCCGACACATGTAGTGGTTTCAGCCTTGTGTTTTCCCTAATTTTATTGGATTGTGCTGTGGGTGTTGTTCATTATTGAAGTAGCTAAAGGACTCTCCATATCTGTAACCTCTGAAAAGGAACCTAGAGCAAAAAAATTGGATATTTTAGGATACTCTAAGGTTCCCAAAGAGGCAGCCACCTTACCCATACATGAAATTCTTCAAGAACACATGATGGATTTGTGGGAGGCTCCTCTCACCCTATCTCCACATTCTTGACGTTTGGACACCATGTATCAGGTTCCTCCTTCTCCTGGTTTTCAAAAAACTGAGCTCCCTCACCACTCTATTGTGGTGAAGTCTGCTATGAAAAAGATAAAGAGTACCAAAAGGCACTCTTCTACCCCTCCAGGAAGAGAATGCAGGACTCTGGATGCTTTTGGTAGAAAAATCTTCCAAGCTAGCATGCTTATTGCCAGAATCAATTCATACAGCCTCTATATGGGCATGTTTTTGAAAGAGATTGCACTGAAGATACGTCATTTTCTCCCCTTTATCCCAGAGGATAAAAAGGAGGAGTTCCTTCTTTTGCTAAAGCAAACTCAAGATGTTTCAAAGTTCTCCAACAGAGCAGCCTTTGACTCTTTTGAGGGAGCTAGCAGAGCCTCCGGCATTGCCATAGCTGCTCGCAGACTTGCTTGGCTCCAGGCCTCTGATTTGGAACCCTGGGTACAAGAAGGCTTGGGCAATCTGCCCTGTACAGGTGAAAATCTGTTTGGCAAGGAGTGGCAAATCAAAGCCACTCAAATGGATGCAGAGAATGCTGCTTTAGATAGACTTTCTAAGTCTACCTCTACCCCTGCCAAGAAAAAACCTTTTAAGAAGCCTTTCTATAAAAAGACCAGATTTTCCACAAATACTGGCCAGCAATCTTCCCAAGTTCGCTTTGCTCCTAAGCGTCAGCAATCTAAACAGGCCAGAACAAAGTCTACAGGGGCTGCTACAGTCCAGCAGTCCCAACCCCCTCAGAGTTTTTGACTTGATTCTAGAGAACTTAACCTTTCTGGCTCTGCAACAACCAGAGCCTCTCACCATTCCAGGAAGGTTAACTCATTTTGCTCCCAGATGGGAACAAATCACATCAGAACAGTGGACCCTCTCTATCATCAGAGAGGGCTACAAACTACATTTCTCCAGCCTTCCTCCCGATACCATGGTGAGACAATTCAATTCTCCCCCATCTCTCCTGTACCTGTTGGGTCAGGAGGTGACCACTCTTCTCGCCCAAAAGGCAATAGAAGAGGTTCCTCTTCCTCAACAAGGGTCAGGTTTTTACTCCCCTTATTTTCTCATTCCCAAGAAAACAGGGGGGTACAGACCCATTCTGGATCTCAGAGAATTGAACACATTTCTATACAAGGAGAAATTCAAGATGCTTTCTCTAGGCACTCTCCTTCCATACCTACAGAGTCAGGACTGGCTTTGTTCTCTAGATCTCAAGGATGCGTACACACATATACTCATCCATCCATCCCACAGAAAATTCCTACGGTTTCTGTTCCAGGGAAAACATTTCCAATACAGAGTACTTCCCTTCGGTCTAGCCTCTGCTCCAAGGGTATTTACCAAATGCATGGCAGTAGTAGCTGCATTTCTACGCACTCTGGGAATCTTTGTCTTCCCATACCTGGACGACTGGCTCATCCGAGCTCCATCTCAGTCCGAGGCTCAGACTTCCCTGGACCACCCCAGATGCATACTGCAGTATCTGGGACTCGTCATCAATCTGCCAAAGTCTCAACTCACCCCTACTCAGTCCCTAGAATTCATAGGGGCCTGGCTAGATACCACCACTGCAAGGGCCTATCTTCCTCAGGCCCGTTGCCACCGTCTGGTGCACTTGGCCTCTCAAATTCAGTCCAGAAGCCACTTGACTGCCAGAGAGATGCTACAACTGCTAGGCCACATGGCATCCACAGTTCATGTGGTGCCCTATGCTCGCCTACATATGAGAGCAGCTCAATGGACTTTGTCCACCCAGTGGACCCAAGCATCAGGAGCTCTCTCAGACCAAATAGCAACCTCAAAACGTCTTTTTTGGTCTCTCCAATGGTGGATATCCACTCAAAATCTGTTGTTGGGGGGCCCCCTTCCAACCTTTGTTACCCCAAGCAACTCTCACTACAGATGCCTCCCAAACAGGTTGGGGAGCTCATCTCCAAGACCTCTCAACTCAGGGCACTTGGTCTCCACAGGAGACCACCCTTCATATCAACCTTTTGGAGCTGCGAGCAATTTTCCTTGCTCTCAAGGTCTTTCATACCCTCCTCATCAACATGACAGTCCTTGTTCATACCGACAATCAAGTAGCCATGTTCTACATAAACAAACAAGGAGGGACTGGCTCTCTGTCGCTTTGCAACGAAGCTCTAAAATTGTGGGCCTTCGCCAGAGAGCATCAAATCCATCTCCTGGCAGTATACCTCCCAGGAATCCAAAACTCTTGGGCAAACAGACTCAGTCGAGTTCTGCTTCCACATGAATGGTCCCTGCACATGGATCAGGTACTCAGAATCTTTCAGAAATGGGGAACCCCGGACATAGACCTCTTTGCAAGTCCGTGCAATGCCAAATTTCCCCGGTTCTGTTCCAGAATTCCGTGTCAGGGAGCTCAGGCCAAGGATGCCTTCCTCCTTCATTGGGGTCAGGCCTTCCTGTATGCCTTTCCACCCATTCCTTTGATTCCCAAGACTCTGTTCAAACTTCACAGAGGGATCAAGGATCTATGATCCTCATAGCTCCACGCTGGCCACGCCAAGTGTGGTACCCTCTACTTCTGCATCTCTCCCAGACACCCTCCCTGGATCTGGGAGCTGCTCCAGACCTTCTGTCTCAAGAGGAGGGGACTTTGTGGCACCCAAGCCCCAAGTCCCTTCACCTCAGAGCTTGGTTACTGAAGGCCTAGACCTTCAATACTTCAGTCTTTCTCAACAGGTGAAGGATATCCTCCATGCATCTAGGAAACTTTCCACCAGGCGTTCTTATGCTTTTAAATGGAAAAGATTTTCCATTTGGTGTGCTGAAAAGGGTCTTAACCCTCTAGCACTACCTTTGAATTCTTTACTCGAATATCTCCTGCATCTTTCCAATGCAGGACTTAAAACAAATTCTGTAAGGGTCCATTTGTGTGCTATTGCAGCATCTCTTCAGCCTATCAATGGACAACCTGTTTCCTCTCATCCTCTTATTGCAAGATTCATGAGAGGTCTAACTTTAACTAAACCTCCCATTCGGCCTCCTCCGGTGGCATGGGACTTAAACGTGGTTCTTGGTCAGCTTATGAAGCCACCCTTTGAACCCTTAGCCACTAACTCCTTGAAATTTCTTTCCTGGAAAGTCATTTTCCTTATTGCAATCACTTCTGCTCACCGCATCAGTGAACTGCAGGCTTTAGTGGCTAATCCACCTTATACAAGGTTCCATCATGATAAGGTAGTCCTTAGGACAAATCCTCACTTTATGCCTAAAGTGGTCTCACCTTTTCATCTTAATCAAGAGGTATATCTACCTGTCTTTTTTCCAGCTCCTCATGCATCCAGTGCAGAGAGGAACCTACATACGTTAGATTGTAAAAGAGCTCTTGCCTTTTACCTCCACAGGACACAGCAACATCGAAAGTCTTCTCAGCTTTTTGTTGCTTTTGATCCTTCTCATTTAGGACTTCCAGTCTCAAAAAGAACACTGTCCAATTGGATTGCTCTGTGTATTTCTTTTGCTTACCAGAGTAAGAACCTTTCTCTGGAAGGCCATGTCACAGCTCACAATGTGAGAGGCATGGCCACATCTATGGCTCATCTTCATTCTATATCCATCGATCAGATCTGTCGAGCAGCCACCTGGGCCTCGGTTCATACCTTCACAGCCCATTACTGCTTGGACAAGGACTCCCGCCGGGATGCCTTGTTTGGTCAGGCTGTCCTCAGACACCTGTTCCATTCTTAAACAACTCCTGCCTACCTTCCCTGAATGGATGCCTGAGATCCATAGGAAGATGAGGAACCCTAGGGGGGGGGGGGGATCTCCCCGGCATCTTAGCTAGGGAGTCCCGATATGTGAGGACTTATTCCTGCTTGTTCCTGGAGATAGCACAGTTACTTACCTGTAACAAGTGATCTCTGGGAACAGCAGGAATTAGTCCTCACAACCCACCCACCTCCCCTAGGAGTTGTATCTCTCTCTCTCTCTTTCCTTTCCTCTCTCTATTGTCTCAGCTTTAAACTCGAACTGAGGAGAGTTGGTCAGGAAGGCGGGAAGGCAGCGTGCATGCCCTGTGGGAGGCCCCAAAAGCTTCCTTTCTGGGAAGCTGGGGAGCTTTCCCGCGCAGGCTCCGTCGGTTCCGACGTACCCATATGTGAGGACTAATTCCTGCTGTTTCCAGAGATCACCTGTTACAGGTAAGTAACTGTGCTTTATGGCACGTGCCCTTCTCTATTATATCCAGTCACGCTCTCTGACACTTAAGTGCTTCTGGAGTCAGCAGCACCCTTCTGGTCAGATGCCGTGTATGATCTGATCTGCCTGGTTATCAAAGAGATTACATTTTCTATGGTGACACATCACTGGCTTTGACTTCGCCATTGGGTAGCGGACACTGTGTCCAAGTCCTGATTTATCTAAGCTTCTGTTTGATGGCTTGGAGAAGGTGGTCAAGGAGCTGGGAGCATCCAAACCTCATAGTCTTTTGACCTAGAGGGCCTGGGATGTGTAGGCCGTCCTACTGTACTTCATAGCCTACATGAAGCACCCCAGAATCGGCCCTCAACACACTGCATCTGACAGGAGAACCCAGTTCTGGAGAAGGAGAAAGCCTCATGGAGTCAACGAATCCCTCAAAAGGATTGAGTCTAGGAAGAGAAGTCAGAAGGAAGAAAGGCTGGACTCCCCAGGCAATACTGTTAGGTGAAATGTACATATGTAAATTACTGTCTCCTCTACGAGGACCTTATTACTGTGTGCCGTGCTTGTCTTTCTAATCAATGTAATGATACTCCAAAATCTTTGCCTCAATTTGGCAATTTTCAATCTATAATCAAACCGCTGCTGATCGCTGGAAGCTGCGGTATATAAATATTTTCTAAATAATAATAATAAAAATAATAATAATACTTCCAGGATTCTCAGAAACCCCGGAATCCTGGTAGCGGAGTCCAGAGTTTCTGGGATACCTGGAAGTATTGCCCGGGGATACCTGGAAGTATCCCCTACCTGAATGACTGGCTCATAAAAGGAAGCACAGCCACCAAGGTGCAGCAAGCTATGGCTCACACCATCTACGTCCTGCAACATCTGGGGTTCATAATAAACCACCCCAAGTCACATCTCCCGAAGCAGGGTCTAGCGTTCATAGGGGCAAAGCTGGACACGGTCCAGGCATAGAAACATAGAAATATGACGACAGAAAAAGACCACATGGCCTATCTAGTCTGTCCTTCCATATCAACTACAACAGTGCCCTTTTTTCCTTTAGAGATCCTCTGTGTTTGTCCCATGCTTTTTTGAATTCAGTTACTGTCCTCATCTCTACCACCTCCACTGGGAGACTATTCCATGGATCCACTACTCTTTCCGTAAAGAAATACTTTCGCATATCACTCCTGAATCTATCCCCCTTCACCCTCATCCCATGTCCCCTCGTAGCAGAACTTGCTTTCAATTGAAAGAGGCTTTCCCCCTGAACATTTATGCCACGGAGGTATTTAAACATCTCAATCATATCTCCTCTATCCCGCCTTTCCTCTAAGGTGTACATATTAACATCCTTAAGTCTGTCCTCATATGCTTTATAATGAAGACCACTAACCATTTTAGTAGCCACCCTCTGCACCGACTCCATCCTGTTCACATCCTTTTGAAGGTGTGGTCTCCAGAATTGCACACTATACTCCAAATGAGGTCGCATCAAAGACTTATGCAGAGGCACATCACCTCCTTTTTTCTGCTAGCCATTCCTCTCCATATGCACCCAAGCATCCTTCTAGCTTTTGCTTTCGCCTTTTCTTCCTGTTGACCTACTTTAAGATAATCAGACACAACCACGCCTAGGTCCTGCTCTTTAGTGGACAAAAGTACTTCACCCCCTATACTATATTGCTCCCTTGGATTGCTGCAGCCCAAATGCATGACCTTACATTTTTTAACATTAAATCCCAGCTGCCAAATTCTAGACCATTTTTCAAGCTCAGCTAGATCCCTCCTCATGTTATCTACATCTTCCTGGGTGTCTACTGCAGATTTTGGTATCATCCGCAAAGAGGCAAACCTTACCCGACAGCCCTTCCGCTATATCACTAACAAAGATGTTAAAAATAATCGGACCAAAGACAGATCCCTGGGGCATACCACTGGTAACATCCTTCTCCTCAGAGTGAGCTCCATTTACCTGTACTCTGTCGCCTCCCACCCAACCAATTTCTAACCCAAGCAGTAACTTTAGGGTCCATCCCTAGGGTGCTCAGTTTGTTTATAAGTCGCCTGTGAGGAAGTGTCAAAGGCTTTACTGAAATCTAAATACACCACATCTAGGGCTCTCCCTCGGTCCAACTCCCTGGTCACCCAGTCAAAGAAATCGATCAGATTTGTCTGACAAGACCTGCCTCTGGTGAATCCATGCTGCCTCGGATCCTGTAATCCACTGGACTCCAGAAAACTCACTATTTTCTCTGCAGCGTTTCCAATAATTTACTCACCACCGAAGTTAAACTAACCGGCCTGTAGTTTTCAACTACATCCTTACTTCCTCTTTTGTGTAAAGGCACCACATGAGCCTCTCTCCAGTCCTTTGGCACCACTCCTGACTCTAACAAGGCATTGAAAAGGTGGAGATGCTAGAACGTCACCAAGTTCCCTCAGTATTCTAGGGTGTATCCCATCTGGTCCCATCGCTTTGTCTACTTTAAGTTGAGCTAGTTTCTCACGAACACAGTCTTTTGAAAATTGTTCAAGATGGTCCCTCACTTCTTTTCCTGTTTGTGGGTGTTTTCTGAGGTCCTGCTCCCGGTTCTTCATCTGTGAACACAGAACAGAAATATGTTAAGCAATTCTGCTTTATCCTCATCAGCTTCTACACATTCCTCCCCTTCACCCTTGAGTCTGACAATACCACTTTTGCCCTTCCTCTTCTCACTAACATATCTGAAAAATTTCTTATCCCCCCATTTTATTGCATTGGCTATTTCCTCCTCTTTTTGAATCTTTGCTTTCCTGACTACTTTGCTAGCTTCTCTACGTTTTTCCAAATATAGATGCCTGTCTTCCTCTCTCTGTGATCTCTTGTATTTCATGAAGGCCTCCCTCTTTTTCTTCACTTTTTCAGCTAATTCTTTTGAAAGCCATAGCAGTCTTCTTTTCCTTTTACCTTTATTTACTATTTTAACAAAAAGGTTGGTTGCCCTTAAAATATCCCCTTTCAGTTTTGCCCACTGTTTTTCTACATTCCTCAGCTGTTTCCATCCCACTAATGACTCCCTGAGGTATTGGCCCATCTTGACAAAGGCCTTACTCCACCTGTATCGGGCCGACAGTCTCAGAGCATTGGCCAAAGACGTGCAAAACCTTCCCTCGGTGTCCACCCGGCTTCTGCTGCGCCTACTCGGCCACATGGCCTCCACAGTCCAAGTCATTCCAGATGCCTGTCTGCACATGAGAGTTGTCTATTGGTGCCTTCGAGACCAGTGGACACAGGCCATGGGTTGGCTCCAAGACAGAGTCTTAGTGACCCACCATCTAGCAGACCCCTTGACGTGGTGGCAGAACCTGCAGCACCTCCTGGTGGGGATCCCTTCCAAGCCCTGAGCCTCTTATGGGTCCTCACGATGGGTGCCTCCCTGCTGGGATGGGGAGCCCACTGCGAGAAACTTTGCACCCAGGGAAGCCGGTCACAAGCAGAGGGCAACCAGCAGATCAATCTCCTGGAACTCCAGGCAATATATCTAGCCCAGCGATGGCGAACCTATGGCACGCGTGCCAGCTGTGGCACGTGAAGGCCTTGCAGCTGGCACGCGGGAAGGTCCGCAATCGAAAAAAAAAAAAACAACCCTGTCTGCTGCCGTTGTCGGGGCCGCCGCGGCAGAATCGAGCGTGCCGCGGGGCCCCCCTGTACCCGGCAGATCCTGCCCTCCCCGTAGCAGCTCTCTCTTTGGAGCTACAGTCAGACGCGCCGGCTTGCAGAGCGCGAAGGGAAGAGTTTCCCTTTCGCGACTCTGTTAAGCCCGCGGGGGCTGATGGGAACTTCCCATCAGCCCCCGCGGGCTTAACAGAGCAGCGAGGGAACTCTTCCCTCCCGCTCTGCAAGCCGGCGCGTCTGACTGCAGCTCCAAAGAGAGAGCTGCTACGGGGAGGGCAGGCTCTGCCGGGTGGGTACAGGGGGGCCCCGCGGCACGCTCGATTCTGCCGCGGCGGCCCCGACAACGGCAGCAGACAGGGTTGTTTTTTTTTTTAAATTTTCCCTGGGCTGGGCTGGGGGGGGTGGGGTTAGGAGTGGTGATGGGCTGGGCTGGGCTGGGCTGGGGGGGGGTTAGGAGTGGTGATGGGCTGGGCTGGGCTGGGCTGGGGGGGGGGTTAGGAGTGGTGATGGGCTGGGCTGGGGGGGTTAGGAGTGGTGATGGGCTGGGCTGGGCTGGGCTGGGGGGTTAGGAGTGGTGATGGGCTGGGCTGGGCTGGGCTGGGGGGTGTTAGGAGTAGTGATGGGCTGGGGTGGGGGGGTTAGGAGTGGTGATGGGCACTGGGCTGGGGGGTTAGGAGTGGTGATGGGCACTGGGCTGGGCTGGGGGGGTTAGGAGTGGTGATGGGCACTGGGCTGGGGGGGGGTTAGGAGTGGTGATGGGCACTGGGCTGGCTGGGGGGGTTAGGAGTGGTGATGGGCGCTGGGCTGGGGGGGGTAGGAGTGGTGATGGGCGCTGGGGGGTTAGGAGTGGTGATGGGCGCTGGGCTGGGGGGGTTAGGAGTAGTGATGGGCTGGGCTGGGCTGGGGGGTGTTAGGAGTAGTGATGGGCTGGGCTGGGGGGGGGGGTGTTAGGAGTAGTGATGGGCTGGGGTGGGGGGGGTTAGGAGTAGTGATGGGCTGGGGTGGGGGGGGTTAGGAGTGGTGATGGGCACTGGGCTGGGGGGGTTAGGTGTGGTGATGGACGCTGGGCTGGCTGGGGGGGGGTTAGGAGTGGTGATGGGCGCTGGGCTGGCTGGGGGGGGTAGGAGTGGTGATGGGCGCTGGGCTGGGGGGGGTAGGAGTGGTGATGGGCGCTGGGGGGGTTAGGAGTGGTGATGGGCGCTGGGGGGGCTTAAACTAAAAATTGAGTGATGGGGGATTAGGACTGGGAGTGGGCTGATGGGGAGGTTAGGACTGGAAATGGGCTGGTGGGATTAGGACTGGGAGTGGGCTATGGGGGGCTAGGACTGGTAATGGGTTGGGGGGGTTGCTAGGACTGGAAATGGGCTGAGTGGAAGGGGGCTTGAACTGCAAATAGCTGTTGGGGATGGGGCTTGGAATGGAAATGGGCTGAGGGGAAGTGGGGGGCTTGAACTGCAAATAGCTGATGGGGACGGGGCTTGGAATGGAAATGGGCTGAGGGGAAGTGGGGGGCTTGAAGAAGGGAATGGATGCTGGGTGAGACTGGAACTAGAAGGGAGCTGATGTTGGGGGAGGATTAGAATGGGATGGGGCTGGGAGAGTAAAATGGAGAGGGGAAAAATATTTTGTGTAGGAGGGATGAAAAATCTACAATTGGCCAGGTATTGGGAGAGTAATTGGGGATTGAGGATGGAGGGGTAAAATTTGTGTGGATGAAATAGGAATGAGGAAAGAGCAAAAGGAGAAAGATTAGTATGTTAAAGCAGATGTAGAGAGAGAGAGAATGGAAAAAAAACTAGAAGAGAGAAGAAAGGACAAATGGACAGCAGACGATGGAGAGTTAGCAGAAAACATGAAGAAACCAGAAGAAAATGGCTGGACCAATTGCAACTGAAAAAAAAATGCACAAAAGGTAGAACGATATCTCTTTATTTTGAATTTATTAACTGGAATATGTCAGCTCTGGGAAATGTGCATCATTAACATCTGCGCTTTGTTTGGTACAAGAGGAAATTCCTATTTGACGTTGCCACTTGTTCTCTTTCCCCAGTATTCACTGAAATGTATTGGTTTAATATTTGCAGTGTTGCCTTTTGATAGGTAGGGTATGGTGCTTTGTGAGTCCTGGTAATGCTGTCAGGATACGGCGGGTTTGCTATGGGTTCTAAATGGGCAGCGTTTGTAGTAGTTCCTAATGTGCCTGGCGGTTGGCACTGGATTATAGTAATGTAGAAATCTTTTAGTCTTTCTTTATCCATACACTCATTAAGAGACATGTTTACTAAAAGTTAGTGTATGGTAACATTATGCAAATATTTATGCAAATAAGACCACTTATGCAAATGACGTGCTGGCACTTTGAGGAAATTCTTTGGTTTTGTGCGGCAGTTTGGGCACTCGGGCTCAAAAAGGTTAGCCATCACTGATCTAGCCCTACTAGCTTTCCGCCACAGTTTGAGTCACCAACTGGTGCTGAGCCATACAGACAACCAAGTGGTGGTGTTCTAGGTGAACAAGCAAGGGGGCATGGGGTCTCGTATCCTTTGCCGTGAGGTGATGACACTCTGCTCAGTCAAGGAATGCTCCTATGAACAGGGTATCTGCCAGGCCAAGATAATACCCTGGCAGACAAACTGAGCAGGGTCCTCCAACCACACTAGTGGCAGCTGGATCCCAGAATGGCCACCCGGCTTTTCCAACTCTGGGGGACCCTGTGAGTGTACCTCTTCGCCAGCCAGGACAACTAGCAGTTGCCCCGCTTCTACTCCCATCAGCCCCACCCCGGCCGGGTAGCAGCAGATGCGTTCCTCATCTTGTGGTCGGAAGACCTCATGTACACCTTCCCACCCACACTGTTGATTGCCAAGACCCTCTTCAAGGTTCTTCGTGACAGAGCATCGCTGATCCTGGTGGCTCCATGGTGACCCAGACAACCGTGGTTCCCGCTGCTCCTTCAGTTATCAGGTCCCTATCACTGACAACGAGGCTGCTGAAAGGGTAGTCTTAGCCTCCTTCAACCTCTTAGGGGAAATGGAGGAGATCCTATTGGCCCCCCCATAAGACTTCCACCATGAGAGCTTACACCTTCAAATGGTGCAGGTTCTCGGTGTGGTGTGCGGAGCAAAGGGTGAACCTGTTCTCCCCGGTGCAGCTGTGCTGCAATACTTTCTCCATCTCTCGCAATCTGGGCTCAAATTGAACTCAGAGTGCACCTCAGTGCCCTGGCAGCACACCACCACCCTGTTGAAGGCAAGCCCCCCCCCCCCCCACCCCTCAGCTCAGCCTCCGGTGACCCAATTTCCTTCTTTTTTTTTTTTTTTGTTCAACAATTTTATTGAGGTATAAGAATAAAAATACAACATAACAGTACATTATCAGACAATACTCCCAAAGAGCCCCGCCCTCCCACCATAACAAAAGGTATATCACAGCAGAAGCTTAACTCATAACTCCCCCTAGGGTGGTGGACCCGGCAAACTATGCATACTATTGGAACCGAGTAATAAGTCTACAATAGATGCATTAGACACATTATTACCTAGATTCTTCAAAACCAGTACATACAAGAGTTATATCTAGATGTAACACACTGACTGTCCACAGATGTTCACAACTTATTGATAAGATAATGCTAAACATGTATGTGATAATCCAACTCCATAATTCGCTAATAACAGAAATATCAAATGAATCGAATTATATAATAAATTGGACAACCCAAAATCTATCTAAGATGGGTTATCTTATAAGAAATAAAGTTGAATATATGTCTGACAACAACCCCCCTCTTTTACCCCCTCCCTGCCCCCCCTCAACCCTCCCTCCCTCCCCATTCCCAAGACTTTAATAGTTGGTGCTACAGAATGTGCAGGGACTCATCACTACTTCAGCACAGGGAGACGGTATTCATCCAATCAGAATGGCTGTCAGCTGGTGATACAAAAAAAAAGAGAAATAATTAGTCATCACCATCAATAGGTAAAAAACAGATCCCAAAGTGGTAAAATTTTATCCTTATGTCCTCGTAAGTCCGCTGTAAGGTTTTCCGTCCTGTGGATATCCCATACCTTTATCCACCATTCCGTTAGAGTGGGAGCATACGAGCGCTTCCAAAAATGACTTATCACCGAGCGGGCTGCTAACAATAAGCAACGTACTATCTCAAGTTTATCAGAAGGAGGTATCCCTTCCGAGAAATGTCCCAAAAGACAAGACTCCAATGTGCACGGGAACCCCATTCCCAATTTAGTCGTAACTAAAGAATGAACTTCCAACCAAAATTGCTGTACTTTGTAGCATTCCCACTACATGTGAATAAATGTACCCTTATGACCACATAAGCGCTAACATAGTGGATCGTCCACCCTCCGCCATCGGAATAATTGCTCAGGCGTAATAGACATCCTAAATAATATTCGTAATTGAGTATTAACGAGTGACAAGGATATCGAACATTTATGCGCATAAGAGAAAGCTTCTAACCAAAATTCCTCTGGTTTCCCCGGCAGATCTTTCTCCCAATGTTTTTGATACGGTAAGTCAGATATATCAGTCTCTATCTCTGTTGAAAGGTCCCTATAAAGTCTAGCTAACAAAGCTCGAGGTTGCGAACTCTGGAATAAAAGATTCTCCTACCTCATCGGTACCCTAGTTCCTGCCGATGTATACTCCTGCAGAGAAAAGCAATGCTTTAATTGAAAATACTGAAGTCTGATAATTCCAAGCCCAAGAGTTGTTCCAATCTTTGTTTAGACCAAATTTTAGCATGATCGTACAAGGACGAGAGCTGGGTCTTAACCCCAACCCCTCTCAATGCCCCCCCAATATTTCTAATGAAGGGTAAAGACCCTAATACCGTGAAGGGAGATAATTTTGAAGGCAGATATACCATTTTACTGATCTTTCCCCAACTTTTCCACACTGGTCCCAAAAAAGCATGTTGCATAATTTTCTGAAAGTCACCATGTTCAGTTACAAAGGGCACCGCTATCAGCAGAATCGGAAATAGCCAGTCCATTTCAGCTTGAACCCATGAAGATCCCTGAGCATTCAACCAAAAATGGAGAGAATGCAGACAAGAACAATAATAGTATAATTCAAAGTCTGGAAGCCCCAAAGCACCTAGCATCCGAGGACGAATCATCGTGTGCCATTTAATTCTGGGTCTTTTATCCTGCCAGATAAATTTTGTAATTAACTGGCGTATCTCCATGAAAAACCCTCTGGGAAGCATTATCGGTAATTGCTGAAAAAGGAACAACTTAGGCAAAAGTAACATCTTGATCACATTTATCCTACCTAACCAGGAAACCGCTAAAGAAGACCACTGCAAAACCTCAGCTCTGAAGGTTTTCATCAGCGGCATGTAATTTAGTGTATATAAATCTTCAAGTCTGTTAGGAATTATAATACCCAAGTAACGAAACTGGGATACCATAGAAAAAACAGTAGAAGCCAACCCTTCCTTCTCTTTTAACCCTGTAAAACATGGCAACATAGCAGACTTGGAAAAGTTTACCTTGAAACCCGACATAAGAGGAAAGTTATGTAACAAGTCAACGATGATGGATAATGTGCGATCTGGATCCCTGAGGAAGATCAATGTATCATCAGCGTATAAAGAGACGACATGGAAATGATCCCCTATCTTTATTCCTATATGTTGAGCTAGGGCAGGCAAACGTATCGCTAGTGGCTCAAGGGTCAAAGCAAAAAGCAGTGGAGAAAGCGGACAACCCTGTCTAGTCCCACGTCCTAAAGAAAATGGAGATGAGGTGACCCCATTGATCTGCACTCCAGTTATTGGAGACGTATATAAGGCTGCAATCCACCCTCGAAAATTAGGCCCAAAACCAAAATGTAGCAACAACTCGAATAGATAGGGCCACTCTACTCTGTCAAATGCCTTTTCAGCACCCAGAGATAACACAGCATATGTTCCGGTTTTACTCTTCAAACTAAATAAGACATTAATTAACCTCCGTACATTTTCAAAACCATATCTCCCTTGTATAAAGCCAGTCTGATCGGGGTGCACAAGCTCATGGATGCTAGAGTCCAACCTCATCGCAAAAATTTATAGTCCAGATTCAATAAGGATATTGGTCTATAGCTAGAGCAGAGTGCCGGGTCTTTACCATTCTTAGGAATTACAATTATAGAAGCTTGATACATAGATTGTGGTAAGCTCCCTTGAGTCCGGATGTAATTGAACACTCTAACCAGAATAGGGACTACTTGCTCTGAAAGGGACTTACACACTTCTGCCGGAATCATATCCGGGCCAGAAGCCTTGGAATTTTTCATCCAACGAATAGCCTCTCTCACCTCCTCCATCTGAATAGGACGCTCTAATTTTTTAAAGGAATCTTCTGATAATTGAGGAAGGTTGGTTTTGACAATCCATTGGGTAAGCCTCTGGGGATCTACAGCAAATTGAGAGATGTATAGATTCATAAAATTTTGCAAAGCAACCAGCAATCTCTATAGATTTCCGACATTCCCGTCCAGTGTCATCTACAACAGTTGAAATTTTTTTCTTCAACCTCTGGCGCTTTAACTGCCATAGAAGCAATTTGTGGGCTTTATTACCACGTTCGTAGAAATGTCTCTTAGTACGTTGCATTTGAGATGCAATCTCATCAGTTTCCAAAGAAGCCAATTTACCCCATAAGCTTACTAGTTGACGCCATACTTTCCTATTCTGAGTTTTCTTGTGTCATTTCAAGCATAGCAATCTGGCTGCGCAATGCATCTTGCTGTATCATTTTTTGTCTCAGAAAATCTTTAGAGAGCGAAATGAGTTAGCCCCTCAACACCGCTTTCCTCGCTTCCCATAACAAGAAATTCGGAGTCTCTGGTAAATCATTAAACCGCAAATATTCCTCCCAGCCTTTCTGTAATTGCTCAACAAATTCCTTATTCTTCAACCATTGTCTTTTTAGTGACCATATCCGGGGAGGAGCTTCATGATCATTTACCATCCAGTCTAAGGATACCAGATGATGGTCAGAAGGGCCCATAACCCCTATTTGCACAGCGGAGATGTGTGGAAGCAACAATTTTGAAATTAGCCAGGTATCAAGTCTAGAATGTGAATGATGTCTTGGAGAGAAGAAAGTGTAGTCCCTTTCACCCGGGTGAAACTCCCTCCAAGCATCAATTAAATCAGAATTAGAAACAAAAGTTCTCAAGGCATTGGACCACCCTCCTCCCTTTCCTATGGATGTGGACCTGTCCATTTCAGACGTGACACTATTAAAATCGCCCCCTAACAAGATTTCACCCGTGGCATGAACTCGGATCATTTCAAAAAGCTCCTTCAGAGACATTGCTATGTCATTGGGAGGAATATAAGCATTAATCAACGTAATGGAAAAGTTATGGCATGTCCCGGAGAGAAGAAGGAATCGACCCAACGGGTCTGAGACTTGATTCAATACTACAAAAGGACAATCTTTGGATAATAATATAGCCACCCCCTGTTTATGGGAAGTAAAATTAGAATAGAACCCATGCGGATAATCCTTTGAGGATAGACAGGAAGATGCTCCTGGAGCTAGGTGAGTCTCTTGAAGAAACACAATATCAGCTTTTCCCCGGTGAATTTGATCTAAAACCCTTCGTCTCTTAATAGCGTGGTGAAGCCCTCTAATATTCCACGTAATCAGCTTAATCATTAGTACTATATAATAGTCGCTTACCTTGAGCAATAAATTGGTTCCATACTGCCCCTTTGTTGCTATTCTAATCTGCGCTCAGCTGCTCTGTATTTCCTCTGTGTGGACAAATACACCCATAGAGAGTCTTCTGTATCGCTCCTCCCTCCCCCCGTATCCCTACCACCCCTAGTTCCCCCCCCACTCCCCCCTCCCCTCCCCATCCCTACCACCCCTCCACTCCCTACCCCTGGTCCTGGATATAGAGGATCACTCATTTCTATGCCACAAATTGAACCAGTTAAGCGACATCAATGTCTCAAATAGGGTAATGAAAAAAAAACACTTAACGCCGGCCATCTTCATCCCCCCCCCTCGTACCATACATATTCTCTCTGACCAGACATGTAACAAGAATAGTGACATCTCCCCTCTCTCTTTGAATATACTAGATCCTTGTAATATGTAAGCAAGTATAACCCCATCAATACAAGGTACTTTACTGAGAGAGAAGGGTTTTTTTTGTTTGTATTTTTTTTTGTTCTCCTTTTCTCTTCACTTATATATTGAAGCTTACAATATACGCACAAAAAATATAGTTTCCAACAGTATTAACCCCAAGAGAAATAGAAAAATTATCCAGACATTAGGATTATATAAAGATCTAAATATAAAAAATAAAAAATCATTACGGCGGAGCCACAGTGTCCATTGCTTTATTAGTATGCTCCTCAGGATCTGCTTCAGATTGTCGACGCGAACGTGGTATCTTCCTTCGCTTAGGTGTTGAGACTTCCCACTCCGAATGTGAATTTCGCTGTCTTGGACCACAATTACCCCCATATTGTATGGTATCTACAAAGTCCAGACAAGCAGATAAGTCTGTAATTTTTTGAGTCTTGTTTTGCCACTCAAAAATTAATGCAAAAGGAAAGTTCCACCGGTACTTTATCTGCTTTTGTTGTAAAATCTGAGTGAGTGGCTTGAAGCTTCGACGTTCCAACGTAAAGGCTGATAAATCTTGATATATCTGAAGCTCCCAATCGCGAAAACAAATGTATCGTTTTCCACAGAGAGCGTGCATCAGCATGGCTTTATCCTCAAAACTTTGAAAGCAGGCAATAATCGGGCAAGGCCTAACATCCCCGCCAGTTCGATGTGCTCTTTCCACTTCGATGTGCTCGATGTGCTCGATGTGCTTTGATGTGCTCTTTCCAATTTGACAGGAACAGACTTCTCAGGTACACAGAAAGCATAGTTCTCTTGAACAAGGGTCATGATATTGCCGGTAGCAGTAGAGGATTCTGGTACTCCCCATATTCTGATGTTGCTCCTTCTCTGCCTGTTCTCCATGTCATCCTGGTGATCCTTTAGATCCACAGAGAGTTGTTCCAGCTTATGGATTTTACTCTGGAGCTCCACTGTAGAGTCCATTTGCTCACCTATATTAATTTCAGTTTGAGTTACTCTATCATCAAGAGATTGAAAATCAGATCGAAGATCTGAGATCGCTTTGGAAAAATCCATCCGAAATGAGCACAATTCTTTTAACACTTCCATCATGTCCGCCTTCGACACCGGTTGCATCCCCAAGCTACGATCTATGCCGGGTTCAGAGGGAGCCGGAGCTACCCCTGAAGTAGCCGCCGTATGGCTAACTCCTGCTGCCTCCTGTTTCCTTGAAAATTTGGAGAGCGCACTAGCGTATTGATTTTTGGAGGACATATTAGACAACACCAAGCCCCTCAGGTTCCAGTACTATCTGTAGAAAATTAAAAATATGGGAGGTTTTGCTCCTCTTTCACTTGAAGTGCTTCAGTACTGGGGGAATTGAAGTCTAGCCAAAAGATCTTAGTAAATTAATAGTACTTGTCACACTTTTGGCTCTGAAACTCAGCCCAGATTTCCAATCATACAGTCAAATGAGCATCAAAAATATAACTTGGGAAGAAGATCACTCCATGTGTATATATTCCCAGCTTAAGGAACATTTAGTTGGATAGATAGTTCTCCTTCAGAAAGTCCCTTGAAGAGATGAGATATCAAAAGATTTCAAGAAGATGTGTGCAATTCCCACAAAGAACCACTAGATGGTGCTATGTGCTCCTCTAAGAATAATAAGGCAGTATAAGATACTAATGAAAATCCGGTGAAATATTTCAATACATCTGTTAGATAGTTGTCCTGAGGAAAAAAAAAGATACCTTTGTGAATGTCTCAGGACCTCCAAACAAGATTAATGTAAAGAATACAGCACAGCCAAATAAAAATCACACACATATGAGATACTGTGCAGGACGTAGTTAGACCCTCCGGAAAGTCTGGAATAATAGGTATTTGTTATCCTACCGCTCCAGAGTATCAAGAATGATTTCCAAATTGATAGGTGGATCATAACCCGCATCACTGACCTTTAATTTTAAACACCAGGATCGGAGCACCATGCTGAGCAATATGGTGAAGACAAGCAATCAGTGTCCAACAGCAGACACGAAAGAAAGCGCTGTCAGTGCTGCCACACATTCATTTCAGCATCTCTTAGTATTGCTCATTGATCTGCTCATCTTATCTCCCACAGATCATTTTGGACACTTGAATGTGCTTAAAAGAAAGATCGGACTCTGAGCTCATCAAATTATATAAAACTTGCTCTGCCGATCAGAGTCTTGAAAACTGCAGCGGAGGCTGTGGTGAAATGTCGTGACCCTGAGAGGACAAAATGGAGGTTGTGCTCCTTGTCATCAGCATTCCCCTGCCTCGTGTCACTGCCACGCGGTCATGGTCACCCCGATCCTTTCACAATTATTGAACTCAGCAGCTCGATCTGTATCCCACATCATTTCTATACGAATATCGGAGATCTGTCAAGGAATCCGATCATCGATCATACCTTCTCGCAGTGCCCCTCAGGATAAAAAGAATGAAGGGCTTACATAGGATGGATCTACGATCGTACCTTCCCCGCTTCATATCATAGGAGAGAAATGAAGGGATCACATCTGACGGATCTGCGATCCTCCACCAATCCATTGCAGACCCTGCTGAAGTCTTCCATCCCATTCCTTGCCTCAATGATGAAGTTAGCGACATGCATCGGCTGCCACTATCCACTCCTTTAAACAGCCAGCCAAACCGAGGACATGCTGGGTGCTGTTCCGGATCCACCGGTACAACTCTGCCCGAGAGAGAGGATTGCAACGGCAATGATCGCCTAAATTTTTAGCGATCTCATCCTGAGTCTAATTCCCCCATATGTTTTTACAAGAGGTGAACTAAAAAAAAAAACATTATTGTGCATATGATTGGGGATAAGATGATCAGGGCTCGGAGCCTCACGGAAACCCAGCCATTCCTCCGTGGGCTCACTAGCGCCCCCCCCCCCCCGTGACCCAATTTCTGAGGGGCCTCCTGCTGTCAAAGCCCCCTGTCAGCCCTTCGGTTACGGAGTGGGACCTCAGTGTGGTGCTGTCACAGATCACCCGCCTTCCCTTCGAGCCCCTGGCTACCTGCCATCTCAGGTTACAGGTGAGTAACTGCGCTTTAATGGACCTGTTCGCCACCCCAGACAACATGCAGTTGCCCCAATTCTGCTCGCACCAGCCGCACCTGTCCTTATTGGCAGTGGATGCGTTCCTCTTCCTGTGGATGGAAGGCCTGTACACCTTGCCACCGACACCGCTGGTAGCTAAGACATTATTCGAGGTCCAGCACGATAGAGCATCACTATTGCTGATAGCCCCTCGGTGGCCCAGGCAGCCCTGATTCCCACTGCTCCTCTCCCCAATGGCAGCTTCGCTGATTCCCCTGTGCTGAGCTCCAGGGCTACTCTCACAGGAGCAGGGCTCTCTACTGCACCCCAATCTGAGGTCCCTCTCACTCATGGCTTGGCTGCTGAAAGGGTAGCGTCAGCTCCCTTCAACCTCCCTTCAACCTCCCATGGGACGTGGAAGAGATTCTTCTGGCCTCTGGTAAGGCCTCCACTAGAAGAGCATACGCCTTCAAGCGGCACCGATTCTCGGTGTGGTGTGCGGAACCTGTTTTCCTGCTCAGTACAGATGGTACTACTGTACTTCACCTATCACAGGTGGGACTGAAGTTCAATTTGGTCTGAGTACACTTGAGCGCCATCACCATTCCGTTGAGGAAAAAATCCCTCTTGACTCAGCCCCTTGTGTCCAAATTCCTGTGGGGCCTCATTTATTTATTTATTTATTTATTACAGTTTCTTATATACCGCGCTATTTAGTATCAGCGCGGTTTACATCATAACATAGCGACCATAACGACAAGCTGTTAGGTTTTACATCGAACAGGAGTACAAACTTGGATAACAGGGTTAACTATATACATAAGCTATTTACACTGCAGTGATAGGTAAAAATCAGATAATACATGTAAGGTCCTTTCTAGAGTGGGTCATTTCTTGAGAGGGTCATATTATCCAAACCTCCCATCTGCCCTCCAGCAGTGGAGTGGGATCTCAATGTGGTGCTCTCGCAGCTCACTAAGTCTCCTTTCAAGCCTCTGGCTACCTGCCACATATCCTGGAAGGTCGCCTTCCTGGTAGCACTCACATGAACTTGCAGAGTCGGCGAGCTCCGGGCTCTGATGGCATGGCCCCCTACATGAGGTTCTACAAGAACAGGGCAGTGCTCCGCATGCACCTCAAGTTTTTGCCAAAGGTGGTGACCCCATTCTACCTCAACCAGGGGATTGTACTGCCCACCTTCTTTCCAAGGCCTCACGCCAGTAAGGCGGAGACTATTCTCCACAATCTGGATTGTAAGAGAGCCCTGTCCTTTTATGTGCAATGGACCCAGGGTCACCGCAGAGCACCTCAGCTTTACTTATGCAATGACCCCAGTCACCTGGGGCTCCCAGTGACTAAGCGAACTCTGTCCACTTAGGTGGCGGACTGCATTAGTCTTGCCTATGAGCAAGCAGGAATCTATCTGGACCAGAGGATCACGGCACACCTTGTCAGGGCCATGCTATTTCCGTGGCAAATCTGTCCTACCATCCTACAAACTGCCCCATACCTGAAAAAAAATCCCCTTCAACTGTCCCACCATCCTATAAAATGTACCACTCCTACAAAATTATCCCGCTTGGACTGCCCTTCCACTCTGCAAACTGCCCCACCCCAAAATACAGCCTCCTGCAACTGCCTCACCATCCTGAAAACTGCCCCATCAAAAAACAAAAAAGCATAACTGCCCCACTAGGAGAAATGAACCCCTTCTGTAGCTGCCCTACCACCCTGTTAACTACTGCCCCTCCACCTGGCAAACTACCTACACAATTTCCCCAGTGCCCTACAAACTACTCCTTTCCCAAACGACCTCCTCACATCTGATCCCACCCCCAAAACTAGATAACTTGGTAATACACCACCACAGGAACAACAGGCACATGACAGCACGCACAGACCACACACCAAATATAGGGATTACTACTAATTTTCTAGCTTGGATGTCCTGCATTTTAAATTATTCCAACATATGTATTTCATCTATCTCCAGGAACAAGCAGGAATGAGTCTTCACATATGGGTACGTCGGTACCGACGGAGCCTGCACGGGAACGCTCCCCAGCTTCCCAAAAAGGAAAGCTTTTGGGAGCATCCCACAGCGCCTGCGCGCTGCCTTTCTGCCTTTCCTAACCGCCTCTCCCCAGTTCTTCTTTTTCGCGGAGCCAGCAGGTCGTGTTCCTGTCACCGCTGAAGAAGTTCTTTGTTTTATTTTATTTCTTTGGTCACGCGTCTGCCTTCCCCGACATCGGACCGGTACCGCCGGTTTGTCTTTCTTTTCTTATAAAAAAACCCAAAACATATATTTTCCCTCACTTAGTGTGTTTTTCCTCTTTGGGCCTTGGGCCTCACGAGAAATTTTCCTCATGGAAAATCCAGCCTCCGGGTTTAAAAAATGCACTAAGTGCAGCGGTACTATTTCTGTCACCGACACCCATGAATGGTGTCTTAAATGTTTGGGTCCTGACCACTCCATTTTGGATTGTCCGTCCTGCTCTTTGATGTCTAAACGAGGTTTACAGAACCAAGCAGCTAAGCTCCATGTGCTGTTTCCCTCTGATGCAGCTTCAGTAGCATCGACGTCTTCCATGGCCTCTACTTCCTCCCATGGATCTCAGGTAACCAAACATAAATCCAGCCGGTCCTCGAAGGGTAGATCTCCTTCCAAGCATCGAGATGCCTCCGGGCTTGCCCTCGAGGATTCCGCACCGGCAAAACAACCCCGGCGGGAAGCTCCGGCTTCCAAAGCTCCTCCTATGGGGTTACAGGTTGACATCGATGGCACGGCCTCGACCGATCACCTGTTAGAATGTTCTGGGGTACCGGCGCAACCTTCCGGTACCGAATTCCAGGCATTCATGACGTCGATGGATCAGAATGTTATATCCATGCAGCAGGCTATTGTGGCCTTCATTCAAGCTGCGACGCCGCTGATACCACAACAAACTCTGTTGTCGGTATCGGCTCCGGTACCAGCTCCAGTGCCGGTACCGGTACCGACTGCATCGACATCGACCAGAATGCCGACTGCAGCAGTTCCCTGTCCAGGGATGCCCATCGGTACCGTACCGGTCCCGATGACGCCCGATGTCGATACCGCTCGATACACGTATCGAGCTTTGGAAGAGCACCCTGACAGTCGATACTTTGATTCCTCCGAAGACTCTGATGCTTTGGAGGAGTCTGCTGAAGTGTCTATAGCTCTTCCTGAAGAGCCGCCTTCTTCAAAACGAAGAATGTCTCCTCCAGAGGATTTGTCCTTTCAAGACTTCATAAGAGAAGTGGCTAAAGGGCTTTCTATTTCAGTAACCTCTGAATCAGAGCCTAAAGCCAAAAAATTGGATATTTTAGGTTATGCTAAGGCTCCTAAGGAGGCAGTCACCTTGCCAATTCATGAGATTCTTTATGATCACATGATTGATTTATGGGAGACTCCTCTCACTATCTCTCCTCATTCTCGTAGGTTAGACACTATGTACCGTGTCTCTCCTTGTCCTGGTTTTCATAAAACACAGCTCCCTCACCATTCTATTGTGGTGGAGTCAGCTATGAAAAAGATAAAGAGTGCAAAAAGACACTCTTCTGCTCCTCCAGGAAGAGAATGCAGGACCTTGGATGCTTTTGGTAGAAAAATCTTCCAAGCCAGTATGCTTATTGCAAGAATCAACTCCTATAGTCTTTATATGGGTATGTTTCTGAAAGAAGTTGCAGATAAGCTGCACTCTTTCCTCCCTTTTCTTCCAGAGGATAAAAGGGAAGAATTTCTTATTTGGCTTAAGCATACTCAAGATATTTCAAAGTTTTCCAACCGTGCAGCTTTTGACTCCTTTGAGGGTGCCAGCAGAGCTTCAGCCATTGCCATAGCTGCACGCAGAATTGCTTGGCTCCAAGCTTCTGATCTAGAATCTTGGGTCCAGGATGGCTTGGGAAATCTTCCCTGTACAGGAGAAAACCTGTTTGGCAAAGATTGGCAAATAAAAGCCACCCAAATGGATGCAGAAAATTCTGCTTTGGATAGACTTTCAAAGTCAACCTCCATTCCTGCCAAGAAAAAACCTTTCAAGAAGTCTTTCTTCAAGAAAGGCAGATTCCATCCTGCTTCTGGCCAACAATCATCTGCAGGTCGCTTTGCTACTAAGCGTCAGCAACCTAAACAGGCCAGGCCTAAGCCTACAGGGGCTGCTGCAACCCAGCAGACCCAGCCTCCTCAGGGTTTTTGACTTGATGCTAGAGAACTTAGCCTTTCTGGCTTTGAAACAGCCAGAGCCTCTCACCATCCCAGGAAGGTTAGCTCATTTTGCTCCCAGATGGGAGCAAATTACAGCAGAGCAGTAGACCCTCTCCATCATATGGGAGGGCTACAAACTTCATTTCTCAAACCTTCCTCCTCACACCATGGTGAGACATTTCAATTCTTCAACATCTCTCCTCGACCTTCTAGGTCAGGAGGTGGCTGCCCTTCTTGCCCAAGGGGCAATAGAAGAAGTACCTCTTCTTCAACAAGGGTCAGGGTTTTACTCCCCCTACTTTCTGATCCCAAAGAAAACAGGGGGCTACAGACCCATATTAGATCTCAGAGAATTGAACAAATTTCTATGCAAGGAGAAATTCAAGATGCTTTCTCTAGGCACTCTCCTTTCATACCTTCAGAGTCAGGATTGGCTTTCTCTAGATCTCAAGGATGCGTACACACATCCATCCATCTCACAGAAGGTTCCTCTGTTTTCTTTTCCAAGGAAAGCATTACCAATACAGGGTGCTTCCTTTCGGTCTGGCCTCTGCTCCAAGAGTGTTCACCAAATGCATGGCAGTAGTAGCTGCATTTCTACGCACTCTGGGAATATTTGTATTCCCATACCTGGATGACTGGCTCATCCGAGCTCCATCTCAGTCAGAGGCCCAGACTTCCCTGGACTGCACAAGGCACATTCTGCAGTATCTGGGACTTGTGGTAAACCTCCCAAAGTCCTAGCTCACCCCTACTCAGTCCCTAGAGTTCATAGGAGCCTGGCTGGATACTACCACTGCAAGGGCCTATCTTCCTCAGGCCCATTGCCTACGCCTAGTGCAGTTAGTCTCCCAAATTCAGTCAAAGAGCCATTTAACTGCCCGGGAGATGCTACAACTGCTAGGCCACATGGCATCCACAGTGCATGTGGTACCCTATGCTCGCCTTCACATGAGAGCAGCTCAATGGACTTTGTCCACCCAGTGGACTCAAGCATCAGGAGCTCTCTCAGACCAAATAGCAACCTCCAAACACCTTTTTTGGTCTCTCCAGTGGTGGATGTCCTCCCAAAATCTGTTGCAGGGGTCCCCCTTCCAACAACAATTGTTGCCCCAGGCAACCCTCACAACAGATGCCTCCCAGACAGGTTGGGGAGCTCATCTGCAAGACCTCTCCACTCAGGGCACTTGGTCTCCTCAGGAGTCCTCTCTACATATCAACCACTTGGAGCTCCGAGCAGTTTTTCTAGCTCTCAAGGTCTTCCATACCCTGCTCAGCTACAAGACAGTCCTCATTCATACAGACAATCAGGTAGCCATGTTTTACATAAACAAGCAAGGAGGAACTGGCTCTCTGTCGCTTTGCAACGAAGCTTTAAGATTGTGGGCCTTCGCCAGAGAGCATCAAATCCATCTCCTGGCCGTATACCTTCCAGGAATCCAAAATTCTTGGGCAGACAGACTCAGTCGAGTTCTGCTTCCACACGAATGGTCCCTGCACATGGACCAAGTACTCAGAATCTTTCAAGAGTGGGGAACCCCGGACATAGACCTCTTTGCAAGTCAGTGGAATGCCAAACTTCCCTGGTTCTGTTCCAGAATTCCGTGTCAGGGAGTTCAGGCCAAGGATGCCTTCCTCCTTCACTGGGGTCAAGACTTCCTGTATGCCTTTCCAACCATAACCTTAATTCCCAAGACTCTGTTCAAGCTCCAGAAGGATCAAGGATCTATGATCCTCATAGATCCACGCTGGCCACGCCAAGTGTGGTACCCTCTACTTCTGCATCTCTCTCAAGCTCCCTCCCTAGACTTGGGAGCTGCTCCAGACCACCTGTCCCAGGAGGGAGGGGACTTTGTGGCACCCAAACCCCAAGTCCCTTCACCTCAGAGCTTGGTTGCTGAAGGCCTAGACCTTCAAGGTTGGAATCTTTCTCAGCAGGTGAAGGATATCCTCCATGCTTCCAGAAAACCACCTACTAGACGTTCCTATGCTTTTAAATGGAAAAGGTTTTCCATTTGGTGTACTGAGAAGGGTCTTGACCCTCTAGCACTACCTTTGAATTCTCTATTGGAATATTTCCTGCATCTCTCCAATGCAGGCCTTAAGACAAATTCAGTAAGGGTCCATTTGAGTGCTATTGCAGCATCCCTTAAACCTATCAATGGACAGCCTATTTCCTCTCATCCTCTTATTGCAAGATTCATGAGAGGCCTAACTTTAACTAAACCCCCCATTAGGCCTCCTCCGGTGGCATGGGACTTAAATCTGGTTCTTGGTCAGCTTATGAAGCCACCTTTTGAACCCTTAGCCGCCACCACCTTGAATTTTCTTTCCTGGAAGGTCATTTTCCTCATTGCAGTCACCTCAGCTCGCCGCTTCAGTGAACTGCAGGCCTTAGTGGCTAATCCACCTTATACAAGGTTCCATCATGATAAGGTAGTCCTTAGGACCAATCCACACTTTATGCCTAAAGTGGTCTCACCTTTTCATCTTAATCAAGAGGTGTATTTACCTGTCTTTTTTCCAGGTCCTCATGCATCAAGTGCAGAGAGGAATCTTCATACCCTGGATTGTAAGAGAGCTCTTGCCTTCTACTTACAAAGGACACAGCAACATAGAAAGTCTTCTCAACTCTTTGTTGCTTTTGATCCCTCTCATTTCGGACTTCCAGTCTCTAAGAGGACACTGTCCAATTGGATTGCTCAGTGTATTTCTTTCGCCTACCAGAGTAGAATCTTTCTTTGGAGGGCCATGTCACAGCTCATAATGTAAGGGCCATGGCCACCTCTATGGCTCATCTAAATTCTGTGTCCATCGACCAGATCTGTCGAGCGGCCACCTGGGCCTCTGTTCATACCTTCACAGCCCATTACTGTTTGGAGAAGGACTCCCGCCGGGATGCCTTGTTTGGTCAGGCTGTTCTCAAACACCTGTTCCATGCTTAATCAACTCCTGCCCTCCTTCCCTGAATGGATGCCTGAGATCCATAGGAGGAGATAGAGCCCTTCCCAGGGTCTCATAACCTTGGGGATCTCCCAGGCATCTCTAGCTAGGGAGTCCCCATATGTGAAGACTCATTCCTGCTTGTTCCTGGAGATAGCACAGTTACTTACCTGTAATAGGTGATCTCTGGGAACAGTAGGAATAAGTCTTCACAACCCACCCACCTCCCCTAGGAGTTGTATCTCTCTATCTATCTTTCCTTTCCTCTCTCTCTTTGTCTCAGCTTTAAAACTCGAACTGGGGAGAGGCGGTTAGGAAAGGCGGGAAGGCAGCGCGCAGGCGCTGTGGGATGCTCCCAAAAGCTTTCCTTTTTGGGATGCTGGGGAACGTTCCCGCGCAGGCTCCGTCGGTACCAACGTACCCATATGTGAAGACTTATTCCTGCTGTTCCCAGAGATCACCTGTTACAGGTAAGTAACTGTGCGTTTTTACTGTTACTTCTAATGTGAAAAATGAGTGACTGTTACTGTTTTTTTATTGCTTGCTGTGAGTACAGGCATAAGAACATAAGATATGCCATACTGGGTCAGACCAAGGTCCATCAAGCCCAGTATTCTGTTTCCAACAGTGGCCAATCTAGGTCATATGTACCTAGCAGTTTCCCCAAGAGACACAAGTTCCACAATGCTTGTACTGGGTCAAGCATTGATATCTTCGGTCACTTCTTAATAATGGGTTATGGACCTTTCCTCCAGGAACTTGTCCAAACCTTTTTTAAACCCAGCCACACTAACAGCCTTTACTACATCCTCCGGTAACAAATTCCAGAGTTTGATTACACGTTGAGTGAAAAAATATTTTCTTTTATTAGTCTTAAATAGTTTACCCTGTAGCTTCATTGCATGTCCCCTAGTCTTTCTATATTCTGATAAGGTAAACAATCGATCTACGTTTACCCGTTCCACTCCGTTCATTAATTTATAGACTTCTATCATATCTCCCCTCAGCCATCTCTTTTCCAGGTTAAAGAGCCCTAACCTTTTTAGCCTTTCCTCATAGGAGTATCCTTCCATCCCTTTTACCATTTTGGTGGCTCTTCTCTGAACCTTTTCTAAAATCGCTATATCCTTTTTAAGATACGGCGACCAGAATTGCACACAATATTCAAGGTGCGGTCTCACCATGGAACGATATAGAGGCATTATAATATCTTTTGTTTTATTTTCCATTCCTTTCCTGATCATACCTAGCATTCTATTTGCTCTCTTGGCTGCCGCTGCACACTGGGCCGAGGGTTTTAACATGCCATGGGCGGGGCTAAATTAAAGCGGCAAGCTAGGAACATACTACATTCCAAATTTTAGAAGGTCCCTGTCAAAAGTGCTCCATACTCAGGAGGTTAGGATTGACAAATGTTTTTGTTTGTTGGTGGGTTGTGTTTATTTCTTTAGGATTCTATTTTTTTATATTAATGTCTGGAAGCTAGAAGAATGGTTAACATGTCGGCACATTTTTCAGAGTTTCAAACCTCAGATCTGCAGTTCTCTCCTTTGTGTGAGTGAACCTTCCCTTCTTGCTTTCTATGTAATTAGCAGCTGAGACTGGGGTAGGATCCAGCTAATAGGAAGGCCGTGGGTGGAGTGCTGGAATGCTCCTCTAATCACAGGGAGATGGTGAACTAGGGGAAGTTCATGTGATGATCATGTTAAGAATCTGCATGTGTTGGGGGATTGGAAGTGAAATGAAGCTGCTCCCCCAAAAAGTGCCTCAGTGCATTTTTGTAGGACATGTTTCAACAGCTGCAGCATACAAAAAGTGATTAACAGTAACATAGTAGTTATGCAATTGTACCTGTCAAACACCCCCCCTCCTTATAATAGACAAACAGAAACAACACAGATATAAACATGCACATGCATACACACACACCTAACATGTACACACATGGACAGATGCATATATGCAAGCATGCAGAGACAAATACACAAACACACATACAGCCCATGAATGCATAGAAGGTTTGAAAAGAATTCCATGAACCATGCTCTGTCTGCTTTCCCCGTTTGTATTATTTTGGGTTATCTTAACAAAAAAAGAAACTGAAAAAGGGGCTGTATCCCACAAAATATGTTTCATCCATTGGAAGTTTGGTTATTTTTACCCCTTATATATTGAAATACAGCCCTTGGTGAAGTATTCTCACTTGCATGATTAATCATCAGTGCTCTTCCCAGCTGATGTTATTGACTGCCTGGCTAATGTAATCTGATGAGTTGACATGGCAATGAAAATTATTCTGTTTTGCTTTGTTTTTGACTTGATTTTCTTGCTCCCCCCTCATCTCAGCTATTTCATCAGATTTTGAACATGGGTAAAGCAGGAAAGGTATGTAATTCTTTGGTAAAACATAAATTGCCTTCATGCTGTTTTGAGATAAAACTGCGCCGATATTAGCACGGTCAGAAAAAGACTAGCATCCAGAGGCAAGTAGGCCGGAAGCAGGCACGCATGCTTAGAGAGCCACAACAAAGTTTCTCTGAGCTGAGAGAAATCTGGGCACCAAGGCTTAGTTGGGACTTCACTCTTGGAGTGTGGCTACATACCTCTGCTGTCTAAGGAGAACCTCCGTTACAGGTAAGCAGCTATATTTTCCTTTTTAAAGGACCTATGAAATGTGCAACGTTTTGTGGTTTAATAAAATTTTGTTTTGTGTGTGTATAAGCATTTATAGAGGAATGTATGCATGAACTTGCTATGCTGTTTCTGTATTGTAATACTTTTTTTTTTTGTTTGTTTTAAACAGGAAACAAGGTATCAACTTCTTCAGTTGCGCCCAACTCAACGGGCTTCGTGGATTGGATATGCTATTGCATACCATTTATTGAAAGACTATGATATGGCATTGAAATTGCTGGAAGAGTTTAGGAAAACTCAGCAGGTAAGTCGGGTTTTATTTCTAGTGAAAAAAGTCTGCATTTTTTTTTGTAAGTTGCTTAAAGACTGAATTAAAACTGCAATTATAATTTGCTCTATTTGTGTTGTACATGCCTATGCTGGACATTTTGGATTTGTTTCAGATAGGAATTCTTTGGGACAAGTATTCTGAAAACCATTTAAGAAGTTGTTTGAGATTTTCTTTGTTGAAAGTGTATCTGCAGTTTCCTTAGCGTCCCTCTAGTCCAGTCCCGGAGCATAGAGTTGTCAACCTCCACCAGCAGCTTTGGAGACTGAAAGATGTCATCGTTCTGATGTCACTGGTACTGTAGCAGCAGAGCACATACAAACCAATAATACCAGGAGTCTGTTCAGAAGGTCCAAATCATTTATTTGTGCACAAGACTCAAGCAGAATCACATTCAAAATGGCTGAGCAATGGTTTCTAGCAAAACAACAACTTTTATAGCTTTCTTTCCCATTCTAGGCATAGGCAAACTTTTCATTGGTCCCGGTAACCCTTCTTACACCTTCTATTGGTTCCGGTACCGTTACGTAGCTATTCAATGGGGACCTTTGACTGGGCTTAGCACCTGCTTTCCCCCCCTACAGTCCCAATTACAATGGTCAGTTCACCAACTTCGATACTTTTCTCCTCCAAGGTCACTATCCAGCTGGAATATGTGAGAAAGCAGGGCACTGTAACCTTTCTCTTAACAGAGTTAATTAATTCCATAGAAGCTGCACACATCTTATCAGTGTTTTCTCTGAGTTTTGTTTCTGCTTAGCTATGTTCAGTTAAGCTGAATTGAATTCCAGTTCTATGGAGGCAATATTGGGGGGGAAATTTCACTCCTCAGGGCCTTAACCACAAGCTTCATTTACAGGTCAAGCTACTTAGGCCTGTCTGTTTAGTTCAAGCAGCATGGATCATAGGCCTTTGCCTACCACATTCCCCCCTTTGATTAATCTCACCCGAATGCTAATAAGGTGTGAGATGTAAATCACTTACCTACACAGGAGTAGGGTTTTTACCAATGGTTCCGGGGGTGGGGTGCCATAAAGCTAAAATCTTAGTAGCAGTTTTCCGTTCTACAGTATTTTCAATCACACTATTAATAGACCGCATACAACAAGGGATTATACATGGTAACAATAGAAACAAACCTACAACTACTAGGATTATCATAAAGAAAGTGGTAAGTCCCCCTAATCCAGAGAAGATAGATTCAAACCAGTTAGGTATTCTAAAACCATGCCAGGTTTGTTACTGGCACATAAGCTTGTTTTTGCATATTTTCAGCAATATCTTCAACTACTTGACCTTTATCATCGATTTTCAAACAACAATTGGTTAAATTCAATTTCCCACATACCCCTCCTTCAGCTGCTAGTAGATAATCTAGGGCCAGGCGATTCTGATATATTGCAGTGCGCATTTGTGTGCTTTGTCTAGCTAGAAGTGTGAGTGCTTGGCTAGTTCCTGAGCGGTCCTCCAGTTTAGTCCTCCACATCCGGGTAGTGCACCTCCTCCTGCAGCCTGGAGACTGGACCAATCAAAATCTTCCTCTGGTTGTAGGTATTCTGTCGGAGCTCCCATCAGCCCCCATTGTGTCCAGTCTCCTTGCAGCTGGAGGACGTGTGTGCCTGGTGTGGCGCACTTAGGGACGCTTGGAAGCAACACTAGAGAGCATTTTGTTAGGATTTTTCTTTTCCCCCTATCTCCTTTACCTTAATTTTTTTTTAGGTAGCTGTCTCTTTAATTCCTTTCTGCACAGGCAAACAGCAGGGCAGAGGAGGACCCGGGCTATACTGACCTTCTCCCTCTCAGGCAGGAGTTGGTTGCAGTCAGGGGGTTTTGATCTCTCCTCCTGGACTGTACGGAGGAGAGATCTGCCTTTAGCCAGCACTCTGTTCCTCACGGGCAATCTGCATTCTTCTGCTGCCTCTCTCCTTCCGATCTGACGCTTTGGCTGCTGATTGACAGCCCAGCTCGGCAACGTGCTCCCGCTCTAGATTCGGGCGGCGGGCCATCTGCCGGCGATCAGAGGACACTGTGGTGAGTGTTTCATTCGGGGGGCCTTTCTTTTCCCTTCAGGGCTTTGCCTTCTTTCTTATTAGTTTCCTCGGGCTGTTTTCGTGCCGTTTTTGTTGCCTACGAAAATGTGCCGGCGGCCATTTTCTGGTTCTGTTTTCTTTTCCCGCGCGTTTTAAACAGCATGGCACGGGTTTCCCTTGCATTTTTCTACGTTTTTGGCATAGCGTTTTTGTTTGGGAGTATCCCCCGATCCCTCCTATTTCTCTCAAAAAAAAAAAAAATTTTTTTTATTTATTTCTTTATTTGTTTATTTGATTCACTTCCTGATCCTCAGGGGTGTCTGCTCCCTAGGGTGCCTCTTTTTACTGTATGGCTTCGCGACCGCAGTGTGTCATCTGTGGCTCGCGTAGGGGAGCTTTGGCGGAGTCTGACATTTGTAGAGGCTGCGCTTCAGTGTCCTCGGATTTAGAGCTTCAAATGGAACATAAGGAGCTATCTGACTCGGACAGTCCGCATGTCCCTGCGGACCACGCTCCTTCTCCGGGGTCTCTTCCCTCTCTTTCTGCGGTCCCTCCTAAGGGGCAAGTCGATCCACTCCCGCTTGAGGCTGCCGAATCTACATTCACGGATTTTTCTCCGGATTTTGTGCTGCTTATGCACCAAGCTTTTCGCTTGGGACGCTCGGGCAAGTTGCCTGAGGCCTGGCCGTCGCCCCTTCCTTTTTTTAAAGGTAAGGAGTCCCGGCAACCACTTCAGCCTTCCGCCAAGCGGTTGCGGTCTTTGGATCTCGACCACGATGATTTGAGTTGGCAGGATCAGGATACAGAGATGGATCAGGAAGCGGGAGTGGAAGACCTAGAGGACGGTGAAATCCTCGAGCCGGAGGATCAAGCCCGCATAGTTCGGGTATTTCGTAAGGAAGAGTTGGTGCCCTTGATTACAGAATCTCTTCATACTCTTAATCTGGCGGCCCCTCGTCCGGTGGACGAGGACGGCTTGGAGGATCCTCTCATTCAGGCGGTCCGTGACTCTCAAGTGGTGTTTCCGCTTCACCGAGTGGTGGAACAAATGATTCAGTCCGAATGGGATCAGCCTGAGTCCGGGTTGAAGGGTATTCGGACTATGAACCGTCTGTATCCCCTGGCGGACAAGGACAAGTTTCGATCTCCACGGGTTGATGCCGCCGTTTCGGCGGTAACCAAGAAAACCACTATCCCTGTCGAGGGCAGTGCTGCTCTAAAAGACGCGCAGGACAAGAAAGTGGATGGTTTGTTGAAGCAAGCATTCGAGACCAATGCCTTATCCTTACAGGCCTCTATTTGTGGTGCTTGGGTGGCTAGGGCTTGCCTGCGTTGGGCGCAGCGCCTGCAGCAGCTTGCTGGCTTGGATCAGCAGGGGTTGCTGGAGGTTACTCGCTTGGAGTCAGGTTCGGCGTATTTGGCGGATGTGCATTATGATCTCATCCGAACTCTAGCGAATAGTATGGCTTCCTTGGTGGCGGCGCGTAGATCTATTTGGCTGCGGAATTGGGCGGCCGACGGATCTTCTAAATCTCGTCTCAGTAAACTCCCCTTTAAGGGTAAACTCTTGTTCGGGGACGATTTGGATAAGTTGGTTAAAGATCTCGGCGAGTCTAAGGGCGGTAGGCTTCCGGAGGATTGGCCTAAGGTGTCGAAAGGTTTACCGGCCGTGCGCGGTCAGTTTCGGGATTTTCGGAGGTTTCGTTCCTCCCGTCTCTGGGGTTCCTCAACGAGGTCGAGTTGGCTCCCGTTCCCAAGGTTTTAGAGGTTTTCGGGGAGCAGGATGTGGATTTTCGGCAGCGTCCTCCTCCTCCTCCTCCTCCTCGTCTTTTACTCGAAAGCAGCAATGAAGTGAGGCGGGCTCCGGAGGGAAGCCTAGTCATCGGGGGTTGTCTCCGCGATTTTCTTCCTTCCTGGGCCCAAATAACCTCAGATCAGTGGGTGCTCGAGATCATCCGCGACGGTTATGCTCTGGAGTTTGCTTCTCCGATTCCAGATTCCTTTGTCCTTTCTCCCAGCAAAGGCGAGCAGAAATCGTGCGACCTTCGGTGGACGCTGCACCGTCTCTTGGCGCTGGGAGCGGTGGTTCCCGTACCTCCTTCGGAGCACGGCGTCGGTCGCAACTCCATTTATTTTGTGGTCCCCAAAAAGGACGGCTCTCTCCGTCCGATTCTGGATCTCAAGGGCGTCAATCGTTTTCTGCGGGTTCCGCACTTCCGGATGGAAACCTTACGCTCCGTCATAGTGGCGGTGCGTCGCGGGGAATTTCTCACGTCTCTCGATCTCTCCGAGGCCTATTTGCACATTCCCATCCGGGAAGCACATCAAAAATTCTTGCGTTTCGCCTTCCCTTGGGGCCACTTCCAGTTTCGGGCCCTGCCCTTCGGACTGGCTACCGCTCCTCGCACCTTCACGAAAGTCATGGTGGTGGTCGCGGCGGCCTTGCGACGGGAAGGGATCCTCGTCCACCCTTATCTCGACAACTGGTTGATTCGGGCAAAATCCCTCAAAGAGAGTGTGAGAGTTACGGACAGGGTGGTAGCCTTGCTACGGACCCTCGGCTGGGTGGTCAACGAGAAGAAGAGTCGTCTGGTGCCCACTCAGTCCCTCGAATACCTCGGTGTTCATTTCTGCATGGCAAAAGGCGTCGTCTGCTTACCGGAATGCCGTGTTCAAGCCTTGCGCAGCCTCATGTGCTCCTTCCTAAAGATCCCGTCGCCGTCCGCCTGGTGGTATCTCCGACTGTTAGGCACTATGGCGGCGACGCTGGAGGTGGTTCCTTGGGCGCGTTTTCACATGCGCCCGCTTCAGAGCGCCCTGTTACGTCGTTGGTCAAATCAGTTACATTCGTTGAACAAGAGGTTACCTTGCCCGTTGTCCGTGCGACGGTCTCTTCGGTGGTGGCTGTGCTCGAAGAATCTGCGGTTGGGGATGCCGTTGGAACAACCTCCCTGGGTTCCGCTCTTGACGGACGCCAGCCTGTTGGGCTGGGGGGCACATTGCGAGGGTCGCTTTGCGCAAGGGACTTGGTCTCTCCTCGAAGCGTCATGGTCGATCAACCGCTTAGAGCTGCGCGCGGTGAGACTGGCGCTGTTAGCCTTCGAGACGCTGCTACGGGGGCGTGCTGTGCGAGTTCTGTCGGACAACTCGGCGACGGTGGCCTACATCAACCGCCAGGGCGGTACCGGCAGTGTAGCGATGGAGACAGAGGCAGCGGCTCTGTTCGCTTGGGTTCAAACTCGGCTGCCGGCGCTGTCGGCGGCGCATATCGCAGGAAAGGACAATGTCATGGCGGATTATCTCAGCAGAATGCGGGTAGATCCCGGGGAGTGGGAACTACACCCGCAGATATATGCGCAAATAGTACGCAGATGGGGACCTCCGGTCATGGATCTCATGGCGACCTTTCAAACGGCCAAGACGGCTCGGTTTTACAGCCGACGGAGGGAGCGCATGTCCGAAGGCATCGGCGTGCTCATTCTGCCGTGGCCGGAGTGTCAGCTTCTTTATGTCTTTCCCCCGTGGGCGTTGATCGGTCGTGTCGTTCAGCGCATCGAGGCGCACCGAGGGCGCGTTCTGCTAGTGGCTCAGGATTGGCCCAGGAGGCCGTGGTATGCGGATCTGGTGAGGTTACGCGACGGACTGCCTTGGAAACTGCCACCGTTACCGGATCTGCTGCTTCAGGGCCCTCTCTGGATGCCTCAGGTGGATCGATTCTCGCTTACGGTTTGGCCATTGAAAGGGCTCGGCTGAGTAAGAAAGGTTACTCCGCATCGGTTGTTGCTACTCTTCTACGGGCGCGGAAGTCCTCCACCTCGCTCGCGTATGTCCGGGTGTGGAGAATTTTTGAGGACTGGTGCTCCAGGCGTGGCGTGCGAGCTGCAACCGCCTCGGTACCGGTAATTCTCAGCTTTCTGCAGGACGGTTTTGACAAAGGTTTGGCGGCCAGCTCTTTGAAGGTTCAGTTAGCGGCGCTGGCTTGCTACAGGGGTAAGGTTTTGGGACTTTCCCTGGGATCCCATCCCAATGTGCGCCGTTTTCTTCAAGCGGTTTTCAGATTGCGGCCTTCGCGCAGAGTTTCCATGCCGTCGTGGGACTTGAACCTGGTGTTACCGGCCTTAGTGCGCGAACCTTTCGAGCCTCTTCGGCAGGCGTCTCTTAAGGATTTGACCTTGAAAACAGTTTTTCTGGTGGCCATCTGTTCGGCGAGGCGCATTTCGGAGTTGCAGGCGCTCTCGTGTAGAGAGCCGTTCTTGTCTATTTCTCGGGATCGAGTGGTGCTTCGGCCGGTTCCATCCTTTTTGCCTAAGGTGGTTTCGCCCTTTCACCTGAATCAGGCTGTTTTTCTGCCGGTTCTTTCCTCGGGTTCGGCATGTACCTCGGACGCTGACCTACATTTCCTGGATGTCCGGCGAGTCCTTCATCGCTACCTCAAGGTGTCTGAATCGTTTCGCAAGACCGACCGGTTGTTCGTGCTTTTTGGTGGAGCTCGGCGGGGTGAGGCGGCAGCGAAGGCTTTGATCGCTCGCTGGATTAAGGAAGCGATTGCTTCAGCTTATATTCTCCAGGGTCGACCGGTACCGGTGGGTCTACGGGCGCACTCTAGAAGGGCTCAGGCGACCTCTTGGGCGGAGCATAGCCTTGTTCCGCCCGTAGAGATTTGTAGGGCGGCTACCTGGTCGTCTCTGCATACCTTCAGTAAGCATTATCGGTTGGATGTGCTAGCCGCTCTGGATTCTTGCTTTGGTTCGGCAGTACTGCGCGCCGGTTCGAAGGTGCCCGCCCGGTGTTGACTGCTCTGTTACATCCCGGATGTGTAGGACTAAACTGGAGGACCACTCAGGAAATAGAAATTACACTTACCTGGTAATTGTAGTTCCTGGAGGGTCCAGTTTAATCCTCCTTCCCGCCCAGGTGTCAGGATTCCTTGTTGTTTGATACGGCGCGCGATCTCCGAACGGTACGGAACTGCATCAGTGACTCTTTTATTCGCGTTCCGTCTTTCTATGCCGTCTTCTACATTCTTGCTGTTTTCCGGTTCTTGTATTCTTGTCGTCTTCAGGATCGGATTCAGACAGTTTTTGCTTCGCTTTTCGTGCGGGGCATGGGCAGAGTTCTGGCTTCCTCGTTTGGGGAGGGAGTCGCTGTTTTCAAAAGGGGGTACTTTCTCTTTATCTTCTGTATTTATGCTAATCTCATGTGTTGCTTCTCTGAGTCTGCTTTGTTACTAGTTCACTGGGGGCTGATGGGAGCTCCGACAGAATACCTACAACCAGAGGAAGATTTTGATTGGTCCAGTCTCCAGGCTGCAGGAGGAGGTGCACTACCCGGATGTGGAGGACTAAACTGGACCCTCCAGGAACTACAATTACCAGGTAAGTGTAATTTCTATTTTCATTAGTGATTAGTTCAACTACAGCTTGTAAATGTATAATGCGATTTATCATATACACAGGGGTCTGATACCCCCACATACCATCTTCCTCCCAAGTGGCTGGGCCATAATAGGCAATGATCCTCTCAGGTGGCCAATCTTCCCCATCCCACTTCTGCCACTTGCCTATCTGGAGAGCTGCTCTTTTCTGTCTCTTAGTGTATACTGGGTATCCTAATTGCTCTCCGTGTTCTGTGGGTAACAAAAAGAAAGAAGGTCGAATGGTTCCTAAGACATATGCTCCTCCCCAGTGGAGAGGGAGTCGGGCATATGCTCGGGTTCCACAGATCCAATACAAGCCAGGTGGGGCTTGCCAAGCATGGGGTTGGGCGAGATTTGTCCATAGATCAGCAAGTTCAGGGAAGTTTGCTAATGGATTGGTGGGTTCAGATTCATTAACTCCTGACCACCAAGACGTCTGCTTCGTAGTGTCATTATAGAACTTTTGGCTGAGACAGACCAGCTGTCCTACCTGCAAAGTGAACTGGGGTCCAGTTCGAGCATAACACAGACGTCCAACTATTGAGTGTGCTAAGACCCATTCACTAGTGGTCTTATGCAGTTCAGTGTGATTATAAGTCATTGAGTAATTCAATTCTTGGGCTTCCCAGGGCCATTGATCACCCATCTTTGTTCCACCACAAAAATAGCAATCTGAAATATGTAGACTGGAGACTACTGCTCCCGCTAACTCTAGAAACAAATTCTGGGAAGGGTGAGGGATATCAAACTTATTTACATGCATAGTCTCATAGAAGGTATTATGTATATGGTATCGTGATGAACGATAGGCTTGAGTATTCAATCTTATATATACAATGGTTCCTGGATCTGATCCAGAACCTGCAATACGTAGGCCAAACTTATACCCTTGTTTCCACGCACTAGGATTGACTATGAGCAATTGTAATGGATTACAAGCACCTTTCTTGCAATGTTTTTCTATATCCTTCACATATGGCTTGGTTAAGGCAGCCATTCGATTGTCTCTGGTATTCTCTACCATACCAGTTTTCCATGTGGCATAGAAAACACATTCCCACTTTGGGCAATAGTAGTCTGCAATGGGGGCTGTACTATATTCATTGGCTAAAGCTCGTTTACCTGTACATTCTCCCCATCCAGTCGTTCCTTCTGGACACATATACTTATCATTAAGAGCATAAGTTTTCTCCCAATTGGCACATTTGGAACGACTATCTCTATTAATAGCATCACAAGCATCAAAGTACAACACAGCATACTTTGTAGGGTCGGTGAGTGGGAAGGTAGCATTAAGTAAAGCACCATCTGCATCATTCCATCGTATTTCCAAAGTATAATAAGATGGGTTCTGATGCGGGTTATAGCAAACTTTAGTATTTCCCTTAGTACAAACATTTAGTTCAGTGGTGTTATAAATACACCGGCTTACCGTACCAGTACAGGTATAGTAAGAATGGTAAAGCAAAGTCTGAGTTACTTTCATTCCAGTCCGAGTGGAAGTAATGCAGGCAGTACATGGGGGTAAAGCAAGAGCAAGTTCAAAACTCCCCATGCAAGCAACCAGAACCAAATAGAAACAAAGATGCATGTTGATTGTAGTCCTTCTGGGTCTCCGCCGGAAAATCTTGACCACGACGTCGTCGTCTTCTTGGCACAATGCTGACCCGTTCGCTAATGAAGCAATTCAACGGGTGTCGATGTTGACTGAAGATCCTCAAATGTCCTGCTGTGGTGCCAACTTATCAATTACAGTTGGCCTGACGAAAGTCTATGGAAGCACAGTTATTCGATGAAGAAAACAAATGTCTTTGCTGTATTAAAAACAGCAATCCTCTTCGAAAGACTTGGCTGCTGTAGGACACTGCAATTCATGACTGTCCTCAAAGAGTTCTAGGTTGCTGGCTGCCTCCGTAGGGTGAGACGCAAAGGGATGTCAGGATGCGGCTCTGCTGTCCACTGGTCCTGATCTGGAACTGCTGCTGGCTTGACTCTGCTGTGGTGGATCCAGGAATCGATTTCTGCTACCTTTACTGCAGTCGGGGTAGACAGGATGACAGTATAAGGCCCCTTCCAATGCGGTTCCAACGGTGTCGTCTTCCAATCTTTGACCCACACCAAGGTACCAGGCTTGTAGGGGTGCAATGGTTCCGTCAAATTGATGGGCAACTGGTCCTGTATCCACATATGGAGAGTCTGCAGAACAGAACTAAGAGCTAGAAGTTCTTGTCTGGTTATTTCTGAACCTATCTGTGACAAACTACCTTTCACACCCTGGACTATTGGTGGAGGTTTGCCATACATAACTTCGAAAGGGGAAAATCCTGATGATTTCACGGGGGCTGAGCGTATTCTAAGTAAGGCTATGGGGAGAACCTGGGGCCACTTCAGGTGGGTCTCCTGACATAGCTTGGATATCTGGGATTTCAAAGTTCGATTCATTTGCTCAACTTTCCCTGAACTCTGAGGTCTATACGCTGTGTGTAACTTCCATTGTATCTGCAGAGCACTTGCTAACTGTTGAGTAATCTGTGATACAAATGAGGGCCCATTGTCTGACCCTATTACTGCTGGGATTCCAAATCTGGGGATAATTTCTCTCAGCAACACTTTAGTAACTTCTCGGGCTTTCTCAGTTCTGGTGGGAAAGGCCTCTACCCACCCAGAGAAGGTACAGACTAATACTAACATATAACGGTATCCGCCAGACTTTGGCATTTCGGTAAAGTCTATCTGCAGGTGGTGCATGGGAGTAACACCTCCTGTCTGAACTCGGGGTGGTGGCGTGGGACCCTGTTTGGGCACACAAGGGGAGCAGAGGCTCCTGCAGGAGATCAGAGTCACAAGAAGCAGGAGACGTCGGATGAACAGATTCTTCTTTATTGTATGGAAACCCCAACGCGTTTCGGCAACGCCTTCTTCAGGGGGAAGGGATACAAATCTATCTTAATATACACAATAAATAAAATAAAATAAATTAAATATTGAATAGAGATAAAAAATAACAATGTTAAAATGACAATATTAAAATGACACACCTGGCATGTTGCGTACTAAAAAGACAGACATTCCTATACCATAAATAGTAGGCACACCTTAGAACATGCAAACTTTATGATGAACATATGGTAAAACAATCACTAAAAATTGATTAAAACTCACACCAAAACAAAACAAGCAAACGCAGGGCTGAGCAAACAACAAATAAAAACATTGCCAGAAATACCGGGCAAACTAGATGGAGAGATAGGGAAGTTTACATTGAAAAACAAAGGTTATAATAAATAGTATCATTCAATTGACATCAAAATTGACGTATAAATAAATTATAAAAAATATATATATATATGTAACTATATAGAAAAGATGCACAAATAGATGGAATGGCTTGTGGACATCTGGCAACCCGAGTGCTGGTGACGACATCAATTCTTCTTTCAGGGTTTTGAAAGCGGCGTCTTGTTCAAGTCCCCACTCGAGTGGTGACTTTTCTTCTCCCTTGGTGGCTTCATATAGTGGTTTGGCAATCTGAGCAAAGTTGGGTATCCATATCCGGCAGTATCCAGCTGCTCCCAGAAAGGCTCTGACTTGCTTTCTGGTAGTTGGGGTTGGGATACTGCACACGGCTTCTTTTCTCTCGCGTCCCAACTGCCGGCTTCCTTTGGTTAGACGGAAGCCCAAGTATTTTACTTCTTTTTGGCATAGCTGTGCTTTTGCTCTGGAGACTTTGTATCCAGCTTCATCCAATAGTTGCAAGAGGTCAGTAGTGGCTTGTATACATTCACTTTCCGATGTGGCAGCTACCAGTAGGTCATCTACATATTGGAGGAGTACTCTTTTCTCAGGGGCAACTGGGTAGCTTGAAAGATCTTGGTTTAGTGCAGCACTGAAAATGGTGGGTGAATTCTTGAATCCTTGAGGTAATCGTGTCCAAGTGAGTTGGCCCCGTCTCCCTGAGACAGGGTCCTGCCATTCGAAGGCAAACAGCAGTTGGCTAATTGGGGCTAATCTTATGCAGAAAAATGCATCTTTCAGATCCAAAACAGTAAAATGAGTAGCTTCAGCAGGAATCAATCCTAGGAGTGTGTAGGGATTCGGCACAACTGGATGTATGGTCTCAACTGCTTCATTCACTCTCCTTAAATCTTGCACTGGGCGGTAGTCACCTGTCCCAGGCTTCTTCACTGGCAAGAGAGGAGTGTTCCATGGCGACTGACAAACTTTGAGTAGGCCATACTCCAGCAGCCTTAGCAAGTGGCGATGAATGCCTTCAATTGCTGCTCTTGGAAGTGGGTATTGCTTGACGTGTACTGGCTGTGCACTAGGCTTGAGGTTCACAATTATTGGAGCTATATGTTTGGCCAGGCCTGGTGGATTGCCCTCTGCCCATACTCCAGGAGGGGCATCAATGCTTTTCAAAGTAGGTTCAAAATAAGTATCAATGATTGGCTCAGTACTTGGCTCGGTACTGTAATATCTCCATTCCTCTTCTCGTGGGACAGTAAGCAACATCAGTCCAGCAGGTTTTGACTGGGAATTTACTGTCATTTGCATCTCTCCTTTCTCAGTAAAGGATATTTGGGCCTGCAGTTTGGCTAGCATATCTCGTCCTAGTAATGGCACTGGGCACTCAGGCATGTAAAGGAATTGGTGCGTTATTTGCTGTCCTCCTAAATTACATATACGATTTTGAAGAAAAGACTTTGTGGCTTTAGCGCCAGTCGCTCCTACAATGGTGACTGCTCTTGTAGAAAAAGGGGCTATTTGTTTATCTACTACAGAATGTTGTGCTCCAGTATCAACCATAAAGTCCATGAATTGGTCTCCTATTTGTATACTGACCATAGGCTCCTGGAGACCTAAAGTGAATTCGGAGCCCGGTCTGTCCTAATCTGCCTCATCCAGATCATAGGCTGTGGCGGCTGCCACTCCCTGGATGGCCTCCGTGCGTTCGCGTTGAGACTGTTCTCGATTTGGTTCCTCTACGATTTTGGGGCCGGCCTCTCTCTCTCTCCCTCCAAGGGGCGTGTTCCCCTTCATCCTGAGAGGCTTCTTCGAGTCGCGGGCATGCACTTCTCCAATGTCCTTCCTCCCTGCAATAAGCGCATTGGTTCGCGCCTAATGGGGGCCGGTCATCTCCTCGGCCCCGCCCTCTTCCTCTGCTCCTTCGACTAGGGACACCTCCCCTTTTCTGTTCCACTATGGCCGCAGCCAAAAAATCTGCTTTCTTCTTCATCCTTCGATCACTTTCTCTCTGTCTTTCATTATCATGATTCACATACACTTTATGAGCAACTTCTAGTAACTGTGTTGCATTCATGCCCGCAAACCCTTCTAATTTCTGTAGCTTATGTCTAATATCTGGTTGTGACTGGTTTACAAAAGCAGAATTCACCATGCATAAGCTTCCTGGTGCATCTGGGTCGTAGGGAGTGTACATCCTATACGCTTCAGTCAATCTTTCATAAAATACTGCAGGGCTCTCATCTATGCCCTGATTAGCTTCGGTCACTTTAGAGAGATTCATGGCTTTCTGACCCCCCTTCCTCAGACCTTGCATGAGGCCTTGGCGGAACCGTGACAGGGCTCTGGATCCTAATTCAGTATTTGGATCCCATTTGGGGTCTTCGTTAGGGAATTCTTTCTGAGCTGCTTCGCGATTGTCTATTCCTGCTCTTTCAGCTCCCTCTGCTACAGGATTATCTGCTAGCCAGTCGATAGCTGCTCGCTTAATTCGTGTCCGCTCCTCAGTGGTAAATAAAGTAGACAGGAGCTGATGGCAATCTGCCCAAATGGGTTGGTGAGTTTCCATAATTGTATGCATTAATTCTGTTAACTCTTGGGGCTTATTAGTGTAAGAAGCATAATGCATTTTCCAATTCAACAAATCAGCAGTGGAGAAAGGCACATATACTAAACTCAGGGGTCCCGCTACTATTTGGTCATGCTCATCTCGCACGGGCAGTCCCGGGACTTGCCGTAGTGGCAGCATTTTCTTAACAGAAGTTTTCTGTAGCCTCACAGAAACTTTCTTAGCAATGGGTTTCTTGTGCACAGCGCGTTTGGTTTGGGGCGCTTCACTCGCTACGGGTGAGCTTACGCTGGCCACTGATACTACACGGTCTGTGTCGCCTTGAGAGGACTCTTCCCCTTCTTCTTCTTCTTCTGACTCAGCCTTTTCTTGATCCTCAGGTGTGCCTGAATCCTCATCAAGAGGGGGATCCTCTACTCGCTCTTCTGGGTGTGGTTCCGGAGTTGGGTCTCGCTGTCGCTGCGGGACTGCCGCAGGACGCGGGGGTACTTTTACTGGATGCTGGGCTCGGGGCTGTCTAGTTACAAGTCCCGGGGACTCAGGATCTACCAGAATAGGTTTCTGACTAGATTTCTCAGCTGTCCCTGCCTTCGGGGTCTGATCTGTCAGTGCTAACAATATCCTGCACTGCTCTTCATAGCAACGCTTCGCCCAAGGGGGCGGATTCTCACAAATGCTTAACCAAGAGTCTATATAGGGGTACTGATCAGGGTGCGCTGCTCGCACCTTCTGATGAACTGATCGAATAATTCCTAGGCTAAATGTTCCATCTCGGGGCCACTCCCTAGTACACAAAAGCTGCAATCGTGAGGCAGTCATTTTCACTCCATAATCTCCTGAATATCCTTTATTAAAATACTTGATCATACATTCTAACAGAGTGTGCCTAGTAGACCCCGCCCCTCCCATATCGATGTGTGCGCGCAACAACAAACAGAAGGGAAAAGGAGGGCGGACCGTGGGTAAGGGGTCCTCACGGCCCTAGAAACATTTAGGGGAAACAAATAACAAGACAAGACGACGGTCGCTTCCTCCTTTTTACGACCTGGACGCGGTCGCCCGGCCAGGAAATGCGTTACTCAGGAGTCCGCCTTCGCTTGGTCCGTGCTGCCAGACCTCTCATTCACACTTCATTCACACAATCATGCTAGCAACGTATCCCAAAAAATAGCCCAATCCTGTCTCTGCTGACTAGGCTATATCAAATTCCAAAATCTAAAAGACAGTGGTTTCGCCCCGTGCATACTCATGCAGGGTTAATCGGACCGTCTTGAGAGTTGATCAGGCTCTCTTACCAATATCAAATTCCAAAGTTTCAAACAACAGTTCTGCTCTGACTCATCTGTCTAGTCAAATCAAAACTATACTCACCGGATTCGGTTTCCGCTTCCAAGCAAGCGCATGAGTTGGACCTCGGACTCCCCCCACGGGTTTGAGGTGTTGGCTCCAACCGGGTCCGGCACCCGCCGAGGCCTGGCCCAACTCCCTCCGATGCAACTGGACCGGTGGTGCCTGGGAGCCGAGCCCACGTCGGGAGGGCACGATCCCGGCAGGACCAAACCTATAGAGGCGGAAAGTCGTGGTATATTGCCCTGTATACCCTCTATTACCACACTTCCCGGCCAACGCACCAAGAATATGTAGCAGCAGAGCACATACAAACCAATAACACAGGTACACTACCAAAAAACTGCCTCCAGTTTTGCAACTGATTCCTATAGATTTTGGGGTGCTGAATCCAGGAAAAATAGCCAAAATGTTCCATCACGTCACGTTTTCTTGCAAAATTAGATTTCTTACCCATATAAGGAATGTTCACATAATTTCTTTTTAGCCGACTGCAGTTTATTTTCTTGGCCCAAAATAGAGGTTGTAATGGTTAACTAACTAGAAACACTCCCTCATGATATTTTAGAGTGTTTTGTATTCATTTTATACATTAACAGGACAATTGGGAGGCGGGGGGCTAAATCCAGTACTCGCGCTGGCGCATGTTCTTTCCTGTTCGCCTCGCCTCGTTCGCTCGCTCAAACACGGTGGTTGCGACATGAACGTTCCTGTCAAATTTCAGTTTCTTGCAAGTTCATTATTACCTTTTGTTTGCTCAGTCGTAATCCAGCTTTATTCCGAAGTGGCTCACTACAGTTGTAGTTTGCAGTGCTGTGTATTTGTGATGGCTCACAGAGCCAGAGGTTGCGTCAACTCTCCGGACAGTTTTTTGTTTTATTTGTGGGGAATATACCGTGAAAAAGCGGCAGAGGAACATTTCTGCATTTATTAAAAAAGTATATTTCGCCTATTTCGGTTTGAAGTTAGGCGATCAAGACAAACCGTGGGCTCCTCACAAAGTGTGCAAGACATGTGAGGAAGATCTACGCTTATGGATGAAAGATAAAAAACAAGCATTTCGTTTCGGAATACCTATGATGTGGCGTGAACAAAGAGACCACAGCAGTGACTGCTATTTTTGCTCTTGCATTGTGAAGGGATACAACTTAAAAAATAAGAACGTAATAAGTTACCCCAACCTTCCCTCAGCAATTAGGCCTATGCCTCATAGCAACGAAGTACCTGTGCCTGAACCACCAAAATCTTTGGATCATATTTGTGTGGACGGTTCTGATCATGATGAGACTCATCAGATGGCTTTTCCCGATGAGTCCAGTACTTCCGAGTTTGAAACTGAACCAGATCCGAAACCTGAACTTTTCTCTCAAGCTGAATTGAATGATTTAGTCCGGGATTTAAGACTCCCAAAAGATGCTGCCCAACTGCTAGGTTCTCGGCTTAAACAGAAAAATCTATTGTCACCAGGAACAACTTTTTATTGGTACCGCAACCGCGAGACACAATTTTTGAAGTATTTCAGCAAAGAGGAAGATTTGGTATTTTGCAACGATATATACGGAGTGATGGAAAAGTTTAAACTCAAGTATGATCCTGCTGAATGGCGGCTGTTCATTGATTCGTCAAAAGACAGCATAAAAGGTGGTGTTCTTCATAATGGCAACACATTCGCTTCAGTTCCTATTGCTCACTCTGTTATTCTCCAAGAAAAATACGAGAATTTGGCCCTGATTCTTCAGAAGATTCGTTATGATGAGCATAAGTGGATGATTTGTGGAGACTTTAAAATTCTATCCATGCTATTAGGGCAGCAATCCGGTTTCACCAAATATCCCTGCTTCCTTTGCTTGTGGGATAGCCGGGCCCGCGACCTACACTGGGGGAAAAAAGACTGGCCAATTCGGGAGTATTTGAGACCCGGTGAGAAAAATGTTCTTCATGAGAGCTTGGTACCTCGTGATAAAATTCTATTACCACCTCTCCACATTAAGTTGGGTCTCATTAAGCAATTCATCAAGTCCCTTCCAAAAGATGGTGAGTGCTTTCGGTACCTTTGCTCAAAGTTCCCCCGACTTTCTGAAGCAAAGCTAAAGGAAGGAGTGTTTGTTGGCCCTGATATAAGGAAACTCATTTCAGATGGAGCATTCGCTGAAACGATGTCTGAGAAGGAAAAAGAAGCCTGGGATTCCTTCAAGGATGTTGTTCTCAAATTCTTGGGGAACAGGCGGGATGAGAACTATAAGGATATTGTTGCCAGGATGCTCAATGCCTTCAAAGAACAAGGCTGTAACATGAGCCTGAAAGTCCATTTCTTGCACTCCCATGTGAACTACTTTCCCGAAAACTTTGGGGCGTACAGTGAAGAACAAGGTGAAAGGTTTCACCAGGACATCAAGGACGCAGAGAGAAGGTACCAAGGAAGATGGAACACCACTATGATGGCTGATTTCTGCTGGTTGCTGCTGCGGGAAACCCCAGATGAAAAATACGCCAAACAGCGCACCAAAAGAAGCATTCGGGGGAAGAAGAAACGGGCCCACCAGGAGATTGATTGACCCAAGAATGACTTTAAAATCTAAACTGTGTTGACAAATATCGTGTTTTTACTAAACTTTGAAATAAAAATTTGCTAGTTATTACCACAGTGTCGGATCTCATTTATTAGAATTTTATTTTCACACCATCGGGTGTTTGTCTTCATGTATTGCAATGGTGCGGTTTGCGTTTTCTATTCTTACATACATACCTGTACAACATTTTTTGCACATTTCTTTGCTTTGCTTTGTGTCTAACCTCGCTCTTATATGCTCAATGTTTGTGCACATGTATGTGGCTGTTTTAAGTGCAGACAATTTTGCTACCATCACAGTGTGTTTTGTTGACATTACTCTATTCTTATGTGCTGCCTTGTTACAATTTTCTTTATTCTTATTTGAATAACTACTAAACAATTAGTATAAAGAATTCATCCAAGAAACTTTTATCTCGATCGCACTCAATCTGAAACGTTCACCTCAAACTGCTAACCCAATGTAGCAAACAATCTGTACGTGATGGAGCAAATTGGTTATCAGATTTGGATTCAGCGCACCAAAAAACGTAAAAATCAATCGAAACATTAGAGGCAGTTTAAAACAAAATTTTTTTAGTGTACCTGTGTAATACCAGGAGTCTGTTCAGAAGGTCCAAATCATTTATTTGTGCACAAGACTCAATCAGAATCACATTCAAAATGGCTGAGCAATGGTTTCTAGCAAAACAACAACTTTTATAGCTTTCTTTCCCATTCTAGGCATAGGCAAACTTTTCATTGGTCCCGGTAACCCTTCTTACACCTTCTATTGGTTCCGGTACCGTTACATAGCTATCCAATGGGGACCTTTGACTGGGCTCAGCACCTGCTTTCCCCCCCTACAGTCCCAATTACAATGGTCAGTTCACCAACTTCGATACTTTTCTCCTCCAAGGTCACTATCCAGCTGGAATATGTGGGAAAGCAGGGCACTGTAACCTTTCTCTTAACAGAGTTAATTAATTCCATAGAAGCTGCACACATCTTATCAGTGTTAATAAAAATGGTTTACTGTTTTCTCTGAGTTTTGTTTCTGCTTAGCTATGTTCAGTTAAGCTGAATTGAATTCCAGTTCTATGGCGGCAATATTGGGGGGGAAATTTCACTCCTCAGGGCCTAACCACAAGCTTCATTTACAGGTCAAGCTACTTAGGCCTGTCTGTTTAGTTCAAGCAGCATGGATCATAGGCCTTTGCCTACCACAGTACAAATAGGCAAGATCTGCCCCCTTTCACCAGTACTTTCAGTCTCCAAGCAGCTTGGAGGTTCTGAGCCCAGGACTGGGCTCAGGAGGAACAAATAAGCAGAGGTTGATTATTTTAATTAGACCTTGGGGGTTTTTGAGTTTGAGTTTTTGTTTGGTGTTGGGGTTTTTCTAGAGTCCCTGTGCTACTGTGGGCATTTTGTCTCCTCTCTGGTCAGAGTCTCTTCCCTCTCCCTTCCTCCTCCCCCTCCCTCTGGCAGGCTTTCAGAGTGCCCCAGTCTTAAAACGAGCACAGGGCTGTGCAAGAGCCTCCCTGCTCCCGAACCCGAGTCAGAAGGGTGAGGAGCAGGTAGTAGGCAGAAGAAACTGGCAGCAGCAAGGCTGTGTTCCTTGGTGTCAGTCAGTCCCGGGAGCTGATGCCGCGAGAAAGGCTGTGCTCCTGAGGTACTTAGCGCTGTCTCCCCTCCCGTTTCTGCAGACATCGTGGTGAGTACCCCCGATTTCGGGGTTTTGCTGAGGGAGCACTGTTTGGGGCTGTGCAGGGTTTTCTGTGGCTCTGGGGAGTAGCTGCAAGCCTTACCGCGTGTTTTTTGCAGGCGCGAACGTTGCGGCGGCCATTTTGAATGCCGTTTTTTCAACGCGTTTTTCTTTTGCTGTTTTTAGGGCTTAGAAGCTTTGTTTTTGATTTTAATTGCTCCAGGGCAGCTAGTTCGGGATAGCTGAGTGGACTGCCTTTAAAAAAAAAAAAAAAGTAACGGATTCCTTTCAGTGTCAGCTTCTGATCTACAGCGCTAGGTACTATGCCTGCAAAGCCCCGCTGCCTTGTCTGTGGGGTGCGGCGCGGTGAGCTTCTAGAAGCTGGTGTGTGCAAGGCCTGTTCCTTGGATGCAGGTGGTATGGATAAGTCCTTGGGGGAAGGCGCTGCGGAGCAGACAGCAGCTTCCTTCGACGCCAGGGGGTCCGGTCCTCCCTCCTTGGAGGATCCGGAGCCAGTGGCCGGACTGTCCTCAGCTTGGAACGCTCCTTTGTCGGGGGAGGGGTCCCAAGGGGACAGTGTGTCTGGGATATCTGCGGATTTCTTCGCGCTGATGCAGAAAGCCTTTGCCTTGCTCCATCCCGGGCTTCGTGCTCAGTCTCAGAGCCCTCCTGACCGAAAAAGGGCAGGTTCTGGGGGTCTTCTGGAGGGGGAGATAGCCCCACCTAAGAGACATAGAGAGTGTCGGTCCAAGCTCAGAGGCTGGGTTAGATGAGGGGCTTGCGCACGATTTGGAGATCGCAGAAGCCTCAGATGAGGAGTTAGAGGAAGGAGAACTGCTGGTCGCGGAGCAGCAGAGCAGGGTGGTCCGCGTGTTTAGAAGGGAAGAGCTGCCAGCATTGATTGCTGAGACGCTCAAGACCTTGAACATGCCGGCGGGTCCCACCTCTGCGGAAGAGGTGCTGGAGGATCCGCTGTTGCAGGCCGTACGGACTTCTCAGAGGGTGTTCCCCCTACATAGAGTCTTTCGAAATATGATTCAGGAAGAATGGGACTCGCCGGAAGCGGCGCTGCGGGGTACCAGGGCTTTAGCCCGTTTGTACCCGCTTTCTGAACAGGATAAGGAGATTTTTCGTTCGCCCAGAGTGGATGTGGCGGTAGCTGTGGTCACAAAGAAGACCACTATTCCGGTGGAAGGCGCCGCGGCATTGAAGGATGGTCAAGATCGGAAGTTGGATACCTTGCTGAAGCAGGTCTTTGATATGTGTGCCCTGTCTCTACAGGCCTCGATAGCGGGGGCGTGGGTGGCGAAGGGCTGTTTACGTTGGTCCCAGCACCTGCAGGATACCCTCGTGGAGGAGCAGGCTGCGGATGTTACCCGGCTGGAGTCGGGCACGGCTTATTTGTCCGATATTCACTATGATCTCATCCGAGGGCTAGCCAAAAGTATGGCCTCGGTGGTAGCGGCTCGCAGGTATTTGTGGCTCCGTAACTGGTCGGCAGATGGGTCTTCCAAAGCACGGCTCAGTAAGCTCCCTTTTCGGGGAAAGCTCCTCTTTGGGGAGGATCTGGAGAAGTTGGTTAAAGACCTGGGAGAGTCCAAGGGCGGTCGTCTTCCGGAGGATAAACCGAAGCAGGGTCGTGGGGCTTCGGGGTTCCGGGGTCTCCCGAGGGATTCTCGTAGGTTTCGGTCCTCCCGTTTCACTCAATCCCTGCGGGGCAGGTTTCCGATGCATAGTCAGTCATTTCGGGGATTCAGAGGGGCAGGCAGAGGTTTTGGCTCCTTTCAGGCCCCGGCTGCCAAGAAGCCGCAATGAGATGAGGCGGGCCCCAGTGGGGGTGATTCCCGTCGGAGGAAGGTTGCGGGAGTTCTACCCTGCCTGGGTCCAGCTTACCTCAGACCAGTGGGTGCTGGAGGTCATTCGGGAAGGCTATGCTTTGGAGTTCCAGCGTCCCGTCGTAGATTCCTTTGTTCTTTCCCGGTGCAGAGCTCCGCCGAAGCACCGAGCGGTGGCAGACACTCTGCGGCGTCTGCTGCAGCTCGGGGCGGTGGTGCCGGTCCCGTCCGAGCAGTGCGGTTCAGGTCGATATTCCATTTATTTCGTGGTTCCCAAAAAAGAGGGTACCTTTCGTCCGATTCTAGACCTCAAGCGGGTGAATCGCTGCCTTCGCGTATCCCACTTCCGGATGGAGACCTTACGGTCCGTCATTGCGGCAGTTCGCTCCGGCGAATTTCTGACATCTTTAGATCTTACGGAGGCGTACCTACACATCCCCGTCCGGCAGGAGCATCAACGATTCCTGCGTTTTGCCGTGCCGATGGAACATTTTCAGTTCCAGGCATTGCCTTTCGGTCTCGCGACGGCCCCTCGGACGTTCACCAAAGTAATGGTGGTGGTGGCGGCAGCTCTTCGCAAGGAGGGGATACTGGTGCATCCTTACTTGGACGATTGGTTGATTCGGGCGAAGTCGCAGGAGGAAAGCTTGAGGGCCACTGCTCGGGTGGTCGGTTTATTGGAAAGCCTCGGTTGGGTAGTCAACGTGGCGAAGAGCAGGCTAGCCCCTTCCCAGACGCTAGAATACTTAGGGGCGCGCTTCGAGACACAGAAGGGCCTAGTGTTTCTTCCCAGCAAGAGAGCTCGGGCGCTGAGGGACCTGGTGCAGCGGTTTCTCAAGCGCAGGGCGCTGACAGCCTGGCAGTATTTGCAGCTGCTGGGAACCATGGCCGCTACGATAGATGTGGTACTGTGGGCCCGGGCTCATATGAGGGCATTACAGAGTGCTCTTCTTCTTCGTTGGTCTCATCAGAGGGACGCGCTGTCGCAGCGTCTGCCGTGTCCTCCAGCGGTACAGCGGGACCTTTTATGGTGGTTGCGGCCCGGCACTCTGGAAAGAGGCGTGCCTTTGGAACCTCCCTCTTGGCAGCTGCTCACGAACGATGCGAGTCTGGCAGGCTGGGGAGCGCATCACGACGGATCCTTTGCTCAGGGGACTTGGACGCAGGAGGAGAGTCGTTGGTCCATCAACAGGTTGGAAATGCGAGCGGTGTATTGGGCGCTGCAGGAGTTCCAGGTGGTGTTGCATCAGGAAGCGGTGCGCGTGCTGTCGGACAACGCGACGACGGTGGCTTATATCAATCGACAGGGCGGCACGGGGAGTGTGGCCCTGGAGGAAGAGGCCAGTGTCCTCTTGGCCTGGGCGGAACAAAACTTGTCGGCGCTGTCCGCCCAGCACGTCGCTGGCGTACTCAATGTCGAGGCGGATTTTCTCAGCCGCCGCAGGGTGGATCCGGGGGAGTGGGCCCTCCACCCGCAGATTTTCGTGCTGATTGTGGGCCGTTGGGGGCTCCCGGTGATGGATCTCATGGCCACCTTGGAGTCGGCGAAGGTGGAGCGGTTCTTCAGCAGGAGACGAGAGTGGATGTCGGAAGGCCTGGATGCCTTGGCGCAGCGGTGGCCGAGGGAGGGTCTTCTTTACATGTTTCCGCCCTGGGCGCTTATAGGCAGGGTGGTTCAGCGCATAGAAAGGCACAGGGGTCTGGTGGTGCTGGTGGCACCGGATTGGCCAAGAAGACCGTGGTATGCCGATTTAATTCGTCTGTTGGCGGATGTTCCGTGGCGGCTGCCTCCTCGGGAGGACTTGTTGGTGCAGGGGCCGCTGCGGATGCCTCAGGTGGATCGGTTCTCGCTTACGGCCTGGCTCTTGAAAGGGCTAGGTTGACGGCCAGAGGGTACTCGGTGGCCGTCATTTCTACCCTCCTTAGGGCGCATAGGCCTTCTACGTCGCTGGCGTATATCCGAGTATGGCGAGTATTTGAAAATTGGTGTTCCGAGCGGAATCTCGATCCCTTACGATCCTCAGTCTCTGATATCCTTTCCTTTTTGCAGGCTGGCGTGGAGAAGGGTCTCGCGGCCAGTTCCTTGCGGGTGCAGCTGGCGGCTCTTTCCTGTTATCGAGGAAAGGTTCAGGGGCAGGTGCTGACGGTCCATAATGATGTTCGCCGTTTCCTGCGGGCAGTGTTGTTGCTTCGACCGCCGAGGCGGCCAGTTGTTCCGTCCTGGGATCTCAATGTGGTGTTGGCGGCCTTGGTTGGAGAACCGTTCGAGCCCTTAGCTAGGGCGACGCTGAAGGACTTGACCCTAAAGACGGTATTTCTCGTAGCTATTTGCTCCGCCAGACGGATTTCGGAGTTACAGGCGTTATCTTGTCAGGAGCCTTATTTGTCCTTTTCGGCGGACAGAGTAGTCTTGCGTACGGTTCCAGCCTTCTTGCCAAAGGTGGTTTCGGCCTTTCATGTGAATCAGGTAGTATCGTTGCCAGTGTTTTCCGCGGAACAGAACGTACAGTCGGGTGGCCGATTGCATCGCCTGGATGTGTGCAGGGTGCTTAAGAAGTATCTCCGGAGGACGGCGTCTTTCCGGAAATCCGACAGGTTATTTATCGCCTTTGGAGGTCCGCGCAAAGGGGAGGCGGCAGCGAAGGCCTCTATTTCTAGATGGCTGAAGGAGGCTATTGCTTCTGCCTACCTTTTGAAGGGCAAAGAGGTTCCGGTGGGCCTGCGGGCACATTCCACTAGAGCGCAGGCGGCGTCTTGGGCGGAAGTCAGTTTAGTGCCGGTGGCGGATATTTGTAGGGCGGCGACCTGGTCCTCGTTACATTCCTTTGCCAGGCACTATCGTCTGGATGTTCAGGCGCGGGGGGATAGCCGTTTTGGTTCAGCGGTTCTTCAGGCTGGGCTTGCGGGTCCCGCCCATTGATGTTCACTGCTCTGTTACATCCTCTATGCTCCGGGACTGGACTAGAGGGACGCTAAGGAAGAGTAAATTAGACTTACCTGCTAATTGTTGTTCCTTAAGGAACTCTAGTCCAGTCCTGGATCCCTCCCAGTTTTTTGGTGTGCCGCACAGCCTGAAGTGTTATAAGGCATAGAACATGCGGAGTAAATCCGGGGTTAAGACTTTTTTGTGGTTTTCGGCAAGGATAGGCACTGAGAGGAGATGAGATGAACTAGGTCTGAGGACCTCTATTTTGGTTGCTGCGGCAGCCCTGGTGGGCGCGGGAGTGCGCTAGATCCGTCTTGTTTCAGGCGGTTCTTTGCTGTTTTTTGCAGTTATTTCTTCTAGTTTTTTCCCTGCGGCACTATTCAGTGCCTATAAGTTGAATATACATTGATGGTTTTCCCTATAACTACTTATTTGTTGCTCTGCTGAGTCTGCTTTGTCAATAGGTGCTGGTGAAAGGGGGCGGATCTTGCCTATTTGTACCAGTGACATCAGAACGATGACATCTTTCAGTCTTCAAAGCTGCTGGTGGAGGTTGACAACTCTATGCTCCGGGACTGGACTAGAGTTCCTTAAGGAACAACAATTAGCAGGTAAGTCTAATTTACTCATTGCTTTTTAGTTGACTTCTGGCTGTGCTGTACATCGAACTGGTGTTCTTCCTAGGACTTATTTTTGTTAACTTTCTGAAATGTGGTTGGGGAAAAATGTTGCTATTACTCTTTGATATGAAGAGATTGCTTAAGACACTGGGAGCACCCCCAAGTTGCTTCAAAATAAAGGACCGTGGAAGCAGGGCTGGCCCCAGAGTTTGTTCAAGGTGTTGGTACCCTAGGCAAACCTTAAGCCTTACTGGTGCCCCTGGCTGTCAAAATCTATTGTTTCCTTATTGTCTCTCTAGTCTAGTCCTGAACCTCTGGGGTTAAGTACCTCCTCCCGCAGCTTTGGAGACTGAGCACGTAACTCTTTTGGTGACCCTCTGTATAAATAGGCCAGGATCCGCCTCCTCGCTTCAGTAAGCTCAGTCTCCAAAGCGACTGAAGGAGTATTGACCCTAGGAGGTTCAGGACTCACTAGAGGAATGAATAAGATTTAGGGTTAATTAGTTTAGATTAAAAAAAAACTGTGTTAGTTGTTTAGGTTTGACAGTTTATAATCTGCAGATTTTAAAGGCAGTTAGTTTGCCCGGGAGAAATATGTTGCAGGGGATGCCTCCTCACTCCTCCCTCCAACCCTACCTGGAGATCGGTGGTTACCAGCGGGGGTAGAGCGGGGTTGAAGGAACAGGATTCCGGCTTCCACTGCGTGGGTGAGGAGTCGGCTAACAGAGAGCGCCAAGAGAGGTAGCAGTGAGCGGCAGCCAGGGATCGCGTCGGCGATTCGGATGGCGCCGCCTCAGTCGGAGTTACTTTCTTGCTCTCTGGTGCTCTTCCTGATGCTGACGCCACTGACAGGCTGAGCGCAGTGGAATCAAGCAGGACAAATTGTTTGGACATCGGCAGACTGAGGAGGTAAGCGCCGCGCAGGCGGCAGAGAAGCAAGCGGTCAAGCGTGCAGTAGCGCGCGTAGCAGTTTCGGGGCCTGTTAGGCCAGAGCCACGTAGAAAAAGCATTGGAGATGGTGGAGATGCGTCACACCTGTCATCGGATAGAAATACTGGCTGCAGATGACAGGGGCTAGTGGGGAGATTTCTCTGTAGGGTCTCCTAGTGTATTTGTTTAAAAACAAACAAACAAATTTTAATTAAGTGCAGCACAGAAATAGAGAGAAGGGGCTGGCTGACAGGCATGCCTTCCAAGCCTTTGTGTTTACTGTGTGGAGCAAGAAGGGGTCACTGTCGGAGGCTGGGGTGTGCAGGGGATGTATGCAGGAAGCGGCCTCAGCGGATATAGCCAAGGAAGTTGGAGGGGAGAGCCAAAAGGGGCCACCTCCTGTCTTTCCTGATCCGCTCTATCCTTCAGAAACCCCTCTGGAGCCAGTAGCAGGATTGTCCACAGCTCCGGACGTTCCCTCTTCTCCGGCCCTGATCCAGGGTGGATTGACAGCGATATTCTCCCAGGAATTCGTAACCCTTCTACAGCAAGCCCTCGGGGGGGGGGGGGGTGTGAGTGTGCCGGCAGGGGCAGTAGTGAGGGAACTGGGGGGAAAACGCACAGGACCTCAGCTAGACTCGGGGGCGGGCAGCGCCCCATCTAAGAAACTGAGACTGCTGGATGACAGGGCGGAGCAGTCAGAAAATTTGGAGGAGTTAGAGATACAAGAGGAGCAGAGGAAGGTGAGCTCACTGAGCAGGAGGACCAGGCAAGAGTGGTTAGAGTATTCCGGCGAGAAGAGTTGCCGGCACTTAAGATGCCGGTTAGGTCCGGCGGAGGATTTTACATCGGAGGACCCGTTATTGCAGGCAGTGCGCAGGTCCCAAAGGGTTTTCCCAAGTGCATTGAGTGTTTAGGGAAATGATTCAAGAGGAATGGGACATGCCAGAGTCCGGGCTGAAGGGATCGAGAGTAATGGCTCGCCTTTATCCTTTGGCGGACCAGGATAAGGATCTCTTTAAGTCCCCTAAGGTGGATGCGGCGGTGGTGGTGGCCATAACCAAGAAGATATCCATACCAGTAGAAGGTAGTGCAGCCATTAAGGACGCCCAGGATAGGCGATTAGACACCTTGTTGAAGCAGGTGTATGATGTCAATGCCCTTTCCATGCAGGCTTGTATTTGTGGGGCATGGGTGGCAAGGGCCTGTCTTCGATGTTCCCAGAGGATTAGTGGAATACAGCTAGAAGACGCGGCTGAGGAGGCAGCCCGGTTGAAGACAGGGGCGACTTATTTGGCGGATATCCAGTATGATCTTATTCGAGGTCTGTCCAGAAGTATGGTGTCGGTGATAGCGGCGCGGAGGTGTTTGTGGCTCCATAACTGGGCTGCTGATGGTTCCTCTAAGGCAAGGCTGAGTAAGCTCCCCTTCAGAGGCAGGCTCCTGTTTGGGGAGGATTTGGATAAGTTAGTTAAGGATCTTGGGGAGTGTAAGGGCGGAATGTTACCGGAGGATAAACAGAAGCCGGGACATGCTCTGGGGACGACGAAAAATCAGCAGAGGGAGTTTCGGCGTTTTCGTTCTCTGAGGTTTGGTCAGTTTCAGCGGAGACGTTCGGCTTACAGGTCCCAGGGCTTTTGGGGGTTCAGAGGAGCGGGGAGAGGTTTCGGAGCTTCCTTGTCCTCGACCTTCAAGAAGCCTCAAAGAAGTGAGGGGGATCCAGCGGGATTGATACCCGTGGGGGGTCAGTTAAGGGAGTTCTTTCCTGCCTGGATCCGGGTTACATCAGACCAGTGGGTGTTGGAAGTCATTCGGAATGGTTATGCTCTAGAGTTCCAGCGCCCAGTGGTCGATGCATTCGTTCTCTCTCCCTGCAGGGCCCGGTTGAAGCTGATTGCAGTACAAGAGACGTTAGAAAGGCTTCTGGCTCTCAGGGCGGTGGTGCTGGTGCCGGAGGACCAGTGCAGTTTCGGTCGATACTCCATATACATTGTGGTCCCAAAGAAAGAGGGCACCTTTTGGCCGATTCTGGATCTAAAAAGGGTGAATCGGTGCCTTAAGGTGTCGCATTTTCGGATGGAGACCCTGAGAGCGGTCATAGTAGCAGTAAGGCAGGGGGAATTTCTCACGTCATTAGATCTGATGGAAGCCTATCTGCACATACCAATTCGCATGGAGCATCAACGGTTTCTGCGCTTCGCAGTCCCTATGGGACATTTTCAGTTTCAGGCATTGCCGTTCGGGTTGGCAACAGCTCCCCGAACCTTCACCAAGGTGATGGTGGTGGCGGCGGCGGCATTGTGAAAAGGAGGAGTGTTGGTTCATACTTACCTGGACAATTGGTTGATCTGAGCAAAGTCGAGAAGAGAAAGCGAGGAGGCTACTCGCCGAGTGGTACAGTTTCTGCAGAGTTTAGGCTGGGTAGTCAACGCAGAAAAGAGCAGACTGGAGCCTTCACAGGAGTTGGAGTATTTGGGGGCCCGCTTTAACACGAGGGCAGGAAGAGTCTTTCTACCGCACCTCAGCGTGCAAGGACTAGGAGAGCTCGTCCGTGCCTTTCTGAAGAAGAGGGCTCCCACGGCATGGCATTATCTGCAACTGCTAGGAAAGATGGCAGTGACGCTCGAGGTAGTGCCATGGGCCAGAGCCCACAGGCAGTTACAGAGGGCTTTACTCAGGAGATGGTCACATCAGTCCGATCGGTTGAATCAGAAGTTGCCCTGTCCACGGGAGACAAGGGAAGCCCTTCAGTGGTGGCTAGGACCCAGAAGTCTAGAGAAAGGGATGCCCTTAGAGTCGCCGAGCTGGGTACCTCTGACGACAGATGCCAATCTGTTCAGATGAGGGGCACACTTCGAAGGACAGTTCGCGCAAGGGCCAGTGGACGGAAGCGGAAAAGGAGTGGTCTATCAACAGGTCAGAACTGAGAGCGGTGAAGTTAGCACTTTGGGCCTTTCAGCACAGGCTGCAGGGGAAAGCAATCCGGGTGCTGTCAGACAATGCCACAGCGGTGGCCTGTGTCAATCGCCAAGGGGGCACCAGCAACGTAGCTCTGGAGGAAGAGGCAGAGGAGCTCTTGGGCTGGGCCGAAGGACATCTGGAGGCATTATCGGCAGCACATGTAGCAGGGGTGGACAGTGTGACAGCCGATTTCTTGAGTCGCATCAACTTGGATACAGGAGAGTGGGTTCTCCATCAAGAAGTGTTCAACTTGCTGGTGCTTCGATGGGGGACACCGGTGATGGATCTCATGGCGATATTCGAGTCAGCGAAGGCTGCAAGGTTTTACAGCAGAAGGCAAGAAAGGATGTCGGAAGGCTTAGACGCTCTGATGCAGAACTGGCCGGAGGAGCAGCTGCTGTATGTGTTTCCGCCCTGGGTGTTAATAGGGCAGGTGCTACAGCGGATAGAGCAGCACAAGGGTCAGGTCATCCTAATTGCTCCGGATTGGCCTCGTAGGCCATGGTATGCGGACCTGGTGCGGCTCCTAGTGGAGCGGCCATGGCGACTGCCAGACAGAAGGGATCTGTTAGTGCAAGGGCCGTTGAATATACCTTAGGTGGATCGATTCTCGCTTACGGCTTGGCTCTTGAAAGGGCGAGGTTGAAGGCGAAGGGTTACTCGCCACAGGTCATTTCTACCCTATTGAGGTCCAGGCGTCGTTCTACCTTGGTGGCATATGTTAGAGTATGGTGTCTGCGTCGTGGTGTGAAGGTAAAAGAGCGCCGGTCTTGAAGGTGTCGGTCCCGCAAGTTCTGTCTTTCTTGCAAGGTGGTTTTGATAAGGACTTGGCGGCCGCTTCCCTGCAAGTTCGGTTGGCAGCGCTGTCGTGTTATTGGGGAAAGGTGCAAGGTATGAGCCTCGGGACGCATCCGGATGTGAAGTGATGTTTGCATGCGGCGTCTCTTTTGAGACCTCCATGCAGGACTGTGGTGCCGGCGTGGGATCTCAATTTAGTGTTGGAGGCCTTGGTTCGGGAGTCGTTTGAGCCGTTGAGTAAGTCAACGTTAAAGGATCTCACACTTTGAAGTGGTCTTTTTGGTGGCTATTTGTTCGGCTCGAAGGATTTCGGAATTGCAGGCTTTGTCGTGTAGGGAGCCTTTCTTGTCCTTTCAGGGCAAGAAGGTAGTCTTGAGGACAGTTCCCTCCTTCTTGCCTAAGGTGGTGTCGGCGTTTCACTTGAATCAGGTGGTGGTATTACCAGTGTTCGGTTTCGATGGCAAGAAGGGGGTCCGATGGACTGCTACATCGACTGGATGTAGGGCGAGTGTTGCGAAGGTATTTGCAGAGAACGGCTCCATTCCGCAAGTCGGAAAGATTGTTTGTGGTGTTTGGGGGGCCGAGGCAAGGAGAAGTGGTGTCGACGTATTCTATTGCAAGGTGGTTGAAAGAGGCTATTGCGTCCGCTTATATGTTAAGAGGCAAGACAGTTCCGATGGGGCTGAGAGCCCATTCAACGAGGGCACAAGTGGCTTCTTGGGCAGAGTTCAGCCTAGTGCCAGCGGTGGAGATTTGTAAGGCGGCGGCGTGGTCTTCGCTTCATTCCTTTGTGAAGCATTACCGGTTGGATGTTCAGGCAGAAACAGATTTTTGTTTTGGATCAACGGTGCTTCAGGCTGGTCTAGCAGGTCCCTCCCGTTAATTTCTTCACTGCTCTGTTACATCCCCAGAGGTTCAGGACTAGACTGGAGGGACGATAAGGAAGATGAAATTAGACTTACCTGCTAATTGTTGTTCCTTGAGGAACTCCTGTCTAGTCCTGTATCCCTCCCTGGTGTTAATCTTGGGCTGTAGCCTGAAGCGGAAGAAATTGCATAAGTAAGCGGCAGGCGTGGCTTTGCAGGTTGCGGTTCATTCGGGGGGGGGGGGGGGTGAGTAGTTAGTTTCTAGGGGATTAATGGCTGCCTGGGGGGTCTTAGGGAGAGGGTGAGGTTAGGCCCCAGCAGCACAAAAAGAAAATATCCATTGTAGAATAGGTTTGTTTCAAGAGGCTCGGTTTGGAGGAGCTTCTGAAGTGTTATTTTGTACAGAGCTAGTTGCTGCTGTTCTTAACTACTTATTTGTTGCTCTCGTGAGTCTGCTTTGTCAATAGGTTACTGGAGCAAGGAGGCGGATCCTGGCCTATTTATACAGGGGGTGGGGGGGGGGGGTCACCAAAAGAGTGACATGCTCAGTCTCCAAAGCTGCGGGAGAAAGTACTTAACCCCAGAGGTTCAGGACTGGACTAGAGTTCCTCCAGGAACAACAATTAGCAGGTAAGTCTAATTTCATCTTAGCTTTGAATGCCCTGCTGTCCCCCCCCCCCCCCAAGAAGCTGCTGCCATAGATAACTGCTTAGTTTGCCTGATGGTTGAGCCAGTCCTGCGCGGGAGTTTATATTTGAACTTCCCATTCAATATGGTGTTCTGTGATGCTGAAAAACCTATTAAATTTCTGTGTGATAAAATATTATTTATTTTTCAATGCAGCATTTTAGCATACTTGCCTTAAATATAAAGTGATGAGATGTTTTTGAGAACGTTCCTCTATAGTCTTATTTTTTTTAATATGTGTACTACAGTTCTATAGTTTTTATTTCTCTGGGACCAAACAGGAAGTCAGTCCTGACTTATGGTTGATGTCTCCAAAAGAGCCCTCATGCAGGAATCCTCTCCAAATGAAGCTATCTTACCTTAGTCTTCTTTTTTTCAGTGGAGCCCTCCAGACATCAGTCTTTATCCCAGAGAAAGGTTTTTTCCCTGTTGGTAAATTTTTGCTGCTCAGTACTCCTTTTTCTCTTTTTTTCGCCTTCCTGTGCTTCCTGGTATTGTCGCTGTTTCAACACTGCATTGTATTTCAGGTTTTCATTTCTTTTTCTTTTCTTCATTTTCAGCACGCGGGTTTTTCCTCATGCCCTCCTGGTCAGGGCATTGGAGCTTTTTGAACTAGCGGAAGCCATCTTCCCTGACATATCCATCTCGACCAATGGTTTTAAGAAGTGCGCCAGACATGGCCAGACCATTTCCATCATGGACCGCCATCATTGGTGCCTTCAATACCTCAGGCCTGATCACGAACCCTCAACATGTGCTCTTTGCTTGCAGAAGACCTGCAAGGGGCTGATGAACCATGAAAAGTAGCAGGAATCTCTCCCAGACTTTGGTTCCAAGACTTCAGTATTGACTGACATCGGAATCAACACATTCGAAGGACGCTGCCGAGGACTCGGCGTGTGGGGATCGAGCCCTTTCAGAGTTGCGAGGTCACAGGGCTCTGGATTGGAGACTATCCCACAAAGGGAAGCAGTCCCAGAAGGAATAGACTCCGTCCCAGTCATCGTTGAAGGGCGGTGCTGAGTCTAGGGTGAAGACCCATGGACATCGCCATCGGAGCCCTCAATGTGACTGAGGGTGAAGGCTGGGAGCGGGACTTTTCAGCCTGTTACCATCGAGGAGTCCCTGCCGACGGAACCGGCATCAGCACCGGAGTGCGCACCCGGTACCAGCAACTGTAGAGCACGCCCTCCTAATGGAGTGGTTGTTGACTCATGAGCATAGCTTACAAGCCTCGGGATCTGGAAACCTCTGCTTCCTCAGGGCCAGTGACGGTACTGTCCAACATGGGTGCCTCTCCAGTGGAGATCAGCCGATTCTCGAGAAACATGCTGTCCCTCCGATTCCAGGGACCATTCTCTGTCCTGCTCTGTGCAGCGAATCTCCCCTTTGAGTGCTTCCGGCTCAGACCGCAGGGTTCCATTCCAGTTGATACTTTGAATTCCTGTCTGACTTGGACTCTGAATGGGAGACACAGGAGGAATTCCCGGAGATGATACAGCACCGGGATGTCCCTTCAGATCTCTCACCCCCGTATGAACATAGGAGATCCCCCTCCCAAAGACCTTTCCTTCTTGGCGTTCATCAGGGACATGGGGAAGGCTTTACCCTTCACAATTGAGACCTAGGAGGAACCTTGAGTGGAGGAGCTGGAGATCCTCCAGTATTCAACTCCCCCGAAGGAAGCTATCACCATTCTGGTGCAGCCTATCCTTGAAAGGGTGCTATTGAGGATGTGGGAGACCCCGATTACAGTGCCAATTATGAGCAGGTGTCTCGATTCCATGTATCAGGTCTGCAAAACTCCGGGTTTTGAAAAGACACAACTACCTCACAACTCCATGGTTGTGGAATCGGCCATGCGCTGTATTAAGAGTAACAAGACACACTCCTCGGTGCCCCCTGGTAGGAAGGCATGCACCATGGATGGGTTGGGCAGGAAATGTTACCCAGGCTCGATGCTCTTGGACTTATCCAAATGTACCATCTGTACATGGGCATGTACTTGAGAGACTTGGCAGGGGAGCTCACCAAGTTCTCAGCTGGCTTATCTGGCGACCATCTTTAGTGTTTCCAGAGCCTGGTTGCTATGGTCAAGGAATGCTCCTAAAACATAGCTCATGCAGCCTATAATGGCTTAGAGTGGCTGCGGTGGGCATTGGTGCCCATTGCCTCGCACGACTACAGTCGTTGGACTTGGAGCAATGGGTTCAGGACAAGTTGGTCGATGTGCCATGTTGGGATGAGAACCTCTTCGGCGGCAAACCTATGACAGAGAAAGCCGCAGAGTTGGAGACTGAACAGGTCACCATGAACAGGCTCTCAAAGACGGTTGATCCTCTCTGACGGAAGGCCTCGGGGGGAAAAAGTCCTTCTACCTGAATAAGAAGAAAGCTTACCGAACTTATGTCACATACCATTCCTACCAGCTGCCCCAGCAGCTGCAGCAGGCTAAGGGCCAAGGCCAAAAGCAGCATCGGCCTAAAGCCCTGATGCTCCAGCCAACGACAGCCTGGGGGGTTGGTACTTTTGACTCCAGGACCATAGCCCTTATTCCTCTTTCTGGTCCAGTTCCACAGCACATTGGGAAAGCGTCACACAGCTTTTGTCTATCATTGGCCCAGCATAACCACCGACACCTAGGCTCTTCAAGTGGTAAAGAAGGGCTGCCTCCTACACTTTGATCAGACCACCCTCCTTGTTCTTTCCAGGGAAGTTCCTTTGGAACCTTATCGCTAACTTCTTTAGTAAGAGCTCAAGGCTTTTTTACAGGAAAGAGCAGCGGAGGTTGTTCCACCATCCCAAATGGGAAAGGGATTCCACTCCCACTACTTTCTGGTCCAAAGAAAATGGGCGGATTCTGTCCCATTCTGGATCTCCACAATCTCAATCGCGTTCTAGTGCGTGAGAAGTTCAAGATGGTATCCCTTGGAACGTTACTGCCCTACCTCCAGTGCGAGGATTAGCTATGCGCCTTAGATCTAAAAGATGCCTATACCCACAGTCTCATTCACCCCCCTGCACCGGCAATACTTTCGCTTCATCATCAGTGGACATCACTATCAATACAGGGTTCTATCTTTCGGATTGGCGTCAGCCTCAAGGGTTTTCATAGATACTTACTTTGAGTGCAGGTCATCATCGTCTTCCCCTATCTGAAGAACTGGTTGGTCAGAGGCAGAACGCTGGATGAGGTCAGTCTCCACCATCCAAGTCATCACACCATTCAAATGGGTCCCTGTGTTTAACACACGCCACAGCACCCTCGCAATGTTCTCTTTAATCTGTGCCGGGTCCTCTGCCGGCATTCCTGCCGGTGGGGGGAGGGGCAGAGCATCGATCGCTCTGTCTGCACCTCCCCCCGCCGGCAGGAATGTTGGCGGCGGACCCAGCACAGGTTAGTGGGAACATTGCCTTCAATGGTTCGAATCTTAGCTAACAAATCGCATCAAACAGGTAAAACTCGAACAAACCAACTCCAGCACATATAGCCAACAGCAAGGTATCCCTCAAGGCTCGTCACTGTCTGCCTTGCTGTTCAACATTTACCTTCAGCCAGTCTGTAAAATTTTTCAGAAACACGAGGTCCACTACCACATATTCGCGGATGATGTAATGATGTACCTCCCAATCAACTCAGAAGTTTTATCCTTCTTATACCCAGCAGGGTCACTGTCCAGTCCATGCTGCCCAAAAGGGACAACAGCAACAAACTAGACAACAGAAGAAACCAAAAGTCTCAAGAGCTCAGGCTCAGCCTCCTCAGGGGGTTTGACTCTTTTCTAAAGAATTTAGCCTTCCTGCCCTGCAGGGTCCAGAACCCTCTACCATCCCCGGCAGATTATGTTAGTTTGCCACCAGATGGCACCAAATAACATCAGAACACTGGACTCTGTCCATTGTACGAGAGGGGTACAGACTTCATTTTCACAGCATGCCCCCTCCTACAATCATATGACGGTTCAATTCTCAAACCCCTGTTGCCAATCTTCTGAGTCAGGAGGTCACAATACGTCTTGCCCAGGTAGCAATAGAAGATGTACCCATACCTCAACAGGGTACAGGGTTCTACTCCCCCTATTTTCTCATCCTAAAGGGGGGGACAGACCCATTTTGGACCTCAGAATTGAACAAATATCTGTTCCAAGAAAAATTCAAAATATCTCTCGGAACAATTATGCCATACCTTCAGAGTCAGGATTGGCTATGTTCTCTAGATCTAAAGGATGCTTATACTCATACTCATCCATCCAGATCACAGGAAGTTTCTTCGATTCCTTTTCCAGGAAAGACACTTCCAATACAGGGTTCTTCCCTTCAGTCTGGCTTCTGCCCCAAGAGTTTTCACAAAATGCATGGCAGTAGTAGCTGCATTCCTACGGACTCTGGGGAAATTCGTCTTCCCTTACTTGGACGACTGCCTCATTCGAGCACCCACAGCTCCAGAAGCCAGCTCTGCTCTTACTCGCACAATGCAAGTTTTGCATTACTTGGGATTGGTCATAAACCTTCCAAAATCCCATCTCGCTCCTTCTCAGTCCCTAGAATTCATAGGAGCTCGCCTAGATACCAGACAATCAAGGGCTTTCCTTTGACAGCCCCGCTGTCTTCGCATACTGCAGCTAGCTTCCCACGCAGTGGTAAAAACCTCCCTAACTGCTCGTAAAATGCTGCAGCTACTGGGACATATGGCATCCACTGTACATATGTGGTTCCCTATGCTCATCTTCACATGTGAGCAGCCCAGTGGACCCTATCCTCCCAGTGGAACAGGCCTCAGGTCGTCTGTCGGACAAAATAAGAAACTCAGAACGCCTTATTTCGTCCCTCCAATGGTGGCAATCTCTGGAAAACCTTCTCATAGCCTTTCCTTTCCATCAGCCCCTATTTCAGGCCACGCTAACAGATGCATCCCAGTTGGGATGGGGGACCCACCTGCACGATTTCTCCACCCAAGTTCTCTGGACCCCAGAGGAGGCTTGTCTTCACATAAACCTCCTAGAACTCAGAGCAATCTTCCTTGCTCTGAGTATTCCAAGCCCAGCCCAGCTCAGATACAAGACAGTCCTAGTCCAGACAGACAATCAAGTAGTCATGTTCTATGTGAACAAGCAGGGTGGAACAGGCTCTCTGTCGTTATGCAGTGAAGCTTTATAACTATGGGCCCTCGCCAGAGAGCATCAAATTCACCCCCTCGTGGTATTTCTTCCAGGCATTCAAAACCTTTGGGCAGACAAACTCATCTTAGTACTGCTGCCACATGAATGGTCCCTCCACTCGGACCAGATTGCCCGAGTATTCCAAATCTGGGGAACCCCAGACATAGACCTCTTTGCAAGTCCACAGAATGCCAAACTTCCCCGATTCTGTTCCAGAATTCTGGCGAAGAACTGTCAGGAAGGGATGCTTTCCTTCTTCATTGGGGTCAGGACTTCCTCTATGCCTTCCTACCCATTCCCCTCATCCCCAAAACACTGTTCAAGCTTCAGAGAGACAGAGGTCGTATGATACTCATAGCTCCACGTTGGCCATGGCAAACGTGGTATCCTCTGCTTCTACATCTCTCTCGGGCTTCACCTCTGGAGTTGGGATGCGCTCCAAATCTTCTCTCCCAGGAGAACGGGACGATATGGCACCCGAATCCCCAGTCCCTACATCTCAGGGCCTGGTTACTGAAAGCCTAGAACTTCAGGATCTCAACCTTTCTCCAGGACCAAGCAGGAAGTCGGTCCTCACATATGGGTGACGTCGATGCTGATGGAGCCCCCGTGCGGAGCATTTCCCCAGCTTTCAAAGAAAGCCTTTGGGAATGCAGCGCACCTGCGTAGTCCCCTTCCTGCCCAAGGGTGCCATCTTGCTCAGTCTTTCTTTTTCCGCGGAGCCCAACGGACGTGAGTACATGTCACCCGGAAAAAGTTGATTTTTTTTCTGCGATTTTCGAGTTGTATTATCTGGTTCGACGCCGGTTCCCCTTCCTGCCTGGGCTCGGTACACCGATATCGAGTCCGGACTTGTGTTTTTCGTTTTTTGTCCTTCGTGACTAGCGTTTGCGCTCTTTTTGTGTTTTCACTGGCAGCCCGGTCTTTTGATCTTGCAGGGGCCCTTTTTCTCCCGATGGCTGCCAGCGGGTTCAAAAAGTGTGATCGGTGCAAGAAACTTATGTCTCTCACAGACACACATGACTGCTGCCTCTGATGTCTCGGGCCCGACCATGACCCGTTGGCCTGTGGCCCGTGCAGCAAATTGTTGTCGAAGGTGCTTCGGAGCTGTCAGCATCAACATGAGAGAATTTTCTCTGATTCCGTGTCTGGCCGGGCCTGGACTTCGTCAGAGGCCTCGACATCTCGGGAGTCTGACCCCGAGCGCCGTCGGGGTTCCTCTGAAAGGGAGTCTCCCTCCCGGGAGCACCGAAGGAAGAAGAAGCTCGCGAGGGTGGCGTCGGTGGAGGCTTCTGGTTCCTTGAGGGCCAGGTCGCGTAGCCCTGACCGCCGCCCTGGGCTCTCGGAGTTGGAGAGGCCTTCCAAGCTGCCTCGTGTGGAGCCGGAGTCCCCGAGTCACGTAAGTGCAGTTGTCCTCGTAGACTCTTCTCCGGGGGAGCCAACGTCGGGCCAGATGCCGTCGGGGCCCGAGTCAGGGGCTGCTGAGTCTCCTGAGCTTGCACTCAGGTTGACAGCCTTGGAGAGCAGCTTGGCTGCCTTCATGGAACATCAGCGGGTGCTGATCGCCGGGCTGACTGGTGCATCTGCCCCAACCACCGGGACCTCAACGTCTAAGTCGACCCTGGAGACCGAGCCAATCCTCGAGTCAATGAAGTCTTGAGTCGATCCTCGGTCAAGGTCCTCCTCGACCTCCCTTGTGGGGCCGAGGTCGTCGGGGCGGAGGATACCCGGTTCTTGGACTTCTTGAGGGACATGGCCACGGCCTTGGCCTTCCCTGCGGACGCCGAGGAGGAGCCTTTACTGTACCAGTTCCTCCGATGCTGGAACGGCTGCTCTTCCATATGTGGGAGGCACCGGCCTCGACGCTGGTTCTTAGCAAGCGGGTCGATTCCATTTATCGAGTCCGTAAGAGCCCTGGGTTCCAAAAGGCACAGCTACCGCACCACTCCATGGTTGTGGAATCGGCCATGCACCGTCTGAAGAGTCAGAAGATGCGCTCCTTGGTGCCCCCCGGCCGGGAGGCCCGGAACCTGGATGCCCTCGGAAGAAAGTGCTTCCAGGGCTCTATGCTGTCCTGCCGTGTCCAGGCCTACCAGCTGTACATGGGCATGTACCTACGAGACCTGGCAAAGGAGATTGCTGGGTTCTCAGCTGGCCTCTCCGAGGAACCTTTGCAGAGGTTCAAAGCTTTGTCAACAGGGATTCGACAATGCTCAGTTTATCTCTCGAGCAGCCTATGATGGCTTCGAGGCTTCGGCCCGGGTAGCCGCGGCTGGCATCGGTGCATGCCATCAGGCCTGGCTATAGTCCATCAGACCTGGAGTCATGGGTGCAGGACAAGTTGGTCGATGTCCCTTGCCGAGGTGAAAACCTCTTTGGTAAGCCCGTGACTGAAAAGGCTGCGGAAATCTAGACTGAGACTCTCACCAGGACAAGGCTGTCCAGGAAGACTTCTGCCTCTTCTCAGAAAAAGAAGGGCTCCGGGAAGAAGCCCTTTTTCCCGAGGAAGGGTGCTGCCTACAAATCCTACCCTCAATATCAAGCCTCTCCAGCTCCCCAACAGGGTTAGCAGGCCAAGGGGCAGGGGCATGGGCCCCGTAGGCAGAAGACCCCCACGCCGCCAGCTCCAGCTCCTGCACAGCAGGGAGCGGGGTTTCGACTCCCACAGCATAGCCTCTTCTCCACAGCTGGCTCCACTCAGCACAGGAGGTCGGCTGACCCTGTACGCCTACAGGTGGCCAGCCATCACAGGGGATACCTGGGTCCTCAGCATAGTCCAAAAGGGCTACCTGCTCCACTTCCATCAGATACCCACCTCCTACTTTTCCAGGGGAGCCTCCAAGACTCCCTCTGTACAGAGACCTCCTCCTTCAGGAGTTGGCAAGTCTTCTAAAGGAACAGTCGGTGGAACCGGTGCCTCACCACCTGAAAGGGCAAGGCTTCTACTCCAGGTACTTTCTGGTACCAAAAAGGACAGGAGGTCTCCGGCCTATCCTAGACTTGCGAAACCTAAACAAGTTTCTGGAGAGGGAAAAGTTCAAGATGCTTACCCTTGGGATACTGCTGCCTTACTTCCAGCAGGGAGATTGGCTATGCTCCTTAGACCTAAAGGATGCGTATACTCACATTCTCATCCATCCAGGCCACAGACAATATCTCAGATTTGTGGTGGGAGGAAACCATTTCCAGTACAGGGTACTTCCCTTTGGCCTAACTTCCGCCCCCAGGGTTTTCACCAAATGCCTGGCGGTGGTGGCGGCCTATCTCAGAAATCGGGGAATTTTTGTCTTCCCATACCTGGACGACTGGCTCATCAGAGGTCAGTCTCTCCAGGAGGCCAGACAAGCCATTCTTCACACTGTATCTCTTCTTCAGTATCTGGGCTTTGTCATAAACTACGCAAAGTCCACTTTGCTCCCCTCACGGAACCTAGAGTTTATAGGGGCAAGATTAGACACCCTGCAGGCAAGAGCTTATTTGCCCGAGGACAGGGCCCGCAGGCTGATGGACTTGGCCAACCAGTTTCAAAGCAATTCTCAGGTCTCTGCCAGACACTTCCTGCGGCTCCTGAGCCACATGGCATCCAGTGTACATGTGACCCCAAATGGCCATCTGCACCTGCGGGCGGCTCAGTGGTGCCTCAGAGCTCAGTGGATGCAAGCCACAGGCGACCTCCGAGACAGAGTAAAGGTGTTCAAACCACTCTTGGACTCCTTGCAGTGGTGGCTACATCTCCCAAACCTTCTCAGGGGGGTACCCTTTCAGGCCCCAGCACACACCAGGGTGCTGACAACTGATGCTTCCTTAATGGGCTGGGGTTCACATTGCCAGGGCATGTGCACTCAAGGCCTCTGGTCTCATCGGGAGGCCACACAGTAGATCAATCTTTTGGAGCTGCGAGCAATCTGCTTGGCTCTACAGACTTTTTCTCATGCCCTCTCTCACCAGTCTGTCTTAATTCAGACAGACAATCAGGTAGCAACTATGTGAACAAGCAAGGGGGCACAGGGTCCAGACTCCTATGTCAGGAGGCGCAGGCCCTTTGCTCCTTTGCAGTCAAACAAGGCATGTTTCTCAAAGCAGTTTATCTGCCTGGTCAGGAGAACGTTTTGGCAGACAAACTAAGCAGGATTCTCCAGCCTCACGAATGGCAGTTGAATCCACTGGTGGTTCAGCAGATCTTTCTACGATGGGGACTAACATCCATCGATCTCTTTTCAAGTCCACTGAACCGTCAGCTACCCTGGTTTTGCTCCAGACAGCTGCATCCCCTGAGAATGGCAGCAGATGCATTTCTGATCTCTTGGTCTACGGGCCTCCTGTATGCGTTTCCTCCCACGCCCCTGGTGGCCGAACTCTGTTCAAGATTCTATGGGACAAGTCCTCGGTGATTCTGGTAGCCCCCAGATGGCCGAGGCAACCGTGGTTTACACTTCTGCAGTTGGCAGTGGAAACTCCATTCCCTCTGGAGTTGCAACCCGATCTGTCTCAGGATCAGGGCTCCCTTCTGCACCCCAATCTCAGATCCCTCAATCTGATGGCCTGGCTGCTGAAAGGATAGTGCTAGCTCCCTTCTACCTAGGGAAGTTGAGGAGGTGGTCTTGGCCTTGAGGAAGCAATCCACCAGAAAGTCCTATGCACTCAAGTGCTGCAGGTTCTCAGTGTGTTGTGCTCAGCACAATGAAGATCCTTTCTCCTGCCTGGTGCCAGTAGTGCTACAATACCTACTTCACCTGTCAGACCTAGGTCTTCTCCAACTCTTTTCGGGTCCATCTCAGTGCTCTTTCAGCACAGCACTCACCGGTGGAGGGACAGTCGCTGTCGGTTCACCCATTGGTGTCCCGCTTCCTCAGAGGCCTGCTTTTGCTCAAGCCTCTGATTCGTCCACTTGCCACTGAGTGGGACTTGAAGGTGGTCTTGCAACAACTTACGCGCCCACGGTTTGAGCCAATGGCTACTTTCTATTTACGCTTCCTTTCTTGGAAGACGCTCTTCTTGGTAGCTCTTACCTCGGCCAGGCGTGTGAGTGAACTACAAGCTCTGGTTTCTGATAGATCGTACACACGGTTCTATAGGAACAGGGTGGTCCTTTGGACTCATCCAAAGTTCCTTCCAAAAGTGGTCTCCTCTTTCCACCTCAACCAGGAGGTGGTTCTTCCGACCTTCTTTCCCAGGCTGCATACCAGCCGGGCTGAGACAGTCTTGCATAATCTGGACTGTAAGAGGGCATTGTCCTTTTACATTGAACGTACGCGGGGGCATCGAAGAGTTACTCAGCTCTTCATCTCCTTTGACCCTAATAAGTTAGGGTTACCTGTCTCCAAGCGTACATTGTCCACTTGGGTAGCAGATTGTATCGCCTGGGCGTACAAGGCAGTCGACCTCCCCTTGCACGGTCGAGTCACTGCCCACCATGTCAGGGCGAAAGCCGCATCAGTAGCTCATCTCCGCTCTGTTCCGTTGGCAGACATCTGCCAGGCTGCTACTTGGTCTTCAAGCCAGACTTTTGCAGCCCACTACTGCTTCGAGAGAGAGTCCCGAAGGGACAGTGCTTTCGGACAGGCAGTACTCCGTAATCTCTTTGAGGTTTATTGCAACTCCTACCCTCCGTCCCTTGTGTTGGGCTACTGTACGGGGGCGTTCTCAGAGGATATTCTTATCACGATTGCTGAGGCTCTTGAGAGGGAGCCATTTTTTCAGCTTTGGGTTCCCGGTAGCCTAGAGCTGGGGAGTCCCATATGTGAGGACTGACTTCCTGCTTGGTCCTGGAGAAAGAGTAGTTACTCACCTGTAACAGGTGTTCTCCAGGAGCAGCAGGAATCAGTCCTCACGACCCACCCTCCTCCTCTGGAGTTGCAGTCATATCCTTTATTTTGATTTTTGCTGTCTTTTAGCTATGTCATCAGACTGAGCAAGATGGCACCCTTGGGCGGGAAGGGGACCGTGCAGGCGCGCTGCATTCCCAAAGGCTTTCTTTGAAAGCTGGGGAAATGCTCCGCACGGGGGCTCCGTCGGCGTCAACGTCACCCATATGTGAGGACTGATTCCTGCTGCTCCTGGAGAATACCTGTTACAGGTGAGTAACTATTCTTTCTCAACAGGTAAAGGATATCCTTCAGGCTTCCAGAAAACCCTCTACAAGGCAATCATACGCCTTCAAGTGGAAACGGTTTGCCATATGGTGTTCTCAAAAGGGACTTAACCCTCTTGCGATACCTTTGGAATCTTTAGTAGAGCATCTCCTTCATTTATCAGATTCTGGTCTTAAGACCAATTCAGTAGGAGACCATCTTAGTGCTATTGCAGCCTCTTACAAGCCTCTAAATGGGCAACCTATTTCCTCTCATCCACTTGTAGCAAGATTTATGAGAGGTCTTCTACTAACAAAGCCTTCCATTAGGCCACCACTGGTGGCATGGGATCTGAACCTTGTTCTCGGGCAGCTCATGAAACCACCCTTTGAGCCTTTAGCCACTACAGCTCTAAAATTCCTTTCATAGAAGGTCATCTTCCTAATTGCAATCGCGTCTGCATGACGCATTAGTGAGTTACAAGCTCCTCCTTATACAAGATTTCACCATGATAAGGTTGTTCTTAGGACTCATCCTCACTTTATGCCAAAGGTGGTCTTGCCTTTCCACTTAAACCAAGTGATTTACCTTCCTGTATTCTTTCCGAGGCCTCATGCCTCCAATGCAGAAAGGAATCTTCATACCTTAGACTGCAAAAGAGCCTTAGCCTTTTACCTGCAAAGAACTCGGCAACATAGAAAATCTTCTCAACTTTTTGTTGCTTTTGATTCTAGTCATTTGGGACTTCCAGTTTCCAAAAGAGCGCTCTCTAACTGGATTGCACAGTGCATATCCTTCGCTTATGGGAGTAAAGGGCTTTCTCTCGAAAGCCATGTCACAGCTCACAATGTGAGAGCCATGGCAGCCTCTATGGCTAACCTTCATTCTGTCTATAGACGACATCTGCAGAGCAGCTACTTGGGCTTCAGTGCACACCTTTACAGCCCACTACTGTTTAGACAAGGACTTCCGTCGGGATGCCTTGTTTGACCAAGTTGTTCTTCAGCATCTCTTTCAGACTTAATGCAACTCCTACCTACCGTCCGGTTTTGGATGCCAGAGATCCATGGGAGGAAGCATGACCCATTCTCACCATGGGTTTGCAGCTTCCTGGGGCCATCTCCCTGGCATCTCTTAGCTGGGGAATCCCCATATGTGAAGACTACATTCCTGATTGTCCCTGGAGATAGCGTAGTTACTCACCTGTAACAGGTGATCTCCGAGAACAGCAGGAATTTAGTCTTCACAACCTACCCACCTCTCCTAGGAGTTCTTTCTCTCTCTCTCTCTCTCTCTCTCCTTTTGTCTCAGCTATAAACTCAACTGACAAAGGAGAGTGGGAAAGGCGGGAAGGCAGCACGCAGGCACTGTGGGATGCTCCCAAAAGCTTTTCTATTGGATGCTGGGGAGCGTTCCCGCGCAGGCTCCGTCGCAACCGGCGATACCCATATGTGAAGACTAAATTCCTGCTGTTCCCGAAGATCACCTGTTACAGGTGAGTAACTACGCTTTCTGCCAACGTAAATGTTCTACACTCTGCCAACATGCACACTTAATTAGTGCTACCCATATAATTAAATCAAACATAATGATCTAAACTACCTCATAATCTCTTTGTAAATATGTCTGCTAATAACCCTCATTGTAAATATGTTTGCGATTGTAAATAGGTTACAAAGAATTACCCTGTATGTAATAGCATTCAGTATTTTAGTTGTGTTCAATGTTCTCTGTAAAAGATATGGTTCCCTGTAAACTGCTTTGGTTATTGATAAGGCGGCATAAAAAACTAAATAAAATTAAATAAATAAACAAGCAGGATGGCACAGGCTCATGCCTTCTCTGTTGGGAGGCTGTTTTGACTCTGGAGATTTGTCAGGAAACGCAGCATGTTTCTCTGGGGGATCTACTTCCTGGGACAGGACAACACATTGGCGGACAGGTTCAGCAGGGTGCTGCAACTGCACGAGTGGACTCTTGGTGCCCAAGTAGCCCACAGCATCTTCCAGAAGTGGGCGTCCATGGACCCTTTTGCTGCTTCACACAATGCCCATTGCCGTTGTTCTGCTCCAGAGTTCTCTGTCCCAATCGGGTGGCCTCTGATGCATTCCTCCTGATCTGGGGCAAGGGCTTGCTCTATACTTAGCCACCAACTCCCTTGCTGACCAAGACCCTTTCCAAAGTCCAGACGCACCGGGCTAGCATGATACTCATTACCCCATGCTGACCCAGGCAACCGTGGTACCCCATGTTGCTTCGCCTCTCCTGGGCATCTCCTCTTCACCTGAATCTGCTCTCTCAGGAGTAGGGGACTGTCCTTCACCCCAATCTCAAGTCCCTAGCCCTCATGGTTTGGATGCTGAGAGGGTCGCTCTTACTCATTTTCACCTACCTAGGGACATGGAAAATATTCTCCTTGCATCCTGTAAGGATTCCACCAGATGGGCCTATGCCTTCAAATGGCGCTGATTTTCTGTCTGGCATGCTGACAAAGCCCTTAACCCTTTCTCCTGCTCGGTGGAGCTTGTTCTAGCATACTTTCTACACCTCTTTCATGCTGGCTTGAAGTCTAACTCAGTTCAAGTGCATCTTAGTGCTCTGGTAGCCTACCATCATACGATAAATGATTGGTCCGTTTATGCTCACCCCCTGATTGGCCACTTCATGAGGGGCCTCTTGCTATCACGTCCACCGATCTGACCGGTGGCATGGTACCTTGACATGGTCCTCTGGCAGCTTCTCACTTCACCATTTGAGCTGTTGGTCATCTGCCCTGTCAAATTTCTGTCCTGGAAGATCATTTTCTTGGTGGCGCTTTGCGAATTCCGTGAACTGCAGGTACTGGTGGCAGACGTGCCCTATGCCAGGCTCTACAAAAAGAGGGTAGTCCTCCGTACTTATCCTAAATTTCTGCCTAAGGTGGTTTCGCTTTTTCATCTCAACCAGTCAGTGGTACCTTCCCCCTTCTTTCCCAGGCCTCATGCAAACAGTGCAGAGGCCTCTTTCCATACCCTGGATTGTAAGAGCAATGACTGAAAGCCCATCGCCATTCCTCCCAGCTTTTTGTTTCTTATGATCCAAACCACCTAGGCGTGGCAATTTCCAAATGCACCCTTTCCATTTAGGTTGGTGACTGCATTTCTTTGCCTTTGCCCAGGCTGGACTTTCCTTAGAGTGCCATTTCATGGTGCAGTGTCCGTGCCATAATAGCCTCTGTGGCTAACCTGCACTCTGTCTTCTTGCTGGAGATCTGTAGGGGCTGTACCGTTGTCTTCTCTCGACATCTCTGGAGCCCATTACTGCCTGGATACGGATTCCTAGCGTGACAGCACCTTCAGCCAAGCGATACTCCGGCAACCTTTTGGGAATTAATGCAACTCTTTCCATCTGGCTCTTCAGGCAACCGGAGAGTTGTTCTCTTGCTTGGTGCCGAGCCATATGTCGACTCTTGGAACCTTAAAGCGTTTTTCCACTGTTCTTCACAGTTTGGTTTTTCTGGTTGCCCTGTTGGGCGTTTACAAGTTTTTTTCATTAGCCTGTAGCTATGGGAGTCCCATAGGACTGACTTCCTGCTTAGTCTCGGAGAAAATGTGGTTACTCACCTGAAACGGGTGTTCTCTGGAAGCAGCAGGAATCAGTCCTCACTACCCTCCCTCCTCCACATGGAGTTGGTTTTCTTTTTGGATCACTTAAGCTATGTGTTCATACTGAGATAAGATGGCTCTGTTCGGGCGGGGAGGCGACCACGCATGTGTGCTGGATCTCCCAAAGGCTTTCTGTGAAAGCTGGGGAGGGTTTTCGCACGAATGCTGCTTTAGAGACGTCACCCAGAAGTGAGGACTGATTCCACCTGTTCCCGAAGAACACCTGTTACAGGTGAGTAACCATACTATATATATCATTGTTTTTGATGACAGCAGTGTTAGCTAACCATTTTTCCATATTGTCCTGCTAGTCCAGTCCGGACAAATGGTTGTGTTCTCCTTCCAGCAGATTGGTGAAGAAAGCCAATGAAATGCCCAGATTTCAATATCACTCCCATGCCTCTATCAGCCTGAGCCACTAGAGGGCACCTTGGTTTTCTATTCGAGCAAATGGGTGTATTTTCTCCTGTCTGAACAAATGAGAGGAAAAAGATTGATTTCACTCATGAATGACCACCTTGAAGGTGACTCATTTGAGCACGATGTGGGAAGCTCCACTATAAGGTCTTTTCAGTAGCCAGAGGAGGAGGGAAAATTGGTTCAGCTGCATTCTCTTATGATACTGGACCGTTGAACAGCCAGAAAATTAGAAGGATTTGGAAGAGATCAGCAGCCTCACACATCGTCAACGTCCCCTCCCTCCTCTTCTGGCCCCCCTCCCGCTCTCCCTGAAGACTGAAGACACTTCCAGAGGTATGTGGCTGCAAGCCTGTTAAGAAAACATAAAGAGAGAAACTGTCTGGGGAGTAGCATTGAGCTTGGCACAGTTTCTCCTGTCTAAGGCTCCCAAGGGGTGAGTACCAAGGTTTGACTTCATCATTGTCCTTGAGTGCTCACGCACTTGTCTATTTTGGGACGTAAGTAGTGGTGGACCATGGGCAACCATTGGCTCAGTGTCGGTGCTTCCTGCCATTTTCCAGCGCACGCTGTTAACATTTTCTGCCTTTGCACTCGTCGTGCTCAAGTGGTCTCAGTGTGTGTTCTGCCTGAACAGCTCCAACGTACGTTCGTGCCCCAGCTCCCATAACGCGCAAAATGTACGTGCTCTGTTGTGCCTACGCAACTTTAGTGCGTGCAGATGTCTGACTTGCTTTAATTCTTTGTCTTCTTCCAGAAAGCATTGTTTGACCTGTGGCAAGAGAAGAGCCTCCTCACTGGATTCATTCTGTATGGCAGTTTCTGAATTTTTGCTGGTGGAACTATCTACCTTCTTCCTATGAAGGGATTTGGTTGGCCTGGCATTTTCCACTTCAAGTAGGAGGCAACTGATGGCGCTGTGGGTCAGGCTAATATCCCAGCTTTGCGTTCCAGTGGCTGTACTTTTGGCTGCTCTCCTTCTCCAGAGGACTTGATTCCAGCTGCCACCTGTTTTGGATTTTTCTCAGAGGTAAGCTCCCGGAATCCGTGTTGTCCTCCCCGAAATTCTTCTCTTCTTCAGCAAGCCTGGTCCTTTTGACATGGAAACTCAGAACCTTCAGCCTTTGGTTTTCCTTGAGCTCAATCACTTGAGGGATGGGCAGAATGTAGAAGCCTGGTTTGAGTGCCGCCTCCTAAGGATCCAGATGAAGGTTTCTTCCTGGAGATGCGGGTCGGCTGGGGTCTGTGAGAGTGGGACTTGAGCGCTGATGTAGACGTCTCTGAAGAGTCTGGTACAAAGAGTAAATAATAATGTTTCCTCCTCCATGAAAGGCTCATGTGGAGGCTGGAATTCCTGCCTGTCCTTGAAGTGAGATCTAGCGGCATTGATTGCTCGAGTTTTATCCACCTGGTATGTGGCTGATGCTCCAGCACTGGAGAAGAGGCTGCAGGTTTTCTGCTTCTACAGGCAGTGTGGATATGCTCTGCAGACTTCCCGTTTCCAGAGATATTCAACAACATGTTCTGGTCAGAGTGGGTCCTTCCTGAATTCCCACCTAGGAGGACAAAGGCACATAAGGGGATGTCATCAATGTTGCCTACCTGGTGATGGTCCCACCCTGATACTTAATTCTCCCCACCCTTATATGTAACACCGCTTTGACCCGGTGAAAAGCGGGATATAAATACAGTTAAATAAATAAATAAAATAAACTCTCCTGGAGATGAATGCATGGCATGGCCGCCCCCCCCCCCCTAGGTAGAAGCGCAGGTTGCAGCGGTCTCCAAGTGGGTCTCCACTCCCACAGAAGTCAGATTGGCCTTGAAGGGCACTATAGAAATATGGACTGCGTTGAAGAGCCAGTGTGCAGTGGCAGCTGCTGTTCTCCAGTTGATGGTGTGTGCAGGCCTGACGCCTCAAGCCCTGCTTCTGTGGATTCTGTCTCTCCCGCCGGATGATGCTACCTCTGCTTTGGAGTCTGTTACTACCTTCCTTCTGATGCCATGTATGTTCTAGCCTGCTTAGCAGCTAGAGATATTGTTCTGTCGGCGGTGACACAGCATTAGATATGGCCTCACCACTGAGCAGCAGATAAACCCTCCAAGGTTTGGCTTACTGGCTTTAAGGGAAAGCTCTGTTGGGCAGGTTGGAGAGGTTGGTGAAGAACCTGGCCAAGACCAAGTCTTCTCACCTTCCAAAGTAGAGGTTGAAAGGACCTGAGAAGCAAGCAGGGCCATTTCCCTCTTTTGCCTCTGCCAGTCTGTCGTGGGTGCACTAAACTGACTTCTGGGGGTCTCTGGACTCCTGACGTTTCATCCTGATATGCCGTTTCTTCTCTGTCTAGATTTTGGACCCACAATTGGTCTTTGAGGGGCTTGTGAGCACAGAGACTCGGGCCCCTTCTAAAGAGGCTCCTCCCATTCATCACAGTGAAGGTTTTTTGGGTCCATTCCCAAATGTAATCAAGGATAGCTAGGGTCTAGACACCATTCAAACAGCTAAGTTCTGGATTGTAAGCAGCCAATCCTGGAGGCACTTATCGTCTGTCTATGTGATTTGGCAGATATGAGTCACGGTGGACAAGTTATTGTGCCTGAAGATGGGTGGTACCAGTGCCTCGGCTGAACGAGGCAAGGGCAGATATTCCTTTTTCTTTCAGGATGCCAAAGAAGGCTGTCTCCTTTCAACTATTGGCCTCAAGGGGGTTACTGCTTATTTGCACATTTTGCGCTTTTGAATGGAAACTTGAGATTTGTGATTTTTTTTGGCAGTGCCTCAAAGGGAGTTCCTATTGTCTCTGATTTTCTGGCTGAAGCTTGTTTTCATATCCCAATCCACAGCGGAGATGTCTGTTTTGCCATATTTCTCACACCTTCAGTTTGTCGCTCTCACTTCAGCCTTTTCATTGCCCCAAGATCATTCTCTGGTGTTCTGGCAGTGGTGACTGCTGTGCTACGGCGCTAAGGACTCTGTGTACACCCATTTCAGGGTGACTGGTTCATCTGAGTCCATTTTCTGTTGTAGACCTCTCAGATTTTGTCTAGAGTGGTATCTATTTGGAAGGCCTTGACTGGATGGCTAATTAGGGAATGCGTCCATTGGAACTTCCCAATCTCTAGCATTCCTGGGAGCACAGCTCGATACTCGAGTGGATGGAGTCTTCCTGCTGGAGGAGAGCATGCAGAAATTCTTAGAATGACTTCAGGTGTTCTGTTCTCAACAGGCTCCTAGGATTTGGGATTATCTACAGTTTCTCTGCTTGAATGTGGAAGCAATCAAGGTGGTGCCATGGGCATGCTCCTAAAGTCGCTCCGGGGGCCCTTCCTGACCGAACTCAGGCTTCTGTTGGGAGTAAGAGCCAGCTTTAGATGATGGCTGTGCCTGCATTATCTGCAGAGAGGCATGTCGTTGAATGATCCCTTGTGGATGCTTCTGGTGACGGACACCAGTCTACAGGCTTGGCGAGTCCTTGTCAAGACCGAACAGCCCAGGGCTGTTGGACTCGCAAGCAGGCAGTGTGATCCATCAATTGTCTTGAAGCAAGGGCTATCTGGCTGGCCTTCTTGCATTTTTCCCCACCCTTGGTCAAGGGCAGGCTAGTGTGAGTGTTCTCGGGCAACATAAAAACATAAGAAATGCCATACTGGGTTACACCAAGGTCTATCAACCCCAGTATCCTGTTAACAACCGTGGCCAGTTCAGGTCACAAGTTCTTGGCAGGTTCCCAAAAAGGTACATAGGTTCTACAATGCTTGTCCTGGGATAAGCAGTGGATTTTCCAGGCCCTTTCTAATAATGGTTTATGGACCCTTTCTACAGGAACTTGTCCAAACCTTTTTTAAACCCAGCTACACTACGAACTTTTACTACATCCTCCGGCAACAAATTCCAGAGTTTGATAACGCGTTGAGTAAAAAAAATATTTTTCTCTTCTTACTCTTAAATGGGTTACATTGTAGCTTCATTGCGTGTCTCGTAGTCTTTCTACTTTTTGATGTCATAAACAACCTATCTAGTGTGTATTGTTCTTTGTAAATATCACTCTGGTTTTGCACAAGTGCACCGCGAGTCAGAGAAGACTGTTTCCATTTGGTTGGTTAATAAAAATTATTTAAACATAAACACAGACCTCTATCATATCTTCCCTCAGCCGTCTGTTTTTCAAGTTGAAGAGCCAAACCTTTTAAGCTTTTCCTCATAGGGCTATCCTTATAACCCCTTTACCATTTTAGTGGCTCTTCTCTGTACCTTTTCTAATTTTGCTATATCCTTTTTAAGATATGGCGACCAGTATTGCATACAATATTCAAGGTGCAGTCGCACCATGGAATGATACGGAGGCATTAGAATAGTCTTGGCGGTATTCTCCATTCCTTTCCATATGATACCTAGCATTCTATTTACTTTCTTGGCTGCCATTATACACTGAGCAGAGAGTTTCAACGTATTCTCCAGGACCAAGCAGGAAGTCAGTCCTCACATATGGGTGACGTCGGCGCCGACGGAGCCCTTGTGTGGAGCATTTCCCCAGCTTTCAAAGAAAGCCTTTGGGAATTGCAGTGCGCATGCGCGGTCCCCTTCCCGCCCAAGGGTGCCATCCTGCTCAGTCTTCTTTTTTCCGCGGAGCCCGACGGACGTAGTTCGTTTTTTCCCAAGGAAAAAGTTGATTTTCCCTATTTTTCTCTTTTTTCTCTGGTTCGACGCCGGATCCTTTTCCCGCTCGGACCGATACGCCAGTATCGAGTCCTTTTCTCCCTTTTTCGGTTTTTGTTCTTTGTGACTGGCGTTCGCGCCTTTTTTCTTTTTTCATTCTAAATTCTAGGCATAGATCTCTTTTCAGAAGACATCCATTTTTTCTCTGTATACAAGCTCTTAGGATATTCATGCCTATAGGTCACAGGTTTCTCCTCTTCTTCCTGCTAGGGAAAGAGGTTTAACAACTATCAAATGATAGTTTTCTGTACCAGCATGAATTTTTCCTTTCTACAGACTTAACACATAAGTCTCCATTCAGCTCCATCTTCTCTACCCTCTTACCAAGCTTTTCCTCTGTAAGAGTGGTACTATTACACTGGAGGGCTTCTTCTTCAGCCCCTCTAGTTTTTGTCACTATTCCAGTGTGGAGTTTTTCTCTCTGAGTTAACTCCCTTCTTCATTTTTGCTTTGGGGCAGCTTATCAGACAGGTCCAGAGTTTTCTTACTCCTATCTGTTCTTTCTGTTTTTAAACAGAGAGATTCTTTCTGCTGTCTTACCAGCAGCTGCCCATGCAGGAGCCCTAGTGATTGGACCACTGGTTCTTCTCCACAAGCATCTAGAGTTGTCCTCCACTACATTCTTTCTGGCCTTAGTAGTGACTCCGACAGTGGATTCATCTTTCTTTGGAAATCTTATCACTACAGGCTTCTCGGATTGTCTTCTATTCTTGCCATCTCAAATTCCCTTGGGTTTGGCAGCATAGTTGACGTAGATACTGGCTTTTCCAGCAGCCAGTTCTATCTCCTAATTCTCCTGCATTATGCTCTCTGCAATTCTACAGAGAAGCTTTCCACCTTGGGCCCTTGCTAGAGAGCATTAGGTTTTTCTCAAACAGCTGTCCTAGATGGTTGGAAAAGGCTCCCTCAGTCATGCCCCTCATGACTGGAAGGGTTCTTCCTACCCTACTATCTCCTTTTTAAAACAAAGGACGTGGGCCTTCTCTTACGTGAAAGCTTAAAGAGTTGTTCAATTCCCTGGTTTGGTCCTCAGGATTCTCACCGGGAATATGCTCTTTTTTTTCCTTGCAGCTCATCCTCATGGTATCCTAATCCTTCATGGACAGCACATATTTAGCTAAAGAACGCATGATACCCTTTTTGCCCCTCAAGTAGGTCAACATGGTATCTCATTCCTATGCGTATTCTGTCCATTTACCATGCTAGAGTTCTGGAGGACTCGGGACTTGCTGCCTGCAGACTGATATTATCCTCTGCTTTTCACGTAACCATCCTGGTTATTTCACTGGCTAGCATTCTTGCAGCAATCTAGTCTGTTCCTTGTCGGGGAGATTTTTCCCCTGACTCCTTCCATCATAACCAGGGGGAATAGATTCTCTATATATCTTCTCAAGTAGGTTCCACCTTCTTGTTAGATGAATCTTTCCTCTTCACATCTCCTATGTGAATATACTTTCTGTAGGCATATTTCTGTCTGCTTAATTGCAGACATCTATATATAGGCCTACATATTCATATCCCTATATATATCTGTATACATCTTTATAGATATATATGTCTGTCATTTGTGTGTGTATATGTTATGCCCTTCTATATCTCACTATAGATATATATTCTTATATGTCTATCTATATGTATACGTGTATCTGTCGAGATATTTATTATAGGTAGATATGTATTTACATACTTATCTATCTGTCTATGCTCATATAGCTATATATATCTCTATATGATCCTGACAGTTGGGCTCTACCCATACCCATGCTGTTCCAGCATGTTTGGGGTGCTACACACACAACCACTCCCGTGGTAGTTAACAACTTTTCTACCATAACCTTAAAGGTTAGGTACCCCTGAAGCTGTCCATGTTCCAGTATCTTTCCTAGTTACCACCAGTTAGGAAAGACATTGCGGATCTTCAGTTAATCTGAAGCTCTAACGCCTCAGACACCTGTCCTTTCTTTTTTGGATACAAGGTTTTTTTCATACCCCTTCTTCCCACAAGGACTAGGCCGGTTTGTCCAAATCGGTCAGCCTTTCCTCTTTTTGCTCCTAAGAGTGAGCCACTCTGCAGCCAAAAGAGTTTGGGCTTTTTTCCATAAAGCCTTCCGCTGAAAGCCTACCGTTTTTGTACTACCCCAGTTGATCCCTGGGGTTACCTCTCACCTTTCAGGATTCTGACCTCCACTATTTTTTTTCCAACAGGTTTATTTCCTCCACTTCACAGTGAGGTCCTCCTTGAGGTTCCTCTACTGGATTCCCAGTAGATCTCATGAACCTCCTTACTTTTCTGCAATCCTGTTAGGGGAGGTCCATACTGCAGTATTTCATTTTCAATATATTTGATGATAATTGTCATCCACACAAGGACTGCTTGTCTGCAGTCCTATGCTAGGTTAGCTGTCTTTTACAGCACCATTCTGTTTCAACTCCTACCCTCCATCCTGAGGATGCCTGGTGATATGAGGTGTAGCATGTTCCAATCTATAACATGCTGGGGACTCCAGGCATCCTAGCTTGGGAGTCCCCATATGTGAAGACTCATTCCTGCTTGTTCCTGGAGATAGCACAGTTACTTACCTGTAACAGGTGATCTCTGGGAACAGCAGGAATAAGTCTTCACAACCCACCCACCTCCCCTAGGAGTTGTATTCTCTATCTCTATCTTTCCCTTCTCTTTCTCTCTCTTTGTCTCAGCTTTAAAACTTAACTGAGGAGAGGCAGTTGGGAAAGGCGGGAAGGCAGCACGCAGGCGTGGTGGGATGCTTCCAAAAGCTTTTGATTGGACGCTGGGAAGCGTTCCCGCGCAGACTCCGTCGGTACCGACGTACCCATATGTGAAGACTTATTCCTGCTGTTCCCAGAGATCACCTGTTACAGGTAAGTAACTGTGCTTTACTCCCCCTATCTCCTTATCCCGAAGAAAACGGGGGGATACAGACCTATTCTGGACCTCAGAGAATTGAACATATTCCTTGTCAAAGAGAAATTCAAGATGATTTCTCTTGGAACTCTGCTGCCATACCTTCAGAGTCAGGACTGGCTTTGTTCTCTAGATCTCAAGGATGCGTACACACATGTTCTCATCCATCCAACTCACAGAAAGTTCCTTCGGTTCCTTTTTCAAGAAAAGCACTACCAATACAGGGTGCTTCCATTTGGCCTGGCCTCAGCACCAAGGGTGTTCACGAAATGCATGGCTGTGGTAGCAGCATTTCTCCGCACTCTAGGGATATTCGTCTTCCCCTACTTAGAAGACTGGCTCATTCGAGCCCCAACAGAGTCAGAGGCCAGGACTTCTCTATCCTACACAATGCGTATCCTTCAGTATTTGGGTCTGGTAATAAACATCCCAAAATCCAGTCTAACTCCCACTCAGTCTTTAGAGTTCATAGGAGCATTGCTGGATACCAGAAAGGCAAGGGCCTATCTCCCCCAGGCCCATTGCCTTCGCATGGTACAGTTAGCCTCTCAAGCAGTGCTAAAATATCATCTCACTGCCCGAGAAATGCTACAACTACTAGGCCACATGGCATCTACTGTGCATGTGGTTTCCTATACTCGCCTCCATATGAGGGCAGCTCAGTGGACTTTATCCACTCAATGGACCCAGGCATCAGGATGCCTGTCAGACAAAATAGCAAACACAAGTCGCCTTATTTTGTCCCTCCAGTGGTGGAAGTCCACTGAAAACCTGTTGCTGGGGTCCCCTTTTCAACAACCCTTACCCCAGGTAAATCTCACAACAGATGATTCTCCGATGGGTTGGGGAGCTCATCTGCATGACCTCTCCACCCAAGGCACCTGGTTTCCACAAGAGACTCATCTACATATCAATCTCTTGGAGCTCAGAGCAATCTTCCTTGCTCTTCGAGTGTTCCACACCCTGCTCAGCTACAAGACAGTCCTCATCCATACAGACAATCAAGTAGCCATGTTCTACGTGAACAAGCAGGGGGGAACAGGCTCTCTGTCGCTTTGCAACGAAGCTTTGCGACTATGGGCCCTCGCCAGAGAGCATCAGATTCATCTCCTGGCGGTGTATCTTCCAGGCATACAAAACTCTTTGGCAGACAGACTCAGTCGAGTTCTGCTTCCACACGAGTGGTCTCTGCATGCAGACCAGGTAGCCAAGATATTTCAAATTTGGGGAACCCTGGACATAGACTGCTTTGCAAGTCCGTGGAATGCCAAACCTCCCCGGTTCTGTTCCAGAACCCCGGCTCAGGGGGCTCAGGCCAGGGATGCTTTTCTCCTTTACTGGGTTCAAGACTTCCTGTATGCCTTTCCACCCATTCCCCTAATTCCCAAAACCCTGTTCAAGTTTCAGAGAGACAGAGGTCGTATGATTGTCATAGCTCCACATTGGCCACGGCAAGTATGGTACCCTCTGCTTCTACATCTCTCTCAAGCTCCATCCCTGGAGTTAAGGTCTGCTCCAGATCTCCTGTCTCAGGAGGACGAAATGTTATGGCATCCCAATCCCCAGTCTCTGCATCTCAGGGCTTGGTTGCTGAAGGCCTAGATCTTCATGATCTTAACCTCTTTCAGCAAGTAAAGGGTATCCTTTATGCTTCCAGGAAGCCTTCCACAAGACGCTCTTATGCTTTCAAGTGGAAACGGTTTACCATATGGTGTTCGCAGAAAGGTCTTAACCCCCTTGCGATACCTCTGGAATCATTACTGTAGTATCTCCTTCATTTATCCAATGCAGGACTTAAAACTAACTCAGTAAGAGTCCATTTGAGTACTGTTGCAGCTTCTTTCAAGCCTCTAAATCAGGGGTCACCAACCTGCGGCCCGCGAGGTCCCTTCGTGCGGCCCGCGAGGCTCTACCCCGGTTAACATTACGTGCGGCCCGCCAAGGATTCCCGCCATTGTATCCACGCGCTCGCAGCTCACCGACGACCACCTGCAAGCGTCCCTTCTCCTGTCAGTGTCATCTGTGAAGCCGGACTTTAAGCGCTTGTCTGCTAGCATGAATCATCAGCCATCTCATTAAATTCAATAAAGGTGATCAGCCATTGTTTTCATAATTTTGCGTTTGTTGTTTTTTTTCGCGGGGGCGGGGAGAAGGGGGGTGCGGCCCGCGAGGCTCCCGGTAGTCGGCTGTGCGGCCCGCGGCCCTCTGGAGGTTGGTGACCCCAGCTCTAAATGGACAACCTATTTCCTCCCATCCTCTTATAGCAAGATTTCAGAGGCCTTCTTCTAACTAAGCCTCCAATTAGGCCACCACCGGTGGCATGGGACTTAAACCTGGTTCTTGGTCAGCTCATGAAGCCACCTTTTGAACTCTTAGCTACTACCTCATTGAAATACCTTTCTTGGAAGGTTATCTTTCTCATTGCAATCACATCAGCACGCCGCATCAGTGAGTTGCTGGCATTAGTAGCTGATCCACCTTATACAGGGTTCCATCATGACAAGGTAGTCCTTAGGACTCATCCACGCTTTATGCCAAAGGTGGTCTCGCCTTTTCATCTAAACCAAGCGTTCTACCTACCTGTGTTCTTTCCAAGGCCTCATACATCAAATGCAGAAAGGAACCTTCATACTTTGGACTGTAAAAGAGCTTTAGCCTTTTACTTACAAAGAACACAGCAACATAGAAAGTCCTCTCAACTCTTTGTTGCTTTTGATCCTTCTCATTTGGGACTTCCAGTCTCCAAGAGAACGCTATCTAACTGGATTGCTCAGTGTATATCCTTTGCTTATCAGAGTAAGAATCTTCCTCTGGAGGGCCATGTCACAGCTCACAATGTGAGAGCCATGGCAGCTTCAATGGCTCATCTGCACTCTGTCTCTATCGACGACATCTGTCGAGCAGCCACCTGGGCCTCTGTTCATACCTTCTCAGCCCATTACTGCTTGGACAAGGACTCCCGCCGGGATGCCTTGTTTGGTCAGGCTGTTCTCCAACACCTGTTCCATACCTAATCAACTCCTACCCACCATCCCTGGTAGGATGCCAGAGATCCATGGGGGAAGTGGAGCCCTTCTCAGGGATGCACAACTTCTGGGGTCTCTCCCTGGCATCTAAAGCTAGGGAGTCCCCATATGTGATGACTACATTCCTGCTTGTTCCTGGAGATAGCATAGTTACTCACCTGTAACAGGTGATCTCCGGGAACAGCAGGAATTTAGTCCTCACAACCCACCCACCTCCCCTAGGAGTTGTATCTCTCTATCTATCTCTTTCCTTTTCCCTCTCTCTCTTTGTCTCAGCTTTAAAACTCAACTGGAGAGAGGCAGTTGGGAAAGGCGGGAAGGCAGCACGCAGGCGCTGTGGGATGCTCCCAAAAGCTTTCTAATTGGATGCTGGGGAGCGTTCCTGCGCAGGCTTCATCGGTACTGACGATACCCATATGTGAAGACTAAATTCCTGCTGTTCCTTGAGATCACCTGTTACAGGTGAGTAACTATGCTTTATCGCAATGGGGCTACTTTGAAGGAGCCTGAGTGCAGTAATTGTTAGTGTTATACTTCTTGTGTTACTATGCAAGTCTCAATAATTTTTAATCGCACCTTGTAAGATCCTCTGGTAGAAACTCTTCTAGAAGTCAAGACTACATCGGCTACCCCAACTGGTAGGTTCAGGGAGCTGATTTATAGTCTCTCAGCATCCAAACTATGAGGACTAGGGACTTGATATTGAGATGCAAAAGCCTCCCCAAATCCCTTGAAATCAAAGTTTGGGAGTCTCTCAGGTGCACATGGTCCTTTCTGGAGAGGTCTTGAAAGGGAAACCACAGTTCTCTGGGCCAACAAGGGATGACTAGTATCATGGTGCCTCTGTCTTGCTGAAGTTTCTAAAGCGTTTTGGCTATCAAAGGACTGGGCGGATTTGCGTACAAAATCCCCTCTCTCCAATGAAGGAAGGCAACATCTGAGGCTAGTTTGCCATTTATCCCTGTCCTGGAGTAGAAGTGAAGGACTTGTTTGCTGTGGGGAACTGCAAAGAGGTCTATTGAGGAGGTGCCCTATTCTTGAAAGATACCCTGGGCTACCTCCCTGTCCAGAGTTCATTCATAAGGACAAAGGACTTGACTCAGTATACTAGAACATTGTTCTCCCCTACCAGATAAGTGGCACAAAGTGGCATTCCGTGAGAACTGGTAAAGTTCCACAGTCAGAGTTTCCCATCAAGGAGGTATGAACTTGTTCCTCCCTGCTGCTTGATGTAAATCATGGCTAATTGATTGTCTGTTTGGATCATGACAATTTTGTTGGCCAACCGATCTCTGAAATCCCTTGGAGAATTCACTATTGCTCTCAGTTCCTGGAGGTGATGGAGACTATTTGATAGACTCTCCTAGGTGGACCACAAGCACAAGCCTTGAGTTTGGAACCCATCAAGATGGACTCCCCAGCCCAATTTGATGCATCCATCATGAGTAGTTTTTGGTAGGGCTGCTCCTGAAAAGGGAAGTCTGTCATCAGATATTCGGGGAGCACCCAACAGAAGAGTAACTCACATAGAGGCCTCGTGACAGTGATGACATATCTGCGGCTGTAAATGGACTTTGTCCATTGAGTGCTCAGTGTCCACTGAATGTCTGAAATGCAGACGAGCCATGGGGATGATGAACTGTAAAGGCCATGTAGTCTAACATTCTCAGCATGTTTCTCACTGAAACCTGACAGCTCACATGAATTTCTGTGACCTGCTTCATCAGGCTATTCTCATCTGTCAATCGCAGAAAAGCTCTTGCCTGGCCGTGTCTTGCAGGGCTCCGATGAATTTCAGTCGAAAGGATGGACTCAATTAGAACTTTGTGTGGATTACTATGAATCTCAGTAGATCTAGCACCCGAATGGTGATGCATAAGGATTCTTGAACTCCTTTCTTAGTGGTCTCTTGAGCAGCCAATCTTCCAAGTACAACACATGTGCACCCCCAGTCTATGTAGAAATGCTACAACTACTGCAAGACACTTGATGAACATTTGGAGAAGGGGATGGGAGGCCAAAAGGCAGTAAACAATATTGGAAATGGTGTTTCCTTACAACGAATCTGAAATATATCCTATGAGTGGGTTGTATCTAGTTATGTGTGTAGGCATCCTTTAGGTCCAAGAACATAGCCAATCTCTTTTTTGCAGATAGGGGAGAAGCATTCTGAACTTTTCTATTAAGAGAAATCTGTTCAGGTCTCAGATCCAAGATAGGACGATAGACACCATGAAAGTTCCTCAAAAAGCATTCCAGCCCTTCTTGCCCTAGTAGCACAGATTTGATGGCCTTGGCTTCAGCCTTCAGAGGCACTGAAATTTCCTTTTAAAGTTACTCTTGTTGCAGAGAAACCCATAAAACTAGTGTTCCTTATCGCTTCTCCGGGCCAGTCCAGGGAAAGGTAGGGTTGTCAATCCCATATAGCAGCTGAGGACTGAAGACTTCAAGCTTTCTTGAGAGGTGAAGCCACTCCCCCTTAGGGTTATCCAGCAGTCTTTCAGTCCTCAGCAGCTAAAGAGGATCGAATCTATTGTTCTCCCTCATAGACAAGCTTTTTTTCTTTGTTCAGTCAGTGATATTGGCTCTAGCAGAGCTGATTTTCTATAGTTCTTGTGAGGTTTTAAATTGAGTGCGCTATTGCTTTAAGAGCATTAGAGACGTTGAGACGTTTATTACTTGCGGTGCGAGGTAGAGCCTGCCTCCTTCACTGCCTCCGTCTCCGGCAACAGAGTGATCCTGGGGGCCCAAGTTGTTCCTCTGTACCGAGCGCTGCCGGTATTACTGTGCTTCCCGCTAGCAGCGGGACTGCCTTGCCGGCTCAGCTTCTCTGGGGAGTCATTGTTTTTCTTTTTTTTTTTCTTTTTTTTCTGTCAGTAGCGTCGGTTCGCACGGCACCGGCTCCGGTTTATTTTTCTTCATCGCAGAGTGTTGAACGTCGGCGTTCTAGTTGTTCACTTCTCAGCTTCTTTGGCGGTTTCATTTTCATGGCGGATAAGCCTGTGCCGAAGTTGGACGAGCCGTCTTTGCCAGCCGAAAAGGCGGGAAAGGCGGCCATTTTGTCGGCGCCGGTGAGTGCTCTGGCAGAGCCGCCCCGGCCGCATAAAAGAAAGGCAAACGTTCACCAGGAAAAGCCTTCATATTCATCTTCTGGACCTCAGGAAGACATGGCATCATTTTTTTCGCCAGAATTTATTTTGGCGATGCACAAAGCTTTTCTGTTAAAATCTTCTCAGCCTGATTCTCTCACTGCGGTTCCAAGTCCTGTGCCTGTGTCCATGCATGTTCACATGTCTGAGGATCCTGGAGAGGGATCTTCTCAGGCTAAGGACTTTAAGGACCCTGTGGATCTTTTTTCTTCTCAACCTTCCCTTCCCCTAGGTCAAGGGGATGCGGAGGTTCTGGCAGAGCCTGCTTTAGATCTTGAGGCAGAGGATTTAGAAGAAGGGGAGATTGCTCCCGGGGAGGATCCCAATATTTTTAGGGTATTCCGTAAAGAGGAGCTCTCGGCTCTCATTTCTCAATCTTTGGCAGTACTACACTTGCTGCTTCCCTCTTCTTCTCAAGAGCCTTTGGAGGATCCGTTGTTGCAGGGGTTTAAGGCTGAGCAACGCTGTTTCCCTGTGCACCGAGTTATCAGGCAGATGATTGAGTCGGAATGGGAGTGTCCAGAGGCTTCCCTGCATGGCAGCCGTGCATTAGCTCGCTTGTACCCCCTTCCTCAGGAGGAGAAGGATTTATTACGCATGCCAAAGGTGGATGCCATTATTTCAGCAGTAACTAAAAAGACTACCATCCCCGTGGAGGGTGCGGCAGCTCTTAAAGACCTTCAGGATAGGAAATTGGAAATTCTTCTCAAGCAGGCGTTTGATTCCAGTGCGTTAGTGCTTCAGTCTGCAGTTTGTGGAGCTTATGTTTCTCGGGCGTCCATTCGGTGGTTACAAGGGGACGTTTCAGGGGAGCATTCTTCTGAAATTGCAGACACGGCAAAGTTGGAATCGGCCGCTGCTTATATGGCGGATGCTTTCTATGATTTGCTGCGGATTGCGGCTAAAACTATGGCCTCCCTAGTAGCAGCCAGGCGTTTTCTCTGGTTGCGTAACTGGTCTGCAGATGTTTCTTCGAAATTGCGGCTCAGTAAATTGCCCTATAAGGGGAAATTACTTTTCGGAGAAGCCTTAGAAAAGATTGTGAAAGATTTAGGCGACTCCAAAGGCGGCCGTTTGCCTGAGGATAAACCTAAGCCGGCGCGAACGGTTGCTGGTTTCCGTGGCTCCGGTCGGGACTCCCGTAGATTTCGTGGAGCGCGTTTTGCTCCCTATTCCAGAGGCCGTTCCAGCTTTCGTGGCCAGTCCTTTCATGGAGCCAGAGGTTTTGGCAGGTCCTACTTTAGTGCGTCCCAGCCCTCCGTTAAAAAGCCGCAATGAAGGTCTGCTGGTCCAGCCGTTAGTTCCGGTAGGCGGACGACTACAGAATTTTTTGACGGCCTGGACCGACATCACTTCCGACAAATGGGTGTTAGAGATCATTCAGAAGGGCTATGCTCTCGATTTCGCCAACCCTTTATCACCCGCATTTGTAATGTCTCCCTGTGCTCCCGGTCTGAAGAAAGAGGCCATTGTGGACACGCTCTATCGTCTCTTGCACCTGTACCTTTGGACCAATACGGTTGCGGTCGATACTCGATTTACTTTGTGGTCCCCAAAAAGGAGGGTTCTTTTCGTCCCGTGCTAGATCTCAAAGGCGTAAACCGTACTTTGCGGATGCCGCACTTTCGCATGGAAACGCTTCGTACCGTGATTCGGGCGGTACAGCCGGGAGAGTTTCTCACGTCAATAGATCTCACGGAGGCCTATCTTCATATTCCCGTCAGACCCTCGCATCAACGCTTTTTACGTTTTGCCCTTCCAATGGGGCATTTCCAGTTTCGGGCATTACCGTTCGGTCTAGCTACGGCTCCGCGGACCTTCACGAAGTTGATGGTGGTGGTTGCAGCGGCACTTCGAAAAGAAGGTATCCGAGTACATCCTTATCTCGACGATTGGTTGATCAGAGCCGATTCGCGTTTGGCTTCGATAGCGGCGACAGCTCGAGTTGTTCAGCTTCTCGAGCAACTCGGTTGGGTGATCAATCAAGCCAAGAGTCACTTGGAGCCGTCGCAACAAATGATTTATCTCGGAGCTCTCTTCGACACCGAGCGGGGGAGAGTCTTTTTGCCCGAAGGGCACGTAGAAAAGCTTGTGCAGCAGGTACAAGCGTTTCTGCGGCTAACAACTCCGTCGGCGTGGACGTATTTACAGCTCTTGGGGTCCATGGCGGTGGCGCTGGATCTGGTCCCGTGGTCCAAAGCGCACATGCGGCCTTTGCAACAGGCGTTGCTTTCCCGCTGGTCACCACAGCTTCACCCTCTATCGCAGCGTCTACCCTATCCAATTCTCGTGCGACGCAGTCTCGAGTGGTGGTTAGTTCGAGATCATCTAACGGTGGGCATTCCCTTACAGGAGCCCTCTTGGGTGTTGGTCACCACGGATGCCAGTCTCTTGGGCTGGGGAGCTCATTGTCAGACCCACATTGCTCAGGGTTCTTGGTCCACAGAGGAGAGCACGTGGTCGATCAACCGCCTGGAGCTTCGCGTGGCTCGTCTTGCCCTACTGCACTTCGCGTCTTTTCTCAAAGGGATGGCGGTCAAGATTTTTTCCGACAATGCATTGACAGTCGCGTATATCAGTCGTCAAGGGGGAACCAAGATTCTTTCTCTTCTCTCCGAATGTCAGGAAATGATGATTTGGGCAGAAGCCAATCTTCTAGCGATCTCAGCGGCACATGTAGCGGGCAAAGAAAATGTGCAGGCCGATTATCTCAGCCGCAATGTTCTCGATCCCGGGGAATGGGAGTTGAACGCGGCGGTATTTCACGAACTGACGTTGCGTTGGGGACAACCAATAATGGATCTTATGGCGACGTGCAGCAATGCCAAGGCCAACCGTTTCTTCAGCAGGCGCCGAGAACACATGTCCGAGGGGCTCGATGCTCTCGTTCAGCCCTGGCCACGGGACTCTCTCTTGTACGTTTTTCCTCCTTGGCCGATGCTGAGTCGAGTTATCCAGCGCATAGCGCAACACCGGGGGATGGTGATTCTCATAGCCCCGGATTGGCCTCGTCGGCCTTGGTATGCCGATCTAGTTCGACTCTTAGTGGCTCAGCCGTGGCCTCTTCCAGTCCGCATCAATCTGTTACATCAGGGTCCGATTCTCATGCCACGAGTGGATCGCTTCTTACTTACGGCTTGGCTCTTGAAAGGGCTCGCTTAATACGCAAAGGGTATGCGAGTTCTGTTGTGGCCACCTTACTTCAGTCTAAGAGGCCGGTGACTTCTCTGGCATATGTGCGGGTATGGCGTCTTTTCGAAACTTGGTGTGGGCAGCGCAATGTCCATCCTATGTCTTCTACCTTACCTCAGCTGCTACTCTTTCTACAGCATGGCTTGGATAAAGGGTTGGCTCTTAGTACTCTTAAGGTTCAGATAGCCGCGCTTGCTTGTTTTCAAGGATCAGTACAACGGCGCCGTCTTTCGGCGCATCCGGATATACATCGTTTTTTGCGGGCAGCAAAGATTATCCGTCCTCCCGTGCGTCCTATCGTGCCTCCTTGGGATTTGAATATAGTGTTGGAGGCTTTTTCCCGGTCACCCTTAACTTCCCTCTGCTATCGGGAAATCCGGGAGTGTTCATGGAAGACAGCTTTCCTAGTTGCTTTATGTTCAGCACGCCGAATTTCAGATTTGCAGGCCTTATCTTGCCAGGAGCCTTATTTGCAATTTCTTCCCGAACGGGTTTTGCTAAGAACGGTTCCTTCCTTTTTATCGAAAGTGCTCTCTGCTTTTCATATTAACCAATCTGTGGCGTTGCCCGTTTTTTCTGATTCTCCCACTTCTCCTTACGACCGTGCCCTCAAGCATTTGGATCTTGGTCGGGTCTTAAAGACGTACCTTAGGGTTTCGCAACCCTTTCGGAAAACGGACAGGCTCTTTGTTCAATGTACGGGTCCTCGAAAGGGTTTCGCAGCTAAGTCCACCATTGCTCGGTGGGTTCGCAACGCCATTACCTCTGTCCCTTCTCAGAAGAAGGGCTTGGGAAAAAAGTCCTTTTACCCGAGGAAGTCATCTGTCTATAAACCATACCCTCATTATCAGGCCTCTGCAGCTCCCCAACAGGGTCAGCAGGCCAAGGGGCAGGGTCAAGGGCCCCATAGGCAGCAGGCCCCCAAGCCCACAATACCGGCCCCTGCTCAGCAGGGTGGGGTTTTTTGACTCAAACAGCATAGCCTCTTCTCCTCAGCTGGCTTCTCTCAGCACAGGAGGCTAGCTGGCCCACTTTGCCCACAGGTGGTCAGCCGTCACATCAGATACCTGGGTTCTTCATAGAGTCCAAAAGGGCTATCTTCTCCATTTTCACCAGGTACCTCCCTCCTATTTTCCAGGGGAGCCTCCAAGACCCCCTCTGCACAGGGACCTACTCCTTCAGGAGTTAGCAAGTCTGCTAAAGGATCAGGCTGTGGAACCGGTGTGCCCCACCACCTGAGAGGTCAAGGCTTTTATTCCAGGTACTTTCTGGTACCAAAAAGAACAGGAGGCCTCAGACCCATCCTAGACTTGCGAAACCTCAACAAGTTCCTGGAGAGGGAAAAGTTCAAGATGCTTACCCTTGGAATCCTGCTGCCCTACCTCCAGCAGGGAGACTGGCTATGCTCCTTAGATCTAAAGGATGCATATACTCACATCCTTATCCATCCAGACCACAGACAATAGCTCAGATTTGTTGTGGGAGGAAACCACTGTCAGTACAGAGTACTACCCTTTGGCCTGTCCTCCGCTCCCAGGGTGTTCACCAAGTGCCTGGCAGTGGTGGCAGCCTACCTGAGGCTTCAGGGTCTCTTTGTGTTTCCGTACCTGGACGACTGGCTCATAAGGTGCCAATCTTCCCAAGAGGTCAACCAGGCCACCCTTCGCACTGTGGCTCTGCTTCAGCACTTGGGGTTTGTCATAAATTTCGCAAAGTCCACTTTGCTCCCGTCCCAGAACTTACAGTTCATAGGGGCCAGACTAGACACTCTTCAAGCACAGGCTTTTCTGCCTCTGGACAGGGCCCACAGGCTAATGGATCTGGCCAGCCAGTTTCGCAGCAATTCCCTGGTCTCTGCCAGGCAATTCCTGAGACTACTCGGCCATATGGCTTCCACGGTTCATGTCACCCCCAATGCCCGCCTGCACATGCGACCTGCTCAGTGGAGCCTTCGCACTCAGTGGCATCAAGCCACAGGGGGCCTAGCGGACTCAGTGAGGATCTCCGACTTCCTGGTCTCTTCTCTGCAATGGTGGCTTCATCTTGCGAATCTGGTGCTCGGAGTGGTTTTTCAATCCCCTCCGCATACTCGGGTGCTGACAACCGATGCCTCTCTTCTCGGTTGGGGAGCACATTGCAAGGGACATGTACTCAGGGTCTCTGGACCCCTTGGGAGGCTACTCAACAGATAAACGTCCTGGAGCTACGGGCAATACGCCTAGCTCTGAGAGCCTTCTCCCACCTCGCCTCTCACCAGTCTGTACTGGTCCAGACGGACAATCGAGTTGCCATGTTCTATGTGAACAAACAAGGAGGCACAGGCTCCTTCCTTCTTTGTCAGGAGGCACAACGACTGTGCTCTTGGGCTGTCAATCACGGAATCCTTCTCAAGGCTGTCTACCTCCCAGGTCAGGAAAATTGCCTGGCAGACAGACTGAGCCGGCTCCTGCAACCACACAAATTGAGATTGAACCCATTGGTGGTTCAGCAGGTCTTTCTCAAGTGGGGGCTCCCCACCATGGACCTTTTCGCCAGTCCTCTTAACCGGCAACTCACCAGAGTTTGCTCCAGACAACCGCATCCTCTCAGAGTAGCAGCGGATGCGTTTCTGATCTCGTGGTCCATAGGCCGACTGTATGCGTTTCCTCCCATACCACTAGTGTCCAGAAAGCTGTTCAAAGTCCTCAGGGACAGGGCTTCATTGATTCTCATAGCCCCCAGGTGGCCGAGGCAACCGTGGTTCCCGCTTCTGCTACAACTGGCGGTGGACACACCTCTTCCTCTGGGGTTTCAACACGATCTCCTGTCTCAGGATCAGGGGACTCTCTGGCACCCCAACCTCCAGTCCCTTCATCTGATGGCCTGGCTGCTGAAAGGGTAGTCCTAGCTCCCCTACTACTACCTCGAGAGGTGGAAGATGTAATCTTGGCCTCTCGGCGTCAATCCACCAGGAAATCCTACGCTCTTAAGTGGCGTAGATTCTCCGCATGGTGTGCTCAGCACAGCGAGAATCCCTTCTCATGCTTGGTAGCGGTAGTATTGCAATATTTGCTCTACCTCTCCAATCTGGGCCTTAAGTCTAACTCTGTCAGGGTTCACCTTAGTGCTCTCTCAGCACACCACTCGCCGGTGGACGGCAGGCCTCTTTCCAACCACCCTTTGGTGGCTCGTTTCCTCAGAGGCCGCCTTCTGCTTAAGCCTCCTTTGCGTCCACCAGCCCCTGAGTGGGATCTGAATGTGGTCTTACAGCGGATTACTTGTCCGCCATTTGAACCTATGGCTACCTGCCCTCTCCGTTTTCTCTCCTGGAAAACTTTGTTTTTGGTAGCTCTTACCTCTGCTAGGCGAGTAAGTTAACTTCAGGCACTAGTGTCTGATCCCCCTTACAGTAGGTTCTACAGGAATAGGGTAGTCTTACGGACTCACCCTAAGTTTCTTCCTAAGGTTGTCTCCCCTTTTCACCTCAATCAGGAGGTGGTTCTTCCAACCTTCTTTCCCAGGTCGCATACCAACCGGTCTGAGATGGTCCTGCATACCCTGGACTGTAGGAGGGTGTTGTCCTTCTACCTTGACCGTACGCGGGAGCATCGGAGGGCTGTTCAGCTCTTCATTTCTTTTGACCCCAATAAGTTGGGGCTCCCTGTCTCCAAGCGTACTTTGTCCATATGGGTCGCTGACTGTATCGCCTGGGCTTATGAGGCAGCCGGCCTCTCGTTGGAGGGTCGAGTCACGGCTCATCGTGTCAGGGCGAAGGCTGCGTCAGTGGCTCATCTCCGCTCTGTTCCGTTGGCAGACATCTGCCGGGCCACTACTTGGTCTTCAATCCAGACTTTTGCGGCCAATTACTGCCTTGAGAGGGAGTCCCGCAGGGACAGTGCTTTCAGACAGGCAGTACTCCATAATCTCTTTGGGGTTTAGGCAACTCCTACCCTCCGGCCCTGGTGTTGGGCTACCGGCCGGGGGCGTCCTCAGTGAAGATTCCTTCCTTACATGCTGCCGAGCTAGAGGGAGCTCATTTTTTCGGCTTGAGGTCTCCAGTAGCCTTAAGCTGGGGAGTCCCATATGTGAGGACTGACTTCCTGCTTGGTCCTGGAGAAAGAGTAGTTAATCACCTGTAACAGGTGTTCTCCAGGAGCAGCAGGAATCAGTCCTCACAACCCTCCCTCCTCCCCTTGGAGTTGCAGTCATATGATTTATTTTGCTAATTTTTTGCTGTCTTTTATCTGTCATCAGACTGAGCAAGATGCCACCCTTGGGTGGGAAGGGGACCGCGCATGCGCGCTGCAATTCCCAAAGGCTTTCTTTGAAAGCTGGGGAAATGCTCCGCACGAGGGCTCCGTCGGCGCTGACGTCACCCATATGTGAGGACTGATTCCTGCTGCTCCTGGAGAACACCTGTTACAGGTGAGTAACTACTCTTTCCTGGAAGACTGAAGCTATATTAACATTGCCTTGACATTTGAGGTGTCTACAAATTTTTAGTATTCCTCAAAATACAGGATTCATATTAGGAAAAGATTTTTGCTTATAAGACCAATAATCCTACATCAAACTATTAGTCCCTGTAAAGTAGAGTTTTAAAGTTTTGAGGTTGCTTGCTATACAAAGCAAAGCTTGAAACAAATTGCTGTTGTGATTAGTGTAGTCAATGGCCCCTGAACAACTTTGTTACTTCTGAGCCATGATCAAGACATGTGGATACAGGAAAGTGTTTAAAGGTCACGCATCTCCATTCAGCAGAGTAATATATATTGAAGAACTGCAAATTACATAAAATTGTACTGCTACTTTACATGATCTTACAGTTTTATTTTTGTTCTAGGTGCCTCCTAATAAAATAGATTATGAATACAGTGAGCTGATACTGTACCAAAACCAAGTGATGAGAGAGGCAAATCTTTTTCAAGAGTCTTTGGATCATATAGAAACTTATGAGAAACAAATATGTGATAAACTTGTGGTAGAAGAAATCAAAGGTAATGCTACATATTTCACTCCTAAAACACAGTAGTGCATTTAGTTGTTCCCCAATTAGTGTATTCAGCCTATTCCGTTCTAGGGAATGACTGGCTACTAGGGCTATACAGGCTAAAAATGTTCATTTTGTTTAGTTTTATGTTTGGATTTCTTTTTAAAGTTTTGGGTAAAATGTCATTAATGGTGCACTATTGAGTAATATGCACAATTGAGTGATAAGCATGTGTGAATAGCATGCACTATTGCTCAGTAGTGTGTGCTGTTAATGTCAAACAAGATATGATGATGATTTTTTTTCTATTTCATTCGAAAATGACATAATTTCAAACGATTAAGCATCCCTACTAGCTAGTGCTACTAGATGTATGCAGCATTGTACAAATACAGTCCCTGCTTGGCAGAACTTATAATCTATTCAGGAAAGACAAATGGGTCAAATAAGAGATTAAGGAGTTTAATTTATCATGACCTTGCAACGATAATTGACCTAGCCTCCAACCCTAAGAATACGCGAAAGCCAAACCAGCCATGCAGGATACCCATTCCAAAGCCTTTCTGGAGGCACTCGACAGCCTGGAATATGAACAAATAGTTTACGCCCCCACACATCAAAAGGGCAACACACTAGAACTTATTTTCTCCCCTCGACCAGAAGCGAACTTCAACTACGACTTCAGCGTACTTATATCCCCTGTCCCATGGTCAGACCATAATCTAATTAAATTCCAGATACCTATGAACCAGGACAGTGAACGGACAACGAAAACAACTGATAAATCAGCAGCACCCCTTGGACACTACAGACCCTTCGACAAAGAAGTGATCATCACAGATGTCTTCCCCAATATCACGACAACATCACTGAACCTCGAAGAAATGTTGGCGTCATGGAACAGCCTGAGTTCCTTTGCTTGCATACCTAACAAAGCCAAGCCACAGACTCCAGGTATGCAACTAACGAGAAGAAAACCCGCACGATGGTACACCACCGAGTTGCAGACATCTCTACAAATGCTCAGAAAACTTGAAAGAAAGTGGAGACTCACACGGACCCCGATAGACCAGACTGCCTACAGTTCCCACCTGCAGACACACCGGGACTTAATATCAACGAAAATTAAAGAGTATCACTCTGAGATCCTAAGCAGATCCCTGAACAAACCCCATGAGCTGTTCAATATAGTAAGGACCCTAACAAAGGAACCATTGTCCTCACAACCAACAAGGATACACCCCTAGGATTATGCTAACTACCTGCTAGCCAAAACTAAAAACGTCGGCAAAGCCGTCCTATCCAGCCCCACAAGCAACCCACCTAAGCCACTTACCTCTCACGACACCATCAGACTCAGATATTGAGGACATCATCACCAGCGTCAACGCCACCAATGCACCCAACGACCCTTGTCCAGCCTTCTGGATAAGAGCACTACGTAAGGAGATCAGCCCTATAATAGCCAAGATCATCAACCTATCCTCTATAGGACAATTCCCACTATGTCTCAAACAGACGTCAATTCGACCCCTCCTGAAGAACACCAAACTAAATCCCCAGATGGTTGAATCCTACAGACCAATATCAAGCTGGCGAAGATAATTGAGAAGGTTGCTCAGCGTCAAATACAAGACCACATTGATGCTTCAGCTCCCCTCGACCCTTGCCAACATGGTTTTAGAGAAGCACATGGCGTGGAAACGCTCCTTGCCACACTTATGAACACACTGATCACAGGGATTGATAACATCAAGCTCGGATACGCCTTAATTTTTCTAGACATTGCTGCCGCATTCGACTCTGTAAACCACGAGCAACTCATGATACGGCTTCATGACAAGGGAATTAATGGCTTAGCATTGAATTGGTGTAAATCCTACCTAATGGACAGACGGCAACAGGTACGGATAGGATCCACAACTTCCGACTCGTTCCGACAAGTACATGGGGTACCTCAAGGTACCTCACTATATGCCCTCTTATTCAACATATACATGCAACCTATATGTGAACTAATCCGTTCATTCAATATATCATGCCTGTTCTACGCAGACGATGTACTACTATTCACCCCATTCATGATTGAGCAGCTAGACTTATCCCAACTAGTAAAATGCTTCGATGCTGTAACAGACTGGCTACACTCACAGAGCCTCAAAATAAATTTCAACAAGACGGACGTTCTGTTCATAACCAGAAATCAAGCTTTCTCACCACCACCGTCTTTAAAGACAAGAGATGCAGAACTCCCAATTAAACCTAGCATCCGCTACTTAGGTGTGACATTAGACCAACAACTCGACTTCAAAGCACATATCAGCAACATAACCAAACAGGTCTACAACAAACTACGGACACTACGACACCTCCAACCCTTGCTGCAACCAGATAATTTCAGATCAGTTTTTCAGGCAATGGTGACCCCTCAGTTTGATTATGCTAATGTGATCCTACAAGGCCTACCCAAAAACACATTAAACCCACTACAGCTTGCAATGAACACGGCCGCCTGTCTCTTACACGGAGCCTCCAGGAGGGACCACATGACCCCAATATTAAAGGACTTACACTGGCTACCAATCTATTGCCGTATCACATATAAAGTAGTCCTGATGACCTTCAAAGCCATCAACAAAATATCCCCTACTGCACTAACAGGCCTCCTCCACCCTTCCCCAGCAAACAGGGCAAGGAGAGCATTCGCCTCTAATACTCTACAGGTCCCCAATGAAATAACAAAATGCAACCAGGCAACAAAGAACCGAGCCTTCAAGTGCGTTCCAGGTGCTCCCAGCGTCTGGAACGCACTCCCAACTACCATCCGAGCAATCACAGACCTTGCTTATTTAGAAAAGCACTAAAACACCACCTCTTTCTCCTACACTACTCCAAACCCAGTATCTCAGCCACACCCACCACACACCCTGCCAGAAATCAGTATGTCTCAATCTTTTCTTGTAAATGTTGCAGATAAATGTATATAGATGTAGATAGTTTCCCCAGTTGAAGCCCAAGTTATATCTTCCTGTTTTACTGTAAATGCTCAGCAGGCGACTGTTATGCACAATTTTGTTGTATGTAAACCGCACTGATTTTAAATAGCGCGGTATATAAAAGCAATAAATAAATAGAATCAGAGAAAATGATTAAAACCAATATTGTTAAACTCGAGAATAAATAGTTAGGATTTAAAAGTAGCCTTAAGAAAGGAGTACCTTCCTAAAATGATGCAGACGAACTGCAGGCCTGACGCAGATTGATGCATGTGGACTGAAACTGAAGCATCCTCCACCCCCCCGCCCCCCAACTCTTCATCAAAGCCAAGGTTCACCACTGCATTTGCCTATGAAAAAGATTTAGTCTGAGTTCTTCTCCTTGATAGAAACTAAAAAAAAAAAAAAAAAGCATGTTTACATAACACAAAGCTCTTGATGTGATTTATTTGCTTTTCTGTACTTCTCTTCACGGGTTGCAAGGAGGCTTTAGGATCCCGTCTTTTTATGTTTTAGATTGAAGTGTTGGTTTTTATTCCATTGAATTGAAAAGGTCTAATGTAATTTGATTAAATTAAATTCTTTGGTCTTATTTATTTATTTTATTTACATTCTCTTATATACCGCGCTATTCTGCATCAGTGCAGTTTACATTGAACAAACTGAAATTACATTGAACAGGGTATTATAACTTGGAGATAACTATTTTACAGGGAACATGGGCTATGGAGGGTTTAAGTGGCTTGCCCAAGACCACAAGGAGCACCTGTGGGACTAGAAACCCCAGTCCTTCCGGCCCAAGGTTGCTGTCCTCTAGTGGGATTTGAACCCCCGACCTTCCGGCCTGAAGTACCTTGCCCCAACCACTAGGCTACTCCTCCACTCAATTCTTAAGTCTTAATTCTTTTTGTACTTCTATTACTTCTGACATATGCATACTCAGTGATAATTATCTCTTCTCTGTCACATACATACTGTTTCTCCATGGACAAGCAGGATGGGTCAGCCACACTTGGTAATTTCATCCGACGGGGCATACAGATGGAAGTGCTGTGCCTGTGTAGCCTTATCCACTGCCCGCCCCTTCCTGGGCCAGTCCTCCTTATGCCTTGCCATGAAGTATAGCTGGGTTTAAAAAAAGGTTTGGACAAGTACCCGGAGGAAAGGTCCATAAATGATTATTAAAGAGGACCCAGGTAATCCCTTGCTTGCCCCAATACAAGCATTATGGAACCTGTGTGTCTTTTTGGGAAACTGCTAGATATTTGTGACCTGGATTGGCAACTGTTGGAAACAGGATACTGGGCTTGATGGATCTTGGTCTGACCCAGTATTGTAGTAGCTGATAAGAATGCAATAAATAATACCCGGAGTCAGGCAAAGATTCAAGCCAATTTAATGTGCACAGACTCAGATTGCAGTAGCATTCAAAATGGTCTGACCACAGAGCTCAGAAAAATGACAGTTTATATACTTTTCTTCTCCAGTCTAATACAGGCAAAACTCCTCATTGGCCACAGTGGCCCACTTACTCTCATCCAATAGACATCTCTGACCGGGCCCAGGACTCGCTCCCCCTGCTTGGGTCTTACTAGCCACGGGTCAGCAATTAGACATAACACTAAACATAATACTTTTACTGCAAAGATAGTGGAAGGCATATCAGAAGCATTCTTAACAAAAGCAAAACAAAGCGAGGCCAAACAAAGCAAGGTTAAGACGCATCTCTAGCCTTGGCTCAAAACACTAAACAATCTTCATAATGCTAGACAAAATATTCTTACACTGTTCAGTTTCTCTGCTATATTTTCATCCTAATTACGAGGTCAGTGCACAATCAGCAAAGATACAGTGGCGCGGCATTCTACTGAAAGAGACATCTGACTTACCTAAACAATAAACAGTACCAAGGTTTAATTCTCTTATCTCCAGGAGAGCAGAACATGTTATCAAACCAGAATAGGAATTTCTTTCTAACAGCTAACAGCATTCTGCAATTTTCCAAAATCAGCAATAACATTTTAAAGCAGGAAAAAGGGCTTCAGACCTAGCTCTGCTACATACTAGGCCATCGCCTATCACAGTATGGCATTTCTTATGTTCTTAAGGACGGATCTCCTAGCTCTCCTCTACAGCACCATTAAGGAGAAAGCAAGAAGAAAATAGCATGAACTCAAGATCCAAAATGATGAAACCTGGTTTCAAGAAGTGCCTGAAGTGCATCAGGAAGATGAACTCCATGGATGTCTATGACAGCTATGTCCATTGCCTTGGGGCTGCCCACCATGTGGAAGACTGCCCCCATTGTGCTTCAGACAATTGAGAAATCTCACACACAGGGAATTCCTGCTTGAGGCCCCAGAATGCAGCTCGCCACCCATGAGGTCCAGAAGAGCAGGAAAGAAAAGCACTTGGCATTCAGCTTCAACACCAAGAAAAGCACCCCCATGGCACAGGATGTGCCCCCCTGAGGCCTCCATTCCCTGCCCAGGGGCTTCCAGGACAGACGTCCAGCACTCGGGCACAAAAAGCTGCTTCTGATGCTCAAACTAAGGTGAGAAACTCTGATCCCAGAAGCTCTGGAGTCCCTCACAAGGCTGGCCATGCTGCTGCCTCAGCTTCTACCTCGGCGCTGTTCACAAATGGCACCATTGGACAAAGCACCAGTCAAGCAACATCCACCTCTGCTGTGATTGGACCACACCGATTGCATCACCGCTCCATCTCCGGATCAACGGGGGAAGTCCTTCTCGACGCGGTCCAGCCTGCTCCGGGAGACCCTGCCTTTCCACGTTGTCTCCAAGCATGTCACATCGTCCCCGATGCTATAGACCGCCGGAAAAAAACAGCGCAGATTTCCACAACTGCACAACAGAAACTCTCTAAACCTTAACAGCAGCAGCTTCCTCTGCAAGAACTGGGAGCGCAGCACAAGACACAGACAAAAGAATAAAAGCACCAGTAGGAGCAAAGGTTTGGACTCCAGTCCGCTCCGGAGGCACCATGAGAGATAGACCTTGTGCAGGCATGGCAGCAGAAATTGGGCTAACCCTGCCACCATGACGGGGGTGAGCAAAATGCTGGACCTCCTAGCAGAATTCCTGGAGCAGCACAGCAAAGCAAACCCTGCACTGTTGCCTGCCTCGCCACAGACCGTAAGAACGCCATCGCCTCGCAGATCCCCCTCGCCCATGGGTTTCTCCCCTGAGCTGATGTCAATGGACAACAAGAGAGAGGAAGCAGTCCTCCTGAGCTCTTCAGCAAGCTCCGACCAGACAGACTCCCCACAAACGGCACCAACTCCATCTTCACCGCCTCTCTCTCCACCAGAGGACCTAGTGTAACCAAAATTCCTCCAGAAGCTGGCTGCAAGCTTCTCTCTACCTCAAGCGGATGCGCCAGACCCAAGAAACAAAGTCCTCGGCCTCCAAATATCTGGACACCCCTTGGTCTCTGGTATCCATCTTTCTTCAGGACCAAGCAGGAAGTCAGTCCTCACATATGGGTGACGTTGGCGCCGACTGAGCCCCCGTGCAGAGCATTTCCCCAGCTTTCAAAGGGGAATGCAGCACGCCTGCGCGGTCCCCTTCCCGCCCAAGGGTGCCATCTTGCTCAATCTTTCTTTTTCCGTGGAGCCCGACGGACGTGAGTTCGTGTCACCTGGAAAAAGTTGATTTTTTTTCTGCAATTTTCACATTGTCTTATCTGGTTCGATGCCGGTTCCCGTTCCCGCCTGGGCTCGGTACACCGGTATCGAGTCCGGACTTGTGTTTTTTGGTTTTTGTCCTTCGTGACTAGCATTCAATTTCTTTTTGTGTTTTCACTGGCAGCCCGATCTTTTGACCTTGCAGGGGCCCTTTTTCCCCCCGATGGCTGCCAGCGGGTTGAAAAAGTGTGATCGGTGCAAGAAACTTATGTCTCTCACCGACACACATGACTGCTGCCTCCGATGCCTCGGGCCCGACCATGACCCGCTGGCCTGTGGTCCGTGCAACAAGATGTAATCGAAGGCGCTGAGGAGCTGTCAACATCAGCGTGAAAGAATCTTTTCTGACTCCGCGTCCTGCCGGGCCCGGACTTCATCAGAGGCCTCGACATCTCAGGAGTCCGACCCCGAGCACCGTCGAGGCTCCTCTGAGAGCGGGTCTCCTTCTTGGGAACACAGAAGGAAGAAAAAGCTCGCGAGGGCGACGTCGGTGGACGCTCCTGGCTCCTCGAGGGCCAGGTCGCATAGCCCGACCGACGCCCCGGGCTCTCGGAGTCAGAGAGGCCTTCGAAGTTACCTCGTGTGGAGCCGGAGTCCCCGAGTCACGTGAGTGTAGTTGTCCTCGTGGACTCTCCCCCGGGGGAGCCGACATCGGGCCCGATGCCATCGGGGCCCAAGTCGGGGGCTCTGAGTCTCCTGAGCTCGGACTCAGGTTGATGGCCTTGGAGAGCAGCTTGACTGTCTTCATGGAACAGCAGTGGGTGCTGATCGCTGGTCTGACCGGTGCATCTGCCCTGACCACAAGGACCTCGATGTCCAAGTTGACCCCGGAGACCCAGTCGATCCTCTGTCAAGGTCCATGTGGGGCCGAGGTCGTCGATGCCGATACCCTCTGCGTCGGGGCGGGTGGCATCGAAGCCCACACGGCCAGAGCCGCTCGATTCCTCCTCGGAGGAGTCGGACTGGGAGACGGAGGACGAGGAGTCACCGGACACCTTCCGGACCCAGTGCATCCCTTCGGACTCACTGGAGTCCGAGCCTCGGAGAAGGTCCCCCCCAGGAGGATACCCGGTTCTCGGACTTCGTGAGGGATATGGCCAAAGCTTTGGCCTTCCCCGCGGATGCCGAGGAGGAGCCGCGAGCCGAAGAGCTCGATGCACTCCAGTACGACTCTCCGCCTAAGGAGGCCTTTACTGTACCGGTTCCTCCGATGCTGGAACGGCTGCTCTTCCGCATGTGGGAGGCACCGGCCTCGGCGCCGGTTCTTAGCAAACGGGTTGATTCCTTCTATTGAGTCCGTAAGAGCTCTGGGTTCCAGAAGGCACAGCTACCTCACCACTCCATGGTTGTGGAATTGGCCATGCATCGTCTGAAGAGTCAGAAGATGCACTCCTTGGTGCCCCCCGGCCGGGAGGCCCAGAACCTGGATGCCCTCGCTATACAGTGCTTCCAGGGCTGTATGCTGTCTTGCCGTGTCCAGACTTACCAGCTGTACATGGGCATGTACCTCCAAGACCTGGCGAAGGAAATTGCCGGGTTCTCAGCTGGCCTCTCCGAGGAACCTTTGCAGAGGTTCAAAGCTTTGTCCTCGGGGATATGAGAGTGCTCAAAGTTTATCTCTCGAGCAGCCTATGATGGCTTTGAGGCTTCTGCCCGGGTAGCCGCAGCCGGCATCGGTACATGCCGTCAGGCTTGGCTACAGTCATCAGATCTGGAGCCATGGGTACAGGACAAGTTGGCTGATGTCCCTTGCCGAGGTGAGAACCTTTTTCACAAACCCATGGCTGAAAAGGCTGCAGAAATCGAGACTGAGACTCTCACCAGGACAAGGCTGTCCAGAAAGACTTCTGCCCCTTCTTAGAGAAAGAAGGGCTCAGGGAAGAAGCCCTTTTTCCCGAGGAAGGGTACTGCCTACAAATCCTACCCTGAATTCCAGGCCTCTACAGCTCCCCAACAGGGTCAGCAGGCCAAGGGGCAGGGACATGGGCCCCGTAGGCAGAAAAACCCCAAGCCGCCAGCTCCGGCTCCTGCACAGCAGGGAGTGGGGTTTTGACTCCCACTGCATAGCCTCTCCTCCACAGCTGGCTCCACTCAGCACAGGAGGCCGGCTGACTCTGTACGCCCACAGGTGGTCAGCCATAACAGGGGATGCCTGGGTACTGAGCATAGTCCAGAATGGCTACTTGCTCCATTTCAATCAGTTACCCCCCTCCTATTTTCCAGGGGAGCCTCCAAGACTTCCTCTTCACAGGAGCCTCCTCCTTCAGGAGTTGGCAAGCCTTCTAAAGGAGCAGGCGGTGGAACCGGTGCCTCACCGCCTGAAAGGGCACGGCTTCTATTCCAGGTACTTTCTGGTACCAAAAAGGACAGGAGGCCTCAGGCCCATCCTAGACTTGCGAAATCTCAACAGGTTCCTGGAGAGGGAAAAGTTCAAGATGCGTACCCTTGGGATACTGCTGCCCTACCTCCAGCAGGGAGATTGGCTATGCTCCTTAGAACTAAAGGATGCTTATACTCACATCCTCATTCATCCAGACCACAGACAATATCTCAGATTTGTAGTGGGAGGAAATCATTTTCAGTACAGGGTACTTCCCTTTGGCCTAACCTCCGCTCCCAGGGTTTTCACCAAGTGCCTGGCGGTGGTGGCGGCCTATCTCAGAAACCAGGGCATCTTTGTCTTCCCATACCTGGACGACTGGCTCATCAGGGGTCAGTCTCCACAGGAGACCAGACAAGCCACCCTTCGTACTGTATCTCTTCTCCAGCATCTATGCTTTGTCATAAACTTCGCAAAGTCCACTTTGCTCCCCTCACAGAACATAGAGTTCATAGGGGCAAGACTAGATACCCTTCAGGCAGAGGCTTGTTTGCCCAAGGGCAGGGCCCACAGGCTGATGGGCTTGGCCAAACAGTTCCAGAGCGGTTCTCTGGTCTCCACCAGACCCTTCCTGAGGCTCTTAGGTCACATGGCATCCACGGTCCATGTAACTTCGAATGCCCATCTGCACATTCGGCCTGCTCAGTGGTGCCTCAGAGCTCAGTGGGTGCAAGCCACAGGAGACTTAAGAGACAGAGTAAGGGTGTCCAAACTACTAGTGGACTCCCTGCGGTGGTGGCTACATCTCCCAAACCTTGTCAGGGGGAGTACCTTTCCAAGTGCCGCCACACACACAGGTGCTGACAACCGATGCTTCCTTACAAGGTTGGGGGGCGCATTGCTAGGGTGCATGCACTCGGGGCCTCTGGTTTCCTTGGGAGGCAACACAGCAGATCAATCTGTTGGAGTTGCGAGCTATCCGCTTGGCTCTACAGACTTTCTCTCATGTTCTTTCTCACCAGTCTGTCTTAGTTCAGACAGACAATCAAGTGGCCATGTTCTATGTGAACAAGTAGGGAGGCACAGGATCCAGGCTTCTGTGTCAGGAAGCACAAGCTCTTTGCTCCCTGGCAGTCAAACAAGGCATGTTTCTCAAAGCAGTTTATCTACCTGGCCAGGAGAATTACCTGGCAGACAGATTAAGCAGGATTCTACAGCCTCACGAATGGCACTTGAATCCACTAGTGGTCCAACAGATCTTTCTCAGATGGGGTCTTCCAACTGTTGATCTCTTTGCGAATCCACTGAACTGGCAGCTGCCCAGGTTCTATTCCAGACAACTGCATCCTCTGAGAATAGCAGCGGGTGCATTTCTAATTTCTTGGTCTACGGGCCTACTTTATGCGTTTCCTCCCACGCCTTTAGTGGCCCGTACCATGTTCAAGGTTCTTCGGGACAAGGCCTCGGTGATTCTGGTAGCCCCCAGATGGCCGAGGCAACCATGGTTCCCACTCCTTCTGCAGTTGGCGGTGGACACTCCACTCCCTCTGGGGGTGCAACCCGATCTCCTGTCTCAGGACCAGGGATCTCTCCTGCACCCCAACCTCAAATCCCTCAGTCTGATGACCTGGCTGCTGAAAGGATAGTTCTAGCTCCCTTACTTCTACCTAAGGAAGTGGAAGAGGTGGTGTTGGCTTCTAGGAGGCAATCCACCCGGAAGTCTTATGCCCTCAAATGGCGTAGGTTCTCCACCTGGTGTGCTCAGTGCCAGGAGGATCCTTTTTCGTGCCTGTTGCCGGTGGTGCTGCAGTATCTGCTTCACCTGTCAGACCTCGGCCTTAAATCCAACTCAGTTCGGGTCCACCTCAGTGCTCTGTCGGCGCACCACTCTTCGGTGGAGGGACAGTCTGTCGGCTCACCCCTTGGTGTCCCGCTTCCCCAGAGGCCTGCTTTTGCTCAAGCCTCCGGTTTGTCCACCAGCTACTGAGTGGGATTTGAATGTGGTCTTGCAGCAACTTACTCGCCCACCGTTTGAGCCGATGGCTACCTGTCATTTACGATTCCTTTCTTGGAAGGCGTTGTTCTTGGTAGCTCTTACCTCGGCCAGGCGTGTGAGTGAACTCCAAGCTCTGGTTTCTGATAGACCATACACACGGTTCTATAGGAACAGGGTGGTCTTACGGACTCATCCTAAGTTCCTTCCTAAGGTTGTCTCCTCCTTCCACCTCAATCAGGAGGTGGTTCTTCCAGCATTCTTTCCCAGGCCGCACGCCAGCCGGGCTGAAACAGTCTTGCATACCCTGGACTGTAGAACAGGTGTTCTCCAGGAGCAGCAGGAATCAGTCCTCACGACCCTCCCTCCTCCCCTGGGAGTTGCGGTCATATACTTTTTGTTTTTTGCTGTCTTTTAGCTATGTCATCAGACTGAGCAAGATGGTACCTTTGGGTGGGAAGGGGACCGCGCATGCACGCTGCATTCCCAAAGGCTTTCCTTGAAAGCTGGGGAAATGCGGCGCTGACATCACCCATATATGAGGACTGATTCCTGCTGCTCCTGGAGAACACCTGTTACAGGTGAGTAACTTCTCTTACTTCACAAACTGCTCTAGACAACCTCCAGAAACTGTGACAGACACCCGCTTCGGGACCTGCCACTTTCAGGAAATTTGACTTGAAGTATGTGCAACCAGTGCCAGGCTTCGACAAGACAGTTACCTCACCAATCCATTGTGGTCGCTTCAGCCCTCGAGAAGGCCAAGAGTTCCTGGACCCATGCTAACACCCCACCGGGAAAGAACCACAAGGTGCTCGAAGAGTTCGGGAAGCGATCCTACCAAGCAGCAATGCTCAAGGCAAAGATGGCCTCCCTCCAGAGACTCCCTCCTCCCCCTCCTGAGTGATTTCGAGGAATTCGGCAAACATATAATCAGGTCGACATTTGACATCGCAGCTCGCTTTGCTGCCTCAGCAATTGCAGTCAGGTGAACAGCCTGGCTCAGAGCCACAAGAATCAGGGAGGCATCCACAAATGGCTCGCCCATACCCCCTACTCCGATAATAACCTCTTTGGAGAAAATGTGAAGGACACGGTCTGGCCTAAAGGAACTCTGCATTACCCTCCAAGCCCTAGCCTTAGAGGGGCTGGAATGCTCCTCTTGCCAGCACAAGTACCATGGGTTGTACTACAAGAAATCCTATTCTACCTTGTGCCGCTACCACCCTTAAAACAGATGGCAACACCAATGACCGTAATAGCGATCATTCAGTCGCCCCTACACATCCAAACAGCGCCAAAAGAATGGCACCAATAGAAGCAAGGGGCCCCATCATCGTGAAAAAGTACCCCTTCCTTTTGACTCCAGCATGCGCCCAAGACCCCTTGTAGGGGGCCGCCTATCCTTTTTCCAGCGCCCCTGGACCTCCATCACATCCAACAAATGGGTCCTGCAGATCAAGAAGTGTACTGCATCAATTTCTGGAAAGAACCCAAACACTGCAGCCCCACCAACCATGCTCTAAGCCACCTGACCTCCGCCATGGCATTGGAACTAAAATCTTTGCTGGACTCGGGAGCCATAGGTCCCCCCTGCGGAAACCGACCATGGCTTCTACTCAAGATACTTCCTCACCCCTAAGAAATTGGAAGGCCTCCGCCCCATCCTCAACCTACGCCACCTCAATAAGTTCATACGCAAAGAGAAATTCTGAATGTATTCTCTGGGATAGATCTTCCATTCATACAAGTCAATGATTGGCTGGCATCCCTTGATCTACAGAATGCCTACATAGATATTCTCATCCACCCGGCCCACAGGAAGTACCTACGATTTTACATCTTGGGCAACAAATAATACAAAGTGCTCCCCTTTGGCCTCTCCTTGGCCCCCAGGGTCTCCAAGTGCGTCGCAGTGGCTGCAGCATGCCTCCACCGGGAGGGCATCTGTGTCCTCCCCTACTTGGACGACTGGCTGGTCTCTGCATCTTACAAACGAGAGATGGCTTGAGCAGTACGCCAGACTACAGTGCTCCTCTCCTCACTTAGCTTCCTCATAAAGTACAAGAAGTCTATCCTACAACCCACGCAACACTTAGAATTCATAGGAGCGGATATCCAGACCCGCCAGGGAAGGCGTTCCTACCTGCCTGATGGGCAGACATAATCACCACCCTCGCCTGAATGGTAGTGACCAGCCGCACTTCCTTGGCCCGGACATTCCTATGCTCCTGGGGCATATGGCAGCAACCACTCCAGTCATTCCCCTAGCCAAGCTACCCATGTCTGTCCTTCAGTAGCACCACCACCACAACTGGACCTAGCGCTACCAGCCTCTGTCGTGCAGGATCACCATAGATGCCAAAATGACGATTCTCTCCTGCTGAATGCAGAAAGGAACATGTGTCACGAGGAAGACTCCTCCAACAACCCCAGCACAGCCTTGTCATCACTATGGCTGCATCTATGACCTGCTGGGGCACCCACCTACTTCATCTCCGCACACAAGGAGCCTGGACCACAAAGGAGAGAGCTCGGCACATCAACCTTCTCCAATTCCATGCCATCAGGTACACCTTTAAGGTCTTCTCCTCCTGGATCACAGACAGGGTTGTCCTGATACAGACAGACAGACGAGTCAAATGATAAACAACATAAGCATTGCCAAGTTAGATGGAAGGCACTGATAAAGCAGGCAAAGAGAGAATTTGAAATAAAGCTAGCAGTGGAAGCAAAAATGCATAATAAAAACTTTTTCAAGTACATTCGTAGCAAAAAACCTGTGAGACAGTTAGTTGGACCATTGGATGATAGAGGAGTAAAAGGGGCACTAAATGAGCACAAGTCCATAGCGTAGTGACTGAATGAATTCTTTGCTTCAGTCTTTACTGAGGAAGATGTAGAGAATTTACCCATGCCTGAAATGGTATATAAAGGTGATGTATTGAAAGAACTGAAAGAAATGTCGATAAACCGGGAAGATGTATTACAACAATTTGATAAGCTGAAGAGTACCAAATCACCTGGACTGGATGGTATATATCCAAGGGTATTGAAAGAACTGAAATATGAGATTGCAGACTTACTATTAGTGATCTGTGAACTATCATTAAAATTAACTGTAGTACCTGAAGAGTGGAGAATGGCCAATGTAACGCCAATATTTAAAAAGGTTCTAGGGGTGCTCCGGGAAACTACAGACCTGTGAGTCTGACGTCAGTACTGGGCAAAATGGTAGAAACAATTATAAAGAGTAAAATTGCTGATCATGTATATAGTTATGGTTTAATGGGAGAAAGCCAACATGGATTTAGCCAAGGAAAGTCTAGTTTTACTAATCTGTTATGATTTGGAAGTTGTGAATAAACAGGTAGACAAAGGTGAGCATCGGAGGGCTGTTCAGCTCTTCGTTTCTTTTGACCCCAATAAGTTGGGGCTACCTGTCTCCAAGTGTACTTTGTCCATATGGGTTGCTGACTGTATCGCTTGGGCTTATGGGGCAGCCGGCCTCTCGTTGGAGGGTCGAGTCACGGCTCATCGTGTCAGGGCGAAGGCTGCGTCAGTGGCTCATTTCCGCTCTGTTCCGTTGGCAGACATCTGCCGGGCCGCTACTTGGTCTTCAAGCCAGACTTTTGCAGCCCATTACTGCCTGGAGAGGGAGTCCCGCAGGGACAGTGCTTTCGGACAGGCAGTCCTCCATAATCTCTTTGAGGTTTAGGCAACTCCTACCCTCTGGCCCTGGTGTTGGGCTACCGGTCGGGGGCGTTTTCAGAGAAGATTCCTTCCTTCTGTGCTGCTGAGCTAGAGGGAGCTCATTTTTGTGCTTGAGGTCTCCGGTAGCCTTAAGCTTGGGAGTCCCATATGTGAGGACTGACTTCCTGCTTGGTCCTGGAGAAAGAGTAGTTACTCACCTGTAACAGGTGTTCTCCAGGAGCAGCAGGAATCAGTCCTCACAACCCTCCCTCCTCCCCTTGGAGTTGCAGTCCTATGATTTCGTTTTTGCTAATTTCTTTGCTGTTTTTTAGCTATGTCATCAGACTGAGCAAGATGGCACCCTTGGGCGGGAAGGGGACCGCGCATGCGCGCTGCAATTCCCAAAGGCTTTCTTTGAAAGCTGGGGAAATTGCTCCGCGAGGGCTCCTTCGGCGCCGACGTCACCCATATGTGAGGACTGATTCCTGCTGCTCCTGGAGAACACCTGTTACAGGTGAGTAACTACTCTTTCCTTCAATTCTTCCGCACCTTTAAATACCACTTCAGTCATGGGTAACATCCCTATATCTTCCTCAGTAAAGACCTAAGTAAAGAATTCATTCAGTCTCTCTGCTATCGCCTTGTCGCCTCTTAGTGCCTCTTTAACTCCTCTATCATCACAATGATGCCTCTTTCATCCCACAGCCTCTCCTCACCATACTCTCAAACAATGAATCTCCAGGAGCAAGCAGGAATGCAAGTCTTTACATATGAGTGACATCCTTTGGCAGAGCCCGCGTGGTAACTCTCCTTAGCTTCCAATAGAAAACCTTTAGGAGCATCGTTCTGCACATGTGTGCATGCCTTCCCAGAGATTCTCTTCAGTCTCCATTTTTCCACGGAGCCCAACGGACGCTTGCCCTGATGCTGCAGAGAAAACATTTTTCTTCTGTGCCCTTAGTGGTGCTTGTTCTTTTTGCTTCCCATCTATCTTCGAGACCATCGCTTGTCGACGTCGGTGCCCTTTTTGGCACTCTAACTTGCTTTTATTTTCTTTTTTTTCACCTCATGGTCCCTGCTGGGTTTTTCATCAGTTTCGGCTGTAATTTTTGACTTGGCGAAGGCTCTTTTTCCTGACATGAAAAGTGTACTTCCTGCAACTGCATCATTTCGGTTACCGACCAACACAATTGGTGCTTGCAGTGCTTGGGCCCTGACCACAACCAGACTCTTGTAACTTGTGGCAGCAAATAACAAAGAAGGGGTTAAAAAAAATGGGAAAAGCAACGTGGGAGTCTTTTTGGAATGCAATTGATCCCGACGCTTGCCCCAGGTACCGTTCATGCGTTTCATGCTATCAGTTTCCTCAGGGGATCATTTGTTGTTCCGTTTACTGTGCGTCAATGCTGCCCGCGTTCAATATTTAACCCAAAACCATTTGACTATTTCATACCAAACTTTTCTCCTTGAACGGTACCTGGGGCAAGCGTCGGGATCAATTGCATTTTACAAAGCAGAGGAGTCTAGTTACTAAAGCTAAGTACACAGCCTAATAATATTGTACTGTTAAGTTGCGATTTGAAGATTGAAGGCAATTTGAAAATTTGACTAGCTCCAACATTCGATAATTAATGGAAAGTCGTTGATGCTAAAAGGCAGACTACTTTATTAAGACGGCAGTCTAAAAAGTAGAGCCATTCAAAGTCTGAGACCTTCCTGCATACAGGCGTAGCTGTTGCCACTTTTCAAGAGAGAGGATTTGGATGAACTCCAATCCGTACATTGGTAATAGTGAACGACATATACTTAAAGTGTTTCTTGTCTATCGTTCAAAAGAGGACCAAGACGCAGTGTGTTAAGTATGACATTGACAATATCAGTTATTTTAATAATACAAACCGAATCATACACACCACATGCAAGACCCATTCCGATCATCCAAGGATATGGAATCAAAGGATACATGCCCAGACACACAAATGAAAGAACAAGGCTACAAAACCCCTTGATCCACATCTAAACCATGAACATGGCAAGTTACAGTAGGAATCAATACCTACCTAGAAATCTTAGAAGATAAAATGCATACTGATAAATGCAAGATGAGTTCAGAATAAAATCCCGATAAAGGATTACCTAGAGCAGCATTCACTAGATGGAGTATGCATAACAGAGTCTTGGATGACAGAAAATTACACTGTTCTCCTAAACCAATTAAAACCTACTACATATGACACATTCAGCGGGCTCAGAAGCGATAAGAGGGGAGGAGGAGTAATACTAACAAAAGGTGACCTGTGCTTCAGGATGACTCACTGGGGGCATAAACAGTACTGACCTCCTTGCTATATCCAACAAATATGTGAAAATCTGCCTTGTGCATAGAGCGCCAGCATCAAAAGATGACGTCTCCACTATCCTAGAGATAGCATGCACTAATAATAAAGTAAAACCTAAATCTCAGTGATTTTAACCTAGCCTCTGCATCCCCCGAAAGATACTAAAGCATTCATGGAGGCGATGACATCATTAGGATACACCCAGATTATTAACACTCCCACACATGAAAAAGGCGCACTATATTTGACCTAATATTTACACCCAATAAGGTGATAGTCAAAGTAATAGCACACCATTCCAACTGACAGCTGTTCCCTGGTCTGACCATTCAATAATAGATTTCCAAATTCCAATTGATGAAATCCATACCAGAATTAACTACAAACTAACCCAAATTAGAAGGTTTAAGCGCTTCAACAAGATGCATTTATAGAGGAATTCACACCGGAAGTGAATTTAGACACACACAGTCTGGACCTAATTATAATGAACTAGAATGAAACTATAAATGCAGCATCCACAGCCCCATACATAAAACGGCTAAGGAGGAAAGAGAAATCAACACCTTTGTATAACACAACATTAAGAGGAATGAAGCAAAAGCTAAAAGACAGAATGCAGAAGGAAGAAAACAAAACTCGCATCAGAAACACATACATGGAAAATCTCCATGAGTACCGGAATATGACTGACACAAGCAAAAGAAATTATCATACAAAACTGATAATGGCCTCACTTAATGGTCCAAGGGAACTATTCAACATTGTTAAATCACCAATGCAACCCTAACAACAAAATGCAAAGCCCAGCCCTCTAACTCTAGAGATGAAAGCGAAACATATGCAAAGATTGCTAGCAACACAACCTATCATACAAACAACAATACAGCAAAGTCCTCCAACAAACACCAACTGGCAGAACTTCCACTCAATCACTACAGACAATTTAGATAAAATAATCGCAAACCTTAATACCACGTCACCACTTGACCCTTGTCCAGTAAGCTGGATAAAATTTGTCAGATCTGAGCTATTAGGACCACTCAAAACAATAACTGAACTTTCATTATATCAAGGATAGATTCCACTATATCTAAAGATGGCTTCAGTGCAACCTATATTTAAAAAAACCCAAACCACTAGTGGACAAAATGGACCCAACATCCTACCGACTAATTTCAAGTCTACCTTTTTTAGCTAAAATAATAAAGGTAGTAAGTACATCAACAACTGCAATACTTTGTTGATACCCACACCCTGCTTGATACACAACAGCATGGATTCAGAGCAAATCACGGTAGAAACACTACCTCTACCTCTATCTCTTATAGACAGACTGATAAGAGGCCTCCAAAAACACACAAGGATATATGTTAATATTTCTCGACATCATAGCAGCATTCGATTTGATATGTCACAATACACTTCTATCACGCCTCCAAGAAATTGGACTCGAGGACAAAACACTCAAATGGTTCCACTCATACCTAACTGACCATAAACAGCAGATAAAAATAGGAAGCAACATATCTCCAGGAACAAGCAGGAATGTAGTCTTCACATATGGGTATCGTCGGTACTGACGGAGCCTGCGCGGGAACGCTCCCCAGCATCCAATAGGAAAGCTTTTGGGAGCATACCACAGCACCTGCGTGCTGCCTACCCGCCTTTCCCAACTGTCCCTCTCCAGTTCTTCATTATCCGCGGAGCCGACAGGTCGCACATCCTGTCACCGCAGAAAATATTCCCGTTTATTCTTCTTTTTTGTGGTCGCGTCTGCCTTTCTTCAACGCTACACCGGTACCGCCGGTTTCTTCTTTTCTTTAAAAAAAAAAAAAAAAAAAAAAAAAACCCACCTTCTGGAATTTCTTCCAGCTACTTTTTCCTTCAGGTGCCACGCCTCATTTTGGGCACTAGGCCCAATTTTCCCTCTAACATGGAAAAACCAGCTTCGGGTTTAAAAAGTGTTCTAAGTGTGGCGGTACTATCTCCGTCACCAACGCCCATCAGTGGTGCCTCAAATGTTTAGGTCCTGACCACTCTATTTCAGAGTGTGTTGCCTGTGGGATGATGTCAAAAAGGGGTCGGCAAAACCGAGCTGCTAAACTTAGCACCCTTTTTCCCTCCGATGCAGCGTCTTTGGCATCGACGTCTTCCAGGGCTTCGTCTTCCTCCCATGGATCTCAGGTAACTAAACATAAATCTGGCCGGTCCTCAAAGGGTAGATCTCCTTCCAAGCATCGAGATGCCTCTGGCGTTGCCCTTGAGGGAATTGTACCGGCAAAATTGCCCCAGCGGGAGGCTTTGGCTTCCAAAGCACTAACGGGGCTCCAGGATGTTCTCTAGGCCCCAACCTCGGCAGAACTACTGGTGCCATGCTCTGGGGTTCCGGCTGCTTCATCCGGTACAGATACCCAAGCATAGGCAGCGTCGATAGACCAGAGATTCTTGGCTATTGAGCGCAGTCTGGCGGCTCTTCTCATGGCCTCGATGCTCTTGAAACCGCTTCAGACAATTCAATCGGTACCGGCACCGACATTGGTACCGGTACCGACTGCTTCGACAAAGGCAGGTATTCTACCGGGACCGAGTCAAGCTTACCCATCTGGTATTAAGTCAGTACTGGACCCCTCTGACACCGACTTCGATCGGTACCGGTATCGTGCCTTGCACGATCACCCGGATCGGAGATACTTTGAATCCACGGATGAGTCTGAAGACTCTGAAAGCTCTGCCGATACCAGAATACTTATTCCCAAGGATGATTTTTCTCCTCAACGTAGGATGTCTCCTCCAGAGGATATGTCCTTTCAGGATTTTATCCGAGATGTGGCTCGAGGTCTTTCCATCACAGTGGCTCCTGAAAAAGAGCCTAGGGCAAAGGAATTGGAAATCCTGCAGTACCCTAAAGCTCCCAAGGAGGCAGCTACTTTACCTATTCATGAGATCCTGCATGATCTCATGTTAAGGATGTGGGAAACACCTCTAACCACTTCTCCTCACTCTCGCTCGACACCATGTATCGAGTTCCTCCTTGTCCTGGATTTCAAAAAACTCAGCTACCACACCATTCCATGGTGGTGGAATCAGCTATGAGAAAGATCAAGAGTGCAAAAAGACATGCATCTAATCCTCCAGGACGTGAGTGTAGGACTCTTGACGCCTTTGAACGTCAAACCTTCCAGGCTTCCATGCTTTCTGCCAGGATCAGTTCCTATATATTATATATGGGAATGTTCCTTAAGGAGGTCATTAGAGATTGAGCTTATGAGCCCTCTTTCCTGATGATAAGAGGCAGGATTACCTTGCATTTGTCAAACATGCTCAGGATGTTTCCAAGTTTGTCAATCGTGCAACCTTTGACTGCTTTGAGTGCATAAGCAGAACCTCTGCTATTGTCATAGGTGCACCTAGGATTGCCTGGCTCCAGGCATCTGACTTGGAACTTTGGGTACAGGATAAACTGGGGAATATTCCTTGCACAGGAGAGAATCTCTTTGGCAAGAATTGGCAGGAAAAAAGCTAATGAGATAGATGCTGACAATATCACCTTGGATAGATTGTCTAAATCTACAGCTGATCCTACAAGGAAAAAATCCTACAAGAAACCATTCATCAGTAAGAAGTTTTACCCCTCCTATACCCAACAGGAACATCGTTTAGGTCAGTCTGCCCAAAAGGGACAGCAGCAACAGCCTAGGCAAAGAAAATCAAAAGCGGCTAAGCCTCAACCGGCTCAGCAGACCCAGCCTCCTCAGGGGCTTTGACTCCTATCTAGAGAACTTTGTCTTCCTGGCCCTGAACGGCCCAGAACCCTCCACCATCCCAGGAAGGTTAAGTCATTTTGCCCCCAGATGGGAGCAGATAACGTCAGAAAGTTGGACTCTGTTCATTGTAAGAGAGGGATACAAGCTTCACTTCCTCAGCATGCCCCCTCCTACAATGGTAAGACAGTACAATTCTCAGACCTCTCTCAATGCCCAGTTAGTTCAAGAGGTCACTTTACTTGTTGCCCAAGGGGCTATAGAAGAGGTACCCATTCCCCAACAGGGTAAAGGGTTCTACTCCCTCTATTTTCTTATCCCAAAGAAAACAGGAGGGGACAGACCCATTTTGGACCTCAGAGAATTGAACAAATTCCTGTTCAAAGAGAAGTTCAAAATGATTTCTCTGGGAACTCTGCCGCCATACCTTCAGAGTCAGGATTGGCTTTGTTCTGTAGATCTCAAGGATGCATACACTCATGCTCTCATCCATCCGACTCACCAAACGTTTCTTCGCTTTCTATTTCAAGGGAAGCACTACCAATACAGAGTTCTTCCTTTTGGCCTGCCCTCGGCACCAAGGGTGTTTACAAAATACATGGCTGTGGTCGCAGCATTTCTTCGCACCCTGGGAATATTCGTCTTCCCTTACTTAGATGACTGGCTCATTCGAGCCCCGTCAGAGCCAGAGGCCAGGATTTCTCTATCTCGCACAATGCGTATCCTTCAGTATTTGGGACTTGTCATAAACTTCCCAAAATCCAACCTAGTTCCCACTCAGTCTCTAGAGTTTATAGGAGCTGTGCTGGATACCAGACAGACAAGGGCCTATCTTCCACAGCCCCGTTGCCTTCGCATGGTGCAGTTAGCTTCCCAAGCAGTGCTAAAGCCTCATCTCACTGCTTGGGAAATCTTAGTTGCTAGGTCACATGGCATCCACCGTGCATGTGGTTCCTTATGCTCGCCTCCATATGAGGGCAGCCCAGTGGAATTTATCCACTCAATGGACTCGGGCATCAGGTTGCCTGTCAGACAAAATAACAAACCTGGATCATCTTATTTTGTCCCTCCAATGGTGGCAGTCACCCCAAAACCTTTTGATGGGGGTCCCCTTTCCAACAACCCCCACCCCAAGCCACTCTGACAACAGATGCCTCACAGGTGGGTTGGGGAGCTCACCTGCAAGGCCTCTCTACCCAGGGTACCTGGACTGTACAGGAGACCTATCTACACATCAATCTCCTGGAACTCAGAGCAATCTTCCTTGCTCTTCGAGTATTCCACACCCAGCTCAGCTACAAGACAGTCCTAGTTCAAACGGACAATCTATGTGAACAAGCAGGGCGGAACAGGCTCTCTGTCGTTCTGCAATGAAGCTTTGCGACTATGGGCCCTCGCCAGAGAGCATCAGATTCATCTCTTTGTGGTGTATCTTCCAGGCATTCAAAACTCTTGGGCAGACAGACTCAGTCGAGTTCTGCTTCCACACGAATGGTCTCTCCATGTAGACCAGGTGGCCAAAAGTTTTCAAATTTGAGGAACCCCGGACATAGACCTCTTTGCAAGTCTGCTGAATGCCAAACTCCCCCGGTTCTGTTCCAGAATTCCGGCTCAGGGTTGTCAGGCCAGGGATGCTTTCCTCCTCCATTGGGGTCAGGACTTCCTGTATGCCTTTCCACCCATTCCCCTAATTCCTAAAACCCTGTCAAGCTTCAGAGAGACAGAGGCCATATGATTCTCATAGCTCCACATTGGCCATGGCAAGTGTGGTACCCTCTGCTTCTACATCTCTCTCAAGCTCCGTCTCTGGAGTTGGGATCTGCTCTAGATCTCCTGTCTCAGGAGGACAGGATGCTGTGGCATCCCAATCCCCAGTCTCTGCATCTCAGGGCCTGATTGCTGAAAACCTAGAACTTCATGGTCTTAACCTTTCTCAGCAGGTAAAGGATATCCTTTATGCTTCCAGGAAACCTTCCACAAGACGCTTTTATGCTTTCAAGTGAAAAAGGTTTACCATATGGTGCTCGCAAAAGGGCCTTGACCCTCTTGCGAAAGCTCTGGAATCATTACTTGAGTATCTCCTTCATTTGTCTAATACAGGGCTTAAGACCAATTCAGTGAGAGTTCATTTGAGTGCTATTGCAGCTTCTTTCAAGCCTCTGAATGGACAACCTATTTCCTCTCATCCTCTCATAGCGAGATTTATGAGAGGCCTTCTTTTAACTAAGCCTCCCATTAAGCCACCACTGGTGGCATGGGACTTAAATCTGGTTCTTGGGCAGCTTATGAAGCTGCCTTTTGAACCGTTAGCTACTACCTCTTTGAAATTCCTTTCCTGGAAGGTCATCTTTCTTATTGCAATCACACCAGCACGTCGCATCAGTGAATTGCAAGCGTTGGTGGCTGATACTCCTTATACAAGGTTCCATCATGATAAGGTAGTCCTTAGGACTCATCCACACTTTATGCCAAAGGTGGTGTCACCTTTTCATTTAAACCAAGCGGTTTACCTTCCTGGATTCTTCCCAAGGCCTCGCACCTCAAATGCAAAAAGGAGTCTTCATACTTTGGATTGTAAAAGAGCTTTAGCTTTTTACTTGCAATGAACTCAGCAACATAGAAAGTCCTCTCAACTTTTTGTTGCTTTTGATCCTACTCATTTGGGACTTCCAGTCTCCAAGAGAACACTGTCCAGAGTGTATTTCTTTTGCCTATGAGAGTAAAAAAACCTTCCTTTGGAAGGCCATGTCACAGCTCACAATGCGAGGGCCATGGCAGCCTCTATGGCTTACTTCACTGTGTCTATCGACATCTGTCGAGCAGCTACTTGGGCCTCGGTTCATACCTTCATAGCCCATTACTGCTTAGACAAGGACTCCTGCCGGGATGCCTTGTTTGGTCAGGCTGTTCAACACCTGTTCCATACTTAATCAATTCCTACCCACCATCCCTGGTAGGATGCCAGAGATCCATGGGGGGAAGTGGAGCCCTTTCACAAGGGCACACAACTTCTGGGGTTTCTCCCTGGCATCTGCAGCTAGGGAGTCCCCATATTTGCAGACTGCATTCCTGCTTATTCCTGGAGATAGCATAGTTACTCACTTGTAACAGGTGATCTCCGGGAACAGCAGGAATTTAGTCTTCACAACCCACCCACCTCCCCTAGGAGTTGTATCTCTCTATCTCTCTCTTTCTCTCGTTCCCTCTCTCTGTCTCATCTGCCTGCCTGAGAGGGGAGAAGCGGCGCCATCATATTGCAGCCGCCGACGGCGGGAAGAACACCTCTGCTGGGCTCCCGAGAGGCGCGTGCCCAACTGCCTGCCTGAGAGGGGAGAAGCGGCGCCATCATATTGCAGCCGCCGACGGCGGGAAGAACACCTCTGCTGGGCTCCCGAGAGGCGCGTGCCCAACTGCCTGCCTGAGAGGGGAGAAGCGGCGCCATCATATTGCAGCCGCCGACGGCGGGAAGAACACCTCTGCTGGGCTCCCGAGAGGCGCGTGCCCAACTGCCTGCCTGAGAGGGGAGAAGCGGCGCCATCATATTGCAGCCGCCGACGGCGGGAAGAACACCTCTGCTGGGCTCCCGAGAGGCGCGTGCCCAACTGCCTGCCTGAGAGGGGAGAAGCGGCGCCATCATATTGCAGCCGCCGACAGGCGGGCCCTTTGGCGTGGCCCTTAGGCGCGGGCCCGTGGCAAAAATTGAAGAACATCAAATGCGTATAAGATCTAATTTGAGTATGTATGCTCAGTATAATTTTATCTGTCTGTCTCTCCCTTTAGACGCTCTTCCGTGTAGAAGTATGTCTGTATTACATGTTAACCTGATGTAGTCTTCCTTTGTTACCTATGGATCCATTGCTTATCACTTTGATATTTTGATAAGGTGATATAAAATTGGATGCATTGGTTTGTCTTTGTAGTCTGATGTTTCTATGTCTGTATTTCATGTTAACCTGATGTAGTCTTGTAACCGCTTTGATTGTAAGAAAGGCGGTATAAAAAACCTGTTAAATAAATAAATAAATAAATTCAACTGGAGAGGGACAGTTGGGAAAGGCGGGAAGGCAGCACGCAGGCGCTGTGAGATTCTCCCAAAAGCTTTCCTATTGGACGCTGGGGAGCGTTCCCATGCAGTTTCCGTCGGTACCGAAGATACCCATATTTGAAGACTAAATTCCTGCTGTTCCCGGAGATCACCTGTTACAGGTGAGTAACTATGCTTTCCTCACCATACCCGTAACAGGGTTGATCCTTGGAGGATTCCTCTCTATCTGTGCTGATTTTATATATGTGTGTGTGTGTATATATATTATATATATATATAATATACCATGTTTCCCCGAAAGTAAGCCCTATCCTGAAAATAAGCCCTCGCACGTTTTCGTGTGATTACCATAATATAAGCCCTACCCTGAAACTAAGATCTAGTGCAGATCATGGAGGAGGGCTGCCTGTTTGTGTTCTTGAGGTAGGGGAATGCATTTTTAGATAAATAGGCATTGTTCCTTTTGGTCCCCATGCATTCATTTCAACCCTTTGTCCAGGTTCTACCGTAGGAAGCGTGTTTCTGATCAGTTTCACTGCACTTCACCTGCCACCCCCCTGCGCGAACACCTTCTCTATCTCCAGGAACAAGCAGGAATGAGTCTTCACATATGGGTACGTCAGTACCGATGGAGTCTGCGCGGGAATGCTTCCCAGCGTCCAATCAAAGAGCTTTTGGAAGCATCCCACCATGCCTTCGTGCTGCCTTCCCGCCTTTCCCAACTGCCTTTCCTCAGTTTTCTTTTTTCCGCGGAGCCGGCAGGACGTCCTCCTGTCACCGCAGAAAATTTGTGTTTTATTTCTTTATTTTTCTTGTGGTCGCAGCTGTCTTCCCGACGCCACTGGTACCGCCGGTGTTTTCTTTTCTTTTCTTGTAAAATCTTCCTCCTTCAGGGAATATTTTTCTTCATAGTGTCTCATGGTATCTTAGGCCTTAAGGGCCTCTTCTTTTTCTTCATGGAACCGCCAGCCACTTTCTTCAAGAAATGTTCACACTGTGGCGGTACAACTTTATTTTTAGACCCTCGACGTCGGTGTCTAACCTGCTTGGGTCCTGACAACAGTTTGGTGAGAAGAGGTCTTCAATATCGAGGTTCCCTCGATACACGGTTTCCCTCCAACTTCGGGGCACCATCCCTTTCTTCTTCTACACAGGATCAGGTAACCCACAAACAGTCTGTTAAGACTAGCCAGCCCTCGAGTGGTAGGTCTCATGCACAGCATGTAGACGGCTCCGGCCTTGCCCTCGAGGGCTTACTGGCTTCCAAATCCCGGCCAGAGACTTCGGTCTCAAAAGCCTTTCAGGGGGTTTCAGGTTGTTCCTGGGGCTCACCCCTCACAGAACATGCCTGAGCCGTGTCCAGTGGTGGCATCCGCTTCGAGCGATACCGATACACCGACATCGGCACTGGTGTTGGATGAAACACTCCTCACCAGGGATGGTTATCTGGCGTCCTCGGTGCCTTCGGGACCGGTGGATACACTCCAGACTGACCTTCCATTATCGGTACCAACACAGATACTACCACCAACGTCGGTACCCTCCAGACGTGCATCGATAGCCTCTCTTCCTTCGATGCCGAGTCTGGAATCGATCTCCAGTCTGGAGGACTGGGTACCGACTCGCCTTGGTACCGGCTCTCGGCGGTACCGAAGGCTCAGTTCCAATGATTCGGATCCGCAACTCTCGGTTCCCTCGAGGCCCACTGAGTTGCCACTGGTTGACCTTCATTCACCTGTATCAGGCACGGTACCGAAGTCAGTGCCGATGTCCTCATTACCCTTACGGTCGGTGTCTTCCATGCTTTGTTCATCGATGCCCAGTTTAGAATCGCTCTTTAGTCTGGAAGACTCGGTACCAATATCATTTGGTACCGACACCGATCGATACCGGTGGCTCGGTACCGAGGATAGCACCCGGACGTTTTTGGTTGCCTCGGTACCGTTTGAACAGTTTCCGATGACTGCTCCGATGTCTTTGTCGGGCTCGACTCTGACATCGGTACCGGTATTGACATCGGTACCGGTATCCACAGTACCATCGTGGCCAACTCCTGCCATGCTTTTTTCAACAGGATCGCTCCCTTCTATGCCAAGCTTGGAGTCGATACCTGGCATGGACAATGTGGTAATGTCGGTCGCTGCTCCTGACAGTCAGTACCGGCGACCATCCTTTAAGCATTCCACACTGCACTGTGCAGGATCTTCTATTCCTATATATCTGGATAGCTCTGTCGGTGCTCAGGCTAGTTCTTCAGATCTAACCTGTCCAAGGGAAATTCCTGTTGGGGAACCCTCTTTTCAGAGTTTCCTCCTGGATATAGCAAGATCTCTTGCCATTCCTATCCCAGAACATGATCCTGCACAGGCCTCTCTTTCTACCAAAGCAAAGGAGAACATAATGCTTCCTTTGCATCATTCCTTGCAGGATCTCCTTCTAGGAATGTGGGAAACACCTTTAAGGGTACCCCCACCTTCCAGAGCAACTGATCTCTTATATCAGGTGCCCCCCTCTCCAGGGTTTCAAAGGACTCAACTTCCTCATCATTCCATAGTTGTGGAATCAGCAATGAGGCGGGTAAAGAGCAAGAAAAAGCACTCTTCTTATCCGCCAGGTCGTGAATCTAGGATGCTTGATGCCTTTGGACGTCAAACCTTGCTTTCTGCAAGAATTCTCTCATATATTTTCTATATGAGTCTATCTCTTGAGGAGGTCACAAAGCAATTACATCTTTTGACTCCTTCCCCTCCAGTGTCTAGGAGTGCAGACTACTCTTCACTGCTCAAGCATCTCCAGAATATCTCTTGGTTTCTTACTCGTGCTTCCCTAGACTCTTTTGAGTCTGTTAGCAGGACTTCTGCTATAACTATAGGGGCACGACATAGAGCCTGGCTCCAAGCTTCAGGCTTGGACAAATGGGCACAACACAGACTGGGACATACTCCTTGCACTGGAGGTAATCTTTTCAATAAGGAGTCTTTACGTCAGGTTACTCAGTTTTCTACTGACTTTACCTGTTCCTAGGGGCTCTTCTGCACCTTCTTCTGTCCCAGTAGGTAGGAAATGTCCTGCCAAACTTTCTTCCCATAGGAGAAGAAGGTTTTATGCATCATCTGCCCATCCTACAGATGTTCCCAAACAGGGGTAGCATCGTCCTGGTCTGCAGAGCTCAACCTCTCACCAGGCTCAGCAAACCCAGCAACCACAGGGTTTCTAATCAACCCATCAGATGCTTGTGACTCTGGGGATTACAATCTGCAGTTGTTTCTTCTCAATAGAGACAATCCAGTGCTGTCATTCTAAATCCTAAATATGGATCTCTTCCCGAAAGACATCCATTCTTTCTATATGAGCTGTCAGGATGTTCATGCTTCTAGGTCACAGGGTTCTCCTCTTTTCCTTCTAGGGAAAGAGGTCTATCCACTATCAAATGATAGTTTCCTGTGCCAGCATGTCTCCTTTCCTTTCTATAAACTTACTACTTTGTAAGTTTTCTTCAGCTCCATTTTCTTTACCCTCTTACCAGGGTTTTTCCTCTGTAAGAGTGGTATTGCTCACTGGAGGACTTTTCTTCAGCCTCTCTAATTTTCTTACTTTTCTAGTGCGGAGTTCTCTTTTCTGAGTTCACTCCTCTTTTTCAATCTTGCTTTGCAGCAGTTCATCAGACACCTCCAGAGTTTTCTACTCTTGTTTTGTCTGTTCTTTCTGTTTTTCAACAGTACAATTCTTCTGCTGTCTGGCAAGCAGCTACCAATGCAGGAGCCTTAATGTTTCGACCACTGGTTCTTGTCCATCAGTAACCAGATTTGTCCTCCAATAACATTCTGTCTGGTCTTAGTAGTGACTCCAAGTCAGTGCTGTCATCTGTCTTGGAAATCTTTTCACTACAAACTTGTTGAATTGTCTTCTTTTTCTACCATCTCCATTCCCATGGGTTTGGCAGCATAGTTGACATAGCTACTGGCTTTTCTGCAGCCAGTTCTATCTCCTCATTCTCCTGCATAATGCTCTCTGCAATTCTACAGAGTAGCTCTCCACTATGGGCCTTTGCTAGAGAGCATGGTTTTTTTTTTTTCTCCAACAGCTATACTAGATGGTTGAAAAAGGGTTTTTTCAATCATATCTCCCATGACTAGAAAAGTTCTCCTTTTTACTATAAAGCACATAGGCCTACTCTTACATGAAAGCTTAAGGAGTTGCTAATTCCCTGCTTTGGTCCATAGTATTTCCAATAGGGAATATGTTTTCTCCTTCCAGCTCGTCCTCATGGTAAGAACGCATGATACCTTTTTGCCCTTAAGCAGGTCAGCATGGTATCTCATTCCTATGCGTCTTCCGTTCACTTACCATGCTAGAGTTCTAAAATACTCAGGACTTGCGGGCTGCTGACTATCATCCTCTGCTTTTCACGTAACCATCCTGGTTATTCTACTACCTAGCATCCCTGTAGCCATAACCAGTGGGAATTGATTCTCTATATGTCTTCTCAAGTAGGTTCCACCTTCTTGTTCTTAGATTAATCTTTCCTCTCCACATTTTTCCTATGTGAATGCCTTGTGGACATATTTCTGTCTGCTTCTTGCAGACTTCCATATAGAGGTATATATATATATATATATATATATATATATATATATATATATATTCATACCTATAGCACACATCTTACAGATGTCTATGTCTATCATGTGTGAGTACTTTATGCCCTTCATATCTCACTATAGATATATACATATAACATATAGATATATGAGAATATATCTATCTATCTATATATATGTATATCTATATCTATCTACGAGGGGGTACCCAAAAAAACAGGAATAACATTGCCGTGGGTGGAGCTTGTGTAGTACGCACTTCTGCCGCTAGGCGTGTATAGTGCAACTCATTGTCAGTTCAGTGCCGCCTGTGTTGTCGACCTGGCTTGTTCTGTTCATCTGCAGTGATTGTTTTTGCTAGCGCTGTTTTGTTCTTGTTTCTTTTTTTATGATGACAAGTTTAAGTGAACAACGTGCAGCTGTGAAATTTTGTTTTCTACTCTGTAAAAATGCTGCTGAAACTGTTTTAATGTTGAAAACAGCTTATCAAGATGACGCTATGGGAAAAAGTCAAGTGTACCAGTGGTTTGCTCGGTTTAAAAATGGCGACATGTCGAATGATGACAAACCTCGTTCTGGGCGTCCATCAACTGCCCGAATCGACAAAAATATTGAAAAAATTAGAGAGCTTATGTTCACAGACCATTGACAGACAATTGATCAACTGTCAGAGATTAGTGGGTTATCTTGGAGCTCGGTTCAGCGAATTTTAACGGAAGATTTGGGAATGAAAAGGGTTTCTGCCAAGTTTGTTCCTCGGGTTCTGACTGACAATCAAAAGGAACATCGAGTTGAAACATGTCGTGTTTTGAAACAACAGCTTGAAACTGATCCAGATTTTCTGTCAAAGGTCATTACAGGTGATGAGTCATGGTGCTATGGTTACGACCCAGAAACAAAGCAACAGTCAAGCCAATGGAAGACGTCATCGTCACCCCGTCCAAAAAAATGTCGTCAAGTCAAATCAAACATCAAAACAATGCTGATTTGCTTTTTTGATGCCAAGGGGGTAGTTCATTCAGAGTTTGTTCCCCCAGGTCAGACTGTCAATCAAACCTTTTATTTGGAAGTTTTAAGAAGATTGCGTAACAGTGTTCGTCAAAAAAGACCCGATTTGTGGCAGACAGGAGACTGGTTCTTCCACCACGACAACGCACCTGCACACACAGCCATCTCTGTTAGACAGTTTTTGGCTAAAAATGGCATGGTTCTGCTGCCCCACGCACCTTACTCGCCTGACCTGGCTCCGTGCGACTTTTTCTTATTTCCACGCATGAAAAGGGGCATGAAAGGACACCGATTTGACAACATTGAAGAAGTCAAGAAAAAAAGGAGGGAGGAGCTGTCAGCCGTTTCTAAAGATGACTACAAAAAATGTTTCGAACAGTGGAAGCACTGGTGGGACAAATGTATCAGTTGTAATGGAGAGTATTTTGAAGGGGATAAGGTTGTTTTGTAAAGAATTTGAAATAAATAGCTTTTAAAAAATAATTCCTGTTTTTTTTGGGTACCCCCTCGTATATCTATATGTATCTGTCGAGATATTCTACTATCGGTAGATATGTATTCTGCTTTATCTACCTGACTGTCGAGGCTCATATAGCCATATGATTCTGACATAAGGGTTTTACCCATACTATGCTTCCCAGCATGTTTTGGGGTCCTACACTCAGAACCACTTGGTGGTAGTTAACACCTACCATAACCCTAAGGTTAGGTACCTCTGAAGCGCTCCATGTCCAATATCTCTCCCAGCTGATTTCAGTTAGGAGAGATATTGTGGATCTTCAGCTACTCACAGACTAACACCTCCGGCGTTTGTCCTTTCTTTTGGGATACAAGAGGTTCCCATACCCTTTCTCCCCACAAGGACTGAGCCTGTTTGTCCAAATTGGTTAGCTTTTCTCTTTTGTTCCTAAGAGTGAGACACTCTTTTGCCAAAAGAGTTGGGTTTTTATCATAAAGCCTTCCGCTGAAGGCCCACCATTTTTGTACTACCCCAGTTTTTCCTACTGGGGTTCCGTGTTACCTTTCAGGATTCTGACCTCCATTATTTTTCCTACAGGTTTCCTACCTCCACTTACAGTGAGGTCCTTCTTGAGGTTCTTCTACTGGGTTCCCCAGTAGATCCCATGAAACCTCCATACTTCTCTAAAGTCCTGTTAGGGGAGGTCCCTATTGCAATATATTTTTCTTTGCAATATCATTGATGACAATTATCATCCACACATGGACTCCTTTTCTGCAGTCCTATGCTAGGTTAGCTGTTCCACAGCATCTTTCTTTCTTCACCTCCTACCCTCCATCCTCAGGATACCTGGTGTTGTGCGGGATAGCATGTTCCAACCTATAACATGCTGGGACTCCAGGCATCTTAGCTTGGGAGTCCCCATATGTGAAGACTCATTCCTGCTTGTTCCTGGAGATAGCACAGTTACTTACCTGTAACAGGTGATCTCTGGGAACAGCAGGAATAAGTCTTCACAACCCACCCACCTCCCCAGAAGTTGTATCTCTATCTATCTTTCCTTTCCTCTCTCTCTCTTTGTCTCAGCTTTAAAACTTAACTGAGGAGAGGCAGTTGGGAAAGGCGGGAAGGCAGCACGCAGGTGTGGTGGGATGCTTCCAAAAGCTCTTTGATTGGACGCTGGGAAGCGTTCCCGCACAGACTCCGTCGGTACCGACGTACCCATATTTGAAGACTTATTCCTGCTGTTCCCAGAGATCACCTGTTACAGGTAAGTAACTGTGCTTTCTCTCCACTTCTCACGTTTATTACGGTAAGAGCAGAGCCCCGGTGCTTCGCGGGGGCCTTTCAAATCCATCACGGATTACCGGGTACACACGCGCCGAGAGGGGGTGTATCCGTCACGAAGAACGTGCAGTCTCGGGACCGGGAAGGCAGCCGCATTAACGAGGTGGCGTTTAGGGAGACAAAATACCGTACCGGGTACTTGCGACGAAGTTAGAGGGCAAGCTGGCGCTTCGGCTTCTCTTTATCTCCCTTGGGCCCGCCTCCGCTCCGTCCTTATGCTCGGAGAAAAGAAAGAAACTCCGACGCCGATCAGCTGCCAGTGCTGTCGCTGCGCTGCAGGCCTCTTCCTTCTCTCCAAGGGGCTGTCGCTGTGCTGCAGTCCTCTTCCTTCTCTCTAAGGGTCTGTCGCTGCCCGCATCACCGCTTCCCTGTGCGCTCTGTGCTGTCGCTGCGCTGCAGGCCTCTTCCTTCTCTCCAAGGGGCTGTCGCTGCCTGCATCCACCGCTTCCCTGTGCACTCTGTGGTAACACTTCACTGATTGGCTGACTGTCATGAGGTGGCAGCCAATCAGCTTCAAGTGCTACCGGTATCAGTACTGTCACTTCACTACCAGTACGGTACTTACCCTAAGGTCCTTTAATACCGTAGATTTAAACTGAATATTTTGCCCCCAGACAAGATGAGTGCAAAATGAAAGAGCTATTCGGTTGAGTACAAGAAAGGAATCGTGGAGAACTCCCAGGGCAAGAATCTTACGGCTTTCTGCCAAGAGAAGAAGTTGGATCTCCGAATGGTCCGAAAATGGCGAGCAGAGTATGATAACCTCTGTCAACAGATGGATGAGGGAAATTCTAAGAAGCGCAAGTGTGGATTAGGGCGGCAACCATTATTTCCTGAGCTGGAAGACATCACCTATGAATGGATTGCTGACAGGAGAGCAAAGACTTTGGTTGTGCGCAGGGCTGATATTCAAGCATTTGCCCTTGCAATGGCACCAAAGTTTGAAATATCCCCAGAAGAATTCAAAGCATCACAACACTGGCTGGATGACTTCCTTCAGCGATATGAACTGTCTCTAAGAAGATCGACAACACTGTTCAAGCTGGAAGATACTGAAGTTGTTAAACGTGCACTTGCATTCAAGTCCTTTGTTGATTCCATCAACTTTTCTAAATATCAACTCTCCAACATGATTGCTATGGATGAAACAGCAGTGTTTATGGGCCAAGGATCTCAAACGACAATTAATCAGAGGGGTGCCTCGTCAATCTACATTCCCTCCACTGGCTACGAAAGTGCATGTATTACCTGTATTTTGGCAATTCGTCTGGATGGAATGAAAGCCTCACCTCTAATCATCAGTAAGGGCAAGAAAGATAAGATTGAACGTTTTTCAGGCATTTATGTTCTTGAAACCGAAAAGGCATGGTGTACACAAGCAGTTATAAGGAAGTGGGTCGATTTAATGCTGCCACTTATTTTGCGAGGTGGTCAAAGAGGTCTGCTAGTCTGGGATTCAGCCAGCACTCATCGCGCTAAAGACATGAAAAACTTCCTTGCAGAGAGAAGAGTAGATCAAATAATGATTCCTGCAGGAATGACTGCCTATCTCCAGACTCTTGGTATTGCAATAAACAAGCCATTCAAGGACCATTTGCGCATGGAAATCAATGACTTCACTGAAAATAGAATGGAGAGAAATCAGCGTGGAAACTTTGAAGCCTAGCCTGCAAGAGGTGGTGACTTGGGTGAAGTATTCATGGGATAACATCACTGACAGCTGTGTTGCCAATGCACTACAAGCAGGTTACTTGGACAAGAAGTGCTCATTTAAGGAGAGCTCTATTGCTAGACATGAGAGATTGGGGCCAATGGTTCTACAGGGAATGCAGTCGCAAGAAAATCAGGCCGGAATTCAGTTTGGAGAGTTTTGACGATGTTCTGGAAGAAGAAGACATGATTGTATTTCAATAAATGTAGATTGCTGTACATGAGTAAATGTAGTTTGCTGTACTTAAAAAAAAGTTGGATTGTTGAACATGAATAAATGAGGATTGTTGTTCATGAATAAATGTGGATTGTTGTATATGATAAAAAAAATAAGCCCTACCCTGAAAATAAGCCCTAGTGCATCTTTTGGAGCAAAAATAAATATATGACCCGGTCTTATTTTCGGGGAAACACGGTATATATATATATATATATACACACAACCACTATGTACAATAATACAATCCAACAAGGTAAAATATCGTATCTAGGCCGAAAGTATTATGCTGTATTCTCAATTTGACGCCTCTGACCCACAATTCACAGATCTCATAACGTGTATCAATGTAGTGGCACAATGGCTGACAAAACATCACCTCTCATTAAATTACAAAAAGACAGCGGTACTTTGCATTACAAGAAACGAGGCCTTCATACCTCCTCCCACGCTGAAGGTAAAGAATGCTGATTTTGAAATAAAACTGGAGCTGCGCTTGATCGTAGGTTAAATCTAAATTCCCACATCAATAAAACACTCAAAACAATCTATAACACAATTAAATCTCTACATAACCTCTGCCCGTTACTAGACCCCTACACCTTTAGATCAGTATTCCAGGAAATAATCTTCCCACACCTTGAGTTTGGGAACATTATACTATATAGACTACCCAATCAATGGCTACGTGCACTGCAGATTGTCCAAAACACAGCTGCGTGACTTATACTCTGTAAATCAAGAACCAACCACATTACTCCAATATTAAAACACCTGCACTGGCTACCCATAAAGAGCAGAATTCAATAAAAAGCCTTAATGACAGCATTCAAAAACACTCACAATTTATCTGCCAATTTCCTAGAGCAACTATGTCAACGTCCAAGAAACAAATGAGAAGAGGCAGACGACAAAGAACATGCTAACTGTCCCAACAGAAAGAACAAGGAGTAACGAATTCGTCTGTACGACAGCCTTCTCTTTTTATACGCTCCTGGATTGTGGAATGGACTACCAGACAAGTTACAGAACAATTCAGATCTATCAGCATTCTGCAGGGATCTCAAAACACACCTGTTAACTTTTATGGGGCAATACATAAACAATTGGACGGCTGACAATAATCATAAGGACTGCTGACAGTAATCATGACATACCTCAATACGAACATTTCCACAATTGCTATACTACCACATACAATAATATTACACTCAAGCTAGTCTGTAGACAGTCACTCACTCGATACTCTAAAACATATATATTGTACATATTTTACATATTGTTTGTACAAGGTTAATGAAGCCTTTTTCCTTTAATTGGAGATAGATAACGCAGTCTCACTGCTTATTGATTGTAAGCCCAGATGTACAGTATTCTGTTTGTTGTAATCCTAGTTGTTTTATACTCTGATGTAAAAACTCAATTTTGTTAATTGTAAACCACTCTGATCGGTGGAAGAGTGGTATAAAAGAATAGTCAAATAAGTAAAATAAATATGCTATGAACTTTACTGAAGAGAATGTCTAGGAAGACAGGAAAGCATGCATGCGTGCGTGGACTGATACTCCTAAAGGCTTCCTATTGGCGGCTGGAGAGTGTTCCTGTGCAGACACTATCAAAGGACATCGCCCTTATGTGAAGACTGATTCCTGCTGTTCTCGGAGATCACCTGCTACAGGTGAATAACTGCGCTTTCTTAACCTGATTACTCTCACCTTGCCCTTCTGCCTTTGGTTTCATTCTCTGAAATACAGAGTACACAGTTGTTTGTGAGTCTTCCTTGTCAAAATTTTAACGTTCTCAAACTTTTGCAATAACACTCGCATTTGAACACTGTGTTTGCATTTTCTGAGAGCATGAGGTGCCAGCTGGGGAATGGAATGCCGAAGCAGTCTATTTTGTTTGAGGCTGTCTGCAGCAGCAGAATGAGGAAAGATGAGTGAAATCTTAATTGCCATGCATAGACGGTCCTGATGGGGACTCTGTTTCCAGTGGCTGCTGTAGCTATTATGCCTGCCTCACAGCTTCTATAAGAGAACACAACTTGACAGCTTGAATGGAGGCAGTGAGCATTGGCATTGCTGAGGGAAGAGATTTTTTTGACCAAATTGCAGCATGATTTGGTGTGCCAATAATCAATGCTCCATGGATCAGGAAAAATGCTGTCATGTGCTAGTGGTTGAAAAATACTGTCCCAAATCATCTTGATTGAGAGAGTGTAAAACAAAAGCCAGCTTTGAATATTTTTTATTTATCAAAATTAATATTTGAGTTATATATAATTCTGTATTGTGGTAATAACTACTTAATTTACTGTGACATCCAGTTGCTGGTTTTGAACTGGCCTGCTCATTAAATTTCTTCCAGACTCATAGCCACTTTTAATACCCACTGTTTACTTTTGATGCCAGCTTTGTTCTTGGTACTTTGAAAGTCTCAAGCAACTAAACCTTTGCTAGTTTGCAGTACAATCATTATTGAAGTACCTGAAGATGTTTGCTTTATTAATTTCAGCTCATTGACACCATATCATAAAATGCCTCTGTCCTTCCATGGTTTGACCACAACTTGAATATTGTATGCAAGTCTGGTTGCTATATCTTAAAAAGGATATAGCAGAATCAGTAAAAGTACAGAAAAGAGCCATCAAAATGGTAAAGGGAATGGAAGGATACACCATACATTAAGGACCTGAGATTAATTACATTTCAGGTGAACAAAGTACATTAAACATATTAGATATAGTTTTATTAATATAAGTATTCCCAGCAACCCTTAGTAACTAAAGACCTTAAATATCTAAACACAACCTTAAAACGAAGATGCAGACAGCAGTCCAGCAGAGTGATGGAGGCTTTCCAGTCTTTTGCATTGAGTGTCAAATGTATAATTTTCTCCCAGTAAGTGAGGGGTCTTACGTGTGCACAAGGTGCAAGGAACTCTTTACTCTCAGGGAACGAGTCCGATCTCTGGAGGCAAGAGTAGCAGACTTGGAAGACACAAGGAAAACAGAGAGGTACATAGACAAGACCTACAGGGATATAGTCCTGAAGTCCCACCTCCAGTCTGGTAGCATCCCTATTGCCATGGAGGAGAGAGTCACATGACAAGATAGCATCACCCTGGAGTGGCAGGAAGTGATCATATAGCAAGAACCTGTCCTCCAGGTGATGTAAAATCCTCTCGCACCTAGGAAGCTTCTCCAGGGCCAAGTGCCCATGAGGGCAGGGTTAGAACAGCTGTTATAGTTGGTGATTCAATCATTAGGCATGTAGATAAATGGGTGTTTGGTGGATGTGAGGATTGCTTGGTAACATGCCTGCCTCACGTGCCACCTAGACAAGGTCTTAGATAGTGCTGGGGAGGAGTCTGCTGTCTTGCTGCATGTCGGAACCAATGACACAGGAAAATGTGGTAGGGAGGTTCTGGAGGCTAAATTTAGGCTTTTAGGTAGGAAGTTGAAATCCAGAACTTCCAGGGTAGCTTTCTCCAAAATGCTTCCCGTTCCATGCACAGGACCCAAAAGGCAGGCAGAGCTCTGGAGTCTCAATGTGTGGATGAGACAATGGTTCAAGGATGAGGGTTTTGTATTTGTTAGGAACTGGGGAACATTCTGGGGACAGGAGGGGCTCTTCCGAAGGGATGGGCTTCACCATTACTGGGATGGAACCAGGCTGCTGGCATTAACCTTTAAAAAAGAGAGAGAGCAGCTTTTAAACTACATAATAGGGGAGAGCCGACAGTCGTCCAAGAGCGCATGGTTCAGAACAATGTATCCTTGAATGATACTACCAAAAAAATGAAGTTACGGCACATCAGCAGAGAGGTTCCATTAAAGAGAAAGGTAGCCCAAATGCCCTTCAGTACAGAGCAGACAGAGCTTAAAGATTCCAAAGTACCCCTGACTACCGATAACCAGATTAATATGAATAAAATACAGTCTCTAAAATGCTTGTATGCAAATGCTAGAAGTTTGAAAAATAAGATGGGAGAGTTAGAATATACAGCATTAAATAAGAAGTTAGATATGATTGGTATCTCAGACATGGTGGAAGGAGGTCAACCAGTGGGACATTGTGATACCTGGGTGCAAACTATATCGTAATGATAGAGTTGATCAAATTGGTGGAGGGGTCGCGCTCTGTTAGGACTAAAGTTCTACAAGAAACAAAATTTGCTGTAGAATCTCTATGGATTGAAATTCCATGTAAAAAGGGGAAGGCGATGGCAGTGGGGGGAGTGTACTATCGACCGCCTGGCCAGAATGAACAAATGGATGATGAAATGCTCAAAGAAATCAGGGAAGCTAGCAAAAGTTACAGAACGGTAATAATAATGGGTGTCACGGCAGGACATGCTAGAGAGAGAAAGTTTCTAGATGAAATGACTGCTTCTTGGAGCAGCTGGTTCATGAACCGACGAGAGGGGAAGCCATTTTGGACCTAGTCCTTAGTGGAACACCAGATCTGGTGCAAGAGATAAGGGTGATGGGGCCACTTGGTAGTAGTGATCATAGCATGATGGCGTTCGATTTTATTAATGGAGGAGGGATGGTGAGGAAATCCATATTACTACCTTTTAACTTTCGAAAGGGAGACTATGATAAAATAAGGAAAAGAGTTAAGAAGAAACTAAAAGGAGCAGTTGCAAAGGTTAAAGACTTACATAAAGCTTGGGTGGTGTTTCAAAATAGTATCTTAGAAGCTCAGACCAACTGTATTCCACGCTTTAAGAAAAGTGGAAGGAAGTCCAAAAAACTGCCAGCATGGTTTAAAGGTGAGGTCAAAAAGGCTGCTGTTGCCAAAAAAGCATCTTTCAGGAAATGGAAAAAAGAGCCAAATGACAACTGGAAACAGCACAAGCACTGGCAAGTTAAATACAAGGCATTGATAAGGCAGGCAGAGAGAGAATTTGAGAAGAAAATTGCTGTGTCAGCGAAAACGCATAATAAAGACTTTTTCAACTCCATTCGTAGCAAAAAACCTGTGAAAGTGTCAGTTGGACCATTAGATGATAGAGGGGTAAAAGGGGAAGTAAGAGGGGACAAGGCTATAGCGGAGAGACTGAATGAATTCTTTGTTTCAGTCTTTACTGAGGAAGATGTAGGGATGTTACCTATGACTGAAGTGGTATTTAAAGGTGATACTGCGGAAGAATTGAAAGAAATATCACTACACTGAGAAGATGTATTACAACTATTTGATCAACTGAAGAGTAGCAAATCACCTGGACCGGATGGTATACATCCAAGGGCGTTGAAAGAACTGAAAAATGAGATTGCAGGCCTGCTATTAGTAATTTGTGAACTATCATTAAAATCATCTGTAATACCTGAAGATTGGAGGATCGCCAGTGTAACGCCTATTTTTAAAATGGGTTCCAGGGGTGATCCGGGAAACTACAGACCGGTGAGCCTGACGTCAGTACCATAACAAAATTACTCAGCATGTAGATAGTCATGGCTTAATGGGAGACAGCCAACATGACTTTAGACAAGGAAGATCTTGTTTTAGTAATATGTTTTGTTTTTTTGAAGGTGTGAATAAACAGGTGGACAAAGGTGAGTCGGTTGATATAGTGTATCTGGACTTTCAGAAAGCCTTTGACAAGGTCCCTCATCAGAGACTTTTGGCAAAACGAAAAAGTCATGGAATAGGAGGTGATGTACTATTGTGGATCAGGAACTGGTTAAGATAGAAAGCAGAGGGTAGGGCTAAATGGCCAATTTTCCCAATGGAAAAAGATTAATTGTGGAGTACCCCAGGGATCTGTGCTGGGTTCGCTGCTTTTTGCCATATTCATAAATGACCTGGAAAAGGGAATAACGAGTGAGGTTATCAAATTTGCAGATGACACAAAACTATTGAAAGTTGTTAAAACCCATGAGGATTGTGGAAAATTGCAAGAGGATCTTGATAAATTGGAAGACTGGGCATCGAAATGGCAGATGAAATTTAATGTGGACAAGTGCAAAGTTATGCACCTAGGAAAGAACAAACCAAGCTATGGTTACACGATGCAAGGTTCCACATTGGGAACCACCACCCAGGAAAAAGATTTAGGTATCATCGTGGACAACATGTTAAAACCCTCCGCCCAGTGTGCAGCGGTAGCCAAGAGAGCAAATAGAATGCTTGGTATCATAATGAACGGAATGGAAAATAAAACAAAGGATATTATAATGCCTCTGTATCATTCCATGGTGCGACCACACCTTGAATATTGTGTGCAATTCTGTTCGCCGTATCTTAAAAAGGATATAGCGTTATTAGAAAAGGTACAGAGAAGAGCCACCAAAATGGTAAAGGGGATGGAAGGATACTCCTATGAAGAGAGGCTAAAAAGGTTAGGGCTCTTCAACCTGGAAAAGAGACAGCTGAGGGGGAGATAGTATAGAAGTCTATAAATTAATGAATGGAATGCAATGGGTAAACGTTGATCGATTGTTTACATCATCAGAATATAAAAGTACTAGGGGACATGCAATGAAGTTACAGGGTAACCTATTTAAGACTAATAAAAGAAAATATTTTTTCACTCAACGTGTAATCAAACTCTGGAATTTGTTACCGGAGGATGTAGTAAGAGCTGTTAGTGTAGCTGGGTTTAAAAAAGATTTGGACAAGTTTCTGGAGGAAAGGTTCATATGTTCTTATCAAGTTGTATAATCTTACTTGGACCTTTGGGCATATCCAAAGAAAAGGTCTATTATTATACGCACCTTTTTAGGATAATTATTTTTTCTGCAGGATGGCTATTAGAACAATGAGCTACATGCTTGTTCCTTTTGTAGATATCATATGCATATTAGCAACACTAGCCATCTTATAGCAACCTCTTTTACTGCAACATCTTTTTAGCCATGTAACAGTGCTCTTGTATGAACACACATTTATTTTCAATTTGTAGGAGAAATGTTACTGAGATTAGGAAGAATTAAAGAAGCTGCTAAAGTATATCACGATTTAATTGATCGGAATGCAGAAAATTGGTGTTACTATGAAGGCTTGGAACAATCTCTTCAGCCCAGTAAGTAATGTATCCTGATTAGCAATGAGACATACATCATTACTTGCAGTAGCTTATGACTAAGCAATAATAAACTACTTACCAAGAACCGAAAAACAACTTCGTAGAATACTGGTATTAATTTTTGTTAGTCTTGAAAATTTTCTATATATTGGCACCTACTGGCTTAGCAAACCAGTTCAGTTATCTTAGGAAGAATTCCCTTCCTGCCTCATTTCTGGAATACCTTCTGTTGCTGCTGCTTTGCCAATCTTCACACTGGTATACGTAAATGCAGAAGATGCATTCTCTTGCTGCTGTTTTATTCTGCCTGGGAAGTGAGCCAGTGGTTCCTGTGGTTTTGGAGCTGGTCTGAAGAGCTGTGGAGATCGTGTGGCAAAGCTTTCTAAGAAAGATCTACATCGGAGCTTGATAGAAGTGACCCAAGGTTTATCTGTAGCCTCTTGTATCCTTGGGTATTGCAGGACTGAGAATATTAAAAGGACTGTGTGGATGGAGGCTCTGTACCCAAAGTAGTATGGGTGGCAAGCTGAGTTGTGCTGGATTACTGCCCTGTGAGAGCCTTACTGGCATAGGAAGGCATGTATATCCATTGCAGAGGTATACTGTGTAGATTGATTGGCTCAGTTGGTCCACCCAGATTGCCTGCCTGCCTGTCTGGTTTTCCTTGGTTACACTGCTATAGCAATCTTCCAATTGCCAGCTTAAATGCATGACTTTCTGGAGGACAAGGGTTTCCCAGACTGTCCTTGAGACTGCATAACCCAATGGATTTTCAGCATATCCAGAATGACTATGTATGAAATTAGTTTGTAATTTGTATGTTTGGAGACTTAGTACATGAGGATTGATCCTGAAAAATTGACTAGCTGTGAGCTCCCCAGGACAGGTTTAGGAAGCTCAGATAACATCTACCTTTCTAAGTAGATGAATATTTAAGTTTATATCCTTTTATATAGTATCCAAGCCTCTCATTTTTTTAAGCAGTTTCCCCAACTCTGTATTTACATTTCGCTTTGACTCTGTTACATCCCACCTCCTGGTTCTCTGTGAACAAACAGGAAATAAGTCCTCATGTATGGATGATGTCATCGACTGAGCCCCACGTGGAAACACTCCCCAGCTTCCAAAAGAAGCTTTTGGGAGACATGCCATGCATGCGTGCCTGCCTTCCTGCCTGCTGTGGTGCCATCTTCTCCAGTCTTGTTTTTTCCACGGAGCCCCTAAGACGTGTTCCTGCATACCAGAAAAAAAGTTTTCTTTTTTTGGCCCTCGTGGGCCGTTTTTTTTCCCCTTGCCTTTCTTTGTCATCTGTTTATACTGCCCCAACCAATTAAGGTTATCTTTTTCTTATTTTTTTTCTTTCCCTCACCTTCTGGGTTTTTTGTCCCCTCTAGGTATTTTTTTCCAGCCTGCAGCAAATGTTGAGTTTAATTTGGCCATAGCAATATTTTTCGACATGTCTGAGCCAGGTAGTGGCTTCAAGAAATGCACTAAGTATAGCCAGGGCCATCTTGGTCACTGACCGACTCAATTGGTGCTTGGTGGACCTGAACATCAGTCCGTGGCCTGAAATCTGTGCCCACAAATGATGCAAAAGAGATGGAAGTGTTGGAAAAACAGGAGGTGCCCCTCTTCAGCTCATCGGCTTGAGCATCCTCGGCCATGACACAGATGTCAGTGCCTTCCAAGGCTTCCAGTGAGACATCCACGGGAATGGAGATCCATGCCCAGTTGGAACCAGGGGGTCCAAGATCAAGAAAAGACTGGTGAGACCCCGTCCCATTGACATTGAAGGGGGAGCACTGGGATAAGGTCTGGGTGTATCGTCATCACAGTCCTTATGACGTGGAGAACGATGGCCAGGAAGAGCTGGCCAAGCTTCACCGGTGGGAGGATTTGACCTTCATTGCCCAGGAGGGCATCCGGTTGTCTCCCGATGTACCAGTCATAATGGAGTCACCGCCCAAGGTATCAATGTCTGAATGCCGCTGTGGCACCGGTCCCCCCTCAGGTGGTGGTGTTGGAAGATTGCCTTCGAGCCCTTGAAGCTCACTTGGCGGTGGTTCTAGCCTTACGGAATGCAGGCTTTGTGGTGCCAGCATCATACTCGCCATACTCTGTTCAGCCCTTTCTGGAGACCCATGCGAAGCCCACCGAGGCAAGCACATTGGGCGGGAGGTTGCAATAGACACTGGTTCCAATGGCCATCTCCCTGTCCAGCATGTCAGAGTCTGATGCCCAGGGGCACTGATGCTGGATGCAGGGTGAAACGAGTCCCACTGACATTTGCCCTCTCCCCAATCATGGAGGTGGCAGTATGAGGAGGACCCGGCACTACTTAGACTTCTTCTCGGAATCTGAATCATAGTGGGAGACCAAGGAGGCATTAACAGCATCTGTCCACTTATTCCCTGACCTGTTTGATCGGTCACTTCCCCTCGAGCTCCGTAAGTAGCCTCCGGAGGACATGTCCCTTCAGGACTTTGTCAGGGACATGGCCAAGGCCATCCCCTTCTCTCTGGAATTGGAGGAGGAGCAGAGGATGGAGGAGTTGGAGCTCCTCTAGTACCCCTAGGCTCAGGGAGGTGGTGACTGTACCAGTGCACCATGTCCTGCAATGGATGCTGCTGGGGCTGTGGGAAACTCCTCTCACGGTTCCAGTAGTCAGCCAGGTACCAGGTCCAGAAGAGCCTGGGCTTCAAGAATCCTCAACTACCACACAACTTTATCGTGGTAGTCTCGGCCTTGAAACAGGTTAAGAGCATCAAGAACCCCCCAGGGTGGGAGACTCGAATCCTGGACTCCTTCAGGAGGAAATGCTTTTAGGGTTCCTTGCTGGTGGCCAGAGTCCTGGCCTACCTGACCTATATGAGTATGTTTCTGAAAGATATCGTGCTGGACCTGGCAGAATTTGCTGCCCATGTCCTCAGTGATCGCCTTGAGGCCTTTCAGGCCCTAGTGGGCCATGGCAAAGACTGCTCTAAATTCATGGTATGTGGTGCCTATGATGCTTTTGAGTCCACCGGCAGAGTAGAGGAGGTGAGCATCGCCACATGCAGGTTGACTTGACTGCAGTCCTCTGACCTGGAACAGTTAGTCAGTGTCCTCCACTGGGGTGAGAACCTCTTTGAGAAGTTGGTGGAGGAGAAGGCAGAGGAGCTGAAAGGAGCATATAACCTTCTCCAGGAACAAGCAGGAAGTCAGTCCTCACTTATGGGGTAACATCGGCACCGACAGAGTCCGCGCGGAGCAATTCCCCAGCTTTCAAAGAAAGCCTTTGGGATTGATGCCACCCATGCGTGGTCCTCTTCCCATTCAAGGGTGCCATCTTGCTTAGTCTCCCTTTTTCCGTGGAGCCCTTCAGATGTACATCCTCGTCCCTCGGAAAAAGTGTTTCGTTTTTCGGCCACTGGCCTTCTATTTTTCCGGTTGCACCGGTCCTCTACCCTTCCTCCCCCTGCTCTTTCTTTTCTTCGAGCAAGGGGATGTGTTTTTATAGCATTTTTCCTTTTTGTGGGCTTTGCACTCTTTTTTTCTCACAACCGCTGGCCGTGTGGGTCTTCGACCTAGCAGGGGCTTTTTTTGCCCCGATGGCCACCGGTTTCAAAAAATGTGACAGGTGCTCCAAGAACATGTCGCTTACAGACACCCATGATCTTTTCGGCTCATCCAATTTTATTGAATTTTCAGCCCCAGATAGCGTACAGTTGTTGTTGTTGTTAAGTGCCGTCGAGTCGGAGTCGACTCATGGCAACCCTCTGGATAGCTATCCTAAATTGTGTTCAGTCTTTAGTCAGGCGGCTCATTGTTGACAGACTGGTACCCGTAGCTGCTGTTATTGTATCGATCCATCTCATTGCTGTCCTTCCTCTTTTGCGTTGACCTATCTTGCCAAGCATGATGTCTTTCTCTAATGATCTCTCTCTTCGCATGATGTGTCCAAAGTGTGAAAGTTGAAGTCTTGTTATCTGAGCTTCTAAAGAAAGCTTAGGTTTGATCTCCTCTAGTACCGACTGGTTTGTTCTTCGGGCAGTCCATGGTATACACAGTATTCGCCGCCAGCACCATAATTCAAAGGCATCAATTTTCTTCCTGTCTTTTTCACTGTCCAGCTTTCACATCCATTTGATGTTATTGAAAATACCATGGCTTGAACAAGTCGAATCTTTGTATGGAGAGAGACATCTCTGCTCTTGAGAATCTTATCTAGGTCTTTCATAGCCATTCTGCCAAGAGCAATGCGTTGTTTGATTTCTCCAGGACCAAGCAGGAAGTCAGTCCTCACTTATGGGTGACGTCGCCGACGGAGCCCTCGCGGAGCAATTTCCCCAGCTTTCGATGAAAGCCTTTGGGATTGCAGCACGCATGCGCGGTCCCCTTCCCGCCCGAGGGTGCCATCTTGCTCAGTCTTCTTTTTTCCGCGGAGCCCTACAGACGTAGTTTGTTATCGCCGCTGAAAAAGTTGATTAATTTCTTTAGTTTGTTTTTTCTCGGTTCGCGTGTCCCCGCCCGGCCTCGATAAATTCGAGTCCGTCCTTATTTAACCTTTTTTGCTTCAGTTTTTGTTCCTAACTGGTGTTCCCGCCCTTTTCCTTTTCACCCCTGGCAGCGCGGTCTTTCGACCTTGCCGGGGCTCTTTTCCCCCCGATGGCTGTCAGCGGGTTTAAAAAATGTGGTCATTGTTCCAAACTGATGTCCCTCACGGACACACACGACTTCTGCCTCCGTTGCCTCGGACCCAACCATGACTCGACGGATTGCGGTCCGTGCAGCAGACTGTCCTCAAAGTCTCTGAGGAGTCGGCAGTCACAAAAGGAACGTATCTTCTCTGACCCCGAGTCCGGTCAGGCTCGGACCTCGTCGGAGGCTTCGACGTCTCGGGGCTCCGGCCCCGAGCATCATCGGAGTTCCTCTGAGCGGGGGTCCCCCGACCGGGAACTTCGTCGGAGGAAGAAGTTTGCTCGGGCAGCATCGGAGGACGCGCCTGGTCCCTCGATGGCCGGGTCGCTTAGCCCCGTCAGCCGCCCTGAGCCCTCGGAGACGGAGAGGCCTTGCAAACTTCCTCGTTTAGAGGTGGAGCCGTCTGGACACGTGAGTGCTATAGTCCTCCTGGACTCCCCTCCGGATCCGATGTCGGGCCCGACGCCGTCGGGGCCCGAGTCGGAGGCTGCCGGGTCTTCTGAGGTGGGTCTCAGATTGACATCCTTGGAGCGCAGTCTCTCTGCCTTCCTGGACCAGCAGCGGGCATTGATGACCGGCTTCGCCAGTACATCTGCCCTGACCACCGGGACGTCGACGCCCAAGTCGACTCCGGCGGCCGAGCCGATCCTCGAGTCCACACGTGTTCGAGCCGATCCTCGGTCGAGGTCTCCCTCGGCTTCCCGTTCGGGACCGAGGTCGTCGACGCCGGCTTCGGCGTCGGGGTGAACCCTCGCCTGCACGGACCCTCTCGACTCCTCCACGGAGGCGTCGGGCTGGAACACGGATGGGGACGAATCGCCGGGTTCTTTTCAGACCCGGTGCGTCCCCTCCGACTCGCCCGAGTCGGAGCCTCGGAGGCGATCCCCTCCGGAGGATACCCGCTTCTCTGACTTTGTGAGGGGTATGGCCAAGGCTTTGGCCTTCCCCGCGGACCCCGAGGAGGAGCCCCGCGCCGAAGAGCTCGAGGCCCTCCAGTATGACTCTCCACCGAAGGAGGCCTTTACTGTGCAGGTTCCCCCTATGCTGGAGCGGCTCCTCTTTCGCATGTAGGAATGCCCGGCATCGACGCCGGTGCTGAGCAAGCGGGTCGATTCGCTGTATCGAGTACGCAGGAGTCCCGGGTTCCAGAAGGCACAACTACCGCACCATTCCATGGTGGTGGAATCGGCCATGCATCGGGTAAAGAGTCAAAAGATGCACTCCTCGGTGCCTCCGGGCAAGGAGGCTCGGAACCTGGATGCCCTCGGGAGGAAGTGCTTCCAGGGCTCCATGCTGGCCTGCCGTGTCCAGACATACCAGCTATACATGGGCATGTTCCTCCGAGACCTGGTGAAAGAAATCGCCGGGTTCTCGGCTGGTCTTTCCGAGGAACCCTTGCAGGGGTTCCAGACCTTATCCGATAGTATTCGAGAGTGCTCGAAATTTATCTCTCGAGCGGCATACGATGGCTTCGAGGCGTCGGCCTGAGTTGCGAGAGCCGACATCGCTGCCCGCCGACAGGCCTGGCTTCAGTCATCCGACCTCGAGCCGTGGGTGCAGGACAAGCTGGTCGATGTCCTGTGCAGAGGTGAAAACCTCTTTGGGAAACCCGTGGCTGATAAGGCGGCGGAACTCAAGTCCGAGACTCTCACCAGGACTCGCTTATCCCGAAAGACCTCTACTCCCTCACAAAAGGGGAAGGGCTCGGGGAAAAAGCCTTTTTACCCGAGGAAGGTGCCCGCCTATAAGCATCAGTGCATTCAATACCAAGCGTCTGCAGCCCCCAATCGGGGCCCGCAGGCTAAGAGTCAGGGCAATGGGTCCCGTAAGCCGAGGGCCCCTAAACCCACTTCACAGCCCCCTGCTCAGCAGGGTGGGGGTTTTTGACTATGCCAGCATAGCCCCTCTACCCTGCACGGGGGGCAGGCTGATCCACTTTGCCCACAGGTGGTCAGCCATAACCTCCGATTCCTGGGTGGTGCAGGTGGTTCAAAAGGGCTACCTCCTCCATTTTCACCAGGTGCCTCCTCCCTACTTCCCAGGGGAGCCTTCAAGGCCTCCTCTGCACAGGGACTTACTCCTTCAGGAGCTGCAGGGGCTGCTGGGGGAGCAGGCTGTGGAGCCAGTGCCCCAACAACTCTGGGGCCAAGGGTTCTATTCGAGGTACTTCCTCGTGCCAAAGCGGTCAGGAGGCCTCCGACCCATCCTGGACCTCCACGACCTCAACAAGTTCCTGCAGCAGGAAAAGTTCAGGATGCTTACCCTTGGAATCCTGCTGCCCTACCTCCAGCAGGGAGATTGGCTATGCTCCTTGGACCTAAAGGATGCCTATACCCACATCCTTATCCATCCGGACCACCGACAATATCTGAGATTTGTGGTGGCGGGAAGACATTATCAGTACCGCGTGCTGCCCTTCGGGCTGGCGTCCGCTCCCAGGGTGTTCACAAAATGCCTGGCAGTGGTGGCGGCCTTTCTGAGGCTTCAAGGCCTCTTCGTCTTCCCTTACCTGGACGACTGGCTCATACGGGCGCAGTCCTCCGTAGAGGTCACTCAGGCCACTCAACGCACAGTGGCTTTGCTCCAGCACTTGGGCTTCGTCATAAACTTCGGAAAGTTCACGCTGCGCCCCTCTCAGGATCTCGAGTTCATAGGGGCACGACTGGACACTCTGCGGGCTCGTGCCTTCTTGCCCCGGGAGCGAGCCGACAGGCTCATTACACTGGCCGGCAGGTTCCACAGCGCATCCCCAGCACCGGCCCGGCGCTTCCTGCAGCTGCTCGGTCATATGGCCTCCACGGTCCATGTCACCCCGAATGCCCGCCTGCATATGCGGCCTGTTCAGTGGGGCCTTCGCACTCAATGGCATCAGGCCACAGGGAGTCTGATGGACCTGCTACAGGTCTCCGACCGTCTGGTCGCCTCTCTGCAGTGGTGGCTTCATCTGCCCAACCTACTGCTCGGCATGCCCTTTCAGCCTCCCACACCCTCCCAGGTGCTCACAACAGATGCTTCTCTCCTGGGATGGGGAGCGCATTGCCGGGGAGCATGCACCCAAGGCCTTTGGACCCCTTGGGAGGCGGCTCAACAGATAAACTTCCTGGAGCTGCGGGCGATCAGCCTAGCTCTGCGGACCTTTGCTCACCTCACTTCTCGTCAGTCTGTACTGGTGCAGACGGACAATCAGGTCGCCATGTTCTACGTGAACAAACAGGGGGGCACGGGCTCCCTCCTTCTCTGTCAGGAGGCCCGGAGACTGTGCTCGTGGGCAGTTGACCACGACATCCTCCTCAAGGCTGTTTACCTGCCCGGACAGGACAATTGCCTGGCCGACAAACTGAGCCGGATTCTGCAGCCACACGAATGGAGGTTGAACCCCTTAGTTGCCCGGCAGATCTTCCACCGGTGGGGCCTCCCCACCGTGGATCTCTTTGCCAGTCCTCTGAACAGGCAACTGCACAGGTTCTGCTCTCGGCATCCGCATCCTCTCAGTGTAGCGCCGGATGCTTTCCTCATCTCGTGGTCCACGGGCCTACTGTATGCCTTCCCTCCCACACCACTTGTGTCCCGGACGCTGTTCAAAGTTGTCCAGGACAGGGCCTCCGTGATTTTGGTAGCGCCCAGGTGGCCGAGACAACCCTGGTTCCCTCTGCTCCTGCAGTTAGCGGTGGACACCTCTCTTCCTCTGGGGTTTCAGCCCGATCTCCTGACCCAGGATCAGGGCACTCTTCTACACCCCAACCTCCGGGCCCTTCATCTGATGGCCTGGCTGCTGAAAGGGTAGTCCTAGCTCCGCTCTCACTTCCTCCGGAGGTGGAGGCTGTCGTCCTGGCGTCCCAGCGACCTTCCACCCGGAAATCTTACGCCCTTAAATGGCGCCGCTTCTCGGTCTGGTGTTCTCAGCGCTCTGAGGACCCCTTCGCCTGCTTAGTATCGGTGGTACTGCAGTACTTGCTTCACCTCTCCGATCTAGGCCTCAAATCCAATTCAGTCAGAGTCCACCTCAGTGCTCTCTCTGCCCATCATGCGCCGGTGGAGGGCCAACCTCTTTCCTCGCACCCCTTGGTGGCGCGTTTCCTCAGGGGCCTGCTCCTGCTTAAGCCCCCGTTGCGCCCTCCAGCTCCCGACTGGGACCTCAATGTGGTTTTACAAAGGCTTACTTGCCCGCCTTTTGAACCCATGGCTACCTGCTCCCTTCGTTTCCTCTCATGGAAAACTCTCTTCTTGGTGGCCCTTACCTCCGCTAGGCGTGTTAGTGAACTACAGGCCCTAGTGTCGGAGCCCCCTTACACTAAGTTCTACAAGAATAGGGTTGTCTTACGGACGCACCCTAAGTTTCTTCCGAAGGTGGTTTCCTCTTTCCACATCAATCAAGAGGTGGTTCTTCCGTCCTTCTTTCCCAGGCCGCATAACAGCCGAGCTGAGACTGTTCTGCATACCCTGGACTGAAGAAGAGCCTTGTCTTTCTACCTTGATCGTACGCGTGAGCACAGAAAAGCTGCTCAGCTTTTCGTATCTTTTGACCCCATTCGGCTGGGGGTTCCTGTCTCCAAGCGTACTCTGTCCATCTGGGTAGCTGACTGTATCGCCTGGGCTTATGGGGCAGTCGACCTCTCCTTAGAGAGTCGAGCCACGGCCCACCGTGTCAGAGCAAAGGCTGCGTCAGTGGCTCATCTCCGCTCTGTTCCATTGGCAGACATCTGCCGGGCCGCTACTTGGTCTTCAAGCCAGATTTTTGCGTCTCATTACTGCCTGGAGAGGGTGTCCCGCAGGGACAGTGCTTTCGGACAGGCAGTCCTCCACAATCTCTTTGAGGTTTAGGCAACTCCTACCCTCCGGCCCCGATGTTTGGCTACCGGCCGGATGCGCATTCAGAGAAGATTCCTTCTTTCTGTGCTGTTGAGCTTTGGGGAGCTCATTTTTAACTTAAGGCCGCCGGTAGCCTTGAGCTTGGGAGTCCTATAAGTGAGGACTGACTTCCTGCTTGGTCCTGGAGAAAGAGTAGTTACTCACCTGTAACAGGTGTTCTCCAGGAGCAGCAGGAATCAGTCCTCACTACCCTCCCTCCTCCCCTTGGAGTTGCAATCATTCTGTTTTTGCTGTCTTCGCTATGTCATCTGACTGAGCAAGATGGCACCCTCGGGCGGGAAGGGGACCGCGCATGCGCGCTGCAATCCCAAAGGCTTTCTTTGAAAGCTGGGGAAATTGCTCCGCGAGGGCTCCGTTGGCGACGTCACCCATAAGTGAGGACTGATTCCTGCTGCTCCTGGAGAACACCTGTTACAGGTGAGTAACTACTCTTTCTTGACTGCTTGTTGCTTCTTTATTGATAGTTGATCCAAGTAGGTTAAAGTTGTTCACAATTTAAATTTCTTCTCCTTCAACGATGAACCTGTTGATTATGCCAGTTGTCATGATCTTTGTCGTCTTTACATTAAGGTGCAGGCCCATTTTGAGACTGTTCTTTGATTGTGAGAAGGAAATGTTTCAGATCATCTTCACTTTCAGTCAGTAATGTAGTATCATCAGCATAGCGAAGGTTGTTGATGAGTCTTCCACCAATCTTCACACCTCTGTTGTCTTCATACAATCCTGCTTCTCTGATGATTTGTTCTGCATATAAATTAAACAGTTAGGGGGAAAATATGCAGCCTTGTCTTTATTTATTTATTTATTTAACTGCATTTATATCCCGCTTTTCACCGGGTCAAAGCGGTGTAACATGTAACATAGGGAGGGGTAATTTCTTTTAGGGTGGGGCCATCACCAGGGTCAACAATTAATGATTATGGGTGGACATGGACATGATTTACTTCTGCTAAAATCTATGTGTGAGGTCATGGTGGTGTTTCCGTTGAGAGATGTTCACGGAATAGGATTGTCTTTAGCTGTTTCTTAAATGATGTGATGTCGTCGTTGTTCTTGATGTGGTTTGGTAGAGAGTTCCAGAGGGATGGAGCATAAAGTTCGAATGCTCTGTTGCAGGTCCGTTGTGTAGATTTGGTTCTTTTGTGGGGGACAACGATAGAGTTATTGGAGGAATGTCTGGTTGATCTGTTGTGGGATGGTCGAGGCAATAAGGAGTGTAGTGAGGTGTTCCGTGCTTGGTGGATAGTTTTGTGGATGAGTAAGATGGCTTTGTACTTGATTCTTGCTTGCAGTGGAAGGAGGTGAAGGACTCTTAGGATTGGGGTGATGTGCTCCCGTTTTTTTGCATTTTGAATAATCCTTGCTGTGGTGTTTAAGGCAGTACGGAGGGAGTTGGTGTGCGAGGCAGGAAGTCCATGATAGATTATGTTGCAGAAATCCAGATGAGGGAGTGTCACAGCTTGCATCACTGTCCTAAAGTCGTGAGGTTCTAGGAGGGGCCGGAGTCGTTTGATAGTTTTAGCTTTGTGGAATATCATCCCAGCGGTTTTGTTGATTTGTTGTTTGAAGGTGAGAGCTTGATCAATGATGACGCCTAGATATCTTATTTGAGGCTGGATTTGTATTTGTGTGGTTCCCATGTTGAGGTGGGTAGGTGGTTTGAAGTCAGGTTATTTTGTTACTATTAGGGCTTCGGTTTTCTTTATGTTGATGGATAGATTGTTCTCCTGTAGCCAGTTGGCCACGTCGTTGAAGCAGGCTGATAGCTGTTCGTTTTTTGGGTTGGTGGTTGTAATTGGTGCGTAGAGCATTATGTCGTCCGCGTAGATGTGGAAGTTGATGTTGTGGGTGCGTATGATTGAGCATAGTGGACGTAGGTATATGTTAAACAACATGGCTGAACCTTACACCTTTGCTTACACCTTTGTCTTACACCTTTGTTTACACCTTTGTCTTACCCTTTGCTTATTTTAAACCATTCTGTTTCTCCTTGTTCCGTTCGAACTGTTGCTTCTTGATCAATGTACAAATTGCGCAAGAGAACGATCAGGTGTTTTGGTATACCCATGCTTCTTAATGTGACCCAGAGTTTCTCATGGTTTACACAGTCAAAAGTCTTGCTATAGTCGATAAAGCACAAATAGATATCCTTTTGGTATTCTTTAGTCTTTTCAAGGATCCATCTCACATCCGCAATGATGTCTCTCGTTCCTCGCCCTTTCCTCAACCCTGCTTGCACTTCAGGTAGTTCTTGTTCCAGGTATGGTTGTAGTCTCTTTTGAATAATCTTCAGTAGAAACTTGCTGGCATGTGGGATCAGAGCGATTGTTCGATAATTTCCACAGTCAGTTGGATCCACCTTTCTTTAGTATTGGTATAAACACAGATCTTTTCCAGTCAGTTGGCCATGATGTTGTCTTCCATATTTCTTGGCAGAGCCTTGTAAGTATGGTAACAGTGGAGTGGAGGAGTGGCCTAGTGGTTGGGGCAAGGTACTTCGGGCCGGAAGGTCGGGGGTTCAAATCCCACTGGAGGACAGCAACCTTGGGCCGGAAGAACTGGGGTTTCTAGTCCCACAGGTGCTCCTTGTGGTCTTGGGCAAGCCACTTAACCCTCCATAGCCCATGTTCCCTGTAAAATAGTTCTCTGTGTGCTGTGCTTTCCTGTCTAATCAATGTGTTTATACCTCAAAAAATTTCCTGTCATGATTTGACAATTTCCAATCTGTAATCAAAACCGCTGCTGATCCGCTGGAAGTAGCGGTATACAAATGTATACTAAATGAATAAAAATAAATAAACAGCCGCATCAGATTGCTGCAATACTTCTATAGGAATGCCATCAATGCCTGGTGCTTTGTTCTTTGATAAGGCTTTCAATGCTGCTTCAACTTCTTCTTTCATCACCAATGGTTCCCGATCATAAGGTACAAGTTGAAACGGCTGTTGGTCCACTTGATCTTTATCATATAAAAACTCTGTATATTCCTTCCACCTTTTCTTGATCTTCTCAGCATCATTCAACATAGAACCTTGAGCATCTTGTAACATTCCAATTCGAGGCTGGAACTTTTTCTTTAACTCTCGCAGCTTTAGGAAAGCCGATCTTGTTCTTCCTCTAATAGTTTCTGCTTCTATTTCCTTGCATGCGTCGTTGTAGTACTTTTCCTTGTCCTGTCTTGCTGCACGTTGGAAATCTCTGTTGAGTTCTGCGATTGTCTTTCTTTCTCCTCTGGCTTTAGCTTCTCTACGTTTCTGGGCAATTTTCAGAGTTTCTTCCGTCATCCATTTTGGCCGTTTTTGCTTTTTCACCTTTTGTAGAGACTTCTCGCTTTCTTCCAACACAACCTTCTTGATGTCATTCCATAACTCTTCCGGAGCTCTGTCATTTGTATCTAAAGCAGCAAATCAATTTTGCAGGCAGTCTTTAAATTCCAGTGGTATATTCTCAAGGTCATATTTTGCTGCATTCATGAGTGGTTTGCTCTTTTTCAACTTTAGCTTGAGTTTGCATACTAGTAGTTGATGATCTGTACCACAGTCAGCTCCAGGTTTTGTCTTTGTTGATGTTATAGAGCTTTTCCATCGTTGACTTCCACAGATGTAGTCAATTTGATTTTTATACAATCCATTGGGTGAAGTCCATGTGTACAGTCGTCGCTTGTGTTGCTGGAAGAAGGTGTTTGAGATGAATAGATCATTGGTCTTGCAAAATTCTATCAGTCTTTCTCCAGCTTCATTTCTGTTGCCAAGTCCATATTTTCCAACTACTTTGCCGCCTTCTTTGTTGCCAACTTTTGCATTCCAGTCACCCATGACTATCAGGATATCCTGTTTGCATGTTCTGTTAATTTCAGCTTGTACTTGTTCATAGAACTCTTCAATTTCATTCTCTTCTGCAGCTGTTGGGGCATATACTTGAATTATAGTTGTGTTGATAGGCAATCCTCGTAGACGAATAGAGATTAAGCGTTCGCTGACTGCATTGTATTTCATTACAGTTCTTGCAAATTTCTTCTTTATTATAAATGCAACACCATTTCTTCTTTGTCTTTCATTTCCAGCATAGTAGACCATGTGATCATCTGATGCAAAGTGCCCGATGCCAGCCCATTTCAGTTCGTTGACACCCAACAGATCAAGTTGTACACGTTCCATTTCATTCTTGACCACCTCCAACTTCCCTTGGTTCATGCTTCGTACGTTCCATGTTCCAATGTGTAAGACATCTTTACAGCTTCTGACTCTCATTTTATGCGCAGCTACATCAGCAGTCAGACTTCCCGAGGGCTTTGATCCTACCACATCTTAAATGCTGGCTTTACTCTGAAAAGTCTTCAGCTCTTCCACAGTAGCTAATTGATTGCTTTCCGACCTGGAGGTCTCATCTTCCAGCACCATAGCACAATTTGTTTTGTTGTAACTATCCATACAATATAAATTACAGTAGGGGGCGTAATTTAAAGGATGTATGATGCCCTGCTGTTCAGAGGGTGGTTAAATCGGCCCAAGAGGTTGTACATGTTTGATGTGGAAAATGTGTGTTTTGTGACATTATGGAAGAAGGTGCCTCTTTGCTTAATAAAAAATTATAGTTGTTTAATTTGTCATCTACATGCACAACAGAATATGTAGTGTATGTCCTAAAATGTCCATGCTTAAAATTGTATGTTGGAAAAACCACTCATCAATTGAATACTAGACTTGCAGAACATAAATGTTAAACACTGTATTGAGTTTTGTCATAAGTTTGAAGATCTATGGTGTTTTGTGACTGATCGAATTTCATTGGACATACGAAAAAGAGATAGAGGAAAATTACTGCTTCAACGTGAGCAATGTTGGATTTTTAGACTTGACACTTTGGAACCTAATGGATTTAATGACAAAATCGAATGGAATTTTTTTTCTGAATAAGTGGGGTGAATTTGGAGGGTTGGGAGAGTAAAAGTTTGAATGTTTATGATCAGTGCTGTGTATTGGTAATCTGTGCAGCTCTATCGTGCATTTTATTGTTAGGTTGTAATTTGAATTGTGGGTGGTTTGATGTTTCTTTAAATGTACAGACACCTCCCTTTAAGTGATGTTTGTAGGTAGTAGTCCTCCAATTGGGTATTAGTTTAAATGCAGTTACGTCAGATACTGTAGTTTTCTCCTGCAGCTATCATCTGTAGTAAGATGAAGCCCCTGATGTAGCCCTTATGAAGGAGAAACAAAGATCTTTGTTGGGTTAAGATATCATGTGCAGGCGGTGATGCTTTGGATTTTGAGAATTTAAACTTAGAGATAAGTAGATATTATGCTATTTGTTTTATAGGGTTGTCTCTTTTTTTTTTTTTTTACGGAACCCTAGAGACAGGTGCCTATTTAAGAAAAAGTTTAATAAAATGTTTTGAGTTATGGAGCACGGAAGTGTGCCGTATTGATAAAATTATAGTAGCTAATATGTTAAGATGAATTGATTTGGAAAAAGTACTTTTTTAAATTTTGTAATATTATAGTTTAATTATTGTAATTTTTAGACCAGTGATGTAAGAACTGTGCATTCACCTATGGTGATTAATTTCGCCACACAGTGGAATTATAAAGTTATCCTGAGGTCTTTCTCCCTTTGTTTTGTAAAAAAAAAAAAAAAAAAGGGAGTGTGTTGAGAGGGCTAATCATAATAATTTTTATTAGAATTTGTAGTAAGTTTGGGTTATACTTAAAACTAAACCATTTGGAGAAACTGCCCAGAGATCTTCACTTTTTTCACTGTAGATAGATCCATCTTATTAGCTTGGTCTCATACTAGCAGTAGAGTGCTTTTCATTCTACCAAACTAAATACATTTTTTGTTTTACTCTTGCGTTTCATGGCAAGTGGGTAAACATGATAGTTCTACAAACACAGGAAACTGAGAGTTGAAATGGAAATTCCTGCTGAACTTATACAACACCCCACTCCTCCTACTCTGAGGAAACTGAGGGAAATAACCACTTAAACCAAGCTGATAAGATTAAAGCAGCTATTGAGGCTCACCACTCATAAAAGTTCTTTAACCTAATTTTGGTGTTTTCAACAATGAAAATGGTAATAGAGCAGAATCTACAAATGGTATGTTCCTTATCGTTCCTCCAGTTCAGTCCTCCACCGCTGGGTAGTGCACCTCCTCCTGCAGCTTGGAGACTAGGCATGTCAAAACTGTGACATTACTGGATGTACCCTTCTGGTCTCTCCCATCAGCTCCAGTGTGTCCAGTCTCCATGTAGCAGGAGGACGTAGTGAGGCTAGGTGCTGGGCTCACTAGAGGAACGGATAAGGAGCATATTTTAGGATAGTTAGTTAAGGGTTAATTCTTTGGGTTTATTTTGGTTTATTCCCTATCATTCTTTTTATTTGGAAAAAAAAAAACTTTACCGGAAGTTGAACCAGCCTTCTGTGCATTTTCTTCTGCTTCATGCTCTAATTTTACTTCGGTGCCTTAATCTGCTCTCCCCTCCTGGTCTGAATGGAGGGGAGTTAAGCAGCATGAAAGTAAGTCTGCCCTGGCTGTGCTGGCTTCAGGGAGGAGAAAAGATCTCGTGGGCACAGCAGCGGAGGCCGAAAAGCCCTCTCTACGTTCGCTGATCACATTTCCTGGTGAGCGGCGTCGTGGATTGCAGGGCGCTTGGGCGAGCTCCGAAGCACAGAAGATTTGCCTGGTCGGCAGAGTGGGTGAGTGGCTGACGAGGCACGAGTAGGGTAGAGGCTGAGGACCCTATTCGGGCTTCGTCAGCGGCAAGCAGACGCGGCAGTTTATGATCACGGGTTTCCCGCGCATTTTAGACCGCACGTATAGGCCGCAGCCAGAGGCAGCCCACAGTTGCTCGGGCCTTTCGCGAAGGCAGTCTCTTCATGGGATGGGCTTAATTTAATTTAATATGATTTCATTTGACTCAATTCAAGAAGCGCAACTGAGTTACCTTAGTTCAATTGCTGTGTCTGTTAGCTTTTGGTCCCTGAGGTCTGAAGGAGACTTAAAAAAAACAACAAAAAAAAAAAAAACAGGAGAGAGAGCAATTGAAGAGTAAATTTATCTTCAGGCACACCTTCTTGGCTAGCTATTGTTTTTTGTATTACTCATGCCTTCTCGTCCACAGTGCTTAGTGTGTGGCACTTGCAGAGGCGCAGTCTCGGAAGCCGGGGTTTCAGGGGCTGTGCAACGGTCTCAACTACTATGGAGCAGGAGATACAAGCTAGATTTGATGAGGGGCCTCAGAGTCCGTCGCCTATGGGCAAAGGTGAGTCTCGACCGGAACTTCCGTCGCTGCCCCTTCGGGAGGCCCTGGTGGGGGCAGCTACTGCCGCAACTCTGACAGGAACTGGGACGGCGCTTGGTGTTTTTCCCCCGGATTTTGTGCTGATGATACATCAGGTGTATTGTATGCGGCAACAGGAGGCGGTGATGAACCCATTCTCCAGGACTAAGCAGGAAGTCAGTCCTCACATATGGGTGACGTCGGCGCTGACGGAGCCCTCGCGGAGCAATTTTCCCCAGCTTTCAAAGAAAGCCTTTGGGAATTGCAGCGCGCATGCGCGGTCCTCTTCCCGCCCAAGGGTGCCATCTTGCTCAGTCTTCTTTTTTCCGCGGAGCCCTACAGACGTTGCCTGTGAATCCCCGCAGAAAAGTTGATTTTTTTTCTCTATTTTTCTCTTTTTTCTTCGGTTCGACGCCGGTTCTTTTCCCGCCCGGACTCGCGACGTCGGTTGCAAGTCCGTTCCTTATTTTTCGGTTTTTTGTCCTTCGTGACAGATTTCGCGCCTTTTTCCTTTTTCCCTGGCAGCCCGGTCATTCGACCTCGCAGGGGCCCTTTTTCCCCCGATGGCTGCCAGCGGCTTTAAAAAGTGTGATCTCTGTAAGAAACTCATGTCTCTTACAGACACTCATGACTTCTGCCTCCGCTGCCTCGGCCCGGATCATGACTCTCTGATCTGTGTGCCTTGCGGCAAAATGTCCTCAAAAGCTTTGAGGAGTCGGCAGCACCAGCGGGAGTGTATCTTCTCTGACTCCGGCCGGGCTCAGACCTCGTCGGAGGCTTCGACGTCTCGGGACTCTGGTCCTGAGCATCGTCGAAGTTCCTCTGAAAGGGGGTCTCCTACCCGGGAACATCATCGGAAGAAGAAACCCGCGAGGGCAGGATCGGTGGACGCTCCTGGTTCCTCGAGGGCCAGGTCGCATAGCCCCGATTCCCGTCCCGGGTCCTCGGAGACGGAGAGGCCGTCAAAACATCCTCGACTCGAGGTGGACTTGCCTGCTCACGTGAGTACTGTTGTCCTCGTTGACTCGCCTCCGAAGGACCTGACGTCGGGCCCGACGCCGTCGGTGCCCGAGTCGGGGGCTGCTGGGTCTCCTGAGCTCGGACTCAGGTTGACGGCCTTGGAGAGCAGTCTGACTGCCTTCTTGGACCAGCAGCGGGTATTGATCGCTGGCCTCGCTGGTGCTTCTGCCATGACCGCCGGGACGTCGACCTCCAAATCGACCCCGGAGACTGAGCCGATCCTCGAGTCCATGAGGGCTCGAGTCGATCCTCGGTCGAGGTCTCCTTCGTCCTCCCATTCGGGACCGAGGTCGTCGACGCCGACTCCCTCGGCGTCGGAGCGGATAGCATTGGTGCCCGCCCGACCGGAGCCGATCGACTCCTCCTCCGAGGAGTCGGCCTGGGAATCTGAGGACGAAGAGTCACCTGGTTCCTTTCGGACTCGGTGTGTCCCTTCGGACTCCCCCGAGTCCGAACCTCGGAGACGGTCCCCCCCGGAGGATACCCGGTTCTCGGACTTCGTGAGGGATATGGCCAAGGCCTTGGCCTTCCCTGCGGATCCTGAGGAGGAGCCTCGAGTCGAAGAACTCGATGCCCTCCAATATGACTCTCCCCCGAAGGAGGCCTTTATTGTACTGGTTCCTCCGATGCTGGAACGACTTCTCTTCCGCATGTGGGAGAGCCCGGCGTCGTCGCCGGTGTTAAGCAAGCGGGTCGATTCCATTTATCGAGTCCGCAAGAGCCCCGGCTTCCAGAAGGCACAACTACCGCACCATTCCATGGTGGTGGAATCGGCCATGCATAGACTAAAGAGTCAAAAATGCACTCCTCGGTGCCCCCTGGTAGGGAAGCCCGAAGCCTGGATGCCCTCGGTAGGAAGTGCTTCCAGGGCTCTATGCTTGCTTGTCGAGTCCAGACCTACCAGCTCTACATGGGCATGTATCTCCGAGACCTGGCTAAGGAAATAGCCGGGTTCTCTGCTGGTCTCTCCGACGAACCTTTGCAGAGGTTCCAATCCTTGTCTACTGGTATTCGAGAGTGCTCCAAGTTTATCTCTCGGGCAGCCTACGATGGTTTTGAGGCGTCGGCTCGAGTAGCTGCGGCCGGCATCGGTGGACGCTGCCAGGCTTGGCTTCAGACGTCCGACCTCGAGCCCTGGGTACAGGACAAGTTGGTCGATGTCCCCTGCCGAGGTGATAACCTCTTTGGCAAGCCCATGGATGAGAAGGCTGCACAAATCGAGACGGAGACTCTCACCAGGACTCGTCTCTCGAGGAAGACCTCTGCCCCTTCTCAAAAGAAGAAGGCCTCGGGGAAAAAGCCCTTTTACCCGAGGAAAGGTGCTGCCTATAAATACTACCCTCAATATCCGGCCTCAGTGGCTCCCCCACAGGGAAAGCAGGCCAAGGGACGAGGTAATGGGTCCCGTAGGCAGCAAGCCCCCAAGCCTGCACCACCGGCCCCTGCTCAGCAGGGTGGGGTTTTTTGACTTCCTCAGCATAGCCTCTCCCCCTCAGCTGGTTTCTCTCAGCACAGGAGGACGGCTGGTCCACTTTGCCCAAAGGTGGTCCACCATCACCACAGATACCATAGTTCAAAAGGGTTATCTTCTTCACTTTCACCAGGTACCTCCCTCCTACTTTCCAGGGGAGCCTCCCAGACTGCCTTTGCACAGGGACTTACTACTTCAGGAGTTAGCAAGTCTTGTTCAGGAACAAGCTGTGGAACCAGTGCCCCACCACCTGAAGGGCCAGGGGTTTTACTCCAGGTACTTCCTGATTCCAAAAAGAACAGGAGGCCTCAGGCCCATCCTGGACTTGAGAAACCTCAACAAGTTCCTTGCAAAGGAAAAGTTCAAGATGCTTACCCTTGGTATTCTGCTGCCCTACCTCCAGCAGGGAGACTGGCTATGCTCCTTGGATCTGAAAGATGCATATACTCATATCCTCATTCATCCGGACCACAGGCAATATCTCAGATTTGTTGTAGGAGGAAATCATTACCAGTACAGGGTACTGCCCTTTGGCCTATCCTCCGCACCCAGGGTGTTCACCAAGTGCCTCGCTGTGGTGGCGGCTTATCTGAGACTTCAAGATCTGTTTGTGTTCCCATACCTGGACGACTGGCTCATCAGAGCCCAGTCTTCCCAAGAGGCCACTCACGCCACTCAGCGCACTGTGGCCCTGCTCCAACACTTGGGTTTTGTCATAAACTTCGCAAAGTCCACTTTGCTCCCCTCTCAAAATCTCGAGTTCATCGGCGCCCGGTTGGACACACTTCAGGCGCGGGCCTTCCTCCCTCTGGACAGGGCCAGGCGGCTCATGGACCTCGCCGGCCACTTTCACAGCAATGCGCTGGTCCCAGCCAGACATTTTCTGCGACTGCTCGGCCATATGGCTTCCACGGTCCATGTGACACCCAATGCCCGACTGAACATGCGTCCTGCTCAGTGGTGCCTTCGCAATCAATGGCATCAGGCCACGGGGAGCCTAGCGGACTCCGTGCAGATCTCCGACCAGCTGGTCTCTTCTCTACAATGGTGGCTTCATCTGCCCAACCTAGTACTAGGAGTGACTTTTCAGCCCCCTACGCATTCTCACGTCCTGACGACCGATGCTTCTCTCCTAGGTTGGGGTGCACATTGCCAGGAGACCTGTACTCAAGGACTCTGGACTCCTTGGGAGTCTGCTCAACAGATAAACTTCCTAGAGCTCAGAGCCATCCGCCTAGCGCTCAAAGCATTCTCTCACCTGGTTTCTCACCAGTCGGTGATGATACAGACGGACAATCAGGTTGCAATGTTCTACGTGAACAAACAAGGCGGAACAGGCTCCTTCCTTCTCTGTCAGGAGGCACAAAAACTATGCTCTTGGGCTGTCCGCCACGGCATCATCCTCAAAGCTGTCTATCTCCCAGGTCAGGAAAATTTCCTGGCCGACAAGCTCAGCAGGATTCTCCAGCCACACGAGTGGAGGTTGGATCCGCTGGTGGTTCAGCGGATCTTTCTCAAGTGGGGCCTCCCCACCATGGATCTGTTTGCCAGTCCTCTGAACCGGCAGCTGCCCAGATTCTGCTCTCGACAGCCGCATCCTCTCCGGATGGCGGCGGATGCTTTTCTAATTCCATGGTCCACCGGCCTCTTGTATGCCTTTCCTCCCATGCCACTGGTGTCTCGGACGCTCTTCAAGGTTCTCAGAGACAAAGCATCGATGATCCTAGTGGCTCCCCGGTGGCCGAGACAACGTTGGTTCCCGCTTCTGATGCAGCTAGCGGTAGACACTCCTCTTCCATTGGGAATTCAGCTCGACCTCCTGTCGCAGGATCAGGGGACTCTCCTACACCCCAATCTCCGGTCCCTTCATCTGATGGCCTGGCTGCTGAAAGGGTAGTCCTTGCTCCTCTGCAGCTACCTCCAGATGTAGAGGAGGTCGTCTTGGCCTCCAGGCGGCCCACCACCCGGAAGTCCTACGCTCTCAAGTGGCGTCGGTTCTCCGTCTGGTGTACTCAGCAGTCTCAAGATCCTTTCTCCTGTTCAGCATCAGTGGTCTTGCAGTACTTGCTCTCTCTCTCCAACCTTGGACTTAAGTCCAACTCGGTAAAAGTCCACCTCAGTGCTCTTTCTGCGCATCACCTGCCAGTGGATGGTAGACCTCTTTCCAGCCACCCTCTGGTGGCTCGGTTTCTCAGAGGCCTCCTTCTCCTTAAGCCACCTTTGCGCCCGCCAGCCCCGGACTGGGATCTTAATGTGGTGTTGCAGCGGATCACCTGTCCGCCTTTTGAGCCTGTGGCTACCTGTCCGCTCCGTTTTCTTTTGTGGAAAACCTTGTTCTTGGTAGCCCTCACTTCGGCTAGACGCGTTAGTGAGCTGCAGGCCCTGGTTTCTGATCCTCCTTACACTAGGTTCTACAAGAACCGGGTAGTCCTACGGACTCACCCTAAATTTCTTCCCAAAGTGGTTTCCCCTTTTCACATCAACCAGGAGGTGGTACTTCCGACCTACTTTCCCAGGCCGCACTCCAGCCGAGCTGAAATGGTCCTGCATACCCTGGACTGTAGAAGGCCGTTGACCTACCTTGACCGTACGCGGGAGCACCGAAAAGCTGTTCAGCTCTTCGTATCTTATGACCCCAACAAGTTGGGGCTCCCTGTCTCCAAGCGTACTCTGTCCATCTGGATTGCGGACTGCATCGCTTGGGCTTACGAGGCTGCCGGCCTCGTGCTGGAAGGTAGTCACAGCTCATCGTGTTCGGGCGAAGGCTACGTCAGTAGCTTACCTCCGCTCTGTTCCATTGGCAGACATCTGCCGGGCCGCTACTTGGTCTTCAAGCCAGACTCTTGCAGCCCATTACTGCCTGGAGAGGGAGTCCCGCAGGGACAGTGCTTTCGGACAGGCAGTCCTCCGTAACCTCTTCGAGGTATAGGCAACTCCTACCCTCCGTCCCGGATGTTGGGCTACCGGTTGGAGACATATTCAGAGAAGATTCATTCCTTCTGTGCTACTGACGTCGATGGAGCTCATTTTTGTGCTTAGGGTCTCCGGTAGCCTTAAGCTTGGGAGTCCCATATGTGAGGACTGACTTCCTGCTTGGTCCTGGAGAAAGCGTAGTTACTCACCTGTAACAGGTGTTCTCCAGGAGCAGCAGGAATCAGTCCTCACAACCCTCCCTCCTCCCCTTGGAGTTGCAGTTATATGCTTTCGTTTTTGCTAATTTTTGCTGTCTTTTAGCTATGTCATCTGACTGAGCAAGATGGCACCCTTGGGCGGGAAGAGGACCGCGCATGCGCGCTGCAATTCCCAAAGGCTTTCTTTGAAAGCTGGGGAAATTTGCTCCGCGAGGGCTCCGTCGGCGCCGACGTCACCCATATGTGAGGACTGATTCCTGCTGCTCCTGGAGAACACCTGTTACAGGTGAGTAACTACGCTTTACCCCTTGGGGCTGGGGTACAGCGGTCAGCCTCAGAAAAGCCTGGTAGCAGTCTAGGAAGGCCTCTCAAGAGGACCAGACCTCTGGAGGATCAACCCTTGGATTTGGATTGGCCCGAGGTAGAAGAGGTAGAGGGCGAATCTGAGTCAGGAATGGAAGAACTTGAAGGGGAGATTCCGGAGCCTGAGGATCAGGCTAGAATCATAAGAGTATTCCGAAAGGAGGAGCTTACGGCGCTCATTACGAAGTCTCTGCAAGCACTCAATCTTACTTCAAGCCAACTAGCGGAAGAAGAGAGGGGCTGGAGGACCCTCTCATTCAGGCAGCATGACAAACTCAGGCGGTGTTTACTGTTCACCGAGTGGTTGACCGGATAATCCAAGATGAATGGGATTTGCCAGAGGCTGGGCTGCATGGGGTTGGGGCTATGAAGAGGCTGTACCCCTTAGCAAACAAGGAGAAGGAGAGGTTCCGTTCGCCACGTGTAGATGCTGCGGTATCGGCGGTCACGAAAAAGATGACTATTCTGGTGGAAGGCAGTGCGGCCTTGAAGGATGCACAAAACAGAAAAGTGGATGGTTTGTTGAAGCAAGTCTTTGAGGCTAATGCTCTCTCTTTGCAAGCTTCCATCTGCAGGGCTTGGGTGGCGAGAGCTTGTCTCAGGTGGTCTCAACGCTTGCAACAGCCGTCTCAACTGTCACAGGAGCACTTAATGGATGTGACGCGGCTGGAATCAGGTTCGCCATATTTAGCGGATGTCCACTATGATTTGATCAGAGCATTGGCAAATAGTATGGCTTCCTTGGTAGCCGCGCGCCGTTATCTGTGGCTAAGAAATTGGGCGGCAAATGGTTCTTCTAAGTCCCGTCTTAGCAAGCTTCCTTTTAAGGGGAAGTTGTTGTTTGGTGAAGATCTTGATAAGTTGGTTAAGGATTTGGGAGACTCCAAAGGCGGAAGGCTGCCGGAGGACAAACCTAAGCAAGGGAGGCCCCTGCCGTCTTCGCGGGGTCATTTTAGGGATTTCAGGCGTTTTCGTACCTCTCGGCTGCGAAGTTTTCAAAGAGGAAGATTTGCCTCCAGAGCGCAAGGCTTTCAGGGATTTCGAGGCACAGGTAGAGGATTTGCAGCTTCCACCTTCGTGGCAAACCGAAAGCCACAGTGAAGCGAGGCGGACCCGGGTAGGAATTCGGTCAATAGGAGGCGGCTGCGGGAGTTTCTTCTTGCCTGGGTCCAAATACTTCCAACACCCATTGATCGGAGGTTAATACGCAAAGGCTATGCTCTAGAATTTGCCCGTCTGATCCTGGACTCATTTGTCCTTTCCCCTTGCAGAGGGCAGCAGAGAAAGATAGCGGTTCGGCAGACGTTGAATCGTCTCTTACAGTTAGGAGCGGTGGTGCCGGTTCCACAGCAGCTCCACGGTGTCGGTCGTTACTCTATTTTGTAGTGCCAAAAAAGGATGGGTCTCTGCGTCCTATCCTGGACCTCAAGGGAGTAAATCGCTGTCTACGGGTGTCTCATTTTCGAATGGAAACCTTATGATCGGTAATAGTGGCAGTCCGGCAAGGAGAGTTCTTGACCTTCCTCGATCTTACCGAGGCGTATTTGCACATCCCTATCAGAGCGACTCATCAGCAGTTTCTAAGGTTCGCTCTTCCGTGGGGACACTTTCAGTTTCAAGCCTTGCCCTTCGGTTTAGAGATGGCTCCGTGCACTTTCACCAAGGTGATGGTGGTGGTGGTAGTGGCGCTGTGAGAAGAAGGAATTTTGGTGCACCTGTACCTCGACGACTGGTTGATTCGGGTGAAGTCCAAGGCAGAGAGCGTACAAGTTACAAGCAAGGTAGTAGAGTTCCTTCAGAGTCTCGGCTGGGTAGTCAGTGCAGCCAAGAGCAGGTTGGTTCCGTCCCAGGTGCTGGAATACTTGGGAGTGCAATTCGATACACAACAGGGAGTGGTGTTCCTGCAGGATCGATGGACCCTGTCTCTTCGGCAGTTAATACGCAAGTTTTTAGCGACTCCAGCTCCGTCGGCCTGGTCCTATCTTCACGTACTGGGGACAATGGTGGCGACTCTAGAGGTAGTACTGTGGGCCAGAGCTCACATGTGTCCATTGCAGAGGTCACTGCTTCGACGCTGGTCGCACCAGAACGATTCTCTAAACAGATGTCTGCCCTGTCTGTTGCGGGTCAGACAGTCCCTTCAGTGGTGGCTTTGCCCAGGCAATCTGGCGGCGGGCATGCCACTGGAAGAACCGCAGTGGCTTCCAGTGTTTACAGATGCGAGCCTCGTAGGTTGGGGAGTGCACTGCAGGGATCTATTCGCACAAGGAACTTGGAACGACCAGGAGGTCCAGTGGTCGATCAGCCGTCTGGAATTGCGAGCGGTGTTTCTGGCTCTTCAAGCATTCGAGGCCGCAGTGAAAGGTTGAGCGGTGCGAGTCCTGTCGGACAATTCCGCAACGGTGGCCTACCTCAATCGGCAGGGTGGTACGGGAAGCGCGGCCATGGAGGAAGAAGTAGGAGCTCTGTTCTCTTGGGTGGAGCCTCGCCTACAGGCAATCTCGGCGGTGCATATTGCGGGATCGGACAATGTGATGGCAGATTTTCTCAGCAGAGTCCGGGTAGATGCCAGAGAGTGGGAGCTTCATCCGGAGGTATTTGCGCAGATAGTCCACAGGTGAGGTCCTTTGATCATGGATCTCATGGCGACTTTTCAATCGGCCAAGGCAAGTCGTTTTTACAGCAGAAGGCGAGAAAGAATGTCGGAAGGGATAGATGCCCTGATGCAAATTTGTCCTTCGCCTTGTCTACTCTGTTTTCCCTCCGTGGGCACTCATAGGACAAGTAGTGCAGCGCATCGAGGCTCATCGGGGGAGAGTAGTGTTAGTGGCTCCAGATTGGCAGACACATCTGTGGTATGCTGACCTGGTTAGGCTTCTTGACGGGGAGCCTTGGCGATTGCCGATGACAACGAGTTTTCTAATTCAGGGTCCGCTTCGAATGCCTCAGGTGGATCGGTTCTCGCTTACGGCTTGGCCATTGAAAGGGCAAGGTTAAGAAGAAAAGGTTATTCTGGTACGGTAATTGCAACCCTGCTTCGAGCCAGAAAGAGGTCCACTTCCCTGGCATATGTGCGAGTATGGCGTATATTTGAGGATTGGTGCTCTCAGTGGCAGGTCCAGGCTTCCACGGTATCCGTGCCTATGGTATTAAGCTTCTTGCAGGATGGTTTTGATAAGGGTCTAGCAGCCAGCTCCTTAAGGGTTCAGCTCACAGTTCTGTCTTGCTATAGAGGCAAACTCCAAGGGGTGGCCTTGGGTTCGCATGTCGACGTAGTGCGTTTTCTGAAAGCGGTGTCTAGGCTACGCCCTTCTCGCAGAGTAATGGTACCTCCGTGGGATCTCAATTTGGTTTTAGGGGCATTATCTAGGGAACCCTTTGAGCCTTTGCATCACGCTTCAGTCAAGGATTTAACCTTAAAGACAGTGTTTTTAGTGGCCATCTGTTCGGCACGGTGAGTTTCGGAGCTACAGGCGCTATCTTGCCGAGAGCCGATTTTGTCCTTTTCTAGGGAAAAAGTAGTGTTGCGGCTGGTACCGTCATTTTTGCCAAAGGTAGTTTCTCCTTATCACGTGAATCAGTCAGTTTCATTGCCAGTATTGGGAGCGTCGGAGGAGAACGTCTCAGACCGTAGTCTACGTCGCTTGGACATAAAGAGGGTTCCATATCAATATTTAAAGGTCTCAGAGACTTTTTGTTAGTCTGAACGCTTATTCGTTCTGTTCGGAGGTCCCCATAAAGGGGAAGCGGCAGCTAAAGCCTCAATTTCCAGATGGGTCCGAGAAGCAATAGCATCAGCATATATTTTGCAAGGGTGTCAGGTGCCAGTGGGTTTAAGGGCTCACTCTACTAGAGCACAAGCGACGTCTTAGGAAGAACACAGTTTGGTGCCGCCAGTGGAGATTTGCAGAGTGGCAACTTGGTCGTCTCTTCATACATTCAGTAAACACTATCGCCTGGATGTTCAGGCAGCGAACGATGCCTGTTTCGGGTCAGCGGTGTTGCGATCCGGGTGGAAAGTCCCTACCAATGATTACTGCTCTGTTACATCCCAGAGGTGGAGGACTGAACTGGAGGAACGATAAGGAAATAGAAATTACACTTACCTGGTAATTGTTGTTCCTTGAGGAACTCCAGTTCAGTCCTCATTACCGCCCCGGGGTTGGTCAATGCAGAGGTTGTTTTCAGTTTGGGGGAGTACCAGTCGCTAAGTGTGTGAAAACATTGATAGTCTCGGGATCGCTGTGATTCTTTTACTCTCTTTTCTCTTCTTTCTGTCTTATGCTGTTCATGGGGAGAAGAGAAAGTGCAGGAAGTAGTTTTTCTCCTTACTGGAGGGGGGTGTTAGTTTAGAAGTTTAAAGTTGAGTTTAAAGTTGGAATTAATACTACAGCTACTTATTTATTCTTCCTTTGAGTCTGCTTTGTCAATAGTTCACTGGGGCTGATGGGAGAGACCAGCAGGGTGCATCCAGTGATGTCACAGTTTTGACATGCCCAGTCTCCAAACTGCAGGAGGAGGTGCACTACCCAGAGGTGGAGGACTGAACTGGAGTTCCTCAAGGAACAACAATTACCAGGTAAGTGTAATTTCTTTTTTTTAACACTTTATATGCCAAACCCCATATTTCAAAGCTGCCATTAGAAGATGTTGTACTTTCCTTCATCCTGCTCCCTTTTTCCTTTGTTGCAGTGCTCTACCAGCACCAACCCTGGGTTTTCTTTTTCGACGTGCCATTTCTTCTTACTACAAAAGGTTTCAAAGTTCAGTGCCTGTTTTTACAACTTCTCTTAGGACAGACCTAATTTGTTTTTGTTCTGCCTGAATTGGAATGTGTATGGATATATATATATATAGATATAGATATAGATATAGATATACATACACACACACAGGGTGTCCCAAAAAAAAGTGAGAACATCTCGTAAATTAAAAGCTTAAATAGTTTACTTATTTACCTTTGTTAGCTATATAACGTCTTTAATTCGACAATTTCCAGTTGCCAACTTTGTTTTTTTAATTTGTCAATCGTTTACATCTGTCTTTTTGAATTTTTAAATAACTTATATGCTACGAGATGTTCTCACTGTTTTTGGGCCACCCTGTATGTATGTAGATATATAGATAGATATTTGTGTGTGTATATGTATCTATCTGTGTGTGTGTGTATAAAACATTAGCGATAAACTTAGCTACATCTGTATGCATGCATTTTTATATATAGATATAGTGGCTGATAGATGCACTGTCATCGAGACCACACTCAGCAAGAGAAGGCACTTATCCTTTCTTCTGTCGATTACTGCAACATTGCTTTGCAAGGCCTCCCAACATTCACAACATACCCATTACAGCTAGCTTTAAACACAGCTGCCAGTATCCCCTGTGACAAATCAAAAACTGATCACATTTCACCCATTCTCAAACTGCATTGGCTTCCAATCCACGAAAGAGTTAAATTTAAATTTCTACTAACAATATTCAAAGTGCTTCATAACCTCTCAGCTGTTCACCTCTAAACTCTTATTCAAAAGACGCCTAACATCAGAATCAGAAGCCAACATATTATGGCTACCCATAGTAAATATCAAGACCACTGATTCAACTTCAAAGAGGGTTCCTTATCGGTCCTACAGTTCAGTCCTCCACCACTGGGTAGTGCACCTCCTCCTGCAACATGGAGACTGGACAAGTCAAACTTGTGACATCACCGGGTATATCCTGCTGGTCTTCTCCCATGATCCCCCAGTGTGTCCAGTCTCCATGCAGCATGAGGACGTAGTGAGCCTAGGTGCTGGGCTCACTTGAGAAGCAGTTTAGGAGCAGTTAGTCAGGATTTGATTTACCTTGCATTTCTTTTGCCCCCCTTTAGTTGTAATCCTGTAAATTGAATTCATTTTCATTTTCATTTAATTTCATTTACTTTTACTTTATTTATTTTCACCTAGTCTGCCTTAGTGTAAAGGGGGGTTCTGTCCCTTTTCAAAGTTCACGCTGCCAGCTAGCCTCTCTGCTTGGGATTCTTCGGTCTCTGTGCCCGGTGATGATCTCTCCCCCAGGACTGTACGGGGTAGAGCTCTGTGGAACACCTGCATTTTGGCAGTGTCCATGCGGCAGATTCCCATCGCGGCGGGAGCCTCAGGCCGTTCGAGGTTCTTTAGCCGGTGGGCCGGGGCTCGCAGCGTCTGCTACTTCTGGTGGCGCGAGGTAGCAGCGTGTCTGGATAGCTCTTCACCCCGCAGCTACAGCGGGGTAACTGCTGCATCCCGACGCCACAAGGGAGTCTCTCGAGTCCGCATGGAGGGGCTCTGAGCTCTTGCCGCCTCTGTGGTGTTTGGCGCCAAGCGGGCCTGCTTCGGATTGGCGCCATTTTCTCGGCAGGGCTGAGGCCTCGTGGCGGAGAGCGGAGCAGCCCCGCGTTTGAGCAGACGACGCTGTTCCACGCGGCTACACCCAGATAAGGACTTCCTTTTGCTGTTACTTTTAATTTTAATTCTAATTTTAATTTCCTTTTAATTTTAATTTCCTTTTAATTTCATGATAGTTTATAGTTCTTTGAATCCAATGTGATTGGTTTGGGTTTTACTTCTTGGGGGGTGCCTTTACCTTTGTCTGCATTCTGGCAGTTAGCGACGTCTGTCAGCAGCAGGTTTCCGTGCTAGGATTTGGCCATTCAGGGTCATCGGCGGCACAACCACCTACAAATTGAGCCCTTTCTGAAATTGTCATTTACATAAGGATGCTATTTCCATGTTTATACGCTTGGAAATTGTGCAGACAGCCTCTAAATGTCGTTATGCCATCTGCAAATTTGATCGCCATGTTTGCTGATCTTTTTTCCAGATCATTTCAGTGCAGTAGATGTTACCAGATGCCAGTTGCAGTGCAGATCCCGAGACATTCCACTATTTACGGGTCTCCTGTGAGAAAACTGGCCATTTAGTCCTATTGTGTTCCTGTTTTTGATCCATTTCCCATTCTATAATAGCACATCATCTCCTTCCTCAGGAGAAGTTCATAAGGGGCTTTGTCAAGTACCTTCTAAAACATCCAGATACATATCATTTGGCTTACTCACATGTTTATTAACCCTTTGAAAAGACAGCTTGGTGCTGCTTTTCAGAACAAGTTCTATCATTTAACTGGCACTGAACTCAGATTCATTGGTCTGTAGTTTCCAAGATCGCCTTTGAAGCTCTTTTAAAAAAAACAAACAAAAAAACAAAAACCCAATTAGTGTTACATTAGTAACTCTTCAATCTTTAGAGATCATTAATACTAATGTTATGATTGAGCCTGGCTGATATTATGAATGATCACTATTAGACAAAAATTAGCTAGGTTAAGACACTTTGATTTGGTTTTCTGCACTATGTTATCAGAGCGCAGCTTGCCCATTTGGCGGGAACACTGCCCATCTGGGCCATCTGGGGAAAGGCCCCTGCTGGGGATCGTGAGAAGTGTTGCTGGATGGCACAGTCCGGGGCTTAGTGTTCCAGGGTCCTGGAAGGGTTGATAGCGGCAGTCAGGCCTCCCTGTCTTTGCTATGACGGTCACCTAGGTTCAAGCGTCCTGTGTTTTGGGTGACAGGAGTGGGACACCTGGACATGTGGTGCTGGATGTTGGATAGGCTCATACTTCTTAGGTGCACTCTCCTTGAGTGCGTCTGCATGTCCGTGTTCCGTCTGTGATCTCATGCTCAGGTGATTGTTGCAGCAATGACAGAGATCGCTTGGGATATCGTGAGCGGGGTTGTCATGGTGTTGCATGGGGTTGCCAATGCAAAACGGGGCCATCCTGAGGAGTTTGGGCCTCAGTCATCAGCTTTCCCTTCGGTGGCCCGGCTGTCCAGGAGGCACCCCTCCAGATCCGCCGGTGCAGTTCTTCTCTGCCTCTTCTCAATGTGGGCAGGGGGGCTGGCAGATCTGGAAATTCACGTCCACTGCACGTTCTACTGTTTTACCTCTGTCTTGGGGTTCTGAGGTCATATATTCCCAATCATTTGTTTGGTGGGGTGCTGCTGTCTGTTGTGCAAGACAAGGTGGTCAACAGTCGGAGGCTGTCGTCTATTCCCCTTACCCCTGAAGGTGCTCACAATTTAAGTTTTTTGTACCTGCGGAGGTGTATGTTGTTAAAGGCTAGCAGGTGCACCTGTGGGACCAGAATCCTCGGTTCTTCCGACCTTCCATTGAGGTGCGCGTGTGGGGTTTACTCCCTTGGTCGGCTAGCAACTTGCTTCACCCATTGGGCCTTCCCTTTCCTCAAGGCATCGTTGCGTCCCACTTCTTCGTGGGGGCTTGCCGCAGGGCCTGGAGTTATGCTCAGCCGGTTCCAGCCAGGGCTGAGTCCTTGGGGGGAGGCTCCGATCCTAACGATACAGGGAGTGCTGGGATCCGTTCAACCAGGTTCCTTCGGGCCCAGCGTACGTCGTCTTTTGCTGGCCGGTTTAGGTCTTCGGGTCGTGGCAGTGCTCCGAGAAGACCAGTAGGCTGCACAGTGCTTGTCTTGGAGCAAGCGCGGGATATCTGTAGGTTCATATTCAAAGCCGTCCGGTTACATGTCCCTCCATTGTGGAATGCTGTACTAGTAGGCATACTTCATATGCTGGGCTTACAAGTTGGCTTCCGCACTGCTCGGCATCAGCCAAGGTGATTGCCGGTTTAGGCTGTGGAGTCAGCCTGGAGGAGGGGCCTTGCGTTCTCTGGACAATGCCCTGTTCGGTTGTGTGCCTTGTGGCCCTTATGGAGTTGTAAAAAGGAAAAAAAAAAAAAAAAAGCATCATCAAACAGGAAAGCCTTCCTAATTGTCCCCACTTCTTTTTTATAAGGTTCTGTCCCTTTCTTCCGGGAGCTTGGCCGGAGCGTGGTTAGACTCAGCTACATTTTGGGGATCCTTTATGTACAAGGCGTTTTAGTGTACGCAGCACGCCCAGTGTTCCATCGTCTGACTGGAACGGTACGCGGTACATCAGCCGTGGCAGGCGTTCACGGACACGGTAGCGGATCGAGCGCTGTAGGTGCTGTCTGAGATCTCCGGGATGGTGGCCTATTTCGATCGGCAGGGTGGAGTCGGTCGGGTGGTCAGGGTGGCCCGAGCGAAGGGACAGCGTGCGTGGTTGAAGCCTTGGCGGCCTGCGTTTCGGTGGGGACACTGTGGTGGCGAAAGTCCTTAGCGGGGTCCGAGTGTTTGCCAGAGGAGTGAGATTGCATCAGGCGGTGTGCGCGCCGCGTGTGCTCAGATGCGGTCAGCCCATATTGGACCTCATGGCGACCTGTCAGTCTGCGGCGACGGGTCGATGTTTAGCAGAGGACATATGAGGCTACTGGATAGCATCGACACATTGGTACGGGGCCGTGGCCCGGTCCATTCTATGCCTTTCAGAGGTCATTGTGAAAATGGCCGACTGGGGCTGGTTGCTAAGATATGTGCTCTTCATTAGTCAGTGGGGACCATTACCAGTGTATTCTGCAACATTTGCGTGAGCTTGCATAATCTTTACTTGCAACCAATCGAAATAACTGTCCAAAACCAGTTGATGCAGTCACTACTTAAATTTGCTTCGCTTGACAGTAAAAAAAAAAGAAAAGAAAAAAAAAAAGACATATTTATTTTATACCGATAGGTCACTCACAGCATATTTGGCGATTCCTCGTCCTGGTGTTAATCATGCAGATAATTTCTGCTCTAGTTGTGGTGATGTGACTTTTACATCACAAAAATGGCATATGACTGTGGCGGTTCAGAAAGCCTACAATTTATATTTTGGCTGCAGAATAAAAGATCAGGATAAAAGCTAGGCGCCACACATATGCTGCAATACATGTGTAGCAGATCTCAGGCTGTGGATGGATGGGAAAAGACCATCAAAGTCTTTTGCGGTTCCAATGATCTGGAGAGGGCCCATGGATCACGTCGGCGATTGCTACTTCTGCATGGTTCCTCCAATTCCGGAGGGCATATCCAGGTGATGTAAGCGGTTGGCCTACTGGCATTGCGTCGTGGGCGTGGCTACCAGAGTCTCCTTTCTTTTTTGTCACACCATGTAAGACTCCACATCTTCTGAAACAACGCTGGACTCTGGGGCACTTGACACCCTCTTATATGCCATTGGTGGATCACGCTTGGTTTATTGCAACTCATTGCTTAGCTGCATTCCACATTCTCAATTAAAAAGACTCCAACTGGTCCAGGACATAGCTGTAGAGCTACTTTGTGTTGCAAAGAATAAAGCCCTTAAGAGGTGTGACAAATAGGGTGTTTGACGCTGGTGGTTTTTTCCATTTCCCTCTTTTTGCTTCCCACCTCTGTCTGGATGGACCTCGGTTCCGTTCTCCCTCGTGGAATCCGGCTGTGCCTGTTTAGTTGTCGGTTTGGGACTTACGCAAGAACACTTTGCTTGTAACCTGTGTTCCATGGACCTTAGGTGAGGTTCCGTCGCTTTCTGGGAGGTCTCTTCGCTGCCTGTCCCTCCGTGGAGGCGGGTTCTGCGGGAGAGCAGCGGTTGCTAACACTTGACACCCTGGTGGGGTCGAGAGCCAAGGGGGAGCTCAAGCGGATTTTTCAGGCGGAGCTCCAGTAGCCTTCTCAGTAGGTCTGCTTCTAGGGCGTTCAGTGTGTTTGCGATGGCGAGTTTGTCTTTCTGAAGCACTAGCGCTGCTTGGGGCAGAGTTCTGTGCTGTTTTCACCAGTGAAGAGGATCGAAGTGGGCTCTCGGTCGTGTTTTCCTGGTTGGCTTACCACCTGTTGACGTGAGGAGCGGGCTGGGGTCGGTGCCTGCTCTGTTCGTTTAGGGGCCGAGCCGACTGGATAGGTCCCTCCCAATGATTACTGCTCTGGTACATCCCAGTGGTGGAGGACTGAACTGTAGGACCGATAAGGAAATGGAAATTACACTTACCTGGTAATTGATGTTCCTTGAGGGAGTACAGTTCAGTCCTCATTCCCGCCCGGGGATGGATGTTTCAGACGCGAGGCGTCCGTTCCGAGTATGCTTTCGGATCCTAGAGTCGGCAACGGGCTCTGATTGGCAGGTAATCGCGAGAGCAACCTTTTCTGCCTATACTCTTCCTTAGTTTTCCTTCCTTCTAGCTCTCTGTCTTCCGCTGTTTGGTGCGCAGGGGGACAGGGGCACGTAGGAGGGTGTTTTCGGCCTTTCTTTTTGGGGCCCTGTGATTTTAAAGTTGAAGTTTGAGCATAGCTTTGTATTTAGTACTTTAACTGGTTGTTTGTTTGCTCCTTTGAGTCTGCTTTGACAGTAGGTCACTGGGGGATCATGGGAGAAGACCAGCAGGATATACCCGGTGATGTCACAAGTTTGACTTGTCCAGTCTCCATGTTGCAGGAGGAGGTGCACTACCCAGTGGTGGAGGACTGAACTGTACTCCCTCAAGGAACATCAATTACCAGGTAAGTGTAATTTCCATTTTTCGCCCTCTGCTCCAAACTTATGGAATTTATTTTATTTATTTATTTAATTCTCTTATATACCGCGCTATTCTGCATCAGTGCGGTTTACATTGAACAAACTGAGATGACATTGAACAGGGCATTATAACTTGGAGATAACTATTTTACAGGGAACATGGGCTATGGAGGGTTAAGTGGCTTGCCCAAGACCACAAGGAGCACCTGTGGGACTAGAAACCCCAGTCCTTCCGGCCCAAGGTTGCTGTCCTCTAGTGGGATTTGAACCCCCGACCTTCCGGCCTGAAGTACCTTGCCCCAACCACTAGGCCACTCCTCCACTCCACTACCTCACATCCTCCGTTCCTCTAATGACTTGCTGACTTTTATAAAGCAGCTAAAGTCACTCCTTTTCATCAGTTGTTTTGAGGCTGATGAATCTACTCAATCATAATATTACTAAACCTTGACTTAGAAGAACTTTTGATGCTCTCATACTGTTTAATCCTTTATTCTCCCTTTTTTTTTGTTCTCCCTTTGTTCAAGCCTTTGTTCTATGTAAAGCAATGTTGGCTGCTTTTTTTCATTGTAAACCGCTTTGATTTTTAGCCTTAGCAGTATATGAGCCTAGCTAAATAAATGCTTTAGCAAGCATCTTTAGAGCTGTCCAACAGTGTTCAAACTTTAACATCTCTTATTGCCTTACCAGACTGTAGTGAGCTTAACATTTTAATGAATTAGTCTGTACAGCCAGATTTTTAAGGCTCTAGATATGTACAGTAATAAACAATCCTTGTTTGCAGATGATACACTGGTCAACACAATTTTTGTCAGACCCGCTCTAACCTGTTTCATATGTAATTTTTCCCATTGTTTACAAATATGGTATCAGAATTTTTCTATCAACCATACTTCAGGAGATATCATCTAGTAAAGTGTGTACATTACTGTAAATTAGCCGTTACAGTTTTGTTTCAGTAAACAAAGATTGAATACGAAAAATTCCATCATAATTATTATTGTATGTTGTCAGCCACAACCAAAAACGCTGAGTCATATAGTTCTAATTAATTAACCGGGCCCCTTGCCCTACTGGTCGTCTGATACAAGCAGAAAACGCTGAGTCATATATTGGTATGCTTTCTGTCAGCGATTGTGGTTTGGAAAAAACAGAATCTGAATGGATGTGAGTTTGCGTTAATCTATTTCTTTTTTTTTTTCTTTTTTTTTTATAAGTTTTATTAAAAAATAAGGAAACATTACAAATTATAAACAAACCTTATCAAGAGGTTGGGAACAACCCTACCTCCATAATAAATTTCTAAGAAACAATATTTTATAGTCCACATCCAGGAGAAGTCCAAAACCAAAGATAAAGAATAAAGCCCACACTGACCAAACCTGGTAACCCCAGCACGAAACAAGGGTATAAAGGTTGAAGAAACAAAAATAAACTCAAGAAAACAAATAACTCAACCTTTACCCTTCAAAAATTCCAAAAGCTGCGCAACTTCAAGAAAAACATAACGAGTTCCTTGATATATAATATGGCACCTGCAAGGGAATTTCAAGTAAAACAATGCGCCCAGGGCCAGAATGCGTGGGCGAATCTCCAGAAAGGCTTTTCGCCTCCGCTGAGTGGCCCTCGAGACGTCAGGAAAAATTTGTATAGCAGAGCCACAAAACGTCTCAAACTTTTTCTTGAAGTATGCGCGAAATATTCTCTGTCTGTCCAAATCAGAAGCCACCGTGACTAACAGCGTGGCTCTCGTGGGAATTTCATCGTGAGAGGATTCCAAAAATGCTGAAATATTTAAAGAAGCCGAACCCTTAGATTCTCCCTCAACTCGTCCTTCCTGAGGCTCAGCCTGAAGGGCCATGTCTCTGGAAGGAAGGTAATAAATATTAGACAGGGAAATGGCTTCTGCATCAGAAATCATCAATACTTCTTTCAAATATTTATGAAACAACATAAGAGGTGCCAAATAATGCTTTTTAGGAAAGTTCAACAGTCTGAGATTCTTGGAACGCAAAGAGTTCTCAAGAACTTCATGCTGAAAGCGTAAAGAGGTAACATCCTGAACTAAAGAAGTAACAACTTGCCTGCTGAGGGGAGAAGCGATTCTCAAAAGAGTCAACGCTTTTCTCTACAGCAGGCAGTCGGGACTCCTGATCTGAAAACTTTACAACAGTTTCTTTCGAAAAAATAGAAATCTTTTGGAGAGACGAATCCAGAGCCGATTCCATTCTAGATAACATAGTCCAGACATCTTTCAAGGAAACTTCATCTGGGATTACACGAGGTTCACCAGAGCCAGCAAATGAGACCACAGATGGCAACGGAGGAGGTAATGAATCAGCGACAGAGTCCATCCGTAGAAAGGAAGAGGAAAGGGTAGGCGGCTCTATTTTATTAAGATTAAATTCAGTGGAAACAACTAGAGAAGAAGCCTTGTCTCGATTTACCAGGGAGGAGTTCACCGCGACCGGGGAAGAAACAGAAGACCCAGTACTTACGGTCGACTTTTCATCAAGGGAGGCATCCAATACAGTGTTCTGTGACGATGGCTTACCAACGGAAACATGTGCATCCATGGGCCCGACAATTTTTACCGCCTTTGGTTGAGCCGCCGGCAGCAAGCGTTTCTTCCGTTTCCCCATTCACGGTAACTTCCAAGCACCGAAGGGGCGCCAAAGGGGCAGGACCTGCCCCTTTGGTCACGCCCCTTCGGGCACGCACCACGGGCACGCGCCCGCTACGCGTCCCGTGTCGGAGGCAAGATGTTATAGCCCCAAGAAGACCAGCTGCCCCAATCAGAGGAGTGGAAGCGGGAGACCAGGCCAATCAGGTAGGTGTCAGCAAAAGCCAGGAAACAATGAACTGCTCAGCGTCCCGCGTCGGAGGCAAGATGTTATAGCCCCAAGAAGACCAACTGCCGCAATCAGAGGAGTGGAAGCGGGAGACCAGGCCAATCAGGTAGGTGTCAGCAAAAGCCAGGAAACAATGAACTGCTCAGCGTCCCGCGTCGGAGGCAAGATGTTATAGCCCCAAGAAGACCAGCTGCCCCAATCAGAGGAGTGGAAGCGGGAGACCAGGCCAATCAGGTAGGTGTCAGCAAAAGCCAGGAAACAATGAACTGCTCAGCGTCCCGCGTCGGAGGCAAGATGTTATAGCCCCAAGAAGACCAACTGCCGCAATCAGAGGAGTGGAAGCGGGAGACCAGGCCAATCAGGTAGGTGTCAGCAAAAGCCAGGAAACAATGAACTGCTCAGCGTCCCGCGTCGGAGGCAAGATGTTATAGCCCCAAGAAGACCAGCTGCCCCAATCAGAGGAGTGGAAGCGGGAGACCAGGCCAATCAGGTAGGTGTCAGCAAAAGCCAGGAAACAATGAACTGCTCCTGCGTTAATCTATTTCATAAGCAGCAGTTGGTTAATAAATATTACGGTTATCGCTTGTAGTTTAACAATGCCTCAAAAATGTGCTAATCGTCTGGATTCATTTTGCTACATTTGCGGTGAGGTTACTTTTAAGAAGCAGAGAAGACGTTTTACTCCTCTTGTTAAGACATGTTATAAGCTGTACTTTGGATGTCAAGTCGGTGACCAGGACAAAAATTGGGCGCCTTACGTCTGCTGTATTACCTGTGTCAGACTCCTAACAGGTTGGGTAAAGGGTGTTCGACACATGAATTTTGCTGTTCCAATGATCTGGAGGAAACCAAGAGATCACTTGACAGATTGCTACTTTTGCCTTACAAACATTGCAGGCATTACTTCAAAATCAAAACACACTGTAAATAACCCAAATTTACCATCTGCCATGAGGCCTGAGCCTCATTGTCAAGAATTGCCAGTGCCAAAACCTTCAGAAAATCTTACAGTGAATGAGGATGAAGAAGAAGAAGAACCAATGAATGCTGATGATGTTGATGATGATGATGGCGATGCTGTAAAACAGGATCCAAGCTTTGAGGCATCTTTTTCCTCTTCTGAACCACATTTAGTGGACCAAGGCGATTTGAATGATCTCGTCAGAGATTTGAATCGTTCAGAGCAACAAGCAGAACTGTTAGGGTCACGATTGGAAGGCTGGAATCTTCTTCAGAAAGAAACAAAAATGTGCACTTTTAGAAATAGGCATACCAAGTTTGTGGATTACTTTGCCTTTGAAGATGGACTTGCTTTTTGTTGTGAAGTTAAATCCCTGATGGAAACACTTTGTCCGGATTATAGAGCAGAGGATTGGCGACTATATATTAATTCTTCTGAATATAGCCTAAAAGCTGTGCTTATCCACAACGGAAATATTTTACCATCAGTTCCAGTAGCTCATGCCGCCAATATGAAAGAAACTTACAGCAGCATGCATCTCTTGCTAACAAATATCAAGTATGAAAAACACAAGTGGAATATTTGTGGCGATTTAAAAGTAATTGCCCTCTTGCTTGGACAACAGCTTGGCTGGACAAAGTATTGTTGCTTTCTGTGTGAGTAGGACAGCAGGGACAGGAAAAATCATTACATCCAGAAACAGTGGCCAAAGAGAACATCACTAGTCCCAGGCCAGAAAAATGTTGCACATATGACCCACTTGTGAAGCCGAATAAAGTATATTGGGTCTTATGAAGAACTTTGTAAAAGCCATGGATAGAAGTGGACTTGGATTTGCATATCTAAGAAAGACATTTCCATGAATTAGTGAGGCGAAGACCAAAGAAGGGATCTTTGTAGGACTTGATATTAGAAAACTGATGAAAGATGAAAACTTTGACGGTCAGTTGAATGAAACTGAAAGAGCTGCATGGGAGTCCTTTAAGACTGTTTGCCACGACTTCTTGGGAAATAACAAGGCAGACAACTACGCAGAATCAGTGGATACTCTACTGAAATCTTACCAGAAACTGGTATGTAACATGTCTTTGAAAATGCACTTCTTGCATTCACACCTGGATTTTTTTCCTGCAAATCTAGGAGCAGTCAGCGATGAACATGGAGAAAGGTTTCATCATGACATTTTGGTAATGTAAAATAGGTACCAGGGCAAGTGGAGCTCCAGTATGCTTGCAGACTATTGTTGGACCCTTAAGAGGTATGTTCTTGAGGCACAATACAGCAGAAAATCATATGCAACTACCTTTTAGGAGACATTACGTTACAATATGCATCTATATACATTTAATGTAAATATGAGCAACATAGTCTAAATTTAAACTACATGTCACTCAAAAATGTTACATGATGGAGAATTTCTAAGTACATATCCGAGTTCGTAACCAAAAACAGTACTAGAATCAGCCATTTTCATTTCTGTGACTGAAAAGTTTTAGATTTTGTTAGGCCACATACATTCCCTTTGCCTTCAGGGCAGTTATTTTTAGTCTGCAAGCTTTTCTAATTGGGGGATACAGTCCTGGCTGTTTTCAACATGTTAAAAAAAAAAGTGGTGAAGGGTCCTCTATCCTTTTATAAGTTCTTTTTTGAGTATATCGACTGATCATTGTAGAAAATTGAAGCTTATTAGATATACAAATATAGATTCTACACTTAGTTTTATTCTCAATATCTTTTTCCCATGGAGGAGAATGATTGATTTTTTTTCTATTGATAAATAAAGCATAGTTACTCACCTGTAACAGGTGATCTCCGGGAACAGCAGGAATTTAGTCTTCACATATGGGTATCGTCGGTACCGATGGAGCCTGCGCGGGAACGCTCCCCAACGTCCAATTAGAAAGCTTTTGGGAGCATCCCACAGCGCCTACGTGCTGCCTTCCCGCCTTTCCCAACTGCCTCTCTCCAGTTGAGTTTAAAGCTGAGACAAAGAGAGAGGGAAAGAGAAAGAGATAGATACAACTCCTAGGGGAGGTGGGTGGGTTGTGAAGACTAAATTCCTGCTGTTCCCGGAGATCACCTGTTACAGGTGAGTAACTATGCTATCTCCAGGAACAAGCAGGAATGTAGTCTTCACATATGGGGACTCCCTAGCTTTAGATGCCAGGGAGAGACCCCAGAGGTTGTGTCCCTGTGAAAGGGCTCCACTTCCCCCCATGGATCTCTGGCATCCAACCGGGGATTGTGGGTAGGAGTTGATTAGGTATGGAACAGGTGTTGGAGAACAGCCTGACCAAACAAGGCATCCCGGCGGGAGTCCTTATCCAAGCAGTAATGGGCTGTGAAGGTATGAACTGAGGCCCAAGTGGCTGCTTGGCAGATGTCGTCGATAGACACAGAGTGCAGATGAGCCATTGAAGGTGCCATGGCTCTCACATTGTGAGCTGTGACATGGCCCTCCAGAGGAAGATTCTTACTCTGATAGGCAAATGAAATACACTGTGCAATCCAATTGGACAGTGTTCTCTTGGAGACAAAGTCCCAAATGAGAAGGATCAAAAGCAACAAAGAGTTGAGAGGACTTTCTGTGTTGCTGTGTTCTTTGTAAGTAAAAGGCTAAAGCTCTTTATAGTCTAAAGTATGAAGATTCCTTTCTGCATTTGATGCATGAGGCCTTGGAAAAAACACAGGCAGGTAGACCGCTTGGTTCAGATGAAAAGGCGAGACCACTTTTGGCATAGTGTGGATGAGTCCTAAGGACTACCTTGTCATGATGGAACCTTGTATAAGGTGGATCAGCCACTAGTGCCTGCAATTCACTGATGCAACGTGCTGATGTGATTGCAATGAGAGAGATAACCATCCAGGAAAGGAATTTCAATGAGGTAGTAGCTAAGGGTTCGAAAGGTGGCTTCATGAGCTGCCCAAGAACCAGGTTTAAGTCCCATGCCACTGGTGGTGGCCTAATGCGAGGCTTAGTTAGAAGAAGGCCTCTCATAAATCTTTCTATATGAGGATGGGAGGAAATAGGTTGTCCATTTAAAGGTTTGAAAGAAGCTGCAGTAGCACTCAAATGGACTCCTTACTGAGTTAGTCTTAAGTCCTGCATTGGATAAATGAAGGAGATACTCCAGTAATGATTCCAGAGGTATTGCAAGAGGGCTAAGACCCTTCTGCGAGCACCATAGGGTAAACCTTTTCCACTTGAAAGCATAAGAGCGTCTTGTGGAAGGTTTTCTGGAAGCATAAAGGATATCCTTTACTTGCTGAGAAAGGTTAAGATCATGAAGATATAGGCCTTCAGCAACCAAGCCCTGGGATGTGGAGACTGGGGATTGGGATGCCATAACATTCCGTCCTCCTGAGATAGGAGATCTGGAGCGGATCCTAACTCCAGAGAGGGAGCTTGAGAGAGATGTAGAAGCAGAGGGTACCACACTTGCAGTGGCCAATGTGGAGCTATGAGAATCATACGGCCTCTGTCTCTCTGAAGCTTGAATAGTGTTTTGGAACTTAGGGGAATGGGAGGAAAGGCATAAAGGAAGTCCTGACCCCAATGAAGGAGGAAAGCATCCCTGGCCTGAGAGCCCTGAGCCGGAATTCTGGAACAGAACCGGGGAAGTTTGGCATTCAACGGACTTGCAAAGAGGTCTATGTCCGGGGTTCCCCAAATTTGAAAAATCTTGGCCACTTGGTCTGCATGTAGAGACCATTCGTGTGGAAGCAGAACTCGACTGAATCTGTCCGCCCAAGAGTTTTGGATGCCTGGAAGATACACTGCCAGGAAATGAATCTGATAATCTCTGGCGAGGGCCCATAGTCGCAAAGCTTCGTTGCAAAGCGACAGAGAGCCTGTTCCTCCCTGCTTATTTACATAGAACATGGCTACTTGATTGTCCATCTGAATGAGGATTGTCTTGTAGCTGAGCAGGGTGTGGAACACTTGAAGAGCAAGGAAGATTGCTCTGAGTTCTAAGCTACTGATGTGTAGATGAGTCTCCTGTGGAGTCCAAGTGCCTTGGGTGGAGAGGTCTTGCAGATGAGCTCCCCAACCCATTGGTGAAGCATCTGTTGTGAAATGGGGATCCCATCAACAGGTTTTGAGTGGACTGCCACCATTGGAGGGACAAAATAAGGCGATTTGTGTTTGCTATTTTGTCTGACGGGCCCCCTGATGCCTGGGTCCATTGAGTGGATAAAGTCCACTGGGCTGCTCTCATGTGGAGGCGAGCATAAGGAACCACATGCACGGTGGATGCCATGTGGCCTAGAAGCTGTAACATTTCTTGAGCAGTGAGAAGAGGCTTTTGCACTGCTTGAGAAGCTAACTGCACCATGCGAAGGCAACGGGTCTGGGGAAGATAGGCCCTTGCTTTTCTGGTATCCAGAAAAGCTCCTGTGAACTCTAGAGACTGAGTGGGAGTTAGACTGGATTTTGGGATGTTTATGACCAGACCCAAATACTGGAGAATACGCATTGTGCAAGATAGAGAAATCCTGGCCTCTGACTCTGATGGAGCTCGAATGAGCCAATCGCCTAAGTAGGGGAAGACGAATATTCCTAGAGTACGAAGAAATGCTGCTACCACAGCCATGCATTTCGTAAACACCCTTGGTGCTGAGGCCAGGCCAAAAGGAAGCACCCTGTATTGGTAGTGCGTTCCTTGAAAAAGGAACCGAAGGAACTTTCTGTGAGTTGGATGGATGAGAACATGAGTGTATGCATCCTTGAGATCTAGAGAACAAAGCCAATCCTGACTCTGAAGGTATGGCAGCAGAGTTCCCAGAGAAATCATCTTGAATTTCTCTTTGAAAAGGAATTTGTTCAATTCTCTGAGGTCTAAAATAGGTCTGTGTCTCCCCCTGTTTTCTTTGGTATAAGGAAATAGGGGAAGTAAAACCCTGTACCCTGTTGAAGAATGGGTACCTCTTCTATTGCCCCTTGGGCAAAAAGGATAGTGACCTCTTGATCTAACAGATTGATGAGAGAGGTCTGAGAATTGAACTGTCTTACCACTGTGGGAGGGGGAATGCACAGAAAGTGAAGCTTGTACTCCTCTTTTATAATGGAGAGAGTCCAATACTCTGCTGTTATCTGCCCCCATCTGGGGGCAAAGTGACACAACCTTTCTGGAATGGTGGAAGGTTTATAGACCATTGAGAGCCAGGAAGGCTAACTTCTCTAGATGGAAGTCAAGGGCCTTGTGGAGGCTGATACTGCTGAGACGGTTGAGGCTTAGCAGTCTTTGCTTTCCTCTGTTTAGATGGTTGCTGACTTGGGCAGGTTGACCTGCAGAACGTTCCTGCTGGGAATAAGAAGGATAAAACCTCTTCTTCTTGGAGAAGAATGGTTTCTTGAGAGATTTCCTCCTTGCAGGATCAGTTGTGGCTTTGGACAGTCTATCCAAAGTGTAGTTGTCAGCATCCAATTCATTGGCTTTCTCTTGCCAATTCTTGCTGAATAGATTCTCACCTGTACAAGGGATATTGCCCAGTTTGTCCTGCACCCAGAGCTCCAAATCGGATGCCTGGAGCCAGGCAATTCTACGTGCACCTATGGCAATGGCAGAGGTTCTGCTTATGCACTCAAAACAGTCAAAAGCTGCATGATTGACAAATTCAGAAACATCCTGGGCATGTTTAACCAGTGTGAGAAAATCCTGCCTCTTATCAGGAAGAAGAGGGCTCAAAACCTCTAAATCTCCTGTGACTTCCTTAAGGAACATTCCCATATATAAAATATAGAAACTGATCTTGGCAGAAAGCATGGAAGCCTGGAAAGTACGACGTCCAAAGGCATCCAAAGTTCGACACTCACGTCCTGGAGGATTAGAGGCATGCCTCTTTGCACTTCTGATCCTTCTCATAGCTGATTCCACTACAATAGAGTGGTGAGGAAGCTGAGTTTTCTGTTCGCCAGGACACGGAGGTACTCGATACATAGTATCCAGTCTACGAGAGTGAGGAGAGGTGGTAAGAGGTGTCTCCCACATTCTCAACATGAGATCATGTAAGATCTCATGGATAGGCAAAGTAGCTGCCTCCTTAGGAGCTTTGGGGTATTGCAAAATCTCCAACTTCCCTTTGTCCTGGGCTCTGTTACAGGAGCCACAGTAATGGAAAGATCTCGAGCCACCTCCCTGATAAAGTCCTGAAAGGAGATATCTTCTGGAGGAGACATCCTGTGTTTAGGAGAGGAAGGCTCTTCCGGAAGAAGTACTCCGGTACCGATGGAGCTGTCAGAATCCTCAGACTCCTCCGAGGATTCGAAATACCTTCTGTCCGGATGCTCTTGTAGAGCACGATACCCGTACCGACCGAAGTCGGTGTCCCGGGGGAATTGGTACCGGAAGGCATAGCATGACTGGGTGCTGGCAATGCAGACACCGATGTCGATGCCGATGCTGTCGGTACCGGTGCTGATACCGGTTGAACTGTCTGACGCGGTTCCAAGGGTGTTGATGCCGCAAGGAGAGCCACCAGACTGCGTTCAATAGCCAGGAACCTCTGGTCTATCGACGCTGCCGATGCCTGAGTATCGGTACCGGAGAAAAGCCGGTACCCCAGAGCATGGCAGCAGTAGTTCTGCCGAGGTCGAGTTCTCGAACATCTTGGAGCCCTGATAAAGCTTTTGAAGCCGAAGCCTCCCGCTGGGGCAATTTTGACAGTACGGAACCCTCAAGGGCAACGCCAGAGGCATCTCGATGCTTGGAAGGAGATCTACCCTTTGAGGACCGGCCAGACTTATGTTTAGTTACCTGAGATCCATGGGAGGAAGACGAAGCCCTGGATGACGTCGATGCCACAGAGGCTGCATCAGAGGGAAACAGGGTGCTGAGCTTAGCAGCTCGGTTTTGTCGACCCCTCTTGGACATCATGGCACAGGCCATACACTCCAAGATGGAGTGGTCAGGACCTAAACATTTAAGACACCACTCATGGGTGTCGGTGACGGAGATGGTACCGCCACACTTGGTGCACTTCTTAAAACCTGAAGTGGGTTTTTCCATAGTAAAGGAAGTTTTGGGCCTAAGGCCCAAAATGGCGCATGCACCTGAGGAAGAAAAGTTTGGAAAAAAATACTTTTTTTTTTCTTTCTTAGAAAGAAAGAAAGAAAGAACCAGCAGTACCGGTATAGCATTGAGGGAAGGCAGATGCGACCACAAAAAAGAAGAATAGGGAAAATTTTTCTGCGATGACAGGAACAGCAATCTGCTGGCTCCACGGAAAACGAAGAACTGGAGAGAGGCAGTTGGGAAAGGCAGGAAGGAAGTACGCAGTTGCTGTGGGATGCTCCCAAAAGCTTTCTAATTGGACGCTGGGGAGCGTTCCCGCGCAGGCTCCGTCGGTACCGACGATACCCATATGTGAAGACTACATTCCTGCTTGTTCCTGGAGATAGAACATACAGTAGGTTCTTAGAGAGATGGATGTGTAATGATTCTGCTAAGCATCATACTGTGGTTTGCAACATATAGTAATAACATAGTAAATGATGGCAGATAGGGACAAGCATGGTCGATCTGGTCTACTCAGTAAGGTGGCTAGAGTTTGAGTTGCACCTGCTGCTCTGTTCAGGTTACTCCCATCTGCCTTTGCTGCAGGTTGTACCTACTGATCCAGGGAGGTTATCCTTCTCTATTTATGAAGTTATTTACATTTCCTTTGATTCCATCCTCTTGCTTTCAAAGCAAACATAAATAACTCTTTCATAATGATTTATCATTAACGGTGCCCTTAAAAGTTAGAAAATAACTACATAAAACTATGCAGTGTCATGAATCTCTATTGTTTGGTACCTATGACCTTCAAAGGTGGTCTCAGAAGATATTTCTTATTACAGTTCTTGACTTTTAAACGTCGCTTAGCTTTTTCCTAAAAAAAAAAGAAAATGGGAGCAATTCTGTGTATTATATTGCTTTAGCTCTATTATATTCTTTATTTAATCACTAAAACTCATTGAGCATTTTTTCTTCCTCGGTTCAAATGTGTTTTTTTTTTCTGAAGACTGGCTACCCTATTGCTTAAAATAATCCCTAGGCTCCTCCACTTCTTGAAGTGTCTACTACTTTGCCCTATGAATGCTATTTTAGTATACACTTAATAATTATCATCCAGTCATGAATGTGTGGTGTTCCCAAATCTACTTCAGTTTACCAGAGTTCTTGCACATAGGTTGCAAGAGCTACTGGTCTACATTAACAACATTATTTGCTTTTGGAATCATCCATGTGTGTGGTTATTCTCCCCTCCTGTTTAATCACTGAGAAGGTAACTTGCTTACTTGCAATACCACACTGTTCCCATCAGGATACCTTTGCAGTTGCATGACACCAGGAGTTGTGGTACATTTTTCCTCCATTTTAACTCTTTCCCAGAGTGCTCCAGAAGTTACTTAAGGCCAGAGTGGTCCAGACAGATTGGTTTCCCACTGCTTCTGTCATACTGGTTGACACCCTACTACAGCTGGGCTCCCATCCCTTTCTTCTGACATATCAGAATAACCATCTACTGCACTTGAATCTTCAAAGTGTTTTTTTGTAGCAACTTACATGTTGAAGGCCAACAAGCTTCACAGCTTCTAGTCTGTGAAGGAGGCTATCAGGTTGTTATAGCATCTAAGAAAGATTCCACAAAATCCTATGCTTTAAATGTTCTCGTTCTTCCCATTGATGTTGCTTCACCACCTTCAACTGTTCTTGAGCCATCGTGCTGCTGTTCTCTCATGGCTTATGTTGCTATCAGATAGCAGATTAAAAGACTCCTAGGTACACATACGTCTTATTGCCGTTTCAGCCTATCATGATAGGTTTGAAGACAAACCCCTCTCTCTCCTCATGCCCTGGTAACCATATTCATAAGTGCTCTACCAAATCTCTACTGCCATTTCAGAAATCAACGCCTGCACAGGATCTTAGCATTGTACTTTCAGTTCTGATCAAACCATCCTCTGAGCCACCAGACGAGGCATTTCTACAACATCTCTCATGGGAAGACACTTTGTTATTGCTGTTATATCAGCACGTTAGATAAGTGAGCTTCTGGTACTAGTTCCTTACTCATGATGCAAGCAAGTTTTCTGCCAATCCAAGGTGGTTCTTCATGTTCATCTCAACTATCTGCTCAAGGTGTTTTTTCATGCCTTCCCCGCTAATCTGCAACTAGTTCTACCTGAGGTTTTCTTTCTAAGCCTCATGCATTGGACAAAGATGACCATTTACTCCTTCGACTATTGAAGAGCTTTTGTACTATCTTCATCCTACATGTAACAGTTATAAAACCTCTCAACATTTTGTGACCTTTAATCAAAATAACACAGGCCTTCCGTCTTCCAGATAAACTCTGTCCACCTGCATCTGACATTATTGGTTTTGCTCATCAGGCGGAAGGTCACTTCTCATTTCACAGAAAAGGCCTCCATGATAGCCAATTGCACTTAATTTCCATGCATATCAGAAGTAATGCTACGATGTGATCAACATCCCACACTTTTATCAAGCAATGCTGCCTCCTCAGATAGTGCCTTTGGATTGTCTGTTCTACTTTGATCTGTTAATTCCTCCTCCCAAAGACCTTGGTCAGGTCGCAAATACACCTACAATTTCGTCCTTTTCAGCGACTCACCACCAAGTGTACCTGCATGTTCCCTGCTTGTCAACGAAGAAAGTGTTGTTGCTTATCTGTAACATGGGTTCTCTGTAGACAGCAGGGGAATGCAGCCATACTTTTCCCACCCTCCAATCCCTCTGTACTTCTTCACTTGGTCATAGTAACTCCCTAACTTTGAAAGGGCTGAAGGCAGCAGAGTGTCAAGAGGCATGAGACCATCTGCCCATGCTCATTCCTGTAATTTAAAAAACAATTCTACTGTTGCTAGGAGAGAGCTCTGCATAGTGGATCAGCCTGCAAGCTTCATCATCAAGTGTGGCTGCATTCGTCTGCTGAGAACCCCAGTTACAACTAAGCAACAACACTTTTCTGAAATATTTATTGATAAAAGGATAAAAATTGTAACTTCAAGGATTTAGAAGAAGTTTTTTTTTCAGTCCCAAGCTCTGAGAGCTCATTCAATTAGAGTTGTGGCAACTTCAGAGAGTAGATGTCTGTCAGATTCCCTTCCTGAGGATATGACTTTCCAAGATTTTGTCAGGGATATGTCCAAGTCATGCCATTTTTGGAGACTGAGGATGAGCCTAGGATAGAAGAATTGGAGATCGTCTAGTACTCTTCAGCCCCTAAGGAAGTTGTGACAGTGCCCGTGCACCGCATCCTAAAGAGAGTGCAGATGAGAATGTGTGACAACCCCTTCACTGTACCTCTAGTTAGTAGAAGGCTTGACTCCATGTACAAAGTTGAAAAGGCTCCGGGGGTGGAGGGGGAAGAGTGATATCAGCCCCCTAGATGGTTGACTGAAAGCAGAGCTCCGCCAAACCCCCACTTAAAAATCAAATAAATACCTCCTGGAGCGTTACAGTTGATGTCAAGCAGTGCAGATGATTGGTGAAAATCCCGAGGGAACACCCGGCAGGTCTACCTGGAAGAAACAGATAGATTTGTGCTATTTCTCTTACCAAGATGGGAAAGACTGTCCAGCACGAGAGCTCAAAGATGGCATCTAAGGATTCTAGCTGCGTACTTGAGCTGGACGCATGCGGCGATGCGTTGGACCAGGCAGAGGAGGGAGAGCTTGGTCTGTCATTCTCAGAGATGCACAATTAGTTCTTAGAGCTCAAACACAACTTATGACAAGTTCGTGCTGAAATAGGCGGCCTAGTGATATAGCTCCAGTGTGGGGTCCCGGAGCTGGTTCTTAGAGTTGAAAATGGAGAAACGAGGCTGGAGGAGGGAGTCCAAGATGAGGTTGATGGCCTCTGGCGTATGGTCCAAGAGCTGGCCCATGAAAAGGAGGAGATGTGTCTCAAGATGGAAGATGTGGAGAATTGAGTGCGGCAAGCCAGTGTTCGGATATGGGGTGTGCTGGAGACAGTCGACAATGCAGATGCGCTGCTTGTGACGCAAGAGATATGTGGCCTGCTCTGGCATGGCAAGGAATGAGGCGGTGAACAAGACCCGCTTAAAATTGAACACGCTAGTCGCTTTCTGAGTCTGCCCAGTACTCAGACCGAGAGACATTCTTATTTGCTTGCTTGAGTACGCAATTAAAGAGAGGATCATGTCTCTGCAGCAGCTGGGAAAACTCTCTTGGAAGGGACATAACATTGTGTTGTACAATGACCTCTCAGCTGCAACCATGGCCAGGTATAGAGTTTTTAGTCCTATTACCCAGATACTGCAGAAAGGGGAATACCATTATCGGTGGCTCTACCCGGGTGGCCTTGCCTTCACCATTAATGGAGTTACTAAGAAAGCATTGATATCCTGTGAGGCACTGGTTGAGCTCTATGAATTGGGACTTACTGATGTTACATTAATGCCAGCAGATGGAGACCAGAAAGGAGTGGCTGCCAAGAGAGTTCAGCAGCAGAAAGTACCAGTGCACAGGCAGCACCGTGGGCGCAAAAGCGAGGCCAGAACACAGCCCACCTGAGGACTTTTATAGGGGTCCAGCGGACTTTATATCTGAACTCTTCTTAAAGCATGTAGTGACTGCAGATCCTTTCTAAATTTGGGTGATCAGGAATGTTGTGAGTTTTCTAAGGGTGTGGGATGGATTTCAAGTGTATTGGGCTGGTCGTTACGAGTGAGGGAGACTGGATTGAGTGAAGGGGGAGAGAAACTTCGGGGGATGTGGATAAGCATGGGCGAGGTGGATGAGGGTAATTGAGAGTGTGAAGTGTGCAAGAGGGTACTGTATGTATGGCTTAGCATGAGCGTGGGTATAGCTATTTAGTGAGAGATGGGGGGGAACATTCGGCGGGCTGTTCATTACTTTCCTGATATAGACAGTGGAGAAGAGTGGCATATGACAGGAGATGGTGGGGGGGGGGGGGGTAGAGAGGACAGGATGGGGTGGGTAGGGGGAAGGGGGTTGAAAGAGGGGATAAAGGTGGGTTGGAGGGTGGTGGGCACTGTTTGGGCGGGCACTTGTGCATGTTTTCATCCCTAAATGATTACTTTTAGCAAGGAGGATGATGGATGCTGCCAGCTGGTCTCCCTCAATATGAAAGGCCTGGGCTCCTGGCAAAAGCGGAGTTTGCTATTAAAGGAGGCGAGACTCCGGAAGGTGGGGGTGGTATATATACATGAGACATCTAAAACCCAGGCAGACCCACCTCTTGAAATCCTGCGATTGTCCCCAGCACATTGAAGAGGGGGAGTGGGTATTCTAGTTCCTCTTGCAACAAACGAGCACTACCTAATTCTTGAGGTGCACTTGAATGGATGAAGTCACAGGTGTTTTGATCCAGGGGTCCATGGCTCCCATAATTTTGGAGGTAGATTTTAATATTACCAAATATCCTAGGCTCGATAATTCAAAAGGGATAGGCGGCAGGAACCTCTAGTGTATGTGTAAATTATGGGTTCTTTCGGGAGTGGGCTGAGAGAAGCCTGTGTACTATGGGGCAATTCCTTGGTGATTTGGGGGCCTTTCTCTCTTTCTTGGACACAAGTGACCAGTACCAGCCATCGCCCAATCATGTATTTTATTACCAGCAAGTGCGACATTTTGTGTAGTCCAATGAAAAACAATACCAATAAGTGTGGAGGCAGAGTGAATTTGAAAAATTGTGGGTTGGTTGGGAAAGCCCTAAGGGCCTTATTACAGCCTTTATGGACTGTTTCTGAAGAGGATAAAGGGGCATCCCCAGTGTTGTGGCAAATGGGAAGATAATCTGGAAGATATCCCCTGTGATGACCATTGTGGAATATCTGTATAAATTACTCTATAGGATGTATTGGGATCCTTGCCACTTAAAACGAATGGGTTTGAAGGACTCTGAGCTCTGCTGGAGGGGCTTGTGGGTAGGTGGGAGATTTCCTACATATGTGATAGGGCTGCCCAGAAGTGTTGAAGGAGGGAGTCAAACTGTTAGTAGAGGGGCTCTGTGGGAGAGCAGTGCCCCTGGACCCTTTGGTGTGTCTCTTGGGTATACCTTGCCAAGGAGTTAAGAAAAGGAACCGGGATGGCAATTACAATGGGTTGGTGGGATCAAAAGATGCTCAGCCTTAAGGAGGTATCAGAGCGTTTGAATAGATATATAGCATGACTAAGGCAACGATGACTGGGGGTGCTATCCTGAAGACCCTCCAGACTAAATGGCAATCCTATGTGAGTTAGAAGGCAGCACAGTCAGAATGAGGGTGCAGTGCAAATGGATGCAAGTTGGCTGTGTGTAGAAATGGAATGCCCAGCATTTGCCCAATCTGATTCAAAGCATAGGGAGGGAGGGTGGGGGATTTAAGAGGAAAATATCTTTGTATTGGATTGTTATTTCTATGTTTTGAATATTTTGTAGTTAGTCCTTAATAAAAATTGTTAAATAGAAAAAAAAAAGAAAAGGCTCCTTGATTCGAGAAGCCCCAGCTTCCTTAGCATTCCTTGGTAGTTGAAGTCACCCTTAAGAGATCCAAAAGTTCCAAGACTCACTCCTTTGTGCCCCAAGGGAGGGAGGCTCAGACATTTGACTCTCTTGGAAGAAGGTTTTTTCAGAGTTCCCTGCTCAGAGAAACTGAAACAATATTGTTCCCTAGTGGGTCACAGCAAGGACTGCTCGAGGTTTATGGTCTGGGCAACCTATGATATCTTTGAAACGGCATTGAGAACTTCTGCTATTGGTATTGGTGCCTAGAGACGACCCCTTGCTCTGGTCCTCAGACCTATAAGAATTAGTGCAGGGTAAGCTTGCTGACATGCCGGGGAGAGAATCTCTTCAGAGAATAAGTTGAACAGAAGGCTGGCTTCATTGAAAAGCAGCACATTACTCTTCAAAATCTCTCAAGATGCATGAGCCAGCCTCCTACTGCAAGACGTACCAAGGTGGTGCCCAGAAAAAGACCTATTACTCTGGTAAGCATAGGTACTTCCCTGGGTCCTACACTTCCTAACCAAAACAGGCTCCTCCTTCACAATCACAGCATGAGAAGCCTCAGAAGCTCCAGCCTGTTCCTCAGCCAAACCCTGGGGCGGGGTTTTGACTGGTTCCTGCAGAGCATATCTACTCTACCAGTAACCACAATGGAAAAAGAGAGAGGCTCACTCTTTGTGCCCAGAGTTGGCCCCCTCATAACCTTTTACAAATTGTCCAGAATGGTTATAAATTAAATCTATTTGACATTACTCCAAATTGCTCCCGAGGACTCATTCTATCGACCCTCTGCATCAGGAATTGCTCCAGAGAGAAATCACCACCCTCTTAGCAGATCTTGTGATCAAACCTGTGCCACTAGAGCAAAGAGAGTGAAAGTTTTATTCCAGGTATTTCCTGATCCCCCAAGAAAACCTGGGATCCTGTCCCATCCTAGATCTAAGAGATCTGAACACATACTTGATCAAAGAAAAGTTCAGAATGATTTCTCTAAGCACCCTACTCCCTTATATGCAAAGAGCAGATTGCCTATGCTCCCTGGATTGGAATAGGAATCAGATTTGTCCTGGGGACAGCACTTCTAGTACATAGTTCTGCCCTTTAGCTTAGCCTCAGCACCCCACATCTTTACAAAATGCCTTGTGATAGTACCAAATTACCTTCGGATGCTGGGAGCGGTTGTCTTCCCCTTCTTGGTTAATTGGCTGATCATGAGTTCCACTCCGGAAGGAGTTCGAAAATCAACATGGTTGACCATTTGAGTGTTAGAACTACTAGAGTTTGTAATAAATGACCCAAAATCCCACTTTCAACCCTCCCAACAATTGGAATTCATTAGAGCCCTACTCGACATGACTGAGGCGAGAACCTTCCTCCTGCACAACAGACTTCACAGATTGATAGCTCTAGTGTAACAGACTGAATTGAGTCAGCAAGTAACAGCTTGCAGGGTGTTAATTGTGCTAGGTCACATGGCCTCTATAGTACATGTAACACCCTTGGAATGTCTCCACTCTAAGGATTCAGGAGCCCAGGCCATGGGAAAACTTGGATCGTCTGTATATCACCAATCCGCTCATTCAGTCATTGCAGTGGTGGACAATCAACCACAATTTGCTCAAAGGTCTTCCCTTCCAGTCCACTCCACCACAAAAAATTTGAATGACTAATTTGTTCAAGCTGGGTTGGGGAGCTCGCCTCGATGGGTTTCACACCCAGGGCAATTGATCCTTCTAAGAAAGTCTCCACCAGATCAATTTCTTGGAACTCAAAGGGCTTTCAGAGATCTGTTAACCAACCAAATTGTCTTGATTCAGACCGTCAGTCAAGTAGCAATGTTCTACATCAACAGGCAGGGAGGAACGGGCTTGTACCTTCTTTATTGGGAAATAGTCAGGTTGTGGAAATTTGCTATAGCTCACAGGATGAACCTGAGAGCCACATATCTACCAGGTGAACAAAAAACTGGCAGACAAACTGAATCAAGTTCTCCAACCACATGAATGGACACTGGACAAGGATGTTGCTACTCGCATCTTTCAAGAGTGGGACACACCCCCTCAATAAACCTGTTTGCAATTCCTCAGAATTCCAAAGTGTATCAGTTCTGTGCTAGAGCAAGATTTCACAGCAGGCTAGCCTTGGATGCTTTCCTCCTGAATTGAGAGGAGGGTCGTCTTTATGCGTATCCTCCAATTCCTCTCATTGCAAAGATCCTTCTGAAGCTCAAAACAGAGGCACAATGAGTCTCATCACTCCTTACTGACCCAGACAATCTTTGTTTCCTCTCCTGCTGCAACTCAGCAGTCAGGAACCACTTCGGTTAGGCCATGCATTAGACTTGATATCGCTGGAGAACGGAATGATGTTGCGAGGTTAACACTGTCAACTGGTTTAACAGATGTCCTTTTTGCCTCCAAGAGGGCCTCAATGAGAAAGTGGAAGAGGTTTGCTGTCTGGTGTGAGGACCATTCCCTAGCCCCTTTGCCTGTCCCACACAAAATCTGCTTGAATATCCTCTGTACCTCTGAGTCTGGACTTAAGCCCAACTCTGTTAGGGTTCACCAATTGGAGCTTTCCATAAGGTGTAGAGGGGAAGCCCACCTCTGCACAGCTTTTAGTTCTCTTTTTATGCAGGGGTTGCTTCTCTTGAAGCCTCCCTGCAGTCCTTCCACAGTGTCTTGTTCTTGCACAGCTCATGGAACATAATAGCATAAGATATGCCATACTGGGTCAGACCAAGGTCCATCAAGCCCAGTATCCTGTTTCCAACTGTGGCCAATCTAGGTCATACGTACCTAGCAGTTTCCCCAAAAGACACAGGTTCCACAATGCTTGTATTGGGTCAAGCATTGATATCCTGGGTCCCTTTTTAATAATGGTTTATGGACCTTTCCTCCAGGAACTTGTCCAAACCTTTTTTAAACCCAGCTACACTAACAGCCTTTACTACATCCTCCGGTAACAAATTCCAGAGTTTGATTACACGTTAAGTGAAAAAATATTTTCTCTTATATAGTTTGCCCTGTAGCTTCATTGCATGTCCCCTAGTCTTTCTATATTCTGATAACGTAAACAATCGATCTACATTTACCCGTTCCACTCTGTTCATTATTTTATAGAAACGTAAACAATTGCTCTACGTTTACCCGTTCCACTCTGTTCATTATTTTATAGACTTCTATCACATCTCCCCTCAGCCGTCTCTTTTCCAGGTTAAAGAGCCCTATCCTTTTTAGCCTTTCTTCATAGGGGTATCCTTCCATCCCCTTTACCATTTTGGTGGCTCTTCTCTGTACCTTTTCTAATAACGCTATATCCTTTTTAAGATACGGCAACCAGAATTGCACATAATATTCAAGGTGCGGTAGCACCATGGAACGATACAGAGGCATTATAATATCCTTTGTTTTATTTTCCATTCCTTTCCTTATGATACCTAGCATTCTATTTGCTCTCTTGGCTGCCGCTGCATACTGGGTAGAGGATTTTAACATGTTATCCACAATGACGCCAGCACAGATCCCTGGGGTACACCACTATTCACCTTTCTCCATTGGGAAAATTGGCCATTTAGCCCTACCCTCTGCTTTATATCTTTTAACCAGTTCCTGATCCACAATAGTATTCTGCCTCCTATCCCATGACTCTTTAGTTTTGCCAAAAGTCTCTGATGAGGGACCTTGTCAAAGGCTTTCTGAAAGTCCAAATACACTATATCAACCGACTCACCTTTGTCTACCTGTTTATTCACACCTTCAAAAAAACATTGCAGATTAGTAAAACAAGATCTTCCTTGTCTAAAGCCATGTTGGCTGTCTCCCATTAAGCCATGATTATCTACATGTTCAGCAATTTTATTCTTTATGATGACTTCTAAAATTTTTCCCGGTACTGACATCAGGCTCACCTGTCTGTATTTTCCCCGATCACCCCTGGAACCCTTTTTAAAAATTGGCATTACGTTGGCTATCCTCCAATCTTCAGGTATTAGAGATGATTTTAATGATAGTTCACAGATTACTAATAGCAGGTCTGCAATCTCATATTTCAGTTCTTTCAACACCCTTGGATGTATATCAACCGGTCCAGGTAATTTGCTACTCTTCAGTTGATCAAATAGTTGTAATACATCTTCCCGATGTATCGATATTTCCTTCAATTCTTCCGCACCTTTAAATACCACTTCAGTCATGGGTAACATCCCTACATCTCCCTCAGTAAAGACTGAAGCAAAGAATTCATTGTGTCTTCGCTATTGCCTTGTCGCCTCTTAGTGCCCCCTTTAACCCCTCTATCATCTAATGGACCAACTGACTCTCTCACAGGTTTTTTGCTATGAATGTACTTGAAACTTTTTATCATGGAATTTCAATCCATAGAGATTCTACAGCAAATTTTCTTTCCTGCAAAACTTTAATCCTTTGTGACTCAATGCCCTCTCTAACATAGAGTGCAACCCCTCCACCAATTTGATCAGAAAGAGAAAGGCAAACAATATTTGGATAAGCTAAGCGAAGTTGGTAAAGTAGTCAGGAAAGCAAATATGCAAATGAAAGAAAAAATAGCCGATACAGTAGGTATGTTTGTGACAGGAAGAAATGCAAAGGTGGCATTGTGAGACTCGAGGGTGAAGGAGAGGAATATATAGAAGCTGGTGAGCATAAAGTGGAAATGCTTAACAGGTATTTTGTTATATGCTCACAGATGAAGAGCCAGGAATCGTGACCTCAGAAAACCAACATAAAATGGAATGGAAGGGAGGTAGAACTCTATTTTCAGAAGTCTGTGTTCATAAAGAGCTAGCAAAACTAAAAGTGGACAAAGCGATGGGGCTGGATGGGATTCATCAATGTATTGAAAGAACTAAGAGACATACTGGCTGCTCTGCTGGCTGACCTTTTCAATGCTGCTTTACAGTTGAGAGTGATCCCGGAGGACTAGAGATCTGTGAATACGGTTCCGGTCCTCAGAAGTACAATTAAGGAAGAGTTGGTAACTACAGACCAATTACTGTAGTCTGACCTCTGTGGTGATTTAAATTAATAGAAATGCTGCTAAAGCAGAGAATGATGTGGTGTTTGGAATCCAAGAGATTATAGGATCTGAGAGAGCATGACTTTACTGGAGGTAGGTTTTGTCAGATGAATCTTGATTTCTGGATAGGGGTAGAGTGCTACATCTGATCTATTTAGATTTCAGCAAGACTTTAGACACAATTCCATATCAGCTACTTATTCATAAACAGTGTGCCCTTAGAATAGACCCTAAAGTGACTGGCTGGATAAGAAAATGATTGAATGAGAGGCGACAGAGGGTAATAGTAAATGGAGTTCACTCTGAAAATAGGAGCGTTGCCAGTGATGTGCCTCAGGGATTGATTTTTGTCATGTTCTTTTTAATATATTTGTAAGCAATATTGTGGAAGGTCTGTCAGAAAACGTATGCCTCTTTCTGGATGATACAAAAATCTGCAACAGGATAGATACCCTGCAAGGTATGGATAATAGGAGGAGGTATCTAGCAAAACTTATTTATTTATTTATTTTATTTATTTAAAGTCTCTTATATACCGCGCTATTTATCATCAGCGCGGTTTACATAGAACAGAACAATCTCAGTACATTTGAAATACGTATGAGTTACAGATAACAGGGCAGAAAACTTGGTCAACAAGGGTAACTATCTACAATACAATAATGATTGACTGTTTGTATAAAACAACTAACAGAGCAGAGAATATAGTGTACAGCTGTAATTAAATCCAAAATTTCTTAATTCTAGGGTGTAGTGTTTATGCTTCTGGCTATTAGACTGTCTTTTGATATATTAGATAGCATTACAGTGGCTGGAAGTATTCAGTGAAGAGGTAGTGCTTGATAGCTTTTCTGAACTGCTTCATGTCACGTATTGCTCTAATTTCTGGCTGAAGTTTATTCCAACCTCTAGGCGCATAGAATTTGAATGCTCTGTTGATCGATGATTGGGACCAATTTGTGGAATCACTCGGAATGATTAGGGTGTTTTCGGCAAATGGTCTCCTAGATCTTGTATTGGGAGTTAGACTGATGAGATCTGAAGTCGTTGCTGGTGATAATTTGTTGAAGGCCTTGAATGTAATGAGGAGAGCTTTATAGCTAATTCTACATTCTATAGGGAGCCAGTGAAGGTCCCTAAGGATTGGTGTAATATGGTCTCTCTTTGATGCTCCAACTAGTATGCGAGCCGCAGCATTCATTGCTAGTTGCAGGGGGTTTATAGTGTTCTTTGGAAGACCATGTAATACAATATTCGCATAGTCAAAGTGAGGGGTGACTATTGCTTGGAATATTGAGCGGAAATCATTGTATTCTAGCATGGGTCTTAGGTGGCGTAATGTTTTTATCTTGAAGTAAATCTTTTTTACTGTATTTTTTATGTGGGAGGTAAAATCCAGTCGTTGATCAAGGATCACACCTAGGTAACGAATTGTATTCTTGATTGGGAGCTCAGCGTCCCGTACCTTAAGAAATGCAGGGGGGGAGAAGAGCTTGTTTCTAGTGACCAATAAAACTTCCGTCTTTTTGAAATTGATTCGCATGTTTTGATCTAAGAGCCAATCCGCTATTGCATTGAAGCAGTTGGTTAGGTTAGTGTAATTTGGACTTGTTATATCAAACGGGGTGTAGATAAGCACGTCGTCTGCGTAATTAAGGCAGGTGACATTAAAGGATTTGGTGATTTGGCAAATCGGTTGCATATATATGTTGAAGAGGAGTGCCAATAAGGAGGAGCCTTGTGGAACCCCTTGCGTTTGGAGGAATGGTTCGGATGTTCTGGAGTCAATGCGAACATGTTGCCAACGATCTTCAAGGTATGTTTTGCACCAGTTCCATGCTAGGCCTTGTATACCCTTTTCGTAGAGTCGTGCTAGTAGTATGTTATGGTCTACTGAGTCAAACGCCGCGGATATGTCAAGGAAGATCATGGCGACGCCAGACCTTATGTTGTTGATCCCACAGATGAGCGTGTTGATTAAGGAGGTCATGAGAGTCTCGACTCCATGCATTTCCCTAAATCCATGTTGGCACGGATCAAGAGGGGAGGATGTATCAATATATTGCTGAATTTGGCGTTGAGTCTCTTTCTCCAGTATTTTGGCAAGCAGCGGGATGCTGGAGATTGGACGGTATGATTCTTCCTTCTTCGGGTCGATCTGGTTGTTCTTTAATAGGGGACGTATTGAGGTCTGTTTGAGTGCAGCTGGGAAAGTTCCAGAGGAATAGGAGAGGTTTGCAATTTTCGCTATGCATGGACTGAGCTCTGTGCGCATTGATTTGATCCAGTGTGCTGGGCATGGGTCATTGGCTGCAGTAGTGGTGTTCAAAGTAGCAATTAGTTCTTTAATGGATTTAGATGATGGAGGTGAGATACTCAGGAGTGGTTCTTGAGAGTGCGTGGATTGAGGGGACGCTTGTGATGAATTCAAATTTGTTCTTGTTAATTTGGATTGGATGTAATTTGCATATTGTTGAGGATGGATATGTTCTTGCTGTTGCGGTGCAGGTTCTTTAGATAGTGTTTTCACTAAATTGAATAGCTCACGAGGTTTGTTTAGTGAACGACTAAGTAGTTTTGCATGATGTTCTTTTCTTTTGGACCACATTAGTTCACGGTGATTTTTGAGGTGCACCATGTATTCATCATGGATGGTGATTTCATGAGAGCGTCTCCACTTTCTTTCTAATCTTCTCAGTTGGAGCAGTGAAGTTCGGATATCTGGAGAGAACCAGGGGGCATTATGCCTTATGCTAGGATCCTTGTTAGGGGCGATCTCGTTGTGCATAGTAGGTAGTTGTGAATATTGTAGGAGTGTCTCATTCCAGTTGTCAACCATTTTATTTATGTTGGTTGTTGAGATTGACAGTTTAGGTAATACTTGTGTGTTGAACACTTCGATATCCAGTGATTTAAAGCGGCTATGGTGCGGTGGAGGCACATTTTTTGGTAGATTTGGCGGATTCGAATTTGTAGGTATCTGGAAAGTTATCAGACTATGATCTGACCAAGGAACCGGGGTGATGGTGAGGTCCAGCTGACTATTGTTGCCTGTTAGTGTAGGAGGAACAAAGATGAGGTCAAGGATGTTACCACGTTGGTGTGTCTGGAAGTCAACAATTTGCTTATAGTCAAGGTTTTCCATGGCGTCAAGCAAGGCGTTGGCTGTGGCAGGTGGCAAAGAGGCGAGATTAAAATCGCCTAGCAGCCAGTTGGGCTTATTAGGGTTATCAGGGTTACATGCAAGGCTAATTACATCTGAGATATCCTCTGATCGTGCATTCGGAGAAGCATAGATAAGATTAATTGAGTTATTCTTATTTGATATGGTTAATGTGTCAAGAAAATGAGTGCTCCTAGCAAAACTTACTCGGTATTGTAAGGAGGATTTAGCGAGGATGAAAACTCCACCACCTCTTCTGTTCTCTCTGTTGCATGAATAGATGGAGAAGTTCGGGGGAGTCATTTGATTTACTATCACTGAGTCTGAATCTGATAACCAAGTCTCGGTGACCATTAATATATCTAAGTTTTGAGTAGATATTAAATCTGTTATAATAGGCCATTTGTTGCGAACAGAGCGTGCGTTAATAAGAGCACACCTCAGGTAACAACTAGGTTCAGATTTATTGATTGTTGTGGTGGGAGCTAGGTCTAAGGTTATGTAGAGTAGGTGTGACTGCCTTTTATGATGAACATACGGCGAATGTTGGTGATGGTTGCAGTGTTTTTTTCTGCTTGCTCCATACAACTTAAAGAATGGTCAAGAATTTGGAAGCTAAGATTTAATGCTTAAAAGGCAAGGTCATGCATTTGGGCTGCATCAACCCAAGGGAGCAGTATAGTATAGGTAGTGAAGTACTCCAGTGCATGAAAGAATAGCGGGTTCTAGGAGTGATTGTATCAGATGATCTTAAAGTGGTCAAGCAGGTAGAAAAATCGATGGCAAATGCCAGAAAGATGCTTGGGTGCATAGAGAGAAGAATGACCAGAAGGAAAAAGGAGGTGGTAGTGCCTTTTAAGTCTCTAGTGAGACCTCATTTGGACTACTGTGTACAATTTTGAAGTCTGCGCCTTCAAAAGGATATAAACAAAATGGAGTCAGTCTAGATAATGGCTAACAAAATGTTCATTACCTTGGTCATAAGGCATATGGGGATGACCTAAAGATCTCAATATGTATACGTTGGAGGAAAGATGGGAGAGGAGTGATATGATAGAGACATTTAAATACCTTTGTGGTATAAATGCACAGGGGGTGGCCCTTTTCCATTTGAAAGGAAGCTCTGGAATGAGGGGTCAGAATAAGGTGAAAGGGTGATGACTCAGGAGTAATCTGAGGAACTATTTCTTTACGGAAGAGGTGCTAGATGTGTGGAACAGCCTCTCAGTGGAGGTGGTGGGAGGCAAGAACTATGTCTAAATTAACAAAAGCATAGGACAAATATAGAGAATTTGAGGGAAAGGAAAGGATTGTAGTACTTAATAGTTCTTATGAATGTTTGTGGACTGGATAGGCCTTGTGGTATTTATTTGCCATTGTTTTCTGTTTCTGTGTCCACACATTCCTATCCCATTACTGTTTTTGGAATGGGATTCCCGATGTAGCTGCAGATTTAGTCAATTTGTGCTTCGAAATCAGTTTGGGGAGTAGAATCTCACTCCATCCCCCCAGGCCCTTTTCATTCTCTTCTGTGCTGCCTTATTGTTACTGTCTGTTACTTAAAGGCCCTTTAAAAAAAACCCCAGACAAACAGAAGTTTTTTATTCTCTTGTGTCGACTAGTTGGGGGAATTTCATATGTGAGCACTTATCCTGCATGTCCATGGAGAAAATTTTCACCTGTGGCAGGTGTGTGTTTTTTCTATAAACATCAGGATAAGTCGTCCTAACCCACCCACGTTCCCTTGGAGTTGCATTCTGGCTTAGCTGGTTACCAGACTGTGGAGATAAGGTGCAGTGACAGGCAGGAATTTAGGCGCATGTACGGAACCACCAATCGAAAAGCTAGAAGGAGCTGGGGGAAGTTTCTGCACAGGACTTCATTGATGATGTTGCCCATATGTGAGGATTTATTCTGCTCACCACATAGAGAGCCTGCTGCAGGTGAGTAACTTTGTTTTCCCCTACAAACTTTATCTGGTTTCCGGTAGATGAAAACAGACAAGCACCTATATGAAGAACAGGTAATTCTGCTAGTTAACAGATAAAAGCATTCCTTTCTCTTTGTATTATATAGTCTTTTTTGCAGCGCTTGGCTTTCAGCAATTTCAGACCATACTTTAGCCTCACTCGCTGTCATAATTTGGACCTTTGGGTGGGAAGGAGACCATGCATGCGTGATGTAGGTCCCATATGCTTTCTTCCCACCCAAAAGGTGCCATCTTACCCCAGTCTTCTTTTTTTTTCTGTGGAGCCCTGCAGATGTCCTGTCTGTGCACCCTGGTTAAAGTAGATTTTTTCACTGTTTCTCGGTAACTTTTCTTCTTTCTTCAATATCAAGCACCTTCTGCGACGTGAGTCCAATGCCTCTGCATCGTGCTTTTCACTCTGGTACTTTTATTTTCTTTTTTGGTCCGTGGGAGTTTTGCTCACGGTCTAGCTGGTCGAGACGATGGAGTTTAACCTTAAGGCGGCATAGAAATACTATTTAAATAAATAAATAAATAAAACCTTGTGGGGCTTGTTTATCCCACTATGTCTTTGACCAGTGTATTTAAGCAGTGTGGTTAGTGTTAACCGTACTATGTCTAGCATGGACCATGACAGCATCTGCATAAAATGGCTCAGGGTAGACCACGACATGCCTTCCTACCCTCTTTGCCTTTTGATGTCTGCTAAGACCCGGAAGGTGCGTGAAAGGCAGCAGGGGTAAACTGTTCAGCAAGTCTGTCTCAGGATAGGCCTCGGGGGTGGAATACCTGCCTTCGATGCCAGCATTGGGTGACTTGGCATCCCGCTCCTGGGCTCAGTCGGAGCCATGGGACCGGCATGCATCAGTCTTGTCCCCGGAAGACCTTCCCCAAGTGTCAAGAGCTCCACCAAAGCTGAGGTATGATCCTGGCCCGGGAGTAAGACCTCTGGGTTACAGAATTAGAGCCCTCGACTTAATGCCAGTGATGGGGGCTAGGAATGCCCCTCCAAGCAGCCCCAGAGGGAGGTATCGTCTACAGAGTTGGGGGATCGAGTTTGTTCCCTTGATGCCATTACCACCTGGGACTCCTCTATCAAGGACCCAGCACCAGACTTGGCATCCTCGAAGACTGTGCCCACCTCTGTGGAACTATTGGGCATCAAGACCAGGATGCTAGCCCTGGAGCACAGCTTTGCTGCGTTCAAGGCTCAATAGGACCAGACTCCCGGTCACTCCGGGTCGTTGGCGCCTATGATGGGACCGTCCTCATTCAGAACCTCCCTGGAGGATGCCCTTGCCATTCTTGAGAGGCTAGCTTGCTCAGTGTTGATGCCATTGGTGTCCAAGTCAAGGACCTGCACGGCATCTGACATGACACTTCTGGAACCCTGACACTGAGAGTTGTGGATGCCGAGTCAGTCCGACGATTGCGGAGCACTAGCCGACTTTTCCGGCTCCGAGTCAGCCTGGGAGATGGATGAGGAGTCTCCCGACACCATTCTTCATCGGGACATCCCCTCCGACCCATTTCCGCCACACCTTTGGCAGCAGTCACCTTCAAAGGACTTGGCTTTCCTGGAGTGAGTTTGGGAGATGTCCCAGGCACTCGCTTTCGTGGCGATGCCCAAGGATGAGCTGCGTACTGAGGATCTCGAGATCCTCCAGTACGAGGCTCCTCCTTGAGAAGCACTGACTGTGCCCATGCGCCCCATCCTTGAACGGCTACTGTTCAGGATGTGGGAGACCCAGGTGATGGTGCCAATTGTGAACCGTCAACTCGATTAGCAATATCGGGTCGGAGACAGCTCTGGCTTCCAGAAAGCACAACTGCAACTCCATGGTTGTGGAGTCAGCTATGCGTTGCATTAAGAGCCAGCAGAGACACTCCTCGGTGTCTCCATGGATGCTTTTGGCAGGAAATGTTTCCAAGGCTCTATTCTCATAGCCCAGATCCAGGCATACCAGCTGTACGTGGGCATGTACCTCAGAGACCTGGCGAGGGAGCTTGCCGGGTTCTCGGCTGGGTTAGCAGGCAAACCTCTTGAGTGCTTCAGGATCCTGGTGTTATAGGTTAAGGAGTGCTCCAAATTCCAAACTTGGGCAGCCTTTGACGGCTTCGAGTCGGTGGCTCATGTAGCTGTTGTGGGCATTAGTGCCCGATTCCTTGCCTGGCTACAGTCCTCCAACTTGGAGCAGTAGGTTCAGGTCAAGTTAAACGATCTCCCTTGCTGGGGAGATAATCTCTTCGGCAAGCCCATGACAGAGAAGGTGGACGAATTGGAGAAGGTAGCCCGTAGCTTGGGAGTCCCATATGTGAGGACTGACTTCCTGCTTGTTCCTGGAGAAAGCGAAGTTACTCACCTGTAACAGGTGTTCTCTGGAGACAACATGAATCAGTCCTCACAACCCTCCCTCCTCCCCCGTGGAGTTGTTTTTTCTTTTTCTGCTTTTGAGCTATGTCATCATACTGAGGTAAGATGGCACCTTTTGGGTGGGAAGGTGACAGCGCATGCACAGTGTAGGTCCCAAAGGCTTCCTTTGAAAGCTGGGGATTGGATCTGCGTGTGCTCCGTCGGTGCCGATATCACACATATGTAAGGATTGATTCCTGCTGTCCCCAAAGAGCACCTGTTACAGGAGAGTAACTATGCTTTCTCCAGAGCCAAGCAAGGGGATGCAGTCACACTCAATGGTGAAGAGCTTTGAGCAGGTCTCCCAGAGCCCGGAGAAGCTTTATTGCTTCACTGAGCATGCGTGCCTGCTTCCCACCTGTTTGTGCTGAGAGAATCAGTTTTTTTTCTCTACCTTGCAGAAGTCTGCACTGGTCTCCCTTTTTCTTCATTTTTGCCTGCATTTTTCCCTTTTGTGGTTCCCTCACTTGGTTCTCACACTGGGTTACTTCTGTTATTGTTTATCAGCTGTGCGATTTTAAGCCGTTGGGCAGTGTAAAAGATAAATGTTTCTGCCTATACCTCACCGTGGTTGGCAAAAGATAAATGTGCCTTCATGCACTTCACCGTGCAACTGCGGGAAAGTGCTTTTTCAATTGCGGCTCTGCTGTCTTTGTCGGCTGACAGAAAAAAAAAGCAAAATTTTGCATTTTAAACATTGAGGAGCTGTTTCCTTCACTAACTTGAGCCTAGCCTTTCTTGGTGTTATCTCTGTGGGGCCAGCTCTCTCACTTTACTATAGCCAGGCCTTGCTCGGCATTACCACCTCTGCAGGGCCAGCTCTCATATCAGACGACGCTTCATCTCTCCCCTTACTGGGTCAAGCAGAGGCTTGGGGGGTGGCTTTAAAGGCAGCCTCAGCATTGGTATTGTCACCTTCAGGCTTGGCTGCGGGGTCTGGGGCTCCCCCTCAGTTATCCTTGCCATCGGGTAGTACCCCTCCCCCTCCTCCTCCTGAACCGATACCAAGTACGTTGGCTTCCTTCTCAGTCAGTCTGGAGGACATTCCTCCATCAGGTCAAAAGGCTAAAGCTAAGCATCAGCTCCCTCTGCCAGCACAGTCAGGTAAGCATCATACGAAGCGCAAACCCCTGCCCTCCATGCTTGACAGCCCTTCCTGTACCAGAGGGGGCCCCACAGGCTTCTCGGTCTTGCCTCCTCTTGCTTCTCAAAAACTTGAAAAGTGCCCCAGCATGCCCTCAAATCCCCCAGTTACCTTCCACACAGGAGAGCATGGGATCCCCTCTGCTGATTTATTGGCGCAGGCCTTTGTCCCTTGATGCGAACATTTGCTCGCTTCAGTCTTATTCCTGGGAGCCATCTGAATTCTATGAGGACAACTCTGTCCCATTTCCTCTGGCACAGGCCCTCCAAGATGATCTGCCTGAGGATCTTTTCTATCCGAACTTCCTCCAGAAACTCTTAACGCTCTCAGTGCCTCACAGTCTCCAGCTAACAAATGGGGTTTTCATTCCATTTTTAAAGGCTTGTAGTACTGCCCAGGAGGTCCCCTACGCTTCTCGTGCCTCAGGTTCTTCAGGATTTACAATCTTCCATCTGGAAGACCCCATTTTCAGGCAGTGCTGTGCCCCACCGCATGGACCTCAAGTACCAAGGTCCTGTCAACTCTGGAATTCCATCATATTCACTCTGAGACGGTCCTTTAAAAAAAAAATCCAAGAATTCCAAGCCACCTTCCCAGACTCCTCCAGGAAAGGAACAGAAGACCTTGGATGCTATGAGACGTAAATCTTACCAGAGCAGTACTCTTGCCATGTGCATATTAGCCCATCAGTTACATATTCCGCACTACCTTCATGATCTGCTGCTGCAGTTGGATGGACCCTTCTTCAGTGGATCTAGCTTACCTGGCTGCGGACTTACATGAATCCCTTTACCATATTATTTGTGCCACCTACGACATCTACAACTCCGTGGCTCAGTCTTCGGCTACAGCTATTTCAGCCAAACGCACAGCCTGGCTCTGCATCCGGTCTCCGTGAAGACCTTCATGACCGCTTAGCCGACGCCCCTTGACCAAGGTGATAGTCTCTTCGGGTCTAAGGTTCAGGAGATGGTCTTAGAGGTCAAGGACCATTCCTCCACGGTCTGAGAACTCTTGGCTCAGCCGGCGGAGGTAGCTTCCTCCCCCTGCTACCCCTCTCTGCCATCTTATCGCTGTCCTTTTCATTACACTTACTTTCAACAGTTTTTCCTGTGGTGGCGTTGCCAGTCCTACTCACGGCAGCCCACCTTCTTAAGCTCAGGGCCAGCCTTATCAACCATACCCTCAGAGAGGGGTCGTCCATGAGAGAGTAAGACCAGGTGCTCCCGCATACCCCCCCCCCCCCCCTTCCCAGTCTCTCCCCTGACTTTTGACTACCTGCCGGTGAGGGGGTCACATCTGGCACTTCCCAGAGGCCTGGCATTCCATCACCATGGACTGCTGATTTCTCTCCATTTTTCAGTCGAGGTACATGCTTCACTTCGTCATGGCACTGCCTCCTCAGCCCCCAGTTCTGTCCAACCACTCCATGAAGCAGCATGTGTCCCTAGTAGCAATGGAAATAGCACAGCTCCTTGTGATTCGCTTGCCTCGCTAGACCTCAAGGATGCCTACACCCATATACCCATCCACCACTTCCACTGGAAGTTCCTCTGATTCACCTTACTCAACCACCACTATTAGTACAAAGTTCTTCCTTTCGGGCTATCCTCCACTCCTTGCGTCTTTACCAAGTGTCTTGCAGTTGTCGCAGCCCACCCTCTGCATCAAGGATACTGCATTTACTCCAACACAGATGATAGCCAATTTTGGGCATTTCCTAGGATTTAGCAGCCTGAGCTGTGTGGGACACTGCCGTCACTCTGCAGACCCTCTGCTTCATCCTCAATGCTGAAAACTCCGAGCCCGTCTCTCAACAAACTCTGGATTTCATTGAGGCGCTTCTCCAGGAACAAGCAGGACATCAGTCCTCGCATATGGATGACATTGGCGCCGAAGGAGCCCACATGGAAGCATCTCCCCAGCTTTCAAAAAAAGCCTTTGGGAGATGCACCACACATGTGTGGTCCACTTCCCGCCCAAAAGGTGCCATCTTACCTCAGTATGATGACATAGCTCAGAAGCAGAAAAAGAAAAAACAACTCCATGGGGGAGGAGGGAGGGTTGTGAGGACTGATCCTGTTGTCCCCATCTTGCCTCAATCTCCTGTTTTCTGCGGAGCCCATCGGACGTTGTCCAGTTCTCCCCAGAAAAAGTCTGATTTTTGTTAAGTTTTGTTCGGTTTGCACAGCGGTTCCTTCCCGCTCCCATGCCAGCTCGGCGTCTCTCCTCGGGTTCGTCTGTTCGTTTTCTCAGTTTTTCATTGAGGTGTTCCTCAACCAGCGTCGTGCCCTTTTCAGCTAAAGGTCTCTGACCTCTGCCGGGAGGCGGGGACCCCCTTTTTCCAAAGGTCTCCAGTGACCAGTATGACAAAATGTCACTCAGCGACCCACATGACTGCTGCCTCCGATGTCTAGGCCCGGAGCACAATGACTCCGACTGCAAGCTCTGCAGAACAATGACCTTAAAGGCCTTGAAGAGCCCGCCATTAGCAGCAGAAAAGCTTTTTTTTCGGGAGTCCGATTCCGTGCCGGAGTCTCTGACACCACACTCCAGGGCCCCCTCTGATACCTTGGTGCTCCATGAACCTGAGCCTCCTCGGAGTCCCGTGGCCACAGTTCCTCTGTGGAAATCCCCAAAGGTGGAGCACAAGAAGAAACCCTCGAAGACCGCCTCAGAAGACGGATCCGGGGAAAAGGAGAAAAAACACCCAGGACCCGCAATCCCAGGCGTGAGTCTGAGGAGTCGGGACAGGAGCGGCTTGCCTAAGCTGCCCCATAAGGAGGTGTCTGTACCCACCGACCGACCTCGAACCTCCGAGGCCATTCTCATCAAGGACGTCCTTTCGACAGTACTGACGCTGGGACCAAAATCCTCAGGGCCCACGTCGAAGGCTGTGAAGCCAACTGGTATGGAGACCAGAATGGCAACCCTAGAGAGCAGTATATCTGGCCTAGTGGCCATGCAGCAGATGTTCAAGTCCGACTTGTCTGGTTCATCCAGAACGTTGAGCTGGTCTTTGAGCACCATCCGCCTTGAGAAAGTCCCCGGCCACGGACAAGGTCCCGGTCCCGTTCCTTGGGATACTGGTCCTCCCTGGCGAGCACCCGTGGCTCAGGCTGATGATCCTCTGGAGATCACGGACTGCCGTGAGCGGCCTTTGACTGAGGTGATTGTGTGGCGTCGGACTCATACTCTGACTTCGAATCCGAATGGGAGACCAAGGATGAAAAGTCCCTGGACATGAGGAGACACCGTGATGTGCCCATGGACCCATCTCTCCCAATGACCCAACGCCATTCCCCACCTGAGGACATTCCGTTCCTCGTTTTTGTGCAGGACATGGCCAAGGCTCTCGCTATCGAGACCGAGGCTGAAGAGGACCCGTGCACCAAGGAATTGGAGATACTCCAATACAAGGCACCCCCTAAGAAAACCCTCATGGTTCAGGTGCCCCCAATCCTCAACTGCCTCCTCCTCCAGATGTGGGAAACACCGGCGTCGGTTCCAATTGTTAGTAGGTGCCTTGACATCATCACCGGGTACGTCGAAGCCCTGGGTTTCAAAAGACCCAGCTTCCCCACAACTCCATGGTCTTAGTGTCAGCAATTTGCTGGCTTAAGAGCCAGAAAACCCAATCGTCGGTGCCACCCAGCAGGGAGGTCCGAACCCTTGATGCCCTTGGCCGGAAGGCTTTTCAGGGCTCGATGCTAATGTGCTGGATCCAGTCCTACCAGCTCTACATTGGCATGTATCTGAAGGAACAATTAAAGGAGTTTGGTGTATTCACGGCAGGCCTTGATGGAGAACACCTACAGAGGTTCAAGACCCTGACCTCGGCAGTAAAAGAATGCTCAAAGTTTTAGTCCCGGGCAGCCTACAGTGGCTTTGAGTCATCAGCCAGGGTGGCCACCGCAGGCATTGTGACACGACGTCAAGCATGGCTGCAGTCATCCGACCTGGAACAGTGGGTGCAGGACAAATTGATAGGTGTCCACTGCATAGGAGAAAACCTATTCGGGAAGCCAATGGCAGATAAGGCAGTGGCAATAGAGACAGAGTACATGACGAGAACCAGGCTCTCAAAGAAGACCTCAGTGCAGCTCCAGAAGAAAGCCCCGGGAGAAAAAGCCCTTCTTCCCGAGGAAGAAAGGAGGCTTTAGCTGTACTCCGCACTTCCAGGCCTTTTTGGCTTATCAACAGGGCCAGCAACAAAAAGGCCAGGGACATGGTCTCAGAAAACAAAGGGCCCTGAAGTCCCAGGCTCCAGCCCAGCCTGCGGGGAGCTTATGACTGCCTGGGCATGACCTCCCTACCCCCAGGGGGTCCTCTGCTGCCTACAGGGGGCTCCTAGCCCTGTTTGCCAAACAGGTCGACAGCCATCAACACCGATTCCTGGGTGGTACAGGTGGCGAAGGAGGGCTACTCCTCCATCTACAACGGGCATCATCCTCATACTTCCCAGGGGAGCCCACCAGGCCTGTCCTTCACCAGACCTTACTCCTCACCAAACTAGCAGGCCTAATCAATGACAAAGTAGTCGAGCCAATGCCGAAACATCTTTGGGGCACGGGCTTCTATTCCAGGTATTTCTTCATCCCCAAGAGGACTGGGGGCCTCAGGCCCATCCTAAATCTGCGAGAACTCAACAGGTTTCTGGTCAGGAAAGAAGTTTAAGATGCGTTCCCTTGGGACACTACTGTCATTCCTCCAGCAGGGAGATTGGCTATGCTCCTTAGTCCTAAAGGATGCCTACATTCACATCCTAATTCATCCCAGCCACAGAAAATACCTCTGGTTTGTGGTGAGAGGACAGTACTACCAAAACAGGGTGCTGCCCTTTGGTCTGGCCTTATCGCCAAGGGTCTTCACAAAGTGCCTTGCAGTGGTCGCAGCTCACCTCCGGCTCCAAGGGGCCTTTGTCTTTCCATATCTGGATGACTGGCTCATAAAAGGGGACACAGCTGCAGAGACACAATGCGCCACTGGGCATACCATCAACACCCTGCAGAACCTGGGGTTTGTCATAAACTACCCTAAGTCCCACCTCACTCTGGCCCAGCATCTAGAGTTCATAGGGGCACAGCTAGATACCCTTCAGGCAAAAGCCTTCCTCCCCTTGGAGAGGTCAGAACACCTCAGGAAGTTAGTTGCAGAGGTACACCAATGCCGGTGCTACCTGCCTGGCTCCTACTCCACCTGTTGGGACACATGACTTCTACAGTCCACGTGACTCCATATGCCTGCCTGCACATGAGGGCAGCCCACTGATGCCTCTGCTCCCAGTGGACGCAAACCACGGGCAGGCTCAGGGACAGTGTGAAAGTGGCCCGTCAGCTGGCGGATTCCCTCGGATGATGGCGGATTCCATGTCACCTTCAGGCTGGGATGCCCTTCCAGGCTCCCAACACCCAGAAGGTCCTCACCACAGACACTTCTCTATTGGGCTGGTGAGCGCATTGCAAGAGCCTCCAGGCGCAAGGCTACTGGCCCCAGAAGGAATCCTGGAAGCAAATGAACCTCCTAGAGCTTCGGGCAATATACCTAGCCCTTCGAGCCTTCCGTCACCAGCTCCAACACCACTCGGTACTGATCCAGACCGACAGTCAGGTCTCAGTGTTCTATGTGAAGAAACGGGGGAACAGGGTCGTACCCCCTCTGCCAGGAGGCGGTAACACTCTGCTCCTATGCTGCACACAGAGGGATGCTCCTAAGGCAGTGTACCTCTCGGGTCAGGACAGTGTCCTTACGGACAAACTGAGCAGGGTTCTCCAGCTGCACAAGTGGCACCTGGATCCCAGTTGTAGCCTCATGGCTGTTTCGTCTCAGGAGCATCCCCTCGATGGACCTGTTCGCCAGCCTGGACAACACACAGTTAACCCACTTCTGCTTTCACCAGCCACAGCCGTCCCTAGTGGCAGCGGATGCATTTCTCATTCTGTGGACAGAAAGCCTCATGTATGCCTTCCCACCAACACCGCTGGTAGCCAAGACACTATTCAAGTTCCAGCCCGACAGGGCATTGCTAATGCTGATAGCCCTTTGGGAGTACAGGCAGCCCTGGTTCCCACTGCTCCTCTCCCTATCGGCAGTGTCGCCAATTCCCCTGGGCTGAGCTCCAGGGCTACTCTCACAGGAACAGGGTGCTCTCCCACACCCCAATCTGGGGTTGCTCTCACTCATGGCTTGGCTGTTGAAAAGGCAGCATTAGCCCCCTTCAACCTCCCATGAGACGTGGAGAAGTTTCTTCTGGTCTCTCTTAAGGCCTCCACTAGAAGGGCATATGCCTTCAAGCGGCGCTGATTCTCATGTGGTGTGCGGAAACGCGGGCATACCCGATTTCCTGCTCAGTACAAATGGTGCTCCAATACCTGCTTCACCAATCGCAGGTGGGGCTGAAGTCCAGTTCGGTCAGAGTAACCTAAGCGCCCTTGCAGCGCCATCACATTTTGATTGAGGGAAAATCCCTCTTGGCTCAGTCCCTTGTGTCCCGATTCCTGCAGGGCCTCATATTATCCAAACTCCCCCCTCCCCAGCAGCAGAGTGGGATCTCAATGTGGTGCTCTTGAAGCTCATTAAGCCTCCATTTGAGCCACTGGCTACTTGCCACCTCTGGTACCTGTCTTGGAAGGTCGCCTTCCTGGTAACGCTCACATCTCACAGAGTCAGCAAGCTCCATGCTCTGATGGCAGAGCTCTCCCCTACATGAGATTCTACAAAAACAGGGTGGTGCTCTGCACACACCCCAAATTTCTGCCAAAGGTGGTGTCCCCATTCCACCTCAATCAGGAGGTGGTACTACCCACCTTCTTTCTGAGGCCTCACACCAGTAGGGCAGAGACCATTCTCCACAATTTGGATTGTAAGAGAGCCCTGTCTTTTTACCTGCAATGGACTCAGAGCTATCGCAAAGCACCACAGCTTTTTGTATCCTATGACCCCAGCCATTTGGGGCTCCCAGTGACTAAGTGAACTCTGTCCTGTTGGGTGGTGGACCACATTACCCTTGCCTATGAGCAAGCAGGGATCTCACTGGACCAGAGGGTCACGGCACACCATGTCAGGACCATGGCTATTTCTGTGGCAAATCTGCGTTCCATCCCTGTGAAGGAAATCTGCTGGGCCGCTACCTGGTCTTCAATCCATACCTTCGCAGCTCACTACTGCCTGGAGAGGAAGTCTCAACAGGACAGCGCCTTCGGCCAGGCCGTACTCCATAATCTCTTTGGGGTGTAGGCAACTCCTGTCCCCTCCGACCCTTCTGTGATCAGGCTACCATAGTACTACTACTTCTACTACTACTACTGAGCATTTGTATAGCGCTACAAGTCATACGCAGCACTGCACAGACATGTAATAGACAATCCCTGTTCATCAGAGCTTACAATCTAGCCAAGACAAGACAACACAGAAGGTGCAGATAGGGATAAAACAAGGGGAATAGCACCAACAGCTCCAGAAGCCAGCTCAGCGCTTTCCTGCATGATGCAAATTCTGCAATATCTGGGACTGATCATAAATCTGCCAAAATTCCATCTCACCCCTTCTCAGTCTCTAGAGTTTGTAGGGGCTCTTCTAGACACAAGGCAGGCAAAGGCTTTCCTGCCACTGCCCCGCTGCGCTCAAATAGTTCAACTGGCGTCTCAAGCAGCTATGAAAGTTTTCCTGACTGCTTGAGAAATGCTTCAGTTGCTGGGGGATATCGCGTCCACTGTACATGTGGTCCTCTGTGCTTGTCTACACATGCGAGCAGCTCAGTGGACCCTTTCCTCTCAGTGGTCACAGGCGTCAGGTCGTCTGAAGGACAAAATCAGAAACTCTGCATGCCTAATCTCGTCCCTTCAGTGGTGGCAAACACTGGAAAACCTTCTCTTAGGGTCACCTTTTCAGCAGCTACTGCACCAAGCTACCTTGATGACGGATGCATCCAAAACAGGTTGGGGGGCTCATATGGACAATCTCTCCACTTAAGGTCTCTGGACCAAACAGGAGACTTGTCTTCACATAAATCTACTGAACTCAGAGCCATTTTCTACGCTCTTTGAGTTTTTCAGGACCATCTGCGCTACAAGGCATTTCTTGTCCAGACGGACAATCAGATTGCCATGTTCTACATAAACAAACAAGGTGGAACAGGCTCTCAGGCATTGTGCAATGAGGCTCTACACCTCTGGTCCTTCGCAAGAGGCCTTCAGATTCACCTACTGGCGGTGTATCTCCCAGGCACACAGAATCTCCTGGCAGACATACTCAGACGAGTGCTGCTGCCACATGAGTGGTCTCTTCATTCAGAACAGATTGCTCAAATATTTTGAATATGGGGAACCCCAGATATAGACCTATTTGCAAGTCCTCAGAATGCCAAACTTCCCCGATTCTGTTCTAGAATTCCGGCTTAGAACAGTCAGACAAGGGATGCTTTCCACCTCCACTGGGGTCAGGAATTCTTGTATGCATATCCACCCATTCCTCTCATTCCCAAGACTCTGTTCAAATTCCAGAGACACAGGGGCCATATAATCCTCATAGCTCCACGCTGGCCATGACAGATGTGGTATCCACTGCTTCTACGTCTCTCTCAAGCCATACCTCTGGACTTGGGTAGTGCTCCATATCTTCTGTTCCAGGAGGATGGGACGCTTTTGCACCAAATCCTCAGTCTTTACACCTGATGGCATGGTTGTTGAGAGCTTAGAATTCCAGGATGTCGACCTCTCTCAACAGGTTAAGGACATCCTTTTAGCCTCAAGGAAACCTTCCACAAGGCGGGCTTATGCCTTTAAGTGGAAAAGGTGCTCTATCTGGTGTTCAGAGAAGGAACTTGATCCTTTTTCAGTTCCCATAGAGGCGTTACTGGAGTATCTCCTCCATCTTTCATCCTCTGGTCTCAGACCAATCAGTAAGGGTTCACCTTAGTGCCATTGTGGCTTTCCACAAGCCCTTTGATGGACAACCTGTCTCCTCTCAGCCGCTTGTAGCGTGGTTTATGAGAGGTCTACTCTTAACTAAGCCTCCCATTAAGCCACCACCCATGGTATGGGACTTAAATCTCGTCCTCGGACAGCTCATGAAGCCGCCATTCGAGTCCTTAGCCACTACATCCCTAAAGCTTCTTTCTTGGAAAGTAATCTTCCTAATTGCCCTCACTTCTGCAAGACTCATCAGTGAGCTACAAGCTTTAGTGGCTGTTCCTCCTTACACAAGGTTCCACCATGATAAAGTAGTTCTTAGGACTCATCCTCACTTTATGCCAAAGGTGGTTTCGCCTTTTCATTTAAACCAGTTGGTTTATCTTCCTGTCTTCTTCCCCAGGCCTCATGCCTCGAATGCAGAGAGGAATCTTCACACTTTGGATTGTAAAAGAGCTTTGGCCTTTTACCTTCAGAGAACTAAACAGCATAGAAAAGCTTCTCAGCTTTTTGTTGCCTTCAATTCCAGCCACCTGGGGGTACCAGTCTCCAAGAGAACACTATCCAGGTGGATTGCAGACTGCATATCCTTTACCTATGAGAGTAAGGGACTTTCTCTCAAAGGTCATGTCACAGCTCACAATGTTAGAGCAATGGCTGCCTCTATCGCCAACCGTCGCTCGGTGTCCATCAATGACATTTGCAAAGCAGCCACTTGGTCCTTGGTCCACACTTTTGCGGCCCATTACTGCTTAGACAAGGGCTCCCGCTGGGATGCCTCCTTTGGTCAGGCTGTTCTCCAGCATCTCTTTCAGACTTAGAACAACTCCTATCCCCTGTCCTAGGTTTCGATACAAGAGATCCTTGGGAGGAATCATGGCCCACTTCAGCCTGGGTTTAGCTTCTCTGTGGGGTCATCTCCCTGGCATCTCTAAGCTTGGGAGTCCCCATATGTGAAGACTACATTCCTGCTTGTTCCTGGAGATAGCATAGTTATTCACCTGTACCAGGTAATCTCCGGGAACAGCAGGAATTGAGTCTTCACAACCCACCCACCTCCCCTAGGAGTTGTATCTCTATCTCTCTCTCTCTTCTTTCCTTATCTCCTTTTGTCTTCCTTTTGTCTCAGCTACAAACCCAACTGAAAAGGGAGAGTTGGAAAGGTGGGAAGGCAGCAGCGCAGGCGCAGTGGGATACTCCCAAAAGCTTTCCTATAGGATGCTGGGGAGCGTTCCCATGTGGGCTCCTTCGGTGCCGACGATACCCATATGTGAAGACTCAATTCCTGCTGTTCCCGGAGATTACCTGTTACAGGTGAGTAACTAAGCTATATCTAATTGTCCTGCACAGATTGTCTGTTCAAGTTTTGGTCATTATTAAAAGTATTTGCAGTACTTATTTTTAAAAGGCAGATAACCTTAAATCTTTAAATCTACCTAATTGTCACTTAAATGTGTGATTTTCGAGGACAGGGCTTCCTAAACTTTTCCCTGTAGCCTCATATGTAGTCAAATTTAGTGGTTATTCATCAGCATAACAAGATGTAGTTGATACAGACTTAATGTGGATATCATAAAAACCTGACTAACTATATGGCCATCAGGATAAATGGGAAGCTCTGCTCTAGTGAGTTATAAACAGTTCAAGTGATATAAATGATGAGTGAATATCTTGAAGTTGACCAAGACAGCTGTATAATTCTAATCCCCAAGGATGGAACTCTTTTGTGGAATATTATGCATGGAGTTATCAGCATGACTTGTGACAGCACATATAGAAGTAGACATTTAGAGGCCAGACAGTGAAGATGAGTGGTAAAACTGTTTAAATAAATGCAAATATAAATTTCAGCTGGACTAAATGAAATCGGTGAATAGGTCCTGAAATAAAGAGCTTATTTACTGGTTGGCTTCTTGCCCAGGCTGATAGAAACAGATATATTCAGTACTGATCTGAACATTAGCAAATCTATAAGGTCATCTTGTTTTAAGTCAGCATGGACAGATACCATAATTTAGCTAGCATCTAGCTTTAGAAGGTATGCTCTAAGATTTTACTGTGAAGGAGACTGGGTGAAGAGAAAAGGGGAACAGTGTGCTCCAACCACACTGTGGCTTCTGTCATGGCAGAATTGATTGGTAGATGTTGGGCTGTGGTTCTGAGTGAGGATGGGAATGTTTGATTCTTCCACCCTGTGAGTAAAGTCTGCTGGGATTTTTTATGGCCAAAGAGCTTATACGAGTTGATGAAAATTTTTCATGCATTGGTTAAAAAAATAAATAAAAAGTTTATATTTAAAAAAAAATATTCAGATCAAGAAATGTTAAAACTAAAAAGTAACAATCCAAATAGAAACTTAAATAGTACTTAATATATCTGAAGCCATAAATTGAATTAGATGGTAGACGTTAATTACAATTCTAAAACTAATTGCATTACTTTATATTTTTTAGGTCATCTTAGGATTTTCTCCCCATGGTAAGTTGTGGAGCTCCAGATTGTGTTTTTAAATGTAGGGTCCTCTGGCTTTAGTTCTGATCTTAATCTTTTTAATATATATATTTTTATCCATTACCTTAAGATGGAAAAATTCACTATTCCACCTTTGACACAAAATTCTTTAGATGAGCTGTAGACCCGTGTTTATTAATTAGTGGTAAATTACATAAATTTCCTTTGTAGAGGTTTATTTAACACAAGCTTTATTCAGTAGAATTTAAACCATTTGGTTTTAAAATACATGCCATATTGGAGCTCCAAAGCATATTACAGGGGAGAGAGAGAGTTTAGGACATGAGAGAGAGCCAAGAATTATAATTTCTGTCTTCATACTTCATGAAATTATTTGCTAATGTTGCAGGTCTTATCCCACAATAGCTGCCAGAGGTATCCGATTGGCAGATTCAAAGGTTATTTGCAAGTCACATACCCAAGACTTTGCATGTACAGTCAAACCTCGGTTTTCATTTGCCCCGGTTTTCATACGCTTCGGTTTTCAACGTCTTTTTTGACTGAGATTTTGTCCCGGTTTTCATGCATTGCTTCGGTTTTCAACGTCTTTTGACTGAGATTTTGTCCCGGTTCTCGTACATCACCTCGGTTTTCGTAAAGTACAGTACTGTAAATACATACACCCTTGCGCTGCACACCGGTCTGTATACACTGCCAGAACGCCCGCCCGGTCCCGGCAGCACTGCCCCCCGGACTCACCGATCGCCAGCATGATGAGAAGCGAAAGCCAGCTGAGCATGTAAATGAAACACATCCTCGAGCCTGGTCAGAGTCAGAGAGGCAAGGATTGCGCAGAGAGGAAGGCCCCTATCTCGTCCACCGCCTGCCCGTTCTCTGGAGCACCCCCTCAGGCTCGGAGGTAGCAGGGAAGAAAAGCTGTCAACGTAAGCAGGAGATGTTGCATGAATGTGGGAGGCAGTTCTTTCTCTTGCAGGGTACGTCTGAAGCTATATCATTAAGATTTTCTGCCATTCTGAAGCATTGAGCAGATAATGTAAAGGTATTTTAATGGACTGAATCCAATGTGATTCCGAAGAGAGCTGGGCACAGCAGCTTGTCAGGGGTGGCTAAGGCCAGATGTTAACATACTGTACTGTACAGTACTGTACTTAGCTTGCTTTCAGTGATGTTAAATGTTCATTTATCCATTTCATTAGTCATTTATATTTATTTCTCATTGTTTTCTGTATGTAAAAATATAGTTATTCTCTATAAAATGTATTTTTTGTGAATATTTTTGGGTGTCTGGAACGGATTAATTGGATTTACATTATTTATTATGGGAAATATTGCTTCAGTTTTCATACGTTTCGGTTTTAGTCAGACTTTTTCGAACGGATTAATCATGAAAACCGAGGTTTGACTGTATTTGTTTTTTGAAAGGTTCATAACTGCCTTTCTTGTTTCTTGATGCCCCAGTTGTTTGACCCCTTAGATTTTTTTTCTTTAATTTTTAAAAATGTCTTTTTGTGTAGTGCTTATTCTTTTATATCACGCAAACTACAAAATGGTTTACAACAGATTAAAAACAAGTGATCAGAACATCGCACAATATGAAACGGTTTAAATGCAAATATATTTCCAGAAGTTGAAACACAATTGTATCATAAAAAGACTCATACTCTATTTTGAGCAAGCATGTTCTATGTCATTTGCAAAAGGCAGGAGTGTCATCAATCATCTTCAACTCATGGGGCAACTGATTCCAATGGGATGGTCCCCTGTAAGAGAATGCCCTCTAATAATCCCCTATTCATCCTTGCTTTTGTGGTATATATTTAAATCCTTTTATAATGATCCAGAAGGTCAACAACCCTAAATCTACTAATAACCCCGAAGTCCTTGACTAAATGCAACAGCACAACGGCAAATAGGGCTTTCAGTCTTTACGTCCCCAAATGCTGGAATGCACTACCACCAGGCATTCGAGCTATTGTAGACCTATCTCAATTCAGGAAGGCAATCAAATTTCACCTCTTCCTCCAATTCTACCTAGCCAGCAATGGAATCTAAGTAACCCCACCTAAGAAAACACCCATCCCTAGTGTTCTTATAGTCCCAGCCTCCTTCCTGCAGATCAGGCACATACCGTCTTAAAGTGATCATTGTATTTCATATAGATCTTTGTAATTATTATTTCATGTATATAGTTCAACCCTGTTTTTGTAATTATCTCATGTATATAGTTCAACCCTGTTAGCCAAGTTGGTACTCCTGTTCCATGTAAAACCAAACAGATTGTTGTCTTGGTCGTTTTGTTATATTGTAAACCGCGCTGATACCGAATAGTGCGGTATATAAGCAACTGTAATAAATAATAAATAAAAATAAATACTGTACCGGTAGTGCTTCAGTATTTACTGCACTTATAAAATCAGGGACTTAAGTCCAATTCTGTTCGGGTCCACCTCTTAGCTCTAGCAGCTCACCACTCACTAGTGGAAGGACATTCTCTGTCGGTTCTCCCCTTGGTGTCCCGCTTTCTCAGAGGCTTGCTTTTGCTCAAGCCTCCAATCCGTCGTCCTGCTCCTGAGTGGGAGTTGAATGTGGTCTTGCAGCAACTGACTCACCCACCTTTTGAGCCGATGGCTACTTGCCCTCTACGCTTCTTATCCTGGAAGACATTCTTCTTAATAGCCCTAACCTCGGCCAGGCAAGTGAGTGAACTTCAGGCCCTTGTCTATGACAGGCCTTACACCCGCTTCTATAGGAACAGGGTAGTCCCTAGGACTCATTCAAAGTTCCTCCCAAAGGTTGTCTCCTCCTTCCACCTTAACCAAGAGGTGGTTATTCCAACATTCTTCCCTAGGCCTCATGCAAGCCAGGCTGAAGCAGTTCTGCATACCCTGGACTGTAGGAGGGCCTTATCCTTCTACCTTGACCATACGCAGCAACATAGAACATAGCTTTTCATATCTTTTGACCCTAATAATTTGCGGTTAGCTGTGTCCAAGCGTACCTTGTCCACCTGGGTAGCTGACTGTATCACCTGGGCTTACAGGGTGGCTGACCTTCCTTTGCAGGGTCGGGTCACGGCCCATCGTGTCAGGGCAATGGCTGCCTCAGTGGCTCACCTCCGCTCTGTACCGTTGGTGGACATCTGCAGGGCTGCAACTTGGTCTTCAAGCCAGGCTTTTGCAGCCCATTACTGTCTGGAGAGGGAGTCCCGTAGGGACAGTGCTTTTGGCCAGGCAGTACTCTGGAATCTCTTTGAGGTTTAGGCAACTCCTGCCCTCCAGCCCTCCGGTGGGCTGCCGGTGGAGGTTCTGTCAGTGAAAAGCCTTTCTTTGATGCTGGGACTAGAGGGAGTTCTCTTGTTCAGCTTGGGTTCCCTGGTAGCCCAGAGCTAGGGAGTCACCCATATGTGAGGATTGACTTCATGCTTGGTCCTGGAGAAAGAGTAGTTACTCACCTGTAACAGGTGATCTCCAGGAACAAGCAGGAACGAGTATTCACATATGGGTATCGTCGGTACCGATGGAGCCTGCGCGGGAACGCTCCCCAGCGTTCAAAAGGAAAGCTTTTGGGAGCATCCCACAGCGCCTGCGCGCTGCCTTCCCGCCTTTCCTAACCGCCTCTCTCCAGTTCTTCTTTTCCGCGGAGCCAGCAGGTCGTGTTCCTGTCACCGCTGAAGAATTTATTTTATTTTATTTCTTTGGTCGCGCGTCTGCCTTCTCGACGCTGGACCGGTACCGCTGGTCTTTTCTTTCTTTATTTAAAAAAAAAACAAAAAAAACTGCTCTTTTCTCACTTCAGTGCATTTTCTTCTTTGGCCTTAGGCCTAGGACATTTTTTCCTCATGGAAAAGCCCGCCTCTGGGTTTAAAAAATGCACGAAGTGTAGCGGCACTATTTCTGTCCTGACCACTCCATTGCGGATTGTGAGTCCTGCTCCATGATGTCTAAAAGAGGTCTACAGAATCGAGCAGCTAAGCTCAGTACCCTGTTTCCCTCGGATGCAGCTTTGGTTGCATCGTCGTCTTCCAGGGCTGCTTCTTCCTCACATGGATCTCAGGTAACCAAACTTAAATCCAGCCGGTCCTCGAAGGGTAGATCTCCCTCTAAGTATCGAGATGCCTCCGGGCTTGCCCTTGAGGAATCCGCACCAGCAATATTACCCCGGCGGGAGGCTCCGGCTTCCAAAGCTTTATCTATGGGGTCACAGGTTGACATCGATGACTCGGCCTCGACCTATCATCTGTTGCCATGTTCTGGGGTACTGGTGGTTCCCACTGGTACCGACATCCAGACGTTGGTTGCGTCAATGGATCAGAATATCCTGACCATGCAGCGTGCCATCACGGCATTCATACAAGCTGCAACGCCTTCGGTACCGCAACAAACTCCGTTGCCGGTACCGACTCCGGCACCGGTACCGGAATTACTGTGTAAGAAAAAAAAGGCGGATGATGTGGGTATGGTGTGTCCATTGTTGTACTCTTACCAATCACAAAAAATAGTTGAAATCATCAAAAAATATTGGAGTTTGATCCAAGCAATCCCTTTCTTTCAGGACCTTAAGCTCACGATAGCATATAAACGCAATGTGAATTTAAAAAATTTACTTGTTCCATCAGCATTCACAGGAAGAACACCTTTGTCCCGCCACAAAGGTCATTTTCAGTGTGGCAGGTGCTCCGTGTGCAGCCATGTAATGGTAGTTAGGAAACAATTCATCCATCCTATTACTGGTCAGGCATTTATTTTGGATGATTTCACTAACTGCTCTACTAGCCATGTTGTTTATGTGATTTTTTGCCCTTGTAAGAAATATTATGTAGGTAAAACCACTCGCCCTGTCCGCAACAGGATTATTGAACACAGGAGCTGCATTAAGAGGGGTGCGGTTGAAAAACCCTTAGTTTCTCATTGGCAAGAGATGTCGCATAATATCTCGGATTTGAAGTATTTTGTAGTTAAAAAGGTTAAGATGAATTGGAGAGGAGGAGATGTGGATGTGCCATTTGCCGTTTGGAGGAGCGTTACATTTTTAATTTTAACAGTTTATCCCCTAATGGTTTGAATATGGATACGGACTTATCAGTGTTCTTATGAGCCTTTTATCTATTTCTTGGTGTATTTGAGTTTTTTTACTTCTTAAAGGCATGCAATATTTCCATTTTTATGTAAGCATGCATAACTCTTAGGTGAGGTTTGGTTTGATTTAGTTTATTGATACAGTAGTTGAAAAACATCTCTACTATCCATTTACCTTTAATTTAAGAAATTAAGAGCATTTTTGTTTTGGTATAATAACTAAAAAAATCATTTCTGGCATAATACATCTCTTCTATGACTACAGCTCCTTTTAGGCTCATCAGATTGAAGACTGAGTTATAGCTATAGTAATTGGGTCAGAGTAATCCACTGTTTTTGCCGTTTAATATGGGCATTATGCCCCGGTTTTTTCTCTTTCCCCCTTTTTCCGTTGGGATGATCGTGTAATTTATACATTAGAGTGATGTCACTTTAGATTTGCATAACGCGGGAGACAAATGTTTGCAGTGCGCAGACGTCGGCATTTTACTTTCGATTTGCTACAGGGAAAGTTTTTCCTCAAGCGGATGCACAGCGCTGGTGATTCAAGTGAGTTTTTAAAGAGTATTTTGTTGTCAAGTATTGCAAAATGCTTTGGATATTTTAAAATGGCTCGAGTAATTAGTTGCGTGTATTCAATCTTTGATGCACTGAGTTCCGGATGTTTTTGCTACGTCTTACATTCATACGTTTTTTAGGATTACGCTGCTGAAAGTCAATCGTCTGCATCATGAAGTGAATGGTTTTGGCGCATGCATTCTCTTTGGTTGAATAGTAAGGACCAACATTAATATTATTAAAAAACCTTTTTTAAAAAAGTACAGTTTGGAAGTGATGGCTTTACCCACGGGTGCTTCCGGTTCACACTCTAAGGCACTAACATAATCAGTTAGGTATAAGTTCGTCCTGCACCTCCCATGGTTATTGCGTTCTCCTTGAATGTGTTTTGGAGATTAATCAAGAATCTTGAATCTCTGCTAGCCTTTTAGGTGCACTGGGTTCCGTTCCTTTTCCTGGTTTTTGCTTGCCCTTGTGGAATAGCGGTTCTGATTTAGAACATCTCTCAGAATGATAGATATAGTACCTATCCTATTGGTACTCATCCTTGTCCCCCCTTCTTACAGAGGTTTTTTCAGAATACCGTGGATGTGTGATTGCCTATAAAGGTACGAATTGTTTAATTTGTTCACATTATTCTTCATATCCATGTGTTTTAGACGTGTTCATGATAGTAATGTTTTTCAGTTGTTTTATTATTGAATTATTTATTGATTCATTCATTTAGTAGTTTATTATTAGTGAGTTATTTAATTATATATATGTAACACACTTATACATGTATTAGTTTCCTTTTATTGAGTTATTTATTTATTTATTAATATATAATACTCTTTTACATGTATTAATTGCTTTTGTCCCTCACTTGTTGTGCTCATCTTTTATCATCATTTTTTATGTAGTATTATAATATATAATGTACATGAATTTATTTTTATTAATTTATATATTTTTTGAGTGTTTTGCTTTGGTATCCTTGGATCTTGAGAGAATTTACATGTTTTTTATATTTTATCAATTTTATAAGTGTATGTTTTTAATTATGTATTCATTTATTTATTTTTTTACTATATTTGTTGTTTTATAGCCTGCCCCTGAAGAAGGAAACGAAACACGGCCTGTGTCGGGCCATAGGCTTGGTTATCTTAATTTAATAAAGCTGTTCTTCTGATTGCTTTCCACGTTTTTTTACTGGGGCCCGATTGCATCGACATCCGCTTTGGTGTCGACTGCAGCGGTACACTGTTCTGTGATGCCCATCGGTACCGAACCGGTTCCAATCACTCCCGATGTCGATACCACCCGGTACGCGTATTGGGCTCTGCAGGAGCATCCAGACAGGCGATACTTCGATTCCTCTGAAGACTCTGATGAATCAGAGGTCTCTGTCGAAGCATCGGTGATTCATCCTCAGGAGCCCTCTTCTCCAAAAAGGAGAATGTCTCCTCCAGAAGACTTGTCTTTTCAAGACTTCATTAGGGAAGTGGCCAGGGGCCTTTCCATCTCAGTGGCCCCTGAGACAGAGCCTAGAGCCAAAAAATTTGATATTTTACAATATCCTAAGGCTCCTAAAGAGGCAGCCACTTTACCAATACATGAGATTCTTTATGATCACATGTTGGGCATATGGGAGACTCCTCTCACCACTTCCCCTCATTCTCGCAGGTTGGACACCATGTATCGTGTTCCTCCTTGTCCTGGCTTTCATAAGACTCAGCTTCCTCACCACTCCATTGTGGTGGAGTCTGCTATGAAGAAGATAAAGAGTACAAAAAGGCACTCTTCTGCTCCTCCAGGAAGAGAATGCAGAACCTTAGATGCCTTTGGCAGGAGAATTTTCCAGGCCAGTATGCTTGTTGCCAGAATCAACTCCTATAGTCTCTATATGGGGATATTTCTAAAAGAAGTTACAGATCACCTGCAAACTTTATCTCCTTTTATTTCAGAAGATAAAAGGGAGGAGTTCCTCACCTGGCTCAAACATGCCAAGGATATTTCCAAGTTTTCCAACCGTGCAGCCTTTGACTCTTTTGAAGGTGTCCAGCAGAGCCTCGGCCATTGCCATAGCTGCATGCAGAGTTGCTTGGTTACAAGCTTCTGATTTGGAACCTTGGGTTCAAGATGGACTAGGAAACCTTCCTTGTACAGGTGAAAACCTTTTTGGCAAAGATTGGCAAGCAAAGGCCACCCAAATGAATGCTGAAATTCATTCTGTAAGTCCATTCTCTGCACACTCCTGTCCAGAGTCTGGTATCCTACATGTTTCAGCAGGGATTATACATGTTGTCAATCACAGCCCACATGCAGTTCTTCTGTGCCATTTAGAAGTTAGTCAGCTCTTTGGGATAGGATCATAACTTTCAACATCATTATCAAAGTGAGCCAAATTAAGTAAGCCAAATTAGTCCTTAAACCCCGTCCTCAACTCCTACACTTTAGATAGACTTTCAAAGTCTACTTCTGCTCCTTTTAAGAAAAGGCTGTTCAAAAAGGGATTTTTTCCCAAAAAAGGGAAATATTATTCTGCTTATGGTCAGCAGTCATCTACTGCAGGTCGTTTTGCTACAAAGAGACAGCAACAACTGAAACAGGCCAAGCCTAAGGCTGCTAGGACTGCTACGGCCCAACAGTCTCAGCCTCCTCAGGGCCTTTGACTTACAACTAGAGAGCTTAGCCTTTCTGGCTCTAGAACATCCAGAGCCTCTCACCATTCCAGGAAGGTTGGCTTACTTTGCTCCCAGATGGGAACAAATCATAGCAGAGCAATGGACCCTGTCCATCATAAGGGAGGGGTACAAGCTTCATTTCTTAAACCTTCCTCCTCACACCATGGTGAGACAGTTCAAATTTCAAACATCTCTCCTCGACCTTCTGGGTCAGGAGATTACTACCCTTCTTGCCCAAGGGGCAATAGAAGAAGTACCCCTTCTTCAACAGGGCTCAGGGTTCTACTCCCCCTACTTTCTTATCCCAAAGAAAACAGGGGGCTACAGACCCATATTAGATCTCAGAGAATTGAACAAGTTTCTATGCAAGGAGAAATTCAAGATGATTTCTCTCGGTACTCTCTTTCCATACCTTCAGAGTCAGGATTGGCTTTGCTCTCTAGACCTCAAGGATGCGTACACCCATGTCCTCATCCATCCAACACACAGAAGGTTGCTTCGGTTCCTTTATCAAGGGAAGCACTATCAATACAGAGTGCTTCCTTTCGGTCTGACCTCTGCACCAAGGGTGTTCACAAAATGCATGGCAGTAGTAGCTGCATTTCTACGCACTCTAGGGATATTCCTATTCCCATATCTGGACGACTGGCTCATCCGAGCTCCATCCCAGTCAGAGGCCCAGACTTCCCTAAACTGCACAAGCCGTATCCTTCAGTATCTGGGACTTGTAATAAACTTTCCAAAATCCCATCTCACCCCTACTCAGTCTCTAGAGTTCATAGGGGCCTTGCTGGATATCACAACTGCAAGGGCCTATCTTCCCCAGGTCCGTTGCCTACGCTTGGTGCAGTTAGCCTCACAAATTCAGTTAAAATCCAATTTAACTGCTCAAGAGATGTTACAACTGTTAGGCCACATGGCATCCAATGTGCATGTGGTTCCTTACGCTCGCCTTCACATGAGGGCAGCTCAGTGGACTCTGTCCACCCAATGGACCCAGGCATCAGGTTGCTTGTCAGACAAAATGGCAACCTCCAGTCGTCTCTTTTGGTCCCTCCACTGGTGGAAGTCCACTCAAAATCTGTTGCTGGGGTCCCCCTTTCAACAGGTGTTACCCCAAGCAACCCTTAAAAACAGATGCCTCTCCAAGAGGTTGGGGAGCTCATCTTCAAGATCTCTCCACTCAAGGCATCTGGTCTCTAGAGGAGACATCTCTACATATCAACCTCTTAGAGCTCAGAGCAATTTTTCTAGCTCTGAGTCTTCCACACCCTGCTCAGCTACAAGACAGTCCTCATCCACACGGACAACCAAGTAGCCATGTTTTACGTGAACAAGCAGGGCGTGACTGGCTCTCTGTCGCTTTGCAACGAAGCTCTGAGATTGTGGGCCTTCGCCAGAGAGCATCAAATTCATCTCATGGCAGTGTATCTTCCAGGGGTTTAAAACTCTTGGGCAGACAGACTCGGTCGAGTTCTGCTTCCACACGAATGGTCCCTCCATGGGGACCAGATAGCCAGGATCTTCCGAATTTGGGGAACCCCAGACATAGACCTCTTTGCAAGTCCGTGGAATGCCAAACTTCTCCGGTTCTGTTCCAGGATTCCGTGTCAGGGAGTTCAGGCCAGGGATGCCTTCCTCCTTCATTGGGGGCAAGACTTCCTCTGTGCCTTTCCACCCATTCCCCTAATTCCCAAGACACTCTTCAAACTTCAGAGAGACAAGGGGTCTATGATGCTCATAGCACCACATTGGCCACGCCAAGTGTGGTACCCTCTACTTCTCATCTCTCCCAAGCTCCCTCCCTGGACTTGGGATCTGCTCCAGACCTCCTGTCCCAGGAGGAGGGAACGTTGTGGCACCCAAATCCCCAGTCTCTTCACCTCAGAGCCTGGTTGCTGAAGGCCTAGACCTTCAAGATTTGCATCTTTCTCAGCAAGTGAAGGATATCCTTCATGCTTCCAGAAAGCCTTCCACTAGATGTTCCTATGCTTTTAAATGGAAAAGGTTTACCATTTGGTGTGCAGAGAAGGGTCTTAACCCTCTTGCAATACCTCTGAATTCTTTACTAGAGTATTTGCTGCATTTATCACATGCAGGCCTTAAAACAAATTCAGTAAGAGTCCATTTGAGTGCTATTGCAGCATCCCTTAAACCTCTCAATGGACAGCCTATTTCCTCTCATCCTCTTATAGCAAGAATCATGCGAGGCCTTCTATTGACTAAACCTCCCATCAGACCACCTCCAGTGGCATGGGACTTGAATCTGGTTCTTGGCCAGCTTATGCAGCCACCTTTTGAACCCTTAGCCACTACCTCCTTGAAATTTCTTTCCTGGAAGGTTATTTTTCTCATTGCAGTCACTTCAGCTCTCCGCATCAGTGAGCTGCAAGCCTTGGTGGCTAATCCTCCTTATACAAGGTTCCATCATGACAAGGTAGTCCTCAGGACTAATCCACACTTTATGCCTAAAGTGGTCTCACCTTTTCATCTGAACCAGGAGGTTTATTTACCTGTCTGTTTTCCAGGACCTCATGCTTCAAGTGCAGAGAGGAATCTTCATACCCTGGATTGTAAAAGAGCTCTTGCTTTTTACTTACAAAGGACACAGCAACATAGAAAGTCCTCTCAACTCTTTGTTGCTTTTGATCCCTCTCATTTGGGATTTCCAGTCTCTAAGAGAACTCTGTCCAATTGGATTGCTCAGTGTATTTCTTTCGCCTACCAGAGCAAGAACCTTTCTCTGGAGGGCCATGTCACAGCTCACAATGTGAGGGCCATGGCAGCCTCTATGGCTCATCTAAATTCTGTGTCCATCGACCAGATCTGTCGAGTGGCCACCTGGGCCTCGGTTCATACCTTCACAGCCCATTACTGCTTGGACAAGGACTCCCGCCAGGATGCCTTGTTTGGTCAGGCTGTTCTCAAACACCTGTTCCATACCTAACCAACTCCTACCCTCCATCCCTGGCTGGATGCCTGAGATTCATGGGTGGAGGTAGAGCCCTTCCCAGGGACTCACAACCTGGGTGATCTCCCAGGCATCTCTAGCTGGGGAGTCCCCCATATGTGAAGACTCATTCCTGCTTGTTCCTGGAGATAGCACAGTTACTTACCTGTAACAGGTGATTTCTGGGAACAGCAGGAATAAGTCTTCACAACGCACCCACTTCCCCTAGGAGTTGTATCTCTCTATCTTTCTTTCCTTTCCTCACTCTCTCTTTGTCTCAGCTTTAAAACTCAAACTGAAGAGAGGCGGTTAGGAAAGGTGGGAAGGCAGCGCGCAGGTGCTGTGGGATGCTCCCAAAAGCTTTCCTTTTGGACGCTGGGGAGCGTTCCCGCGCAGGCTCCGTCGGTACCCATATGTGAAGACTTATTCCTGCTGTTCCCAGAGATCACCTGTTACAGGTAAGTAACTGTGCTTTCTCCAGGAGCAGCAAGAATCAGTCCTCACAACCCTCCCTCCTCCCCTGGGAGTTGCAGGTGTACATAGTTTGTTTTTACATTTTTGTGTGCTGTTTTTAGCTATGTCATTTGTCTGAGCAAGATGGCACCTTTAGGCGGGAAGGGAACCACGCATGCGTGCCTGCATTCCCAAAGGCTTTCTTGGAAAGCTTGGGAAATGCTCCGCAGAGGCTTCATCGATGTCGATGTCACTCATATGTGAGGACTGATTCCTGCTGCTCCTGGAGAACACCTGTTACAGGTGAGTAACTACTCTTTCTGCATTGCTTCTATTCTTTTTATATCCTTTTGTAAACGTGGCTTCCAAAACTGACTTTATGCGGTCTCAACAATGAACTGTATAAAAGCATTATCACCCATTTTTCTACTGGTAATAAATCTTCGTGTCCCTTAGTATTCATTCTGTCCTTTGCCTGCCATTTTGCTGTCATAAAATAAATATTGTTACCTTGAGGTTCCTCTTCTGTATCGTACACATAAGTACTTTTTCACTCTCCCCACCATTTACTAATTTAGATTTCCATATCATCCTGCTAGACCAGTCCTATACAAGTGGGTTGTGTTCCCCTACCAGCAGATTGGTGGAGACAAAGAACCAATGAAAAGTCCATGTTTCAGTGACATTACTCTTATGCCTCTTTCCACTTCAGACCCCAGAGGTCCCTCAGTATTTTTGTTTCCAGCAGATGGTGGATGGATTTTCTCCTCTCTGAAGAAAATCTGAAGATTGAGAGGAAAAGAAATTGAGTAAATGCTCGTGAATGATCACCTCAAGCCCTAAAGAGGTGACTGTCTCTCACTTGAGCACGACATGGGAGGCTCCACTAGACTACGGTCTTTTTGGTAGCCATCGGAGGAGGGAAAATTGGTTGAGCTCCACACCTATAATCATGATAAGGGCCTGTTGAGCAGCCGCAGATTGGAAGGAAGAATCTGGAAGAGTACAGCAGCCTTACACAATCTCAGCACCCCCTCCTTTCCCCTCCTCCTCTTCCTTTCCTCCCTGCTCTCTCCCAAAGATGGCAGAAGGCTCTCAGTGGGATCTGCCTGCCAGCCATCTTTCACACAGTGCTGTTAAAATAAACCCAGCTAGTGAAGCAGTTTCAGGGGAGAAGAGCTGAGCCCAACATGGATCCTACACCTGAGGCTCTCAGGGGGTGGGTACCAAGGTCGTTGTCCTTGTTGGGGGGCTCCTGGTTAAGTCTCTGAGGGATGCAATTCGGATGGACTACAAATAATTGTTGGCACTGTGTGGGGGTTTCCCGCTGTGTTCTGCATGTGGTGTTAATTTTTTTGCCTATTGTGTGCCTGGGGATTGCACAGTCCTAACACAAGTTCCGTCCAATCTGCTCCAATGCACGCTCCTTCCCTAGCGCCTTAATGCCCGTTAAGTAAAAGTGTAGTTAACGCATGCTTGTGGGCTGACACAGCCTTAGCTCTTGTGATACTTACTCTAACTCTGTCGTCTTCCAGCAAACATTGTTGTGACAGGTGAGGAGCCTCATCCTTGGATTCTGGACTCTGCATTCCTCTATGCCAGTTTGAGTTGCCCCCGAAGGGCATGCCTTCCCCACTCTCAGCCAGGGGGACACTATTAGTCTGCCCTTACCTGCCTCAGAGCAGGAGGTGCAGGATGACGCTAAGGATGTTCAGCTGGCCGGAGGCTCTGGCAACTGTGCTGTGAGCCATTCTTCATCCTTGAGGGGGTTTGTGATGGCTATACTCCCTGGTGTTTTGGAGCCTTTTCCGAGAGGAGAACTGCTTGAATCTGGATTGTCCTCCCTGTAATTCTTCTTTTCTTTTTTTTTGAAACAGGCGTGGTCCTTCTGGCATGGAAATTCAGACCCTGCAGACTCTTGGTGCCCCTGGATGCAGTCTCGTGCCAGCAGGATGAAAGTAAAAGCCCTATTCGATTACCTTGGCTAAGCATCCCCTGACTGGTACACTCCCTGAAGATGAGGAACAGTTGGGAGCTATCCGAGATGTTTGTTTATTTATTTATTTAACAGTTCTTATATACCGCGCTATTTGTTATCAGTGCGGTTTACATTCAACAACAAGAGCTCAGTGCAGTCGAGACTGTTTGAGTTTACATTATAACAGGAGTTGGAACTTGGACCAAATAGGGAAACTATTTACATGTTGCGATATCTGTAAACGATACAAATACAGAGTAACTATATACCCGCTGAGTTTGGACGGAGTAGATAGAGAATACATGATAAGTATATACAAGTGCCATGGAGTAATAAATATTACATGGTGTGAATAGACGTGAAGTGTCTACTACATGAGTATGTTTGCTTAAAGCATGAGTGTTAAGTTGTGAGTGAGGTGTTTGTAGGGGATGGGGGGAGATTTCTGTGGGGAGGGGTAGCTGAGTAAGATGTAGCAGAAAGAGATGGTGCTTTATTGCCTTCCGAAACTGTAGGAGGTCTTTGATTGATCTTATTTCTGGTGGGAGGTCATTCCAGCATTTGGGTGCGTAGTATGCAAAAGCTCTTCTCCTGGTTGTTTGGGTGCACTTTATGGAGTCTTTAGGGAGGATCAATGTGTTGGCTGTTGCTGTCCTTCTAGATCTGATTTGTGGAGTTAGTGTAATAAGGTTCTTGAGAGAATTGGGGGCTATGTTGTTAATCTTAAATGTAATCAGCAGGATCTTGTATGTTAGCCTGCAGTATATCGGTAACCAGTGGAGATCTTTAAGTATTGGCGTGATATGGTCTGATCTGGATAGATCACAGAGGACGCGGGCAGCGGCTTTCATAGCTAGTTGGAGGGGGTTGAGGGTGTTCTTTGGTAGACCATATAGAATTACGTTTGCATAGTCGAAATGTGGTAGTATGAGGGCCTGGAAGATGGTGCGGAAGTCCTTAGGGGGTAGCATGGGTGTGAGGTGTCGCAGTGTTCTGATTTTGTTGTAGATGGCTCTGGTTATAACTTTTATGTGTTCCTTAAAGTCGAGATGCTAGTCCAGTGTGATTCAGAGATATCGTATGGTACTTCGAATTGGAAGCTCTGCATCTCTTACTCTTAGGATGGGTGGAGGGGAGAAATTCTTGTTCCTTGATATAAATAGAACTTCAGTTTTCTTGAAATTTATGTACAGGTTTTGGGAGAATAGCCAGTCTGTAATTGCGTTGAAGCAGTTGACAAGGTTGGATAAATCCGGGTGTTTGACTTTGAACGGAGTGAATAGTAGCACATCATCCGCATAGATTAGTGTAGAGATATTGAAAGACCGGATGTTGACTATGCCTTGGACCCAATGAATTGGTATTAAACTCTGATGTGGAGGAGGATGTACTCTCACTTTCAGAAGACACTGTAGAGGCTGGCATGGTCTGCCTGTTCTGGAAGGAGGAGCTGGCTGCATTGATTTCCAGGATCTCATCCACCTTGAACTTGACAGACGTTTCTGGCATGGAGCAGGAGCTGAAGGTACACCCGATTCTTCAAGAGGTGTAGAAATCCACTACTGTTTTCCTGTTTCCAGAGGTGACCAGAGATATGATCTGGTCCAAGTGGGACTTACCCGACTACCTGCCTAAAGGGTTAAGGGTCTATAAGAAGAGCTATGCTCTCCTGCAGGAGGAGCGTGGCGAATGGTTTGGCATTCCCATGGTGGTGCACAAGTTACGGGGGTTACCAGGCGGATTACCATTCCTCTGAAAGGCGGATCAGCCTTAGAGAATGTTCTGGACCACAAGGTTGATTCCTTGCTGAAGAGCCAGTGTACCATGGCAGCAGCTATTTTACAGCTGGGGGTATGTACCAGTTTGACGTCTTGAGCCTGCTCCAGTGGATTCAGTCTCTACCATCTGATACTATTTCCCTCTTGGAGTTGTCTGTGGCCTTCCTTTCTGATGCCATGTATGATCTGGTATGTTTTGTGGCCAGGGATGGTGCCCTGATGACACTGTCATGGCATTGGATTTGGCTCCGGCACTGGTTGGTGTACTCGTTCTCCAAAGCCTAGTTAGCTGTACTGACCTTAAGGGGAAACTCCTGTTTGGAACAGATTTGGAGAAGCTGGTGAAGGACCTAGGTGAGACAAAATCTTACCGCCTCCCAGAAGACAGGTCCAGGGGGTCTGTGAAGCAAGCTAGTGCCCCTTTCTCATTAGATTCTGCCTATCCACCAAGGGCATGCTGACCGGATTCCTAGGGGTCTCGGGACTATTGTCACTACTGACCTGGAAAAATCCCCTTTTTTCCCTTCTGCTTCTGGGCCTCAGGCCCTTTCTCAGTCCTTTCTTGGAGCACTTGGACCCAGGGACTGTCCCCTCCAGAACAGGACCCTCCTAGACTATGCAGTGAAGGTTTGGGAACCCATTCAATTCAACTATGTCCTGTAATGCAATGAGCCGATTCCCAATACCTTAATTTCCCTTCGTGGGTTTGTGATCAAAGGTGCTGTGGTGCAGACCTCTCTGGACAAGTTGCTTTGCCTAGAAGCAGTGGTGCCCATCCACCCAGACAAGCGGGGCAAGGGCAGATAATCCATCAATTTCACGGTGCCAAGAATGATGGTTCCTTCTGGCCCATTCTGGACCTCAAAAGCGGTCAACAAGCACTTGCATGTCTTGCGCTTTCGGATGGAAACCTTACACTCCGTAATTCAAGCAGTATGCCAAGGGGAATGCTGTGCTTCGCCGGATCTAGCTGAAGTCTGCGTTTTGCATGCTTGGCTCTCACTGTCAATTTGCCGGCTTCTCTTTCAGGCTCTCCACCGCCCCAAGGACATTCTGCCAAGGGATCTGTTTCCATCCCTATCTGGACGACTGGCTCATCTGAACCCATTTCCTGTCAGAAACATCTCAAGTGACATCCTCCTCAGGCCAGCCAATCAGCCTGTTCTAACGGCTGTAAAACCGCTGCTGCAGGGGGTGCGCAGGAGAGTCAGCGATCCCGATGGGGGTGAGAGCGGGAGCTCCCCCTTCCTCCTCAGGCCAGCCAATCAGCCTGTTCTAACGGCTGTAAAACCGCCGCTGCAGGGGGTGCGCCCGCGCCTTGCGGGCCCTTTGGCGTGGCCCTTAGGTGTTGGACCGTGGCGATTCACATTGATATCATGGACTGGATCGTGGTGCCTGCATTCGTGGTAAGTTGCTGTCTCTAGTCTTCTCCTCCTCTTATCTGTTTACCTGTTTCTGTCTTCTATTCTGTCCTATCTTATAATGGCGTTCTTTTCCTATTTCCTCAAAGAGGCACACCGTCTCACACCAACCCACCTCTACATCCCAGGTCAACACGTTAAACCCATGCGCTCTATAGTCTTAACACGAAGAGCGGCAATCTCACCTTGCTTCCGCTCTCATCAGGAATCATATAGCTGCACTTAGCGGCTTTGTATATAGTTGCCTTTTGTACATAGTTTATTATGTTCTCTGTTTAAGAAACCTGTTTAATGTAAACCTGTTTAATGTATTGCCCTGTTCATTGTAAGCACTGATCAATTTTGTGAAGTGTAATTTCTGTTCACTGTAAACCGCGCTGATGTCGAATAGCGCGGTATAAAAGAAACTTTAAATAAATAAATAAATAAAATAAAATGATATAGTATTGTAAACCGCTTTAATGCCTTTTGGCCTAAGCGGTATATCAAATGATTAATAAACATAAACATAAACATAAAGCCTTGGCTGGGTGATCATTAGGGAAAAGAGCCAGTTTTTGCCTTCCCAGTCCTTGGAGTTGCTGGGAGTACTTTTCAACAGTCAAGTGGGCAGAGTTTCCCTGCTAGAGGAGAAAGTCAGAAGACGTTTGAATTGCCTAGCGATGTTCTGTGTGCAGCAGACCTCAAGGGTCTGGGATTATCTTCAGCTCCTTGGATTGATGGCGGTGACCATAGAGAGATGGTCCTGTGGGCAAGTGCTGATGCGGCCTCTCCAGCGGTCCTTGTTAACTCAATGGTCCCCGAGTTCTCAGGAGTTCTTTTGCAGGCTCCCGTTCCAGTTGATAATGAAGTCCAGCCTGTGGTGGTGGTGGCAGCGGCAGCACTGTCATCTGAGGAAGGGCGTTCCGCTGGACGATTTCTCCTGGATTCTGCTGATGATGGATGCCAGTCTCTTGGGCTGGGAAGCCCGTTGCCTTGACTGTATGGCCCAGAGCCATTGGAACTGCAGGGAAGCTGTGTGGTCCATCAACCGCTTCGAGGCAAGGGCCATCAGGTTGGTGGTTCTGCATTTCTGGCCCCTGGTGTGGGTTAGTCAAGAGTGTTTTCAGACAATGCCACAGTGGTGACTTACGTCAATCTGCAGAGCGGCATAAGAAGTGCTGGAGTGGCCCTGGAGATGGATCTCCTGTTTGCTTAGGTAGAGAAGAACCTTCTAGCCTTGTTGGCTCAGCCCATTGCCAGAGCGGACAATGTGGAAGCGGACTTCCTCAGCTGGCACTCCTTGAATCCTGGCAAGTACGAGTTTAGTCAAAAGCATTTCAGCTGATTATGTGCCGCTGGGGTTGCTCCGAAATGGATCTGATAGCAACCAGCTCCAATGCCAAAGTGTGCTGCTTATTCAGTCGCTGCATGGAGATAGAATCCGAGGGCGTTGATGACTTGACCTAGCCTTGGCCCAGTCAACAGCTGCTGTATGTGTTTCTTCCGTGGCGCCCCCCCCCCCCCCCCCCAGTGTGGGGTGTGTGATTTGGCATATAGAGTGCCCCCGGGCATGATTGTTCTGGTCATGCTGGATTGGCCGCAGAGAGCGTGGTTCAGAGACCTGATGCAGCTCCTTCAAACAACACCTCTTCGACTGCCTCCATCTCGGGGGCTATTGCAGCAGGGACCAATCATCCTGGAGGGAGACTGCTAGCTCACAAGGCCTACTCCAGCTGTAATCTCCACTATATTTGGTGCCCAGAAGAGGTCTACCAAGCTAGCCTACTTACGGATATGGTGTCTGTTTGAGCGCCGGTGTGGTGCATGGCACTTGACTCCTGAGGCAGCCAAGCTGTTGCCTTTGGCCTCTTTGCAGGATGGCCTAGAGAAAGGCCTTTCTTAGCTTCCTGAAGGCTCAAGGTGACAGCTTTGGCCTGTTTCTGTGGTCTGGTGGCGGTCAAGTCCTTGGCCTTGCATCTGGATATCTCCTGTTTTCTCTAAGGGGTTCAAGGTCTCTGGTGCTCAGGGTTCTAATGGCGGCCCCCTTTGAGCCATTGAAGCCCACTATCTTGAAGGATTTGATACTCTACTTCGTCTTTATTTATTCGGCAAGGCTGATCTCCGAGCTGCAAGCTCTGTCTTGCCGAGATTCTTATCTGACTTTTGCAACTGAGGCCATTTACATTCGGCTTGTGACTTCTTGCCTAAAGTGCTGTCTCTCTTTCACGTGAACCAGGTGATTTGCCTGCCCTCTTTCTCTAAGGAGTAGTTTCCGGGGGAAGGGGAAGGATATTCGTCTTGTGGATGTCTGGAGGGTTCTTCTCCGGTACCTGGAGGTTACAAATTCCTTTCATAAGTCAGACCATCTTTTTGTGCTGTTTGCTGACCGCACAAGGGTGAAGCAGCGGCTAAGTCAACCTTGTGCTGCTGGATTAAGGAGGTTAATGCCTCAATGAAACTGTTATGGAACCAGCTGGTTCTGGTGGATTGCGTACCCACTCTACCCAAACACAAATGTCCTTGTGGGCAGAGTCGAGCTTGGCTGCCCCTGCAGACATTTGTCAGTTAGCAACATTGGCATGACTTTCCACTTTTGTCAAGCATTACTGCTTGCATATCCATGCGCATGCAGAGACAGCCTTCGGCTGCAGAGTTTTGTGAGCTGCTGTCTTCTTCCCGCTCAGTGGTGGTGTAGCTTTGGTACATGCCCCTTGTCTGGACTTGTCTAGCAGGCCTCAAGGAAAGGACATTATCTGGTAAGTAAATTGTCACCTTTTGTGACCCAAATACATGATTTGATGGTGTTTAGGCGTATTTCAGTCTGGGCGGTATAGCAAGAAATTGAATAAACATAAACATTTAGCTTAGGAGTAGTGCCTCTTATCAAGGGTTGAGGTGGCAGAAATTCTTTGTGTGAATGCATAAACGCGCAAAAAAACTTTCATATGGGAACCTAGTCAAAATGCTGCAATTCCTGCTACCCCTCTACCCCCTGCATTCAGCTTTCTGAATGGTGGAATCATACAGTTCAGGAATTTGGGCAGATCTTGAAGTTTGAAGTCTCGTGTGACTTGAAACGGGAGATCAAACTAAACTTCCTGTACCATGTGGCTTCACTATACAATGAGCCTATTATAGTAGGGGAAATGTGAACACCTGCTTTTTTAAGGATTCAGCCAGGGACAAGGATAGGTGAGTGAAATAGGGACTGGATAAAGGGGAGAGAAGTATATGAAAGACAAGACTGGGTGAAGCTTGAGGGGCAGGGTCTTAGAAAGACTGAGGGAAGGCTGGTAGGGAGTTTGAGAGGGAGACTCCCCATCACTCTCAACACACATGCAGCCCTCCCCCCCTCCTCTCACCATCACACTCACACACACACAGCAGCTCCTCCCCCCCCCCCCCATCTCACTATCACTCATACACACATGCACATTTGAACCAGCCTAGTTCTTTAAATGGGGAAAGATGCCATTGTGTCATACTGGTAGTGTACACTTTTCAGCTTGATTTTGTGCCTTTAGCTGCCAAACAAGCTTTCTTAAAGTACTCCTAACTTTGTTCCACATTTGCATATGCTCTGCAAACATAATCCCCCACCAGACCTTTTCCTACAAACTCCTTTACAGTATCGCCTATATTGAAAACAGGCCTAATTCAAAAGTTACTCTGAAATAGCCATCCTTTCATTTGCTGCCTTGTACAACGAGCTGGTCAGTTTATCATTAAAGGAATACTTTTGCAGTAATTGAGCCAAGTGTTAAGTATCTGATACTATCTTAATTTATTTCCTACATTACCTCTCATATATTCCAGTAAATGATCAGTATTTTTTATTTATAAGAAGGTGATGGGATGCAGAAAAGCAGTTTGCTACAATTTAGTTACCTTTGAAACTGAAGTATAGTGAAAGTTCTTTTTATCCGGCACTTAATTATCCAAAATGCTCATGTAATAGGCCTCTCAGTTAGCATTTTCAATGGAGGGAATGACAAGGGGATGGAAGATTAGGGATCAGAGTTCCTTATTTTTTTCTGTTCTACTCGCTTGATTGTCACTCCCTCGCCTCCCAATTACCAAGAAGGCACAGGAATATTCTGTGTTCTATCTTTTCTCGTATCATCACCCCCTCCTCTTTTGTTCCTGCATATTGCTGCCTTGAAGGGCAGGACAGGACGCTGAGAGCACTTGGATGACCTACGTATTTGATGACACAAGCACCACTTATTCCCTCATATATTCCAGACAATAAAGCTTTTATGGCATAGGTTTGCTGTAGTCATTGAGCTAATATTCTAAAGTTAAAATTGGAAGAAAGGCGTGATAGATTTAAATACTTACATAGTTGCAGAAGAGTATGGATTGCTGTTTTAGGGGAGAGAATGGGGACATATGGAAAGTATGGAGACAATCCTACGAGCTCCAACTACAACTGAGCTATTTCTATGCAGCAGTGTGCATCCTACCTTGTGGAGTTTATTAACCTTTCACTTAATGTCTTCATATGTGAAAGAAAATTAATTTTCAACTCGTTAATGAGAGTAATAGAAATTGAAGCTAGTCTAGGACTGAACAGATTGCATTTTAGGATGCACTGTAATGACTGTCAATTTTAAAAATAAATATTTTTGAAACAAGGTATTTCCAGGAACAAGCAGGAATGTAGTCATCACATATGGGTGACGTAGGCACAGACCGAGCCTTGTGCCTGGAACACTTCCCAGTATCCAATAGGAATGCTTTTGGGAGCATCCCTCCACACATGTGTGCCTGCCTTCCCGCCTTCCCAGCAGTTCTCCTCAATCTTTTTCCCGTGGAGCCATTAGGACATCATCCTCTTCCCGCTATTAAACGCTCGTCTAAGTGCCTTCAGGTACATCGTGCTTTACCGTCCTGTCAATTCGATCCTGCATCAGACTTCCCAGTTTCTTTTTTTTACATTCTTTTTTTATTTTTATTTTTCAATTAAATTTTCCTAGGCCGCCATTGCTTTTAATTTTGCTTCTGTGGTCTTTTCAAATATGGAGACGCCACACAGCGGTTTAAAAAAAAAAAAAAAAAAGTACTAAGTGCCGAAACACTATCTCTGCTATAGATAAGCACAATTGGTGCTTAAAGTGTTTTGGCCCGGACCATGATGCTTTGGCTTGCCCCTTGTGTCAGCAAATGACAGGAGGGGGACTTAAAAACCATGAACAGCAACAGGGAAAGTAGTTTCCATCAGATTCAGCCACTTCAGCACACTCTTCAATGGCTTCCACACCGTCATGGTCATCGACTTCATCGTATGGTTCCCATACCTCCTTGAAGCCCAAACATATCAGCAAACACAAGGTATTGAAGACCTCTACTTCGGCGTCCTGGCAGCAGTAGTGCCAGAGCTCTCGAGGCCCTCTGGATCCAGAGACCGGATGACTGATCTCAGTGTCAGTGCATTGAGACACTTGGCAGCATCGCTGATGGAACCAGCACCGTCACAAGTTCTGGGGCTGATACCTCCGTTAAAGCCCATGGGTAAACTGGCCTTGGGGCACCTCGGTTCCGATGCATTGGTGCATCTGCGCTGAGACCAGATGTCTGTATCGGAGCGGCATCGACACCATAGTACCGACCAACACTATTTTGACGACTTACCAAGTACTGTTTCCGCTGCCTCTCAATTGGTTGTCAAATCTGTAGGTTCCGTAGGACTCCCTGACATTCCTTCGGACACGTCTCCATTGCATGAGCGACGCTGGTCACCACCTGAGGATATATCTTTTCAAGATTTCATCTGAGACATAGTGTCAGTGCTCTCTGTGATGGTAGCCACCGAGACGGAACTGAGAGCTGAAGAACCTGAAATTCTTCAATACCCCTCGATGCCTAAGGAGGTTGCTACGCTACCGATACATTGTATTCTCCAGGACATCATGCTCCGCATTTGGGAGGCTCCCTTGACTATTGGATCAGTCAGTAAGAAACTAGATATGCTCTATAGGATTCCTTCTTGCCCAGGTTTTCAACAGTCTCAGCTACCATATCATTCTATGGTGGTGAAATTAGCAATGTGTCAAGGTAAGAGTTTTAAAAATCACTTCTTGGTTCCCCCAGGAAGGGAATTGAGGGGACTCAATGCATTTGGACGTCCGTGCGTCCAGGCAGTTATGCTAGCATCCAGGATCAACTCCTACATGCTTTACAAGGTTATGTTTTTGAGGGATGTAGCTAAAGATATGGCTGAGTTCTCCACCCTGCTGCCACTTGACAAGCAAGGTCCATATCAGGCCCTGGTCAACCATGCTCAAAATACCTCAAAATTCCTCACTAGGGCTGCTTTTGATGCCCTTGAGTCCAGTAGGGCAACAGCAATCTGTATAGGAGCCAGAAGAATGGCCTGGCTGCAAGCATCCGACCTTAAGTAATGGGTTCAATATAAACTAGCTGACATTCCCTATACAGGAAAAGAGTGGTGAGAAAAGGCTGTTGAGATAGAAATGGATGTTCTCACTCTAAAATGCCTTTCTCAAAAGATGGCTGATCCATCTAAGAAGACTTCCTCCAAGAAACCCTTCTACCCCAAGAAGAAGAAATACTACTCTTCCTTCCTGCCTTATTCCTCTTATTAGCTTCAACAGCCACATCAGAAGCAGCAGGACGCCAAGTCAGCCCAAGAAGCCTAAAGCTCCAAATTCTCAACCAGCTCTGCAGACGCAGCCTGCAGCTTGTTTTTGACTACTTCTTGAGGGCATAGCCAGTCTACCCTTACAGGAACCCCTCCTCTCTCACATTGCAGGCAGATTAGTCCACTTTGCCCACAGATGCCAGAGCCCTGGACTCTAAGGTCGTGAGCAGAAGATATCTGCTCCATTTTCAGAACCTGCCCCCCCTTTCTTCATAGGGGAGTTCCCTATGGATCCTCTGCACTTCAGCCTGCTTCAGCAAGAGATGGTCGTTCTTCTAACGCAGGGAGTCATAAAGGAAGTTGTACCCCACAACAAGGGCTCAAGTTTTACTCATATTTCCTCATCCCCAAAAAGACAGGGGGGTTCAGGCCTATTGGGACCTCAGGAATCTCAACAAGTTCCTAGTGCGGGAAATGTTCAAGATGGTCTCACTAGGAACCCTACTTCCGTACCTTCAGAAGAAAGACTGGCTCTGCTCTCTAGGTCTCAAGGATACCTACACTCCACTTACATCCTCATACAGGCCCCTCACAGAAAGTACCCGTGCTTCTTGTTCCAGGGACTGCATTACCAGTATCTTGATATACCCTTTGGTCTAGCATCTGCACCAAGAGATTTTACAAAGTGTCTGGCAGTAGTAGCGGTTTATCTCCGCATCCTGGGCATCTTTGTCTTCCCTTATTTAGACAACTGGCTCATCAAGGGTGATTCCGTTCAGGTAGTGACCATGTCTCTCCAGCACACCATCTTGGTGCTTCAGAATCTAGGCTTTGTGGTCAGCTACCCAAAGTCCCTTCTCACTCCGACTCAAAAACTAGAGTTCATTGGGGCACTTCTGGACACTACACAAGCTTGAGCCTTCCTTCCAGGAGACTGACTCCACCTTCTCATCGAGCTGGCAAATCACTGCCAAAGCCAGTCCTGCTTCAGGGCAAGGGGTATGCTCAGTCTCTTAGGACATATGGCCTCCACAGTCCATGTTGTCCCCTATGTTCACCTTCACATGCTTCAAGCGCAGTGGGCTCTTTCCTCTCAAGTGGAAGCAGTCAACAGATCGTCTCATGGACAAGATCACCATCACTTCTTAATTTGTAGAATCCCTCAAGTGGTGGTGTACCTCTCAAAATCTTCTCGTCAGGTTACCTTTTCAGATGTCTGTACCCTGATGCTTCCAAACAGAGCTGGGGGCTCACCTTGAAGGCCTGACTACACAAGGGCCTCTAGTCCCTCAAGGAAGCCTCTTAACAGATCAACCTCTTGGAACTCAAGGCAATTGCCAATGCCCTTTAGGTGTTCTGTTCTCAGTTGACAGGACAATCGGTACTCATTCAGAGTGACAACCAGAAAGCCATGTATTACATAAATAAACAAGGGGGAACCGGATCTTGCCTCTTTTGCAGGGAGGCAGTCCACCTCTGGGCCTCTGCTGTCTCTCATCGGATGCTTCTTTGAACAGTTTACCTTCCGGGGGAGCTCAATGTGCTAGCGGACAACCTGAGTCTAGTCCTTCGACCACACAAATGGACTTTCCATCGAGAGAATGCGCAGCACATCTTTCGGTTATGGGGAACTCCCATAATCAACCACTTTGCTGCTCCAATGAATGTACAGCTTCATCGATTCTGCTCCCGGATCCTGTCTCCACAGAGGCAGGCCTCAGATGCGTTTCTCCTTTGCTGGGAACAGGGACTACTTTATGAATTCCCACCTATTCCACTGATACTGAAGATGCTCTTCAAGTTGCAATTAGATAGAGGAACAATCATTCTCATCACCCTGTTCTGGCCACATCAACTGTGGTTTCCCCTCTCCATCGACAAACGTAACACATACCTCGCAGTCTGGGATTTGCTCCCAACATCTTCTTGCAGGACCAGGGCTCGCTCCTTCACTCCAATCTGAGAGTGCTTTGTCTGACGGCATGGCTGCTGAAAGCCTAGTCCTATCTCACCTTGATCTTCTGGACAAAGTTAAAAAAATATCCTCCTGACGTCTAGAAAGGACTCTACTCGATGCGCTTATGCCTTCAAATGGCATGGGTTTTCCCTCTGGTGCTCCCAGATGGGTCTCGGCCCATTTATTTGCCCAGTGGAGCCTCTATTCCAATATCTTCTCCATCTCTCTGCAGCAGGACTAAAGACAAATTCACCTTAATGCCATTGCAGCCTCTCACCGTTCAGTCGACGGACAGTCAATATCCATTCATCCTCTGGTAATACACTTCATGCATGGTCTTCTAACTAGTCCACCAATCAGACTGCCTCCGGTAGCCTGGGACCTCAGTGTTGTCCTGGCTCAGCTGCTCAAACCTCCTTTTGAACCCCTCGTCTCAGCTTTGCTGAAGTTCCTTACTTTGAAAGTTGCCTTCTTGGTTGCTCTTACATTGGCTCTTCATTTCATTAAATTACAATCTCTGGTGGCTCATGCTCCTTACACATGCTTCCACCATGATAAGATGGTCCTCTGGACGCATCCCCGGTTCCTTCTGAAGGTGGTCTCTCCTTTTTGACCTTTTTTCTGCAGCCTCATTCTTCTCAAGCTGAAGCAACACAGCATATCCTGGATTGCAAGAGAGTTTTAGTCTACTATTTGAACAGAATTAAAGCCCATCAACAATCTTCACAGCTTTTTGTATCGTTTGATCCTAGTCACTTGGGCCTTCCAGTAACCAAGCATACTCTTTCCAACTGGATTGTTAACTGCATTTCCTTTGCTTAGGCGCAAGCCAAACTCTCCCTAGAGAGTCACGTCACAGCTCACAATGTTTGAGACATAGCCACCTCAGTCACCCATCTGTTTTCAGTCTCCAACTCGGAGATCTGCCGGGCTGCCATATGGTCTTTCATTACTATTCCCCATTACTGTCTAGACAAGCACTCCAGTAGAAGCTTTGGCCAAGTTGTTGTTTGGCACCTTTCTGGGGCTTAGCTGTACCTCCTTTCCCCTGGCCCTCTGTTCCTACCAGCTACCTTCTCCCTATTGAGCGGAGAATGTTCTTAAGGTGCTGAGTCTGACAGATCCATACTCTTCCCTTGCAGTTCGGGGTTATTTTCCCCTGTCGGTCACACTTTACTCCTCTCTGGCATTTATGGCAGCTGGAAGCTAGTGAGTCCTATAGGTAAAGACTTCATACCTGCATTTTTCTGGAGATAGTGTAGTTACTCATCTGTAACAGGTGATCTCCGGGAACAGCAGGAATCAGTCTTCACAACCCACCCCCCTCCCCCTGGGAATTGTAGCATGGGTTTGTTTCTGGGGGGTTTTTTGAAGCTCTATACCTTACTGAGGAGAATTGCTGGGAAATCAGGCACGCATACGTGGAGGATTCTCCCAAAAGTATTTCTATTGGATTTTGGGGAGTGTTGCTGCGCAGGGCTCCATCGGTGCTGACATCACCCACATGTGAAGACTGATTCCTGCTGTTCCCAGAGATCACATGTTACAGGTGAGTAACTATGCTTTATGAAGTTATGCTTATTTGTTGGAACATGTGAATATATATATATCTTGTTTTCCTAACAGGCACTTTAGAAGAAAGACTTCAACTCTATGAAGAAGTTAGCAAAAGGTATTCCAGAGCTGTTACACCCATAAGGCTTCCTTTAAACTTTGTTACAGGTAATGAACTGCTTTATTGTTTTTAATGTAACTTATTTGTTGTATTTAAAGCAGCACTTGAGCATAGTGAACTTGAAATCCATTCTCATATAAGTAAACTCCCATTAATTTATAGTGCTATTATATATTTTAAAATGTATCCAACAAAATAGCTTTTCATTTTAGAGCATCTTGTAAAATAGTGGCATTTTTCAACAATCTTGGTGGGTTCTGTGGTGACAAAGAGAACAGTGGAGCCATATATATAAGGGTCATATGACTCTTGTTGGTAAGGAAGATGCTTCCAGAGCTTTATAGAAAAGTTACCCAAGCCTTGGCTTTGGTTTCACCCTGTACCACTGGACTTATAGCTAGTTCAGAACTACTTGAAAACTCAGCAGGCCAGGGGCTCACTCATGGCTGTGCTGGTGGTGAGAGTTCATTGAAGTGGACTTCAAATGCATTGACACTTTGTCACCACAGAGGCTTAAAATAATCAGTTCATAAGTCTAAATGAATGCTGAGTCCCAAGTGGAGGCTTTAGTATATAGGTGCTGCAGTTAAGTTGTTAATTTTGAAGCCAAGTCTTACCAGCTACTCCATAACCATCCACAGGGTTTCAAGCAATGACTCTGCACAGCTGTATAGTCTTAAAGAGGTCTACATGTCTTAACCCAGTGACTTATGCAGAGAGAGTAATTTCAGTCATTGTCTCAGATGCTCCCATAAACAAACCTATAACTTGCATGTTACAGATCCCCAGTGCTTCACTAGGAAGGAAGCTGTCTGCTCCAGACAGTACTCCCCACTGCTCTGTTGCTTCATGTTGTTCTTGAAACAGCCTATCTGCAAACATTCTTTCCCTGGAAGATAAAGTCTATCAGGTAGCAGTGGCCAGCCTGCAACGAAACCAGGTTACAGGAGAACAAGGCACAACACGCTTTAGTGCAGCCTGCCTGCTCTTTAAGTTCCTGGAATAATTTTGCACCCAAGTGCTCATGGGGCACTTTAGACCTAGACCACTTCGCTCCATAGAGGCACCCAGTTATTGGAACAGAGTGTATGTTTTCTATGAGCAAAGGCGCACCTCCCTTTCCTGTCCAGGGGCAGCATAAGAAAAAGAATGTCAAGGATGAACACTTGCACCGCCATTAGCCAGAGTGCATGCTTCCCCAAAAGGTGGAAAGAAAACAGATGTTAACTTGATCTCACATCTCACTCCTCACAAGATCATCAACAGGACATCTGTGAAGTTGTAAGTGCACAGGAGTTCACGGCATGAGAGGAAGCAATGGATCAGTGGGGAATGGAGACATCATTTTTCAGTTGCAGGTTGCACTGCTACAAGGGGAGAATGGGGAAGAAAGCAGATGCTGGGTAGAGAGAGGGAGGAAGAAAGGGGCCAGCTGGCACTGATAAAAACATAGAAAAATGATGGCAGAAAAAGACCACATGGCCTATCTAGTCTGTCCTTCCATATCATATCATGATAGAGGGAAGAGGGAAGCTGGGAGCAAAAGCTGTGGAGTAAGTGGAGAGGAGGCAGATGGAGAGAGAGAAATAAGAAAGCAGCGGGACAGATGCTGCGGGCAATAAAGAAAGACGCAAGAGAATGGATGTTGGGAAAATGGGCAGGAAACTGGGGAGATAAAGATGGAGAGGCAGGGGAAGATGAATGCTGGGCAAGGGGACAGGTAGATGGATAAGTACAGGATGTGTGTACAGGGAAAGGTGTTGAATGGCAGGTGAGTTGGTGCATGAGATGTAGGGATAGGGGGAACAAAGACTCAAGTTATATAGGGACTTGGGGCTCGCTAGGAGTAGAGTGGAAATTGATTTTGACCAAGGGTTTGAGGATGAGAAGGACAGTGGGGACTAGACAATTCAGTGCCCCATGTTGAAGAAGCATGGGGGGAAGGGTTGTGAGTCAGTTTAAAAAAAATGTCTCCTGGAAGGGGTGAGACAGAAAATTTTAAATTTCATATTGTATGGTGTGCCCTTTCAAATAGTAGTTGATGGGAGAGGTCTTTGAAGAGGGCGAGGAAGAGTAGAAATTGAGGCAGGGAATGGTAGACTGGGTAAGGGGGTAAAAGACAAAAGGATCTGGAGGCAGAGAGGAGATGAGTGACAGGGATGAGAAGGCAGAGAGAGGTTGAGAGATGAGTGGGAGTGAATCATCATGGATTCCTGGATCCTCTGTATAGGAAGACTGGGCTACCACTTAAAATTTCTCGCTTTATCTTGGTCTCACCTACCTGAACCTTCATATAACTCTGCTCCAGGAAGAATTATGTCTTGCAGTCCAGTGCAGTAGAGCCAGTTACTCTTCAAGAAAGGAAACGGGGCTTTTTACTGCAAGTACTTCCTTAATCCCCAAGCAGACAGAAACCCCATGACTTCTAGATAGTAAGGCCCTCAACCTTGTCCTCTGCAAAGAAAAATTCAGAATGAGCAATTTTTTTTCCATTTTCCCCTGAAGGAGGGGACTGGCTGTGACCTCTGGAACTCAAAAATGCTTGCATACACATACTGATCTATCTGCATTGCAGAAGATACCTCCTGTTCATTCTTCATACAGACCATAATTAGTACAAGGTATTTCCTTTCGGCCTCTCATTGGCCCCAAGAGTGTTCATACTTTCTAACCATACTTCTCCAGGAAGTCGGCCCTCACATATGGATGACGTCTGTGCCGACAGAGCCCGTGCGGAGCATTTCCCCAGCTTTCAAAGAAAACCTTTGGGACATGCTACCATGTATGCGTGGTCCCCTTCCCGCCCAAGTGTGCCATCTTGTTCAGTCTCCTTATCTCCAGGAACAAGCAGGAATGTAGTCTTCACATATGGGTGACATCGGTACCGGCGGAGCCTGCTTAGGAACGCTCCCCAACATCCAATAGGAAAGTCTTTGCGAGCATCCCACTGCATCTGCGTTGCTGCCTTCCCTCCTTTGTGAATCTCCCTCCTCAGTTCTTTGTTTTCCGTGGAGCCAGCAGGAAGCATATCCTGTCACCTTCTTTTTTTTATTTTTTGTAGTTGCGTCTGCCTTCCCATCTGTGCCGGAACCAACATCCTCGATTCAGTTCCTTTCCTTTCTTGAAAAAAAACAACAACCCGTAAACGTCCTCGGGCCCATCGATGCCATTTAAGGCCTCAGACCTTTCATTCAGTCTACCAAAATGATGGAAAAAACAGTCAGTGGTTTTAAAAAATGTTCTAAGTGTTGTAGCACTATCTCTGCTACTGATACCCATGACTGGTGTCTCAAATGCCTCGGCCCAGATCACCAGCCGTCCAAATGTCCTCTATGTAAGAAGATGACAAAGAGAGGTCTACAGAATCTGGCCGCAAAACTCGTCTCTCTTTGCCTCAGATACAGTCTCACTTGTTTCAACTTCGTTGAGGGCATAGTCTTCATCTCATGGATCTCAGATATCGAAACATAAGTCTTCATCAAAGACAGGCTGTCCTCCCAAGGGTAACATAGTAACATAATAGATGACGGCATGGGTAGATCTCAATCAAAGCATTGAGATGCCTCGAGCATTGCCCTAGAGGTGGATCGACCGGCCAACAAACCCCGGCGGGAGGACCTCCCCTCCAAAGCCACTCAGGGGTTCCAGGATGCTTCTGAGACATCCATCTAAGGAGAGCTCCTGGTGCCATGCTCTGGGACAGTAGCCTATGCTTCCAGTACCGATTCCCAGGCATCGGCAAACTCTATGGATCAGCATATCCTGGCCATTGAGCAAAGTCTAGCAGCACTATTGGCGATGTCGATACTGGTTAGAATGTTACTGGTGGTATGACGACGATGCAAATGCAGTCTGCTTTTATGCCGCTCGCCGCACTCCCGCCCATTCCTGCTCTCGAGTCCGTTCCCGGTTCCGAGACACTGATCAGACAGGTTTCTTGAGCTGATACCAATCTGGATCGGTACCGTAATTTGCAAGAGCATGAGCATTGCTCACACCGATAGTTTGACTCTACCGATTCTGATTCTTCGGATAAGGAATTGATCAGTATCTGGGAGATGCGGAGTCTCCTGGAGGAACATGCACCGTCTCTGCAACTGCGCATGTCCCCTCCCGAAGACATGTCTTTTCAAGAATTCATCAAGGGTATGGCGAGGGGCCTTTTCATTACACCTACATCTGAAAAGGAGTCCAGTGCAGAAGAATTGGAAATCCTCCAGTATCCCACAGCTCCTAAGGAGGCAACTATTCTGCCTATTCATCGTATACTCCAAGACCTCTCACCATTTCCCCCCATACTCGATGACTCTATACCATGTATCGGGTACCGGAAAGTTCCGGTTTTCAGAAGAGACAGCTTCCACACCACTCAATGGTGGTAGAATCGATTATACATTGAATAAAGAGTTTTAAGATGCACTCCTTCAATCCCCCAGGTAGGGAATCGAGAACTCGCGATGCCTTTGGGCGTCAGTGTTTTCAAGCTTCCATGCTTTCACCACGCATAAGTTCTTACATACTCTATGTGGGTATGTTCTTAAAGGAGGTAACTAGAGATCTAGAATCAATGGTTGATTTTTAATGTTGCCTGCTTAGCTTATGCAGACGACATTCTCCTGTATATGCCATTTGCTATCAACCAACCCGATCTTTCCCCTCTGGTGAGATGCTTCGAGGCAGTTGAAGAGTGGCTCATCACACAGAACTTACGAATCAACCACAACAAGACCGACGTAATGTTCATCACGAAGAACCAGAACTTCATACCCCAGCCACATTAAAGATAAAGGACACAGAACTGACAGTTAAACCCACTATTTGATACCTAGGCATCACCCTTGACCATCACTTAGACATGAAAACACACATAAAGAATACAACAAAATTGATATACCACAAAATACGAACACTCCATCATTTTACGACCATTACTTGAACCCACGGACATCAGAACCATCTACCAAGCCCTGGTGATGCCACACCTCGATTTCTCAAATGCAATTCTACATGGACTCCCACAAGCAACCTTAAACCCTCTCCAACTGGCAATGAATACAGCCGCCAGAGTACTCGAAGGAATATCGAAGACAGACCACATCACACCAATCCTCAAAAGACTACACTGGTTACCGATCAACGCCAGAATACAATATAAGATCATAATCACAACTTTCAAAGTATTGAACAACCAGTCACCCACATCCATCACTGAACTAATACGCACTCCACCCCCCAATAGAATCAGGAGATCCGCAGCAATAAACACTCTAATGGTCCCGAAAGAGATAGCGAGATGCACAAAAGCAACATCGAAAAGAGCCTTCAGCATATATGCCCCAAAAACATGGAACACCCTCCCTCCAGACCTTAGAGCTATAACTAGCTTAACCCAATTCAGAAAAAAACTCAAGCACTACCTATTTTCAAGTTACTTTCCAGTTTAGATTTTTCACAAGCAAAAACACCCACCATCTACATAACCAGAGAGTTTCGACTATGTGAATAATTGTAAATAGTTTACCCCTGTTCTTCCAAGTTTCAACTCCTGTTAAATGTAAAATACACTGCAGTTTCCTGTATGTATATGTTATGTTCAATGTAAACCGCGCTGATGGTAAGAGTGCGGTATAGAAGAAATGTTAAATAAATAAATAAATAAAATGGTGGCTCTTCTCCCGGATGATAAGAGGGCAGACTATCTTACATTGGTCAAACATGCCCAAAATGTTTCAAAGTTTGTCAACAGGGCAACCTTTGACTATTTTGAGTGCACTAGCAGAGCAGCATCTATCTGCATTGGTGCATGTAGAATTGCATGGCTCCAGGTATCAGACCTTGAACAGTGGGTTCAAGACAAGCTGGGTAATATTTCCTGTACAAGAGAGAACCTGTTTAGGAAGGATTGGCAGGATAAGGCTTCTCAGTTAGAATCTGAGAATACCACCCTCAACAGACTTTCCAAAACCACTGCCAACCCTGCTAAAAAAAAAAAAAAAAAAAGCAAAGCAGCTGCAAAGAAAGCTTTCTTTGGTAAGAAGAAAAAAATTTACCCTTCTTACCCCCCGGCTTCTCAATACCAGCTTCAGGGTACTCAGAAGAGGCAACAACCTCCCAAGCAACAAAAGAAGCCACAGGTTTCTAAACCTCAACCAGCTGCGCAGATCCAATCTGTGCCTTGTTTTTTACTTCTTCCTAGAGAACATAGCCACTCTGCCCCTGGAGAACCCCCACCTTCTCCACATAGCAGGCAGACTCTGTCATTATGCCCACAGATGGCATCTCATAACCTCAGAGCAGTGGACACTAACCATAGTGCGAGAGGGATGCAAGCTTCATTTACAAAGCACCCTCCCCCTCCACCCTAGTTGGGGAATATCATTCTCAATCCCCTCACTGCTCTTCTGCTACAAGAGGTCACCCTTCTTTCACAGAGAGCTATAGAAGAGGTTCCAACATCACAGCAAGGGATGGGGTTCTATTCTCCTTACTTTCTCATACCAAATTAAAATGGAGGATACAGATCCATCTTAGACCTCAGAAACCTAAACAAGTTTCTAGTCTGCAAGAAATTCAAGATGGTCTCCCTAGGAACCCTTCTGTCTTATCTCCAGTGTCATTGTCTAAAAGAAGCATATCCACACATCCTCATTCATCCAGAACACAGGAAGGATCTATGCTTCATCTTTCAAGGAAATCACTATCAATACAGAGTCCTTCCATTCGGACTTGCCTCTGCCCCAAGAGTCTTCACAAAGTGCATAGCAGTCGTAATCGCATATCTAAGGACTCTCGGGATATCCATCTTCACTTATGGCTGATAAGGGCAGCCACCTCACAGGAGGTTCACCTATCCCTCCATACAATGCAGGCATTGCAAGAGCTGGGATTTGTGATAAATCTTCCAAAATCCCATCTAGCTTCTACTCAAACATTAGAATTCATAGGAGCTCTTCTGGGCACTCTGCAGTCAAGGGTCTTCCTACTTCAGGACTGTTGTACTTGTTTAGTGCAGCTCGCATCTCAAGTGCGACAGAGACAACCTCTCAACCAAGGAGATGCTGCAACTTCTAGGCCATATGTCCTCTACAGTTCATGTGATTCCATATGCCTGTCTGCACATGCGGACAGCTCAATGGACTCTGGCCTCCCAGTGGAGGCAGGTCTCTGGGGCCCTCAGGGACCGGATTCAAGTCACAGACCTTCTCACCGACTCCCTTCTATGGTGTTCTACCCCAGTAAATCTTCAACAACTACTACAGGGCCACAGAGTTCTTGTCCAGATGGACAATCAGGTAGTTATGCTCTATGTGAACAAGCAGGGAGGAACAGGCTCTTGGCCCTTCTGCAAAGAGGCTTTCCATCTTAGTTCCTTTGCCATCGCTCATCGTATACACCTCCAAGCAGTATATCTGCCAGGATAAGAAAATTTCCTAGCAGGCAGGTTGAGTCCTCCTTCCACACGAATGGTCCCTCCACCAGGAGACCATTTCCTTCTCCAGGAACAAGCAGGAAGTCAGTACTCACTTATGGGTGACGTCGGCACTGACAGAGCCCGCATGGAGCAATTCCCCAGCTTTCAAAGAATGCCTTTGGGATTGCTGCCATGTATGCGTGGTGGTCTTCCCACCCAAAGGTGCCATCTTGCTCAGTCTCCCTTTTTCTGCGGAGCCCTTCGGACGCATGTCCTCGTCCCTCGAAAAAAGTGTTTTCATTTTCGGCGTCTGGCCCTCTTTTCTGGTAGCACCGGTCCTCTCCCTTCTTTCCCTTCGCTCCTTTTTTCCCGAGCGAAGGGATTTCCACTTTACAGCATGTGGATGCTTTCCATCTTCACTGGGGTTGGGATTTCCTGTATGCCTTTCCTCCCATACCTCTGATTCCCAAAATGCTTTTCAAGCTTCAAGCAGATAGGGGCCACATGATCCTCATAGCCCTGCTCTGGCCACATCAACCGTTGGTTCCTCTCATGCTTCATCTGTCCCAGACTCGTCCCCTGAGTCTCGGGTCAGCTCCCGATCTCCTCTCCCAGGAGGAAGGGATGCTACTCCATCCCAATCCGCAGTCTCTCCATGGCTTGGCTGCTGAAAGCGTAGTGTTATAAGATCTTAACCTTCTTCAGGAAGTAAAGGAGATCCTGCTAGCCTCCTGGAAACCGTCCACCAGATGGCAGCCCGGGTCTTCGACATTGCAGGGGCCCTTTTTCCCCCAATGGCTGCCAGCAGGTTTAAAAAATGTGATCGGTGTGTGAAACCTGTCTCTCTCACCGATACGCACGACTGCTGTCTCCGGTGCCTGGGGCCCGACCATGACCCGTCGGTCTGTGGCCCATGTAGGAAAATGTCCTTGAAGGCTCTGAAGAGCCGCCAGCAGCAGCATACGATTTTTTCCATGTCCCTGCCTCCAAGATCCCGGACCTCATCTAAGGCCTCCATGTCTCGGGGGGGGAACATTCTGAGCCGAAGCAGTGTCGAGGTTCCTCAGAAAGGGGGTCCCCCTCAATGGAACACAAGAAGAAGAAAAAATCCTTGAAGGCGGCGTCTCTGGATGGCTCCGAGCGACCCAGCTCCTCCCGGGGCTTGTCACGGAGCCCCGAGCACCGGCCGGGATCTTCGGAGGAGCGCCCGGCAAAGATGCCTCGTCAGGAGACGGACCAGCCGAGGCAAGTACCAACTGTCCTCGTCGAGGACTCCCCTCGGGGGCCCTGAGTCGGCGGCTGCGGAGTCTTCTGGACTCGAGTTCAGAATGGTGGCCTTGGAGCGCGGTTTCTCTGTCTTCATGGAGCAGCAGCGGGCGCTGATAGCTGGCCTGTCCGGTTCCTCCTCCCCGACCACCGGGCCCTCGATGTTGAAGTCGACCCCGGAGGCCAAGCCGATCCTTGAAGCCTTTTGTTTTCTTGTGGTCGCGGCTGTATTTCCCGCCGCCACCGGTACCGCCGGTGGATTTTGCTTTTCTTTTTCCTCGAAAGAGGAATTTTTCCCTCTGCTTCTGTCTTAACTTTTTTGGGCCTACAAGGCCTCTTCATCATGGAGCCGCCTTCTCCTAAGAAGTGCCTTCACTGTGGTACCACAGTTTTCTTTTTAGACTCCAATAACTGGTGTCTAACCTGTTTGGGTCCTGACCCTTTTTCCCCTGAACCATCAGGCTGCACTACTGAGAGAAGACCTTCCCTCTTTCGAGTTTCCCTCGATACCGTTTTCCCTCCTGTTGTGAGGGCACCGGTTTTTTCTTCTCTACAGGATCAGGTAACCCACAAACAGTCTGTTAAGACTTGCCAATCCTTGAGTGGTAGGTCTCATGCCAAGCATGATGACGGCTCCGGCCTTGCCCTCAAGACCCCATTGGCATTAAAACCCCGGCGGGAGTCTTTGGGCTCCAAAGCATTTCAGGGGTTTCAGGTTGTTCCTGGGGCTCACCCCTCACAGAACATACCTGAGCCATGCTCGGGGGTGGTATCCGCTTCGAGCAGTACCGATACCCCGGCATCGGCACCGGTGTCGAGTGTTTCGCTCTTCACCAGGGATCGTCATCGGGCGTCCTCGGTTCCTTCGGGACCGATCGATATGACCCAGATTGACTTTCCTGTATCTCTGCCATGCTTGGTGGTGGCATCCGCTTCGAGCGGTACCGATACCCCGGCATCGGCACCGGTGTCAAGTGTTCCACTCTTCACCAGGGATCGTCATCTGGCGTTCTCGGTACATTCGGGACCGATCGATACGACCCAGAGTGACTTTCCCGTATCGGCATCGTCGATGCCACCTCCGACGTCGGTGCCCTCTAGACATGCATCGATAGACTCGCTCCCTTCGATGCCGAGTCTGGAATCGATATCTAGTCTAGATGACTGGGTACCGACGCGCCTTGGAACCGACCCTTATTGTTTCCGGATACGCAGTACCGAGGATACTCACCAAGACACTCTGGTTACCTCGGTACCACTTGAGCAGCCTCCGATGACGGCCTCGATGCCATTACCGGTTTCGGTATCGATGTCGATTCCTGCAGTTACATCGGTACCATCGATCCTTTCTATGCCTAGTTTGGAATCGATACCTGGCATGGACGATGCAGTACTAACTGCCTCAAATAGTGACTGCCAGTATCACTATCCATCTAGTAGGGTTCTTCTTCTGCACCAGACCAGTACATCCTCTGGTGCTCAGGCTGCTTCTTCAACCTTAGCCTTCCCAGGGATGGCTCCCATTGGAGATCCTTCTTTTCAGGAATTTCTCCTTGACATGGCAACTTTTCTTGCTATTCCTATCCCTGGCTGTCATCTTAACCGTGGCTCTCCTGCACAAAAGGAAAATATAATGCTTCCTTTACATTATTCTTTGCAGGATCTTCTTCTGAGAATATGGGAATCACCTTTAAGAGTTCCCCCACCTTCTACAGCAACTAATGTTCTGTATCAGGTGCCCCCTTCTCCAGGGTTTCAAAAGGCTCAACTTCCCCATCATTCCATTGTAGTGGAATCTGCAATGAGGAAGGTAAAAAGCAAGAAGAAGCATTCTTCTTATCCGCCAGGTCGTGCATCTAGAGCACTTGATGCCTTTGGACGTCAAACCTTCCAAACATCTATGCTGGCATCAAGAATTATTTCTTATATATTTTATATGAGTCTAACACTCCAGGAGGTCACAAAGAAATTATCTCTTTTGACTCCTTTTTTGTCAGAGCCTAAGGCTGCTGACTATTCCTTGCTTCTTAGTCATAGCCGGAATATCTCTTGGTTTCTTTCTCGTGCTTCTCTAGACTCTTTTGAGTCTGTTAGCAGATCCTCTGCTATTGCCATCGGAGCACGTCGTAGAGCCTGGCTCCAAGCTTCAGACTTGAGCAGATGGGCACAACACACACTGGGTAATTCTCCTTGTACTGGAGAAAATCTCTTCAATAAGGAGGCTTTACGTCAGGTTGCTCATTGCTCCACTGACTTCCCTGGTTCTGGAGACCATTCCAAGCCTCCTTCTTTCCCAGGAGGTAGGAAATGTCTTACCAAACCTTCTTTCCCTAAGAAAAGAAAGTTTCACTCTTCTCCTGCCCATCATCCAGATGTGCCCAAGCAAGGGACACCTCGTCCTAGTCTGAAGTTTCCAAACTCTAGCCAGTCTCAACATACCCAGCAACCATAGGTTCTGAGGGTTACATTCTACAGTTAACTTCTTAACAGAAGTTTGTTCACTGTTTTTTCTTAAAGCTCTACACTGGGTTTTCCTTTTTCAGTATGCTAAGCTGTCAGGATATTCTTGTCCATGGGTCACAGAATTCTCCTCTTCTTACTATTAAGAAGGGAGGTTACAACTATCCCATAATAGTTTCTGTCCCAACATGAACATTTTTTCCCTCAGCTGACTCGCCATATGGGTAAGTCACCCTCCAATTACCTGTTTTCTCTATCCTCTCATCCAGGGTTTCCCCTGACTGAGTGGTACCATACTGAAAAGCTTCTCTAGCCTTTCATTCCAGTGTAGACCTTTTGTTTTTCTTGAATACATTCTCAAGATAACTCATCAGACAGGGACAGGAATATCTCCTCTCCCTTTGTCTGTTCCTCTCTGTTTGCACAGGAAGATCCTCTCTGCTGTCTTTCATCTTCTGTGCATGCAGGAGTTCCAATGTTTGAACTGCTGGTACTTTTCCACAAGTGCCAGTCTATCTTCCACAATTTTTTATCTAGCCTCAGTAGTGATTCCAAGCTAATCCTCATCTATCTTGGATAATCCTACTCGCTTAGGCTTCTCACATCATCTTTCTGCCCATCTCCTTTTCCTAGGATGTGGCAGCACACCTGACTTCAGTCAGTTGTATCTCATAATTCTCCTGCACAATGCTCTCTGCAATCTTCAGAGGAGCTTTCTACTATGGGCCCTTGCTACAGAGCATTGAACTTTGTCTCTGAGGGCTATTCTATATAGTAGACAAAAGCTTATAAATCATTCCCATGACTGTGAGGGTTCTCCACACCCTCTTGTCTTCTGTTATAATACAGAATATAAGCTTTTCTGCGTGAATATCCAAGGCTATCAGTGCTGCATGATACCCCTATGTCCCTCCAGTGGTCCTCCTAGTATCTTCTCTATGCGTTTCTGTACCTCTGCGATGTCAGAGTTCTAAAGGACTCCCGCCTTGCTCTTTACAGTCTGATATTATCCTCTGTTTTTCACGCAACCATCCTGGTTATTTTGCTGGATTGCATTCCTGCATCCTTTTAGCCCACGGAAATAGATTCTCTATATATCTGTCAAGTGGGTTTCACCCTCTTGTTATTGGGTGAATTTTTTCCCTTCATATTGTGACGCCTTCCACCGCTCTCACCGCACTGCCCCTAGGGGTGGCACGGCAGATTGTCTCTGTTTGATCACTTATAATGCTATTTAGTATAGACACTTGCCTAATGAGAGACGGTGGATCACCTCCTTAATTGTAGTTGTGGTTTGCTTTTGTTAGCAGTCCGAATAGAAGGAGCACAGGACAATTTATAACATAAATTGCTTTTATTTTTATTTTCTGTAAGGAAATCATTCGTGGCAAAATTCCAGAAAGGTAAAACACATGCAACCAAAAGTATAGGATTCTTCTCCAAAATGTGCAAGGTGAATTTCTTCCATAAACTTCTTAACCTTGATAGCAGTATTTTCTAGTATTTACAAACGCAGTAGAAATTATCTTTGTGCATTACTCACAAACTTTGGCAATATGAAAAGCTTCACTTTCCTTGCTGACTTCAAGTTTAAAACATCACTCAGAGTGCTACCTCTTAGCTTTTAAACCACTAGCTTTCTCAGCTGACGTTACAGCAGCAATAAAACTAGCTAGGCTTTCACATGAGGTTTCTCTTATCCACTTGTCTGCTTTCCAAGCATACAATGTTATCTGAACTCCTGACGTCTTCTTACTTGTTTCATACAGCATAAAGGAAAAGCTTTATACATTAGACACACACAAACTGCAATCCATCGATTCAGCAGAGGACATTGATTTATCAGAGAGACAGTCCACGTCCATTTCTGTTGGGGAATTGTATGGCTCTGAACTTGGGGTAATCTCTGGTTTAACCTGTTGTATGTTCTTCAGAAGCTTACAAAGGTTTCTCCACTTTAGCTCACGGTTCCCCTCTGTAACTGGGTTTGAACCTTTTGCTTTTCTCCCCCTTAATAGTTTCTCATCAGGAAATGCAAAAGCTTCTTGACTAGCAGTAACTCTCCTCCTAACAGGCTTTCTATAATATCTGTGTGGAGGTTCAAGACTAGAACTGCTATATTCTGATTCAGAGGTACAATCCAGGCTTCTCTGCCGGTTCTTTCTATGCCCACACCCTTTGCACTTGCCTTGTAAGTAGTGGTCAGTCCTTCTGGGCTTAGCAGAATTAACAGCCTTGAAATCCTGCTTCCTTCCCTGGTTTACTGGCCTTTTCCTCTGGCTCCTAGCCTGCAACCGGTCCTGCCTTTGAACAGACCTTCTTTGCAGTCTTTCTGGTGTAAAAGCACATACCGTTTGATCAGTACCTGATTCCTCCTCCCACTCAGCTGATTCTTCAAAGAAACTTTGTCCTCGGGGTTTTGCTAGTTTCCCTTTAGCATTGCAATTTCCTTTGCACCGTCCTGTGCCTAGTCCTCGTGTGTGTGAAGCTCTGGAATCAACTCTCAGCTGATTCTCCAGCTCCTGTTCATCTCTCCTCTCACTTCCTGTGTGACGCAGCTTATATGTTCTGTGAACTGTTTGCTTCTCTGACCCCACCCTCTCTCTGCTTGCAGCTGTCCTAGAGGTTGGGCGTGGCTTCAAGCTAACCCTGCTTCTATGTGCCTTAGTTTCATTCTCTCTGTGGGAAATGTGCTTCTGTGATCCCATCCCCCGCTTGTGGGAACAAATCTCAGAGTTTTTTCTACTTTTAAAGGGCTCTGCAGCCTTCACATCATCACATATCCCCCACCTTAAGCAATTGCCAGCTGGCGCACCCACACGCGCATAGCTGGAAATCCCAACTAATGCTTTTGGGTTATTGTCTGGACTTGCAGCTACTTTATCGACCCGCTCCTGCCATGGGCGCAATACGTTGATGTGGTACACCTGTCGCCTGCCCTTCCCTGTCTCTAAGGAATACGTCACCGGACCCACCTGTTTTAAAACCTTATAGGGCCCCTTCCAGGTATTTTCAAACTTGGAGGCGGCAGCGGCCACCATAACTAGTACCTTATCCCCCACTTGTAGGACCCGCGGTCGGGCTCGCCTGTCGTGATAAGCCTTCTGACGAGCCTTGCTCGTCTTTAAATTTCCTTCTACCACTTCCGCCATACGGCGTAAGCGGCCTTTTAAGTCTATCAAAAATTGGGGCACCTCCTGCCCGCCCTCTATGGGTGCTATCCATTGCTCCCCCAGTATGTCCAGCACTCCTCTCGGCGTCCGCCCATACATAAGTTCGTAGGGAGAAGCGCCTGTGGATGCTTGCTTCCTCTCCCTACAAGCATATAACACTAATGGCAACATGGTGTCCCATTCGGCCATGTTACCCTCAAGGGACCTCCGCAGCATTTTTTTCAAGGTCTGATTAAACCTTTCCGTCAGGCCGTTAGTCTGTGGATGGTATGCTGCAGTACGGATATGCTGGATTCCAAAGGCCTCCCATAACTGTGCAAGATATCGGGACATAAAGTTACTCCCTCTGTCAGATAATACCTCCCGTGGGAACCCAACCTCACAAAAAATTTTCACCAATTCCAACGCTATGAGGCGAGCGGACGTATTCCGTAAGGGGGCGGCCCAAGGGAACCTAGTGGCATGATCAATGACGACCAGTATGTACTGGTAGCCTCTGGGCGTTTTTACCAACGGCCCGACTATATCTACCGCTAGTCTATGTACTGGTCTGGCTATGACTGGCATCGGAATTAAGGGAGCCTCCGGTGGATAAGCCGTCGTGACCCTCTGACAGGCCGGGCATGACGCGCAGAATCTCGCTGTCTCCCCAAAAACCCCGGGCCAATAGAACCTAGCCAACACTTGCTCCAAAGTGCCCTGTGCCCCTTTATGTCCTCCCAATGGGTGATCGTGTGCTAGTCTCAACACTACACCCCTAAAAGCCTGAGGTATCACTAATTGTTTCTTTGTGCCCCCTAGGCGGGTATCTGTACTTTCCCTGTACAAGATATTGTCCTCTAATAGAAATCTTGGTAGGGTCTCCGATCCCTTCGTAGCGTACTCATACGCTCGACGGAGCGTAGGATCGGCCCTCTGTTCTGCAGGGAATGAGGGAAATTTTTCCTTTAATTCGGCAGGAACCCAGGGTAGTTCCTGTCCTGTCATTATTTTAACCCTATTTTGTGCCCGGGTCCTCCTCTCCCTTCTCCTTTCAGGTTTCCCTTTCCTAGGAGTGTCTTTGGCCTGAGTAAGCAGGTCTTCCTGGAAGGATGTTCCTGGCACTGGGTCTACTTGTGAACCAATTTCTTCTCCTAAGGGCTTATCCCCTGTACGGGTAGTGATCATACCCATTCTTTCGGCTAGTCCGGGGTCAACTACCTTGCCTACCTTGGGTAAGGTCTTCTCCCTGACTGTGGTATTCATAACAGCCCTATTCTTAACTAGCATGGGGTCAGCTACCTTGCCTACCTTGGGTAAGGTCTTCTCCTCAGCTAAATCAATTTGCGGAAAGGTAGCGGATGGGTAGTTTTCCACCTGCAACTCCTTAGCCAGACCTTTCCGAAATTGTGGCCAATCTCGGCCTAAGACTACTTCGTGTGGAAGCCTTGGTACAATGGCTACTTGCATTTGTTTCTTGAGACCCACTCCCTCTATAACCACCGGGTGTATAGGGTAGGTAGAGGCTGCGCCATGGACGCACCGGATCCGAATATGATCCCCAGAGCTTGGCAGCGAGGGTTTTTCTTTTGCCTCTATCTGTTGCCAGAGCTTCCGGGAGATCATAGACTGATTCGCCCCTGAATCTAAGAGTGCCTCAGTTGGTATTCCTTCTACCTCCACCCTCAGTAGGAATCCCTCCCCTGTATCTCGGTGCTGGGTAGTGATTAAAGTCTTCCTGGCCTTGCAGTCCCTTTTCACGTGCCCCACTTCTCCACACGAAAAACACTTTCTTAACACATTTCTCTTATACAGTTTCACATTACTATCTGTAAATTCATCCAGCTTAGCTTTCCTTTCTAGTAACTCCACTTTGTTTTTAAAGATGCCTTCTTTCTCCAGGCTCAACTTATTGGCCTCCAGAAAGCGGTCTGTTAAAGCAATTGCTTCTTGCGTGTTCTTACAGCTTTGGAGTACTAGAAAGGTATGCACGCTGCTCGGTACTGCTTCCATGAACTGTTCAAGAATTATTGTGTCTAAGATAGACTCTATATCTTTACCTTCAGGCATCAACCATTTATAAGCCAAATTCTTTACGCGGTAATATAATGCCTGAGGTGTTTCCTCTGCCCTTAATTTACATGACCGTAGCTGCCTACGGTAGACCGCTGGATTTAGACCCAAACGATCCTTTACCGCTTGTTTTACATCTTCATAGCTTGTAACTAAACTAGCAGGCATGGCACGGTAAGCTGCTAAGGCTTCGCCTGTAAGCGAGGCAGCAAATCTTAGCGCCCACTGTTCTTTAGGCCATTTTGCTAGAATAGCTATACGCTCAAAAGACTCAATGTAGTCGTCTACATCGTCATCTTTTGTTAGACGACCTCCTGCAAAAATCCCAGTCCCTGACCAGTCCCAGTCCCGACAATCTGCCCTTGCACCTGGCATAGTCCTGGCAGCATCGTCCTTTTTTCCTTGGGCCTCAAGCCAACTGGACATTGCTTGTATAACTGGTGCTTGTTGTGATTGGAACAGCGCCTTCGCCTGTTCCAGGCTCCTCTTGGACAACTCTTGATGTTGGGCTATCTGACCAGCCGCCCAGTCCAAGATGTCTCGAGACTCCATCTTCTTTCCTGTAAAAAAAACAGAAACAAAGCACCAAGTGCGGAACCTTCTACTTCACCCTTGTCTTGGTGATTATCCCAGCAGCCACCCTCTTACACCAGTGCTTATCCGGTCCAACCCTCCAGCCTACGGGTTACCTTATACTGGTGCAGAGTCTCACTTCATCAACTCCGTTGCCCTGGACTCGGGTTCCAGTAGTCACTCCGGCTTTCCTTCCGCTCCGCAGACCTTGGAAGTTGATACAGCTGCTCTAGGATTCTCTTTCCTGTGTTTGTAGATGACCTCTCCGTTGTCACGTGACTCCAAACGAAAAAATCCAACACACTACGCCACCTGTGACGCCTTCCACCGCTCTCACCGCACTGCCCCTAGGGGTGGCACGGCAGATTGTCTCTGTTTGATCACTTATAATGCTATTTAGTATAGACACTTGCCTAATGAGAGACGGTGGATCACCTCCTTAATTGTAGTTGTGGTTTGCTTTTGTTAGCAGTCCGAATAGAAGGAGCACAGGACAATTTATAACATAAATTGCTTTTATTTTTATTTTCTGTAAGGAAATCATTCGTGGCAAAATTCCAGAAAGGTAAAACACATGCAACCAAAAGTATAGGATTCTTCTCCAAAATGTGCAAGGTGAATTTCTTCCATAAACTTCTTAACCTTGATAGCAGTATTTTCTAGTATTTACAAACGCAGTAGAAATTATCTTTGTGCATTACTCACAAACTTTGGCAATATGAAAAGCTTCACTTTCCTTGCTGACTTCAAGTTTAAAACATCACTCAGAGTGCTACCTCTTAGCTTTTAAACCACTAGCTTTCTCAGCTGACGTTACAGCAGCAATAAAACTAGCTAGGCTTTCACATGAGGTTTCTCTTATCCACTTGTCTGCTTTCCAAGCATACAATGTTATCTGAACTCCTGACGTCTTCTTACTTGTTTCATACAGCATAAAGGAAAAGCTTTATACATTAGACACACACAAACTGCAATCCATCGATTCAGCAGAGGACATTGATTTATCAGAGAGACAGTCCACGTCCATTTCTGTTGGGGAATTGTATGGCTCTGAACTTGGGGTAATCTCTGGTTTAACCTGTTGTATGTTCTTCAGAAGCTTACAAAGGTTTCTCCACTTTAGCTCACGGTTCCCCTCTGTAACTGGGTTTGAACCTTTTGCTTTTCTCCCCCTTAATAGTTTCTCATCAGGAAATGCAAAAGCTTCTTGACTAGCAGTAACTCTCCTCCTAACAGGCTTTCTATAATATCTGTGTGGAGGTTCAAGACTAGAACTGCTATATTCTGATTCAGAGGTACAATCCAGGCTTCTCTGCCGGTTCTTTCTATGCCCACACCCTTTGCACTTGCCTTGTAAGTAGTGGTCAGTCCTTCTGGGCTTAGCAGAATTAACAGCCTTGAAATCCTGCTTCCTTCCCTGGTTTACTGGCCTTTTCCTCTGGCTCCTAGCCTGCAACCGGTCCTGCCTTTGAACAGACCTTCTTTGCAGTCTTTCTGGTGTAAAAGCACATACCGTTTGATCAGTACCTGATTCCTCCTCCCACTCAGCTGATTCTTCAAAGAAACTTTGTCCTCGGGGTTTTGCTAGTTTCCCTTTAGCATTGCAATTTCCTTTGCACCGTCCTGTGCCTAGTCCTCGTGTGTGTGAAGCTCTGGAATCAACTCTCAGCTGATTCTCCAGCTCCTGTTCATCTCTCCTCACTTCCTGTGTGACGCAGCTTATATGTTCTGTGAACTGTTTGCTTCTCTGACCCCACCCTCTCTCTGCTTGCAGCTGTCCTAGAGGTTGGGCGTGGCTTCAAGCTAACCCTGCTTCTATGTGCCTTAGTTTCATTCTCTCTGTGGGAAATGTGCTTCTGTGATCCCATCCCCCGCTTGTGGGAACAAATCTCAGAGTTTTTTCTACTTTTAAAGGGCTCTGCAGCCTTCACATCATCACAATATTCCCCATGTGAATGTTCTAATGGGACTTAGTGGTAGACATGTATCTTCAGACTTATTGTCATGTATGTAAATATCTTTATATATGCCTCTACATACATATGTCTGTAAGCTGTGTGTGCATAATATATATATATATATATATATAGAGAGAGAGATATACCTATGTGTATATAGGTATCTGTTGGGAGGTTTTTTGTATGTCAATATATTACATACTATCTCCCTCACTGTCTATGCTATAACAATTTCTACCTTCTTAAAGGTTACAGACAGTGGGCTTCATTTTTCATAATGTTCCTTAGTATGTGGGGGCTGTTATGCACACAACCACTACTGTGGTGATTTCCGCTTGCTCTGTCTCCCTATCCTTGAAGCATCAAGCTTCAGTATCTTTCCTATCTCTCATCAGCTAGGAAAGTCAGTGTACATCTTCATTATTTTTGAGTACACATTTGTTCTCCCTGGGAATATGGGCTTTTTTCCATACCCCTTCTTCCCTCCAGGACTGGGCTAGTTGTCCAAATCGGTCAGTCTTCTTTATTTAGTCCTCAATGTTAATGACTCTGTACCTAAAAGAGTTTTCAGCTTTTTCCCATAAAGCTTTCCATTGAAGACCTGCTGTTCTAATCCTACCCCAGTTGACACCTGGATCACCTGCTATTTCCAGGTCTGGACCTTCATCCTCACTGCTGTGAGGTCACCTTGAGGATTCCGCTACTGTATATCCAGCAGACTCCATCACGCTCTCTACTTCCTACAACCCAGTAGGTAAGCTCCATATTATCACTGTTCATTAAATAATTTTAATGGTACTTATCATACATATCAAGGACTCCTCTTCTGTAGTCCTTAGGTTCGCTGTTTTTCTCCTTACAGCTCCTCTCTTCTCAACTCCTACCCTCCATCCCTCATGGGATGCTGGAGATTCCTGTGTGGAAATTGCACTCCTGATCCAGGGACACGCATTTTATGGGATCTCCCCCTGGCATCTATAGCTAGGGAGTCCCCATATGTGAAGACTCATTCCTGCTTGTTCCTGGAGATAGCACAGTTACTTACCTGTAACAGGTGATCTCTGGGAACAGCAGGAATAAGTCTTCACAACCCACCCGCCTCCCCTAGGAGTTGTATCTATCTATCTTCCTTCCTCTCTCTCTCCTTTGTCTCAGCTATGAAACTGAACTGAGGAGAGGCAGTGGAGAAGGCGGGAAGTCAGTGTGCAGGCGTGAGGGATGCTCCCAAAAGCTTTCTGATTGGATGCTGGGGAGCATTCCAGTGCAGGCTCCGTCGGTACTGACGTACCCATATGTGAAGACTTATTCCTGCTGTTCCCAGAGATCACCTGTTACAGGTAAGTAACTGTGCTTTCCTGTTTTGCTTACTGGTTCCTCTTCCCGCCTTGAGCTGGCACAGACACTAGCGCTGTCCTTTACTCCTTTTTGTCTTTTTTGATCGAGGCTCTCCTCGACCAGCATTCGCATCCTTTTTCGCATGGGGGTTGTCAACCCTGTCTGGGTGTTCCCCCACCATATCTCCCGATGGGTTTAAAAAATGTGACTGCTGAAGTCGAACCGTGTCAGTTGCCTGCGCTGCCTGGGCCCCGGACCATGACAGCACCTCCTGCGACATGTGACAGGCCATGATGCCTAAAACTAATAAAAAGAGATAAAAGTTGCAGGGAAAACTGTTCCCCAGGTCCGACTTGGCACTGGCCTCCCCGATGCTGAGCTCCAAGCCCAGCACTTTCTGTGAGGCCTGAGCATCCTCGGAGTCCCACGGCAGCAGCTCATCCGAGAAGACCCCGGACCCCAAGAGAGAGAAGAAAAAATCCTCTAAGTCTGCCGAGGTTGCACCGGAGAAACCCAGTAAAACCTCCCGGAGGGACTCGGGCGGCTCCAAGAAGCACCCTACCAAGGTCCTCAAGAAGGATTACTCGACTGGCGAGAGTGCCAGCACCTGGCCAGAGATACTCTGTGCCAGAGCCCGAGATCCTCGGTGCCCATGCAGAAAGCTGCGGAGCCTTCTGGCTTGGAAACCAGAATGGCGACCTTGGAGCAGAACATAACTGCTCTCATGGCCCTGCAGCAGGCAGTGATGGCTGGTTCGTCCACATCATCTGTCTCGAGGATTGGGCCCCCGACTGCAGGGGAGTCCCCAATCGTCGAGTCAAGCTCCAAGTGCCATCGGCCTTTGGTAAGCCCTCGTCTCCGGTTGAGGTTTCTGTCCCGTTCCTCCGGCATCTGATCCTTCCCGGCCAGTTTCCATGATTGGACCCCAGGTCCTTTGGAGGCTGCCGGCCACTCTGCTCAGGGCCTCGGACTGTTACCTCTCAACTCCAAGTGGGAGATAGACGACGAGGTATGCCTGGAAACCAAACGGCATTGATATTCCCTCGGACCCGTCTCCACCAGCACCCTGGCGCCATTCTACTCTGGAGGACATGGCCTTTCACGACTTTGTCAAGAATATGGCCAGAGCCCCCTCGGTGCAAACTGAGGCGGAGAAAGAGCCGCGCACTCAGGAACTGGAAATTCTCCAGTATGAGTCTCTATCCAAGGAAGCTCTCACAGTGCCCATGCAGTCGATCCTTGAGCGGCTACTACTCAGAATGTGGGAGACGCTGGCATCGGTGCCGGTGGTGAGCCAGCGCTTCGACTCCATGTACTGTGTCTGGAAGGGCATCAGGTTCCACAAGCTCCAACTCCCACATAACTCCATGGTCGCCGACCATGCAGAAACTTAAGAGCCAGCAGACCCACTCCTCTGTCCCTCCTGGAAGGAACAGTAGAGCCCTTGATAACCTTGAGAGCAAGTGCTACCAGGGCTCCATGTTGGGTTGCCGGATTCAAGCCTATGAACTGTATATAAGCATGTACCTAAAGGCCCTAACCCAGGAGTTGTCTGGATTTTTAGCCGAGCTTGGGGAACCCCTCCAACTATTCCAATCCCTGACCTCCAGGATCAAGGACCGCTTGAAGTTCCTTTCCCGGGTGACCTACGACTGCTTTGAGTCAGCAGCTGGAGTAGCAGCGGCTGGCATCTTCCAACCTTGAGCAATGGGTCCAAGACAAGCTGCTTGATGTCCCTTGCACCGGGGATAACCTGTTCGGCAAGCCTATGGCCAACAAGGCGGCCGAGATAGAGGCCAACGTGGTGACTTGAGAGAGGCTCTCCAAAAAGACCTCATACTTTCCCCGTAAGAAACCATTGGGGAAAAGACCCCCCTGTTCCCAAGGAAAAAGGGACCCTTTCATCAGTGTCACCACTACCAGCAAGAGGGTTCTTACCCTAAAAGATAAGGCCAGGGAGCTCAGAAAACAAAGGCAGAGAAGCCTCAGGCTCCAGCTCCTGCCTAATCCGGAGGGAGCTTTTGACTCCCAGGGCCGGGACTCTCCTCCCCCGGAAGACCCTCACCAGCCCACAGGGATCTGCCTGGCACTCTTCACCCACAGGTGGGCCAATGTCACCTTGGACCAGTAGGTACTGCAGGTGGTAAGGGACGGATACCTTCTCCACTACAGCAGGTACCACCCATTTTCTTCTCAGGAGAGTCAGTGCGGCCTCTCCTTCACAAGATTCTTCTGCTCTCAGAGCTTGCAGGTCTGCTCAGGTACAATGCAGTAGAACCTGTACCCAAACATCTATGGGGAAAAGGCTTCTACTCCAGATACTTCCTTGTTCCAAAGAGAACTTGGGGCCTCGTGCCCATACTAGACCTAGAAACGTAAACATGTTTCTGGTGAGGGAGACGTTCAAGATGCTCTCCCTTGGAACACTGCTGCCTCACCTCCACCAGGGAGATTGACTGTTCTCCTTGGACCTAAAGGATGCGTACACTCACATTCTGATCCACCCCTCCCACAGGCAGTACGTACGGTTTGTGGTAGGAGGAGGGCACTACCAGTACAGGGTGCTACCCTTTGGTCTGGCCTCCTCGCCAAGGGGCTTTTGTCTCCCCCTATATAGATGACTGGCTTATTCGGGGTGGTATGGCCTTAGAGGCCATTCAGGCTGCAGACCGGGCAATCTTTCTTCTGCAGTACCTGGGATTCGTCATCAACTACCCCAAATCCCATCTCTCTCCATCCCAAAGCCTGGAGTTCATAGGTGCTCAGGTTAAGGCCGTCCTCCCAATAAAAAGGGCAGAACGCCTCAGGCAATTGGCAGGACAGGTGCAACGCTGCCGGTCAGTGCCAGCTCATCTCGTCCTCTGCCTGCTGGGCCATATGGCCTCGACTGTCCATGTCATCATGCCCTTAACCCCTTTACACATGTGGACAGTCCATTGATGCCTCTGCTCACAGTAGACTCAGGCCACAGACAGGCTACGGGTCAGAGTTACCCGCCAACTGGCGGAGTACCTCAACTGGTGGCAAAACCTGTGCCACCTTCCAGGCACCCACGTCACAGAGGACCCTGACCACAGATGCCTCCCTCCTGGGTTGGGGGGCACATTGTGGAGACCGCCGCACGCAGGGCAGCTGGTCTCAGGAGGAGTAACTCCTACAGATCAATTTCCTGGAGCTCAGGGCAATCTTCTTGGCCCTACGAGCATTCCACCACCATCTGCGACACCGGCCTGTTTTGATCCAGACAGACAACCAGGTCGCCATGATTTATATCAACAAGCAGTGGAGGCATGGGTTCATACCCCCTCTGCCAGGAGGCGGTGGTCCGCCTCTCCTTTTCAGCATGCAACAGCATGCTTCTGCGTGCAGTGTACCTTCTGGGTCCAGGACAACTGTCTAGTCGACAGGCTGAGCAGAGTCCTTCGTCCACACGAGTGGCACTTAAACCCCAGAGTAATGAAGCAGCTTTTCCACCTCTGGGCAGACCTGTAATGGACTTATTCGCCTCTCCAGACAACACGCAGCTGCCTCACTTCTGCTCCCGTCAGCCACAACTGGAGAGAGTGGCAGCAGATGCCTTCCTGATCACATAATCCGAGGGCCTACTCTGATTCCCACCGACCCCCCCTTCTCCCCCGGTCGCTAGGACCCTATTCAAGGTCCAGAACGAAAGGCCATCAGTTATACTGATTGCCCCCAGGTGGCCCAGGCAACCTTGGTTCCCTCTGCTGGTTCCACTGGGCCGGGCCCTGGATCTCCTGTCTCAGGAGGAGATCTCCCTCCTGCACCCCGATTTGGGGTCTCTGTTCTAAAAGCATGGCTGCTGAAAGGGTAGCGTTGGCCCCTTTCAGTCTTCCAAGGGAAGTAGAGGAGATCCTACTGGCCTCCTAAAAACTCTACACCAGTTGGGCTTATGCCTTCAAGTGGAGAAGGTTCTCTACCTGGTGTGCGGAAAGGGAAGAGAACCCTTTCTCCTTCCATGTTGCACACTTGTTTCTCCTTCTGACCCATCTCTCTCATTGAACTCTCCAGAACCATTGCTGCCACACACAAAATGAACTGTGCTCTAGACCCCATGCCTTCGAAATGGCTCTTGGAACCATCCCTTTTCCTTGCCCCTTTTCTTCTCTCCATGCTCAATTCCTGTTTAGCCTCTGGCACCTTCCCCACCCCCTGGAAGCATGTCCTGGTTCGCTCCCTCATTAAGAATCCCTCCCTCAACCCTACCGATCCTGCCCATTACTGTCCAATCTCCAAACTCCCCTTCATCTCTAAAATCCTTGAAAATTCCCAGCTCGCCACTCACCTGGATTCTATTCACTTCCTACACCCCATGACAGTGGTTTCCACCGTGGTCACAGCACTGAGTCTATCCTTTTATCTGTCCTCAATGAGCTTCACATTGTGCACAACCGGGGTGATGTCTCGTTAGCTGTCTCCTTAGACCTTTCAGCTGCTTTTGACCTCGTAGATCATCCAACTCTCCTCTCCCGACTTCGGGATGCTGGGCTGCGGGGCATTGTCTTTTGTTGGTTCCACTCTTTTCTTCATTCCCATTCCTTCTCTGTAACCTCCCCATCTGGTACCTCTACTTCCCTATCATTGCCCTGTGGACTTCCCCAGGGTTCAGTTCTCACTCCTCTCCTCTTTAACATCTTCCTGACCCCCCTCACTCTCCTAGTGCAGCAGTCCGGTGTGTCAGCATACTATTATGCGGATGACATCATTCTCCTTCACCACACCTACCCCATTTCCCCGGATCTTTCCCCCCTCAACACCTGCTTGATGCATGTCGCAGACTGGCTTTCCACGAACCTCCTTCACCTTAAGCCCTCAAAAACATCAGCAATGTGGTTCACCTTTGGCAACTCCTCCCTTTCACTGGCCCCTACACTCCTTGGCAACCCAATCCCCCTGGCATCCTCCTTTTGCTACTTAGGTGTGATACTGGACCCTGAGCTGTCTTTTCATTCCCACATCTCCACCCTCGCATGCCGTTCATTCTTCTTTCTCCGACAAATTAGAGCAGTTAGCAAAGTTTTGTCCCCTTTCTCTCTCACCACTCTTCTCTTCTCACTGGTAATTTCGTGCATTGATTATTGCAATATCATCTTCGCTGGTCTTTCTCAACACCAAATCCATCGCCTGCAGATGATCCAAAACAGTGCTGCTCGGATCATATCTCATATCACCTGTTATAGCCACATCATGCCCCCACCTAATTCAACTCCACTGGCTACCAGTTTCACAACGTATTATCTTTAAGCTCCTAATTCTAACTCACAGAGCTCTTTACACCCATACTCCACAATATCTGGCTGACTCTCTACAGTACTCTCTGATGCCCCGCAGCCTCCGCTCCATACACATTAATCGCCTGGAGCTCCCTTCCCTAGCCCGTGCTTACCTGGAACAAACCTTCAATTTGGCATTTTTCTTTCTGGCCACCATCCCTTTGGAACTCACTCCCACTCCATCAGGAACATTCATACCTTAAATTTAAGGCGCTCCTTAAAACTCACCTTTTCTGCCTAACCCCTGGATCCCTCTAGCTAGCCCTTACTATACTCTCCCTATCTTCTCTATCTCTACATCTCTCATCCCTACCTTGAGTGTGATTGTTGTTTTGTTGTTTTCCTATTAAGCATTGTAGTTCCTCTCTGCTCCTGACCTATGTTGGCCATCTTTGTAATTAGGTTTTTTAAAAATTGTAAACCGCCCTGCTGGTTCCTGAAAGTACGGTATAGCAAGAAACTTGATAAAGATAAAGATAGTACTCCAGTACCTACTGCACCTGTCCCACACCAGGCTGAAATCTAATTTGGTGAGGGTACATCTGAGCATTGTAGCCACTCACCATCACCCTATCGAGGGGAAACGCTTCTCAAGCCAGCCCCTGGTCTCCAGGTTCCTCTGGGGCCTTCTGTTTTCCAAGCCCCCTCTCCGTCCTCCAGCATGGTGCTCTCCCAGCTCACCAAACCACCATTCGAGTCCCTGGCCACTTGCCACCTGCGGTACCTGTCTTGGAAAGTGGCTTTCCCGGTGGTCCTCACGTCTGCTCAAAGAGTGAGTGAACTCCAGGCCTTGGTGGCAGATCCACCATATACAAGGTTCTATAAGAGCAGGGTAGTGCTCTGCACACACCCAAAATTCCTCCCGAAGGTGCTGTCTCCTTTCCACTTCAACCAAGAAGTGGTCCTCCCCACCTTCTTCCCGCAGCCCCTCACCGGCATGGAGGAATTAGTACTTCATACACTAGACTGCAAACAAGCCCTGTCCTTCTGCTCACGCCCATCGAAAAGCTCCTTAGCTTTTTGTATCTTATGTCCCCAGCAGACTGGGGCTCCCTGTAACTAAGCGAACTCTGTTCACTTGGGTGGTGGACTGTATTGCCCTCACCTATGAGCGAGCTGGCCTCTCCCTTGAGCACCGGATTACAGTACATTGCGTGAGGGCGATGGCCATATCAGTGGCCAACCTCCGCTCAGTGCTGGTGACTGAGATATGCAAGGCTGCCACATGGACTTCAATTCATATGTTCGCAGCTCACTACTGCCTGGAGAGCGAGTCCCGTAGGGACAATGCCTTTGACTAGGCAGTACTCCGTAATATTCTTGGGGTGTAGGCTATTCCTGCCCTCTGACCCTTCTGTATTCGGGCCGCTAGACACTAGGGTCTGCAGAGTCTTTCAGTGGGGACTCACCTTCTGCAACTCACGGCTACCCAATTGGACGCCGTTGGTGCTGTCATGGTTTGGTCATCAGCAGCCTGGAGCTAGGGAGTCCCATATGTGAGGAGTAGCTTCCTGCTTGTTCCTGGAGAATGCATAGTTACTCACCTGTAACAGGTGTTCTCCAAGGACAGCAGGAATCAGTCCTCACAACTCTCTTTCCTCCCCTTGGAGTTGCCTCCCTACTTTGTTTTATTTCTACTACTGTCTTAGCTATATCATCTGACTGAGCAAGATGGCACCCTTGGGTGGGAAGGGGACCATGCATGCATGGTAGCATGTCCCAAAGGCTTTCTTTGAAAGCTTGGGAAATGCTCTGCATGGGCTCCGTCGGTGACAATGTCACCCATATGTGAGGACTGATTCTTGCTGTCCCTGGAGAACACCTGTTACAGGTGAGTAACTACACTGTTTGTACAAACAGGATCACCTGGTGCTTCCATATCTCCAACTGGCTTCTTGCAGTGTTTTCAGAAATCTTAGCTTTAGCCCTCAGAGATGAAAATATTCACCTACTTAGTCTGAGTGTCGCCATCAACTGAGAGAAATCAACTCTGTATGTTGCAACCAAGATTTCTTTCATAGAAGTTATTCTAGACAAAATACAAATGAAAGCTTCAGACTTACGCCACTCACAGCCAAAGCCATTTCATATGGCTGTAGCAGCCCATATGGGCCTGTTTATCCACTTAAAAATGAGAAGATTAAGTGGGTTCTCAATTTCTAATGGAACCAGCATAGCCAGTCTCTCTTATACATGCCATCTTTCAGTTCTGCTATGAACTATGCTGCAATAGTGGATGTCCAAATATAACCTGACCACAGGTGTCCCATCTGCACTATTGGAGTATCACTCAGCCCTAACCATAGAATGTTTAAAGGAGGGAGAGAGTCACTTTGACTCACACCTTACATGGAAAGCATCAGTCTGGAGCCCCAAGCAATATTTTACCCCTTCCAGATATTTATCCATCTTCTCTGGGATTGATCAGTAGTTCTGACAATCAAATCAGAATGTTATGTATCAGCATGCAGTAAGGAATAGGATCTCTATGCTTGTGCTGGAAACAAGGATTTGGGATTATCAATCACATCCAAATCCAACCATTTATCTCCACGGTGTTCAGAACTAGATTTCTTAAACCTCATGAGTGGTCCCTGGAATGGGAAAATCGACACATCTTCTAGTCTTAGGAGACCTCTCAAGTAGATCTCAACAGCAGCAGTGAAAATGTAAACATACTCCTCTTTTGCTTGGTATACCCATCTTTGTAACAACCAGCAAGAGATGCCCTAGCCATACCTTGAACTTGGCCTCTCCTTTTACAATTATCCCCCCACATCCCACTCATAGGAAAGACCCTGCACAAATTTCAGTAGAGGCTAAGTACCATAATACTTACAGAATTATACTTAGTCAAATCTTGGTTCTCCTTTCTCGAAAGGCCTACCTCCCATTAGGTTGCAAGTATTTCCATAGCTGGTCACTTGGAATGGGAGCTCCCTTCTTCATCGTGATCTCATGTTGGTAACTCTCACTTTATGGAAGTTGAGAAGCATTTAGTCTCTAGTCTGAGAGTTCTCATACCATTCAAGATATCTTAGTAGCTCTGAGGAAACATTCCACCAGACGTACCTGTAACTTCAAGTGGATGAAGTTTTTCCATATATTTCACAAATGGGACAAAACCCATTTGTTGTCCATATTGCACTATTTGTGTCATCTCTGTGGTCTTAAGTCCTCAAATGTCTTTCATCAAAGTACATCTCCAGACCCAGCCTCTCATTCCCCACTTGATATGCTTCCCATTGCTTGCTGTACCATAATTTATTGAATCATGGAAGTGCTTCTTCACATAAACCCATCATTACAGAAGCCTCTGGTACCTCAGTATAGTCATTGTATCTCTGATGAGCCTTTGATCCAGTGGGATCTGTTTCTCTCAAGCATGTTACCTTGGAAGGCACTCTTTCTAGTAGTGGTGACCTCTACTGCCAAAGTAAGTGAACTTCGTCTTGATTACCTATGAGCCATATACAGTACTTGATTTCAACACAACAAAATAGTTATTCACACTCATTCCAAGTTCTTAAATTGATAAGTTCTTATGCTTTGTCCAAAAATTTGTAAGAATTCACAAGAGAAACCTCACTACTCTCTGAATTAGAAACAGGCTCTCGCTTTCTGCCTCAAAAGAAATGAATCCATCAGAAAGTCACCAAAGATGTTTTGTTTTTCTTCGATACCCCAACAGAGTTGACATTCCAGTTTGCAAATAGGCTAGCATCCTTCATCCAGTTTTATTACAAGTGATCTGGTGCTCCATTAACCAATAAAGTGAAATCTCATCAGATTAGAGCCACTGGTGCTACAGTGGCCCTCCTGAAAATCTGCTTTGCTGGATTCCATATGCAAAGCTGTGACTTGTCCTCATTTCGTACTATCATATCACATCACACTACTGCATGAACCAGTAAATACTGCATTCAGTCGAGCTGGGCTGGCCAAACTGTGTAACATTAGCAGTTCCTGCATCATCTTGCCAGTTGGGCTACTCATGAATAGTGCACAATTTCTAACAAGTTGAATAGCTCTGGGTTTGAGAGTTACCCACTTGTGTGTCTGACTTGGTCCTGCTTGTTGACAGAAAAAGTTATTGTTTTTCACCTGTAGAAGGTGTTTTCCATAAATGAGAGTTGAATTTCTTCTTGTGCTATGGAAATGTCATGCTGAGGAAACCACTGCACACAGAGGACCACACATACTCAGAACAGTATACTTAAATCTCCTGGAACAAGGAGGAATGCAGTCTTCACATATGGGTGATGTTGGTACCGATGGAGCCTGTGCGGGAATGCTCACCAGTGTCCAATTGGAAAGCTTTTGGGAGCAATCCACTGTACCTGCGCATCTGCCTTCATGCCTTCCCAAGTCCTCTATTCAGTTCTTCATTTTCTGCGGAGCCAGCAAGTTGTTTTCTTCCTGTCACCGCCTAAAAATGTAATTTTTTTGGTTAAATTCTGTGCTCTGCTTTTCCATTGACGCCGGTGCCTTCACAGATACCGGCCCCGATATTTTTTTCTTTCTTTCCAAAAAGATTATTTCTTTTGGTTTTTTTCTTTCAATTTTGGTGGTTTCCACCACCAGCTAGGCCTTGGCCTATTTTTTTCATCACGATGGAAAAACACATCAGTGGTTTCAAAAAATGTACCAAATGTGTTCTGGTATCATATCAGTCACTGATAAACGTGACTGGTGCTTAATATGTTTGGGTCCAGGCCATCTTCCAAATGATTGTCCTTTGTATCAGCAAATGACAAAAAGAGGGCTAAAGAAAAGAGCCAAATAGTATGGTTCTCCGTTCACCCCGTACTCTCTTTTGGTGGCTTCCACTTCGTTGAGGACATCTGCCTCCTCTCATGGTTCTCAGGTCTCTTCAAAGTCGAAACATAAATATAAGAAAGTTATTGGCATCGAGGACAGATATTGGTTCCAGAGAGGAGGAATATGCGGAAACTGATGAGGATAAAGCAGAATTGCTTTAACAAGTATTTCTGTTCTGTGTTCACAGATGACAGGCCAGGAGCAGGACCTCAGAAAACACTCAAACATGAACAGAGGTGATGTGGATCTTGAATGATTTTCAGAAGACTGTGTTCGTGAGGAACTACTTAAACTAAAAGTAGACAAAGCCATGGGTTGGGATGGGATACTTCAAGAATACGGAGGGAACTTGGGGGTGTTCTAGCGACTCCAGAGGATGGGAGAAAGGCACATGTGGTCCCTTTACACAAAAGTGGACATAAGGATGACATTCAGAACTACAGGCCAGTTAGTCTAACCTTTGTGGTTAGTAAATTCTTGGAAAGGTTACTAAAAGAGAGAATAGTAAGGTTTCTGGAGTCCAATGGATTGCAGGATCCGAGGCAGCATGGATTCACCAGAGGCAGGTCTTGTCAGAAAAATCTGATTGATTTCTTTGACTGGGTAACCAGGGAGTTGGACCGAGGGAGAGCCTTAGATGTGGTGTAAAACCTTTGACACCATTCCGCACAGGCAACTTATAAACAAACTGAGCACCCTAGTGATGGACCCTAAAGTTACTGATTGGGTTAGAAATTGGTTGAGTGGGAGGTAACAAAGGGTACAGATAAATGGAGCTCACTTTGAGAAAAAGGAGGTTACCAGTGGTGTGCCATAGGGATCTGTCAATGGTCCAATCATTTTAACATGTTTTTAGTGATATTGCGAAAGGGCTGTCTGGTAAGGTTTCTCTCTCTGCAATAGAGTAGACACCCAGGAAGGAGTAGATAATACGAGGAGGGATCTAACTAAGCATGAAGAATGGTCTAGAATTTGGCAGCTGAAATTTAATGCCAAAAAATGCAAGGTCATGCATTTGGGCTGCAAAAATCCAAAGGAGCAGTACAGTGTAGGGGGTGAGCTACTTCTGTCCACAAATAGAGCAGGACCTGGGCATAATTGTCTGATGATCTTAAAGTAGCTAAACAGGTAGAAAAGGCAACTGCGAAAGCCAGAAGGATGCTTGGGTGTAAAGCAAGAGGAATGGCCAGCAGAAAAAAGGAGGTCATAATGCTTCTGTATAAGTCTCTGGTGCAGCCTCATTTGGAGTATTGTGTACAATTCTGGAAATCGCACCTTCAAAAGGATATAAGCAGTTGGAGTCGATGCAGAGGGTGGCTACTGAAGTGGTTAATGGTCTTCGTTATGAAGCATATGAGGACAGACTTAAAGATCTTAATATGTATACTTTAGAAGAAAGGCAGGATAGGGGCGATAAGATAGACATTTAAATACCTCCGTGGCATAAATGCACAAGAGGGTCTCTTTCAATTGAAGGCAATCTCTGCTGTGAGGCAACATAGCATAAGAGTGAAAGGGGATAGACTCAGGAATAATATGCGGAAATATTTCTTTACTGAAAGAATGGTAGATGCGTGGAATATTCTCCTAGTGGAGGTGGTGGACACGAGGACAGTATCTGAATTTAAAAAAACATGGGACAAACACAGAAGATCTCTAAATGTAAAAAGGGGACTATTGTAGTTGAACTGGAAGAGCAGACTAGATAAGCCATGTGGTGTATTTCTGCTGTCATATTTCTCTTTCTATGTAAGTTCCTTCATCGCTATCGAGACTCACCGAAGGGTGTGTCTGATGCTGACCGGCCTGCCAAACAGTCCTCGCGGGGGGCCATGTCCTCCAAAGCACAAGAGGGGCTCCAGGATGCTCCCGAGGCATCGACCTCTGGAGAACTACTTGTTCGTTGCTCTGAGATGGTGGCTCAAAGCCCCGTACGGGATTCCATCCAAGCATCTGTCAGCTCCCTTAACCAGTGCATAAAAGCTATTGAGAGGAGTTTGGCCACACTCCTGGCAGCCTCTATCATGACGATAGTGAGAGCTCCAGCAGTGCAAGTGATAGCACCCTGCCAAGAACTGCTGGTTCCAGGGCCGATGCCAGCAGTCTAACCTGCATCAGGCGAGTTCCTCCCTCTGATACCCCCTTTAGAACTGATGGACATTGTCGGTACCCAACTGGCCGATGCTGCACTGACTGATCATCGGTACCAATATTGATCATCAACATCGGGAAAGTATAGAGATTAAGATGGAGATTATTGATACTTTGACTTTGTCTGATTCTAAATCCTCCACTTCCGATGACGCATCGGAGGATTCCCGAGAAAGCCAGGACATTCCTTCAGACCCGTCCCCTCCTCGCCAGAGGATATGTCTTTCCAAGACTTCATTACGGACATTGCAGCAGGTCTACAGATCACTGTGGCATGTGAGATTGAACAGAGGGCAGAGGAATTGGAAGTCTTCCAATACCCCTTGATGTCTAAAGAGGCTCCACTTTACCGATACGCCGTATCTTGCAAGATTTGATGCTTTATATGTGGAAAGCTCCTCTAACTGTTCCACCTATCAGCAAATGACTCGATGCCATTTACAGAGTTCCAGCATGCCCAGGCTTTCAGAAGCCTCAAATCCCACACCATTCTATGGTGGTGAAATTGGCGATGCGCTGCATTAAAAGAGTTCTAAGAACCACTCTTCCATGCCTCCAGGCAAAGACTCCAGAGTCTCATTGCCTTTGGCCGTCGATGCTTTCAGGTATGCCTGCTCATCTCTAGAATTACCTCTTACATGGACATATCTCTACATGGACATGTTCCTTAAGGATGTATCCAGAGATCTGAAGATATTTTGCACCTCTCCTTCCCGATGACAAACAAAATGCATTCCAAGCCCTAATCAAGCAGAATCAAAATACATCCAAATTTCTTACCAGAGCATCTTTCGATGCCTTTGAGTCATCCAGCAGTGCTTCAGCAGTCTGCATCAGTGCTCGCAGGATGGCCTGGCTCCAGGCATCGGATCTTGAACAGTGGGTCCAAGACAAATTGGCTAATATTCCCTGTTTTGGAAAAAAACCTCTCTAGAAATGGTTGGAGGGAAAATGCTGGAGAGATTGAGACAGATGATCTCACCCTCAAGCGCCTTTAAAGAAAGACAGCGGAAGCCTCTAAAGACTAATCCAAAGAAATCTTTCTATACAAAGAAGAGGAGATATCCTTCTTATCCAACTGCAGCAGCCTACCAGTCTCATTAGCAACAGCAGCATCAGCAGGGCCCTTGCCAGGCCAAGAAGCCTAAGGCTCCTGAACCCCAACCAGCTGCACAGCACAACCAGTACCTGGATTTTGACTCCTTCCTGGAGAGCATAGCCCTCTACCTCTATAGGGTCTCCAACCCCTACATATAGCAGGCAGGCTCTGTTCTTATGCCCACAGAAGGCACCTCATAACATCAAAGCAATGGATGCTCAACATCGTCCAAAGGGGCTGTCTGCTGCATTTCGAAAGCCTACCGCCCACCACCTTCATAGGAGATTGTCCCAGAAACCCCCTGCAAATAAATCTCCTAACAGAAGAGGTGTCTACTCTGTTAGCTCACAGGGCCATAGAAAGAGTTCTTCCACCACAAGAAGTCATGGGCTTCTACTCTCCTTATTTTCTTATCCCCAAGAAACAGGAGGGTTCAGGCCCATCTTAGATCCAAGGAACCTAAACAAATTCCTCATCCTAGAAAAATTCAAAATGATTTCCCTCAGCATACTCCTGCCATACCTTCAGAGGAACAACTGGCTGTGTTCTCTAGACTTCAAGGAGGCATACCACATTTACTGATCCACCCTCAGCACAGATAGTATCTGCATTTTCAGATCCAGCAGAACCATTGGCAATATCGGGTGCTCCCCTTTGGCTTAGCCTCTGCACCCCAAGTATTCACAAAGTGCATGGCAGTGGGTATGATCTACCTATGCACTTTGGGTGTCTTCGTCTTCCTCTGCTTAGATAATTGACTAATCACTGGAGAATCCCCACAAGGGGTAAAGCTCTCCCTTCATTGCACCTTCACGGTGAGCCAACATCTCAGATTCGTCTTAAACTTTCCCAAGTCGCACCTGTTGCCAACCCAGCAGCTCAAGTTCATTGGAACCATATCAACCTGCATTCATGAAATAATGACCTGGCTTACTAACAACAACTTAAAAATAACATAAAAAAACCTGAAGCAATCATTATCACAAGGGAATCCACATTCACTCCTCCTACTACTATCAACATCTCAAATATACCAATCACTATAAAAGAAGAAGTTTGGTATCTTGGAGTGATACTAGACAAAGAACTTACCCTCCGTCTAAAACAGTCTTCTTTAAACTAGCAATTCTCCGAAGACTAAAACCTCTTCTCAATAAAGAACACTTCTGTACAGTATACCAGGCCATCATCACAGCAGTTCTGGACTACTGTAATCTCCTCTTCTAAGGTCTACCCAAACAATCCACTCGACCCTGGCTGCCAATCTCTTCACGAGCAAAATATAAATCGGCGCTCGTCATCTTCAAGACCAAAAAGAACATGTCAGCAGGAATACTACAAGAACTCATTGGAACCAAAGCAAACAAAAGACCGGACAGAAACAGCACTAAAAACACAATACCAACTCATAGTCTATTCACAAGAACCAATAAATCCACATCCATGAGAGCTTCTTCTCTTGCTGCCCCTGCTATTTGGAAAGAACTCCTGGAAAAGCTAAGATCCCCAACTGATCTAAAAGATTTCCAGAAGTTACTTAAAACCACCCTATTCATTGAACATTTCAGTGAACATAAGAACATAAGATATGCCATACTGGGTCAGACCAAGGTCCATCAAGCCCAGTATTCTGTTTCCAACAGTGGCCAATCTAGGTCATACGTACCTAGCAGTTTCCCAAAAAGAACTAGGTCAAGCATTGATATCCTAGGTCCCTTCTTAATAATGGTTTATGGACCTTTCTTCCAGGAACTTGTCCAAACCTTTTTTAAACCCAGCTACACTAACAGTCTTTACTACATCCTCTGGTAACAAATTCCAGAGTTTGATTACACGTTGAGTGAAAAAATATTTTCTTTTATTAGTCTTAAATAGTTTACCCTGTAGCTTCATTGCATGTCCCCTAGTCTTTCTATATTCTGATAACGTAAACAGTCGATGGCACTGTCATCCATATTGCTGTAGTCTATAGACCTCCGACTCAAATTGAAGAGAGAGACAATGAATTGATTAGAGATATTGCCAAGATAGCATCAAAGGGGGAAGCAATCATATTGGGTGACTTTAATCTACCTGATGTGGATTGGATTACTCCTTCTGCACATCTGGAAAGAAGCAAAAGAATTGTGGATGCTCTCCAAGATGCATTATTTAGACAAATGGTGATGGAACCAACCAGGGAAAGCTCAACGCTGGATGTAGTGCTCACCAACGGTGATAGTGTAGCAAATGTCTGCGTGAGTGCCCCTGTGAGCAACAGCGACCATCACACGGTGTGGTTTGAAATAAAAGCCATGGCACAGGCCAATCATAGCAAGCTCAGAGTCCTAAACTTCAAATACACTAACTTCAATCAAATGGCAGAGTATGTAAAGGAGGAGATGACGGGGTGGGAAGAGATAAAGGAAGTGGAATTGCAATGGGCTAAACTAAAGGAGGCATTGAAAGGAGCAACAGATAAATATGTAAGAAAAGTAAATAAAAGCAAGAGGAGAAGGAAACCTATTTGGTTTTCCAAAGAGGTGGCTGCTCATATAAAGGCAAAAAACACAACTTTTGCAAAATTCAAAAGCTTGCAGACCGAAGAACACAGAAATGAATACAGGATCAAACTCAAAGAGACAAAACGAGAAATAAGGATAGCAAAATCAAAGGCAGAGGAAAAGATGGCTAAAGATGTTAAGGGTGGCAACAAAAATTTCTTCAGGTATATTCGGGAAAGGAAAAAGATCAGAGTTGGAATTGCAGGACTCAGAAGTGCTGGGAAAGGACTCGTGGAAAGTGACACTGAAAAAGCAAAATTGCTAAACAATTACTTCTGCTCTGTGTTTACTAAAGAAGATCCTGGGGATGGACCAGCTGTGACTCCCAAATATAAAAATGGGAATGAAGTAGATACCACACCATTCACAGCAGAAGAGGTGTTAGAACAACTTGCTAAACTGAAAGTGGACAAAGCCATGGGACCGGATGGGATACATCCCAGGATACTGAAAGAGCTCAGAGAGGTTCTTGCAGGACCGTTAAAGGATGTCTTCAACAGATCCTTGGAAACAGGAGAGGTTCCTCAGGACTGGAGAATGGCTGATGTCATACCTCTACACAAAAGTGGTGACAGGGAAGAAGTGTCAAACTACAGACCCGTGAGCCTTACCTCGGTGGCAGGAAAAGTAATGGAGGCGCTCCTGAAAGAGCGAATAGTGAACTTTCTGAAAACCAACAGCTTGCAAGACCCGAGGCAACATGGTTTTAACCGAAGGACGATCTTGCCAGACAAATCTGATCGAGTTCTTTGACTGCGTGACGAGGGAACTAGATCAGGGGCATGCAATGGATGTCATCTACCTGGATTTCAGCAAAGCCTTTGATACTGTTCCTCATAGGAGGCTTATCAACAAACTCAGTAGCTTGGGGATGGGTCCCAAGATGGTAAACTGGATTAGAAATTGGCTGACTGACAGACGACAGAAGGTGATTGTACATGGAGCTCACTCGGATGAGAGGAAGGTGATTAGCGGGGTGCCCCAGGGTTCGGTCCTGGGCCCGGCACTGTTCAATGTATTTGTGAGTGATATTGCTGAAGGACTGAATGGAAAAGTCTGTCTTTTTGCAGACGACACAAAAATTTGCAACAGAGTGGACTCCCCTGAGGGAGTGGTTAACATGAAGAAAGATCTAGAAAAGCTGGAAGACTGGTCTAAAGCTTGGCAACTATGATTTAATGCAAAAAAGTGCAGTGTCATGCACTTGGGTAGCAGAAATCCAAGAGAAATGTACAAGATAGGGGGAGAAAGGTTGGTATGCACAGTTCAGGAAAAAGACCTTGGTGTGATTATCTCTGCTGATCTCAAGGTGGCAAAACAGTGCGACAAGGCAGTGGCAAAAGCCAGGAGGATGTTGGGCTGCATACAAAGAGGGATTACCAGCAGAAAAGAAGAGGTACTTATGCCACTGTATAGGTCACTGGTGAGGCCTCACTTGGAATACTGCGTTCAGTTTTGGAGACCATATCTTGCAAAGGATGTAAAAAGACTGGAGACTGTTCAGAGGAAGGCGACCAAAATGATTTGGAGCCTGCGTCAGAAGCCTTATGAGAAGAGACTTGAAGACCTAAATATGTATACCTTGGAGGAAAGGAGGCACAGGGGAGATATGATTCAGACCTCTAAATACTTAAAGAGAAATGATGAACAAACAAACCTCTTCCAAAGACGGGGAACCTGTAAAACTAGAGGGCATAACATGAAACTGCAAGGGGGTAAATTGAAAGGCAATGTCAGGAAATATTTTTTCACTGAAAGGGTGGTGGATGCTTGGAATGCCCTCCCGATGGAAGTGGTAGGGGCGAACACGGTGACGGAATTCAAAAAGGCATGGGACAAACACAGAGGATCCCTTTACAGAAATAGGAAAAAAAACAAAATAAACGGTACCATCTAACTTCCGAACCATATAACGTCTCAACAAATAGGGGTGTCCTATATGGAGTGGTGGGTTTACCCCTGAACAAGGATATGGAGAGGGGTGGCCTGCGCGGAGCGACAGGTGCACCTACTCTTGCCATCTCGCTGGGCAGACTGGATGGACCATGCTGGTCTTTATCTGCCGTCAACTACTATGTTACTATGATCTACGTTTACCCGTTCCACTCCGTTCATTAATTTATGGACTTCTATCATATCTCCCCTCAGCCGTCTCTTTTCAAGGTTAAAGAGCCCTAACCTTTTTAGCCTTTCTTCATAGGAGTATCCTTCCATCCCCTTACCATTTTGGTGGCTCTTCTCTGAACCTTTTCTAAAATCGCTATATCCTTTTTAAGATACGGCGACCAGAATTACACACAATATTCAAGGTGCGGTCTCACCATGGAACGATATAGAGGCATTATAATATCTTTAGTTTTATTTTCCATTCCTTTCCTTATGATACCTAGTATTCTATTTGCTCTCTTGGCCACTGCCGCACACTGGGCCGAGGGTTTTAACATGTTAACAACAATGACGCCTAAATCTTTTTCCTGGGTGGTGGTTCCTAATGTGGAACCTTGCATCGTGTAGCCATAATTTGGGTTGATCTTAACTAGGTGCATAACTTTGTACTTGTCCACATTAAATTTCATCTGCCATTTTGATGCCCAGTCTTCCAATTTATCAAGATCCTCTTGCAATTTTCCACAATCCTCTTTGGTTTTAACAACTTTAAATAGTTTTGTGTCATCTGCAAATTTGATTACCTCACTCGTTATTCCACTTTCCAGGTCATTTATGAATATGTAAAAAAGCAACAGACCTAGCACAGGTCGCTGGGGTACACCACTATTCACCTTTCTCCATTGCGAAAATTGGCCATTTAGCCCTACCCTCTGCTTTCTATCTTTAAACCAGTTCCTGATCCACAATAGTACACTGCCTCCTATCCCATGACTCTTTAGTTTTGCCAAAAGTCTCTGATGAGGGACCTTGTCAAAGGCTTTCTGAAAGTCCAGATACACTATATCAACCGGCTCACCTTTGTCCACCTGTTTGTTCACTCCTTCAAAAAAACACAACAGATTAGTAAGACAAGATCTTCCTTGTCTAAAGCCATGTTGGCTGTCTCCCATTAGGCCATGACTATCTACATGCTGAGTAATTTTATTCTTTATGATGGTTTCTACCATTTTTCCCGGTACTGACGTGAGGCTCACCGGTCTGTAGTTTACCCGATCACCCCTGGAACCCTTTTTAAAAATTGGTGTTACATTGGCGATCCTCCAATCTTCAGATATTAGAGATGATTTTAATGATAGCTCACAGATTACTAATAGCAGGTCTGCAATCTTATATTTCAGTTCTTTCAACACCCTTGGATGTATACCATTAGGCCCAGGTGATTTGCTAGTCTTCAGTTTATCTAATAGTTGTAATACATCTTCCCAATGTATCGATATTTCCTTCAATTCTTCCGCACCTTTAAATACCACTTCAGTCATGGGTAGCATCCCTACATCTTCCTCAGTAAATACCGAAGCAAAGAATTCATTCAGTCTCTCTGCTATCGCCTTGTCGCCTCTTATTACCTCTTTAAACCCCTCTATCATCTAATGGACCAACTGACTCACAGGTTTTTTGCTACGAATGTACTTGAAAAAGTCTTTATTACGCGTTTTTGCTTCCGCAGCAAGCTTCTTCTCAAATTCTCCCTTTGCCTTCCTTATCAATGCCTTGCATTTGACTTGCCAGTGCTTGTGCTGTTTCCAGGTTTCGTCGTTTGGCTCTTTTTTCCATTTCCTTAAAGATGCTTTTTTTGGCAGCAGCAGCCTCTCTGACCTCACCTTTAAACCATGCTGGCAATTTTTTGGACTTCCATCCACTTTTCTTAAAGCGTGGAATACAGCTGGTCTGGGCTTCCAAGATAGTATTTTTCAACAACACCCAAGCTTGATGTAAGTCTTTTAACCTCTGCAAAACTGCTTCTTTTAGTTTTTTCTTAACTATTTTTCTTATTTTATCATAGTCTCCCTTTCGAAAGTTAAAAAGTAGTACTGTGGATTTTCTTACTATCCCTCCTCCACTAATTAAATCAAAGGTGATCATGCTATGATCACTATTTCCAAGTGGCCCCAACAACCTTATCTCTTGCACTAGATCTGGTGTTCCACTAAGGACTAGGTCTAATATGGCTTTCTCTCTGGTCGGTTCATGAACCAGCTGCTCCAAGAAGCAGTCATTTATTTCATCTAGGAACTTTATCTCCGTGGCATGTCCTGCCGTGACACTGACCCAGTCGATACCGGGGTAATTGAAATCACCCATTATTACTGTGCTGTAACTTTTATTAGCTTCCTTGATTTCTTTGAGCATTTCGTCTTCCATTTGTTCATTCTGGCCAGGCGGTCGATAGTACACCCCCACTGCCATCGCCATTCCCTTTTTACATGGAATTTCAATCCATAGAGATTCTACAGCAAATTTTGTTTCCTGCAAAACTTTAATCCTTTCTGACTCAATGCCCTCTCTAACATAGAGCGCAACCCCTCCACCAGTTTCATCAGCTCTATCGTTACGATATAGTTTGTACCCAAGTATCACAGTGTCCCACTGGTTGTCCTCCTTCCACCATGTCTCTGATATTCCAGTCATATCTAACCTTTCATTTAGTGCTATATGTATTCTAACTCTCCCATCTTATTTTTTAGACTTCTAGCATTTGAATACGAGCATTTTAGAGACTGTATTTTATTCATATTAATTTGGCTATTGGTAGACATGGGTAATGTGGGATCTTTAAGCTCTGTCTGCTCCATACTCGAGGGCATTTGGGCTACTTTACTCTTTTTTGGAACCTCTCTGCTTTTGGTAGTATCCTTCAAGGATACATTCTTCCGAACCATCCGCTCTTGGGTGACTGTCGGCTTTCCCCTATTATCTAGTTTAAAAGCTGCTCTATCTCCTTTTTAAAGGTTAATGCCAGCAGCCTGGTTCCATCCCGGTTAAGGTGAAGCCCATCCCTTCGGAAGAGCCCCTCCTTTCCCCAGAATGTTCCCCAGTTCCTAACAAATCCAAACCCCTCATCTCTGCACCATTGTCTCATCCACGCATTGAGACTCCGGAGCTCTGCCTGCCTTTTGTGTCCTGCGCGTGGAACGGGAAGCATTTCGGAGAATGCTACCCTGGAAGTTCTGGATTTCAACTTCCTACCTAAAAGCCTAAATTTAGCCTCCAGAACCTCCCTACCACATTTTCCTATGTCATTGGTACCGACATGTACCAAGACAGCAGACTCCTCCCCAGCACTATCTAAGACCTTATCTAGGTGGTGCGTGAGGTCCGCTACCTTCGCACCAGGCAGGCATGTTACCAGGGGAGCCTCATGTCCACCAGCCGCCCAGCTATCTACATGCCTAATGATCGAATCACCAACTATAACGGCTGTCCTAACCCTTCCCTCATGGGCACATGGCCCTGGAGAAACTTCCTTTGTGCGAGTGGGTTTTACATCACCTGGAGGACAGGTCCTAGTTACAGGATCACTTCCTGCCACACCAGGGTGATGCTGTCCTGTCATGTGACTTCTCCCCTCCATGGCAACAGGGATGCTGCCAGACTGGGGGTGGGACTTCAGGACTATATCCCTGTAGGTCTTGTCTATGTACCTCTCTGTCTTAATTATGCTTTCCAAGTCCGCTACTTTAGCTTCTAGAGAACGGACTCGTTGCCTGAGAGCAAAGAGCTCCTTGCACCTAGTGCACACTTAAGACCTCTCACCAACTGGGAGAAAATCATACATGTGACGCTCAATGCAAAAGACTGGAAAGCCCCCATCTTGCTGCTGGACTACTTTCTGTATCTTAGTTTTAAATTTGTGTTTAGATCTTTAAGTTCTTTGCTTACTAAGAGTTGCTATGGCTATTTATACTAATAAAACTGTGCCTAATATCTCAGGTCCTTAGTGTATGACTGATTTGGGTAACAAGCTTCACCTGAAAGCACCTCCTATCTTTTAAGATGTGTAAGTACCTATAAAGCTATGATTATCCCAGGGGTGGGTGGGTGTTAGGGGGGGAAATAACATTTATAAAAAGAGGGCTGCTACACAGTACCCTGTCTTGTACTGCTGAGGTAAGCTATATTCTGATTTGATTTAAATGATAGCTCTTTGCTGCTGCTAGGCTTTAACTTATTAAATTTAAACTACAAGCTCTCTGCTGGGTTCTAAATTTAACCAGAAAGCTCCCGTCTGTGTGTTAAATTTAAACTAAAAGTACTTTGCTGATGCTAGGCCCTAACTTATTATGAAATTTAAACTACAAGCTCTCTGCTGGGTATGAAATGTAACCAGAAAGTTCTCTTCTGTGTTTTAAATTTAAACTTAAACTGCTGCTACAAGGCCCTGACTGATTTAACAAAAAATAGTGGGTTCACAGATTAATTAGCGTTAATACAAATAATTCCTTTCAGAAAATTCCCAGAAGTATATACTCACAATTGCAGATCTCTCTCCAGAAGTAACAGTCCCCTTTTCTAGTCCTTCAAGACTGAAGATCCCCAATCTCAGTAGCCTTCACATGGAACCTTGTCTATTCCACCACATAAGCCGATTTACACAAGCCAAGCTATCTGCACCACTCCCCCCTCCTACTGCTCATACTACGATGTATATAGTTTTACTCCCAACTAACCCTACCCCTCGTTTACATAAAAAACTCTTTGGAGATTATTTATATCTTGAAGTATGAAGTTACAAGAGTCTGTTGAAGTTTTTGATATGTGATGTTACTGTTACAATTGAAAGTTCTTTGTAAAAGTTATTGTTTATAATTGAATGTTCTTTGTAAAAGTTGAAGTTAATGTAAACCGCCTTGATTAAATGAAAAGGCGGTATATAAAAGCTGTTAGATAAATAAATAAATAAACAGGCCGGAGCTTTTCCTCCCTGGATCGCTCTACCTGGCTTTTTGAGCTAACACACAAGATAAAAACACACTTTGTAACAGCTTGAGAGATGCTACACCTTTTGGGGCACATGGCCTCCACAGTCCATGTCCCCTATGCCCGCCTGCACATGTGACAAACCCAATGGACTCTTTCGTCTTAATGGACCCAGGCAACCGGGCGTCTCTCAGACAAAATATGCATCACCTCTCCATTGCTCAATTCGCTCCAGTGGTAGTGTTCCCCTCAAGACCTTCTTGAGAGGTCACCTTTTCAGATGCCACCACCTCAATGCACCCTAACAGATGCCTCCAAGTTTGGTTGGGGAGCACATCTGAACAATCTAACCACACAGACAGTGGGCACACCAGAAATCTCTGTTAGCGATAAGTCTCCTGGAATTGCGTGCACTTGCAAACGCCTTTTGGGTTTTTCAACCCCAACTCTCAAGCCAACAGGTCTTAGTCAGAATGGATAACCAGGTGGCCATGTTCTATGTGAAAAAGCAGGAGGGAACAGGATCTTATCCTCTCTTCCAGGAAGCGCTTTGCCTCTGGTTCTTCTCAGTTGCACACTGCATTCATCTCTGGATAAGAAACTGGATCCCAGGAAAACTGACATAGTGGTAAAGTAGAAGAATACCAGAACAGCGTTGATAATAGAAGTAATTATTCTGTGAATCACGTGGAGAGGCAGAAGATCCTGAAGTACAGTCAGAGACTAAGAAAATGTGGCAGAAAGATACAGAAATCCTCCCCATTGTACTAGGAGCGACAGGCTTGATAAAGAATTATTTCCAAGCACATCTCAACAAATTTCCCATATTTGTTACATCTTATGAACTCCAGAAGGAAGCTCTCTTTGGCACAATGCAAATATGCTAAGCATTCTCAGTAAATTTGAGAGACTAAGATCATACTCCACATACCCTGGCTTATAAGTGAGGTTCACAACTGTCATGGTTTCTGCAAAATTAACCCATTTGGAGAAAATGTCCCGGTTTATCTCTCTGGTGAACTCAATCTCCTTGTGGACAGACTCTGCCTATACCCACGTCCGCACAAGTGGATCCAAAATCGAGAAATGGCATCCTGGATCTTCCACATGTGGGAGACCCCATTCATAGATCTGTTCGCCACTCAGGAGAACGCACAATTTCCACTGTTCTGCTCACGGCTTCCCTCCCTGTACAGGCAGGCATCAGATGCTTTCCTTCTCCACTGGGGTCAGGGTCTGCTCTATGCATTCCCCCCATCCCTTTTATTCCCAAGATCCTGTTCAAACTACAAGCTGACAAGGGCTCCATGATTCTAATAGCCCCTTTTTGGCCCCATCAGCCGTGGTTTCCTCTGCTGCTTTGACTAGCGCAGACTCCACATCTCAGTCTTGTTTACATGCCTGACCTCCTCAGGATCATGGGACGCTTCTCCATGCCAATCCACAGATCCTCCACCTCACAGCAATGCTCCTGAAAGCGTAATCCTTGCTGACCTCAACCTCCCACAACAGGTCAAGGATATCCTGCTTGCGTCATGCAAACCATCCATGAGACGTTCATATGCCGTCAAATGTCGGAATGTTCCCCAATGCAAATTGGTGTCCCCAAAGCAAATTGACCCCTCTACATGCCCAGTGGAATTTCTCCTACATTATCTCCTCCACCTGTCCTTGTCATGTCTCAAGACTAACTCAGAGTTCATCTCAGTGCCATTACTGGAGATGCAATCTATTTTGTCGTACCCCTTGTTGCAACATTTTGTGTGGGGTCTCCTGCTGTCCAAGCCTCCTATGAAACCACCACTAGTGGCCTGGGACTTCAGTTATTCTAGATCAACTTCTAAAGCCTCCCTTTGAGACTTTAGCCCCACTTCCTTCAAGTTTCTCACATGGAAGTTACTCTTCCTCATCGCTCTGACCTCAACTCACCCCATCAGTGAACGGCAATTGTTAGTGGCGGATCCTCCGTACAACCTGTTCCATCATGGCAAGGTGGTACTCCGTACCCATCCGCACTTTCTTCTGAAAGTGGTTTCGGCCTTCCACCTGAACCAGTCTGTAATCTTACCGGTCTTCTTCCCGAGACCGCATGCCTCTCAGGTCGAAGCAGCGCTACACACCCTAGACTGTAAATGAGCGCTGGCTTACTACTTGGATAAAACCAAGGTTTAAAAAAAATCCTCACAACTGTTCATTTTCTTTGATCCAAGTCACCTTGGAATCCCAGTAATAAAGCGTACCCCAGACTGCATTTCTTTTGCCCATGCACAAGTGGGACTTTCTCTCGAGGGTCAGGTCACCGCTCACAACGTATGAGCCATGGCAATCTCAGTTGCCAATCTCCATTCTGTCTCCATTGATGAGATCTGTCGGCCAGCCACCTGGTCCTCCATTCATACCTTTGCTGCACACTACTGCCTGGACATTGACTCCCGTCAGGATGCTGTCTTTGGCCAGGCTGTTTTCCATCACCTTTTTGGGACTTAAATGCAACTCCTACCCTCCATCCCAAACTTCTTTCTGGCACCAGACTTCCATTAGAGGTGGTCTAGCTGACTGCAGTCGAGTCCAAAGGGGCCACGCTTTATCCACACTCTTGGCTCTATCTTTTAGCCTTCAGGATACCAGCGATACCCGCTTCCAGTCTGGTACGTGGGAGCTTGTAAGTCCCGTATGTGAAGACTGCATTCCTGCTTGTTCCTGGAGATAGCGTTGTTACTCACCTGTAACAGGTGATCTCTGGGAAGAGGAGGAATCCGTCTTCAAAACCCACCCTCCTCCCCTAGGATTTGAAGGGTATTCTCTTTTTTTTCCCTCTATCTCTCAGTTAAAAATTCATCTGAGGAGAGGACTTGGGAAGGCAGATGTGCATGCATAGTGGATTGCTCCCAAATGCTTCCCAATTGGACTTTAATAGTGGTTTATGGATTTTTCCTCCAGGAATGTGTCCAAACCTTTTTTTAAAACCAGCTACACTAATTTTTACTACATCCACTGAACGTGCAGCTTCCTTTGCCACAGTTGCAACGGTCTGAGCAGGAACAACTTCCAAAGGATATGGTTCAGGACCTGTCAATTCTACTACTATTTAGTTTTATAGCGCTACAAGGAAACTCTGCTGAAACAGAGGGTAGTTTGGTTTCTGAAGTATTGTATTGCAAGATCCAAGGCAGCATGGGTTTACTAGAGGCAGGACTTGTCAGACAAATCTGATTTCTGTGATAGGGTGATCAGAGAGTTGGATCGAGGCAGAGCCCAGAGGCGGCTCAAGGCAATCTGCTGCCTGAGGCGAGAGATGAGATAGCGCACCCTCCCCCCCCCCCCCAACGAGCCGGGGGGGGGGGGGGAAGACTCTCAAAACTGCATTCAGGGACTGAACCAAATCAAAAAGTTAATTAGATAATATGGAAGAGAAAAAAAGATTTTTGCACACCACGGAACTAAAAGAGAGTGAGAACCACTGCACAGTTTAACACCAAATTAAATAACTCATTTTTATTTTGTTGTCATAAACTGTATTATGGTGGTTGCTTTTTCTTTTTGAACATATGTTTTGCATTCACACACCCCCCCCCCCCCCTCAACAATGGGTGCAGAGCAGAACTAGACATCCACCCACAAAACTCAATATCTAATTTAAAAAAAAAAAAACCGATTCCGGTCATCTCACTAACAAACATTCTCCTGTACCAGGCATATTGTCAACTAATACAAAACCCTACAAAAATCATAGATGATCTACAAGGCCAAATCAACCATATCATGCCAGCATAAACTTCCAAAACTCATACAACAAGGGGCCTACCCAGATAAAAGCAGCACTATAAATATTGTAGCGGTCCCTAGAACATCCATACACTGATTCAAAAGCTAAACAAGTCAAATTACTACAGTACAGGTCCCGTCATACAAACTCCATGTTAACAGAACTCCTGGCCTCAGTCACACACTCAGAACACAGACCCTCGCCAAGTACAGAATAAGTGAGGATAACCTAAAGTGAAAATAAAAATATGTAGACAAAAATTAAACTGAAAGCCCAAGAAGACAGACTCTGCATGCAATTAAATACCAGAGAAATAAGAGACTCGCTTCCCTGTGCTGTTTAAAATATAACAATAGTGCAAAGTCCAATCACTCATTTGAAAATAAAATTATTTTTTCTGCCTTTGTTGTCTGACCATTTTATACTCTGATCATACTGGTCCCGATCTGAAGCTTCTGTTTTCTTCTGTCTTCTCTTAGCTCTCTTTCTAGGGTCTCAACTCCATCTGCCATTTCTTGTCTCTCCTTTTGTTTTCTTTACTTCCTTCCATCTTTCTTCCATTTATTTTTCTCTCTGGCCACTCAGATTTCACTACTCCTTACTATCCAGTTCTCAATCTCCCTCTTTTATGCCATATACCTTCCACAGCTTCCACAGCCTGCACATAGCTAAGCTTTCAGCATTGTATCTTTTGCCTGTCTTGTTGTTTGTTGCTGCTGATGATATAAAATGTAACTGTTGGTTTTACATTCACTTTTGGGAATATTCTGACTGCCTACATTCCTTGTGTAGCCCTTAAATCAGATATCTAAGTGTGCCCTCAGTACATGTAAGGCCTACTGGCCAAGGACATTTAGGTTCCCGCCCACCCTACCCCTCACCCCACCCACCCCAGGGCTGCATTGCCTATATAGCGGTCACATACGTTGACATCTATCCTCTTAATTTGGTGTTAAGTCCACCTTCTCTTCTTCTCCTTCTAGGACCAAGCATGTCTTGTTTTCAGTGCAATAAAAGCATAGAAATATGACGACAGAAAAAGACCACATGGCCTATCTAGTCTGTCCTTCCATATCAACATCTACAACAGTCCCCTTTTTTCCTTTAGAGATCCTCTGTGTTTGTCCCATGCTTTTTTGAATTCAGTTACTGTCATCTCTACCACCTCCACTGGGAGACTATTCCACGGATCCACCACTCTTTCTGTAAAGATATATTTCCGCAAATCACTCCTGAATCTATCTCCCTTCACCCTCATCCCATGTCCCCTTTTAGCAGAACTTGCTTTCAATTGAAAGAGGCTCTCCCCCTGAACATTTATGCCATGGAGGTATTTAAACATCTCAATCATATCACCTCTATCCTGCCTTTCCTCTAAGGGTGTACATATTAAGATCCTTAAGTCTGTCCTCATATGCTTTATAATGAAGCCCATTAATCATTTTAGTAGCCACCCTCTGCACCGACTCCATCCTGTTCACATCCTTTTGAAGGTGCGGTCTCCAGAATTGCACACTATACTCCAAATGAGGTCGCACCAAAGACTTATACAGAGGCTCCTCCTTTTTTCTGCTAGCCATTCCTCTCTGTATGCACCCAAGCATCCTCCTAGCTTTTGCCGTCACCTTTTCTACCTGTTCAGCTACTTTAAGATCATCAGACACAACCACGCCCAGGTCCCGCTCTTCATTAGTGGACAAAAGTACTTCACCCTCTATACTATATTGCTCCCTTGGATTGCTGCAGCCCAAATGCATGACCTTACATTTTTTAACATTAAATCCCAGCTGCCAGATTCTAGGCCATTCTTCAAGCTTAGCTAGATCCCTCCTCATGTTATCTATACCTTCCTTGGTGTCTACTTTATTGCAGATTTTGGTATCATCCGCAAAGAGGCAAACCTTACCCGACAGCCCTTCCACTATATCACTAACAAAGATGTTAAAAAGAATCGGACCAAGGACATATCCCTGGGGCACACCACTGGTAACATCCTTCTCCTCAGAGTGAGCCCCATTTACCTGTACTCTTTGTTGCCTCCCACCCAACCAATTTCTAACCCAAGCAGTAACTTTAGGGTCCATCCCTAGGGTGCTCAGTTTGTTTATAAGTCGCCTGTGAGGAACAGTGTCAAAGGCTTTACTGAAATCTAAATACCACATCTAGGGCTCTCCCTCGGTCCATCTCCCTGGTCACCTAGTCAAAGAAATCAATCAAATTTGTCTGACAAGACCTACCTCTCGTGAATCCATGCTGCCTCGGATCCTGTAATCCGCTGGACTCCAGAAACCTCACTATTTCTCTTTCAGCAGCGTTTCCAATAATTTACTCACCACCGAAGTTAAACTAACCGGCCTGTAGTTTTCAACCACATCCTTACTTCTGCTTTTGTGTAAAGACACCACATGAGCCTCTCTCCAGTCCTTTGGCACCACTCCCGACTCTAACGAGGCATTGAAAAAGTCAGTCAGTAGAGCTGCTATAACGTCCCCAAGTTCCCTCAGTATGCTAGGGTGCATCCCATCCAGTCCCATTGCTTTGTCTACTTTAAGTTGAGCTAGTTTCTCACAAACACAGTCTTCTGAAAATTGTTCAAGATGTCCCTCGCTTCTGTTCCTGTTTGTGGGTGTTTTCTGAGGTCCTGCTCATGGTTCTTAATCTGTGAACACAGAGCAGAAATATTTTTTAAGCAATTCCGCTTTATCCTCATCAGCTTCTACATATTCCTCCCCTTCACCCTTGAGTCTGACAATAACACTTTTGCCCTTCCTCTTCTCACTAACATATCTGAAAAATGTCTTATCCCCTCATTTTATTGCATTGGCTATTTCCTCCTCTTTTTGAATCTTTGCTTTCCTGACTACTTTGCTAGCTTCTCTAAGTTTTTCCAAATACAGATGCCTGTCTTCCTCTCTCTGTGATCTCTTGTATTTCATGAAGGCCTCCCTCTTTTTCTTCACTTTTTCAGCTACCTCTTTCGAAAGCCATAGCGGTCTCCTTTTACTTTTACCTTTATTTACCATTTAACAAAAAGGTTGGTTGCCCTTAAAATATCTCCATTCAGTTTTGCCCACTGTTTTTCTACATCCCCCAGCTGTTCCCGTCCCGCTAACGACTCCCTGAGGTATTGGCCCATCTTGGCAAAATTAGTCTTCCTAAATTCTAAGACCCTCACCCTGGAATGGATTCTAACAGCCCTAGTCCTAATACTGAACCACACCATATGGTGATCACTGGATGCAAAATGATCTCCTACTATAACATCAGAAACACTTTCACTATTAGTAAGCACCAAGTCCAGTATGGACCCTTCACGTGTGGGGTCTGTTACCAATTGTTTGAATAGTTCTCCCTGTGGAGAATCCAGGATCTCTTTACTTTTAGATGATACTGCAGCAGGAATGTGCCAATCGGCATCTGGCATATTGAAATCCCCTATCAGTAGCAGTTCCCCTTTCCTAGCAATGCTGTGTATGTCTTCAATTAACTCTCTGTCCACCTCTTCCTCTTGTGAGGGAGGTCTTTATATCACACCAATGCAAATAGATTTCTCTTTCCCTCTTTCTAGTTTAACCCACAATGCCTCCTCTCTCCCTTTTAAGCTCTGTAATTCCAAAGCTTTAATAGTATTTTTTACATATAGTGCCACTCCTCCTCCCCTTCTTCCTACCCTGTCCTTTCTGAATAACGTATAGCCAGGTATAGTTACATCCCAGTCATGGTTTTCTGTGAACCATGTTTCTGTAACTGCCACTAAATCCAAGTCGGCCACTCCCACCAAAGCTTCAACATCAGGAATCTTATTCCCCATACTACAGGCATTTATACACACTGCTTTCCATATGTTGCCCCTGTTACCCATTTCCATAAAGGTATTTAATGCATCACTTACATGTGGGCTTTCATTAACCTGGGGGCTTTTTTCACCCATCCCCAACGAATCTAGTTTAAAACCCTCTTCTGTAGATTAGCCTGTCTACTACTGAAGATGCGTTGACCTTTCTTGGACAGATGGATGCCATCTCTGCTCTGCAACCCTTGGAACAGCATCCCATGGTCTAGGAAACCAAAATGCTCTTGATGACACCATTCATGCAGCCATGCATTCATCTCCAGGATGCGAGCCTCTCTGCCTTAGCCTTTACCCTCAACAGGGAGGATTGAAGAGAACACACTACCTGTGCACCTAACTGCTTCACCCTCTGTCCCAGAGCCATGAAGTCACTTTTGATATGCTCTGAGGGATACCAGGCAGAATCATTTGTTCCAACATGGATTAGCAACATTGGGTAATAGTCAGTGGGCTTGATGAGTCTCGGCAAACTCTCCGTAACATCTTGGATTTTGGCACCAGGCAGACAGCATACCTCTCTGGACATCAAGTCTGGTCGGCAGATGGACACCTCAGTACTCCTCAGAAGAGAGTCACCAACCACCACTACCCTTCGCTTCCTTGTGGTCACTGATTCTGCAACTTTGGGGTACTTGAGCTTTGATCCTTCCCTTTCCAGGGATAATAATTGTGGTGCCTTCATTCTGAGAAAAATCATCTGGAACCTAAGAGCTTGCCCTATATGCCTCATGTTAGCTGCCATGCATAAAGAATTGACTCTATTAAGGGAAGAAGTAGTCGCAATGCAACGCACCTCTTCTAGGGTACAAACAAAACAAAGTCCACCCCCGCTCCCACAAAGAATCAAGCATCCCAGGAACAAATGGATCATAGTGGTGTCTGGTAGATTGCGACCTGTAATGCAGAAACACCCTGTGCATCATGAGATATCACTGATTAATGCCTTCTCTGCTTTGGTTAATGAGGATGCCCATTCCATGGAAACTGAAGGGCCCTTAAATGAGACAGTCAATGCCCAGTCTCCTGATAAAGCACCAAATATGAAGAAAAACTCAAGGAACAGAAAACTACTACTACTTGGTGATTCGATCATCAGAGGCACCAACTTGGGAACACAGTTCAAAGGAGAGAAGTTGGTCAGATGCCTTCCAGGCTCTTAAGCTAGCAGGAATACAAACCAAATTATTGATATACTTAACGCTGAAAGTGAGCACTCCAAAATTGATGATGTCATCCACTTGGGTACAAATGACCTGGATAGAAACAGTGCCACTACAGTTCAAAGGGACTTCCAAACTCTGGGAGAGAAACTGAAGCCCATTGTTAACACTGTAGCATTCTCTGAAGTTCTACCTGTTCTCGGTAAGGGGGCAGAAAGGCTACATTGCATAAACAGCTTTAACACATGGCTCCAGACCTGGTGCAAAGAAGAACGATTCAGATTTATAGGCGATTGGGGAAACAGATGGACCAACAAGAGACTATACTGTGCTGATCGACTACATCTCTGTCGCAGGGAAAAGAATCCTAAGTGAAAAATTCAGGCAGTATGTGGATTTACATTTAAACTAGAAAAAGGGGGTGACGGATGGGGAAGGTCAAGTTCAGGACGTCACTCCCTGCAAAAGCAGAATATCATCAGAAACAGCCACACTTTTAAACCACACATCAAAAGCAAGTGGGAAGAAGTGGGCAGAACAAAATCAATGCAAAATACATGCGTCAGTTAAATGCTGGAAAGCAATTTATTTATTTATCTATATTTTTCTATACCGCCCCTTCCAGCGATCAAGGGCGGTTTACAAGGAACATTTTAACAATTGTACACAGATGTATACATTTACATTGAACAATCAGATTCAACTATTTACAATGAACGGTTAAGTTTAACTATTTACATTGAACAAAACTTCAACTTCAAGATGTATTAGTAATACAAACAACCATTAAATTATTTACATTGGATATTTACAGTGGTTGTGTGTTGTGTATATTTTGGAATTTATTTCCTTTTATGACGTAAATCGGGGGTGTGTATGGGGTTTCAGACAGGGGGGGGAGTTATTTAGTTTTGAGTAAGGGGGTTCGTGTGTGTAATACCATGGTTATGGAGGTGTTTTGGGGGAATATGGGATTTCAAAGTGTTCAGTAAAGAGGTAAGTTTTTAGCTCTTTCCTGAACTGATAGAGGTCATTTATGATGCGAAGGTCTATTGGGAGGTCATTCCAGAGCGTAGGGGCAGTGAATGTGAATGCTCTGGAGCTAGTGGTTTTCTTTGTCTTTCTGAAGGCTTTTGGTGTGATAAGGGAGTGGGCTTCGTTTTGTCTGTGTGATCTAGTTTTGTTTGGTGATTGCAGTAGTGTGGATAGGTGTGAGGGGGCTATGTCTTTTATGAGTTTAAAGGTTGTTAGGATAGTTTTGTATCTGATTCGGCTATTGATTGGGAGCCAGTATAGTTCTAGCAGTATTGGGGTTACAAATGCTCGAAGCTTAGCCAACAAAATTCTGGACCTGGAAGTCCTAATGGTGGAAATTGACTTGGACATTGTGGCCATTACAGAAACATGGTTTAATGAATCACATGATTGGGATATAGCCATAGCTTTCTATAATCTATTCAGAAGAGAAAGAGAAAATGGAAAAGGAGGAAGAGTAGCCTTGTATGTCAAAAGCAATATTAAAGCTACTGAAATGCAGGGGGCATGGGGAAAAGAAGAAGTGCGCTAGATTGTGCTGGAAAGAGGAGATGGCACTGTCATCCATACTGCTGTAGTCTACAGACCTCCGACTCAAATTGAAGCGATAGATAACGAACTGATTATAGATATTGCCAAGATAGCCACAAAGGGGGGAAGTGATCATATTGGGTGACTTTAATCTACCTGATGTGGATTGGATTACTCCTTCTGCAAATCTGGAAAGAAGCAAAAAAATTGTGGATGCTTTCCAAGATGCGTTACTTAGACAAATGGTGATGGAACCAACCAGGGAAACTGCTAGGTACGTATGTTCTCCAGGACCAAGCAGGAAGTCAGTCCTCACCTATGGGTGCCATTGGCGCCGATGAAGCCTGTCAGACGGCTGCCTGGGTGAGAATCTTCACAGTCTTGGCAAGTGCATATATCTATATGATTTGCAAGGGATTGTGGGCAATGCAGTCCATTCACACCCGACACAGCTGCTCACAATAATTAGTTGTGCTTTTGGGTAAAGCCAATAAGATATTTATTTATGGGGTTATTTCTCCCAACACCGATATGCTTGGTAGCACATAAATCAGGTTACTTGCTTTCAGTGTTAAACTTGTAAAAACAAAATCAGGAAAACAACATTTTAACTTATCAGGCAATCAAAGCAAAATAAATAAGACCTGGTTGATAACAAACTGGTCTTTTCTGTAGGCTTTAGCTAATGTTCTCTTAGCTATGTATCAAACAACACACCAAAAGCCACAAAGAAAGGAAAAAACTGTTCTTTTCAGGTTAACTTCTTATATCTTCCCACATAGATTCAGAAGTGATTCTCTCAGAGTACACAAGCAATTAGGTAAGGCTCAATTGCTAGCAGTTATCCAGCTGAAACCCCTTAGCTGGCTTGCTTTCTACTGCGTGGTTAAAAATCCTACACAGGAGCTTTTCTGAGTAGATTAAAGAACAAGTTTGTATTTCTTTGTGATGGTTGCTGTACTTTATAACAGAAAATCACCAAAGGAGTTTAGACAGAGAGCAGTCCATGTAAACAGATTCTTCTTCTGCTATCACCCCCTCTTCTTCAACAAGCATGGGTTCAATATCATGGATTGGCACAGATGAATCTCCGAATGGAGCACTTTCAGGAGAATACTTGTTTCCCTGCTGTCTTTCAAGGTTATAGCTAGGGCATAGATCAGTGTTCATACCTGAGCTTCCATTGCTGTTAGAGTTCCTCTCTATATAGCCTGGCCAGTATGTAGTCCAGTTCTTATGTCCAGCCTTCCAATCCAGATGCCTGGACACTGGATCTCTCTTCACATACCTTCTGGCACGGGTCTTAGGGTCCCTTCCACGTGCAGCCGTCTCTCTCACAGGTACCGTCTGGAGATTCCTAGCTCTGCAGCACCATTCCTCTGGCTTTCCCCAGTCCAATGGTGTATGCTGGCCCTTGGAATGCCTCCCAGTATACGTACTGCTCTGGACTCTTCTAGACCTCTCAAAGGCTTTTCTCCTCTTTCTTCCAAAGGGTTTCTTTCCCTCTCTGTCCGTCCGGTTTGGCTTCTGCTTCTGATGATCCTCCTGATGATGAAGATGATCAAGCTCAAGCTGATTCTCTGTAGAATAAACTCTACCTTTATTCTGCTTAGATGAGTGCTCCTCCCTAACACAGCGCAGCTGTGCTGAATCAGGCCCTGCCCTTTGAGATGAGTGCTTAGGGATTACCTCATAGCCCTCCTGATTGAACACACGTTTCCCCACTTCAGCTCCTCTAATGGCTGTTGGAAACCTGGTGCATTCTAGGACTGGTAGTCTTTTATGGGAAAATTCTGTTTTCTTATTTCTACCAGAACTGACAGGTTGCTTGTTCAGAGTCACTTCACCTTTTCTATAGCTCCTTCCTGAGCTATGATAAGCTTCCTTATCACAAGCCCCAGCAGAGCATTTCCCCAGCTTTCCATGAAAGCCTTTGGGAATGCTGGCACGCATGCGCGGTTCCCTTCCCGCCTAAAGGTGCCATCTTACCTCAGTCTCTTTTTTTCCGAGAAGCCCATCGGACGTGTGTCCTGTTCTCCCGGATAAGTGGGTTTTTTTTCTTCGGCGATTTTTGCTATTTTTCTCCGGTTCGACGCCGGTTCCCCTCCCGCGGGGTTCAGTACACCGGTATCGAGCCCGTTTTCTTCATTTTTCGGTTTTTGCCCTTTGTGGCTGGCGTTCGCGCCCTTTTTTCATTTTTTCACTTGAAGGCTGGTCTTTTGACCTCGCTGGGGCTATTTTTTTCCCCGATGGCTTCCAGTGGTTTCAAAAAGTGCGATCGGTGTAAGAAAATTGTCTCTCACTGACACACACGACTGCTGCCTTCGGTGCCTCGGCCCTGACCACAACCCCAAGTCGTGTGGGCCATGTGGGAAGATGTCTTCCAAGGCACTAAAGAGTCGACAGCATCAGAAGGAAAGGTTTTTCTCGGACTCTGCCTCCGGCCGGGCCCGAACCTCGTCTGAGGCCTCGACATCTCAGGATTTCGATCCCAAGCGCCATCTAAGCTCCTCGGACAGGGGATCCCCCGACCGGGAACGTAAGAGGAAGAAGCGGCTTGTGAGGGCGGTGTCGGAGGAGGTCCCTGGTCCCTCGAGGGCCAGGTCTAAGACCTACGACCGCCGTCCCGGGCCCGTGGACCAAGAGAAGCCTGCAAAAGTTCCTCGCGTGGAGCCGTAGTCTGCTGGACATGTAAGCCCCGGAGTCCTCGTGGACTCTCCTCCTAGAGAGCCGACGTCGGGCCCGGCGCCACCGGGGCCCGAGTCTGTGGCTGCTGCGTCTCCCGAGCTGAGTCTCCAGGATGACAGCCTTGGAGTGCAGACTGTCTGCCTTCATGGAGCAGCAGCGGGCACTGATGGCCAGCCTGTCTGGTGCATCTGCCCCGACCACCGGGACGTCGACTTCGAAGTCAACCCCGCAGACCGAGCCGATACTCGACACCCTCGTGGCTCGAAGTCGTCCTCGGTCGAGGTCTCCCTCGACCTCCCATTCAGGACCGAGGGTGTCGACACCAGTGCCCCCGGGGGCGGGTGCCTTGGGGCCCCGCGGGGTCGGACCCTGACTCCTCCTCGAACGAGTCCGCCTGGGAGATGGAGGACGAGGAGTCTCCCGATAATTTTAAGACTCAGTGCGTCCCGTCGGACTCACCGCAGTCTGATCCCTGGAGTAGATCCCCTCCAGAGGACACTAGGTTCTCGGAGTTCGTCCGGGATATGGCCGCTGTCTTGGCTATCCCTGCCGATCCCGAGGAAGAGCCTCGAGCCGAGGAGCTCGATGCTCTACAGTACGACTCTCCTCCGAAGGAGGCCTTTACTGTCCCGGTTCCTCCAATGCTGGAACGGCTCCTCTTCCGAATGTGGGAGGCCCCGGCCTTGGCGCCGGTTCTAAGTTAGCGAGTCGATTCCATTTATCGACGCCGCAAAAGCCCTGGTTTCCAGAAAGCACAGCTACCACACCGTTCCATGGTTGTGGAATCGGCCATGCATCGTCTGAAGAGCCAGAAGATGCACTCTGCGGTGCCCCCCGGCAGGGAGGCCCGCAACCTCGATGGCGTCGGTAGGAAGTGCTTCCAGGGGTTGATGCTTGCTTGCCGTGTCCAGTCTTACCAGTTGTACATGGGCATGTACTTGCGGGATCTGGCCAAAGAATTGGCCGGATTCTCTGCTAGTCTCTCCGGGGAACCCTTGCAGAGATTTCAGACCTTGTCCTCGGGGATTCGGGAATGCTCAAAGTTCATTTCCCGCGCCGCCTACGATGACTTCGAGGCTTCGGCCCGAGTAGCGGCTGCCGGCATCGCGGCTCGACTCCAGGCGTGGCTGCAGTCATCGGACCTCGAGCAATGGGTTCAGGACAAGTTGGTCGATGTCCCCTGCCGAGGTGAGAACCTTTTTGGCAAACCCGTGGCCGAGAAGGCCGCTCAGCTCGAGACAGAGCACCTTACCCGGACAAGGCTGTCGAGGAAGACCTCTGCCCCTTCACATAAGAAGAAGGGCTCGGGTAAACGTCCTTTTACCCGAGGAAGGGCACTGCCTACAAACAGTACCCTCAGTATCAGGCTGCCCAAGCTGCCCCCCAGGGTCAGCAAGCCAAGGGCCAGGGTAATGGGCCCCGTAGGCAGAGGACCCCCAAGCCTCAGGCCCCTGCTACCACTCAGCAGGGTGGGGGTTTTTGACTCCTTGAGCGTTGCCTCTCCTCCACTGCTCTCCCCACCCTGCACAGGAGGTCGCCTCGCCCTCTTTGCCCACCAGTGGCCCCTTATCACCGGGGACAGTTGGGTGCTGGACATAGTCCACAATGGCTATGCCCTCCATTTTCACCAACTGCCTCTGCCATATTTTCCAGGGGAGCCTCCAAGGCCTCCCCTGCACACAGACCTTCTTCTACAAGAGCTTCCTGGTCTGTTGGTGGACAGGGCGGTGGAGCCTGTGCCTCCCCACTTGCAAGGTCACGGATTCTACTCCAGGTATTTCCTGGTACCCAAAAGAACCGGTGGCCTTCGACCCGTTCTGGACCTCAGAAACCTCAGCAAGTTCCTAGAGAAAGAAAAGTTCAAGATGCTTACTCTTGGGACACTTCTGCCCTACCTCCAGCAGGGAGATTGTCTATGCTCTTTAGATCTAAAGGATGCATACACTCACATCCTCATTCATCCCGACCACAGAAAGTACCTCAGGTTCATTGTGGGAGGAAACCATTATCAGTACAACCTTTTGGCCTGACCTCCACTGCCAGGGTCTTTACCAAGTGCCTGGCAGTTGTGGCGGCCTACCTGAGAAATCAAGGCATCTTTGTCTTTCCCTATCTGGACGACTGGCTCATCAGGGGTCAAACGTCCCTGGAGCCCAGACAAGCCACCCTCAGAACCATTGCTCTGCTTCAAAACGTGGGTTTTGTCATAAACTTCGCAAAGTCCACTTTGCTTCCCTCCCAGAACTTGGAGTTCATAGGGGCAAGGTTGGATTCTCAACTGGCAAAGGCATTCTTGCCAGAAGACAGGGCCCAAAGACTGATGGACGCGGCAAAACAGTTTCTCAGCAAGTCCCTTGTCTCCGCCAGACTCTGCCTCAGGCTTCTGGGACACATGGCTTCGACAGTACATGTGACTCCCAATGCCAGGCTCCATATGAGGCCTGCACAGTGGTGCCTTCGGACTCAGTGGTCTCAAGCCACAGGCCACTTACCAGACAAGATAAAGGTGTCCAAACCCCTTTTGGCCTCCCTCAGCTGGTGGCTACATCCACCCAATCTACTCAAGGGGATGCCCTTCCAAATGCCAGAATACTCGGTGGTCCTCACCACCGATGCCTCTCTAAAGGGCTGGGGTGCTCATTGTCTGGACAAGTGCACCCAAGGCCTCTGGTCTCCCTGGGAGGCAGCCCAACAGATCAATTTGCTGGAACTTCGGGCTATCCGCTTTGCTCTCAGAGCTTTTTCTCCGGCCCTGGCTCACCGCTCAGTCTTGATTCAAAGAGACAACCAGGTAGCCATGTTTTATGTGAACAAACAAGGCGGGACTGGATCCAGACTCCTTTGTCGGGAAACTCAGGACCTTTGTTCCTTTGCCCTGAAGCACAACATGCTTCTCAAGGCGGTGTACCTTCCAGGCCAGGAGAACTGCCTGGCCGACCTATTGAGCAGAATTCTTCAGCCCCACGAGTGGCAACTGCATCCCCTGGTGGTTCAGAGGATCTTCCTAAAGTGGGGTCTCCCTTGGATAGATCTCTTTGCCAGCCCGCTGAAAAAGCAACTGCCCAAGTTCTGCTCCAGGCAACCACATCCTTTGAGGGTGGCACCAGATGCCTTTCCGATGTCCTGGTCTCAAGGCCTCCTGTATGCGTTTCCTCCCATGCCCTTGGTGGCCCGAACTCTTTTCAAAACTCTTCAGGACAGGGCCTCAGTCCTGCTGGTAGCTCCCAGGTGGCCGAGGCAGCCTTGGTTTCCACTTCTGCTTCAACTGGCGGTGAATTCCCCACTACCTCTGGGATTGCAGCCCGACCTTCTCTCCCAGGAGCAGGGTTCCCTTCTGCACCCCAATCTCAAAGCTCTCAATTTGATGGCCTGGATGCTGCAAGGGTAGTTTTGGCTCCCTGGGGCCTGCCTCAGGAAGTTGAGGAGGTTGTCCTAGCCTCTAGAAAGCAGTTCACTAGAAAAACATATGCTCTCAAATGGAAGAGGTTTTCTATGTGGTGTCAGCTACGTACAGAAGATCCTTTCTCCTGTACTGTACCGGTAGTGCTTCAGTACTTGCTGCACTTATCCAAGCAGGGTCTTAAGTCCAATTCTGTTCGGGTCCACCTCTCAGCTCTCGCAGCTCATCACTCACTGGTGGATGGACATTCTCTATCTGGGCACCCCTTGGTGTCTAGGTTTCTCAGAGGCTTGCTCTTGCTCAAGCCTCCCATCCGTCCTCCTGCTCCTGAGTGGGAGCTGAATGTGGTCTTGCAGCAACTGACTCACCCACCTTTTGAGCCTATGGCTACTTGCCCTCTACTCTTCCTCTCCTGGAAGACTCTCTTCCTGATAGCCCTTACTTCGGCTAGGCGGGTGAGTGAGCTTCAGGCCCTGGTCTGTGATAGGCCTTACACCAGGATTTATCGGAACAGGGTAGTCCTCAGGACTCACACAAAGTTCCTCCCAAAGGTTGTCTCCTCTTTTCACCTCAATCAGGAGGTGGTTCTTCCAACATTCTTCCCTAGGCCTCATGCAAGCCAGGCTGAAGCAGTCCTGCATACCCTGGACTGTAGGAGGGCCTTATCCTTCTACCTTGACCGTACGCAGGGGCGTAGAAGGGCTACTCAGCTCTTCATCTCCTTTGACCCCAATAAGTTGGGGTTGGCTGTGTCCAAGCGTACCTTGTCCTTCTGGGTGGCTGACTGTATCACCTGGGCTTACAAAGCGGCTGACCTTCCTTTGCAGGGTAGGGTCACTGCCCATCGTGTCAGGGCAATGGCTGCCTCAGTAGCTCATCTCCGCTCTGTGCCCTTGGTGGACATCTGCAAGGCTGCAACTTGGTCTTCAAGCCAGACTTTTGCAGCCCATTACTGTCTGGAGAGGGAGTCCCGTAGGGACAGTGCTTTTGGCCAGGCAGTACTCTGGAATCTCTTTGAGGTTTAAGCAACTCCTGCCCTCTGTTGGGCTACCGATGGAGGTTGTGTCCTTGAAAAGCCTTTCTTTGCTGCTGGGACTAGAGGGAGGCCTCTTGTTCAGCCTGGGTTCCTCGGTAGCCCAGAGTTGGGGAGTCACCCATATGTGAGGACTGACTTCCTGCTTGGTCCTGGAGAAAGAGTAGTTACTCACCTTTAACAGGTGTTCTCCAGGAGCAGCAGGAATCAGTCCTCACAACCCTCCCTCCTCCCCTTGGAGTTGCAGTTGTACATAGTTTATTTTTCATTTTTTGTGTGCTGTTCTTAGCTATGTCATTTGACTGAGGTAAGATTGGCACCTTTAGGCGGGAAGGGAACCGCGCATGCGTGCCAGCATTCCCAAAGGCTTTCATGGAAAGCTGGGGAAATGCTCCGCTGGGGCTTCATCGGTGCCGATGACACCCATATGTGAGGACTGATTCCTGCTGCTCCTGGAGAACACCTGTTACAGGTGAGTAACTACTCTACCTAGATTGGCCACTGTTGGAAACAGGATACTGGGCTTGATGGACCTTGGTCTGACCCAGTATGGCATATGTTATGTTCTTATGTTCTCAATGCTGGGTTTAGTGCTCACCAATGGTGATAGCGTGTCGAATATCCGGGTGGGTGCCCCTGTGAGCAGCAGCGATCATCACACGGTGTGGTTTGAGATAAAAACCAAAGTGTAGTCCAATCATAGCAAGCTCAAAGACCTAAACTTCAAAAACACTGACTTCAGTAAAATAGCCAAGTACCTAAAGGAGGAGTTCGCAGGTTGGAAGGGGATAAGGGAAGTGGAATTGCAATGGGCTAAACTAAAGGGCTAAACTAAAGGTGGCAATAAAAGGGGCAACAGATAAATATGTAAGAAAAGTAAATAAAAACAAAAAGAGAAGGAAACCCATTTGATTCTCCAAAGAGGTAGCTGCTCAAATAACGGCAGAAAACACAGCTTTTGCAAAATTCAAAAGCTTGCAAACAGAGGAACACAGAAATGAATACAGGATCAGACTCAAAGAGACAAAAAGAGAAATAAGGATAGCAAAATCAAAGGCAGAGGAAAAGATGGCTAAAGATGTGAAGTGTGGCGACAAAACTTTCTTCAGGTATATTCGGGAAAGGAAGAAGATCAGAGGTAGAATTGCAGGATTCGAAAGTGCCTGGAACGGACTCATGGAAAGTGACATTGAAAAAGCGAAATTGCTAAACAAATAATTCTGCTGTGTTTTTACTAAAGAAAATCCTGGAGAAAGGACCACCTGTGACTCCCAAATATAAAAATGGGAATGAAGTAGATACCACACCATTCACAGAAGATGTGTTAGAACAACTTGCAAAACCGAAAGTGGACAAGGCCATGGGACCGGATGGGATACATCCCAGGATACTGAAAGAGCTCAGAGAGGTTCTTGCAGGGCCGTTAAAGGATGTTTTCAACAGATCCTTGGAAGCAAGAGAAGTTCCTCAGGACTGGAGAATGGCTGATGTGGTACCTCTTCACAAAAGTGTTGACACGGAAGAAGTGACAAACTACAGGCCCGTGAGCCTTACCTCAGTGGCCGGAAAAGTAATGGAGGCGCTCCTGAAAGAGCGAATAGTGGACTTTCTCAAAACCAACAGGTTGCAAGATCCGAGGCAACATGGTTTTACCGAAGGACGATCTTGCCAAACAAATCTGATTGAGTTCTTTGACTGGGTGACCAGAGAACTAGATCAGAGGCATGCGATGGATGTCATCTACCTGGATTTCAGCAAAGCCTTTGATACTGTTCCTCATAGGAGGCTTATCAATAAACTCAGTAGTTTGGGGATGGGTCCCAAGGTGGTAAACTGGATCAGAAATATTGGTTGACTGACAGACGACAGAAGGTGATGGTAAATGGAGCTCACTCGGATGAAAGGAAGGTGATTAGCAGGGTGCCCCAGGGTTCAGTCCTGGGCCCGGCACTGTTGAATGTATTTGTAAGTGATATTGCTGAAGGATTGAAATGAAAAGTCTGTCTTTTTGTAGATGACACAAACATTTGCAACAGAGTGGACTCCCCCGTGGCAGTGGTTAACATGAGGAAAGATCTACAAAAGCTGGAAGAATGGTCTAATGCTTGGCAATTAAGATTTAATGCGAAGAAGTGCAGTGTCATGCACTTGGGTAGCAGAAATCCAAGGGAAATGTACGCGATAGGTTGCGAGAGGTTGGTGTGCACGGATCAGGAGAAAGACCTTGGTGTGATTATTTCCGAAGATCTCAAGGTGGCAAAACAGTGCGACAGGGCGGTGGCAAAAGCCAGGAGGATGTTGGTCTACATACAAAGAAGAATTACCAGCAGAAAGGAAGAGGTACTTATGCCACTGTACAAGTCACTAGTGAGGCCTCACTTGGAATACTGTGTTCCGTTTTGGAGACCATATCTTGCAAAGGACGTAAAAAGACTGGAAACTGTTCAGAGGAAGGCGACCAAAATGATTTGGAGCCTGCGTCAGAAGCCTTATGAGAAGAGACTTGAAGACCTAAATATGTACACTTTGGAGGAGAGGAGGGATAGGGGAGATATGATTCAGACCTTTGAATACTTAGAGAAATAGTGAACAAACCTACCTCTTCCAAAGACGGGGAAGCTGTAAAACTAGAGGGCATAACATGGAGCTGCAAGGTGGTAAATTGAAAGGCAGTGTCAGGAAATACTTTTTCACTGAAAGGGTGGTGGATGTTTGGAATGCCCTCCCGATGGAAGTGGTGGGGACAATCACAGTGACTGAATTCAAAATGGCATGGGATAGACACAGTGGATCCCTTTACAGCAACAGGATAAAATCAAAATAAACTGAACCATCAAAATAAACTGAACCACCAACTGAACAAATAGGGGTGTCCTACATGGAGCGGTGGGTTCACCCCTAAACAAAGACATGGGGAGGGGTGGCCTGCACTGAGCGGCAGGTGCACCTACTATTGCCATCTTACTGGGCAGACTAGATGGACCATACTGGTCTTTATCTGCCGTCATTTACTATGTTACTACCAATTTTCAACCTTCACCCCTAGTCCTTCCATTCCCCAGCTCTTCTTCCCCTCTGTGTTCAGCATTTCTCCTCCTGTCTCCCCCCCATTGTCTAGCATGTCTCCCTTCTTCCCCCATCCAAAATTTGTCTCCCTGCATCCCCCCTCCAGCATGTCTTTCTGCCCCCTCCCCTGTTGTCCAGCATTTGTCCACCTTCCCCCCCCCCCCAGTGTTGTCCTCTTGTCTCCTCCCCCCACCATTGCCCAGCATTTGTTTTCCTGCCCTGCTTCCCTGTTGTCTAGCACTTGTTCCCCGTCTCTCCCCTTTGTCCAGCATTTGCTCCCCCGTCTCTCCCCTTTGTCTAGCACTTGCCCCCCTGTCTCCCCCTTTGTCCAGTATGCCCCCCTGTCTCCCCCTTTGTCCAGTATGCCCCCCTGTCTCCCCCTTTGTCCAGCATTTGTCCCCCTGTCTCTCCCCTTTATCTAGCACTTGTCCTGTCTCTCCCCTTTGTCCAGTATGTCCCCCGTCTCCCCTTTTGTCCAGCATTTGCCCCTTTGTCTCTCCTTGTCCTCCTCTTGTCCCCACTCCTTACACCTGCACCTCTCATCCGGCGACGGCAGAACTCTGCCTGTTTTTATTTTAGATTTTGCCGCTTCTGGCCTGCCTCTGTTTTCCCGCCGCTTTTTTTCCTTAAGAATGTTTGCAGTGAGAAAAAAAGTGGCGGGAAGGCAGAGGCAGCAAAATCTAAAATAAAAACAGCTGGAGTGCCGCCGCCGCAGGCTGATTTGTCTGGCGACGTTACTCTGTCTCTGTTTTAATTTTAGATTTTGCAGCCTCTGGCCTGCCTCTGCCTTCCCAAACGGGAAATCAGAGGCAGGCAAGAGGCTGCAAAATCTAAAATTAAAAGAAATCCGGAGTGCCAGCGTTGGAGTGCTGCCCCCATCAGAGTGCCATCAGCGTGCTGCCTGAGGCCGTCGCCTTAGGTGGCCAAATGGAAGAACCACCCCTGGCAGAGCCCTAGTTGTGATGTACTTAGATTTCAATACAGCCTTTGACACCATTCCACACAGGTGACATAAATAAATTGAGCACCCTAGGGATGGACCCTAAAGTGACTGGGTCAGGAATTGGTTGAGTGGGAGGCAACAAAGGGTACAGGTAAATGGAGTGCACTCTGAGGAGAAGGATATTACCAGTGGTGTGTCGCAGCATTCTGTCCTTGATCTGGTTCTTTAACATTTTTGTTACTGAGATTGCAGAAGTGCTGTCTGGTAAGGTTTGCTTCTTTGTGGATGATAGCAAAATCTGTATTAGAGTAGACACCCAGGAAGGAGTAGATAACTTGAGGATGGCTCTAGCTAAGCTTGAAGAATGGTCTAGAATTTGGCCAGCTGAGAGTTAATGCTAAAAAATACAGGATCATGCATTTTGGTGCAAAAAGCCAAGGGGAGCAGTACAGTATGAAGGGTGAAGTGCTTCTGTCTACGAAAGAGGAGTGGGACCTGGGCATGATCGTTTCTGATGATCTTAGTGGCTAAACAGGTAGGAAAGGTGACTGCGAAAGCCAGAAGGATGCTTGGGTGTACAGGGAGATGAATGGCCAGCAGCAAAAAGGAGGCGATAGTGCCTTTATATAAGTCATTGGTGAGACCTTATTTGGAATATTGTGTGCAGTTCTGCAGACCACACCTTCAAAAGGATATAAACAGAAGAGTCAGTGTGGAGGGTAGCTACCGAAATGGTCAGTGGTCTTCATTATAAGCCATATTGGGACAGACTTAAAGATCTTAATATGTATGTATAAGTTAGAGGACAGGCAGGATAGAGAAGATACGATAGAGAAGTTTAAATACCTCCATGGCATAAATGCACAGGAGGAGAGCCTCTTCTAATTGAAAGAAAGCTCTGCAATGAGGGGGCATAGGATGAAGGTGAAAAGGGATAGACTCAGAAGTAATATGTGGAAATATGTCTTTATGGAAAGAGTGGTAGATGCATAGAATAGTCTCCCAGTGGAGGTAGTAGAGATGAACACTATCTGAATTGAAGAAAGCATGAGTGCCTTTGTATAAGTCTGTGGTATGAAGTGCCTCTGTATAAGTCTCTGGTGCGACCTCATTTGGAGTATTGTGTGCAATTCTGGAGACCACACCTTCAAAGGGATATGAACAGGATGGAGTCTGTGCAGAAGGTGTCTATTAAAATGGTCAGTGGTCTTCATTATAAACCATATGGGGACAGACTTAAAGATCTTAATATGTATAAGTTAGAGGACAGGCAGGATAGAGAAGATATGATAGATGATTAAATACCTTCATGGCATAAATGCACAAGAGGACAGCGTATTTCGAGTGAATGTATGTTCTGCAACGAAGAGGCATAGGATGAGGGTGAAAGGGAATAGACTCAGGAGTAGTATGCGGAAATATTTCTTTCCAAAAAGAGTGGTAGATGCATGGAATAGTCTCCCAGTGGAGATAGTAGAGATGAGGACAGTATCTGAATTCAAGAAAGCATGGGACAAACATAGAAGATCTCTAAAGGAATAAAAAGGGGCTATAGTATTTGATATAGAAAGGCAGACTGGATAGGTGATATAGTCATAAAAACATAAAATATGCCATACTGGGTCAGATCTAGGTCCATCAAGCTCAGTATCCTGTTTCCAACAGTGGCCAGTCCAGGTCACAAGTACCTAGCAGTTTCCCAAAAAGACAACCAGGTTCTACAATGCTTGTATTAGGGCAAGCACTGGATTTTCTGGGTCCTCTTTAATAATGATTTATGGACCTTTCTTTCAGGAACTTGTCCAAACCTTTTTTTAAACCCAATTACAATAACAGCTTTTACTACATCCTCTAGTAACAAATTCCAGTGTTTGATGATGCGTTGAGTGAAAAAATGTTTTCTTTATTCTTAAATGGGTTAATCTGTTGCTTCATTGCATGTCTCCTAGTCTTTCTATATTTTGATGGCATAAACAATCCATCTACGTGTACCTGTTCCACTTCATTAATTTATAGATCTCTATCATATCTCTCCTCAGCCGTCTCTCATCCATATTGAAGCATCCTAACCTTTTAAGCCTCTCCTCATAGGGGTGTCCTTCCATCTCCTTTTCCATTTTGATGGCTCTTCTCTGTACCTTTTATAATTCTGCTGTACCCTTTTTAAGATATGGCGACCAGAATTGCACACAATATTCACCATGAAACGAAAGAGGCATTATAATACCCTGTCTCTGGCTTCAACAATACAATGGAATCTCCACTACCATAGAGTATAAGCAGAACAAGATAATATTAGGTGGTCAAAGATACATGAAAATCTAAGGTTCTCCATAATTTAGTGGCACTACCAACACAGCTTCAAGACAGATGAACATAGGTTGTTTCACATCTCCAATACATGTAAAATCATGTTCCACCATTAATGATAGTCTATCTGAGAAGACTATTTCCAGTATGTGAGAATAAGTTTAATGGTTATATTAAGCAGAAAGTCAAACAGAAAAACATCATATCTATGCAGAGAAGGTATGCCTGCTGCAGATCTATAGATAATATTTAGAGTTCAGGCTTCATCAAGACGCAAATCACTGGTGACTTGGGCCCAAACTTGATTCCAAAAACCCTGTATATTAGGGCATTCATAAATCATATGTGCAAGAGTACCTATATGCGAAGCACAGGACCAACAGCGGTTACTAACCTGTTGATTCCACTTTGTAAATGCTACCAAGGTGATGAGTGCTCTGTGTGCCAGGAAAAAAAGTGACTATGTAAGAGAGGCAGAGTAAGACACATGCCAAGTGACCCCAAAACTGCCAGTGAGTATGGGACAACAGTGCTCCAGCATCAAGCTCCCAAGAACACTCTGTACTGGAACAGAGGCGACTGAAGCCATCTCTTAGCATACTGTAACAAAGGGAGACTAACTTATTGGAGCCCGCCAGACTATGCACATTAACCCAAAGATCACCATCATTAGGAAGACTTACCGGATCAATGCCAGAATGTATCAGGCAGTGTCTAAGTTGGTACCATTGAAATAAACATGGGGGGAGGGGGCAAACTGAATTCTTGTTGGAATTTGCTCTCTTAGAACCTACATGTGACATCCCAATGAGGAGGTGATAAGGCGTCGGAGTGGTTAATTGCTGTTCCAAGAGAGCCCAAGTAGGGATTAAGGCTGGCATAGGAGAAGTGCCCCAATAGAGACCCTGCTTGTGTGCAAAGTGATATAATCTAAAATCAGGAAAATAGACTATTTTCTCTTTGGGGAGCTTTAACTTTCAAAGGGCAATACATATGGGGGCTTGCCTTTCTAGAGAGAGTGCATGAGCATCCTTTCTACTCTTTTATTACAGGACTCTGGAATTGTCAGAGGGAGCAAGCTCAATATATATTTTATTTTAGAGACTATGACCATTTCAGTAGTTTCTAAGCATCCCCATCAAGATAGGGCCAACAGAAATCCTCAGGTAGTACTAGACTGGGCCAGGCAGTCTGCTAGGTTTTTATCCATCGTGGATTGGATATCGGGAGTAATAGACTCCAACGTACTTGAAAACTGAGCCTGTCCATTGAAAGGAAAAAGCTTGCAAAGCCTCTCGTGAAACATATTTTTCTCCGGGAGCAGGCAGGAAGTCAGTCCTCACCTATGGATGACGTCGGCGCCGACGGAGCCCTTGTGCGGAGCAAATCCCCAGCTTTCAGAGAAAGCCTTTGGGAGTTGCAATCACGCATGCGCGGTCCCCTTCCTGTCCAAGGGTGCCATCTTGCTCAGTCTCCTTTTTTCTGCAGAGCCCTTCGGACGTAGTCCTTGGGTCCCTGAAAAACAGTTGATTTTTTTTTCTCTCTTTTTCTCCACCGGTCGACACGAGTACCTCTTCCCGCCTTCGGCTTAGTATGCCGGTATCGAGTCCGTCTCTATTTTCGTTTTTTGTCCTTCGTGACTGGCGTTCGCGCTTTTTTTCTTTTTCACTGGCAGCCCGGGTCTTCGACATTGCAGGGGCCCTTTTTCCCCCAATGGCTGCCAGCAGGTTTAAAAAATGTGATCGGTGTGTGAAACCTGTCTCTCTCACCGATACGCACGACTGCTGTCTCCGGTGCCTGGGGCCCGACCATGACCCGTCGGTCTGTGGCCCATGTAGGAAAATGTCCTTGAAGGCTCTGAAGAGCCGCCAGCAGCAGCATACGATTTTTTCCATGTCCCTGCCTCCAAGATCCCGGACCTCATCTAAGGCCTCCATGTCTCGGGGGGGAACATTCTGAGCCCGAGCAGTGTCGAGGTTCCTCAGAAAGGGGGTCCCCCTCAATGGAACACAAGAAGAAGAAAAAATCCTTGAAGGCGGCGTCTCTGGATGGCTCCGAGCGATCCAGCTCCTCCCGGGGCTTGTCACGGAGCCCCGAGCACCGGCCGGGATCTTCGGAGGAGCGCCCGGCAAAGATGCCTCGTCAGGAGACGGACCAGCCGAGGCAAGTACCAACTGTCCTCGTCGAGGACTCCCCTCGGGGGCCCTGAGTCGGCGGCTGCGGAGTCTTCTGGACTCGAGTTCAGAATGGTGGCCTTGGAGCGCGGTTTCTCTGTCTTCATGGAGCAGCAGCGGGCGCTGATAGCTGGCCTGTCCGGTTCCTCCTCCCCGACCACCGGGCCCTCGATGTTGAAGTCGACCCCGGAGGCCAAGCCGATCCTTGAAGCCTTTTGGGCTCAAGTCGATCCTTGGCCAAGGTCTCTCTCGGCCTCCCGTTCGTGACCGAGGTCCTGCTGCTGAGCCTGCCGGCGTCAGGGACGTCGGCGTCGGCGCCAGTGCCCCCGATGCCTCCTCGAAGGTGTCAGCATAGGAAATCGATGACGAGGAGTCCCCAGATACCCGCCGGCACAGGGATGTCCCTTCTAACTCCCCAGTATGTCCCCTCTGGAGGACATGAGGTTCTTGGACTTCATGCGGGATATGTCCAAGGCTTTGGCATTCCCCATGGAGTCCGAGGAGGATCCTCGAGCCGACGAGCTCGAGATCCTCCAGTATGAGACCCCCCCCCCCCCTCAGGAGGCCCTTAATGTACCCATGCCTCCGATCCTGGACGACTGATGCTCCGCATGTGGGAGACACCTACATCGATGCCAGTGATCAGCAAGCGGCTTGACTTGATGTATTGAGTCTGCCAGAGCCCTGGATTTCAAAAGTTGCAGCTGCTGCACAACTCCATGGTTGTGGAATCGGCCATGCGCCGGCTGAAGACCCAGAAGATGCACTCCTTGGTGCCCTCCGGCAGGGAGGCCCGCAACTTGGATGCCCTCAGCAGGAAGTGCTTCCAGGGTTCAATGCTGACTTGTCGGATCCAGGCATACCTGCTGTACATGGGCATGTACCTGAGGGACCTGTTGAAAGAACTCACTGCGTATTCGGCTGCTTTCTCCGAGGAACCTTTGCAGCACTTTAGGGACCTGTCCAAAGCTGTCCATGAGTGCTTGAAGTTTGTCTCGGGCGGCCTATGACGGGTTTGAGTCGGCGGCCCGGGTAGCCGCGGCTGTCATCGGTGCACACCGCAAGGCTTGGCTGCAGTCATCGGACCTCGAACAATGGGTTCAGGACGAGTTGGTCAATGTCCCATGCCAGGGGCAGAATCTCTTTGGCAAACCCATGACCTTCAAGGCCGCAGAGCTGGAGACTGAGTACAGGACGAGGACACGGCTCTCCAAGAAGATCTTTGCCCCTTCTCGCAAGAAGTCCTTTTACCCGAGGAAGGGTGCTGCTTACCAAAACTACCCCCATTTTCAGGCCTCCCCAGCTCCCCAACAGGGGCAGAAGGCAATGGAACAGGGTTATGGCCCGCATAAACAGAAAGACCCCAAACCCCAGGCACCAGCTCTGGCCCAGCCTGGCAGTGGCTTTTGACTCCTACAGCATGGCCACTCTTCCCACAGGATACCGGCAGATCACAGGAGGCCGGCTTGCTCTGTATGCCCACAGGTGGACAGAAATTACCACCGATGGCTGGGCCTTGCAGGTAGTTCCGGGAGGGCTATCTTCTTCACCTAGCCCAGGTGCCTCCTCATTATGTTACTTTCCAGGAGAGCCCATCAGGTCTCCACTTCACCGGAACCTTCTCCTGAAGGAGTTAGCAGGTCTTCTCAAGGATCAGGCGGTAGAACCGGTGCCCCACCACTTGCAGGGAAGGGGCTTCTATTCTAGGTACTTTCTGGTACCAAAAAGGAAAGGAGGCCTCAGACCCATCCTCAACCTGCGCAACCTCAACAAATTCCTGGTAAGGGAGAAATTCAAGATGCTCTCCCTTGGAATATTGTTGCCTTACCTCCGCCAGGGAGACTGGCTATGCTCCTTAGACCTAAAAGATGCATATACACACATCCTAATACACCCAGGCCACAGGCAATATCTGCACTTTGTGATGGGGGGCAATCACTACCAGTACAGGGTACTCCCCTTCTGCCTTGCCTCGGCCCCCAGTGTGTTCACAAAGTGCCTGGCTGTGGTTGCTGCCTTTCTCAGATTTCAACGGGTCTTTGTATTCCCCTACCTCGGCGACTGGCTCATCAGAGGCACATCAGCCGCCGAGGTCCACCAGGCCACAACTCACACCATCCAGGTGCTGCAACACCTAGGGTTCGTGATCTACTACCCCAAGTCCAGCCTCACTCCGACTCAGCAGCTAGAATTTATTGGGGACAGACTCAACACCTTTCAGGCGAAGGCCTGTCTGCCTGCTGACAGAGCAGGCAGGCTTATGGCTCTGGCAGGGCAAGTAAGTCGGAGGTCTGCAGTGTCAGCAAGACATTTCCTGCGCCTCCTCAGGCACATGGCTTCCACAGTCCATGTGAACCCCGGATGCCCGCCTCCACATGCGGACTGCTCAATGGTGTCTCAGAGACCAGTGGTCTTAGGCACAGGGCACCTCCGGGACAGGGTTAAGGTATCCAGACGCCTGGTACGGTCCCTGGCCTGGTGGCTCCTACTGCATCACTTGGAGGCAGGAATGCCTTTCCATACCACTCTGCACATGAGGATCCTAACCACCGATGCATCCCTGCTGGGCAGGGGGCCCATTGTCAGGGTTTCCATACTCAGGGACTATGGTCCCCGAGCGAGAGGACCCAACAAATCAATTTATTGGAACTCCGTGCCATCCGCCTAGCCCTAGAAGTTTTCAGGCAGATCCTGGATCACGAACCTGTCTTAGTGCAGACAGACAACCAGGTGGCCATGTTCTATGTGAACAAACAGGGTGGTACGGGGTTCTGGCCCCTATGTCAGGATACCCTGGACCTATGCTCCTTTGCAACCCGACATGGCATTCGTCTCCAAGCAGTCTACCTGCCGGGCCAGGACAGCTGGCTAGCCGACAGACCCAGCAGGGTTCTTCGACATCACGAATGGCAGCTGGATAGCGAGGTAGCCAATTGGCTCTTCCAGACCTGGAGGCGGCCAGTGGCCGCCAATGCGTTTCTGATAGCATGGTCCAGGGACCTTCTGTATGTGTTCCCCCCGACACCTCTGGTAGCCAAGACACTGTTCAAGATTCTCCAGGACAGAGCCTCGGTCATCCTCATCACCCCACGATGGCCCAGGAAACCCTGGTTCCCGCTTCTACTGCAGCTAGCGGTGGAGGCCCCAATTCCCTTGGTTTCCTCCCCACACCTCATGTCTCAGGAGGGGGGGCTCTCTTCTGCATCCCAGTCTCAGCTCCCTCAACTTGATGGCTTGGCTGCTGAAAGGGTAATTCTCACTCCGCTCCTCCTTCCAAAGAATATATTGAAGAGGTCTTGTGGCCTCGCGGAGGCTGTCGACTAGACGTTCATGCGCCTTGAACTGGCGCAGGTTTGCGTCGTGGTGAAAGGATAGATCCTTTCTCTTGCCCGTTAGGGGTGGTTCTGCAATACCTTCTCCACCTCTCTGATCTGGGCCTCAAGTCCAACTCGGTCAGGGTGCACCTCAGTGCCCTTGCGGCGCACCACTTTTCAGTGGATGAGAAGCCTCTCTCTGCCCAACCCTTGGTCTCTCGGTTTCTGAGAGGCTTACTTCTCTTGAAACCCCCCCGATCCGCCCCCCCCGGCGACCGAGTGGGATTTGAATATGGTGTTAGGGCAGCTTACTAGGCCGCCCTATGAACCAATGGCTACCTGCCATCTACGCTATCTCTTTTGGATGGTGTTTTTCCTGGTGGCACTCACATCTGCTCGGCGGGTGAGTGAGCTCCAGGCCCTAGTGTCGAAAAGACCCTACATTAGGTTCTGTAGGAGCCGGATGGTGTTTCGCATGCACCCCAAGTTCCTTGCAAAAGTGGTCGTCTCGTTCCACCTCAAGCAGGAGGTGGTTCTGGCTATCTTTTTTCCCAGGCGCATGCCAGTCGGGCAGAGTTGGTCCTACATACCCTGGACTGTAAGAGGGTGTTGGCCTTCTATATCCAGCGTATGCAACCGCATCGGAAGACTTCTCAGCTTTTCGTATCTTACGACCCCAGTAAGCTGGGGGTAGCGGTATCAAAGCGTACGCTGTCCACCTGGGTGGCAGACTGTATTGCCTGGGCATACAAGGCAGCTGAGCTTCTGATGGAGGGTCGTGTTACGGCCCATTTGGTCAGGGCCATGGCGGCATCAGGGTCTCATTTGCGCTCTGTTCCTTTGGCAGACATATACTGGACCGCCATCTGGTCTTCGCGATAGACTTTAGCAACCCATTATTACCTGGACAGGGAGTCCCGACCTGACAGTGACTTCGGCCAGGCTGTACTCCGTACCCTTTTCGAGGGCTAGGCAACTTCTGCCCTCCGACCCTTCTGTGTTCAGGCTACCGGAGTGCTATTTCCTTCATTTGCATTTCTATTGCGGCTGTTTGCGGCTCTCATAGAGGGAGCCTTTTTGTCATGGGTTCTCGGTAGCCTATAGCTGTGGAGTCCCAATATATGAGGACTGACTTCCTGCTTGTTCCCGGAGAAAGCATAGTTACTCACCTGTAACAGGTGTTCTCCGGGACAGCAGGGATCAGTCCTCATGACCCTCCCTCCTCCCCTTGGAGTTGCAGTCCTGTTATGTTTTGTTCTTCTTGCCATCTTTCTAGCTATGTCATTTGACTGAGCAAGATGGCACCCTTGGGCGGGAAGGGGACCATGCATGCGTGATGGCAACTCCCAAAGGCTTTCTCTGAAAGCTGGGGATTTGCTCCGCACAAGGACTCAGTCGACGCCAGCGTCACCCATATGTGAGGGCTGATTCCTGCTGTCTCCAGAGAACACCTGTTACAGGTGAGTAACTACGCTATTTAGTTGTATCACTGTAGATTTTGTCCTGTTAATTTTATACCCAGAGAGCCCCGAGTAACGATCAATGACATCTAGCACCCATGAAAGACAAAGGAGACACAAATAGCATAAGATCATCGGCATATCCTGAGAGTTTAATTGAGAAATCATTTAGGGCAAACCCTTCTATGTCTGCAGATTGTCGAAGGAGTGCTAGCAGCTAAAGGGCCAAGTTAAAAAGAACGGATAAGAGGCCCCCCTCCTTGTTCCCAATAGAAAGTAGAAAGGGAGCGGAAAGGGTGGAGTTAGCCAATATCAGTCCTGTAGGTCTGGCATACAACAAACTGATCTTTTCAATAAAAAGACCTCTGATCCTGAACCATCAGAGGGTTGAAATAAAAAGGCCCACTCCATCCTGTCAGACCTTTTCCACATCTAAAGAAAGGCCCACAAGCGGAGAGGATGAATTTTGATCCAATACTATAAGCCGACAGAGCAGGCAGCTGTTATTTGAGAGGGAGCATCCTTGGACAAAGCCGCATTGATCAGCATGGATGAGATCTGGGATGACCTTATTCAAGTGGGAGGCTAAAGGTTTTGCATAGACCTTGTAATCTGCATTCAACAGAGAAATTGGACTGATTTGCTCCCTGTCTGGGTTTTCATGGACCACTATAGTGGCATCAGCAAACCCTCCCATGGACGGGACTTGATCTGCAAGGAGATTGTAATTTGTCAGTAGGTGTGGAACAAGTTCACTCTTAGATGAAAATTCTAAGAGGAGACCGTCCGATCTGGAGTCCCTTCCCCAGGGACATCTGGTCTATGGCCTTCATGATGTCTTGCTCGGTAATGGGCCTTTCTAGATCTTGTACCTAAAGCAGCATGAGCTTAGAGCGAGTAAGGCCACTGTCAAGCAGATCAAAATCCCCTGGATGGTTTTGAACCTCAGAGTGATAGAGCTATAGAACTGACGGAAGTTTTTGAGGATCTCTACATCTTTGGTAAACTGGTGACCATTATCTCCCACTATTTGAGTAATATGTGCAACATCTTTTGGAGCTTTGAGTGAGCTAGCAAGTAACTACCCAGCATGGTTTCTTTCAATAAAATCATGACTTTGTTGGATAGTTACTACTTGGTGGGCCTCAGTACTCAAAAGATGAAAATACTGATATCTCAATTGCCTAAGTTGCATAAGTATTGTGGGACCCAATCGGTTTGTAAGTATCTGCTCCCCATCTCGGATCTTATTCTCCAAATCCAGAAGTGTCTGCTTGCGTTTTTTGGATGATCCTAAGGAATAACTTGTGATATGTGCCCTAATGTAAGTTTTGAAGCCCTCCCACCAAGCCCAGCCAGAGGTAGCAGAAGGAGAATTACATGAGGAAATAAGTGGTGATGGCATGTTTGGTAGATGTGATAAAGCTCTTATCACTTTGAAGGGCCTTATTAAATCTCCAGACCACCTAGGAAATCAATGGGGAGTTTAAATATAAAGATACTGTGATCGCTGAATGATCAAACACTGTGATACTCAGAATGTCAGAGGTAAGAAGATCTGGCACTAATGATTTAGATAATAAATAGAAATCGAGATTAGGAGTTATAAGGTAGAGAGAAAAAGGTGAAGTCTTTCTCCATAGAGTGCTGGAGGCACCAAGAGTCAACTAAACCACTGGTGGTCGTAAGTGAATGGAGTACTGTGCAATCAGACTGGTTGCCTATCCAGCAGGGGATCGAGCACTAGATTGAAATGCCCTCAGAGTTCGACAGGAACTGGGGTAGGTCTGTAAGCTCCTTGGATATATCATGGAAAAAATTGGGGACATAGATGGTAAACAATGCCTACGTGACTTTACTGATTTGAACAGTGGCGCTAGCCCATTGCCCATTGGGATCAACACTGGTCTGAAGAGTAGTAGGGGAGAGGGCCTGCCTGATGAGTATACTGGCCTCACTTTTCTTCCGTAGTGTAGGGGAGGAAATTCTATGAGTATAAGCACCAGAGTCTAACTTTAGAGCCTCCCCAAGAGACAAGCCTTTTTCCTGTAAGTAAACAATATCTGCTGATACCTTCTGGTAGTATAGTAGTATTTTTTTCTCTTCACTAGATGGTTGATCCCTTTGACGTTAAGGAAGGGAAATTTTATGGGCGTAAGCATTGATATTCAAAATTTCGATACAGAGTTAGCCTCCCAATCAAATCTGCAAAGATAGTGGAGGCATACCTTTTCTGACAGAATGTGGAGAATCCATTGATAGCCAATATGATAGGATTCACATCTGTTTCAATAGGATATATATCCATTAAGAATAAACAAAATGAAGCCATAGACTAAATCCCAATGTCTCTTAGCCAGCCAACACATAAGGGTGGTCCACCCACTGCAGGTTACCAAGATGAATCTAGTCAAGGAAATATCCCCTTTCCCTCCCCCACCTGTCCCCAGACATCTTATCACTGATTACAGAGAAGAAAGAAAGGGGGGGGGGGGGAAGAAAACCCAAAGTAAATAATGAAGAAAACCATGGAAACTCAAATTGGTGTCCAACTGTTCTTCAGTCATAACAACTGACAACCCACCTAACCCAACCTCACCCAATTCATTCACTCACTTGGTCTCGCCATCCACCCACACCATAGTCTGGTGTAATAAGGTTATTAGTTCCAGCGGGTTATATCAGAGCAGTCCATCGTCCAAGCAATACGGGTCGTTAGTACAAACGACAAAGTGGCCTTGACATCAGTTGGTGATAGTTGGCCATTTGCTACTACTACTGAGCATTTGTATAGCGCTACAAGACATACGCAGAGCTGCACAGACATGTAAGAGATGGTCCCTGCTCATCAGAGTTACAATCTAGTCAAGACAGACAACACAAGGGAAACATAAGGAGATCAGGTGAGTCAAGATCCGAAAGTGGCAGCAAGAGGTGAGTTTTCAGCCTGGATTTGAAAAGGGTCAGAGAAGGTTCATAGTGATCATGATATGAGAATGCTCACTAAGAAAATAAGGAATTCTAATTTGAACAAACAAAGTAATCCAACATTGGATAACGAGCTTGAGAATGAACAGATGAGATAAGTATCAATTCTTTGAATAATATCATTCATGCCCTGACGCAGAAATAAGATTTTGAAACACAACGGTCGTAATCAGCGTAGTATCGATGAATTCTTTAAAAAAAAAAAAAAAAAGCAAATTAATACTTAATAGTTGTGATATATCTAATCACTTAAATAGAAAAAAATGGACTAATACTAAAAAAGAGCAGCAGATTGTTAGCAGCTTTTTGGATACTTTTTGGTCTGTCAAAAAACTCTATAGTAATTGTGAGTGTTATATTTAGCAGGATTTTGTGTATGTCACTGGTGGAACAGTGAAGTCCTGTGGAGATCCAAATTAGTTGTTAATCATTATTGAAGTGGATCTGAACATGGCTACATTTAAATGGGCTGAGGCATATGCCTATACGAATGATCCAATGTTGAAGATTTTGAAGGATGTACTGGACTTAGGTCCGATGGACTCTGTAACTAATGGTGAAAAATGATTTCAACTATTAGATTTGTATAAGAAGTTAGGACAAACCCCCAACTACATAGTTCCTCCCTTACCCAATGAGCAGAAATGCTGTCTTCTCATATGAGTGAAAGTCACCGACGGAACCCACATGGGAATGCTCCCCAGGATCCATTGGGAAAGCCTTTGGGAGCACTCCACCGTGCCTGCCTGCCTTCCCGCCTTCCCATTTCCTTTCCTCAGATGAGTTTGTAGCTGAGAAGAAGAGTAAAATAAAAGAACCCTACAACTCCTAGGGGAGGAGGGTGGGTTATGAAGACTGAGTCCTGCTGTTCCCGGAGATCACTTCTTAGAGGTGAGTAACTACACTATTTCCAGGAACAAGCAGGACTGCAGTCTTCATATATGGTAATCACTAGCTTCCAGGTACCAGACTGATATTGGGGGGGGGGGGGGGGGGGGGGCAGTGCGATCGCTGAGGGAAAAAATTTGTAGCCGAAGAGGCTGGACAAGTTGTGTGCCATTGGATTCTATTCCAGGAGATGATACTCCCCCAATGATAGTCTGGTATCTTGTAGAAGTCCGAGACAGAGAGTAGGAGTTGAGTTTAAGTCGCAAAGAGGTGCTGGAGTACAACTTGGCCAAAGACAGCGTCCTGACTTCAGTCTCTGTCCAGAAGTAGTGTGCAATGGTATGAATGGAGGACAAGGTACCTGCTCAACAGATCTCTTTAATGAATACTGAACAGAGATTGGCTACGGAGGTTGCCATAGCCCACACATTATGAACAGTGACATGACTTTCCAAAGAGAGTCCTGCCTGTGTATAAGCAAAAGAAATACAATCTGCTATCTATCTGGATAAAGTACGTTTCATCACTTGTAAACTTAGGTGACTAGGATCAATGGAGATGAATAATTGTGAGAATCTTCTGTGATTCTTAGTTCTGTCCAGTAAGCCAGCACTTTCTTGCAGTTTAAGGTGTGTAGCGCTACTTCAGCCCAAGACGCATATGGTCTAGAGATGAAAATCAGTAGGATTACAGACTGGTTTAGATGGAAAAAGGAAACCACCTTCGGAAGGAAGTGTGGATGGGTACAGAGAAATCATCTTGTCACCTAGTATAGTTTGCCCGGGAGGTACACTGCTGTGTGAGATGGCAGAGGGCCATAGGCGAATTGCTTCCTTGCAGAAGGGGAGGGATCCCGTTCCCCCCTGTTTGTTCATGTAGAACAGAGGTACTCAAATCCAGTCCTGGAGGGTCGCAAACCAGTCAGGTTTTCGGGATATCCCTAATGAATATGCATGAGATAGATTCAAATACAATGGAGGCAGTGCATGCAGATATATCTCATGCATATTCATTAGGGATATCCCAAAAACCTGACTGGTTTGCGGCCCTCCAGGACCGGATTTGAGTACCTCTGATGTAGAACATAGCAACTTGGTTGTCTGTCCTGGCTTGGAAAGGTTGCCCTGAAAGTTGGGGTTGAAAAACCCAAAGACCATTTGTCAGTGCCCATAGTTCTAGCAGGTTGATTTGCAGGGCAGATTCCTGTGGTGTCCACAATCCCTGTCTGGTTAGGTTGTTCAGATGTGCCCCGCAAAACAGCTTGGAAGCATCCATTGTCAGGGTGCATCAAAGTGGAGGAAATATCACCACTGAAGGGACTTGATCAGTTGAGGGGTGATTTGGATCTTGTCCCTGAGATGACCCCTTGCTTGCGTTCATTTGGAAGACAGAGCTGAATTTGTAATCGAGCGTTGGGGACGACATGGAATGTGGAGGCCATGTGTCCTAATAGTCGTAGCATCTTTTGAGCTGTTATTGTTCTACCCCTTTGGCCAACTCGATGAGGCGAGCACAGCGATCCTGTAGGACGAAAGCTTGGGTCTGTTGCTTGTCTTAAGAGCGTTCTAGTGAACTCCAGTCTTTGGGTTGGAGCGAGGTGAGACTTTGGGAAGTTTGACAAATCCCAGATGTTGGAGCATTCTGATGGTGCGATGAAGGGAGAGTCTTACCTCCTGAGGGGAGTCTCCCCTGATCAGCCAGTTGTCTAAGTAAGGGAAGATGAATACCCTCAAGGTGCATAGGTAAGCAGCGACGACTGCCATGCATTTTTGTGAAGATCCTTGGGGCAGAAGCTAGACCGAAGGGGAGAACCCAGTATTGATAATGGTTTCCTTGAAGCATGAAGTGCAAAGGATGAATTAGTAAATGCGTGTACCCCTCTTTTAGGTCTAGAGAACTTAGCCAATCGTGTCTCTGGAGGTATGGTAGTGAAATCATTTTGAATTTTTCTCAGACCATGAACATGTTTAGGTCTCTGAGATCCAAGATGGGTTTGAAGCCTCCTGTAGAAGCCCAGCTTTTCTTGAGGAGGAGAAACTTTCTATGGCACCCTGGGACAACAGGGTGGTCAGCTCTTCTTTTAAGAAATTGCTTTGAAGGCATTGTGTGTGAGAATCCCCTGTGAAGCTGGTAGGGGGTAAAGTTTTGAAGTGAAGCTGATAACCCCTTTGGATACTCTGGAGTGTCCACTGCTCATAGTGACAAAGTTTGCCTGTTATGTGGAGGGGCTAGGGACCTTCCAGGGGCAGATTGGCAATGCTCTGTAGGAAGGAATCAAAAAACAGGTGCAGGCAGTGCCTGTGCAGCTGGTTGAGGTTTTGCAGCCTTGGGTTTCTTGGGTTGGCGAGGACCCTGTTGCCTCTGCTGAGGATGCTGAGGTTGATAGACAGCAGAAGGTGGGTAAGAAGGATAGTATCTCTTCTTTTTAGAATAGAAAGATTTCTTGGGAAAAGCCTTCCTCTTGGATGGGTCAGCCGTTTTCCTGAAAAGGTGTTTTGGGATGAGATCGTCTGTCTCAATCTCTCCTGCTTTTTCCCTCCAGTCTTTTCCATAAAGGTTTTCTCCAGTCCATGGAATATTGGCCAGCTTATCCTGGACCCATTGCTCATGATCTGATGCCTGTAACCAGGCCATTCTACGAGCCCCAATGCAGACTGCTGAAGCTTCGCTTGTTGATTCAAAGGCATCAAAAGAGGCCTGGTAAGAAACTTAGAAGTATTTTGGCCTTGTTTGATGAATGTCTGGAATGCACTCTGCTTATCCTCAAGAAGAAGGGGGGTGGACATCCGGTGACGACAGCGGACCTAATGGCGGCGCGGTAAATGAGCTCCGCCGCTGAAGCCTGACAAAGGGAAATAAAAAGCACCTAAAAGAAAGTGAGGCAGAGATGTAAGGCAGGGCACTAAGCTACACACACCCCACCTCGATTCGGAAGGGTGAGCAGCCCAAGATCACCCCCTAGAACAGCACGATCGGCGGAGAGTTGAGCCAGTGCCGAGAGTCGCGTGGTCGGGCAGCGCAGCAGACGGAGAGGCCCTGGTGATAACCCATCCAGCGGGAGGGCCGGAGAGTGCAGGTGGCGTACCCAAAGTGGCTGAAAGAGGCATATTGAGGGGGCAGAAGCGGAGGAGCCATCTGCAAAGGAGAAAGAGACAGAGTGAGTGGAGGTGCCAGTAACCTTGGCAGGCAGACAGCGAAGCTGCGCGTTTGCACGGAAAAGCACGTGGAGAAGGGAAGCGGAGGCCCAAGAGCTTCGGAGAGGGTGAACCAGGCATAACAGCCGGCGAAGTTAAGCAACAGTAGAGAGGAGAACAGCCAGAACGGAGACAGAAAGGGAGAAGAAGTGGAGAGAGCGGAATAGCTAACAGGAAGGCACCCCCCAAAGGTCAGTCACAGGAAGCGAGTGTACTGAATCAAAAGTGACAAAAACCTATATATCAACAGCTGTATAAAATAAAATAGGGTTCAGCCACCTACAAGGCCAAAAAACAGTCACCGATATCGTGAGCTAATAAAGGGAGAAGAGCCCATCACAAGACTAGACGAAGCAGTAGGAAGCAGCGACCTGGGTGCAACGGAGTGAGCATCCCCGGAAAGGATGGCAGTGAAGACAGAGGAGGTGGGGACGAAAGTCGCCAGGCAGGTAGAAGACAGAGTGAAGGTGGAAAAAGCTCTGCTGCTAAATATTGATAAATTAAAAAAAAAAATTAGAAGCCGGTAAAGAAGGGGGATACAAATACTAAAGAACCATAATACCCAGACAAACAAAGATACAAAGAAATACCAGGAACAGCTAAATATAACGCACAGAAACCGCTAAACTTGCGGTAAGAAAACAAAGGGGGGGGAAAAGTACTTTTGCGATCCGTATAGAAGAAGAGCCTGCTGGGAGGAGGAGGTGGCCACAGGGGCCATGAGAGGTGCAAAGGGACAAGATGGAAAGTCTTAAGGGGGATCATCTACAAAGAAAAAACTGGCGGAATTCAGGTCTCCATATGCTATTTTGAGAGGAGGTAAGGAAGGGGAGAAGGAGGGCAAAGCATTGGCAGAGCAAGAGGCTGAGCCAGTGGAGGAGACGGAGAGTCCCTGGGGCCCGGGAGTAGCAGACATGATTAAGACGTGGTTGAATGAGCTAAAAGAAGAACTAAAAGTGAAAATTAGCGGAGTAAAAAATGAATTAAAAGAGACATTGCAATCTTTACGACAGAACATAGCGGACCTGGGCTCCCGGATAGAGGAAACAGAAACTCAGCTGGAGCAACATGGAGATGCATTGGAAGATCTTCAGAAAGGCTGGGAGGAGTTAAAGCAAATTCATGAGGAACTAAAAGAGAAGACAGAAGATCTGGAAGATCGGTCAAGCAGAAGTAATATAAGAGAGAGGCGTGCCAGAGGACCCCAAGTACAAAAATTGTGAAGACGTCATTACAAAAGTGTTTGCAGCATTATTACAAGCGGCCACCCTCAAAGATAGCGGGGAAGGTGAACGCTTGCAAATTGAGAGGGCGCATAGGGGACTAGGGCCAATAAGAGACAATCGACCAAGAGACATCGTGGTGTGCCTGAGGTCCTTTAAAACTAAAGAAAATCTATTGAAAGCGGCACAGAAACTGGGGCATTTTAAATGGGAAGGACATGCGGTGGAGCTGTTCTCCAGGAACAAGCAGGAAGTCAGTCCTCACATATGGGTGACATCGGCGCCAACGGAGCCCTCGTGTGGAGCTATTCCCCAGCTTTCAAAGAAAGCCTTTAGGATTGCATCGCACATGCGCGGTCCCCTTCCCGCCCAAGGATGCCATCTTGCTCAGTCTCCCTTTTTCTGCGGAGTCCAACAGACGTCCCTAATTCCTAGCATAAAAAGTGCGTCAAAACTTGGAAGAATTTTTGGATCTTCGACTGGTTCGACGCCAGTTCCCCTTCCCACCTTCGGCTCGGTACCCCGGTATCGAGTCCAGTCAATTTTTGCATTTTTGTCCTTAGAGACTAGTGTTCGCGCTCTTTTTTTTATTTTCACTGGCAGTCCGGTCCTTCGACCTTGCAGAGGCCCTTTTTCCCCCGATGGCTGCCAGCGGGTTTATAAAGTGTGATCGGTGTAAGAAGTTAATGTCCCTCACCGACACACATGACTGCTGTTTCCGATGCCTCGGGCCCGACCATGACCCAAAGGTCTGTGGCCTGTGTGGGAAGATGTCTTCTAAGGCACTTCAAAGTAGGCAGCAGCAGCGTGAAAGGATTTTCTCGGAGTCCGCATTCCCCCAGATCTGGACCTCATCTGAAACCTCGATGTCTCGGGAGCTGTCTGAACCCAAGCAGCATTGGGGTATTCTGAACGGGGGTCTCCCTCACGGGAACACCGGAGGAAGAATAAGCCCGTGAGGGCAGCATCTTTGGATGCCTCTGACCACCCTGGGCCCTTGAAAGCCAGGTCGTGGAGTTCTGACCGCCGCCCTGGGTCCTCTGAGTCGGAGCGGCCTGCGAAGGTACCTCACATGGAGCTGGAGACGCCGAGGCGGGTAAGTGCTGTTGTTTTCGTGGACTCCCCTCCGGGGGAGCCGGCGTCGGGCCTGACGACGACGGGGCCCTAGCCAGAGGCTACGGAGTCTTCTGAGCTCGGTCTCAGGATGACGGCCCTGGAGTGCAGCTTGTCTGCCTTCATGGAGCAGTAGCGGGCGTTGATAGCCAGTCTCACTGGTCCTTCCGCCCCGACCACCAGGACCTCGACTTCCAAGTCGACCCCGGAGGCCGAGCCGATCCTCGAGACTCTTTGGACTTGAGTCGATCCTCGGCCAAGGTCTCCCTCGACCTCCCGCTCGGGACCGAGGTCATCGACGCCGGTGCTCTCGGTGTCGGGGAGGTCGGGGCTGGAGCCCCTTGATTCCTCCTCGGAGGGATTGGCATGGGAGGCGGAAGATGAGGAGTCCACAGACACCCATCGGACCCGGTATGTCCCATCGGACTCTCCGGGTTCGGAGCCTCAGAGAAGGTCCCCTCCGGAGGACGCCCAGTTCTTGGACTTCGTCAGGGACATGTCCAAGGCTTTGGCATTCCCAGCAGATACCGAGGAGGAGCCTCGAGCTGAAGAACTCGATGCCCTCCAGTATGACTTTCCCCTGAGGGAAGCCCTTACTGTGCCGGTTCCTCCGATGCTGGAACGGCTGATGCTCCCTATGTGGGAGTCACTGGCCTCGATGCCGGTTCTAAGCAAGTGGGTCGATTCCATCTATCAAGTCCGCAAGAGCCGTGGGTTCCAAAAGACACAGCTGCTGCACAACTCCATGGTTGTGGAATCGGCCATGCATAGGCTCAATAGCCAGAAAACGCACTCCTCAGCGCCTCCTGGCTCGGAGGCCCGGAACCTGGACGCCCTCGGCAGAAAATGCTTCCAGGGCTCAGTGCTTTCATGCCATGTCCAAACCTACCAGCTATATATGGGCATGTACTTGAGGGACCTGGTAAAGGAGATTGCCGGGTTCTCAGTTGGCCTCTCCGAGGCACCCTTGCAGCGCTTTAATGCCGTGTCCACTGGGATTCAGGAGTGCTCGAAGTTCATATCTCGAGCTGCCTATGATGGCTTCGAGGCTTTGGCCCGAGTAGCCGCAGCCGGCATCGGTGCACGCTGCCAGGCCTGGCTAATGTCATCGGATCTGGATAGCCGCGGCCGGCATCGGTGCACGCTGCCAGGCCTGGCTAATGTCATCGGATCTGGAGCCATGGGTTCAGGACAAGTTGGTCGATGTCCCTTGCCGAGGTGACAACCTCTTTCGCAAACCCATGACTGAGAAGGCTGCTGAGCTCGAGTCCGAGTACTTGACCCGGGCAAGACTCTCAAAGAAGACTTCTGCCCCTTCTAAGAAGAAGGGCTCGGGTAAAAAGACCTTTTTCCCGAGGAAGGGTACTGCTTACTGCAACTACCCCACTTACCAGGCCACCCCAGCTCCCCAACATGGGCAGCAGGCCAAGGGACAGGGGCATGGCCAGCATAAGCAGAAGGCCCCCAAGCACCAGGCCCCAGCTCCTACCCAGCCGGGTGGGGTTTTTTAACTCCCAATGCATAGTCTCTCTTCCGCCAGTGGTAAGGTCATGCACGGGGGGGGGGGGGGGGCAGGCTAACCCTGTATGCTCACAGGTGGCCAGCCATCACCTCAGATATCTGGGTCCTGCAAATAGTCCAGAGGGGCTATTTGCTTCACTTCAGCCAGTTTCCACCCTCCTTCTTTCTAGGGGAGCCTCTCAGACCCCCTCTTCACAGGGACCTCCTCTTGCAGGAGCTGGCAGGTCTTCTAGAGGATCAGGCGGTGGAACCGGTGCCCCACCACCTGCAGGGCAAGGGCTTCTACTCCAGGTATTTTCTCATACCAAAGAGAACAAGAGGCCTCAGACCCATCCACGACCTAAGAAACTTAAACAAGTTCCTGGTGAGGGAAAAGTCCAAGATGCTTTCCCTTGGAATGTTGCTGCCTTTCCTCCACCAGGGAGATTGGCTATGCTCCTTAGACCTGAAGGAATCCTGTACACACATCCTCCTACATCCAGACCACAGACAATATCTGAGATTTGTAGTGGGAGGAAAACCATTCCAATACAGGGTTCTACCCTTTGGCCTAGCCTCTACTCCCAGAGTGTTTACAAAATGCCTGGCTGTAGTGGCGGCCTTCCTCAGAAGTCGGGGAATTTTTGTCTTCCCTTACCTGGACGACTGGCTCATCAAGGACCAGTCGCCTCAGGAAGCCCAACAGGTCACTTCTCGCACTATAAACCTGTTGCAACGTCTAGGCTTTGTCATAAACCACGCAGTCTACTTTGCTCCCCACTCAAAACTTAAGAGTTCATAAGAGCAAGATTGGACACCCTTCAGGTGAAGGCTTACCTGCTGGAGGACAGGGCACAGAGGCTGCTAGCACTGACACATCAGTTCAGGCACAGGTCTCGTGTCTCAGCGAGACGCTTCTTACGCCTCCTGGGCCACATGGCCTCCACGGTGCATGTGACACCAAATGCCCATCTCCACATGAGAACAGCTCAGTGGTGCCTCAGGGATCAGTGGACACAAGCCACCGGCAGCCTCAGAGACAGGATAACAGTATCCAGATGACTGGTGAGGTCATTGCAGTGGTGAAGTCAACCACCCAGTCTGCTCGAGGGTGTGTCTTTTCAGATTCCCTCAGACACAAGAGTGTTAACGACAGATGCCTCCTTGTTGGGCTGGGGAGCCCATTGCCAAGGATTCATGTACTCAAGGATTATGGTCTCCTCAGGAGTCTGCACACCAAATCAACAGAGCTGCGGGTGATTTGCCTAGCTCTTCAAGCCTTTTGTCATGTCCTCTCACATCAGTCTGTATTAATACAGATGGACAACCAGGTAGCAATGTTCTGTGTGAACAAGCAGGGAGGTACGGGGTCTTGTATCCTATGTCAGGAGACACTGGACCTCTGCTCCTTTGCCATCAGGCAGGGTATGTCTCTCAAAGCAGTGTACCTGCCTGGTCAGGAGAACTGCCTAGCAGACAAACTAAGCAGGATTTTCCAACCTCACGAATGGCAACTGGATCCGGTGGTGACCCAGCGGATTTTCGACCGCTGGGGACATCCGTCCATAGATCTATTTGCCAGTCCGCAAAATCACCAGCTGCCCAGATTTTGCTCCAGACAGCCACATCCCCTGTGGGTGGCTGCAGATGCTTTCCCGATCTCCTGGTCAGGGTGCCTCATGTATGCGTTTCCTCCCATGTCTCTGGTGGCCCGCACTCTGTTCAAAATACTTCAGGACAAGGCCTCGGTCATCCTGGTAGCCCCCAGATGGCCAAGACAGCCTTGGTTTCCACGTCTCCTCCAGCTGGCAGTAGAAACCCCACTTCCACTGGGGACGCAGCCTGACCTTTCACAGGAGCAGGGCTGTCTTGCACCCCAACCTCAGGGCCCTCAACCTGATGGCATGACTGCTGAAAGGGTAGTGCTGGCTCCTCTCCTCCTACTTCGGAATGTAGAGGAAGTGTTACTGGCCTCCAGAAGGCAGTCCACTAGGAAATCCTATGCTTTCAAGTGGCGTAGATTTGAGGTGTGGTGCAACCAGCACAATGAAAACCCTTTCTCTTGCCTTGTACCAGTGGTGCTGCAGTACCTGCTTCACCTCTCAGATTTAGGTCTCAAGTCTAACTTTGTCAGGGTCCACCTGAGTGCTTTGTCAGCAAACCACTCGCCCGTGGAGGGGCAACTTCTTTCGGCTCACCCCCTGGTGTCCAGATTCCTCAGAGGTCTGCTTCTGCTGAAACCCCCAGTTTGTCCTCCAGCAACTGAGTGGGATTTGAATTTGGTCTTGCAGCAGTTTACTCGCCCACCTTTTGAGCCAATGTCCTCTTACCATCTGCGTTTCTTCTCCTGGAATGTGCTCGTCCTGGTGGCACGCACATCAGCCAGACGTGTGAGTGAGCTGCAAGCTCTCGTAACTGATAAATCATGCACAAGGTTTTATAGGAATAGGGTGGTCCTCCGCACTCACCTGACGTTCCTTCCAAAGGTGGTCTCTCCTTTCCACCTCAACCAGGAGGTGGTTCTTCCGACCTTCTTTCCCAGGTCGCATTCCAGCTGGGCAGAGGCAGTCCTGCATACCCTGGATTGTAAGAGGGCGTTGTCCTTCTACCTGGAGCGTACAAAGGGACATCGAAGGGCTACTCAACTCTTCATCTCATATAACTCCAGTAAGCTGGGGTTACCTGTTTCCAAGCGTACGCTGTCCACCTGGGTGGCAGACTGTATTAATTGGGCATACAGGGCGGCCAATCTCCTGTTGCAGGGTCGAGTCACGGCCCACCGCGTCATGGATAAGGCCGCATCAGTGGCTCACGTCCGCTCTGTTCTGTTGGCAGTCACCTGCCGGGCCGCAACTTGGTCTTCAAGCCAGACTTTTGCAGCCCTTACTGCCTGGATAGGGATTCCCGATGGGACAGTGCTTTCAGCCAGGCAGTTCTCTGGAACCTATTTGATGTTTAGGCAACTCCAACCTTCCGACCCTTTGCTCTCAGGCTACTGGGGGGTGTTGCTTTCTCAGATGAATTCCTATTGCAGCTGCTGCGGCTCTTCTAGAGGGAGCCATATTTCAGCTATGGGTTCTCAGCCTATAGCTAGGGAGTTCCATATGTGAGGACTGACTTCCTGCTTGTTCCTGGAGAAAGCGTAGTTACTCATCTGTAACAGATGTTCTCCAGGGACAGCAGGAATCAGTCCTCACGACCCTCCCTCCTCCCCTGGAGTTGCAGTCCTATTGTTTTTTATTCATTTTGCCGTCTTTTTAGCTCTGTCATTTGACTGAGCAAGATGGCACCCTTGGGCGGGAAGGGGACCGCGCATACACGATGCAATCCCAAAGGCTTTCTTTGAAAGCTGGGGAATTGCTCCGCATGAGGGCTCCGTCGGTGCCGACGTCACCCATATGTGAGGACTGATTCCTGCTGTCCCTGGAGAACATCTGTTACAGGTGAGTAATTACGCTTTCCAGGACCTCTCCTTAGGCACATTGCAGCGTCGGAGAGTGATGAAAGAAGTGACGGCCTACTTGAGGAGGGAGGAGGCAAGATACAGATGGCTGTACCCATTTGGCTTTTTAATTACAGCAAACGGTATCTCGCGAAAGGTTAAGACTTGTGCGGAAGCTTGGGGGGTGCTTGGAGACATGGGATTAACCAATCTGCTGGGCGGCAATGAGAACCAAACAAGAAACAAGAAGATCATGACATCTGGGACTCAGGCAGTCAATCGGAGATGGTACAGAGCACCAACTAATGGCCAGAGAGCAGCGAGACTGATCAAAAGCAGCCAAAGCGTACAAGAGAAGGCGAAGGACATTGGATGAGGGGAAGATCCTGGATATCCAGGCAACAGATGAACCATGATATGAACTGCAAAGTGGGACATTGATAAGAGGCTTTTAAGGGATGTTGTGGGTAAGGGCTGTGGAAATGGTGGGGGGAGAAGGGTAGGGGGAAGGAGAGCAGTCAAGAGAGGGGGCTGAGGGCTCTGGACCAACTGGGAGTGTAATGATTGGGAGTTAGCATAAGGGGGAGGGAAGGTGGGAGTGGAGAAGTGGTGATTTAGTTAAGGAGGGGTCAAGACTGGATAGAGGAATGGGGCAGGAAGAGGGGGGTGTATAGACGGGGGGGACGAGATGGGAGGGGTAGGCTATAACGGGGAGAGCACACGAAGAGGGGGGAGGGGGAATATCTAGGCAAGGGCTGGCTGAGGACTGATTGATAGTCACGATATATGGAAGTCGAGTCTCCAAGCAGGGGACGAGGGAGGGGGAAGGGGGTAGGGGGGAGGAAGAAGGGGGGGAAGGTGGGGACAAGGGAGGGGGGGGTGTAGCGAATATCCAAGGTGAGTTAAAAATTATAACATTAAATATAAAAGAAATAGCACGCCAAAAGGCATTGGTAGTATTTATACAAGAAACGCACCTCACCAGGGCGACAGAACATTTGGTAAAGCCTAAAGGATACGGGGTCTGTCTTTGCATCAAATACAATGGGAAAAAAAGAAGGTAGGAGTTGCAATCTTTATAGACTCAAGAGTCAAGATGGCGTTACAGAAAGTAGTCAGGGATAAAGAGGGGAGATATGTATTAATGCGTCTAAAAATATGGAACGAATGGTATTGTCTAATGAATGTATATGCGCCCACAGGGATGTAAGGAGGTTTCTGGACTAAGCTTAATGAAGAGGTGGGAAAGCTAGGAGAAGGTATTCTTATCTGTGGTAGAGATTTCAATTTAACCTGGAATCCGGCTAGAGATGCCACTGGGAAAAGAGAGGGCAAGAGAGCAGATAGAAGCAAATATCGTCATTTTGTAACACAGAATTGTTTAATAGATGCGTGGAGATTTCAGCATCCCCAGAAAAGACTATTCTCATACTTCTCCCGAGTACATGGCTCATATTCTAGAATAGATGCTATATGGATAACTAAGGAGGAGGTGGGAAGAATTAAAGGGGCGGAGATGGACTTTATAACCTGGTCTGACCATGCTTTAGTGGAAATTAGATTGGAAATAGAGGAGGAGGAGAAGGGCATACAATTTTGGAGATTGAATGAATCTCTATTAGAAGATGTAAAGGTAAGAGATGATATCGAGCAGGAAACAAGAGAATATTTTATGCGGAACGATAACGGGGAGGTGGTGTGGGGGGGAGTTTGTGATGGATATAAGGCCTAGTGAGAGGGGTGCTGATCAAATGGGGGCTCGAAAAAGAAGTGGAAGGGAGACGAGATAGGGAATTGAGAGAAAGATTAATGAAATTGGAAATTATTAGATGCACAGGACAGAAGAGGAACATATAGGGGGCAAGTGTTGGCAGTAAGAGCGCAAATCAATGCAATGCAGGCCGATACTATACGATATCGCATGCAGCTTTTGAGACAGAAATTTTTTGAGGGGGGTAACAAAGCTGGGAGATATATGGTGCAGAAATTGAAACAACGGAAGTTGAGAACACATATATTGACAGTTAGAGATGCAGGGAGAAACTTAGTTACTAAAGATGGGGATATTAGGGAGGCTTTTAAGAGATTTTATCAATCGCTATATGTGGCAAAAATCCCACCAGCGTGGGATTCTTGCACCACTTGCTCTCTGCATTCAACAATCTGGTCTGTCAGCCTTCTATTATGTAGATAAATGACCTGGAAAGTGGAATAATGAGTGAGGTTATCAAATTTGCAGATGACACAAAAGTATTTAAAGTTGTTAAAACCCAAGAGGATTGTGGAAAATTGCAAGAGGATCTTGATAAATTGGAAGACTGGGCATCAAAATGGCAGATGAAATTTAATGTGGACAAGTGCAAGGTTATGCACCTAGGGAAGAACAACCCAAACTATGGTTACACGATGCAAGGTTCCACATTAGGAACTACCACCCAGGAAAAAGATTTAGGCGTCATTGTGGATACCATGTTAAAACCCTCGGCCCAGTGTGCAGCAGCGGCCAAGAGAGCAAATAGAATACTAGGTATGATAAGGAAAGGAATGGAAAATAAAACAAAAGATATTATAATGCCTCTATATTGTTCCATGGACAATAGACAGATAGGAAGAAAATTGATGCCTTTGAATTATGGTGCTGGCAGCGAATACTGTGTATACCATGGACTGCCCGAAGAACAAACCAGTCGGTACTAGAGGAGATCAAACCTAAGCTTTCTTTAGAAGCTCAGATGACAAGACTTCGACTTTCATACTTTGGACACATCATGCAAAGAGAGAGATCATTAGAGAAAGACATTATGCTTGGCAAGATAGAAGGTCAACGCAAAAGAGGAAGGCCAGCAATGAGATGGATCAATACAATAACAGCAGCCACGGGTACCAGTCTGTCAACAATGAGCCGCCTGACTGAAGATCGAACACAATTTAGGATAGCTATCCAGAGGGTCGCCATGAGTCGACTCCGACTCGATGGCACTTAACAACAACAACATTGTTCCATGGTGAGACCGCACCTTGAATATTGTGTGCAATTCTGGTCGCCGTATCTTAAAAAGGATATAGCGATTTTAGAAAAGGTTCAGAGAAGAGCCACCAAAATGTAAAGGGGATGGAAGGATACTCCTATGAAGAAAGGCTAAAAAGATTAGGGCTCTTTAACCTGGAAAAGAGACGGCTGAGGGGAGATATGATAGAGGTCTATAAATTAATGAACGGAGTGGAACGGGTAAACGTAGATCGATTGTTTACCTTATCAGAATATAGAAAGACTAGGGGACATGCAATGAAGCTACAGGGTAAACTATTTAAGACTAATAAAAGAAAATATTTTTTCACTCAACGTGTAATCAAACTCTGGAATTTGTTACCGGAGGATGTAGTAAAGGCTGTTAGTGTAGCTGGGTTTAAAAAAGGTTTGGACAAGTTCCTGGAGGAAAGGTCCATAAACCATTATTAAGAAGGGACCCAGGATATCAATGCTTGAACCAATACAAGCATTGTGGAACCTGTGTCCCTTGGGGAAACTGCTAGGTACATATGACCTAGATTGGCCACTGTTGGAAACAGAATACTGGGCTTGATGGACCTTGGTCTGACCCAGTATGGCATATCTTATGTTCTTATGTAGATGACATCATCATTTTACATCACACAAACCCCTTTCACCAGGATCTTGGTCCCCCCAATTCCTGTCTTGCTCTTGTAGCAGACTGGCTATCTTTGAACTGTCTTCACCTTAATCTAACAAAAACCTCCTCCACTTGGTTCCCTTTTGGTAGTCCCTGTCCCTCACTTGCTCCCTCCATTGGAACTTCCACTATCCCCTTAGTCCCCTCTTTCCGATATCTGGGTGCAGTTCTTGACTCTAATTTTATACGTAAGGACCTTATCTCTCATCTTGCCAAAACCTCTTACTTCTTTCTTTGCCAAATTAGGTCTATTTGCCCTTTTCTCTCCCCTCCTGCTCTAACCACTCTCATCTTATCTACAGTAATATCTCGGCTTGACTTCTGCAATTCTGTCTTCTCCGGTATCACTCGCGCCCAACTGCGCCGCCTACAGCTCGTACAGAATACTGCAGCTAGACTCATCACTCGCTCCACCCGTAGAGATCACATCACTCCTCTTCTGTTTCATTTACACTGGCTCCCGGTAGAATTTCGTGTACACTTTAAGATACTCACCCTGGTACACTGAGTTATCCACGCACATACACCACAGTATCTCGCTGATCATCTCCAATTCTACGTTCCCACGTGCAACCTCCGTTCCCTTCATATCAACCGTCTTCATCTCCCTTCCCCTTCACGTCCACATCTCCAGTCTACGCACCACTCTCCTTTTTTCTTCCACGGTCCTGCTCTTTGGAACTCCCTGCCCATTCCTCTTTGTCTGGAACAGAATTATCTCACCTTCAAATCCCTCCTGAAAACTCATCTGTTCACCATTGCCTACAATCTCTCAGAAACATACAATTGACCTGGTTTATCTTCGTTTGTCTGACCTCCTCTTTGACTTGTCTCTGCTTCTCCTGCCATTTCTTCTTTCCTGTCACAATTGTAATTCCTTTCCTTTTCTATGGCCTCAAGCCATCCTGTAAATGTTTCTAACTAATATAAACCGCCCTGATGTCATAAAGGGTGGTATGTCAAATGTAAATAAACTGAAACTGAAAGCTACTTAGACTCTATACAGCTCCCAAAATTGGAAGAGGAGTGACAAAAAGTTAAACAGAGCCATAAAAGAGGAGGAAGTCTTGAAAGCAGTAAAGCAATTGAAAGTAGATAAGGCACCGGGATTAGATGGGCTCACAGCGAGGTTTTACGGAAGGTTTGGAGAGTTATTAATTAAGCCACTAGTGCGGTTGTTCAATTTACCAAGGGAGAGGGAGGCTTGTTAGCGGGCACTATGGGGTGGGCAGGCATAACAGTAATACATAAAGCAGGAAAGGACCCTCAATGCTCATCGTATAGATCTATTTCCTTATTAAATCTAAATGCTAAACTATTGGCTAAAATATTGGCTACGCGTCTAAATTGGGTAATAGGGAAATTGATACATCAAGATCAAGTGGGTTTTATACCAGGTAGGCAAGTAGCAGACAACATTCGTAAGACACGAAATACAATCTGGTCGATTGAAAAAAGCAAGGAGGAGGCCCTTTTGTTATCTTTGGATGCGGAGAAGGCCTTTAAGTGTCTCGGCCTCTTCTATTTCAGGTAATAGAAAGAATGGGGTTGGGAGGAGAATTCATGGGTTGGGTACAAGCCTTATATCGTAACCTAAAAGCTTGTGTTCGGGTCAATGGAGCATACTCAACTTTTTTCGAGCAGGGGAGGGGGACGAGGCAGGCCTCTGCCCTCTGTCACCTCTACTGTTTGCGCTGTCTATGGAGCCATTTGCGGAAAGGGTAAAAGAGTGAGCAGATTTGAAGGGAATAATGTTAGGGAAGACAGACTATAGAATATCTTTGTTCGCAGACGATTTATTATGAGTGTGACTAGACCGGGGTTTACCTTACCAATATTGATGTGGGAACTAGAAGAATTTGGCAGACTGTTGGGATTCACTATAAATTGGGTAAAATCTGAAATATTAAATTTGTCAATAAAAAAGGAAGAGCAGGACATTATATAAAAGAAATACCCATTTAGGTGGGCTCGGGGGTCGATTTGATATTTAGGTATTCACATAAGTAACAGATTGGAATCATTGTATGACTTAAATTATTTAAAACCTTTTGGGCAAGTGGAGAGTTGGTTGCATGGGTGGGGGCAAGGTTATGTGTCCTGGTTTGGACGTATAGCTTTTATAAAAATGATGTTATTGCCTAGATTCCTATTCCTATTCCAAATATTGCCGATACAGGTGCCACACAAAGTTAAAACATTTGCAAAAAAATCACTAATCGCTTTATTTGGCAAAATAGGATTCCTCAGGTATCATTGTCAGTTATTCAGAGAGCAAAGGGGGAGGGGAGCTGGGGGTTCCCAACTTCAGAAAATACTACAAGGCAGCACAGTTGAAAACGATTTATGACTGGCAACGAGAGAAACAGAAACAATGGGTACAAATGGAAGAGGACTCAGTAAGGGGAGTGGGCTTGGAGAGGATAGTATGGAAGGAAAGTAAAGTAGAAGAAGAGACTACATTAAACCCCCTAATAGCGCATAGTGTGAAGGTTTGGAAGCAGAACAGGAAATTATTAATACAAGATAAAGAATACTCACAAGGGATGACATTAATAGCATGCTTTGAGAGGGGGCAGGGGCCAGAAGTGAGTGTATTGAGAAGATGGGCAAACTTGTGACTCACACATATCTCTCAACAAGTGGTCAAAGAGGGGGTTAGAGAGTTTGAGGGTATTAAGGATTTATATGGATTAAAAAGAAATGATTATTATAGCTATATCCAGCTTAGCTACTTTTTGTGACAGCAAAAGCTATGGAAGGATTTATTGGGGAATAGAGGATGGTTTGAGGCCCTGGTAGCAGGACAGCTAGGAAAAAAAGGAGCCCTGTCTAAGATAAATAAAGGGTTAATGGAGGGAGGAGGGGGTAAATTAGAGTTTATGAAGAAATGGGAGGAAGATATAAGGTTGCATTGGAGCGAAGAGGAGTGGGATAAGGTTATACAGACAGTGGCAGGCATATCAATTGCTACTCAGATAAAAGAAAATGCCTATAAAGTGTTATATAGGTGGTATTGGACACCGATTCGTAAAAGGCGAGCAGGACTGGGGCAATCTGATTTGTGCTGGAGGGGCTGTCGAGAGAGGAGATATGCTACATATGTGGTGGAAGTGTGGAAAGATCCAAAAATATTGGGACAGGGTGTTGGATATAATATACGAGATGACAGGATACAGATTGCAGAGGACTCCAGAAGTCTGTTTATTGCATCAGTTAGAGGAGACTATATCGGAGAGGGATAAGGGGGTATTACATCATGGCAGCACGATGTGAGATAGCAAAATGTTGGACAGGGACGTCTTTACCACAGAGTGTAGGCTTCAATCTCCAGGAACAAGCAGGAATGTAGTCTTCACATATGGGTATCGTCGGTACCGACGGAGCCTGCGTGGGAACGCTCCCCAGCATCCAATAGGAAAGCTTTTGGGAGCATCCCACAGTGCCTGCGTGCTGCCTTCCCGCCTTTCCCAACTGTCCCTCTCCAGTTCTTCATTTTCTGCGGAGCCGACAGGCAATGTTCCCTCTAATTTTCTGTAGGCTGTGTGCGCATAAAATATCAGCTGTGCAGCTTTTGAAGGAATGTTAAATTTTTGTGCGCCACATAACGACACTCTGAGTTATAGACTTTAAAATTTGACTACATGTCAGAATACAGTATGTACACCACATTGATTTTAATCAAATTAAATGAAAATAGACGATTACTAAATGAAGCAGAAAATTTCTCATAATTACAATCATAACTTTTAAATTTTAAGACGTCTGTGTTGTTTTCTATCAGAATCAGAACTGTAATTTTTGTGCGCTCTGTTGTAAAGTATGTGCGCTTGCTCGGTGAGGTGTGTGCGCGCGCACAGCTTAGAGGGAACAGTGCCGACAGGTCGCACATACTGTCACCGCAGAAAATAATTCCCTTTTATTCTTCTTTTTTGTAGTCGCGTCGGCCTTCTTTCAACGCTATACCGGTACCGCCGGTGGTTCTTTCTTTTTTTCAAAAAAATAAAAACTTCTGGAGTCTTTTCCAGGTATTTTCTCCTCAGGTGCCACGCGCCATTTTGGGCACTAGGCCCAACGTTTCCTTTAAAATGGAAAAACCCGCTTCGGGTTTTAAAAAGTGTTCCAAGTGTGGCGGTACCATCTCCGTCACCGACACTCATGAGTGGTGCCTTAAATGTTTAGGTCCTGACCACACTATTTCGGAGTGTGTTGCCTGTGGGATGATGTCGAAGAGGGGCCGGCAGAACCGAGCTGCTAAACTTAGCACCCTTTTTTCCTCTGATGCAGCCTCTGTGGCATCGACGTCTTCCAGGGCTTCGTCTCCTCCCATGGATCTTAGGTAACTAAACATAAATCTAGCCAGTCCTCAAAGGGTAGATCTCCCTCTAAGCATCGAGATGCCTCTGGTGTTGCCCTTGAGGGACTTTCACTGGCAAAATTGCCCCGGCGGGAGGCTTCGGCTTCCAAAGCACTAACGGGGCTCCAGGATGTTCTCGAGGCCTCAATCTCGGCAGAACTACTGGTGCCATGCTCTGGGGTACCGGCTGCTTCATCTGGTACTGATACCCAAGCATCGGCAGCGTCGATAGACCAGAGATTATTGGCTATTGAACGCAGTCTGACGGCTCTTCTCACGGCCTCGATGCCCCTGAAACCGCTTCAGACAATTCAATCGGTACCGGCACCGACTCTGGTACCGGTACCGACTGCATCGACATCGGCAGGTATTCTAATGGGACCGAGTCATGCTTATCCATCCGCTATCGACAAGTCGGTACCGGACCCCTCCGATGCCGACTTCGATCGGTACCGGTACCATGCCTTGCACGATCACCCGGATCGGAGATACTTTGAATCCTCGGATAAGTCTGAAGACACTGAAAGCTCTGCCAATACCAGAGTACTTCTTCCTGAGGATTCTTCTCCTCAGCGTAGGATGTCTCCACCAGAGGATATGTCCTTTCAGGATTTTATCCGAGATGTGGCTCGAGGTCTTTCCATCACAGTGGCTCCTGAAAAAGAGCCTAGGACAAAGGAATTAGAAATCCTACAATATCCTATTTATTTATTTATTTTATTTATTTAGCTATTTCTTTTATACCGCCCCTTCCAGAGATCAAGGGCGGTTTACATATAACAGTTTAACAGTCTTGTACACATTTGTATACATTTTACATTGAACAATAGAAGGCAGCTATTTACATTGAACAATAAATTTAACTTTGTAAGTATTAAAGCAAAACAAACATCAAACTTTTTACAAATGTATATTTACAGTGGTTGTGTGTGGTGTATAGGGCAGATACTGGTGTAGGTGCTGGAATTTAATTCCTTTTCTGTCGTAATTGGGCGTGTATGGGGAGGGGGACAGACATGTAGTTAGATTGTTGGGATTAAGGGAGATTGTGCATGTGTAACCACGTTTGCTGTGGAGCTGGCTTTGGGGGAGTAGGGGATTTCAAAGTGTTCAGTGAACAGGTAGGTCTTTAGTTCTTTCCTGAATTGGATGAGATCTTTTATGGTGCGAAGGTCTATAGGGAGGTCGTTCCAGAGTGTAGGAGCAGTGAATGTGAATGCTCTGGAGCTAGTGGTTTTCTTAGTTTTCCGGATGGCTTTTGATATGATAAGAGAGTGGGCTGCGTTTTGTCTATGGGCCCTTGTCGAGGTTGGAGAGTGCAGTAATGTAGATAGGTGTGAGGGGGCTATGTCATTTATGAGTTTATAGGTGGTTAGGATAATTTTATATTTAATTCGGCTGTTTATAGGGAGCCAGTGTAGTTCTAGCAGTATTGGGGTTACGTGGTCTGTTAGGCAAGCTTTAGAAATTACTTTAGCACAGATGTTTTGAGCTCTTTGTAGAAGGTATGTGTTTTTTTGAGGAAGGCCTATTAGGAGACTATTGCAATAGTCGAAGTGAGGGGTGATCAGTGTACTTACTACAGATCTAAAGTCTTGTGTTTCGAGGAGTGGCCTTAGGTGCTGAATAGTTTTGAGTTTATAGAAAATGGTTTTTACTGTTTGTTTTATGTGTGGTAGCATGGTGAGAGTGTGGTCTATTATTACTCCTAAGTATTTTACTTGTTTTCTAACAGGTATGGTGGTTTTGTTGATTGTGATTGTTTCCGGGTAAGTGTTCTCAGTCATAGATGACCTTATCCTAAGGCTCCCAAGGTGGCAGCTACCTTATCTGTTCATGAGATCTTGCATGATCTCAAGTTAAGGATGTGGGAAACACCTCTAACCACATCTCCTCACTCTCGAAGACTCGACACCATATGTCGAGTTCCTCCTTGTCCTGGGTTTCAGAAGACTCAGCTACCACACCATTCCATGGTGGTGGAATCAGCTATGAGAAGAATCAAGAGTGCAAAAAGGCATGCATCTAATCCTCCAGGATGTGAGTGTAGGACTCTTGACACCTTTGGACGTCGAACCTTCCAGGCTTCCATGCTTTCTACTAGGATCAGTTCCTATATATTATATATGGGAATGTTCCTTAAGGAAGTCACAGGAGATTTAGAGCTTATGAGCCCTCTCCTTCCTGATGATAAGAGGCAGGATTTCTTTGCCCTTGTCAAACATGCTCAGGATGTTTTCAAGTTTGTGAATCGTGCAGCCTTTGACTGCTTTGAGTGCATAAGCTGAACCTCTGCCATTGCCAAAGGTGCACGTAGGATTGCCTGGCTTCAGGCATCTGACTTGGAGCTTTGGGTACAGGATAAACTAGGGAATATGCTTTGCACAGGAGAGAATCTCTTTGGCAAGAATTGACAGGAAAAAGCTAATGAAATAGATGCTGACAATATCACTTTGGATAGATTGTCTAAGTCTACAGTTGATCCTGCAAGGAAAAAAATCCTACAAGAAGTGGTTTTATCCCTCTTATACCCAGCAGGGGCATCGTTTAGGTCAGTCTGCCCAAAAGGGACAGCAGCAACAACCTAGGCAAAGAAAAACAAAAGCTGCTAAGCCTCAACTGGCTCAGCAGACTCAGCCTCCACAGGGGCTTTGACTCCTATCTAGAGAACTTTGTCTTCCTGGCCCTGAACGGCCCAGAGCCTTCCACCATTCCAGGAAGGTTGTCATTTTGCCCCCAGATGGGGTCAGATAACAGCAGAAAATTGGACTCTGTCTATTGTAAGAGAGGGGTACAAGCTTCATTTCCTCAGCATGCCCCCTCCTACAGTGGTAAGTCTGTTCAATTCTCAGACCTCTCTCAATGACCAGTTAGGTCAAGAGGTCACTATGCTTCTTGCCCAAGGGGCAATAGAAGAGGTACCCATTCTCCAATAGGGTACAGGGTTCTACTCTCCCTATTTCCTTATTCCAAAGAAAACAGGAGGACACAGACCCATTTTAGACCTCAGAGAATTGAACAAATTCCTGTTCAAAGAGACGTTCAAAATGATTTCTCTAGGAACTCTGTTGCCATACCTTCAGAGTCAGGATTAGCTTTGTTCTCTAGATCTCAAGGATGCGTACACTCATGTTCTCATCCATCCAACTCATCAAAAGTTCCTTCGCTTTCTATTTCAAGGAAAGCACTACCAATACAGGGTTCTTCCTTTTGGCCTGGCCTCAGCACCAAGGGTATTCACAAAATGCATGGCTGTGGTGGCAGCATTTCTTCACTCCCTAGGAATATTTGTCTTCTCTTACTTTGACGACTGGCTCATTCGAGTCCCTTCAGAGTCAGAGGCCAGGGTTGCTCTCTCTCGCACAATGCGCATCCTTCAGTATTTGGGACTTGTCATAAACGTCCCAATATCCAACCTTGCTCCCACTCAGTCCCTAGAATTTATAGGAGCTCTGCTGGATACCGGACAGACAAGGGCCTACCTTCCACAGGCCCGCTGCCTTCGCATTGTGCAGTTAGCTTCCCAAGCAGTGTTTAAAACCTCGCCTCACTGCTCGAGAAATCTTACAGTTGCTAGGCCACATGGCATCCACCGTGCATGTGGTTCCTTATGCTCGCCTTCATATGAGGGCAGCCCAGTGGACTTTATCCACTCAGTGGACTCAGGCGTCAGCTTGCCTGTCAGATAAAATAGCAAACTCAGATCGCCTTATTTTGTCCCTCCAATGGTGGCAGTCACCCCTAAACCTTTTGGCGGGGTCTCCTTTTCAGCAACCCCCACCCCAAGCCACTCTAACAACAGATGCCTCACAGGTGGGTTGGCGAGCACACCTGCAAGGCCTCTCTACCCAGGGTACTTGGACTCCACAGGAGACCTTTCTACACATCAGTCTCCTGGAACTCAGAGCAGTCTTCCTTGCTCTTCGAGTATTCCACACCCAGTTCATCTACAAGACAGGCCTAGTTCAAACGGATAATCCAGTAGCCATGTTCTATGTGAACAAGCAGGGTGGAACAGGCTCTCTGTCGCTATGCAACGAAGCTTTGCAACTATGGGCCTTCGCCAGAGAGCATCAGATTCATCTCCTTGTGGTGTATCTTCCAGGCATTCAAAACTCTTGGGCAGACAGACTCAGTCGAGTTCTGCTTCCACACGAATGGTCTCTCCATGCAGTCCAGATGGCCAAAACTTTTCAACTTTGGGGAACCCCGGACATAGACCTCTGCAAGTCCGCTGAATGCTAAACTTCCCCAGTTCTGTTCCAGAATTCCGGCTCAGGGTTGTCAGGCCAGGGATGCTTTCCTCCTCCATTGGGGCCAGGACTTCCTGTATGCCTTTCCACCCATTCCCCTAATTCCCAAAACCCTGTTCAAGCTTCAGAGAGACAGAGGTCATATGATTCTCATAGCTCCACATTGGCCACTGCAAATGTGGTACTCTCTGCTCCTACATCTCTCTCAAGCTCCGCCTCTGGGGTTAGGATCTGCTCCATATCTCCTTTCTCAGGAGGATGGGATGCTGTGGCATCCCAAACCCCAGTTTCTGCATCTCAAGGCCTGGTTGCTGAAAGCCTAGAACTTCATGGTCTTAACCGTTCTCAGCAGGTAAAGGATATCCTTTATGCTTCCAGGAAGCCTTTCACAAGACGCTCTTATGCTTTCAATTGGAAAAGGTTTACCATATGGTGCTCGTAGAAAGGTTTTGAGACTCTTGCGGTACCTCTGGAATCATTACTGGAGTATCTCCTTCATTTGTCTAATATAGGGCTTAAGACCAATTCAGTGAGAGTTCATTTGAGTGCTATTGCAGCTTCTTTCAAGCCTCTAAATGGACAACCTATTTCCTCTCATAGCGAGATTTATGAGAGGCCTTCTTTTAACTAAGCCTCCCATTAAGCCACCACTGGTGGCATGGGACTTAAATCTCGTTCTTGGGCAGCTCATGAAGCCACCTTTTGAACCATTAGCTACTACCTCTTTGAAATTCCTTTCCTGGAAGGTCATCTTTCTTATTGCAATCACATCACGTCGCATCAGTGAATTGCAAGCATTGGTGGCTGATCCTACTTATACAAGGTTCCATCATGATAAGGTAGTCCTTAGGACTCATCCACACTTTATGCCAAAGGTGCTATCACCTTTTCATTTAAACCAAGCGGTTTACCTTCCTGTAATTTTTCCCAAGGCCTCACGCCTCAAATTCAGAAAGGAATCTTCATACTTTGAACTGTAAAAGGGCTTAGGCCTTTTAGTTGCAAAGGACACAGCAACATAGAAAGTCCTCTCAACTCTGTTTCTTTTGATCCTAGTCATTTGGGACTTCCAGTCTCCAAAAGAACACTGTCCAGCTGCATTACACAGTGTATTTTTTTTGCCTATGAGAGTAGGAACCTTCCTCTTGAAGGCCATATCACAGCTCACAATGTGAGAACCATGGCAGCCTCTATGGCTCTACTTCACTCTGTGTCTATCGGTGACATCTGTCGAGTAGCTACTTGGGCTTCGGTTCATACCTTCACAGCCCATTACTGCTTAGACAAGGACTCCCGCTGGGATGCCTCGTTTGGTCAGGCTGTTCTTCAACACCTGTTTCGTACTTAACTCCTACCCACCATCCCTGGTAGGATGCCAGAGATCCATGGGGGGGAAGTAGAGCCCTTTCACAGGGGCACACAACTTCTAGGGCCTTCTCCCTGGCATCTGCAGCTAGGGAGTCCCCATATGTGAAGACTGCATTCCTGCTTGTTCCTGGAGATAGCATAAGTTACTCACCTGTAACAGGTGATCTCCGGGAACAGCAGGAATTTAGTCTTCACAACCCACCCACCTCACCTAGGAGTTGTATCTCTATCTCTCTCGTTCTTTATTTCCCTCTCTTTGTCTCAGCTTTAAACTCGACTGGAGAGGGACAGTTGGGAAAGGCGGGAAGGCAGCATGCAAGCGCTGTGGGATGCTCCCAAAAGCTTTCCTATTGGACGCTGGGGAGCGTTACCGTGCATGCTCCATCGGTACTGACGATACCCATATGTGAAGACTAAAGTCCTGCTGTTCCTGGAGATCACCTGTTACAGGTGAGTAACTATGCTTTAGAAGAATGACGGAATTGTGTTTGATGCATCAATTGACGAAACTGAGGCAGGGGAAAGGAGAGAGGAGTATGGAACAATGGAAGGGGGGTATGGAGATGGCTATGAGATTGGGAAGGGGGAGCAAAGGGGAGTGGGAAATGAAGGAGGGATGGAATGAAGCAAAGCTTGTTAACTACATGAAGTCATGTTTCTGTAACACAAAGGTAGAGTGTTCATAGATATTTGAGAGACCTGTGAAAGCTAGGATGATCTATTGCAATAAAAACTAGTGGATTGGGGGAGCAAAGAGGGATGGGGGGGGGGGGATGGTAGTAGAAGAGATACCATGGCAGTTGCAACAGCCAGAGGTGAATATTTCACATTGGGAGATGTAAAAGTTATGAAAGCTGTATAATGAGTTGGCAAAAGATGTTTGTTATATTATTGGAAAATATTAATAAAAACATTAAATGTTAATAAAAGAAGGGGGGGGTGAAAGTCTCCTGATCCCTGATGACATCCTTCAGAAACATGCCCATGTAGGAGTTTATTCTGGAGGCCAACATGCATACTTGGAAGCATCGATGCCCAAAGGCATCGAGTGTCCTCTAGTCTCTGCCAGGAGACATGGGATGAATGTTTTTTTGAGCTCTTTATTCTGTGCATCGCCAATTCCACCACCATTGAGTGGTGGGGAAGCTGAGGTTTTTGAAAGCCTGGGCTCTCTGGTACTCGGTACATGGTATCGAGCCTCTTGATGACAGGTGGAACCATTAGCCTGGCCTCCCACATAAGATCCTGCAGGATCTGATACACTGGTAATATAGCCACCTCCTTGGGCATGGGAGGGTATTGGAGTATCTCCAATTCCTCTGCCCTTGGTTCCTTTTCCAAGGCTACTGTGATAGTGAGCCCTGCTGCCATATGAAGTCCTGAAAGGACATATCTTCTGGTGTGGACAAACATCATTCCTGATGTTGCAAAGGGTCCAAAGGGATGCTTGGAAGTTCATGGGAATCAAGTGATCCCAGATTCTGAAGAACTGGAATCAGAGTCTGGTAAGAAGTCAAAATGTTGGTGGTCTTGGGTTTGGCCTCGATGCTCCATGGACGTTGAGGGTCGATGCAGATACCGAAGCAAGGCGGTATCGGAATCTGGAGCCATGGAAGTTTGAGTCTGTTGGGTACTGGGGATATCGGTCGGTTCCAACAAAGGTATTGACCTCGGGGGTTCCAACGATGTCTGTTCGAGGGCTGGCATCGGGGCCAAAGACTGCACTCCTGGAGCTTTCGGTACTGAGGCTGCCAGGAGTGCCTCCAAACTCCTCTCGAAAGCCAGCATGCACAGGTCTAGGGAGATGGCCGATGTCTGGGTGGAATTACCCACAGGGCTTTGAGCCACCGTCCCAGAACATGGAATCGGTAGCTCTCTAGAGGTTGATCCCTTGGGAGTATCCCGAAGCCCATCTTGTGCTTTGGAGGACAGATCCTCCCAACGGTACTCTTTGGCTGGCTGATCTCCATCAGAAGCACCCCTAGGGGAGTCGTGATGCTTATGCTGGGACTTCTTTCTGGTCTCCTTATCGGTCTTTGATGGCAATGACTTAGACTTACTTTTATGTTTGGACTTTGAAGAAACCTGATACCCATGAGAGGAAGTTGATGCCCTCAAAGAAGTGGAAGTCACTGAAATCAAGTTTGAGGCGAACGACAATCCGTACTGTCTGGCTCGTTTCTTTAGGCCTCTCTTTGTCATTTGCTGGCACAAAGATTGATATTCAGGGCCCAAACATTTTAGACACCAGTAATGTTTATCAGCTACTGATAGGATACCAGCACACTTGGTACATTTTTTAAAACCATTAGTTGGCTTTTCCATGCCTCAAAAAAAGTTTTCTTCGAGATTGAAGATAAGGCTATGGAGGCCTAGTTTAGCAGTGAAAACCATGTTAAAAATGAAGAGAAAAGAAATAGAAAATTTATAAAATGTAAAAGAGAGAATTTTAAGGGCTGGTGTTGGAACCGTCAGCAACAGGAAGGCAGAAGCACAATGTTCAACAAAAAAAAAAATGTTTTTCAGCGGTGACAGGATTGGACTTTCTGCTGGCTCCGTGGAAAACGAAGAACTGAGGAGAGGAGTTGGGAATGCAGACGCGCAGTGGCGTGCTCCCAAAGACTTTCCTATTGGACACTGGAGAGCGTTCCCGCGTAGGCTCCATTGGTGATGATCACCAATATGTTAAGACTGATTTCTACTGTTCCCAGAAATCGCCTGTTACAGGTGAGTAACTACACTTTCCCTCTTCTCACGATTTTTGTCCTTCCCCAGCTGATTTGCCCGTTCATCAAACTTTCTCCCACAGCTTATTCCCCTGTTAATTCCCCCTTCTTAAACACATTCAGCTCATCTCCACACATCAGTTCTTGACACCACACATTGCATTCCCTTAACCCCACTCTCCTCCAGCAAGTCCTTTTGTCAGCTTTTCTCCCCTCCACAATCTCTCTTGCAGACTCTCTTCCAACTCTGCTTCTCCAGATAGTTTTCCCATTTTCTGTCTCTCACCTCCCGACGATGCAAGCACATTTTTGTATGCGATACCTGGGACTCTACTTCTAGGATTGTGATTATCAGAGTGGATGAGAAGCCTAGTGGTTAGAGCAATGGGCTGAGGGGAAGCCAGGTTTTGAATATTGTTGCTGCTCCTTATGATATAGGCTATATCACTTCACTCTCCCTTTCCTCAGTTACAAAATTAAGATTGTGAGCACTTTGGCGACAGAGAAATACCTATTGTATTGGAACGTAACTTGCCTTGAGTTACCAATGAAAGTCTTAAGCTAAATGAACTATCCAAATCTAGGTGATCATTACTTGCCAGACACATACCTAGCTAACTATCTCCCCCCCCCCCCCCCCCCCCCCCCACAGACACACAATTTGTAGCCTGTTAGGCCAATCTGGCTACTGCTTTTTCTCATTATTACTGTGACGTTATAGCCTGTTGGTATTAAGTGATTACTTCTATGGTATACATAGGTCCTACTCCTGCTGTGTCTTCGCTTTTTGTAATTAAGGATCCTACATGTTTACACTATGCCTACTTTGAAGTCTGTTACTTTACTGACTCTGTTTAGAAATTGTTGTATGTTAAAATACAACCAAATGCATGGTTTTGTTTTGTTTTTCAGGTGAAAAATGTCAAGAACTATTGGATAAGTTCCTCAGAGCTCACTTCAGTAAGGGCTGCCCGCCATTGTTTACCACGTTGAAATCTTTATATAATAATTTAGAAAAGGTAAATATTCATTTTTTACAATTACTGAATTACTAATTAATATAAATGTATAGGTAAGGTATTTTTAAAGCAGCTTTGGTATATCATGCTCATCTTTTACCTAGGGATCCTGTCATATTCTGTATTGCAAGAAAAACTTCCTTGTCAGTTTTATCATAAAGTGCCAACTCTGTTAAAACTTGTGCTGAAAACAAATTTCCTGTAGTAAATCTCTGCTGTTGAATTAATTGGTAGAAGTTGCTTAAAAAAAGGAAAAGTGAATGACTGGCCTAGTGACTTTGTGATAGTGTTGTGTTCAGAAGACCCTAGGGAATAAACAGGTGGATAAAGGTGAGCAAGTGCACATTTAGGGTATCTGGATTTTCAGAAAGCCTTTTGACAAAGTCCCTCATGAGAGATTCTTGAGGAAATTAATGTCATGGGATAGGAGGAAGAGTCATATTGTAGATTGGGAACTGGTTAAGAGATAGAAAACAGTATATGGCTAAATGGCCAGTTTTCTCAGTGAAGAAAGGTAAATAGTGGAGTACCTCGGGATCTGTGCTAGGTCCAATACTTTTTAACATATTTATAAATGACCTGGAAATGGGAACATAGAGTGAGGTGATAACATTTGCAAATGACACAAAATTAGTTAGTTAAAGCCACAGAAGGATTGTGAAAAATTGCAAGAAGACCTTGAGAATTTAGGAGACTGGGCATCCAAATTTCAGATGAAATTTAATGTGGACAAGTGCACTTAGGGAAGAACAATTCATACTACAACTACATGATGCAAGTTTCTACATTAGGAGCTACCACCTAGGAAAGAATCTAACTGTTGTTGAAACTCTCTGCTCAATGTGCAGCAGCAGTCAGGAACGTTCATAAAATGATTTATAAGGAAAGAAATGGAGAATAAAACAAAGAATATCATAGTGCCTCTGTATCATTTCATGGTGCGACCACATCTTGAGTATTACATGTAGTTCTGGTCCCCTCATCTAAACCCCTCCCCAAAAAGAGATTGTGGAATTGGAAAAGATGCAGAGAAGGGAATTTAAGAATACCCCTAGGAGGACAAGCTTAAAGGTTATGGCTGTTCGGTTGGAGAAAGACACAGCTAAAAGGAGATTTGATAGAAGTCTTTAAAATAATGAGCTGAATAGAACAAGTAAACATGAATCAGAAATTTATTCTTTTAAAAAGTATAAAGACTAGGGGACGTGCAATGAAGTTTCAAAGCAGTATATTTAAAACTAATCAGATAAAATATGTTTTTACTCAATGCATAATTAACCTTTGGAATTAATTGCCAGAGGATGTAGTAAAAACTGTTGGTGTAGCTGGGTTTAAAAAACATTTGGACAAACTCCTGGAGGAAAAGTCCATAAACCAAGAGAGCACAAATGCTATTTACTGGACCATTTGGAGTTGAGAATGCTATGGAGTCAGTGTTCATAGAACTTAGGAGTGGGGAGAGAGCACTAGTCATTGTACAGTTGTAACACCTAGTAGCCAGATTTAAGGGAGCCTTGATACTTGGACTCTGCTGAGAACTGCTGCTGCAGTGACTGGATTAGGTAAACTGGAAGAGCTATAAAATACAGTAAACCCCTGAGTACTTGAAAAAGACAATGGCATCATAGTGCAATAAAGGTTGATTCCAACTGAGCTCCAAGGAACAGGAAACAGTTGAGTAAAAATATCTGTATGAATATATTACTGCTTGAGAAAACCCCTCTAAAAAAAAAAAAGGTTAAGAGCTTGGACTGGTCAAATGGCTTATTGATATGCAAAGTACATTGGGTTTGATTGCCAAGCCCAGCCATCACTCAACATTAACATCTAATAGCCCACTTCTAGAAGGAACCATCATTTGTGGCCTGTAGCCAAAGACTGTCATGGTGAAGTTGAAGTGGATGTGGGAGAGAATAAAGGGGAAGATCTTTGGGTAGTTGTGAATGAAAGCTCATAGTGCTGTGATCCAAAAGAAACTAGTTCCAGTTGAACTGGAAACCCATAGAAGCAGGATGGCGTCGACAGACCAAACAAAGAACAGTATAAGGACTATATCTCTCTATGTAAATATCTACATGTCAGTTTCTATATATGTAAATACAACCACAAATATTTTTTATAGTTTCCAAATTGTATTTTAGCCTCATTTTATTTTGTTTCATTGCTTTGCCTTTTTTTTAAATAATGGGATTGTATTTCACATCAACTTTTAGTGCAGAAAAGGAATTTTGCTGATGGTCAGTTTTATTTGTTTTTGAGAGCAAACCATATATATTACAGTCCGGTTTCACTACTATGACATCATTACTATAATGGCTGTTCTAGTTTTGCTTAAGTTTCTGTGCAGTTTTTAGTTGATACAGGTTTGAAATTGAAGAAAACTCCATGATCTGACCACAATACCACGGCTCTTTAGGTCTCTGGTCCATCAAGCAGTGAGAGACAGGCAGAGAGTAATACAGAACACAATCACACACACACAAGTGTTACGTTCTTTGAGCTCAGAGGGAAGACAATAAGCGGACTATGAACAGGCATAATTCCAGGCTTATTGAATTCAAAGTTCTCCTCCTAAAAGCTCCCTTTTATTAGAGAAAAAGAGGAAGTAACAGTCATTTATTATAACCATGAAATAACACAAGGTATCGCCAAAGTTCTTTTTACAGAGTAAGATCTGATTACAGTATATTAGATGACATTTATAATTGCAAAAGTTGCAAAAATTGTTTTGTCAGCAGTGACTGTACAATGAACTATGGTTGCACAGTTCATAGCCTATGTTCTTTTTGCTTGCGTTAACACTGTTCCATCTATTTTAAAGACGGTTACACAGAACCCATGACCATAGCATCCTATTCTATTTAAAAGGAAGTAGGTGAGAAGTCAAACTTCTAAACACATTTTGTATCAAGAAATTCATCCATCTTCAATTACATATTGGGGATTCTAGTATCCCTTTATCTGTCCATCTCTACAGTCCTCCCTGTGATTCTATAAAGAATCATTACTAAAGAGCAGTAGTTGAAACATGTCCAATTCCAGAATAATCTTCTACAATAGGCTTCATTTTGCAGATTGTCTTTCAAAGTCCTAGGCACATCTGGTCCATAGGTGAGCTCCATCTTGTTCATTGGAAGAAATAGTTATACAAAATCATGTGATATTGTTTACCTTTGCTTAGCCTCAATAAAAATGTGTATAGAGAGCAAGACTTTACCAATTATTCTTGTAAGAACTACCTCATCCAGCAGTGGCCAACTGCTTCTCGTAGATCTAGCAATAATTCAGAGATTAGTCCCTCATATCATGACACCAGTCATCACTCCAGATTCGTCAGCAGCATCCTTTCTCACCATGGGCTGTGCTATGCACATCTTAGATCAATCTTTTTCAATGACCATCCACCCAGGCTTCACTGCTGCGCATACATGAGTAGTTCCGCTGGAATCGCTAATCTTTATCAGGAGTCTCCATATCCAGTAGCATTTCATTCAGTTGTTTTCTTCATCTTCGGCCCATTAGATTCAGTGCATACAATATATAACACAGGTACACTAAAAAAAAATTTTTTTAAACTGCCTCTAATGTTTCGATTGATTTTTACGTTTTTTTGGTGCGCTGAATCCAAATCTGGTAACCAATTTGCTCCATCACGTACAGATTTTTTGCTACATTGGGTTAGCAGTTTGAGGTGAACGTTTCAGATTGAGTGCGATCGAGATAAAAGTTTCTTGGATGAATTCTTTATACTAATTGTTTAGTAGTTATTCAAATAAGAATAAAGAAAATTGTAACAAGGCAGCACATAAGAATAGAGTAATGTCAACAAAACACACTGTGATGGTAGCAAAATTGTCTGCACTTAAAACAGCCACATACATGTGCACAAACATTGAGCATATAAGAGCGAAGTTAGACACAAAGCAAAGCAAAGAAATGTGCAAAAAATGTTGTACAGGTATGTATGTACGAATAGAAAACGCAAACCGCACCATTGCAATACATGAAGACAAACACCCGATGGTGTGAAAATAAAATTCTAATAAATGAGATCCGACACTGTGGTAATAACTAGCAAATTTTTATTTCAAAGTTTAGTAAAAACACGATATTTGTCAACACAGTTTCGATTTTAAAGTCATTCTTGGGTCAATCAATCTCCTGGTGGGCCCGTTTCTTCTTCCCCCGAATGCTTCTCTTGGTGCGCTGCTTGGCGTATTTTTCATCTGGGGTTTCCCGCAGCAGCAACCAGCAGAAATTAGCCATCATAGTGGTGTTCCATCTTCCTTGGTACCTTCTCTCTGCGTCCTTGATGTCCTGGTGAAACCTTTCACCTTGTTCTTCACTGTACGCCCCCAAGTTTTCGGGAAAGTAGTTCACATGGGATTGCAAGAAATGGACTTTCAGGCTCATGTTACAGCCTTGTTCTTTGAAGGCATTGAGCATCCTGGCAACAATATCCTTATAGTTCTCATCCCGCCTGTTCCCCAAGAATTTGAGAACAACATCCTTGAAGGAATCCCAGGCTTCTTTTTCCTTCTCAGACATCGTTTCAGCGAATGCTCCATCTGAAATGAGTTTCCTTATATCAGGGCCAACAAACACTCCTTCCTTTAGCTTTGCTTCAGAAAGTCGGGGGAACTTTGAGCAAAGGTACCGAAAGCACTCACCATCTTTTGGAAGGGACTTGATGAATTGCTTAATGAGACCCAACTTAATGTGGAGAGGTGGTAATAAAATTTTATCACGAGGTACCAAGCTCTCATGAAGAACATTTTTCTCACCGGGTCTCAAATACTCCCGAATTGGCCAGTCTTTTTTCCCCCAGTGTAGGTCGCGGGCCCGGCTATCCCACAAGCAAAGGAAGCAGGGATATTTGGTGAAACCGGATTGCTGCCCTAATAGCATGGATAGAATTTTAAAGTCTCCACAAAGCATCCACTTATGCTCATCATAACGAATCTTCTGAAGAATCAGGGCCAAATTCTCGTATTTTTCTTGGAGAATAACAGAGTGAGCAATAGGAACTGAAGCGAATGTGTTGCCATTATGAAGAAGAACACCTTTTATGCTGTCTTTTGACGAATCAATGAACAGCCGCCATTCAGCAGGATCATACTTGAGTTTAAACTTTTCCATCACTCCGTATATATCGTTGCAAAATACCAAATCTTCCTCTTTGCTGAAATACTTCAAAAATTGTGTCTCGCGGTTGCGGTACCAATAAAAAGTTGTTCCTGGTGACAATAGATTTTTCTGTTTAAGCCGAGAACCTAGCAGTTGGGCAGCATCTTTTGGGAGTCCTAAATCCCGGACTAAATCATTCAATTCAGCTTGAGAGAAAAGTTCAGGTTTCGGATCTGGTTCAGTTTCAAACTCGGAAGTACTGGACTCATCGGGAAAAGCCATCTGATGAGTCTCATCATGATCAGAACCGTCCACACAAATATGATCCAAAGATTTTGGTGGTTCAGGCACAGGTACTTCGTTGCTATGAGGCATAGGCCTAATTGCTGAGGGAAGGTTGGGGTAACTTATTACGTTCTTATTTTTTAAGTTGTATCCCTTCACAATGCAAGAGCAAAAATAGCAGTCACTGCTGTGGTCTCTTTGTTCACGCCACATCATAGGTATTCCGAAACGAAATGCTTGTTTTTTACCTTTCATCCATAAGCGTAGATCTTCCTCACGTGTCTTGCACACTTTGTGAGGAGCCCACGGTTTGTCTTGATCGCCTAACTTCAAACCGAAATAGGCGAAATATACTTTTTTAATAAATGCAGAAATGTTCCTCTGCCGCTTTTGCACGGTATATTCCCCACAAATAAAACAAAAACTGTCCGGAGAGTTGACGCAACCTCTGGCTCTGTGAGCCATCACAAATACACAGCACTGCAAACTACAACTGTAGTGAACCACTTCGGAATAAAGCTGGATTACGACTGAGCAAACAAAAGGTAATAATGAACTTGCAAGACACTGAAATTTGCCAGGAACGTTCATGTCGCAACCACCGTGTTTGAGCGTGCGCGCGAACGAGGCGAGGCGAACAGGAAAGAACATGCGCCAGCGCAAGTACTGGATTTAGCCCCCCGCCTCCCAATTGTCCTGTTAATGTATAAAATGAATACAAAACACTCTAAAATATCATGAGGGAGTGTTTCTAGTTAGTTAACCATTACAACCTCTATTTTGGGCCAAGAAAATAAACTGCAGGCGGCTAAAAAGAAATTATGTGAACATTCCTTATATGGGTAAGAAATCTAATTTTGCAAGAAAACGTGACGTGATGGAACATTTTGGCTATTTTTCCTGGATTCAGCACCCCAAAATCTATAGGAATCAGTTGCAAAACTGGAGGCAGTTTTTTGATAGTGTACCTGTGTAATCTAAACTCATTTCAATTGTTTGCCAACAGCTATTAGGAAGGCTGTCTTATCTTAGGTGATGATTCAACTCACATTACTTTAAACATTATCACCACATCCTGCACACACAAACACCCCAGTACCTCACTGGTCTTCTCCGCTTCCACATCCCTACACGTAGTCTTCATTCTCTTCACATTAATCGACTTCACTTCCCCCCACCATCTCGTGCACACTTAGTCTACCCGTCATTCTGCCTTATCTCCAGGAACAAGCAGGAATAAGTCCTCACATATGGGTACGTCGGTACCGACGGAGCCTGCGCGGGAAAGCTCCCCAGCCTTTCAGATGAAAGGCTTTTGGGGCCTCCCACTGCACATGCGCGCTGCCTTCCCGCCTTCCTGACCAGCTCTCCTCAGTTTCTCTTTTTCCGCGGAGCCAGCAGGTCGTGTTCCTGTCACCGCTGAAGAAATTGTGAAATTTGTTTGTTTTCTTTAGACCGCGTACCTGCCTTCCCCATACCGAAACCGGTACCGCTGGTCTCTCTTTCTTTCTTTATAAAAAAAAAAAAAAAAAGACTTTTTTATTTTCTTCAGCACAGCTTGGTACCTGTTGTTAGGCCTTAAGGCCTACACAAATTCTCCTCATGGAGAAGCCAGTCCCTGGTTTTAAAAAATGTACCAAATGCAGTGCTGTCATTTCTGTCACAGACACCCATGAATGGTGTCTCAAATGTTTGGGACCTGACCACTCCATACCGGACTGCCCCTCCTGCACCCAGATGTCTAAACGTGGTTTGCAGAACCGGGCCAACAAGCTCCATGTGCTGTTTCCTTCAGAAGCATCACAGTCATCCAGGTCTTCCTCTCCGGATGGATCTCAGGTAACCAAAACTCCTGTGGGCAAATCCTCTAAAAGCAAATCTCCTTCTAAAGATTGAGAGGCTCTCAATTTTGAGTTCGAGGATTCTGCCCAGGCCAAAAAACCCCGGCGGGAGGCTCCGGCCTCCAAAGTAATCAGGGGGTCACAGGTTGACATCGATGGCACGGCCTCGACCGATCACCTGTTGGACTGCTCTGGGGTACCGGCCCATACCAGTACCGACATCCAGGCAGTAGTGGCGTCTATGGGCAATACTGTCCAGACCATGCAGCAGGCCGTTCTGGCATTCATTAAGGCTGCGACGCCCTCGGTACCGATTCCATCGGTACCGGCCCCGGTTCCGGTATCCACACCGGAACCGAGACCATCGACTTCCAAGCGTCGATCGGTTCCGCACGGTACCGATCCCATGCCCGATACGCCCGATGTCGATACCGATCGGTATGCATATCGTACATTGGAAGTACAGAGGGAATACTCAGATTCTTCTGATGAATTCAGTTCCTCTGATGACTCTGCTGAGCTTACTCTTCCTGAGGAGCCCTCTTCTCCAAAGAGGAGGATGTCTCCTCCAGAGGATTTATCCTTTCAGGATTTCATTGTTGATGTAGCTAAAGCACTATCTATTGCTACATCTTCTGAGAAAGAACCCAGATCAAAAAAATTGGATATTTTAGGATACTCTAAAGCTCCTAAAGAGGCAGTCACTCTGCCTATCCATGAAATCCTTCAAGAACACTTGATGGATTTGTGGGAGACTCCTTTAACATTGTCTCCCCATTCCCGTAGGTTGGACACCATGTATCGGGTCCCTCCTTCTTCTGGGTTCCAGAAAACTCAGCTGCCTCACCACTCTATTGTGGTGAAGTCTGCCATGAAGAAAATAAAGAGTCCTAAAAGGCATTCTTCTACCCCTCCAGGGCGAGAATGTAAGACCCTGGACTCTTTTGTAAGAAAGATGTTCCAGGCTAGTATGCTTATAGCCAGGATCAATTCTTATAGCCTTTATATGGGCATGTTTCTTGGGCAACGTGCCCTAAAGATACAGAATTTTGCCCCCTTTATCCCTGATGATCAAAGGGCGGACTTCTTTTCTATGGTGACACAACTTTCAGAGGTCTCCAAGTTCTCCAACAGGGCAGCCTTTGATTCCTTTGAGGTTGCAGGCAGAGCTTCGGGAATTGCTATTGCAGCCTGACGTCTCGCTTGGCTCCAGGCTTCTGACCTAGAACCCTGGGTTGTAGATGGCCTCAGGAATCTGCCCTGTACCGGTGAGAACTTATTTGGGGAAGAATGGCAAATTAAAGCTGCTCAAATGGATGCAGAAAATGCCACTCTAGATAGACTTTCCTCAGCAGTTGTAAACAGCAGACAAGTCTCAAGGACACAGGCAGTGGTTGTGTGAGTATACTAAAGAATTGACAGATATCTGTGTGTATTGTCACACCCTGCTCGGCCAGCAGTGTAGTATACTGGTTGGGCTACAGGGGGACCTTTTATTGAAAGGATTGTAGTTGGGCTCCTTTGCAATAAGATAGTTGAGACCCGAGTGGTAAGGTCAAATCAAGGTTTTATTTCCCCTCCCGGGGTTTGGATTATAACAAAGGTAACAAAAAAACAAAAGCCATACACTCTGGCAAAAAAGGATAAAGTAAAGACTGGTGCTTTTAAACAGGCAGTTAAATCACTTCCAGCATCGTATATCTTCAGCACAATGAAAACCTATCGTTTATCACAGCCAATGTACAGTCCATCTGGTAGTCAGATAATTCAGGCTCTGGCGGATCAATTATCATTGATTCAATCTGACTATCATCTGCATAACATTGTTGCCTATAGTGTGTTGGCAGATTATTCTCCTCTGCCAGCTCCCTTGACCTCCCTACTACTTGCTCCAACAGGTAAGGGTCAGAGTCACCATATCTTGGCATGCAATTCCAATAAGACTTATGTCCTTTATAACTTCTAGGTGAAAAAGACTTGTAAGCAGCTTTACCTTGGTTAATTAGCCCACCTTCTTGGTTTGAGGCAGGAGAAAAGCTATGCACAGCTTCATTCAGTAGGGGTTTAAACCTCAGAGGCTTTTCTCTATGCTTAGGCTGTTTGTCACCCTCTTCCAACATACAGATGTCTGGCACCGTATATTCTTTCTTTCTTGAGGCTTGTAATTGCTTTCCAGTTATTCTGACTGGTACTTTCTCCTTATAAATGCCTTCACCATAAGGTATATGTTTGGAGGCTTGGTTAAAAGGTTATTGAGCCTTTCTCCTCCAATTAAGACTATCAGCTGTTATCTGCCTTTCTCTTTCACATTCAGAATTAAAGTCACTCACATCAGTTTTCCTACCAGCCCAAAGCAGACGTTGCTTCCCAGATTCAAACCTCAGCTTGCACTCAGTATCCAGCTGGTTCTCATTCAGCACGTCTCTCCTGCTTCCAGTTACTGGTTTCACTGAATCTTCCAAACTGCTTTCTCTGGAGTTACCAGAGCTACCAAAACCAAAGTCAGAACTCCTTCTCCAGCTCCTGCTATTGCTGCTCCTACTACCGCCACTATTGCTGCCCCTATTCTCTAATGAATGTCCCTTATACGTTTTCTGAGGCTCTACTCCAGCCCTTCCCCCTCCCAGGTGAAAGCTATTAAAGCTAAGAGCTGGGGAATGCCTATCAGCTGTGCAGGGTTCCTTCCCTCGTGGCTGGGAATGTTTATGTTGCTCTTGGCAACTGGGTGTCCTGATATCTTCCTTCCTGCTAGAAACAGCCCTATTACTCATAGGTTCCTCTGCTTTCCTATCACAGGATATCTTTTCCCCATTACAGTATATTGTGATTGTAATGTAAAGTCGGTAAGGTTAATTAGAGATCTCAGTTAGATAAGTGGAGCGAGAAGGCTCGTGATATAGGGCAGAGAAAAGGAAGCCCTAATTGTGAAATGAGGCGCAAGTTTGGTGAAGCGCCCTTATGTTAATATTCGATGACTGCCAGTAACCACAGTTTGCCGTTCCCCCTTGGTGGAACATTTCAGTGGAGCAAATTGAGGTTAGTTACAGTATGAAATGGCTTTTGAAGAGAATTTCATACCAGTCATGAATGGTTTTGTGGCAGTTTAAGGCTGAAAAGTGCAGCAAGCCACTGACTTTGTGTTTAAAAATCAACTGTTTAGGATGGATAGTGTAAATATAAAGGAAATGGAAGCTTACAGGGAAAAACTTATATCGTTGCTGTATGACTGTAAAATAGAAATTAATCAAAGTTTGAAGGACTAATTTTCATGTCATAATTGTAGTGTGAAGTTTGTTTCCTCTAATTTCGTGGTTAGGGAATTGTTCTGTGCAGTATAACAGTTTTGATATTTACTGCAGTAATAATGTAGAGGTTTCCGGCACAGATAACAGTTTGGCATGACTGCAGTATTAGCAGGAAGAACGTCTTGAGCAACTGTGGTAAGCTTTTCTTTGTTAGCCTTACTGGGGAAGTTTAAAAAACCCTCTAAATGTGATTAACTATTTCTTTTACTTGTGTATGTATAGTAAATAAGTTTGTTTTTTAGGTCTGGATCTGAACTTATTTTGAGTTATGAGAATTTATTTACTGATTCCATTCTATGTGTAATAATGCAAATGCTGAAAAATATTATTAGAAATATTACTCTTTGGTGTTTCTTATGTCTCTGGATATTTTGGGAAAAAATGATTGATGATATATTCTCCAAATTGTATTTCTAGTTATAATTGATGTGAATGAACGGGAAGATCTTCCATGCTTTGATATATTTAGATATTTGATAAAATTGTGTGATGTAATAAAGGTTTAAGAAAAATTAAATTGTTTTAAAGGAAAGAGAAGTTAGTAACTTAACTGGAAAAAAATTGAATTGCTAGTCAAGTTAAGTCAAGCAAGTTTGTTTACTTAAAGGGAAAAAGTGAATGATACAATTACATTCAAACAAGTGAATTAAGTAATTAAAACAGTATGGCGAATATATGTATAATGTTGAAAGTTCAACTATAATAGTGTATGAGTAAATGTCTGAAGAAAAAATGCTGATATTCTCTTAGTCTCTTTTAAACTAATCTGCAGGAGTCGATTGGAGGAGTGATCTTAAATTCTCATGTCATATATGTTTTAGTTATTATGAAAGACCTCTGCAGAACTGATGTTGTTAATTGCAAGTGTGATCCAATATGCTTACCTCTTCTATTGCTGCTGTTTGTGTTTTTGCTCAGAAATTTCCCACTAGACTTAAGCCACTGGGTTATTTTTCAGACTTTTGTGACCCTGTTGTAGCAGGAATGTTTTTAGTCTCTGGTAGCAGTAGTCTTTGCAATCCAAATTACTGATTTTCTAGTACTATAACATGTCTCTCATTAAGTTTTCGTGTCTTCTACACTTGGAAAAACAACAGTTTTCCAGCTCTTTTCTTGTTACTGTTTGACCTCACACTGTACTGATGGTTTTGCTTTGCACAGTGAGTAAGGAAAATTGATGCAATTATAAAAGTTGATTCTGTGCAGAGTCGGCTGCTTTGCTATTTGCTAATGCTCCACTAGCTGGAGTGTTCGTTCTTTCTAGAGCTCTTGAGTTATCTGCTCACTTGATTAATACTGATTTTGTCTCAGGCTTCTTGCATGAGGAGCCCTATGTGCTGATATTCTACTACTATGCTGTTTTGTTCTGAAAAGAAGTGGTAATTAACAGTTTTAATTGGTTCAAATTTGGTGTTAAAAGGTTTTATAGTTTATGAATGTACACACCCTTATATAAATGTTCCTTCCTTTGTGAGCTTAGATGTCTATGCGAATTAGAATGGAATGGAGAAGTAGTCTAATGACTAGAGTACTAGCACTCCTTGTGACCTTGGATAAGTCACTTAACCATCATTGTCTTACAAAGAAAAATTTCAAGTTATCAATGTTCCTGTTTAATGTGCTGTACCAAGTTCTAGTTGCAATGTGAACTGCTGTGATTAGTGGGGAAAGTAGTATAAAAAAAAATAACAAAAAAAAACAAAACAAAGAAAAGTGCAAAAATAGATAAACCAGGTCAGCTGGGTGTGGCTGGGAGGTTATATGCTGAGGTGAACAGATGGGATTTAAGTAGGGACCTGAAAGTGGGGTAGTTATCTTCCAGATGGAGTGGAGTGGGAAGAGAGTTCCACAGAGCTGGACCAAGGAAGAAAAGCACAGTTACTTACCTGTAACAGGTGATCTCTGGGAACAGCAGGAATTAGTCCTCACATATGGGTACGTCGGTACCGACGGAGCCTGCGCGGGAAAGCTCCCCAGCCTTTCAGATGAAAGGCTTTTGGGGCCTCCCACTGCACATGCGCGCTGCCTTCCCGCCTTCCTGACCAGCTCTCCTCAGTTCGAGTTTATAGCTGAGACAATAGAGAGAGGAAAGGAAGATAGATAGATAGAGATACAACTCCTAGGGGAGGTGGGTGGGTTGTGAGGACTAATTCCTGCTGTTCCCAGAGATCACCTGTTACAGGTAAGTAACTGTGCTATCTCCAGGAACAAGCAGGAATAAGTCCTCACATATGGGGACTCCCTAGCTAAGATGCCTGGGAGATCCCCCTCCAAGGGTAAACCATCTTCGCATGGATCTCAGGCATCCATCCAGGGAAGGTGGGCAGGAGTTGTTTAAGTATGGAACAGGTGTTTGAGGACAGCCTGACCAAACAAGGCATCCCGGTGGGAGTCCTTGTCCAAGCAGTAATGGGCTGTGAAGGTATGAACCGAGGCCCAAGTGGCTGCTCGACAGATCTGATCTATGGACACAGAGTGAAGATGAGCCATAGAAGTGGCCATGGCTCGCACATTGTGAGCGGTGACATGGCCTTCCAGAGAAATGTTCTTACTCTGGTAAGCAAAAGAAATACACTGAGCAATCCAATTGGAAAGTGTACGTTTGGTGACTGGAAGTCCCAAATGAGAAGGATCAAAAGCCACGAAAAGTTGGGAAGACTTTCGATGTGGCTGAGTCCTGTTGAGGTAAAAGGCGAGAGCTCTTTTACAGTCAAGAGTATGAAGGTTCCTCTCTGCACTGGATGCATGAGGAGCCGGGAAAAAAACAGGTAGATATACCTCTTGATTAAGATGGAAAAGCGAGACCACTTTAGGCATAAAGTGGGGATTCGTCCTAAGGACCACCTTATCATGATGAAATCTGGTATAAGGTGGATTAGCCACCAAAGCCTGCAGTTCACTGATGCGGCGAGCCGAAGTGACTGCAATAAGGAAAAGAACCTTCCAGGAAAGAAATTTCAGGGAGGTAGATACCAACGGTTCAAAAGGTGGCTTCATAAGTTGACCCAGAACTAGATTCAAGTCCCATGCTACCGGAGGAGGTCGGATGGGAGGCTTAGTGAGGGTCAGGCCTCTCATGAACCTTGCAATAAGAGGATGAGAGGAGACAGGTTGTCCATTTATAGGTTTTAAGGATGCTGCAATAGCACTTAAATGGACTCGTACTGAATTCGTCTTGAGGCCTGCATTGGAAAGATGCAGGAGATAGTCCAGTAGAGAATTCAAAGGAAGTGCTAGAGGGTCAAGACCCTGTTGCGCACACCAAATGGAAAAACTTTTCCATTTGAAAGCATAGGAACGCCTGGTAGAGGGTTTCCTAGAGGCATGAAGGATATCTTTCACTGGTTGGGAAAGATTAAACTCATGAAGGCTTAAGCCTTCAGTAACCAAGCTCGGAGATGTAGGGACTTGGGGTTTGGATGCCACAAAGTCCCCTGCTCCTGAGACAGAAGGTCTGGTGCAGCTCCCAGGTCCAGGGAGGAGCCCTGGGAGAGCTGTAGAAGGAGAGGGAACCACACTTGGCGTGGCCAGCGTGGAGCAATGAGGATCATGGATCCGTGATCCCTCTGAAGTTTGAACAGAGTCTTGGGAATCAAAGGAATGGGTGGAAAAGCGTACAGGAATTCCTGACCCCAATGTAGGAGAAAGGCATCGTTGGCCTGAGCTCCCTGACACGGAGTTCTGGAACAGAACCGGGGAAGTTTGGCATTCCACGGACTTGCAAAGAGGTCTATGTCCGGGGTCCCCCATTCCTGAAAGATTCTGCGTATCTGGTCCATATGCAGGGACCATTCGTGTGGGAGCAGAACTCGGCTGAGTCTGTCTGCCCGAGAGTTTTGAACTCCTGGAAGATATACTGCCAGAAGATGAATTTGATGCTCTCTGGCGAAGGCCCATAATCTGAGAGCTTCGTTGCAAAGCGACAGAGAGCCCGTCCCTCCTTGTTTGTTGACATAGAACATGGCTACCTGATTGTCTGTTTGGACTAGGACAGTCAGGTTTACAAGGAGGGTGTGGAAGACTGTGAGGGCAAGGAAGATTGCTCGCAGTTCCAGAAGGTTGATGTGAAGGGTGGTCTCCTGAGGAGACCAGGTGCCCTGAGTGGAGAGGTGTTGGAGATGAGCTCCCCACCCTGTTTGGGAGGCATCCATTGTGAGGGTTGCTTGGGGCAACGAAGGTTGGAAGGGGATCCCCAGCAACAGATTTTTGGAGGATGTCCACCACTGGAGAGACCAAAACAGTCGTTTTGAGGTGAGTATTTGGTCTGAGAGCAGTCCTGATGCTTGAGACCACTGGGTGGCCAAGGTCCATTGAGCTGCTCTCATATGAAGACGAGCGTAGGGCACCACGTGTACCGTGGAGGCCATGTGGCCCAGAAGTTGCAGCATTTCTCTGGCTGACAAGTGACTTCTGGACTGAGCCTGGGAGGCCAAGCTTATTAGCCTTTGGCCTCGGACCAGAGGGAGGTAGGCCCTTGCAGTGGTGGAGTCCAATTGGGCCCCTATGAATTCCAGAGACTGAGTAGGGATGAGTTGGGATTTGGGAATGTTTACCACAAGTCCCAGATATTGAAGAATACGCCTTGTGCGGTCCAGAGAAATCTGGGCTTCTGACTGAGATGGAGCTCGGATGAGCCAGTCGTCCAGATATGGGAAGACAAAGATTCCCATGCCTCTGAGAAATGCGGCTACGACTGCCATGCATTTTGTGAAGACTCTTGGAGCAGAGGCCAGACCGAAGGGTAGTACTCTGTACTGGAAATGTTTTCCCTGGAACAGAAATCTTAGATATTTTCTGTGGGATGGATGGATGAGTATATGAGTGTACGCATCCTTGAGATCTAGAGAACAAAGCCAATCCTGACTCTGAAGGTATGGAAGGAGAAGGCCCAGAGAGAGCATTTTGAATTTCTCCTTGAATAGAAACCTGTTCAATTCTCTCAGATCTAGGATAGGTCTGAAGCCCCCTGTCTTCTTTGTTATGAGAAAGTAAGGGGAGTAGAAACCTAACCCCTGTTGAGGAGGAGGAACCTCCTCTATTGCCCCTTGGGCAAGGAGAGAAGAGACTTCCTGACCCAACAGGGTCAGAAGAGATGGGGGAGAACTGAATTGCCTCACCATGGTATGGGGAGGAAGGCTGGAGAAATGAAGTTTGTAGCCCTCCCTGATAATAGAGAGGGTCCAGTGCTCTGATGTGATTTGTTCCCATCTGGGAGCAAAATGAGCTAGCCTTCCAGGAATGGTGAGGGGCTCTGGTTGTTCTAGAGCCAGAAACGGCACGTTCTCTAGAGGCAAGTCAAAACCCCTGAGGGGGTTGAGCCTGCTGGGGTGTAGCGGACACTGCAGGCTTTGACTTTATCTGCTTAGATTGTTGACGCTTAGCCGCAAAGCGAGACTGAGCAGATTGCTGGCCAGTATTTGTGGGAAATCTGGCCTTCTTATAGTAAGGCCTTTTAAAAGACTTCTTTTTGGCAGGGGTAGAAGTAGACTTGGAAGGAACACAGAGATCCGAGTACGGCACCAACTGAAGAAAACTCCATGATCTGACCACAATACCACGGCTCTTTAGGTCTCTGGTCCATCAAGCAGTGAGAGACAGGCAGAGAGTAATACAGAACACAATCACACACACACAAGTGTTACGTTCTTTGAGCTCAGAGGGAAGACAATAAGCGGACTATGAACAGGCATAATTCCAGGCTTATTGAATTCAAAGTTCTCCTCCTAAAAGCTCCCTTTTATTAGAGAAAAAGAGGAAGTAACAGTCATTTATTATAACCATGAAATAACACAAGGTGACGCCAAAGTTCTTTTTACAGAGTAAGATCTGATTACAGTATATTAGATGACATTTATAATTGCAAAAGTTGCAAAAATTGTTTTATCAGCAGTGACTGTACAATGAACTATGGTTGCACAGTTCATAGCCTATGTTCTTTTTGCTTACGTTAACACTGTTCCATCTATTTTAAAGACGGTTACACAGAACCCATGACCATGACATCCTATTCTATTTAAAAGGAAGTAGGTGAGAAGTCAAACTTCTAAACGCATTTTGTATCAAGAAATTCATCCATCTTCAATTACATATTGGGGATTCTGGTATCCCTTTATCTGTCCATCTCTACAGAAATAGGTTGATATATTTGTTTGAAATAAACTTTCAACAGATGTATTACAACAGACAGAATTTAAATGTGCTTGGAATAGATGTGGGATGCATTGATAAAGGCTGATGGGGAAGGGCAATGGATCGAAAATATGAGGAAAAGGGGTTGAGTGTTCGCTTAGCCATATGAAACTTCAGAAGCCTAAAGGGAGCATATATGCTAGTGAACCAAGAGTGATGATATGGCTGCACCAAGTTTACAAGAAGACTGGGATAAGCTGACTTGAGTGGCCATGGTTAAATCTACCATCAGTGAATATGGAATGGATGGATGCTTGACATAAAAATATGAAACAAAGAAAATGATGGCAGATAATTACCATATGGCCTATCTAGTCTTCCCATCCATAAAAACTATTAAGTTCTACAATCCCTTCTTGTCCTGTGCTTTTTTTTGAATTCACATACAGTTCTTGTCTCTACCACTTCCACTGGGAGGCTGTACCATGCATCCACCCCCTTTCCATAAAGAACTATTTCCTTAGTTTACTCCCCTTTCTCCTTCATGCTATGACCCCTCGTTCCAGAGCTTGCTTTCTACTGGAGGAGTAATCATAAATTTTCCATAAGGGGTGCATTTCACTCTGCTTTTTCTGGGATTTGTCCTGATGCAGCCTTAAAGGAGGGCGAAACTCGAGTCGACATCCACATAGCAGAGATAATTTTACACTGAACTCTAAGGATTGGGCGTTTTGAAGTCTTTGCTAGAACCAGCTAAGTTGTTTGATTCTTTTAAATGCATTTATAAAATTCAAAACTGGTTGGCAGGCCTATGATTGATAAAATGGGGTTTACATTTCAGTAAACTGTTTGCGCTTATAGCGCTTATTGTTTTTGTTTCCCCAATTCACTGAGACCATTCCCTTTATCCTTAGCTCTGGTGTTTTGTTTAACTATGTATTATAAAGCATTGCTATTTGCATTTTCGTTAGTGTGCATTTATTATTTTTGCCCCCAATCGGTTTAATGTTATCTATTTTGTTCACTGTGGCGTTCATGTATTGTCATTTTCTCCAGGACCAAGCAGGAAGTCATTCCTCACATATGGGTGACGTCGGCGCCGATGGAGCCCTCGTGCGGAGCATTTCCCCAGCTTTCAAAGAAAGCCTTTGGGAATTGCAGCGCGCATGCGCGGTCCTCTTCCCGCCCAAGGGTGCCATCTTGCTCAGTCTTCTTTTTTCCGCGGAGCCCGACGGACGTCGTTCGTTTTTCCCCGAGGAAAAAGTTGATTTTCCCTATTTTTCTCTTTTTTCTCCGGTTCGATGCCGGATCCTTTTCCCGCTCGGACCGATACGCCGGTATCGAGTCCTTTTCTCTCTTTTTCGGTTTTTGTCCTTTGTGACTGGCGTTCGCGCCTTTTTTCTTTTTTCCCTGGCAGCCTGGTCTTTTGACCTAGCAGGGGCCCTTTTTCCCCCGATGGCTACCAGCGGGTTTAAGAAATGTGATCGGTGTAAGAAACTTATGTCTCTTACCGACACACACGACTGCTGCCTCCGTTGCCTCGGACCCGATCATGACCCGATGATCTGTGGTCCATGTGGCAAAATGTCCTCAAAGGCGTTGAGGAGTCGGCAGCACCAGAAGGATAGAATTTTTTCTGACTCCGTGTCCGGCCGGGCCCGGACTTCATCAGAGCCTCAACGTCTCGGGACTCCGGCCCCGAGCAGCGTCGGGGGTCTCCTTCGCGGGAACATCGCAGGAAGAAGAAACCCGCGAGGGCGGCGTAGGTGGACGCTCCTGGTTCCTCGAGGGCCAAGTCGCATAGCCCCGATAGCCGTCCCGGGTCTTCGGAGTCAGAGAGGCCTGCCAAGCATCCTCGTGTCGAGATGGAGTCTCCTGAACACGTAAGTGCTGTTGTCCTCGTGGACTCTCCTCCGAGGGAGCCGATGTCGGGGCCCGAGTCGGGGGCTGCTGGGTCTCCTGAGCTCGGATTCAGGTTGATGGCCTTGGAGAGCAGCTTCGCTGCCTTCATGGGACAGCAGCGGGGCATTGATCCCCGGTCTCACCGGTGCATCTGCCCCGACCACCGGGACCTCGACGTCCAAGTCGACCCCGGAGGCCGAGCTGATCCTCGAGTCCATGTAGGCTCGAGTCGATCCTCGGCCACGGTCTCCCTCGACCTCCCGTTCGGGGCCGAGGTCGTCGACGCCGATACCCTCGGCGTCGGGGCGGAGGGCATCGGTGCCCGCCCAACCGGAGCCGCTCAATTCCTCCTCCGTGGAGTCGGGCTGGGAGACTGAGGACGAAGAGTCACCCGAGACTCATCGGACTCGGTGTGTCACATCGGACTCGCCCGAGTCCGAACCTCGGAGACGATCCCCACCGGAGGATACCCGGTTCTCGGACTTTGTGCGGGATATGGCCAAGGCCTTGGCCTTCCCTGCGGATCCCGAGGAGGAGCCTCGAGCCGAGGAGCTCGAGGCCCTCCAGTATGACTCTCCCCCAAAGGAGGCCTTTACTGTTCCGGTTCCTCTCATGCTGGAGCGGCTGCTCTTCCGCATGTGGGAGACCCCGGCCTCGACGCCGGTGTTAAGCAAGCGGGTCGATTCCATCTATCGAGTCCGCAAGAGCCCCGGGTTACAAAAGGCACAATTACCGCACCACTCCATGGTTGTGGAATCGGCCATGCATCGACTGAAAAGTCAGAAGATGCACTCCTTGGTGCCTCCCGGCCGGGAGGCCCGAAACCTGGACGCCCTCGGTAAGAAGTGCTTCCAGGGCTCTATGCTTGCTTGCCGTGTCCAGACTTACCAGCTCTACATGGGCATGTACCTCCGAGACCTGGCAAAGGAGATTGCCGGGTTCTCTGCTGGTCTCGCCGAGGAACCTTTGCAGAGGTTCCAGGCCTTGTCCACCAGTATTCGAGAGTGCTCGAAGTTTATCTCTCGAGCAGCCTACGATGGCTTTGAGGCTTCGGCCTGAGTAGCCGGGGCCGGCATCGGTGCCCGCCGACAGGCTTGGCTACAGTCATCCGACCTCGAGCCATGGGTCCAGGACAAGTTGGTCGATGTCCCCTGCCGAGGTGAAAACCTCTTTAGCAAGCCCATGGCTGAAAAGGATGCAGAACTCAAGACCGAGACTCTGACCAGGACCAGGCTTTCCAGGAAAACCTCTGCCCCTTCTCCGAAGAAGAAGGGCTTGGGAAAAAAGTCCTTTTACCCGAGGAAGTCGTCTGCCTATAAACAATACCCTCATTATCAGGCCTCTGCAGCTCCCCAACAGGGTCAGCAGGCCAAGGGGCAGGGTCAAGGGCCCCGTAGGCAGAAGGCCCCCAAGCCACCTACACCGGCCCCTGCTCAGCAGGGTGGGGGTTTTTGACTCAAACAGCATAGCCTCTTCTCCTCAGCTGGCTTCTCTCAGCACGGGAGGCCGGCTGGCCCACTTTGCCCACAGGTGTTCAGCCGTCACATCAGATACCTGGGTTCTTCATATAGTCCAAAAGGGCTATCTTCTCCATTTTCACCAGGTTCCTCCCTCCTATTTTCCATGGGAGCCTCCAAGGCCCCCTCTGTACAGGGACCTACTCCTTCAGGAGTTAGCAGGTCTGCTAAAGGATCAGGCTGTGGAACCGGTGCCCCACCACCTGAGAGGTCGCGGCTTTTATTCAAGGTACTTTCTGGTACCAAAAAGAACAGGAGGCCTCAGACCCATCCTAGACTTGCGAAACCTCAACAAGTTCCTGGAGAGGGAAAAGTTCAAGATGCTTACCCTTGGAATTCTGCTGCCCTACCTCCAGCAGGGAGACTGGCTATGCTCCTTAGATCTAAAGGATGCGTATACTCATCCTTATCCATCCAGACCACAGACAATATCTCATGTTTGTTGTGGGAGGAAACCACTATCAGTACAGAGTACTACCCTTTGGCCTGTCCTCCGCTCCCAGGGTGTTCACCAAGTGCCTGGCAGTGGTGGCGGCCTACCTGAGGCTTCAGGGTCTTTTTGTGTTTCCATACCTGGACGACTGGCTCATAAGGGGCCAATCTTCCCAAGAGGCCAACCAGGCCACCCTTCGCACTGTGGCTCTGCTTCAGCACTTGGGGTTTGTCATAAACTTTGCAAAGTCCACTTTGCTCCTGTCCCAGAACTTGGAGTTCATAGGGGCCAGACTAGACACCCTTCAAGCAAAGACTTTTCTGCCTCTGGACAGGGCCCACAGGCTAATGAATCTGGCCAGCCAGTTTTGCAGCAATTCCCTGGTCTCTGCCAGGCAATTCCTGAGACTACTCGGCCATATGGCTTCCACGGTTCATGTCACCCCCAATGCCCGCCTGCACATGCGACCTGCTCAGTGGAGCCTTCACACTCAGTGGCATCAAGCCACAGGGGGCCTAGCGGACTCAGTAAAGATATCCGACCTCCTGGTCTCCTCTCTGCAATGGTGACTTCATCTTCCGAATCTGGTGCTCGGAGTGGTTTTTCAATCCACTCCGCATACTCAGGTGCTGACAACAGATGCCTCTCTTCTCGGTTGGGGAGCACATTGCCAAGGGACATGTACTCAGGGTCTCTGGACCCCTTGGGAGGCTACTCAACAGATAAACTTCCTGGAGCTACGGGCGGTACGCCTAGCTCTGAGAGCCTTCTCCCACCTCGCCTCTCACCAGTCTGTACTGGTCCAGACGGACAATCAAGTTGCCATGTTCTATGTGAACAAACAAGGAGGCACAGGCTCCTTCCTTCTTTGTCAGGAGGCACGACGACTGTGCTCTTGGGCTGTCAATCACGGAATCCTTCTCAAGGCTGTCTACCTCCCAGGTCAGGAAAATTGCCTGGCAGACAGACTAAGCCGGATCCTGCAACCACACGAATGGAGATTGAACCCATTGGTGGTCCAGCAGGTCTTTCTCAAGTGGGGGCTCCCCACCATGGATCTTTTCGCCAGTCCTCTGAACCGGCAACTCCCAAGATTTTTCTCCAGACAACCGCATCCTCTCAGAGTAGCAGCGGATGCGTTTCTGATCTCGTGGTCCACAGGCCTACTGTATGCGTTTCCTCCCACACCACTAGTGTCCAGAACGCTGTTCAAAGTCCTCAGGGACAGGGCTTCATTGATTCTCATAGCCCCCAGATGGACGAGGCAACCGTGGTTCCTGCTTCTGCTACAGCTGGCGGTGGACACACCTATTCCTCTGGGGTTTCAACACGATCTCCTGTCTCAGGATCAGGGGACTCTCTTGCACCCCATCCTCCAGTCCCTTCATCTGATGGCCTGGCTGCTGAAAGGGTAGTCCTAGCTCTCCTACTACTACCTCGAGAGGTGGAAGATGTAGTCTTGGCCTCTCGGCGTCAATCCACCAGGAAATCCTACGCTCTTAAGTGGCGTAGATTCTCCGCATGGTGTGCTCAGCACAGCGAGAATCCCTTCTCGTGCTTGGTAGCGGTAGTATTGCAATATTTGCTCTACCTCTCCAATCTGGGCCTTAAGTCTAACTCTGTCCGAGTTCACCTTAGTGCTCTCTCAGCAGACCACTCGCCGGTGGACGGCAGGCCTCTTTCCAACCACCCTTTGGTGGTTCGTTTCTTCAGAGGCCTTTTGCTTAAGCCTCCTTTGCGTCCACCGGCCCCTGAGTGGGATCTGAATGTGGTCTTACAGCGGCTTACTTGTCCGCCTTTTGAACCTATGGCTACCTGCCCTCTCCGTTTTCTCTCCTGGAAAACTTTATTTCTGGGAGCTCTCACCTCTGCTAGGCGAGTGAGTGAACTGCAGGCACTAGTGTCTGATCCCCCTTACACTAGGTTCTACAGGAATAGGGTAGTCCTACGGACTCACCCTAAGTTTCTTCCTAAAGTTGTCTCACCTTTTCACCTCAATCAGGAGGTGGTTCTTCCGACCTTCTTTTCCAGGCCGCATGCCAACCGGGCTGAGATACCCTTGCATACCCTGGACTGTAGGAGGGCGTTATCCTTCTACCTTGACCGTACGCGGGAGCATCGGAAGGCTGTTCAGCTTTTCATTTCTTTTGACCCCAATAAGTTGGGGCTCCCTGTCTCCAAGCGTACTTTGTCCATATGGGTCGCTGACTGTATCGCCTGGGCTTATGGGGCAGCCAGCCTCTCGTTGGAGGGTCGCGTCACGGCTCATTGTGTCAGGGCGAAGGCTGCGTCAGTGGCTCATCTCCGCTCTGTTCTGTTGGCAGACATCTGCCGGGCCGCTACTTGGTCTTCAAGCCAGACTTTTGCGGCCCATTACTTCCTTGAGAGGGAGTCCCGCAGGGACAGTGCTTTCGGACAGGCAGTACTCCATAATCTCTTTGGGGTTTAGGCAACTCCTACCCTCTGGCCCTGGTGTTGGGCTACCGGTCTGGGGCGTTCTCAGAGAAGATTCCTTCCTCCTGTGCTGACGAGCTAGAGGGAGCTCATTTTTCCGCTTGGGGTCTCCGGTAGCCTTAAGCTGGGGAGTCCCATATGTGAGGACTGACTTCCTGCTTGGTCCTGGAGAAAGAGTAGTTACTCACCTGTAACAGGTGTTCTCCAGGAGCAGCAGGAATCAGTCCTCACAACCCTCCCTCCTCCCCTTGGAGTTGCAGTCATATGTTTTATTTTTGCTAATTTTTTGCTGTCTTTTAGCTGTGTCATCAGACTGAATAATAAAATATAATACCTAAAACCCAGTCACATCAAAATCTACAAAAACAGACCCGGATTTTGAAAACACCAGTGCGAATGCAGAAAACTCTTTTTGTTGGAATAGCCAGCTCAGTAGAGAGGAACAATCCTCACACCGCCGTGGCAAGTTCCTTTTTATTGATTAATTTAATAAAATTCAGCTTTTTACTTAACTGAAGTGTGTAGGCATGTCAGTCCAATCAGCAATGTAGAAGCACGACGTGGCACGTTTCGGGATAACAGTAATATCCCTGCATCAGGTCAAAAAAACATTGCTCAGCAGCCCAAACTTCTAAAGCACTGCTCCAAAAAAGCTGGTTTTTTTAAACACGGCGTCAACAACGTAAGTTCAGCCGTTTCCATTCAGCTGATTAGAGGAAAAGACACGGAAGGCCAATCAGTGCTACAGAGGGAGGAGTCACCTCAGGAAGACCACCCCCTCACACCAAAAAGTGCCAAAGATCAATCAAATGATAGTGTACCAGTCCACTTGTTGATTTAGTCCTGCCGGAGAGACAGAATTTAGACGATATATCCACCGTTGTTCTCGATATTGTAAAGCCTGCAGCCAGTTGCCCCCACGAGGGTTGGAAGGCATATGATCAAGGATCCGCCAGGTGAGCATGTCAAAAGTGTGAGAATTAGACACGCAATGTTCTGCAAGATGCGCTGTCATTGATCGAGTGCGAAGTCTGGAGGCGTGTTCTCCTAATCTGACTTTAAAGGGCCGGGACGTACGTCCTATATAGTATAGAGCACATGGGCAAATTATAAGGTAGACCACAAACGAAGTGGTACAAGTAGTGTTCCATCGGGCCTGATAGGTAATGTGAGTGTGAACATCATGCCAAGATATTGATATCGATATTGGCCCATTTTGGGTTTACATCCGTGCTTTCGTAAGCGACTGCAAATAGCATATTCAAGACACTCCAATCTACGGGACAAGATAGTGCATACCACGGCGGCCTTGGATCGCCTTGTAGTCGAACACGACACATTGGGACATTATTCATGTGGCGATTGTAGCCACTGTTCCAACACTATTTCTGGTCCATCTTGGCATGATGTTCACACTTAACAATTAAAGAAGACAAGGCCAAGGCAGTGACCGTGCTGATGAGTGGGCAGTAGAGCAAAGTTGGAGGTTGAATGAGGATGCAAGGGAGAGAAGCTTAGAAGCATAGGGGTCAGAAGGGTTATCAACATGACTATTAAAGTCACCAAGAATAAGGGACGGAGAGGATGAATGGAGAAAGAAGGAAAGCCATGAGTCAGTTAGTGAGAAAGGTAGAGGTGGATTTGTCAGGGGGGTATATAAATAGCAGCTTTCTGGAGAGGTAAAGGGATTAAAAAGGCAGATGGAATGGACTTCAAAGGAGGAGGAGAAGTGAGAATAAGGTAGAGAGAGGGATTGAAATTGGCAGGAAGGAGAGTAGAAACCAAACACCAATACCACAGCCAGGGGGGCGAGGAGTGTGGGAGAATTGGTAGCTTCCGTGACAGAGGGCAGCGACTGAAGCTGTGTCATCAGGAAGGAGCCAGGTTTTAGTAAGAGTTAGAAAATGGAAAGCATTAGAGATAAAGATAGTGAGTAAAGGGAAGTTTATTAGATATGGAATGAGCATTCCATAAGGCACAAGGGGGAGAGGATTGGAATATGAATGAGATTGGAGTAGTTGAGGGAGGAACTATCATGGGAGTGAGTGAAAAGTCTAGGGGGGTCAGGGTTGGGATTAATATCACCGGATGAAAGAAGGAGAAGAGTGCGAGGCAAAGAGGAGACAGCACAGCAGAAATGAGGATGAGGTTGTCATAGAGAAAGGGGAGGGGTGAATGAGAGAATGGAAAAGGTGAGGCTCAAGAACTGAAGAAAGGGTGGAAAATAATTTGGGGAAGAAATAGAAACATAGATCATGTGGTCTTTTTCTGCTATCATGTTTCTATCTAGTCTGCCATTCCATATCACCCACTACAAGAGTCTCCTTTTTTCCTTTAGAGAGATAGAAACATAACAGCAGAAAAAGGAAATGGGGAAGGTAGAGAGAGAGTGATAAAGGAGGGGGAGGCTTAAATTATTGGTATGAGGACAGGTGGTTAGGGAATGTCAAGTAGAAGGAAGAAAAAGAGGTGTGGAGCCATAAGAAAATAGAGAGCAGAAGACAGAGGAGATAATGAAGAAGGATTGAAGAATAGGTAGGGGAAAGAAAAAGGATTGAGGGAAGAGGGAACAACTGGGATTAAAGGAAGTAAAAATTCAACCTAAGAAGTGGCTATGTAGGGAGTGAAGTTCTGCCAAAGAGAAAAGAGAGGGAAAAGATGGTCCTGCTCAACAGCACACAGACTAGTCAAGACAACACAGTAGCTAAGGACAAGGGCACATCCAGAGAATGTCAAAGAATAGATAGGAGATTAAGCAGGATAGGATCCAAAATTCAGAGGCAAAAAAGAAGTACCGTAGACTAGAAGGATCAAATAATCTAAAATACAATTTAAAAATAAAGTAGGCCATCCAAGATGGTGAAGGCAGACAGTATCTACATACTAGACCAGAATCAGACAGGCCTGATTTTCAAACAACTCAGCAGGTAGGAAAACTGTTGGGAAAGGCCGCACTGAGCAGTGGCAACACAAAAAGGCTTTATAGGGGGTCACCTGCATGGTTGGGGCTAAATGGGGCAGTAGCCACAAGTTCTAAGTATGAATATAGCCAAAAGGCAAAAGTAGCTGGACAGATAGAAGAGAAGGCAGCAACTGAATCTGAAACCTGCATGGAAGAAAGGCCTGGCAATCTATTTCCATCTCTCGCCACGAAAACTTAGTGGATATTCACAACAAAACAAATTGCACTTAAGTGCTGGAAGATGAGACCCTCAGGTCGGAAGACACTCAACTGGCTACTGGGGAGGAGCTGAAGACTTTTCAGAGTATAGCCAACATTTATGATGGTTGGATCAAAGCTCTCAGGACATCTGACTGCTGATGTAGCTGCGCATGTAATGAGTCAGAAGCTGAAAAGATGTCTTACATATAGGGACATGGAACATATGAAGCATGTACTAAAGGAAGTTGGAGGTGGTCAAGAATGAAATGGAACATATACAACTCGATCTGTTGGATGGCAGCGAACTGAAATGGACTGGCATCTGATGATCACATGGTCTACTATGCTGTAAATGAAAGACAAAGAAGAAATGGTGTTGCATGTATAATCAAGAAACTTGCAAGAACTGTAATGAAATACAATGCAGTCAGTTAACGCTTAATTTCTATTCGTCTACAAGGAATGCCCATCAACACAATTCAGGTATATGCCCCAACAATGGCTGCAGAAGAGGATGAGGTTGATGAGTTCTATGAACAACTACAAGCTGAAATTGACAGAACATGCAAACAGGATATCCTGATAGTCATGGGTGACTGGAACGCAAACGCTGGCAACAAAGAAGATGACAAAGTGGTTGGAAAATATGGGCTTGGCAACAGAAGAGAAGGTGGAAAAAGACTGATAGAATTCTGCAAGACCAACGATCTTTTCATCTCAAACACCTTCTTCCAGCAACACAAGCTCTGACTGTACATATGGACTTCACCCAATGGATTGTACAAAAATCAAATTGACTACATCTATGGAAGTCAACGATGGAAAAGCTCTATAACATCAACAAAGACAAAATCTGGAGCTGACTGTGGTACAGATCACCAACTACTAGTATGCAAACTCAAGCTAAAGTTGAAAAAGAGCAAGCCACTCATGAATGCAGCAAAATATGACTTTGAGAATATGCCACCAGAATTTAAAGAAATCCTGCAAAATCAATTTGCTGCTTTAGATACAAATGACAGAGCTCCAGAAGAGTTATGGAATGACATCAAGAAGGTTGTGTTGGAAGAAGTGAGAAGTCTCTACAAAAGGTGAAAAAGCAAAAACGGTCAAAATGGATGATCAAAGAAGCTCTGAAAATTGCCCAGAAAGTCAGAGAAGCTAAAGCCAGAGGAGAAAGAGAGGCAATCACAGAACTGAACAGAGATTTCCAACATGCAGTAAAACAAGACAAGGAAAAGTGCTAAAATGATCCATGCAAGGAAATAGAAGCAGACACTTCTAGAGGAAGAACAAGATCGGCTTTCCTAAAGCTACGAGAGGAAAAGAAAAAATTCTAACCTCGAATTGGAATGCTAGAAGTTGCTCAAGGATCCATATTGAATGTTGCTGAGATGATCAAGAAAAGGTAGAAAGAATATACAGATCAAGTGGACCAACAGGATCAGGAACCATTGGCGATGAAAGAAGTCATCGAAGCAGCACTGAAAGTCTTATCAAATAAAGCACCGCGCATTGATGGCATTCCTATTGAAGTATTGAAGTAGTTGATCATTGTTCATTGTTCTTTGTAATTAGTTCATATTGTTTACCTATGTATCCCTGTTACTTTGTTTCATGTAAACAGTTGAAGCATACTGCCACGAAATGTTCTATGTAAACCGTCTTGATTTGTAGAAAGACGGTATATAAAAATTGTTAAATAAATAAAGTATTGCAGCAATCGAATACTGCCTTTACCATACTTACAAGGCTCTGCCAGGAAATTTGGAAGACAACATCATGGCCCACTGACTGGAAAAGATCTTTGTTTATACCAATACCAAAAAAGGTGTTCCAACTGACTGTGTAAATTATTGCACAATTGCTCTGATCTCGCATGCCAGCAAGATTCTACTCATGATCATTCAGTAGAGACTACAACCATACCTGGAATGAGAACTGCCTGAAGTGCAAGCAGGGTTCAGGAAAGGGCGAGGAACGAGAGATATCATCGTGGATGTGAGATGGATCCTTGAAAAAGACAAAAGAATATCAAAAAGATAACAATATGTGTTTTATTGACTACAGAAAGGCTTTTGACTCTGTAAATCATGGGCCACATTAAGAAGCATGGGTATTCCAGAACACCTGATAGTTTTCTTGCATATCTTTTATATTGATCAAGAAGCAACAGTTCGAACAGAACAAGGAGAAACAGAATGGTTTAAAATCAACAAAGGTGTACAACAAGGTTGCATACTTCCCCCTACTTTAATTTATATGCAGAACAAATCATCAGAGAAGCAGGACTGTATGAAGATAACCAAGGTGTGAAGATTGGTGGAAGACTCATCAACAACCTTCGCTATGTTGATAATACCACATTACTGACTGAAAGCAAAGACTATCTGAAACATTTGCTTTTCAAGATCAAGGAACATTGTCTTAAAATGGGCCTGCACCTTAATGTAAAGAAAATAAAGATTCTGACATCTGGCAAAATCAATAAGTTCATCATTGATGGAGAAGAAATTGAAATAATTGACAACTTGAATCTACTTGGATCAACGATCAAAGAAAGGACAAGCAGTCATGAAATCCAACAATGCATTGCTCTTGGCAGAGTGGCTATGAAGAACCTAGACAAGATTCTCAAGAGCAGAGATGTCTCTCTTCATACAAAGATTCGACTTATTCAGGTCATGGTATTTTCAGTAACATCATATGGATGTGAAAGTTGGACAGTGAAAAATATAGGAAGAAAATTGAATTATGTTGCTGGTGACGAATACTGTGTATACCATAGACTGCCCGAAGAACAAACTAGTCAGATGACAAGACTTCGACTTTCATACTTTGGAAACATCAAACAAAGAGAGAGTTCATTAGAGAAAGGCATCATGCTTGGCAAGGTAGAAGGTCAACGGAAAAGAGGAAGGCCATCAGCGATATGGATCGATACAATAACAGCAGCTATGGGTGTCACTCTATCAACAATGAGCCACATGACTGAAGACAGAGCACAGTTTAGGATACTATCCAGAGGGTCACTATGAGTCGACACTGACTCTACGGCACTTAACAGCAGCATTTATTCTTTGGTAGAATGTTACATCTGACCCATTTTCCTATGTTGTGAAATCCTTGGTTTCATGCCCTAATTCATGATACTATCAAATCCATTAGTCATCTTTAGGGACTTCTATTTCTTGTGAGCAATGTATTATACCCCTCCCTCTGAGGTAGGGCGCTCTCCATCTTGAGTAGAAAACAAGTCACACTGCAGCTTCTCCTCTCCTTTTTCTGCTCCGGTATTGCAGCGGATGTCAGCAGGGGCTTTAAAAACTTCCCCCCCCCCCTCCATGTGGGACTCTGTAGCGGGTGCGTTCCTGCGGGTGCATGTCTGAAGGGGTGTGTCCAAAGGGGCAGGACATGCCCCTTTGGCTCCCCTTCTGCGCACTCGGCACAGAGGAAAGGACGGTTTGTATCCTGATTATGGTGAAGAGGAAGAAGAGGATCTTCTGCCAGTTACATTCACAGTGAAAATATCTAAGGTAGAAGGTCTGTTGGACAAGCATTTTGTCAGGAGGGGAATGGAAGAACTATCTGTCTTCCTCAGAAACTGTAAGTCTTGATTCCTCTTCTCTGCAGCCATCCACTGGGGGTGTAACCCAACCCCTACCATTTGACTTTTTAAGTTTGGAAAGTGGGGTGGAGGTTCATGTTAAGGCTTCCTCACCCATTATTCCGTTGTTACCTGTCCAACCTCAACTTGAGTCAATGCCTGATGATGTCTCTGGAGCTCCTTTACCTAAAGTTTGCATTTTGTAATTTTGGGGGTTAACTGCCCGGCAAAAGACTTAGTGGATAAAGATGTGTCTCTTAAAGATGTCTGGGCTGTTGTCTCTCGGACTGAGGCTATTTTCATGGGCATTTTGAATCAGTTGCAGGAGTTTACCAAAGACTTTGTTGCTGAATTCATTGACCATGATTCAAAAATGTTACAATTGGGGGAGAGGCTTGGTAAATTTGAGAATCTGCTGAAGACTGCAGTCAGCCTCAGCTTCTTCCATTAAGGATAGTCTTTTCTGTCTTCGACAAATGGAACAATTGGAAAATTTCTCTCAGGGAAGGAATATCAGATGCCTTAACTTTCCTGTGACTCATTATTTGTCTCCTATGATTCTTTTCCATAAATATTTGAAAGACGTTTTGCTTATCGAAAACCCCTCAGTGCTGCAAATTAGTAGTATCTATTACCTTCCTAAAGTTAAGAAAGTGGTGGCTGTGGCAGATGGGGAGTTAGACCGACCAGGTATCTGATGCTCCTAGTCTCGATTTATCCTATTTTTTTAAAATCATCAATAGTGTCAAAAATCATTTTTTGACACTATTACTTCTTGCGCTACTTTATTAGTCTCATTTGTTTCGGAGGCTGATAAGCAAATGATAATGAAGTCCTTTTTTCCTAAGAAAGAAACTTTATTTTGTAGTCAAAGAATCAATATCTCCCCTGATGTTTCTAGGCCTATGCAGCTTCGGCATAGAGCCTTCCTGGAGCTGAGACCTTGGTTCTTAGCTGTAGGTGCTATGTATTTTCTTAAGTACCCATGTAAATGTTTGGTATTTCATCAAGGGAAATGATATTGCTTCTTTGAACCAACACAGAGGAATTTTTGAATACTCCAAGCTCTTGATCTTCTTTGTTTTTGTTATTGGTTAGACGGTGATGTGATTTTGGGTTTGATATTAATATTTGGATGAGCTCTCTGTTTTTTTCTGATTTATATTTCTGTTTACTTGGACCCCTTATTTCCAATAATGTGGGCTTGATGATGCTTAGTGGGAGATACTTCTATAACAAGGTGAGATTTGTTTCTCATGTATTGTTTAGTTTTTGTTATTTCTTTTCATCATTCTATAAATTTGGTGTTGTAACCATTTAACACTAGAAGCCCTAAAGTGCATCAATTGATGCAAATGCATCTTCGAAGTTGTATACCAGCACCACTTCTAGAACCATGTCAGTCATGTTCCATGACTTTGTTAGCAAGGTCAAAATGTTCAAATATGTGCATCGAAAATTGACAGATGCACCACCTAGCGGGAAAATGAATTTATACCTAGAAGCCCCAAAGTACCTCAATTGACGCACTCATTTGTCTTGGATGCGTCAATTGAGGTACTTTGGGGCTTCTAGGTATAAATTTATGTTCCCACTAGGGGGCACATCTCAATCACTGTTTACAGTTTTACTCCGACATTACAAACAATAAACACACGATGACGTCATGTAATGACGTCACATACTGCACGTATTTAACAAATAAGTAACTTCACATTAATTCACATCTGCATTTCATGCTAAATGCAGTCGTTGTGATAATGCGTCAATTGACACACTTTGGGGTTTCTAGGTAAAATTCCATTTGGGGCTTCTAGTGTTAAAATGTATGAAAATAAATTTTAAAAAGTCTCATGTCATAAACAGCAGTTGAGTTTGATTTTAAATGGAGAAAAATGTATTAAAATAAAAGTGCAGGCCCACTTGAATCTGTTACTACACTTTAGCATACTGGAAAATTGCTGAATATCTTAAAACAGAATCTCAAAGATCTTAATCTTTCCGCTCACCCTCTTGTTGAGTGCTTTATGAGAGGCCTTCTGTTGTCTCATCCTTCAATTTGACCACCACCAGTGGTGTGGGTCCTTAAGGTAGTGTTGGGACAGCTGCTCTCACTCCCCCTTTGGAACCGCTTGCCTCCTGTCTGCTTAAATGTCTTACCTGGAAGGTCATCTTTTTGATAGCACTCACCTCTGTACTCAGAGTCAGTGAGTTGCAAGCGCTGATGGCTCACCCGCCGTACATCAGGATCTATAAGAATAAAATGGTTCTTCGCCCTCACCCTAAGTTCCCTCTCTAAGGTAGATTCTGCTTTCCATCTCAACCAGTTGGTGGTACTCCCCACCTTTTTCCCCAAGCCTCATGCCAACAGGGCAGAGGCCTCACTCTGCACTTTGGATTGTAAGAGAGCACTAGCTTTCTACCTGGAACGCACGAAAGCCCACCGTCATTCCTCCCAGTTCTTCGTCTCATTTGACCACAATAGGCTGAGTGTGGAGGTCTCCAAACGCACCCTTTCCATTTGCATGGCAGACTACATCTCCTTTGCTTATGCTCAAACTGGTCTCAGTTTGGAATGCCATGTCATGGTGCACAGTGTCTGAACTATGGCGGCTTCCTTAGCTCACCTGCACTCTCCACAGTGGAGATCTGTAGGGATGCAGTGAGGCAAGAGATGGGATGAACACAGGTGCCTTTATTGGTGGTCCCCTACGCGTTACGGCCGAAGCCTTCCTCAGGGGGATACACTTAAAAAACAAACAATATATGTAAAAATAACAATAAACATAGATAAACACATTAAAATAATTTAAAATAAATTGAAGTAAATGAAACTAAGGCAAACCAGGCATGCAACATATATTAAACATCAATAAAATTACCATATTGTAAACATAAAATATAACCTTAAACAAGAACAAAAACAAATAAATATATAATATAAATATGTAAATATAAATAATGATGAATGAATTAAGTGAAATCATAAAATCATCATGGATCAATAAACCAAAAAACTAAAAAACTAAAAACACAGGGCAGATGGTGGATACTGTTTAAAAACTAATGAAGATAGTATAAGAGAAGTACTCACAAGGCACTGCTGGAGAAAGGGTTCAGTTTGGCCTATGAACTGATACCTATTATAATGCTGACATTAAAAAACAGTAGATAAACACACATATAAACTAAAAGAAAATTTCTAATAACAATATTGATAATAATAATGAAATGTTAATAATAAAGAACAACCATTGAGGAGGAAATAAAGGAAATCTGAACAGAATCTCTCTGAAAAAATAAAAGTATAAACTATACATAATTTAAAACAACCATATATTACTAAAAAAATATATAACAAATAATAATACCTGTACTTGATCAATCGTGATGAAACAACACTGTATGTTAAAAACAAACTTTAATTAATGATGTAGTGCCAGAGTATAAGATGAATAAAACATACTAATCCAATTATAGATGTTAATAATAGTGAATTGTCATCCAAACGTTTTAAAAGTATTACTGAATCCAGTGGCAGAGATCCTCCTAGACTTTACTTGTGTGAAGAATACGTGCAAAAATGTACGTTTAAATTTTAGTGTGAGCTAATAGTACTAAAATGTTAATTTTCCACGAGACCGGGACAGGATGCCAGTAGACCCGTGATTTCGTGGGAATGCGATATTGCAAAAGAAATGATTAAAAGAAGACATATAAAAAACGCTGAAACTGCGCGCCAAAAATATATTTACATATTCTTTCAACTAGTAAAAACCAGTCCAGAGTACATAAAAATAGAACTCACTGATATATATAAAAACATGTGGCTCTACAACGGTCAGATGCAAACCAGCGTGCGCTTGCTGAGGATGCAAAATAGACAAACTTGGGACCTCACGTGAGTGAGAAAACAAAACTGGGAAGCAAAGTACAAACTGTGTAAACAGGACTTGTGTAATCAATCAAATGAGACAACTAATGCGTTGCTGCAAAGGCTTACCTCGATCGTAGTGAAACCGCACAACAAGAAAATTATATGGTCAAAGCTTCAACGGAAATGACACACTAACTTAGGGCTTTAAATACTAAGGGTAAGAGGACGTAACTACTCCTGTGACGTATTAGCATAAAGTTAAAGTGTCTTACACACACTAGTGCTACAAAAACCGTGGAGTGCAACCTACATGTTATATTTGTAACGGAGAATTGTCATGAGGTAGCCACTACAAAATACTATATAATTAAAAAATGTTATATTGTATTGTGTGCAAACTTAAAAGACAAATCGTATCAAGCAAAGTTAATAAAAGTGTTATTTAAAAGGACTTGAACCATACATGTTGTTAAAAAGGTTGTGCTCAAAAAACTAAAAATAGGTGTATGGAAAAAACGTTACTAAAGTATACCTGAATCCAGTAGCAGAGATACTCCTAAACTTTACATGTGTAAAGAATACGTGCAGAAAGGTACGTTTAAATTTTAGTGTAAGCTAATAGTACTAAAATGTTGATCTTCCACGAGACCGGGACCGGATGCCAGTAGACCCGTGATTCCGTGGGAATACAATATTGCAAAACAGATGATTAAAAGAAGACATATAAAAAACGCTAAAACTGCGCACCAAAAATATAAATTTGCATACTCTTACAACTAGTAAAAACCAGTCCTGAATATATAAAAATAAAACTCACTGATATATATAAAAAAATGTGGCTCTGCAACGGTCAGATGCAAACCAGCGTACGCTTGCTGAGGATGCAAAATATAGACAAACTTTTGGGACCTCGCGTTAGAACCTCCACATCTAACATAATGTGTTGAGTGAGAAATTAAACTGGGAAGCAAAATGCAAACTGTCAACAAGACTTATGTAATCAAATAAGCCAACTATTGTGTCGCTGCAAAGGCTTACCTTGATCGTAGCGAAACCGCACAACAGGAAAATTATATGGTCTAAGCTTCAACGGAAGTGACTCACTAACTTGAGGCTTTAAATACTGAGCGTAAGAGAACGTAGCTACTCCTGTGACGTATTTGCATAAGGTAAAAGTGTCTTACATACACTAGTGCCACAAGAACCGTGGAGTGCAACCTACATGTTATATTATTAACGGAGAATCGTCATGAGGTAGCCACTACAAAATACTATATAACTAAGGAAATGTTATATTGTATTGTGTACATACTTAAAAGACAAATCGTATCGAAGCAAAGTAGATAAAGTGTTTTTTTTAAAAAGACTTGAACGCTACATGTTGTTAAAAAAGGTGTATGGAAATAGCACCCTAAAAAGCATAATAATTCAAGGCTTGGGAAATATGTAAGTAGACAACTATAAAATAAAAATTAAAACAGAAAGATAAATAAAATAGACATCATGAACCATGTAACTTCCATAATGCTGATAAAGAATTACGAAGGGAGTTGCAATAAATTAAAAATGACCAAATTGGTAATGAATAATAACCATATCATTATATTCTAATGAATATATAAGTAAATAAATAGGATAAAAATGATGATATTAAAATAGTAATATTAATATGAAAAAAGGGGACAACTAAGAAACATATACTACATTATTGTGTGTCTTGGTAAAACAAATAATAAATTTTATAAAAATACTGACAAGTCAACTTCCTGGTTTAAACCATTAGGTGTCATGCTGTTAAATTCATAAATAAATCTTTGTTCCAATCTCAAAAGTACTTTATCAAAATCTCCTCCCCTCCAACTGGGAACCACTGTTTTGATGACCAAAAATTTTAAATCTTGAATTGAGTGTTGTTTTTCCAACCAATGAGTTACTAATGGACTATCTTCAACTTTTCTCTGTATACAACTCCTATGTTCTATAATTCGAGTACGAATCTGACGTTTGGTTTTGCCTATATAAATTAAATTACATGGGCACAGGATTAAATAAATAGCCTTATCTGTTTTGCAGTTAGAAAAATGATTAATGTAAAATTTACGTTGTGTAACCGGATGAATATAAACTTGTTTAACTGTAAGTGCATGAATACAAACAGAACAATTACCACAAGGGTAATGTCCTTTGATACGGGGTGATGGTTTATAATATGCCAAAGCCGATGGAACCAATGTATTAGCTAAATTGGAATTACGTTTGTAAGCCACCATGATGTTCTTGGAAGATAAACTAGAGACTCCGGCTAAAAGATACCATTCCTGTCTCAATATCGCAGAAATCTCTTTTGAATATTGAGAAAAGGTGAGAGAACAAACAATCTTGTTATTTTTCTGACGTGGTTTTTTATTCAAAAGGCTTTTACGATCAGTCACGCAAGCCCTAAAAAATGCTTTTTTAATGCATCTTTTTGGATACCCACGTTTTAAGAATCTCTGACGTAAATCTGCTGCATGTTTCTCAAAATCAGGTTCTTTAGTGCATAATCTTCTTACCCTTAAAAATTGACTAATAGGGAGATTGTTCTTTAGTGTAGTATTGTGGTAACTGTCATATCGTAGCAAGGTGTTGCGGTCTGTGGGTTTTCGATATAGTTCTGTGATAAAACCTTCACTTCCCTTCTTAATATTTAAATCCAAATATGCAATATTGTCCATGCTGTAGTTACCCTCAAACTGTAAATTTGGGTCTAGACCGTTGATCCATTGAAAAAATTCTTGTAACAGAATTTCAGAACCATCCCAAATAATTAAAATATCGTCAATATACCTTTTCCATAAAACGACCTGTTTTTTAAAAGGATGGGCTTTGAGAAATTTCTCTTCAAAGTCGGTAACATACAGATTGGCCACATCTGGAGAAAATCCCAACCCTGACCCCCCTTCCCACCTACCCTTCTGTCCGTCCACGTTACCGTGAGTCGATCTGACGTTGATTCTCTGCTGGGCGATGACTCTCTGAACCTTTTCAGCACTAACTCATGCTGTTTTTTTTGGTTCGTTTTTTACTGCTTACCCCTTTGGGCTTTTTACAAGTTTTTCGGTAGCCTGTAGCTTGGAAGTCCCATAAGTGAGGACTACATTCCTGCTTTGTCCCAGAAAAAGTGTAGTTACTCACCTGTAGCAGATGTTCTCTGGGAACAGCAGGAATCGGTCCTCACTACCCTCCCTCTTCCCCATGAAGTTTTTATTTTCTTAGGCTTGATTAAGCTGTCATTATGCTGAGTAAAGATGGCTCCTTCGAGCGGGAAGACAGGCACAGCTTCCTATAGAAGCTGTGGGAGCATTCCTGTGTGGGCTCCGTCGGTGATGTCGACCATAAGTGAGGACTGAGTCTTGCTGTTCCCGGAGAACACCTGCTACAAGTGAGTAACTATGCTTTTTAGTTTATCATTTATAGAAACACTTGGGCAGTTCACAAGATATAACCTAAGCAGGGCCGGCCCATCCACTAGGGGGATCAGAAGCGGCAGGCCATGTGTGCTGAAGCACATGGCCTGCCAAGGACAACAAAGCAGCATCACAAAGCCACCACTTTTAAAATACTGCCAACCGCCTGCCTCCCCCCCACCAAAGACAGAATTGGTAGGAGCAGCTTGGAGCGAGAGGAGGGGGGTGGGCGGTGTGGCTAGGGTTTCTGCCTAGGGCAGCACAAACTCGTGGGCCAGCCCTGGATGTAAGTGAGCTCCTTTGTGGAAAATGGAACGCAAGGCTTTACTGGTTTGAATAGGTTATCTTTTTAAAAGTGTTTGACATTGGTGTACTTTTTTGGGGGGTTCTCAGGGTTTTTTTCCAGTGTATACTATTAAGCTGTACTGATTCCATCATGTTTTAGTATTGTATTCTACTGTGACATATATCTACCTCTGTTGACTATATTCTTTAAGTTGCACGCTTCTATTACAAATAAATTACCTTACTTGCAAACTGTCTACTAAGCTGCCTAAGACTGACTTTGTACCCAGTGTTAGAGGCCTTAATCTCATTAAAATCCCCACAATTCTTATCCGTCTTTGAAAAGAGCTATAGTCTGTGCAGCCTCAAATTGCATCAGAATCAGTACTAGTTCCAGTAGCTGATGAATAATCGTCTTTTTTCTGCCCCTTCAAGAGCAGCTTCCTTTGTTCCTGCAAAAGATGTTCAACAGATCCTTACAATAGGCCTTAACCAGTCATCTGTTAAATTTCAACAGCTTAGTGTAATGCCATATCAATCCATGGGCATTACTCATGCACAGAGACACTCATTCATATTCAAGATCCGGTTGTCTCTTCACTGTCTGCTTCTGATTCTGAACCACAAGGCTGTTCTCTACCCCTTTCTCACCTTGATTGAAGGTCTCTTAAAGCATTCTAGAAGACTACATAGATTGAGCTTTTCTTGTTTCACAGTCTTAAAAGCAGGATAGTACTTTACCAGAAATCCCTCTGGCCCATCTTTTCCTGCACAAAATGAATCCTCCTAGGAAGATATCCAGGATTTGTTTTGTGCATGCAAAGGTGGTCCCCTTCAACTATAGCAGGAAGCAGAACCATGTTCAGATATTTTTGGACTCTTGGAAAACATAGAGGCCCCAAGGCTACTGTAGCTATACCAGTCTTCTACAAAAGAAACACTCCATTCTACCTGTGATAGATAAGGTAGGTATAAAATATAAAATTTAGCCCGCACCTGGTTTCAATAATATCCAGCTATCGCATTCTTCAGTAATAGCTAGACTTTATTGAAACCCTGAAGGTAGGGTTTTCAAATATGTCGCCTGTTAAAAACCCTAGTGGGTCAATATTCAGCAGCACTTCTATCCAGGTAAGTGCCACTGATCAGAATATTCAGTGGCATCATATGGATAGTGCTACTGAATATCCTTACAAACTGCCTTGGCACTATCTGTATGGTGCAGGATCTATAGTGGTGATATACAGCACTCCTTTACAGATAACTATCAGGATAATTTAAGACTGCAAAAAAGCTGTCCTAATACTGGATAAGTTATCCAACAGCACTGTTGAGTATCGATGCTATGTGGATAGTGGCAGCTCTTTGGCTGTGCTATCAGCGTTGGCCACAATCCAAATACTGGCACCGAATTTCAGAATTGTTTTTTTTTTTTTTTTTAGACAAAGCAGCTGGTGATTAAAAACAAAAGTTGACCGCTGCAGCTGAATATTGACTTGCTTCATTGAGGCAAGAAAGTGTTTCATAGTGCGTTGCTCTCTGTCTACTTTGTAGTTCAAAAACTAATATGGTGTAGTGTGTACCATTTTCCAGAAGGTGCAAGTTTTCCCACAATTGGACTCTGAAATGGCAGCTATCCTAACTGCAGCAGATAAACCCACCTTATTTGCTTAGTGCCTAGAATTTTAGCTTCCACTGTTGACACCAGACATCTTGCATGGCTGCATGCATCCAGCCTCCAAGACAACATTCATATGAGGCTTGTAGGCTTTCCTTGTATGTGAAACCCCCCACATTGGCAACAAAGCAAGAGAGACAGTGGTTATCATCAAGGACCACTGTTGTATTTTACAACAACTCTGGACTGTATTACCATGTCTTCTCCCAATACCATAGAACTTTCTGCTATCATAGAAGATATTTTGTTTCTTTTTCAGAGATAATCACAACAGACTCTGTGTCACGCTTTCTGGGAAGAAGTCTGTCTCCTCCTCCAGTCCTGTGCAATAGAACTTGTTCCAGTTCAGGAAAGAAATCCTGGGTTCCTGAGCGGTCCTCCAGTTTAGGCCTCCACATCCGGGTAGTGCTCCTCCTCCTGCAGCATGGAGACTGGACCAATCAGATTCTTTAGTACTTCAGGATGTATGCTGCTGGAGGCCCCATCAGCCCCCAGTGTGTCCAGTCTCCTTGCAGCAGGGGGATGTGTGAGCCTGGCACTGGGCTCACTTAGGGGCTTGGGTGCAACACTAGCTAGCTTTTTGGGGTTTGTTTTTTCCCTTGGTTTCCTTTGTTTATTTTCTTTAGAAGCCTATAGCTTTAAATTAAATAAAAAACAAAGAAAAAGAAAGTCTGCAGAGCCAAGCCATCACTGCCCTTCTCCCTCCTTTACTTCGGTGGCAGTTCTAATACAGATGGCATTCTTAGATCGTTCCCCCTGGGCAGTAAGGGGGAGAGATCGGGTAATTGCAGCAACTCACTCTGTGTCAGAAAGGCCTTGTTCCTGAGCGTTGACTGCAGCGGAGAGAACTCTGGGGATGCTCGGCTCACTGGCGCTTACTTAGGCAGCCGGGACAGCAGCTCTACACCGCTCAGGATTCGAGCGGCGTGGGTAGTTTGTCCCATTTTGAGATGGGGTAAGTTGATTCCTCCCCGATTTCATTGTGGCGCTCGGCCTTTGGGTCCCAACGCTGCGCTTGCAATTTTATTTTATTTTTGATTTTTCGCGCCTTGTTTCGGCGTTCGCCAGTTCCGGCGGCCATTTTGTACCTCACTTTCCCGCGTGGAGTGCGGGCCCTGCAAGTTTGGGCAAGTTGGTGCCCTTAGCGTTTGGGGCAGGCACATGGGTTTCTTTAGTTTGACAATCCTCGGTTAGGTATTTAAAAAAAAAAAAAAAAAAGAGGGTTTTGTTTTTCTTTCTGGATTTTTGGGTCAGTCAGTCAGATCCTTCCCTTCTCCTGGAGTGCTGCCCTTCTTATTAATGTCAGCGAGGCCGCAGTGCGTGGTCTGCGGTTGCGCTGCTGTTTCCTCTGACATAGAGCAGCAGATGGAAGGCAAGACATTGCCAGACCCTTTGGACCCTGCATTGCCTGCTGAGGGGGATTCTTCTCCTGGTTCTCTCGTACTTCCAATTCCAGTTACTCCTCAGGGACAGGGGGCTGAACTGCCGGTTGGAGAGCCGGAATCCTCTTCGTTCTTGGCTGATTTTTCCCCAGACTTCGTGCTGATTATGCATCAGGCCTTCAGATTGGGGCGTTTAGGGAAGTTGCCAGAAGCTGTTGTGACGCCGGCGCCTCCGCCGCCTCCCAAAGCGGAGGGTGCCAGTTGGAACTTACCGAAGCCGGCTAAAAGGCTTCGGTCCTTGGAGGTAGAACAGGAGGATATGGACTGGCAGGAGACAGAGGCTGAAGTGGAGCCGGAGGACCTTTTTGATGAACTGGAGGAAGGGGAGATTCCTGAGCCCGAAAATCAGGCTAGGATCATCCAAGTGTTTCGTAAGGAGGAGCTGGTACCCCTGATTACGGAAGCCCTTCAAATGCTCAATCTCGCAACAGCGCGACCTGTTGAAGCCGAAGCTTTGGAGGATCCCCTCATACAGGCGGTACGGGAATCTCAAGTGGTGTTACCGGTGCATAGAGTTGTAGATCAGATGATTCAAACCGAGTGGGATCAGCCTGAGTCAGGTTTGAAAGGTATCCGGATGATGAATCGACTCTATCCGTTAGCGGACAAGGACAACAAGTTCAAGTCGCCTCAGGTAGACGCAGCGGTGTTGGCAGTAACCAAGAAAACAATTCCAGTTGAGGGGAGTGCTGCCTTAAAAGATACACAAGACTGAAAAATGGATGGGTTATTGAAACAGGCCTTTGAGACCAATGCTTTGTCTTTGCAGGCCTCTTTTTGTGGGGCCTGGGTGGCTAGAGCCTACTTACGGTGGGCTCAGCATTTGCGTCAAGACTCCCGCTTGGACCAGCACGGTTTGCTCGAGGTGACGCAGTTGGAGTCTGGTTCAGCATACTTGGCAGATATACACTATGATTTGATCAGAACTTTGGCAAATAGTATGGCTTCCTTGGTGGCGGCGCAGAGATCCATCTGGTTGCGAAATTGGGCGGCCGACGGGTCTTCAAAGTCTCGACTCAGCAAGCTTCCTTTTAAAGGCAGATTGTTGTTCGGGGACGATCTCGATAAGTTTGTGAAGGACCTTGGAGAGTCTAAAGGCGGTAGGAGGATAGGCCTAAGCTGGGTAGACGTCTGTCGGTGTCTCGGGGTCAATTGAGAGACTTTCGGAGGTTTCGATCTTCCCGCCTTTGGGGTGCCCAATGCGACAGCCTTGGGTCAAGGGCGCAGAATTTTTGAGGTTTTCGCTGAGCGGGCAGAGGTTTCTCAGCTACGCCCTCTTCCTCGTCCTCTTCCTTTAGTCGCAAGCCACAATGAAGCGAGGTGGACCCCGGAGGGAAGCCAAGTGATCGGAGGTCGGCTTCGGGACTTTCTTCCTTCTTGGGTCCAGATAACGTCAGATCAGTGGGTGCTCGAGATCGTCAGACTGTTATGCGTTGGAGTTTGCTTCCCCCTCTCCGGGACTCCTTCGTTCTGTCACCCAGCAAGGGGCAGCAGAAGGAGCTGGCAGTTCGCTCCACATTAGAGCGGCTGTTAGCTTTGGGGGCGATAATTCCTGTTCCGGAGTCCGAGCGCGGGGTAGGTCGTTACTCCATTTATTTTGTGGTGCCGAAGAAAGACGGGTCCCTCCATTCTATTTTAGATCTCAAGGGCGTGAATTGTTGTCTACGGGTGCTGCATTTTCCGCATGGAGACCCTAAAATCCGTCATAGTGGCAGTGCGCCAAGGAGAGTTTTTGACTGCTCTGGACCTCTCGGAGGCCTATTTGCATATTCCGATCAGAGCTATGCATCAAAAGTTTCTGCGGTTCGCGTTTCCGTGGGGACACTTCCATTTCAAGCACTGCCATTCGGATTAGCTACAGCTCCACGCACCTTCACCAAGGTCATGGTGGTGGTTGCGGCGGCTTTGTGAAAGGAAGGTATTTTGGTCCACCCTTATCTGGATGACTGGTTGATTCGGGCAAAGTCCGAGAGGGAGAGCTTGCAGGCCACGGACAGAGTCGTATCCCTGCTGCAGAGCCTCGGCTGGGTGGTCAATGCGAAGAAGAGTCGCTTAGTTCCTACAGAGTCCCTCAAATATCTTGGGATCTGTTTCAACACGACAAGAGGCCTGGTGGCCTTACCAGTTCGCCGCGCCCAAGCCTTGCGTCGTCTGGTGCGTACGTTCTTGGGGATGCCCACCCCGTCCGCCTGGTGGTATCTACGGCTGCTAGGAACAATGGCGGCAACTCTGGAGGTAGTTCCTTGGGCCAGGTTTCATATGCGTCCGCTTCAGAGAGCACTCTTATGCTGCTGGTCGAACCAGTCGGATTCGCTGAACCGGAGATTGCCCTGTCCGAGACGAGTCCGGCTGTCTCTGCAGTGGTGGCTATGCTCGAAGTTCCTGCGGGCAGGGCTGCCCTTGGAACAGCCGGTTTGGATTCTGTTAATGATGGATGCGAGTCTGGCGGGCTGGGGGCCCACTGTCAGGACCGTTACGCGCAGGGGACGTGGTCGGCCCAGGAGTCCTTGTGGTCGATCAACTGGCTCGAGCTGCGGGCGGTGCGGCTGGCGCTTCAGGCCTTCGAGTCGGCAGTAATGAGTCAAGCGGTAAGAGTCCTGTCGGACAACTTGGCTACAGTGGCGTACATCAACCGTCAAGGAGGCACAGGAAGTGTAGCCATAGAAGAGGAGGCGGAGGCGCTGTTCCAGTGGGTGGAAGTACATCTCCTAGCCGTTTCGGCAGTGCATATCGCGGGAAAAGACAATGTGATGGCAGATTTTCTCAGCAGAGTGCGGGTAGACTCCGGAGAGTGGGAGCTGCACCCGCAAGTTTACACGCAGATAATTCGTCGATGGGGACAGCCAATCATGGACCTCATGGCGACCTTCCAGTCAGCAAAGACAAGTCGATTTTTCAGTAGACGGAGAGAACGCATGTCCGAGGGAATCGACGCCCTCATCCAACTGTGGCCCGAGTCCGGTCTTCTGTATGTCTTTCCTCCGTGGGCGTTGATCGGCAGAGTGGTCCAGCGCATCGAGGCACACCGTGGGCGGGTCCTGCTGGTAGCTCCAGATTGGCCCAGGCGGCCTTGGTATGCAGATCTGGTTCGGCTTCTCGACGATGTTCAATGGAAGCTTCCCCTCTTAGGGGACCTGTTGATTCAGGGTCCGCTGCGCATGCCTCAGGTGGATCGATTCTCGCTTACGGTATGGCCATTGAAAGGGCTAGGTTGAGAAGGAAAGGTTATTCGCCGGCAGTTATTGCCACTCTTCTACGAGCTAGAAAGTCTTCAACCTTGCTTACGTATGTTCGAGTATGGCGAATCTTTGAAGATTGGTGTTCTAAGCATCATATTCGGGCAGCGACAGCTTCTGTTGCCGTAATCCTCAGTTTCTTACAGGATGGGTTTGACAAGGGGTTAGCCGCCAGTTCCCTAAAGGTTCAGTTGGTGGCTCTCGTGTGCCACAGAGGCAAGATTCAGGATGTTCTGCTTGGAGCGCACACGGATGTGCAGCGATTTCTTAAAGCCGTGTTTAGGCTGCAGCCTTCGCGTAGGGTGTCCATTCCTCCATGGGATTTGAATCTGTTATTGCAGGCCTTGGCTCAGAAACCTTTTGAGCCTCTTCACCAGTCCTCCGTTAAGGATTTAACTCTAAAGATGGTGGTTTTGGTAGGCATTTGTTCGGCAAGGCGAATTTCGGAGCTGCAGGCGCTGTCTTGTAGGGCTCCATTCTTATCTTTTCTAGAGAGAGAGTGGTTTTAAGACCGGTTCCTTCCTTTCTTCCTAAGGTGGTTTCTCCCTTTCATGTGAATCAGTCTGTTATTCTGCCAGCTTTTACGTCGGACACAGCATGTGCTTCGGACGGCGGTTTACATCGGCTGGACGTGCGACATGTGTTGCGTCGGTATCTGAAGGTGTCCAAGACGTTCCGTAAGTCGGATCGCTTGTTTGTGCTTTTCGGGGGAGTTAGGAAGGGGGAAGCGGCGGCAAAGTCTTCCATTTCTAGGTGGATTAAGGAAGCTATTGCCTCGGCTTATATTTTGCAAGGCCGGTCTGTCCCGTTGGGCTTGCGGGCCCATTCTACTAGAGCGCAAGCGGCGTCGTGGGTGGAGCATGCTCTTGTCCCGCCATTGGAAATTTGCAGGGCGGCTACTTGGTCATCTCTCCATGCTTTCAGCAGGCATTATCGGTTGGACGTAGCGGCGGCACGGAATTCTTGTTTTGGTTCGGCGGTCTTGCGCACCGGTTGGCAAGGTCCCCGTCCCCCCCCCCTGTTGATAACTGCTCTGTTACATCCCAGATGTGGAGGACTAAACTGGAGGACCGCTCAGGGAATGGAAATTACACATACCTGGTAATTGTAGTTTCTGGAGGGTCAAGTTTAGTCCTCAGTCCCTCCCGAGACTCTAAAAAAGAAAAAAAAAATTTTTGGTTTTCCTGTTGGGCGCGCGACCAGTGTAAGGGAGAGTCGGGTAAGTAAATTTCTTATGATCCTATTGGTGTGGGGTTCTCCCGCTCCCTCTTGCCCGGTAGGGGTTTGTTTTATGCTTACTGCTGTGTCTGTCAATTATTTCAGGTAAAGGGAGCAGAAGCAAGGTGCAGAGTTCTGGCTCTCTCGTTTGGGGAGGGGGTCAAATTATATTTCTCAGAGCAGTGAAACAAGAACGTCCACCGCATAGGGCAGTGGTGCCTCCATGGGACCTCAATCTGGTTTTGTCGGTACTAGCGGCACCGCCTTTTGAGCCATTAGGTGTATGCACACTGAAAGATCTTACATTGAAAACGGTGTTTTTGGTGGCGATTTGCTCAGCGAGAAGAATTTCCGAATTGCAGGCTTTGTTCTGTCGGGAGCCTTTTCTCATTTTGACGAAGGGAGAAAGTAGTTTTGCGGCCTGTTCCTTCTTTCTTCCCGAAGGTCCTTTCAGTTTTTCACTTGAACCAGTCACTTACACTTCAGGTCTTTTCGGGAGCAGGTGGGAAGGGGAAGGATCCCCTCCTTCACTGTTTGGATATCAGAAGAGTGTTATGACAATACTTGAAGAGAACAGAGTCCTTTCGGAAGTCAGACCGATTGTTTGTTCTGTATGGCGGGGCCAGCAAAGGGGAGGCAACTTCGAAGGCCTCCATTTCCCGGTGGGTGCGAGAAGTGAAATCTTCAGCATACTTGTTGCGGCACAGACAGTTACCCATGCTCGACACGAGCGAAGGCCACTTCTTGGATAGAGTCGAGGTTGGTACCGTCAGCAGATATTTGTAGAGCGGCAACGTGGTCGTCCCTGCAGTCCTTTGTGATACACTATAGACTGGATGTACAGGCAGCAGTGGATGCACATTTTGGAGTGGCAGTTCTTCAGGTCGGTCTGGTGGGTCCCTCCCAAGGTTAGTATTGCTATAGTACATCCCAACGGTGTGGGACTGGACTGGAGGAATGATAAGGAAGGTAGAATTAGGCCTTACTTGCTAATTGATGTTCCTTGAGTGAGTCCAGTCCCAATCCCACCCTCTGGATTTTTTGCATTTTCGCCAGGGGGACGTATAGATCTCCGGTCCTGAAGAAGGTTACAGCAACAGATGATTGAGGGTCTGGCGGTCACAGTGTCTACCCATGAAGTTGGGCTTGTTCAGAGGTGGACAGAGGCGCGGAGGATCCACTGCGGTAAGCGATCTCTCTCTTCAGGTGGGGGTTGTTTGCCTGGCTTGTCTGGGAGAGGATTTTTCCGTGTATATAGTTTAGAATTGATTCTCAAATTGTTACTTTTGTGAGTCTGCTTTGTCAATAGGATACTGGCTCTGGTGGAAGGTGCGTATACCTCCAATGTCATCAAGTGTGACATGCTCAGTCTCCAAGCTGCTGGTGAGGTAACACTACCCCAACAGTGCAGGACTGGACTGGACTCACTCAAGGAACGTCAATTAGCAGGTAAGGCCTAATTCTACCTTCTGTGTCTATTTAAAATTCTGTTTATATATCCAGTTCAACATAGCTAAGCTGCAGAATTTTGTTAGTGTTGGGTTTCACCTACACCAGGCTTAGTCTGTGATTTACAGGCCTTAAGCCAATTAAGAAAATAGCAGGAAATGTTGGTTTTCACTACAACATGAATTGGGCATCTTCACCAAGTTACTAGCTCATAGGAATACAAGTTGCGATCAAAAAGTATTGAGACTTGTACAATAACACAAGAAGTTTAACACTGACAGTTATTGCACTCTGTCTCCTTCAAAGTAGTCCCCTTCCAATAAAACACACTTCCAGCATTTCTGCCACTGCTGGAAACAATTTTGATTTTGCTATGCTGTTAAGCTGCGGTGTCAGATTTTGTTTAATGGCCGCCAAGTCATTGAATCTTTCCTTTAAGTGGTAATTTCGGTTTTGGAAACCAGAAAAAGTCACAGGATGTGAGGTCAGGTGAGTACAGAGGCTGACTGACTTGGCTCGATTTACTGTTTGGCCAAGAACTGCTGGACAAGATATGATGCGTAAGCTGTGGCGTTATCGTGATGAAGCAACCATTCACCATTTATGTGCAACTCTGGCCTCTTATGACAAACTGCATCTCTCAAATGAGTCAGAACTTGGACATAGTACTCCTTATTGATGGTTTGGACTTTTGGAGCATACTCATGATGAACAGTACCCTGGTAATCAAAGAAAACTGTGAGCATGACCTTGACATTGCTCCTCATCTGACTGGCTTTCTTGAGTCTGGGAGAGTTTGGAGTTTTCCATTGTGAGGATTGAGCCTCAGGTCATAATCATAAACCCATCACTAGTAATAATCTTTTTGATGAAATCTGAGTCATTCTCTGGGAACAAGCAGGAAGTCGGGCCTCACAAAGCCTTTGGAAGATGCCACCATGCATGCGTGGTCCCCTTCCCGCCAAGGATGCCATCTTGCCTCAGTCTCCCTTTTCCACGGAGCCAGACAGACAGAGGTAATCCGTTTTTTAAATTTTTTACTCTTTCTCTGGTCTTCCACCGGTGCTCTTCCTGCCCCTGAACGTGCTACCTCGACATCATGTCTCTGGTCTGTTTAAAATTGTTTTTTTTCCCTCTCTGCGGTTTGCACCTATTTTACCACTGTCAGAACCTTGGGTCTTTGACCTAGCTGGGGCCTTTTTTTCCTTCCGTAGCCTCCAGTAGTTTCAAGAAGGGTGATCGGTGCTCGAGGGTCATGTCCCTCACTGTCACACATGACTGCTGCCTCTGTTGCCTTGGGCCGAACCAAGACCTGTGAACTGTGGCCTGTGCAAAAAAATGTCATCCAAGGCCCTCAAGAGCCATAAGCAGCAGCCACGGGTCTTCCAAGTGGGGCTCTCCAGTTGGGGAACACAAGAAGAAAAAAACCCTCAAAGGCCGCGTCCGTGGATGGATCTAGGAAGGCTGGTAAGTCCTGAGCCAGATCTTGCAGTCCACGTTGTTCATCTGAGGGCATGGAGTGGGAGTGGCCTACCAAGGTCACCTAAAAAGAATCCTCCAGTGATAGACCTTGGATCCCCAAGACCATCCTCGTCAAGTACTCCCCTTCAGTGGAGCCGGTGCTGGGCCAGAGTCCCTTGATGCCCGCTTCAATGGCTGCGGAGCCTTCTGGACTGGAGACCAGAATTGGCAGCCTTGGAGTGCAGCTTGTCTGCCTTCATGGCTTAGTAGCAAGCCCTGATGCCTGGCTCTGCCGGGTCATCTGCCCAGACCACTAGGCCCTTGAAGTCGAGCCGATCCTCAAGAGCATGCAGCCTCGAGCTGATCCTCGAAAGTGATCTTGATCCTGGTCCCGTTTCACACGACAGAGGTCCTTCCCAGCAAGTGCCCAAGGTTTCAGCCATGGAGCCTCCAAGAGACCTGGACCGGGCTCGGGACAAGATCATCCATCCTGGCCCTCCCTCGATTCCTCCACTGATTACTCGGTACTTCCTCATGCCAAAACAAACAGGGGGCCTAAGGTCCATTCTAGACCTGTGGGAGCTGAACAGGTTCCTGGTGAGGGAGAAGTTCAAGATGCTTACCCTTGGAACATTGCTGCCTTACCTCCAGAAGGGAGACTGGTTATGCTCCTCGGATTTGAAGGATGCCTTTACACACATCCTCATTCATACCAACTACAGGCAGTATCTCAGATTCATGGTGGAGGGTAGCCACTATCAGTACAGGGTACTACCCTTTGGCCTGGCCTCCGCTTCCAGAGTTTTCACCAAATGCCTGGTGGTAGTAACTGCCTGCCTCCGTCTCCAGGGGGCCTTCATCTTTCCCTTCCTGGTTGACTGGCTCATAAAGGGAGACATGGCCACCAAGGTACAGTAAGCCACGGCCCGCACCATCTATGTCCTGCAACATCTGGAGTTGGTGATAAATCGCCCCAAGTCTTACTTACTCCCGACACAGTGTCTGGGGTTCATTGGGGCAGGGCTGGACACAGTTCAGGCCAGAGCCTTTCTCCCCATGGGCAGGGCTGACGGTCTCATGGCACTGGCCGCAGAAGTTCAGCACCAACCCTCTGTGTCTGCTCACCTCCTCCTGCGCATACTCGATCACATGGCCTGCACAGTCCATGTCACACCAGGCGCCCGTCTTCCTATGAGGGTGGCGCAGTAGTGTCTTTGTGCCCAGTGGACACAGGCCACCGGCCGACTGCCGAGACAGTGTGTCTGTGACCTGCCATCCGGCAGAGTCCCTGAACTGGTGGCAGAACACACAGCAGCTTTGAGCAGGGATGCCTTTTCAGGCCCCCATCCCCCAGAGGGTTCTCACTATGGACACCACCTTGCTGGGCTGGGGAGCACATTGCGAGGAACTGTGTACTCAGAGCAGTTGGTCCAGGGTAGAAAGCTAGCAGCAGATCAACCTCTTGGAGTTCCATGACATACACTTGGCTCTCCGGGCCGTTCACCACCAGTCAGTGCTCGTCCAAACGGACATTCAAGTGGCAACACTCTATGTAAACAAACAAGGGGCACAGGGTCCCACACCCTCTGCCACGAAGCAGTGGCTCTTTGCTCCTATGCAATCCGCCAAGGGATTCTCTGGGCGGTGTACCTGGCGGACAGACTGAGCAGGGTCCTCCAGCCACACTAGTGGCAACTGGACCCCATAGTGACCAATCGGCTCTTACGACTCTGGGACACCCCTCTAGTGGATCTTTTTGCCAGCCCAGACAACTCCCAGTTGCCCCGCTTCTGCTCACAGCAGCCCTGCCCATCTTTAGTGGCTACAGATGCTTTCCTCATCCTGTGGTTGGAGGGCCTTCTGTATGCCTTCCCGCCCACATCGTTGATTGCCAAGACCCTCTTCAGGGTTCTTCACAACAGGATGTCGCTGATCCTGGTCGGCGTTTTTGGGAGTTTGAAGGACTGGGCACACTATTTTCGTCTTGGGAACACTTGAAGCAGAAGCTTGTCGCTTCGAAACGTGCACGTCGTGCCTGAGCAGATAAGTGTGGAACTCTTTTTGGTTTTAAACTTTGAATGATAACATGGACAGTGTTGGTAGATAACAAAAATAAATAAAAGGGGTATGTACTGCGTGAGGTATCGAGGAGTTTCCTCTTTCCTCCAGGACCAAGCAGGAAGTCAGTCCTCACTTATGGGTGACGTCGCCGATGGAGCCCTCGTGGAGCAATTTCCCCAGCTTTCGAAGAAAGCCTTTGGGATTGCAGCACGCATGCGCAGTCCCCTTCCCGCCCGAGGGTGCCATCTTGCTCAGTCTTCTTTTTTCCGCGGAGCCCTACAGACGTAGTTTGTTATCACCGCTGAAAAAGTTGATTAATTTCTTTAGTTTTTTCTCGGTTCGCGTGTCCCCGACCGGCCTCGTTAATTCGAGTCCGCCCTTATTTAACCTTTTTTGTTCCAGTTTTTTTGTTCCTAACTGGCGTTCCCGCCACTTTCCTTTTCACCCCTGGCAGCCCGGTCTTTCGACCTAGCCGGGGCTCTTTTTCCCCCGATGGCGGCCAGCGGGTTTAAAAAATGTGATCGTTGTTCCAAACTGATGTCCCTCACGGACACGCACGACTTCTGCCTCCGTTGCCTCGGATCCAACCATGACTCTGCGGGTTGCGGTCCGTGCAGCAGACTGTCCTCAAAGTCTGAGGAGTCGGCAGTCACAAAGGGAACGTATCTTCTCTGACCCCGAGTCCGGCCAGGCTCGGACCTCGTCAGAGGCTTCAACGTCTCGGGGCTCCAGCCACGAGCGTTGTCGGAGTTCCTCTGAGCGGGGGTCCCCCGACCGGGAACATCGTCGGAGGAAGAGGTTTGCTCGGGCGGCGTCGGAGGACGCACCTGGTCCCTCGACGGCCGGGTTGCTCAGCCCCGTCAGCCGCCCTGAGCTCTCGGAGGGGGAGAGACCTCCCAAGCTTCCTCGTCTAGAAGTGGAGCTGTCTGGACACGTGAGTGATATAGTCCTCCTGGACTCCCCTCCGGAACCGATGTCGGGCCCGACGCCGTCGGGGCCCGAGTCGGAGGCTGCCTGGTCTTCTGAGCGAGCTGGGTCTCAGATTGACATCCTTGGAGCGCAGTCTCTCTGCCTTCCTGGACCAGCAGCGGTTATTGATGTCCGGCTTCGCCAGTGCATCTACCCTGACCACCGGGACGTCGACGCCCAAGTCGACACCGGCGACCGAGCCGATCCTCGAGTCCACACGTGCTCAAGCCGATCCTCGGTCGAGGTCTCCCTCGGCTTCCTGTTCGGGACTGAGGTCGTCGACGCCAGCGTCAGCGCGAACCCTCGCCCGCACGGACCCTCTCGACTCCTCCACGGAGGCGTCGGGCTGGGACACGGACGGGGTCGAATCACCGGGTTCTTTTCAGACCCGGTGCGTCCCCTCCGACTCGCCCGAGTCGGATCCTCGGAGGCGATCCCCTCCGGAGGATACCCGCTTCTCCGACTTTGTGAGGGGTATGGCCCAGGCTTTGGCCTTCCCCGCGGATCCCGAGGAGGAGCCACGTGCCGAAGAGCTCGAGGCCCTCCAGTATGACTCTCCCCCGAAGGAGGCCTTTACTGTACCGGTTCCTCCTATGCTGGAGCGGCTCCTCTTTCGCATGTGGGAATGCCCGGCGTCGACGCTGGTGCTGAGCAAGCAGATCGATTCGTTGTATCGAGTCCGCAAGAGTCCCGGGTTCCAGAAGGCGCAGCTACCGCACCATTCCATGGTGGTGGAATCGGCCATGCATCGTCTAAAGAGTCAAAAGATGCACTGCTCGGTGCCTCCGGGTAAGGAGGCCCGGAACCTGGATGCCCTCGGGAGGAAGTGCTTCCAGGGCTCCATGCTGGCCTGCCGCGTTAGGACATACCAGGTGTACATGGGCATGTTCCTCCGAGACCTGGCGAAAGAACTCGCAGGGTTCTCGGCTGGGCTTTCCGAGGAACCCTTGCGGGGGTTCCAGACCTTATCCGAGAGTATTCGAGAGTGCTCGAAATTTATCTCTCGAGCGGCATACGATGACTTCGAGGCGTCGGCCCGAGTCGCGGGAGCCGGCATCGCTGCCCGCCGACAGGCCTGGCTTCAGTCATCCGACCTCGAGCCGTGGGTGCAGGACAAGCTCGTCGACGTCCCGTGCAGAGGTGAAAACCTCTTTGGGGAAACCCATGGCTGATAAGGCGGCGGAACTCGAATCCGAGACTCTCACCAGGACTCGCTTATCCTGAAAGACCTCTACTCCCTCACAAAAGGGGAAGGGCTCGGGGAAAAAGCCGCTTTACCCGAGGAAGGTGCTCGCCTATAAGCATCAGCGCATTCAATACCAAGCGCCTGCAGCCCCCACTCGGGGAACGCAGGCTAAGGGTCAGGGCAATGGGTCCCATAAGCCGAGGGCCCCTAAACCCACTTCACAGCCCCCAGCTCAGCAGGTTGGGGGTTTTTGACTATGCCAGCATAGCCCCTCCACCCTGCACGGGGGGCAGGCTGATCCACTTTGCCCACAGGTGGTCGGCCATAACCTCCGATTCCTGGGTACTGCAGGTGGTTCAAAAGGGCTATCTCCTCCATTTTCACCAGCTGCCTCCTCCCTACTTCCCTGGGGAGCCTTCACGGCCTCCTCTGCACAGGGATTTACTCCTTCAGGAGCTGCAGGGCCTGCTGGGAGAGCAGGCTGTGGAGCCAGTACCCCAACACCTTTGGGGACAAGGGTTCTACTCGAGGTACTTCCTCGTGCCAAAGCGGTCAGGAGGCCTCCGGCCCATCCTGGACCTCCGCGACCTCAACAAGTTCCTGCAGCGGGAGAAGTTCAGGATGCTTACCCTTGGAATCCTGCTGCCCTACCTCCAGCAGGGAGATTGGCTATGCTCCTTGGACCTAAAGGATGCCTATACCCACATCCTTATCCATCCGGACCACCGGCAATATCTGCGATTTGTGGTGGTGGGAAGACATCAGTACCGCGTGCTGCCCTTCGGGCTGGCGTCCGCTCCCAGGGTGTTCACGAAATGCCTGGCGGTGGTGGCGGCCTTTCTGAGGCTTCAAGGCCTCTTTGTCTTCCCTTACCTGGACGACTGGCTCATACGGGCACAGTCCTCCGTAGAGGTCACTCAGGCCACTCAACGCACAGTGGCTTTGCTCCAGCACTTGGGCTTCGTCATAAACTTCGGAAAGTCCACGCTGCTCCTCTCTCAAGATCTCGAGTTCATAGGGGCACGGCTGGACACTTTGCAGGCTTGTGCCTTTTTGCCGCGGGAGCGCGCCGACAGGCTCATTGCACTGGCCGGCAGGTTCCACAGCGCATCCCCAGCACCGGCCCGGCGCTTCCTGCAGCTACTCGGTCATATGGCCTCCACGGTCCATGTCACCCCGAATGCCCGCCTGCATATGCGGCCTGTTCAGTGGGGCCTTCGCACTCAATGGCATCAGGCCACAGGGAGTCTGACGGACCTGCTGCAGGTCTCCGACCGGCTGGTCGCTTCCCTGCAGTGGTGGCTTCATCTGCCCAACCTACTGCTCGGCATGCCTTTTCAGCCTCCCACACCCTCCCAGGTGCTCACGACGGATGCCTCTCTCCTGGGATGGGGAGCGCATTGCCGGGGGGCGCGCACCCAAGGCCTTTGGACCCCTTGGGAGGCGGCTCAACAGATAAACTTCCTGGAGCTGCGGGCTATCCGCCTAGCTCTGCGGACCTTTGCTCACCTCACGTCTCGTCAGTCTGTACTGGTGCAGACGGACAATCAGGTCGCCATGTTCTACGTGAACAAACAGGGGGGCACGGGCTCCCTCCTTCTCTGTCAGGAGGCCCGGAGACTGTGCTCGTGGGCAGTCGACCACGACATCCTCCTCAAGGCTGTTTACCTGCCCGGACAGGACAATTGCCTGGCCAACAAACTGAGCCGGATTCTGCAACCCCACGAATGGAGGTTGAACCCCTCAGTTGCTCGGCAGCTCTTCCGCCGGTGGGGCCTCCCCACCGTGGATCTCTTTGCCAGTTCTCTGAACCGGCAACTGCACAGGTTCTGCTCTCGGCATCCGCACCCTCTCAGGGTAGCGCCGGATGCTTTCCTCATCTCGTGGTCCACGGGCCTACTGTATGCCTTCCCTCCCACGCCACTTGTGTCCAGGACGCTGTTCAAAGTTGTCCAGGACAGGGCCTCCGTGATTTTGGTAGCGCCCAGGTGGCCGAGGCAACCCTGGTTCCCTCTGCTCCTGCAGCTAGCGGTGGACACTCCTCTTCCTCTGGAGTTTCAGCCCGATCTCCTGACCCAGGATCAGGGCACCCCTCTACACCCCAACCTCCGGACCCTTCATCTGATGGCCTGGCTGCTGAACGGGTAGTCCTAGCTCCGCTCTCACTTCCTCCGGAGGTGGAGGCTGGCGTCCCGGCGACCTTCCACCCGGAAATCTTACGCCCTTAAATGGCGCCGCTTCTCGGTCTGGTGTTCTCAGCGCTCTGAGGACCCCTTCGCCTGCTTAGTGTCAGTGGTGCTGCGATACTTGCTTCACCTCTCCGATCTAGGCCTCAAATCCAACTCGATCAGAGTCCATCTCAGTGCTCTCTCTGCCCATCACTCGCCGTTGGAGGGCCAACCTCTTTCCTCGCACCCCTTGGTGGCGCGTTTCCTCCGGGGCCTGCTCCTGCTTAAGCCCCCGTTGCGCCCTCCGGCTCCCGACTGGGATCTCAATGTGGTTTTACAAAGGCTTACTTGCCCGCCTTTTGAACCCATGGCTACCTGCTCCCTTCGTTTCCTCTCATGGAAAACTCTCTTCTTGGTGGCTCTTACCTCCGCTAGGCGTGTTAGTGAACTACAGGCCCTAGTGTCGGAGCCCCCTTATACTAAGTTCTACAGGAATAGGGTTGTCTTACGGAAGCACCCTAAGTTTCTTCCGAAGGTGGTGTCCTCTTCCCACATGAATCAAGAGGTGGTTCTTCCGACCTTCTTTCCCAGGCCGCATAGCAGCCGAGCTGAGACTGTTCTGCATACCCTGGACTGTCGAAGAGCCTTGTCTTTCTACCTTGACCGTACGCGAGAGCATACAAAAGCGATCCAGCTTTTCGTATCCTTTGACCCCAATCGGCTGGGGGTTCCTGTCTCCAAGCATACTCTGTCCATCTGGGTAGCTGACTGTATCGCCTGGGCTTATGGGGCAGTCGGCCTCTCCTTAGAGAGTCGAGTCACGGCCCACTGTGTCAGAGCGAAGGCTGCGTCAGTGGCTCATCTCCGCTCTGTTCCATTGGCAGACATCTGCCGGGCCGCTACTTGGTCTTCAAGCCAGACTTTTGCGGCTCATTACTGCCTGGAGAGGGAGACCCGCAGGGACAGGGCTTTCGGACAGGCAGTCCTCCACAATCTCTTTGAGGTTTAGGCAACTCCTACCCTCCGGCCCCGATGTTTGGCTACTGGCCGGATGCGTAGTCAGAGAAGATTCCTTATTTCTGTGCTGTTGAGCTTTGGGGAGCTCATTTTTTACTTAAGGCCTCCGGTAGCCTTGAGCTTGGGAGTCCCATAAGTGAGGACTGACTTCCTGCTTGGTCCTGGAGAAAGAGTAGTTACTCACCTGTAACAGGTGTTCTCCAGGAGCAGCAGGAATCAGTCCTCACTACCCTCCCTCCTCCCCTTGGAGTTGCAATCATTCTGTTTTTGCTGTCTTCGCTATGTCATCTGACTGAGCAAGATGGCACCCTCGGGCGGGAAGGGGACCGCGCATGCGCGCTGCAATCCCAAAGGCTTTCTTCGAAAGCTGGGGAAATTGCTCCACGAGGGCTCCGTCGGCGACGTCACCCATAAGTGAGGACTGATTCCTGCTGCTCCTGGAGAACACCTGTTACAGGTGAGTAACTACTCTTACCTTGCGGTTTATACCCGACAAAAATTTGATGGTGATTGCAGTCGGGGGTTCTGGTATTCTGTTGCTCTTCATATGCAGAGCACATAACTCGGTCACTGCATGCATAATAGCATCGTGGTGCAACATATTGTTATATAGCTACACAACAAGTCTCGATATTTTTTGATCACACCTCATAGATAAGTTCTAGGCTCTTGAAAGAAACACAAAATAAATGTCATACAATATACCTACTCAGCTTAAGAGCTTTTGCCTAGCCCCCACCCCTCCCCAACCACCCCCTCCTCTAATCTACTCTTCTCAACTGCCACTTTTTCCATAACTCTACCCATTGCTTCTCCTCCCCCTTCCATTCAAATAGCACTCTGATCTGAACTGCCTCATAATACGGCTGAATTCAAGGGATCCCAAGCTGCTTTCCATTCTTTTTTAGATCATCACATTCCTAGCTAAGCTTGGTGGTTTAAATTTCCCAGGTGTGTTCCATAATTATATTTTGCAGCTTTCTCAAAAACCTTCATGGCACCTTCCATGGTAATGACACAAACAGAAATAGAACACTGGGTAGTATATTCATATTTATCACAGCTACCATGTCTGCAATCCTCTCCACCTCCCAGTATCTCTCTTAAAACCCTGTAAAAGTGGTTGGAAATTCTGGTCAAAAATCTTCCCTAAATCCATAGTCAAATTAATTCCCATTCCTAAATATTTGATAGTTCCCTTTGACCATCTAAAGAGAAAAGTGTCCTTCAATCTCCCCTCTATATCTACCAAAATGGATGGAGTTGTACATGTCATGCCGTGTCTTGGTAAGTGGAACCAACATTGAGCCATCATTTTGTGGCTTTCTTCAGGATGAAGTGATTATTCATTGAAAGACTGTCCTTTATATATAGTGGTTCCCAATACGGATTGGTGGCTTTGAAGCAGGAAAGTTTTGAATTTTTGGTGGGAAAATTTGTTGAAGAAGAGAGAGCTTTGACATTTTAATTTGGTGGGTAGGTTTATTGGAGAAAAGGCAGGAAAAGTACAAGTAGGCATCCTGGAAGGAAGGAATTTTGGTTTTAAAAGAAAGATTGTTGTGACAATCTGAGATTTTAGAAGGTGAAAATAATCTCTTGCCATATTGTTGGGCAGACTAGATGGACCATGCTGGTTTTTATCTGCCATAATATACTATGTTATGTCTTCAGCCCTAGACCTTGTAGCACTAAACGTTTGAAAGAGGTGTTGCCATGCTTTGTTGGTGGTAAGTCCTTTGTTTCAATTAAAGTTGTGTGGGTGTCTTGCTGTGTCTTCTACCTCTTTGATCCTCCTCTGTTCTTTCCTGGAGAGCCAGTACGACCCCTCCTTCATCAGACTCTGCTGCTTACAGAGCTCGCAGATCTTCTCAGGGAGAACGCAGTAGAACCTGTACCCAGACATCTGTGGGGCAAAGGCTTCTACTCCAGGTACTTCCTTTTCCCAAAGAAGACTGGGGGCCTCGGGCCCATTCTAGACCTGCAAAACTTAAACAAGTTTCTGATGAGGGAGACGTTCCAAGATGTTCTCCCTTGGAACACTGCTGCCCTACCTCCAACAGGGAGCTTGGCTTTGCTTCTTGGATCTAAAGGACGCTTACACATACATCCTGATCCACCCTTCCCACAGGCAGTACCTAAGGTTCGTGGTAGGAAGAGGGCATTACCAATACAGAGTGCTACCCTTCGACCTGGCCTCCTAACCGAAGGTTTTTGCAAAATGCCTAGAAGTGGGCGCTGCCCACCTACGTCTGCAAGGGGTCTTTGTCTTCCCCTACCTGGACGATTGGCTTATCATAGGCAGTACTGCTGCAGAGGCCCATCAGGCCACAGGGCTCACAGTTCTCCTGCTGCAGCACCTGGAGTTTATCATCAACTACCCCAGACCTCATCTCACTCCAGCCCAGAACCTGAAATTCATAGGTGCTCAGTTGGACACCCTGCAGGCCAAGGTCTTTTTTTTCCAGGGAAAGGGGTAGACAGCCTCAGGGAGTTAGCGTCGAAGGTGCAGCACTATCACTCTGTGCCAGCCCATCTCCTCCTCTGCCTTCTGGGCCACATGGCCTCCATGGTCCACATGATCCCGATAGCCCACCTGCATAGGTGGGCAGGCCAGTGGTGCCTCCATGCTCAGTGGGCACAAGCCACGGGCAGATTGCGGGACAGGATGAGGATAACCTGCCAAGCTGGTGGAGTCCCTCAACTGGTAGCAACTTCCCTGCCACCTCTGCGTCGGAATTTCTTTCCAGGTGCCCCCGCCCCAGAGGGTCCTAACCACGGACGCCTCCTTCCTCGGTTGGGGGGCACATTGCGAGGACCGTCGCACACAAGACAGCTGGTCCCAAACGGAATCCCTGCTACAGATCGGTCTTCTGGAACTCAGGGCAATTTTTCTGGCCCTACAGGTGTTCCGCCACCATCTGCGACACCAGTCCGTGCTTGTATGGACGGACAACCAGGTCACATCATGTTCTACATCAACTAGCAGGGTGGCACGGGGTCATACTCCCTCTGCCAGAAGGCAATGTCCCTCCTTTCCTTTACATCTCGCAACAACATGCTCCTGCAAGTGGTCTACTTCTGGGCCAGGACAACCTCCTGACGGACAGACTCAACAGGGTGCTCAAGCCGCACGAATGGCTCATGAATCCCAGGGTGGCCTTACGACTCTTCCGCCTCTGGGGGATGCCCGTGATAGACCTCTTTGCCTCCCTGGACAATGCACAGCTGCCCTGTGTTTGCTTGTGGCAGCTGCACTTGGTGAGGGTAGTGGCAGATGCCTTCCCGATCCCACGGACGGAAGGCCTTCTCTATGCCTTTCTTCCAACCCCTCAGGTCGCCAAGACCCTCTTCAAGGTCCAGCATGAGGGGGCAGCACTGATACTAATTGCTGCCAGTTGGCCCACACAACCGTGGTTCCCACTGCTGCTCTCCCTGTCAGCATCACTCCCAGTTCCACCGGACCTCCTGTCTCAGGAGAAGGGCTCTCTTCTGCACCCCAATCTGGGGTCTCTAATGTTAACAGCTTGGCTACTGAAAGGGTAGCCTTGGCCCCTTTCAACCTCCCACAAGAGGTTGAGGAGGTCCTGTTGGCCTCCTGCAAGCCCTCCATGAGGCAAGCATACGCCTTTAAGTAGTGTAGATTTTCGGTATGGTGTGTGGAGAGGTGGGAGAACCCGTTCTCCTGCCTTTTGCAACTGGTACTCCAATACCAACTGCATCTGTCGCACACTGGACTAAAGTCCAACTCTGTGCGGGTGCACCTGAGTGCGATTGCTGCACATCACCACCCTATCAAAGGGAAACCTCTCTCAGGTCAGCCCCTGGTCTCTTGGTTCCTCAGGGGCCTCCTGCTGTCTAAGCCCCCCATCCGCCCTCTTGACGACGGAATGGAACCTCAATGTGGTGCTCTTACAGCTCACCAGGCTGCCCTTCGAGCCTCTAGCTACTTGCCATCTGCGGTATCTTTCATGGAAGGTGGCTTTCCTGATAGCGCTCACATCACGATTTGCTTACTTTGTCCTGTAAATTTTTGTTATTTGTATTATGTAACTTATTTTGTTTTCTGTCTTATTAGATTGTGAGCTCTGATGAGCAGGGACTGTCTCTCTTCTTTGTTTGTGCAGCGCTTCGTATGTTGCGGCGCTTTATAAGTCTTTAATAATAATAATAATAATCTGCCCACAGAATAAGCGAGTTTCATTCCCTAGTAGCAGAGCCACCATACACAGGATTCCACAACAACAGGATGGTGCTCTGCACTCGCCCCAAATTCCTCCCAAAGGTGGTATCTCCTTTTCACTTCAACCAGGAGGTGGTCCTTCCCACCTTTTTCCCATGGCCTGATGCCAGTCAGGTGGAAACTATACTTTATACACTGGACTACAAACGGGCCCTGTCCTTCTATCTACAGCGGACCCAGGACCATCGGAAAGCTCCTTAGCTTTTTGTTTCCAAAACCCCAGCAGACTGGCGCTTCCTGTGACCAAGCGAAGGCTGTCCAATTGGGTGGCAGACCGTATTGACCTTGCATTTGAGCAAGTTGGGTTCTCCCTGGACCACAGCTCATCACGTGAGTGCGATGGCCACATCGATGGCGAACCTGCACTCAGTACCAAAGACGGAGATCTGCAAAGCCGCTACATTGTCTTCAATCCATACATTCGCAGCTCACTACTGCCTGGAAAGCGAGTCCCATTGGGACAATGCCTTTGGCCAGGTGGTACTCTGTAATCTGTTCGGAGTGTAGGCAACTCCTGCCCTCCGACTCTTTTGTGTTCAGGCTACTGGAGTGATGGTGCTGGGGACACTAGGGTCTTGCAGAGTCTCTCAGTTGGGGCCTCACCTTCTACAACTCACAGCTATACAACTTGGGCACCATAGATGCTGTCATGTTTTGGCCCTCGGCAGTCTGGAGCTAGGGAGTCCCATATGTGAAGACTGACTTCCTGCTTATTCCTGAAGAAGGTGTAGTTACTCACCTGTGACAGGTGTTCTTCAGGGACAGCAGGAATCAGTCCTCACAACCCTCCCCTCTCCCCTAGGAGTTTCCTCCCATACCTTGTCTTATTTTTACTACCACCCTTGCTATGTCATCTGACTGAGCAAGATGACACCCTTGGACAAGAAGGGGACCACGCATGCGTGGTGGTATCTCCCAATGGCTTTCTTTGAAAGCTGGGGAGATGCTTCCACATGGGTTCTGTCGGCGCCAACATCACTCATATGTGAGCACTGATTCCTTCTGTGCCTGGAGAACAGGTGAGTAACTATGCTTACTGTGTAGCCCTTTGAAGCTACACGTTCAGCAACTCAAATGTACCTCTGATCCTTCATGCAATCTTTGCACTGACGGTTTATTCTGGTTTTCATGAGGTTTCCAAACAGAGTGCTTACTACACAGCTTTGAATAAACATAGTCCTTTTTATTCCAAATATGATTTGCCCTGTCTCATAATGGTTTAACATTGGCACTGTTATTTACATGTTCCAGTAGCAACCTTTTTTTTCACTCCAAAGCACGTTTTTTTAAAAAGATGCTGAATCTGCAGCTGCTCACTTTTTACTTCTACAGTGGACAGCTTGACATTACGCTGTGCCTACAAGGTATGCTTTTCATTTAAACAAACAACTTTGAATCGGATGGATATCAGCATGATTTATTGTGCAGATTATCATGCGTTTTCAAACTAAATTAAATGCAAAAGCTTTTTGCCGTATTTGCTATGCAATTATGCTGTGCCTGTAAGGTGTGCTTTTTATTTAAATATTCAAGTCTTGAGTTGATGGATATTACCATGATTTATTACACACATTATCATGCTTTTTCATGATAATAGAATTCAGATTAAATTAAATGAAAGTTTCTGCCTTCAGTTTGCCTGTGGTACTCTCATATTACTGTAATATGGAATTCTCGAGGACCAAGCAGGAAGTCAGTCCTCACATATGGGTGACGTCGGCGCCGACGGAGCCCTCGCGGAGCAATTTTCCCCAGCTTTCAAAGAAAGCCTTTGGGAATTGCAGCGCGCATGCGCGGTCCCCTTCCCGCCCAAGGGTGCCATCTTAGCCAGTCTTCTTTTTTCCGCGGAGCCCTACAGACGTGGTCTTACAGTCCCCGCAGTAAAGTTGATTTTCTTCATTTATTTTCCATTTTTTCTTCGGTTCGACGCCGGTCTCTTTCCTGCCCGGACTCGCGACGCCGTTGCGAGTCCTTCTCTTATTTTTCGGTTTTTCTGATTTTTCTTGTCAGTTTCGTTTTCGGTTTTTCGCTGGCAGCCCGGTCCTTTGACCTTGCAGGGGCCCTTTTTCCCCCGATGGCTGCCAGTGGCTTCAAAAGGTGTGTTCAGTGTGACAAACATGTCTCTCACTGACACACATGATCATTGCCTCCGCTGCCTCGGCCCAGATCACGAGGAGCTGATCTGTGGGGCCTGCAGCAAAATGTCCTCCAAAGCCTTACGGAGTCGGCGGCATCAGTGGGAAAGAATCTTCACAGATCCCACCCGTACCCGGACCTCGTCGGAGGCCTCGGCGTCCAGAGGCTCCAGCTCTGAGCATCGCCGGAGTTCCTCCGACAGAGGTTCTCCCTCGGGGGATCATCATCGGAAGATGAAACCCGCGAGGACGGCGTCGGTGGACGCTCCTGGTTCCGCGAGGGCCAGGTCGCATAGCCCCGATAGCCGTCCCGGGTCTTTGGAGCAGGATCGTCTCACGAAGCGACCTCGTCTGGAATCTGAATCGCCTGCTCGGGTAAGTCCTGTAGTCCTCGTGGACTCGCCTCCGAGGGGTCCGACGTCGGGCCCGACGCCGTCGGGGCCCGAGTCGGGGGCTGCTGGGTCACCTGAGGTCGGACTCAGGTTGACGGCCTTGGAGAGCAGCCTGGCTGCCTTCATGGACCAGCAGTGGGCACTGATCGCTAGCCTCGCTGGCGCCTCTGCCCTGACCGCCGGGACGTCTAAGTCGACCCCGGAGACCGAGCCGATCCTCGAGTCCATGCGGGCTCGAGTCGATCCTCGGTCGAGGTCTCCCTCGGCCTCCCGTTCGGGACCGAGGTCGTCGACGCCGACTCCCTCGGCGTCGGGGCGGCCGACGCCTACGCCCACCCGACCCGACCCCACCGATTCCTCCTCGGAGTCGGCCTGGGAATCTGAAGAGGAAGAGTCACCTGATTCCTTTCGGACTCGGTGTGTCCCCTCGGACTCCCCTGAGTCCGAACCTCGGAAACAGTCCCCCCCGGAGGATGCCCGGTTCTCGGACTTCGTCAGGGATATGGCCAAGGCTTTGGCCTTCCCTGCGGATCCCGAGGAGGAGCCTCGAGCCGAAGAGCTCGACGCCCTCCAGTATGACTCTCCAGCGAAGGAGCACTTTACTGTACCGGTTCCTCCCATGCTGGAACGACTACTCTTCCGCATGTGGGAGAGTCCGGCATCGTTGTCGGTATTAAGCAAGCGGGTCGATTCCATCTATCGAGTCCGCAAGAGCCCTGGCTTCCAGAAAGCACAGCTACCGCACCATTCCATGGTGGTGGAATCGGCCATGCATAGGCTCAAGAGCCAGAAGATGCACTCCTCGGTACCTCCCGGCAGGGAAGCCCGCAACCTGGATGGCCTCGGTAAGAAGTGTTTCCAAGGCTCTATGCTTGCTTGTCGGGTCCAGACCTACCAGCTCTACATGGGCATGTACCTTAGAGACCTGGCTAAGGAGATAGCCGGATTCTCTGCTGGACTTTCCGAGGAACCTTTGCAGAGGTTCCTAGCCTTGTCCACTGGAAGTTCATTTCTCGAGCAGCCTATGATGGCTTTGAAGCATCGGCTCGAGTGGCCGTAGCCGGCATCGGTGCCCGCCGACAGGCTTGGCTTCAGTCGTATGACCTTGAACCCTGGGTGCAGGACAAGTTGGTCGATGTCCCCTGCCGAGGTGAGAACCTATTTGGCAAGCCCATGGCTGAGAAGGCTGCGCAAATCGAGACGGAAACTCTCACCAGAACAAGGCTCTCTAGAAAGACCTCTGCCCCTTCCCAAAAGAAGAAGGGCTCGGGAAAAAGTCCTTTTACCCGAGGAAGGCGGCTGCCTATAAACACTACCCTCAGTATCAGGCCTCCTCAGCTCCCCAACAGGGTCAGCAGGCCAAGGGACGGGGTAACGGGTCCCGTAGGCAGCAAGCCCCCAAGCCTGCACCACCGGCCCCTGCTCAGCAGGGTGGGGGTTTTTAACTTCATCGACATAGCCTCTCCCCCTCAGCTGGTTTCTCCCAGCACAGGAGGCCGGCTGGTCCACTTTGCCCACAGGTGGTCCAACATCACATCAGATGCCTGGGTGCTTCATGTTGTGCGAGAAGGCTATCTTCTCCACTTCCACCAGGTCCCTCCCTCCTATTTTCCGGGAGAGCCTCCACGACTCCCTCTGCACAGGGACTTACTCCTTCAGGAGTTAGCAAGTCTTCTTCAGGAACAGGCTGTGGAACCGGTGCCCCACCACCTGAGAGGTCAAGGCTTTTATTCCAGGTATTTCCTAATACCAAAAAGAACAGGAGGCCTCAGACCCATCCTGGACTTGCGCAACCTCAACAAGTTCCTCGTGAGGGAGAAGTTCAAGATGCTTACCCTTGGAATCCTTCTGCCCTACCTCCAGCAGGGAGATTGGCTATGCTCCTTGGATCTAAAGGATGCCTACACGCACATCCTCATCCACCCAAGCCACCGCCAATACCTAAAGTTTGTGGTGGCAGGAAATCATTACCAGTACAGAGTACTGCCCTTTGGCCTATCCTCCGCACCACGAGTCTTCACAAAATGTCTCGCGGTGGTGGCGGCTTATCTCCGGCTTCAGGGCCTCTATGTCTTTCCTTACCTAGACGACTGGTTCATCAGAGCATCGTCCTCTCAAGAGGTCACACAAGCCACGCACCGCACTGTGACTCTTCTCCAGTACTTGGGCTTTGTCGTAAACTTCGCAAAGTCCACTTTGCTCCCCTCGCAAGATCTCGAGTTCATCGGCGCAAGATTGCACACTCTTCAGGCGCGAGCTTTCCTGCCTCTCGACAGAGCTCAGCGGCTCATGGACCTAGCCGGCCGTTTTCGCAGCCAGTCCCTGGTCTCGGCCAGGCGCTTTCTGCGACTACTCGGCCATATGGCTTCCACCGTCCACGTGACCCCCAACACCCGCCTGAATATGCGGCCTGCTCAGTGGTGCCTTCGCAAGCAGTGGCATCAGGCCACGGGCCGCCTTGCCGACTTAGTGCAGATCTCCGGCCCGCTGGCCTCTTCTCTGCAGTGGTGGCTTCATCAGCCGAACCTGGTGCTCGGAATGCCTTTTCAATCTCCTCCGCCTGCTCAAGTGCTGACAACCGATGCTTCTCTCCTGGGATGGGGAGCGCATTGCCAAGGGGCATGTACTCAAGGTCTGTGGACCTCTTGGGAGTCTGCTCAGCAGATCAACTTCCTGGAGCTCAGAGCAATCCGTCTGGCTCTCAAGGCTTTCTCCCACCTGACTTCTCGCCGGTCCGTCCTTGTCCAGACGGACAATCAAGTTGCCATGTTCTACGTGAACAAACAGGGGGGCACGGGCTCCTTCCTTCTCTGTCGGGAAGCGCAGAGGCTCTGCTCTTGGGCCGTCAGCCGCGGCATTCTTCTCAAGGCAGTTTATCTCCCAGGCCAAGAAAATTGCCTGGCGGACAAACTCAGCAGAATCCTCCAGCCACACGAGTGGCGACTGGATCCCTTGGTAGTTCAGAAACTTTTTCTGATGTGGGGCCTCCCCACGCTGGATCTTTTTGCCAGTCCTCTCAACCGGCAACTTCCTCGTTTCTGCTCTCGGCAGCCGCATCCCCTCCGAGTAGCGGCGGATGCTTTTCTGCTCTCATGGTCGAAAAGCCTTCTGTATGCCTTTCCTCCCATACCGCTAATCTCTCAAACTCTTTTCAAGGTTCTCCGAGACAAAGCTTCCATGATCCTGATAGCTCCTCGGTGGCCCAGACAGCCGTGGTTTCCACTCCTGCTGCAGCTGGCGGTGGAGGCTCCGTTCCCTCTGGGGTTTCAACCAGATCTCCTAACACAGGATCAGGGGTCCCTGCTACACCCCAACCTCAGATCTCTACATCTGATGGCCTGGCTGCTGAAAGGGTAGTCCTTGCTCCCCTTCTACTGCCGGCAGAGATGGAAGAGGTCGTCCTAGCTTCCCGGCGACCTTCTACCCGCAAATGCTACGCCCTTAAATGGCGTCGTTTTTCCGTTTGGTGTACCCAGCAGTCTCTGGATCCCTTCTCCTGCTCGGTGTCGGTGGTCTTGCAGTACTTGCTCTACCTCTCTAATCTTGGAAAGTCCAACTCCGTCAAGGTTCACCTCAGTGCTCTTTCAGCACATCATGTGCCGGTGGACGGCAGACCTCTTTCCAACGACCCTCTCGTGGCAAGGTTTCTCCAAGGTCTCCTTCTCCTTAAACCACCTCTGCGCCCGCCAGCACCTGACTGGGATCTGAATGTGGTTTTGCAGCGGATCACCTGTCCGCCTTTTGAACCTATGGCTACCTGTCCTCTCCGTTTTCTTTCTTGGAAAACCTTATTCTTGATAGCCCTCACTTCCGCTAGACGCGTAAGTGAACTACAGGCCCTCGTGTCTGATCCCCCTTACACTCGGTTCTACAAAAATAGGGTAGTCCTACGGACTCACCCTAAATTTCTTCCAAAAGTGGTCTCCCCTTTTCACATCAATCAGGAGGTGGTACTTCCGACCTTCTTTCCCAGGCCACACTCCAGCCGAGCTGAAATGGTCCTGCATACCCTGGACTGTAGAAGGGCGTTGAACTTCTACATTGACCGTACGCGGGAGCACCGCAAAGCTGCTCAGCTCTTCGTGTCTTTTGACCCCAATAAATTGGGGCTCCCTGTCTCCAAGCGTACTCTGTCCATCTGGGTTGCTGACTGTATCGCTTGGGCTTATGGAGCAGCCGGACTCTCGTTAGAAAGTCGGGTCACGGCTCATTGTGTTCGGGCGAAGGCTACGTCAGTGGCTTACCTCCGCTCTGTTCCATTGGCAGACATCTGCCGGGCCGCTACTTGGTCTTCGAGCCAGACTTTTGCGGTCCATTACTGCCTCGAGAGGGAGTCCCGCAGGGACAGTGCTTTCGGACAGGCAGTCCTCCGAAATCTCTTCGAGGTTTGAGCAACTCCTACCCTCCATCCCGGATGTTGGGCTACCGGTGGGTAATAATTCAGTGAAGATTCCTTCCTTCTGTGCTGCTGAGCTAGAGGGAGCTCATTTTTGTGCTTAGGGTCTCCGGTAGCCTTAAGCTTGGGAGTCCCATATGTGAGGACTGACTTCCTGCTTGGTCCTGGAGAAAGCGTAGTTACTCACCTGTAACAGGTGTTCTCCAGGAGCAGCAGGAATCAGTTCTCATAACCCTCCCTCCTCCCCTTGGAGTTGCAATCATCTGCTTTAGTTTTTGCAAATTTTTATGCTGTCTTTTAGCTATGTCATCTGACTGGCTAAGATGGCACCCTTGGGCGGGAAGGGGACCGCGCATGCGCGCTGCAATTCCCAAAGGCTTTCTTTGAAAGCTGGGGAAAATTGCTCCGCGAGGGCTCCGTCGGCGCCGACGTCACCCATATGTGAGGACTGATTCCTGCTGCTCCTGGAGAACACCTGTTACAGGTGAGTAACTACGCTTTACTCTAGCTGCACTCCCACATTGTCACAGAATTTGTCCTCCAGATACAGTGGGAATTGAATCTCACATTCCCGCCACAACAGACCAGCGTGACTACATTGGTATTTACTTTAAGCCACATGCGTTTTTCCTTCTTCTCTACTATTCCTTTATGATTTATTTATTTTATTTATTTAAATATCTTTTCTGTACCGCGATATTTAAAATCAGTGTGGTTTACAGGCAAACAAAAATCTGTATAGTGCGGTGGAAACCTGCACTGTACATTACAATGAACAAGTGGTGTAGTTTGGGACTATCATGGGTAATTATATACAGACTGGGCACTCAGGTCACAAACAGTACTGACCAGAGTTGCTTAATAACTATTTACAAGAATAGATAGCTATATACATGTTGTTATTTTAAGTAATTGAAAACAAGCACAAAAGATGTTATATTCACAGATTCTTCATTCATTTTAACTGTCTTTAAGAATTATGTTTATAAAATATCCTGCATTTTTATTCTTTTCTATTTATTACACACGATTGTATAATTATTAGTATGATTTTATCACTTTTATATAATCACTGTAGTGCCCCTTACTATGTTGATGGGGGTCCACATTACAGGATGGCTTTTACCATTCAGGTTTTATGTTTTAGTAATGTTTGATTCATTGTTTTAATTATTTAACTATTTATTTTGATATTTTTATTGATTACAAATTGTTGCTGCTTGTATTTTATTTATTTCTTGTATAGGCCAAACCTCTGACAAAGGTCGTGCTGAAACACGGTCGTGTCGGGTTTGCTACTTTAGCTTTTCCACATGGTAGTAATTGCTAAATACACTGCTTGGTTTGCACCTCACTCCAAACTGGTATGATGGCCAGGCCATAGATCATTTTGTCTGTCCTGGCCATAGATCATTTTGTCTGTCCCACACACAAACTGAGTATCTTCTGCACCTCTCCCAAGTCTGGACATAAGTTCAACTCTACCAGGGTCCACCTCAGTGCAATTGGAGCATACCATTGAGGTGTGGATGGAAAGTCCATCTTGGTACAGCCTTTAGTTGTTCGCTTTATGCGAGGGTTGCTTCTCTTGAAGCCTCTCTACAAAGCTACTGCAGTATCTTGGGACTTCAATGTGCTTTTTGCACAGCTCATAAAAGCTCTTTTTGAGCCACTGAATTCCTGCTCGCTGAAAGTTTTGACCAGGAAAGTCTTGTTTCTGGTAGCGGTCACTTAAGCATGCAGAGTGAGTGAGCTTCAGGCTCTAATAGTTCATCCACTGTATACTAAATTCCACCATAATAGTGTGGTTCTCTGCACTCATCCTAGATTGCTTCCGAAGGTGGGATCAGATTTTCATTTTAATCGGTTGTTCTGCCAGCATTTTTCCCAAGGTCTCATGCCCACAAGGGGAGGAAGCTGTGTTGCACATGTTGGACTGCAAGCGAGCCTTAGCCTTCTACTTGGAGCAGACAAAAGCCATTAGAAAGTCCATACAGCTTTTTGTTTATTTTGATCCCAGCAAGTTAGAGGCTGCCATTAGCAATCACTTTTTCAATTTGGCTAGCAAACTGCATCTCTTTCGCTTACGCCCAGGCAGGCTTGAGCCTTGATGGTCATGTCACAGCTCATAGTGTCAGTGTTCCACTTGTGCTCAGTCTCCATGAAAAAGATCTGCAGGGCTGCAACGTGGTCATCTGTCCACACATTCACATCTCACTACTGCCTAGATGGGATTCCCGACATGACAGCAACTTCAGCCAATCCATACTTGGATTAGACTCCATCCCCCCTAGGCTCATTCTATTCTGTCCAGACTACCAAAAAAAATAAAGGGGAAGAGAGATTCTCCAGGAACAAGCAGGAAGTCTGTCCTCACATATGGGTGACTCCGATGGAACCTTTGCGGAAGCATCTCCCCAGCTTTCAAGAAAAGTCTTTGGGAGATGCAACCACGCTTGTGTGGTCCCCTTCCTGCCCAATGGTGCCATCTTGCTCAGTCACCCTTTTTCCGCGGAGCCCTTTAGACGTTCATATTGCCCTACCGGAAAAAAGTTATTCTCCAGGACCAAGCAGGAAGTCAGTCCTCACTTATGGGTGACGTCGGCGCCGACGGAGCCCTCGCGGAGCAATTTTCCCCAGCTTTCAAAGAAAGCCTTTGGGAATTGCAGCGCGCATGCGCGGTCGTCTTCCCGCCCGAGGGTGCCATCTTAGCCAGTCTTCTTTTTTCCGCGGAGCCCTGCAGACGTCCCCGTCTTGTCCCCGCGAAAAAGTTGATTTTCCTCTTTATTTTATACTTTTTTCTTTCGGTTCGACGCCGATCGTTTTCCCGCCCGGACTCGCGACGCCGGTCTCGAGTCCTCTAGCGTTTTTCGGTTTTTCTGACTTAGTCAGCTTTCATTTTCGTTTTCCCTGGCAGCCCGGTCCTTTGACCTCGCAGGGGCCCTTTTTCCCCCGATGGCTGCCAGTGGCTTTAAGCGGTGTGGTCGGTGTGACCGAAATATGTCACTAACAGACACACACGACTTTTGCCTCCGCTGCTTGGGCCCGGATCATGAGGAACTGATCTGTGGGCCCTGCAGCAAACTGTCCTCGAAGGCGTTGAGAAGTCGGCGGCATCAGCGCGAGAGAATCTTCGCTGACCCCAGCCGTACCCGGACCTCGTCGGAGGCCTCCGTGTCAAAGGGCTCCAGCTCGGACCGTCGCCGGAGCTCCTCCGACCGGGGTTCTCCCTCCGGGGACCATCGTCGGAAGGAAAAACCCACGAGGGCGGCGTCGGTGGACGCTCCTGGCTCCGCGAGGGCCAGGTCGCATAGCCCCGACAGCCGCCCCGGGTCCTTGGAGAAGGAACATCTCCCGAAGCGACCTCGCCTGGAGTCGGAGATGCCTGCCCGGGTAAGTCCTGTAGTCCTTCTGGACTCGCCTCCGCGACAGCCGACGTCGGGCCCGACGCCGTCGGGGCCCGAGTCGGGGGCTGCTGGGTCACCTGAGCTCGGACTCAGGTTGACGGCCTTGGAGAGCAGACTGTCTGCCTTCATGGACCAGCAGCGGGCACTGCTCGCTGGCCTCGCTGGCGCCGCTGCCCCGACCGCCGGGACGTCGACGTCCAAGTCGACCCCGGAGACCGAGCCGATCCTCGAGTCAATGAGAACTCGAGTCGATCCTCGGTCGAGGTCACCCTCGGCCTCCCGTTCGGGACCGAGGTCGCCGACGCCGACTCCCTCGACGTCGGGGCGGCTGGCGCCGCACCCTGCCCGGGCCGACCCCACCGAGTCCTCGTCGGAGTCGGTCTGGGAGTCTGAGGAGGAAGAGTCACCTGATTCTTTCCGGACTCGGTGTGTCCCATCGGACTCACCGGGGTCCGAACCTCGGAAGCAGTCCCCCCGGAGGATGCCCGGTTCTCGGACTTCGTTAGGGATATGGCCAAGGCTTTGGCCTTCCCTGCGGATCCCGAGGAGGAGCCTCGAGCCGAAGAGCTCGACGCCCTCCAGTATGACTCTCCCGCGAGGGAGCACTTTACTGTGCCGGTTCCTCCTATGCTGGAACGACTACTCTTCCGCATGTGGGAGAGTCCGGCCTCCGCGCCGGTCCTGAGCAAGCGGGTCGATTCTATCTATCGGGTCCGCAAGAGCCCTGGCTTTCAGAAGGCACAGCTGCCACACCATTCCATGGTAGTGGAATCGGCCATGCATCGTCTTAAGAGCCAGAAGATGCACTCCTCGGTGCCTCCTGGAAGGGAGGCCCGTAACCTGGATGGCCTTGGCAAGAAGTGCTTCCAGGGCTCTATGCTCGCATGTCGTGTCCAGACTTACCAGCTCTACATGGGCATGTATCTCCGGGATCTGGCTAAAGAGCTAGCCGGATTCTCCGCTGGTCTCTCCGAGGAGCCCTTGCGGAGGTTCCTAGCCTTGTCCACGGGCATTCGGGAATGCTCAAAGTTCATGTCCCGAGCAGCCTATGATGGCTTTGAGGCCTCGGCTAGAGTGGCCGCAGCCGGCATCGGTGCCCGCCGACAGGCTTGGCTTCAGTCGTCGGACCTTGAGCCCTGGGTACAGGACAAGTTGGTCGATGTCCCCTGCCGAGGCGAAAACCTCTTTGGCAAGCCCATGGCGGAAAAGGCTGCACAAATTGAGACTGAGACTCTCACCAGGACCAGGCTTTCTAGGAAGACCTCCGCCCCTTCCCAGAAAAAGAAGGGCTCGGGAAAAAAAAGTCCTTTTACCCGAGGAAGGCGGCTGCCTACAAACAGTACCCCCATTATCAGGCCCCTGCAGCTCCCCAACAGGGCCAGCAGACCAAGGGACGGGGTAACGGGTCCCGTAGGCAGCAAGCCCCCAAGCCTGCACCACCAGCCCCTGCTCAGCAGGGAGGGGGTTTTTGACTCGCTCAGCATAGCCTCTCCCCCCCCCCGCTGGTCCCTCCCAGCACCGGAGGCCGGCTGGTTCACTTCGCCCACAGGTGGTCCAGCATCACCGCAGATGCCTGGGTGCTTCAGGTCGTGCGAGAGGGCTACCTTCTCCACTTCCATCAGGTCCCTCCCTCCTATTTTCCGGGAGAACCTTCGCGCCCCCCTCTGCACAGGGAGTTGCTCCTTCAGGAGTTAGCAGGTCTGCTGCAGGAACAGGCGGTGGAACCGGTGCCCCACCACCTGAGAGGTCAAGGCTTTTATTCAAGGTATTTTTCTGATACCAAAGAGAACAGGGGGCCTCAGACCCATCCTGGACTTGCGCAACCTCAACAAGTTCCTTGTGCGGGAGAAGTTCAAAATGCTTACCCTTGGAATCCTTCTGCCCTACCTCCAGCAGGGAGATTGGCTATGCTCCTTGGATCTAAAGGATGCCTACACGCACATCCTCATCCACCCCAGCCACCGCCAATACCTAAGGTTTGTGGTGGCAGGAAATCATTACCAGTACAGAGTACTGCCCTTTGGCCTATCCTCCGCACCGCGAGTCTTCACAAAATGTCTCGCGGTCGTGGCGGCCCATCTCCGGCTTCACGGCCTCTATGTCTTTCCGTACCTCGACGACTGGCTCATCAGAGCAGCGTCCGCTCAGGAGGTCACCAACGCCACGTGCCGCACGGTGACTCTGCTGCAGCACTTGGGCTTTGTCATAAACTTCGCAAAGTCCACTTTGCTCCCCTCACAGGATCTCGAGTTCATCGGCGCAAGGCTGCACACTCCTCGGGCACGAGCGTACCTACCGCTCGACAGGGCTCAACGGCTCATGGACCTAGCCGACCGCTTTCGCAGCCAGCCCCTGGTCTCCGCCAGGCGCTTCCTGAGACTGCTCGGCCATATGGCTTCCACTGTCCATGTGACCCCCAATGCCCGCCTGAACATGCGGTCTGCTCAATGGTGTCTCCGCCAGCAGTGGCGACAAGCCACGGGCGGCCTAGCAGACCTAGTGCGCGTCTCCGAGCCGCTGCTCTCGTCTCTCCGGTGGTGGCTCCGGCAGCCGAACCTGATATTCGGAATGCCTTTCCAGTCACCTCAGCCGACCGGGTGCTGACCACCGATGCATCCCTCCTGGGCTGGGGAGCACATTGCCAAGAGGCACGTACTCAGGGCCTCTGGACCACGTGGGAGTCTGCTCAGCAGATCAACTTCCTGGAGCTCAGGGCGATCCGCCTCGCTCTCAAGGCCTTCTCCCACCTGACTTCCCAACAGTCCGTCCTTGTCCAGACGGACAATCAGGTTGCCATGTTCTACGTGAACAAGCAGGGGGGCACGGGCTCCTTCCTCCTCTGCCGGGAGGCACAGAAGCTCTGCTCTTGGGCCGTCAGTCACGGCATTCTCCTCAAGGCAGTTTATCTCCCGGGCCAAGAAAATTGCCTTGCAGACAAACTCAGCAGGGTCCTCCAGCCGCACGAGTGGCGTCTGGATCCCTTGGTAGTTCAGAAGCTCTTCCTCAAGTGGGGTCTCCCCACGGTGGATCTCTTTGCCAGTCCTCACAACCGGCAACTTCCTCGCTTCTGCTCTCGTCAGCCACACCCCCTTCGGGTTGCGGCGGACGCCTTTCTGATCTCGTGGTCGGGGAGCCTTCTGTACGCTTTCCCTCCCATCCCGCTGGTCTCTCGGACTCTTTTCAAGGTTCTCCGAGACAAAGCCTTCATGATCCTGGTGGCCCCTCGCTGGCCCAGGCAGCCGTGGTTTCCACTCCTGCTGCAACTGGCGGTGGAGGGCACAATCCCTCTGGGGATACAACCGGATCTCCTCACTCAGGATCAGGGGTCCCTTCTGCACCCCAACCTCAGGTCTCTCAACCTTATGGCCTGGCTGCTGAGAGGGTAGTCCTTGCTCCCCTTCTCCTGCCGGCGGAGGTGGAGGAGGTCGTCTTAGCTTCGCGACGGCCTTCTACCCGCAAATGCTACGCCCTTAAATGGCGTCGCTTTGCAGTCTGGTGTACCCAACAGTCTCAGGATCCCTTCTCCTGCCCGGTGTCGGTGATCTTGCAGTACTTGCTGCACCTCTCTAATCTGGGACTTAAGTCCAACTCCGTCAAAGTTCACCTCAGTGCTCTTTCAGCACATCATGTGCCAGTGGACGGCAGACCTCTCTCCAATGACCCTCTCGTAGCGAGGTTTCTCCGAGGTCTCCTTCTACTTAAACCACCTCTGCGCCCGCCAGCGCCTGACTGGGACCTGAATGTGGTTTTGCAGCGGATCACCTGTCCGCCTTTTGAACCTATGGCTACCTGTTCTCTACGTTTTCTGTCTTGGAAAACACTGTTCTTGATAGCCCTCACTTCCGCTAGGCGCGTAAGTGAATTGCAGGCCCTCGTGTCTGATCCCCCTTACACTAGGTTCTACAAGAATAGGGTAGTCCTACGGACTCACCCAAAATTTCTGCCTAAAGTGGTCTCCCCTTTTCACATCAATCAGGAGGTGGTACTTCCAACCTTCTTTCCCAGACCACACTCCAGCCGAGCTGAAACGGTCCTCCATACCCTGGACTGTAGAAGGGCATTGAACTTCTACCTTGACCGTACGCGGGAGCACCGTAAAGCTGCTCAGCTTTTTGTGTCTTTTGACCCCAATAAATTGGGGCTCCCGGTCTCCAAGCGTACTCTGTCCATCTGGGTTGCGGACTGTATCTCTTGGGCTTATGGGGCAGCCGGACTCTCCTTAGAAAGTCGAGTCACGGCTCATTGCGTTCGGGCAAAGGCCACGTCAGTGGCTTACCTCCGCTCTGTTCCGCTGGCAGACATCTGCCGGGCCGCTACTTGGTCTTCGAGCCAGACTTTTGCGGTCCATTACTGTCTCGAGAGGGAGTCCCGTAGGGACAGTGCTTTCGGACAGGCAGTCCTCCGTAATCTCTTTGAGGTCTGAGCAACTCCCACCCTCCATCCCGGATGTGGGCTACCGGTGGGTGGTAATTCAGCGAAGATTCTATCCTTCTGTGCTGCTGAGCTAGAGGGAGCTCATTTTTGTGCTTAGGGTCTCCGGTAGCCTTGAGCTTGGGAGTCCCATAAGTGAGGACTGACTTCCTGCTTGGTCCTGGAGAAAGCGTAGTTACTCACCTGTAACAGGTGTTCTCCAGGAGCAGCAGGAATCAGTCCTCACTACCCTCCCTCCTCCCCTTGGAGTTGCAATCGTCTGCTTATGTTCTTTTTGCAAATTTTTAGGCTGTCTTTTTTAGCTATGTCATCTGACTGGCTAAGATGGCACCCTCGGGCGGGAAGACGACCGCGCATGCGCGCTGCAATTCCCAAAGGCTTTCTTTGAAAGCTGGGGAAAATTGCTCCGCGAGGGCTCCGTCGGCGCCGACGTCACCCATAAGTGAGGACTGATTCCTGCTGCTCCTGGAGAACACCTGTTACAGGTGAGTAACTACGCTTTTTCTTCATATAGTTTTTGTACTTTTTCTGGCCTACGCTGGCTTCTTTCCCACCTGAGACCCGTTACTGTTGCACTGGGCCTTGGAAAACCCTTTTGTTTTGATCTTTTCCATCACAGCGCTTTTGTGCCTTTTTCAACCGCTGGCTGCATCAAGGGTCTTCGACCTCGAAGGGGTCCTTTTTGCCCCAATGGCCACCAGCTTTAAAAAAATGTGATCGGTGCTCAAAAAACGTGTCTCTCACCGACATTCATGATTGTTGCCTCTGGTGTCTGGACGCGGACCATGACCCGGAGGAATGCTCCCTGTGCAAGAAAATGTCCGCTAAAGCCATACAGAGCCGTCGGCTTAAGCAGGATGATATCTTCCACAAGGCAGACTCAACCCTGGTAGCCTTGCGCTCAAACCCCTCTGCAGACTCGCAAACACTCCGAGCAAGGGTCCCCGGAGCATGAACGTAAGAAGAAGACTACCTCGAGGGCCTCATCCAGGGAGACGAACCAGTATGGTTAGTCTCATGCCCGGTCCATCAGTCCCCAAAGAGCCCCCGAGGAACTGGTGCAGGAGCGTCCTCGGAAAGTGCCCAGGACTGATGATGTGGCCTCCGGCGACGGACTGCGGTCTCCCAAGACCCATCCTGTCGAGGAACCCCTCTCCTCCTCAACACTTAACCTTGTCACCCCGTTGTCGGTGTCCATAGCTAGGGAGTCACCCATATGTGAGGACTGCTGCTTGCTTGGTCCTGGAGAAAGAGTAGTTACTCACCTGTAACAGGTGTTCTCCAGGAGCAGCAGGAATCAGTCCTCACAACCCTCCCTCCTCCCCTTGGAGTTGCAGTTGTACATAGTTTATTTTTCATTTTTGTGAGGACTGATTCCTGCTGCTCCTGGAGAACACCTGTTACAGGTGAGTAACTACTCTATCCCCGGAGGCTCGGGCTCACCGAAACCTTCCCTTGGACATCTCCACCGGCTGCCAAGAGCCGATCCCATCTGGAGGACACCTCTTTCCTCTAGTTCGTCAGGGACATGGCACGGGCATTCTTCCTCATGACAGAGTCAGAGGAATACCCTTGTATGGAGGAATTGACATCCTCCATTATGAGGCACCAGCAAAGGAGACCTTGATTGTCCCCATTCCCCCTATTCTCACCTGGCTCCTCCGGATGTGAGAGACCCCGGCCTCGGTGCCCATCATCAGTAGGCAACTTGACACAATGTACCGTGTCTAGCGGGGGCCAGCCTTTTGCAAGTTGCAACTCCCCCACACTTCTATGGCGGTTGAGATGGCCATGCACCAGCAAAAAAGTCAGAAGTGACACTCCTTGGTGCCCCCAGGCAGGGAGTCTCACGCCTTCGACACCCTTGGGCGAAAATGCTACCAGGGCTCGATGCTGGCATGCCATATAAGGACTCTACATCGGCATGTTCCTTTGGGACCTGGCCAAGGAGCTCCAGGGGTTTGCCGCTGGCCTAGATGGAGACCACTTCTGGCATTTCCAGACTCTCTTGAAGTCTGTTGCAGAGTGCTCCAAGTACTTGTCCCGAGCAGCTTACGATGGCTTTGAATCCAGTGTGAAGATGGCTGGTATCAGCGCCCAGCACCAAGCTTTGCTCCAATCGTCGGATCTCGAGTAATGGATGCAAGAAAAACTTCTTGATGTTCTGTGCCTCTCCGATCGGTGCCCATGGCAGACTTCTGCCGGGCTGCCACCTAATCTTCCATTCACACTTTTGCAGCCCACTATTGCCGAGAGGGAGTCCTGATGAGACAGTGCCTTCGGCCAGGCCGTACTCCGTAACTTCTTTGGGGTTTAGGCTACTCCTGCCCTCCGACCCTTCTTGTTTAGGCTACTGGAGCCATGGTTCTCCCTGGACAATGGGGTCCTCCGATCTGTCAGCGGATTCACGTATGGCTGCTTTTTTGGCAACAGCCTCTCTGACCTCACCTTTAAACCATGCTGGCAGTTTTTTGGACTTCCTTCCACTTTTCTTAAAGCGTGGAATACAGCTGGTCTGGGCTTCCAAGATGGCATTTTTATACAACACCCAAGCTTGATGTAAGTCTTTAACCTTTGCAACTGCTCCTTTTAGTTTTTTCTTAACTATTTTCCTCATTTTATCATAGTCTCCCTTTCGAAAGTTAAAAGGTAGTTCTGTGGATATCTCCAGGAGCAAGCAGGAATGAGAATTCACATATGGGGTTCGTCGGCGCCGACGGAGCCCGCACGGGAATGCTCCCCAGCATCCAATCAGAAGGCTTTTGGGAGCATCCCTCGCGCCTTCGCGGTAGCTTCCCACCCTTCCCACTGCCTCTCCCCAGTTTTAGTTTTTCCGCGGAGCCGACAGGACATAACTCCTGTCACCGCAGAAACTTTTTCTTCTTTTCTTCTTTTTTGTCCTGTGGTCGCGGTTTTTTCCCCGCTGACTCTGGCACCGCTGGTGCACCCTTTTTTCCTTATTTTTTGTTTTCCTTTATTTCCTTCAAGGAGCATCCTCCTCGTGTTATTCTGAGGCCTACCGGGCTTTCCAGCATGGAGCCTTCTTCCCTTAAGAAGTGCCCCCACTGTGGAGAGGTTGTCTTCTGCTCCGACTCCAACGCCTGGTGTCTCTCCTGTTGGGGCCCTGACCCCTTCTCCCCCGGTTCCCCGGGCTTCAGCGTCGGGAGAAGACCCTCCCTGTTTCGAGTGTCCCTCGATGACGTCTTTCCCTCTGAGGAGCGGTCGTCAGCGTTCTCTCCTCGCCAGGATCAGGTAACCCAACAACAGTCTGTTAAGACTAACCGAGCCTTGAGGGGTGAGTCTCATGCTCCACATGACGACGGCTCCGGCCTTCCCCTCCAGTCCGTGACACCCCGGAGGGAGTCTTCTGGCTCCAGAGCCTCCACGGGGTTTCGGGTTGTTCCTAAGGTTCGCTCCTCACAGAACATTCCCGAGCCATGCCAGAGGGTGGCACCCGCTTCGAGCGGTGCAGATCCCTCGGCATCGGCGCCGGCGTCGAGTGTTCCACTCTTCGCCAGGGACTGTCGACTGGTGTCCTCGGTGCCTTCAGGGCCGATCGACTCGACCCAGTCTGGCTCTATGGCATCCCGGCCCTGCGCGGGGGCGGTACCCGCTTTCGGTGGTGCCGATTCCCCGGCATTGGCGTCGGTGTCGAGTGTTCCACTCGTCACCGGGGATCGTCGGACCAACCTGACCCGGTATGGCGTGCCCATACCCCTGCCATGCGCGGAGGTGGTGACCGCTTCGAGCGGGACCAAGTCATCGGCGTCTGAGTCGGTGGCCCCACTGCCCGCCGGGGATTGGCACCGGGTGCCCTCGGCTTCGCCAAGGCCGATCGACTCGCCCCCGGCTTCCGCGGGGGTGGTACTGGCCTTGAGCGGCTCCGCCCCTCCCGCGGCGGTCTCGGGAACAAGGGCCCCGTTCTTCGCCAGGGGTCGCCTCCGGGCTCCGCCTGCGGAGCCAATCGATCTATCCCGGTCAGGCGGGTCGGCACCCCCACCTTGCGTGGGGCCGGGGCCTCCCCCGGATGCCACCGACCTGCCGGCATCTACGCGGGCGTCGAGTGCTCCGCTCGTCACGTGCTCCGCTCGTCACTGGCATTTGCCCACGGGACTCGGGTCCTTCGGTCGAGTCGACCCAAAGAAACGCCGCGGAGCCGGGGCTGGGCGTCTTGCTCCCCGCCGGGGCTCGTCGGCTTGTAGTACGCCCCGTAAGGGTTTCCCGCTCAATAAAACGGGCGCGGGCAGAACCCCGGCGCCTAGGAGGGCCTCTCTCCCGGCGTCGGAGCCGACTTCGGGTGTTTCCCTCTTCGCCGAGTTTCGGCCTGGGAAGCCCTCGTTGCCCTCGGCACCGATCGTCGCGACCCCGACTCCATTCACGGGAGTGGCAGCACTGGCGCGGCCGCCGACACCGGGGCTCCCTAAGGAGGCGTCGCTCGGTTCGATGCCCAGCCTCGAATCGATCTCCAGTCTGGAAAGCGTGGCTCCGGTGCATTTCGGATCCGACCCCGGTCTCTTCCTACGGCGCAGTGCCGCGCTCGCCTGCTCTCCAGCGGCCTCGCCACCACTTCAGCCGCCCTTGCGGATTGCCCCGGGGGCGGCTCCGCCCCCGGATTCGGGGCCACGGCCGAGTTCCGTGGGCCCGTCGGGGACGTCGCTCCCTTCGATGCCCCGCTTGGAGTCAATCCCGGGCTCTGACGATGCAGTACCGTCTGCCTTGAATTGGGACTGTCAGTACCCTCCTCTGTTTAGAGCGATTCCTCCCGTGCACCACCACGGTGGGTCCCCTGGTGTTCAAGCGGGCCCCTCCACCTCGGCCCCCCTCGGGATAGCCCCTCTGGGAGAGAGCCGTCTTTTCAGGACTTCCTCCTTGACATGGCGGACTTGCTCGCCATTCCTATTCCGGGCCCTTTGCTAAGTCCGGGTACTGCGGAACAGGCGGCCGTAATGCTTCCTTTACCTCCCTCCCTACGGGATCTCCTGCTCGGGATTTGGCACTCGCCCTTACAGGTACCGGCGCCGCCTGCGGCCATGCATGCCCGGTATCGGGTGCCCCCCTCTCCGGGTTTCCAGACGCACCAGCTTCCCCATCATTCCATTGTGGTGGAATCGGCCCTGAGGAAGGTCGGAAGCAAGAAGAAGCACTCTTCCTGCCCCCCGAATTGTGCGTCTAAAACTCTGGACAACTTTGGGCGGCGATCCTTCCAAGCGTCCATGTTGGCTTCCAGGATTCTCTCATATATTTTCTATATGAGCCTGGCGCTGCGGGAGGTCACCGAGAGGTTATCTCTTTTGTCTCCCTTTGTGTCGGCCCCTCGGGCCCCTCACTATTCCTTGCTTCTTTACCATTGCAGGAATATCTCTTGGTTTCTTTCTCGGGCTGCCGTGGACTCTTTCGAGTCAGTTAGCAGGTCCTCTGCGGTAGCCATAGGGGCACGTCGTACAGCCTGGTTTCAGGCTTCCGACTTGTGCAGCTGGGCACAACATAACCTGGGTACTTCCCCGTGCACCGGGGAGAACCTCTTCAATGGCGAGGCTTTGCGTCAGGTCGCTCTGTGCTCCGCCGACCTGTTTGGCACTGGCTGCCCGCGGCCCTCCCCCTCTCCCGGGGGTAGGAAATGTCCTTCCCGACCCTCCTGTCCGAAGAGGAGGAGGTTTCATCCCTCTGCCCGCCTGCCGGGTGCGCCCATGCCAGGGACGTCTCACACCGGTCGGCAGTGCCAGGGCTCGCGCCAGGCGGCCCATGCCAGGCAGCCTTAGGCTACGGTATGCGGCAGTTTGCACTTAACTCCTCTTACATGAAGTTACGGTCCAGTTCTACACTGAGGTTCTTTCAGTGTAACAAGCGGTTCGGCTGCTTGATGGGAGGTATGGACTATAGAAAGACTAGGGGACATGCAATGAAGCTACAGGGTAAACTATTTAAGACTAATAAAAGAAAATATTTTTTCACTCAACGTGTAATCAAACTCTGGAATTTGTTACCGGAGGATGTAGTAAAGGCTGTTAGTGTAGCTGGGTTTAAAAAAGGTTTGGACAAGTTCCTGGAGGAAAGGTCCATAACCATTATTAAGAAGGGACCCAGGATATCAATGCTTGAACCAATACAAGCATTGTGGAACCTGTGTCCCTTGGGGAAACTGCTAGGTACGTATGACCTAGATTGGCCACTGTTGGAAACAGAATACTGGGCTTGATGGACCTTGGTCTGACCCAGTATGGCATATCTTATGTTCTTATGTTCTTCCCACGCTAGGTTAGCCTGGCTCCTCACCCCTCTGCCTGGCCCCGGATTGAGGGGATCGCGAACCGAATCTCCTTCTCCCAGTGTAGGCCTTGGCCGCTACTCTCCAAGCGTGGCCGAACCATTCCTCGACAGGGCCGGACCACCCACCCCCACCCCCCCGATCTGTGTCTCCGCTCTCGCAGAGAAATCCCTGGGTCTGTCAGGCTACGGTGGACAGGGGCCCTACTAACCCCTGCCGATCCCCCACTCCGCTCCCTGCACTCTTCGGAGCGGCGGAGGACATTGGCCCTAACCCCGAGGGTTTTTTTTATATAGGCCGGAGATGACCCAACGGTCACCCCGTGGCTATAGGGTTTTCTATCCTCCTGCCTTCCCTGTGGCACGGAGGACACGTTTTGGGTGACTGCCAGGTGGACACCTCAGGGGTCTACGTACTCCTGATGTGCTCCTACCCAACTGATCTGGCGGTCACCCAACCATACTGCTACTCTCGCCGATCTGCCCTGCTCCACGCACATAGGCCCATCACTTGGATGGCCCTTCCTCCCGTCGCCTTCCAGGAAGGCGCCCTCCTGTGGATCAAGGGCCGGTCCGAGTTGGCAGTATCGTTCTCACGTGTCCATACCGGTTGAGTAACCTGGGTGGGCGCTCCCGGGCCCACCTGTAGCCCGATATATATCTATACCTGTTAGTGTATATATATCGGTACAGGTGGGCGCTTTTTGGGAAATGTTATAGCGCCCTGTGTCTTACCGACTATCCCTCAATTGTCGGTACTGACGTTTTGTTATTTCCTACGGGGTCCGGCCGGCCCGCTTGCCTGCGTTCTGCAGCTCGGGTGCTCGGACCGGTTATGCTTAAACTTGCTGTGATGTCAACAGCCCCTTGGTTTACGCCTCCTTGTCTGGAGGTTTTCGAACCCATTGTCTTCCTATCCCTTGCCGGCTACGGTAGACAGTGTACCCCTCGGTATCCCGGGGTACACTTCTGTTCTTCTCCGGGCTGGGTTCTCCCAGATCGGTCAGTCTTCTGATTAGTCCTCCGGATTGGGGACTCTGCTCCTACTGGAGTTCTCAGCTTCTTAGAGCTCCTCGTGAAGACCTGCCGTCTTTCCGGTGCCGGTTGACACCTGCGTCCCCAGCCCGCCCGGACTGGGAACTTTGTCCTCTCTGTGGTGAAGTTCCCTTGAAGACTTCGCTACTGCATCTACAGTACCCGTCGCAGCTCTGCCTTCTACAGTCCAGTAGGTAAGCTCTGGATTGTGCTAGATCATTAACGGTTTAATGATAATTGACGTGGTTTGAAGACTCCCCTGTAGTCTTCGGTTGCTGTGCCTTGGCAACTCTTCTCAACTCCTACCCTCCATCCCTCCGGGGATGCCGGGGATCCAGGTTGGGCGATGCCGCCCTGTCCAGGGGCGCGCATTCTGGGATCTCCCCTGGCACCCTCAGCTAGGGAGTCCCCATATGTGAAGACTCATTCCTGCTTGTTCCTGGAGATAGCACAGTTACTTACCTGTAACAGGTGATCTCCGGAACAGCAGGAATTAGTCTCCACAACCCACCCACCTCCCCTAGGAGTTGTAACTCTCTCTCTCTTCCTTCCTCTCCTCTCCTTCTGTCTCAGCTATTAAACGCAACTGGGGAGAGGCAGTGGGAAGGGCGGGAAGCTACCGCGCAGGCGCGAGGGATGCTCCCAAAAGCCTTCTGATTGGATGCTGGGGAGCATTCCCGTGCGGGCTCCATCGGCGCCGACGAACCCCATATGTGAAGACTAATTCCTGCTGTTCCGGAAATCACCTGTTACAGGTAAGTAACTGTGCTTTCCTTACCATCCCTCCTTCATCAATTAAATCAAACGCGATCATTCTATGTTCACTATTGCCAAGTGTCCCCAACACCCTTATCTCTTGCACCAGATCTGGTGTTCCACTAAGGACTAGGTCCAAAATGGCTTCCCCTCTGGTCGGTTCATGAACCAGCTGCTCCAAGATGCAGTCATTTATTTCATCTAGAAACTTTCTCTCCCTAGCATGTTCTGCTGTGACACTGATCCAGTCAATACCGGGGTAATTGAAATCACCATTATTATTACTGTGCTGTAACTTTTGTTAGCTTCTCTGATTTCTTTGAGCATTTCATCATCCATTTCTTCATTCTGGCCAGGCGGTCAGTATTACACCCCCACTGCCATCGCCTTCCCCTTTTTACAAGGAATTTCAATCCATAGAGATACTATAGCAAATTTTGTTTTCTGCAAAACTTTAATCCTTTGTGACTCAATGCCCTCTCTAACATAAAGCGCAGCCCCTACACCAATTTGATTTGCTCTATCATTACGATATAGTTTGTACCCAGGTATCACAGTGTCCCACTGGGTGTCCTCCTTCCACCATGTCTCTGAGATACCAATCATATCTGACCTCTCATTTAGTGCTATATATACTAACTCTCCCATCTTATTTTTTAGACTTCTATCATTTGTATACGAGCATTTTAGAGATTGTATTTTATTCATGTTAATCTGGTTATCGGTAGGCAGTGGTAATTTGGAATCTTTAAGCTCTGTGTGCTCCGTACTCTGTCCTTCGTCCGATTCTTTTTAACATCTTTGTTAGTGATATAGCAGAAGGGCTGTCGGGTAAGGTTTGCCTTTTTGCGGATGATACCAAAATCTGCAATAGAGTAGACACCCAGGAAGGTGTAAAAAACACAAGGAGAGATCTAGCTAAGCTTGAAGAATGGTCTAGAATCTGGCAGCTGGGATTTAATGTTAAAAAATGTAAGGTCATGCATTTGGGCTGCAGCAATCCAAGGAAGCAATATAGTATAGGGGTTGAAGTACTTTTGTCCACTAAAGAAGAGCGGGACCTAGGCGTGGTAGTGTCTGATGATCTTAAAGTAGCTAAATAGGTAGAAAAGGCGACAGCAAAAGCTAGAAGGATGCTTGGGTGCATACGGAGAGGAATGGCTAGCAGAAAAAAGGAGGCGATAGTGCCTCTGTATAAGTCTTTGGTGCAACCTCATTTGGAGTATAGTGTGCAATTCTGGAGACCGCACCTTCAAAAGGATGTGAAAAGGATGGAGTCAGTGCAGAGGGTGTCTACTAAAATGGTTAGTGGTCTTCATTATAAAGCATATGAGGACAGACTTAAGGATCTTAATATGTATACCTTAGAGGAAAGGCGTGATAGAGGTGATATGATTGAGATGTTTAAATACCTCTGTGGCATAAATGTTCAGGGGGAGAGCCTCTTTCAATTGAAAGCAAGTTCTGCTATGAGGGGACATGGGATGAGGGGTGAAGGGGGATAGATTCAGGAGCGATTTGCAGAAATATTTCTTTACAGAAAGAGTGGTGGATCCGTGGTATAGTCTCCCAGTGGAGGTGGTAGAGATGAGGACAGTAACTGAATCCAAAAAAGCATGGGACAAACACAGAGGATCTCTAAAGGAAAAAAGGGGACTGTTGTAGTTGTTGATATGGAAGGACAGACTAGATAGGCCATGTGGTCTTTTTCTGTCGTCTTGTTTCTATGTTACTCCGGGGTATTTGGGCTGCTTTTGTCTTTATTGGAACCTCTCTTCTGATGTGCCCTAACGTCATTCTTTTGGTAGTATCCTTCAAGGATACATTGTTCCGAACCATGCTCTCTTGGGTTACTGTCAGATCTCTCCCCTATTATCTAGTTTTAAAGCTGCTCTATCTCCTTTTTAAAGGTTAATGCCAGCAGTCTGGTTCCATATCGGTTAAGGTGAAGCCCATCCCTTTGGAAGAGGCCCTACTTTCCTCAGAATGTTCCCCAGTTCCTAACAAATCCAAAACCCTCATCCTTGCACCATCGTCTCATCCACGCATTGAGACTCCGGAGCTCTGCCTGCCTTTTGGGTCCTGCGCGTGGAACGGGAAGCATTTCAGAGAATGCTACCCTGGAAGTTCTGGATTTCAACTTCCTACCTAAAAGCCTAAATTTAGCCTCCAGAACCTCCCTACCACATTTTCCTATGTCATTGGTACCGACATGTACCAAGGCAGCAGACTTCTCCCCAGCACTATCTAAGAACTTGTCTAGGTGGCGCGTGAGGTTCGCTACCTTCGCACCAGGCAGGCATGTTACCAGGCGATCCTCATGTCCACCAGCCACCCAGTTATCTACATGCCTAATGATCGAATCACCAACTATAACAGCTGTCCTTGAGAATCTTGTCTAGGTCCTTCATAGCCATTCTACCAAGAGCAATAAGTCATTAGATTTCTTGATTGCTAGTCCTTTCTTTATTGATTGTTGATCCAAATAAGTAAATTTTGTCAACTATTTCAATTTCTTCTCCATCAGTGATGAACTTAATTGATTTTGCCAGTTGTCAGGATCTTTGTCTTCTTAACATTAAGGTGCAGAGCCATATTAAGTATGTTCCTTGATCTTGAGAAGCAAATGTTTTAGATCATCTTCACTTTCAGCCAGTAATGTGGTATAATCAGCATAGCGAAGGTTGTTGATGAGTCTTCCACCGAGCTTCACACCTTGGTTGTCTTCATAGAGTCCTGCTTCTCTGATGATTTTTTCTGCATATAAATTAAAGAGGTAATGGGAAAGTATGCAGCCTTGTCGTACACCTTTGCTGATTTTAAACCTTTTGGTTTCTCCTAGTTCCGTTCAAACTGTTGCTTCTTGATCAATGTAAAGGTTGTGTAAGAGAACTATCAGATGTTCTGGTAGACACATGCTGCTTAATGTGGCCCAGAGTTTATAATGGTTTACACAGTGAAAAAAACCTTGCTGTAGTCAATAAAACACATATGGATATCCTTTTGGTTGGATGATGTCTCTAATCATATGGATGATGTCTCTCATTCTTCACACTTTCCTTCAGGCAGTTCTCATTGCAGTCTCTGCTGAATGATCTTGAGTAGAATGTTGCTGGCTTGTGAGATCAGAGCGATTGTGTGATAATTTCCACAGTCAGTCGTGTCCCCTTTTTCAGTATTGGTATAAACACATATCGTTTCCAGTCAGTTGACGATGCATTTGTCTTCCAAATTTCCTAGCAGTATGGTAACAGCTTCATCCCATTGCTGTAATACTTCATTGGGAATGCCATCAATGCCCAGTGCTTTGTTCTTTGATAAGGCTTTCAGTGCTGCTTCGATTTCTTTCAGCACCAATGGCTCCTGATCATAAGGTACAGGTTGAAACAGCTGTTGGTCCACTTGATCTTTATGGTATAATGACTCAGTATATTTTTTACACCTTTTCTTTATCTTCTTAGAATCAATCAGCACTGGATCCTTGAGCATCTTGTAGCATTCCAATTCGAGGCTGCAATTTTTTTCTTTAATTCTCGTAGCTTTAGAAAAGCAGATCTTGTTCTTCCTCTAATAGTTTCTGATTCCACTTCCTTGCATGTGTCATTGTAATACTTATCGTTGTCTTGTCTTGCTCCATTGAGTTCTGCAATTGACTCTTTCTCTCCTCTAACTTTAGCTTCTCTGTATTTCTGGACAATTTTCAGTTTCTTCAGTCATCCATTTTGGCTGTTTTTGCTTTTCCATCTTATATACAGACTTCTCACTTTCTTCCAACACAACCTTCTTGATGTCATCCCATAACTCTTATGGAACTGTCATTTGTATCTAAAGCAGCAAATTGTTTTTTCAGGCAGTCTTTAAATTACAGTGGTATATTCTCAAGGTTATATTTTGCTACATTCATGAGCGGCTTGCTCTTAAATTGCAACTTTAGCTTGAGTTTCCATACTAGTAGTTGGTGATCTGTACCACAGTCAGCTCCAGGTTTTGTCTTTGTTGATACTATTGAGCTTTTCTCCAGGAACAAGCAGGAAGTCAGTCCTCACTTATGGATACCATCAACACCGACAGAGCCCGCTTGGAGCAAGTTCCCCAGGTTTCAAAGAAAGCCTTTGGGATTGCTGACACACATGCGTGGTCCTCTTCCCGCCCAAAGGTGCCATCTTGCTCAGTCTCCCTTTTTCCGCAGAGCCCTTCGGACGCACATCCTCGTCCCTCGGAAAAAGCTTTTTCTTTTCCTGCCTTTTGGTCCTTTTTTCCGGTAGCACTTGTCCTTTCCCATCCTCCCCGTCGCCCCTGCTCCGACTGTGGGCCGGGGGATCCCTTTTTTTTTTCTCCTTTAGTGTTTTTTTTCCCTTTGGGCCCTGTTCACCCCCTTTTTTCCAATCGCTGGCCTCGAGGATCTTCAACCTCTCAGGGGTGCTTTTTGCTCCCATGGCCACCGGCTTAAAAAATGTGGCAGATGCTCTACGAATATGTCTTTCATGGCCACCCACAACTGTTGTCTGCGGTGTCTGGGGGCCGACCACAATCCAGAGCTCTGCTCGCTCTGTAAGAAAATGTCCTCTAAGACCTTGCTAAGCCGTAAGCAGAAGTACGGGCCTCAGCGGTCATGCATACTCTCGACTGCAAGAGGGATCTCGCCTTCTATCTGCAGTGCACCCAGGATCATCGCAAGTCTGACTGGCTCTTTGTCTGTGATCCCAACCGTCTGGTGCTGGCAGTTACCAAGCGCACGCTCTCCATCTGGGTGGCGGACTGCATCGCCTTCGCCAGGCAAAGGCTGGGGCCCCGCTGCCAAGGAGGCTTCAGTGGCTTCTCTGCACTCAGTGCCTCTGGCGGACATCTGCCGGGCTGTGACCTGGTCTTCAACGAACACTTTCACTTCGCACTACTGCTTGGAGAGGGAGTCCCGTTGGGACAGCGCCTTTGGCCAGGTGGTACTCGGTAATCTGTTCGGGGTATAAGCAACTCCAGCCCTCCGACCCTTCTTCTGCAGCTACTGAGAGCTTAGCCCCGGGGACCTGAGGACTCGGGATCCTTCAAGCATCGGTTTCTTCTCATGGCCTCGCAGAGGTTTGGTAGCCTGTAGCTGGGGAGTCCAATAAGTGAGGACTGACGTCTTGTTTGTTTCTGGAGAAAGCGCAGTTACTCAGCTGTAACAGGTGATCTCCAGGGACAGCAGGAATCGGTCCTCACTACCCTCCCAGCTCCCCTGCAGAGTTGCTAATCTTTTTATCCTTCCCTTGCCATCTGCTTAGTAGGGCTCTAGTCCTGGGATCTGATTGAGGAAGATGGCAGCTTTGGGCGGGAAGAGGACCACGCATGCTTAGCAGCAATCCCAAAGGCTGTCTTTGAAAGCTGGGGAATTGCTCCACGCGGTCTCCGTCGGTGCAGACATCATCCATAAGTGAGGACTGATTCCTGCTGTCCCTGGAGAACACCTGTTACAGTTGAGTAACTATGCTTTCTGCCCGCCGCAGCACCAATGCCCAGCAGCAGGGCAAAAGAGGAGCTCAGGGTCACCGGAAAGCGAAGGGGCCAAAAGCTCAACCACCGGCACCACACTATCCAGCCCCGTGGTTTTGACACTGTGCATAGCCTCTCGACTCCCAGTGGCACCTCCGCCAGTGGGAGGGCATCTGTCCTTTTTCGTCCCCGAATGGGTGGCCATTACATTGGACACCTGGGTCCTTCAGGTAATCCGGGATGGTTATCATCTTTGTCTGGACAGACTGCCTCCTCCCTTCTCCCCAGTGGAGCCTACTCTGCTTCCTTCGCACCAGGCTTGCTTGCAGCAAGAGCTGATCAACCTCCTCGGTCAACAGGCAGTCGAGAGAGTTCCACTTCACCTCCAAGGTTGGGGGTTTTACTCCCAGTACTTCCTTGTTCCTAAGAGGACGTGGTCTGCGCCCCATCCTCGATCTCAGGAATCTGAACAAATTTGTGGTGCGGGAAAAGTTCATGATGCTATCGCTTGGTGTCCTGCTGCCCTTCCTCTGGCAGGGCGATTGACTACGCTCCTTGTATTTCAGAGATGCTTACGCCCATATCTCAGTCCACCCCAAGATCAGGAAGTACCTGCGTTTCAGGATGCATTTCCAATACAGAGTGCTGGCTTTTGGGCTCATGTCTACCCCGCGTGTCTTCACAAAATGCTTGTTAGTGGCCGCAGCCCACCTCTGGCTACAGGGCATATCCATCTACCCTTACCTGGACAACTGGCTCGTCATGGTCACATCGGCAGAGGACGCTCGCCTCTTGGCGTCGAGCACGGTGGTCCTCCTCAAGCACCTCGGTTCCCTGATCAACTACACCAAGTCCCACCTCGAGCCAGTGCAGACCCTGGAGTTCATTGGTGCTTTTCTCGACATGGGACGATCGACTGCCTTCCTTGAGCGCACGCGGAGCTGCTCTGCATTCTGGCTGCCGAGGTCCAAAGCTGGCCCAGAATCTCGGCGCAGGCCATGTTGCGTCTTCTGGGGCACATGGCCTCGACCGTCCATGTCGTCCCCCACACTCACATGCATATGGAAGCGGCCCAATGGTGCCTCAGCGTGCAGTGGACCAAAGCCTCGGGCCACCTCCAGGATCCCATGTCGGTCTCTCGCAGCCTCTCCAGTTCCCTGGATTGGTGGCTGAACCCCCAAAGCTGCCTTGGGGCATGCTCTTCCAGACTCAACAACACGAGCTCATCTTGACAACGAATGCATCACTGTTGGCAACCTCCGTACTCAGGGGCAGTGGTCACTCGAGGAATCTCGGCAGCAGATCAACCTGCTCGGGCTTCGAGCAGTCCGGCTGGTCCTGAAGGTATTCGAGCATCACCTGCCCGGCAAGTCGATGCTCGTGCAGACCAACAACAAGGTTGCAATGTTTTTCATAAACAAGGAGGGGGGTACGGGCTGCCACCTCCTCTGTCGGGAGGCATTCCTCCTCTGCTTCTTCACTGTACGCTGGGGCATGACCCTGAGAGCAGTCTACTTCCCGGGTCAGGACAATGTCCTCGTGGACATACTCAGCATTCTCCTTCACCCACACGAGTGGTGCCTGAGTCCAGAGGTGGCTTTCCACCTGTTCCGCCACTGGGGGACTCCGTCCTTGGACCTGTTCGCCAGCCCAGCAAACAAGCAACTTCCCCGCTTTTGCGGGCCCATACCGCACCTGAGCAGGGTAGCCCCGGACATGTTCCTCCTGACCTGGACCTCCAGGTTTCTATATGCATTCCCTCCCACTCCTCTCATTGCAAGGACCCTCCACAAGATTCAGTGGGACCGAGCCTCTGTGATCCTCGTGGCTCCTTCGTGGCCTCGACAGCCCTGGTTCCCGCTTCTGCTCCGGTTCTCGTCGGAACCTCCGGACCCTCTGGACTGTACCCCAGGTCTGCTAATGCTGGAGGAAGGATGGGTGCTCCACCCGTACTTAGTTTCACTATCTCTGACAGCCTGGCGGCTGAATGAGTGTCTCTAGCCTCGCTGCACCTCCCAGAGCAGATAGAGGAGGTCCTCCTCGTGTTGAGGTAGGACTTGACAAGACGGGCCTATGCCCTAAACGGCAGCTCCAAGCTCCAGATCGACCCATTCTCCTGCTCTACTTGGTGGGTTCTCCAGTAACTCCTCCACCTCTCACAGGTGGGACTGAAATCCAATTCGGTCCGAGTTCACCTGAGCGCCATTTCGGCCAACCACTTCCCTGCCAAGGGTAAACACCTCTTGGGCCAACCCCTGGTCCTCCCACTTTATGCGGGGTCTCTTACTTTCCAAGCCTCCCCGTCTGGCCTCCGCTGGCAGAGTGGGATCTGAATGTAATGCTCATGCAGCTGACGCAGCTGCCCTTCGAGCCGATGGCGACGTGCTCGCTTCGGCACCTCTCCTGGAAGGTAGTCTTCCTGATGGTGCTCACCTCGGCCCTGCGAGTCAGCGAGCTGCAAGCCCTCATGGCTGCGGTTCCCTACACAAGGTTCTACAGGAACAGAGTGATTCTTCGAACTCACCCCAAGTTCCTATCGAACATTGTCTCAGATTTCCATTTCAACCAAGAGACTGTCATACCGACTTTCTTCCCGAGACCCCATGCCGACAGGGCATCAGCAGTCCTGCATACGCTCGACTGCAAGAGGGCTCTCGTCTTCTACCTGCAGCGCACCCAGGGTCATTGCAGGTCTGACCGGCTCTTCATTGCCTACGATCCTAATCGCCTGGGGTTCGTAGTCACCAGGTGCACCATCTCTGTCGTGGTGGCGGACTGCATCGCCTTCACTCAGGCAAAGGCTGGGGGCCCGCTGGATCACCGAGTCACCGTGTACGGTGTCCGTGCCAATGCGACGTCTGTGGCTTCGCTGCTCTCGGTGCCTCTGACAGACATCTGCTGGACTGCGACCTGGTTCTCCACGAACACCTTCACTTCGCACTACTGCCTGGACAGGGGGTCCTGCCTGGACAGTGTCTTCTGCCAGGCTGTACTCCGTAATCTGTTCGGGGGATAAGCAACTCCTGCCCTCTGACCCTTCTTCTGCGGCTACCAAGAGCTCGGCCCAAGGGCCAGAGGACTCGGGCTTCCTTCGGTCATCGGCTTCTGCTCACGGCCTCGCGAAGGTGTTTTTTTGGCTTATAGGTTTCGGGAGCCTGTAGCTGGGGAGTCCCATAAGTGAGGACGTACTTCCTGCTTGTTCCTGGAGAAAGCGTAGTTGCTCACCTGTAACAGGTGTTCTCCAGGGACAGCAGGAATCTGTCCTCACTACCTTCCCACCTCCCCTTAAGAGTTGCCATTCTTATCCTTCCCTTGCCATGTGCTTAGTAGGGCTCTAGCTATGGGACCTGACTGAGCAAGATGGCACCTTTGGGCGGGAAGAGTACCACGCATGCATGGCAGCAATCCCAAAGGCTTTCTTTGAAAGCTGGGGAGTTGCTCCACGCAGGCTCCGTCGGTGCCGACGTCATCAATAAGAGAAGACTGATTCCTGCTGTCCCTGGAGAGCATCTGTTACAGGTGAGTAACTACGCTTTCTGTCATCGTCTTCACGTGTACAGTCAGAGCTTGTGTTGCTGGAAAGAAGGTGTTTGAGATGTATATATCATTGGTTTTGTAGAATTCAATCAGTCTTTTTCCAGCTTCGTTTCTGTTGGCAAGTCCATATTTTCCAACCACTTTGCCACCTTCTTTGTTGCCAACTTTTGTGTTCCAGTCACCCATGAGTATCAGGATATCCTGTTTGCATGTTCTGTTAATTCAGCTTGTACTTGTTCACAGAACTCATCAACATCTTCCTCTTCTGCAACGGTTGTAGAGGCATATACCTGAATTATAACTGTGCTGATGTGCTTTCCTCATAGACAAATAGAAATTAAGTATTCACTGACTGCACTGTATTTCGTTAGTTCTTGCAAGTTTCTTCTTAATTATAAATGCAACACCATTTCTTCTTTGTCTTTCATTTCTAGCATAGTAGACCATATGATCATCAGATGCAAAGTGCCCAAAGCCAGTCCATTTCAGTTCACTGACACCCATCAGATCGAGTTGTACACATTCTATTTCATTCTTGACCGCCTCCAACTTCCTTTGATTCATGCTTTATACGTTCGTACAGACATCTTTGTAACTTCTGATTCTCATTTCATGCGCAGATACATTAGCAGATATAGTAGAACAAATTAAGAACAGAAGAGATGTCATTCTGCGTCAGACCAAAGTTCCATGAAGCCCAGTATCCTGTTTCCAACAGTGGGCCAATCCAGGTCACAAGTACCTGTCAGGTTCCCAAACGTTTTATGCAGATTCCATGCTGATTAGCCCAGGGGTAAGCAGTGGATTTCCCTAGTCGACCTGGCCCAGATGGTGTATACCCCAGAGCAGGGCTGGCCCAAGGGCTTCTGCCACCCTAGGCAGAAGCCCCAGCTGAGCCCCCCCCCTCCCCCCCCCCTGCTGCCACTGATTCTGATAGTGGCTGGCACATGGCCTGCTGCGGGTTGCCACCTCCAAGCCTAGCCACCTGCCACCGGAATCAGCGGCAGCAGAGGAGTGACAACATTGTTGCTCAGCACAGGAAGAGGGTAGCACAGCCTGCCTGCCACCCACAGAAGTCTGCCACCCTAGGTGTCCACCTAGCCCACCTATTGGACGGGCCGGCCCTGCCCAATTCAAAGATAAAATTGCAGAACTAATATTAGTGATTTTGACTTATCATAAAAATTATCTATGGTAACAGAAGACTGGAGGATGGCCAACGTAAAGTCTATTTTTAAAAAGGGTTCCAGGAGTGATCTGTGAAACTATAGACCAGCAAGCCTAACACTGTTGCCAGGTTGAATGGTGAAAGCCATTATTAAGAACAAAATTACTGAACACCTGGACAGAATGGAACAAAGTCAACATGGATTTAGCCAAGGGAAGTCCTGTCTCACCAATCTGCACTTTTTCTTTGAAGGTGTGAATAAACATGTGTAAAGGTGAGCCAGTTAAGCTAGTTTTTTTAGACTTTCAGAGAGCTTTTGATAATGTCCCACATTTGGAGGCTCCTGAAGAAATTAAAAAGTCATGGCATAAGAGGCAATATTGTATTGTGATTTGGAAACTAGTTGAGAGAGAGAAAACAAAGTCTTGGATAAATGGTCAGTTGTGTCAGTGGAGGAAGGTGAATAGTGGAATACCAAAGGGATCTGTTTTGGAACCAGTGTTTAACATGTTCCCAATTTCAGATCATTTATAAATAACATTCGAGGTGATTAAATTCACAGATTTATTTATTCATTTAGCAGGACTTAAATACCACTTTTCACTGGGTCAAAGCAGTTTACATAGAACAAGGTAATTGCATGTTACATGGAACAATTTAACTTATGTACAGTGAACAAGTGACTGACTTACATGGCTTTTAGGATACATGCATGTGCCAGTAGTTATATACAGTAATGTGCTATATACAGTTTTTGCACAAAATGAGATTTGAGATGTTTTATGTATATTTGAGTGTGCTATTTGTAGCTGGGGAGTTGGGAGAGGGGCCACAATGTTCAATGAACAGGTGGGTTTTTAGGTGTTTGCGGAAGGTATGGAGGTCTGATATGTTTCTGACTGAGTCCGGGAGAGTGTTCCAGATGGTGCATATAACCTCCAGAAGAGCCAGAAGACGCACTCCTCGGTGCCTCCCGACAGGGAGGCCCGCTACTTGGATGCCCTCGGCAGGAAGTGCTTCCAGGGTTCAATGCTGACTTGTCGGATCCAGGCATACCGGCTGTACATGGGCATGTACCTGAGAGACCTGACGAAGGAACTCGCCGGCTGGTCTCTCGGAGGAACCTTTCAGCTCTTTAGAGGTCTGTCCAAAGCTGTCTGTGAGTGCTCAAAGTTTGTCTCGGGCGGCCTATGACAGGTTCGAATCGGCGGCCCGGGTAGCTGCGGCTGGCATCGGTGCATGCCGCCAGGCATGGCTGCAGTCGTCAGACCTCGAACAATGGGTTCAGGATAAGTTGGTCGATGTCCCATGCCAGGGGGAGAATCTCTTTAGCAAACTCATGACCGACATGGCCGCAGAGCTGGAGACTGAGTACATGACGAGGACACGGTTCTCCAAGAAGACTTTGCCCATTCTCGCAAGAAGGGCTCGGGTAAAAAGCCCTTTTACCCGAGGAAGAGTGCTGCTTACTGAAGCTACCCCCGTTTTCAGGCCTCCCCGGCTTCCCAACAGGGGCAGCAGGCCAAGGGACAGGGGCATGGCCCGCGTAAGCAGAAAGCCCCCAAACCCCAGGCACCAGCCCCGGCCCAGCCTGGCAGTGGCTTTTGACTCCTAAAGCATGGCCACTCTTCCCACAGGAGACAGGCAGATCACAGGAGGCCGGCTTGCTCTGTATGCCCACAGATGGACAGCCATTACCACCGATGCCTTTGCCTTGCAGGTAGTCCGGGAGGGCTATCTTTTTCACCTAGCCCAGGTACCTCCTCATTATTTTCCAGGAGTGCCCATCAGGTCTCCACTTCACCAGGACCACCTTCTGAGGGAGTTAGCAGGTCTTCTCGAGGATCAGGTGGTAGAACCGGTGCCCCACCACTTGCAGGGAAGGGGCTTCTACTCAAGGTACTTTCTGGTGTCAAAAAGGACAGAAGGCCTCAGACCCATCCTCAACCTGCACAACCTCAACAAATTCCTGGTGAGGGAGAAGTTCAAGATACTCTCCCTTGGAATATTGCTGCCTTACCTCTGCCAGGGAGACTGGTTATGCTCCTTATTTATTTATTTATTTATTTTATTTATTTAACAGCTTTTATATACCGCACTATTTGTTATCAGTGCGGTTTACATTGAACAACATTACACTCAGACTTAGAGTTCTAGTCCGAGTTTACAGGTAACAGGTAATAAAACAGTTAAACTGGGGAATAATATACAGCAGTTAAACATTTAACAGAGGTAACTATTTACAGCGCTTTAGCATATGTTGAAAAGATCTTTACATCAAAGAGGAACTCTCATTTGATATAGATTAGGCTATATGCTACAGAGGACCATTTGCTAACCATGGTTATTGGTTTGGGTCGAAGGGGAGGAGAGGGGGGAATGTTGCTGTGTGAGAAGTGTTGTAAGAAGAGGTGGGTTTTTAGAGCTTTTCTGTATTGTGATATATCTTTCATCAGTCTGATGTTGGTAGGCAGCTTATTCCAGCATCTGGGGGCGAAGGATGCAAATGCTCTGTTAGAAGTTGTCTGAGTGCTTTTTACTAGTTCCTTTGGAATCGATAGTATATTTTCGGCTACAGGTCTCCTAGACCTATTGTTTTGAGTGTGGATCAGGAGGTCTGAGATTGAAGATGGTGAGATTTTATGGAACGCTTTGAAGGTCATGAGGAGGGCTTTGTAGGAAATCCTGCAGGATATCGGAAGCCAGTGAAGCTCCATCAGGATGAGGGGTTATGTGTTGTCTCCTTCTAGATCCACATAGTACTCTGGCTGCTGTATTCATTGCCACCTGTAACGGGTTTAGTGTGTTTTTGGGTAAACCATGGAGTATAATATTCACATAGTCGAAATGTGGGGTGACTAGAGCTTGAAATGTTGTGTGGAAGTCATTTGGTTCAAGCATGGGTTTGAGGTGTCGTAGAGTCCTGATCTTATGATAGATGGTTTTCACTGTGCATTTTATGTGGTCCTTGAATTCTAGTCTTTGGTCGAGTATGACACCAAGGTAACGTATCGTGGATTTGACTGGTAAATCAGCATCCCTTACTCTTAGTATCGGTGGAGGAGAGAAGTCTTTGTTCTTTGTGACAATAAGGACTTCTGTTTTTTTGAAATTTATTCGGAGGTTCTGCGTGAGCAACCAATCAGCAATTGCAGAGAAGCAGTTGATTAAGGCTGTGTAATCAGGACTTATCACATTAACAGGAGTGAATAACAGCACATCATCAGTATAGATTAGGCAAGATATTCCAAAAGCCCGGGTGATGTTACATATTGGCTGCATGTAGATATTGAAAAGTAGCGCTTATAGGGAGGAACCTTGTGGTGCTCCTTGCTTCTGTTGGAATGGATGAGAAGTATTGTTACCGATCCGAACCTGTTGCCAGCGGTCTTCTAGATAGGATTTACACCAATCCCATGCAGTTCCTTGTATTCCCATCTCATAGAGTCGAGTTAGTAGTTGTTCATGATCAACTGAATCGAATGCTGCTGCAATGTCTAGGAAGACAAGTGCAACTCCATTCTTGATGCTGTCAATGGCATTAATGAGAGTATTCATTAACGAGGCGAGAAGTGTCTCAACTCCATGCGCTTCCCTAAATCCATGTTGGCATGGGTCAAGTGGGGCTTCAGTATCTATGTGTTGTTGGATCTGTCTCAGGGTTACCTTTTCTAGTATTTTGGCTAATAGTGGAATACTAGAAATTGGCCGGTAGGAGTCTTCCTTCTTTGGGTCTAGTTTATTTTTCAATAAAGGTCGGATAGATGTCTGTTTAAGAACTGATGGGAAAACACCGGTGTTGAATGACTGGTCAGCTATAGCAGCTATATAAGGGCTGAGCTCAGCTCTCAATGCTTTGATCCAGTGAGCTGGACATGGGTCATTTGGAGCTGTGGTGGTATTGATGGTGGCTATAATGTCTTCGATGGTACTTGGTGGTGGGGGCGAGAATTTTTTAAGTGGGAACTGAATGTGGGAAGGTTGAGAGGTTTCTTTTGGGATATCTGTTGCAATTCTGACCACCTTTGTTTGAATATAATTGGCATATAGTTGAGGTTGTATTTGTTCTTGTTGTGGTGCAGCAGGCTCTCTGGACAGGGATTTCACTAACTGGAAGAGTTCGCGTGGTTTGTTGAGCGATTGGTTAAGTAGTCCCATGTGGAATTCCTTTCTCTTGGCCCAGGTTAGATCACGGTGAGATTTAAGCTGAACTAGGTAGGTTTCCTGGTCGGAGGGGTTTAGAGGATGTCTCCATTTCCTTTCAAGTTTCCTCAGTCTAAGCAAGGAGGCTCGTAACTCGGGAGTAAACCATGGAGCATTCTGCTTTTTGGATGCCTGCTTGTTGGTTGATGTTCGGTGGTCTGTAATGGGTTGTAGGGCAGATAATCTGAGAGTGTTGTTCCAGTTTAAAACCATCTCATTGATGATGTCAGTTGGTTGAGCCAGTTTTGGGATAACTTGAGAAAGGATAGTTTCTTTGTTGAATGGTTTAAAACGTGTGGGTTTTAGGGGTGGAGAGACATTTGTACAGTTGTTTGTGTCTTCCTTAGCTGGTATTGAAAATGTTATAAGGTTGTGGTCGGACCAGGGGACAGGAGTGATTGTGAGATCTAGTTGACTTAAAGAGTCTGCATCTGTGGCTGGAATGAAGATGAGATCTAGGAGGTTCCCTTGTTGGTGGGTGGGGTCATCCCTTAGACCTAAGGGATGCATATACACACATCCTAATACACCCAAACCACAGGCAATATCTGCGCGTTGTGGTGGGGGGCAATCACTACCAGTACAGGGTTACCCCCCTTTGGCCTTGCCTCGGCCCCCAGAGTGTTCACAAAGTTCCTGGCTATGGTTGCCGCCTTTCTCAGGCTCCAAGGGGTCTTTGTCTTCCCCTACCTCGACGACTGGCTCTTCAGAGGCACCTCAGCCATTGAGGTCCACCAGGCCACAACTCGCACCATCCAGGTGCTGCAACACCTAGGGTTCGTAATCAACTACCCCAAGTCCAGCCTCACGCCGACTAAACAGCTGGAGTTCATTGGGGCCAGAATCAACACCCTTCAAGTGAAGGCCTATCTGCCTACAGACAGGGCAAGCAGGCTTATGCCTCTGGCAGGACAGGTGAGTCGCAGGTCTGTAGTGTCAGCAAGACAATTCCTGCGCCTCCTCGGGCATATGGCTTCCACAGTCCATGTGACCCTGGCTGCCCGCCTCCACATGCGGACCGCTCAATGGTGTCTCAGAGACCAGTGGTCTCAGGCCACAGGGCACCTCTGGGACAGGGTCAAAGTGTCCAAGCGTCTGGAACGGTCCCTGGCCTGGTGGCTCTAACTGCATCACTTGGAGGTGGGAATGCCTTTCCAGGCCCCTCTGCACATGAGGACCCTGACCACAGATGCATCCCTGCTGGGCTGGGGGGCCCATTGTCAAGATTTCTGCACTCAGGGAGTATGGTCCCTGAGTAAGAGGACCCAACAAATCAGTTTCTTGGAACTCAGTGCCATCCGCCTAGCCCTAGAAGTTTTCAGGCAGCTCCTGGCCCACGAACTCTTGGTGCAGACAGACAACCAGGTGACCATGTTCTCTGTGAACAAACAGGGTGGTATGGGGTCCCATCTTCTATGTCAAGAAACCCTGGACCTGTGCTCCTTTGCAGCCCAGCATGGCATTCATCTTCGAGCAGTCTACTCCAGCTACTGTGAAAGCCAGTTTTCCTGGCCCGGCAGGTAATCTCGCAATCAAAGATCACATTACCCCAATAATAAAGCAGCTGCATTGGTTACCAATCGAGAGCAGAATAAAATTCAAAGTTATTCATACTATATTCAAAACCCTCCAAGCAGAACCATCCACTTACCTGAAAGCATTCATTCAAACCAATCCTGAAAACAGACCACGTAGAAGTTACAATAGAAATTCCCTTGAGGTACTCACTGAATAGAGAAGCTGCAACTCGACAACGTCCAAGAGAGCCTTCTCACTTTATGCTCCACATTTATGGAACTCACTTCCTGCATTCATAAGAGACACTAAGGAACCTAAATCATTCCATAAATTCTTAAAAACATTTCTGTTTAAGGAGCACTTTGGCGAACTAATCACTTAGTTCTAAATTCACCTAGTAAAGCATTAATTCTGTTCACATTTGAAGATGTCTCAAGTTCATTGTATGTAAACAACATGACTAGTTCGCTGTACATAAGTTATTGCTTTAATCGACAGATTGCTGCTTTAATTTATTCTTCCCCTAATCTCCGTCACTCCTGTTCACAATGTTACATGTATTTTTTGTTAAATGTGCTGTTCAATTCTTTGAGTTCGTTGTAAACCGCTTTGATTCACAAAAGGCGATAAATAAGCATAAATAAATAAATGAACTGGCTAGCCGACAGGCTCAGCAGGATTCTTCAACCCCATGAATGGCAGCTGCACTGCAGGGTAACCAATTGGCTCTTCCAGACCTGGGGGCAGCCAGTGATGGACCTGTTTGCAAGCCCGGACAATCACCAGTTGCCCCATTTCTGCTCCAGGCGACCCCACCCGCATAGGGTGGTCGCTGATGCGTTTCTGATATCATGGTCCGGGGAACTTATGTATGTGTTCCCCCCCCTTCCCCCCCCCCCCCGACACCTCTGGTAGCCAAGACGCTGTTTAAGATTCTCCAGGACAGAGCCTTGGTCATCCTTATCACCCCACGGTGGCCCAGGCAACCCTGGTTCCCGCTTCTTCTGCAGCTAGCGGTGGAGGCCCCAATTCCCTTGGGGTCCTCCCCACACCTCCTGTCTCAGGAGGGGGGCTCTCTTCTGCACCCCAATCTCAGCTCCCTCAGCTTGGTGGCATGGCTGCTGAAAGGGTAATTCTCGCGCCACTCCTCCTTCCAAAGGATATTGAAGAGGTCTTGCTGGCCTCGCGGAGGCCGTTGACTAGACGGACATACGCCTTGAAGTGGCACAGGTTTGTGTCGTGGTGCAAGGAGCGGGAGATAGATCCTTTCTCTTGCCCGGTAGGGATGGTTCTCCAATATCTTCTCCACCTCTCTGATTTATGCCTCAAGTCCAACTCGGTCAGGGTGCACCTCAGTGCCCTTGCGGCGCACCACTTTTCAGTGGATGAGAAGCCTCTCTCTGCCCACTCCTTGGTCTCTCGGTTTCTGAGAGGCTTACTTCTCTTGAAACCCCCGGTTCTCCCTTGCGACCGAGTGGGATCTGAATGTGGTGTTAGGGCAGCTTACTAGGCCGCCCTTAGAACCAATGGCTACCTGCCATCTACGCTATCTCTCTTGGAAGGTGGTTTTCCTGGTGGTACTCACATCTGCTCGGTGGGTGAGTGAGCTCCAGGCCCTAATGTCGGAAAGACCCTACATCAGGTTCTATAGGAATCGGGTGGTGCTTCGCACGCACCCCAAGTTCCTTGCGAAAGTGGTCTCCTCGTTCCACCTCAACCAGGAGGTGGTTCTGCCTATCTTTTTTCCCAGGCTGCATGCTAGTCAGGCAGTCGGTCCTGCATACCCTGGACTGTAAGAGGGCGTTGGCCTTCTATATACAGCGTATGCAACCGCATCAGAAGGCTTCTCAGCTTTTCGTATCTTACGACCCCAGTAAGCTGGTGGTAGCAGTATCAAAGCGTACGCTGTCCACCTGGGTGGCAGACTGCTTTGCCTGGGCATACAAGGCAGCCGAGCTTCCAGTGGAGGGTCATGGCGGCATCAGTGGCTCATTTGCGCTCTGTTTCTTTGGCAAATATATGCCGGGCTGCCACCTGGTCTTCGAGTCAGACTTTCGCAACCCAGTATTGCCTAGACAGGGAGTCCTGACTGGACGGTGCCTTCGGCCAGGCTGTACTCCATAAGCTTTTCGAGGTCTAGGCAATTCCTGCCCTCTGACCCTTCTGTGTTCAGGCTACCGGAGTGCTATTTCTTTAGTTTGCATTGCTGTTAAGGCTCTCGTAGAGGGAGCCTTTTTAGCTATGGGTTCTTGGTAGCCTATAGCTGGGGAGGTCCCATATGTGAGGACTGACTTCCTGCTTGTTCCCGGAGAAAGCAGCGTTACTCACCTGTAACGGGTGTTCTCCAGGGACAGCAGGAATCAGTCCTCATGACCCTCCCTCCTCCCCTTGGAGTTGCAGCCCTATTTTTATTATATTTTGTGTTTTTTGCTGTCTTTTTAGCTATACCAAAAATAAATAAATGAAATACTCTCAATGCTCTCCAGAAAGTGTAACCAATTGACTTCCTTGTTTTATTTCAAGCAATCTTCCTATATGCTATACCAAATTATTCAACAGTGGCATGTTAAGGTCTCAGAACTAGCGGGCCGCCATCGGTTTTCTTAGTAACACCAACTGGACCAGTGCCCCATGTACATCAATGACCTTAAAAATGATATTCAGCCACTGAGATTTTTTTAAAAATTTGTTGAAGCCTTCATTCAGAAGAGCTTGAATAACATTGTGCTTGTACATAAACAAATGGCTGGTGACCTCCAAAGAACTTAATCACTGCTTATTTTACTTAGCTTTGAAAACAGCTGTCATATCAGTTCAAGGAATGCCCCGCCAATCTCTATCCCGACGCCATCAAGCGCGCTGTATGTAAGCGTTTCACCTTGAGGTTTCTTCAGGGGAAACTCATTCTTAAACGTACTAGAAACAAAATGAGTCAGTTAAAACCTAAACTTTCTTGCCGACTAATAGTCCATTTCAAAATTGGAGCAATCATTTCTGAAAAACAGCCATACCTTCAGATGATTTTACGGAGAAAAGAATATGAACTCACAGACTGCTGCTACCGCTGTGATGGGAGGAGTGGCCTAGTGGTTAGGACAAGGTACTTCAGGCTGGAGGGCCGGGGGTTCAAGTCCCACCTGGGGACAGCAATCTCAGGCCGGAGGGACTGGGATTTCTAGTCCTATAGGTACTCCTTGTGGTCTTGGGCAAGCCACTTAACCCTCCACTGCCCATGTTCCCTGTAAGTATTAGCGTATGTGTGTCATATCCCCTCGTGTTAAATGTATCTCCCAATTGACCACTTTGACCCGGTGAAAAGCGGGATATAAATACAGCTAAAATAAAATAAATAAAGAACAGGTAAGACAACTTGGTTTAAACGGGGAGAATTAAATAAGTTAAGTAATTAAAACTAGTATGATTATGATAATGTGACAGACATGAAGGATGAACTTGGTTATGTAATGTCACTGGCCTGAGAATAGTACTGAAGGAAAAGGTGATGCTTTAGGGCCTTCCTAAATTGTGTGAGGTCAGTAATAGACCGGATATGGGCAGGAAGGGAATTCCAAAGTGTGGGTGCATAAAACACAAAGGCTCGTTTCTTGGTCGCAAGGGAGCATTTTATTATAGCAGTAGGGACAGTGAGTGTGTAAGCAGCGCTCGATCTTCTGGATCTATTCTGAGGAGTGAGGTGAACAAGATCCATGAGGGAGGCAGAAGAAAGCTTATTAAGGGCTTTAAAGGTAAGCAGCATTACTTTAAAGGTAAGCCTGCAATGGATGAGAAGCCAATGAAGGTGCTGTAAAATGGGAGTTATATGGTCCTTTCTCGAGGCTCCATGAAGGACACGAGCAGCAGCATTCATTGCCAATTGTAGCGGATTAAGAGTGCACCTAGGGAGACCATGTAGTATGGCATTGGCGTAGTCAAAATGGGGGGTTACTAGGGCTTGAAAAATCGTACGGAAATCAGCAGGTTCCAGTAGGGGATGCAGATGGCAAATTGTTAGTATCTTGTGGTAGATTGCCTTGGTGATATTGCTGATATGTGCTTTCATGTCCAACTGCTGGTCTAGGGTAATACCCAAGTAGCGGATGATGGGTTTACATGGGAGCTCTGCGTCTCTGACCTTAATCGAAACAGGGGGATAAAGGTTTGATTCCTTGTGATGAATAGAATGTTCGTCTTACTGAAATTGATTCTGAGGCTTTGAGTGCAGAGCCAGTCTGTAACAGCGTCAAAGCAGCTTATTATTGGCAAAAGGTCAGGCTGGTCAATAGAAAAAGGTGTGAACAGCAGCACATCAGCATAAAAACGGCAGAGATGTTAAAGGAACGGATAATTGAACAGATGGGCTGCATATAAATGTTGAAGAAGGGGGTGGAGAGAGAGGAGCCCTGAGGAACACTTTGTTTTTGTTGAAAAGGCTCAGAAGTCATAGAGCCAATTCGTACCTGTTGCCATCGGTCTGATAGGTAGGACTTGCACCAGATCAAGGCAGAAGCAAGAATTCCCTTCTCTTGAAGATGTGTAAGAAGCAGCTCATGGTTGACTGAGTCAAAGGAAGAAGCAATATCTAAGAAGATTAGAACATAGCCTTGTCTAATATTATCATTTCCAGCGAGTAAGGTGCTGAATAGAGTGGTGAAAAAGTGTCTCAACACCATGGTATTCTCTGAAGCCGTGCTGACGTGGGTCGAGAGGAGCAATAGTCTCAATGTGATGTTGAAGTTGGAGATGAACGACCTCAATTATCTTGGCCAAAAGGGGAATGCTAGAGATTGGCCGATAAGATTCTATCTTTTGAGGGTTCAGCTTGCTGTTCTTTAGAAGGGGCCTAATGGAGGTTTGTTTTAAAGTGAGTGGGAACATCCCTGTTAAAAAGGATAAGTTAATGATCTTAGCTAAAATTGGGCTGAATTCAGCATGTAATGATCTTATCCAGAAGGTTGGGCAGGGGTCATTGGGGAGAGGTAGTGGTATTGATGAAATGATGGTGTCCTCAATGACCTTCTTGGAAGGGGGCGTGAAGGAGGTCAAAGGTGTTAGGGAACCTGGTATATGATTTGGTGTGGGGGTAGGGAAGGAGGTGATGGTTTGGCTGGCTTTAGCACATAGATAACACAGGTACACTACCAAAAAACTGCCTCCAGTTTTGCAACTGATTCCTATAGATTTTGGGGTGCTGAATCCAGGAAAAATAGCCAAAATGTTCCATCACGTCACGTTTTCTTGCAAAATTAGATTTCTTACCCATATAAGGAATGTTCACATAATTTCTTTTTAGCCGACTGCAGTTTATTTTCTTGGCCCAAAATAGAGGTTGTAATGGTTAACTAACTAGAAACACTCCCTCATGATATTTTAGAGTGTTTTGTATTCATTTTATACATTAACAGGACAATTGGGAGGCGGGGGGCTAAATCCAGTACTCGCGCTGGCGCATGTTCTTTCCTGTTCGCCTCGCCTCGCCTCGCCTCGTTCGCTCGCTCAAACACGGTGGTTGCGACATGAACGTTCCTGTCAAATTTCAGTTTCTTGCAAGTTCATTATTACCTTTTGTTTGCTCAGTCGTAATCCAGCTTTATTCTGAAGTGGTTCACTACAGTTGTAGTTTGCAGTGCTGTGTAATTGTGATGGCTCACAGAGCCAGAGGTTGCGTCAACTCTCCGGACAGTTTTTGTTTTATTTGTGGGGAATGTACCGTGAAAAAGCGGCAGAGGAACATTTCTGCATTTATTAAAAAAGTATATTTCGCCTATTTCGGTTTGAAGTTAGGCGATCAAGACAAACCGTGGGCTCCTCACAAAGTGTGCAAGACATGTGAGGAAGATCTACGCTTATGGATGAAAGGTAAAAAACAAGCATTTCATTTCGGAATACCTATGATGTGGCGTGAACAAAGAGACCACAGCAGTGACTGCTATTTTTGCTCTTGCATTGTGAAGGGATACAACTTAAAAAATAAGAACATAATAAGTTACCCCAACCTTCCCTCAGCAATTAGGCCTATGCCTCATAGCAACGAAGTACCTGTGCCTGAACCACCAAAATCTTTGGATCATATTTGTGTGGACGGTTCTGATCATGATGAGACTTATCAGATGGCTTTTCCCGATGAGTCCAGTACTTCCGAGTTTGAAACTGAACCAGATCCGAAACCTGAACTTTTCTCTCAAGCTGAATTGAATGATTTAGTCCGGGATTTAGGACTCCCAAAAGATGCTGCCCAACTGCTAGGTTCTCGGCTTAAACAGAAAAATCTATTGTCACCAGGAACAACTTTTTATTGGTACCGCAACCGCGAGACACAATTTTTGAAGTATTTCAGCAAAGAGGAAGATTTGGTATTTTGCAACGATATATGGAGTGATGGAAAAGTTTAAACTCAAGTATGATCCTGCTGAATGGCGGCTGTTCATTGATTCGTCAAAAGACAGCATAAAAGGTGTTCTTCTTCATAATGGCAACACATTCGCTTCAGTTCCTATTGCTCACTCTGTTATTCTCCAAGAAAAATACGAGAATTTGGCCCTGATTCTTCAGAAGATTCGTTATGATGAGCATAAGTGGATGATTTGTGGAGACTTTAAAATTCTATCCATGCTATTAGGGCAGCAATCCGGTTTCACCAAATATCCCTGCTTCCTTTGCTTGTGGGATAGCCGGGCCCGCGACCTACACTGGGGGAAAAAAAGACTGGCCAATTCGGGAGTATTTGAGACCCGGTGAGAAAAATGTTCTTCATGAGAGCTTGGTACCTCGTGATAAAATTCTATTACCACCTCTCCACATTAAGTTGGGTCTCATTAAGCAATTCATCAAGTCCCTTCCAAAAGATGGTGAGTGCTTTCGGTACCTTTGCTCAAAGTTCCCCCGACTTTCTGAAGCAAAGCTAAAGGAAGGAGTGTTTGTTGGCCCTGATATAAGGAAACTCATTTCAGATGGAGCATTCGCTGAAACGATGTCTGAGAAGGAAAAAGAAGCCTGGGATTCCTTCAAGGATGTTGTTCTCAAATTCTTGGGGAACAGGCGGGATGAGAACTATAAGGATATTGTTGCCAGGATGCTCAATGCCTTCAAAGAACAAGGCTGTAACATGAGCCTGAAAGTCCATTTCTTGCACTCCCATGTGAACTACTTTCCCAAAAACTTGGTGGTGTACAGTGAAGAACAAGGTGAAAGGTTTCACCAGGACATCAAGGACGCAGAGAGAAGGTACCAAGGAAGATGGAACACCACTATGATGGCTGATTTCTGCTGGTTGCTGCTGCGGGAAACCCCAGATGAAAAATACGCCAAGCAGCGCACCAAGAGAAGCATTCGGGGGAAGAAGAAACGGGCCCACCAGGGGATTGATTGACCCAAGAATGACTTTAAAATCTAAACTGTGTTGACAAATATCGTGTTTTTACTAAACTTTGAAATAAAAATTTGCTAGTTATTACCACAGTGTCGGATCTCATTTATTAGAATTTTATTTTCACACCATCGGGTGTTTGTCTTCATGTATTGCAATGGTGCGGTTTACGTTTTCTATTCCTACATACATACCTGTACAACATTTTTTGCACATTTCTTTGCTTTGCTTTGTGTCTAACCTCGCTCTTATATGCTCAATGTTTGTGCACATGTATGTGGCTGTTTTAAGTGCAGACAATTTTGCTACCATCACAGTGTGTTTTGTTGACATTACTCTATTCTTATGTGCTGCCTTGTTACAATTTTCTTTATTCTTATTTGAATAACTACTAAACAATTAGTATAAAGAATTCATCCAAGAAACTTTTATCTCGATCGCACTCAATCTGAAACGTTCACCTCAAACTGCTAACCCAATGTAGCAAAAAATCTGTACGTGATGGAGCAAATTGGTTACCAGATTTGGATTCAGCGCACCAAAAAACGTAAAAATCAATCGAAACATTAGAGGCAGTTTAAAAAAAATTTTTTTTAGTGTACCTGTGTAATCAGCAAATTCCTGAGGGTGTATCAAGTTAGATTGAATGGTAGTAGGTTCCTTAGCAAGTGACTTAACGATGTTAAAGAGATCACAAGGTCTGTTCAGGGAGCGGAGCAGAAGATCAGAATGGTATTCCTTTCTTTTCATGACAACTGCACTACAGTGTGTCTCAAGGTGAGAGATATGAGCAGAATGATAGTCAGAAGACCGTGAACGTCGCCAACGTCTTTCGAGCTTCCTGAGTAGGAGTAGGGAGGTCCGTAAATCAGAAGAGTACCAACGTGCTATATGTTTTCTTCTTGGTGGGTTATTCGATGCAGGCCGAAGTGCAAAAGAGCTAAGGCGACTGTTCCATGTAGATATCAGCAAATCAAGATTGGGTGATGTAATGTTGAGGTCTGTTAAAATTTTGTCAATGATCTCCTCTTTATTAAAGAGTCGGAAACGTTCTGAAGGAGCTGAAGAAGCATCAGCAGCATTCCGATGAGTATTGTGAACCTGAGGAAAGAGCATTTGAAATTTGATTAAACTATGTTCGGACCATGGGGACCGGGCTGATAGAGGGAGATGAATTATTAATTGAACTGGTAGCTGAAAGTGGTGCAAAGACGAGATCTAGTTTTTCCCTTACTTTTCAAGTACATTCGTAGCAAAAAACCTGTGAGAGAGTCAGTTGGTCCATTAGATGATAAAGGGGTTAAAGGAGCACTAAGAGGCGACAAGGCGATAGCGGAGAGACTGAATGAATTCTTTGCTTCGGTCTTTACTGAGGAAGATGTAGGGATGTTACCCATGACTGAAGTGGTATTTAAAGGTGCGGAAGAATTGAAGGAAATATCGATACATCGGGAAGATGTATTACAACTATTAGATAAACTGAAGAGTAGCAAATCACCTGGGCCGGATGGTATACATCCAAGGGTGTTGAAAGAACTGAAATATGAGATTGCAGACCTGCTATTAGTAATCTGTGAACTATCATTAAAATCATCTCTAATACCTGAAGATTGGAGGATCGCCAATGTAACACCAATTTTTAAAAAGGGTTTCATGGGTGATCCGGGAAACTACAGACCGGTGAGCCTGACGTCAGTACCGGGAAAAATGGTAGAAACCATCATAAAGAATAAAATTACTCAGCATGTAGATAGTCATGACCTAATGGGAGACAGCCAACATGGCTTTAGACAAGGAAGATCTTGTCTTACTAATCTGTTATGTTTTTTGAAGGAGTGAATAAACAGGTGGACAAAGGTGAGTCTGTTGATATTGTGTATCTGGACTTTCAGAAAGCCTTTGACAAGGTCCCTCATGAGAGACTTTTGGCAAAACTAAAGAGTCATGGGATAGGAGGCAGTGTACTATTGTGGATCAGGAACTGGTTAAAAGATAGAAAGCAGAGGGTAGGGCTAAATGGCCAATTTTCCCAATGGAGTAAGGTGAATAGTGGTGTACCCCAGGGATCTGTGCTGGGTCCGCTGCTTTTTGACATATTAATAAATGACCTGGAAAGTGGAATAACGAGTGAGGTTATCAAATTTGCAGATGACACAAAACTATTTAAAGTTGTTAAAACCCAAGAGGATTGTGGAAAATTGCAAGAGGATCTTGATAAATTGGAAGACTGGGCATCAAAATGGCAGATGAAATTTAATGTGGACAAGTGCAAGGTTATGCACCTAGGGAAGAACAACCCAAACTATGGTTACACGATGCAAGGTTCCACATTACGAACTACCACCCAGGAAAAAGATTTAGGCGGCATTGTGGATACCATGTTAAAACCCTCGGCCCAGTGTGCAGCAGCGGCCAAGAGAGCAAATAGAATGCTAGGTATGATAAGGAAAGGAATGGAAAATAAAACAAAAGATATTATAATGCCTCTATATCGTTCCATAGTGAGACCGCACCTTGAATATTGTGTGCAATTCTGGGCGCCGTATCTTAAAAAGGATATAGCGATTTTAGAAAAGGTTCAGAGAAGAGCCACCAAAATGGTAAAGGGGATGGAAGGATACTCCTATGAAGAAAGGCTAAAAAGGTGAGGACTCTTAAGGTTAGGGCTCTTTAACCTGGAAAAGAGACGGCTGAGGGGAGATATGATAGAAGTCTATAAATTAATGAACGGAGTGGAACGGGTAAAGTAGATCGATTGTTTACCTTATCAGAATATAGAAAGACTAGGGGACATGCAATGAAGCTACAGGGTAAACTATTTAAGACTAATAAAAGAAATATTTTTTCACTCAACGTGTAATCAAACTCTGGAATTTGTTACCGGAGGATGTAGTAAAGGCTGTTAGTGTAGCTGGGTTTAAAAAAGGTTTGGACAAGTTCCTGGAGGAAAGGTCCATAAACCATTATTAAAAAGGGACCCAGGATATCAATGCTTGAACCAATACAAGCATTGTGGAACCTGTGTCCCTTGGGGAAACTGCTAGGTACATATGACCTAGATTGGCCACTGTTGGAAACAGAATACTGGGCTTGATGGACCTTGGTCTGACCCAGTATGGCATATCTTATGATGTTATGAATGGGTAGGGGTATCAACTATCTGCTTATAACCTAGATCAGCAAGTGCTTCGAGGAAAGCATTAAAGGTGCTATGGAGAGCTGGCAAGTTAAAATCACCCAATACCCAGTTTGGTATATGTGAGTTTGTGGAGTTACAAGCAAGGTCTAAAATAGTTGAAAGGCCATCAGGGGAGGAAGATGGGGATCTAGATAAGGCAAATGGAAATGTATTCATTAGTTATGATAATGGAGTCAAGGTGTATGGTGCTAGTGGAAGAAAGTAGATGGAACTGAAGATCCTTCCTTACGAGGATAAAAGTACCTCCACCTCTGCGACTGGATCTATTGCAAGTGTAAATTGAGAAATTAGGAGGGATGAGATGGTTAAGAAGGACTTTGTCAGAATCAGTCAGCCGTGATTCAGTGACTAGGAGGATGTCTGGATTGTGGGTGGATATGAGGTCAGAAATAGCTGGCCATTTCTTATGGACCGAACGTGCGTTTGATAGTACATTTCAAACTGCGAGGATAATAGGTGCTTTTCTGACCTTTTGGACTTTATGGTATGCTGAAGGGCTATGTAGAGCAAACGCGGGTGTGGGTTAGGCTTAACATCTCTTAATAACCAATAGGGGCCATTAAAATATCTCTTTTCTAGGCCTTGTATAACTGGAATGGGGCTGTGGCTATTAGTGAGAGTGGAAGTACAGCAGGATAAATTGGCGAGGATGTACCAGATAGTAAAAGCTAATATGGAGGGTGCCATCTTGAAGGGAGGGGAGCTTAAAATTAGACGTGGACCTGGTTATTGATTTTGGGAAGATCAGAATGACTGAGACTTAGGTTAGTGGCTAAAACGTTACAGTCAAAGGGTAGTATGAACAGATGGAAAGTGTGGGCAGGGTAAATTCAATCAACAGCAGTGGGTAATGCCAGTATGTAACAGAAGTGTAAGAGCTAGTATCTGACTGCTATAAGTCTGGGTAATATTGTGGCAGGTTGGAAGTAGGAAAGTAACAAGTTGGTGAACTGGCCATTGTAATAGGGACTAGAAGGGGGGTGAGCAGGTGCTGAGCCCACTCCAAGTACATAATTGGATAATCATATCAGTACCGGGACCAATAGAAGGGGTACGGGAGGTTACCGGGACCAATGAAATGTTTTTCTATACCTAGAATGGAGCAAAAGTCTATAAAAGTTGTTGTTTTGCCAGAGAACATTGCTCAGCCATTTTGAATTTGATTCTGCTTGAGACTTGTGCACAAATAAATGATTTGGACCTTCTGAACAGACTCCTGGTATCATTGGTTTGTCTGCGCTCTGCTGCTACAATATGACTATGATAGCAGGAATAGGTTTCAATAGGTTTGGGAATCAGATGAAATAACAATGTTAGTTACAAACTAAGCTGTACAAAATGATTACAAGGGAACTACAAACATAGTACAGAGACTCATAAACGTGGGGGAGGAGAACAGCTGGGTCTAACATAGGTGGGCCATCTTAGAAGGAAAGGCTATGTCACCTCTGGTCCCGCACAAGGCACTGGTAAACTCTGATCTGATCCCCGCCGGCGTTCCCCGCCTAAGGACCACACCAAAGGGCCCTTTGACGAGGCCCTTAGGCACCGGCGCCTGCTGTATCCGTTTGTTTAAATATTCAGGTGGAATGCTCTCGTGCCCCAATCAGCGCTGCCTTAAGAAATGACAGGGAGAAGAGAAAATCAGCAGGAGCAGCACATTTAAATCAGCTGTGGCTGCTAGTTGAATCCTGCTGTGTCCATTTGTTTAACTGTATAAGTGACACGTGCTGTCTGAGCCTAAATGATTTAGAATAAAATCCTTTATTTTTATTTTGACTTTTCAGATCCAGATTTTTTGCAGCTCCCTTTTTATATGGGCCAATCAATGAAATTGGTCACTTTACTGGCCTAATAGCCTAGGAAAATGTGTTTTTATTCCATTTCCTTAGTTATGTGATCTATTTAGTTAGCATGCCATTTATCAGCATTACCAGTTTTCAGTTGTTCATGTAATTTGATTTTGGCGCATGTTTAACGGTAACCAAAATTTCCATGAGCAGTATTTTTATGAATACTACAAAATTAGTGAAATGCAACAATGCTTTCAAAGTCATTTGATTTGAAGAGTAAACTAGTGATGGGGCAAGATTTTAGACTACTGCTTTGAAATGATTAATACCACTCTATGTATAAAGAATGTTTCTGAACTTGTTTTACATGCCGCTGTTTTTTTCAAAATCCAGAGTTTTGAATTATTGAGGTCTTCAAAGTTTCAGAAAGAACTCCTATAATTCCTAGTTCTAGTTTCTCTGCTTTGCATATATGCAGGCATTCTTTATTGGATCTTAATATAGTTTAAACATTTCATGTTTTAAGGATCTAGATAAATGGCCCTTTATATGTATACTTTTTCCCTGTCACATAGGTTTGCATAATACAAGATCTTGTTACTAGTTATGAAGTTTCCCTGAAGACTTGTGATTGTTTTAGCCTTTATGGTAAGTCTTTCATTTTCTATTGAGGTTATTCACATGGAGCAAGGCTTATTAAGATACTACCATATTACTGTGCGCTAACACATTAATAAATGTGTTATTTAGCACATATCTCATTTTGTGCAGTGGGGCCTATTTACTAATCATATGCCTTCAAAGCATTAGTGTGCGCTAACATAATAGCACTCTTTAGTAAGCATTGCTCATTACATATGCATGTAGTACATATCTCCATAAAGTACTTGGTAAGAATGTGCATAGGCATAACATTTTGGGTTCATTTGTGGACAATTTTGGCTTTCCTACCATGATTTTTTTTTTATTGATTCATTTCACACATTCATTTTCTTTTTTTTTCAACACTTATCTTTCATCTCCAGGAACAAGCAGGAATGTAGTCTTCACATATGGGTGATTTTGGTACCAATGGAGCCTGCGCAGGAACGCTCCCCGGTATCCAATAGGAAAGTCTTTGGGAGCACTCCACTGTGCCTGTATGGCTGCCTTCCCAACTCCCTCTCTTCAGTTCTTCGTTTTCTGCGGAGCCAGCAGGAAGCAAATCCTTTCACCAAAAAATTATCTTTCTTTTTTTGTTGTTAGCGTCTGCCTTCCCGTCGACGCTGGCACCATCTTGACACCATCAATTCCCTTATTCTTACTTTAAAACTTAGTTAAAAAAACAAAACAAAACTTCAGGCATATCGACGTCATCTTAGACCTTAAACCTACCATACTGTCCATTGACAGTATGGAAAGACTAGTGGTTTAAAAAAAGATCTAAGTGTGGCAGTATCATTTTGGCAACTGACACACATGACTGGTGCTTGAAATGCCTTGGGCCCAACCACCAGCCCACAAAATATTCACTTTGTAAAAAGATGCCAGAGAGGCCTGCAGAACCGGACCTCTAAATTTGGAACTCTCTTCACTTCGGACATGGTATCTTTGGCATAGACTTTGAGAGCCTCATCCTCCTCCCATGCATCTCGGGTATCGAAAATGTCCAAGCACAAATCTTCATTGAAGACAGAAAATTCCTCCAGAGGTAGATCTCGTTCCAAGCATTGAGATGCTTCGGGCGTTGCCCTGGAGGTGGATCGGCCTGCCAAACAGCCCCGGCGGGAGGACCTGCCCTCCAAAGCTATTGAGGGGTCCCAGAATGCTCCCGAGACCTTAACCTCAGGAGAGTTACTGGTGCCATGCTCTGGAACGGTGGCACAAATATCCATCACAGATATCCAAACATCAGCAACCTTGATAGACCCAGCGTATACTGGCCATCGAGCAGAGCTTGGCAGCTCTATTGGCAGCCTCGGTTCCCATCAAACCTTTGCCCTCAGAAACCGGCCTGTCGATAACAGTGCTGGCACAGACATAGGCACTGGTGCATAGTGCGTCAGGATACATGGCACTGTCATCACTGCCATCCATGTCCTCCGTCAAGTCCATCCCTTGTTTCGGATGCAGAGTCACTCAATTCCCGGGGGCCCTGAGACCTGCCTTTGGAGCTCTCCCCGTCTCCAGAGCAACGCATGTTGCCTCCTGAGGGACTGTCCTTCCAGGAATTCATTTGAGACCTCTAGGAGTCTCATCACAACAGTGACATTCAAGAAAGTCCAAGGTGGAAGAATTGGAGATCCTCCAATACCCAACAGCTCCCAAGGAGGCGGCCACCCTGCCAGTGCACCGCATCCTCCATGATCTGATGCTCTGAATGTGGAAGACTCCCCTCACTATCTTGCTTCAAACTCAATGCCTCGATACCATGTATTGAGTACCAGAGTGTCCCAGCTTCCAAAAGCCACAGCTTCCCCACCATTCAATGGTGGTGGAATCGGCGATGCGCTGAATCAAGAGTTCCAAAACCCATTCCTCTAACCCATTGGGTAGGGAATAGAGTACCCTCGATGCCTTTGGGTGTCTGTTTCCAGGCTTCCATGCTTTCAGTCAGGATTAATTCCTATATACTCTACATGGGTATGTTCCTCAAGGAGGTTTCCAGTGACCTCAAGGCTATGGCTCCTCTTCTCCCAGATGATGAGAGAAGACTATCTTGCTCTAGTCAGACATACCCAAAATGTATCAAAGTTTGTCAGTAGGGCAACCTTCGATGCATTTGAATGCACAAGCAGAGTCACAGCAATATGCATTGGTGCATGCAGGATTGCATGGCTTCAGGTCTCAGATCTTGAACAGTGAGTTCAAGATAAGCTGGGCAACGTAGCCTGCACAAGGTAAAACCTCTTTGGCAAAGACTGGCAGGATAAGGCTTCTCAGTTAGAGTCAGAAAATACCACTTTAAAGAGACTGTCCAGAGCAACAGCTGACCCTGCTAGAAAAGGGACAGCTGCAAAGAAGGCTTTCTTCAATAAGAAGAAATTCTACTTTTCTTATCCTCCTGCTTCTCAGTACCCAGGCCCAAGGCCCTCAGAAAAGGCAGCAGCCTCCTAATCAACAGAAGAAGCCATTGGTGGCTAAATCTCAACCAGCTCCGCAGCCACAATCTGCACCTGGGTTTTGACTTGTTTCTAGGTAACATTGCCACCCTGCCTCTGGAGGACCCTCATCCCCTCCACAAAGCAGGCAGACTGTGTTGCTATGCCCACAGATTGCACCTTATCGCCTCAGAGCAGGGGACGCTAACCATAGTCTAGGAGGGGTACAGACCATCTACAAACTCTGCCCCCCTCGACTTCTGTGGGAGAATATCACACACAACCTCCACTCAGTGCTCTCCTACAAGAAGAGGTGTCTTCTCTTCTATTCCAGGGAGCCATAGAAGATGTCCCAATATCCCAACAGGGAATGGGGCTCCACTCTCCATACTTTCTCATACCAAGTAAGGCCGGAGGGTACAGGCCCATCCTGGACCTCAGAAACCTCAACAAGTTTCTGGTCAACGAGAAGTTCAAAATGATCTTTCTCTGGACTCTTCTTCCCTACCTTCAGAGTCAGGACTGGCTCTGTTCTCTAGATCTAAAGGAAGCATACACACTTGTCCTTATCCATCCAGGACACAGAAAATATCTATGCTTCATCTTTCAGTGAAAACATTATCAATACAGAGTCCTTCACTTCGGACTCGCCTCTCCCCAAAGAGTCTTCGCAAAGTGCATAGCGGTCATAGCCGCATATTTGATATCTCTGGGGATATTTGTCTTACCTTACTTAGACGACTGGCTCATAAGAGCAGACACCTCCCAAGAGGTTCAGCTTTCCTTGCATCATACCATCACAGTACTACAACACTTGAGATTTGTCATAAACTTTCCAAAATACCAGCTTGCTCCACCTCAGACTAGAGTTCATCAGAGCTTTACTGGACACACAATCGTCCAGGGCGTTTCTGCCCCAGCTCCGTTGTGTCCGTCTCATCAAGCTAACGTCCCAAGCGCTATTCTAAGACCATCTAATGGCCTGAGAAATGCTGCAGCTTCTGGGGCACCATGGCCTCAACAGTACATGTCATCCCATATACCTGCCTACATAAGAAGATAGCCCAGTGGACTCTTGCCTCCCAATGGATGCAGGCCTCGGGGACAAGATTCAAATCGCTGTCCTTCTCACCACATCCCTCCAATGGTGGTGTTCTCCAGAAAATCTCCTTATCGGGTCACCTTTTCAGATGCCTTCACATCAATGCACCCTTACAACGGATGCTTCCAAACTGGGTTGGGGAGCTCATTTGGGCACTCTCTCTACACAAGGCCTCTGGACAATGCAGGAGTCACAGCTCCAGATCAATCTTCTGGAGCTTCACACTGTTTCAGATGCCCTCAGCGTGTTTCACGATCACTACACAACGGGCTCTAGTCAGGACAGACAGGTGGCCATGTTCTATGTGAACAAACAGGGTGGAACAGGCTCTTGGGCATTCTGCAAGGAGGCGCTCCATCTGTTGTCCTTTGCCATTTCTCATCAAATACACCTCCAAGTGGTGTGTAACCCTGGGGAGTGTAATGTCTTGGCAGACAAGCTGAGTCGGATCCTCTTTCCCCACGAATGTTTTCTCCATCTGGACACAATGTCTTACATCTTTCAGACCTGGGGAATGCCAGACAAAGATCTGTTTGCCACTCCGCAGAATGCCAAGCTTCCCTGCTTCTGCATCAGAACTCAGACATCAAACCACCAGCAGGTGGATGCTTTCCACCTACATAGGGGTCAGGGTCTGCTTTATGCTTTCACTCCCATATGCCTCATTCCCAAGACACTTTTCATGCTACAGAGTGACAAGGGCTCCATGATTCTCTTAGCACCCCACTGGCCAAGTCAACCGTGGTTCCCTCTGCTGCTACGTCTGACTCACTCAGCCTCTATGATTGGGATCTGCGCCCGATCTCCTCTCCCAGTAAGACGGGACAGTGGTCCATCCCAATCCACTGTCTCTCCATCTCACAGCTTGGCTGCTAAAAGCATAGTATTACAAGACTTTAACCTTACACAAGAGGTAAAGGAGTTCTTTTTGGCTTCCAGGAAGCCATCTACCAGGAGTTCCTATGCTTTCAGGTGGCATAGATTCTCTGTCTGGTGTTCCTAAAAGTGGATCTCAATCCCTTCTCTGCTTCCGTGGAGTCACTCCTCTAGTATCTCCAACTGTTTTCCACAGGTCTCAAAACCAACTCGGTGAGAGTTCACCTCAGTGCCAATGTGGCCTCCCATCTACTGGATGGACAGCCCAGCTCCTCGCAACCACTAGTAGTACGCTTTATGAGACAGCTCTTGCTGACCAAGCCACCCATAAGCCACCTACGATGGCTTGGGATCTCAATGTCATTCTAGTGCAACTTCTTAAGCTGTCCTTTGAACCATGGCCACAACCTCACTAAAGTTCCTCTCTTGGAAGGTGATCTTCCTTATTGCCCTCACTTCAGCTAGACGCATTAGTGAGCTTCAAGCTTTGGTGGTGGACCCACCCTATAACCGTTTCTACTATAACAAAGTAGTCCTTCAGACTCATCTGCACTTTATACCAAAGGTGGTGTCTCCTCGCAGCTGTTCATCTCCTTTGACCCTAGTCACCTGGGTCTCCCTTTATCTAAATGCATGCTCTCCAGATGGATAGCAGACTGCATTTCATTTGCTTATGACAAAGCGGGATTCTCCCTGGAAGGGTACGTCACTGCTTACAGTGTTTGTGCCATGGCTACCTCAATGGCAAACCAACGCTCTGTAACCATTGACGAAATTTGCAAGGCAGCAACTTGGTCTTCTGTCCATACTTTTACTGCCCATTATTGTCTGGAAAAGGACTCCCGCCGGGATGCCATGTTTGGTCAAGCTGTACTTCAGCACCTCTTTCAGACTTAAGGGCAACTCCTACCCTCCGTCCTCGACTTTTGACGATACCAGACATCCATGAGGGATCCATGATCTCTTTGAGCCGAGGTTGGCTCAAACCTCCACTGGTTCTGAGGTCACTTTAACTGGGAGCTAGGGAGCCCCATATGTGAAAACTGCATTCCTGCTTGTTCCTGGAGATAGCATAGTTACTCATCTGTAATAGGTGATCTCTGGGAACAGCAGGAATTTAGTCTTCACATCCCAACCTCCTCCCCTAGAAGTTGTAGGGTTTCTTTCTCTCTCTCCTTTTTCTCAGCTACAAACTCAACTGAAGAGAGGGAGTTGGAAAGGCAGGAAGGCAGCCATGCAGACACAGTGGAGTGCTCCAAAAGGCTTTCCTATTGGATGCTGGGGAACGTTCCTGCGCAGGCTCCGTTGGTACAGACATCACCCATATGTGAAGACTAAATTCCTGCTGTTCCTGGAGATCACCTGTTACAGGTGAGAATCTATGCTTTACCCACTCAGAATGTTGGTAGATGGACAAGTTATAAATTTGATTGATTTTGTTAGACTTTTTTAAAGCATGCATATCTCTTGTTCGTGCATAAATTTGTAGGATAACGCACCTTAAATAGAATTTGCGTGCCCTAAAATTTAAGGTGCACTGTTCGTCCCTAATACTTGGCATGCTGCATTACTAGACAGTCTTTTGCCTGTAGTTTGAGTTCTCTCATCCTATGCCGTGTTTTTTTTCAAATAATATTTCAAGATATGTTGGTCACTGTAGCCATGTATCTGTTCTGTTGCAGAAAATGGGGAGAAGGAACCTCCCACAACACTACTTTGGGTTCGATATTTCCTGTCTCAACATTTTGACAAACTTGGCCAATTCTCATTGGCTTTGGATTATATTAATACTGCCATTGCTAGCACGCCAACGTTAATAGAACTCTTTTATGTAAAGGCAAAAATTTACAAGGTAAAACACGGGCTTTAACATGTAGTAGTTTGAACAAGATTAATTCTACAGTGATTAAAACAAATGTGAAATTTGTTTACTTGATAGAGATGTTAGTCATTTTTATTTATGGTAGCAAAATCTTATTTTTACTGTAGTCTTTGTCATAAAACACATGTATTTTTCAAATTAGAGTGCTTATAGTTAGAGAATTTATTTTTAAAGCATTATTACCTGTCACAGGAATAAACCTAAAAAATGCTTGTAATCTCCAGGAACAAGCAGGAATGTAGTCCTCACATATGGGTATCGTCGGTACCAACAGAGCCTGCGTGGGAATGCTCCCCAGCGTCCAATAGGAACGCTTTTGGGAACATCCCTCAGCACATGCGCGCTGCCTTCCCGCCTTTCCAACTGTCCCTCCTCAGTTCTTCATTTTCTGCGGAGCCAACAGGACCTATTCCCTGTCACCGCAGAAAATTCCGTCTTTAAAATTATTTTTTGTGGTCGCGTTTGCCTACCGCACGACGCCTACCAGTACTGCCGGTTCTTTTCTTTTCTTTTCCTAAAAAAAAAAAAAAAAAACCTAGACTCTTTCTTTTCAGAAACTTTTCTTTTTTGGTGCTAGGCGCCATTTTGGGCATTAGGCCCCATTTTTCCAAAATCATGGAAAAGCCAAATAGTGGTTTTAAAAAATGTACTGTGTGGAAGTACCATTTCCGTCACCGACACCCATGATTGGTGTCTAAAATGTTTAGGACCTGATCATTCTCCAACTGAATGTCTCTCCTGCATGGGGATGACTAGAGGAGGAAGGCAGAACCGGGCCGCAAAGCTCGGTTCCCTCTTTTCTTCAGATGCCAGATCCATTGCATCGACATCGTCAAGGGCCTCTTCTTCCTCCCATGGATCTCAGGTAACTAAACATAAAAGCCAGTCCTCAAAGGGTAGCTCTCCTGCTAAGCATAGAGAGGCCATTGGCATTGCCCTTGAGGGAACCACACCAGCAAAACAGCCCCGGCGGGAGGCTTCGGCTTCCAAAGCATCGATGGGGCTCTAGGATGTTCTCGAGGCCTCAACCTCGCAAGAACTACCTGTGCCATGCTCAGGGGTTCCAGCCGTTCTTACCAGTACCGACACCCAGGCATCGGCAGCATCGATAGACCAGAGATTTCTTGCTATCGAACTCAGTATCGCAGCTCTTCTCTCAACTGCGGTACCGGTGGTACCAAGGGCACCAGTGCCGACATCGACACCAATGCCGGTACCGACAATGCTGGTACCGATGGTACCGGCCCCGATGGTAACTCTTCCCATTCCACCTCCGGCTGGAGTGGGGAAAGTGGTACCGGGTCACCTCGGTACCGACTTCGATCGGTACCGCGATCGTGCTTTGCAGGAGCATCGGAGTCAGGAATACTTCGATTCCTCCGATTCTGAAGACTCTGACAATTCTGCTGGCACCAGAGGTTTTCTCTTAGAAGATCCCTCTTCTCCCTAACGTAGAATGTCGCCTCCAGAGGACATGTCATTTCAGGATTTCATCCGTGATAATGGCTAAAGGTCTTTCAATCACAGTAGCTCCTGAAGAGGAACCCAGAGCAAAGGAATTGGAAATCCTCCAATATCCTAAAGCTCCTAAGGAGGCAGCTACTCTGCCTATCCATGAAATTCTGCATAACTTGATGCTCAGGATGTGGGAGACACCTCTGACTACTTCTCCTCACTCTAGGAGACTTGATACTATGTATCGAGTCTCACCATGTCCTGGATTTCAGAAAACTCAGCTGCAACACCATTCAGTGGTAGTGGAGTCAGCCATGCATAGGATGAAAAGTGCAAAAAGACATGCATCCAATCCTCCAGGTCATGAATGCAGGACTCTGGATGCTTTTGGACGCAGAACTTTTCAAGCTTCCATGCTTTCGGCTAGGATCAGCTCATATATCCTATATGTGGGAAAGTTCCTCAAGGAAATCACAGGAGACTTGGAACTTATGAGCCCATTTCTCCCAGATGATAAGAGACAAGACTTTCTTACTCTGGTTAAGCATGCTCAGGATGTCTCCAAGTTTGTCAATCGTGCAGCCTTTGACTGCTTCGAATGCATCAGTAGAACTTCTGCTATTGCCATTGACGCACGACGGATTGCCTGACTACAGGCATCAGACTTGGAGACTTGGGTACAGGACAAGTTAGGCAACATTCCTTGCACAGGAGAAAATCTCTTCAGCAAGAACTGGCAGGAGAAGGCTAACGAGTTACATGCTGACAATTCTACCTTAAATAGATTGTCAAAGTCTACAGCCACTCCAGCCAAAAGGAAGCCTTATAAAAAAAACCCCTCTTTTACCAAAACTAGGAAGTTTTATCCTTCCTATACCCATCAGACTTCAGGTCAGGTTGCCCAAAAGGGACAAACTAGACGACAAAAGAAACCAAAAGGCCCGAGAGCACAACCAGCTCTCCAGGTTCAGCCCCCTCAAGGGCTTTGACTCCTTCATAGAGAGCTTTGCCTTCCTGCCTCTGAGGGATCCTCAACCTCCCAATATTTCCGGCAGGTTATGCCACTTTGTCAACAGATGGCATCAGATAACAGCAGAAGATTGGACTTTGTACCCCTCCCCTACAATGGACAAACTTCATTTTCACAGCTTACCCCCTCCTACAGTTCTAAAGCAGTTCAATTCACAAACCTCTGCAGACAATCTGCTAGATCACGAGGTCTCTAAACTTCTTGCCCAAGGGGCAATAGAGGAAGTACCCATTCTTCAACAGGGTGCAGGATTCTACTCCCCCTATTTTCTTATCCCAAAGAAAACAGGGGGACACAGACCCATTCTAGACCTCAGAGAATTGAACAAATATCTGTTTCGAGAGAAATTCAAAATGATTTCTCTAGGAACTCTTCTGCCATACCGTCAAAGCCAGGACTGGTTTTGCTCTCTAGACTTAAAGGATGCATACACTCACATTCTTATCCATCCAGATCGCAGGAAATTTTTACGTTTCCTTTTCAGGGGAAGACATTTCCAGTACAGGGTTCTTCCTTTTGGTCTGGCTTCAGCACCAAGGGTATTCATGAAATGCAAGGCAGTAGTAGCTGCATTTCTATGAACCCTGGGGATTTTTGTCTTCCCTTACTTAGATGACTGGCTCATCCGAGCCTCCACAGTGACAGAGGCCAGCACTGCACTGTCTCGTAAAATGCGAATCCTCCAATACTTGGGATTGGTAATAAACTTCCCAAAATCTCAACTAGTTCCTTCCCAATGCCTAGAATTCATAGGAGCCTGTCTGGATACCAGACAGGCAAGGGCTTTCCTTCCACAAGCCCGGTGTCTTCGCATAATGCAGTTAGCTTCCCAAGCAGCAGGCAAATCCTCCCTCACTGCTTGGGAGCTACTGCAGTTACTGGGACACATGGCATCCACAGTTCATGTAGTCCCATATGCTCGCCTCCACATGCGAGCAGCTCAGTGGACCCTCTCCACACAGTGGACACAGGCCACGGGTCATTTGTCGGACAAAATAACAATCTCTCAACGACTAATTTTGTCCCTCCAATGGTGGCAATCATTAGAAAATCTGACAGTAGGGTCTCCTTTCCATCAACCCCTCTTTCAGGCCACCCTAACAACAGATGCATCACAGATGGGTTGGGGAGCACACCTGAATCATCTCTCTACCCAGGGCACCTGGACTCCACAGGAGGTTGGTTTACACATAAACCTCCTGGAGTTAAGAGCAATTTATTTAGCTCTTTGAGTGTTATACGCCCAGCTCAGCTACAAGACAGTCCTAGTCCAGACAGACAATCAGGTTGCCATGTTCTATGTGAACAAGCAGGGCAGGACAGGCTCTCTGTCATTATGCAACGAAGCTTTACAACTATGGGCCCTCGCCAGAGAGCATCAAATTCATCTTCTAGTGGTATATCTTCCAGGCATTCAAAACCTTTGGGCAAACTGTCGAGTACTGCTACCTCGCGAGTGGTCACTCCACCTAGACCAGGTGGCAAAGATATTTCATCTCTGGGGCACTACAGGCATAGACCTCTTTGCAAGTCCACTGAATGCCAAACTTCCCCGGTTCTGTTCCAGGATTCCGGAGCACAACTGTCAGGCAAGGGATGCTTTCCTCCTTCACTGGGGTCAGGACTTCCTTTATGCCTTCCCACCCATTCCCCTCATCCCGAAGACACACTTCAAACTTCAGAGAGACAGGGATCGCATGATTCTCATAGCACCACGATGGCCACGCCAAACGTGGTATTCCCTGCTTCTGCATCTCTCTCAAGCGGCATCTCTGGAATTAGGGCATGCTCCAGATCTCCTTTCCCAGGAGAACGGGACGCTATGGCACCCGAATCCCCAGTCCCTGCACCTCACGACCTGATAGTTGAAGGCTTAGACTTCCAGGATTTCAACCTGTTCCAGCAGGTAAAGGATATCCTTCAGGCTTCTAGGAAACTTTCCACAAGAAGATCTTATGCTTTCAAGTGGAAACGTTTTACTATATGGTGCTCCAAGAAGGGATTAAACCCCCTGGTCATACCCTTAGAATCGATACTAGAGTTTCTCCAGGACCAAGCAGGAAGTCAGTCCTCACATATGGGTGATGTCGGCGCCGACGGAGCCCTCGTGCGGAGCATTTCCCCAGCTTTCAAAGAAAGCCTTTGGGAATTGCAGCGCGCATGCGCGGTCCCCTTCCCGCCCAAGGGTGCCATCTTGCTCTGTCTTCTTTTTTCCGCGGAGCCTGACGGACGTAGTTCGTTTTTCGCCGAGGAAAAAGTTGATTTCCCTATTTTTTGTTCTTCGGTTCGACGCCGGATCCTTTTCCCGCCTGGACCCGATACGCCGGTTTTGAGCCCACTCTCTCCTTTTTCGGTTTTTGTCCTTCGTGACTAGCGTTCGCGCCATTTTTTCTTTTTTCACTGGCAGCCCTGTCTTTTGACCTCGCAGGGGCCCTTTTTTCACCGATGGCTACCAGCGGGTTTAAAAAGTGTGATCGGTGTAAGAAACTTATGTCTCTTACCGACACACACGACTGCTGCCTCCGCTGCCTCAGACCCGATCATGACTCGATTTGTGGTCCGTGTCGCAAAATGTCCTCGAAGGCGTTGAGGAGTCGGCAGCACCAAAGGGATAGGATCTTCTCTGACTCCGTATCCGGACGGACCCGGACCTCGTCAGAGGCCTCGACGTCTCAGGACTCCGGCACCGAGCAGCGTCGAGGTTCCTCTGAGCGGGGGTCTCCTTCGTGGGAACAGCGCAGGAAGAAGAAACCCGCAAGGGCGGCGTCGGTGGACGCTCCTGGTTCCTCGAGAGCCAGGTCGCATAGCCCCGATAGCCGTCCCGGGTCTTCAGAGTCCGAGAGGCCTGCCAAGCAACCTCATCTCGAGATGGAGTCTCCTGGACGTGTGAGTGCTGTAGTCCTCGTGGACTCTGCTCCGAGGGAGCCGACGTTGGGCCCGACACCGTCGGGGCCCGAGTCGGGGGCTGCTGGATCTCCTGAGCTCGGACTCAGGTTGACAGCCTTGGAGAGCAGCCTCGCTGCCTTCATGGAACAGCAGTGGGCATTGATCGCCGGTCTCACCCGACCACCAGGACATCGACATCCAAGTCGACCCCGGAGGCCGAGCCGATCCTCGAGTCCATGCGGGCTCGAGTCGATCCTCGGCCACGTTCTCCCTCGGCCTCCCGAACCTCAGAGACGATCCCCACCGGAGGATACCCGGTTCTCGGACTTCGTGCGGGATATGGCCAAGGCCTTGGCCTTCCCCGCGGATCCCGAGGAGGAGCCTCGAGCCGAGGAGCTCGAGGCCCTCCAGTATGACTCTCCCCGAAGGAGGCCTTTACTGTACCGGTTCCTCCGATGCTGGAGCGGCTGCTCTTCCACATGTGGGAGACCCCGGCCTCGATGCCGGTGTTAAGCAAGCGGGTCGATTCCATCTATCGAGTCCAAAAAGTACGACCAACCCCTTACAACTTGCAATGAATTCAGCCGCAAGATTCCTCCACGGAGCCTCCAGAAGATCCCACATTACTCCAATATTAAAGCAGTTACATTGGCTCCCCATACAAGCTAGGATCTCGTTCAAGATTCTAACTATGACCCATAAGGCCATCAAGAAATACCCAGCCACTGCCGTCTCTGAGCTAGTATCAATTACACCTCCTAATCGGGTAAGGAGATCCAATGCCTCAAATACCCTCATTCTACCTAAGGCAAGCACTAAGTGCTCTCAAGTTACCAATTCTAGAGCCTTTGCCTTCTTTGCACCATCCTGCTGGAACGCTCTACCCGCAACTATCAGAACCATCAGTGATCTCTGTCAATTCAAGAAGGCACTGAAACATCACCTTTTTCTCCTTCACTATGATGCCTCAGTCTCCACCTCACATCCACCCACTTCCACACCTCAACGCAGCTCCTCAAGCGCATGCATCTCACATTCTTGACTGAATACTCGCAATCACACATTTAACCTTCCTCCACTATGAGATGCTTGTACAGTCCATTTAACCCTCTATATAGCTACATAAAGTGGTTTTGTATATATTTATCATGTTTTTCCCTGTTAAGAAATTGTTTTAATGTATATCCAAGTTATGATACCTGTTTATTGTAAGCACAAATCACCAAGCTGAGATGTGTAGTTTAATGTTCACTGTAAACCGCGCTGATGTCAATAGCGCGGTATAAAAGAGACTTTAAATAATAATAATAATAATAACAAGAGCCCCGGGTTCCAAAAGGCACAATTACCGCACCACTCCATGGTTGTGGAATCGGCCATGCATTGACTGAAAAGTCAGGAGATGCACTCCTTGGTGCCTCCCGGCCGGGAGGCCCGGAACCTGGATGCCCTCGGTAAGAAGTGCTTCCAGGGCTCTATGCTTGCTTGCCGTGTCCAGACCTACCAGCTGTACATGGGCATGTATCTCCGAGACCTGGCAAAGGAGATTGCCGGGTTCTCTGCTGGTCTCTCCGAGGAACCTTTGCAGAGGTTCCAGGCCTTGTCCACCGGTATTCGAGAGTGCTCAAAGTTTATCTCTCGAGCAGCCTACGATGGCTTCGAGGCTTCGGCCCGAGTAGCCGGGGCCGGCATCGGTGCCTGCCGACAGGCTTGGCTACAGTCATCCGACCTCGAGCCATGGGCACAGGACAAGTTGGTCGATGTCCCCTGCCGAGGTGAAAACCTCTTTGGCAAGCCCATGGCTGAAAAGGCTGCAGAACTCGAGACCGAGACTCTGACCAGGACTAGGCTGTCCAGATAAACCTCTGCCCCTTCTCAGAAGAAGAAGGGCTCGGGAAAAAAGACCTTTTACCCGAGGAAGTCATCTGCCTATAAACAATACCTTCATTATCAGGCCTCTGCAGCTCCCCAACAGGATCAGCAGGCCAATGGGGCAGGGTCATGGGCCCCATAGGCAGAAGGCTCCCAAGCCACCAACACCGGCCCCTGCTCAGCAGGGTGGGGGATTTTGACTCAGAAAGCATAGCCTCTTCTCCTCAGCTGGCTTCTCTCAGCACAGGAGGCCGGCTGCCCCACTTTGCCCACAGGTGGTCAGCCGTCACATCAGATACCTGGGTGCTTCATATAGTCCAAAAGGGCTATCTTCTCCATTTTCACCAGGTACCTCCCTCCTATTTTTCAGGGGAGCCTCCCAGACTCCCTCTGCACAGGGACCTACTCCTTCAGGAGTTGGCAAGTCTACTAAAAGAACAGGCTGTGGAACCGGTGCCCCACCACCTGAGAGGTTGCGGCTTTTATTCCAGGTACTTTCTGGTACCAAAAAGAACAGGAGGCCTCAGACCCATCCTAGACTTGTGCAACCTCAACAAGTTCCTGGAGAGGGAAAAAGTTCAAAATGCTTACCCTTGGAATCCTGCTGCCCTACCTCCAGCAGGGAGATTGGCTATGCTCCTTAGATCTAAAGGATGCTTATACTCACATCCTTATTCATCCAGACCACAGACAATATCTCAGATTTGTTGTGGGAGGAAACCACTATGAGTACAGAGTACTACCCTTTGGCCTGACCTCCGCTCCCAGGGTGTTCACCAAGTGCCTGGCAGTGGTGGCGGCCTACCTAAGGCTTCAAGGTCGTTTTGTGTTTCCGTACCTGGACGACTGGCTCATAAGGGGCCAGTCTTCCCAGGAGGCCACTCAAGCCACCCTTCGCACTGTGGCTCTGCTTCAGCACTTGGTGTTTGTCATAAACTTCGCAAAGTCCACTTTGCTCCTGTCCCAGAACTTAGAATTCATAGGAGCAAGGCTGGACACTCTTCAGGCGAAGGCTTTTTTGCCACTGGACAGAGCCCACAGGCTGCTGGATTTGGCCAGGCAGTTTCACAGCAATTCCCTGGTCTCTGCCAGACAATTCCTCAGACTACTCGGCCATATGGCTTCCATGGTTCATGTCACTCCCAATGCCCGCCTGCACATGCGGCCTGCTCAGTGGAGCCTTCGCACTCAGTGGCATCAGGCCACAGGGAGCCTAGCGGACTCAGTAAGAATATCCGACCTGTTAGTCTCCTCTCTGCAATGGTGGCTTCATCTTCCGAATCTGGTACTCGGAGTGGTTTTTCAATCCCCTCCGCATTCTCAAGTGCTGACGACAGATGCTTCTCTTCTAGGTTGGGGAGCACATTACCAAGGGACATGTACTCAGGGTCTCTGGACCCCTTGGGAGCCTGCTCAACAGATGAACTTCCTGGAGCTACGGGCGATACGCCTAACTCTGAGAGCCTTCTCCCATCTCGCCTCTCACCAGTCTGTACTAGTCCAGATGGACAATCAAGTTGCCATGTTCTCCGTGAACAAACAAGGAGGCACAGGCTCCTTCCTTCTCTGTCAGGAGGCACAACGGCTGTGCTCTTGGGCCGTCAATCACGGAATCCTCCAAGGCTTTCTACTTCCCCGGTCAAGAAAATTACCTGGCGGACAGACTGAGCAGGATCCTGCAACCACACGAATGGAGATTGAATCCATTGGTGGTTCAGCAGATCTTTCTCAGGTGGGGCCTCCCCACCATGGATCTCTTTGCCAGCCCTCTGAACCGGCAACTCCCAAGATTCTGTTCCAGGCAACCGCATCCTCTGAGTAGCAGCGGATGCCTTTCTGATTCCGTGGTCCCAAGGCCTACTATATGCGTTTCCTCCCACGCCACTAGTGTCTCGAACACTGTTCAAGGTCCTCAAGGACAGGGCCTCAATGATTCTGATAGCCCCCAGGTGGCCGAGGCAACCGTGGTTCCCGCTCCTGCTGCAACTGGCGGTGGACACTCCCCTGCCTCTGGGAATTCAACACGATCTCCTTTCTCAGGACCAGGGGTCTCTCTTGCACCCCAACCTCCAGTCCCTTCATCTGATGGCCTGGCTGCTGAAAGGGTAGTCCTAGCTCCCCTACTCCTGCCTAGAGAGGTGGAAGACGTGGTCTTAGCCTCTAGGCGGCAATCCACCAGGAAATCCTACGCTCTTAAGTGGCATAGATTCTCCACATGGTGTGCTCAGCACAGCGAGAATCCCTTCTCGTGCTTGGTAGCGGTAGTATTGCAATATTTGCTTTTCCTCTCCAATCTAGGCCTTAAGTCCAACTCTGTCAGGGTTCACCTCGGTGCTCTCTCAGCGCACCACTCGCCGGTGGACGGGAGGCCTCTTTCCAACCACCCTTTGGCTTGTTTTCTCAAAGACCTCCTCCTGCTTAAGCCTCCTTTGCGTCCACCAGCCCCTGAGTGGGATTTGAATGTGGTCTTACAGCGGATTACTTGTCTGCCATTTGAACCTATAGCTACCTGCCCTCTCCGTTTTCTCTCCTGGAAAACCTTGTTTCTGGTAGCTCTTACCTCTGCTAGGCGAGTGAGTGATCTTCAGGCACTAGTGTCTGATCCTCCTTACACTAGGTTCTACAGGAATAGGGTAGTCTTACGGACTCAACCGAAGTTTCTCCCTAAGGTGGTTCTTCCGACCTTCTTTCCCAGGCCGCATGCCAACCGGGCTGAGATGGTCCTGCATATCCTGGACTGTAGGAGGGCTTTGTCCTTCTACCTTGACCGTACGCGGGCGCATCGGAGGGCTGTTCAGCTCTTTGTTTCTTTTGACCCCAATAAGTTGGGGTTACCTGTCTCCAAGCGTACTTTGTCCATATGGGTCGCTGACTGTATCGCCTGGGCTTATGGGGCAGCTGGCCTCTCGTTGGAGGGTCGAGTCACGGCTCATCGTGTCAGGGCGAAGGCTGCGTCAGTGGCTCATTTCCGCTCTGTTCCGTTGGCAGACATCTGCCGGGCCGCTACTTGGTCTTCAAGCCAGACTTTTGCGGCCCATTACTGCCTTGAGATGGAGTCACGCAGGGACAGTGCTTTCGGACAGGCAGTACTCCATAATCTCTTTGGGGTTTAGGCAACTCCTACCCTCCGGCCCTGGTGTTGGGCTACCGGTCGGGGGCGTTCTCAGAGAAGATTCCTTCCTTACGTGCTGCCGAGCTAGAGGGAGCTCATTTTTTCGGCTTGAGGTCTCCGGTAGCCTTAAGCTGGGGAGTCCCATATGTGAGGACTGACTTCCTGCTTGGTCCTGGAGAAAGAGTAGTTACTCACCTGTAACAGGTGTTCTCCAGGAGCAGCAGGAATCAGTCCTCACAACCCTCCCTCCTCCCCTTGGATTTGCAGTCATATGCTTTATTTTTGCTATTTTGCTGTCTTTTAGCTATGTCATCAGACTGAGCAAGATGGCACCCTTGGGCGGGAAGGGGACCGCGCATGCGCGCTGCAATTCCCAAAGGCTTTCTTTGAAAGCTGGGGAAATGCTCCGCACGAGGGCTCCGTCGGCGCCGACGTCGCCCATATGTGAGGACTGATTCCTGCTGCTCCTTGCTCCTGGAGAACACCTGTTACAGGTGAGTAACTACTCTATCTCCTTCACTTATCGAATTCTGGGTTAAAGACCAATTCGGTAAGAGTCCATCTTAGTGCAATTGCAGCTTCTTATAAGCCTCTAATTGGGCAACCAATTTCCTCTCATCCACTCCTATCAAGATTTATGAGAGGCCTTTTATTAACTAAACCTCCCATCAAGCCACCACCGGTAGCATGGGATCTAAATCTAGTTCTCGGGCAGCTCATGAAGCCGCCTTTTGAACCTTTAGCCACTACAGCCCTTAAGTTTTTGACTTGGAAGGTCATCTTCCTGATTGCAATCACCTCTGCCCGTCGCATTAGTGAATTGCAAGCTTTAGTGGCTGATCCTCCTTATACTAGATTTCATCATGATAAGGTTGTTCTTTGAACTCACCCACACTTTATGCCAAAGGTGGTTTCGCCTTTTCATTTAAACCAATCAATTTATCTTCCTGTATTTTTTCCTGAGGCCTCACGCCTCTCATGCAGAAAGAAACCTTCATACTTTGGATTGTAAAAGGGCCTTAGCCTTTTACATTCAAAGAACACAGCAACATAGAAAGTCCTCGCAACGTTTTGTAGCTTTTGACCCTAGTCATTTGGGACTTCCCGTCTCCAAAAGAACTTTATCTAAATGGATTGCCCAATGCATATCCTTTACTGAGATTAAGGGTCTTCCTCTTCAGGACCATGTCACAGCTCACAATGTAAGAGCCATGGCAGCTTCTATGGCTAATCTCCACTCTGTGTCTATCGATGACATTTGTTGAGCAGCCACCTGGGCTTCGGTACACACCTTCACAGCCCACTATTGCCTAGATAAAGCCTCCCGTCGGGACGCCTTCTTTGGCCAAGCTGTTCTTCAAAATCTTTTTCAAACCTAAACCAACTCCTACCCACCAGCCCTGGTGGGATGCCAGAGATCCATGGGAGGAAGGATTCTCACCTTTGACGGTGGCACCTTCCTGGTGATATCTCCCTGGCATCTTCAGCTAGGGAGTCCCCATATGTGAGGACTACATTCCTGCTTGTTCCTGGAGATAGCGTAGTTGCTCACCTGTAACAGTTGATCTCCGGGAACAGCAGGAATTTAGTCCTCACAACCCACCCACCTCCCCTAGGAGTTCTCTCTCTCTCCCTCTCTTTGTCTCTTTCCTCTCTCCCTCTATCCTTTCATTCAGCTACAAACTTAACTGAGGAGGGGACAGTTGGAAAGGTGGGAAGGCAGCGCGCATGTGCTGAGGGATGCTCCCAAAAGCGTTCCTATTGGACGCTGGGGAACATTCTCATGCAGGCTCCGTCGGTACCGATGATACCCATATGTGAGGACTAAATTCCTGCTGTTCCCGGAGATCACCTGTTACAGGTGAGTAACTACGCTTTATGTCATAAGTATAAGACCTCATCTCCATGAAAGGTTTTCTATATTTATTGCTTCTGAAATCATTATTATAAGCAAAAATCAACATTTTAGCCTGGTCAATACAACTGGGACTGCCATGCTTCTTTCCTTGTTTTTGTTCGGCACACTTTAGTACCTCAAGATATTCTATGATGCAGAAAGAGATCTGAGAAGTGCATGGGAGGCGCGGAGGATTCTAAGGCATTATTTTTCTAAGTGTTTGTTTCCTTATTTTGATAAATATTAGTAAAACATTTGTTTGAATGTCAAATGGGTAAAAGATCGCTATATACCTTACTCTTATCTGATCAAAATTTAACAGGTTTGTGACCCTGCATTGATATAAAGCTAAATTTCACTTTTGCCAGCTTGAACATTTGCATCAATGTTCCTCCCCTAAGCTATATTGGAGGCTTAGTGTTGGCAGAGTAGTATTAAAATGTGCTGAAATCTCATTTGCATACATGAGTGTTTAATGTGAAAACTGACCTAAAGAAAAATGCCTGTTCATCTTTCTTCTTTTTGACTACCATCCTTTTTATGCATTTCCATTTCAAAAGTAGTATCTAAAATAAGCACAATTAGAATATAGCTGATATGGTTGCCAATTATATTTAGTTGTCAATTGTTGATAGTAGACCGTTCCATTCATTTAGAATAACACCTTGTTAAAGCACTCAGGTTAATTTACTGTATTTTTGCTAAATGAATAGGAAGTGCATAGCTTGTATTCCTTCCTGGGCAATGTTGAAAGTATTTTAGAAAGTGCAATTGTTCCACAATGTAATTTGCTAAAAGATTTTATTAGTAGTATATTGTCTTCTCATATTTCTGTCTGAATTTCAACTTAACAGTCACCAAAAAATGAAATAGTACTGGGTTCTTCCATTGAGCTCGAATGCACTTTTTATGTTGTCTTTTATCTATTAAGGCCTGAAACCTTTGTTTATATAGTCTGTCTGGTTTTGCATGCCCTTCACCAGCCTTGGAGAGCATGCTACCTCCAAGGGACAACCTCAGCAGCAGTACTTGATTTGTAAGGGCCACCACCTTCCCTTTCTCCTTGGGCCACATTGAACAGGACATCTGAGTTTATATCCTCAAAACAGTTGTAACCTAAGCCATAGGGACAGATCAGAAAATAATTTATTTGCTACAATGAGAGTAGTGTCCAAAATTGTGAATGTATAACTGCCATTTTCTCATACATTTGATGCAGGAAGCATAGCTTTTCTCCAGGACCAAGCAGGAAGTCAGTCCTCACATATGGGTGTCATCGACGCCGATGAAGCCCCTGCGGAGCATTTCCCCAGCTTTCCATGAAAGCCTTTAGGAATGCAGGCATGCATGCGTGATTCCCTTCCCGCCTAAAGGTGCCATCTTACCTCAGTCTCTCTTTTTCTGAGAAGCCCACCGGACGTGTGTCCTGTCATCCCGGATAAAAGTTTGATTTTTTTCGGCGATTCTCGCTATTTTTCTTCTTCGGTTCGATGCCGGTTCCCCTCCCGTCGGGTTCAGTACACCGGTATCGAGCCCGTTAATAATTCTTCGTTTTTTGCCCTTCGTGGCTGGCGTTCGCGCCCTATTTTGCTTGGAAGTCCGGTCCTTTGACCTCGCGGGGGGACTCTTTTTTCCCCGATGGCTTCCAGCGGTTTTAAGAAGTGTGATCGGTGTAAGAAGTTGATGTCTCTCACCGACACACACGACTGCTGCCTTCGGTGCCGCGGTCCTGATCACGACCCTAAGACGTGTGGACTATGTGGGAAGATGTCTTCCAAGGCACTACGAAGTCGCCAGAAGCAGAAAGAAAGGCTTTTCTCTGACTCAGCCTCCAGCCGGGCCCGGACCTCGTCTGAGGCCTTGACATCTCGGGATTCCAATCCCGAGCGCCGTCATTGCTCCTCGGACAGGGGGTCCCCCGACCGGGAACGCAAGAGGAAGAAGCGGCTCGTGAGGGCGTCGTCGGAAGAGGTCCCTGGCTCCTCGAGGGCCAGTTCTAAGACCCCCGACCGTCGCCCCGGGCCCGTGGAACAAGAGAAGCCTGCCGAAGTTCCTCGCGTGGAGCCGGAGTCTGCTGGACACGTAAGCCCTGTAGTCCTCGAGGACTTTCCTCCCAGAGAGCCGATGTCGGGCCCGGCGCCGCCGGGGCCTGAGTCGGTGGCTGCTGCGTCTCCCGAGCTGAGTCTCAGGATGACAGCCTTGGAGTGCAGACTGTCTGCCTTCATGGAGCAGCAGCGGGCACTGATGGCCAGCCTGTCTGGCGCATCTGCCCCAACCACCGGACATCGAAGTCGACCCCGGAGATCGAGCCGATATTCGAGACCATGATGGCTCGCGGTCTCCCTCGACCTCCCGTTCGGGAATCGTGGCGGGTGCTCCCGGGCCCCGCGGGGTTGGACACTGACTCCTCATCGGATGAGTCCGCCTGGGAGACGGAGGAGTTCCCCGACACCTTCAAGACTCGGTGCGTTCCGTCGGGCTCACCGCAGTCTGAACCCCGGAGTAGATCCCCTCCGGAGGATACCCGGTTCTTGGAGTTTGTCCGGGATATGGCCACCGCGTTGGCTATCCCGGAGGAGCTCTAGGCCCTGCAGTACGACTCTCCTCCGAAGGAGCCCTTTACTGTCCCGGTTCCTCCGATGCTGGAACGGCTCCTCTTCCGGATGTGGGAGGCACCGGCCTCGGCGCCGGTTTTAAGCAAGCGAGTCGATTCGATCTATCGACTCCGGAAGAGCCCTGGCTTTCAGAAGGCGCAGCTACCACACCATTCCATGGTTGTGGAATCGGCCATGCATCGCCTGAAGAGTCAGAAGATGCACTGCACGGTGCCCCCTGGCAGGGAGGCCCGGAACCTCGATGGTTTTGGTAGAAAGTGCTTTCAGGGCTCGATGCTTGCTTGCCGTGTCCAGTCTTACTTGCTGTACATCAGCATGTATTTGCGAGGCCTGGCCAAGGAGTTGGCCGGGTTCTCTTCTGGTCTCTCCGGGGAGCCCTTGCAGAGATTCAAGTCCTTGTCCTCGGGGATTCGCGACTGCTCCAAGTTTGTCCCGTGCCGCCTACGATGGCTTCGAGGCTTCGGCTCGAGTTGCGGCAGCCGGCATCGCGGCTCGACGCCAGGCGTGGCTGCAGTCATCGGACCTCGAGCCATGGGTTCAGGACAAGTTGGTCGATGTCCCTTGCCGAGGTGAGAAACGTTTTGGCAAGCCCATGGCCGAGAAGGCCGCACAGCTCGAGACCGAGCACCTTACAAAGGACAAGGCTGTCTAGAAAGACCTCTGCCCCTTCTCACAAAAAGAAGGGCTCGGGTAAAAAGCCCTTTTACCCGAGGAAGGGTACTGCCTACAAACAGTACCCACAATATCAGGCTGCCCAAGCTGCCCCTCAATGTCAGCAAGCCGAGGGGCAGGGTAATGGGCCCTGTAGGCAGAGGACCCCCAAGCCTCCGGCCCCTGCTCCCACTCAGCAGGGTGGGGGGTTTTCACTCCTTCAGCATAGCCTCTCTGTCCCTGCTCTCCCAACCCTGCACAGGAGGTCGCCTCGCTCTGTTTTCCCACCAGTGGCCACTCATCACTGGAGACAGTTGGGTGTTAAGCATAGTCCAGAAGGGCTATGCACTACACTTCCAGCAACTGCCTCCTCCATATTTTCCAGGGGAGCCTCCAAGGCCTCCCCTGCACACAGATCTTCTCCTTCAAGAGCTCCAAGGTCTGTTGGTAGACAGGGCAGTGGAGCCTGTGCCTCCCCACTTGCAAGGTCAAGGGTTCTACTCCAGGTATTTCCTGGTACCCAAAAGAACCGGTGGTCTTCGACCTCTTCTGGATCTCAGAAACCTCAAGTTCCTGGAGAAGGAAAAGTTCAAGATGCTTACTCTTGGAACTCTTCTGCCCCACCTCCAGCAGGGAGATTGGCTATGCTCCTTAGATCTAAAGGATGCGTATACCCACATCCTCATTTATCCAGACCACAGAAAGTACCTCAGGTTCATTGTGGGAGGAAACCATTATCAGTACAGAGTACTGCCTTTTGGCCTCACCTCCGCTCCCAGAGTCTTTACCAAATGCCTGGCAGTGGTGGCAGCCTACCTGAGAAATTAGGGAATCTTTGTCCTCCCCTATCTGGACGACTGGCTCATCAGGGGTCAGACATGCCAGGAGGCCAGACAGGCCACCCTCAGAACTATTGCTCTTCTTCAGAGCCTGGGGTTTGTAATAAACTTCGCAAAGTCCACTTTGCTCCCCTCCCAAAACTTGGAGTTCATAGAAGCAAGGTTGGACTCGCTTCTGGCAAAGGCGTTCTTGCCAAAAGACCGAGCCCAGACACTGATAAACTTAGCCAACCAGTTTCTCCTCAGGTCGCTGGTCTCTGCCAGACTCTGCCTAAGGCTTCTTGTCCACATGGCTTCGACAGTACATGTGACCCCCAATGCCAGGCTCCATATGAGGCCTGCACAGTGGTGCCTGTGGACTCAGTGGTCACAGGCCCCAGGCAACCTCAAAGACAGGATAAAGGTGTCCAGACACTTGCTGCTCTCCCTCAGATGGTGGCTACACCCACCCAATCTTTTGAGGGGAGTACCTTTTCAGAGTCCTGCGTTCACAGTGGTCTTGACCACGGATGCCTCTCTGCAAGGCTGCGGGGCTCATTGTCTAGGCAAGTGCACCCAGGGCCTGTGGTCTCCCTGGGAATCTGCACAACAAATCAATCTCCTGGAACTCAGAGTTATTCGGTTAGCCCTCAAGGCTTTTTCTCGGACCCTGGTTCATCAGTCTGTCCTAGTTCAAACAGACAGCCAGGTAGCCATGTTCTATGTGAACAAGCAGGGCGGAACTGGGTCCAGGCTCCTCTGTCAGGAAGCACAGGACCTTTGCATGTTTGCTCTCAGACACAACATGCTCCTCAAGGCCAGTATATCTTCCCGGCCAGGAGAACCACCTGGCGGACAGGTTGAGCAGGATTCTGCAACCCCACAAGTGGCAGCTCCATCCTTTGGTAGTTCAAAAGATTTTCATGAAATGGGGACTTCCATCCATAGACTTGTTTGCCAGTCCTCTAAGCAAACAGTTGCCAAACTTCTGCTCCACAACTTACACAAGAAAATGCATTCACGTATAACTGGATGCTTGCTTTATCTTCAAAAATTATAACAAAGAATATATCTACTAATTTGAACTATTGAGGTCTCAGACTTATTGTAGCTCTGCCATAAGGACTAAATGTCCATTATCGTGGCAGCGAGCCCTTTTGCATCAACGACCTCGTGAGTGTGAGTGGGTAAACAAGCACAGCCCTACAGACCCAAATCAATTATTTAAAATTCCAAAACTCGTGTTCTTATCTGTGCTAGAAAACAGCCCACTCTCATGGATTTGAGTATTGATCCCGACGCCTCCCTTTGGTACCAGTCTAGCGTTTCACAACGCTAACTTTCATCAGGGGATCTGTCCACTACTCCGATCCAACTCTGCAGTTCCTTTTAAACCTCCATAGCTGCCCACGTTTCACCAAGAAAATCTCCGAATCAATGAAATGGTAACACGAAACGCCGCGCATCGTGTTACCATTTCATTGATTCGGAGATTTTCTTGGTGAAACGTGGGCAGCTATGGAGGTTTAAAAGGAACTGCAGAGTTGGATCGGAGTAGTGGACAGATCCCCTGATGAAAGTTAGCGTTGTGAAACGCTAGACTGGTACCAAAGGGAGGCGTCGGGATCAATACTCAAATCCATGAGAGTGGGCTGTTTTCTAGCACAGATAAGAACACGAGTTTTGGAATTTTAAATAATTGATTTGGGTCTGTAGGGCTGTGCTTGTTTACCCACTCACACTCACGAGGTCGTTGATGCAAAAGGGCTCGCTGCCACGATAATGGACATTTAGTCCTTATGGCAGAGCTACAATAAGTCTGAGACCTCAATAGTTCAAATTAGTAGATATATTCTTTGTTATAATTTTTGAAGATAAAGCAAGCATCCAGTTATACTTGAACGCATTTTCTTGTGTAAGTTGTGATTAAGACGTTCAGTAATTCGACCAAAGAGGAAGTGAAACTTCTGCTCCAGGCAACCGCATCCTCTGCGGGTAGCAGCAGATGCTTTTCTGATTCCCTGGTCTCAGGGCCTCCTGTATGCGTTTCCTCCCACGCCCTTGGTGGCCCGAACTCTGTTCAAGATTCTTCAGGACAAGGCCTCAGTCCTGCTGGTGGCTCCCAGGTGGCCCAGACAGCCCTGGTTCCCACTTCTCCTTCAATTGGCAGTGGATCCCCCTCTGCCTCTGGGGTTGCAACCCGACCTCCTCTCTTAGGATCAGGGTACCCTTCTGCACCCCAATCTCACAGCTCTCAATTTGATGGCCTGGAGGCTGCAAGGGTAGTGTTGGCTCCCTGGGGCCTACCTCAGGAGGTGGAAGAAGTTCTCCTGGCCTCTAGGAAACAGTCCACTAGGAAAACCTATGCTCTTAAATGGAAAAGGTTTTCAGTGTGGTGTCAGTTACGTACAGAGGATCCTTTCTCCTGTACTGTGCCAGTAGTGCTTCAATACTTACTGCACTTATCCAATCAAGGTCTTAAGTCCAATTCTGTTCGGGTCCACCTCTCTGCTCTAGCAGCTCACCACTCACTGGTGGAAGGACATTCTCTGTCGGTTCACCCATTGGTATCCCGGTTTCTCAGAGGCTTGCTCTTGCTCAAGCCTCCAATCCGTCCTCCTGCCGCTGAGTGGAAGTTGAATGTGGTCTTGCAGCAACTGACTCGCCCACCTTTTGAGCCGATGGCTACTTGTCCTCTACGCTTCCTGTCCTGGAAGACACTCTTCCTGATAGCCCTTACTTTTCAGCTAGGCGAGTGAGTGAGCTTCAGGCCATGGTCTGTGATTTACACCAGAATTTATAGGAACAGGGTAGTCCTCAGGACTCATCCAAAGTTCCTCCCAAACGTTGTCTCCTCTTTCGACCTCAACCAGGAGGTGGTTCTTCCGACATTCTTCCCTAGGCCTCATGCAAGCCAGGCTGAAGCAGTCCTGCATACCCTGGACTGTAGGAGGGCCTTATCCTTCTACCTTGACTTGTACGCAAGGGCACAGAAGGGCTACTCAGCTCTTCATATCTTTTGACCCTAATAATTTAGGGTTAGCTGTGTCCAAGCGTACCTTGTCCATCTGGGTGGCTGACTGTATCACCTGGGCTTACAGGGCGGCTGACCTTCCTTTGCAGGGTCGGGTCACGGCCCACCGTGTCAGGGCAGTGGCTGCCTCAGTGGCTCATCTCCTTTCTGTACCGTTGGTAGACATCTGCAGGGCTGCAACTTGGTCTTCAAGCCAGACTTTTGTGGCCCATTACTGTCTGGAGAGGGAGTCCCATAGAGACAGTGCTTTTGGCCAGGCAATACTCCGGAATCTCTTTGAGGTTTAGGCAACTCCTGCCCTCCTGCCCTCTGTTGGGCTACCGGTGGAGGTTGTCTCAGTGAAAAGCCTTTCTTTGATGCTGGGACTAGAGGGAGTTCTCTTGTTCAGCCTGGGTTCCTCGGTAGCCCAGAGCTAGGGAGTCATCCATATGTGAGGACTGACTTCCGGCTTGGTCCTGGAGAAAGAGTAGTTACTCACCTGTAACAGGTGTTCTCCAGGAGCAGCAGGAATCAGTCCTCACAACCCTCCCTCCTCCCCTGGGAGTTGCAGTTGTACATAGTTTATTTTTCATTTTTGTGTGCTGTTCTTAGCTATGTCATTTGACTGAGGTAAGATGGCACCTTTAGGCGGGAAAGGAATCGCGCATGTGTGCCTGCATTCCCAAAGGCTTTCATGGAAAGCTGGGGAAATGCTCCGCTGGGGCTTCATCGGCGTCGATGACACCCATATGTGAGGACTGATTCCTGCTGCTCCTGGAGAACACCTGTTACAGGTGAGTAACTACTCTTTTCAGTAGCTGTTTTTCTTTGTATATTGGTTTGTGCCTTACTCTTTAATTTCTAGTCTTTTTTATGTATTGGATTTTTATTTAAAATAAACAACCTTTGCTGTATTTCTGACTCCTTTCCTATCCTTATCCTTTAAACTGAGCAGGTGAAATTGGAATGTAGCTGCACATCCATTGTAGGGAGACACAGTGCAAGGGAATTCTTTAAAGAAAAATTAAAGTTGCTTTTATATACTTACCACCTTGAGCTGTAGATTCTTAGAGATCGCAGAATTAGGTTTGGCCTATACTCAAATAGGAAACCTCCATAAACATCTTGGTGCTTCTGGAAATGGTGATAGCAGTAGCTTGGTAGGGAGCACTTTTCACTCAGCTGCAGTTTTAAACATAAAGTCCTAATGCGGGGTAAGATTATAGTATATTGGTGCATAAATTTATATCTCCAGGAACAAACAGGAATGTAGTATTCACATATGGGTATCGTTGGTACTAACAGAGCCTGCGCGGGAACACTCCCCAGCGTCCAACAGGAATGCTTTTGGGAGCATCCCACTGTGCCTGCGTCGCTGCCTTTCTGCCTTTCCAACTCTCCTTCTTCAGTTTTTCATTTTCTGCGGAGCTGACAGGCAGCAAACCCTGTCACCGCAGAAAATCTTCTTTTAGTGGTCGCGTCTGCCTTCACCGTCGATGCCTATACCTGTACCACTGGTCTTTTCTTCATTTTCTTACTTTTCCTAAAATAATAAAGAAAAATAATTCTTCTTTTTAGAGGGTCTGTCCCCTCTTGGTGCCAGGTGCCATTTTGGGCACTAGGCCCTCTTTTCTTCTAAAATAGAGAAACCAACTAGTGGTGTCAAAAAATGTTCAAAGTGTAGTGATGCCATTTCTGCTACCGACACCCATGACTGGTGTCTCAAATGTTTAGGTCCTGACCATTTACCATCGGAGTGTCTCCTCTGTAGAAAGATGACCAAGAGAGGCCTGCAGAACAGAGCTGCAAAACTCGGCACCCTCTTTGCCACAGATGCAATGTCTGTTGCATTGACGTCTTCCAGGGCTTCATCTTCCTCCCATGGATCTCAGGTAACTAAACCCAGGTTTAATAAGACCGGCTAGTCCTCAAAGGGTAGATCTCCTTCAAAGCATCGAGATGCTAACAACGTTGCCCTCGAGAAAAACATTCTGGCAAAACAGCCCCGGTGGGAGGCCCCGGCCTCCAAAGCATTAACGGAGCTCCAGGATGTTCCTGAAGCTTTCACCTCCGGAGACCTCTTGGTGCCATGTTCTGGTGTCATGGCCTGCTTGACCGGTACCGACATCCAGGCATCGGCAGGTGCCATGGATCAGCGCATCCTGGCCATCGAGCACAACCTTGCGGCCCTCTTAGCAGCCTCGGTACCGCTAAAGCTGCTCCAACCGGTTCCGCAGTCATCGATACCGGTATCGACTGCACCTGCTTTAACTGATGCGCCTCGTTCCTTGCTTCCCCCCATGCCGGCCCTTGAATCAGTATCCGGTATCGAGGGTCTGGCATTGAGACAGTCCGATGTTGACTTCGATCGATACTGGCATCAAGCAATGCAAGAACACCCGGCATGGAGATACTTCGAGCCCTCCGATTCCGATGAATCCAAGGACTCCATCGGTACCGGAGTGATTCTTCCAGAGGATCCCTCTCCTTCTCCTCAGCGTAGGATGTCTCCTCCAAAGGACATGTCCTTTCAGGATTTCATACGTGATGTGGCACAGGGACTCTTGATCACTGTGACCCCTGAGAAGGAACCGAGAGCAGAAGAATTAGAAATTCTTCAGTACCCGACAGCTCCTAAAGAAGCTGCTACCCTTCCCATTCATAGAATCTTGCATGACCTCATGCTAAGGATGTGGGAAACACCTTTAACGGTTTCTTCACACTCTCGGAGGCTCGATACCATGTACCGAGTTCCACAATGCCCTGGTTTCCAGAAGACGCAATTACCACACCATTCATTGGTAGTGGAATCGGCGATGCCTAGGATCAAGAGTGCTAAGATGCATTCTTCCAATCCTCCAGGCCATGAAGCGAGGGCACTCAATGCTTTTGGGCATCAGTGTTTTCAATTCTCGATGCTATTGGCCAGGATCAGCTCTTACATTCTTTATATGGGAATGTTCCTTAAGGAGATTACAAGAGATCTGGAGCTAATGGCTCCACTTCTCCCTCATGATAAAAGGGCAGACTTCCTCACTCTGATCAGACATGCCCAGAATGTGTCTAAGTTTATGAACCGTGCAACCTTTGATTGCTTTGAGTGCATTAGCAGAACCTCTGCTATTTCCATCGGTGCACGTCGCATTGCCTGGCTTCAGGCATCTGATTTAGAACAATGGGTGCAAGACAAGCTAGGGAATATTCCTTGCACAGGAGAAAATCTCTTTGACAAGGATTAGCAGGACAAAGCTAATCAGCTTGAGTCCGAAAACACCATCTTGAACAGATTAAAGGACCACAGCCAACCCAGCTAAGAAAAAAGTACTTAAGAAACCCTTTTTCAACAATAAAAAGAAATTCTACCCATTTTACACCCAGGCTGTCCACTGCCCAGTTCATGCTCTCCAAAAGGGTCAACAGCAACCTAGACAGCAGAGGAAGGCCCAGGTCCCCAGAGCTCATCCAGCTCAGCAGACACAGCCTCCTCAGGGGCTTTGACTCCTTCCTAGAGAACTTAGTCATGCTGCCCCTGAATGGTCCAGAGCCTCTCACCATCCCAGGCAGACTTTGTCTTTTTGCCAAAAGATGGCAACACAAGACAGTTGAATTCTCAGAGCCCTTTCACCACTCTCTTGTGTCAAGAGGTCACCTCATTACTTGCTCAGGGGGCAATAGAGGAGGTACCAATATCCCAACAAGGCATGGGTTTCTACTCCCCCTACTTCCTCACTCCAAAGAAAACAGGGGGATGTAGACCCATACTGGACCTCAGAGTTGAACAAGTATCTGTTCCAAGAAAAATTCAAGATGTCCCTCGGAACACTTCCTCCTTACTTTCAGAGTCAGTATTAGCTATGTTCTCTAGATCTAAAGGATGCATAATTTACATATTCTCATCCATACAGATCGCAGGAGGTTTCTTCAATTCCTCTTTCAAGGAAGACATTACCAGTACAGGTTTCTACCCTTCGGACTGGCTTCTGCCCCAAGAGTCTTCACAAAATGCATGGCAGTAGTAGCAGCATTCCTGAGAACTTTGGGGATATTCATCTTCCCCTACTTAGACGACTGGCTCATCCCAAGCATCAACAGCTCCAGAAGCCAGCTCCACTCTCTCCCACACAATGTAAATCCTGCAGTACCTGGGGCTGGTCATAAACCTCCCAAAATCTCATCTCACCCCTTCTCAGCCTCTAGAATTCATAGGGGCTCTTATAGACACAAGGCAGTCAAAAGCTTTCCTGCCACATCCATGTTGTCTTCAAATATTCCAGCTGGCCTCTCAAGCAGCTATGAAGACTTTGCTAACTGCTCGAGAAATGCTTCAGCTGCTGGGGCATATCGCATCCACTGTCCATGTGGTTCCCTGTGCTCATCTTCACATGCAAGCAGCCTAGTGGACCCTAACATCTCAGTGGACACAGGCCTCAGGTTGCTTCAGGGACAAAATCAGAAACTTAACACGTCTCATTTCGTCCCTACAGTGGTGGCAATCGCTGGACAACCTTCTCGTAGGGTCTCCTTTCCAGCAGCCACTACACCAAGCCACCTTGACGACAGAGGCTTGTCTTCATATAAACCTCCTGGAACTCAGAGCCATCTTCTATGCTCTTCAAGTATTTCCGGCCCACCTGAGCTACAAGACGGTTCTGGTCCAGACTGACAATCAAGTAGCCATGTTCTATGTGAACAAGCAGGGTGGGACGGGGTCTCAAGCGTTGTGCAGCGAAGCCCTACTCCTCTGGGCCTTTGCCAGAGATCTTCAAATCCACCTACGGGCAGTGTATCTTCCAGGCACACACAATGTCTTAGCAGATAAACTCAGTCTAGTATTGCTGCCACACGAGTGGTCTCTTCATCTCGAGCAGATTGCTCAAATTTTTCAAATCTGGGGAACTACAGATATAAACCTCTTTGCAAGTCCTCAGAATGCCAAACTTCCCTGGTTCTTTTCCAGAATTCTGGCTCAGAACTGTCAGGCAAGGGATGCCTTCCACCTCCACTGGGGTCAGGACTTCCTCTATGCCTTTCCACCCATTCCCCTCATTCCCAGAACTCTGTTCAAGCTTCAGAGACAGGGGCCATATGATTCTCATAGCCCCACGCTGGCCACGACAAACATGCTATCCTCTGCTTCTACGTCTCTCTGAAGCCAGACCTCTGGAGTTGGGATGTGCTCCAGATCTTCTTTCCCAGGAGAACGAGACGCTGTTGCACCCGAATCCATCAGTCTCTACACCTCAGGGTGTGGCTGCTGAGAGCCTAGAATTCCAGGATATCAACCTTTCTCAACAGGTTAAAGAGATCCTTTTGGCTTCAAGAAAACCTTCCACAAGGTGGGCCTACGCCTTCAAGTGGAAAAGGTTTTCTATCTGGTGTTCATCAAAGGAACTTCATCCCTTTTCAGTGCCAGGGGGACGTTACTGGAGTATCTCCTCCATTTATCATCCTCTGGTCTTAAGACCAACTCAGTAAAGGTCCACCTTAGTGCCATTGCAGCTTTCCACAGGCCCTTGGATGGACAACGTGTTTCCTCTCATCCACTTGTAGCAAGGTTTATGAGAGGTCTACTCTTGACTAAACCTCCCAATAAGCCACCACCTGTGGCATGGGATTTGAATCTTGTCCTTGGGCAGCTCATAAAACCGCTCTTCAAACCCTTAGCCACTACATCTCTAAAGTTTCTTTCTTGGAAAGTAATCTTCCTAATTGTTCTCACTTCTGCAAGACGCATCAGTGAGCTCCAGGCTCTAGTGGCTGATCCTCCTTATACAAGGTTCCACCATGATAAAGTAGTTCTTAGGACTCGCCCTCACTTTATGCCAAAGGTGGTTTTGCCTCTTCATTTAAACCAATCGGTTTACCTTCCTGTATTCTTCCCTAGGCCTCATGCCTCCAATGCAGAAAGGAATCTTCACGCCTTGGCTTTTTACCTTCAGAGAACTAAGCAACATAGAAAGGCTTCCCAGCTTTTTGTTGCCTTTGACTCTAGTCATCTTGGATTACCAGTTTTGAAGGGAACTTTGTCTAAATGGATTGCAAATTGCATATCCTTTGCATATGAGAGTATAGGACTTTCTCTCGAAGGTCATGTCACACAGCTCACAATGTGAGAGCAATGGCAGCCTCTATGGCTAACCTTCGCACAGTGTCTATTGATGACATTTGCAGGGCAGCCACTTGGGCTTTGGTACACACCTTTGCAGCCCACTACTGCTAAGACAAGGACTCCCTTCGAGATGCCTCGTTTGGCCAGGCTGTTCTCCAGCATCTCTTTCAAACTTAGAACAACTCCTACCCGCTGTCCCGGGTTTTTATGCCAGAGATCCATGGGATGAAGCATGACCCATCTCAACCTGGGTTTCGCAGCTTCTGGGGTCATCTCCCTGGCATCTCTAAGTTGGGGAGTCCCCATATGTGGAGACTACATTCCTGCTTGTTCTTGGAGATAGCGTAGTTACTCACCTATAACAGGTGATCTCCAGGAACAGCAGGAATTGAGTCTTCGCAAACCACCCACCTCCCCTAGGAGTTGTCTCTCTCTATCTCTCCTTCTCTCCTTAGCTATAAACTCAACTGAAGAGGGAGAGTTGGGAAGGCAGCAACACAGGTGCAATGGGATGCTCCCAAAAGCTTTCCTATTGGACGCTGGGGAGCGTTCCTGCGCAGTCTCCGTCGGTACCGACGATACCCATTTGTGAAGACTCGATTCCCGCTGTTCCCAGAGATCACCTGTTACAGGTGAGTAATTACGCTTTTTCAGAGGAGATAGGTTCTTCTTTAGATTTAACCAGGGTTCTTTAGATTTAACAGATCTAGATGCTAAGTTCAACCATGCCATCTGAAATTTTTTCTAGAACGTAAACGAAAATAAGCTTAGAAAAAGGTCTGCCTTTTTCAGTTATGTCCATTGTTAGATTGTGGCATTTTATTTATTAATTTTTTTTTGGATTAAGCATGTGACTTTTCGTTGATAGCTCAAGGCAAGTTGCATTCAGACACAGTATTTTCCTTTCCTGAACGTAAACTCACTGACTAATTTTCCTACGTAGCTTTAAGGACCTCGTTGATTATTCAGCCTCATTGAGAAGAATGGGGCTTGCATTAAATCATGTGCTTTAAATCACATTTAATTTAATGCAAGTTCTTATATACCTCTACATTTCCGTTATAGGGATCACTAGCATGTTAATGCACATTAGTAAATGAGGCCCTAATTTTGTACCTGAGGCAACAGAGTGAAATGACTTGCCCAAGGTGTTAGAAGGCATATTAACAGGATTTGAATGTTGCTTCTCTGGTTCTCAGCTTGCTAGCCTAACCAGTTGGTGAATACGCCTTCCCTGTTTTCTTTCATTATGGCTGACTGTAAAATAACTGTTTCAGCAAAATTAGCAATGTAAGCGTCCAAAATTTCTGCATGCAACTTAACACAGTAAATGTTTGGTTTTATTTGTGTTTTGCCAAATAAAGGCTCTTGTTATATATTTGCAAATCCTGGCAATTAAGTTCCATTTGCGGCTTTTCTCCCTTCCCACTACTAGCTCTGTTCACAATTCCTCATATGTTGCCCCTCCACCTACTTTCCATTACCCACTACAGTCTATCTTTGTGTTTCCAATCTTTCTATTTTTGATGCTGTTATTAGTTTGAAAACGAGCTAAATTTCTCCAAGTATGAGGAAGTTAGGAGTCCTCACAGATGGAGTTGATGTCATCTGATAAAGCCTGAATGAAGTGGTGTTGATAAAGCTGTTAAAGTTCTGTAGAGTGCTCAACTGGTATCACAATCTTTTCATGATGCCAACTTCCTTTTTTTTTCATACTGTCCAATGGTTGTGTTTCTTTTACAATGTATGAAGTAAAGATTTTTCTCCGGGAACAAGCAGGAAGTCAGTCCTCACATATGGGTGATGGCACAAACAGAAACCTCGCAGAAGGATCTCCCAGCTTTCAAATAAAACCTTTGGGAGATGCACCATGCATGTGTGGCCCCCTTCCGGCCCAAGAGTGCCATCTTACCTCAGTCTCCTTTTTTCCGCAGAGCCCTTCGGACATCTGTCCACTTCCCCCAGAAAAAGTGTGATTCCTTATCGTTCCTCCAGTTCAGTCCTCCAACTCTGGGTTGTGCACCTCCTCCTGCAGCTTGGAGACATCACTGAATGTAGTCTGCTGGTCTCTCCCATCAGCCCCATTGTGTCCAGTTTCCATGCAGCAGGAGGACGTAGTGAGCCTAAGTGCTGGGCTCACTTGAGGAACAGATAAGGAGCTGGTAAAGTAGCTAGATTAGTTGTAGTTTTTGGACTTTTTACTTTTATTAAATTAGGAAATATACCTTTAAAAAAAAGTGAATCAAAAGGGCTTTACTACCTTGCTTGATCCCGGTCTGCCTTCCCCTTTAATTAGTTTTACTAGCTGGGGCAATTTGAGCTGCTTGATCTCTCCTCGTTTGGACGGAGGAGAGCCCGGCAGCAGGCACCTTCACACGGCCTCCTCTGACAGCCACGGACAAAGCATGTGGGCTGCACGAGTGAGAGGCAGAGAATTCAGCGCACCGGCGGCTTCCCGCTCACTGCTCTGAGGAGCGGAGCCGCCGAGTTGAGTGCCAGCATTGGATCAGCACTCCGGTCACAGGGTAAGAGCCGAGGATCTTGAAATTAAGTTAAGGGGGACTGGGTGAGAACAGCGGAGGCGGTCTTTCAGGCGGGGTCAGTTTGTCGGGCTGCTTGTTTGGCGCCATTTCGCTCTGCGGGATGCCGACGGCCATTTTAGGAGTCGCGTGTTAGTGTGCTCTCTGCTCATGGTGTATGCTTCGGGGATTAAAGGGCCCTGGCGGTTTTGGCGGCGGAGGCTTGTTTGTATTTGATTATTGGATGCATTGCCTCAAATCTGTAAGTTTGTTGGTGTTTTCTGCGTCTCAGCAGGGCTTTGTTTTTGGTGCTGTGTTTTGTTGGGGGCTGCTTCTCTTTGGTTCCTTCTCATTAAAAAAAAAAAAAAAAAAGTAGCAAATAGGACATTCAAGGTAAGCTGGTTAAGCTCTTTTGAGGCTTGCTAGCTAGATTCGGGCGTGGGCTACCTGGTTGATGGCAGCTTGCCCCCAGTGCGTAGTTTGCGGTACCCGCAGAGGTACAGTGGCTGACTCCGGCATCTGCAGAGGCTGCGTGTCAGTGTCTGCCAGTCTGAAACACCAGATGGAAGTCAAGGTGGCCCAAGAGTCCCAGGATACAGGGATCGGGGCGGAAGATGAAGGGCTATGGACACCTTTGCAGGGTCCGTCTGGGGAGGTCCCAGCGGGGGCGTCTGGAGCTCAGTCGGCCTAGGCGGGGCCGCAACTCGGGGATTTCTGCCCGGATTTTGTATTGATTATGCATCAGGTGTTTTGTTTGCGGCGCCAAGATAAGGTACCGGAGACTTTGTCTTTGCCTGGTCAGATGCAGCAGGCCGGCGTAGCCACGGCTAGTTATCCGTCGCCTCCAAAGAGATTGAGGGCACGCGAGATCTGGTCTATGGCTGGCGACTGCGAGGAGCCGGAGGAAGCCGAATTGGACCTTGAAGCAGAAGCAGAGGACTTGGAAGAAGGAGAAATACAAGAGCCTGAGGATCAGGCTAAAATCATTAGGGTATTCCATAGAGACGAGCTGACGGTTCTCATTACCGAATCTCTTCAGGCGTTGAACCTCGCTACTGCACAGGCGATGGAGGAAGAAGAGGTGGAAGACCTCATCATTCAAGCGGTGTGGCAAGCGCAGGTAGTTTTTCCAGTTCACCGTGTAGTTGACCGGATGATCCAGGAGGCGTGGGATCAGCCGGAAGCGGGGCTTAGAAGCGTTAGGATCATGAACAGACTCTATCCCTTAGCGGACAAGGATAAGTTTCTGTCTCTGCGAGTGGATGCGACGGTGTCAGCGGTTACGAAAAAGACCACCATCCCGATGGAAGGTAGCGTGGCCTTAAAGGATGTGCAGGACAGGAAGGTTGATGGATTGTTGAAGCAGTCCTTTGAAGCTGACGCTTTGTCACTGTAGGCTTCCATTTGTGGAGCTTGGGTGGTGAGAGCATGCCTCAGATGGTCCCAACGCTTGAGGCAGTCTTCCCACCTCGAACAGGAGGAGTTGAGAGAGCTTAATCATCTAGAGTCTGGGTCGGCGTACTTAGTGGATGTGCACTACGACTTGATTCGAGCACTGGCGAATAGTATGGCTTCCTTGGTGGCCGCACGGAGATCTATCTGGTTGAGGAATTGGGCGGCCGATGGATCCTCCAAGTCCCGCCTCAGTAAGCTTCCGTTTAAAGGTAAATTGTTGTTCGGCGAAGACCTCGACAAGTTGGTAAAGGATCTAGGCGAGTCCAAAGGGGGAAGACTCCCAGAGGATAGGCTGAAACCTGGAAAGGCATCCCAGTCATTTCGCGGAGAGTTTAGAGATTTTTGGAGATTTTGTTCATCTCCAGGAACAAGCAGGAATGAGTCTTCACATATGGGTACGTCGGTACCAATGGAGTCTGCGCGGGAACGCTCCCCAGAGTCCAATCAGAACGCTTTTGGAAGCATTCCAACACGCCTGCGTGCTGCCTTCCCGCCTTTCCCAACTGCCTCTCCTCAGTTTTCGTTTTTCCGCGGAGGAGTCCTGTCACCGCAGAAAATTCTTCCTTTATTTTTGTTTTTTCTTGTGGTCGCGTCTACCTTCCCTCGACGCACCGGTACCGCCGGTGTTTCTTTTTCTTTTTTTCTACAAATATATCCTTTTGTGGGAACTTTTGTTCCTGTTAGTGCCTGACAGGTTTCGGCCTGCTAGGCCTCTCCACTTTCCCTCAGGGAAATGCTAGCCACTAGAATGTGTTTTAACTGTGGCGCTTACAAATTAGTTTTAGACACCCATAATTGGTGCCTTCAATGTTTGGGACCTGAACACCATCCGCTGGAGTGTCTCTCCTGCACTACTATTTCTACAAGAAGTTTTCAGCATTGAGCTCAACTCGATACGCTGTTCCCCTCAGACCTGAGGGTACCAGCTACATCTTATTTTCGCAGGATCAAGTAACCAAACAAAAGTCTGTAAAGACTAGCCAGTCCTCGGGTGGTAGATCTCATGTACTTTATAGAGATGCCTTTGGGCTTGCCCCCGAGGACATTTTGGCTTTAAAACCCAGGCGGGAGGCTTCTGTCTCCAAAGCACTAACGGGGTTTCAGGCTGTTCCCGGGCTTTTTACCTCGGTGAACATGCCTGAGCCATGCCCGGTGGTGGTATCCTCTTTGAGCAGTGCCGGTACCCCCAGCATCGGCAATGGTGCTGGATGAAACATTCCACACTGATGATCGCAGTCGAGCGCTCTCGGTATCCTCGGTGCCGCTAGAGCCGCTACCGACCGGTCTTCCCACATCGGTCCTGGTACCGATGCTGGTATCCACGTCGGTACCCCCCAGATATGCATCGATAGACTCGCTTCTTTCGATGCCGAGTCTAGAATCGATCTCTAGTCTGGATGACTGGGTACCGACTCGTCTCGGTACAGACTACAGACGGTACCGTGGACATTCCACTGATGATCAAGGTCTGCCACATTCGGTTTCCACGGTGCCGATAGTGCCATCACGGACTGATCTTCATATATCGGTGTCACCGACGGTACCGATCCCGGTACCGGTATCGACATCAACATCAGTATCGGTACTTTCCATGCTCCTTTCAGCCAGCTCGCTTCCCTCCATACCGAGTTTGGAATCGATCCCTAGCATGGACGATTTGCTACCGACCAGTTGCGGTACCGCTTTTCAGCGGTACCGACAACTATCTTTCAAAGATAATCCCATGCTCCACCCCTTCTGTTCTACAGAATCTGAATGAACCGGTGGATGCTATAACTAGTTCTTCAACAGATCTAGTTCTTCCTCCTCTTCCTTGAGGACTCCCCTCTGGGGAGATTTCTTTTCAAGCTTTCCTGCTTGATATGGCCAAGTCTCTTGCCATTTCCATACCTGGTCAAGACCCTGCACCAGGGGATCCACAACCTACACAGATCCCCTGTAATCCACAGGAAGTCGTCATGTTTCCTTTGCATCAAACCTTGCAGGATCTTTTATTTAGAATGTGGGAAACTCCTCTAATGTTATCCCCACCTTCTAGGGCAACTGATCTCCTATACAAGGTGCCCCCTTCTCCAGGTTTTCAGAAGCCTCAGCTCCCTCATCATTCTCTTGTTGTAGAATCAGCAATGAGGCGTGTTAAGAGTACTAAGAAGCACTCTTCTTATCAGCCAGGTCATGAGGCTAAGACTTTAGATGCCTTTGGACGTTGTGATAAGGAAGCTTATCATAGCTCAGGTAGGAGCTATAGAAAAGATGATGTGACTCTGAACAAGCAACCTGTCAGTTTTGGTAGAAGTAAGAAAACAGAGTTTTCACATAAAAGACTACCAGTCCCAGAATGCACCAGGTTTCCAGCAGCCATGAGAGGGGCTGAAGTGAGAAAACGTGTGTGCAATCAAGAGAGCTATGAGGTAATCCCTAAGCACTCATCTCAAAGGGCAGGGCCTGATTCAACACAGCTGCGCTGTGTTAGGGAGGAGCACACATTAGGACAGAATAAGAATAGAGCTTATTCTACAGATAATAGCTACAGAAGGAGCTTCAGGAAGAGATACAGCAACAGCTTCAAGCTGAAGCACCAACATCATCTCGAGAAGCAGAAGCCAAGCCAAGCGGATAGAGAGAGAAGGAAACTCTCTGGAAGGAAGAGAAGAAAGGCCATTGGAAGGTCTGGGAGATTCCAAGGCAGTACCTATACTGGGAGGTATTCCAAATGCCAGCAGAGTCCATTGGACTGGAGTCAGCCAGAGGAATGGAATGGCAGAGATAGGAATCACCAGTGGCTACCTGGAAGAGAGAAGACTGCACGTGGAAAGGACTTTCAGACCTATGCCAGAAGGTATGTGAGGAAAGATCCAGTGTCCAGGGATCAAGATTGGAAGGCTGGACATCAGAACTGGATTACATACTGGCCAGGCTATTCAGAGAGGAATTATGATAGCAGGAGAGGCTCAGGTATGAACACTGATCCAGACCCTATCTATAATAGTGAATGGCAGCAAGGGAATAAGCATTCTCATGATAGTGCCTTAATGAAAGACTCGTCTGTGCCAATGTATGATAGTGACCCTATGCTGATTGATGAAGGGGGAGATACAGCAGATGAAACTATTAATTACATGGACTGTTCTCTATCTAAATGCTATTGCTAGCTTTCTGTGAGCAAACACATCAGCCATCACAAAGAAACCTAACTTTGCTCCTTATTCTACTGCAAACAGCTCTTAAAGCAGGATTTGGGTTCACACAGTAGCAGCCAGCCAGCTAGAGGGGTTTCAGCTGGACAATTGATAGTAATTAAAGCTGCACCTGATTGTGTGTGTGAGCCAGGGATAATCACTGCTGAATCTGCGTGGAAAATAAGCAGAAGTTAACCTAACAAGCAAAGTTTATTCATTTCTTTGTGCCTTTTTATTTGGTAATTATTTGCTAAGAAAACATTAGCTAATTGCCTGACAAGCTGAAGGTTGTTTTCTGGTTTGCTTTGTGACTTTGTTATCCATTTAAAACACTGCAAGCAAGTAACCTCATTTATATTGCTACCAAGCATATTTGTGCTGGGTGAATTAAACCCCATCAATAAAAGAAGTATTTTATTGGCCTTACCACTGGTTTCACAACTCAATTATTGTCTTCAGCTGTGTTTGGGAGTGAATGAACTACATTACCCACAATACCTTGCAAGAATCATATGAATATATGCATCGTCAAGATTGTGTAAGTTCTCACCCTAGGCAGCCGTCTGACAAAGTCAAACTTTCCAGGCATCCATGCTTTCAGCAAGAATCCTTTCATATATATTCTGTATGGGATTATCTCTTGAGTAGGTCACAAAAGATTTATTGCTTTTGACCCCTTTCCTCCAAGAGCCTAAAAGAGCAGATTTTTCTATGTTAGTCAATCATGCTCAAAATATTTCTAAGTTCCTTACTCGTGCTTCCCTAGACTCTTTCAAGTCTGTTAGCAGAACTTCTGCTATAGCCATAGGAGCACGACGTAGAGCCTGGCTCCAAGCTTCAGACTTGGACAAATCTGTACAAGATAAACTGGGAAATGCTCCTTGCACTGGAGAGAATCTCTTTAATAAAGAGACTTTACTCCAGGCTGCTCAGTTAACCACTGACACTATTGCTTTCAGAGGCTTGTCTATGCCTTCCTCTATCCCAGTTTGTAGAAAGTCTACTAATAAGCTTTGTTCTCTTAATGGGAGACGGTTTTATCCATCTTCTACCCATCATACAGATCCTCCCAGGCAAGGGAAACAATCAACCAGGCTCAGGAAATCACAACCTCAACGGGTTCAGCAAACCCAGCAGCCGCAGGGTTGCTAATAGACTCTTCCCTGAATCCTTTTTCCTGTTTGAGGTTTGGATCCTGTAGTTTGCTTCCTACCACTACAAGCATCTACATCAATTCCATCCTAACTTTACATATGTCCCTCTTTTTTTTTTTTTATTGGATTTTCAATCAGTATAACAACCAACCAAAAGATACAAGACAATCAACATATGTCCCTCTTAAGGGGACATCCTGACTATCAGCTCCAAGAGCTTCTTAAGTTGATTATGCTTTACAGGTTATACAGTTACTCCTCATCCTCTGAACTACTCAGAGGAGTAACAACTGTCAGTAAGGTTGCCATGCCTTTACCTTTGACTTTTTCTCCTGTATCAGCATATCTCAAATTACTTCAAAGATTTACTCCACCGTAAGTCTTCTTTTCAACTCTGCCACTCTTACTAAGACATTTCGTCTGTAAGAGTGATACCACTTTACTGAGGGCTTCTCCTTAAGCCCCTAGGTTTTCTTTCAGAGTTGTCTCCCCCATGCATTCTTAGCTTTTCTGGCAGCTCTCAGACAATAGTGGAGTCTTACCACTCCTACTTATGTCTGTATTTCTTTCCCAATCTTAGGACATAAGATTTCTACTGCTGCCCTATCAATAATTAGAACTGCAGGGGCCCTTACTGGTCAGACCACTGACTTGCTGACCAAGTCACCAGGGCTTGTTTTCCAATTTCAATGGTTCTGACCTTACCTCTAGCTCCTAAAAGGTTTTAAAACCTTTTCTGGCTATTGTTGCAGACACATCACCTTATCTTCTATCCTTAGCCTTCCCCAATCATTGGGCTTGGTGGAGTAGTTCATGATACCTACTGGCTCTTAAACACCAGTTTTTCTTCTGATTAACCTGCAACATGCTCTCTGCATCTCTACGGAGCAGCTCTACACTATGGGGCCTTGTTAGAGAGCACATGATGTCAGATGGTTAGGAAGGGCTTTACCTAGTCATGTCCCTTGGGGAAACTGCTAGGTACGTATGACCTAGATTGGCCACTGTTGGAAACAGAATGCTGGGCTTGATGGACCTTGGTCTGACCCAGTATGGCATATCTTATGTTCTTATGTCTGCTGGGCTCTCCCTGCCCTTACCATTTTCCATTAAAGGCTTCTTAAATAAAGGACACAGGCCTTTAATTAAGAGAATACTTAAAGTATTATCCAATTCCCTGGGTTGCTTCCCATCTCCAGGGGACCCCTTCACCAGGGATGGATTTTCTATCAGTATAGACCAGTGGTACTCAAATCCAGTCCTGGAGGGCAATGAATATGCATGATATAGATTCAAATGCAATGGAGGCAGTGCATGCAAATATATGTCATGCATATTCATTAGGGATATCCCGAAAACCTGACTGGTTTGCGGCCCTCCAGGACTGGATTTGAGTACCTCTGGTATAGACAATCCTTGTCTTGTCTTTTTCCTTCCATCCTCAACTCTTCATGGCGTAATCCATGTTGAGCACAAGAATGCACCCTACCCTTTTTACTCTCATTAGGGGTACATATGGTATTTTTATTGCATCTTTTCTCCAGCTACCCGCTGGAGTTATGGAAGGATTCAGACTTACTATCTGCAGATTTACAACATCCTCTGCATTTTCCAGGTAGGTCTCCATTCCTGTTTATCCCTGGACTAGAGTTCTTACAGGACTCTAGACTTCTCTTGCCAGTGAGAGAACTCCCTGGGCTTCCTATCCATACCCGGGAAGTACAGATTCTCTAACTATCTCCTCAAGCAGGTACCCCCCTTCATGTGGTTAGATGACTTTTTCTCTCTCCACATGCCCTATGTGCGGACATGGGTATATATGTATGTATATATTATGAGGGATATATCTGTATTTCCCTATCTCTCTCTCTCTATATATATATGCTTCGCAATATATGATAGTGGGTAGATATATGTCTATATACTATTTCCATCTGTCGGCCTCTATAGATATAGATATAGATATAGATATATAGATATATATATATATATATATATATATATATATATATATGTATTCCCCTAGGGCTCGACAGATACTGTCTATCCCTTTCCATGCTGTTCCAGCATGCTTAGGGTTCTCCATAATCAACCACTTCCTCTAGTAGTTGAGGAGTTTTTTGTACTATGACTTTCAGTTAGGTACACCTGAAGCCCTCCATATACTTTCCTTTCCAATTAGGAGGGACTTTCTGATTCTTCAGAAGCTCAAAGGCTACAGCGCCTCATTACTTCTATCCTTCTTTGTTATCAGATATAGGGATCTTTGAAGCTCCCTTCTCCTATAAGAACTTTGTCCCTTCAAAGTCAAAGGAGCTTCAGTTTTTATCTAATAGGGAGTTCCACGTTTTCCGCAAAGTCCTACCTCACTGAACTACCCCAGTTCCACTGGGATTGTTTCTTCTCACCCTAAGGGTTCTAACCTCAACCTGGTTTTTTGTACAGTTATCTACCTCTCCTTACATTGAGGTACTCCCTGGGGATATTCTGTTGGTTCATATCCACAAATCCACATGAACCTCCATATACCCCTTCTACAATATCACCAGGTGAGGTCCACGTTAGTTTATTGCTCTCAATATTACCACTAAACATCACCTGCACAGAGACTCCTATCTGGGCATTCTGTTTGGTCCTGCTGTTCCACAGCACATTTTTTTAGTTCAACTCCTACCCTCCATCCCTAGGATGCCTGGGGTTTCGGTAAAATAGCATGGCTCTCAGATTCGCAACACGCTGGGACTCCTCCAGGCATCTTAGCTTGGGAGTCCCCATATGTGAAGACTCATTCCTGCTTGTTCCTGGAGATAGCACAGTTACTTACCTATAACAGGTGATCTCTGGGAACAGCAGGAATAAGTCTTCACAACCCACTCACCTCCCCTAGGAGTTGCATTTCTCTATCTCTATCTTTCCCTTTCTTTCTCTCTCTCTCTTTGTCTCAGCTTTAAAACTTAACTGAGGAGAGGCAGTTGGGAAAGGCGGGAAGGCAGCACGCAGGCATGTTGGGATGCTTCCAAAGGCGTTCTGATTGGACGCTGGGGAGCGTTCCCCCGCAGACTCCGTCGGTACCGACGTACCCATATGTGAAGACTTATTCCTGCTGTTCCCAGAGATCACCTGTTACAGGTAAGTAACTGTGCTTTCTCGTTTGGGGGGTTTCCAACGGGGAAGATTTGCGTCGAGGGCCCAGGGATTTCACGGAGCAAGTAGAGGTTTCGTGATTAATCCCACAGGGGCAACTTATAAACCACAATGAAAGGAGGTGGGTCCCGGTAGGAAATCAACCGATAGGCGGGCGACTTCGGGAATTCCTTCCTGCCTGGACCCAAATAACGTCCGACCAGTGGGTGCTAGAGATAATTTGCGAAGGTTACGTGCTGGAATTGGGGGCCGCACAAGGCCAGGGCAGTGCGATGTACCGTAGATCGGCTCTTACAATTGAAAGCGGTCGTGGAAGGAGTTGCCAGCCCTGATTACTGAATCCCTGAAGGCGCTTAATATGCCAGCAGTGGATGAGGCGCTTAATATGCCGGCAGTGGATGAGGCGTTAGAGGATCTGTTGCATGCGGTACGTACGTTGCAGCAGGTATTTCCTATTCACAGAGTGTTCCGGAATATGATTCAGGAAGAGTGGGATGTGCCCGAGTCGGCCCTCAAGGGATATAGGGCAATAGCCAGACTCTTTTTCGCTCCCCAAAGGTAGACGCGGCAGTGTCGGCTGTTACTAAGAAGACGACGATCCCGGTAGAGGGGTCTGCGGCGCTTAAGGATGGTCAGGATAGGAAACTAGATACGTTATTAAAGCAGGTGTTTGACATAAGCGCTTTGTCCATGCAGGCCTCTATAGCGGGTGCTTGGTTGGCGAGAGCCTGTCTGCGTTGATCGCAGCGACTGCAGGTGGATCAGGTAGGGGAGCAGGTGGATGAGATGTCACGGCTGGAGTCCAGGACCGCCTATTTGGCAGATATTCATTATGACCTGATCCGAGGGCTTGCAAAAAGTATGGCTTCGGTAGTGGCAGCCCGGCGGTATTTGTGGTTGCGCAACTGGGCAGCAGACAGTTCTTCCAAGGCACGGCTCAGTAAGCTCCCTTTTAGGGGGAAGCTGTTGTTCGGAGAAGATTTGGATAAGTTGGTTAAGGATTTGGGAGAGTCTAAAGGGAGGCCTTTGCCTGAGGATAAACCCAAAGCAGGGCCGCCCTAGCCCGGCTCCTAAGGGAGTGCAGAGGGAGTTTCTTAGATTTTGTTCGCCCCGCTTTGGCCAGTTTCAGAGAGGCAGGTTTCCTGGGCGAGGCCGGGGTTTCGAGGTTTTCGGGGGGGGGCAGGTAGAGGTTTTGTGCCCGTCGTGACCTCGAGCTTTAAAAAGCCACAGTGAGATGAAGGGGACTCAGGTGGGGTGTGAGGCCATCGGGGGACGACTGCGGGAATTTTACCCTGCCTGGGTCCAAATAACTTCGGATCAGTGGGTGTTGGAGGTTGTTCAAGAGGGCTACGCTCTAGAGCTCCAACGGCAAGTGGCAGACGTGTTTATCCAGTTGCCTTGCAAAGCGCAGATCAAGTACCGGTGCACGAGACTCTTCACAGATTGTTGCAACTTCGGGCGGTGGTGCCAGTTCTGCCGGAGCAGTGCGGGTACGGTTGGTACTCCATTTTATTTCATGTTCCCTGTAAAATAGTTATCTCCAAGTTATAATGCCCTGTGCAATGTAATTTCAGTTTGTTCAATGTAAACTGCACTGATGCAGAATAGCGCAGTATATAAGAGAATGTAAATAAATAAATAAATAAATAAAATGGTGCCAAAGAAAGACGGCGCGTTTCAACCCATTTTAGACTTAGTGTGAATCGCTGTCTCCGAGTGTCACACTTCCATATGGAAACGTTGTGGTCCGTGATTGTGGCAGTCAGAAAAGGAGAGTTTCTTACGTCATTAGATCTCACAGAGGCCTACTTGCATATTCCCATTCGGCAAGAGCATCAGCAGTTTCTTCGGTTTGCAGTGCCCATGGGGCATTTCCAGTTCAGGGCCTTGCCGTTTGGCCTGGCAACAGCACCAAGGACGTTCACCAAGGTTATGGTGGTGGTGGTAGTGGCTCTTCGCAAGGAGGGAGTGTTGGTCCATCCGTATTTGGACGATTGGTTGATTCCAGTAAAGTCAGAGGAAGAGAGCAGGGCAGCTACATCCCGGGTAGTGCAGGTGTTACAGAGCCTGGGATGGGTAGTCAACTTCTCCAAAAGCAAGCCGGTCCCGTCGCAGTCCCTGGATTACCTGGGGGCGCTGTTTGACACAGCGCAGGGGAAGGTTTTTCTTCCAATGGAGCGGTTGCACGGCTTGAGGGAGCTGGTGAGGAGATTTGTGTCCCAGAGGGCTCCCACAGCGTGGCAGTATTTGCAGTTGCTCTGAACAATGGTGGCCACGATAGAGGTGGTGCCGTGGGCCAGAGCGCACACGAGACCATTGCAGAGGGCTCTGCTGCGGCGTTGGTCACACCAGTCGGATGCGCTGTCGCAGCACCTGGTTTGCCCGCTAGAAGTGAGACGGGAGCTTCTCTGGTGGTCGCGGCAAGAGAACTTTGAGAAGGATGTGTCCCTGGAGGTCCCGGCCTGGAGGCTCTTGACGACGGATGCAAGTTTCACAGGCTGGGGAGCGCATTTCAAAGATCAGTTTGCGCAGGGGCAGTGGTCTGCACTAAAGGCAGTGTGGTCGATCAACAGACTGGAGATGAGGGCGGTGTATTTGTCTCTATTGGAGTTCCAGTCGTTCCTGGGTCGGTTGGCGGTTCGGTTGCTCTCCAACAAATGCGACTACGGTGGCATACATCAATTGACAGGGCGGCACGGGGAGTGTGGCATTGGAGACAGAAGCAAGTCAGCTGTTGGCTTGGGCCAAAAGGATTCTGCTGCCCATCTCGGCACATGTCGCGGGAGTAGACAATGTCGTGGCAGATTTTTTGAGTCGGCGCAAGGTCGATCCAGGAGAATGGTCGCTTCACCCAGACGTGTTTGCACTAATCATAGAATGCTGGGGGATGCCGATAATGGATCTAATGGCGACCTTCGAGTCCGTGAAGGCGGCGCAGTTTTACAGCAGGCGTCGAGAAAGAATGTCGGAGGGTCTTGATGCTTTGTCGCTGAGGTGGCCAGCCGAGGGACTTGTCTGTTTTTCCGCCATGGGCGCTCATCGGACGCGTGGTGCAGCGCATAGAGCACCACCGGGGCCGAGTGGTTCTGGTGGCGCCGGTTTGGCCGAGAAGACCTTGGTATGCGGATCTGGTTCATTTATTGGTAGACAGGCCGTGGCGGCTTCCTCTGAGAGAGGATCTGTTACTTCAGGGGCTGCTTCGCATGCCGTAGGTGGATCGATCCTTGCTTACGGCCTTTCTCTTGAAAGGGCGAGGATGACAACCAAAGGTTATTCGGCTGCAGTCATTTTGACGTTGTTAAAGGCGAGGCGGAGGTCTGCTTCCTTAGCTTATGTGCATGTCTGGTGAATTTTTGTTTTGAGGCCTGGTGTGCGGTCAGACGGGTACGGCCCGAGGCGGCGTCTGTTGCACAGATCCTTGCGTTCTTGCAGGATGGGTTCAAGAAAGGACTGGCGGCCAGTTCTTTGAGAGTGCAGTTGGCAGCGTTCTCGTGTTACCGAGGTAAAGTCCAAGGAGAGGTGTTGGGGTCCCATGCGGATGTGAAACTGTTTTTGCGGGCCGTATCACTTTTGCGGCCCCCATGCTGGTGCTCGGTTCCGCCATGGGATCTGAATCTAGTGTTAGAAGTGTTGTTCAGGGCTCCTTTTGAGCCGTTGGGAAAGGCGTCCTTGAAGGATTTGATGTTAAAGACGATTTTCCTAGTGGCCATTTGCTCAGCTTGCAGGATTTCTGAGTTGCAGGCTTTGTCTTGTAGGGAGCCGTTTTTGTCATTCTCAGCTCAGAAGGTGGTGCTGTGGCCGGTTCCCGCATTCTTGCCCAAGGTGGTGTTGGTTTTTCATGTCAACCAGGCGGTCATGTTACCAGTGTTTTCTGGAGAGGAGAAGGAAGCCATGGGAATTAGATTAGGGCTTCTGGATGTTCGTCGATCTATTAAGTGGTATCTCTGCGGGACAGCATCCTTTCGTAAGTTGGATTGTTTGTTTGTGTTCGGCGGCCCGCGGAAAGGGGAAGCGGCCACTAAGGCGTCCATTTCCAGATGGTTGAAGGAAGCCATTGCAGCGGCATATATTTTGAAAGGTAAGGTGGTACCGGAGGGTCACTGGGCCCATTCGACTAGAGCGCAAGCGGCCTCCTGGGCAGAGTTTGCTTTGGTGCCGGCAGCGGAGATTTTCAGGGCGGCGACCTGGTCATCTTTGCATTTGTTTGTCAAGCATTATCGGCCAGATGTGCAGGCGGCAAGTGATGTACGGTTTGGGTCGACGGTACTTCAGGCTGCTCTGGCAGGGCCCTCCTGTTGATATTTACTGCTCTGTTACATCCTCTCAGGTTCCGGGACGGGACTAGAGGGACGCAAAGGAAGGTGAAATTAGACTTACCTGCTAATTGTTGTTCCTTAAGGAACTCTAGTCCAGTCCTGGAGCCCACCTGAGTTACTTACAGTTTTGTTTTCGGATCAGCCTGAAGTCCTGACAGCGCAGAGTGGTGCTAAGGGGGCGTTGGCGAGAGAGCGTGATGCAGTGGTTTACATGAGGGTCTCTCTATCTCTGTCTTTCTCTCTCTAAAGATTTCTAGTCTCTTGACAGAGAGGGCGAAATCTTCCTGTGCAGTACTGAGTGTTTGCGGAAGTTCCCCTTCCAGAGGAGGCTTCTCTTTAGTTATAGGAATGTTTTCAAGCAAGAGTTGAAGTTCACCGTTTTTTTTAAATTAACTACTTATCTGCTGAGTCTGCTTTGTCAATAGGTACTGGCGGGGAGAAGCGGTCCTTGCCTACTTATACCTGGGTCATCAAAGCGATGACGTGTGTCAGTCTCCATAGCTGCTGGAGGAGGTACAGAACTCTCAGGTTCCGGGACTGGACTAGAGTTCCTTAAGGAACAACAATTAGCAGGTAAGTCTAATTTCACCTTCTTGATTTAATCCACAAATAAGGGGGATAATTAAGAGGAGAAAAAGAAAATAACATTTCAAAAACAAAGGAATATACTTGACTAGATATCAGCAATAGTGGTCACATTGCAATATTCTAAGATACCTGAGAAGTTCCATTCAGCTGGTTGATGAAATAGTCTCTACCATCTTGAAAAAGAGAAACTGTGACAGCTAAGAAAGCTCAAACTATATCTAGCCCTTTGATATGTGCCAACGCACTTAATAGGGAAACAAAGAATAAAGGTAGCCCCCATCTGCAATAACTTAAAATCAGAAATTGCTTCCTCCTCTTTGTGTGTCACGACAGACATCTGGAAACATTTTACAATTCAGAAAAAAATCTCTTAATTTTAAAGCATGATTTTTGAAGCCAATATCTATCCAAATCTAATGTGAATTGTACTATCAATGTAGTAGGTGTCATGGCCTCTTCTCCCATCTTGTTCAGGAAGTCTAGCCAATTCCAAGCAATCAGAGGATAACGTGGAACATTGTCCATTTACAAAAGGGTGCTTCTTGTCCTGAGGAAGGTAATAATTTTTTGAAATAGGAGAGCTCTGCACCTTTTATCACCTCCAAAAGATACTTTTTAAACAATAAGGTGACACTACCAAAGATCTTGGAAAATTTGAAAGATGCTATTTTCTTTGCTGTATTGCATTTTCCATGTTTTCTCCCTTATGAATATCCACACTGTTCTTCATCACCAAAGAATCATGAGGTTTTTTTTATTGCCTCTTTTCATTAGCAGAAACCCATTTATCCAAATTTTGCATATCCATTTTAAACGTAGCAGCGCCACCAGTTATTTCTATAATCTGATAGGATAGTGATTGAATTTGAGCTAAGGGGGACTGCTGCATATTTTGAATTGCTTCCTAAATTTATGTATTTATTTTATTTATTTATGTCAGCTTTTGATATACCACTAGGGCCAGAGCATAAAAGTGATTTACAATATAATAAAATAATATACTGCAAAGAAAGAAAGGAAAGGAACGCCAATCAAAAATGATAGGATAGACTAGGATAGGAGAGAAAATATAAATTTACTCCGTATTGAAATCTTAAGGGGTTTTAGCACAGGTACAGCAGCAGGATCTGAGAAAAATGAAGATAAGGCACTCAGTTTCTGTGTCTACTTCTTCTTACTGCGGAACTCATCCAGTCCCTGATTTTAAATGGCCCGCAGACCTCTCATGATTATTGGAGTCACCCAACTCTGTCTTTCTGTGGTATTTCTGATCTTTTACCGAGTCCCCCTCTATCAGGTAACAGCACCAGTCGCCAGATCATCAGCAAGTGCTGTCTCAGCTGTCAGGACCGTTCTCTCCATTGCTGGTGGCTCAGGAGGCATCTTTTCTCTGAGAGACAATAAAAGTGCCTCTTTAAGACAAGTGGGGATTCTTCAAATTTCACCCTAGAGCTTGCCCTTATGGTTTCTCATATTCATTAAGCAAAGAGCTCCATGCACAGCTTGCTAGCGTACACCATCTTAGACAGAAGCCCATGATTGTTGAAACTAGAGAGCGCTAACCTCTCAGCTTGTGATGGCTGAAATGTCAGAGTTTAACTGTATAATTGTCTTCACCTGATTAATTTGGAGCCTTAAGTCACTAAACCTTTTGGGCCTTAACACGTTTTAAAAATTAGTAATTAATCCATTGGAAGGGTAACCAAGCATTTACCCTTTTAACCTTATTATTTAACCTTATTCACCCTATTCTCCAGGAACAAACAGGAAGTCAGTCCTCACTTATGGGTGATGTCGGCACCGATAGAAACTGCGCGGAGCAATTCCCCAGCTTTCAAAAAAAGCCTTTGGGATTGCTGCCACGCATGCGTGGTCCTCTTCCCTCCCTAAGGTGCCATTTTGCTCAGTCTCCCTTTTTCCGCGGAGCCTTTCAGATGCATGTCCTCATCCCTCAGAAAAAGTGTTTAGTTTTCGGCCTCTGGCCTGTTTTTTTTGTTTTTTTTTTTTTTTTTTTTTTCCGGTAGCACTGGTCCTCTACCCGTCCTCCCCCTGCTCTTCTTTCCCTTCAGCGAGGGGACGTCCTTTTGTGTGAAATTTTCCTTTTTGCAGGCTTCACGCCCTTTTTTCCCTCAACCGCTAGCCGCAAAGGTCTTCAACCTAGCGGGGGCCCTTTTTGCACCAATGGCCACCAGTTTTAAAAAATGCGACAGATGCTCCAAAAACATGTCGCTCACAGACACCCATGACTGCTGTCTTCAGTGTCTTGGGGCCGACCATGACCCAGAGCTCTGCTCTCTTTGCAAGAAAATGTCCTCCAAAGCCCTGCTAAGTCGTAAGCAGAAGTCCGATGACATTTTCCAGAAAGTAGCCCTGGAATCCCTGGCGGCACCCTCGGTCGCCCTTCCGCTGGTGGGATCCCCCACTTTGGCCCGCATTCAATGCAGCACTCCGATCAGTGGTCCCCTGAGGTGGAGAGGCGTAAGAAGAAGAAGACCTTGAAGTCGCTGTTGGGGGCTCCAGACGAGCGCTCCCATGCTCGGTCTCCCAGCCCCCCCGGCGTTCCCGAGAGTCGAACAAGGAGCGGCCTCGAAAGGTACCTCGTACAGACACAGAGGCCCCCGGCGATGGCACCCGGTCTCCTGAGGATCGTCCCAGTGAGGACCCCCTCTCCTCCTCCATGCCTGACCCGGTAACTCCAGTGTCGGCGTTGCACGGACCCATGTCTGCGTGGGAGTCCTGAATGCTGACACTAGAGTGCAGCGTTTCTGCCTTCTTAACTGCCCAGCAGGCGCTCTTGCCCAGCATGGCTGGCCCACGCCTCGAGACCGAGGTTCCCTCGAGAGGGATATCCAAACCCACCCTGGAAACCCCCGAGAGCCATGGGCCTCGTGAGGGTCCTCGGTGTCTGTCTCAATTGCCTTCCCGTTCCTTGGGGGCGAGATCCTCCAAGGCCTCAGGCTCCAGGCGGGCTTTGGCCTCTGGATGGGGCAACCAGCCCAAGTCGGACTCCTTCTCGGACCTCTCGGGCTGGGAGCCAGACAGGGATACCTCCCCGGAGACCTGTGCCCACAGGTACCTCCCGTTTGACCCTTCCCCCCCCGCCTCTCAGAGGCGTTCGCTGCCCGAAGACACATCCTTTCTGGTGTTCGTATGGGACATGGCACGGGCTCTCGACCTGGCTACGCAGGCTGAAGAGGAGCCACAAGCTGAGGAACTCGCCATCTTACAGTATGAGTCTCCGCCTTGGGAGCCTCTTACTGTCTCAGTTCCTCCCATTTTGTCCAGGCTGCTACTCTGCATGTGGGAGACACCTGCTTTGGTCCCCATTGTGAGCAAACACCTCGACGCCATGTACAGGGTCCAACGCTGCCTGGGTTTCCGGAAGACCCAGCTTCCACACACCTCCACGGTAATAGAATTTGCGATGCGGAAGCAAAAGAGCCTGAAGTCGCACTCTTTGGTCCCCCGGGCAGGGAGTCCAGAACCCTCGACGCTCTTGGGCACAAGGCCTATCAGGGGTCCAATTATATATGGGTATGTTCCTGCACGACCTCACCAAGGAGCTTGATGGGTTCTCAGGTTCCAAACCCTCCTGAGGTCCATTCCGGAGTGCTCGAAGTACCTCTCCCATGCCGTGTATGACGGATTTGAGTCCTCCGCCCGAGTGGCGGCAGCCGGCATCGGGGCATGATGCCAGGCATGGCTCCAGTCCTCGGACCTTGAGCAGTGGGTCCAAGAGAAGCTCCTGGACGTCCTCTGCCTCGGCGAACAACTGTTTGGTAAGCCCATGGAGTATAAGGCCACTGAGATAGAAACGGAGTTCGTGACTCGGACACACCTCTCGCGTAAAACCTCTTCTCTCCCTCAGAAGAAGCAGTCCACCAAGAAACCATTCTTCCAAAGAAATGGGCTCCCCTACCGGGGATACCTGCCCACCCCTGCACCAGCTTCTGTCATGCAGGGGAAGGGAGGAGTGCATGGCCACTGCAAGCCTAAATGGCCCAAGACCCAACCACCGGCGACACCCCAGCCCGCTCAGGGCTTTTGATGCCAACGCCATAGTCTCTTGCCCCCTGGCAGCACCTCCGCCAGTGGGCGGACGCCTGTCCCTTTTCGCCCCGCAGTAGGCATCGATCACATCATACACCTGAGTCCTCTGGGTTGTCCGAAATGGATATTGTCTTCACCTGGACAGGCTGCATTCTCCAGCGGAGCCTACTCGGCTCCTCTCACTCCAGACTTACTTACAGCGGGAGCTATTCAACCTCCTCGCCCAGCAGGTGGTCGAGAAGGTACCATTGCACCTTTGAGGCCGTGGGTTCTACTCCTGCTACTTCACACACGATCAGACTGGGCCCTCAGAGCGCCAGGTCACAGCACACAATGTCAGAGCTATGGCGAACTCTGTTGCAAGCTTGCGCTTTGTTCCTATGGCAGACATCTGCCGGACCGCTACTTGGTCTTCAGTCCACACCTTTGTAGCTCACTACTGCCTGAAGAGGGCGTCCCGATGGGACAGTGCCTTCGGCCAGGTTGTACTCCATAATCTCTTCGGGGTTTGTGCAACTCCTATCCTCCGCCCCTTCTGTGTTCAGGCTACTGGAGTGATGGTTCTCCCTAGACTCTGGGGTCCTTAGAGTCCTCTCCACAGACGCACAGCTGGGCTGTGTTTTCTACAGGTTCCCGGTAGCCTGTAGCTAGGGAGTCCCATATGTGAGGACTGTCTTCCTGCTTGTTCCTGGAGAAAGTGTAGTTGCACATCTGTAAGAGGTGTTCTCCAAAGACAGCAAGAATCAGTCCTCACAACCCTCCCTCCCTCCTCTTGGAGTTGCTTCTTTATGGTATTTTTATAATTTTTGTTATCCTTTATTGGCTCTAGCTAGGTCATCTGAGATGGCACCCTTGGGTGGGAAGGGGACCACACATGCATGGTGGCATCTCCCAAAGGCTTTCTTTGAAAGCTGGGGAGATGCTTCCATGGGGGCTCAGTCGGCGCCAACGTCACCCATATGTGAGGATTGATTCCTGCTGTCCCTGGAGAACACCTGTAACAGGTGAATAACTACGCTATTTGTTCTGCATATAAATTAAACAGGAGGAAAGTATGCAGCCTTGTCATACACCTTTGCTGGTTTTAAACCATTCCATTTCTCCTTGTTCCGTTCGACCTGTTGCTTCTTGATCAATGTAAAGATTCTGCAAGAGAACTATCAGATGTTCTGGTGTACCCATGTTTCTTAATGTGGCCCAGAGTTTTTCATAGTTTAACCAGTCAAAAGCCTTGCTGTGGTCAATAAAACGCATATAGATATCCTTTTAGTATTCTTTTGTCTTTACAAGTAAGCATCTCACATCCATGATGATGTCTCTTGTTCCTCACCCTTTTTTGAGTCCTGCTTGCACTTCAGACAGTTCTCATTCCAGGTAATGTTGTAGTCTCTGATGATTGATCTTGAGTAGAATTTTGCTGGCATGTGGCATTCAGAGCGTTTGTGTGTTTTATTTCCACAGTCAGTCGGATCACCTTTCTTCAATATTGGTATAAACACAGATTTATTTCTAGTCAGTTGGGGCTATGATGTTCTCTTCCAAATTTCCTGGCAGGCCTTGTAAGTATGGTAACAGCTGCATCCAATTGCTGTAATATTTCTATGGAATGCTATCAATGCCTATTGCTTTGTTCATTGATAATGCGTTCAATGCTGCTTCGACTTCTTTTTTTCATCACCAATGGTTCCTGGTCATAAGATACAAATTGAAATGACTGTTGGTCCACTTGATCTTTATGATATATTGACTCTGTATATTCTTTCCACCTTTTCTTGATCGTCCCAGCATCATTCATCATGGATTCTTGAGAATTTTGAAGCATTCCAATTTGAGGCTGGAATTTTCTCTTTTACTCTCGTAGCTTTAGGAAAGCCAATGTTGTTCTTTCTCTAATAGTTTCTGATTCTATTTTTTTGTATGCGCCATTCCTTATCGTTCCTCCAGTTCAGTCCTCTACCTCTGGGTTGTCAATCTCCTCCTGCAGCTAGGAGACTGGTATGTCAGAATGATGACATCACTGGATATAGCCTGCTTCACTCCCACTAGCATCCCAGTGTAACCAGTCTCCTTGCAGCAGGAGGTTTGACGAGCCTTGGGAGAGGCTCTCTTGGAGGAATGGATAAGGAGCAGGTGTTGTTTTTGGGATAGTTGAGTTAGGGTTAATCTGAGCGCTGTCCTTAAATACAAAAAAAAAAAAAGACAATCAGGGCGAAGCACTGGTTGTTTCATAGGAAGAAAGGCTTTCTTATACCTGCCTGGCCGGTATTGTGCTATTTCTTCCTGAGGGGAGGCATTCGAGTTATGCCCCCTCCCCCGTGGAGCCCAGAAGTCTCACCTCCCTGAAGCTACGGAGGTGAGCCGTTCTGTTCAGCTGTGCACACCGGCGCTTCAGTCCTTCCCTTCAGGGGCTGCTCCGGTAGCTTTCGTTTGAGAAGCACGCTGTTTTTAAAGGCCCGGGGGTACCGACGGTGCCTGAGTCGCTTTGCAGTGGAGCAGACCGCGCCGGTAAGTCTTCAGGTGCTCGGCAGGGCCCTGTTCTTCAGGCAGCATTCATTTGTGCAATCAGCGTCTGCCGCGGGTTTTGGCGCCCTTTTTTCCCCTCGCAGCGGTTTGCATCGCGGCGGCCATTTTGTGAACCGCGATGCAACCGCGTGGCTGCTGATTGAAGTCCGGGCACTGTTGCGAGCTTTATTGTTCTTTATTAGTCTTTATTATTCTTTATTTTGCTTTCTGTACATTTTTCTTTGGGTTTTAATTTCATTTTACTGCGGTTTCTCTCGGTTCAGTCAGCCCTTCATTTTTTTTTGGGGGGGGGGCTTTTGTTTTTGTTTTTGTAGGGGATAGCTGCTACTTTCCAAAAAAAAAAAAAAAGAATAAGCAGGTGCAGTATCAGTCTTTGCTGGAGCCACCTCGTATTTGGGAGGTTTGGTTCTTCTCCATGGCTACCCGGCCCCAGTGCCTCGTTTGTGGGACCAGGAGGGGCAAAGTCGCTGATACCGGGGTGTGCAGAAGCTGTACTGCCCTGTCTTCCACAGTGGAGACCCAAATGGAGGCGCCTGACTCACCCGAGGCGCAGGGAGTGCCTGTCGGGCTGAGCGCGGGTTCCCCACGAGCCCCAGCGCCAGAGCCAGATTTGGAGGCCATGCCAAGTCCCTCAGGCGAGTCCTTCACGCCTCAGGCATCGGGCCTTAGCGGATTCAGTCCGGAGTTTGTTCTTCTGATGCATCAGGCCTTCTGTCTCCGGCAGCAGGGGAAGAGACCGCGCTCCGCGTCTCCGACCTCCCGGCCAGCGCAGGTGGTGGCGGAAGGTGGAGCGGCTGCGGAGTTGTCCACGCCAAAGCAAGCCCGGCTTTCGGATCCGCTGGAGGGTTCCTGGTTAGAGCCCTCGGATCCAGACTGGGATCTCGAGGAGGGCTCGCAGGCTCTAGAGGAAGGTGAGATCCAGGAGCCCCGAGGATCAAGCGAAGATCATTCGGGTCTTCCGCCAAGAAGAGTTGGCCGCCTTGATTTCCGAGACCTTGCAAATGTTGAACCTTGCCCCGCCAACGGCGGTGGAGGACGAGGTGGAGGATCCTGTCATCCAAGCGGTTCGGCAGACACAGGTGGTGTTTCCGGTGCACCGAGTGGTTGAGAAGATGATTCAAGACGAGTGGGATAAACCGGAGGCCGGTCTTCGAGGCATTCGTACTTTAAATAGGTTGTATCCCTTGGCGGATACCGCTAAAGACAGGTTCCGGACTCCACGCATAGATGCGGTGGTGTCCGCTGTGACCAAGAAGACCACCATTCCCGTTGAGGGCAGTGCGGCCCTGAAGGATGCTCAGGACCGTAGGATTGATGGTCTCCTCAAGCAAGCCTTTGAAGCGGACTCTCTTTCGTTGCAGGCCACCATTTGCGGGGCCTGGGTGGCCCGGGCGTGTTTGCGTTGGGCACAACGGTTGCGACAATCCTCGCACGTTGAATTGGAGGAGATGAAAGAGTTGGATTGCTTGGAATCTGGTGCGGCCTACTTGGTGGATGTGCATTATGATTTAATTCGAGCGCTGGCCAACAGCCCCGGCTCGCTGGTGGCTGCCCGTCGCTCTTTGTGGCTGCGCAATTGGGCCGCGGACGGTCCCTCTAAGTCCCGTCTCAGCAAGCTTCCCTTTAAGGGCGGTTTGCTGTTTGGAGACGATTTGGATAAGTTGGTGAAGGACTTGGGAGAGTCTAAGGCGGGCCGTTTGCCCGAGGACAAACCGAAGCAGGCCAAGACTGCTCAGGGTGGTCGGGGTCAGTTTCGGGACTTCCGGAGAGTTCGTTCGCCACGACCCGGTGCCTTCCAGAGGGGGCGATTCCCCTCCAGGGGCCAGGGCTTTCGGGGGTTTCGGGGAGCGAATAGAGCAGTGGTTCTCAACCTTTTTTGTACCATGACCCCTTTTACCATTGGTCAACTTGTGGTGACCCCCAATGATAAAATCAAATGTGTCTCTCTTCCTTTACCATTAACGCATTGTCGCTGTAATCATTTGTTGAATTATTAATATATTATAGGCCTTTGCAATATGTTTTTATTTGTAAAATTTACTTATTTAAACCACAATAATTAATCACAATAACAAGTAACAATATTTGATTTCAAAATTATGATGATTTTGTAGTCAAATCACTAAAATGAAATAAAATTATTTTTTCTACCTTTGTTGTCTGACCAATTTATTCTCTGATCATGCTGGTCTTGATCTGAGGCTTCTGCTTTCCTGTCTTCTCTTAGCTCTCTTTCTGTGGTCTATGGTCCATCTGCCATTTCTTATCTCTTCTTTCGTTTTCTTCACTTCTTTCCATCAGCCTATTTCCAGTCCCAGTAACCATCCCCAGTATCAGCCCCTTTCCAGTCCTCACTCTCACTATCTTCCAGTGTCAACTTGCATTCCCATGACTGCCACTGGTGTCCATTCCCTTCCAGTCTCCCTCCTTCCCCACTAAGCAGTCCCTTCTAGTACAAATACCATGGCAGCCCCTCTCAGATTCACTCTCTTCCAGTTCCATTCTCCCATCCCCTCGTATCAGCCCATTTGTAGCCTTAGCCCCCAGTTTTCTTCCAGGGCCAGCAGCTCTATCCTCTCCTCCCCACAATCAGCCCATTCCCAGTCGAAGCCCTCCAATCAGCTCGCTTCCAGTGCTAGTCCCCCCTCAACCCCATTACCAGTGCTTGCCTCCCCTAATCAGCCCAATACCATTCCTACCCCCCCATCAACTCATTACCAGTCCTAGCCTCCCCTAATCAGCTCATTTCCAGTGCTAGTCCCTCCTCAACCCCATTACCAGTGCTAGCCTCCCCTAATCAGCTCATTCCTTATCGGTCCTACAGTTCAGTCCTCCACCACTGGGTAGTGCACCTCCTCCTGCAACATGGAGACTGGACAAGTCAAACTTGTGAGATCACCGGGTATATCCTGCTGGTCTTCTCCCATGATCCCCCAGTGTGTCCAGTCTCCATGCAGCATGAGGACGTAGTGAGCCTAGGTGCTGGGCTCACTTGAGAAGCAGTTTAGGAGCAGTTAGTCAGGATTTGATTTACCTTAAATTTCTTTTGCCCTTCTTTAGGTGTAATCCTGTAAATTGAATTTATTTTCATTTAATTTCATTTACTTTTACTTTATTTATTTTCACCTAGTCTGCCTTAGTGTAAAGGGGGGTTCTGTCCCTTTTCAAAGTTCACGCTGCCAGCTAGCCTCTCTGCTTGGGATTCTTCGGTCTCTGTGCCCGGTGATGATCTCTCCCCAGGACTGTACGGGGGAGAGCTCTGTGGAACACCTGCATTTTGGCAGTGTCCATGCGGCAGATTCCCATCGCGGCGGGAGCCTCAGGCCGTTCGAGGTTCTTTAGCCGGTGGGCCGGGGCTCGCAGCGTCTGCTACTTCTGGTGGCGCGAGGCAGCAGCGTGTCTGGACAGCTCTTCACCCCGCAGCTACAGCGGGGTAACTGCTGCATCCCGACGCCACAAGGGAGTCTCTCGAGTCCGCATGGAGGGGCTCTGAGCTCTTGCCGCCTCTGTGGTGTTTGGCGCCAAACGGGCCTGCTTCGGATTGGCGCCATTTTCTCGGCAGGGCTGAGGCCTCGTGGCGGAGAGCGGAGCAGCCCCGCGTTTGAGCGGACGACGCTGTTCCACGCGGCTACACCCAGATAAGGACTTCCTTTTGCTGTTACTTTTAATTTTAATTTCATGATAGTTTATAGTTCTTTGAATGCAATGTGATTGGTTTGGGTTTTACTTCTTGGGGGGTGCCTTTACCTTTGTCTGCATTCTGGCAGTTAGCGACGTCTGTCAGCAGCAGGTTTCCGTGCTAGGATTTGGCCATTCAGGGTCATCGGCAGCACAACCACCTACAAATTGAGCCCTTTCTGAAATTGTCATTTACATAAGGATGCTATTTCCATGTTTATACGCTTGGAAATTGTGCAGACAGCCTCTAAATGTCGTTATGCCATCTGCAAATTTGATCGCCATGCTTGCTGATCTCTTTTCCAGATCATTTCAGTGCAGTAGATGTTACCAGATGCCAGTTCCAGTGCAGATCCCGAGACATTCCACTATTTACGGGTCTCCTGTGAGAAAACTGGCCATTTAGTCCTATTGTGTTCCTGTTTTTGATCCATTTCCCATTCTATAATAGCACATCATCTCCTTCCTCAGGAGAAGTTCATAAGGGGCTTTGTCAAGTACCTTCTAAAACATCCAGATACATATCATTTGGCTTACTCACATGTTTATTAACCCTTTGAAAAGACAGCTTGGTGCTGCTTTTCAGAACAAGTTCTATCATTTAACTGGCACTGAACTCAGATTCATTGGTCTGTAGTTTCCAAGATCGCCTTTGAAGCTCTTTAAAAAAAAAAAAAACCAATTAGTGTTACATTAGTAACTCTTCAATCTTTAGAGATCATTAATACTAATGTTATGATTGAGCCTGGCTGATATTATGAATGATCACTATTGGACAAAAATTAGCTAGGTTAAGACACTTTGATTTGGTTTTCTGCACTATGTTATCAGAGCGCAGCTTGCCCATTTGGCGGGAACACTGCCCATCTGGGCCATCTGGGGAAAGGCCCCTGCTGGGGATCGTGAGAAGTGTTGCTGGATGGCACAGTCCGGGGCTTAGTGTTCTAGGGTCCTGGAAGGGTTGATAGCAGCAGTCAGGCCTCCCTGTCTTTGCTATGATGGTCACCTAGGTTCAAGCGTCCTGTGTTTTGGGTGACAGGAGTGGGACACCTGGACATGTGGTGCTGGATGTTGGATAGGCTCATACTTCTTAGGTGCACTCTCCTTGAGTGCGTCTGCATGTCTGTGTTCCGTCTGTGATCTCATGCTCAGGTGATTGTTGCAGCAATGACAGAGATCGCTTGGGATATCGTGAGCGGGGTTGTCATGGTGTTGCATGGGGTTGCCAATGCAAGACGGGGCCATCCTGAGGAGTTTGGGCCTCAGTCATCAGCTTTCCCTTCGATGGCCCGGCTGTCCAGGAGGCACCCCTCCAGATCCGCCGGTCCAGTTCTTCTCTGCCTCTTCTCAATGTGGGCAGGGGGGCTGGCAGATCTGGAAATTCACGTCCACTGCACGTTCTACTGTTTTACCTCTGTCTTGGGGTTCTGAGGTCATATATTCCCAAACATTTGTTTGGTGGGGTGCTGCTGTCTGTTGTGCAAGACAAGGTGGTCAACAGTCGGAGGCTGTCGTCTATTCCCCTTACCCCTGAAGGTGCTCACAATTTAAGTTTTTTGTACCTGCGGAGGTGTATGTTGTTAAAGGCTAGCAGGCGCACCTGTGGGACCAGAATCCTCGGTTCTTCCGACCTTCCGTTGAGGTGCGCATGTGTGGTTTACTCCCTTGGTCGGCTAGCAACTTGCTTCACCCATTGGGCCTTCCCTTTCCTCAAGGCATCGTTGCATCCCACTTCTTCGTGGGGGCTCGCCGCAGGGCCTGGAGTTATGCTCAGCCGGTTCCAGCCAGGGCTGAGTCCTTGGGGGGAGACTCCGATCCTAACGATACAGGGAGTGCAGGGATCTGTTCAACCAGGTTCCTTCGGGCCCAGCGTACGTCGTCTTTTGCTGGCCGGTTTAGGTCTTCAGGTCGTGGCGGTGCTCCGAGAAGACCAGTAGGCTGCACAGTGCTTGTCTTGGAGCAAGCGCGGGATATCTGTAGGTTCGTATTCAAAGCCGTCCGGTTACATGTCCCTCCATTGTGGAATGCTGTACTAGTAGGCATACTTCATATGCTGGGCTTACAAGTTGGCTTCCGTGCTGCTCGGCATCAGCCAAGGTGACTGCCGGTTTAGGCTGTGGAGTCAGCCTGGAGGAGGGGCCTTGCGTTCTCTGGACAATGCCCTGTTCGGTTGTGTGCCTTGTGGCCCTTATGGAGTTGTAAAAAGGAAAAACAAAAAAAAAAGAAGAATCAAACAGGAAAGCCTTCCTAATTGTCCCCACTTCTTTTTTATAAGGTTCTGTCCCTTTCTTCCGGGAGCTTGGCCGGAGCGTGGTTAGACTCGGCTACATTTTGGGGATCCTTTAGGTACAAGGCATTTTAGTGTACGCAGCACGCCCAGTGTTCCATCGTCTGACTGGAACGGTACGCGGTACGTCAGCCGTGGCAGGCGTTCACGGACACGGTAGCGGATCAAGCGTTGTAGGTGCTGTCTGAGATCTCCGGGATGGTGGCCTATTTCGATCGGCAGGGTGGAGTCGGTCGGGTGGTCAGGGTGGCCCGAGCGAAGGGACAGCGTGCGCGGTTGAAGCCTTGGCGGCCTGCGTTTCGGTGGGGACAATGTGGTGGCGAATGTCTTTAGCGGGGTCCGAGTGTTTGCCGGAGGAGTGAGATTGCATCAGGCGGTGTGCGCGCCGCGTGTGCTCAGATGCGGTCAGCCCATATTGGACCTCATGGCGACCTGTCAGTCTGCGGCGACGGGTCGATGTTTAGCAGAGGACATATGAGGCTACTGGATAGCGTCGACGCATTGGTACGGGGCCGTGGCCCGGTCCATTCTATGCCTTTCAGAGGTCATAGTGAAAATGGCCGACTGGGTCTGGTTGCTAAGATATGTGCTCTTCATTAGTCAGTGGGGACCATTACCAGTGTATTCTGCAACATTTGCGTGAGCTTGCATAATCTTTATTTGCAACCAATCGAAATAACTGTCCAAAACCAGTTGATGCAGTCACTACTTAAATTTTCCTCGCTTGACAGTAAAAAAAAAAAAAAAAAGACATATTTATTTTATACCGATAGGTCACTCACAGCATATTTGGCGATTCCTCGTCCTGGTGTTAATCATGCAGATAATTTCTGCTCTAGTTGTGGTGATTTGACTTTTACATCACAAAAATGGCATATGACTGTGGCAGTTCAGAAAGCCTACAATTTATATTTTGGCTGCAGAATAAAAGATCAGGATAAAAGCTAGGCGCCACACATATGCTGCAATACATGTGTAGCAGATCTCAGGCTGTGGATGGATGGGAAAAGACCATCAAAGTCTTTTGCGGTTCCAATGATCTGGAGAGGGCCCATGGATCACGTCGGCGATTGCTACTTCTGCATGGTTCCTCCAATTCTGGAGGGCATATCCAGGTGATGTAAGCGGTTGGCCTACTGGCATTGCGTCGTGGGCGTGGCTACCAGAGTCTCCTTTCTTTTTTGTCACACCATGTAAGACTCCACATCTTCTGAAACAACGCTGGACTCTGGGGCACTTGACACCCTCTTATATGCCCTTGGTGGATCACGCTTGGTTTATTGCAACTCATTGCTTAGCTGCATTCCACATTTATTTATTTATTTATTTATTTATTTTACAGTTTTTATATACCGCGCTCTTTGGTATCAGCGCGGTTTACAGATAACAAATTTCGCATTAGAACAGTCCTTTGCTTACATTATAACAGTGTCTTTTGCTTACATTATAACAGGGTCAGTAACTTGGAGACAACATGGTAAACTATATACAAGCTATATACAGAAAGATAAATTACATCTGGAAATTTACAGTTAAATTGGGTCATAAATTTGGGTGTGCAGAGCGTCTAGTTCGTGTTCTGTTATGGCTATGTTGTTGGAATGTCAGAGGCTGTGTGAGTGATTTGTGAGATGGGGGGAGGAGGTGTAGGGTTAGGGCCTAAAAGATGATGACAGAATAGGTAGTGTTTGAGGGCCTTTCTAAATTGAGAGAGGTCTTTTATTGATCGAATATGAGGAGGGAGATTATTCCAGCAAGTTGGAGCGAATAAGGTGAAGGCCCTGTCTCTGGTTGTTTGGTTACATTTAGTGTACTCCTTTGGTACGACAAGGGTATTGGCGGCTGCGGATCTTCTCAGTCTGTTCGTGGGGGTGTTGATAATAAGTGATGAGAGGGAAGGTGGGGCTATTTGATTGATTGCTTTAAAGGATAGCAGAAGTGCTTTGTAGGTTATCCTGGCTTGTAGGGGTAACCAGTGAAGCTCTGTTAGTATGGGGGTGATGTGGTCTCTACTGGATGTACCGCAGAGGATGCGGGCTGCTGAGTTCATCGCCAATTGGAGTGGGTTGAGGATGCTCTTGGGTAGACCATGCAGGATGACATTGGCATAGTCGAAATGAGGTGTTATAAGGGCTTGGAAGATTGTTCGGAAGTCATTGGAGGCGAGTAGTGGTCTTAAGGGTTTCAGTGTTCTCAATTTATAGTAAATGGATTTAACGGTCTGCTTTATTCTCAATTAAAAATTCTCAATTAAATTCTCAATTAAAATTCTCAATTAAAATTCTCAATTAAAAAGACTCCAACTGGTCCAGGACATAGCTGTAGAGCTACTTTGTGTTGCAAAGAATAAAGCCCTTAAGAGGTGTGACAAATAGGGTGTTTGACGCTGGTGGTTTTTCCATTTCCCTCATTTTGCTTCCCGCCTCTGTCTGGATGGACCTCGGTTCCGTTCTCCCTCGTGGAATCCGGCTGTGCCTGTCTAGTTGTCGGTTTGGGACTTACGCAAGAACACTTTGCTTGTAACCTGCGTTCCTTGGACCTTAGGTGAGGTTCCGTCGCTTTCTGGGAGGCCTGTTCACTGCCTGTCCCTCCGTGGAGGCGGGTTCTGCAGGAGAGCAGCGGTTGCTAACACTTGACACCCTGGTGGGGTCGAGAGCCAAGGGGGAGCTCAAGCGGATTTTTCAGGCAGAGCTCCGGTAGCCTTCTCAGTAGGTCTGTTTCTACGGCGTTCAGTGTGTTTGCGATGGTGAGTTTGTCTTTCTGAAGCACTAGCGCTGCTTGGGGCAGAGTTCTGTGCTGTTTTCACCAGTGAAGAGGATCCAAGTGGGCTCTCGGTCGTGTCTTCCTGGTTGGCTTACCGCCTGTTGACGTGAGGAGCGGGCTGGGGTCGGTGCCTGCTCTGTTCGTTTAGGGGCCGAGCCGACTGGATAGCAATGTTCCCTCTAATTTTCTGTAGGCTGTGTGCGCGCATAAAATATCAGCTGTGCAGCTTTTGAAGGAAGGTTAAATTTTTGTGCGCCACATAACGACACTCGGAGTTATATACTTTAAAATTTGACTACACGTCAGAATACGGTATGTACACCACATTGATTGCACTAGAAAATATTGTAGAACTTGTGAAAACCATAAATACACAACAGCTTTTCAATTTTAAGAAAGTCTGTGTTGTTTTCTATCAGAATCAGAACCGTAATTTTTGTGCGCTCTGTTGTAAAGTATGTGCGCTCACTCGGTGAGGTGTGTGCGCGCGCACATGCGCACAGCTTAGAGGGAACAGTGCTGGATAGGTCCCTCCCAATGATTACTGCTCTGGTACATCCCAGTGGTGGAGGACTGAACTGTAGGACCAATAAGGAAATGGAAATTACACTTACCTGGTAATTGATGTTCCTTGAGGGAGTACAGTTCAGTCCTCATTCCCGCCCGGGGATGGATGTTTCAGACGCGAGGCGTCAGTTCCGAGTATGCTTTCGGATCCTAGAGTCGGCAACGGGCTCTGATTGGCAGGTAATCGTGAGAGCAACCTTTTCTGCCTATACTCTTCCTTAGTTCTCCTTCCTTCTAGCTCTCTGTCTTCCGCTGTTTGGTGCGCAGGGGGACAGGGGCACGGAGGAGGGTGTTTTCGGCCTTTCTTTTTGGGGCCCTGTGATTTTAAAGCTGACGTTTGAGCATAGCTTTGTATTTAGTACTTTAACTGGTTGTTTGTTTGCTCCTTTGAGTCTGCTTTGACAGTAGGTCACTGGGGGATCATGGGAGAAGACCAGCAGGATATTACCCGGTGATGTCACAAGTTTGACTTTTCCAGTCTCCATGTTGCAGGAGGAGGTGCACTACCCAGTGGTGGAGGACTGAACTGTACTCCCTCAAGGAACATCAATTACCAGGTAAGTGTAATTTCCATTTTCCAGTGCTAGTCCCTCCTCAACCCCATTACCAATGCTAGGCTCCCCTAATCAGCCCATTACCAGTCCTAACCTCCCCGATCAGCTCATTTCCAGTGCTAGCCCCCCATCAGTCCATTACCAGTCCTACCCCCCTATCAGCACATTACCAGTCCCAACCCCCCCTTTATCAGTCCATTCCCAGTCCTAGCCTTCCCTAATCAACCCACTACCAGTCCTAGCCCCCCCCATCTGCCCATTATAATCCTAACCTGCACTGTCTCTCCCCTCTGTCCAGCATTTATTGCCCGTCTATACAGTATGACCCCTGTCTCTTCCCTTTGTCCATGTCAGCCCCCCTCCCTCCCTCCATCCATCTATCAATCAATGTCAGCCCCCCTCCCTCCCTCCTTGTCAGCCCCCCTGTCCATGTCAGCCCCCCTCTCTCCCTCCATGTCAGCCCCCTCTGTTCATGTCAGCCCTCCCTCCATTCATGTCAGCCCCCCCTCTCTCCTTGTCAGCTCCCCTGTCCATGTCTGACCCCTCCATCCATCCATTTTATTTTATTTTATTTACATTCTCTTATATACCGCGCTATTCTGCATCAGTGCGGTTTACATCGAACAAACTGAAATTACATTGAACAGGGCATTATAACTTGGAGATAACTATTTTACAGGGAACATGGGCTATGGAGGGTTAAGTGGCTTGCCCAAGACCACAAGGAGCACCTGTGGGACTAGAAACCCCAGTCATTCCGGCCCAAGGTTGCTGTCCTCTAGTGGGATTTGAACCCCCGACCTTCCGGCCTGAAGTACCTTGCCCCAACCACTAGGCCACTCCTCCCTCCATCCCTCCATGTCAGCCCCGCTGCAGGTTCCCTGCCCCCTCCTCCCCTCTCCCTGTCTGCCTGCTGCTGCCCTGCTGTTCTTCTACAGCCGCGGCTCCCTGTCTCTTAGGAAACCGCGGCTATACCTGTAAAACCGTTGCGGAGCCTTCCTGTCTCTCGACGGGCTCCGTGCAGCATTGTCCCACCTCCAAAGGAAATGGTAAACAACTTCCTTTGCAGGCGGGACAATGCTGCATGGAGCCCGTCAAGAGGCAGGAAGGCTCCGCAACGGTTTTACTGGCACAGCTGTGGTTCCCTAAGAGGCAGGGAGCCACGGCTGCATTAGAAGGGACTGGGAGGCGGTGAGTTTGCCGCTGCCGAGAAGCGGACTCGGCAGCGGCAACAACTTGGGTGCTTTTTTTTTTTTTTAAACGGCGGAGTGAGGTGAGGCGAGGTGACCCCCGCTAAATCCTGTGGCGACCCCCATGGGGGTCGCGACCCACAGGTTGAGAACCACTGGAATAGAGGCTTCTCTTCCGCCCCAGCTTCCACTGTCCGTAAGTCTCAATGAGGCGAGGCGGGTCCCGGCGGAAGAGCCCCCCATTGGCGGTCGGCTTCGGGGGTTTCTTCCCGCCTGGGCCCACATCACCTCAGATCGGTGGGTGTTGGATATCATTCAACACGGCTATGCGTTAGAGCTGGCTCGTCCCGTGCGAGACTCGTTTGTCATGTCTCCATGCCGGGGTCCCGCGAAGTCGGCGGCGGTTCGCGAAACCTTGCAACGGCTCCTTCAATTGGGGGCCATCGTGGAGGTTCCAAAGGCCGATTACAGCATGGGTCGTTATTCCATTTATTTCGTGGTGCCCAAAAAAGGAGGGCAATTGCGGCCCATTCTCGACCTGAAAGGGGTGAACCGCTGTTTGCGAGTGCCGCACTTTCGAATGGAAAGGTTTCGGTCAGTCATTGTAGCGGTACGGCGTGGAGAATTCTTGACATCTCTGGACTTGTCGGAAGCGTACTTGCACATTCCCATTCGGGAGGCGCATCAGCGTTTCCTGCGGTTCGCCCTACCCTGGGGTCACTTCCAGTTTCGGGCGTTGCCCTTCGGCCTGTCGACAGCGCCGCGAACCTTCACCAAGATTATGGTGGTGGTGGTGGTGGCGGCGGCGTTGCGCAAGGAAGGTATTCTGGTCCACCCTTACCTGGACGATTGGTTGATTCGAGCCAAGTCCGCGGAGGAGAGTCTCCGGGTTACTGGCAGGGTGGTTCAGTTCTTACAGGAGCTGGGGTGGGTAGTCAACCCGACCAAGAGTCGTCTTCAGCCCACCCAAGAGCTCGAATACCTGGGGGTCAGGTTCGATACCTCCAAGGGGCAGGTGTTCCTACCGCGCAAACGGGCCGAGGGGTTGCGGACCCTGGTACGACAGTTTCGGTCGAAGCCAGCGCCTTCGGCGTGGGATTATCTCCGAGTGCTGGGCACAATGTCGGCAACGTTGGAGGCGGTGCCTTGGGCCAGGTTTCATATGCGGCCTCTCCAGAGGGCGCTACTCCGTCGTTGGTCCCATCAGACCGATTCGTTGGGCACGCGTCTGCCGTGTCCGAGCAAAGTTCGGCTGTCCCTTCGCTGGTGGCTTCGTCCCTCGTCGCTGGCGGACGGCTTGCCGCTGGAACAGCCGGAATGGCTCCCGCTGCTGACAGATGCCAGTCTGGGGGGCTGGGGAGCCCACTGCGCGGGTCAGTTTGTGCAAGGGCTTTGGTCGGCTCAGGAGGCGTCTTGGGCGATCAATCGCCTGGAGCTTCGCGCGGTGTTCCGGGCCCTTCAGGCCTTCCAGACCTTAGTGCACGGTCGCCCAGTGCGAGTCCTCTCCGACAACTCGGCGACGGTAGCGTACATCAATCGACAGGGCGGCACAGGCAGTGCCGCAATGGAAGCAGAGGCCGACGACTTGTTCGCGTGGGTAGAGCTTCACTTGTCCGCGATATCAGCGGCGCACATTGCCGGCAAGGACAATGTCACCGCGGACTTCCTCAGCAGAGTGCACGTGGATGCAGGGGAGTGGGAACTGCATCCCGCGGTATTTCATCAAATAGTTCGGCGCTGGGGGATTCCAGTCATGGATCTCATGGCGACCTTTCAGTCAGCCAAGGTCGACCGCTTCTTCAGCAGGCGACGGGAGCGGATGTCGGAAGGTATCGACGCCTTACTTCATCGGTGGCCGGTAGACGGCCTTCTCTATGTGTTTCCGCCCTGGGCGTTGATCGGCAGAGTGGTTCAGAGGATCGGGGCGCATGCGGGACGGGTGCTACTGGTGGCGCCCGATTGGCCAAGGCGTCCCTGGTACGCGGACCTGATACCTCTCTTGGACGGAGAGCCTTGGCGTCTTCCGGTGAGATCGGATCTGTTACTCCAGGGCCCGCTCCTCATGCCTCAGGTGGAACGGTTCTCGCTTACGGTATGGCCCTTGAGAGGGCTAGGTTCATGAAGAAGGGTTATTCGTCGGCAGTTGTGGCCACCTTGCTTCGGCTGCGAAAGCCTTCCACCTCCTTGACGTATGTACGGATCTGGCGGGTATTTGAGGATTGGTGTTCGCAACGGCAGGTTCGGCCTACCTCGGCTTCCATCCCGTTGATCTTGGAATTTCTGCAAGATGGTTTTGATAAAGGTCTTGCTGCCAGTTCCTTGCGCGTTCAGTTGGCGGCCCTTTCCTGTTATCGGGGCAAGGTTCAGGGGGCGCCGTTGGGGGCTCATCCTGACGTCAGTCGTTTCCTAAAGGCGGTTTCCCGGGTACGCCCGGCGTGCAGGATATCTGTGCCTCCGTGGGATCTGAATCTCGTTCTCACGGCCTTGACAGAAACCCCCTTTGAGCCATTGCGTCGGGCATCTCTTAAGGACTTGACGCTCAAGACGGTTTTTCTAGTGGCGATTTGTTCCGCGAGACGTGTGTCCGAACTTCAGGCGTTGTCGTGTCGGGAGCCCTTTCTGTCTTTTTCTAAGGAAAAGGTGGTCTTGCGTACAGTTCCGTCCTTTCTGCCTAAGGTGGTGTCTCCCTTTCATGTGAACCAGACCGTGTGTTTGCCCGTGCTGGGATCGTTGGGGGGCGGAGAATCGGACCGCGGTCTTCGGCGTCTTGATGTGAAAAGGGTCTTGCGTCACTATTTGCGGGCCACGGCGCCCTTCCGCCGGTCGGAGCGGTTATTTGTGCTGTTCGGTGGTGTTCGTAAAGGCGAGGCGGCGGCTACGGCATCCATTGCCCGCTGGCTCAAGGAAGCGATTGCGTCCGCGTATTTGATTAAAGGGCGTGTTGTGCCTCTAGGGCTCAGGGCGCATTCTACCAGGGCGCAAGCGTCCTCTTGGGCGGAGCTTAGCTTGGTTCCCCCGGGAGACATTTGTACAGCGGCGACTTGGTCATCTCTGCATACGTTCAGCAAGCATTACCGTCTGGATGTTGCTGCGGCTTCAGATGCTCGTTTCGGCTCGGCGGTTTTGGCCGCTGGCTGGAAGGGTCCCTCCCATTGATTACTGCTCTGGTACATCCCAGAGGTAGAGGACTGAACTGGAGGGAACGATAAGGAAATGATAATTACACTTACCTGGTAATTGTAGTTCCTTTAGTGACGACATTTCAGTCCTCCTTCCCGCCCGGTGTTTTGTAGGTGGTTTCCAGCTTGGTGCCGTGCCGATGAGTGTTGCAGGTGAGTCGAGTTTACTTCCTTTCCTTTCTCTTGTTTGTTCCGTCCTCACGGGCGGGGCAGGTGGTAAGAAAGCCTATCGAAAGGGGTAGACTGTATTTTGGCAGAGAGTGTTTTTCTCTTTAGCTACTTATTTGTTGCTCCTTTGAGTCTGCTTTGTTATAGTTTACACTGGGATGCTAGTGGGAGTGAAGCAGGCTATATCCAGTGATGTCATCATTCTGACATACCAGTCTCCTAGCTGCAGGAGGAGATTGACAACCCAGAGGTAGAGGACTGAACTGTCGTCACTAAAGGAACTACAATTACCAGGTAAGTGTAATTATCATTTGTAGTACTTGTCTTGTCTTGCTGCACATTGGAAATCTCTGTTGAGTTCTGTGATTGCCTCTCTTTCTCCTCCTGACTTTAGCTTCTCTGTGTTTCTGGACAATTTTCAGTTTCTTCGGTCATCAATTTTTGCTTTTTCACCTTTTGTAGAAGCATCTCACTTTCTTTGAGCATAGCTTTCTTGATGTCATCCCATAATTATTCTGGTGCTCTGTCATTTGTATCCAAAGCAGCAAATCGATTTCTCAGACAGTCTTTAAATTCGGGTGGTATATTCTCAAGGTCATATTTTGCTACATTCATGAGTGGCTTGCTCTTTTTCAGATTTAGCTTCAGTTTGTATACTAGTAGTTGGTGATCTGTACCACCGTCAGCTCCAGGTTCTGTCTGTTGATGATGTTGAGCTTTTCCATTGTTGACTTCCATAGATGTAATCAAGTTGACTTATGTACAATCCATTGGGAGAAGGTGTTTGAGATGAATAGATTGTTGGTCTTGCAGAATCCTGCTAGTCTTTCTCCAGCTTCATTTCTCTTGCCAAGTCCATATTTTCCAACCACTTTACCTCCTCCTTTGTTGCCATCTTCTGCATTCCAGTCACCCATGACTATCATGGTATCCTGTTTCAGCATGTACTTGTTCATAGAGCTGATCTGCTTCTTCCTCTTCTGCCCAAACAGGGAAAACCCAATATCGCTGGTATTCATAAGATACAAAATTAAGAAGGAATACCGCTACTCCCCGGCAACAATCATTACTTAATTTTTGTTGGGCATAAACCGCAAGACAAAGAGGAAACCCCTCTTCCTCTCACGCAGTACATGCCCCTTTTTTTAAATTCACTGTATTCAAAAGTTTCTCATGCGAAATTAAAGCAAGTCCACACTTATCTGATCAATCACGACGTGCACGTTTCGAAGCAACAAGCTTCTGTTTCAAGTGTCCCCGATTAGAAGATAGTGTGTCCATCCATTCAAACTGGCAAAAAACGCCAGATTCTCGGCTAATGATGTCAGGGATGCCGATTCACAGATAGGCCAGTTATAGAACTGCCCATTAAAGAAGAGCCAATCACACATAGGTGCTCCCATCATTTGTGGGGATTTCCCTATTGGAAAGGCTAGCGTTTAAAGTTCCAACCATTCAATGTCCCGATTCATTCCAGTGGGGGCAGTAGATCGCAATGTGAAGATCCATCGTTGTTCCAATCTACTTAATCTAGACATTCGATCCCCTCCCCTAGGGTCCACCGGTGCATGGTCAATCACCGTCCACTGAAGATGTTCAAACTCATGATGACATTCGCGGCAATGCTGCACCATTGGAGCTGTCAAAACAGATTGGCGAATGCCTGAAGCATGTTCACCCAACCTAACTCGTACAACTCGTGTAGTGCTCCCTACATAGCGCTGCGGGCAGGGGCATTCCAAAAAATAAACCACATAACTCGAAGCACAAGTAGTACGCCACCAGCGGTGAAAAACCCGACCAGATATATCAGACCAAGTCGACCCAATCATAGTGGTGGCACAATATCTACACTCTGCACATGCTGCATGAAAGCCCGACCGGGCACCTCTAACCACCTCTCCTCATTCTCGCAGGTTGGACACCATGTATCGTGTCCCTCCTTGTCCTGGTTTCCATAAAACTCAGCTTCCTCACCACTCTATTGTGGTTGAGTCTGCAATGAGAAAGATTAGAAGTGCCAAGAGACATGCCTCTAATCCTCCAGGACGTGAATGTAGAACCCTGGATGCTTTTGATAGAAGAGTCTTCCAAGTTTCCATGCTTTCTGCGAGAATTAATTCTTATAGTCTCTACATGGGAATGTTCTTAAAAGAAGTCACTGACTATTTGCAGACTTTAAGTCCTTTTATGTCTGACAATAAAAGGCAAGAATTTCTCTCTGGGCTCAAACATGCCCAGGATATCTCCAAATTCTCCAACCGTGCAGCTTTCGACTCCTTTGAATGCGTAAGCAGAGCCTCAGCTATAGCTATAGGTGCACGTAGGATTTCTTGGCTTCAAGCATCTGATTTGGAGACCTGGGTCCAAGATGAATTGGGAAATATCCCTTGTACAGGTGAAAATCTGTTTGGTAAGGATAGGCAAGCAAAAGCCAATCAGATGGATGCTGAAAATTCTGCTTTGGATAGACTATCCAAATCTACAGCTGCTCCTGCTAAGAAAAGGTTGTTCAAGAAAACACCTTTTTCTAAAAAGGGAAGATCCTATCCTGCTTATAGTCAGAGAGCATCTTCTGCAGCTCAGTTCCCTTCCAAACGTCAGCAATCCTCCAAACAGACCAAGACCAAGGCTGCGAGGTCTGCTCCAGCCCAGCAGTCTCAGCCCCCTCAGGGCCTTTGACTTTCTGCTAGAGAACTTAGCCTTCCTGGCTCTAGAAGGACCAGAGCCCTCCATCATTCCAGGAAGGTTATGTCACTTTGCTCCCAGATGGGGACAAATCACAGCAGAGCATTGGACACTCTCCATCATAAGAGAGGGGTACAAACTTCATTTTTCCAGCTTGCCCCCTCTCACAAGAGTGCACCAGTTCAATTCTCCAACCTCCCTCCTCAGCCTATTAGAGTAGGAGGTTGCCTCTCATCTAGCCCAAGGGGCAATAGAGGAAGTGCCTTCTCAACAACAAGGCAAGGGGTTCTACTCCCCCTATTTTCTTATCCCAAAGAAAACAGGGGGCTTCAGACCCATTTTAGATCTCAGAGAGTTGAACAGATTCCTAGTCAAGGAAAAATTCAAGATAGTTTCTCTAGGAACTCTGCTGCCATACCTTCAGAGTCAGGATTGGCTTTGTTCTCTAGATCTCAAGGATGCGTACACTCATGTTCTCATCCATCCAACTCACAGAAGGTTCCTTCGGTTCCTTTTCCAGGAGAAGCACTATCAATACAGAGTGCTCCCCTTTGGCCTGGCCTCAGCACCAAGGGTGTTCACGAAATGCATGGCAGTGGTTGCTGCTTTTCTGCGCACCCTGGGAATATTTGTCTTCCCCTATCTGGACGACTGGCTCATTCGAGCTCCCACTCAATCAGAGGCCAAGACTGCTCTAACCTGCACAATGCGTATCCTTCAATACTTAGGGCTGGTAATAAACATCCCAAAATCCAATTTGATCCCTACTCAGTCCCTGGAGTTTATAGGGGCATTGCTGGATACCACAAAGGCAAGGGCCTTTCTTCCCCAGGCCCGCTGCCTTCGCTTGATGCAGTTAGCTTCTCAAGCAGAGTTGAAACCCCTACTAACTGCTCGAGAGATGTTACAGTTGCTAGGCCATATGGCTTCCACCGTTCATGTGGTACCATATGCTCGCCTTCACATGACAGCAGTTCAGTGGACTTCATCCACCCCATGGACCCAGGCATTAGGCTGCCTGTCAGACAAAATAGCAAACACAAGTCGCCTCATTTTGTCCCTCCAATGGTGGAAGTCCCCTCAAAACCTCTTGCTGGGGTATCCTTTTCAACAGCCTCTACCCCAGGCAACTCTTACAACAGATGCTTCTCCAATGGGCTGGGGAGCTCATCTTCAGGACCTCTCCACCCAGGGCATCTGGTCCCCACAGGAGACTTGTCTCCACATCAATTTTTTGGAACTCAAAGCAATCTTCCTTGCTCTATGAGTTTTCCACACCCTGCTCAGCCACAAGACAGTCCTTGTCCACACGGACAATCAGGTAGCCATGTTCTACCTAAACAAGCAGGGGGGGAACTGACTCTCTGTCGCTTTGCAACGAAGCTCTGCGACTATGGGCCCTCGCCAGAGAGCATCACATTCATCTTCTGGCAGTCTATCTTCCAGGGGTTCAAAACTCTTGGGCAGACAGACTCAGTCGAGTTCTGCTTCCACATGAGTGATCCCTACATATGGACCAGGTGTCAAAAATTTTTCAAATTTGGGGGAACTCCGGACATAGACCTCTTTGCAAGTCCGTGGAATGCCAAACTTCACCGGTTCTGTTCCAGAATTCCGGCTCAGGGGGCTCAGGCAAGGGATGCTTTCCTCCTTCACTGGGGTCAAGACTTCCTGTATGCCTTTCCACCCATTCCCCTAATTCCCAAAACCCTATTCAAGCTTCAGAGAGACAGAGGCCACATGATTCTCATAGCTCCACATTGGCAACGGCAAGTGTGGTACCCTCTGCTTCTACATCTCTCTCAAGCTCCCTCCCTAGAGTTAGGGTCTGCTCCAGACCTCCTCTCTCAGGAGGACGGAAAATTGTGGCATCCCAGTCTCTGCATCTCAGGGCTTGGTTGCTGAAGGCCTAGATCTCCAGGATCTTCCTCTTTCTCAACAAGTAAAAGATGTTCTTCATGCTTCCAGAAAACCTTCCACTAGACGTTCTTACGCCTTCAAGTGGAAAAGGTTTACCATCTGGTGTTCTGGAAGGGGTCTTAACCCCCGGTCAATACCTCTGGAATCGTTACTGGAGTATCTCCTGCATCTGTCTAATGCAGGCCTTAAGACAAATTCAGTAAGAGTCCATCTGAGTGCTATTGCAGCTTCACTCAAGCCTCTAAATGGACAACCTGTTTCCTCTCATCCCCTTGTAGCAAGGTTCATGAGAGGCCTCCTTTTAACAAAGCCTCCCATTCGAGCACCACCGGTGGCATGGGACTTAAATTTGGTTCTTGGTCAGCTTATGAAGCCGCCTTTTGAACCTTTAGCTACTACCTCCTTGAAATACCTTTCTTGGAAGGTTATCTTTCTCATTGCAATCACATCAGCACGCCACATCAGTGAATTGCAAGCACTAGTAGCTAATCCACCTTATACAAGGTTCCATCATGACAAGGTGGTCCTTAGGACTAATCCACATTTTATGCTTAAGGTGGTCTCGCCTTTTCACCTCAACCAAGAGGTTTACCTACCTGTCTTTTTTCCAGGGCCTCATGCATCAAGTGCAGAGAGGAATCTTCATACCCTGGACTGTAAAAGAGCTCTGGCTTTTTACTTAGAGGACACAGCAACATAGAAAGTCTTCCCAACTCTTTGTTGCTTTTGATCCTTCTCATTTGGGACAACCAGTCTCCAAGAGAACTCTTTCCAACTGGATTGCCCAATGTATTTCTTTCGCCTATCAGAGCAAGAACATTTCTCTGGAGGGCCATGTCACAGCTCACAATGTGAGAGCCATGGCAGCCTCAATGGCTCATCTGAACTCTGTCTCTATCGATGACATCTATCGAGCAGCCACTTGGGCCTCAGTTCATACCTTCACAGCCCATTACTGCTTAGACAAGGACTCCCGCCGGGATGCCTTGTTTGGTCAGGCTGTTCTCAAACACCTGTTCCATGCTTAATCAACTCCTACCCACCATTCCTCATGGGATACCAGAGATCCAGGTGGGGAAGTGCAGCCCTGTCCCAGGGATACACAACTTCTGGGCTCTCTCCCTGGCATCAAACAAAAGCTAGGGAGTCCCCATATGTGAAGACTCATTCCTGCTTGTTCCTGGAGATAGCACAGTTACTTACCTGTAACAGGTGATCTCTGGGAACAGCAGGAATAAGTTTTCACAACCCACCCACCTCCCCTAGGAGTTGTCTCTCTCTCTCTATCTCTCTTCCTTTCCCTCTCTCTCCCTCTTTGTCTCAGCTATAAAACTCAACTGAGGAGAGACAGTTGGAAAGGCGGGAAGGCAGCACGCAAGCGCTGTGGGATGCTCCCAAAAGCTTTCTGATTGGACGCTAGGGAGCGTTCCCGTGCAGGCTCCATCGGTACCGACGTACCCCATATGTGAAGACTTATTCCTGCTGTTCCCAGAGATCACCTGTTACAGGTAAGTAACTGTGCTTTATCCCCTCACAGGGTTTTTTTGCCTCTGTTTTTTGTCCCATTCACCTGCCGTCGCAGTTCTCTCCTCCCTTTCAACTTTTTTTCTTTCAGTCGTTAATTTTATTCTTGCTGCGACACTGCAACCCTCTTGGCAGTCCTCAGTCTCATCATTGAGCCATTCAACTTTGCTGCGGCTGTTTATCTGGATAACATGTCGCAGATACCCGCCAGCAGGTTCAGGAGTTTCCAAGTGCTCTAGAACCATATGTGTCACTGATATCCATATTTGGTGCCTACAGTGCCTGGGACCTGATCATCAGCCGTTGTCTTGTTATTTGTGTTCGCAGATGACAAAAAGGACTCAAGGTTCGTGAGAAGCAGCGCAGATCACTTTTTGGCACTCAGAAGTCCGATCCATTGGCATTGGTTTCTCTGGCTTCCAAGGTTTCATCGGACCCTGGTTGTGCATCGACGTCGAGAAGCTCTTGAGCTCAGTCGGATCTAAGCACCCATAGTGCCCCCGGAGCATCGGCTATTGATCGATCTCCACCCAAAGACATTAAGGGGTGACCACACCAAACATTGGATGAAGAATCTGGTGTATCGGCATCTGAGCCCTTTGAGGCATGGCGTTGAGAGTGAGGGAGATCCTCATGAGTGACCCTCGAAGGTGCCCCGAAGGGAGGAGAGCTCATCCTCCAGGATATTGGAGGGGCACCAACAGCCGAGACCCAGTTGCCAATATCCCTGTACACCTACCGGGTACATTGGCTGAAGTTGCTCAGGCCCCGCAGCTTTCATAATCGTAAGCCATGGAGAAGTGCCTTGTGCAAGCGGTCGAGGAACACATTGCAGCGCTGATGGAGGTGCAGCATGCCGGGGCCTTGACATCAGCTCCATCAACATCGGCCACCATACAGGCGATCTTCGAGATGCCTGCCCGGTTTGCGGGAGAGGCATCAACATTGGGGCATCAAAGGACCCCCACACTGGTGCCTGCCCAACCGATATCCTTATCTATTGTCTCAGGGTCCAATGCGCCCTTGAGATCTAAAAAGGTATCCATGCATCATCACTCCCTATCCCCCTCGAAGAAGGGGAGCGATCCAGAGAGAGACTCAAAAGTACTTTAACTTCTTCTCTGAGTCTGACCTAGAAAGCTGGGTCACCGACATGGAATCGGAAGATTTGTCAGAGGGCAGATCCCCTGAGCTCCTGTTGGACCCTTCTCCACCTCGTGAGCCGTGCAAGTCCCTTCCTAAGGATATAATTTTCCAAGAGTTTGTGAGGGATATGGCCAAAGCCATTCCATTTTCTTTAAAGACTGAGGATGAGCCCAGGGCAGAAGAGTTTGAGATCCTACAGGACTCCTCTGCCCCTAAGGAGGTGGTGACATTGACCATGCTCTGCATCCTGCAGAGGGTATGGATAAGAATGTGGGAGAGCCCCCTCACTGTATCACCAGTTAGTAGAAGGCTTGACTCCATGTACAGAGTTCAGAAGACTCCCGGATTCAAGAAGCCTCTGCTTCCGCAGCATTCCTTGGTGGTCTGATCTGCCCCAAAGAGAATCAAGAGTACCAAGACTCATTCCTCGGTGTCTCCAGGGAGGGAGGCTCAGACATTGGACTCTTTCGGGAGAAGAAGTTTCCAGAGTGCCATGCTTGTTGCCCACATGGCCTCTTACCAGCTGTGCATGGGCATGTTCTTGAGGAACATCATGTGCGACGTGGCTGATGTGGCTCAGTTCCTCCCTCCAGAGAAATTGGATCAGTATTGTTCCCTAGTGGCCCATGGCAAGGATTGCTCAAAGTTCATGGTCTGAGCAACCTATATCTTCGAGATAACGTCCAGAAATGCTGCCATCGGTGTTGGTGCCCCAAAACTCGCTTGGCTGTAGTCATCGGACCTGGAACAGTCAGTGCATAACAAGCTGGCAGATGTTTCATGCCACAGAGAGAATCTCTTCGGGGAACAGTTTGAGGAGAAAGCTGGCCATATCAAAAAGTAGCAGGTTACTTTTTCCAGGCTCTCCAGGTGCAGGTCTGAGCACGCCTCCTATCATAAAGGTACCAAGGTGGAAACCAGAGAGACCAATTACCCTCGCAGGCGTAGGTACTTTCCTTGACCCCAGACCTCATAACTCAAGCAGGCCTCTTGCTAACAGCAGCTTTGAGAGAAGCCTCATAAGGCCCAGCTGGCTCCTCAGCCGAAACATGGGGTGGGGTTTTGACTGGTTTCTGCAGGGCATAACCAATCTTCCAACAATTACTGTAGAAAACCCTCCGGTTGGGAGAAGGCTCACTCCTTTTGCATAAAGGGGATCCTCGTAACCTCAGACTCATGGGTTGTACAGATCATCAAAAGCAGTTATCAACTACATTTAGTGGAACTATGACCAAATCTCCCCCCCCCCTCCCCCGAGGGTGCATTATCTTGTCCCTCTGTATCAGGAACTGCTTCAGAGAGAAATCACCTCCCTCTTGTCAAATCTCACAATCAAGCTCGTGCCACCAGAGCAAAGATGTCAGGAGTTTTATTCTAGGTACTTCTTGATCCCCAAGAAAATAGGGAGATCCCATCTCATCCTAGATCTAAGAGATACGAACTTGTACTTGGTAAAAGAAAAGTTCAGAAAGATTTCTCTAAGCACCCTGCTTTCTTACCTCCAAAAAAGAGATTGGCCATGCTCCCTGGATCTCAAGGATGCCTATGCCCACGTACAGATACATCCCTCTCACAGGAAGTATGAGGTATCTCAGATTTGTCCTGGGGTGGACAACACTTCCAGTACAGTGTGTTTCCTTTTGGCCTGGCCTCAGCTCCTTGCATTTCACAAAGTGCCTCGTGGTAGTAACGGCTTACCTAAGGACGCTGGGCGTGTTTGTCTTCCCCCTATTTGGACGATTGGTTGATCAAGAGTGCCACTCTAGAAGGAGTCCAAGAATCAACATGATTGACCATTCGGGTGTTGGAACTACTAGGGTTTGTGGAAAATTATCCAGAATCCCTCCTTCAACCCACCCAACATTTGGAACTCATTGGAGCCCTGCTCGACATGACCCAGCAAGAGCCTTCCTGCTGCATGGTCAACCTCACAAATTGACAGCACTAGTGTGGGAAACTCAAGTGAATCAGCAGGTAGCAGCTCGCAGGATGTTGACTGTACTAAGCCACGTGGCCTCTGCAGTGCATGTCACATCCTTGGCACGTCTCCAGATGAGGCGAGCTTAATGGACCCTGAGGACTCAATGGACCCAGGCCATGGATCGACTTGGGTGTATGTTACCACCACTGTCGTCCAGTCATTACAATGGTGGACAGTCCACCATAGTTTGCTCAAGGACTTACATTCCAAATTGCTCCACCCAAAAAGTTCTGTCAACAGGCGCATCCAAGCTGGAGTGGGGAACTCATCTTGATGGGTTGCACACCCAGAGTGATTGGTCCATCCAAGAAAGTCTCCATCAGATCAACTTCTTGGAACTGCAAGCAGTGGTGAATGATCTAAGGCTTTCTGAGATTGACTGGCCACCAAATTGTTTTGATTCAGACAATCGGGTCACCATGTTCTCCATCAACAAGCAGGAATGAACGGGTTCGTACTTCCTGCGTTGAGAAACAGTCAGGCTGTGGAAATTCGCCATCATGCATGGGATGGACTTGAGAGCCATGTGCCTGCCAGACAAGCAAAACACTCTGGCAGACAGGCCGAGTCGAGTCCTCCAGTCGCATGAGTGGACACTAGACAGGGAGGTTGCGACTCACATCTTTGAGAGTGGGAAACCCCCTCAATAGATCTCTTCGCCACCCCACAGAATGTCCAAGTAAATCAGCTCTGCTCTAGAATAATATAGCACAGCAGACTAGTGTCAGATGCTTTCCTCCTTCACTGGAAGCAGGGTCTTCTTTACATTTATCCTCCAATACCTCTCATTGCAAAGACCCTCCTGAAGCTCAGATCAGATGGCGGCATGATGATTCTCATCGCTCCCTACTGGCCTGGATAGCTGTAGTTTCTTCTCCTGCTGCAGCTCTCCAGTCAGGAGCCACTACTGCTTGGCCACACAGCCACTCTCATAATGTAGGAAGATGGAACGATGTTATACCCCCACCATCCAGTCCTTGGCCACCATGGATTTTGAGAAGTTAATGCTTGAGCTCATCTGCTGGAGGGTGTAACCGAGGTCCTTTTGGCCTCTAGGAGAGCCTCTATGAGGAAGTCTACTCTTGCAAGTGGAAGAGGTTTGCTGTCTTCTGTGAGGGCCAGGACCTAGATCTTTTTGTCTGTTCCACACCAAAAACTGCTTGAATATCTTCTACACCTCTCAGAGTCTGGACTTGTCCAACTCTTAGGGTCCATCACAGTGCAATTGGGGCGTATCATTAAGGTGTGGAAGGAAAGTCCATCTCTGTACAGTCTTTAGTTTGCTTTATGCAGGACTTGCTTCTCTTGAAGTCTCCCTATGAGCCCCCCACAGTGTCTTGGGACCTCAATGTGGTTTTTGTACAGCTCATGAAAGCTCCATTTGACCCGCTTAATTCCTGTCCTCTGAAGTTCTTGACCTCGAAGGTGTTATTTCTGATGGTGGTCACTTCAGCATGCAGAGTGAGTGAGTTTTATGCTGTAGTAGTTCATCCGCCTTACACCAAATTTCACCGTAATAGAGTGGTCTTTCATACTCATCCTAAATTCCTTCCAAAGGTGATATCGGATTTCCACCTTAATCAGTCAGTTGTTCAAACAATGTTTTTCCCGAGACCACATGCAAAGGGGAAGTTAAGTTGCACATGTTGGACTGCAAGCGAGTCTCAGCCTTCTACTTGGAGTGGACAAAAGCCCATAGAAACTTCATCCTGCTTTTTATTTTTGTTTTTTTTTACCTCAGTAAGCTGGAGGCTGCTGTTTCCAAATGCGCTCTTTCAATTTGGCTGGCAGACTGCATCTCTTTCGCTTATGTCCAGGCAGGTCTGAGCCTTGATGATCATATCACTGTTCATAACGTCAGAGCTATGGCTGCATCGGTGGCGAAATTGCACTTTGTCTCCATGGAAGAGATCTACAGAGCTGCAATGTGGTCTGCAGTCCACACATTCACATCTCACTACTACCTAGAAGGGGATTCCTGATGCGACAGCAACTTTGGCCATTCTTCACTCAGGAATCTGTTTGGGGATTAGAATCCAACTCATTCACCCCCTAGGCCCATTCTATTCTGTCCAGGCTACCAAAAATAAAAGGGAAGAGAGAATCATTGCTATTGTACATAGTTGGCCTCTTGGCTGTTAAAGCTTGTTGCTATGCTGCAGTTGAGTTTTGCCCCTGTTGGGCCTTCTCAGTCTCCTCTGTTTTCAGTAGCCTGTAGCTTGGGAGTCGGATACGTGAGGACTCATTCTTGCTTGTCCACAGAGAAAAGATAGTTACTCACCTGTAGCAGGTGTTCTCCGTGAACAGCAGGAATATGTCCTCACAACCCTCCCACCTCTCCAAGGAGTTGTTTTCTGTTACAACTGTATTAGTCTGAATCAAGATGGCATGACGGCGGCAAGCAGGAAGGAGGCGTGCAGGCAAGGTGGAGCCTCCCAAAAGCTTCCAATAGAAGCTGGGGAGCATTCCTGTATGGGGCTCCATTGGGGACATCACCCATATGTGAGGACTTAATCTTGCTGTCCACAGAGAACACCTGCTACAGGTGAGTAGCTACCTTTTTCTATCTGTGAGTGCTAAGTACTATATAGAAGTTTGAGGATGGGTGTGAAGGTTTTAGATTGGATTGTCTCCTTTTTGATAGAAGATTTCATGTTCAATTTGGGGATGAATGGTCAGAGTATATAAGAAGCTAAGATTGGGTGCACATCAGGATTCCTTTTTTCTCCTTTCTTTTTAATTTCTATTTGCCGTCATTAGGACATTTAGTGTAGTCCTTTGAATTGGTATTTTTGCTTTGCAGATGATATTCAGATAGTAGTACCAGTGGGAAACACTGCAAATGGGATGATTAAATTGTTAAATATAGGCTGAACATGCATTTGGAGTTGGATGCAGGAAAGCACGCTGCTTTTGAAAGCTTTAAAATCTGAATGCCTCTGTTTTAGAGGTATGGACTGGGACAAGCTAATTGTTCTGATTTAGACAATCAGGTTGCCATGTAATACAGGCAGGAGGAAGGAGTAGCCTAGTGGTTGGGGCAAGGTACTTCAGGCCGGAAGGTCGGGGGTTCAATTCCCACTAGAGGACAGCAACCTTGGGCCGGAAGGACTGGGGTTTCTAGTCCCACAGATGCTCCTTGTGGTCTTGGGCAAGCCACTTAACCCTCCATAGCCCATGTTCCCTGTAAGTATTAGTGTATGTGTCCCATATCCCTGCGTGTTAAATGTATCCCCCAATTGTGTTGTGACCGCTTTGATTGAAGGATAAGGCGGTATACAAAAACTGTCTAAATAAATAAAAAAAATAAAATCAACATGCAGGAAGGAACAGGTTCGTACTTCCTGTGTTGGGAAGCAGTCAGGTTGTGGAAGTTTGCCATCATGCACGGGATGGACTTGAGAGCCACATACCTGCCAGATGAGCAAAACACTCTGGCAGACAGGTCTAGTCGAGTCCTCCAGCCGCATGAGTGGACTCTAGACAGGGAGGTTGCGACTCACAGAGTGGGAAACCCCCTCGATAGATCTGTTCGCCACCCCACAGAATGTCCAAGTGGATCAGTTCTGCTCTAGAGTAAGATAGCACAGCAGACTAGTATAAGATGCTAATTTGGTCCTTGGTAGTGTGATTAAACACAATAAAGGGTAAGGCTAACAGTGGTAAGTAATGCAGAGTGCCTATTGCAAACAACAACTGATATAATGCTAGTAGAGGCTACAGTCAAAAGCGCTTTAGACAATAGCGACACTTTGTGCATTGATCATCCTAATAGATTAGACTAGAAATTACAGGTAGCTCAGAACATGGCTGCATATTTCTGGCAAATGTAAGGAGGGGGAGAGCACTGAACCATAATTGTCAAAGCTGCATTGGCTCCCATTCAAAGAGCCATGTAAATTTAAATTGTGGTGCAGGCCTCCAAGATCTGGAGTACTCTGAGTCCAGGTTATTTATGTGCTGGGTAGATGCCTTCGATCATCGCAAGATTCCCTACTCTGTTTCATCTGTTAATGTATTGGCATGTGGGGTGGCAGACTAAGGCATATTTTCACTGGTGGTTCCTGAATGCGGAATACACTTCATGTGATGCATGGGCAGTGGATACTAAACTTTCTTTAGAAAACATTTGAAAATGGTGGTAATTCCATCTCAGTTTTTTACTAGAGGAATCTCAGTCTTTTCTGGTGGTGGGTGATAGAGCTTGATGACAATGTTGGGGGGTTCTTTTGTAGTTAAAAATTTCTTTAAAAAATAAAAAAAGCAGAGCTGTTTAGTTTATTGACATTGGCTTTACGCCTTTCAATGGTAATCACCAAGGTGGTTTACAGTAACTTAGCATTATAAAATCATAGTTGGAAAAGGAGGTTGGGAATATACAGGTAACGACTATTCTTCATTCTCATCTTTTATACAGTAAACCACCTTGAATGACTGATATCAAATTGGTAGTATGCATAGTCTTTTAAATAAATATTAATTTATGCTATATGTACACTGATGGTAGTTAGATGACTACTTCTCACTTAGTAACTCAGAAAATTATTACTATTAATCTGTAAGACCACTTACATATTTTGAAAATTCATGGATGAATGGAAATATGGAATAATTTCAGATCTATATATTTAGTCTTAATTAATCTTCATTATTTTGTTCTGTCTGAAATAGCATGTAGGAAACCTGAAGGAAGCTGCCAAATGGATGGATGAAGCACAGTCCTTGGACACGGCAGATAGATTCATCAATTCCAAATGTGCAAAATATATGCTGCGAGCAAATCTGGTGAAAGAAGCAGAGGAGATGTGTTCGAAGTTTACAAGGGTAACAAACATTTTCATTTTAATAGTATCAAGATTGCAATTTTTGGATGTAGTTGAAATTTTATAGTACTTTTGCATATATGCAGCACCATACTTTGCCAATAAATTATTCAGGTACAATATGGCCCTATCCCAGAGGGTATCTGAGGCAATGGGAGATAGTGACTTGCCCAGAGTGTCGATGGCTTCTTCTTAACCTAGTGCTCTAATCACTTGGCCACTTGCTCTCCTAAGTGTACTGTTTTATTCCTTTCTACTGGAACTGCTGTTTGAAATCTATTATGGTTTTGTATAGAGCATGCGTCACCTCGCAGTAACAGCACTGATCTCCACAGAGTATTCTTATTTCTGGGATCTCAAAACATTGTATTTTATTTTCCGTGAACAAACAGGATGAATCGGATACAAATGTTGGTGACATCTGATAGTGCCGACAGTAGAATTCTCTGAAAATGTGGGTGGCATGGCAGTTGTCAGTTGTAATTTACATTCTACCTTCCTTAAGAACTGCAAAGCTGAAACATGGAGTTCAATTCACACTTTCACATCATATTATTGTCTGGATATGGTCTGCCATTGGAATATTAAATGTAGGCTGTCTACTCTCCTCATCTTTTTCAAGTAGTAATCCAGTTCTTTCCATTTTATAACCCCATATATTTCTATTTGTCTCTCCGGGCCAGGCCAGGACTAATGGGTGATCAATCCGCTCCAGCAGCTGGGGACTGAATACTGACAGGTTTTACTGACAGCTTACCCAGCTCCCCCTGGTGTCACAAGGTCAGTCTTTCAGTCCTCAGCAGCTGGATAGGACGTCTGATTGCTCAGCTCCCCTGTTGTTAGAATTGGCTGGTGTTTAAAAAAAAAAAAAAAAAAAAAAGAATATATATACACTTAATACCGGTTTTAGAAGATTTCTCTATCTCTGTAATTCGTTAGGAGGAGACTGGAATCGAAGGCTAGGAGTGGGGCCAGGTTTGAGATTTTGCCTTGGGGGGGTTTTCTGTCCTAGCAGGGCAGGTTTTCCCTCTATCGCAGGTGCACAGAGGTATAATACCGCGATCCTCTCTCCCCACTGTGCTCGGGGCGGCAGAACGAAATTACTTGCTAGAGGCTTGCAAGCTGCGGCTTCCTTTCTTCTGCCGTCACCGACACGGAGCTTGTCGAGGCAGGGCCTGCCTCTCTGCCGAGCTTGTCTACTACGTGCAGGAATTCGGCCTGGGAGCCCCAGAGTCCTCTTCCTCCTTGATCGCGTTGTCTGCCGGCCTTCCGCTAGCAGCGGTTTAGTGCCGGGCGGTGCGGCTGCCCCGGAGAGGAGGGCAGTCTGTTTGGAGAGCGCTGCTAGCGTCTGAGGTAGGTTTGCTTGTTGCGGGTCCCTCGTTCTGCTTTTGTTTTGTTTTTGGGCTGGTAGGTTTCCTGGCAGTGCTCTTTGGGTTTTGTTTGGAGCTTCACTATGGACGGGAAAGCTTCGGGAGACTTGTTAGCCCCCTCTCACAGCTCCTTAGAAAAGGCGGGAACGGCGGCCATTTTAAGTGAGCCGGCCGTTACTCCCGCGCTGCAAAACGCGGCAAAAAAGAGTAAATCTAAATCACGCAAAGCTTCCTCTGCCTCGGGGGAGACTAAGGAGTTGCTCCCGCAGTCTTCTCTTGCCTCTCAACAGGCTTTGGGCTCCTTCTTCTCCCCGGACTTCATCTTGGCTATGCACAAGGCTTATCTTTTAAAAACCTCTCAGCTGGTTCTGGGCTCAGCCTCGGAGGGGGTCCAAGGGTTGCTGCCCTCAGTAGGTGATCCTGGGGAAGGCCCTTCCTCCGGGGCACAGGGTTTGGATCCGGGTGTTGGGGCCACTGCGGGGCACAGTGCTCTCTCCCAAGTTGCTGAGGAGGGGGAGCTTCTCTCAGACACAGGTTTGGATTCCTGGCCTAGTGAGTTGGAGGAGGGGGAGTTGGGACCAGGGGAGGATCCCAATGTCTTCCGCATGTTTCGTAGAGAGGAGCTAGGGGCTCTCATTGCTCAATCGCTGGGGGCTCTTAATTTGGTGCTGCCGGCGGTGCAGCAGGAGCCACTGGAGGATCCCCTGTTGCAGGGCTTTCGCTCCGAACAACGCTGTTTCCCGGTTCATAGGGTAATTAAGCAAATGATAGAGTCCAAATGGGAATGCCCGGAGGCTTCCTTACGGGGGGGGGGGGGGGGCCCGCTATGGCTAGGTTGTACCCCGTGCCCCAGGACGATAAAGAGTTGTGGCATATGCCAAAGGTGGATGCTTTAGTTTCCACGGTCACCAAGAAAACCACTATTCCCGTGGAGGGCGGTTCCGCGCTCAAGGACCTACAGGACCGGCGGTTGGAGGCGCTTCTGAAACAGGCGTTTGAGTCCACTGCCTTGGCGCTTCAGGCCTCCGTTTGCGGAGCCTATGTGTCCAGGGCCTCTATCCGCTGGCTTCAAGGTGAGACGCCACTGGATAAGGGGGGAAATGAAGCTGCGGATGGGGCTAAGCTTGAGTCCGCGGCGGCTTATCTTGCGGATCTCTGCTATGATTTAGTGCGTATTTCAGCAAAATCTATGGCGTCCTTAGTAGCAGCTAGACGTTTCCTCTGGCTTCGGAATTGGTCGGCTGATGCGTCGTCCAAGGCACGGCTCAGCAAGCTTCCGTATAAGGGAAGGTTACTCTTTGGGGAAGCATTGGAGAAGATAGTGAAGGATTTAGGAGACTCCAAAGGCGGTCGTCTGCCCGAGGACCGTCCTAGGGGTTCGAAGCTGGGTTCAGTGCAGAGAGGTCACGGCAGGGATTTTCGGAGATTCTGGGGGTCTCGTTTTTCTCCCTATCAGAGGGGACGTTTTGTGGCCAGGGGGCAGTCCTTTCGAGGAGCCCGCCCGTTCAATAGGGGTTTCTTTAGCGCTCAGCAGAGCGCCGGTAAGAAGCCGCAATGAAGGTTCGCCGGTCCAGGTGGAAATTCCGGTATGGGGACGATTGCAGCAGTTCCTCTCCGCCTGGACCAGAATAGCGACGGACCAATGGGTCCTAGAGATTGTAAGAGAGGGATATGCACTGGAGTTCGCGCAACCTTTGCCGGATGCCTTTGTTCTGTCGCCCTGCGGTCCACTGGCAAAGCAAAAGGCGGTCTCCGAAACTCTGTCAAAATTACTTCGGCTGCAGGCCGTGGTCCCGGTGCCGGTAGACCAATACGGCTTAGGTCGGTACTCGATTTATTTTGTGGTGCCCAAGAAGGAAGGTTCTTTTCGGCCCATTCTGGATCTCAAACACGTGAATCGGGTGTTGCATGTCCCTCATTTCCGAATGGAGACCTTGAGGTCCGTTATCAGTTCGGTAAACCGGAGCGAGGTGCTTACTTCCATAGATCTGTCGGAGGCCTATTTGCACATCCCGATTCGGCGGGACCATCAGAGGTTCCTGCGCTTTGCGGTTCCCATGGGACACTTTCAATTCCGGGCGTTACCATTTGGTCTGGCTACGGCGCCGCGGACGTTTACCAAGGTGATGGTTGTGGCGGCAGCGGCTCTGAGAAAGGAAGGGATTTAGGTCCATCACTATCTCAACGACTGGCTTATCCGTGCGGCGTCTCGAGAGGAGTCGTTGGTAGCTACCGCTCGAGTGGTGGAGTTTCTCGAGCAGCTCGGTTGGGTTATCATCCGGGGAAAGAGCCGTTTGCAACCGACCATGCGGTTAACCTATCTCTGGGCTTTATTCGACACGGCGATAGGTTCGGTTTTTCTTCCGGAGGTGCGCGGTCGCAAGCTTGTGGCTCAGGTGGTGGCGTTCCTGCGCTTGAAAGCTCCGACCGCCTGGAGATACCTGCAGGTGTTGGGATCGATGGCAGCGGCTCTGCATCTGGTTCCGTGGGCCAGGTCACATATGCGTCCTCTGCAGCAAGCGTTATTGTCTCGTTGGTCGCCGCAACTTCACCCTCTGTCGCGCCGGCTGCCGTGTCCGCCGGAGGTCCAGAGCAGTCTTCAATGGTGGTTGGCTCCTGCTCACTTGTACGCCGGTGTTCCCCTGACTCTTCCAGAGTGGGTCTTGCTCACGACGGATGCGAGTCTCTCCGGCTGGGGGGCTCATTGTCTGACGCGGTTAGCGCAATGGGTTTGGTCGGCGGAGCAGAGCTTTTCGTCGATCAATCGCCTGGAGCTCCGGGCGGTGCGCTTGGCGCTGTTGGCCTTTGTCGACGTGATAGAGGGCAAAGCGGTGCGCGTCTTTTCCGACAATCAGGTCACGGTGTCTTATATAAACAGGCAAGGGGGCACTGGCAGCGTGGTGCTGCTGGCAGAGAGTCAGCTATTGTTTCACTGGGCCGAGGTCCATCTGGTCGCGCTTTCCGCGGCGCATGTGGCTGGAAAGGACAACGTTAAAACAGATTACCTCAGTCGCCATTTCCTGGATCCGGGGGAATGGGAGTTGCACGAGGACGTTTTTCGCGAGATTGTGCAGCGTTGGGATCAGCCTGTCATGGATCTCATGGTGACCCTGTCCAATGCCAAGGCGCCAAGGTTTTTCAGCAGGCGCAGGGAGCACATGTCGGAGGGCCTCGACGGTCTAGTGCAGCCCTGGCCAGAAGATCGTCTTCTTTACGTGTTCCCCCCGTGGCCGCTCTTGGGGCGGCTCATTCGACGGATTGCGAGCCACAAGGGGACGGTGATTCTCGTGGCTCCAGATTGGGCCAGGCGCCCATGGTATGCTGACCTCGTGAGGCTTCTAGTGGCTCCTCCCTGGCGCTTGCCTCTCCGGTTCTACCTGTTACGGCAGGGGCCCGTGTTCATGCCGCAGGTGGATCGGTTCTTGCTTACGGCTTGGCTCTTGAAAGGAAGCGTTTGCGGCGGAGGGGCTACTCTAAGTCCGTAGTGGACACTATGTTGCAGTCTAGGCGTCGGTCCACTTCATTGGCATACGTCGAATTTGGAGAATTTTTGAGGCGTGGTTTAGTGAGCGCCGTGTGCCGCCCTGGAGAGCGCGGCTTCCAGATATCTTAGAGTTCCTTCAGGGGGGTCTGGCTAAAGGACTGGCTCTGAGCACACTGCGGTTGTCAGACGGCTGCCTGGGTGAGAATCTTCACACTCTTGGCAAGTGCATATTTCTATATGATTTGCAAGGTATTGTGGGCAATGTAGTTCATTCACACCAGACACAGCTGCTGACAATAATTTAGTTGTGCTCTTGGGTAAAGCCAATAAGATATTTATTTATGGGGTTATTTCTCCCAACACAGATATGCTTGGTAGCACATAAATTAGGTTACTTGCTTTCAGTGTTAACTTGGAAAAACAAAGTCAAAATCAGGAAAACAACAAATGAAAAGCCATAAAGCAAGAAACAAACTGTTCTTTTCAAGTTAACTTCTGATTACTTCCCACATAGATACAGAAGTGATTCTCTCCTAGCTCACAAGCAATTAGGTAAGGCTTAATTGCTAGCAGTTACCAGCTGAAACCTCTTAGCTGGCTTGCCTTCCACTGTGTGGGTCAAATCCTGCTTCAGGAGCTTTTCTGAGTAGATTAAAGAACAAATTTGTATTTCTTTGTGATGGTTGCTGTACTTTATAACAGAAAGTTACCAACGGAGTTTAGATAGAGAGCAGTCCATATAAACAGGATCCTCATCTGCTATTATTCTCCCTTGTTCAACAAGCATGGGTTCAATATCATGGATTGGCACAGATGAATCTCTCAATGGAACATTTTCAGGAGAATACTTGTTTCCCTGCTGTCTTTCAAGGTTATAGCTAGGGCATAGATCAGTGTTCATACCTGAGCTTCCATTGCTGCTAGAGTTCCTCTCTATATAGCCTGGCCAGTATGTAGTCCAGTTCTTATGTCCAGCCTTCCAATCCAGATCCCTGGACACTGGATCTCTCTTCACATACCTTCTGGCACGGGTCCTAGGGTCCCTTCCACGTGCAGCTGTCTCCCTCACAGGTACTCTCTGGAGATTCCTAGCTCTGCAGCACCATTCCTCTGGCTTGCCCCAGTCCAATGGTGTATGCTGGCCCTTGGAATACCTCCCAGTATACGTACTGCTTTGGACTCTTCTAGACCTCTCAAAGGCTTTTCTCTTCCTTCTTCCAAAGGGTCTCTTTCCCTCTCTGTCCGTCCGGTTTGGCTTCTGCTTCTGATGATCCTTCAGATGAAACTGATCATCAAACTCAAGCTGATTCTCAGGATATTGAGGACAATTCTCTGGATATCCAAGGTGATCATGAAGATGGTCATCTGTAGAATAAACTCTACTCTTATTCTGCTTAGATGAGTGATCCTCCCTAACACAGCGCAGCTGTGCTGAATCAGGCCCTGCCCTTTGAGATGAGTGCTTAGGGATTACCTCATAGCCCTCCTGATTGAACACACATTTCCTCACTTCAGCTCCTCTAATGGCTGTTGGAAACCTGGTGCATTCTGGGACTGGTAGTCTTTTATGGCAAAATTCTGTTTTCATATTTCTACCAGAACTGACAGGTTGCTTGTTCAGAGTCACTTCACCTTTTCTATAGCTCCGTCCTGAGCTATGATAAGCTTCTTTATCACAGGGTTCAGCTGGCAGCGCTGACTTGCTATAGGGGTAAGGTACAGGGTAGTTCTCTGTCCTCGCATCCCGATGTGCTCCGTTTTTTGAGGGTGGCCAGGAATATTCGGCCTCCCGTGAGACCAGTCGTGCCTCCTTGGGATTTGAATTTGGTTTTACAAGCGCTGACGGAACCTCCGTTTGTTGCACTGGGGTCTCGAAACCTTCAGGAATTGTCTTGGAAAACCGCCTTCTTGGTGGCGTTGTGCTCGGCAAGGCGAATTGCGGATCTTCAGGCTCTGTCTTGTCGGGAGCCGTATCTTCATTTTTCGAATGAAAAGGTGGTTTTGCGTACGGTGCCGTCAATCCTACCGAAGGTGGTTTCTAGTTTTCACGTGAACCAAGTTGTCTCGCTTCCCACCTTTGTAGAACCGGCTGGGGGGAAGCTGGATCGTTCGCTTCGGCGTCTGGATTTAGGGCGTGTGCTGCGTCGCTATTTGAAAGCGACGGAGTCGTTTCAACAGTCCGATCGGTTGTTCATCCTTTTCGGAGGGTCGGCTAAGGGGAAGGCGGCTACGAAAGCGTCTATTGCGCGTTGGGTGAAGCATGCTATTCGAGCTGCCGATGAGGCGAAGGGCAAGCCTGTTCCCGTGGGCCTCAGAGCTCATTCAACCAGAGGGCAGGCGGCCTCTTGGGCAGAGTATGCGCTGGTGCCGCCGATAGACATCTGTCGGGCAGCGACGTGGGCTTCTCTGCACACGTTCGCGAAACATTATAGATTGGATCTTCAGGCACGGGAGGATGCCAGAGTGGGAGCCTCAGCGATTGTTGCAGGGCTCGCAGGGCTCTCCCGACTTTAGGTACTGCTTTGGTACTACCCATTAGTCCTGGCCTGGCCCGGAGAGACGAATAGGAAGAAGAAATTAGACCTTACCTGCTAATTGTCTTTCCTTGAGTTCTCTCCGGGCCAGGCCAGGGCCCGCCCTGTCTGTCTGCGAGCCTGCAAGCGTGAGGGGGGATCCCTCGGAGTCTTAGGATGTGGCTCAGCATGGGCTAGCCTTCGAGGCATGCCTCTATGGGGCTTCTTGTTGGAAGGCGATTCTGGGGCTTCCTCCTTGTGACCGTGGGGGTTACAAAAAAATAAATAAATAACCGAATAAAGAAGTAGACTGAAGGTAGAATCGAAATTTTTTGCTAAGGGAGTAAGCCTGTCCTTCATCAGGGGGGATGGCCTCTTCTTTGTCTTCTCTTCCATGTAGTTTTATAAAGGTTCCTTGTTGCCTGGAGGTATTCTAGTTCTAGTTTGTTTGTCACTGCTTTGTACGATTAGACTGACCTTGTGACACCAGGGGGAGCTGGGTAAGCTGTCAGTAAAACCTGTCAGTATTCAGTCCCCAGCTGCTGGAGCGGATTGATCACCCATTAGTCCTGGCCTGGCCCGGCCCGGAGAGAACTCAAGGAAAGACAATTAGCAGGTAAGGTCTAATTTCTTCTTTTGGGGTTAAGCATGTGTTTGTGTAGCTGTGTTTCTTTGTGTTTCTGATTTAGAGGAGGGGGGAGACTGGAAGTTAGGGAAAGGGAAAGAAGGTGGTGTGCAGGGTAGGTTTTGGGGGATGGGGATAAGTAGGGAGTAGTTTTGGGAGATGGGGAAGGGGGTAGGCAGTTTGAAAGGAGCATTTTTAACTGCTACGTTTCACCATATCTATGCTGAAAAAGCTGGAACTGCTTATTCCGTAGAAATGAACTGGGCAATATTTTGGAGAGCTTATTTGTCTGGAACCCCCATTCTTATGTGGTCCTTTTTTGAACTTGATTTGTCTTTCCACTGGTTTTTTACCCATGGCAAATTTGATCCTTAAAATTTTATTGTGTTGTTTTACCGCCAGACAGATATTCATGCTCAACACCTTGTGTACTTTTTCCAATGTCTGTTGGGTCAGAAAGACTAGCAAATAAGGAGAGCATGTAAAGCATGGCTTATGGAATTATTTCCAATTTCTCTGGGGGCAGTTTGTGAAGTGGTAGAGCAATTGTTGGAGTGATAGATTTTGGAGTGGGGAAAGTTAGTGGGGTAGTTGCTTGGGGGGGGGGGGGCTAGTTTTTTAAGGTGTGTGTGTTGTAAGACACAGTTTTTAGGGTGGAGGTAGTTTTTGGGAGGTCAGTGTGCAGGGTGCTGGGGTAGTTGCCGGTATAGCTTTTGGAGAGGTATGTTGCACCTAGACAGGAATTCATTCTTAATCCCTTATTTATAATTCTTTCCCATTTCTGAAAGGTTGGAAAAGAATAAAGACAAAATAAACAAGGGATTTTTTTCAAATAATCCAACCTGCAGGTCTTTCTACACTTATTTTTTTTCCTCTTTTTAACTTTAAAGGCAACCTTTCCATATCATCCTGCTAAACCAGTCCAGGCAAGTGGGTTGTGTTTCCCCTACCAGTAGAGGTGGAGACAAAAAAAAAAAAAATCCAGAGGTTTCTTATGACCACCTCCTGCTGATAGCTAATGCAGCAAGGGGCACACTCCAGTATTTCTCTGTTTCCAGCAAATGATAGATACAATCTGATGCAGCTCTGTGAATCTGTTGAAATTTGATTTAGCTTGTGAGTAACTGATTTCTGGGGCAGCCTTCACTTGAGTCGACGAGGGGAGGCTCCCAAAAGGTCACCCTTAAAAACGGTGCTCTCCTTGAGAATAACTCACAAGAAGAGGGATGTTGGTTCGGTTTCTTATCCTTATCTGGTGTCATAGCTAGGAGGGGGGCTGTGGTGCAAATTCAGGCTCATTCATACCACCTCTACACTGTAGCCCCTTTTCTTTGTTAGCGTATATGGGTTTCCAAGCATAAACCATGCTTCATATTGCTTTAACATGTACAACAACTTTAATAGTCAGGATGCAAACACAGAGGATACAAAGGCTTGGCCACAACAACTTAAGTGACTTCTTGTCTAGTTAACCATAATGAGGGATCGGTCTACTGCAGTCACAGACTCCCAACCCTATTGTGAAAGCACCATCTTGTTAACACAGCTGTACAAATGTTACTCTTCAGTGTCACAGTTAATAAAGCTGCATATCTTCTCTGCAATTCTCGTTCTCCAGTGCTTTGGCATTGTCACATTGTGCTTTCAAACCCTCGTTCAACATCTCCAGCTCCTTCTGATAAATGTTTTAGCTGAGGTTTCTTACAATTCAAAAGCACAGTTAATTCCACAATTTCTCTTTCTCAATGACCAAGCAGGAAGTCAGTCCTCACATATGGGTGACGTCGGCGCCGACAGAGCCCCCATGCGGAGCATTTCCCCAGCTTTCAAAGAAAGCCTTTGGGAATGCAGGCACGCATGCGCGGTCCCCTTCCCGCCCAAAGGTGCCATCTTGCTCAGTCTTCTTTTTTCTGCGGAGCCCTACGGACGTGTGTCCTTGTCACCCGTGGAAAAAGTCGATTTTCCTGCGTTGAGACGAGTATTTTTCTTCGGTTCGACGTCGGTTCCCTTTCCCACCTGGATTCGGTACACTGGTGCCGAGCCCGGATCTCTTTTTTCGGTTTTTGTCCTTAGAGACTGCGTTCGCGCCAATTTTTTCTTTTCCCTGGCAGCCAGATTTTTTGATCTTGCAGGGGCCCTTTTTCCCCCGATTGCTGCCAGTGGCTTTAAGAAGTGTGATCGGTGCAAGAATCTGATGTCTCTCACCGACACACATGACTGGTGCCTGGGGCCTGACCATGATACTAAGGTCTGTAGTTCCTGTTGCAAAATGTCCTCGAAGGCATTGAGGAGCCGTCAGCACCAACGTGAGCGGATCTTCTCCGACTCTGCGTCTGGATGGGTCCGGACTTCGTCAGAGGTCTCGGGAGTCTGACCCCGAGCATCGTCGGGGCTCCTCGAGGGAGCACCGAAGGAAGAAGAAACCCGTGAGGGCGGCGTTGGTGGACGCTCTTGGCCCCTTGAGGGCCAGGTCGCCTAGCCCCGATCGCCGTCCCGGGTCTTCGGAGTCGGAGAGGCCTGCAAAGCATCCTCGTGTAGAGTCGGAGGCCCGGAGTCACATGAGAACTGTAGTCCTCATGGACTCTCCTCCGGGGGAGCCGACGTCGGGCCCCGAGTTGGAGGCTGCTGGGACTCCTGAGCTTGGACTCAGGTTGACGGCCTTGGAGAGCAGATTGTCTGCCTTCATGGAGCAGCAGCGGGTGCTGATTGCCGGCCTCACCGGCGCATCTGCCCCGACCACCGGGACCTCGACGTCCAAGTCGACCCCGGAGGCTGAGCCGATCCTCGAGGCCATGAGAACTCGAGTCGATCCTCGGCAAAGGTCTCCCTCGGCCTCCCGTTCGGGACCGAGGTCGTCGATGCCGGTACCCTCGGCGTCGGGGCGGATGGTGTCGGTGCCCGCCCACTCGGAGCCGCTCAATCCTCGGAGGAATCTGCGTGGGAGACGGAGGAGGAGGAGTCCCCGGACACCTTCCGGACGCTGTGCATCCTTTCGGACTCACCAGGATCCGAGCCTCGGACCAGTTCCCCCCCCCCCGGAGGATACCTGGTTCTCGGATTTCGTACGGGACATGGCCAAAGCCTTGGACTTCCTGGCGGACCCTGAGGAGGAGCCTCGAGCTGAGGAGCTCGAGGCCCTGCAGTATGACTCTCCTCCCAAGGAGGCCTTTACTGTACCGGTTCCTCCGATGCTGGAGCGGTTGCTCTTCCGCATGTGGGAGGCGCCGGCCTCGATGCCTGTTCTAAGCAAGCGGGTTGATTCCATCTATCGAGTCCGCAAGAGCCCCGGGTTCCAAAAGGCACAGCTACCGCACCGCTCCATGGTTGTGGAATCGGCCATGCATCGCCTGAAGAGTTAGAAGATGCACTCCTCGGTACCTCCTGGCCTTCCAGGGCTCTATGCTTGCTTGCCGCATCCAGACCTACCAGCTGTACATGGGCATGTACCTTCGAGACCTGGCAAAGGAGATTGTCGGGTTCTCTGCCGGTCTGTCCGAGGAACCCTTGCAGAGGTTCAAGGACTTGTCTTCTGGTATTCGAGAGTGCTCGAAGTTTATCTCTCGAGCAGCCTATGATGGATTTGAGGCTTCGGCCCGAGTAGCAGGGGCCGGCATCGGTGCACGCCGCCAGGCCTGGCTACAATCCTCGGACCTCGAGCCATGGGTACAGGACAAGTTGGTCGATGTCACCTGTCGAGGTGAAAACCTCTTTGGCAAGCCCATGGCTGAAAAGGCTGCAGAACTCGAGACCGAGACACTTACCCGGACAAGGCTGTCCAGGAAAACCTCTGCCCCTTCTCAGAAGAAGAAGGGCTCGGGGAAAAAGGCCTTTTACCCGAGGAGGACCACTGCCTACAAAACCTACTCTCACTACCAGGCCTCTGTAGCTCCCCAACAGGGCCAGCAGGCCAAGGGGCAGGGTCATGGGCCCCGTAGGCAGAAGGCTCCCAAGCCTCCTACTCCGGCTCCTGCTCAGCAGGGAGGGGTTTTTTGACTATGCCAGCATAGCCTCTCCTCCTCTCCAGTGCACAGGAGGTCAGCTGACCCTGTACGCAGACAGGTGGCCAGCCATCACAGGGGATACTTGGGTGTTAAGTATCATCAAAAAGGGCTATCTGCTCCACTTCACCCAGATACCCCCCTCCTACTTTCCAGGAGAGCCTCCAAGACCCCCTCTACACAGAAACTTACTCCTTCAGGAGTTGGAAGGTCTGCTACAGGAACAGGCGGTGGAACCAGTGCCTCACCACCTGCAAGGGCAAGGCTTCTACTCGAGGTACTTCCTGGTACCCAAAAGAACAGGAGGCCTCAGACCCATCCTCGACCTGAGAAATCTGAACAAGTTTCTGGAGAGGGAAAAGTTCAAGATGCTTACCCTTGGAATCTTACTGCCCTACCTCCAGCAGGGAGATTGGCTATGCTCCTTAGACCTGAAGGATGCTTATACTCACACCCCTCATCCATCCAAGTCACAGGCAATACCTCAGATTTGTGGTGGGAGGGAACCACTTCCAGTACAGAGTGCTTCCCTTTGGCCTCACCTCCACCCCCATGGTTTTTACAAAGTGCCTGGCGGTGGTTGCGGCCTACCTCAGGAACCAGGGGATCTTTGTGTTCCCTTACTTGGATGACTGGCTTATCAGGGGCCAGTCTCCAGAAGAGGCCAGGCAGGCCACCTTCAGAACCATATCCCTGCTTCAGCACCTGGGGTTCGTTATAAACTTCCCAAAGTCCACTTTAGTCCCCTCGCAGGACGTGGAGTTCATAGGGGCGAGGTTGGATACCATCCATGCAAAGGCCTATTTGCCTGTAGACAGAGCTCACAGGCTGATGAAGTTGGCCGGCCAGTTTCAGGCGAACTCTCTGGTCTCTGCCAGACACTTCCTCCGGCCCTTAGGTCACATGGCTTCCACAGTGCATGTCACCCCAAATGCCCGTCTGCACATGAGGCCGGCTCAGTGGTGCCTCGGCACAGTGGGTACAGGCCACAGGGAAGTTGTCAGACAGGATAAAGGTGTCCAAACCCTTGGTGGACTCCCTACGCTGGTGGAGGCATCTCCCAAACCTGGTCGGGGGATTTCCTTTTCGAGCCTCACCACACACGCAGGTACTGACAACCGCTGCTTCCCTGCAAGGCTGGGGGGCACATTGCCAGGGGACCTGCACCCAAGGCCTGTGGTCTCCGTGGGAGGCCGCCTAGCAGATCAACCTGTTGGAATTGAGAGCCATTCGACTAGCCTTACGGACTTTCTCTCGGGTCCTCTCTCACCAGTCTGTCCTCGTTCAGACGGACAACCAGGTGGCTATGTTCTACGTGAACAAGCAGGGAGGCACAGGATCCCGACTCCTGTGCCTGGAAGCACAAGCTCTCTGCTCCTGGGCTATCAATCAGGGCATGACCCTCATGGCGGTCTACCTCCCAGGCCAGGAAAACTACCTGGCGGACAGGCTAAGCAGACTCCTGCAGCCTCACGAGTGGCAGTTGGATCCTCGGGTAGTCCAACAGATCTTTCTGAAGTGGGGACTTCCAACCATGGATCTTTTTGCCAATCCGCTGAACAGGCAACTATCCAAGTTCTGTTCCAGACAACTGCATCCTCTGAGGGCAGCAGCAGATGCATTCCTGATCCCCTGGTCAGAGGGCCTGCTGGATGCTTTTCCTCCCACTCCTCTGGTGTCCCGGACTCTATTCAAAACCCAGCAGGACTGTGCCACGGTGATCCTGATAGCCCCCAGGTGGCCCAGGCAGCCGTGGTTCCCTCTTCTTCTGCAGTTGGCGGTGGATGCTCCACTTCCTCTGGGGCTGCAACCCGACCTTCTGACTCAGGATCAGGGGTCCCTATTGCATCCCAACCTCAAATCCCTCAATTTGATGGCCTGGCTGCTGAAAGGCTAGTCCTTGCTCCCTTGCTCCTACCAAAGGAGGTTGAGGAGGTGGTGTTGGCCTCCAGAAAGCATTCCACTCGGAAGGCCTATGCTCTGAAGTGGCGTAGGTTTTCCACTTGGTGTTCTCAACAGCAGGAGGATCCCTTCTCCTGCTCGGTCCCGGTGGTACTGCAATACCTGCTCCACCTGTCCAACCTGGGACTTCAGTCCAACTCTGTCCCGGTCCACCTCAGTGCCCTCTCAGCTCACCACTCGCCGGTGGATGGACAATCCCTCTCAGGTCACCCTCTGGTTTCTTGCTTCCTCAGAGGCCTGCTTCTGCTCAAGTCTCCTATTCGTCCACCGGCCACTGAGTGGGATCTCAATGTGGTCTTGCAGCAACTGACTCGCCCACCTTTTGAGCCAATGGCTACCTGCTACTTACATTTCCTATCCTGGAAGGTGTTGTTTCTTGTGGCACTCACCTTAGCTAGGCGTGTGAATGAGCTTCAGGCCCTGATCTCAGATAGGCCGTATACTAGGTTCTATAAGAACAGGGTAGTCTTGAGGACTCATCCTAAGTTCCTTCCCAAGGTAGTGTCTTCCTTCCACCTCAACCAGGAGGTGGTACTTCAGACGTTCTTTCCCAGGCCGCACGCCAGTAGGGCCGAAACTGTCTTGCATACCCTGGATTGTAGAAGGGCGCTGTCCTTTTACCTAGAATGTACGCAGGGGCATAGAAGGGCTTCTCAGCTCTTCATTTCCTTTGACCCTAATAAATTGGGGTTGCCTGTCACTAAGCGTACGTTGTCCATCTGTGTGGCAGACTGTATCGCCTTGGCGTACAGGGCAGCCGGCTTCTCCTTGGAGGGTCGAGTCACGGCCCACCGGGTCAGGGCGAAGGCCACATCAGTAGCTCACTTCTGTTCTGTTCCGTTGACAGACATCTGCCGGGCCGCTACTTGGTCTTAAAGCCAGACTTTTGCGGATCACTACTGCTTCAAGAGGGAGTCCCGTAGGGACAGTGCTTTCGGGCAAGCGGTACTCCGTAATCTCTTTGAGGTTAAGGCAACTCCTACCCTCCGGCCCTGGTGTTGGGCTACCGTTCAGGTGTGGTCTCCGAGAAGATTCTCTCACAGTTGCTGAGGCTCTAGAGGGAGCTCTATTTTTCAGCCCTGGGTTCCTGGTAGCCCAGAGCTAGGGAGTCACCCATATGTGAGGACTGACTTCCTGCTTGGTCCTGGAGAAAGAGTATTTACTCACCTGTAACAGGTGTTCTCCAGGAGCAGCAGGAATCAGTCCTCACGACCCCCCTCCTCCCCTTGGAGTTGCAGTTGTATATAGTTCATTTTCTTTTTCATGCTGTCTTTTAGCTATGTCACTAGACTGAGCAAGATGACACCTTTGGGCGGGAAGGGGACCGCACATGCGTGCCTGCATTCCCAAAGGCTTTCTTTGAAAGCTGGGGAAATGCTCCACGTGGGGGCTCCGTCGGCGCAGACGTCACCCATATGTGAGGACTGATTCCTGCTGCTCCTGGAGAACACCTGTTACAGGTGAGTAACTACTCTTACTCAGCAACACCTATACAATAGATCCTAACAGTAGCGTGTTCCCATCTTTTCTGAACTAGTGGGACTTGAACCCACTCTCTTTTTCTGAGCCAGTGATCCAGGCTAGGCTTTAGAAATAACCCCTGCACAAAGTCCGGCCCCCACCCTTGTTACAGTCTAGAAATGCCTTCTGTTTGCCTGCTATTACACACTGTTTCCATATCATTCTGTTAGACCAATCCAGATATGTGGGTTGTGTTCCCCTACCAGCATATTGGTGGCGACAGATAATCAATGAAATGCTCAGGTTTCAATGACATCACTCCCATGCCTCTGTCAGTCTGAGCCACTAGAAGGTACTTCTGTATTCTTCTGTCTCCAGCAGACGGGGCTGGATTTTATCAACTCTGAAGAAAATCTGAACAATTGAGGAAAATGATTGATTTCGGTCATGAACGACCACTTTGAGGGTGTCTCTCACTTGAGCATGTTGTGGAAAGCTCCACTAGACTAAGGCCTTTTCGGTAGCCAAAGGAGGATGGAAAATTGGTTCAGCTCCATGCTCTTATGATAAGTGCCTGTTGACCAGTCAGAAAATTGGAACAATTTGGAAGAGATCAGTGGCCTCACATAACCTCAAAGCCCTATCTCTCATCCTACTCTGCCTCTCTCCTCCATGCTCTCCCCAAAGACTGATGGCACCTCAGAGGTATGTGGTTGCAAGCCTGTTAAGAAAACATAAGAAATAAACAGCACCTGGGGAGTAGCACTGAGTCTGGCACGGTTTGCCCTACCTGAGGCTCCCAAGGGGTGAGTTCCAAGGCTGGACTTTTCATCATTGTCTTGTTGGGGGCTCCCACCCTCTTCCATTTTGGGGTATAAGTCGGGGTGGACTACAGGCAACTGTTGGCTTGGTGTCGGCGCTTCTTGCTAATTTCCTGCACGCTCTAACATTTTCTGCCTTTGCATGCCTTGCGCCCCAGCGGTCTCAGCACACGATCTGCCTGAGCAGCTTCTATGCATGTCCATCCTCCAGCAGCTTGGAGAGTGAACATCCTCATCTCTTTTGTGATGTCACTGGTATATCCATTCCAGATCCGCCTCCTGACACCAGTTTGTTCAGTCTCCAAGCAGTTGGAGGATTGAGGAGCCTGGAGGTCCAGGCTCAACTGTGGGACAATTAAGGAGAGATAGGATTGAGTTAAGGGAGAGGCATATAGCAGGAGGGAGGGGTTCATTTTAATTTTGGGTTTCTTCCTGGTGGGTACAAGACACTTTAAGTGGGAAGCTTACCATCGTTTGACCCTCTGGATCCCTCTTCCTCCTTTTCTATTCCAGGATTTTCTTCCATTTTTATTTGGGGGGTTATTTGGTTTTGCCCTTTGCCTCTCGCATTAGCTGAAGTGCCATCTGAATCTGGGGTGAGCCTCGGAGGCAGTCAGTCAGCGCCAGCAGATGTCTTGCCTGGCAGCGCTGTGAAGAGATTCAGGCGGCAGGCAGGCAGGCAGCCGACGGCTGAGGAGTGAAAGGTGTTGGATGTGTGGGGGAGCCCCTGCTTCTGCCGCTGTTGCAGTGAGCGCGGTAAGCAGAGAGCGGGCCTCCGATCGGCATTAGCTTTGGCTGGGTGAGCCGGGAAAATAAAGCAGACTCCAGGGCTGTTCTTGGGAGCGCACCGGTGGATCGCGGCAGGCACGGCAGCTGAGAGAGCGGCTCGAGGAGAGCCCGGGCCGATCGACATCTCCTGGCTCCCGACACTACAAGGGACCGTGTCGGTGGAGCCGGGAGGAGGGAGGACAGCTGTGGGGCGTCTGGTGGCTGACAGAGAGCAGCGGAGGTAAGGCGCTGAGAGAGAGGCCAGGCTGGGGCCCGACAGCGCAGCAGACGGGCAGTGGTTAGCAGGGCCTGTAGCAACCTGTAGTTTGCGCGGGAAGCCTCGTTTTTGCGGGGAGAGCAGTTTTTTCAGCCTCGAGGGGGTTCCGGAAGCTGCGATACAACTCACAACCACTGTTCCCTCTAAGCTGTGCGCGCGCACACACCTTGCCGAGCGAGCGAACATACTTTATAACACAGCGCACAAAAATTACGGTTTGGATTCTGATAGAAAACAACACAGATGTCTTAAAATTTAAAAGTTGTTGTGTATTTACGGTTTTCACAAGTTCTACAATATTTTCTAGTGCAATCAATGTGGTGTACATACTGTATTCTGACGTGTAGTCTAATTTTAAAGTATATAACTCCGAGTGTCGTTATGTGGCGCACAAAAATTTAACCTTCCTTCAAAAGTTGCACAGCTGATATTTTATGCGCACACAGCCTACAGAAAATTAGAGGGAACATTGCTCACAACGGTATTTTCTTCATTAAAAAAAACAAAAACCTAGCTAACTAAAGCAGGAGGCAGGAAGGATACTAGCCCTTAGTTAGGCTGGGGGGGGGAGGCATGTTTTCCAAGCCAATTTGTTTGCTCTGCGGCTCAAAAAAGGGGACATCTGCAGGCATGGGAGTCTGTAAGACGTGCACGCAGATGGCTACTAAGGAGCACGACTTGGAGGGGACGGCTGAGGGGCAAAAGGAACCTTCAAGCGTGCAGGAGTCAGCTACGCCACATTTGGACTTGGAGGAGCCAGTGGCGGGGCCGTCCTCGGCTCCGGATCTCCTGGTCTCGCCAGCAGCCCTCCCAGGGGGTCTAGTGGGCATTTTTGCACCCGGCTTCGTGGCTCTTATCCAGCATGTTTTGGGTGCCCACTCTAAGTAGCGTGGAGCGAGTTCTGTAGAAGTCGTCCACGGAGTTAAAAGAGCGGGAACTCTGTTGGTGGGGAGGCCAGGTAGTCCGACAAAGCGTGCTAGGCTGGAGAAGGAGCAGGATCAATCGTGGACTCTGAGGGAGTTCTGTCGGAGGACAGGGAACTCGGCTTGGACATGGAAGATGAGTTGGAGGAAGGCGAGATCACGGACAGAGAGGATCAGGCAAGAGTCGTGAGAGTCTTTAGAAGGGATGAGTTGCCCGCGCTTATCTCTGAGACGCTAAAAGCGTTAAATATGCCTTCGCCCGCGCCAGCAGAGGATGCCATGTTGGAAGATCCCTTGCTGCAGGTGTTTAGGAAGACCCAGCGGGCCTTTCCGGTGCATAGGGTAATTAAGGAGATGATTCAGGAGGAGTGGGATTTTCCTGAGGCCGCACTCAAGGGCTCCAGGGTGATGGGTAGACTCTACCCCCTGGTGGAGCATGATCGGGAGCTGTTTAAGTCCCCTAAGGTGGACGCGGCAGTCTCAGCAGTCTCAGCAGTCACGAAAAAGACTACTATCCCGGTAGAGGGTGGTGCGGCGCTCAGGGATTCCCAGGATAGGAAGCTGGATTCCTTGTTAAAGCAGGTGTTTGAGGTTAATGCCTTGGCGGTTCAGGAGGCTATTTGTGGAGCTTGGGTAGCTCGGGCCTGCCTGCGCTGGGCTCAGCGAGTGCAAGGAGATCAGAGCATGGAAGACTCGGGGAAAGCCGCAAGGTTAGAGTCCGGGACTGCATATCTGGCGGATGCCCACTATGACCTCATTCGAGGCTTGTCTAAGAGTATGGCCTTGGTTGTGGCTGCACAACTGGGCAGCGGATGGTTCCTCGAAATCTAGGTTGAGCAGGCTTCCCTTCCGGGGGAAATTACTCTTTGGAGAGGACCTGGAGAAGTTAGTAAAGGACCTTGGGGAATCTAAAGGAGGCAGGCTCCCGGAAGACAAACAGAAGCAGGGCCGGCCTACTTCGTCTGGCCAAAGGCAGCAGAGGGAGTTTAGGCACTTTCGATTTCCGAAATTCAGCCAAGTATCCTGCGGGAGATTCCCGGGTAGGAGCTGTGGATTTCAAGGACAGGTAGGGGCTTTGGGGCCTTGACCTCCTTCTCGAATTCCAGAAAGCCGCAATGAAATCAGGAGGGCCCAGGCAGGGCTGCTTGCCATAGGGGGTCGGCTGCGGGAGTTTTACCCTTCCTGGGTCAAGATTACCTCCGACCAGTGGGTGTTAGAGCTGGTTCGCGAGAGGTACGCATTGGAGTTTCAGCATCCAGTAAGAGAGTTCTTTGTTCAGTCGCCGTGCAAGTCACAGGCCAAGTGCAGTGCCGTGCAGGAGATGGTAGAGCGGTTGCTCGAATTGGAAGCTATTGTGCCGGTGCCTCCACACCAATGTGGGTCCGGTCGATACTCCATCTATTTCGTTGTGCCAAAGAAGGAGGGGTCGTTTCGGCCAATCCTGGACCTCAAGGGTGTAAATCGTTGTCTCCGTGTTCAGCACTTCCAGATGGAGACTCTCCAGTCGGTGATAGTGGCGGTCCGGACAGGGGAGTTTCTGACAGCTCTGGACTTGTCCGAGGCGTACCTGCACATCCCGATTTGGGAGGAGCATCAGAGGTTCCTCAGGTTCGCGGTGCCCATGGGGCACTTCCAGTTCCGGGCCCTACCATTCGGGCTGGCGATGGCCCCGAGGACGTTTACCAAGGTAATGGTAGTGATAGCAGCGACTCTGAGGAAAGAGGGCATTCTCGTACACCCATATCTGGACAATTGGTTGATCCGGGCAAAGTCGAGGGTCGAAAGCGTAGCGGCCACATCAAGGGTAGTAGCACTTCTGCAAAGTCTAGGTTGGGTGATCAATATGTCCAAAAGCAAGTTAGTCCCATCTCAACGTCTAGAGTATTTGGGAGCCTTGTTTGACTCAGAGGCAGGGAAGGTTTTTCTGCTGCAGCAGCAGGCGGACGCTCTCAGGTCGCTGGTCCGACGGTTTCTGGACAGGCCGGCTCCCATAGCGTGGCATTACATGCAGCTTCTGGGAACCATGGCAGCAACGATAGAGCTGGTCCCGTGGGCAAGGGCGCACATGCAGCCGCTACAGAGAGCGTTGCTCAGAAGGTGGTCTCATCAGAACGACCCTTGTCACAGAAGCTGCCTTATTTAAAGAATTCGTCCAATCCCAACTCGAGAATGAGTTACAATGCTTGCTATATTAACACTGTTTCTAGGTCTCAGATTCGATAAGCACTCATTTAGGACCCGCGTCCTTTCACTCGGTGCTGTCGTTCACATCAATGACCCCAGTGTTTCTTATATATCAGGTGTTTTATGGATGCAGGTGCTGTATTACTTTTAAAATATAACTTAACTTAAAACCGCAGCCCTTATTCACAGCCTTAAGAACAGTGCTGGTGAACTGGATCCCGACGCTCTGCTATGGCGCCTTACCGGCGTTTCAAACTAGTTTTCTTCAGGAGATCCTTCCCCAAACAATGTGTGATGCTGATGTCAGTCTCTTTTTTTCCGTGAAGCCCACCGGACGTGTGTCCAGTTTTCCCGGTTAAAAGTAGATTTTTTCAGCAATTTGTTTTGCTCTTTTTTTCGGTTCGACGCCGGTTCCCCTCCCGCCGGGTTCGGTACACCGATATCGAGCCCGATTCCTCTTTTTCGTTTTTTGCCCTTCGTGGCTGGCGTTCGCGCCCTTTTTTCTCTTTTTCCCTGGAAGGCCGGTCTTTTGACCTCACAGGGACTCTTTTTTTTCCCCGATAGCTTCCAGTGGTTTTAAGAAGTGTGATCGGTGTAAGAAACTAATGTCTCTCACCGACACACAGGACTGCTGCCTTCGGTGCCTCGGCCCTGACCACGATCCTAAGTCGTGCGGGGCCTGTGGAAAAATGTCTTCCAAGGCACTACGAAGTCGCCAGCAGCAAAAGGAAAGGCTTTTCTCGGACTCAGCCTCCGGCCGGGCCCGAACCTCGTCTGAGGCCTTGACATCTCGGGATTCCGATCCCGAGCGCCGTCGAAGCTCCTCGGACAGGGGGTCCCCCGACCGGGAACGCAAGAGGAAGAAATGGCTCACGAGGGCGTCATTGGAAGAGGTCCCTGGCTCCTCGAGGGCCAGGTCTAAGACCCCCGACTGTCGCCCCGGGCCTGTGGAACCGGAGAAGCCTGCCAAAGTTCCTCTTGTGGAGCCGGAGTCTGCTGGACACGTAAGCCCCGTAGTCCTCATGGACTCTCCTCCCAAGGAGCTGACGTCGGGCCCGGCGCCGCCGGGGCCCGAGTCGGTGGCTGCTGCGTCTCTCGAGCTGAGTCTCAGGATGACAGCCTTGGAGAGCAGAATGTCTGCCTTCATGGAGCAGCAGCGGACACTGATGGCCAGCCTGTCTGGCGCATCTGCCCCGACCACCGGGACATCGACGTCAAAGTCGACCCCGGAGACCGAGCCGATACTCGAGTCCATCGTGGCTCGGAGTCGACCTCGGTCGCGGTCCCCCTCGACCTCCCGTTCGGGACCGAGGGCGTCGACGCCGGTGCTTCCGGCATCGGGGCGGGTGCTCCAGGGCCCCGTGGGGTCGGACCCCGACTCTTCCTCGGATGAGTCGGCTTGGGAGACGGAGGACGATGAGTCTCCTGACACCTTTAAAACTCCGTACATCCCTTCGGACTCACCGCAGTCTGAGCCCCGGAGTAGGTCACCCCCGGAGGACACCCGGTTCTCGGAGTTCGTCCGGGATATGGCCACTGCCTTGGCTATTCCGGCGGATTCCGAGGAAGAGCCTCGAGCTGAAGAGCTCGAGGCGCTGCAGTATGACTCTCCTCCGAAGGAGGCCTTTACTGTCCCGGTTCCTCCGATGCTGGAACGGCTCCTCTTCCGTATGTGGGAGGCACCGGCCTCGGCGCCGGTTCTTAGCAAGCGGGTCGGTTCGATCTATCGGCTCCGTAAGAGCCCTGGTTTTCAGAAAACACAGCTACCACACCATTCCATGGTTGTGGAATCGGCCATGCATCGTCTGAAGAGTCAGAAGATGCACTCCTAGATGGCGTCGGTAGAAAGTGTTTTAGGGCTCGATGCTTGCTTGCCGTGTCCAGTCTTACCAGCTGTACATGGGCATGTACTTGCGGGATCTGGCCAAGGAGTTGGCCTGATTCTCTGCTGGTCTCTCCGGGGAACCCTTGCAGAGATTTAAGTCCTTGTCCTCGGGGATTCGGGACTGCTCGAAGTTCATGTCGCGCGCCACCTATGATGGCTTCGAGGCTTCGGCCCGAGTTGCGGCAGCCGGCATCGCGGCTTGACGCCAGGCATGGCTGCAGTCATTGGACCTCGAGCCATGGGTTCAGGACAAGTTGGTCGATGTCCCTTGCCGAGGTGAAAACCTGTTTGGCAAGCCCATGACCGAGAAGGCCGCTCAGCTCGAGACCGAGCACCTCACCCGAACAAGGCTGCCGTGGAAGACCTCTGCCCCTTCTCATAAAAAGAAGGGCTCGGGTAAAAAGCCCTTTTACACGAGGAAGGGCACTGCCTACAAACAGTACCCACAATATCAGGCTGCCCAAGCTGCCCCCCAGGGTCAGCAAGCCTCAGGCCCGGGTAATGGGCCCCGTAGGCAGAGGACCCCCAAGCCTCAGGCCCCTGCTACCTCTCAGCAGGGTGGGGGCTTTTGACTCCTTGAGCATAGCCTCTCCTCCACTGCTCTCCCAACCCTGCACAGGAGGTCGTCTCGCCCTCTTTGCCCACCAGTGGCCCCTTATCACCGGGGACAGTTGGGTGCTGGACATCATCCACAGGGGATATGCCCTCCATTTCCACCAACTGCCACCCCCATATTTTCCAGGGGAGCCTCCAAGGCCTCCTCTGCACACAGACCTTCTCCGTCAGGAGCTTCAGGGTCTGTTGGTGGACAGAGCGGTGGAGCCTGTGCCTCCCCACTTGCAAGGTCACGGATTCTACTCCAGGTATTTCCTGGTGCCCAAAAGAACCGGTGGCCTTCGTCCCATTTTGGACCTCAGGAAGCTCAACAAGTTTCTAGTGAAGGAAAAGTTCAAGATGCTTACTCTTGGAACCCTTCTGCCCTACCTCCAGCAGGGAGATTGGCTATGCTCCTTAGATCTAAAGGATGCGTACACTCACATCCCTCATTCATCCAGACCACAGAAAGTACCTCAGGTTCATTGTGGGAGGAAACCATTATCAGTACAGAGTGCTGCCTTTCGGCCTCACCTCCGCCCCCAGAGTCTTTACAAAGTGCTTAGCAGTGGTGGCGGCCTACCTGAGAAATCAGGGTATCTTTGTCTTCCCCTATCTGGACGACTGGCTCATCTGGGGTCAGACAGGTCAGGAGGCCAATCAAGCCACCCTCAGGACCATTGCTCTTCTGCAAAGCCTGGGGTTTGTCATAAACTTTGCAAAGTCCACTTTGCTCCCTTCCCAGAACTTGGATTTCATAGGGGCCCGGTTGGACTCTCTCCTGGCAAAAAAAAAAACAGGAAGCGGCAGATTCAACACCCAATAAATTTATTATAACCAAATAAGTGGCCTAAGCCCAACACAGGCCGTGTTTCGTATACAACTTCCTCAGGGGCTATCAGGACACACTAAAAAATAAATTGTAAAACCATATTAGTATAAACAAACAATAAATATACCAAAAAAGAAGGGTTAAAAAAAATGGGTTAAAAAAATAAAAAATTGTAACATGAATATACAATATACATAAAATAAAGGCGAAAATGGACTACATCAAATGACTTGCAAAGGAAACTCATCAATAATAATCAATTAAAATCATAAAAAACCATATACAGTCACTGAAAATAAACCCTAATCTATTCAATAAACTGTACTACGGATCTGATGACATATAAGTCTATACGATAAACTGTTCTATAGATCTGATGACATATAAATATGTATACATACATATGTAAAAATACATAAATAGAATAATTAAATAAATAAATAATTAAAAATGCTAAATGGAATCCAATAAAAAATTACCAGGCAATTTGTAATCATACAAACACATACAACAAAGAATGTAAAAAAATGCCATATACAAACACTTAAAATTGAATCCTCATTAAATAAATTATGCTCTAGGTCAGTTAACATATAAATATGTATACATACATATACCTTAAGTGTATAAATAAAAAATTATTAAATAAATAAATAACTAAAAATACTGAGAGGAATACAAAAAAACGGGAAGAAATAAAATCAAACATTTATAATTGTACATGAATATACCAAAAATGTAAAAAACAACTATGTACAATCAAAGATGAGAAGGGATGAGGAGACTAAAGGAGTAGGTCTAAATGAAAAACAAATATGTTAGGACTAAAAAACTATATGTAAAATTGAACATTACCTGTGGGTGTGATGTGCATAGACTACACCAGGCTCAAAAGAGACAATGGAGGTCGCAACTATCAGAAAAACTTCTGAAGATAAAAAAGAGCGGAAAACTTACGCCAAAATAGACAAATTAAAAAAATAAAAAATAAAATCATATACGAATATTGCACTCTACTTTAGAAGAATAATAGCAATAAATAAAAATATAAAATATAAATAACAATAAATAAAGTATATAAAAAATAAGAATATACTACTATATACTGGGGAATAGAAGGTGTTGGATACTACCCCCATAAAAATATAAATATTTCTAATTGTAAAAAAATACCCCCATTAAAAATACATGATCATACACACAAGTCAATAATAGAATAATAAATCAGATAAAAAATGTGTAGGTAATACGAGCCAGAAAGAAAAAAAGGGACGAAAAGGGGGGGGGGGGGAGAGAGGGAGGGAGGAGGAAAGGGGAAAGGGGAAGGGTGAAGAAGGGGGGAGGGCGGGAAGGGGAGAGGGTGGCAGGGAAGGGGAAAGGAAAAACAAAGGGAAAGGGAAAGGAGGGAGAGGGAAGGAAAGGGAGAGAAACGGAAAGAAAGGGAAGGAGGGAGGGGGGGGAGGGGGGAAAAGGGAAAGGAAAGGAAAGGGGAAGGAAGAGGGGGAGGGAGGGGGAGGGGAAGGAGGAAGGGAAAGGAAAAGGAGGATGGGGAAGGGGGAAGGGGGGGAAGGGGGGGGAGGAAAGGAAGAGAGGGGAAAGAGGAAAAGGGGAAGGGAGGGAGGGGAGAGGAAGGGAAGGAAGGGAAAAGGAGAACTGTTTCCAACCGTTGTAAACCCAAACTAACTCCGATATTGGAGGAACATGTTGTCTCTCTAGAAATCTATATAGGGAAGACCCATAATATTAAAAAATGGGGACACCAGACAGTGCTCAAAAAGAAATCCAAATAAACACATATTTGTTTTTCATTTAGACCTACTCCTTTAGTCTCCTCATCCCTTCTCATCTTTGATTGTACATAGTTGTTTTTTACATTTTTGGTATATTCATGTACAATTATAAATGTTTGATTTTATTTCTTCCCGTTTTTTTGTATTCCTCTCAGTATTTTTAGTTATTTATTTATTTAATAATTTTTTATTTATACACTTAAGGTATATGTATGTATACATATTTATATGTTAACTGACCTAGAGCATAATTTATTTAATGAGGATTCAATTTTAAGTGTTTGTATATGGCATTTTTTACATTCTTTGTTGTATGTGTTTGTATGATTACAAATTGCCTGGTAATTTTTTATTGGATTCCATTTAGCATTTTTAATTATTTATTTATTTAATTATTCTATTTATGTATTTTTACATATGTATGTATACATATTTATATGTCATCAGATCTATAGAACAGTTTATCGTATAGACTTATATGTCATCAGATCCGTAGTACAGTTTATTGAATAGATTAGGGTTTATTTTCAGTGACTGTATATGGTTTTTTATGATTTTAATTGATTATTATTGATGAGTTTCCTTTGCAAGTCATTTGATGTAGTCCAATTTCGCCTTTATTTTATGTATATTGTATATTCATGTTACAATTTTTTATTTTTTTAACCCATTTTTTTTTTAACCCTTCTTTTTTGGTATATTTATTGTTTGTTTATACTAATATGGTTTTACAATTTATTTTTTAGTGTGTCCTGATAGCCCCTGAGGAAGTTGTATACGAAACACGGCCTGTGTTGGGCTTAGGCCACTTATTTGGTTATAATAAATTTATTGGGTGTTGAATCTGCCGCTTCCTGTTTTTGTTTCTGCTCGCTTGAGTGGCTAGCGCTGTTTCTTTGTGGACCCCCCCCCTCTCTCCTGGCAAAGGCATTCTTGCCAGAAAACAGGGCCCGAAGGTTGATGGCCTTGGCAAGTCAGTTTCTCAGCAGGTCCCTGGTCTCCACCAGACTCTGCCTGCGGCTTCTAGGCCACATGGCTTCCATAGTACATGTGACCCCCCAATGCCAGGCTCCATATGAGGCCTACACAGTGGTGCCTTCGGACTCAGTGGTCACAGGCCACTGGCAGCCTCAGACAGGATAAGGGTGTCCAGACCATTTCTGCACCCCCTCAACTGGTGGCTACACCCACCCAATCTGCTGAAAGGGGTGCCTTTTCAGATTCCAGGTTACACAGTGATTCTAGCAACAGATGCCTCCCTGCAAGGCTGGGGAGCGCATTGTCTGGGCAATTGCACCCAGGGTCTGTGGTCTCCCTGGGAGGCTGCACAGCAGATCAATCTCCTAGAACTCAGAGCTATTCGATTAGCACTCAAAGCTTTCACTCCTACCCTGGCTCAACAGTCTGTCCTGATTCAGACAGACAACCAAGTTGCCATGTTTTATGCGAACAAAGAGGGCGGAACTGGGTCCAGGATCCTTTGTCGGGAAGCTCAGGACCTTTGTTCTTTTGCCCTCAAGCACAACATGCTCCTCAGGGCTGTGTACCTTCCGGGCCAGGACAACTACCTGGCAGACAAATTGAGCAGGATACTGCAGCCCCACGAGTGGCAGCTGCATCCTTCAATAGTTCAGAAGATCTTCCTCAAATGGGGTCTCCCTTTGATGGATCTCTTTGCCAGCCCCATCAACAAGCAACTGCCAAAGTTCTGCTCCAGACAACCACATCCTCTGTGGATAGCAGCGGATGCTTTTCTGATATCTTGGTCTCAGGGCCTCCTCTATGAGTTTCCTCCCACGCTCTTGGTGGCCCGTACCCTATTCAAGATTCTCAAGGACAAGGCCTCGGTCCTGCTGGTAGCTCCCAGGTGGCCGAGACAGCCTTGGTTTCCTCTTCTGCTTCAACTGGCGGTGAATCCTCCACTGCCTCTGGGGTTGCAACCCGACCTTCTCACACAGGACCAGGGTTCCCTGCTGCACCCCAATCTCAAGTCTCTCAATTTGATGGCCTGGAGGCTGCAAGGGTAGTTTTGGCTCCCTGGGGCCTACCTCAGGAAGTTGAGGAGGTTGTCCTAGCCTCTAGGAAACAGTCCACTAGGAAAACCTATGCTCTCAAATGGAAGAGGTTTTCTGTGTGGTGTCACCTACGTACAGAGGATCCTTTCTCCTGTACTTTACCAGTAGTTCTTCAATACTTACTGCACTTATCCAATCAGGGACTTAAGTCCACTTCTGTTCGGGTTCACCTCTCGGCGCTAGTAGCTCACCACTCATTGGTAGAGGGACAGTCTCTATCTGGTCACCCCTTGGTGTCACGCTTTCTCAGGGGCTTGCTTTTGCTCAAGCCTCCCATCCGTCGTCCTGCCACTGAGTGGGAGCTGAATGTGGTCTTGCAGCAACTGACTCGCCCTCCTTTTGAGCCGATGGCTACTTGTCCACTATGCTTCCTCTCCTGGAAAACACTCTTCCTGATAGCCCTTACCTCGGCTAGGCGAGTAAGTGAGCTTCAGGCCCTGGTCTGTGACAGGCCTTACACCAGGATTTATAAGAACAGGGTAGTTCTCAGGACTCACCCAAAGTTCCTCCCCAAAGTTGTCTCCTCTTTCCATCTCAACCAGGAGATGGTTCTTCCAACATTCTTCCCTAGGCCTCATGCAAGCCAGGCTGAAGCAGTCCTGCATACCCTGGACTGTAGGAGGGCCTTATCCTTCTACCTTGACCGTACACAGGGGCATAGAAGGGCTACTCAGCTCTTCGTATCTTTTGACCCAATAAGTTGGGGTTGGCTGTGTCCAAGCGTACCTTGTCCATCTGGGTGGCTGACTGTATCACCTGGGCTTACAAGGCGGCTGACCTTCCTTTGCAGGGTAGGGTCACGGCCCATCGGCCAGACAGTACTCCGGAATCTCTTTGAGGTTTAGGCAACTCCTGCCCTTTGTTGGGCTACCGGTGGAGGTTGTGTCCTTGGAAAGCCTTTCTTTGCAGCTGGGACTAGAGGGAGTTCTCTTGTTCAGCCTGGGTTCCTCGGTAGCCCAGAGCTAGGGAGTCACCCATATGTGAGGACTGACTTCCTGCTTGGTCCTGGGGAAAGAGTAGTTACTCACCTGTAACAGGTGTTCTCCAGGAGCAGCAGGAATCAGTCCTCACAACCCTCCCTCCTCCCCTTGGAGTTGCAATTGTACATAGTTTATTTTTTCATTTTTGTGTGCTGTTCTTAGCTATGTCATTTGACTGAGGTAAGTTGGCACCTTTAGGCGGGAAGGGAACCACACATGCGTTCCTGCATTCCCAAAGGCTTTCATAGAAAGCTGGGGAAATGCTCCGCTGGGGCTTCATCGGCGCAGATGACACCCATATGTGAGGACTGATTCCTGCTGCTCCTGGAGAGCACCTGTTACAGGTGAGTAACTACTCTTTCCTGGCGGGGGCCTATTTCTACATTCCTACCTGTAAGAATCAACTGCACTTTTTTTGTTTTTCTGTGCTTGACTCTTATTTTCAGTTTACTGCACTTTCCTTTGGCTTCTCCATTGCCCCAGGAATGTTCTCGAAGGTCATGGTGGTGGCACCATGGGCTTAGGCACCACAGAATCTGTGTCCACCCATATCTGGATGACTAGCTAATTCAAGCCAGGTCACAAAAGCATTTCAGGTGTCAGCCCATGTGGTACAGTTTCTAGAAAGTCTCGGCTGGGTGGTCAGCCTTAGAAAGAGTCACTTGGAGCCCTCCTAGTTGCTGGAGTACCTGGGAGCACAGTTCAGCACTTGAGTAGGTGAGGTTGGAAAAGCTGTTCTCAACTGACGGCCTTCCAAGCTCAGTAGGCTCCCAGTCTGGGACTATCTGCAGCTTCTCAGCTTGATGGCAGCATTGATCGAAATGGTGCCTTGGGCACTGGCTCATATGAATCGACTGCAAAGGTCTTTGCTGTCTCGATGGCCTCTGAGCTCTAAGGACTTCGAGACCAGATTTCCTTTCCAGCTGACAGTGGTGTCCAGACTGTGTTGCTGGAGGCAACCCCAGCACCTGAGAGAGGGGCATGCCTTTGAATGATCATTCCTAGCTTCTCCTGGCAGTGGATGCCAGCCTGTTTGGCTGGGGAGCCCATTGCGAGAACCAAACAGCTCAGGGCCATTGGAGCAGCTGGGAATAGGAATGGCCCATCAACATCTACAGGCAAGAGCCACTAGGTTGGTCCTTATGCGGTACTGGCCCCTAGTCTGGGGCAGAATGGTCTGGATGTTCTCTGACAATGCTACAGAAATGGCATATGTCAACTGACAAGAGGGCATGAAGAGTACAAGAGCTGCCTAGGAGATTACCCTTTTGGTGCAATACACTGTGGGAGTCAACATTGTGGAAGTGGACTTCCTCATACACCATTCTCTTGATCCCGGGGAATGAGAACTGAGTCTATCCGGCATCTCAGCAGATTTGTGCACCTCTGGAGTCATCCCAAGATGGATCTCTTGGCAACCTGGTCCACTGCCAAAGCGAGACGATTCTTCAGTCACCACAGGTATGCAAGATCCAAGGGCATCAACACCCTAATTCATTACTGGTCAGGGCAGTGCCTACTGTATGTGTTTCATCCATGGTCATAAATAAATGTAAATATGCATATTCAAGCTGGGGGGTTTTTGTGTTTGTTTGTTTTTTGGGTGCCTGCAAAGGTCCCCAGAAGGACTCTACCTCGGACGGACCTCTGTCCCCAGACACCACCCTCATCAAGGATTCCCCTTCAGGGGAGCTGGCGCCAGGCCTGAGTCCCTCGGTGCTCATGCTGAAGGCTGCAGAACATTCTAGCCTGGTGTCCAGAATGGCAGCCCTGGAGCAGTTTGTCTGCCTTCATGGACCAGCAGCGGGGGCTGTTGTCCGGTACGACCGGTTAATCTGCCCCGATCACCGGACCCTCGACGTCGAAGATGTCCCCGGAGGTCAAGCTGATCCATTCAATCCTCGGCTGAGGTCTCGATCTGATTCCCACTCGACGGGACCGCGATCATCCCCAGTAAGTGTGCTTGGCACCAGCCACAGAGCCTTGGGAGCCCCGAGACACGCAGACCACCCATCCTACAAGTCCTCGATGGAGGAATCCCTCAATACCCATCGCCACTGCGATGTCCCCTCAGACTCTCCCATCTCAGATCCTCAGCAGCAGTCCCCGCCGGAGGATATGGGCTTTGTCTAAGACTCTGGCATTCCCTACAGAGTCAGAGGAGGACCCTTGGGTGGATGAGTTGGAAATCCTCCAGTACAAGGCTCTTTTGAAGGAATCGCTTACAGTGCCTATCCCTCCCATCCTGGAACGACTGATGCTCTGTATGTGGGAGACATCGGCGCCAGTGCCGATGGTGAGCAAGTGGCTCCGCTCGTTGTATTGAGTCCGCCAGAGCCCAGACTTCAAGAAATCACAGCTGCCGCATAACTCCATGGTGGTGGAATCAGCCATGCATTGGCTGAAAAGCCAAAAGACGCATTCATCGGTGCCCCCTCCCCCCCCCCGGCAGGGAGTCTTGCACCTTGGTCACCCTCGGCAGAAAGTGTTACTAGTGCTCAATGCTCATCGGCCACATCCAGGCCTACCAGTTGTACTTGGGCATGTACCTGAGAGACCTGGTGAAGGAACTTGATGGGTTCTCAGCTGGTCTCTCTGAGGAACCCCTGCAGCAATTCAAGAACCTGGCCAAGGCTGTCTGTGAGTGCTCAAAGTTCGTGTCTCGGTCAGACTGACATGTTCGAGTCAGCAGCTCGAGTAGCAGCAGCAAGCATCGGTGCACACTGCCAAGCTTGGCTACAGTTGTCCAACCTCGAGCAATGGGTTCAAGACAAATTGGTCGATGTCCTTGCCAAGGAGAGAACCTCTTTGGCAAGCCCATGACCGACAAGGCTGCCGAGCTGGAGACCGAGTTCAATACGAGGACCAGGCTCTCTAAAATGACGACTGCCCCCTCACCAATGGAAGGGCTCGAGTAAAAAGCCCTTCTACCCGAGGAAAGGGACTGCTTACAGAAACTACGCACCATTTCAGGCCTCCCTGGCTTGTCAGCAGGCCAAGGGACATGGGCATGGCCCTCAAGCAGAATGCTCCAAAACCCCAGGCATCGTCCCCGGCACAGCCAGGGGGCGATTTTTGACTCCTTGAGCATAGCCTCTCTGCCCCAAGGAGGTCAGCAGCCCACAGGGGGACGTCTGGCCCACTATGCCCAGAGGTGATTGACCATCACCACCAACTCCTGGGAACTTTGGGTGGTCTGGAAGGGTTACCTCCTCCACCTGACTCAGACACCTCCCACTTATTTTCCGTGAGATCCCCTCAGGTCTCCCCTCCACCGGGACCTTCTACTGAATGAGTTGGCAGGTCTTCTCGAGAACAAAGCAGTGGAACTGGTGCCCCACCATCTCAATGGCAAGGGGTTCTACTCCAGATATTTCTTCATGCCAAAAAGAACAGGGGGCCGAAGGGCCCATCCTTGATCTGCGCAATCTCAACAAATCCCTGGTGAGGGAGAAGTTCAAGATGCTCTCCCTTGGAACATTGCTGCCCTACCCTCCAGCAGGGAGATTGGCCATGCTCCTTAGACCTGAAGGATGCCTATACCCACATCCTCATTCACCTCAAGCACAGGTAGTACCCACTGTTCATGGTAGGGGCGGGCACTCTCACTACAGTGTGCTCCCTTTCGGCTTGGCCTTTGTCCCATAGGTCTTCACAAAATGCCTGGCAGTTGTGACTGCCTTCCTCCGCCTCCAGGGGGTCTTTGTCATCCCCTACCTAGATGACTGGCTCATTAAGGGAAACACGGCCTCAGAGGTGCAGCCAGGGCCAGCCCTTCCATTGTGCATGAATGTTGTTTGCACACGGCCCCGCGCTTCAGGGGGCAGGTCGGCTTTAGAGAGAGCTGGATAGGCTGGGAAACAGGAAGTCCCCTTTGACCTCAGCGTGGCAGTGTTCTAAACTTCAGTACAGCTGCCGAAGTGAAGGAAAAAGACGCGCTTCACTTCGGCAGCTGTTAGAGGTGAGCCGGGGCCTCTCTGGCTCTCTCTAAAGCATTTTAGATAGCCACGGGGCTCTTCGGGAGTGGAGGGCGGGGGCTTGGACTGGAAATGGGCTGTGAGGGAGGCTTGAACTGGAAATAGCTGATGGGGAGGGGGGATTGGACTGGAAATAGCTGATGGGGAGGGGGGAGCTAGGACTGGAAATGGGCTGATGGAGGGGCTAGGATAGGACTGGATATGGACATCAGCTGTTGGGGGGGGCTAGAATTGGAAATGGACTGATAGTGGGGTTAGGAAAGGACTGGAAATGGGCAGGGGCTAGGATTGGAAATGAGTTGATGGAGGGGCTAGGATAGGACTGGAAATGGGCTGTTGGGGGGGGGCTAGGATTGGAAATGGGCTGTGTTGGGGGCCTTGGATTGAAATGGACTCATGAAGGGGCTAGGACTGGAAATAGGCTCATGGGGGGCTTGGATTGGAAATGGGCTGAGTTGGGGGGGAGCTAGGACTGTAAATGGGCTGAGTGGGGAGCTTGGACTGGAAATTGATGGGGGAGCTAGAACTGGAAATGGGCTGATGGGGGGCCAGGGTTGGAAATGGGCTAATGATGGGGCTTGGATAGGACTGGAAATGGATGAGGGAGCTAGGATGAAATGGGCTGATGGTGGGGCTAGGATAGGATTGGAAATGGGCTGATGGGAGGCCAGGGTTGGAAATAGACTGATGGGGGCAGCTTGGATAGGACTGGACATGGATGGGGGAGCTAGGACTGGAAATGTGCTGTGGAGGGGGGCTTGAACTGAAAATAGCTGATGGGGAGGGGGACTTGGACTGGAAATGGGCAGGGGGGGTCTAGGACTGGAAATGGGCTGAGTGGAGGGGGGCTTGAACTGGAAATAGCTGATAGGGAGGGGGCTTGGACTGGAAATAGCTGATGGGGAAGGGGCTAGGACTGGAAATGGGCTGATGGGGGGCTAGGATAGGACTGGAAATGGATGAGGGAGCTAGGACTGGAAATGGGCTGATGGACGGGCTAGGATAGGATTGGAAATGGGCTGATAGGGGGCTAGGATTGGAAAGGGGCTTATGCGGGGACTAGAAGGAAGCGGATGCTGGGTGGTGCTGGAACTAGAAGGGAGCTGATGTTGGGGGAGGACTAGAATGGGATGGGGCTGGGAGAGTAAAATGGAGAGGGGAAAAATTATTTTGTGTGGGAGGGAAGAAAAATCTACGATTGGCTGGGTATTGGGAGAGTAAGTGGGGATTAAGGATGGAGGAGTAAAATTTGAGTGGATGAAAAAGGAATAAAGAAAGAGATGGAGGAAAGAGCAAAAGGAGAAAGATCAGTATGTCAAAGCAGATGTAGAGAGAGTACATAAGAGATGCCATACTGGGTCAGACCAAGGTCCATCAAGCCCAGTATCCTGTTTCCAACAGTGGCCAATCTAGGTCAATGGAAAAAAAACTAGAAGAGAGAAGAAAGGACAATGGACAGCAGACAAAGGAGAGAGCAGAAGACAAGAAGAAACCAGAAGAAAGTGACTGGAGCAATTGCAACTGAAAAATAAAATGTCCAAACAACAAAAGGTAGAAAAATACTTTTTTATTTTGAATTTATTAACTGGAATATGTCAGCTCTGGAAAATGTATGTCTTTAACATCTGCATTTTGTTTAGTACAAGTGGCAATTAATTTATAGTTTTATTTCTGCAGTGTTATTGTACATTCCAAGTTTGGCTTTTGGGGTTCCCAGTTTAATTGTCGTCTAATTTCTAAATTGTGATCCCTTGTTCTTTGTTTGGTGATGGTCTGTGTTCTGCATGTGTAACCGAGCTGAGGTATTCTGTATTTATGTAGTTTATATTTGATAGTACCACTTGTTCTCTTTCCCCAGTAGGAGATGTATTGGTATTTTCTGAGATGTATTGGTTTAATATTTGCATTGTTGCCTTTTGATAGGTAGGGTATGGTGCTTTGAGTCCTGGTAGCACTGTTATGATATGGTGGGTTTGCTATGGGTTCTAAATGGGAAGTGTTTGTAGTACTTCCTAATGTGCCTGGCGGTTGGCACTGGAGTATAGTAATGTAGAAATCTTTGTCTTTCTTTATCCATACACTCATTACGAGGCATGTTTACTAAACGTTAGTCCATGTTAACATTTATTTATGCAAATGAGGCCTTCTCCGAGTCTCCACACATGGTCCTGCACCCCCCTTGGGCCGCCCCTGGGTGCAGCAGGCCACCGCACACACCATCCAAGTTCTGCAGCACTTGGGCTTTGTCATAAACTACCTAAAGTCTCATCTCCTCCCAACACAATGTCTGGAATTCATCAGAGCGAAACTGGACACACTCCAGTCAAAGGCCTTTCCTGCACAGGGACCGAGCCGACCACCTCAGGACTCTGACATGGGATATACAGCACCGTCCTTCCGTCCCCTCTCGGCTCCTTCTGCGCCTTTTCAGGCATATGGCCTTCATGGTCCATGTCACCCCAGAGGCTCGCCTCCACATGAGGGCTGCGCAGAGGTGTCTTTGAGACCAGTGGACTCAGGTCACGGTGCGCCTCTGAGACAAAGTCTCCGTAACCCGTCAACTGGCAAACTCTCTAGTCTTGTGGCAGTCTTCCCAGTATCTCGAGGTGGGCATGCTTTTTCAGGCCCCAAGCCCCTTAAAGGTCCTTACCACAGATGCTTTTCTGCTCGGCTGGGGAGCCCACTGTGAGGAACTCTGCACCCAGGGCAGCTGGTCACTGGATGAGAGCATCCAACAGATCAACCTCCTGCAGCTGCAGGCAATATACTTAGCCTTGCGAGCTTTTTGCCACCACCTGCGCCACCAGCCAGTCCTGGTCCAAACGGACAACCAGGTAGCAATGTTCTCTGTGAACAAGCAGGGGGGCATGGGGTCTTGTGCCCTCTGCCAGGAGGCGGTAGTCCTCTGCTCGTATGCAATCCAGGCAGTATACCAGGCCAGAACAACCTGCTGGCTGATAGGCTGAGCAGAGTCCTCCAGCTGCACGAGTGGCAGCTGGACCCCAGGATGGTCGACCAGCTCTTCCAGATATGGGGGAAACCCGTGATGGACCTGTTCGCCAGCCTGGACAACTTCTATTCACGGAAGGCCCACCCCTCCAGAGTGGTAGCGGACTTGTTCCTCGTCTCGTGGTCGAAGGGCTTCATGTACGCCTTCCCTCCCACGCTGCTGATTGCCAAAACCCTGTTCAGGACCCTCCACGACAAGGCCTCGCTCATCCTGATAGCCCCTCGGTGGCCCAGGCAACCGTGGTTCCCGCTGCTCTTCCGATTAAACAGTGGAGACCCCCTTCCCAATGGGGAACTCTCTGGGACTCCTCTCAGGAAGGCGGCTCTCCTGCGCCCCATCCTGGGGTCCCTGTCACTGACAGTGTTATTGCTGAAAGGGTGACCCTAGCCCCTTTCAACTTCTCCAGTGAGGTAGAGGAGATCCCACTAGCCTCTTGCAAGGCCTCTACTAGGAAAGCTTATGCTCTCAAATGGCGCAGGTTTTTGGCCTGGTGTGCCGAGCACGGGACTGACCCATTCTCCTGCCCGGTGGGACTGGTGTTACAGTACCTTCTTCACCTCCCGCAATCCGGACTTAAGTCTAACTCCGTCCGGGTGCACCTCAGTTCCCTGGCGGCGCACCACCACCCAGTGGATGGCAAGCCCCTCTCAGTTCAGCCGCCAGTGACCTGCTTTCTTAGGGGTGTTCTCATATTGAAGCCCCCAGTTCGCACTCCAGCAACAGAATGGGACCTTAACGTGGTTTTGGGGCAGTTCACTCGCCCACCCTTTGAGCTTCTTGCTACTTGCCACCTATGTTACCTCTCATGGAAGGTGTTGTTCCTGGTTGCACTTGCCTCCGCTCACAGAGTTAACGAGCTTCAGGCCTTAATGTCGGAGGCACCATATACCAGGTTCTACAAGAACAGGGTGGTGCTCCTCCGCACACACCCTAAATTCCTTCCGAAGGTGGTATCGTCCTTCCATCTCAACTGGGAAGTGGTACTTCCTACTTTTTTTCCGAAACCTCACTCCAGTAGGGCGTAGACAGTCCTTCACACCTTGGACTGTAAGAGGGCTTTGTCCTTCTATATCCAATGCACTCAGGGCCACCGCAAAGCCACTCGGCTTTTCGTCTCCTATGAACCCAGTATGCTGGGGGAGGCGGTGATCACCAGTATGCTGTCCACCTGGGTGGCAGACTGTATCACCCTCGCCTATGAGCAGGCGAGGCTCCTGCTGGAAGGCCGTGTCACTGCACATCGTGTCAGGGCCATAGCGGCCTCGGTGGCAAACTTGTGCTCTGTCCCGATGGTGGACATCTGCCGGGCTGCCACCTGGTCTTCAGTCCATACCTTCGTAGCTCATTATTGCCTGGAAAGGGAGTCCCGACTTGACAGTGCCTTCGACCAAACTGTGCTCCATAAGCTTTTCGAGGTTTAGGCAACTCCTAGCCTCCACCCCTTCTGTGTTCAGGCTACCGGAGTGCTGGTTTTCTTCGGACAGAGGTGTCTGTGGACATGGGCTAAATTGCTGCTGCTTGCGGCTCCCTGTGTTTTTTCACTATCCTGTAGCTGGGGAGTCCCATATGTGAGGACTGACTTCCTGCTTGTTCCTGGAGAAAGTGTAATTACTCACCTGTAACAGGTGTTCTCTGGGGACAGCAGGAATCGGTCCTCACAGCCTTCCCTCCTCCCCTTGGAGTTGCTCCTTTACCATCTTTTATTTTTGCTGTCTTTTAGCTATGTTATTTGACTGAGCAAGATGGCACCCTTTGGCAGGAAGGGGACCATGTATGTGAGGTAGCATCTCCCAAAGGCTTTCTTTGAAAGCTGGGGGGTTGCTTCCGCGAGGGCACCATAGGGGCCGACGTGACCCATATGTGAAGACTGATTCCTGCTGTCCCCGGAGAACACCTGTTACAGGTGAGTAACTACGCTTTCACATCTGAAATTACCTTCACCATTTTACTGCCAATCTGAGTTCTCTTTTCCAACATGAATATTCCATTGCATTCCTCTCAACACTTTTTTTTCCACTTACAACAGTCTACCAAACTACATGCATAAGTCCTTGTGTTTATAACATACTAATATATCCTTATTTGGTAAAGCTCTTCTAACACATCATTGTTCTTTAAGCAACCTTCTAAATTAAAAAAAAAACTTTATTAAACATAACATGTAATTCTTAAATCACTATAGCTTTTCCTCTATCTACCTGTGTGCTTTCTTAAATTTATTTATTTATTTATTTTTTATACCGCGCTCTTTAGAATCAGTGCGGTTTACATGTATACTAACAGGTACTTTTTATTCCCTTGTCCCCGAAGGGCTCACAATCTAAGTGTATCTGAGGCAATGGAGGGTTAAGTGGCTTGCCCAAGGCTACAAGGAGTAGCCATGGGACTAGAGACCCCAGTCCCTCCGGCCTGAAGTTGCTTGTCCCCATGCGGGAATTGAACCCCTGGCCTTCTGGCCTGAGGTAACCTGTCCCAACCACTGAGCCACCCCTCCCTCTAAATCTCTCCTGGATTATTGCTGACAAGCAAGATTTTGTGTTTTTGTCCAAGCAACTTTAATTAGTGTTTTTAAATGTTCAAATAAGCTAGAAAAAAGAGAGATTCTCAAATTTTTCTGACAGCTCATATCAGTGTATAAATACATAAAATAAGTACCTCGGAACATATTTCTGTTTTTCTTCTTGGTTCCTCCAAAACTGAGATCAGGAATATTTTTTTTAAGCAAAGTGCATTTTTTTTAAACCAGAACATATAATTCACATACACAAAACAGGTGAAATTACCTTAAAACCTAACAGTGAAACAACCCAAACAAAACCCTAAGAATATGGTGTTGCTGTTCTGTTCATCAATCCACTATCATGAAAGGAAACCTTTTTTTTCAGCACTGTTTAACAATGCAAAGTAATTAACCAAAGTCTTGCAGTTCAAAGCTGTATGTATACACAGTTTTACCTAAGCAAATACCAGAGGACACTTCCTATTTTTTAATTACTTGACCTGAGTAAATCTGCAGGTGTTCATTGTCTAATAATTCAGATGGAGTAAGGATAAAATGTTCAATTAAGATCTCTTAAAGAGAACTATTAGAAATGGAAATTGAATTTTTTTACATACAAATAAAGTCAAAGCACATCTGGAGGTCTATTTGTCAGCAGCTCTAGGAAATGACAAGAGAATTCAAACATAAATTAGTACTTATATTCACAAACAGCAAATGGGTTAGACTGAAACCTTATCAGTGTAATGTGATCTCTCGATCTGTCCCACACTTGCATTCCATCTTAAGAGTATTGTCCTTTAAATGACCTAAGAGAAAACAATGTAAGTTAGTTTTAAACAAAGTAATTTCTTCCCGGGAACCTATGAACAAAGAAAAAAAGGCATGATTAATTAATCGTGATCAGTTCTTATTCCTTAATTGAAAACACCTCTAGTGCTTGGAAAAAAAATGCCATTGAGCAATGCAATCAAACCCTGCATGCACCAGATTCCCTCCCAATCTGTACAGAAAAGCGGCATCTGGCAGTGAGCCAGGAAGAAAAGTTTTCAAACCTCAGCTTTTGACCGCAGTCAGTGGAGAGAATTTACAGCTCTCCACCTTGGAATCTGCAGAACGGCTGCTCCTCCATTTCTTCTCCATCATCTGCAGTCAAGGAATCAAAATCAGGCTCTGAGCCTCTGACTCATTTGCAGCCCCTAAAGAAGTAGTTTCAAAGCTATCACACTACCCATGCCTGGCAAGGAAACCACAGGGTCCTCCCAAGGAGGAGGAGCACTGGGCTTCACTATCTGTGCACTCTCTCACCTGTCTGTGGGCATAAGGTAAAAGTGGCCATCTGGGGAACGGGGGGACTATTTCACTGTGGGCTTTGAACTGTTAATTGTCAATCATAAAAATCATAATTCTCATCTGCAGAAAAATCAATCTGATTTTCTTTGGAGGGGGGGGGGGTTGGGGCCAGGAACCTCCCATGTTCCAGGGAAAATGAATTTCCTCTCTCCTGTCATCTCCCTCAAACCCCTCCCCGTCCTCTTCCTCAGAAGGGACTGGTGGCGGTTCGTGGAATGGGAAAAATGCCCTGTTGCTGTGGGCAATCCCATTTTAAAATGGTCTAATGCTCTGCATGAATAACATGCCTAACTCGGAGGGATGGGTCCCTTGCCTGGCAGTGGGTGGCTGGGACCCCTCGCTTGGGTTTGAGTTAGGGCTGCGGCTAACACCCTTACTGCTTTTTGTTCTTTCTGGGTTTCTCTCTTATCTCATGCCTCTTGGTTATTGAAAGCTGTTGTAGCAGGAGATCTATTATCTATTCGAAGTCTGTCCCTCCAACCCTCAGATGAAAACACAGAGACAGACCGGTATGCAAACACATGCTGTTTATTGTGCGCACAGTCTCAGGCAGGGCCGGCACCCTGAACAAAACAATCTGAGAGCGAGGTGAGGTTAGCCTGCTACTTTTATACATTCTTATCCTGCCGAAAGTCACAGTTCTATTGGTTCCAACACCCTCTTCCTTGCCTAATGGAAACGTTCAATCTTCCTTGCCCAATGGAAACTTTCAAGTTGAAACGAAACTTAAACATAGCCCAGCCTCTCCCACTATGGCGCTTCCGGTGTTAGAACTAAGGGGATCTGCCTCATTTCCCCCCTTTGATTCTTCTTACCTTCCAAAGACCGAGGTAAGAAGTAAATCACTGCTAAACAGAGTCAGTTAATTCATGCTGGGGGAGGGGCTGGTAGTTCCACATAGCCATTACTTGGGCTGCGGTTTTACACTCCACCGTGTTCTCAATGGTGGAGGTAATAAATCATCTGAGGATAGGGATACAACATGGCAGAATGGCACATAGCAGTAAAATAAGAAGAACCCCCTACCACTAGGGTTTTAGTCCCCCTAGCCAACTGAACCACTTCATAAACCACCCAGGACCCACGGACGGGTCAGTAATATGATTAACTAGATCACGTAGGTCTTGGATAGAGTGTTCAATGGAAACACTTGCGTCATTGAGGTTAAAACAAAACATACCCTCAAATTCCTCACAGCCATGATTTAGCCGTAGGAGCAAAAAATCAATGGTCATCCTGTTCTGCAGAATCGCTGCCTACAGACCGGACATTTCATGATTCATAGTGGCTAGGATGGTTGAGGTGAGATTAATGGATTTGGCCAAGGAACAAGCAACACGGCTTACTTCCATAGCATTGTGCAAAGCTAACCCGGGTGCTCTTACAATGGATATTGCCAGTCCTAGAGCTGTTTGATCGCTATAAGGTTCCACATTAGAGTTACAGGCAGGAGACATAGGTTTTGATCGAGGATAGCGCGGGTGGGAACTAACCTTACTAGGGGTATGAGAGAAAGCAGCAGTAGTGAGTCTGCCAAAAGTGCAAGGACCTCCAGTAGCGTTCATGGGAACATAAGTATAAGCAGTTTTACCACATAACAGAAACCATCCTAAGGGAAGATATATTTCTGAGTAAGCATGAGATACTTTAGTAATAGACTTGCATGATAATATGGTGTTTGACACATTAAAAACCTCTTTGGTGGCATTTACAAAAAGAAAGCAATCTGTAGCATTAAGTGTGGAGACAACCTGCAAGGAGAAAGGGACCCTGTTAAAGTAGACTGAGGTAGGACTAGTAACTCCATTGTGATAGAAGAAGGTAGAAAAATAAACATTGGGCTGAGTGCAGGTTAAATTGGCAAGTATAGTAAAATTTTGCATTTCACACAGATTAGAGGGTACAGCAATGAGACACGTTGATAAGAAAGCTCCAGCTTGTAATGAGCTGCGCATACAAAAGTCTGACATATTTAAGGCAGTTTGGGCAAGTAGTATTGCCGTATTTAACAGTTCCTGAGCTGGACTGAAAGTGGCACCACATGAGTGGTAGGAGGAAAGTCGATGTGATCCTACCCATGATGGTCCGGAAGCAGGAGGGTGGTCTGGGTCGAAGAGGATATCAGCTGAGGCAGTACACACGTAGATTCTCAAAATTCTACAGTAAGTAGTCCTGTCAGCTACTGGTGGTGACAGGAGTAGGGCCGGAGTACTTCAGTTGCCTGAGGACGGTTGGTCTTCGGGTGGAGATGTCCTTGTCAATTTCAGACACAGGGGTGATCTGGAGACAGTCGAAGTCCAAGGCGGAGCTAGAGCAGGTGCGGCAGTCTTGACACGAGTATGGTGGATCCACGGGACTACTTCAGCCACTTTGACAGCAGTGGGGGTAGCGAGAACAGTATACGGGCCCCTCCGCTGCGGAGTCAGTGGAGTGGAGGAGTGGCCTAGTGGTTGGGGCAAGGTACTTCAGGCCGGAAGGTCGGGGGTTCAAATCCCACTAGAGGACAGCAACTTTGGGCCGGAAGGACTGGGGTTTCTAGTCTCACAGGTGCTCCTTGTGAACATAAGATATGCCATACTGGGTCAGACCAAGGTCCATCAAGCCCAGTATTCTGTTTCCAACAGTGGCCAATCTAGGTCATATGTACCTAGCAGTTTCCCCAAGAGACACAAGTTCACAATGCTTGTACTGGGTCAAGCATTGATATCTTCGGTCACTTCTTAATAATGGTTTATGGACCTTTCCTCCAGGAACTTGTCCAAACCTTTTTTAAACCCAGCTACACTAACAGCCTTTACTACATCCTCCGGTAACAAATTCCAGAGTTTGATTACAAGTTAAGTGAAAAAATATTTTCTTTTATTAGTCTTAAATAGTTTACCCTGTAGCTTCATTGCATGTCCCCTAGTCTTTCTATATTCTGATAACGTAAACAATCGATCTACGTTTACCCGTTCCACTCCGTTCATTAATTTATAGACTTCTATCATATCTCCCTTCAGCCGTCTCTTTTCCAGGTTAAAGAGCCCTAACCTTTTTAGCCTTTCCTCATAGGAGTATCCTTCCATCCCCTTTACCATTTTGGTGGCTCTTCTCTGAACCTTTTCTAAAATCGCTATATCCTTTTTAAGATACGGCGACCAGAATTGCACACAATATTCAAGGTGCGGTCTCACCATGGAACGATATAGAGGCATTATAATATCTTTTGTTTTATTTTCCATTCCTTTCCTTATCATACCTAGCATTCTATTTGCTCTCTTGGCCGCCGCTGCACACTGGGCCGAGGGTTTTAACATGGTATCCACAATGACGCCTAAATCTTTTTCCTGGGTGGTGGTTCCTAATGTGGAACCTTGCATCGTGTAACCATAGTTTGGGTTGTTCTTCCCTAGGTGCATAACCTTGCACTTGTCCACATTAAATTTCATCTGCCATTTTGATGCCCAGTCTTCCAATTTATCAAGATCCTCTTGCAATTTTTCACAATCCTCTTCGGTTTTAACAACTTTAAATAGTTTTGTGTCATCTGCAAATTTGATAACCTCACTCGTTATTCCACTTTCCAGGTCATTTATGAATATGTCAAAAAGCAGCGGACCCAGCACAGATCCCTGGGGTACACCACTATTCACCTTCTCCATTGGGAAAATTGGCCATTTAGCCCTACCTTCTGCTTTCTATCTTTTAACCAGTTCCTGATCCACAATAGTACACTGCCTCCTATCCCATGACTCTTTAGTTTTGCCAAAAGTCTCTGATGAGGGACCTTGTCAAAGGCTTTCTGAAAGTCCAGATACACAATATCAACCGACTCACCTTTGTCCACCTGTTTATTCACTCCTTCAGAATAACATAACAGATTAGTAAGACAAGATCTTCCTTGTCTAAAGCCATGTTGGCTGTCTCCCATTAGGTCATGACTGTCTACATGCTGAGTAATTTTATTCTTTATGATGGTTTCTACCATTTTTCCTGGTACTGACGTCAGGCTCACCGGTCTGTAGTTTCCCGGATGACCCCTGGAACCCTTTTTAAAAATTGGTGTAGTAAAGGCTGTTAGTGTAGCTGGGTTTAAAAAAGGTTTGGACAAGTTCCTGGAGGAAAGGTCCATAAACCATTATTAAGAAGGGACCCAGGATATCAATGCTTGAACCAATACAAGCATTGTGGAACCTGTGTCCCTTGGGGGAAACTGCTAGGTACATATGACCTAGATTGGCCACTGTTGGAAACAGAATACTGGGCTTGATGGACCTTGGTCTGACCCAGTATGGCATATCTTATGTTCTTATGTTCTTATCCCAGGTGTCGGCCCCGGCCCAGCTAAGGGGGAGATTTTGACCCTCCCCAAGGAGGTCAGCAGCCCACAAGGGGATGCCTGATCTACTATGCCCAAAGGTGCTAACTATAATCACCGATTCCTGGGCACTTCGGGTGGTCAGGAGTGGCTATCTCCACCATCTGACTGACACCTCCTCCTTACTTTCTGGGAGAGCCCCTCAGGTCTCCCCTTCACCAGGACTTCTACTGATGGAGCTTGCAGGTCTTCTCGAGGACAAGGCGGTGGAACCAGTGCACCACCATCTCAAGGACAAGGGATTGACCTGCACAACCTGAACAAGTTCCTAGTGAGGGAGAAGTTCAAGATGCTCTCCCTTAGAACATTGCTGCCTTACCTCCAGCACATGATTGGCTATGCTCCTTGGATCTGAAGGATGCTTATACCCACATCCTCATTCTCCCCAACCACAGGCAGTTCCTGCGGTTCATGGTGGGATAGGGGGGGCACTACCAATACAGGATACTGCTTTTCAGCTTGGCCTCTGCCCCAAGGGTCTTCACAAAATGCCTGGCAGTCGTAGCTGCCTTCCTCCCCCTCCAGGGGATCTTTGTCTTCCCCTACCTGGACAACTGGCTCATAAAAGGAGGCACAGCCTCAGAAGTGCAGCAGGCAACTGCTTGCACCATCCAAGTCCTGCAACAATTGGGGTTTGTGATTAACTACCCTAAGTTCTCATCTCCTCCACCACAATATCTGGAGTTCATAAGGGCAAGACTGGACACCCTCCAGGCAAAGGCCTTCCTGCCCAGAGACAGAGCCGTCCGTCTCAGGGCCCTGGCACTGGAGCACTGGACGTACAGCACCGCCCCTTGGTACCCGCTTGGTTCCTCCTGCACATACTCGGACATATGGCCTCCACGGTCCACATCACCCCAGATGCCTGCTTCCACACAAGGGCCACACAGTGGTGCCTTTGGGACCAGTGGCACAGGCCACGGGATGCCTCCGGGACAGTGACCCGCCAGATGGTAGACTCCTTTACCTGATGGCAGACTCCCCAAAACCTCGAGACGGGGATGCCCTTCCAAGCCCCAAGCCCCTTAAGGGTCCTCACTACAGATGCCTCCTTGCTTGTCTGGGGAGCCCACCACGAGGAACTCGGGGCAGCTGGTTGCAGAACAAGAGTAACCAGCAGATCAACCTCCTGGAGCTACGGGCCATATACTTAGACCTCCAAACCTTTTGTCAACGCCTATGGCACCAGCCGGTGTTGGTCCAGACAGACTACCTGGTGGCATTGTTCTGTGTGAACAAACGGGGGCATGGGATCTCCTCTGCTCCTATGCAGTCCGGCAGAGTATACTCCTGCAGGTAGTATACCTGCCAGGCCAGAACAACTCACTGGCCGACAGACTGAGCAGGATCCTCTAGCCATACGAGTGGCAGCTGGATGCCAGTGTGGTCGACTGACTCTTTCAGCTCTGGGGGGAACCGAGATAGACCTCTTCACCAGTCCAGACAAGTACCAGTTGCCCCACTTCTGCTCCTGGCAGGCCCACCCCTCCAGTGTGTCGGTGGACACGTTCCTCGTCTCGTGGTCGAAAGGCCTCATGTACACCTTCCCACCCACACCACTAATTGCCAAGACATTGTTCAGGACCCTCCGTGATAAAGCCTCACTCATCCTGATAACCCCTCACTCATCCTGATAACCCCTCGATGGCCCAGACAACCATAGTTCCCGCTACTCCTGCAGCTATTAGTGGAGACTCCCATCCTGCTGGGGAACTCACCAGGGCTCCTATTCCAGGAAGAAGGGCTCTCTTCTGCACCCCGACGTGGGGTCCCTGTTGCTGACAGCGTGGCTTCTGAAAGGGTGACTTAGCCCCTTTAACACAAGAAGCCCAAAAAGGAATTTTACCTAGAAACCCCAAAGTGCGTCAATTGGCGCATTATCACGATGACTGCGTTTAGCATGAAATGCAGATGTGAATTAATGTGAAGTTACTTATTTGTTAAATACGTGCAGTATGTGAAGTCATTACATGACGTCATCATGTGTTTATTGTTTGTAATGTCGAAGTAAAACTGTAAACAGTGATTGAGATGCGCCACCTAGTGGGAACATGAATTCATATCTAGAAGCCCCAAAGTATGTCAATTGACGCATCCAAGACAATTGAGCGTGTCAATTGACGTACTTTGGGGCTTCTAGGTATAAATTCATTTTCTTGCTAGGTGGTGCATCTGTCATTAATTTTTGATGCACATATTTGAACATCTTGACCTTGCTAACAAAGTCATGGAATATGACTGACATGGTTCTAGCAGTGGTGCTGGTATACAACTTCGAAGATGCATTTGCGTCAATTGATGCACTTTGGGGCTTCTAGTGTTAAACCTCTCAGGGGAGGTAGAGGAGATCCTGCTAGCCTCTCGTAAGGCTTCCACTAGGAAAGCGTGCGCCCTCAAATGGCGCAGGTTGTCAACTTGGTGTGCAGAGCACGGGTCCATCCCATTCTCCTGCCTGGTCAGACTGGTGCTACAGTACCTTCTCCACCTCTTGCAATCTAGGCTTAAATCAAACTCCGTCAGTGTACACCTCAGTTGCCTGGAGGCTCGCCACCACCTGATGGAGCACAAACCCCTCTCAGTCCAGCCGCTGGTGACCCGCTTCCTATGGGGTCCGCTCATATTGAACCCCCGGTTCGCCCTCTGGCGACTGAGTGAGACCGCAGTGTGGTATTGGGGCAGCTCACTTGCCCACCCTTTGAGCCTCTGGCTATCTGCCACCTGCAATACCTCTCATGGAAGGTGGCGTTCCTGGTTATGCTGACCTCTGCTCGCAGGGCTAGTGAGCTTCAGGCCTAAGTAGCGGAAACGCCATATAGCAGGTTCTACAAGCACAGCATGGTGCTCCACACACCCTAAATTCCTTCCGAAGGTGGTATCGTCCTTCCACCTCAATCAGGAGGTGGTACTTCCCACCTTCTTCCCAAGACCTCAATTGAATAGGGGGGAGACGGTCCTCCTTACCCTGGACTGTAAGAGGGCCTTGTCCTTTTACATCCAACGTACTCAGGGCCACCGCAAAGCTGCTCGTACGACCCCAGTAGACTGGGGGGGAGGCAGTGACCAAATGTACACTGTCTACCTGGGTTGCGGACTGTATTGCCCTCGCCTATGAGCAAGCAGGGCTCCTTCTGGAAGGCAGAGTTACGGTACACTGTGTCAGGGCCATGGCGGCCTCGGTTGCAAACCTGCTCTCCGTCCCGATGGTGGACATCTGCCAGGCCGCCACCTGGTCTTCAGTCCACACCTTTTCAGCCCATTACTGCCTGGAAAGGGAGTCCTGACGGGACAGTGCCTTTGCCCAAGCCATGCTCCGTAATCTTTTTGGGGTTTAGGCAACTCCAACCCTTCTATGTTCAGGCTACCAGACACACGGGTCCTACTGTAGTCTGCACCTGTGGACTGAATTGCTGCTGCTCACAGCTGTCCCTGAGGGTAGCCTTGATTTTTCTCTGACTTTCGGTAGCCTGTAGCTGGGGAGTCCCATATGTGAGGACCGACTTCCTGCTTGTTCCTGGAGAAAGCGTAGTTCTCCGAGAACAGCAGGAATCAGTCCTCACAACCCTCCCTCCTCTCCTTGGAGTTGATCCTTTACCATCTTTTCTTTTTTTGCCGTCTTTCAGCTATGTCATCTGACTGAGCAAGATGGCACCCTTGGGCGGGAAGGGGACCACGCATGCATGGTGGCATCTCCCAAAGGCTTTCTTTGAAAGCTGCGGGGATGCTTCCGCAAGGGCTCCGTCGGCGCCGATGTCACCCATATGTGAGTATTGATTCCTGCTGTCCCCGGAGAACACCTGATCTCCAGGAACAAGCAGGAATGTAGTCTTCACATATGGGTATCATCGGTACCGACGGAGCCCGCACGGGAACACTCCTCAGCGTCCAATTAGAAAGCTTTTGGGAGCATCCCACAGCGCCTGCGTGCTGCCTTCCCGCCTTTCCCAACTGCCTCTCTCCAGTTCTCCGTTTTCCACGGAGCCAGCAGATCGTTTTTCCTGTCACTGCAGAAATTATCCCAGCTTTTTCATTCTTTTTTCTGGTAGCGTCTGCCTTCCTCGACGCTATACCGGTTCTTTCTTTCTAAAAAAAAAAAAATTCTAATCTTTTTCTGGACTTTCCAGTCTTTTTTCCGTCGGGTGCCACACGCCATTTTGGGCACTAGGCCCAATTTTTCCTTCAGAATGGAAAAACCCGCCTCGGGTTTTAAAACGTGTTCCAAGTGTGGCGGTACCATCTCCGTCACCGACACTCACGAGTGGTGTCTTAAATGTTTAGGTCCTGACCACTCCATCTCGGTGTGTGTTGCCTATGGGATGATGTCGAAGAGGGGTCGGCAAAACCGAACTGCTAAGCTTAGCACCCTTTTTCCCTCCGATGCAGCATCTGTGGCATAGACGTCTTCCAGGGCTTCGTCTTCCTCTCATGGATCTCAGGTAACCAAACATAAATCTGGCTGGTCCTCAAAGGGTAGATCTCCTTCCAAGCATCGAGATGCCTTTGGCGTTGCCCTTGAGGGACTTGTACCGGCAAAATTTCCCCGGCAGGAGGCTTCTGCTTCCAAAGCACTATCGGGGCTCCAGGATGTTCTTGAGGCTTCAACCTCCGCAGAACTACTGGTGCCATGCTCTGGGGTACTGGCTGCTTAGTCCGGTACCGATACCCAGGCATCGGCAGCGTCAATAGACCAGAGGTTTTTGACTATTGAACGCAGTCTGGCGGCTCTCCTTGCGGCTTCGGTGCCTTCGGGACCGCTTCAGACAGTTCAACCGGTATTGACACCGGTTCCGGCACCAATATCGGTACCAGTACCAACAGCATCGACATCGGTACCGGTACCAACAGCATCGACATCGGCGACTGTGTTACCGACACCGAGTCATGCTGTTTCCTCCGGTATCGACAGGCCGGTACTGGACCCCTCCGGTACCGACTTCAATCGGTACCAGTATCGTGCTTTGCAAGAGCACCCGGACAGGAGATATTTTGAATCCTCCGATGACTCTGAGGATTCTGACAGCTCTGTCGGTACCAGATTACTTCTCTCTGAGGAGCCTTCCTCTCCTAAACGTAGGATGTCTCCTCCAGAGGATATATCCTTTCAGGATTTCATTTGGGAGCTCCTGAAACAGAGCCCAGAGCAAAGGAATTGGAGATTTTACAATATCCTAAAGCTCCCAAGGAGGCAGCTACCTTGCCTATTCATGAGATCTTGCATGATCTCATGCTAAGAATGTGGGAAAAACCTCTTACCACCTCTCCTCATTCTCGTAGGCTTGATACCATGTATCGAGTACCTCCTTGTCCTGGATTTCAAAAAACCCAGTTACCACACCACTCTATGGTATTGGAATCAGCTATGAGAAGGATCAAGAGTGCAAAAAGACATGCATCTAATCCGCCAGGACTTGAATGTAGGACTCTTGATGCCTTTGGGCGTCGAACCTTCCAGGCCTCTATGCTTTCTGCCAGGATTAGTTCCTACATTTTATATATGGGAATGTTCCTTAAGGAGGTTACAGGAGACCTAGAGCTTATGAGCCCTCTCCTTCCTGATGATAAGAGACAAGATTATCTTACACTTGTCAAACATGCCCAAGATGTTTGCAAGTTTGTTAATCGTGCAGCTTTTGACTGTTTTGAGTGCATAAGCAGAACCTCTGCCATTGCCATAGGTGCTCGTAGGATTGCGTGGCTCCAGGCATCTGACTTAGAACTCTGGATACAGGACAAACTGGGGAATATCCCTTGCACAGGCGAAAATCTCTTTGGCAAAAATTGGCAAGAGAAAGCTAATGAGCTGGATGCTGATAACACCACTTTGGATAGACTATCCAAGGCTACAACTGATCCTGCAAGGAGAAAATCCTACAAGAATCCTTCTAAAAAGAAGAGGTTTTACCCCTCCTATACTCAGCAGGGGCATTCTGCCGGTCAGTCTGCCCGAAAGGGACAGCAGCCACCAAAACAAAGAAAAGCAAAGTCTGCTAAGCCTCAACTGGCCAAGCAGACTCAGCCTCCACAGGGGCTTTGACTCCCATCTAGAGAACTTGGCCTTCCTAGCCCTCAACGGACCAGAGCCCTCCACCATTCCAGGAAGGTTGTGTCATTTTGCCCCCAGATGGAAGCAGATAACAGCAGAAGAATGGACTCTCTCCATTGTAAAGGAGGGGGGTACAAGCTTCATTTCCTCAACATGCCCCCTCCTACAGTTGTAAAACGGTTCAATTCTCAGACTTCACTCGAAAATCAGTTGGGTCAAGAGGTCAATTTACTTCTTGCCCATGGGGCAATAGAAGACGTACCCATTTCCCAACAGGGTACAGGGTTTTACTTCCCCTATTTCCTTATTCCAAAGAAAACAGGGGGACACAGACCCATTTTAGACCTCAGAGAATTGAACAAATTCCTGTTCAAGGAGAAGTTCAAGATGATTTCTCTAGGAACTCTTCTGCCAGTACCTTCAGAGTCAGGATTGGCTTTGTTCTCTAGATCTCAAGGATGCGTACACCCATGTTCTCATCCATCCAACTCACCGAAGATTCCTTTGGTTTCTATTTCAGGGGAAGCACTACCAGTACAGGGTTCTTCCTTTTGGCCTGGCCTCAGCACCAAGGCTGTTTACGAAATGCATGGCTGTAGTGGCAGCATTTCTTCGCACTCTAGGAATATTCGTCTTCCCCTACTTAGACGACTGGCTCATTCGAGCCCCATCAGAGTCAGAGGCCAGAATTTCCCTATCTTGCACAATGCGTATCCTTCAGTATTTGGGCCTGGTCATAAACATCCCAAAATCCAACCTAACTCCCACTCAATCTCAGTTTATAGGAGTTATGCTGGATACCAGGAAAGCAAGGGCCTATTTTCCACAGCCCTGCTGCCTTCGCATTGTGCAGTTAGCTTCCCAAGCAGTGTTAAAAACTCATCGGGAAATGTTACAATTGCTAGGCCACATGGCATCTACCGTGCATGTGGTTCCTTATGCTCGCCTCCATATGAGAGCAGCCAAATGGACTCTATCCACTCAGTGGACTCAAGCATCAGGCTCCCTATCAGACAAAATAGCAAACTCAAGTCGCCTTATTTTGTCCCTACAATGGTGGCAATCAACCCAAAACCTGTTGGTGGTGTCCCCTTTCCAACAACTGCCACCCCAGGTCACTTTAACAACAGACGCCTCACAGGTGGGTTGGGGCGCTCACCTGCAAGATCTCTCTACCCAAGGCACCTGGACTCCACAGGAGACCCATCTACACATCAGTCTATTGGAGCTCAGAGCAATCTTCCTTGCTCTTCGAGTGTTCCACACCCAGCTGAGCTACAAGACAGTCCTAATTCAGATGGACAATCAAGTAGCTATGTTCTGTCTGAACAAGCAGGGAGGAACAGGCTCTCTGTCGCTTTGCAACGAAGCTTTGCGACTATGGGCCCTCGCCAGAGAGCATCAGATTCATCTCTTTGCGGTGTATCTGCCAGGCATTCAAAACTCCTGAGCAGACAGACTCAGTCGAGTTCTCCTTCCGCACGAGTGATCTCTTCGTGCAGACCAGGTAGCAAAACCTTTTCAAATTTGGGGAACTCCGGACATAGACATCTTAGCAAGTCCGTTGAATGCCAAACTTCCCCGATTCTGTTCCAGAATTTTGGCTCAGGGTTCTCAGGCCAGGGATGCTTTCCTCCTCCATTGGGGTCAGGACTTCCTATATGCTTTTCCACCCATTCCCCTAATTCCCAAAACCCTCTTCAAGCTTCAGAGAGACAGAGGCAATATGATAATCATAGCTCCACATTGGCCATAGCAGGTGTGGTACCCTCTGCTCCTACATCTCTCTCAAGCTCCATCTCTGGAGTTAGGATCTGCTCCAGATCTCCTGTCTCAGGAGGACGGGCTGTTGTGGCATCCCGATCCCCACTCTCTGCATCTCAGGGCATGGTTGCTGAGGGCCTAGACCTTCATGGTCTTAACCTGTCTGAACAAGTGAAGGATATCCTTTATGCTTCTAGAAAGCCTTCCACAAGACGCTCGTATGCTTTCAAGTGGAAAAGGTTTTCCATATGGTGTTCGCAGAAGGGTCTTGACCCCCTGGTGATACCTCTGGAATCATCATTGGAGTATCTCCTTCTTTTATCTAATGCAGGGCTTAAGACTAACTCAGTACGAGTCCATTTCAATGCTATTTCAGCTTCTTTCAAGCCTTTAAATGGACAACCTATTTCCTCTCATCCTCTCATAGCGAGATTTATGAGGGGCCTTCTTCTAACTAAGCCTCTCATTAGGCCACCACCGGCAGCATGGAACCTAAATCTGGTTCTTGGACAGATTATGAAGCCACCTTTTGAACCTCTAGCTACTACCTCCTTGAAATTCCTTTCCTGGAAGGTTGTCTTTCTCATTGCAATAACATCAGCACGTCGCATCAGTGAACTGCAAGCATTAGTGGCTGATCCTCCTTATACGAGGTTCCATCATGATAAGGTAGTCCTTAGGACTCATCCACACTTTATGCCAAAGGTGGTCTCACCTTTTCATTTAAACCAAGCAGTTTACCTGCCTGTATTTTTTCCAAGGCCTCATGCTTCATATGCAGAAAGGAATCTTCATACTTTGGACTGTAAAAGAGCACTTGCTTTTTAATTACAAAGGACACAGCAACATAGAAAGTCTTCTCAACTCTTTGTTGCTTTTGATCCTTCTCATTTGGGACTTCCATTCTCCAAGAGAACATTGTCCAATTGGATTGCACAGTGTATTTCTTTTACCTATCGGAGTAAAAACCTTTCTCTAGAAGGCCATGTCACAGCTCACAATGTGAGAGCCATGGCAGCCTCAATGGCTCATCTGCACTCTGTGTCTATTGACGACATCTGTCGAGCAGCTACTTGGGCCTCAGTTCATACCTTCACAGCCCATTACTGCTTAGACAAGGACTCCCGCCGGGATGCCTTGTTTGGTCAGGTGTTCTTCGACACCTGTTCCATACTTAATCAACTCCTACCCACCATTCCCTGTAGGATGCCAGAGATCAATGGGGGGAAGAGGAGCCCTTTCACAAGGGCACACAATGTCTGGGGTCTCTTCCTGGCATCTGTAGCTAGGGAGTCCCCATATGTGAAGACTACATTATCCAGGACCAAGTAGGAAGTCAGTCCTCACATATGGGTGACATCGACGTCGATGGAGCCCTTGCGGAGCATTTCCCCAGCTTTCCATGAAAGCCTTTGGGAATGCAGGCACACATGCGCGGTCCCCTTCCCGCCTAAAGGTGCCATCTTGCTTAGTGTCTCTTTTTCCGTGAAGCCCGTTGGATGTATGTCCTAGTCCTCCTGGAAAATAGTTGGATTCCTTTGCTATTTTTTCTCCGGTTCGACGCCAGTTCCCCTCCTGCCGGGTTCGGTACACCGGTATCAAGCCCAATCTTATTTTTTCGATTTTTGCCCTTCATGGCTGGCGTTCGCGCCCTTTTTTTCTTTTTCCCTGGAAGGCTGGTCCTTTGACCTCGCGGGGGCTCTTTTTTCCCCGATGGCTTCCAGTGGTTTCAAAAAGTGTGATCGGTGCAAGAAACTAATGTCTCTCACCGACACACACGACTGCTGCCTTCGGTGCCTGGGTCCTGACCACGATCTTAAGATCTGTGGACCATGTGGAAAGATGTCTTCCAAGGCGCTTCGAAGTCATCAGCACCAAAAGGAAAGGCTTTTCTCCGACTCGGCCTCCAGCCGGGCCCGGAACTCATCAGAGGCCTTGACATCTCAGGAATCGGATCCCGAGCACTGTCGGGGCTCCTCTGACAGGGTGTCCCCCGACCGGGAACGAAAGTGGAAGAAGCGGCTCGCGAGGGCTTCGGAGGAGGAGGTCCCTGGCTCCTCGAGAGCTAGGTCTCAGACCGCCGCCCCGGGCCCGTGGAACAGGAGAAGCCTCCAAAAGTACCTCGTGTGGAGCCGGAGTCTGCTGGACACGTAAGTCCTGTAGTTCTCATGGACTCTCCTCCCAGAGAGCCGACGTCGGGCCTGGCGCTGCCGGGGCTCCAGTCGGTGGCTACTGAGTCTCCTGAGCTGGGTCTCAGGCTTGACAGCCTTGGAGTGCAGATTGTCTGCCTTCATGGAACAGCAGCGGGCGCTGATAGCCAGCCTGTCTGGCGCCTCTGCCCCGAACTCCGGGACATCGGCATTGAAGTTGACCCCGGAGACCGAGCCGATACTCGAGACCATGAAGGCTCGAGGTCAACCTCTGTCGTGGTCTCCCTCGACCTCCCGTTCGGGACTGAGAGCGTCGACACCGGTGCCTTCGGCTTTGGGGCGGGTGCTCACAGGCCCCGCGCGGTCAGACCCCGATTCCTCATCGGACAAGTCCACCTGGCAGACTGAGGATGAGGAGTCCCCCAACACCTTCCGGACTCGGTGCGTCCCGTCGGACTCACCGCAGTCTGAGCCCCGGAGTAGATCCCCTCCGGAGGATACCCGGTTCTCGGAGTTCGTCCGGGATATGGCCACTGCGTTGGCTATCGCTGCGGACCCCGAGGAGGAGGCTCAAGCCGAGGAGCTCGAGGTCCTACAGTACGACTCTCCTCCGAAGGAGGCCTTTACTGTTCCGGTTCCTCTGATGCTGGAATGGCTCCTCTTCCGGATGTGGGAGGCACCGGCCTCGGCGCCGGTTCTAAGCAAGCAATTTGATTCTATCTATCGACTCCAGAAGAGCCCTGGCTTTCAGAAGGCGCAGCTACCACACCATTCCATGGTGGTGGAATCGAACATGCATCGCCTGAAAAGTCAGAAGATGCACTCCACGGTGCCCGCTGGTAGGGAGGCCCGGAACCTGGATGGTTTTGGTAGAAAGTGCTTCCAGGGCTCGATGCTTTCTTGCCATGTCCAGTCTTACCAGCTGTACATGGACATGTACTTGCGGGACCTGGCCAAGGAGCTGGTCGGGTTCTCTGCTGGTCTCTCCGGGGAACCCTTGCAGAGTTTCAAGTCCTGGTCCTCAGGGATACGGGAATGCTCCAAGTTTATGTCCTGCACTGCTTACGATGGCTTCGAGGCTTCGGCCTGTGTTACGGCAGCCGGCATCGCGGCTCAACGCCAGGGATGGCTGCAGTCATCGGACCTCGAGCCATGGGTTCAGGACAAGTTGGTCGATGTCCCTTGCCAAGGTGAGAACCTTTTTGGCAAGCCCATGACCGAGAAGGCCACACAGCTCGAAACCGAGCACCTCACAAGGACAAGGCTGTCTAGAAAGACTTCTGCCCCTTCTCACAAAAAGAAGGGCTCGGGTAAAAAGCCCTTTTACCCGAGGAAGGGCACTGCCTACAAACAGTACCCACAGTACCAGGCCTCCCAAGCTCCCCCTCAGGGTCAGCAGGCCAAGGAGCAGGGTAATGGGCCCCATAGGCAGAGGACTCCCAAGCCTCCGGTCCCTGCTCCCACTCTGCAGGGTGGGGGTTTTTGACTCCTTAGGCATAGCCTCTCCGTCCCTGCTCTCCCAACCCTGCACAGGAGGTCGACTTACCCTGTTTGCCCACAGGTGGCCACTCATCACTGGAGACAGTTGGGTGCTAAGCATCGTCCACAGGGGCTATATGCTACACTTCCAACAGCTGCCGCCTCCATCGCCTCCCCTGCACACAGATCTTCTCCTTAAGGAGCTCCAAGGTCTGTTGCGAGACAAGGCAATGGAGCCTGTGCCTCCCCACCTCCAAGGTCAAGGGTTCTACTCCAGGTACTTTCTCGTACCCAAAAGAACCTGTGGCCTCCGGCCTATTCTCGACCTCAGAAATCTCAACAAGGTCCTAGAGAAAAAAAAATTCAAGATGCTTACTCTTGGAACACTGCTGCCCTACCTCCAGCAGGGAGATTGGCTATGCTCCTTAGATTTAAAGGATGCGTACACTCACATCGTCATTCATCCAGACCACTGAAAGTACCTCAGGTTCATTGTGGGAGGAAACCATTATCAGTACAGAGTACTGCCTTTTGGCCTCACCTCCGCTCCCAGGGTCTTTACCAAATGCCTGGCAGTGGTGGCGGCCTACCTGAGAAATCAGGGTATCTTTGTCTTCCCCTATCTGGACGACTGGCTCATCAGGGGTCAGACGTGCCAAGAGGCCAGACAAGCCACCCTCCGAACTATTGCTCTTCTTCAAAACCTTGGGTTTGTCATAAACTTCGCAAAGTCCACTTTGCTCCCCTCACAGAACTTGGAGTTCATAGGGGCAAGGTTGGACTCTCTGCTGGCAAAGGCGTTCTTGCCAGAAGACAGGGCCCAAAGACTGATAAACTTGGCAAACCAGTTTCTCAGCAGGTCACTGGTCTCCGCCAGACTCTGCCTGAGGCATCTTGGCCACATGGCTTCGACAGTACATGTGACCCCCAATGGCCGGCTCCATATGAGGCCTGCACAGTGGTGCCTTCGAACTCAGTGGTCACAGGCCACAGACAGCCTCAGAGAGAGAATAAGAGTGTCCAGACAATTTCTGAACTCCCTCCTCTGGTGGCTACACCCACCCAATCTACTGCAAGGGGTGCCTTTTCAGATTCCTGGGTTCACAGTGGTGTTGACCACGGATGCCTCCCTGCAAGGCTGGGTGGCTCATTGTCTAGACAAGTGCATCCCGGGCCTGTGGTCTCCCTGGGAGGCCACACAGCAGATCAATCTACTGGAACTCAGGGCTATTCGTTTAGTTTAAGACTTTCTCTCAAACACTGGCTCATCAGTCTGTCCTAGTTCAAACGGACAACCAAGTAGCCATGTTTTATGTGAACAAGCAGGGCGGAACTGTGTCCAGGCTCCTTTGTCAGGAGGCACAGGACCTTTGCTTGTTTGCTCTCAGGCACAACATGCTCCTCAAGGCAGTCTATCTACCTGGCCAGGACAACTACCTGGCAGACAGGTTGAGCAGGATTCTGCAGCCCCACGAATGGCAGCTCCATCCCTTAGTGGTTCAGAAGGTTTTCCTGAAATGGGGAATTCCCACCATAGATCAGTTTGCCAGTCCATCGAACAAACAACGACAAGGTTCTGCTCTAGGCAACCGCATCCTCTGCGGCTGGCAGCAGATGCTTTTCTAATTTCCTGGTCCCAGGGCCTCCTGTATGCGTTTCCTTCCATGCCCCTGGTGGCCCGAACCCTGTTCAAAATTCTTCAGGACAAGTCCTCGGTCCTGCTGATGGTTCCCAGATGGCCGAGACAGCCTTGTTTTCCACTTCTGCTTCAGCTGGCAGTGGATCCCCCACTGCCTCTGGGGTTGCAACCCGACCTTCTCTCTCAGGATCAGGGTTCCCTTCTGCACCCAAATCTCAGAGCTCTCAATTTGATGGCCTGGAGGCTGCAAGGGTAGTTTTGGCTCCCTGGGGCCTATCTCAGGAGGTTGAGGAGGTTGTCCTAGCCTCTAGGTAGCAGTCCACTAGGAAAACCTATGCCTTGAAATGGAAAAGGTTTTCTGTATGGTGTCAGCTACGTACAGAAGATCCTTTCTCCTGTGCTGTACCCAGTAGTGCTTCAGTACCTACTGCACTTATCAAATCAGGGACTTAAGTCCAATTCTGTTCGGGTCCACCTCTCAGCTCTAGCAGCTCACCACTCACTGGTGGAAGGACATTCTCTGTCGGTTCACCCCTTGGTGTCCCGTTTTCTCAGAGGCTTGCTCTTGCTCAAGCCTCCAATCCGTCGTCCTGCTCCTGAGTGGGAGTTGAATGTGGTCTTGCAGCAACTGACTCGCCCACCTTTTGAGCCGATGGCTACTTGTCCTCTCCGCTTCCTGTCCTGGAAGACACTCTTCTTGATAGCCCTAACCTCGGCCAGGCGAGTGAGTGAACTTCAGGCCCTGTTCTGTGACAGGCCTTACACGAGCTTCTATGGGAACAGGGTAGTCCTTAGGACTCATCCAAAGTTCCTCTCAAAGATTGTCTCCTCCTTCCACCTTAACCAAGAGGTGGTTCTTCCCACATTCTTCCCTAGGCCTCATGCAAGCCAGGCTGAAGCAGTTCTGCATACCCTGGACTGTAGGAGGGCCTTATCCTTCTACCTTGACCGTACGCAGGGACATAGAAGAGCTACTCAGCTCTTCATATCTTTTGACCATAATAATTTAGGGTTAGCTGTGTCCAAGCGTACCTTGTCCACCTGGGTAGCTGACTGTATCACCTGGGCTTACAGGGCGGCTGACCTTCATTTGCAGGGTCGGGTCACGGCCCATCGTGTCAGGGCAATGGCTGCCTCAGTGGCTCACCTCCACTCTGTACCGTTGGCAGACATCTGCAGAGCTGCAACTTGGTCCTCAAGCCAGACTTTTGCGGCCCATTACTGTCTGGAGAAGGAGTCCTGTAGGGACAGTGCTTTTGGCCAGGCAGTACGCTGCAATCTCTTTGAGGTTTAGGCAACTCCTGCTCTCCAGCCCTCCGTTGGGCTACCGGTGGAGGTTCTTTCGGTGAAAAGCCTTTCTTTGATGCTGGGACTAGAGGGAGTCCTCTTTTTCAGCCTGGGTTCCCTGGTAGCCCAGAGCTAGGGAGTCACCCATATGTGAGGACTGACTTCCTGCTTGGTCCTGGAGAAAGAGTAGTTACTCACCTGTAACAGGTGTTCTCCAGGAGCAGCAGGAATCAGTCCTCACAACCCTCCCTCCTCCCCTGGGAGTTGCAGTTGTACATAGTTTATTTTTACATTTTTGTGTGCTGTTTTTAGCTATGTCATTTGACTGAGCAAGATGGCACCTTTAGGCGGGAAGGGGACCGCACATGCGTGCCTGCATTCCCAGAGGCTTTCATGGAAAGCTGGGGAAATGCTCCGCAAGGGCTCCATCGACATCGATGTCACCCATATGTGAGGACTGATTTCTGCTTCTCCTGGAGAACATCTGTTACAGGTGAGTAACTACTCTTTCCTGCTTGTTCCTGGAGATAGCATAGTTACTCACCTGTAACAGGTGATCTCCAGGAACAGCAGGAATTTAGTCTTCACATATGGGGACCCACCTCCCCTAGGAGTTGTATCTCTCTTTTCTTTCCCTCTTTCTCTCTCTGTCTCAGCTTTAAAACTCAACTGGAGAGAGGCAATTGGGAATGGTGGGAAGGCAGCACACAGGCGCTGTGGGATGCTCCCAAAAGCTTTCTAATTGGATGCTGGGGAGCATTCCCGCGCAGGCTTTGTCGGTACCGACGATACCATATGTAAAGACTAAATTCCTGCTGTTCCCGGAGATCACCTGTTACAGATGAGTAACTATGCTTTACAGGTGAGCAAATGTGCTTTCTTCTCTAGCTCTTTAATAGAGAGCCCTTCAAAACCATGGCTGTCAGTTTACTTGCCAGCTATCACCAGTTCCACTTATAAATGGTTTTAAAATCAGTATTGTTTGTTCATCTATTTACCACGGTAATAACTGAACTTTTAGCATTTTTAAAGGCAAACACAGGCACTTCCTGTTTCTCACAAGAAGCAGGATGTGCTTCTTACTGCCTTTAAAAAAAAAATGCCATCGTGCCAGGAGCTGCTGCACACAGCACAGCTGTGGAAGCGAAGGAAAATACATCTGCTGCCGTGAAGGGGTGAGCCGATGAAGCAGGCTTCTGGTACCCTTAAAGGTTGTGCACCCCTAGCCAATGCCTCACTGTCTCATCTGTTAAGCTGGCCATGTTCCCAATATCCTGCTTTCTTCTCTTCTCCTGTCCTCATCCTTGGTCCTCCTTTGCAATCCTCCCTCTCCATCTCACACTTCCCATCCTTATGGCTGTCCTTTTATCCATTCCCAGAATTCCTCCTTTCTTTTACTCCCCATTCACCTATCCATATGTTTGTTTATTTACTTGATTAACCGCCCTTCTAAATTAATCAGAACGGTGTACAACATACAAATTAACAGAGTGAGGCACTAGGCCAGAAAATTGAAAGGAAATTACAATATTTCAAAGTACAGAAGAGAGAGATTGGTAAAGAGAAAAGGTATAGACCAGGAGAAGGAGTTCACACAAAGGGGGTGGGAAGGTTGAAGGCAAGAACCTAACGAACGAACCAGGTTCTGAACAAACACCCGAGATTCACGCCCAAGACTACCCTGACTTCCTGCAATCAAAACTATGCCAGACAGACAAGACTGGTCCACCCTCTTGCACTGTGGACCCACCAAAAGCAGCGACATTAGCAATGTTCACCATCCCATCCAATGAGCAAATTATCGACACAATCTCTACAATCAATACCACTACCGCTCAGACTGACCCCTGTCCTGCCTTCTGGATAAGGGAACTACGGACAGAATTTAGTCCATTCATAGCTAGACTTCTTGACGCATCTTTCACATCAGGCTATTTCCCACTGAATCTCAAGCACACATCCATCAGACCCCTGCTAAAGAACAACAAATTGGACCCCCAGAAAGTAGAATCGTATAGACCAATTGCCAGCATTCCACTACTAGCATAATCGAAAAAGAAGTCCTTTACCAGATTCAACAACACATCAACAATACCTCTCCGTTAGACCACTGCCAACACGGATTCAGAGAATCCCATGGTGTGGAGACGCTACTTACCACCCTCTTCAACAATATACTTTATACAATTGATAACATCCTCAGGGAGTTGCCCTGATATTCCTGCATATAGCTGCAGCGTTCGACTCAGTATGCCACGAAACCCTCCTGAGCCGGCTCAAAGAGAAGGGCATCTGTGACCTAGCACTAACCTGGTGTAAGTCGTACCTGTCCGATAGATGGCAACACTTGCAGACAGGGTCCTCCACCTCCAAACCGTTCCACCAGAAATAGGGCGTTCCACAAGGCTCCTCCCTCTCAGCCTTGATGTTCAACATCTATATGCAGCCAATTTGTGACCTCATAAGATCATTCAACGTCGAATGCATGATTTATGCCGATGACGTTCTCATGTACATGCCATTCCAGACTGACCAAATTGACCTCACACCTCTAACTGTTTTAGCTCAGTGGAAAAATGGCTTCTAAACCAGAATCTTCGAATACAACACAAAAAGACTGAAGTACTGTTCATCTCCCGAAACCCCAACTTTTCCCCTCCTGCCTGCCTAAAAATTGGAAAAATCGAACTGCAAACAAAACCTTCAATCCGCTACCTGGGTGTCACATTGGATCAAAGACTGGATATGAAGACACACGTGAGCAACATGGTAAAATCAACGTACCATAAGATCAAGACACTCAAACATCTTCGCCCCCTCCTGCAACCAGTTGATTTCAGAACAATCTTCCAAGCTCTAACCATCCCACATCTCAACTACGCCAACGCTATCCTGCAAGGACTCCCACAATCCACCCTGAGCCCACTCCAGCTCGCCATGAACGCTGCGGCCAGAGTCCTACATAGCGCCTCCAGGAGAGACCATATAACACCCATCCTCAAAAGTCTCCACTGGCTCCCAGTCCACAGCAGAATCACCTTCAAGACCCTACTACTAACATTCAAGACCATCAATGGACTCGCCTCCTCCTCTCTCGCGGACCTCACTCACATTACACCCCCAAATAGAGCTAGACGATCTACTGCTATAAACACTTTGGTAATCCCCAAAGCAATGACCCACAGTGCTCAGACAACCATAAACAAGGCTTTCAGTCTCTGTGCTCCCAGATGCTGGAACGCTCTTCCACCCGATATCCGAGCAATCCCGGATCTAACTAAATTCAGGAGAGAATTGAAACACTATCTCTTCCTCAAATGCTACCTGGAGGAATGTACACAAATCCCACCACTCGCAACATAGCCCAACCTCACGCATCCCCTCCTCACGTATTTGTATATAAGTGTGAATATCATTCTGTTATTACGAATGTAAATAGTAATACTGTAATTACAATATAAGCGATTTAAATAAATAAATAAAAAGGGAGAAGAGATGAGTCTTTAAGTCACGTTTGAAAGAAGGATGATGGGGTTCCAAATGGAGGGAGGTAGGAAGGGAATTCCAGAGGGCAGGGCCAATAAAGAAGAAAGCAGAGGAACGAGTGGACTGGAGATGGGCACGGGCGGGAGGGGGAAGTGTGAGGCGGTTAAGATGAAAGGAGCGGGGAGTGTGCCTGGGCGTGTGGAAGTAGATGAGGTCTGCCAGGTATTGGGGTGTTGGTGTGAAGGGCTTTATGAACGAGAGTGAGTAGTTTGTACTGGGCACGAAAAGCAACGGGTAACCAGTAAAGATGAAGAAGGAGAGGAGTGATATGGTCATGTGGGGAAGAGTGAGTGACTAGACGAGCAGCGGTGTTTTGGATCCTCTGGAGGCGGTGGAGTTGGGATTTAGAAAGACCAACAAGGACAGAGTTAGATAAGTCAACGCGAGACATAAGTGATAAGAGTAAAGTTGTAAGGGCGGATGGGGAGAGGAAAGGGCGAATTGAACGGATCTGACGGAGGAAGAAGAAGGAAGTCTTAGTGATATGAGAGACATGAGCATGGAAGGAAAGATCAGAGTCAAAGAGCACACCTAAGTAACGGAAAGTGGACACGAGATATAGGAGTACCAGAGAGATGGAGCCAGAAAAGGGGAGGGATTGCCATGCGGAAACCAGATTGCGGCAGTTTTGGTGAGGTTGAGGTGAAGACAGTTTTGGGTCAGCCAGTCAGCAACAATAGATAGGCATGAGTTGAGTGGAGTAAGATCAAGGCAGGAGGGGGGATGTATGATGAAGAAGAAGAATATCGTCCGCGTAGTAGAAAGCAGAAATCCCAGATTGTTGAATTAACAGAGTGAGTGGAGCTAGGAAAATATTGAAGAGGAGAGGGGCCAGGACAGAGCCTTGGGGGACCCCACAGGAGAGAGGGAATGGATCAGAAGGGGGAATAGAGTGGGAGGAAGAAAGGACTGCACAAGAACGGGAAGAGAGAAAAGAGTGGAACCACCGATGAACCGTGCTGCAAAGACCGGCTTCACGTAGACGAAGTAGAAGAAGGGAGTGATCAACCAGGTCAAAGGCAGCAGAAAGATTAAGGACTACCGCCACCGAGATGTCACCGTGATCGCGGGCTACATGCAGTGCATTAGTGAAAGCCAGGAGGACAGTTTCAACACTGTGGCCATGACGGAAGCCGGATTGACGGGGGTGGAGAAAATTAGTGGAGTCAAGGTGGTGAGGCAGCTGAGCAAAGACGATCTTTTCAAGGAGTTTGGAGAGGAAAGGGAGGTTTGAAACAGGGCGATAATGGGCAGGGTCCAGAGGGTCAAGGGATGGGGTTCTTGAGGATCGGACGGATCAAAGCGTGTTTCCAAGGATGGGGGAAAGTCCCTGTGGAAAGGCTAGAGTTTAGCATGGAGAGAATGTAGGGAAGGAGTGAGAGAGGAGGAGTGAGCAACCAGGAGGAGGGGATGGGATCAAGAGGACAAAAGGTTTTTTTAGAAGAGGCAATGAGATGGTGGAGTTCGCCTGCAGTGGCTAGGGAAAACGAAGACCATGTGTGTGAGAGTTGGGACATGGGGGGAGGAGAAGCAACTGGGGGTGGAGAGGTAATAGGAGCGGGACAGGAGGGCAAGGACGCTCTCAGGGTAGAGATTTTGGTACTGAAAGAGGAAGCCGGCTGTGGTAGGGAAGGGATAGATGGAGCAGGTGTGATGAACGTGTGAGGACGGAGAGAGGTAAGGGACTTAAATGTGGAGTAGAGATGACGGGTCTGGTTGGGAGCGTTGGAGATAGTATCTGAGATATATGTGCATTTAGCAAGGTGAACTTGGGACCGGTAATATGAGTGGACTCTCCACCAATATATTTCACTTTTGTAGAGGTAGATAACTGCAGTCAGACAAACCTCATGGATGGTTGGTTTGTTTTTGCCTCAGTAATCAAAGCAAAACTACTTTGGCAGTTTTGCTATTTTTATCAAAGAAAAAGCACCAGCACAATTTGCCCTTGCTTTTTTGTGGGGTACTTTTCAAAGGCAAAACAAAACATATAGTAATGACTTCTGATCATTGAAAACCATGCACCCATTTGTTTCCTGTGCCCTAAATCCACCCTGGTTATGTGTCAGAAATCCTGCAGGTGAAAGTAAGCATGTAGTTGCACGCACTTGTTTTACCCATTTATAATATAGGCAATCAAAAAGACCAGTTACATGGGTAAAACAGCAGTTCACCTCAGGAAAGGACTTTCATTATTGCTCTCATAATATGCAGTAAAATGTACATTATAAAATATGAACAAATGTAAAACTAATATACCACACAGTTGCTGCAGAATTTCTGAACTCTTGCTACAAGAAACTGGATATATGTCACTGTAATTGAGCAGTCCTCACTTGGTTTGCAGCTTGTCGTGCTGTGAGGGCTTGTGTGCATCAGTGATGCTGAGAGCTAAACTATCGGTAGTTTAACTACTGGCAGGGTCTCCCAAGATGGAAAGGTCTCAGCTGAGGTGCCAGACCAAGACAAACCACCCATCTGGGCAGCAGCAGAATGGGATAGTGTTGACGGCGGAGGATCACATTTCTGTGACAACGGCAGCAACACTAAACTTAAACTGCGTGGAAGAAAGGCCCGGCAATCTACTTCTGTATCTTGCCATGAAAACCCAATGGATAGTGTCACGTGTCCCTATCCCCAGCCACGTGCTTAGGGGATTAGGGTTGCCATTTTAGTCCTCTTTAGAGGGGTTTGAAAACTATTTCCTTCAGGAGCATTGCTCTCTGGGAGTTGTAGTTTCCCTCTTAAAAAGGATAGTCGTGGAGACATCGAGTGAAGGCAAACATGACACAGTTTATTTCCCCAAAATATGCACAAATAAGGTTCAAACGCAAAGTATCTGGATATTTCCTCCAGGACAAAAAGTACAGAAAATATTTACATCCTTAAGCTGAGTAACTTCTCAAAGGCATTAAACAGACACAGACGTTTCATCAATCAAAACAGGCAAATCCAAAGTACAGCTGCTTAGGTTCATCAAAGCAAAGAATATCTTTCTGCTTTCTTAGTGAGATAATATACAGTGCTGTGCAAGCTTGTCTTACTTAACCTGGTTCCTACCTTAGCAAAGTTAAGTTTTCTTGGTAGTGCTTTTTCCCAAAAGCATTTACTCAGGCTACTACTCCTTAACCAAGGATTCAGTAGCCTCTGCACGACACAAAGAACAGTCCATTGGCAGTTCAGTAATCAAGGGATCTGGTTCATTATACTCCACTTGCATTTCCTCCTGCTCTGGAATTATAATATCCTGCACTGAACCCTCATGACCTGCCTCTGATGGAATTCTTGCTGAGGATTCCTGTAATTCCCTCCAGGACGTCTCTACCCGGTAAGGAATATGGAGAACGGTATTACTGGATATCTATCTTTGGTTCTCTTGCCCCAGTTCCTCTCTGAGGTTTAACCACGGCTCTCTGTTGGAGGCTGGGTTCTTCTGCCTCCTGGTTTGAAACCTAGGCACCCACCTTTGAGTGTTGTGAACCTCTTGGTCAGGAACAGAAGTTTGGAACCTGCCCTGCTCTCTCCGTCTGAGCAGCTCTTGCCTGGTTTCCCTTGTGCCAGACTCTTTCCAGGTCCTCCTTCTTTCCTCTGCTTGGAACTTTCTTTCTGGGAACTTCCAGCTCAATTTCCAGTCCTGCTCTGAGTCTGTCTCTGACTCTGTCTTCCTGGACTCTCTCCTTGAGTGTTTGCTTGCTCTGCTCTTCCCTTCTGAGTAACCTTTTCCTCCTGAGCAGCTCTTCTCCCCTCTGCTTTTCCCTAAGCAGGGTTTATAAAGGTGCTTCCTGGGCAGCGTTTCTCTCTGCCTTAATAGGTGTTTATAATTATGCTCCAAGCCTGCTACTCCGTCAGCAGAGCCTGGGTGTGGCAGCCTAGCCTCAGAAACTCTAAGCTTGCTCTGAAGCCTGTGCCCTGCTGGAATGTTTTTAAAGCTACAATCACTGATTTTCTCTAACTCTGCAGGCTCACCAGTGCCTTCCTCATCACAATAGTTACAACAAAACAAATTGTGCTATAGTGCTGGAAGATTAGACCCCCAGGTCGGAAGGCACTCAACTAGCTACTGGGGAAGAGCTGAAGACTTTTCAGAGTAAAGCCAGCATTTATGATGTGGTTGGATCAAAGCCTTCGGGACATCTGACTGCTGATGTAGCTGCGCATGAAATGAGAGTCAGAAGCTGTAAAGATGTCTTATGCATTGGAACATGGAACGTACGAAGCATGAACTAAGGGAAGTTGGAGGTGGTCAAGAATGAAATGGAACATGTACAGTTTGATCTGTTGGGTGTCAGCGAACTGAAATGGACTGGCATCAGGCACTTTGCATCAGATGATCACATGGTCTACTATGCTGGAAATGAAAGACAAAGAAGAAATGGTTTTGCATTTATAATAAAGAAGAAACTTGCAAGAACTGTAATGAAATACAATGCAGTCAGCGAACGTTTAATCTCTATTCGTCTACGAGGAATGCCTATCAACACAACTATAATTCAAGTATATGCCCCAACAACAGCTGCAGAAGAGAATGAAATTGAAGAGTTCTATGAACAAGTACAAGCTGAAATTGACAGAACATGCAAACAGGATATCCTGATAGTCATGGGTGACTGGAACGCAAAAGTTGGCAACAAAGAAGAAGGCAAAGTAGTTATAAAATATGGACTTGGCAACAGAAATGAAGCTGGAGAAAGACTGAGAGAATTCTGCAAGACCAACGATCTATTCATCTCAAACACCTTCTTCCATCAACACAAGCGGCGACTGTACACATGGACTTCACCCAATGGATTGTATAAAAATCAAATTGACTACATCTGTGGAAGTCAACGATGGAAAAGTTCTATAACATCAACAAAGACAAAACCTGGAGCTGACTGTGGTACAGATCACCAACTACTAGTATGCAAACTCAAGCTAAAGTTGAAAAAGAGCAAACCACTCATGAATGCAGCAAAATATGACCTTGAGAATATACCACTGAAATTTAAAGACTGCCCGCAAAATCGATTTGCTGCTTTAGATACAAATGACAGAGCTCCAGAAGAGTTATGGAATGACATCAAGAAGGTTGTGTTGGAAGAAAGCGAGAAGTCTCTACAAAAGGTGAAAAGCAAAAACAGCCAAAATGGATGACGGAAGAAACTCTGAAAATTGCCCAGAAACGCAGAGAAGCTAAAGCCAGAGGAGAAAGATAGACAATAACAGAACTCAACAGAGATTTCCAATGTGCAGCAAGACAGGACAAGGAAAAGTACTACAATGACGCATGCAAGGACATAGAAGCAGAAACTATTAGAGGAAGAACAAGATCGGCTTTCCTAAAGCTACGAGAGTTAAAGAAAAGGTTCCAGCCTCGAATTGGAATGTTACAAGATGCTCAAGTTTTCAATGTTGAATGATGCTGAGAAGATCAAGAAAAGGTGGAAGGAATATACAGAGTTTTTATATGATAAAGATCAAGTGGACCAACAACCGTTTCAACCTGTACCTTATGATCGGGAACCATTGGTGATGAAAGAAGAAGTTGAAGCAGCATTGAAAGCCTTATCAAAGAACAAAGCACCAGGCATTGATAGCATTCCCATAGAAGTATTACAGCAATCTGATGCAGCTGTTACCATACTTACAAGGCTCTGCCAAGAAATATGGAAGACAACATCATGGCCAACTGACTGGAAAAGAACTGTGTTTATACCAATACTAAAGAAAGGTGATCCAACTGACTGTGGAAATTATCGCACAATCGCTATGATCCCACATGCCAGCAAGATTCTACTGAAGATTATTCAAAAGAGACTACAACCATACCTGGAACAAGAACTACCTGAAGTGCAAGCAGGGTTCAGGAAAGGGCGAGGAACGAGAGACATCATTGCGGATGTGAGATGGATCCTTGAAAAGACTAAAGAATTCCAAAAGGATATCTATTTGTGCTTTATCGACTATAGCAAGGCTTTTGACTGTGTAAACCATGAGAAACTCTGGGCCACATTAAGAAGCATGGGTATACCAGAACACCTGATCGTACTCTTGCACAGTCTGTACATTGATTAAGAAGCAACAGTTCGAACGGAACAAGGAGAAACAGAATGGTTTAAAATAAGCAAAGGTGTAAGACAAGGCTGCATACTTTACCCCTACCTGTTTAATTTATATGCAGAACAAATCATCAGAGAAGCAGGATTGTATGAAGACAACAGAGGTGTGAAGATTGGTGGAAGACTCATCAACAACCTTCGCTATGCTGATGATACCACATTACTGGCTGAAAGTGAAGATGATCTGAAACATTTGCTTCTCACAATCAAAGAACATAGTCTCAAAATGGGCCTGCACCTTAATGTAAAGAAGACAAAGATCATGACAACTGGCATAATCAAAAGGTTCATCGTTGAAGGAGAAGAAATTGAAATCGTGAACAACTTTAACCTACTTGGATCAACTATCAATAAAGAAGCAACAAGCAGTCAAGAATCAGACGATGCATTGCTCTTGACAGAATGGCTATGAAAGACCCTAGATAAGATTCTCAAGAGCAGAGATGTCTCTCTCCATACAAAGATTCGACTTGTTCAAGCCATGGTATTTTCAATTACATCATATGGACAGCTGGACAGTGAAAAAGATAGACAGGAAGAAAATTGATGCCTTTGAATTATGGTGCTGGTGGCGAATACTGTGTATACCATGGACTGCCCGAAGAACAAACCAGTCGGTACTAGAGGAGATCAAACCTAAGCTTTCTTTAGAAGCTCAGATGACAAGACTTCGACTTTCATACTTTGGACACATCATGCGAAGAGAGAGATCATTAGAGAAAGATATCATGCTTGGCAAGATAGAAGGTCAGCGCAAAAGAGGAAGGCCAACAATGAGATGGATCGATACAATAACAGCAGCTACGGGTACCAGTCTGTCAACAATAAGCCGCCTGACTGAAGACCGAACACAATTTAGGATAGCTATCCAGAGAGTCGCCGTGAGTCGACTCCGACTCGACGGCACTTAACAACAACAATTGAGCAGGATGATAGTTGGAAAAAGGACAAAGTCAAGATAAGATAATTCTGTATTCCATATCATCCTAGACCAGTCCAGATAAGTGGGTTGTGTTCCCCTGCCAGCACATTGGTGGAAACAAAGAAATAATGAAAAGCCCAGATTTCAATGACATCACTCTCTTGCCTCTTGCATCTCTTCGCCTCAGTCAGCAAAGGTCCTTTCAGTATTTCTTTGTTTCCAGCAGATGGTGGATGGATTTTCTCCTCTCCGAAGAAACTTCTGAGGATTTGAGAGGAAAAGATTGATTTAAAACGCTCATGAATGATAGTCTATGGTTTGGTCTCACTAGAGCACGACGTGTGAGGCTCCACTAGACTGTGGTCTTTTCCGTAGCCATAGGAGGAGGAAAATTTAGTTCAGCTCCATGCTCTTACCCTGGATAAGGGCCTGTAGAGCAGCCAGAAATTGGAAGAATCTGGAAGAGTACGACTGCCTCACACAATCTCAATGCCCCCCCCCCCACCTCCTCTGTCCCCTCTACTCTCTCTCGAAGGTTGCAGAAGTCTCTGCCTGCCAGCTACCTTACATGCAGTGCTGCAAAACTAGCCAGATCGTTCCAGGGGAGCAGAGCTGAGCCTCGCATGAATTCTCTTCGTGGGGCTGTCGGGGTGAGTACCAAAGCTTGACCTTGTTATCCATGTTGAGGGCTCCCGATTAGGTCTGTGGGGAGCACAATTCAGGGTAGACCGCTGGTGACCATTGGTGCTGGGTGAGGGTATCCCATCGCTTTCTGCATGCGTTAGTAGCATTTTCGCTACTGTGCACCTGGCGGTTGCATGGTCCTTGCTCTTGTGTTCCATCCAAGTGGCTCCAATGCTCCTACCCTAGTGCCTGTAACACGTGCTGTAATAAAAGCGCAGTTAACGCACACCCTTTGGGTTGCCCAGCCTTAGCACATGCTGTTGTGACACTTGCCTTAACACTAATGTTTTCCTGGTGAAGTTGTTTGACCTGTGGCAAGCTTGATGCCTCATCTCTGGCTTCTGGAATCTGCTGCTGAATTGTCCTGGGAGGGCCAACTCCCCCTTTCTCAGCCAAGGGATTCTGTTAGTCCGAACTTGCCTGCCTCAGGGTAGGAAGTGGCAGATAGCGCTATGGGTAACGATTTTCAGCTGGCTGGAGGATCTGACGTCCATGCTGTGGGCCTCTCCCCATCCTCTAGGGGACTATGCCCCCGAGTGTAGAAGGATCATTTTCATGAGGAGAGCTTCTGGAGTTCAGATTGTCCTCCCCAGTATTCTTTCCCTTTGCAGCAGGCCTGGTCATTCCAACATGGACAAGCAGACCCAGTCTTGGGGCAGGCTGAGAGTGGAAGCTTCCTTCGATTGCTGGTAGGGTGTCCTCGGTAGGGGCGTGCCACTCCCCCCCCTAGGGATGGGGTCAGCTGTGGCTTGGATTGTGATGTCTGATGTAGAGAAGTACTCTTGTGAGGAGGCCGAGGTTTTGCCTGTTGCATCAGTAGGAACTGGAGGTATTGATCCCAGGGTCTTATCCACTTCAAGGTTGGCAAAGGCTCCAGTCACTGACAGGAACCGAAGAGGCATCTGCTCCTGCAAGTGGTTTGGAAATCCACTACTTTCTTCCCAGAGGTGCTCAAGGGTCTGTTCTGGCCAGAGTGGAATTACCCCAACACCCCAGCTAAGGAGCTAAGGGTGTATAAGTGGATGCATGCTGTCCTAGAGAGGGCGTGCATTGTGTGGTTGATATTTCCGAGGTGGATACGCCTGTGGAAGGCGGATTGGCCTTAAAGGATACTCTGGACTAAAAGGTGGATTCGTGTTGAAGAAGCAGTTCACTGTGGCAGCTGCTATTCTTCGGTTACGGTATGTGCAAGCCTGACATCTTGAGCCCTGCTCCAGTGGATTCAGACTCTTCTGCTGGATGTTCTACTTCTCCTTTGGAGTCTGCTATGGCCTTCCTTTCTGATGCCATGTAGGACATGGTGCCCTGACGATGGTGTCATGGCATTTGATTTGGCTCTGGCATTGGACCATGGACTCATCTTTCAAAGCCTGGTTGGCCCACCGCTTTTAAAGGGAAGCTTCTTTTGGAGGCGATTTGGAGAAGCTGGTGAAAGACCTGGGCAAGACAAATTCTTACTGCCTTCTGGAAGACCGGTCCAAGGGGCCTGTGAAGCAGGCTGGTGCCTCTTTCTTATCAGCCTCCACATGTCAACCGAGGGTGTGCTGGCAGGATCCCTGGAGGTCTCTGGACTCTCGTCGTTACCAACTTGGAAGGGGAAAAAAAACCCTTTCTTCCTCTACTTCTGGGTTTTGGGCTCGTTTTCAGTCATTTCATGGAGCACGTGGACCCAGGGACTGTGCCACCAATAGGAGGACCCTCCTGTGTGCGCAATGAAGGTTTGGAGGGCTCTTTTCCCAGTTCCTCTGGCTGTGGAGGCAAGCTTCACCTTTTTCTTCAAGAATGGACCCAGATTACCAAGGATCACTGGGTGCTAGCCACCATTCTCTTCGGCTGTGTCCTCTGATGCAGAGAGTCTATTCCGGATGCCTTAATCATCTCCCCTTGTCTCTGATTGAAAGTGCCGCTGTATGGACCACCTTGGATGTTGCTGTACCTAAAGGTGGTGGTGCCTGTCCCATTGGATGAGTGGGGTAAGGGCAGATACGTACTTTATCTATTTTGTGGTTCCAAATAAAAGGACTGTTCCTTCCAGCCCATTCTGGACCTCAAGGGTATCAACGAGCACTTGCGCATCCTGTGCTTCTGGATGGAAACCTCGTGCTCCGTGATTCCAGCGGTGTGCCCAGGGGAGTTCGTGGCTTCTCTGGATCTGGCCGAGGCATAGTTTAATATCCTGATCTGGGTGGATCAGCAAAGTATCTGAATTTTTTCATGCTTGGCTCTCTCTATCAGTTAACCACCCTCCCTTTCAGGCTATCCATGTTCTCCAAGGTCATGGTGGTGTCAGCTGCAGCGCCAAGAGATTTATGGCCATTCCTATCTGGACCATGGCTCATCTGAGCTCGCTCCCTTTCAGAGAAAAGCCTCGGCTGGTGATCATTCAGGAAAAGAGCCAACTATTGCCTTCCCAGTCCTTGCAGTTTCTGGGAACACATTTTAACACTCGAGTAGAAAAGGTTTATCTCCAGGAACAAGCAGGAATGTAGTCATCACATATGGGTATCGTCGGTACCGACGGAGCCTGCATGGGAACGCTCCTCAGCGTCCAATTAGAAAGCTTTTGGGAGCATCCCACAGTGCCTGTGTGCTGCCTTCCCGCCTTTCCCAACTGCCTCTCTCCAGTTCTTCGTTTTCCGTGGAGCCAGCAGGTCGTGTTCCTGTCACCGCAGAAACTTTTCCTCCTTTTTTGTGGTCGCATCTGCCTTCCTCGACGCTTTACCGGTACCGCCGGTTTTTCTTTCTTTCTTTTCTTTAAAAAAAAAAAAAAAAGTCTTAGTACTTTTTTCCCATTTTTTTTTCCAGGTGCATGCGCCATTTTGGGCCTTAGGCCCAAGATTTTTTCCACAATGGACAAACCCTCTTCGGGTTTTAAAAAGTGCACCAAGTGTGGCGGTACCATCTCCGTCACTGACACCCATGAGTGGTGTCTGAAATGTTTAGGTCCTAACCATTCCATCTCAGAATGTATGGCCTGTGCCATGATGTCCAAGAGAGGTCGACAGAACCGAACTGCCAAGCTCAGTACCCTGTTTCCCTCTGATGCAGCTTCGGTGGCATCGACGTCTTCCAGGGCTTCGTCTTCCTGCCGTGGATCTCGGGTAACTAAACATAAGTCTAGCCGGTCCTCAAAGGGTAGATCTCTTTCTAAGCATCGAGATGCCTCTGGCATTGCCCTTGAGGATTCTGCACCAGCAAAATTGCCCCAGCGGGAGGCTTTGGCTTCCAAAGCATTATCGGGGCTCCAGGATGTTCTCGAGGCCTCGACCTCAACAAAACTACTGGTGCCATGCTCCTGGGGTACCGGCGATCTTCTCCGGTACCGACATCCAGGCATCGGCAGCGTCGATAGACCAGAGGGTCCTGGCTATTGAACGCAGTCTGGCGGCTTTCCTTGCGGCATCGACACCCTCAGAACCGCGATAGACACTTCAACCGGTACCGGCACCGACTCTGGCATCGGTATCGGTACCAGTACCGACAGCATCGGCATCGACATCGGCGTCTGCATTACCAGTACCCAGTCATGCGATGCCTACCGGTACCGATTCCCCTCGGTACCGACTTCGGTCAGTACGGGTATCGGGCTCTTCAAGAGCATCCCGACAGAAGGTACTTCGAGTCCTCAGAAGAATCTGATGATTCTGACAGTTCTGTCGATGCAGGAATACTTCTCCCGGAGGAGCCTTCCTCCCCTAAACGCAGGATGTCTCCTCCAGAGGGCATTTCCTTTCAGGATTTCATCAGGGAGGTGGCTTGGGGTCTGTCCATTACTGTGGCCCCTGAAACAGAGCCCAGAGCAAAGGAGTTGGAAATTTTACAATATCCTAAAACTCCTAAGGAGGCAGCTACCTTGCCCATCCATGAGATCTTGCATGATCTCATGTTAAGAATGTGGGAGACACCTCTTACCACCTCTCCTCACTCTCGTAGACTGGATACTCTGTATCGAGTCCCTCCTTGTCCTGGGTTCCAGAAAACTCAGCTTCCTCACCACTCTATTGTAGTGGAATCAGCTATGAGAAGGATCAAGAGTGCAAAGAGGCATGCCTCTAATCCTCCAGGACATGAGTGCAGAACTTTGGATGCTTTTGGACGTCGTGTCTTCCAAGCTTCCATGCTTTCTGCCAGGATCATTTCGTATAGTCTGTATATGGGAATGTTCCTGAAGGAAGTCACCAGGTGATTTAGAGGCTTTGAGTCCTCTTCTTCTTGAGGATAGAAGACAGGATTTTCTCACATTGGTCAAACATGCCCAGATGTTTCTAAATTTGTTAACCGTGCAGCTTTTGACTGTTTTGAGTGCATAAGCAGAACCTCTGCCATTTCCATAGGTGCACGTAGAATTGCTTGGCTCCAGGCATTTGATCTGGAGCTCTGGGTACAAGACAAACTGGGAAATATTCCTTGTACAGGTGAGAACCTGTTTGGTAAAGATTGGCAGGAAAAGGCCAATGAGTTGGATGCTGACAACTCCACCTTCGATAGATTATCCAAGTCCACAGCTGATCCTGCAAGAAAGAAATCTTTCAAGAAACCATTCTTTTCTAAAAAGAAAAGATTTTATCCTGCTTATTCTCAGGAGGGACGTTCTGCAGGTCAGCTTGTCAGGAAGGGTCAGCAACCACCCAAACAAAGAAAAGCAAAGACTGCTAAGCCTCAGCCGTCCCAGCAGTCTCAGCCTCCACAAGGCCTTTGACTTTCAGCTAGAGAGCTTAGCCTTCCTGGCTCTCATTGGACCAGAGCCTTCCACCATTCCAGGAAGGTTGTGTCACTTTGCCCCCAGATGGGGGCAGATAACAGCAGAGCATTGGACACTCTCCATCATAAAAGAGGGGTACAAGCTTCATTTTTCGAGCATGCCCTCTCCCACAATGATAAGGCAGTTCAATTCTCCGACCTCTCTCATCAACCTGTTAGGTCAGGAGGTCACTATGGTAATTGCCCAAGGGGCAATACAAGAAGTACCCATCCATCAGCAGGTTACAGCGTTTTGCTCCCCCTATTTCCTTATCCCAAAGAAAATAGGAGTATGCAGACCTCTTGGACCTCAGAGAATTGAACAAATTCCTTGTCAAAGAGAAATTCAAGATGATTTCTCTCGGAACTCTGCTGCCATACCTTCATAGTCAGGATTGGCTTTGTTCTCTAGATCTCAAGGATGCGTACACCCATGTTCTCATCCATCCAACTCACAGAAGGTTCCTTCGGTTCCTTTTTCAAGGAAAGCACTACCAATACAGGGTGCTTCCTTTTGGCCTAGCCTCAGCACCAAGGGTGTTAATGAAATGCATGGCTGTGGTAGCAGCATTTCTCCGCACTCTAGGGATATTCGTCTTCCCCTACTTAGACGACTGACTCATTCGAGCCCCAACAGAGTCAGAGGCCAAGACTTCTCTATCCTGCACAATGCATATCCTTCAGTATTTGGGTCTGGTAATAAACATCCCAAAATCCAGTCTAACTTACTCAGTCTTTAGAGTTCATAGGAGCTATGCTGGATACCAGAAAGGCAAGGGCCTAACTCCCCAAGGCCCGTTGCCTTCGCATGGTGCAGTTAGCTTCTCAAGCAGTGCTAAAGCCTCATCTCACTGCCCGAGAAATGCTACAACTGCTAGGTCACATGGCATCTACTGTGCATGTGTTTCCCTATGCTCGCCTCCATATGAGGGCAGCCCAGTGGACTTTATCCACTCAATGGACCCAGGCATCAGGATGCATGTCAGACAAAATAGCAAACACAAGTCGCCTTATTTTGTCCCTCCAGTGGTGGAAGTCCACTCAAAACCTGTTGCTGGGGTCCCCTTTTCAACAACCCTTACCCCAGGCAACTCTCACAACAGATGCTTCTCCAACGGGTTGGGGAGCTCATCTGCAAGACCTCTCCACCCAAGGCACCTGGTTTCCACAGGAGACTCATCTACATATCAATCTCTTGGAGCTCAGAGCAATCTTCCTTGCTCTTCGAGTGTTCCACACCCTGCTCAGCTACAAGACAGTCCTCATTCATACGGACAATCAAGTAGCCATGTTCTACGTGAACAAGCATGGAGGAACAGGCTCTCTGTCGCTTTGCAACGAAGCTTTGCGACTATGGGCCCTCGCCAGAGAGCATCAGATTCATCTTCTGGCAGTGTATCTTCCAGGCATACAAAACTCTTGGGCAGACAGACTCAGTCGAGTTCTGCTTCCACACAAGTGGTCTCTGCATGCAGACCAGGTAGCCAGGATTTTTCAAATTTGGGGAACCCCGGACATAGACCTCTTTGCAAGTCCGTGGAATGCCAGACTTCCCCGGTTCTGTTCCAGAACCCCGGCTTAGGGGGCTCAAGCCAGGGATGCTTTCCTCCTTTACTGGGGTCAAGACTTCCTGTATCCCTTTCCACCTATTCCCCTAATTCCCAAAACCCTGTTCAAACTTCAGAGAGACAGAGGCCATATGATTCTCATAGCTCCACATTGGCCAGGGCAAGTGTGGTACCCTCTGCTTCTACATCTCTCTCAAGCTCCCTCCCTGGAGTTAGGGTCTGCTCCAGATCTCCTATCTCAAGAGGACGGAATGTTATGGCATCCCAATCCCCAGTCTCTGCATCTCAGGGCTTGGTTGCTGAAGGCCTAGATCTCCATGATCTTAACCTCCCTCAGCAAATAAAGGATATCTTTATGCTTCCAGGAAGTCTTCCAGAAGACGCTCTTATGCTTTTAAGTGGAAAAGGTTTACCATATGGTGTTCGCAGAAGGGTCTTAACCCCTTTGCCATACCTCTGGAATCATTAGTGGAGTTTCTCCTTCATTTATCCAATGCAGGACTTCACACTAACTCAGTGAGGGTCCATTTGAGTGCTATTGCAGCTTCCTTCAAGCCCTAAATGGACAACCTATTTCCTCCCATCCTCTTATAGCAAGATTTATGAGAGGCCTTCTGCTAACTAAGCCTCCCATTAAGCCACCTCCTGTGGCATGGGACTTAAATTTGGTTCTTGGTCAGCTCATGAAGCCACCTTTCGAACCCTTAGCTACTACCTCCTTGAAATTCCTTTCTTGGAAGGTTATCTTTCTCATTGCAATCACATCAGCACGTCGCATCAGTGAGTTGCAAGCACTAGTAGCTGATCCACCTTATGCAAGGTTCCATCATGACAAGGTAGTCCTTAGGACTCGCCCACGCTTTATGCCAAAGGCGGTCTCGCCCTGTCATCTAAACCAAGCGGTTTACTTACCTGTGTTCTTTTCAAGGCCTCATGCATCAAATGCAGAAAGGAACCTTCATACTTTGGACTGCAAAAGAGCTTTAGCCTTTTACTTACAAAGAACACAGCAACATAGAAAGTCCTCTCGACTCTTTGTTGCTTTTGATCCTTCTCATTTGGGACTTCCAGTCCCCAAGAAAACACTATCTAACTGGATTGCTCAGTGTATTTCCTTTGCCTATCAGAGTAAGAATCGTCCTCTGGAGGGCCATGTCACAGCTCACAATGTGAGAACCATGGCAGCTTCAATGGCTCATCTGCACTCTGTGTCTGTCGACGACATCTGTCGAGCAGCCACCTGGGCCTCGGTTCATACCTTCACAGCCCATTACTGCTTGGACAAGGACTCCCGCCGGGATGCCTTGTTTGGTCAGGCTGCTCTCCAACACCTGTTCCGTACCTAATCAACTCCTACCCACCATCCCTGGTAGGATGCCAGAGATCCATGGGGGGAAGTGGAGCCCTTCTCAGGGACGCACAACTTCTGGGGTCTCTCCCTGGCATCTAAAGCTAGGGAGTCCCCATATGTGATGACTACATTCCTGCTTGTTCCTGGAGATAGCATAGTTACTCACCTGTAACAGGTGATCTCCGGGAACAGCAGGAATTTAGTCCTCACAACCCACCCACCTCCCCTAGGAGTTGTATCTCTCTATCTATCTCTTTCCCTTTCCCTCTCTCTCTCTTTGTCTCAGCTTTAAAACTCAACTGGAGAGAGGCAGTCTCCAAGAGAACATTGTCTAACTGCATTGCTCAATGTATTTCTTTTGCCTATCAGAGTAAGACCCTTTCTCTGGTTGGCCATGTCACAGCTCACAATGTGAGAGCCATGGCAGCCTCAATGGCTCATCTGCACTCTGTGTCTATCGACGACATCTGTCGAGCAGCATTTGGGCCTCGGTTCATACCTTCACAGCCCATTACTGCTTAGACAAGGACTCCCGCCGGGATGCCTTGTTTGGTCAGGCTGTTCTCCAACACCTGTTCCCATACCTCATCAACTCCTACCCACCATCCCTGGTAGGATGCCAGAGATCCATGGGGGGAAGGGGAGCCCTGTTCAGGGACATACATCTTCAGGGGTCTCTCCCTGGCACCTAAAGCTAGGGAGTCCCCATATGTGATGACTACATTCCTGTTTGTTCCTGGAGATAGCATAGTTACTCACCTGTAACAGGTGATCTCTGGCAACAGCAGGAATTTAGTCCTCACAACCCACCCACCTGCCCTAGGAGTTGTATCTCTTTATCTTTTTCCTTTCCCTCTCTCTCTCTTTGTCTCAGCTTTAAAGCTCAACTGGAGAGAGGCAGTTTGGAAAGGCGGGAAGGCAGCACGCAGGCGCTGTGGGATGCTCCCACAAGCTTTCTAATTGGACGCTGGGGAGCGTTCCCGCGCAGGCTCCGTCGGTACCGACAATACCCATATGTGAGGACTAAATTCCTGCTGTTCCCGGAGATCACCTGTTACAGGTGAGTAACTATGCTTTCTGCCAGAGGAGAAAGTCAAAGACTGTTGGATTGCCTGGCACAGTTCTGTGCGCAGTGGGCTCCCAAAGTCTGGGATTATCTTCAGCTCCACTAATTGCTGGCGGCGACTGTAAAGATGCTGCCATGGGCACGGCCTCGCATGTGACCGCTTCAGCAGTCCTTGCTGGCTCAGTAATGCCTGTCTTCTCAGAGTTCAAGTGCAGGCTCCTGTTGATGTTGAAGTCCAGCCTGCATTGGTGGCAGCAGCCCTGTCATCTGAGAAAGGGCATTCTGATGGATGATTTCTCCTGGATCCTCCTGACGACAGATGCCAGTCTCTCGGGCTGGGAAGCCCATTGTCAAGACCATAAGACCCAGGGCCATTGGAACCACAGGGAAACAGTGTGGCCATCAACCGCCTTGAGGTGAGGGGCCATCAGGTTGGCTCTTCTGTGTTTCCGGCTCCTGCTTAGTGCCATGCGGTTCAAGTGTTTTCAACAGTGTCTTGGTGGTGGCTTATGTCAATCGGTAAGGTGGCATGAGGAGTGCTGGAGTAGCTCTGGAAATGGTTCTCCTGTTTGCCTGAGTGGAGAAAAACTTCCTAGCCTTGTCGGCTCAGCATATTGCCAGGGTGGACAATGTGGAGGCGAACTTTCTCATCCAGCACTCTGGATCTTGGAGAGTGGGAATTGAGTCAGGAGGCATTTTGGTTGATTCTGCATCGCTGGAGTTGCCCCCAAAATGGATCTGATGGTGACTTGCCAATACCAAAGTTTGCTGCTGCTTCAATCACCACACAGAGACTGGGTCCGATGCCGTCGACACCCTGATCAACCTTGGCCAAGTCAGCACCTGCTGTACATGTTTCCTACATGGCCCCTGGTGGGGCATGTGTTTCGTCATATAAAATGACACCCGGGCAGGATTGTTCTCATGGCTCAAGTTTGACTGAGGAGAGTGTGGTTTGGAAACTTGATGCGGCGCCAGCAGGTGCCCCCTTTTCAGTTGCCTCCATCTTGAGGCCTGTTGCAGCAGGGACCGATCGTCCTGGAGGACCCTGTTCACTTCTCGCTTATGGCTTGGCTTATGGAAACAGATGGCTAACACATACAGGCTACTTTCCAGGAGTGATCTCTGCTCTGCTTGGAGACCAGAGGAAGTCTACCAAGCTAGCATATGTGCGGATTTGGTGCCTCTTTGAGCAGTAGTGCAGCGCTTGGCAGTCAGCTCCTGAGGCGGAAAAAGACCATATGACCTATCTAGTCTGCCCTTCCATATCAACTAGAAGTCCCTTTTTTTCCTTTAGAGATCTTCTGTGTTTGTCACATGCTTTCTAGAATTCAAATAATGTCCTTATCTCTACTACGATGTGTAGCTGTTGAGTCTTGCCCGCTGACGGCGTTTTTAATGTGATTCAGTTTAATCAACATCACGAGCTAGAGGCAGGTGGTTTCTACGGTCCTGCCAATCAAAGAGAGTTGTGTTTCATATTGGCTGGTTACAGTGTGAGCCCTTAACCCCTGAGGAAGTGGAGTACGAAACACGGCCTGTGTTGGGTTTGGCACACCTGATCCGTGGAACAATAAAGGCAATTTTAGAACTCCCTGCCACGTTTCTTGACTGGTTCTTAGTTGCCCACGTGGTGGCTTGCTGTTTTTTGGTGGACCTTATCTCTACTACCTCCACTGGTAGACTATTCAACGCATCTACCACTCTTTCTGGAAAGAAATATTTCCGCATTTTACTCCTTAGCCTATTCCCTTTCACCCTCATCCTGTGTCCCCACGTAGCAGAGCTTGCTTTCATTTGAAAGAGGCTTTCCTCTTGTGCTTTATGCCACGTAGGTATTTAAACGTCTCTTATCATATCTCCTCTATCTCACCTTTCCTCTAACATATACATATGAAGATCTTTAAGTCTGTCCCCATATGCTTTATAACAAAGACCATTAATCATTTTAATAGCCACCCTCTGCACCAAGTCCACCCCATTTATATCTTTTTGAAGGTATGGTCTCCAGAATTGCACACAATACTCCAAATGAGGGTGCACCAAACTTATACAAAGGCACTATCACCTTCTTTCTTTTTTTTTCTCTTGACATTCTTTTCCCTATGCACCCAAACATCCTTCTGGCTTTTGCCGCTGCCTTTTCTACCTGTTTAGCCACTTTAAGATCATAAGAAACAATCACATCCAAGTCTCACTCTTCTTTCGTAGAGAGAAGTACTTTGCCCCCTTCGCTGTATTGTTCACTTGGATTTTTGCAGCCCAAATGCATGACCTTGCATTTTTTAGGATTAAATCTCATCTGCCAAATTCTTGACCATTCTTCAAGCTTAGCTAGATCTCTTCTCATGTTATCTACTCCTTCCTGGGTGTCTACTCTATTGCAGATTTTGGTATCATCTGCAAAGAGGCAAACCTTACCCAACAGCCCTTCCACAATATCACTAACAAGATGTTAAAAAGAATCGGAATGGGGTCATGTGATGACAAGGATCTGAGTGGGCCCCTCTAAGCCAAGCTCTGTTCCCGGTGCACCCAAAACGGCTTAAATAACAGTATAATCAGAGGACATACCTAACCTTTCCACCCTTGATCGTCATAGTAGCAGCACCTGGCCCGATAGGAAGTGAAAGGAAGCGACAAGGCTTTCCGAGAAATCACTCACACGCTGACAACCATCCTCAACCAGCATCTCTCCCGCCTCCATGCCTCATTTAATGATCTGAAGTGCGGCTTAAAGGCTCAAACTCAGTGGATGCAACAAATGGAGGACCATGTCGCCCAGCAGGAAGGGAGAATAGAGGCCCTCGAACAGCGAGTGTTACAGTTGGAACATTCCAAACAAGACCTAATTAACCAGCTGAATGATCTGGAAAACCATGGCAGGCGGAACAACATACGCCTGATTGTGCTTCCCAAAACATACAAGGACAGCGAAGTTTGGGACCTCATTAAAGTGTGGCTACCAAAGCAACTGGGCCTGCAAATAGCACGAGAGCTCATGCTTATAGTGGGCCTACAGAGACTGGGGCCGCAATAAGAAAATGCTGCTAGACAGCAGCCTATAAATAGCTCACATCTTGAACTTTGCAGAGAAAGACAAAATCATGGCGAGGTATTGCTCCCAGCAACAATTAGAGTACCAAGGACACAAACTGTTGCTGTTTAATGACTATTCTGCAAGAGTAGCAGAGCGACGGAGGGCAATGGCCCCGATGCCTGATGTGTTCCCTCCTAGTTCAGCACTTCTACCAATATCCAGCCCAGGTTCGCTTGCAAAATATCAAGAACCAAACTCGATATTTTGAGTCACCAGCAGTCCTGCAAGACTTCATAGAACACCTCCCAGGAAACGGAGGAACCGGGTGAGAGAGTGAGCGTGCATGACTGCCAGCATTAAGAACAACAGGCAGCTCTTATCCCACGCAACCGGACCATTACACTTGTGGACTACTGAACTGCCCCAGCCAATACAATGCTGCCTGGGGCCTGGAGAGAATCACCTACACCCAAAGCACATTACTCATAGACCTGTCCATATAGACCTATTTCAATGGGCTGATGGGGGGCAAATCCGGGGTTGCTTGGGGACATGTGTCCCAGGGCATGCCTAGGAGAGACTGCAAGCTGGGACCATGAGGCTGCCAGAAACCCCGACATGCTGAGAGAACTAACCTAAATTGAAAGAGACTTGGGGCAGGGGTGGTCCTCCCTAGAAGTTCCAGATGAGTTCTGCTGCTTTAATATTTGATGTTTGTATGTTCCAGAGGAGAGTGTGGCTGGGAGGGTGCATGTGAATGAGTATGTTGGGGGCAAATGGGGGGAACCATGGTAGGGAGTTGGGAGGTATACTAGGGGCTCATAGTGATGGGTGAGTGGGGAGAGGGAGGGAGGGAATGCGAGTATACTGGGATTGGGAGCAGGTTTGTGATATACAAGGCGAGGAGCACAATGGGCGAGAGGGGTTGAAAGGGACTAGATAAGGGGGTGGAAGTCCGGGGGGGATGAGGGTCAGGAATATAGTGGGAGGAATGGAAGGATGGGGGGGGGGGAGGTTGGCTCAGCTGAGAGGCTGACACCTCCGAGAACTGTAGGTCTATGGCTGAAGAACTACCACTTGTCCAAAGGACAGAGTTGAATAGAATAAAGGTATTCACCTTCAATGTAAAGGGGATCCAATCACCAGTCAAACACCCTAAACTTAACTATACAAGAAAAGAGGTGGCTGATATCATCTTACAAGAAAACCCACCTGAGAGAAAGAGAACATGGGAAACTACAACAAGGCTGGATGGGAGAGCTAGGATATTCATCTTATAATGGGAGGCAACAGGGAATGACAACACTTGTGCATCGTAGACTGTCCTCTCTTCTTCATACGAGCCTCACTGATGCAGAGGGTCATTATATTATGGGGGGAGAGTTAGGGGGCAGAAGGATAGGTTTTTTTTGTAATCTGTATGCATCCATCGTCTATAACCGCAGGGTTTTTTTATCACCATCAGCTCCAAACTACTACAATTCAATGACTATCAAATGATTTTGGGGGGAGATTTTAATTTACCCCGTGATGCGTCGCTGGTCTGCAAACTCTGTAGGGAAAAGGAGTTGACATCTTACTGGAGGAACTCCATCTGGTCAATGCCTGGAGGGTATTACACCCTGAATAAGTGAACTTCACGTTTTATTCTAACCCCCACAACTACACTAGGATAGACTACCTTTTGTTAACGGAATCCTTATTCCAAGGGGTGGAGTTGGCCAAAATCCAGGGATATAGCGATATTGGACCGTGCCCCGGTATGGATTTTAGTGCAGAACATGGGTGGAGGAGAGGAGAGTTAAGGGGGGGGGGGGTGTCTCCATGGAGGATGAACCCCACTCTGTACAAGAGCCAAAAATTTCAGAAGCATTTAAGGGAGGAATGGCGGTTGTATCGGCAGGACATTAAAACAGAGGGTATGGACCCTAGGGTTCTGTGGGAAGCAGTGAAAGCCACCATGCAAGGGGTCATCGCCTACTTGGCGGGGAAGAGAAAGGCTAGGAATACCCAACTGCTGGACCTTTCCAAACAGCTGCAGACCTTTCGCAAGCGCCATATCCAGAGCCTGAACATGGCTGACGACGCACACTATATGGCCATGCAAAAGAATATCAATGCTCTGTTGGTCCAGCGGGCAGCGGAAGATATTAAACTCTTCGAATACCAACTTCATAGAGGGGGCAATAAGTGTGGCAGATTGATGGCACACCTTGTCAGCCCGACCAAACTTAAAGCTGTGGTCTGGGTGATAAAAACCCCGCAGGATATACTGGGAGGAGAGGGATGAGAGCATTTTGACAATAGTTACAGCAGTTCTACAGTCAATTATACGACTAGGACCCATCAGACCTGGAAAGGAGGGAGACGTTTTTCCGGGGGCTGAAGTTGCCTCAGGTAACAAAGCCGAGTTGACCTCTTTGAATGCTCATTTTAGCAAAGAGGGAGATCTTGATGGCCACTAAGGCGCTTAAGCTCGCAAAAACCCCGGGCCCTGATGGACTTGGAGGAGAATTTTATAATATCCTGGGAAGGCTAGCAGTAGGACCTTTTCAAGATCGATGCACAATGGCCCTTGCTAGGGGAGATCTGGGCGTTATACAAAACTTTGCATCAATTGTAGTCCTCCCTAAGCCAGGAAGAGACACAACACTGGTAAGCTCCTACTGAACCATCTCACTTACTAATTGGGATGTTAAACTGATTGCATCCATGCTGGCTAGGCGCTTGGTGGGGCGTATTCCGTGACCGGTACGTGTAGGCTTTGTCCCAGTGCGCTTCGTGTCCGCATACCCAATGAGAGTCATGGCAGTTCTACAACAAGGAGGGGGGCAGTAAGGCGATGATATCATTGCAAGTTTAGCTGCCGAAAAGACTTTCGATGGTGTGTCATGGAATTACCTGTTTTAGATGGTGGAGAGGTTTGGGATCATGAGCCCCTTCTTGGAATGGGTTACAGGTACTATACCATCAGCTTCAGGCCCAGATTATGGTTAATAGGGGGTTGTCGGAGAGGTTCTGGCTACGATGGAGTACCCGTCAGGGATGCCTACTCTCTCAATGCTCTTCTTGCTTTCCCCAGAGCCTCTGACAGCTAAGATACGGGACTTCCACCTGCAAAATCAGTCTTTTCGCAGACAACATGCTGCTCTTTGAGTTGTGCTGGAGACCACCTAGAGCGCGTGATGAGGGTAATCGCATTGTTTTGATCCTTTGTATTGCTGAGAGTGAATTGGGCTAAATCAGAGGCATTGCCGGTCCAGACAAAGTGCGCAAGTCGGAGGGGAGGAGGTTTCTCACTCGCATGGGCAGAGGACTCAATGAAATACTTGAGGATATATCTAAGTGCAGATTTGTGGCTCCCGTACAAAAAGAATGTAAGCAACAAGTTAGCCCAAATGAAACCATAGTGCACAAAATGGCGAAATATCCCGCTTTTGCTGTTCGGGAGAGTAGCGATGGTCAAGATGGTGCTACTGCCGTGGCTGTTGTATCCATGGCAGATCCTGCCCCTGTGGGTGAAAGGCAAGGAGGAGCAGCTCTATAGGAATGTGGTGAACATCTTCCTGTGGTGGGTCCGCACGACTTGATCAGCTATGCCAAGTTGGTGGTAGGACGGGACAATGGGGGTCTTAATTTGCCGGATCTCTGCCTTTATAGTGTGGCTACTCTGCTTTGATGGATACATGAACTGCATGTAGGAGGGGGCCGATATGCCTTGGTGGACATTTTGTACGAGGAGTGTGCTCTATACAAGTTTTTCAGCTTCCTCCAGCTAAAACAGCAATGGAGGAAGAGGGTGTGGGGCTTTCAATACCGTCTTAGAGCCCATGTGGAAGGCTTGGAGATGGTGGTGAGGGATGGCGGAGGGGAGGGGTGCTGAAGGGCGACACAATCCATTTAGAACTTACTTAGGGAACCCTGAGTTTCTCCCGGGATATGACAATGCAACTTTCCGTGATTGAGACACACAGTGGTACTGCTATGTCAGTCAAATTCTTGACCTAGGAAAGGGAATATTTCCTACCTTTGACCAAATGAAGAATGCATGGCAACTTCCTAATAAACACCTCATGGCCTGTTTACAATGTCGCCATTATCTTACCTCTAACATAAAGGTGGGCGGAGACAGCCTGAACTTACCATTGTTTACAAACTTGGATAGGAGTTTTCTAACTACACAAGTCAGACACAACAGGGTGGCTTATTGGTACTAGGTGGGCAGGAAAGCCCAACCCTGAAGGTGGCAGTAGGATTTCGGAAGTGTATGGACCCTGGAGTTGGGTGAGACAGTGGAGCGACTGCTGGTTGCTTTCCTCTTACGAACTTCAAATGTTGCCTTGCAGGAGAGAGAGTACAAGATCATTCACAGGGCCTATTTAACACGAGACAGGGGAGCCCGATTACATTTTTGGGATAACTGTAATTGTTTGTCCTGTCATGTGTTCAAGGGCACGTAGGTACATGCCTTCCTGGAATGCCCCAAGCTCCATTCCTTTTGGGGAAAGGTCCTGCTGGTATTCACAACATTGTGGGGGAAAATCTAGAGTGGACATACTCGGCCCTCCTTCTCAGAGATGAGGCTCTGCTCCGAGAGGCGTTGAGGGGAGCTCAGGAGCGTAGGTTTGTGCAGGTGGCACTCATGGTGGCTAGGAAGGTGCTGGTGGCTCACTGGATAGCGGAGAAAGCCCCGGCTCCAGCGCAATGGGTGGGAGCCATGTGAGTTATGGCTGAGTTGGATACTGTGAGAGAAGGTGGTGAGTGGATCCCTTGAATGACAGTGGACGTGTTTCCTTTGGGAGCTCTGCCTCTTATGTCTGTGATCCCCACTGGCTGGAAGGGGAGAGGTAGAACAGGGGAGGGATGGTTGGAGGGTATGGGGAGTGAGGGGGCATAAGGGACATTGCTCAGAGAGTGTAGAAAAGGGCTGGCGACCGGAATTGTACACAGTTTTCAAGGTGCGATTGCACCATAGAATGATACAGAGGCATCATAATATCCTTTGTCCTCTTCTCCGTTCCTTTCCTTATGATTCCTAGCATTTTATTTGCCTTCTTGGCCACCACTGCACACGGGGTGGAGGGTTTCAACATGTTATCCACGATGATGCCTATATCTTTTTCCTTGGTGGTGGTTCCTAATGTGCTGAAGTCCCATCTCCAGTCTGGCAGCCTCTCTGTTGCCATGGAGGAGAGAGGTCACATGACAGGAGAGCATCACCCTGGTGTGGCAGGAAGTGATCCTGTAGCTAGGACCTGTCTTCCAGATGATGTAAAAACTCTCTCGCACCGAGGAACTTTCTCCAGGTCCATGTCCCCACGAGGAAAGGGTTAGGACAGCCGTTGGGGGTTTGATCATTAGACATGTAGACATCTGGGTGGCTGGTGGACATTAGGAATGGCTGGTAACATGCCTGCCTGGTGCGAAGGTAGTGGACCTCACGCGCCACCTAGACAAGGTCTTAAATAGTGCTGGGGAGGAGTCTGCTGTCTTGGTACATGTTGGTACAATGACATAGGAAAGTGTGGTAGGGAGGTTCTAGAGGCTAAATTTAGGCTTTTAAGTAGGAAGTTGAAATCAAGAACTTCCAAGGTAGCAATCTCCGAAATGCTTCCCGTTCTACGCGCAAGACCCAAAAGGCAGGCAGAGCTTCGGAGTCTCAATGCGTGGATGAGACGATGGTGCAAGGAAGAGGGTTTTGGATTTGTTAGGAAATGGGCAACATTCTGGGGAAAGGAGGGGCTCTTCCGAAGGGATGGGCTTCACCTTAACTGGTATGGAACCAGACTGCTGGCATTAACCTTTAAAAAGGAGATAGAGCAGCTTTTAAACTAGATAATAGGGGAAAGCCAGCAGTCGCCCAGGAGCAAATGGTTCAGAACAATGTATCCTTGAAGGATACTAGCAAAAGATTGAAGTTGGGGCATATCAGCAGAGAGAATCCAATAAAGACAAAAATAGTCCAAATGCCCTTGCGTACAGAGCAGACAGAGCTCAAAGATTCTAAATTACCCCTGCCTACCGATAGATTAACATGACTAAAATGCTTGTATGCAAATGCCAGAAGTCTAAAAAATAAGATGGGAGAGTTAAAATATATAGCACTAAATGAGAGGTTAGATATGATTGGTATCTCAGAGACATGGTGGAAGGAGGGCAACCAGTAGGATACTGTGATACCTGGGTACAAACTATATTGTAATGATAGAGCAGATCAAATTGGTGGTGAGGTTTCACTCTGTTAGAGAAGGCATTGAGTCACAAAGGATTAAAGTTTTGCAGGAAGCAAAATTCACTGTTGAATCTCTATAGATTGAAATTCCATGTAGAAAGGGGAAGGGGAAGGCAGTGGCAGTGGTGGTGTACTATCAACCGTCTGGCCAGAGTGAACAAATGGATGATGGAATGCTCAAAGGAATCAGGGAAACTAACAAAAGTTACAGTACAGTAATAATAATGGGGGATTTCAATTATCTCCAGGAACAAGCAGGAATAAGTCCTCACATATGGGTACGTCGGTACCGACGGAGCCCGCGCGGGAAAGCTCCCCAGCTTCCCAGAAGGAAAGCTTTTGGGGCCTCCCACTGCGCATGCGCGCTGCCTTCCCGCCTTCCTGACCAACTCTCCTCAGTTCTTCTTTTTCCGCGGAGCCAGCAGGTCGTGTTCCTGTCACCGCTGAAGAAGTTCTTATTTTAATTTGTTTCTTTGGCCGCGTGTCTGCCTTCCCCGATTCCGGACCGGTACCGCCGGTCTTTTTTCTTTAATTTAAAAAAAAAAAAAAAAAAAAAAATCTTATTTTTCCCCACTTGGTGTATTTGTCCTGTGAGGCCTCTAGGCCTTCACAGAATTCTCCCTCATGGAGAAACCAGCCTCTGGTTTTAAAAAATGCACCAAGTGTAGCGGTACTATATCAGTCACAGACACCCATGAATGGTGTCTTAAATGTTTGGGGCCTGACCACTCCATTCCGGATTGCCCATCCTGTTCTTTGATGTCCAAACGTGGCTTACAAAACTGGGCAGCCAAGTTTCACATGCTGTTTTCTACAGATACTCCAGCATCGACATCTTCCAGGTCTTCCTCTCCTGATGGATCTCAGGTAACCAAACATTCCTCTGGCAGGTCCTCAGAGGGCAAATCTCCCTCTAAGTATCGAGATGCCCCCGGGCTTGACCCTGAGGACCCTGCCCCAGCCAAACAACCCCGGCGGGAAGCTCCGGCTTCCAAAGCTCCTCCTATGGGGTTACAGGTTGACATCGATGGCAAGGCCTCGACCGATCACCTGTTAGACTGCTCTGGGGTACCGGCTCAATCTTCCAGTACCGACATCCAGACAGTCATGGCGTCTATGGATCATACAGTTCAATCCATGCAGCAGGCCATTATGGCTTTTATTAGAGCTGCGACGCCCTCGGTACCGCAGCCAGCGGTACCGACTCCGGTTCCGGTACCACAACCGATACCGGTACCCAGGGCATCTACATCGACCAGGATACCGATTCCGGTTCCCGGTTCCGGGGTTTTTTCCGATACCGATCCGGTTCCGGGTACCCCCGATGTCGATACCGGTCGATACGCTTATCGATCCCTGGAAGCAAACAGACGATACTTCGAGTCTTCTGATGATTCTGATTCATCAGATGACTCTGCTGAAGTATCCCTTACTCTACCTGAAGAGCCCTCTTCTCCAAAGAGGAGAATGTCTCCTCCAGAGGATTTGTCCTTTCAAGACTTCATCATTGAAGTAGCTAAAGGTCTCTCTATTTCAGTAACCTCTGAAAAAGAACCTAGAGCAAAAAAATTAGATATTTTAGGATACTCTAAGGTTCCCAAAGAGGCAGTCACCTTGCCCATTCATGAAATTCTTCAAGAACACATGATGGACTTATGGGAGACTCCTCTCACCCTATCTCCACATTCTCGTTGTTTGGACACCATGTATCGTGTCCCCCCCTCCTCCTGGTTTTCAAAAAACTCAGCTCCCTCACCACTCTATTGTGGTGCAGTCAGCTATGAAAAGGATAAAGAGTACCAAAAGACACTCTTCTACTCCTCCAGGAAGAGAATGTAGGACTTTGGATGCTTTTGGTAGAAAGATCTTCCAAGCAAGTATGCTTATTGCCAGAATCAATTCATACAGCCTCTATATGGGCATGTTTCTGAAGGAGATTGCATTAAAAATACGCCATTTTCTCCCCTTTATCCCAGAGGATAGAAAGGAGGAGTTCCTTCTTTTGCTAAAGCATACCCAAGATATTTCAAAGTTCTCCAACAGAGCAGCCTTTGACTCCTTTGAGGGTGCTAGCAGAGCCTCAGGTATTGCCATAGCGGCTCGCAGAATTGCTTGGCTCCAGGCCTCTGACCTAGAATCCTGGGTCCAGGATGGGTTGGGAAATCTGCCCTGTACAGGTGAGAATCTGTTTGGTAAGGAGTAAATGCTGCTTTAGATAGACTTTCTAAGTCTACCTCTACTCCTGTCAAGAAAAAATCTTTCAAGAAGCCTTTCTACAAGAAGGCCAGATTTGCTACAAATACTGGCCAACAATCTTCTGCAGCTCGCTTTGCTCCTAAGCGTCAGCAGCCTAAACAGGCCAGGGCAAAACCTGCAGGGGCTGCTACAGCCCAGCAGTCCCAACCCCCTCAGGGTTTTTGACTTAATACTAGAGAACTTAACCTTTCTGGCTCTAAAACATCCAGAGCCTCTCACCATTCCAGGAAGGTTAACTCATTTTGCTCCCAGATGGGAGCAAATCACATCAGAACAGTGGACCCTCTCTATCATCAGAGAGGGGCTACAAACTACATTTCTCCAGCCTTGCTCCCCATACCATGGTGAGATGTTTCAATTCTCCCCCATCTCTCCTGAACCTGTTGGGTCAGGAGGTGACCACTCATCTCGCCCAAAGGGCAATAGGTTCCTTTTCTTCAACAGGGGTCAGGGTTTTACTCCCCTTATTTTCTCATTCCCAAGAAAACGGGGGTACAGACCCATTCTAGATCTCAGAGAATTGAACAAATTCCTATGCAAGGAGAAATTCAAGATGCTTTCTCTAGCTACTCTCCTTCCATACCTACAGAGTCAGGATTGGCTTTGTTCTCTAGATCTCAAGGATGCGTACACACATATACTCATCCATCCATCCCACAGAAAATTCCCACGGTTTCTGTTCCAGGGAAAACATTTCCAATACAGAGTACTTCCCTTCGGTCTAGCCTCTGCTCCAAGAGTATTTACCAAATGCATAGCAATAGTAGCTGCATTTCTACGCGCCCTGGGAATTTTTGTCTTCCCATACCTCGACGACTGGCTCATCCGAGCTCCATCTCAGTCCGAGGCTCAGACTTCCCTGGATCTCACCAGACGCATTCTGCAGTATCTGGGACTTGTGATCAATCTGCCAAAGTCTCAACTCACCCCTACTCAGTTCCTGGAATTCATAGGGGCCTGGTTGGATACCACAACTGCAAGGGCCTATCTTCCTCAGGCTCGTTGCCAACGTCTAGTGCACTTGGCCTCCCAGACTCAGTCCAGAAGCCACTTGACTGCCAGGGAGATGCTACAACTATTAGGCCACATGGCCTCCACAGTACATGTGGTGCCCTATGCTCGCCTACATATGAGAGCAGCTCAATGGACTTTGTCCACCCAGTGGACTCAAGCATCAGGAGCTCTCTCAGACCAAATAGCAAACTCCAAACGTCTCTTTTGGTCTCTCCAATGTTGGATGTCCACTCAAAATCTGTTGTTGGGGGCCCCCTTTCAACCATTGTTGCCCCAAGCAACCCTCACAACAGATGCCTCCCAAACAGGTTGGGGAGCTCATCTTCAAGATCTCTCCACTCAGGGCACTTGGTCTCCACAGGAGACCACCCTTTATATCAACCACTTGGAACTTCGAGCAATCTTTCTAGCTCTCAGTTTTTCATACCCTCCTCAGCAACATGACAGTCCTTATTCATACGGACAATCAAGTAGCCATGTTTTACATAAACAAACAAGGAGGGACTGGCTCTCTGTCGCTTTGCAACGAAGCTCTAAGATTATGGGCCTTCGCCAGAGAGCATCAAATCCATCTCCTGGCAGTATATCTTCCAGGAATCCAAAACTCTTGGGCAGACAGACTCAGTCGAGTTCTGCTTCCACACGAATGGTCCCTGCACATGGCTCAGGTACTCAGAATCTTCCAGAAATGGGGAACCCCGGACATAGACCTCTTTGCAAGTCCGTGGAATGCCAAACTTCCCCGGTTCTGTTCCAGAATTCCGTATCAGGGAGTTCAGGCCAAGGATGCCTTCCTCCTTCATTGGGGTCAGGGCTTCCTTTATGTCTTTCCACCCATTCGTTTGATTCCCAAGACTCTGTTCAAACTTCAAAGGGATCAAGGGTCCATGATCCTCATAGCTCCACGCTGGCCACGCCAAGTGTGGTACCCTCTACTTCTGCATCTCTCCCAAGCCCCCTCCCTGGACTTGGGAGCGGCTCCAGACCTTCTGTCTCAGGAGGAGGGGACTTTGTGGCACCCAAACCCCAAGTCCCTTCACCTCAGAGCTTGGTTACTGAAGGCCTAGACCTTCAACACTTCAATCTTTCTCAGCAAGTGAAGGATATCCTCCATGCCTCTAGGAAACCTTCCACTAGGCGTTCTTACGCTTTTAAATGGAAAAGATTTTCCATTTGGTGTGCTCAAAAGGGTCTTGACCCTCTAGCACTCCCCTTGAATTCTCTCTTGGAATATCTCCTGCATCTTTCCAATGCAGGACTCAAAACGAATTCAGTAAGAGTCCATTTGAGTGCTATTGCAGCATCCCTCAAGCCCATCAATGGACAACCTGTTTCCTCTCATCCTCTTATTGCAAGATTCATGAGAGGCCTAACCTTAACTAAACCTCCCATTCGACCTCCTCCGGTGGCATGGGACTTAAACTTGGTTCTTGGTCAGCTTATGAAGCCACCCTTTGAACCCTTAGCCACTACCTCCTTGAAATTTCTTTCCTGGAAGGTTATTTTTCTTATTGCAGTCACCTCAGCTCGCCGTATCAGTGAACTGCAAGCTCTAGTGGCTAATCCACCTTATACAAGGTTCCATCATGATATGGTGGTCCTTAGGACCAATTCCCACTTTATGCCTAAAGTGGTCTCCCCTTTTCATCTTAATCAAGAGGTATATTTACCTGTCTTTTTTCCAGCTCCTCATGCAACTGCTGCAGAGAGGAACCTTCATACTCTAGATTGTAAAAGAGCTCTTGCCTTTTACCTCCACAGGACACAGCAACATCGAAAGTCTTCTCAGCTTTTTGTTGCTTTTGATCCTTCTCATTTAGGACTTCCAGTCTCCAAAAGAACACTCTCCAATTGGATTGCTCAGTGTATCTCTTTTGCTTACCAGAGTAAGAACCTTTCTCTGGGGGGCCATGTCACCGCTCACAATGTGAGGGCCATGGCCACCTCTATGGCTCATCTAAACTCTGTGTCCATTGACCAGATCTGTCGAGTAGCCACCTGGGCCTCGGTTCATACCTTTACAGCCCATTACTGTTTGGACAAGGACTCCCGCCAGGATGCCTTGTTTGGTCAGGCTGTCCTCAGACACCTGTTCCATTCTTGAACAACTCCAGCCCACCTTCCCTGAATGGATGCCTGAGATCCATAGGAAGATGAGGAACCTTTCAGGGTCTCATACCCTTGAGTGGATCTCCTGCGCATCTTAGCTAGGGAGTCCCCATATGTGAGGACTTATTCCTGCTTGTTCCTGGAGATAGCACAGTTACTTACCTGTAACAGGTGATCTCTGGGAACAGCAGGAATTAGTCCTCACAACCCACCCACCTCCCCTAGGAGTTGTATCTCTCTCTCTCTTTCCTTTCCTCTCTCTATTGTCTCAGCTTTAAACTCGAACTGAGGAGAGTTGGTCAGGAAGGCGGGAAGGCAGCGCGCATGCGCAGTGGGAGGCCCCAAAAGCTTTCCTTCTGGGAAGCTGGGGAGCTTTCCCTTGCAGGCTCCATCGGTACCGACGTACCCATATGTGAGGACTAATTCCTGCTGTTCCCAGAGATCACCTGTTACAGGTAAGTAACTGTGCTTTCCTGGTATCGACTGGGTCAGTGTCACTGCAGAACGTGGTTTATGGTTTATTTTATTTGATATACGGCATATCTATTAACTATGCGGTTTACAATATTAAATAAAATAATAATATGAAGGGAACGCCAAAGTAAAATAGGAAAGATAAAAGAAAGAGTAGTACAAAAACACAAAGCATATAAACAATACTAAGGTATCTTAAACATATATGACTGTACTCAACCATAAACATGCTAGGGAGATAAAGTTTCCAGACAAAATAAATGACTGCTTCTTGGAGCAGCTGGTTCATGAACCGACCAGAGGGGAAGCCATTTTGGACCTAGTACTTAGTGGAACATAAGATCTGGTACAAAAGATAAGGGTGTTGGGGCCACTTGGCAATAGTGATCATATAATGATCACGTTTATTTATTTATTATTTATTTATTTAATTTTCTTATATACCGCGCTATTTATCTATTTAATAAATGGAGGAAGGATGGTAAGGAAATCCATAGTACTACCTTTTAACTTTTAAAAGGGAGACTATGATAAAATGAGGAAAATAGTTAAGAAAAAACTAAAAGGAGCATTTCAAAGGTTAAAGATTTACATCAAACATGGATGTTTAAAAATGCTATCTTGGAAGCCCAGACCAGCTGTATTCCATGCTTAAAGAAATATGGAAGGAAGTCCAAAAAAATGCCAGCATGGTTTAAAGGTGAGGTCAGAGAGGCAGCTGTTGCCAAAAAAGCATCTTTCAGGAAATGGAAAAAGGAGCCATATGATGAAAACTGGAAATAACATAAGCACTGGCAAGTTAGATGCAAGGCATTGATAAGGCAGCCAAAAAGAGAATTTGAGAAGAAGCTTTCTCCGGGAACAAGCAGGAAGTCAGTCCTCACATATGGGTGACATCGACGCCGACGGAACCCGCACGGAGCAAATCCCCAGCTTTCAAAGAAAGCCTTTGGGAATTGCTACCACGCATGCGTGGTCCACTTCCCTTCCAAGGGTGCCATCTTACTCAGTCTCCTTTTTTCCGTGGAGCCCATCAGACATTGTCTGCAGTGTCCCGGGAAAAGTTGATTTTTTTTTTTCATGTCTTTTGACTTCCACCGGTTCGACACCGGTACCCTTCCCGCCTTTGGCCTCGGTATCTCGATATCGGGTCGGTTCCTCTAGTTTGATTTTTTCTTTCTTTGGGCATTTCTTTTCACGCCCATTATTCCCTCACTGGCAGCCCAAAGGGTCTTCGACCTTGCTGGGGTCGTTTTTCCTCCCATGGCTACCAGCGGTTTCAAAAATTCCGATCAGTGCGGGAAAATTATGTCCCTCACGATACACATGACTGTTGCCTCCGGTGCCTCGGACCGAACCACGACCCTGCGGTATGTGGTCTGTGTAAAAAGATGTCCTTGAAGGCCTTGCGGAGCCGCTAGCAGCAGCATAATAAGATTTTTCTCCAGGACCAAGCAGGAAGTCAGCCCTCACATATTGTGATGAAGAAGCTCCATTTCCTACCTTAAAAACACAGGATTCACTGAGTTCTTGAAGCTGACAGGCAGGCAGGCCATGTGAGCAGCAGTTGTCAGGGGCGACATAAACAAACCCAACCACGGGGTTTGCAAATAAGCCCAGCTGAGAAACATTCCCCAATTCCTAATAGCAGGCACCTGGAAAGGGGAAGAGCTAATAGCCACTATAAGAGCTATGCAGGAAATACAGGGTTAGAACGAGGAGACCGGGTAGACCGAGGAGAACGAGAACTAGGTGAACTAGCTGAACCAGCTGACCTAGAGGAAGAAGGAGGAGTTTCAGACTCTGACCCAGGACGTGAGTCAGAGCCAGAACCAGGAAGGGTTCACCACAGAAACTACCCAGAGCACTGCAGGAGAAAGCAGCCAGTGAGGTCAGGTCAGAGAACAGTTGCAAGTGTTCTGCTGATTGCAAGCTGTTTGGAGCTCAGAGGCAACGTTCCAACTGGAGTGATTGGAAGCCTAAAAACAAACAGTATGTATTTGAGAGCTGTAGCCTGGAGAATGTCTCTGATAGGAAGTTAAAGTTTACTGATAAAAGGAATACCTACAGGGTTAACGCTGAGAAGCCTCGTGTGATAAATCCTAGGTGGGGGCAGGGCAGTAACACCCAGCCAAGGGATTTGAGCACCGAGCTGAAGAGAGAGCAGTTAACACCCCCAGAGAGAGAAAGGTATTTCCCTGAAGATGTGTGCATGTCTGAGGAAGATATATTAGCAGTTCCTAAGCCTCAGAGAAAACCCCGCAGGCTTAAACCTGGTGTTAACAGGGGAGAAGAATATTCTTTTGCAAAGCCTGAAGCCAGAGCTTATAAGCGTTCCAAGGGTAGAACCTGCCAGAAGGAATTAAACTCTAAGAACCCTGAATGGTGGCTTCCCTCTCTCCCAAACACCGAGGAATACGGTAGCTGTTATTCCAGCCCTAGAGGAAGTTGTGCAGAGAGACTCTGTGACGGCACGTTACAGGGGAACTTGCAGAAGTATTGTGGCAAGGAGAACTCAGACAATTCTGAATGTATGCAGGAGCCTATGGTCATTGATACAGTCAGTGAATGTTCATTTGATAGTGACCCAATGGACTGCACATTGATTTTCTCTGATAAAGTGACGTCTTTTCGCTAGTCAAGAGGCTGTGTATAGTGTGGAGGGAAAACACTATCAGTGAAGAGTGCTGTTTTGCACATATGAAAGCTATGTGCTGAGTTTTGCCTGTTTAACGTTTACTCTTTACTTTAAGAAGCAAGAAAAAGCTGTTATAATTTCCTTTGTGTTTTGCCAGAAAGTATGGCTTATTTGTTTTGAGTATTGTGGTATATACCTGAAGAATCCGACCCCGGGAGGGGAAATAAATCCTTTTACCTTAAACCATTCGTGTTCACAACTACTTAATCACCATCAGACACAGATCTGCAACCCTAGGCGGCAGCCTGCCCACCTGGTGGTGACAATATGGGTGACATCGACGTCGATGGAGCCCTTGCGGAGCATTTCCCCAGCTTTCTATGAAAGCCTTTGGGAATGCAGGCACGCATGCGCGGTCCTCTTCCCGCCTAAAGGTGCCATCTTGCTCAGTCTCTCTTTTTCCATGAAGCCCGTCGGACGTGTGTCCTAGTCCTCCCAGAAAATAGTTGGATTTTTTCGCTATTTTTTCTCCGGTTCGACGCCGGTTCCCCTCCCGCCGGGTTCCGTACACCGGTATTGAGCCCAAACTTATTTTTTTGGTTTTTGCCCTTCGTGGCTGGCATTCGCGCCCTTTTTTTCTTTTTCCCTGGAAGGCCGGTCCTTTGACCTTGCGGGGACTCTCTTTTCCCCGATGGCTTCCAGTGGTTTCAAGAAGTGTGATCGATGCAAGAAACTAATGTCTCACCGACACACACGACTGCTGCCTTCGGTGCCTGGGTCCTGACCACGATCCTAACATCTGTGGACCATGTGGAAAGATGTCCACCAAGGCGCTTCGAAGTCGTCAGCACCAAAAGGAAAGGCTTTTCTCCGACTCGGCCTCCGACCGGGCCCGGACCTCATCTGAGGCCTCGACATCTCGGGACTCTGATCCCGAGCACCGTTGGGGCTCCTCGGACAGGGGGTCCCCCGACCGGGAACGAAAGAGGAAGAAGCGGCTCGCGAGGGCGTCGTCGGAGGAGGTCCCTGGCTCCTCGAGAGCTAGGTCTCAGACCCCCGACCGCCGCCCCGGGCCCGTGGAACAGAAGACGCCTCCAAAAGTACCTCGTGTGGAGCCGGAGTCTGCTGGACACGTAAGTCCTGTAGTCCTCGTGGACTCTCCTCCCAGAGAGCCGACGGCGCCGGGCCCCAAGTCGGTGGCTGCTGAGTCTCCTGAGCTGGGTCTCAGGCAGACAGCCTTGGAGTGCAGATTGTCTGCCTTCATGGAACAGCAGCAGGTGCTGATGGCCAGCCTGTCTGGCGCATCTGCCCCGACCACCGGGACATCAACATCGAAGTCGACCCCAGAGACCGAGCTGATACTCGAGACCATGAAGGCTCGAGGACAACCTCGGTCGCGGTCTCCCTCGACCTCCCGCTCGGGATCGAGGGCGTCGACGCCGGTGCCTTCAGCGTCGGGGCGGGTGCTCACAGGCCCCGCGCGGTTGGAGCCCGATTCCTCATCGGACGAGTCCGCCTGGGAGACGGGGGACGAGGAGTCCCCCGACACCTTCTGGACTCGGTGCGTCCCGTCGGACTCACCGCAGTCTGAGCCGCGGAGTAGATCTCCTCCGGAGGATACCCGGTTCTCCGAGTTCGTCCGGGATATGGCCACTGCATTGGCTATCCCTGCGGACCCCGAGGAGGAGCTCGAGGCCCTACAGTATGACTCTCCTCCGAAGGAGGCCTTTACTGTCCTGGTTCCTCCGATGCTGGAACGGCTCCTCTTCCGGATGTGGGAGACACTGGCCTCGGCGCCGGTTCTGAGCAAGCGGGTCGATTCCATTTATCGACTCCGAAAGAGCCCTGGGTTTCAGAAGGCGCAGCTACCACACCATTCCATGTTGGTAGAATCGACCACGCATTGCCTGAAAAGTCAGAAGATGCACTCCGCGGTGCCCCCTGGCAGGGAGGCCCGGAACCTGGATTGTTTTGGTAGAAAGTGCTTCCAGGGCTCGATGCTTGCTTGCCGTGTCCAGTCTTACCAGCTGTACATGGGCATGTACTTGCGGGACCTGGCCAAGGAGCTGGCCGGGTTCTCTGCTGGTCTCTCCAGGGAACCCTTGCAGAGGTTCAAGTCCTTGTCCTCAGGGATACGGGAATGCTCCAAGCTTATATCCCGCGCTGCCTATGATGGCTTCGAGGCTTCGGCCCGTGTTGTGGCAGCTCGCATCGTGGCCTGACGCCAGACGTGGTTGCAGTCATCGGACCTTGAGCTGTGGGTTCAGGACAAGATGGTCGATGTCCCTTGCCGAGGTGAGAACCTTTTTGGCAAGCCCATGACCGAGAAGGCCGCACAGCTCGAAACTGAGCACCTCACGAGGACAAGGCTGTCTAGAAAGACTTCTGCCCCTTCTCACAAGAAGGGCTCAGGTAAAAAGCCCTTTTACCCGAGGAAGGGCACTGCCTACAAACAGTACCCATAGTACCAGGCCTCCCAGGCTCCCCCACAGGGTCAGCAGGCCAAGGGGCAGGGTAATGGGCCCCGTAGGTAGAGGGCCCCCAAGCCTCCGGCCCCTGCTCCCACTCAGCAGGGTGGGGGTTTTGACTCCTTAGGCATAGCCTCTCCGTCCCTGCTCTCCCAACCCTGCACAGGAGGTCGACTTACCCTGTTTGCCCACAGGTGGCCACTCATCACTGGAGACAGTTGGGTGCTAAGCATCATCCACATGGGCTATATGCTACACTTCCAACAGCTGCCTCCTCCATACTTTCCAGGGGAGCCCCCAAGGCCTCCCCTGCACACAGATCTTCTCCTTCAGGAGCTCCGAGGTCTGTTGCGAGACAAGGCAGTGGAGCCTGTGCCTCCCCCACCTCCAAGGTCAAGGGTTCTACTCCAGGTACTTTCTCGTACCCAAAAGAACCGGTGGCCTCTGGCCTATTCTCGACCTCAGAAATCTCAACAAGTTCCTAGAGAAAGAGAAATTCAAGATGCTTACTCTTGGAACACTTCTGCCCTACCTCCAGCAGGGAGATTGGCTATGCTCTTTAGATCTAAAGGATGCGTACACTCACATCGTCATTCATCCAGACCACAGAAAGTACCTCAGGTTCATTGTGGGAGGAAATCATTATCAGTACAGAGTACTGCCTTTTGACCTCACCTCCGCTCCCAGGGTCTTTACCAAATGCCTGGCGGTGGTGGCGGCCTACCTGAGAAATCAGGGTATCTTTGTCTTCCCCTATCTGGACTTCTGGCTCATCAGGGGTCAGACGTGCCAGGAGGCCAGACAAGCCACCCTCCGAACTATTGCTCTTCTTCAAAACCTGGGGTTTTTTCATAAACTTCGCAAAGTCCACTTTGCTCCCCTCCCAGAACTTGGAGTTCATAGTTGCAAGGCTGGACTCTCTGCTGGCAAAGGCGTTCTTGCCAGAAGACAGAGCCCAAAGACTGATAAACTCGGCAAACCAGTTTCTCAGCAGGTCACTGGTCTCTGCCAGACTCTGCCTGAGGCTTCTTGGCCACATGGCTTTGACAGTACATGTGACCCCCAATGCCCGGCTCCATATGAGGCCTGCTCAGTGGTGCCTCCGAATTCAGTGGACACAGGCCACAGGCAGCCTCAGAGACAGAGTAAGGGTGTCCAGACAATTTCTGAACTCCCTCCGCTGGTGGCTGCACCCACCCAATCTACTGCAAGGGTGCCTTTTCAGATTCCTGGGTTCACAGTGGTGTTGACCACGGATGCCTCCCTGCAAGGCTGGGGGGCTCATTGTCTGGGCAAGTGCACCCAGGGCCTATGGTCTCCCTGGGAGGCCACACAGCAGATCAATCTACTGGAACTCAGGGCTATTTGTTTAGCCCTCAAGACTTTCTCTCAAACACTGTCTCATCAGTCTGTCCTAGTTCAAACAGACAACCAAGTAGCCATGTTTTATGTGAACAAGCAGGGCGGAACTGGGTCCAGGCTCCTTTGTCAGGAGGCACAGGACCTTTGCTTGTTTGCTCTCAGGCACATGCTCCTCAAGGCAGTGTATCTACCTGGCCAGGACAACTACCTGGCAGACTGGTTGGGCAGGATTCTGCAGCCCCACGAATGGCAGCTCCATCCCTTAGTGGTTCAGAAGATTTTCCTGAAATGGGGACCAACCATAGATCTGTTTGCCAGTCCATCGAACAAACAACTGACAAGGTTCTGCTCCAGGCAACCGCATCCTCTGCGGCTGGCAGCAGTTGCTTTTCTGATTTCCTGGTCTCAGGGCCTCCTGTATGCGTTTCCTCCCACGCCCCTGGTGGCCCGAACCCTGTTCAAAATTCTTCAGGACAAGGCCTCGGTCCTGCTGGTAGCTCCCAGATGGCCGAGACAGCCTTGGTTTCCACTTCTGCTTCAGCTGGCAGTGGATCCCCCACTGCCTCTGGGGTTGCAACCTGATCTTCTCTCTCAGGATCAGGGTTCCCTTCTGCACCCAAATCTCAGAGCTCTCAATTTGATGGCATGAAGGCTGCAAGGGTAGTTTTGGCTCCCTGGGGCCTACCTCAGGAAGTTGAGGAGGTTGTCCTAGCCTCTAGGAAGCAGTCCACTAGAAAAACCTATGCCCTGAAATGGAAAAGGTTTTCTGTGTGGTGTCAGCTACGTACAGAGGATCCTTTCTCCTGTGCTGTACCAGTAGTGCTTCAGTACCTGCTGCACTTATCCAATCAGGGGCTTAAGTCCAATTCTGTTCGGGTCCACCTCTCAGCTCTAGCAGTTCACCACTCACTGGTGGAGGGACATTCTCTGTCGGTTCACCCCTTGGTGTCCAGATTTCTTAGAGGCTTGCTCTTGCTGAAGCCTCCAATCCGTCCTCCAGCTCCTGAGTGGGAATTGAATGTAGTCTTGCAGCAACTGACTCGCCCACCTTTTGAGCCGATGACTACTTGTCCTCTCCGCTTCCTGTCCTGGAAGACACTCTTCTTGGTAGCCTTAACCTCGGCCAGGCGGGTAAGTGAGCTTCAGGCCCTAGTCTGTGACAGGCCTTACACCCGCTTCTATAGGAACAGGGTAGTCCTTAGGACTCATCCAAAGTTCCTCCCAAAGGTTGTCTCCTCTTTCCACCTCAACAGGAGGTGGTTCTTCTGACCTTCTTCCCTAGGCCTCATGCAAGCCAGGCTGAAGCAGCAGTTCTGCATACCCTGGACTGTAGAAGGGCCTTATCCTTCTACCTTGACCGTACGCAGGGGCATAGAAGGGCTACTCAGCTCTTCATATCTTTTGACCCTAATAATTTGGGCTTAGCTGTGTCCAAGCGTACCTTGTCCATCTGGGTGGCTGACTGTATCACCTGGGCTTACAGGGCGGCTGACCTTCCTTTGCAGGGTCGGGTCACAGCCCATCGTGTCAGGGCAATGGCTGCCTCAGTGGCTCACCTCCGCTCTGTACCGTTGGTAGATATCAAGAACCAGTCAGAAACCGTGGCAGGAGGTTCAAAAGTCACCTTTATTGTTCCACGGATAAGGTGTGCCAAACCCAACACAGACCGTGTTTCGTATACCACTTCCTCAGGGGTTATGGGCTCACTACAAAATATACACGTATATATTAAATAAAAACAACAGCGAACAAAAACTATTGCGTGAACATTAAATCGGATTATGTCATACCACATTGAATAAAAAAATAATAAATAAATAATAAAATAAATAAAAAATAATAATAATAATAAAAAGATAAATAATTAATTAATTGAATAATTAAAAACATAACCACTCATGGTGTGATAACTCACTTGATAAAACCATAAATTATAAGTCACATTAAGGGTTATTATTAATTAATACTAAAAATTATAATAATGAGAACAATGACGATAGTAATAACAATAATAAACATAATACATATAATGATAATAAAAACAACAATAATAAAACTTGAAATCTTAGTATACCAAATGTGTGTATGTGTTTATAAAACAATCACATCTCAATTGAAATCATAATAGCAGGAGAAGAAGAGAGGAATGAGGAGGACTTGAGGGACAAGGGGTTAAACTCTGGAACCAATTTCAAAATTGAAGACAACTCATTAATATCATTTTGGCAAAAGATAGAAGAAATGAAAACTCAATATTAATAAATAATAAATAAAATGAAATATATCAAAAAACAATAGAATATATTGAGTAATAAATAATAAAGGATATTAAAATAATAAAATAAATAAAATAAAATAATAAAATAATTAAAATTGTCATTGATTAATAAAAACAAATAAACATTATAGATATGTGAACATAAAAATACTAAATAATAAGGAATAATACAAAAATAAAATTAAAAATAAAAATAATAGAAATAAAATTAATAATAATAATAGTGAAACCTACCACTGTACCAAGCCAATATGAGAAAAACTTAAGATTGGCAGAGGCGCGGATCCCACCTGCCTCTGATATGCGATGCAACTTAAACTGTATATATACTCAATATATTCTATTGTTTTTTGATATATTTCATTTTATTTATTATTTATTAATATTGAGTTTTCATTTCTTCTAGGTGACTTTTGAACCTCCTGCCACGGTTTCTGACATTCCTCCTGTTCTGGAACGACTTATGCGCCACATTTGGGAGATGCTGGCGACGACGTCAGTAATCAGCAAGCGGCACGACTCGATGTATCGAGTCCGCCAGAGCCTTGGCTTCCAAAAATCACTACCACCGCACAACTCCGTGGTTGTGGATTCGGCAATGCGTCGACTGAAGATTCAGAAGATGCACTCCTCAGTGCCCCCTGGTAGGGAGGCCCGCACCTTGAATGCCCTCGGCAGGAAGTTTTTCCAGGGAGCAATGCTGAATTGTCGTATCCAGGCATACCAGCTGTATATGGGCCTGTACCAGAGAGACCTGGCAAAGGAAATCACCGGGTTCTTGGCTGGTCTCTCCGAGGAGCCTTTGTAGCGCTTCAAGGGCCTGTCCAAAGCTCCCTGTGAATACTCCAAGTTCATGTCTCGGGCGGCCTATGACGGTTCGAGTCGGCAGCACAGGTAGCTGCGGCAGGCATTGGTGCATGCCACCAAGCTTGGCTGCAGTCGTCCGACCTCAAGCAATGGGTTCAGGACAAGTTGGTTGATGTCCCATGCTAAGGAGAGAACCTCTTCGGAAAGCCCATGACCGTCAAGGCCGTAGAGCTGGAGACAGAGTCCATGATGAGGAAACGGCTCTCTAAGAAGACCTCTGCCCCTTCTCGTAAGAAGGGCTCGGGTAAAAAGCCCTTTTACCTGAGGAAGTCTACTGCTTACCGAAACTACTCCCCTTACCAGGCCTCCCCAGCTCCCCCACAGGGGCAGCAGGCCAAGGGACAGGGGCATGGCCCACGTAAGCAGAAGGCCCCCAAATCCCATGCTCTTGCTCCAGCCAAGCCTGGTGTGGGGTTTTGACTCCTGCAGCGTATTCTCTCTTCCAGCCGGAGCTGGGCAGCCTACAGAAGGCCAGCTTGCCTTGTATGCCCACAGGTGCAAAGCCATCACCACCGATTCATGGGCATTACAAGTGGTCAGGAAGGGATACCTCATCCATCTAGTCCAGGTGCCTCCACATTACTTTCCAGGAGAGCCTATCAGGTCTCCCCTTCACCGGGACCTTCTTCTGAAGGAGTTGGCAGGTCTTGAGGATCAAGCAGTGGAACCGTTGCCCCACCATCTCAAGGGCAAGAGGTTCTGCCCCAGGTACTTCCTCGTGCCAAAGAGGACAGGGGGCCTAAGGCCCATCCTCGACCTGCGCAACCTCAACAAATTCCTTGTGAGGGAGAAGTTCAAGATGCTCTCCCTTGGAATATTGCTGCCTTACCTCTGCCAGGGAGACTGGCTGTGTTCCTTGGACCTAAAGGAGGCTTACACTCACATCCTAATCCACCCAAGCCACAGGCAATACCTATGCTTTGTGGTAGGGGGCAATCATTACCAATACAGAGTGCTCCCATTTGGCCTTGCCTCGGCCCCCAGGGTATTCACAAAGTGCCTGGCGGTAGTCGCCACCTTTCTCAGGCTTCAAGGGATCTTTGTCTTCCCTTATCGTGACAACTGGCTCATCAGGGGCACTTCAGCCCCCGAGGTGCAGCAGGCCACAGCTCGCACCACTCAGATCCTGCAACACTTGGGGTTTGTTATCAACTACCCCAAGTCCAACCTTTGTCCGGCACAAGAGCTGGAATTTACTGTGGCAAGGATCAACACCCTTCAGTCAAAGGCCTTCCTGCCTGCAGGCAGGGCAAGCAGACTCATGGCCCTAGCTGAGGACATAAAGCACCGTTCCTCAGTGCCAGCAAGGCACTTGCTGCGACTCCTCGGGCACATGGCCTCCATGGTCCATGTCACTCCGGATACCCACCTCCACATGTGACCTGCGCAGGGGTGCCTCAGAGACCAGTGGTCCCAGGCCATGGGACATCTCCAGGACAGGGTCAGAGTGACCGGGTGCCTGGTACAGTCCCTGACCTGGTTGCTCTCGCCCCATCACCTGGAGGCGGGGATGCCTTTTCAGGTCCCTCACCACTCGAGGGTTTTCACCATAGATACCTCTCTGCTGGGCTGGGGAGCTCATTGCCAGGGATACCGCACACAAGCGTTTTGGTCCCAGGATGAGAGTGCCCAACAGATCAACCTGTTGGAGTTGTGTGCAATCCGTCTCGTCCTGAAGGCTTTCAGGCAGTGCCTGAGCCACAGGTCTCTTCTAGTGCAAACAGACAACCAAGTTGCCATGTTCTGTTTGAACAAACAGCGGGGCACGGGGTCCTGTACCCTTTGCTAGGAAGCCCTAGATCTGTGTTCTTATGCAGTCCGGCAGGGGATTCTCCTCAGGGCAGTATACCTGCCGGGCCAGGACAACTGGCTGGCTGACATGCTCAGCAGAATGCTCCAGCCGCATGAGTGGTATCTGGACCGGGTAGTAGCTTGCAGGCTTTTCCAGACCTGGGGGGAAACAGTGAGAGACCTGTTTGCAAGCCCGGACAATCACCAGTTGCCCCTTTTCTGCTCAAATCAGCCACACCCAGCCAGGGTGGCAGCCGACGCTTTTCTACTCTCATGGTCAGTGGATCTTCTGTATGCTTTTCCCCCGACGCCTTTGATCGCCAAGACTCTGTTCAAAATCCTTCAATACAGAGCCTTTGTCATCCTGATAGCCCCACGGTAGCCCAGGCAACCATGGTTCCCGCTTCTACTGCAGCTAGCGGTGGAGACCCCCTATTCCTTTGGGATCATCTCCGCTGCTCCTTTCCCAGGAGGGGGTTCTCTTTTGCATCCCAACCTCAGCTTCCTTTCGCTGATGGCGTGGCTGCTGAGAGGGTGACTCGCGCCCCACTCCTCCTTCCAAAGGACGTAGAGGAGGTCTTACTGGCTTCGCACAGAATGTCTACCAGATGAGCATATGCCTTTAAGTGGTGCAGATTTGCGCTTTGGTGCGCTGGGCAAGGGGTAGACCCCTTCTCCACCTTTCCCAGACGAGGCTCAAATCCAACTCCGTCAGAGTGCATCTCAGTGCCCTTGCGGCAAACCACTACCCTGTGGACGGGAAGCCCCTCTCAGTTCACCCAATGGTGTCCCGGTTTCTAAAAGGCCTACTCCTGTCGAAGCCTCCGGTCTGCCCTCTGGCGACCGAATGGGATCTCAGTGTGGTGTTGGGGCAGCTCACCCGGCCGCCCTTTGAGCCGTTGGCCACGTGTCACCTCCATTATCTCTCCTGGAAAGTGGTTTTCTTGGTTGCGCTCACTTCTGCCTGGAGGGTGAGTGAGCTCCAAGCCCTCATGGCAGAGAGGCCTTTTATACCAGGTTCTACAAGAATAGGGTGGTGCTTCGCACGCACCCCAAGTTTCTTCCAAAGGTGGTCTCCTCGTTCCACCTCAATCAGGAGGTGGTTCTTCCTACCTTCTTTCCCAGACTGCACGCCAATCCGGCTGAGGCAGTTCTCCATACCCTGGACTGTAAGAGGGCTTTGTCCTTCTACATTCAGCGTACTCAAGGTCACCGGAAAGCCTCTCAGCTTTTCGTTTCCTACGACTCCAGTAAGCTGGGGGAGGCGGTGGCCACGCGTATGCTGTCCACATGGGTGGCGGACTGTATTGCCCTGCTTATGAAGAAGCGAGGCTTTCATTGGAGGGCCATGTTACGGCCCATAGGGTCAGGGCCATGGCGGCTCTGTGGCTCACCTGCGCTCTGTTCCTTTGGCAGACATCTGCCGGGCCGCCACCTGGTCTTCGGTTCATACCTTCGCAGCTCACTACTGCCTGGATAGAGAGTCCCGACAGGACAGTGCCTTTGACCAGGCTGTACTCCGTAACCTTTTTTGGGTCTAGGCAACTCCTACCCTCCGACCCTTCTCTGTTCAGGCTACCGGAGTGCTACTTCCCTGGTTAGGGTTTTCATTGCGGCTGCTTGCAGCTTTCGATGAGGGAGCCTTTTTTAGCTATAGTTTCAGGGTAACTTGTAGCTGGGGAGTCCCATATGTGAGGACTGACTTCCTGCTTGTTCCCGGAGAAAGCGTAGTTATTCACCTGTAACAGGTGTTATCCGGGACAGAAAGAATCAGTCCTCACAACCCTCCCTCCTCCCCTTGGAGTTGCAGTCCAATTATTTTTCATTTGTTTTGACATCTTTTTAACTATGTCATTTGACTGAGCAAGATGGCATCCTTGGGGGGGGGGGGGGAGTGGACCAAGCATGCGTGGTAGTAATTCCCAAAGTCTTTCTTTGAAAGCTGGGGATTTGCTCAGCGTGGGCTCCATTGACGTCCACATCACCTATATGTGAGGTCTGATTCCTGCTGTCCCCGGAGAACACCTGTTACAGGTGAGTAACTACGCTTGCTGTGGGAAGCAAAAAAGCATAATACAAAAAAAACCTGTCAGAGTCACTTGGACCATTAGATGATAGAGGAGTAAAAGGGCCACTAAGAGGGAACAAGGCATAGCAGAGAGACTGAATGAATTCTTTGCTTCGGTCTTTACTGAGGAAAATGTAGGGATGGTATTTAAAGGTGATGCCGCAGCAAAATTGAAAGAAATATCAATACACCAGACACATGTGTTAAAACTATTTGATAAACTGAAGAGTGGCACATCACCTACACCAGTTGGTATACATCCAAGGGTGTTGAAAGAACTGAAATATGAGATTGCAGACCTACTATTAGTAATCTGTGAACTATCATTAAAATCATCTGTACTACTTGAAGATTGGAGGATGGCCAATGTAACACCAGTTTTTAAAAAGGGTTCCAGGGATGATCCGGGAAACTACAGACCAGTGTGCCTGACGTCAGTACTGGGAAAAATGGTAGAAACTATTATAAAGAACAAAATTACTGAACATGTAAATAGTCATGGCTTAATGGAAGACAGCCAACATGGCTTTAGCCAAGGAAGGTCTTGTCTTACTAATCTGTTATGTTTATTTGAAGGTGTGAATAAACAGGTAGACAAAGGTGAGTCGGTTGATCTAATATATCTGGATTTTCAGAAAGCCTTTGACAAGGTCCCTCATGAGAGAGTTTGGCGAAATTAAAAAGTCATGGGATAGGAGGCAGTGTACTATTGTGGATCAGAAACTGGTTAAAAGATAGAAAGCAGAGGGTAGAGCTAAATGGCCAATTTTCCCAATGGAGAAAGGTGAATAGTGGAGTACCCCAGGGATCTGTGCTGGGTCCGCTGCCTTTTAATATTCCCATTTCCAGGTCCTTTATGAATATAACGAAAGAGGTAATCAAATTTGCAGATGATACAAAATTATTCAAAGTTGTTAAAGCCCATGAGAATTGTGAAAAATTGCAAGAGGACCTTGATAAATTTGAAGATTGAGCATCCAAATGGCAGATGAAATTTAGTATGGACAAGTGCAAAGTTATGCACCTAGGAAAGAACAACCCAAACTATGGTTACATGATGCAAGGTTTCACATTAAGAAACGCCACCCAGGAAAAAGATAGCATGTTGAAACCCTCTGCCCAGTGTGCAGCGCAGCCAAGAGAGCAAATAGAGAGCTACGTATCATAAGGAAAGGAATGGAGAATAAAACAAAAGATATTATAATGCCTATGTATCTTTCCATGGTGTAACCGCACCTTGAATATTGTGTGCAATTCTGGTTGCTGTATCTTAAAAAGGATATAGTGGTGTTAGAAAAAGTACAGTGAAGAGCCACCAAAATGGTAAAGGGGATGGAAGGATTACCCCTATGAAGAGAGGCTAAAAAGGTTAGGGCTCTTCAATCTGGAAAAGAGACGGCTGAGGGGAGATATGATAGAGGTCTTTAAATTAATGAATAGAGTGGAACGGGTAAACGTAGATCCATTGTTTACGCCATCAAAATATAGAAAGACTAGGGGACATGCAATGAAGCTACAGGGTAATCTGTTTAAGACTAATAAGAGAAAATATTTTTTCATTCAACGTGTAATCAAACTCTGGAATTCATTACCGGAGAATGTAACAAAAGCTGTTAGTGTAGCTGGGTTTAAAAACGGTTTGGACAAGTTCCTGGAGGAAAGGTCCATAAACCATTAGTGAAGGGGACCCGGGATATCCAGTGCTTGCCCAATACAAGCATTATGGAACCTGTCTTTTAGGGAAACTGCTAGGTTCTTGTGACCTAGATTGGCCACTTTTGGAAATAGGATACAGGTCTTCTGACCCAGTATGGCATGTCTTATGTTCTTATGAACCTTGCATCGTGTAACCATAGTTTAGATTGTTCTTTCCTAGGTGCATAACTTTGTACGTCTTCACATTAAATTTCATCTGCTCTTTGAACATCCAGTCTTCCAGTTTGTCAAGGTCCTCTTGCAATTTTTCAGAATCTTCTTGGGTTTTAACAACTTTGAATAATTTTGTGTCATCTGCAAATTTGACTACCTTGCTTGTTATTCCCATTTCCAAGTCATTTATGAATATGTTAAAAAGCAGCGGACCCAGCACAGATCCCTGGGGTCCTCCACTATTCACCCTCAGCGTATCTGTTGCAGAACGGGCTGATTCCGTAGAGTTTGTGTGCCCATTTTACCCGAGCACAAGCATTCTCATTGGAGCAGAGCTCAGTAGCTCCTGCAAGCATTTATCTGACATCACTTTCCACTTTTTGTAAAACATTATCATTTGGATGTCCATACGTGGGCGGACATGTCCTTTGACTCTGGAGTTTTGCGAACGGCTGTATCTTCTTCCCACCCAGTGGAATTGTAGCTTTGGTACATCCCACTTGTCTTGAGTGGTCTAGCAGGACGATATGGAAAGTAACATTTTACTTACCAATTAATGTCCTTTCCTTGAGTCTTGCTAGACTAGTCCAGGACCTGCTCCTGAAACTGTATTTGCTTTGTTCTTCTGCGGTTCCCTTGGGTCCGTTATGATTTTTATACTTGGCTCTGCAAGTTCATCTTCTGTGGACAGATTTCTGTTTATACTTTCCTGTACATAGTTCTCTACTGTTGCTTACTCTTTTTTGCCCATGGTTAAGGTTATCTGAGACTTGCCATGTTTCTCCAGTATGCTTTGGGGCGACTACTAAAGGGGACCTCTGGTGGCTGAGGCGAATAGAGGCATGGGAGTTATATCATTGAAATCTGGACTTTTCATTGGTTCTTTGTCTCCACCAATCTGCTAGTAGGGGAACACAACCCACTTATCTGGACTGGTCTAGCAAGACTCAAGGAAAGGACACTAACTGGTAAGTAAAATGCCACCATATGTGCTTGTGTAGCACTGGGTAAGAACCAGGAAGACAGTTAAGTAGGAGGAGGAGTGGCCTAGTGGTTGGGGCAAGTTACCTCAGGCCAGAAGGTCAGGGGTTCAAATCCCACTAGAGGACAGCAACCTTGGGCCGGAAGGACTGGAGTTTCTAGTTCCATAGGTGCTCCTTGTGGTCTTGGGCAAGCCACTTAACCCTCTATTGCCCATGTTCCCTGTAAGTATTAGTGTATGTGTGTCATATCCCCTCATGTTAAATGTATCCCCCAATTGTGTTGTGACCACTTTGATTGAAGGATAAGGTGGTATACAAAACTGTCTAAATAAATAATTAAGTAGGGGAATAGGTAAAGAGTAGCTTCAGATTTATTAGTCACCTTCATGTAGAAATTCACCCTTAACAGTGTACTACAGGCATCTCTTGACATAGGTAACTTATATTGTAATAATGGCTTAACAATAGTGAAATGATCAAATGTCAGTGTAATACACAATTAGAATGGTGAGAAACTTGAAAGTAGGAAATCATAATAGCAATAATATGGTCCATTGTACATATTAGCACAGTAGAATATTCATAGAAATATAATAGGTCAGCACAGTACAAATGAAATACCTTAATAGGCAGACTATAGAATGTTGATTTAATATTAAATATGATACTTGCAATGTTAGCACAATGTACTTTAATGTACAGCAATTCACAATGATATATTGCATTACTATCTATATAGCACTTGAAGAGAGCAGACAATGCTGTGTGGGGATCCACAGGATATGCTGTGGAACCCACAAGACAGCCAAGGCAGACTAGACAAATAAGAAATTTGAGATGGGCCTAAGCTAGGATAATGTATGGAATCTAATTGAAGATAGGTTAATTTATAGGATTAGCTGAATCTTCTAGAAAAAAAATCTTACAAAGGGTAAGTAGAAGGGTTTTCTAAATAATAAATGTCAACAGTAGTTTGATTTGCTGCCTTCTCTGAAATCAAAATTAGAATCAAAGAAAATAAGTAATAGAACAAGTATACCCTGGCAGCCATCCCAGCTGATGTGCCTGTCTGGAGAAGAGATCTGCAGGGATTCCTTAGGACTGCATCTAAACTTCTTTATATTTATTTGTATCCAAAAAATTATTTTTGTCCTATATTTTAACAGTTCTTTGTACACACTGCTAGTAAACTATGTAGCAATGTTACAGGATGGGATTTTCATTGCACTGATGCATGTATAATAAGCCATGTACTCATGAAATGGCTCCTCATAGAACTTTCTAGTCAGTTTCTGGATTCGTCTATGACCTCAGGTTTGGTTGCATTGAGGAAACTCCTATACAGAGACTTATAAACTACTGGCGAACCAGCCAGTTGAGTCTGTGTTGATTTTGGTGTCACTAAGTACAGATAGGAATAACTAATCATAACATAACATAGTAAATGACAGCAGATAAAGACCAGGTCTCTTACTCTGCCTCAATGTGTATTTTTCAGGAAGGGACATCGGCTATGGAAAATCTCAATGAGATGCAGTGTATGTGGTTCCAGACAGAGTGTGCCTTGGCTTATCAAAGATTAGGAAAATATGGAGATGCCTTAAAGAAATGCCATGAAGTAGAAAGAGTAAGTATCAAAATGAGAATGCCATTTGATTTTTGAGTTGCAGTATCTTTTAGTGAAAATTATTTTAAATATATTTTGAAATCACATTGTACCTCGTATTAAGTAGTAGAAAGTAATATTGGACATGAAGGGGAGGGTTCTCCAGTTCTGTATTTTGCTATCAGCTGTCCCTCAGGAGCTCATAGCAGATGCTGCCTCTGCTTGTAGGTGAGCACTGCAGGATTTCAATTGTACTATATAAGTGGGAGAAAAATTGTTTAATTTTTACTTCTGCTGGAATTCTGCAGACTATTTCAAAATTTTGCACTTGGTGATAATTTAAAATACAATACAGACAATATATATCACAGCAAAGCAAAGCATACAGCATTTTGCATAATTCAGACCTTTTCAATTTTGTTTGCAGAATTCCAGCAAGAGTAAATTCTGCTTGTGCTTGTGCCTCTTTGAGTGTTTGAAAAGATGGACAAAGATTGAGTTTTTCTGTGTGCATAAAGTGATAGTATATGGTGAATGAAAGAGTTTACAAAGGAGTATTGTCTTGCTTTGGGGAGAGATGAGAGGTCTTCGGTGGTGTAGATTCCACCCTCTTTTCCAAATCTCACCTACTTCATGCACGTTCTTTCAGCTACAATTTTACCCCAATTAAGAAGTTCGTTCCTTAGCGTCCCTCCAGTCTAGTCCTGAACCTCTGAGTTTTGCTCCTCCTCCAGCAGCTTGGAGACTGAGAAACGTCACTCTTGTGATGTCACTGGTACATAAGCTCCGGAACCACCTTCTCCCACCAGTTACCTCAGTCTCCAAGCAGCTGGAAGATTGGTGAGCCTGGAGGTTCGGGGCTCACTAGAGGAGTAATTAAGAAGTTAGGCTAATATAGTTTCCCAGGAGTTTTAATTTGATTTGGTCTGATTTGATTGAATTGAAAAAAAAAAAAAAAGAGTAGGAATTGCCCTTTCGTGCTTTGATTTATCACTTTCCCTTTGCCGGTCGTGGTTGAACCCCCCCCCCCCCCCCCCCCCCGGTGGGAATCTTCTTTGTATGCAGGAAGCTACCTAAGGGTAGACGGCTCCGTTTCCTGAACCCAATAGGGGTGAGGAATGAGCAGAGACGAGACCCATAGCAACACTGCTTGCCAGCGCTATTGGGCCGTTGACAGGGCAGAGCGTTTTTTTTCTCTCCTCACGCTGTCAGTCTCTTCGGCGGAGGTTTCCGAAGCGGCGGCTCCGCACAGCGGTAGAGTCCGTGGGAGAGGTTTTACCTCACAGTTCACTTTGCGAAGGTAAGGGGTGTCCCTCCTGCTCTTTTGGGAAGCTCAGGGCTCAGAAACGGCGGCACGCTGAGACGTGGCTTCGGTGGTGCAGGCCGAGCCGCGTGTCAGATGCGCGGGAAACGCCGGCTTGCTTTTCTGCTTTGCTGAACCGCGGTATGCAACTGGGAGCCTCGTTTTTAGTAACGTTTCCTTGTAAGTTGGTTGGGAAGGTGCTCGGGGGCTCCGTGTGTGCTTAATTGAAAAAAAAAACACGTTGGGTGCTTCAGATAGAGTTCTTCTGAGTAGGGTTCTGGTGCTGGCATAGACGATGGGTCTGTAACAGGGCTCTAAAGTGGTGTTAGGACACCTCCCCTTTGGCGGGATGCCTACTAGGCCGCGCTGTTTGCTCTGTGGTTCAAAAAGGGGCGCAGTGTCAGAAGCTGGTGTGTGTAGGGGCTGCAGTCAGGAAGCTGTGGCCATGGATCAGGTCTCAGAGGTGATAGAAGACACTCATAGGGGAACTCCCATTGCCATTCACGAGCCCGGTTCCCCAATCCTCCCATCTCTAGAGCCGATTCCAAGAACTTCTTCTGCTCCAGATCTCCCCTGTTCGCAGCCGGCATTGCCAGGGGGTCTGGCGGCTATCTTTTCGCCGGATTTCATAGCACTGATCCAACATGCTTTTGGCAATCCTCCGGGAAAGCCGTCCCCCGGTTCCGCAGATTCGGACATGGGGTTGAAGAAGCCTGGGACTCCTTTGGATACGGGAGTGACAGGAATAGCAGCGAACAAGTCCAGGACTGAAAGGGATCGGTCTGAGCAATCGGTGGTATCGGAGGGTCTCCGTTCGGAGGAGCTGGATCCCGATGTGGACTTGGATAAAGAGCTGGAGGAAGGCGAGATTGCGGAACAAGAAGACCAAGCGAGAGTCGTGTGCGTTTTTAGGAGAGATGAGTTACCGGCGCTTATCTCTGAAACTCTAAAGGCGCTGAATATGCCGTCAGGGGTCCGGTGGAGGATTCTACCCTGGAGGACCCGTTGTTGCAGGCATTTCGAAAAACTCAGAGAGCTTTCCCTGTGCACAGGGTGATTAAGGAGATGATTCAGGAAGACTGGGACTTGCCCGACTCCGCTCTTAAGGGGTCTAGAGTTATGGCGCGGCTATACCCTCTAATAGACCAGGATCGAAAATTGTTTAAGTCTCCCAGAGTGGATGCCGCTGTTTCAGTGGTTACTAAAACGACTACCATTCCAGTGGAAGGTAGTGCGGCCCTTAAGGATACTCAAGACCGAAGACTGGAGACACTGTTGAAACAGGTTTTTGATGTCAATGCACTCTCTTTGCAAGCGTCTATTTGTGGAGTTTGGCTGGCAAGAGCCTATCTGCGATGGGTACAGCATATTCAAACAGAACAGACACAAGAGATGACGGCAGAAGCGTCCAGATTGGAGTCAGGGCAGCCTATCTAGCTGATATTCATTATGATCTTATCTGGGGTCTTTCTAAGAATATGGCGTCGGCTATTGCGGCTAGGCGGTATCTTTGGCTGCACAACTGGGCAGCTGACAGCTCTTCCAAAGCGAGATTAAGTAAGCTCCCTTTTCGGGGGAAGTTACTGTTTGGAGAGGATTTAGATAAATTGGTTAAGGATTTGGGGAAGTCAAAGGGCGGTAGGTTGCCCGATGACAAGCAAAAACAGAGGCATTCTGCGCCCATGACTAAAGGTCAACAAAGGGCGTTTCGGTGTTTCCGTTCCCCAAGGTTTGGACAAACTCAGCGAGGGCATTTTCCCTATAGAGAAACCAGGGGTTTGGGGGATTTCGAGGAGCAGGCAGGGGGTTTGCAGCTTCCTTCTCCTCTACCTCAAGTCTTAGAAAATCACAATGAAGCCGAGGGGACCCAGGTGGGACTGGTTCCCATAGGGGGTCGGTTGCGGGAGTTTTATCCTGCCTGGGTCCAGATCACTTCAGATCAGTGGATGTTGGAGGTTATTCGAGAAGGCTATGCGTTGGAGTTTCAGAGACCAGTGACCGATTCTTTCATACAGTCGCCGTGCAGAGCAAGCCTCAAACGCAATGCCGTGCACGACACTGTTAGCCCTCAAGGCAATAGTGCTGGTTCCTCCTGACCAATGCAGCTACGGTCGATACTCCATATATTTCATAGTGCCAAAGAAGGAGGGAACATTTCGGCCAATTCTAGACCTCAAAAGGGTAAATCGCTGTCTTGAGTGTCGCATTTTCGCATGGAAACCCTGAGATCGGTCATCGTTGCAGTACAGAAAGGAGAATTTCTTACATCCTTGGACTTGTCGGAGGCGTATCTACACATTCCGATACGACAGGAGCATCAGAAATTCCTCAGATTTTCAGTTCCTATGGGACATTTCCAATTCCAAGCGTTACCTTTTGGGCTGGAGATGGCGCCACGAACATTCACCAAGGTGATGGTGGTAGTGGCAGCGGCTCTACGAAAGGAGGGAGTGTTAGTACACCCTTATCTAGACGATTGGTTGATCCGAGCAAAGTTAAGAACCGAAAGTGAAGAAGCTACGGCCAAGGTAGTAGCTTTCCTGCAAAGTCTCGGTTCGGTTGTCAACATATCCAAGAGCAAGTTACATCCATCTCAGCACCTGGACTACCTGGGCGCGTGCTTCGATACAAGCATGGCGAGAAATTTTCTCCCTCAACAGCGGGCGCTAGGACTCCAGAAGCTGGTCCGAGAGTTTCTCAGGAAACAGTCTCCCACAGTGTGGAACTATCTGCAGCTACTAGGGACCATGGCAGCGACGCTCGAGTTAGTTCCATGGGCGCAAGCCCACATGAGACTGTTCAAAGAGCGTTGTTACGGAGGTGGTCACACCAAAAGGATCGGTTGGGGCAGCGACTGCCCTGCCTTCCGGAGACGCGCGTGGTGCTGCAGTGGTGGTTATGTCCAGGGTGTCTAGAAAAAGGGATGCCTTTGGAAGCCCCGGCCTGGATATCGCTGATGACGGATGCAAGTCTCATGGGCTGGGGGACTCACTGCCAAGGAAGATTCGCTCAGGGGCAATGGATGGAGCTGGAGAAAGTCTGGTCCATCAACAGATTGGAGTTGAGAGCGGTAGTGAGGGCGCTTCAAGTTCTTCAGCCTTATCTCAAAGGGAAAGCCATTCGGGTGTTTTCCGACAATGCGACCACGGTAGCATATATCAATCGTCAAGGGGGCACCAGCAGTGCTGCACTCGAAGCAGAGGCCGAGGATTTCTTTGTGTGGGCCAAGGAGAACCTACTGGCATTGTCGGCAGCTCATGTAGCGGGAGTGGACAATGTGGAAGCCGACTTCTTAAGTTGTGTAAGAGTAGACCCAGGAGAGTGGGTACTGCACCCGGAAGTGTTCGCAATGCTGGTGCAATGTTGGGGACCACCGGTAATGAATCTTATGGCGTCCTTTCAATCGGCACAAGTCGATCGCTTCTTCAGCAGAAGAAGGGAGAGAATGTCGGAGGGCCTGGATGCTCTCATACAAGCCTGGCCGGAAGGGCAACTCCTGTACGTGTTTCCGCCCTGGGTGTTAATAGGTCGGGTGTTGCAACACATAGAGTGTCACAGGGGACAGGTAATATTGATCGCGCCGAATTGGCCAAAAAGGCCATGGTATGCCAACCTGATGAGACACTTGGTTGAGAAGCCGTGGCACCTTCCCCGTCGGAGAGACCTTCTTTCTTAGGGTCCGCTGTAATGCCTCAAGTGGATCGATTCTCGCTTACGGCTTGGCTCTTGAGAGGGCAAGGATGAGAACAAAGGGATATTCGACGGCGGTTATTTCCACCTTGCTGAAGGCCCGTCGATGGTCAACCACCTTAGCCTATATCCGAGTATGGTGAGTATTTGAGGCTTGGTGTACGGACCGACAGGTGGTGCCGTTAAAAGCTTTGGTCCTGCAGATTCTGTCTTTCTTGCAGGATGTTTTTCAAAAAGGCTTAGCAGCCTCGTCCCTAAGAGTGCAGTTAGCAGCGCTGTCCTGTTATAGGGGAAAGATTCAGGGAGTTGCACTGGGAGTACATCCGGATAGTAAATGTTTTTTAAGAGCGGTAGCTCTATTATGGCCCCTTCGTAGACAGGTAGTGCCGACGTGGGATCTGCCTCTGGTTTTGGAAGCGTTGGTGCGAGAGCCCTTTGAACCACTGTCGAGAGCGTCTCTAAAGGACCTTACCCTTACCCTTAAAGTTGTGTTCTTGGTGGCTATTGCGTCGGCAAGGATAATTTCCGAGTTGCAAGCACTGTCCTGTAGGAAACCTTTTCTATCTTTCTGTGATTCAAAGGTGGTTCTGAGGCCGGTACCGTCTTTTTTGCCAAAGGTGGTCTTGGTTTTTCATATGAATCAAGTTGTATCTCCAGGAACAAGCAGGAATGAGTCCTCACATATGGGTACGTCGGTACCGACGGAGCCTGCGCGGGAAAGCTCCCCAGCTTCCCAGAAAGGAAAGATTTTGGGGCCTCCCACAGCGCATGCGCGCTGCCTTCCCGCCTTCCTGACCAACTCTCCTCAGTTCTTCTTTTTCCGCGGAGCCAGCAGGTCATGTTCCTGTCACCGCTGAAGAAGTTCTTATTTTAATTTGTTTCTTTGGCCGCGTGTCTGTCTGCCTTTCCCGACTCCAGACTGGTACCGCCGGTCTTTTCTTTACTTTTCTTTAAAAAAAACAACAAAAAAAACCTTCTTTTCCCCACTTGGTGTATTTTCCTCTTTAGGCCTCTAGGCCTTGAGAAAATTCTCCCTCATGGAGAAACCAGCCTCTGGTTTTAAAAAATGCACCAAGTGTAGCGGTACTATCTCAGTTACAGACACCCATGAATGGTGTCTTAAATGTTTGGGGCCTGACCACTCCATCCCGGATTGCCAGTCCTGCTCTCTGATGTCTAAACGAGGCTTACAGAACCGAGCAGCCAAGTTCCATATGCTGTTTTCCACTGATACTCCAGCATCGACATCATCCAGGTCTTCCTCTCCTGATGGATCTCAGGTAACCAAACATTCTTCCGGCAGGTCCTCAAAGGGCAAATCTCCCTCTAAGTATCGAGATGCCCCCAGGCTTGACCCTGAGGACCCTGCCCCAGCCAAACAACCCCGGCGGGAAGCTCCAGCTTCCAAAGCTCTTCCTATGGGGTTACAGGTTGACATCGATGGCACGGCCTCGACCGATCACCTGTTGGACTGCTCTGGGGTACCGGCACACTCTTCCGGTACCGACATCCAGGCAGTTGTGGCGTCTATGGATCATACTGTTCAATCCATGCAGCAGGCCATAATGGCTTTTATTAAGGCTGCGACGCCCACGGTACCGCAGCAAGCGGTACCGACTCCAGTACCGGTACCACAACCGATACTGGTACCCATGGCATCCACATCGACCAGGATACCGGTTCCCTGTTCCGGGTACGCCCGATGTGGATACCGGTCGATACGCTTATTGATCCCTGGAAGCCAACAGACGATACTTCAAGTCTTCTGATGATTCTGATTCATCAGATGACTCTCCTGAAGTATCTCTTACTCTTCCTGAGGAGCCCTCTTCTCCAAAGAGGAGAATGTCTCCTCCAGAGGATTTGTCCTTTCAAGACTTCATCATTGAAGTAGCTAAAGGACTCTCTATTTCAGTAACCTCTGAAAAAGAACCTAGAGCAAAAAAATTAGATATTTTGGGATACTCTAAGGTTCCAAAAGAGGCAGTCACCTTGCCCATTCATGAAATTCTTCAAGAACACATGATGGACTTATGGGAGACTCCTCTCACCCTATCTCCACATTCTCGTCGTTTGGACACCATGTATCGTGTCCCTCCTTCTCCTGGTTTTCAAAAAACTCAGCTCCCTCACCACTCTATTGTGGTGCAGTCAGCTATGAAAAGGATAAAGAGTACCAAAAGACACACTTCTACTCCTCCAGGAAGAGAATGTAGGACTTTGGATGCTTTTGGTAGGAAAATCTTCCAAGCCAGTATGCTTATTGCCAGAATCAATTCATACAGCCTTTATATGGGCATGTTTCTGAAGGAGATTGCACTAAAGCTGCGCAATTTTCTCCCCTTTATCCCAGAGGATAGAAAGGATGAGTTCCTTCTTTTGCTAAAGCATACCCAAGATGTTTCAAAGTTTTCCAACAGAGCAGCTTTTGACTCCTTTGAAGGTGCTAGCAGAGCCTCAGGCATTGCTATAGCTGCTCGCAGAATTGCTTGGCTCCAGGCTTCTGACCTAGAACCCTGGGTCCAGGGTGGCTTGGGAAATCTGCCCTGTACAGGTGAAAATCTGTTTGGAAAGGAGTGGCAAATCAAAGCCACTCAAATGGACGCAGAAAATGCTGCCTTAGATAGACTTTCTAAGTCTACCTCTACCCCTGCCAAGAAAAAATCTTTTAAGAAGCCTTTCTACAAGAAGGCCAGATTTTCTACAAATACTGGCCAACAATCTTCTACAGTTCGCTTTGCTCCTAAGCGTCAGCAACCTAAGCAGACCAGGGCAAAACCTGCAGGGGCTACTACAGCCCAGCAGTCCCAACCCCCTCAGGGTTTTTGACTTGATACTAGAGAACTTAACCTTTCTGGCTGTACAACAACCAGAGCCTCTCACCATTCCAGGAAGGTTAACTCATTTTGCTCCCAGATGGGAGCAAATCACATCAGAACAGTGGACCCTCTCTATCATCAGAGAGGGCTACAAACTACATTTCTCCAACCTTCCTCCCCATACCATGGTGAGACATTTCAATTCTCCCACATCTCTCCTAGACCTTTTGGGTCAGGAGGTGATCACCCTTCTCGCCCAAAGGGCAATAGAAGAGGTTCCTCTTCTTCAACAGGGGTCAGGGTTTTACTCCCCTTATTTTCTCATTCCAAAGAAAACAGGGGGTACAGACCCATTCTAGATCTCAGAGAATTGAACAAATTCCTATGCAAGGAGAAATTCAAGATGCTTTCTCTAGGTACTCTCCTTCCATACCTGCAGAGTCAGGATTGGCTTTGTTCTCTAGATCTCAAGGATGCGTACACACATATACTCATCCATCCATCCCACAGAAAATTCCTACGGTTTCTGTTCCAGGGAAAACATTACCAATACAGAGTACTTCCCTTTGGTCTAGCCTCTGCTCCAAGAGTGTTTACCAAATGCATGGCAATAGTGGCTGCATTTCTACGTGCCCTGGGAATTTTTGTCTTCCCATACCTGGACGACTGGCTCATCCGAGCTCCATCTCAGTCCGAGGCCCAGACTTCCCTGGACCGCACCAGATGCATTCTGCAGTATCTGGGACTTGTGATCAATCTACCAAAGTCTCAACTCACCCCTACTCAGTCCCTGGAATTCATAGAGGCCTGGTTAGATACCACCACTGCAAGGGCCTACCTTCCTCAGGCCCGTTGCCAACGTCTAGTGCACTTAGCCTCCCAGACTCAGTCCAGAAGCCACTTGACTGCCAGGGAAATGCTACAGCTACTAGGCCACATGGCCTCCACAGTACATGTGGTGCCTTATGCTCGCCTACATATGAGAGCAGCTCAATGAACTTTGTCCACCCAGTGGACTCAAGCATCAGGAGCTCTCTCAGACCAAATAGCAACCTCCAAGCGTCTCTTTTGGTCTCTCCAATGGTGGATGTCCACTCAAAATCTGTTGTTGGGGGCTCCCTTCCAACCACTGTTGCCCCAAGCAACCCTCACAACAGATGCCTCCCAAACAGGTTGGGGAGCTCATCTTCGAGACCTCTCCACTCAGGGCACTTGGTCTCCACAGGAGACCACCCTTCATATCAACCTTTTGGAACTTCGAGCAATTTTTCTAGCTCTCAAAGTTTTTCATACCCTCCTCAACAACATGACAGTCCTTATCCATACGGACAATCAAGTAGCCATGTTTTACATAAACAAACAAGGAGGGACTGGCTCTCTGTCGCTTTGCAACGAAGCTCTAAAATTGTGGGCCTTCGCCAGAGAGCATCACATCCATCTTCTGGCATATATCTTCCAGGAGTCCAAAACTCTTGGGCAGACAGACTCAGTCGAGTCTTGCTCCCACACGAATGGTCCCTGCACATGGATCAGGTACTCCGAATCTTCCAGGAATGGGGAACCCCGGACATAGACCTCTTTGCAAGTCCGTGGAATGCCAAACTTCCCCGCTTCTGTTCCAGAATTCCGTGTCAGGGGGCTCTAGCCAAGGATGCCTTCCTCCTTCACTGGGGTCAGGCCTTCCTGTATGCCTTTCCACCCATTCCTTTGATTCCCAAGACTCTGTTCAAACTCCAGAGGGATCACGGATCTATGATACTCATAGCTCCCCGCTGGCCACGCCAAGTGTGGTACCCTCTACTTCTGCATCTCTCCCAAGCCCCCTCCCTGGACTTGGGAATTGCTCCAGACCTTCTGTCCCAGGAGGAGGGGACTTTGTGGCACCCAAACCCCAAGTCCCTTCATCTCAGAGCTTGGTTACTGAAGGCCTAGACCTTCAAGCCTTCAATCTTTCTCAACAAGTGAAGGATATCCTCCATGCCTCTAGAAAACCTTCCTCTCGGCGTTCTTACGCTTTTAAATGGAAAAGATTTTCCATTTGGTGTGCTCAAAAGGGTCTTGACCCTCTAGCACTCCCCTTGAATTCTCTATTAGAATATCTCCTGCATCTCTCCAATGCAGGACTCAAAACGAATTCAGTACGGGTCCATTTGAGTGCTATCTCAGCATCTCTTAAACCTCTCAATGGACAACCTATTTCCTCTCATCCTCTTATCGCAAGATTCATGAGAGGCCTAACTTTAACTAAACCTCCCATTAGACCTCCTCCGGTAGCATGGGACTTAAACTTGGTTCTTGGTCAGCTTATGAAGCCACCTTTTGAACCCTTAGCCACCACCTCCTTGAAATTTCTTTCCTGGAAGGTTATTTTCCTTATTGCAGTCACCTCAGCTCGCCGTATCAGTGAACTGCAAGCCCTAGTGGCTAGTCCACCTTATACAAGGTTCCATCATGATAAGGTGGTCCTTAGGACCAATCCCCACTGCCTAAAGTGGTCTCCCCTTTTCATCTTAATCAAGAGGTATATTTACCTGTCTTTTTTTCCAGCTCCTCATGCATCCAGTGCAGAGAGGAACCTTCATACTCTAGATTGTAAAAGAGCTCTTGCCTTTTACCTCCACAGGACACAGCAACATCGAAAGTCTTCTCAGCTTTTTGTTGCTTTTGATCCTTCCCATTTAGAACTTCCAGTCTCTAAAAGAACACTGTCCAGTTGGATTGCTCAGTGTATCTCTTTTGCTTACCAGAGTAAGAACCTTTCTCTGGAGGGCCATTTCACAGCTCACAATGTGAAAGCCATGGCCACCTCTATGGCTCATCTTCATTCTGTGTCCATCGATCAGATCTGTCGAGCAGCCACCTGGGCCTCGGTTCATACCTTCACAGCCCATTACTGTTTGGACAAGGACTCCCGCCGGGATGCCTTGCTTGGTCAGGCTGTCCTCAGACACCTGTTCCATTCTTGAACAACTCCTGCCCACCTTCCCTGAATGGATGCCTGAGATCCATAGGAAGACGAGGAACCCTTCAGGGTCTCATACCCTTGGGGGGGATCTCCCGGGCATCTTAGCTAGGGAGTCCCCCATATGTGAGGACTCATTCCTGCTTGTTCCTGGAGATAGCACAGTTACTTACCTGTAACAGGTGATCTCTGGGAACAGCAGGAATTAGTCCTCACAACCCACCCACCTCCCCTGGGAGTTGTATCTCTCTCTCTTTCCTTTCCTCTCTCTATTGTCTCAGCTTTAAACTCGAACTGAGGAGAGTTGGTCAGGAAGGCGGGAAGGCAGCGCGCATGCGCTGTGGGAGGCCCCAAAAGCTTTCCTTTCTGGGAAGCTGGGGAGCTTTCCCGCGCAGGCTCCGTTGGTACCGACGTACCCATATGTGAGGACTAATTCCTGCTGTTCCCAGAGATCATCTGTTACAGGTAGGTAACTGTGCTTTTTTTGCCGGTTTTTGGGTCAAACAGTGAAGGCCCTTCCTTAAGGCACTTACAGTAGTTGGATGTTCGGAGAGCGTTAAAGAAGTATTTGCTTTCCGTAAGACGGATAGGCTCTTTGTTCTCTTTGAGGGAGCAAGAAAAGGGGAAGCAGCATCTAAAGCTTCTATTGCCCATTGGTTGAAGGAAGCGATCGCATCTGCATATCTTCTTAAGGGCAAGCCGGTGCCGAAAGGGTTGAGAGCTCATTCTACTAGAGCGCAGGCAGTGTCATGGGCGGAGTGCAGTTTAGTGCCTGCTGTGGAGATTTGTAAAGCAGCAACCTGGTCGTCTCTGCATTCCTTTGTCAAACATTACCGTCTGGATGTTCAGGCAGAAAGGGATACCTGTTTTGGATCGGCGGTGCTTCAGGCGGGTCTACAGGGTCCCACCCATTGAGTTTTTTCACTGCTCTGTTACATCCTCAGAGTTTCGGGACTAGACTGCAGGGATACTAAGGAAGGTGAAATTAGACTTACCTGCTAATTGTTGTTCCTTAAGGAACTCCAGTCTAGTCCCGTATCCTGCCCTGGTGGTTACAGTGGACTTGGGCCTGAAGCAAATGTGAATTACAGGTAAGCGACAGGTTCGAGAGGGGACGAAATAGTTAATTTCCTCAGGGTATGCATTCTGGGGGTAAGAGTAGGCTCCATGGTTTCCATAAGGGGTGAGAGCGGGCCTAAGCACTTATGGAACTCTTATGTGACAATGTATATAGTTTTTTTATGTACATTGTCACCTAAGTGTTTTTTATGTACACAGTTCAGTCGGTACAGTTCTTTGTAGTACTTACTACTTAATTGTTGCTCCGGTGAGTCTGCTTTGTCAATAGGTTACTGGTGGGAGAAGGCGGTTCCGGAGCTTATGTACCAGTGACATCACAAGAGTAACGTTTCTCAGTTTCCAAGCTGCTGGAGGAGGAGCAAAACTCAGAGGTTCGGGACTAGACTGGAGTTCCTTAAGGAACAACAATTAGCAGGTAAGTCTAATTTCACCTTTTTTCACTAAAGTTAAATAGGTATTTACATCTATAGGTTAGTAACCCTGACTTGAGCAATGGACAAATAGTGATCTTTTTTTACAGGTCACTCCTAAACTACCATAAAAAAAACAGCAAATAAATTTAAGGGAGTTTAAAACGAATTAAGCATACCCAGCACCCAAAACCTTTAAGCAGATTTTAACAATTCAACAATACTAAGATGCAGAAAGCAATTGAACAGTGATATGGGAGTTGATCTGTCATTTTTTTCACAGAGTGCTTCTTGTGTAATTGTCTACCTGGTGATGAGAAGTTTGTTTATTTAATTAATTAACAGGTTTTGCTATACTGTTTTTCTACCAGTCAAAACGGTTTACATGAAACTAGACGAATACAATTAACTTATGAAATCAACTGAGTGACATAAAACTTATGAGTAGCAAGAGGTAACAATAAGCTTATAGTACAGTTGGAAAGGGCCAGAAAAGGGGTGGGGGGAGGCTAGGGTATCTAATGAAGGAAGTTCAGTTTGTTTGAGAAAGTTCATGTTGCGTGGCACTCTGCTGTGAGTCAACTCCGAAGTGTTCTTGAAAGAGGTGAGTTTTTTGTCTTTTTCGGAAATTTGCAGTTGAGCTGATGTTTCAGAAAGCCTTTGACAAGGTCCCTCATGAGAGACTTTTGGCAAAACTAAAGAGTCATGGGATAGGGGGCAGTGTACTATTGTGGATCAGGAACTGGTTAAAAGATAGAAAGCAGAGGGTAGGGCTAAATGGCCAATTTTCCCAATGGAGAAAGGTGAATAGTGGTGTACCCCAGGGATCTGTGCTGGGTCCGCTGCTTTTTGACATATTCATAAATGACCTGGAAAGTGGAATAACGAGTGAGGTTATCAAATTTGCAGATGACACAAAACTATTTAAAGTTGTTAAAACCCAAGAGGATTGTGGAAAATTGCAAGAGGATCTTGATAAATTGGAAGACTGGGCATCAAAATGGCAGATGAAATTTAATGTGGACAAGTGCAAGGTTATGCACCTAGGGAAGAACAACCCAAACTATGGTTACACGATGCAAGGTTCCACATTAGGAAACACCACCCAGGAAAAAGATTTAGGCGTCATTGTGGATACCATGTTAAAACCCTCAGCCCAATGTGCAGCGGCGGCCAAGAGAGCAAATAGAATGCTAGGTATGATAAGGAAAGGAATGGAAAATAAAACAAAAGATATTATAATGCCTCTATATCGTTCCATGGTGAGACCGCACCTTGAATATTGTGTGCAATTCTGGTCGCCGTATCTTAAAAAGGATATAGCAGTTTTAGGAAAGGTTCAGAGAAGAGCCACCAAAATGGTAAAGGGGATGGAAGGATACTCCTATGAAGAAAGGCTAAAAAGGTTAGGGCTCTTTAACCTGGAAAAGAGACGGCTGAAGGGAGATATGATAGAAGTCTATAAGTTAATGAACGGAGTGGAACGGGTAAACGTCGATCGATTGTTTACTTTATCAGAATATAGAAAGACTAGGGGACATGCAATGAAGCTACAGGGTAAACTATTTAAGACTAATAAAAGAAAATATTTTTTCACTCAACGTGTAATCAAACTCTGGAATTTGTTACCGGAGGATGTAGTAAAGGCTGTTAGTGTAGCTGGGTTTAAAAAAGGTTTGGACAAGTTCCTGGAGGAAAGGTCCATAAACCATTATTAAGAAGGGACCCAGGATATCAATGCTTGAACCAAATCAAGCATTGTGGAACCTATGTCCCTTGGGGAAACTGCTAGGTACATATGACCTAGATTGGCAACTGTTGGAAACAGAATACTGGGCTTGATGGACCTTGGTCTGACCCAGTATGGCATATCTTATGTTCTTATGGGTGGTGAGTTCCATAAGGTGGGGGTGTAAAGTGTGAATGCTCTTGCAAATCTGGGTAGGGAGGTCGAGGAGGTTTTGCAGGCTATTCCTTCTTGGTCTTTTGGTCTTGGGAGGATGGATTAATGATTGAAGGTGCTCAGATGAGAGGTTGTTTAATGCCTTGTGGATTGTGTTGATTTGATTCTTGAGCTGATGGGTAGCAGGTGGAGGAGATTGAAACTTGGAGAGAGATCAGTCTGGATACTCAGCAGATGGTACATGCTGTGGTGTTCTGGGCGAGTTGTAGTGGAAGTAGAACATGCTTGGTAAGACCTTGATATATTGAGTTGCAGTAGTCGAATAGTGGGGTGGTGATGGCTTGGCAGACTGAGCAGAATGTTTCCATAATTAGGAGGGGACGAAGGTTTTGCAGCATTCTAAGCTTGTAATAAACAGACCTGGTGATATTCAGAATTTAGGTTTGGAAGCTCAGTTGTTGTTCAATTATAATGCCTAGATATCTGATTTCTGTTTTGACCCGGAGGTCAGAGTTGCCAATCCTGATCAATGAGGGGTGGGGGGTGAACTTAGGATCTCTTGTGACATGAGGAATTTCTGTTTTATTGAGGTTGATTGTGTATGCCAGAATGCAGATTCAGAGATGTGACAGAGAGAGGATTATAGAGAGACTTTTTTTTAGATGGACTTTTGAGAAGCAGGGGATGCTGTCTAATGTATTGTACTGATGTGTCTCTATGCTTGTATTGTACTGTTGTAAACAGCAGAGTGGTTCATTTGTATGGTATATATATATATGTAAATAAATATTCCATATCATCCTGCTAGACCAATCCAGACAAGTGGATTGTGTTTCCCTACCAGCACATTGGTGGAGACAAATAACTAATGAAAAGCCCTGATTTCAATGACATCACTCCCATACCTCTATTCACCTCAGCCACCAGAGGTCCCTTCAGTATTTCTTTGTCTCCAGCAGATAGTGGATGGATTTTCTTCTCTGAAGAGAATTCTGAAGATTTGAGAGGAAAAGATTGATTAAACGCTTGTGAACGACTACCTTGAGGGTGACTCTCTCACTTGAGCGCGACTTGGGAGGCCCCAGTAGGCTGCAGTCTTTTCGGTAGTCATAGGAAGAGAGAAAATTGGTTCATCTCCACGTGCTTATGATAAGAGCCTGTTGAGCAGTCAGAAATTGGAAGGATTTGAAAGAGTGCAGTACCCTCGCACAACCTCAATGCCCCCCTCCTCCTCCTCTGTTCCCCCCGCTCTCTCCCAAAGATTGCAGAAGGCTCTTGGAGGGATCTGCCTGCCAGCCACCTTAAACACAGTACTGCAAAAGCCCGTGAAACAATATCAGGGGAGTAGACCTGAGCCCAGCATGGATCCTCTGCCTGGGTTTCTCAGGGAGTGAGTACCAAGGCTTGACCTCATCATTGTCCTTGTTGCAGGCTCCCGATTCCATTTGTGTGGGATGCAATTCAGGATAGACCGCTGACATCCACTGATGTGGTGTGGGAGTTTCACGCTGAATTTCTGTACTCATTCATAGTGTTTTCTCCTATTGTGCACCTGGCGGTCACGCGGTCTGTGCATGCGTTCTGCCCAAATGGCTCCAATGCGCATTCCTACCCTAGCACCCGTATCATGTGCCGCAGTAAAAGCGCAATTAACACACACCTTTGGGCCACTGCAGCCTTAGCATGCGGTTGTTGTGATACTTGCTTTAACTCTGTCTTCTTCCAGGAATTGTTGTTTGGCCTATAGCAAACAAGGTGCCTCATCTCCTGCTTCAGGATCCTGCTCTTCTAGTTGTCCTTGGAGGGATTGCTTCCACTCTCTACGCCGGGGGATGTGGTTAGTCTGACTTTGTCTGCTTAAGGGCAGGAGGTAGCAGAAGGCGCTGTGGCCAAGGATAACTAGCCAACTTGAGGTTCAGGCAACCGTGTTGTGTGCTGCTCCCCATCCTCTAGGGGATTGATGCGGATTGGGTCCCCTGGTGTAGGGGAGTCATTTCCGCAAGGAGAGCTTCCGGAGTCAAGATTGTCCTCCCCAGAATTTTCTTCCTTTTTACAACAGGCCTGATCATTCTGGCATGGAAATTCAGACCTTGTGGCCTATGGGTTCCCCTGAGCGCGTTCTCATGAGGGGCAGGCTGAGAGTTTGCCAATGGCTAAGCATCCTTGGCAAAGGGTGCCCACCGGAAATTGGGATTATCCGGGATCTGTTAGAGATCTAGACTGTAGCTTGGATTCAAATGTCTGATGTGGATGAAGAAATACTCTTTGCCTTCAGAGGATTGTGAGGAGGCTGATGTTGTTTGCCTGCTCCGGAAGGAGGAACTGGAGGTGTTCATCCCAGGGTCTCATCCACCTTGGGCTTAGAGGTTGCTCCAGGCACGCAGCAGGAACTGAGGATGTATCCACTCCTGCAAGGTGTGCAGAAATCCACTACTGTTTCCCATTCCCAGAGGTGCTTAAGGGCCTGTTCCAGTTGGAGTGGGATTCTCCCAACTCCCTGCTTTAGGGGCTAAGGGTGTTTAAGAGGATGCATACTCTCCCAGAGGAGGATTGTGTTGCGTGGTTTGATGTTTCCAAAGTGGAAACGCAGGTCACAGTGGTTTCCATATGGACCACCATTCCTGTGAAAGGCAGATTGGCCTTAAAGGATACTTTGGACCGAAAGGTGGATTTGTGATGAAGATCCAGTACGCTGTGGTGGCTACCATTCTTTAGTTGGCGGCATGGGCAGGCCTGACATCTTGAGCCCTGCTCTAGTGGATTCGGTCTCTTTCGCTGAGCGATTCTACCCCTCTTTTGGAGTCTGCTATGGCCTTCCTTTCTGATGCTATGTACAGTCTGGTACATCTAGCGGCCAGGGATTGTGCTGTATTGACTGTGACATAGTGTTGGCGTGGCTTGGACACAGGGCAATGGACTCAACTTCCAAAGCCCAGTGGCCCATCAGGTCTTAGAGGGATGCTTCTGTGTGGTTCGATTTGGAGAAGCTGTTGACGGACCTGGACAAGATGAAATCTTACCACCTTCCAAAGGACAGGTCCAAGGAGCCTGTGAAGCGGGCAGGAGCACCTTTTCAGTCAGCCTCCACCCACCCCTTGCGGGTGCGCTAGTTAGACTCCCGGGAGTCTTGGGATTCCCAGAAAGCCTTTCTTCCCCTCTGCTTTATGGACTTCGGTCTCATTTTCAGTCCTTTCTTGTAACGCTTGGGCCCACAACCTCTCCAACATACTGGAAAAGGTACTTAACAACACCAAAACCAATAAGGACCACCTCTCCTCGGAAACCTCAACCTCCCTTCACTTCAATCAAGGTATGCTGACTCATTCCTTGTTGCCATGTGTGACAACGCACCGCCTAGCCTGTGGCGTAAGCAGGCCAAGGGGATGTGAGCCACACAGTGGGGTGAGTTTAAAAGAGTCCTTGTTAGTGCTGAAGCCTTCCTACTGTAGTTGTGGAGTGAGTGACGACAGCCAAGGTTGGGTTTCCAAAGTAAGTAATGCTTTATTCATGCATAAGGTATTTGCACAAAGTATAGCAAAGGACACCGTACAGGACTTACTCCCCCGCCACAGAAGTATAATGGTAACCTCCATAGCCCATGTTCCCTGTAAAATAGTTATCTCCAAGTTATAATACCCTGTTCAATGTAATTTCAGTTTGTTCAATGTAAACCGCACTGATGCAGAATAGCGCGGTATATAAGAGAATGTAAATAAATAAATAAATAAATAAACCTTCTGTACCAAATAAAAGTTCAAGTGTTTATATAGCTTCTCCTGATACTTCTCAGGGACACATAAAATATTTACAAACTTTCATCCTTCTTCCAGCTTCATTACTACAACAGGGCTTCAATCTTCTAGTACTGCTTTCTCAGTATCTACTGGTAATAAAGAATCTTTCTCCTGTTGTACTTCTTTCTAGTGTCAAACAGCTTCCCATAGAAATGGCAATCTCCACAACTCTGGCTTATTAATGACTGCCTTCTTGTGTAGGAGCAGTTTCTCTATATTGCCTTCTATTCACAGCTGTACCACATGAAGCTTTGATTCATTCCATTCACTAGAACGCTGCTGTCTCTCATGCAAGTTCTAGAACATTGGCTTAAGGCTTCTCAGCACTCAATCATCAATTAGGAATACTTATAGTTCTTTACTCTATCATACAAATTCCACACTCCATTTCTGACTCACTGGAACTAGATAATGGAGCCCCCACTTCCATTGCTTCCTCTTGGTCCTCAAAGGGTTCCCTTAGTTCTCTGCACAATTGCTGCCAATTAACCTCTTGCTGGCAAGCAGGTGTGTGCTCCTCTGAACTAGAGCTTAGGTCACGCTGTCTATACCATGGAAATGTTTGCAGCTTTCTAACAGGGACTTTTCTATAGCCCCTCTTCCCTTTATTAACTTCAGGTTTATATTCAGGGTCTGGTTTACCCCTGCCTCTTTTAGCAAGCAGTCTATTGTCAGTTCCTATAGACTGACTTCTCTCAAAGCTATTTACTTTACAAGGCTTAGAAGAGTTTGCTCTGACCTGGTTTTTGCAGCGTCTGCCTCTGGGAAACTCCCCTGACTCCAAGTCAGTATTCCAGGCTTCTGAATCCAGCTCTGGGTCACCTCCAGGGTTTTCTCTCTCATGGAGCTGAGGTCTGCCTGTGTCTCTTCCTGGACCACTTGCAGGAACTCTCCCTTCCCTGGTTCTCTCCTTAGTTCCTCTGGGCTCAGCCTTTCTGCTTGCACTGCTCTGTAACCAGTTCCTCTTCTCCAGGCCTTGCTCCTCGAGGGCTTGCTGCTCCCGTGCTTGCTCCTCGAGCCCCTTCTCCCTACTAACTGCTGCTTCCTGGTTATGAGTGCAGAGTGGCCCAATCCGGTCTGACTCCTCCCACCTCCCTGATTGGCTATGTCTCTGGGTTAGCCTAGAGCTAGGGTGTGGTTCTTTCCCTGCTCTTCTCTGCAGAGAATGTTTATGTGCAGGAAACTTAACCCCTTCCTGTCCTGCCTCTCTAAGCATCTGAGGTGACAGAAAGTGATTTAAACCCATTTTCTCCTGTTTCTGGGGCTCTGCCTTGTCACACATGGCAGCCATGGACCTCACTCAGAACATACTCCCCCCCCCCCCTCCACACACAACAAGAGTAACACCCTTGACCTGGTCTTCACCCCCAACCTCCCACACACACAGATCACCCCCATATGATACAAACATACTCAGTCCTCTGGTCTGACCACTTCCTGATGAGCTTTCCCCACTATCATCTACCTCATATCAAATAACACATTGCCGCTTCAAAAAAATTCAAGAAAGACTATTCTAGAAGACATCTTACCAAATCTTAACATAACTAAGATGACCCAAATAAGCTCACAACAAACTGGAACAATATTATTAGAAGAGCATCAGAAATAACAACGGACCCACTCAGACCAACCAAGAAACACTGGAAAACCCTGTGGTACACCCACGAACTACGACAGATCAAAACCCAACTATGAAGACTTGAACGGAAATGGCGTAAAACAACCCTCAACAAAGACCACAACTGCTATATGATCTTGCTCCACAACTTCCATAAAACTACTGACAAAGCCAATCGGGACTACCACACCAGACTCATCAACAGCTCAACCAATTGCTCAAGAGAACTGTTCGACCTCGTCAAACGCCTCATAGGACCACCACCCAACCTCAACATGAGCCCCCACTATTGCCCACTAACAGCTGGCTGCACACTACAAGCATCTTCTCCCTCAACCCAACTCCACTCTCACCCCCACCATGCCCACTGGACCTCCTTCAACACCATTACCAAGGAAAACGTCAAAACCATCCTAACGACACTCAACACAACCACCTCTCCTCTTGATTCATGCCCTGCTGGCTGGATCAAAGCGGCAAAAACTGAACTCAGCCCAGTACTCGCCAAAATCGCACAAGCATCACTACAGCAAGGTCTAATGCCTGAATGTCTCAAACTCTCGTCTATCCACCCCACCCTTAAGAATCCTGAACTCAACCCATCTGACTCTGCCTCCTACAGACCCATAGCTATCTTCCCTTCCTAGCAAAAATCATTGAGAAGACCGTTCAACTGCAACTTCAGGACCACATTGACAGCAGTTCTCTCCTTGACCCTCAGCAGCATGGATCCCGCCCCCTGCATGGTGTGGAAACGCTCATGACCACACTCATCAATAATCTTATCAAAGGCATACAAGACTCAATTCAAGACTTCCTACTGATCTTCCTCGACATCTCTGCAATGTTTGACACAGTCGACCACAAAATCCTCCTCCAGCGTTTGCAATCAACAAGAATCCCGGACACAGTACTCAAATGATTTCACTACTACCTCTCCAACAGACACCAGCAGATAAAAACAGGAACAAATATCTCCAACCCTTACCATCAAACACAAGGAGTACCCCAAAAATCCACCCTGTCTGTGCTCCGTTTCAATCTGTACCTTCAATCCCTTTGCACGCTCATCAAAAAACACATCAGCAGCTTCCATAGCTTCTGGATGACATCATGATATACTGTCCATTCCACACAAAACATCCATCATTCACAAGACTCCAAGAATGCTTCACTGGTCTCACTGGCTACAAACCAACAACCTAGCCATCAGCTATAAAAACGGAAGCCTTATTCATCACAAGAGACTCCATGTACACTCCCCCCCCCACCGCCCCAACAACTATAACCCTAAACAACAATCAAATAAGCATCCAAGCAGAGCTAAAATACTTTGGCATCATTCTTAACCAACATCTCAAATTCAAGACCAAATATCAACCACAGCTAGGACAATATACCACAGATCAAGAATCCTACCACACCTTTGCCCCCTTCTTGAACCAACAGACTTCCACACAGCACTCCAAGCCCTAATCCTCCCACACATTGACTACTGCAGCACAGTCTTTCAAGACCTCCAACAAGCAAGCTACCCTCCTCCCATTACATACTGCCTTCCACACTGCTGCATGCATCCTACAAGAGCATCCAAATTAGACAACATCACCCCCATCCTGAAACAACTCCACTGGCTGCCACTCTCCATTAGAATCAAGGACAAAACTCTGCTGTTAACCCACAAAACTCTACATGACCACACAACTACTCGCCTCCTATCCCTCCTCCAACCATTCAACCCCAACCAACCCCAAAGAATATCTGCAACCAACAAACTTAAAATACGACATTACAGAACAAAGTATAACCAACAAACATGTAGAAGGGCCTTTGAGCTATACGCACCATCCCTCTGGAATACACTCCCAAACCCAATAAGAAATATCTCCGACCTCCACATCTTCCATAAACACCTGAAGACCTTCCTATTTTCCAACCACTTTGGCCCCACTACCTAAAATACAGCCTGTTTTGAGCCCTGCTGTACATATGTTATATACACTGTACATATGTTATTTACACCTGTAAATGTTATCTGCAACCAAAAATACTACCTGTAAATAGTTAATCGTTATATATAACCCATATTCCTGTTTCAATGTAAACTGCTTTGACCTGGCAAAAAGTGGTATATAAACCCGGACAAATAAATAAATGATCCCCCACATTGACTACTGCAAATCCATATACAACAGACTCCCACAATCTACCTTCCACACCAAAGCCCATGCAGTTCAAGGTGCAGCCAAAACAGACCACATCACACCCATCCTCAAGCACCTTCACTGGCTCCCTCTTCCAACCAGAATAGAATACAAGGTGGTTCTACTAACTTTCAAAACCATTAACAATCTCTCTTCCACCTACCTCCGAACGCTTCTTCACATCCACTCATCAACCAGACCCAAGAGAAAATCCATCACAAACACTCTAGCAATACCAACTGAAAAAAACAGCAAGCCTGCCCGAGATCATTTGAACTATACATCCCATCCCTCTGGAATTCCCTCCTGGATGACATCAGGAACTCTTCCAACCTCACCAAGTTCAAAAAACTGCTAAAAACCCACCTGTTTGTGCAACACTTCACTAATGTCACTTAACCATTATGAAACTACCACAAATGATATCCACCTGTATGTAAATAGTTTACTTTCTCCATGTTTACCTAATGTTTTGTGCAAACTTCAAGTTCTATATAAACCCAGTTTGAATTGTTCCATGTACACAGCTTTGACCCAGTGAAAGGTGGGATAGAAATCCAGCTAAATAAATATATACCACAAGCTATGTAAGCAGGATTTTAGATAGTGCTGTGGAGGAATTGGCTGTTATGGTATTCATGGGTGCAAAAAAACATAAACATATGCAGTAAGGAAGTTCATGAAGCTAAATTTAGGATTTCTTGTAGGAAATTGAAATCAAGAACTTCCAGGGTAATTTTCAGAAATATGCCCTATTCTACACATACGACTCTAGAGGCAGTTTCAGCCCCAGCGTCTCTGTGCATGAATGATATGATAGTACAGGCAGGAGGACTTTGATATGTGTTAGTGTAGCAGCAGATAAGCATGCAATAAATAAATCCAGGAGTCTTTTCAAGGATCCAAGCCAGTTTAATGTGCACATGGCTCAAGCAATAAGCAATTTCAAAATGGCTGAGCAATGGCTTCTAGTAAAACAACAACTTTTATAGCTTTCTTGTCCATTCTAAGCATAGGCAAACTTTTCATTGGTCCCAGTACCCCTCTCACCCATCTATTGGTCCCGGTACTGATATGGCTACCCAATCGGGACTCTGGTCTGGGCCCAGCACCTGGTTGCCCCCCTTCTAGTCCCAATTACAATGGTCAGTGTCTCCAACTTGTTACTTCTCTCCTCCAAGGTCGCTGAGCTTGTTAAAACATATGGGAAGCAGGGCACTGTAACCTTGCTTTTTGCAGAGTTAATTAATTCCATAGAAGCTGTGCTCTCTTATCAGTACTAATTAGAGCTGTTTTCTGTCTTTTATAAGTTTCGTTTCTGCTTAGCTATGTTCAGTTAAACTGAGTTAAGTTTCAATTCTATGGTGTCATCATTCAGGGGGGTTTTCATTCCTCTGGGCCTAACTACAGGCTTCAGTTACAGGTCAAGCTGCTCAGGCCTGTCTGCTTAGTTCAATTAGCATGGATCATAGGCCGTCGCCTACCACATTCCCCCCTTTGATTATTCTCACCCGCATGTTAATAAGGTGTGAGAATCAAATCACATAATACTAGGTAAAGGTATCACTCTGTGGTATAGGGTAGTAAGTTCACATAGCTAGCATCTTTGTAGCTGTCTTACGCTCTACAGTGTTATTAATAACTGAAGTTATCATTTGCAAGCAAAATGGCAAGAAACAAGGGAGCAACAGGCAGATAGTCAAAGTCCATAGTTTGGCAAGAGTGGGAAAAAGAACTAAAGGATTAGAAGGTTCGGTTGCATCTTTGTTGTGCTGTCGTAAAGCTTCTGATTTAGACAGACCAGCTGTCCATCCTTCGTAGTAGATTGTGGTCCAGTCCGAACAAAACACAAACTGTCAACAATGGGGTGGGCCAATACCCACTCACTAGTAGTATTATGTAAATCAGTCTGATTGTATAGGATAGAATAGTTCAGTTCTTGCGTCTCCCAGGGCCACTGATCTCCCATCTTAGTTCCTCCACAATAGAAACAGTCAGAAGTGTGGAGACTAGATGCTATTGCTCCAGTAAGTTCAAGAAACAAGTTCTGGTGGTGGTATGAGGAATTGCAACGGTGGCTTGCATAGCCTTGTAGAAAGTCAAGATCTAGAACAACTTTTGGATTGGAGAGTATACCAATGCAAGTATAGGAAGAATGATAAAACAAGGTCTGAGTGACCTTCGGTCCAGTTCATGTTGTACTTATACAGGCTGCCCAGGGAGATAAGGCAAAAGTCATTTCAAAGCACTCCAAGGCTGCTATCACGATGAAACAGTAGAGAATCATGATGAAAGTTCTCTGAAGAATTAGTGCAAGTCTTTGAAAAACCAGTGCAATCTGTTGATAATTCTTGACCACGAAGTCTTCTTCTTCTTTACTGTACGTTGACCTGTTTTGCTCTCAGTAGCATGCAACAGGTGTAGCGTTGATTGTAGATCCTCAAGCTTCCGCTGTACATGACCTTACCAGCTTTTTGGCAGGAGTAGGGCTGTAGATTCCAAAGTATCACTGTCCTCTGGGATGTCTCAATTTCTTAAAATATCATAGCATAGTCTCTTAGGCTATTATTGCTTCCTTAGAGCAGTTCACTCTTTAGGAGATCAAAACAGTCTTTTCAGAGTATTTAAACACAGTCTCTTAGAAGATTCAATTTCTTAACACAACACAGTCTCTTTCTGATGATTGCAGGTTTTTTCAGATGCGAGGCTTACCTTCAGATAAACAAACAGTCTTGAAATAGTGCAGTTTCTGAGGGACCAATAAGTCTTAGGTCCGTGGTTGTTGTTGTAGGGTGAGGTGCAATGGAGTCTCAGGATGCTGTACAGTAGTCCAGTGATCAGGTTCAAGAGCAGCTGCTGGCTTCACTTGATTATGATGGGTCCAAGGATCAAATTCTGCGACTTTTACTGCAGTTGGAGTTGACAGGATGACGACATAGGGTCCTCTCCAATGCAGGGCTAACAGTATCTTTCTCCACTCTTTGATCCACACCGAGACTCCAGGCTTGAAAGGATGCAGGGGTGCAGGCAAATTGATGAGTAATCGATTTTGTACTCAGGTATGAAGACTCCTGCAAAACAGAACTTAAAACCAATAGTTCATGTCTAATAATTTCAGATCCTATCTGTCTCATATCTCCTTTTATTTCCTATACAATAGGCAGGGGTTGCCCATACAGAATCTCAAAAAGGGAGACTCCTATAGACTTAGCAGGGGCTAAGTATATCCTAAGAAGGGCTATGGGAAGAACCTGGGGCCACTTCAGGTAAACCTCTTGGCAAAGTTTAGACAACTGAGATTTCAGGGTTCTATTCATACATTCTACTTTTCCTAAATTCTGAGATCTATAGGCAGTATGTATCTATTAATATCGATATCTTGGGCTATACTTAATGGACTTGCTTCCTAAGGTTATCCACCCTCATTCTTTGTACAGGGCCCCATATGCATGCAAGGTTGTAAGGGTATACTTGAAATCTGGGTACACATTTAGACAGGGCTCTTTTCCTATTGTTAGTGCTCTAGTGAGGACTATCAGTTCAGCTTTCTGTGGTGAAGTTTCTGGGGCCAGGGCTGAGGACTCAACTACCAAATCAGGGGTCATCACTGCATATCTAGCACAACAATGTCCATTGATGATGAAACTGCCTTCAGCCACAAAGAAAGTCTGTTCAGGGTTCTCCAGAGGGACATCAGTCAAATCCAGGTGGCTTGAGAATACAGTGTCCATAATTTCTAAACAGTCATGATCAGGGGATCAAGACCAACTGATAACAACATAGCAGGATTGAAAGCTTGACTGACCCTTCAGTTGTATCTGGGGTTTTCACACAACATACTCTAATATTTCAACATTCATAGATTTGTTAGCTAGTAATTTCCTTTGTATTTCATATTGGTTAGAACAGAGTGTGGTACAGTAACTTGAAGATCCTGTCTCAAAGGGATTTTTCTTTTAGTTTTTGCTTACTAGGAAGGCTGTAGCTGTAACAGCTTCTCAAATAAGGTTCAAGAGATTGAGTCAACACTCCCAGAACATTTCCTTGCGACTCATGAACATAGAGACTGTAAGGTTTTCTGGACATCTGGTAGACCCAGAATTGGTGACAACATCAGAGTGTTTTTTTCAAAGATCAAAAGACTGCATCCTGTTCAAGTCCCCATTCCTCTGGAGACTTTTCCATTCCTTTGATAGCTTGATACAATGGTTTTTTTTTTGGGGGGGGTTTTTTCTCTAGCAGCGCAAAATTGGGGATCCATATACAACATACTCTGTGGCACCCAAGAAGGCTCTCTCTCACTTGCCTCCTGGTGATTGGAGTAGGAATACTGCATACAGCTGCTTTGCGTTCTGGTAAGGGTTCCAGGCGTCGAATTCCGCTGGACAACTGGAATCCTAGGTATTTAACTTGTTTGACATAATTATGCTTTGGCTCTTGAGACTTTGTATCCAGCCTCATTAAAAAGGTGCAAGAGTTCACTGGTGGCTGGTGGACATTCACTTTCTGAGTTGGTGGTTATGAGCAAGTTGTCCACATATTGAAGTAGAATTTTTTCTTTTTTTTTTTCTCTTGAGTTTCTGGATAACTTGTCAAATCTTTTGCTGAGTGAGGCGAGTTCTTGAATTCTTGAGGTAATCTTGTCCAGATGAGTTGGCCCCGCCTCCTTGTAGTGGGGTCTTGGGCTAAGCGTATGCAGAAAAAAAACATCTTTTTAAGTCCAGAATGATGAAATGTATAGCTTCAGCAGAGATCAGCTCCAAGAGAATATAAGGATTTTGGTACCACTGGTTGTATAGTTTCAGCTGCATCATTCATTCTTTCTTAGATCCTGCACTGGGCGGTAATCACCTGTCCCAGGCTTCTTGACTGGCTTGAGGGTGACAATGGCAGGGGCTATGTTCTTCGCTAGGCCAGGTGGATTATCTTCTGCCCATCCTCCAGGTGGGGCTATGAGGTTGGTAAGTGTACAGCTTGTTGCTTTGGATGCAGGTGAATAGAACCACCATTCTTCTTCTTGGGGACAGTTAACACCATCAGGCCAGCAGATTTTGAGTTTCATTTTTCCCCCTTCAACAAAGGATATCTGTGCTTGAAGCTTTGCAAGCAGGTCTCGGCCCAAAAGTGGAATAGGGCATTCAGGCATATACAGGAACTGGTACATTATTATTATTATTTTTTTCTAGTTCACACATGTGGTTCTGCAGAAAAGGCTTTGCGAGAAAAACACAGGGGCTACTGGCTTTAGTATTCTGCTCCTGTATCCCCCATAAAAGTCCATATATTGGTCCCCTATTTTTCAGACTGACTCCTGGGGACCCAGGGAAACTGGAGAGTCCGGTCTGGCCTAGTCTTCATCCATGCTGTAGCCCTCTCAGGCTGCCACTCACGCTATAGCTGCTCCACTCTCGTGCTGAAACACTGTGCTTGGTTTTATTCTGTCTATGATTCTACAATCAAGTACTCCCTCCTGGGGTGGAGTCAAGATACGGGCATTCACTTCTCTAATGTCCTTCTTTTTCTATAATGGGCGTACTCACACCCAGTTTTTCACTTCCTCTGTTCCTTCAATTAAGATAACCTCCTCACATCATTCAACTAAAATATCATTCACTTTCTCTGTTACATTTATTTTCACAATTCACACACCCTCTGATTAACTTTCATTTAACCATTATGCCCGCAAATTCATCCAGTTCTTTGCAATTTCCGTTCATTAGTTCAATCAAGTCCTAAAACTTCTCAGTGTATAATGCAGTTTTTTTTTTTTTTCAGTTCTAAACAAGTCTGGTCAGCTGACTTTCACTTCTAGTCCGGAGGGGGTGGACATTCCCCTGTTGCAGAGGTGGCTAGCAAACTACTTGGGAATCTGTAGTCCCCCCCCCCTCTCCTGGATTCTGTTTCTCCTAGCAATGCTCTATCCAGGAGGTTGATTTTTTTTTTTTTTTTAAGCATCCACTTCTCTGCTGTGGGCACATTAGTTCACGCCCACTGGGGGGGGGGGGGTTGACATCATCGGTGGACTGGGCTCCATCCCCCCCTTAAGCACTCTGAACTGAACTACTTACAGAGAGAGAGAGAGAGACGAGACAGGATATCTAGAAATTCTGGGGCAAAATCCTGATTGGGACAGAGACATTTCATAATCTTCAGTAAATCCCTTACTGAAATTCTTGATCATACTTGAAAAGACACTTATTATTTCTGTAAACATAGGGCAGGCAGGAAACACTTAGATTGAGCACATACATCCATTATGCTTCTTATAGAGAGAACTATAGCTATCTGTCAGCATGTCTCTGCAAAAGAAATTATTTTTTTTAGTTCAGGAAGCAAATATTTAAAAGACATTCCGGATATTTTTCATAAAATACAGTACACCTTTCCCTTTTTTTTTTTAAATACAGAAAAGCTAACTGATTTGTTCATTAGTAACCAGCACAGAGGGGAAGCATGCATTCAAATGACTTATACTCATTCATAAAAAGATAAACTTTGTTTTTAAAACTTTTGGTTAAACAGAGCTAGTGAAACCAGAGAAAAAAACTAATTATAAATTCATCACGCTTCGATTAAATGAAGAGACTTTTCAAATCGGCAGTCCCTTTTCATTCCTAGGAGAAATTTCCTGCAGTCTCCAACTGTCTCTCCAGAACCTTTTTTTTTTTTTTAAGGATATGTGGAAGCCACACCCCTCTGCTCGCGGGGAAACAATTGAACTGTGCTCATAAAAAGAGACTTCTCATTCACATGGACAGAGATGCCAGAAAAAAACAATTTAAATCAATGTTAAGTCGTGATCTAATTACTTTGTAGATCAAAGGAAAAACAAAAACAGTTCTTTATCATTTCCTATTTGAATCATAAAACACAGGGCAAAGCTAAGCCCACAAATATATTATACCTATCTGACCGGAATAACTAATCTTACCCTACACACTATAACTGAACTAAACCCGTCACCTCCTGGATAGTTCTGCAAAGTAACAGCAATATAACAGGCTCAATTGACTTAGAAATGCAGACAGAGCAGAGAATATAACTAAAAACTGTTTGCGGAGCTCTGATGATTAATACAACCTTCAAAACTAAAATTCTGACTAAATATTCTTATTGAATGGTACACAATACATGACCACAGCAGGAGGAACATTACTATCAGAACAAAGTGAATAAAAACAGGTAGAAACAGGTATAATTGTCCTGATTAGTCCAGCAGCAGATCGTTGAAAAACATGCCTGCATTGGTTTAAACAGCACCAAACATTCTCCTGCACAGACACGCCCCCTGTCAGCTTTTTCACTGTGCTAAAACCAACTGGGTGAGACCAGCTTTTTGATTTCTAAAAATGACCGTAGGTGTTTTGGGTCTTCATTCTGCTCTATTAATACAATTTCTTAACCAGTGAACTGTCACAAAGTACTCAACATAATAATCTCACATTTATAACAGAAGGGAAACTCGTGGTTTCAACAGATAACAAAAATCAAATACACAGGACGGACAATACACCAAACGCTTCATCCGTTTCGCGACCTAGACGCAGTCACCCGACTAGGAACTGTGCTAGTCCAGAGTCCACTCTCGCTTGGTCCGTGCTGCCAGACCTCTCATTCACACTTCATTCACAATTCCCAATATCTCGAGATTACAAATTCCAAGTTCCTGTCTGTTCTGACTAGACTAAATCATGATTTTTTTTTTTTTTTAAACAGCTGTACCTCGCGAATACTCATGCAAGGATTTTCAAACAAAGACTTAAGTCTTACCAAACAAGAAGGACGATGGCTTCACCTCGCGCATACTCATGCAAGGTTAATAGGACCGTCCTTGAGAGGGGATCAGTGCTCTCATTACCAAATTCCAAGTTCCAAGTTCTCGAGATTACAAGTTTCAAACTGCAGTTCTAACTCATCTGTCTAGACAGGTTTTCAAAACTATACTTACCAGATCTGGTTCCCAAGCTTCTGAGTTGGATCCTGGACTCCCCCGGGTCGGAAGTGTTAGCCAGCTGGACTCAGTGCCTGCCGAGGCCAGGCAGAACTCCCTCCGATACAAGAGGATCGGTGGGCCCAGGGAGATTCCCCTGCGTCGGATTGGCATGGTTCCAACTGGACCAAACCTCAAGGCGAATTACGTGGATTTATTCACTTGAACACTATCCACCACTCGCACTTCCCGGCCAACGCACCAAGAATGTAGCAGCAGATAAGCATGCAATAAATAAATCCAGGAGTCTTTTCAAGGATCCAAGCCAGTTTAATGTGCACATGGCTCAAGCAATAAGCAATTTCAAAATGGCTGAGCAATGGCTTCTAGTAAAACAACAACTTTTATAGCTTTCTTGTCCATTCTAAGCATAGGCAAACTTTTCATTGGTCCCAGTACCCCTCTCACCCATCTATTGGTCCCGGTACTGATATGGCTACCCAATCGGGACTCTGGTCTGGGCCCAGCACCTGGTTGCCCCCCTTCTAGTCCCAATTACAATGGTCAGTGTCTCCAACTTGTTACTTCTCTCCTCCAAGGTCGCTGAGCTTGTTAAAACATATGGGAAGCAGGGCACTGTAACCTTGCTTTTTGCAGAGTTAATTAATTCCATAGAAGCTGTGCTCTCTTATCAGTACTAATTAGAGCTGTTTTCTGTCTTTTATAAGTTTCGTTTCTGCTTAGCTATGTTCAGTTAAACTGAGTTAAGTTTCAATTCTATGGTGTCATCATTCAGGGGGGTTTTCATTCCTCTGGGCCTAACTACAGGCTTCAGTTACAGGTCAAGCTGCTCAGGCCTGTCTGCTTAGTTCAATTAGCATGGATCATAGGCCGTCGCCTACCACATTAGGAACTGGGAACATTTTGGGGATAGGTGAACCTATTTTTTCTTAATACGGGGATGGGGGGGACCTATTCTGAAAGGATGAGCTCTACCCTAGCCTGGGTGGAACTAGGCTGCTGTCTCTAACATTTTAAAAAAGGAGGAGGGTATCTTTTAACCCTTTCCAGGCCAAGCCCAAAACTCTCGGGATCCAAAATTCTGACTAAATATGCCTATCAAATGGTATATAATACATGACCATAGCAGAAGGAAAATCACTATTAGAACATATTGAATAAGACGGGTACAATTTTCCTGAAATATGCAAAAATTAACCCGGCTGCAGAATGTGGATTAAAAATTTAAAGTAGGCCTTCAAAGGGTTAAATGTGTTTGAAGGAAAGCTAGCAGTCGTTCAGGAGCACATGGTTTGGACTGAGATATTTTTAAAGGATACTAGCAAAATAGGGCAGTTAAAATATTCCGCAAGACGGCGCCATAAGCAGACATGTGTGTGAGGCTGTACACTGTCACACACCTGACTTGAGCCCACCAGCATGGAAATGGAACAGTGCAAATAGACTGAAAGCCCAGAAACATAAGCTGGTGAAAACCATTAAAGAGATGTTGTATGTGAGTAAAGCTGTCACAGAAAAAAGCAGGACAACGAACCACTGTGGAAAGGACAATTTATTCAACAAACCATGAGGTTGGCTCGACACGTGTTTTGGCCAGGGGCCTTCTTCAGGGGACTGAGACCTCTAAAAACAGACAACACAATTAAAATCATGACAAATAAATAAGCTAGTTGAAACCATGTAGCAAAACATAAAACAATGCTTAGAATTATAAAACCGAAGGTAGAACCAGACTGCTCATTGAAATAATATGAAGAATATAGACACACATTATGGATTACATAAATAAATAAATGTTTGCTGTTTGGCTTTGTGGTATTAGGTTCCTTTGACTCCTCTACAGTACCGGGTTCTTTTGAGTTATGGTTCTATTTACCTATCAACAAGCTGTTTTTTTTCTATTGATATGGTTCATCCAATATAGTGGATATTGCCATGGATAGTGCCATGTATACATGTATTTTTATTTATTTATTTTTATAGTCCTCATTCCACCACGGTACCTTAGCCCCCTAGTTTACAGGTCTGGGATACTCAATGGTGATTGGGTTTCCTTTTGGTCTACTATCATTTTTAGTTTTTAATTTGTTCTTCAAGGTGATTTATGGAAGTTTTCATAATGGTTTGACCGACCCCTATTTCGCATTACGGCCAGTGAGCGAGTGACCGTTTGGCTTTACAGTGATGTGTTTTTTATCTTTGGTCCCATGACATTAAACATTTTAATATGTTTTTAATTTTTAAGGCACGATGGCTTATTACCCCTTAGGGTTTTTATCTATGTGATTTATTTATCATTTTTCTCCTTTTATTTTGTATTTTATCGCTATTTGTCATACACCCCTTTTTATTGTTCTGAAGTTTTTGGTTCATCAGTCAAGAGATTTTATGCGATTCACTCACCTACTCTCCTTTGCACAGTTTTATTGGCCCTGGGTCCCGTTTTATCACACAATTTATAATATATAATCCATACTATTCACTGAATGTTTTTTCTTATCGGATATGGGGATCTACGGATTTTCTGCTTTTTAAGAAGATTCTTTGGGATATAATAGCCATGATACTTAAGCTTCCCAAATTAAAAATTTCTTTTAATGTATATATAAACTTGTCTTTTTAAGTCCAACGACATCGGACACGCCCACCATTCACTCCTTCTCTCTGGGTTTCTTCTTGTGTTCTCTGTTTAATATACTGTTGTGATTTAATGTCACCTAGTGATTTGTTACAGTTCCCCCCCTGGTTGTTCTCCCCTTGAATTACGAACAGTAGGGTAACATTGCTTTATAGCCACACTACACCATTATGTCAACAATGACATCATGACCGCCTCGCTCTAAATTGGCGCCCTCAGTTGGCATCTGATTTTCAGTTTTACAAACGCTAGGTTGTTTAAAGATAAGGACTATCTCCAGGAACAAGCAGGAATGAGTCTTCACATATGGGTATCGTCGGTACCGACGGAGCCTGCGCGGGAACGCTCCCCAGCGTCCAGTAAGAAAGCTTTTGGGAGCATCCCACAGCGCCTGCGCGCTGCCTTCCCGCCTTTCCCAACCGCCTCTCTAGTTCTTCTTTTCCGCGGAGCCAGCAGGTCGTGTTCCTGTCACCGCAGAAGAAGTTCTTTATTTTTTTCTTTATTTTTCTGTGTCGCGTCTGCCTTCTTCGACGTCAGACTGGTACCGCCGGTCTTTTCTTTTCTTTTCTTCAAAAAAAAAAAACCTTTTCTTTCTTCAACTGTGCATTTTCAGTTTGGGCCTTAGGCCTGAATATTTTTCTCCTCATGGAGAAGTCCGCTTCCGGGTTCAAAAAGTGCACAAAATGTGGCGGTACTATTTCTGTCACCGACACCCATGATTGGTGTCTCAAATGTTTGGGTCCTGACCATTCCATCACGGATTGTGTGTCCTGTACCATGATGTCTAAAAGAGGTCGGCAGAACCGAGCAGCCAAGCTCAGTACCCTGTTTCCCTCTGATGCAGCCTCGGTGGCATAGACGTCTTCCAGGGCTGCTGCTTCCTCCCATGGATCTCAGTTAACCAAACATAAATCTAGCCGGTCCTCGAAGGGCAAATCTCCCTCTAAGCATCGAGATGCCTCCGGGCTTGTCCTCGAGGATTCCGCACCGGCAAAATTATCCCGGCGGGAAGTTCCAGCTTCCAAAGCATTGTCTATGGTGTCACAGGTTGACATCGATGGCTCGGCCACGACCGATCACCTGTTGCCGTGTTCTGGGGTACCGGTGGCCTCCACTGGTACCGACATTCAGACTCTGGTAGCGTCGATGGATCAGAAGATTCTGTCCATGCAGCGCACCCTAACGGCGTTTATGCAGGCTTCGATGCCTCCGGTACCGCAACAATCCCCGTGCCGGTACCGATTGCATCGACATCGGCTTCGGTGTCGACTGCAACGGTACCCTGTCCTATGATGCCCATCGGTACCGAACCGGTACCGCTTACTCCCGATGTCGATCCCACTCGGTACGCGTATCGGGCTTTACAGGAGCATCCGGACAGGCGATACTTCGATTTCTCCGAGGACTCTGATGAGTCGGAGGCTTCTGTCAAGGCGCCGGTACTTCTTCCTCAGGAGTCTGCTTCTCCAAAATGAAGAATGTCTCCTCCAGAAGACTTGTCTTTTCAAGACTTCATTAGGGAAGTGGCTAGGGGCCTCTCCATTACAGTGGCCCCTGAGTCAGAGCCTAGAGCCAAGCAATTAGATATTTTGCAATATCCTAAGGCTCCTAAAGAAGCAGCTACCTTACCTATTCATGAGATACTCTATGATCTCATGTTGGGCATGTGGGAGACTCCTCTCACCACTTCTCCTCATTCTCATAGGTTAGACACCATGTACCGTGTCCCTCCTTGTCCTGGCTTTCATAAGACTCAGCTTCCTCACCACTCTATTGTGGTAGAGTCTGCCATGAGGAAAATAAAGAGTGCAAAGAGACACCCATCTAATCCTACAGGACGTGAATGTAGGACCCTAGATGCTTTTGGCCGAAGGGTTTTCCAAGCTAATATGCTTGCTGCCAGAATCAACTCCTATAGTCTCTATATGGGGATGTTTCTAAAAGAAGTCACAGATCATCTGCAGACTTTAGCTCCTTTTATTACAGAAGATAAAAGGCAGGAATTTCTCACTTGGCTCAAACATGCCCAAGATGTTTCCAAATTTTCCAACCGTGCAGCCTTTGACTCTTTTGAGTGTGTAAGCAGAGCCACGGCTATTGCCATAGGTGCACGCAGAATTGCTTGGTTACAAGCCTCTGATTTGGAACTCTGGGTCCAAGATGAATTGGGAAATCTTCCTTGTACAGGTGAAAACCTTTTTGGCAGGGATTGGCAAGCAGAGGCCACTCAGATGGATGCTGAGAACTCTGCTTTGGATAGACTTTCAAAGTCTACCTCTGCTCCTGTTAAGAAAAGATTGTTCAAAAAGACATCTTTTTCTAAAAAGGGAAGATAATATCCTGCTTATGGTCAGCAGGCATCTTCTGCAGGTCGTTTTGCTGCAAAGCGTCAGCAACCACCTAAACAGGCCAAGTCAAAGGCTGCCAGGCCTCCCACGACCCAGCAGCCTCAGCCTCCTCAGGGCCTTTGACTTGCAACTAGAGAACTTAGCCTTTCTAGCTCTGGAAGAACCAGAGCCACTCACCATTCCAGGAAGGTTGGCTTACTTTGCTCCCAGATGGGAGCAAATCACAGCAGAGCAATGGACCCTCTCCATCGTAAGGGAAGGGTACAGGCTTCATTTCTCAAGCCTTCCTCCTCACACCATGGTGAAACAGTTCAATTCTCCAACATCTCTCCTCTACCTTCTGGGTCAGGAGATTGCTACCCTTCTTGCCCAAGGGGCAATAGAAGAAGTACCTCTTCTTCAACAGGGCTCAGGGTTCTACTCCCCTTATTTTCTTATTCCAAAGAAAACGGGGGGCTACAGACCCATACTAGATCTCAGAGAATTGAACAAGTTTCTATTTAAAGAGAAATTCAAGATGATTTCTCTCGGTGCTCTGCTTCCATACCTTCAGAGTCAGGACTGGCTTTGTTCTCTAGATCTCAAGGATGCGTACACCCATGTCCTCATCCATCCAGCACACAGAAGGTTCCTTCGGTTCCTTTTTCAAGGAAAGCACTACCAATACAGGGTGCTTCCCTTCGGTCTGGCCTCTGCACCAAGGGTGTTCACAAAATGCATGGCAGTAGTAGCTGCATTTCTACGCACTCTAGGAATATTCGTATTCCCATATCTGGATGACTGGCTCATTCGAGCTCCATCCCAGTCAGAGGCCCAGACTTGTCTAACCTGCACAATGCGTGTCCTCCAGTATTTGGGACTGGTAATAAACATCCCAAAATCCAATCTCACCCCCACTCAGTCTCTGAAGTTTATAGGGGCCTTGCTGGATACCACAGCTGCAAGGGCCTATCTTCCTCAGGCCCGTTGCCTACGCTTGGTGCAGTTAGCCTCCCAGATACAGTTAAAGTCCCATTTAACTGCTTGAGAGATGTTACAACTATTAGGCCACATGGCATCCACCGTGCATGTGGTTCCATAAGCTCGCCTTCACATGAGGGCAGCTCAGTGGACTTTGTCCACCCAGTGGACTCAGGCATCAGGTTGCCTGTCAGACAAAATAGCAAACTCCAGTCGACTTTTTTGGTCTCTCCAGTGGTGGAAGTCCTCTCCAAATCTGTTACTGGGGTCCCCTTTTCAGCAGTCGCTACCCCAAGCAACTCTTACAACAGATGCTTCTCCAATGGGTTGGGGAGCTCACCTTCAGGATCTCTCCACCCAGGGCATCTGGTCTCCACAGGAGACTTCTCTGCATATCAATCTATTGGAACTCAGAGCAATATTCTTAGCTCTGAGTGTTCCATACCCTGCTCAGCTACAGGACAGTCCTCATCCATACGGACAACCAAGTAGCCATGTTCTATGTAAACAAGCAGGGCGGGACTGGCTCTCTGTCGCTTTGCAACGAAGCTTTGCGACTGTGGGCCTTCGCCAGAGAGCATCACATCCATCTTCTGGCAGTATATCTGCCAGGCGTTCAAAACTCTTGGGCGGACAGACTCAGTCGAGTTCTGCTTCCACACGAGTGGTCCCTCCACATGGACCAGGTAGCCAGGATTTTCCGAATTTTGGGAACCCCGGACATAGACCTCTTTGCAAGTCTGTGGAATGCCAAACTTCCCCGGTTCTGTTCCAGAATTCCGTGTCAGGGAGTTCAGGCCAAGGATGCCTTCCTCCTTCACTGGGGTCAAGACTTCCTTTATGCCTTTCCACCAATTCCCCTAATTCCCAAAACACTATTCAAGCTTCAGAGAGATCGAGGGACCATGATCCTCATAGCACCACATTGGCCACGCCAAGTGTGGTACCCTCTACTTCTGCATCTCTCTCAAGCTCCTTCCCTGGACTTGGGCTCTGCACCAGACCTTCTATCCCAGGAAGAAGGAACGTTGTGGCACTGAAACCCCCAGTCTCTCCATCTCAGGGCTTGGATGCTGAGGGCCTAGACCTTCAAGATTTTCAACTCTCTACTAGACGTTCCTATGCTTTCAAATGGAAAGGATTTACCATTTGGTGTTCAGGGAAGGGTCTAAACCCTTTTGCAATACCTCTGAATTCTCTACTAGAGTATCTCCTGCATCTATCCCATGCAGGTTTGAAAACAAATTCAATAAGAGTCCATTTGAGTGCTATTGCAGCATCCCTCAAGCTTCTCAATTGACAACCTATTTCCTCTCATCCTCCTATAGCAAGATTCATGAGAGGCCTTCTTTTAACTAAACCTCCCATTAGACCACCTCCAGTGGCATGGGACTTAAACCTGGTTCTTGGCCAGCTTATGAAGCCACCCTTTGAACCTTTAGCCACCACCTCCTTGAAATTTCTTTCTTGGAAGGTTATTTTTCTCATTGCAGTCACCTCAGCACGCCGCATCAGTGAGTTGCAAGCTTTGGTGACTAATCCACCTTATACAAGGTTCCATCATGATAAGGTAGTCCTCAGGACCAATCCACACTTTATGCCTAAAGTGGTCTCGCCTTTTCATCTGAACCAAGAGGTATATTTACCTGTCTTTTTTCCAGGACCTCATGCATCAAGTGCAGAGAGGAATCTTCATACCTTGGATTTTAAGAGAGCTCTCGCTTTTTACTTACAAAGAACACAGCAAGATAGAAAGTCTTCTCAACTCTTTGTTGCTTTTGATCCTTCTCATTTAGGACTTCCAGTCTCTAAGAGAACACTGTCCAACTGGATTGCTCAGTGTATTTCTTTCGCCTACAAGAGTAGAAACCTATCTCCAGGAACAAGCAGGAATGAGTCTTCACATATGGGTACGTTGGTACCGACGGAGCCTGCGCGGGAACGCTCTCCAGCGTCCAATCAGAAAGCTTTTGGGAGCATCCCTCAGTGCCTGCATGCTGCCTTCCCGCCTTTCCAACTGTCTCTCCTCAGTTTTCATTTTTCCGCGGAGCCGGCAGGACGTCCTCCTGTCACCGCAGAAAATTCTTCTTTAATTCTTTTTATTTCTTGTGGTCGCGGCTGTCTCCCCGACTCCACCGGTACCGCCGGTGTTTCTTTTTTCTTTATGCTGAAAATTTTTCACTTCAGGGTATATTTTTTCTTCTGTCTTAAATTTGAGGCCTTTTAGGCCTGTCCGTGTTCCTCATGGAACCGCCAGCCTTTTTCTCTAAGAAATGTTTAAGCTGTGGCGGTACAGCTTTATTCTTAGACTCCAAAAGCTGGTGTTTAACTTGTTTGGATCCTGATCATTTTCCTCCGCAGCCCTCCGGCTTCAGTTTTGTGAGAAGAGATATTCAACATCGAGTTTCTCCCGATACCAGGTTCCTGTCCAGTGTCAGGGCACCAAATATTTCTTCTTCTGCACGGGATCAGGTAACCCACAAACAGTCTGTTAAGACTAGCCAACCCTCGAGTGGTAGGTCTCATGCACGGCATGAAGACGGCTCTGGCCTTGCCCTCGAGGGTCCATTGGCTTCAAAACCCCGGCGGGAGTCTTCGGTCTCCAAAGCCTATGAGGGGTTTCAGGTTGTTCCTGGGGCTCACCTCTCACAGAACATACCTGAGCCATGCTCGGTGGTGGCATCCGCTTCGAGCGGTACCGATACCCCAGCATCGGCACTGGTGTTGGACGTTACACTCCTCACCAGGGATCGTCATCTGGCTTTCTCGGTACCTTCGGGACCGGTGGATACGCTCCAGATTGACTTTCCAGTATTTGCATCGACGCCGATACTACCACCGAAGTCGGTACCCTCTAGACACGCTTCGATAGACTCGCTCCCCTCGATGCCGAGTCTGGAATCGATCTCTAGTCTGGAAGACTGGATACCGACACGTCTCGGAACCGATACCTATCGGTACCGGACGCTAGGTACTGGGGATGATTACCGAAGGCGTTCGGTTACCTCGGTACCATTTGAGCTGACACCGATGACTGCTCCGGTGTCGGTGTCGTCTTCGATTCCGACAGCGCTACCGGTATCGGTACCGGTATCCACAGTAGCATCAGGGCCAGCTCCTTCCATGCTTCTTTCACCAGGGTCGCTCCTTTCTATACCAAGTCTGGAGTCGATACCTGGCATGGACAATGTAGTACTGACTGTCACAGGTCCTGACCTCCAGTACCAGCATTCATCCCTTAAGGATCCTTTTTTTGCACCGTGCAGGATCTTATCTTCCTATATACTCAGGTAGATCCTCTGGTGCCCAGGCTAGTTCTTCAGATCTAGCCTGTCCTGGGAAGGTTCTCTTTGGAGGTCCTTCTTTTCAGGATTTCCTCTTGGATATGGCAAGATCTCTTTCCATTCCTATCCCTGGCCATGATCCCACACAAGGCTCTGTTTCTACTGAAACAAAGGAGAACATAATGCTTCCTTTGCATCATTCCTTGCGGGATCTTCTTCCAAGAATGTGGGAAGCACATTTAAGGGTACCCCCACCTTCTAGAGCAATTGATCTTCTGTATCAAGTGCCCCCCTCTCCAGGGTTTCAAAAGACTCAACTTCCTCATCATTCCATTGTGGTGGAATCAGCAATGAGGAAGGTGAAAAGTAAGAAAAAGCACTCTTCTTACCCACCAGGTCATGAGTCTAGGACACTAGATGCCTTTGGACGTCAAACCTTCCAGACATCCATGCTGTCAGCAAGGATTCTCTCATATATTTTTTATATGAGTCTATCTCTTCAGGAGGTCTCAAAGAAATTATATCTTTTGACTCCTTTTCTTTCAGAGCCTAAGACTGCAGACTATTCCTTACTACTTAGTCATATTCAAAATATCTCTTGGTTTCTTACTCGTGCTTCCCTAGACTCATTTAAGTCTGTTAGCAGAACTTCTGCTATAGCCATAGGGGAACGACATAGAGCCTGGCTCCAAGCTTCAGACTTAGACAAATGGGCACAACAAAGACTGAGTAGTACTCCTTGCACTGGAGAAAATCTCTTCCATAAGGAGTCTTTACATCAGGTTGCTCAGTGGTCCACTGACTTCCCTGTTTCTGAAGACTATCCTAAGCCTTCTCCTTCCCCAGTAGGAAGGAAATGCCCTGCCAAACCTTCTTTCCCTAGGAGGAGAAGGTTTTACTCTTCTCCTGCCCATCATACAGATGTTCCCAAGCAGGGGAGGCATCGCCCTGGTCTGAAGAATCCAAACTCTCGCCAGGCTAAACAAACCCAGCAACCATAGGGTTCTGATTAGTCTTTTTTCTGCCTCTTGGGATTTAGAACCTACAGTTGACTTCTTCTCAGCAGAAGTTTTTCACTGTTTTCATTCTAAACTTTACACATGGCGTCCAGTTCTCCTAGATATACTGAGCTGTCAGGATATTCATGTCTATGGGTCACAGCTTTCTCCTCTTCTTCCTTCTAAGAAGAGGGGTTTAACAACTATCACATGATAGTTTTCTGTACCAACATGAATTCTTCCTTCTACAGACTTACCACATGGTAAGTCATTTTTCAGCTCTTGTTTCTCTACCCTCTTATCCAGTTTTCCCCTGTAAGAGTGGTACCTTTCCACTGGAGGGCTTCTTCTTCTCAGCCTTTCTAGTCTTTCCATTCCAGTGTGGAGTTTTTTCTTTCGAGTAAACTTCCTTCTTTTTGCTTGGGCAGCTCACCAGACAGGGACAGAGATTTCTTACTCTTGTTCTGTCTGTTCTTTCTGTTTTACACAGAAAGATTCTCTCTGCTGTCTTATCAGCAGCTGCCCATGCAGGAGCTCTAGTGATTGGACCACTGGTACTTTTCCACAAGTATACACAGTTGTCCTCCACCACTTTCTGTCTGGCCTTAGTAGTGACTCCAAGACACTGCATACATCTTTCTTTGGCAATCCTTATCACTACAGGCTTATCACACTATCTTCTATTCTCGCCATCCCAATTCCTTTGGGTTTGGCAGCATAGTTGACGTGGCTGCTGGGCCCTTGCTAGAGAGCATGGGTTTTTTTCTCTAATGACTATCCTACATGGTTGAAAAAAGGCTTCCTCAGTCATGCCCCCCATGACTGAGAGGGTTCTTCATACCCTACTATTTCCTTTTAAAACAAAGGACATAAGCCTTCTCTACGTGAAAGCCTAAAGAGTGGTCAATTCCTACAGGGAATATGCTCTTTTTTCTTTGCAGCTTGTCCTTATGGTACCCTAATCCTTCAGGGACAGCACATATTTAACTAAAGAATGCATGATATTCTTTTTTGTCCCTCAAGTGGGTCAACCTGGTATCTCATTCTTATGTGTTCTCTGTCCCTTTACCATGCTAGAGTTCTACAAGACTCAGGACTTGTTGCTTACTGATTCACGTAACCATCCTGCTTATTTTCACTGGATAGCATTCCCATCATAACCAGAGGGAATAGATTCTCTGTATATCTTCTCAAGTAGGTTCTTCCTTCTTGTTATCAGATGAATCTTTCCTCTTCACATCTCTCATGTGAATGTTCTATAGACATATCTCTGCTTAATTGCAGACATTTATCTTTCGACCTATATAGTCATATATGTATATAGATACATATGTCTGTCAGCTGCGTGTGCATATGTTATGCCCCTCTAAATCTCACTATAGACATACATATATACACACATATATATATATGTGTGTGTATATATGTGTGTGTATATGTGTATATATATATATGTGTATATATATATACGTGTGTGTATATATATATATATATATATATATATGTGTGTATCTGTCGAGATGCTTCGTTATAGGTAGATATGTATTTACATACTTATCTCTCTAACTGTCTAGGCTCATAAAGGTTTTCCTTCCTATATGTTCCAGACAGTGGGCTTTGCACATCTTCATACTGTTTCACAGTATGTTTGGGGTATTATGCACACAACCACTGCTGTGGTACTGACAGCTCCTTCCATAACCCTAGGTTTAGGTATCCCTGAAGCTCCATGCTCCAATATCTTCCTACCTCTCACCAGTTAGGAAAGACATGGTGGATCTTCAGTAGATCTGAGGTTTCAACTCCTCAGACATCTGTCCTTTCTTTGGGAATACGGGTTTTTTTCCATACCCCTTCTTCCCTCAAGGACTAGGCCAGTTTGTCCAAATCGGTCAGTCTTCCACTTTTGCTCCTAACTGTGAGTAACTCTGTAGCCAAAAGAGTTTTCAGCTTTTTCCATAAAGCTTCCCACTAAAGACCTACCGTTTTTGTACTACCCCAGTTGAATTCTGGGGTCACCTGTCACTTCCTGATTTTGACCTTCACCTTCTCTTTAGTGAGGTCACCTTGAAGATTCCTCTACTGGATCCCCAGTAGACTCCATCAGCCTCTCTACTTCCTGCAATCCAGTAGGTGAGGTCCATATTGCGATTATTCATTTCAATATATTTCATGATAATTATCATACATACAAGAACTCCTTGCCTGTAGTCCTATCTTAGGTTAGCTGCTTCTACAGCTCCTCTCTTTTTCAACTCCTACCCTCCATATGAGGTGTAGCATGTTTCAATCTCCAACTTGCTAGGGCTCCAGGCATCTTAGCTTGGGAGTCCCCATATGTGAAGACTCATTCCTGCTTGTTCCTGGAGATAGCACAGTTACTTACCTGTAACAGGTGATCTCTGGGAACAGCAGGAATAAGTCTTCACAACCCACCCACCTCCCCTAGGAGTTGTATCTCTCTATCTTTCCTTTCCTCTCTCTCTCTTTGTCTCAGCTTTAAAACTCGAACTGGAGAGAGGCGGTTGGGAAAGGTGGGAAGACAGCGCGCAGGCGCTGTGGGATGCTCCCAAAAGCTTTCTTACTGGACGCTGGGGAGCGTTCCCGCGCAGGCTCCGTCAGTACCGACGATACCCATATGTGAAGACTTATTCCTGCTGTTCCCAGAGATCACCTGTTACAGGTAAGTAACTGTGCTTTCTTCGTCTATGGGCGGCTTAGGGGATCATAACAATTTAGAACGGTTCCGAGATGACTATTGCTTCGGTGCCATCAAGTCAGTACTGACTTCGGGCGACTCAGCCACCTTTGCATTGATTAATCTTTTTGTAATCATTTATGAAATGAGATGACATTTTAATAGGCGAATAAACACGGCTGATTTTTCATATCTTGTCCTTTTGTGTTGCCGCTATTACTATTGTAGTTTGAGGATAGTGCCACTGTCCCAAGATAAAACGATGTCTCCATTCTCCAGAGTCCTCAGAACAGCTTCTACTATGTGCTACCTCTCAGTTATACGGATTTGGTTCTCTATGTATAAAGTAATTTTCTGTATACATCCCCTTATGGCTATACCATGGAATTTCCTTGACGTTTGTACCTTTGACCCTAGATGTTCTTACTGTTAATAAGTGTGTTTTGCTACACACCTACTGGTGAGTAAAGTTATGTTCATTTTCATTATCCTTCATTCTCTAAAAATAGGTTTCACTAATTAAATAAATCACGACTATATAACATATAATGAAAATCTCTTAACAGGGCAAAAGCAAGCCTCAGAACAGACTCATAGATCTTAACCCTGCCACACTTAGGTGACAGAAGATCACTCACGAGTCAAAACACATCAACAGCTTGCTAAGCCCATACCCTATCCACCATACTCACAAATTCCTTCATATAATATCAACATTTACAAAAATTATGAACAATAAGCATTTATAAATACATAAATTATGGTATTGGTGAATGCCCCCCAACGCCTTTTCAAGACATCTTTATCCACCTGTTTGATCATGTTGCATATGGTTATCACAATATTACCACAGCTCTGCATGGTTTATAAATCTGTTACGTTAGTGAAGTCACTCACTATATGAACTAGCTATTTTAATTTTAACATAGACAATTTATTATTTATTTATGTAATCCATGTGTGTCTATATTCTTAATGTTATTTCAATGAGCAGTTTGGTTTTACCTTCAGTTTTACAAATCTAAGTATTTTATATTTTTATATTTTGCTACATTGTTTTAACTAGCTTATTTATTTGTCATGATTTTAATTGTGTTGTCTGTTTTTAGAGGTCTCAATCCCCTGAAAAAAGCCCCTGGCTGAAACACGTATTGGGCCAACCTTACAGTTTGTTGAATAAATTCCTATCCACGGTGGTTTGTTGTCCTGTTTTTTTTCTGTGCCTGGTGATGCTGAAGGAGGGGTGTCCTCTTTGTTTTTTGTGAGTAAAGCTACAACAGGTCCTAAGCTGTGAGCCTTCTCAAGCTTCCCACCATCGCCCGCGGTGACCCAGGAGATCTGGTGGAGAGTATGCAGATTCTGTTTTGAGCCATAAATGTTTCAAAAACAGAGATTGTGTCGACTCTGTTGAGTATGTTGAATGAAAAGTTGGAATGTGTGCTGAGGAGCATTGTAAAGGCGAATGATAGACTTGGCGAGTCGGAAGATTGGTTGGCAGTAGTGCAGGAGACATCCCAACTGCACAAAGAAGTTGCCTACTTGCGTGCTAAAGCAAAAGATGAGGAGGATCTGGATAGCTGATCAAATGTGAGAATCCTTGGGGTGCCCCCAAAAATATGGAGTCTGGAGATGTGTTAAACTCCTGCTTCCCTCAAAAACAAGGAGGGTGGTGGATATTTACTCAAGTACGCTCATCAGAAGATGAGATCTTTGCCTCCAGAGGGGAAGCCCTCTCGGGCATTTATTGTGTATTTACTACATACTATTTGGTAAAAGAGGAAAATTCCTTTGGCTCCAAAGGAGGCAGCTATGCTTCCTATACACTAGATCTTACATGATCTAATGTTAAGAATGTGGGAAGCTCCTTTAACAATATCTCCACATTCTAGACGTCTTGACACTATGTATCGAGTACCACCTTGCCCAGGGTTTCAGAAGATTCAGTTACCACATCGTTCTATGGTGGTAGAGTCCGCCATGAGGCGGATTAAGAGTGCTAAACGACACTCTTCCAATCCACCAGGTCGTAAGTCTAGAACAATGGATGCCTTTGCTCGTCAATGCTTTCAGTCCTCCATGCTATCAGCAAGAATCGGTTCCTATATATTATTCATGGGAATGTTTCTTGAGCAGGTTACAAAATACTTGGAGCTTTTGAACCCTTTTCTTCAAGAGGATAAATGGACAGATTATTTGGCTTTGGTCAAACATGCTCAAAATGTCTCTAAGTTTATGAATCGTGCTACCTTTGACTGTTTTGAATGTATTAGCAGGACTTCTGCTATATCCATAGGAGCACGTCGTATTGCCTGGCTCCAAGCTTCAGACTTGGAGGAATGGGTGCAAGATAAGCTGGGTAACATTCCTTGCACAGGAGAAAATCTCTTTGGCAAGGATTGGCAGCTTAAAGCTAATGAAATTGACACTGATAATACAAATTTAGACTGGTTGTCAAAATCTACAGCTAACCCAGCTAAGAAAAAGTTTTTCAAAAAACCTTTTTTCTCTAAGAAGAAGAAATTCTGTCCATCTTCCACCCAGCAAACACATGTTCCCCAGAAGGGGCAACAACAAACTAGACAAAGAAAGACACAAGCTCAGAAGGCTCAGCAGACCCAGCCTCCTCAGGGTCTTTGACTGTTGTCTAGAGAACTTAGCCATTCTTCCTGTTCTAAGCCCAGAACCTTTAAATATTCCAGGCCGTATTTGCCATTTTGCCAAAAGATGGCAACAAATCACTTCAGAAAATTGGACTCTATCTATAGTGAGTCTGGGATACAAGCTTCATTTCCTCAGCTTGCCCCCATCCACGCTAATAAAACAGTTCAAATCTCAACCACCGGTCTCAGACCTGTTGTGGCAAGAGGTCACCGCTCTTCTGGCCCAAGGGGCTATAGAAGAGGTTCCAAAGTCCCAGCAGGGCACAGGATTCTATTCCCCCTATTTTCTCATTCCAAAGAAGTCAAGGGAACTAAGACCAATCCTGGACCTCAGAGAACTGAACAAATATTTAGTCCGAGAAAGATTCAAGATGATCTCCCTCGGCACTCTTCTTCCATACCTTCACGAACAAGATTGGCTATGTTCTCTGGATTTAAGGGATGCTTATATGCATATCCTTATTCGTGCAGATCACAGAAAATTCCTTTGATTCCTAGTCAAGGGAAGACATTTTCAATACAGGGTCCTTCCTTTCAGGCTGGCCTCTGCTCCAAGGGTCTTCACAAAATGCATGGCAGTAGTAGCAGCATTTATGAGGGCTCTAGGAATTTTTGTCTTCCCTTACTTAGACGATTGGCTCATTCGAGCACCGTCAGCTCCAGAGGCAAGTCATGCTCTTTCCCGAGCAATGCAAATACTGCAGTACTTAGGATGGATCATAAATCTTCCAAAATCACAGCTCACCCTATCTCAATCCCTCGAGTTTATAGGGGCTCGCTTGGACACACAACAGTCAAAGGCTTTCCTTCCTCAGCCTCGCTGTCTGCGCATCATCGAACTAGCATCTCAAGCAGTGCTACAATCCTTCCTCACTGCTCGACAGATGCTTCGACTTCTAGGACACATGGCATCTACAGTCCATGTGATTCCTTATGCACGCCTTCATATGCGCGTGACCCAGTGGACCTTGGCTTCCCAGTGGTCCCAGGCCTCAGGATGCCTGTCAGACAAGATCAGAGTTACCACACGCCTGATTGCTTGTCTGCATTGGTGGCAATCTCTGCAAAACCTTACAGTAGGCTCTCCTTTTCAGCAACCCCTACCTCAGGCTGCCCTGACGACAGATGCATCCAAGTTGGGTTGGGGAGCCCACTTGGGCGATCTGTCCACACAGGGTCTCTGGACCCCACAGGAGGCTTCTCTTCAAATAAACCTCCTAGAACTAAGGGCCATTTCCAATGCTATTCGAGTCTTTTGCTTTCATCTCGTAAGCAAAACAGTTCTGGTGCAAACCGGCAATCAAGTGGCCATGCTTTACCTAAACAAACAAGGCAGGACAGGCTCTCTGCAATTATGCAACGAAGCTTTGCAACTGTGGGCCTTTGCCAGAGAGCATCACATTCATTTCTTGGCAGTATACCTTCCAGGCATTCAAAACGTTTGGGCGGACAGGCTCAGTCGAGTCCTGTTGCCACACGAGTGGTCTCTCCACTCATATCAACTTGCCCGAGTGTTTCAAGTCTGGGGAACACCAGACATAGACCTCTTTGCAAGTCCACAGAATGCCAAACTTCCCCGGTACTGTTCCAGACTACCAGCTCAGAATTGTCAGGCGAGGGATGCATTCCTGCTCCATTGGGGCCAGGATTTTCTCTATGCCTTCCCACCAATTCCCCTAATTCCCAAAACCTTATTCAAACTCCAGAGGTCGCATGATACTCATAGCTCCCTGCTGGCCAAGGCAAACATGGTATCCTCTTCTCTTAGGTCTCTCTTGAGCCACTCCTCTGGAGTTGGGGAGTGCTCCGGATCTTCTGTCCCAGAACAACGGATCCCTACTGCACCCCAATCCCCAGTCCCTTCATCTCAAGGCCTGGCTACTCAAGGCATAGAACTTCAAGATCTAGGCCTTTCACAACAAGTGAAGGATATTCTTCTGGCTTCTTCTTACGCTTTTAAGTGGAAGAGGTTCTCAATCTGGTGTTCCCAGAGGGGACTTAATCCTCTCTTGGTACCGGTAGAGTCCCTTCTGGACTATCTCCTTCACTTATCAGCTTCTGGTCTCAAGACCAATTCTGTTAGGGTCCATCTTAGTGCTATTGCTGCATCTCATAAACCCTTTGATGGACAACCAATTTCCCCTCATCCTCTTGTTTCAAGATTTATGAGGGGTCTCCTTTTAACTAAACCTCCCATCAAACCACCTCCGGTGGCATGGGATCTTAATATTGTTCTGGGTCAACTCATGAAGCCACCCTTTGAACCTTTAGCTACTTCGGAGCTAAAGTTTCTTTCATGGAAAGTCATTTTCCTAATTGCTATCACTTCTGCAAGACGCATTAGTGAACTACAGGCTTTAGTGGCTGACCCGCCTTATACGAGGTTTCATCATGACAAAGTAGTCTTGAGGACTCATCCTCATTTGATGCCAAAGGTGGTATCACCTTTTCATTTAAACCAATCGGTTTATCTTCCAGTCTTCTTTCCTAGGCCTCATGCCTCCAGTGCAGAAAGAAATCTTCATACCTTAGATTGTAAATGAGCTCTGGCTTTTTATCTTCACAGAACTTGGCCATTTAGAAAGTCTTCTCAGCTTTTTCTGGCTTTTGACTCGTCATTTAGGACTCCCAGTCTCTAAAAGAACTCTCTCTAAGTGGATTGCAGACTGTATTTCCTTTACCTATCAGAGTAAAGGAATCTCTCTTGAAGGCCATGTCACGGCTCACAATGTTAGTCATGGCAGCCTCAACAGCTAATCTTCGGTCAGTTGCTATTGATGAGATCTGCAAAGCAGCAACTTAGGTTTCTGTTCATACTTTCACTGCCCACTATTGTTTGGACAAGGACACCTGTCGGGATGCCTTGTTCGGTCAGGCTGTTCTACAGCATCTCTTCCATTCCTAGATCAACTCCTTCCCACCATCCACTCTTGGATGCCTGAGGTCCCTGGGAGGAAGCATGGCCCATCTTACTTAGATCCACAACATGCTGGGGTCATCCCTAGGCATTTTAGCTGGGGAGTCCCCATATGTGAAGACTACATTCCTGCTTGTTCCTGGAGATAGCGTAGTTACTCACCTGTAACAGGTGATCTCCGGGAACAGCAGGAATAAGTCTTCACAACCCACCCACCTCCCCTAGGAGTTGTCTTTTTCTATCCTCTATTTTTCTTCTACTTCTCTCCTTTGGTCTCAGCTTTCAACTCAACTGAAGTGAGAGAGGTAGTTGGGCAGGAAGGCAGCACACATGCGTGGTGGATGCTTCCAAAAGCTTTCCTTTTTGGGATGCTGGGGAGCGTTCCCGCGCAGGCTCCATCGGTGCCGACGGTACCCATATGTGAAGACTTATTCCTGCTGTTCCCGGAGATCACCTGTTACAGGTGAGTAACTACGCTTTCTGTGCCAATATTGAAAGCCTCTTGAATGCCTTAAAAATCACTCATGACCCACAAGACTGGAGACTATTTATAGACTCTTTGAAACTGAGTCTGAACGCTGTGCTTTTGAACAATGGAAACTGTCTTCCATCTATTCCAGTAGCACATGCCGTCCACATGAAAGAGACATATGATAACTTAAAGCATCTACTGACTTCCATTAACTATAACAAGTACAGCTGACACCTCTGTGGTGACTTGAAGGTAGTTGCCCTTTTAATGGGACTGCAGCAGGGATATATAAAATACATGTGTTTCTTATGTGAGTGGGATAGCCCAGCAAGGGATTGGCACTACTTGCGGAAGGAATGGAATCGCAGACAAAATGTAACAGTTGGAGAGAAGAATATCCAGCACCCAGCTCTGGTTGAGGCTCACAAAATCCTGCTACCACCCCTTCACATCAAACTAGGTTTGATGAAAAACTTCGTGAAAGCCATGGACCGCACTTCGCCAGCTTTCCGATACCTGCATGAAAAATTCCCTCGACTCAGCGAAGCAAAGATTAAAGAGGGAGTTTTTGTGGGTCCTCAGATTCGAGAGCTCTTCAAAGATGACCGGTTCAGCAACTTGCTGCAGGGTGATGCGAAACAAGCATGGAATGCTTTTCACCTAGTGTCAACAAACTTTCTCGGGAATGTTAGGGCAGAAAACTACAAGGAACTAGTAGAAGACATGCTGATGCAGATGCAGTATCAGAAACTTGGCTGCAAATATGTCTCTAAAGATCCATTTCCTTGATTCCCATCTCGATTTCTTTCCTGACAACTGTGGTATGGTTAGTGATGAACAGGGCGAACGTTTTCACCAGGATATCGTAACGATGGAGCAAAGATACCAGGGAAAATGGTCCACTACAATGCTGGCTGACTACTGCTGAACACTCCCCAGAGAAGCTCCCGAACAGCTGTACAAGAGAGAGGCGAAAAAATCTAAGAAGTAGTCTATGACTTGGTTTTTTACAGGTATTAACCGAAGGCCTATTATATTTACTATTGACATGCATTTCGTGATGCAAACATTAATTCTTGTAGATTACAAAAAAACTAGAGCCAACTTTGCAATTTCACTGTCATATTCGTGTTCAGCATATAAAAATTGATAAGAAATGACTTTTTATTTCAGTAGCATGACTTTTATAAAAATTTGTTGACCAGTGCCACTTTGATTGAAGGAAAAAGTGGTGTACAAATCTGGATAAATAAATAAATAACCATTCAGAAACTAAAACAGAAAAGAATAAGACCGCATATTGCTTAATGACACACAAAGAATACATTGATTTTGATAATAAATGACACACAAAACATTTATAAGAATATTAAAAAAGGGGTAGTGCATAAAAACAGTTAAACCACTGCAGTGAAAACTGCATATAAAACTAAATGTAAATATCATATAATCGGACGTGTAGAGACAAGGAGGACCAATATGGAAAACTAAATATTATGCCTATTAGGGGTTGGAGAATTATGCAATGAACATAATCATTGTTAATTAAGGAAAACAGTCAGGACTTATGATGTGTAGATACTTTAAAATTGAATGACCAATGTGGGAAACTGCCAGGGAAGGGGAGAGTGGGAGAAGGGAAACCACCTACTTAGCTGCATCTGAAGCTGCACTTATGATTATCAGTCTCTTAATCTAAAGAGTCAAAGAAATGTATAATGTATTAGTACATATGAACTAAGCAAAAACTATAGAATAAAACAGCGGTCTATCGAGAGAAGTCTGCAGTTGAAATTGAGTGAACTAGTGTCTATGCAGGCTGAAATAGTTTTTAAAAAACAAAGCAACACACGTAAATATTCCGTCATGTAAATTAAAAAATAATGCAGTTATAGCCCATGGGATAAAAAAACAGATTGATTATTGCCCAATATATAAATCTATTAATCTGTGAAACTAGCTCTTTCAGTTTAATAATAATTTGTAGAAGTTATCTACATGTGTAAGAACAATGTGCCGGCATGCATCAAGATTTATGCGGTAAAAGTTTCTCCCCGTCTACTGTGTGCCTATGATTTGTCAAATAAAGGGTTTTTTTAAATAAAAGGAAACGATAGACCCGGCTGGTTGAATTACCAGCTGACGGGCACAAGAGGGCAGGGGGAACCAGGCAAGTGTTAACAGGCTGCGGAGGGGGCAGGAGGGTGGGCTATGGCCGGCTTTATGAGGGGCCACCTGGTCGTGGGGGCCGCCCTCTTTCCCCTCTGTGCTGACGGGAGAAGGAAGGCACTTTCACTGGGCTGACCTTGGGCTGCTTTCGTCCTTCACCGGGCTCACCTTTGGTTGCTCTCGTCTATTCGACGTGTGGCTGCAGAGGGCAGGGCAACATCCTCACAGCGGAGCGGCTATAACTAGGGGCAGATCCGGAGGGTAAGAAAATATCCATTTGCATGTGCGGTCCCCTGTATGTGCTTCTTTTTGTTTCCAAGACGGGCCTGTGAGGTCAGCCAGGTGGCCGAAGTCGGTGGCACCAGCAATCAAAAAAAAAAAAAAAAAAGAGGGTTACAATGCCATGTTTGCTACGCGGCTGGGGATGTAGGTTTGGGCCTGCGGAGCAGGAGGGATAGCATGCTACTGACCACAGGTTTCCCAGAATAACCATCCCCGGCAGGTTGCTGGCCTTCCGCGACCTCTCTGGCTCCCGCGACCTCTCTGGCTCCCGCGACCTCTCTGGCTCACTCAGGGTGTACAAAGCGGCAGCAGGGGTCGGTGAATGTGAACTGCATTGCTGATTACTGACCACAGGCAGGTCAAGGTTCCCCAGGCCTCCCCATGTGGGGCACATGGTGGACGTGTTGGTTTGCAGTTTTAAAAAAAAAATGATGCTGGTGCGCCTGAAAGCTTTTCCTTGGCCCGGCAGGAAGTCGCTAACTAAGGAGAAGGGGAATATGAAAAGACAAAGCGTGTAACAGTTTCAGCAGTGCTGCAATCTATGAAGTGATGCTGCCATCTAGTGGCAAGTTAATGCTATGACGCCACATGTAAAAGCTGAATCCGTTTTATTGAAGGGAAAATTAGGATCTCCAGGAACAAGCAGGAATGTAGTCTTCACATATGGGTATCGTCTGTACCGACGGAGCCTGCGCAGGAACGCTCCCCAGCGTCCAATAGGAACGCTTTTGGGAGCATCCCTCAGCACATGCGCGCTGCCTTCCCGCCTTTCCAACTGTCCCTCTTCAGTTCTTCATTTTCCGCGGAGCCGACAGGATCTGTCACCGCAGAAAATTCCGGCTTTAAGTTTGTTTCCTTGTGGTCGCGTTTGGCTGCCGCATGACGCTTACCGATACCGCCGGTTATTTTCTTTATCAAAAAAACCCCAAAAACTTATGCTTTAAACTGTTTCTCTTCAGAAACTTTTCTCTTTTGGTGCTAGGCGCCATTTTGGGCACTAGGCCCCATATTCCTAAAACATGGAAAAACCAACTAGTGGTTTTAAAAAATGTACTAAGTGTGGCGGTACCATTTCCGTCACTGACACACATGATTGGTTTCTTAAATGTTTAGAGCCTGAACATTCTCCAACTGAATGTCTCTCCTGTATGGGGATGACTAAAAGAGGAAGACAGAACCGGGCTGCAAAGCTCGGTACCCTCTTTTCTTCAGATGCCAGATCCATTGCATCGACATCGTCAAGGGCCTCTTCTTCCTCCCATGGATCTCGGGTAACTAAACATAAAAGCCGGTCCTCAAAGGGTAGCTCTGCTGCTAAGCATCGAGAGGCCATTGGCATTGCCCTTGAGGGAACCACACTGACAAAACAGCCCCGGCGGGAAGCTTCGGCTTCCAAAGCATCGATGGGGCTTCAGGATGTTCTCGAGGCCCCAACCTCGCAAGAACTACCTGTGCCATGCTCATGGGTTCCGGCCGTTTTTACTGGTACCGACACCCAGGCATCGGCAGCGTCGATAGACCAGAGGTTCCTTGCTATCGAACGCAGCATCGCAGCTCTTCTCTCAGCTGCGGTACTGTTGGTCCAACGGGCACCAACACCGATGCCAGTACCAACACCGGTACAGACACTGGTACCGGTACCAGCCCCGGAGGGAATTCTTCCCATGCCATCTCTGGCTGGAATCGACAGATCAGTATCGGGTCAACTCGGAACCGACTTCGATCGATACCGGGACCGTGTTTTGCAGGAGCACCGGGGTCAGGAATACTCCGATTCCGAAGAGACTGACAATTCTGCTGGTACTAGAGGGTTTCATTCAATGGTAGTGGAGTCAGCCATGCGTAGGATGAAAAGTGCAAAGAGGCATGCATCCAATCCTCCAGGTCGTGAATGCAGGACTTTGGATGCTTTTGGGCGCCGAACTTTTCAAGCTTCCATGCTTTCAGCTAGGACCAGTTCATATATTCTGTATATGGGAATGTTCCTCAAGGAAGTCACAGGAGACTTGGAACTTATGAGCCCATTTCTCCCAGATGACAAGAGACGAGATTTTCTTGCTCTAGCTAAGCATGCTGAAGATGTCTCCAAGTTTGTTAATCGTGCAGCCTTTGACTGAACCTCTACTATTGCCATTGGTGCACGACGGATTGCCTGGCTACAGGCATCAGACTTGGAGACTTGGGTACAGGACAAGTTAGGCAACATTCCTTGCATGGGGGAGAATCTCTTCAGCAAGAACTGGCAGGAAAAGGCTAACGAGCTAGATGCTGACAATACTACTCTAGATAGATTGTCAAAATCTACAGCCACTCCAGCCAAAAAGAAGCCTTATAAAAAACCCTCTTTCAGCAAAAAGAGGAAATGTTATCCTTCCTATACCCAGCAGAGTCAAACTCAAGGTCAGGTTGCCCAAAAGGGACAAACTAGACAACAAAAGAAGCCAAAAGGCCCTAGAGCCCAACCAGCTCTCCAGCTTCAGCCCCCTCAAGGGCTTTGACTCCTTCCTAGACTCATACCTCCGCAAACAATCTGCTAGATCACGAGGTCTCGACACTTCTTGCCCAAGGGGCAATAGAGGAGGTACCCATTCTTCAGCGGGGTGCTGGGTTCTACTCCCCCTATTTTCTTATTCCAAAGAAAACAGGACGACACAGACCCATTCTGGACCTCAGAGAATTGAACAAATATCTGTTTTGAGAGAAGTTCAAAATGATTTCTCTAGGAACTCTTCTGCCATACCTTCAAAGCCAGGATTGGCTTTGCTCTCTAGACTTAAAGAATGCATACACTCACATTTTCATCCATCCAGATCACAGGAAATTCTTACGTTTCCTTTTCAGGGGAAAATATTTCCAGTACAGGGTTCTTCCCTTTGGTCTGGCTTCAGCACCAAGGGTATTCACCAAATGCATGGCAGTAGTAGCTGCATTTCTACGAAGCCTGGGGATATTTGTCTTCCCTTACTTAGACGACTGGCTCATTCGAGCACCTACAGTTGCAGAGGCCAGCACTGCACTGTCCCGTACAATGCAAATTCTCCAATACTTGGGATTAGTAATAAACTTCCCAAAATCCCAACTTGTTCCTTCCCAATGCCTGGAATTCATAGGAGACTGTCTAGATACCAGACAGGCAAAGGCTTTCCTTCCACAGGCCCGGTGTCTTCACATAATGAAACTAGCTTCTCAAGCAGCAGGCAAATCCTCCCTCACTGCTCGAGAGCTACTACAGTTACTGGGACATATGGCATCCACAGTTCATGTAGTCCCATATGCTCGCCTCCACATGCGAGCAGCTCAGTGGACCCTATCCACACAGTGGGCACAGGCCACAGGTCATTTGTCGGACAAAATAATAAACTCTCAACGACTAATTTTGTCCCTCCAATGGGGGCAATCACTAGAAAACCTGACATTGGGGTCTCCTTTTCATCAACCCCTTTTTCAGGCCACCCTAACAGATGCATCACAGGTGGGTTGGGGAGCACACCTGAATCATCTCTCTACCCAGGGAACCTGGACTCCACAGGAGGCTGGTTTGCTCTTAATTCCAGGAGGTTTATGTGTAATCTATTTAGCTCTTCGAGTATTCCATGCCCAGCTCAGCTACAAGACAGTCCTATTCCAGACGGACAATCAAGTAGCCATGTTCTATGTGAACAAGCAGGGCGGAACAGGCTCTCGGTCGTTATGCAAGGAAGCTTTACAACTGTGGGCCCTCGTCAGAGAGCATCAAATTCACCTTATAGTGGTATATCTTCCAGGCATTCAAAACCTTTGGGCAGACAGACTCAGTCGAGTACTGCTGCCTCACGAGTGGTCCCTCCACCTAGACCAGGTGGCAAAGACTTTTCATCTCTGGGGCACTCCAGACATAGACCTCTTTGCAAGTCCACTGAATGCCAAACTTCCCCGGTTCTGTTCCAGGATCCAGCTCACAATTGTCAGGCAAGGGATGCCTTCCTCCTTCACTGGGGTCAGGACTTCCTTTATGCCTTCCCAACCATTCCCCTCATCCCCAAAACACTCTTCAAGCTTCAGAGAGACAGGGGTCGCATGATTCTCATAGCACCATGATGGCCACGCCAAACGTGGTATCCCCTGCTTCTACATCTCTCTCAAGAGGCACCTCTGGAGTTAGGGCATGCTCCAGATCTCCTTTCCCAAGAGAACGGGACGTTATGGCACCCGAATCCCCGGTCCCTGCACCTCACGGCCTGGTTGCTGAAGACTTAGACCTCCAGGAACTCAACCTGTCCCAACAAGTAAAGGATATCCTTCAGGCTTCTAGGAAACTTTCCACAAGAAGATCTTATGCCTTCAAGTGGAAACGTTTTACTATATGGTGCTCCAAGAAGGGATTAAACCCCCTTATCATGCCCTTAAAATTGATACTAGAGGATCTCCTTCACTTATCAAATTCTGGTCTAAAGACCAATTCAGTAAGAGTCCATCTTAGTGCAATTGCAGCTTCTTACAAGCCTCTGAATGGACAACCAATTTCCTCTCATCCACTCATATCAAGATTTATGAGAGGCCTTCTTTTAACCAAACCTCCCATCAGGCCAGCACCGGTGGCATGGGATCTAAATCTAGTTCTCGGGCAGCTCATGAAGCCGCCTTTTGAGCCTTTGGCCACTACAGCCCTTAAGTTTTTGACCTGGAAGGTCATCTTCCTAATTGCAGTCACCTCTGCACGTCGCATTAGTGAATTGCAAGCTTTAGTGGCTGATCCTCCTTATACTAGGTTTCATCATGATAAGGTTGTTCTTAGAACTCATCCACACTTTATGCCAAAGGTGGTTTAGCCTTTTCATTTAAATCAATCAATTTATCTTCCTGTATTTTTTCCGAGGCCTCACGCCTCTAATGCAGAAAGAAACCTTCATACTTTGGATTGTAAAAGGGCCTTAGCCTTTTCCATACAAAGAACACAGCAACGTAGAAAGTCCTTGCAACTTTTTATAGCTTTTGACCCTAGTCATTTGGGACTTCCAGTCTCCAAAAGAACTTTATCTAAATGGATTGCCCAATGCATATCCTTTGCTTATGAGAGTAAGGGTCTTCCTCTTCAGGACCATGTCACAACTCATAATGTGAGAGCCATGGCTACTTCCACGGCTAATCTCCACTCTGTGTCCATCAATGACATTTGTCAAGCAGCCACATGGGCTTCGGTACACACCTTCACAGCCCACTACTGCCTGGATAAAGCCTCCCATTGGGATGCCTTCTTTGGCCAAGCTGTTCTTCGAAATCTCTTTCAGACCTAATTCAACTCCTACCCACCAACCCTGGTGGAATGCCAGAGATCCATGGGAGGAAGGATGCCTATCTTTCTGGGTTGGCACCTTCCCGGGGCTATCTCCCTGGCATCTTCAGCTCGGGAGTCCCCATATGTGAAGACTACATTCCTGCTTGTTCCTGGAGATAGCGTAGTTACTCACCTGTAACAGATGATCTTCGGGAACAGCAGGAATTTAGTCTTCACAACCCACCCACCTCCCCTAGAAGTTGTCTATCTCTTTGTCTCTTTACTCTCTCCCTCTATCCTTTCACTCAGCTACAAACTTAACTGAAAAGGGACAGTTGGAAAGGCGGGAAGGCAGCGCGCATGTGCTGAGGGATGCTCCCAAAAGCGTTCCTATTTGGACGCTGGGGAGCGTTCCCGCGCAGGCTCTGTCGGTACCGATGATACCCATATGTGAGGACTAAATTCCTGCTGTTCCGGAGATCACCTGTTACAGGTGAGTAACTGCGCTTTTAGGGATCACCTTTATTGATGGAGAAAATTAGGCTTACTTTAAAATATTTGCTTCGGGACTCAAAAAAAAAAAAATAAAGATGGGCAACACTTGGGGCTTTAAGTATGCCAAGGGCCAGAGGGACAAAAGTGGCCATCTTTCTAAAGTCAGTAAGGAACTGTTTGAATTGTTGGTGTACCAGTTAGGATGTGGATAGGATGGGGAGAGTTCAGGGAGGGAGTGTAATATATAGAATTTTAAAAAAAGTGGGGGGCAAGGGGCTGCTATTGAGGCATTCAGTCTGGGAATGGACAGAGTTACAATATGGTCATCGTGTCAATTAGCTAACAGATAGATGGATATATATACTTTATTGATGTTTATAAATGCATACGAATCCAAGAGTAAAGAACAGTCTGAGGGTCTAGTCCCTAATCTGTTCATTCCTTCGTAGCAGACTCTTGCCATATTACAGATATGCCCAGAAAGTCCAGCGGTGACGTTCCCGAGCAACGCAGTAGGCAGCAAGTGGCCAGTTGCGGGCGAGGAAACACAATTAGAACATTTAATACAGCCACGGCCGGGGCACAGCTGTGGCTACAAAAAGGAAAGCAGCGAGTTGAGCAGTTGCGGCTGAAAAAGGAGCGGCGAGTAGTACGGCTGCCATAGCATCACGTCGCAGCAAACAGGCACCGCCGCCGCAGCCTTTATCAATGACAACTAGCCACGACTTGGAAGAATTGATTTGTGTGTCGCATGAACAAGTCTGTCAACACGGCCCGAGCATTGTCAGGCAACTAAATAAACTGAAACTGAAACACCTCGATGCTTCCACTTCCGCCATACCATCAGATCCCACACACACCACTGCAGCAAACCCGCCAGTCAGTAAGTCTAAGGGGGCAGTGGAGCTGTTATCCTCTTCATTGGAGGATTCAATGTCGGATAGCGTCAACGAGCTACCCCTTGCAAATGTGATCCAGGGTGCATTAAAAAATTTTAAGAAAGCAAGTCCAGGTTGAAGAATTTGGCAGCTAGGTTTTGGTCTGCCAGTGGAGGGGAAGGCAGTTTCACAGCCGCAGCAAGGGGGGTGGTAGCGGATACGGATGCTGCAGGGTCAGAATCAGCAATGCCTAGTGTCCATGGTTACTACCGGCGGCGATGCGTGCTGCGGGGTCAGTACACTGGCCAGTGTATTGCCAAGAAAAATTAAGAAGCAAATTTGGCGTAGGGAATTTATAGACATATTTATACTTTTGCTCAGGGATCAGTATGGGGAACCAAAGAGGGAAAAGAAAGAAAAAGCGGGGACAAGTATAAGAAACCAAAAATTCTGGACTACAGCTGCCCCTCCCTTGCGGTGAGGTTTAAAAGTTTCTCCAGGACCAAACAGGAAGTCAGTCCTCACATAAGAACATAAGAACATAAGATATGCCATACAGGGTCAGACCAAGGTCCATCAAGCCCAGTATTCTGTTTCCAACAGTGGCCAATCTAGGTCATACGTACCTAGCAGTTTCCCCAAGGGACACAGGTTCCACAATGCTTGTATTGGTTCAAGCATTGATATCCTGGGTCCCTTCTTAATAATGGTTTATGGACCTTTCCTCCAGGAACTTGTCCAAACCTTTTTTAAACCCAGCTACACTAACAGCCTTTACTACATCCTCCGGTAACAAATTCCAGAGTTTGATTACACGTTGAGTGAAAAAATATTTTCTTTTATTAGTCTTAAATAGTTTACCCTGTAGCTTCATTGCATGTCCCCTAGTCTTTCTATATTCTGATAAGGTAAACAATCGATCTACGTTTACCCGTTCCACTCCGTTCATTAATTTATAGACTTCTATCATATCTCCCCTCAGCCGTCTCTTTTCCAGGTTAAAGAGCCCCAACCTTTTTAGCCTTTCTTCATAGGAGAAGCCTTCCATCCCCTTTACCATTTTGGTGGCTCTTCTCTGAACCTTTTCTAAAATCGCTATATCCTTTTTAAGATACGGCGACCAGAATTGCACACAATATTCAAGGTGCGGTCTCACCATGGAACGATATAGAGGCATTATAATATCTTTTGTTTTATTTTCCATTCCTTTCCTTATCATACCTAGCATTCTATTTGCTCTCTTGGCCGCCGCTGCACACTGGGCCGAGGGTTTTAACATGGTATCCACAAGGACGCCTACATCTTTTTCTTGGGTGGTGGTTCCTAATGTGGAACCTTGCATCGTGTAACCATAGTTTGGGTTGTTCTTCCCTAGGTGCATAACCTTGCACTTCTCCACATTAAATTTCATCTGCCATTTTGATGCCCAGTCTTCCAATTTATCAAGATCCTCTTGCAATTTTCCACAATCCTCCTGGGTTTTAACAACTTTAAATAGTTTTGTGTCATCAGCAAATTTGATAACCTCACTCGTTATTCCACTTTCCAGGTCATTTATGAATATGTCAAAAAGCAGCGGACCCAGCACAGATCCCTGGGGTACACCACTATTCACCTTTCTCCATTGGGACAATTGGCCATTTAGCCCTACCCTCTGCTTTCTATCTTTTAACCAGTTCCTGATCCACAGTAGTACACTGCCTCCTATCCCATGACTCTTTAGTTTTGCCAAAAGTCTCTCATGAGGGACCTTGTCAAAGGCTTTCTGAAAGTCCAGATACACAATATCAACCGACTCACCTTTGTCCACCTGTTTATTCACTCCTTCAAAAAAACATAACAGATTAGTAAGACAAGATCTTCCTTGTCTAAAGCCATGTTGGCTGTCTCCCATTAGGTCATGACTATCTATATGCTGAGTAATTTTATTCTTTATGATGGTTTCTACCATTTTTCCCGGTACTGATGTCAGGCTCACCGGTCTGTAGTTTCCCGGATCACCCCTCGAACCCTTTTTAAAAATTGGTGTTACATTGGCGATCCTCCAATCCTCAGGTATTAGAGATGATTTTAATGATAGTTCACAGATTACTGATAGCAGGTCTGCAATCTCAAATTTCAGTTCTTTCAACACCCTTGGATGTATACCATCCGGCCCAGGTGATTTGCTACTCTTCAGTTTATCTAATAGTTGTAAGACATCTTCCCGATGTATCGATATTTCCTTCAATTCTTCCACACCTTTAAATACCACTTCAGTCGTGGGTAACATCCCTACATCTTCCTCAGTAAAGACCGAAGCAAAGAATTCATTCAGTCTCTCCGCTATCGCCTTGTCGCCTCTTAGTGCTCCTTTAACCCCTTTATCATCTAATGGACCAACTGACTCTCTCACGGGTTTTTTGCTACGAATGTACTTGAAAAGGTCTTTATTTCGCGTTTTTGCTTCCGCAGCAAGCTTCTTCTCAAATTCTCTCTTTGCCTGCCTTATCAATGCCTTGCATTTGACTTGCCAGTGCTTGTGCTGTTTCCAGGTTTCATCATTTGGCTCTTTTTTCCATTTCTTGAAAGATGCTTTTTTGGCAACAACAGCCTCTCTGACCTCAGCTTTAAACCATGCTGGCAATTTTTTAGACTTCCTTCCACTTTTCTTAAAGCGTGGAATACAGCTGGTCTGGGCTTCCAAGATAGTATTTTTCAACAACACCCAAGCTTGATGTACGTCTTTAACCTTTGCAACTGCTCCTTTTAGTTTTTTCTTAACTGTTTTCCTCATTCTATCATAGTCTCCCTTTCGAAAGATAAAGGGTAGTACTGTGGATTTCCTTACTATCCCTCCTCCACTAATTAAATCAAAGGCGATCATGCTATGATCACTATTGCCAAGTGGCCCCAACACCCTTATCTCTTGCACTACATCTGGTGTTCCACTAAGGACTAGGTCTAATATTGCTTCCCCTCTGGTCGGTTCATGAACCAGCTGCTCCAAGAAGCAGTCATTTATTTCATCTAGGAACTTTATCTCCCTAGCATGTCCTGTTGTGACACTGACCCAGTCGATGCCGGGGTAATTGAAATCACCCATTATTATTACTGCACTGTAACTTTTGCTAGCTTCCTTGATTTCTTTGAGCATTTCATCATCCATTTGTTCATTCTGGCCAGGTGGACGATAGTACACCCCCACTGCCATCGCCTTCCCCTTTTTACATGGAATTTCAATCCATAGAGATTCTACAGCAAATTTTGTTTCTTGCAAAACTTTAATCCTTTCTGATTCAATGCCCTCTCTAACATAGAGCGCAACCCCTCCACCAATTTGATCAGCTCTATCATTTCGATATAGTTTGTACCCAGGTATCACAGTGTCCCACTGGTTGTCCTCCTTCCACCATGTCTCTGATATTCCAATCATATCTAACCTCTCGTTCAGTGCTATATATTCTAACTCTCCCATCTTGTTTTGTAGACTTCTAGCATTTGCATACAAGCATTTTAGAGACTGTATTTTATTCATATTAATTTGGCTATTGGTAGACATGGGTAATTTGGGATCTTTAAGTTCTGTCTGCTCCATACTCGAGGGCATTTGGGCTACTTTACTCTTTTTTGGAACCTCTCTGCTTTTTGTAGTATCCTTCAAGGATACATTCTTCCGAACCATGCGCTCTTGGGCGACTGTCGGCTTTCCCCTATTATCTAGTTTAAAAGCTGCTCTATCTCCTTTTTAAAGGTTAATGCCAGCAGCCTGGTTCCATCCCGGTTAAGGTGAAGCCCATCCCTTCGGAAGAGCCCCTCCTTTCCCCAGAATGTTCCCCAGTTCCTAACAAATCCAAAACCCTCATCTCTGCACCATTGTCTCATCCACGCATTGAGACTCCGGAGCTCTGCCTGCCTATTGGGTCCTGCGCGTGGAACGGGAAGCATTTCGGAGAACGCTACCCTGGAAGTTCTGGATTTCAACTTCCTACCTAAAAGCCTAAATTTAGCTTCCAGAACCTCCCTACCACATTTTCCTATGTCATTGGTACCAACATGTACCAAGACAGCAGACTCCTCCCCAGCACTATCTAAGACCTTATCTAGGTGGCGTGTGAGGTCCGCTACCTTCGCACCAGGCAGGCATGTTACCAGGCGATCCTCACGTCCACCAGCCACCCAGCTATCTACATGCCTAATGATCGAATCACCAACTATAACTGCTGTCCTAACCCTTCCCGCATGGGCACTTGGCCCTGGAGAAACCTCCTCGGTGCGAGAGGGGTTTACATCACCTGGAGGACAGGTCCTAGTTACAGGATCACTTCCTGCCACACCAGGGTGATGCTCTCCTGTCACGTGACCTCTCTCCTCCATGGCAACAGGGATGCTGCCAGACTGGAGGTGGGACTTCAGGACTATATCCCTGTAGGTCTCGTCTATGTACCTCTCTGTCTGTCTTATGTTTTCCAAGTCTGCTACTCTAGCCTCTAGAGAACGGACTCGTTCCCTGAGAGCAGAGAGCTCCTTGCACCTAGTGCACACGTAAGACCTCTCACCAGCTGGGAGAAAATCATACATGTGACACTCAATGCAAAAGACTGGAAAGCCCACATCCCGCTGCTGGACTGCTGTCTGCATCTTAGTTTTAAGTTTGTGTTTAGATCTTTAAGTTCTATATGTACTAAAGGGTGCAATGGATATTTATACCACTAAAACTGTACCTAAGAAGTTTAATATACCTTGTTCACCTGAAGCTTAATTAATCTCAGGTCCTTGGTGTATGACTGATTTGGGTAATGAGCTTCACCTGAGAGCACCTCCTGTCTATTAAGTTGTGCAAGTACCTATAAAGCTGTGATTTTCCCAGGGGAGGGTGGGTGTGGGGAGGGAGGGAGGGATATAACACTTATTAAAAAAGGGCTGCTACACAGTACCTTGTCCTGTGCTGCTGAGGAAAACTATATTCTGATTTGATTTAAATTATAGCTCTTTGCTGCTACTAGGCTCTAACCTATTATGAAATTTAAACTACAAGCTCTCTGCTGGATTCTAAATTTAACCAGAAAGCTCTCTTCTGTGTTTTAATTTGAAACTAAAAGTACTTTGCTGATGCTAGGCCCTGAGTGACTATGAAATTTAAACTACAGCTGTCTACTGGGTATGAAAGGTAACCAGAAAGTTCTCTTCTGTGTTTTTAAATTGAATCTTAAACTGTTGCTACTAGGCCCTGACTGATTTAACAAAAAAAAAATAGTGGGTTCACAGATTAATTAGCTTTAAAAGAAAAAAAATTCCTTTCAGAAAAATTCCCAGAAGTATATACTCACAATTTCAGATTTCTCTCCAGAAGTAACAGCTCCCCTTTCCAGTCCTTCAAGACATATGGGTGTCATCGGCGCCGATGAAGCCCCAGCGGAGCATTTCCCCAGCTTTCTATGAAAGCCTTTGGGAATGCAGGCACACATGTGCGGTTCCTTTTCCACCTAAAGGTGCCATCTTACCTCAGTCTCTTTTTTTCTGTGAAGCCCACCGGACGTGTGTCCGGTTTTCCTGGTTAAAAGTAGATTTTTCAGCGATTTTTTTTTTTTGCTCTTTTTCTTCCGGTTCGACGCCGGTTCCCCTCCCGCCGGGTTCGGTACACCGGTATCAAGCCCGATTCCTCTTTTTTTGGTTTTTGCCCTTCGTGCTGGCGTTCGCGCCCTTTTTTCTCTTTTTCCCTGGAAGGCTGGTCTTTTGACCTCGCGGGGACTCTTTTTTTTTCCCCGATGGCTTCCAGTGGTTTTAAGAAGTGTGATCGGTGTAAGAAAGTAATGTCTCTCACCGACACACACGACTGCTGCCTTTGGTGCCTCGGCCCCGACCACGATCCTAAGTCGTGCGGGGCCTGTGGAAAAATGTCTTCCAAGGCACTACGAAGTCGCCAGCAGCAAAAGGAAAGGCTTTTCTCGGACTCAGCCTCCGGCTGGGCCCGGACATCGTCTGAGGCCTCGACATCTCGGGATTCTGATCCCGAGCGCCGTCGAAGCTCCTCGGACAGGGGGTCCCCCGACCGGGAACGCAAGAGGAAGAAACGGCTCGCGAGGGCGTCGTCGGAAGAGGTCCCTGGCTCCTCGAGGGCCAGGTCTAACACCCCCGACCGTCGCCCCGGGCCTGTGGAACCGGAGAAGCCTGCCAAAGTTCCTCGTGTGGAGCCGGAGTCTGCGTAAGCCCCGTAGTCCTCGTGGACTCTCCTCCCAGGGAGCCGCCGGGGCCCGAGTCGGTGGCTGCTGCGTCTCAGCAGCGGGCACTGATAGCCAGCCTGTCTGGCGCATCTGCCCCGACCACTGGGACATCGACGTCAAAGTCGACCCCGGAGACCGAGCCGATACTCAAGTCCATCGTGGCTCGGAGTCGACCTCGGTCGCGGTCCCCCTCGACCTCCTCTTTGGGACCGAGGGCATCGACGCCAGTGTTTCCGGCATCGGGGCGGGTGCTCCAGGGCCCCGCGGGGTCGGATCCCGACTCTTCCTCGGATGAGTCGGCTTGGGAGACGGAGGACGAGGAGTCTCCTGACACCTTTAAGACTCGGTGCTTCCCTTCGGACTCACCACAGTCTGAGCCCCGGAGTAGGTCCCCCCCCGGAGGACACCCGGTTCTCGGAGTTCGTCCGGGATATGGCCACTGCCTTGGCTATTCCGGCGGATCCCGAGGAAGAGCCTCGAGCTGAAGAGCTCGAGGCGCTGCAGTATGACTCTCCTCTGAAGGAGGCCTTTACTGTCCCAGTTCCTCCGATGCTGGAACGGCTCCTCTTCCATATGTGGGAGGCACCGGCCTCGGCGCCGGTTCTTAGCAAGCGGGTCGGTTCGATCTATCGGCTCCGTAAGAGCCCTGGTTTTCAGAAAGCACAGCTACCACACCATTCCATGGTTGTGGAATCGGCCATGCATCGTCTGAAGAGTCAGAAGATGCACTCCGCGGTGCCTCCTGGCAGGGAGGCCCGAAACCTAGATGGCGTCGGTAGAAAGTGTTTTCAGGGCTCGATGCTTGCTTGCCGTGTCCAGTCTTACCAGCTGTACATGGGCATGTACTTGCGGGATCTGGCCAAGGAGTTGGCCCGATTCTCTGCTGGTCTCTCCGGGGAACCCTTGCAGAGATTTAAGTCCTTGTCCTCGGGGATTCGGGACTGCTCGAAGTTCATGTCCCGCGCCGCCTACATTGGCTTCGAGGCTTCGGCCCGAGTTGCGGCAGCCGGCATCACGGCTCGACGCCAGGCATGGCTGCAGTCATCGGACCTCGAGCCATGGGTTCAGGACAAGTTGGTCGATGTCCCTTGCCGAGGTGAAAACCTGTTTGGCAAGCCCATGACCGAGAAGGCCGCTCAGCTCGAGACCGAGCACCTCACCCGGACAAGGCTGTCGAGGAAGACCTCTGCCCCTTCTCATAAAAAGAAGGGCTCGGGTAAAAAGCCCTTTTACCCGAGGAAGGGCACTGCCTACAAACAGTACCCACAATATCAGGCTGCCCAAGCTGCTCCCCAGGGTCAGCAAGCCAAGGGCCAGGGTAATGGGCCCCGTAGGCAGAGGACCCCCAAGCCTCAGGCCCCTGCTTACCTCTCAGCAGGGTGGGGGCTTTTGACTCCTTGAGCATAGCCTCTCCTCCACTGCTCTCCCAACCCTTCACAGGAGGTCGTCTCGCCCTCTTTGCCCACCAGTGGCCCCTTATCACCGGGGACAGTTGGGTGCTGGACATCATCCACAGGGGATATACCCTCCATTTCCACCAACTGCCACCCCCATATTTTCCAGGGGAGCCTCCAAGGCCGCCTCTGCACACAGACCTTCTCCGTCAGGAGCTTCAGGGTCTGTTGGTGGACAGGGCGGTGGAGCCTGTGCCTCCCCACTTGCAAGGTCACGGATTCTACTCCAGGTATTTCCTGGTGCCCAAATGAAACGGTGGCCCTCGTCCCATTTTGGACCTCAGGAAGCTCAACAAGTTTCTAGTGAAGGAAAAGTTCAAGATGCTTACTCTTGGAACCCTTCTGCCCTACCTCCAGCAGGGAGATTGTCTATGCTCCTTAGATCTAAAGGATGCGTACACTCACATCCTCATTCATCCAGACCACAGAAAGTACCTCAGGTTCATTGTGGGAGGAAACCATTATCAGTACAGAGTGCTGCCTTTCGGCCTCACCTCCGCCCCCAGAGTCTTTACAAAGTGCTTAGCAGTGGTGGCGGCCTACCTGAGAAATCAGGGCATCTTTGTCTTCCCCTATCTGGACGACTGGTTCATCAGGGTTAGACAGGTCAGGAGGCCAATCAAGCTACCCTCAGGACCATTGCTCTTCTACAACGCCTGGGGTTTGTCATAAACTTCGCAAAGTCCACTTTGCTCCCTTCCCAGAACTTGGAGTTCATAGGGGCCCGGTTGGACTCTCTCCTGGCAAAGGAATTCTTGCCAGAAAACAGAGCCCGAAGGTTGATGGCCTTGGCAAGTCAATTTCTCAGCAGGTCCCTGGTCTCCACCAGACTCTGCCTGCGGCTTCCACAGTACATGTGACCCCCAGTGCCAGGCTCCATATGAGGCCTTCACAGTGGTGCCTTCGGACTCAGTGGTCACAGGCCACTGGCAGCCTCAGAGACAGGATAAAGGGTGTCCAGGCCATTTCTGCACTCCCTCAACTGGTGGCTACACCCACCCAATCTGCTGAAAGGGTTGCCCTTTCCGATTCCAGGTTACACAGTGATTCTAACAGATGCCTCCCTGCAAGGCTGGGGAGCGCATTGTCTGGGCAATTGCACCCAGGGTCTGTGGTCTCCCTGGGAGGCTGCACAGCAGATCAATCTCCTAGAACTCAGAGCTATTCGATTAGCACTCAAAGCTTTCACTCCTACCCTGGCTCAACAGTCTGTCCTGATTCAGACAGACAACCAAGTTGCCATGTTTTATGTGAACAAACAGGGCGGAATTGGGTCCAGGATCCTTTGTCGGGAAGCTCAGGACCTTTGTTCTTTTGTCCTCAAGCACAACATGCTCCTCAGGGCTGTGTACCTTCCGGGCCAGGGCAACTACCTGGCAGACAGATTGAGCAGGATACTGCAGCCCCACGAGTGGCAGCTGCATCCTTCAGTAGTTCAGAAGATCTTCCTGAAATGGGGTCTCCCTTTGATGGATCTCTTTGCCAGCCCCATCAACAAGCAACTGCCAAAGTTCTGTTCCAGACAACCACATCCTCTGCGGATAGCAGCGGATGCTTTTCTGATATCTTGGTCTCAGGGCCTCCTCTATGCGTTTCCTCCCACGCCCTTGGTGGCCCGAACCCTATTCAAGATTCTCCAGGACAGGGCCTCGGTCCTGCTGGTAGCTCCGAGGTGGCCGAGACAGCCTTGGTTTCCTCTTCTGCTTCAACTGGCTGTGGATCCTCCACTGCCTTTGGGGTTGCAACCCGACCTTCTCACACAGGACCAGGGTTCCCTTCTGCACCCCAATCTCAAGTCTCTCAATTTGATGGCCTGGAGGCTGCAGGGGTAGTTTTGGCTCCCTGGGGCCTACCTCAGGAAGTTGAGGAGGTTGTCCTAGCCTCTAGGAAACAGTCCACTAGGAAAACCTATGCTCTCAAATGGAAGAGGTTTTCTGTGTGGTGTCACCTACGTACAGAGGATCCTTTCTCCTGTACTGTGCCAGTAGTTCTTCAGTACTTACTGCACTTATCTAATCAGGGACTTAAGTCCAATTCTGTTCGGTTCCACCTCTCAGCTCGAGCAGCTCACCACTCATTGGTAGAGGGACAATCTCTATCTGGTCACCCCTTGGTGTCCCGCTTTCTCAGGGGCTTGCTTTTGCTCAAGCCTCCCATCCGTCCTCCTGCCCCTGAGTGGGAGCTGAATGTGGTCTTGCAGCAACTGACTCGCCCTCGTTTTGAGCCGATGGCTACTTGTCCACTACGCTTCCTCTCCTGGAAGACACTCTTCCTGATAGCCCTTACCTCGGCTAGGCGAGTAAGTGAGCTTCAGGCCCTGGTCTGTGACAGGCCTTACACCAGGATTTATAGGAACAGGGTAGACCTCAGGACTCACCCAAAGTTCCTCCCAAAAGTTGTCTCCTCTTTCCACCTCAATCAGGAGGTGGTCCTTCCAACATTCCTCCCTAGACCTCATGCAAGCCAGGCTGAAGCAGTTCTGCATACCCTGGACTGTAGGAGGGCCTTATCCTTCTACCTTGACCGTACGCAGGGGCATAGAAGGGCTACTCAGCTCTTCGTATCTTTTGACCCCAATAAGTTGGGGTTGGCTGTTTTCCAAGCGTACCTTGTCCATCTGGGTGGCTGACTGTATCACCTGGGCTTTCAAGGCGGCTGACCTTCCTTTGCAGGGTAGGGTCACGGCCCATCGTGTCAGGGCAATGGCTGCCTCAGTGGCTCATCTCCGCTCTGTGCCCTTGGTAGACATCTGCAGGGCTGCAACTTGATCTTCAAGCCAGACTTTTGCGGCCCATTACTGCCTAGAGAGGGAGTCCCATAGGGACAGTGCTTTTGGCCAGGCAGTACTCCGGAATCTCTTTGAGGTTTAGGCAACTCCTGCCCTCTGTTGGGCTACCGGTGGAGGTTGTGTCCTTGACAAGCCTTTCTTTGCAGCTGGGACTAGAGGGAGTTCTCTTGTTCAGCCTGGGTTCCTCGGTAGCCCAGAGCTAGGGAGTCACCCATATGTGAGGACTGACTTCCTGCTTGGTCGTGGAGAAAGAGTAGTTACTCACCTGTAACAGGTGTTCTCCAGGAGCAGCAGGAATCAGTCCTCACAACCCTCCCTCCTTCCCTGGCAGTTGCAGTTGTACATAGTTTATTTTTTCATTTTTGTGTGCTGTTCTTAGCTATGTCATTTGACTGAGGTAAGATGGCACCTTTAGGCGGGAAGGGAACCGCGCATGCGTGCCTGCATTCCCAAAGGCTTTCATAGAAAGCTGGGGAAATGCTCCGCTGCGGCTTCATCGGCGTCGTTGACACCAATATGTGAGGACTGATTCCTGCTGCTCCTGGAGAACACCTGTTACAGGTGAGTAACTACTCTTTGTGTGTGTTGTGGTTCATTGGGAGGCTACTTGGGGCTTGGACAGTGTTTGCAGCACTTCCTTCTACTTCTTCCACCTATCACAGACCGGACTACAGCTGCCCCTCCCTTACGATGAGGTTTAAAAGTTTGTGTGTGCTGTGGTGCATTGGAGGCTACTTGGGGCTTGGACAGTGTTTGCAGCACTTCCTTCTACATCTTCCACCTATCACAGACCGGACTACAGCTGCCCATTTCTTTCAGTGAGGTTTAAAAGTTTGTGTGTGCCACGGTACGCTGCTGCGGGCGTGTGCCCAAAGGGGCGTGACCTAAGGGGCACGACTGCCCCTTAGGCGCCCCTTTGGAACACTTGGGAGCCTTGGTGATAACTTTTTCCGTCCTGGTAACAATGGTGGAACAGAAGGCACGAGGTAAGGGCACTAGTCCTTGGGGAAAGCTGTTGGCCCTATGGACCATCATGTAGTGAACATTGCTCCCCCTCTGTCTTCTGGAATCTCTGCTTTGGACATAGTTTCACCTTCTGAGGTTTCCTTAAGTTTGGGGGTGTGAACCCCTCCCCCTCATCCAGGTTATCATCTTGCTGTGCATCCCCGCGGGGACCTCACAATAGAAGCAGGTTCTCCTAAAATGGTGGCCTCCACTCCTCTTCCTCGAGATGGGAACATTTTCTTTGATTTTCCCCGTGTGGAGTTGCATTATCCAGCGCCAGTAACACTAGTGGTCGCTGGGCCGGTAATGGGAACCTCTTCCCCCTTGGGGGCAGAGGTTTCCTTGAAGGATGTGTTCTCAGCTATTCGTCGGGTAGAGGGAGTTTTGTCAGATACTCTTGCTCAGCTGTATGAGTTTACGGAGGGCACTTCTGTAGCCCTTCGGAGCCATGGGGAGACCGTACCAGCTGTTTGTGAAAGAACCCGCAAGATAGAAGCCACCGTAAACGGGGTTCAAACAGCAAACAATGCTTTTATTAAGGATAGTTTGTTTCTTCAATCCAAAATGGAAGCCTTGGAAAATGTTGCCTGTGCCAGAAATCTTAGATTTTTGCATTTTCCTAAGATTCGTCTCATTTCTCCTTTGGAGCTTTTAAAAAAATATGTTAGAGATATTGTGTTCTTCTTTTGATGATTTTTCTATTTCTTCCCTATATTATTTACCACATCGGATTTTGGATAAAGCTTCAGAAGTGGAAATGGATCACTTAGTTGATTTAGATAAATTAGATGTAACTGCCTTTCTGGAGACCCCCTTTGAAAAGGTCTCTCAGAGGGTGACATTGTTGGTTACTTTTCATTCAGAGGCGGTGAAAGGGATGATTTTTCGTCTTTACTTTTCTAAGAAGAATATTTATTTTTGTGGTCAACCATTAATGGTTTTTCCTGATGTTGCAAAAGTCACCCAATCATGTCAAAATTTTTTTCTTCAAATTAGATCAAGAGTTTTGGCTATCGGAGCTACGTTTTATTTGAAGTACCCCTGTAAGTATTTGGTCACCTACAGGGGTACAAAATTTACTTTCATGGAACCATCGCAGTTGGAACGGTTCCTGCTTGATAAGGATTACGATGATAATTTTCCTTCTCTTTTTTCGGGTCTTGGTTGTTTGTATGATTGGGGTCTTCATTATTTAGTGGGGGTGTGGGTCCTTAGATAGCCTCTCTTGATGTGGGCTTGTATTTCTTCTGATTTAAAAATTTTTCCTTGCATTTTCTTATTTCTTAAGTCAAAATTGGTTGTTTATTTTTCCTGAATGTTTTCTTTGTATACATTTGAAAATTTTGAAAAGAAAAAAAGAAACTAAAAATTCTGAAGTCCATCACAAATTGCGTTTCGGCGTTTCACATATTTATGAGCGTCGTGATGGAGCACAAACCAGAGCTGGGGCTTTTCCTCATTCAGTATTTAGACACAATTAGACATGCGCATAAGTGTTTCAGCAGCTGGGCTTGGCTCAATTATGATATCAAGTTCGAAAAAAGTATAACCGAGGATCCCACCATCACATTGCACCACAGGATTATAGACCTATGGCTGTATGAAATGTCCTCCCACAGTCCATGGAACCAGGAGGGCCCCCCACAGCCCTTTCAAGTGTTTCACAGGCTAGCCCAACTGGCCGGATGTCTATCCTGCCGCCAGTCCAATAACAGCAGCTGTACCTGGAACCTGTGTAAGTTTCTGGCACGCATGTTCTATCTGTGGAGCTAGCCACCCAGCCTACACGTGTAGAGCCACAAAAGATGGAAAGCCCTTCAGGTTTCTGCCTCAGCGCGCCGACGACGGTCATGGCCCCAACCCCCATCAAGCTTGAATGCATGCAACCATGGCTGTGGACGTATTCTTTTCGGGACAGGGCACACACCCTTAGCAAGGTTTCGAACATGGTTTCCCTATCCCATCCTCTTTTCCTGCCCTATCATGCACAATCACAATCCGCAATTCCCTTTCCATCCTTCAGCACATCCATGTGATGTGGGAGAAAGTTGCAAAAGAGGTCGGCATGGGACGGGTGGCTGGTCCATTTACGGGACCCCCCTTCCCAGGTATGGTGTTGTCCCCATAGGAATAGTGCTAAGAATTCCGTCTGATACACAATTTGTCATAACCAGACAGTCAGTCAGTTAATGACCATATCGATCCTGAGTTGTGTTTGGTGAGGTATGTGAATAACGACCAGACCATATTGCTCATTTGGTATTTGAGCCTGCAGGTTCAGCAAGCCAAAACCGATGTGGAGTCAGCTTTCCAGCTGCTCCCGGTGCACCCCGAATCATTTCATTTACTTGGCTTCACTTTCAAAGGGGAATACTATTATGACAAATATATGGGCTGCTCAATTTCTTGTGCCTATTTGAACCGTTTAGTTCTTTCCTGCACTGGGTAGTTGAGGAAATTGCGAGTCTTCGAGCATGTCGCACAGAGGTTTGGCATACCTCTAGTGGCTGAAAAGACCGTGGGCCCCGTAAGAACAATCACATTGCTCGGGATTGAACTCGACATATAGTTACAGTTGTCACAGCTTCCCTGTGAAAAATTGGAGAAACTAAGAAACAACATCAGGCAAATGAGGGGCCAAAAGAAGGCTACACTAGAGCAATTTCAATCTCTGTGTTTCGCATGTAGGGTAATACCTATGGGGCAGGTGTTCTGTCGCAGGCTTGCACTGGCAACAAGAGGGATCAAACGGATGCACCACCACATTAGGGTCAATAAGGACATCAGGGAGGACTTACGGGTGTGGGACCATTTCCTTTGTTCCTTTAACAGCCTAGTGTTCTGGCAGGACACCCCCCCCCCCCCGCCCCCATTTCGAACTGTATATGGACGTGTCGGGGGGAATTGGCTTTGGCATATACTTCAAAGGGGCTTGGTGTGCTGAGCATTGGCCAAGTGAGTGGCACTCCCTGGGCGTTACCAAGGACATTACATTCCTGAAGCTATTCTTCATAATGGTGGAACTTTCATCTGGGCCCCGCAATTGGCCAATAAAGCGATTACATTTCGCACCAGCAATTTGGCGGTGGTACAAGCAGTAAACAGGATGTATGCCAGGATGCATGGGGTAGTGACACTGCTTCGAGAAATTGTTATACTCTGCCTTATGCACAACATCTCCATTAGGGCAGAGCATATTCCGGGTCATTATAATAACATTGCTGATGCCCTTTCTTGTTTCAAGTTGCAGACATTCTGGAAAGGCGCCCCCGATGAGGACGAGGTCAAGACGGCCATTCCGTCAACAGTCTGGGCATTTGGCCCACTGAAGTTTGGGAGCTCTTGATGAGTTCCCTGGCTGAGCGCATCAGATGAAAATACGTGACAGCTTGGGAGCATTTCCAGGACTTTTGTAGGCATAATGGCATTGGGGACAGGGACTAGTTCAAGACCGGCCCCATTCTACATTGGATATTTTCCTGCAAGGGCAGCGGCATCAAGAAATCTGCAGTCCAGGCGCATCTGGCGGTGGTCTCCTTTTTTGCCAAAGCGATTGGGAAGAAGAGCCCATAGGCCGATTTTGTCATCACTAGGGTGATGAGGGGGTTGGTTGATCGGGCGTTGCCACGAGCTGGACCGCACGCAATCGATCATGCACGAGATGCTAAGGGACTTGCTGGCAATTACAGATGGGGTCTGCTTTGGCATCTTCGAGACCCATCTTTTCAAATGTGCCTTCACCTTTGTGTTCTTTGGGGTGCTCGGAGTGAGCGAGTTGGTTGCTTCCTCAAGGTGCTCCCTGGCACACGTGGGCCTCCAGCTGGAGGACACAGTATTGAGCAGGGGCATGTTGGTGCTGCATATCCACAGATCCAAGACGGATCAAGAGGGGGAGGGGTGCCAGAGTGTTCTTGTCCTCTCTGCTGGGCGTTCCCGTGTGCCCGATGTGAAATTTTGAGGGTTATGGACAGCTGTGTCCTGCAGGGGGTGAACAATTGTTAATACATGCAGATGGGGCACCCTTGTCCCGTTTTCAGTTTGCCAGGGTCCTGTAGTTAATTATAGCAGAGGCAGGCTTGGAGGACGGCTTGTACGGCATGCACTCCTTCCGCATCAGGGCCACTACCATGGCAGCCAGACTGGATATGACAAGGAAGCAAATTATGACCCTGGGCAGGTAGGTGGCGATCAGACCGGTATAAATTGTATGTTTGTCCAGAGTCTAGGGAATGATGAATCATGCCCATATTGCTGTCTGACCTGTTCCTTTCTTGTTTTTCCTTGTCGATGGTCTATCTTAGGTGCGAGTTCTCACCGGGGCACCCGGGAAGCATGAATTTGCAGCCATTCCTTTGTCCACTGGGCGCAGAGGAGAACCCAGATTAGCCCGCAGGGCCTCAGTCTGGGCATGAAACCTGCAGATATGTCAATCGTTTGGATGGGGGAGTGGGGTATGATGTGGGACCAGTTGGTCCCATCCATTATGCACAGGAAGAGGGTGGGCGAGAGCCCTTGGGTCATATTGGTGCATCTGGGTGGGGGGGGACGACTTGGCCAATACCTGCAGCGTCGAATTGACCAAGAAGATGCAGCGGGATTTGCTAAAACTGGCTGACATATTCCCTGGGTCTTGGCTGGTGTGGTCCCACATCATATCTCAGCAGGGAGAAGCAAAAGGACACACCAGGAAATAGAAAAAACAAGGCGAAAAGTGAACAGATGCATGGCTCACTTCATGGAGGCAATCGGGGGGTCTTACATTGGGCAAGACCTGATTGACGAGAGTTGCCCTGGCCTATATCATGACGACAGAGTACACTTGTTGGATATTGGCATGGACGTGTTCCTATGCGCGCTATAGGACATGATCGAAATACTATGGGATAGGGTGAGTGTTGGCCACAGCTGAGTTTTGAAGTGGGGGCCTCCTGACTAGCGAGGAGTCACAGTCAAAAGGGGTGTGGCCGGAGTTGAAGGACTATAAGACAGAGCACACAGTCGTACAGTTGAGTATTAGGGGGCAAGGCCATAATGAATGCTGTCCTCCTGACTGGGTCATTGGAGTCATAGCAGGATCAGTGAGTAATGGGCTTCCCCAAGCTTGGACGGCGGGGGGGGGGGGGGAGGAAGGGCTACATCTCATTGCCATACGATAAGTTGCCGACACTAACCTTTGACAGGCCAGAGCAGAGACAGACAAGAGGTGACACTGCTGCAACCATGGTATACGCTTTAACAGGCAAGCAGCTCCGCACAGTGCAATATAGTTTTGAATATAAGTATGACCAGAAGCTGTCAAGAAGTGCTTGGGGGGCTGAAGGATGGGGGGCTTTGATGGCACCTCCTCTCTTAGGTAAGGACGGGCTGTGCATCTGTAGGGTATGGAAAGTGAGTTCAGACCATTAAGGTCATTTATCTGTTGATAATTTTAATGTACAAATGTGATTATGTTATGGTTATGCTGTGGCCAATACTGTCCAATGAAGATCCATATTCCTTTGAAAAAGCTGGTGCCTGTGCAACTTTGTCATGATGAGGGCCAACAAAGCAGTGGGAGGATGGATGGGGCAAAGGGATAAACAGGAAGGAGGTTTTGGGGAAAGAGGTCGAGAGGAAGGGGTGGGGGTCAGATTTACCCAGGGCCTGCTTGATTCTTTCCCAGTTGAGACCCGGCCAGCTGAATTACCAGCTGCTGGGCACAAGAGGGCAGGGGAAGCCAGGCAAGGGTTAACGGGCTGCAGAGGGGGCGTGGGGGCAGGAGAGCGGGCCATGACTGGCTTTATGAGGGGCTATCTGGCCGTGGGGCTGCCCTCTTCCTCTCCGGCCTGACGAGGAAGAAAGGATGAACCCTTCCACCCACCCTGGGGGGGGGGGCTTATTTTATCACAGCATAGCCAGAGTTGGAGGGCCATAAGAGAGTGCACAGCCATACAGTTGAGTATTAGGGGGCGTGGCCATAACGAATGCTGTCCTCCTCCTGACTGGGTCGATGGAGTCGCAGCAGGATCAGTGGGTAATGGGCCTCCCCACGCTTAGATGGCGGGGGGGGGGGGGGAGAGAGGGCTACACCTTATTGCCATACAGTAAGTTGCCGACACCGTCCTTTGACAGGCTGGGAAAGAGATAGATAAGAGGTGACACTGCTGCGACCGGTGTATAGTGCACTCTTTAACATCAGGCAGCCCTGCTCAGCACAATATAATTTTGGATATAAGTATGACCAGAAGCTGTCAAGAAGTGCTTGATGGACTGAGGATTGGGGGGAGGGCTTTGACGGTACCTCCTCCCTTAGGCGAGTACGGGCTTTGCGTCTCTAGGATAGGGAAAGTGAGTTCAGACCATTAAGGACGTTCATCTGTTTATAATTGTAATGTACAAATGTGATTATGTTATGGTTATGCTGTGGCCAATACTGTCCAATAAAGATCCGTATTCTGTTGAAGAAGCTGGTGTCTGTGCAGCTTTGTCAAGATGAGGGCTAGCGAAGCAGTAGGGGGACGGATGGGACAAAAGGATAAATGGGGAAAGGGGTCGAGAGGAAAGGATGGGTGTCAGACTTACCCAGGGCCTGCTTGACCCTTGTCCGGTTGAGCGCCTTCTTTTGGAATTGGTATTAATACATGATAAAAGCTTACCTTGCTGAAAGAGCAAAGTATCATGTGGCAATTTCAAAATGAGCAACAGCCCAATGGAACCTCATTTTAAAACAACAAAAGGGCATGATTTGAAAACAAGGGTTGCCATGGTTTTCTGATGCTAAGAAAGAGATGTAATCCTTGGCAAGGGCAAAAAACGGAATTGCGTATGCTGTATTAAAATCTGTTTTTGAATGTCAAAAAGGAGAACGTGTCATACTTGGAAATGAAAAGGTATCCTTCCTACCAATGCCATATATATTAATTATATTATAGCAGGTATGCAAGATACAGATCGCAAATGTCGCATCCATAAATGAATATAATTCATGTTCCTCCTTTAAGCCAGAGGTCATGAAGGATGACCAAAAAAAAGGGGGAGGGGAGAGAACTACTTAAATCTCATCTAAAACATTGTACCCTGACACACAGTAAATTAACGGAATTGCTGTAGTTCCCAGGCGCTGATCAAAGGGAGGGCACCAATGGATCAACAAAATCACAAAAATGCATAACACATTTATAAGAATGGAGGTGGTACCAAGTGTTACATACACTTTAAAAACCATGTAACCATTATAAAATGGCACAAAAATAAAATAGGTGAATTACTGTGGTTCCCGGGCATTAACCAAAAGAAGCACCGACTGAATAACAGGGCAAAATCTTTTGCAATTGTACATGTACAAACTTACTTCCAAAAATTGGAATACATTTAGATTGGTTGTAGGACATGGATGAACGGGATGCATTTTAGGCCTCATTGTTATAGTGTTCAGTAAACAGGTAGTGTCTTTAGTTCTTTCTTAAACGTTTGGAGGTCTTTGATAGACCTGATGTGGACTGGCAGAAGGTTCCATAATTTGGGTGCAGTGTAAGTGAAGGCTCTTTTGCTGATTACTTGTTTTGTTCTACGGATTGATGATGGTATTGCAAGTGTGTTTAGATTGCTGTTTCTTCTGCTCCTGGTCTCTGCTTGAGTGTGAATCTTAGATGTGAGAAATGAGGGTGAGATGTTATGATGTTAAGTGCCGTCAAGTCTGAGTCGACTCATGGCGACCCTCTGGATAGCTATCCTAACTTGTGTTCGGTCTTCAGTCAGGCGGCTCATTGTTGACAGACTGGTACCCGTAGCTGCTGTTCTCCAGGACCAAGCAGAAAGTCAGTCCTCACATATGGGTGACGTCGGCGCCGACGGAGCCCCTATGCGGAGCATTTCCCCAGCTTTCAAAGAAAGTCTTTGGGCATGCAGCATGCATGCGCGGTCTTCCCACCCAAGGGTGCCATCTTGCTCAGTCTTCTTTTTTCCGTGGAGCCCAACGCAAGTGTGTCGTGGTCACCCGTGAATAAGTTGATTTTTTCGGTGTGGATCTGTGGTTTTTTTCTCGGTTTGACACCGGTTTCCCTTTCCCGCCTGGGCCTGGTACGCCGGTATCGAGCCCGGACCTCATTTTTCGGTTTTTGTCCTTTACGACTAGCGTTCACGCCATTTTTTCTATTTTTCACTGGCAGCCCTGTCTTTTGACCTTGCAGGGGCTCTTTTCCCCCCGATGGCTGCCAGCGGGTTTAAAAAGTGTGATCGGTGTAAGAAACTTATGTCTCTTACCGACACACATGACTGCTGTCTTGGGCCTGATCATGACCCAATGATCTGTGGCCCGTGGGGGAAAATGTCTTCGAAGGCGTTGAGGAGCCGTCAGCACCAGAAGGAAAGAATCTTCTCTGACTCCGCATCCGGTCGGGCCCGGACTTCGTCAGAGGCCTCGACGTCTCGGGACTCCGATCCCGAGCATCGCCGGGGTTCCTCTGAAAGGGGGTCTCCCTTGCGGGAGCACTGCAGGAAGAAGAAACCCGCAAGGGCGGCATCGGTGGACGCAATTGGCTCCTTGAGGGCTAGGTCGCATAGCCCCGACCGCCGTCCCGGGTCTTCGGAGTCAGAGAGGCCTGCTAAACAACCTCGTGTAGAGACGGAGGCGCCGAGCCAAGTGAGTACTGTACTCCTCGTGGACTCTCCTCCGGGGGAGCCGACGTCGGGCCTGACTCCATCGGGGCCCGAGTCGGAGGCTGCTTGGTCTCCTGAGCTCAGACTCAGGTTGACGGCCTTGGAGAGCAGCTTGGCTGCCTTCATGGAACAGCAGTGGGCACTGATCGCCGGTCTCACCGGTGCATCTGCCCCGACCACCGGGACCTCGACGTCCAAGTCGACCACGGAGGCCGAGCCGATCCTTGAGTCCATGTGGTCTCGAGTCGATCCTCGGCCAAGGTCTCCCTCGGCCTCCCATTCGGGACCGAGGTCATCGACGCCGGTACCCTCAGCATCGGGGCGGAGGGCATCGGTGCCTGCCTGTCCGGAGCCACTCGATTCCTTCTCTGAGGGCTCGGGCTGGGAAACGGAGGACGAGGAGTCCCCGGACACGTTTCGGACCCGATGTGTCCCTTCTGACTCACCGGAGTCGGAACCTCGGAGAAGGTCCCCTCCGGAGGATACCCGGTTCTCGGATTTCGTGAGGGACATGGCCAAGGCTTTGGCCTTCCCTGCGCACCCCGAGGAGGAGCCTCGAGCCGAGGAGCTCGAGGCCCTGCAGTATGACTCTTCCCCCAAGGAGGCCTTTACTGTACCGGTTCCTCCGATGCTGAACGGTTGCTCTTCCGCATGTGGGAGGCGCCGGCTTCGATGCCGGTTCTTAGCAAGCGGGTCGATTCCATTTATCGAGTCCGCAAGAGCCCCGGGTTCCAGAAGGCACAGCTACCGCATCATTCCATGGTTGTGGAATCGGCCATGCATCGTTTGAAAAGTCAGAAGATGCACTCCTCGGTGCCTCCCAGCCGGGAGGCCCAGAACCTGGATGCCCTCGGTAGAAAGTGCTTCCAGGGCTCTATGCTTGCTTGCCATGTCCAGACCTACCAGCTGTACATAGGCATGTACCTTCGGGACCTGGCAAAGGAGATTGCCGGGTTCTCTGCTGGTCTTTCCGAGGAACCTTTGCAGAGATTCACAGCCTTGTCAACTGGGATCCGAGAATGCTCGAAGTTTATGTCTCGAGCAGCTTATGATGGCTTCGAGGCTTCGGCCCAGGTAGCCACGGCCGGCATTTGTGCATGCCGTCAGGCCTGGCTATAGTCATTGAACCTCGAGCCATGGGTGTAGGACAAGTTGGTCGATGTCCCCTGCCGAGGTGAAAACCTCTTTGGCAAGCCCATGGCTGAAAAGGCTACAGAACTCGAGTCCGAGACTCTCACCAGGACAAGGCTGTCCAGGAAGACCTCTGCCTCTTCTCAAAAGAAGAAGGGCTCGGGAAAAAAGTCCTTTTACCCGAGGAAGTCATCTGCCTACAAAACTTACCCTCAGTACCAGGCCTCCGCAGCTCTCCAACAGGGTCCAGCAGGCCAAGGGGCAGGAACATGAGCCCCGTAGGCAGAAAAACCCCCAAGCCACCAGCTCCGGCTCCTGCACAGCAGGGAGCGGGGTTTTGACTCCAGTGGCATAGCCTCTCCTCCTCAGCTGGCCCCTCTCAGCACAGGAGGCCGGCTGACCCTGTATGCCCACAGGAGGTCAGCCGTAACAAGGGATAACTGGGTACTAAGCATAGTCCAGAGGGGCTATCTGCTCCACTTTCCCCTCTGCACAGGAACCTACTCCTGCAGGAGTTAGCAAGTCTTCTAAAGGAACAGGCGGTGGAACCGGTGCCCCACCACCTGAGAGGTCAGGGCTTCTACTCCAGGTACTTCCTGGTACCAAAACGAACAGGAGGCCTCAGGCCCATCCTAGACTTGCGAAATCTAAACAGATTCCTGGAGAGGGAAAAGTTCAAGATGCTTACCCTTGGAATACTGCTGCCCTACCTCCAGCAGGGAGATTGGCTATGCTCCTTAGACCTAAAGGATGCTTATACTCACATCCTTATTCATCCAGACCACAGGCAATAGCTCAGATTTGTGGTGGGAGGAAACCATTTTCAGTACAGGGTACTCCCTTTTGGCCTAACCTCCGCCCCCAGGGTTTTCACCAAGTGCCTGGCAGTGGTGGCGGCCTACCTCAGGGTTCAAGGACTTTGTCTTTCTGTACCTGGACGACTGGCTCATCAGGTGTCAGTTTCCACAGGAGACCAATCAAGCCACCCTCCGCACTATCTCTCTTCTGCAGCATCTGGGGTTTGTCATAAACTTCGCAAAGTCCACTTTGCGTCCCTCACAGAACATGGAGTTCATAGGAGCGAGACTGGACACCCTTCAGGCAAAGGCTTTCTTACCTGTGGACAGGGCCCACAGACTGATGGATTTGGCCAGGCAATTCCACAGCAATTCTCTGGTCTCCGCCAGACAATTCCTGAGGCTCTTAGGCCACATGGCATCCACGGTTCATGTAACTCCAAATGCCCGTCTGCACATGAGGCCAGCTCAGTGGGGCCTCAGAACTCAGTGGCTGCAGGCCACAGGAAACCTGAAGGACAAAGTGAGGGTGCCCAAACTACTAGAATCTTCTCTGCAGTGGTGGCTTCATCTTCCGAATCTGGAGCAAGGAGTGCCTTTTCAGGCACCCCCACACTCCCAAGTGCTGACAACCGATGCTTCTCTTCAGGGTTGGGGTGCACATTGTCAGGGAGCCTGCACTCAGGGCCTGTGGTCTCCTTGGGAGGCCGCACAGCAGATCAATCTCTTGGAGCTGAGAGCTATCTGCTTAACCCTGCGGACTTTCTCTCATGTCCTCTCTCACTAGTCCGTCTTAGTTCAGACGGACAATCAATTTGCTATGTTCTATGTCAACAAACAGGGGGGCACAGGGTCCCGCACTCTTTGTCAGGAGGCACAGGCCCTGTGCTCCTGGGCAGTTAATCATGGCATAGTTCTGAAAGTGCGGTATATCTCCCTGGGTAGGAGAATTGCCTGGCCGACAGCTTGAGCAGGATCCTACAGCCACACGAATGGCAGTTGAATCCTCTGGTGGTTCAGCAAATCTTCCTCAGATGGGGTCTTCCAAACATAGTATTTTATTTATTTTATTTTAGCTGCATTTATATCCCGCTTTTCACCGGGTCAGAGCGGTTGGGGAATACATTTAACATGAGGGGATATGAGACACATACATTAATACTTACAGGGAACAATAACAATGGAGGGTTAAGTGGCTTGCCCAAGACCACAAGGAGCACCTGTGGGACTAGAAACCCCAGTCCTTCCGGCCCAAGGTTGCTGTCCTCTAGTGGGATTTGAACCACCGACCTTCCGGCCTGTGGTACCTTGCCCCAACCACTAGGCCACTCTTCCCTAGATCTCTTTGCCAGTCCACTGAACCGTCAACTGCCCAGGTTCTGCTCCAGACAACCGCATCCTCTAAGAGTAGCAGCGGATGCATTTCTCATTCCGTGGTCTGCAGGCCTCCTATATGCGTTTCCTCCCACGCCTCTAGTGCCCAAGACACTGTTCAAAGTGATCCGGAACAAGGCCTCGGTGATTCTGGTGGGCCCCCAGGTGGCCCAGACAACCGTGGTTCCCACTGCTTTAGCAACTGGCGGTGGATGCTCCTCTTCCTCTGGGGATGCAACCAGATCTCCTGACTCAGGAGCAGGGATCTATCTTGCACCCCAACCTCCAGTCCCTCAATCTGATGGCTTGGCTGCTGAAAGGGTAGTTCTAGCACCCTTACTGCTGCCTAGGGAAGTGGAGGACGTGGTCTTGGCCTCTAGGAGACAGTCCACCCGGAGGTCTTATGCCCTCAAGTGGCATAGGTTCTCCACCTGGTGTGCTCAACACAAGGAAGATCCTTTCTCATGCTTGGTACCAATGGTGCTGCAATATTTGCTTCACCTGTCCAACCTAGGCCTTAAATCCAACTCTGTTAGGGTCCATCTCAGTGCTTTCTCAGCGCACCACTCACCGGTGGAGGGTCAGTCTCTCTCAAGCCACCCTTTGGTGGCTCGCTTCCTCAGAGGCCTACTTTTGCTTAAGCCTCCAGTTTGTCCACCTGCCCCTGAGTGGGATTTAAATGTGGTCTTGCAACAGCTTACTTGCCCACCATTTGAGCCTATGGCTACTTGTCCTTTGCGCTTTCTCTCCTGGAAAGCGTTGTTTTTGGTAGCTCTTACCTCAGCAAGGCGAGTGAGCGAGCTTCAAGCCCTAGTGTCGGATGCTCCATACACTAGATTCTATAGGAACAGAGTAGTCTTACGGACTCACCCGAAGTTCCTTCCAAAGGTGGTGGTCTCCTTCCACCTCAATCAGGAGGTGGTTCTTCTGACTTTCTTTCCCAGGCCGCATGCCAGCCGGGCTGAAATGGTCTTGCATACCCTGGATTGTAGGAGGGCGTTGTCCTTCTACCTTGACCGTACGCAGGGACACCGATGGGCTGTGCAGCCCTTCGTATCTTTTGACCCTAATAAGCTGGGGTTGCCTGTCTCCAAGCGTACCTTGTCCATCTGGATGGCAGACTGTATCACCTGGGCATATAGGGCAGCCGGCCTCTCCTTGCAGGGTCGAGTCACGGCCCACCGTGTCAGGGCGAAGGCTGCGTCAGTGGCTCATCTCCGCTCTGTTCCGTTGGCAGACATCTGCCGGGCCGCTACTTGGTCTTCAAGCCAGACTTTTGCGGCCCATTACTGCCTCAAGAGGGAGTCCCACAGGGACAGTGCTTTCGGGCAGGCGGTGCTCCGTAATCTCTTTGAGGTATAGGCAACTCCTACCCTCCGGCCCTGGTGTTGGGCTACCGTATGGGGGCGATATCAGAGAAGATTCTTTTCGCACATGCTGAGGCTCTAGAGGGAGCTCATTTTTCAGCTTTGGGTCCCCGGTAGCCTTAAGCTTGGGAGTCCCATATGTGAGGACTGACTTCCTGCTTGGTCCTGGAGAAAGAGTAGTTACTCACCTGTAACAGGTGTTTTCCAGGAGCAGCAGGAATCAGTCCTCACAACCCTCCCTCCTCCCCTTGGAGTTGCAGTCATATTTCTTTTTTCCTTTTTGCTGTCTTTTAGCTATGTCATCAGACTGTAAACCCAAATCAAGTCTCATTCAACTATTCACCGTTGTATTACTTTTCAGTGCTGTTTCTATTTGTCACTATGTAAGCCTCAGACAACACCCTTAAGCATCGTAACACCAGGAGATATGCAAACAATCTCCTTAACGTGTGCAGGGTTTAGTACATCAATGGCTTAAAAAATGAAGATCCACTAGCCAGCTCCACTTGTTCCTAAATGCAGAAACTACTTCAAATCCATTGAAAAATTACTTAGCTGGTAATGAAGTGACTGGTCATGGTCTTCTGTTTCTGTTTTTTTCAATTTTTTTCTTCTTCAATTCTTTCTATTCATTTGCCTTAACTTGTATTTTGTAAGTTAAGGCAAATGAAAAGAAAGAATTGAAGAAGAAAAAAATTGAAAAAAACAGAAACAGAAGACCATGACCAGTCACTTCATTACCAGCTAAGTAATTTTTCAATGGATTTGAAGTAGTTTCTGCATTTAGGAACAAGTGGAGCTGGCTCTAGTGGATCTTCATTTTTTAAGCCGTTGATGTACTAAACCCTGCACACGTTCAGGAGATTGTTTGCATGTCTCCTGGTGTTACGATGCTTAAGGGTGTTGTCTGAGGCTTACATAGTGACAAATAGAAACAGCACTGAAAAGTAATACAACGGTGAATAGTTGAATGAGACTTGATTTGGGTTTATAGTAATAATCATTCACAAAGCACGGCCAATTGACTAGTTTAGTATGTCATCAGACTGAGCAAGATGGCACCTTTGGGCGGGAAGGGGACCGCGCATGCGTGCTGCATTCCCAAAGGCTTTATTTGAAAGCTGGGGAAATGCTCTGCATGGGGGCTCCGTCGGCGCCGACGTCACCCATATGTGAGGACTGATTCCCGCTGCTCCTGGAGAACACCTGTTACAGGTGAGTAACTACTCTTTTTATTGTATCGATCCATCTCATTGCTGGCCTTCCTCTTTTGCGTTGGCCTTCTATCTTGCCAAGCATGATGTGTTTCTCTAATGATCTCTCTTCGCATGATGTGTCCAAAGTATGAAAGTCGAAGTCTTGTCATCTGAGCTTCTAAAGAAAGCTTAGGTTTGATCTCCTCTAGTACAGACTGGTTTGTTCTTCAGGCAGTCCATGGTATACACAGTATTCGCCGCCAGCACCATAATTCAAAGGCATCAATTTTCTTCCTGTCTATCTTTTTCACTGTCCAGCTTTCACATCCATATGATGTTATTGAAAATACCATGGCTTGAACAAGTCGAATCTTTGTATGGAGAGAGACATCTCTGCTTTTGAGAATCTTATCTAGGTCTTTCATAGCCATTCTGCCAAGAGCAATGCGTCGTCTGATTTCTTGACTGCTTGTTGCTTCTTTATTGATAGTTGATCCAAGTAGGTAGCTTAAAAGTTGTAATTATTACTTTATATTTTATTCTACTCATTATTAGAAGCCAAAGCAGATATTTAAGGATTGGTGTAATATGATCTGTCAGGCGTGCTTTAGCTATTATTTGGGCAGTCACATTTTGGGCTAGTTGTAGGGTGTTGATTGTCTTTTTGGGCAGACCCTGGAGTAAACTGTTGCAATAGTCCCAATGTGAAGTTATAAGCGCTTGGACTACCGTTTGGAAATCTCTGGGTTCTAAGAGAGGTCTTATATTCTGGATGGCTCTTAGTTTATAGAATATAGTCCTGGCTGTTTGTCTTACATTGGATGACATATTGAGGGATTTGTCCAAGATGATTCCCAGGTATTTCACCTCCTGTTTTACTTGAATGGTGGTGTTTTGTAGCTTGATTTCAGTTGGGTGGGGGGGCAGTTTTGGTTTCTTGTTGTGAACATAATTTCAGTTTTTTTAAAGTTGATTTGGTGGTGGTTCTCACAAAGCCTGGACTCTGCTTCAAGGATGCATTCAATGATGTTGTGATAGACTGGGGATTTTGTGTTTACTGGGGTAAACATAATATCATTGGCATATAAGAGGTAACCTATCTGATGCTTTTTGAAAATTGAGCAAATTGGTTGAAGGTAGAGGTTAAACAGGAAAGCTGATAAAGCTGAACCTGAGGAATTCCCTGTTCTTGTGGGAAGGTCGTGTAGGATTCTTAGGCAATTCTTACATATTGGTATCTGTTGGTGATGTATGACTTAAACCATTGAAGGGCGGTACCTGCTATTCCTAATTGGATTAGTCTAGCAAGGAGTATATATGATCCACGTTGTCAAAGACTGAGGCAATGTCTATGAAGACAAATATGAAAGTTTGATTAGTATTATCCATGCCACAGAGGAGGGTGTCTAATAGGACCATTAGTAAGGTTTCCACTCTGTGGTATGAGTGGAAACCGTACTGATGTTCGTCAAGGGGGTATTACCGTTTGAATCAATGTAGTCTTGCAACTGAGTTTGAACTATTTTTTTCAATGATTTTTGCTAGAAAGGGGATACTTGCAATTGGTCTATAGGAAGCGGGATCATCTTTATTTAGGGATCTGTTCTTGAGTATAGGACAAATGGTGGATAGTTTGAGATCATTTGGCATTGTCCCCAAGAGGAGGGACTGGTTCACTATGCTGAGTAAGAAAGGTGCTAGTTCAGGTTTAGTTGCTTTTATCCAAGCTATGGGGCATGGATCAAGGTGATAAGTGGTTGTGTTGATTTTAGTAATAGTATCAAGTAACTGCTTCTCCTTGATAGTGTGAAATGTGTTCCATTTGTTGGGGGGGGGGGTATAGACTCGTGATAAAGCAGTGGTTGACGTTTTTTTGCTTTTTAGTTTTGAAGCAAAATGAATGGAAGGGTTTAGGAGTTGATGGTAGTCTTAGGTGCCTCATTTTGGTGTGTTTTTCTTAGGGATTTGACTATTTTGAAAAGTTCTCTGGTGCGGTTGATAGCTTTATTTAGGGTGTTAGAGAAGTGGTTCCTTTTTGCCATTTGTATGGCCTCTTTATAGGAGTTTAGAGCAGCTATATAAAGAGCTTTGAGGTCTGGGGATTTTTTGTTCCTCCATCTTTTCTCGAGCTCTTTACTTGTAAGTGTACCATTTTTCAGAGGGCCTGCAAGTGGTTTTCCTGCATGTGCTTGTGGGTAAAGCTGATTTATGAATTATTGTATGCCAGTTCTTTACTGACTCATCCAGGTTATGGGAAGGAGAGGTGAGCTGTGGAACTACATTATTCAAGAATACTTCTTTGTGGAAGCGCCTGAAAAGAGGATTATGTTGCACTGTGTTGGGGGTTTTTGCTTAGTAAGTGAGATTGGGAGGTCAAACCTTAGTATGAAGTGGTCCAACCATGGAGCCTGGGTTGCACTAGTGGGGGATCATTGGGGTGTTCAGCGATGTGTTTTGGGAGGAATATCAGGTCAAGAGTATTGCCCTTGGTATGGGTGGGATTATTCATTATTTGTTGAAAACCTAGGTCTTCCATGAATTCCAAGAATTCTAATGATTGTTGTAGTGGGATGGAGGCAAGGTTAAAATTACCAAGGATGATGTAGGGCTTCTGTATGTGGGATGTGAAGGCTGATTCTAGAATTATTGTGAGATTGGTGGTGGGGGGGTCTATAGAGGAGACATATTGCAAGTCCTTTATTCTCTGTTTTCAGAAGATCTGTGCCATCGCAATTGTCGCAGACACTGACAGAGGTGTTTATGAAAGTTTTGGTTAATGTAAGGACTCCACCACCATGCTTGGTGTTTCTGGGGCAGTTAAATAAGCTGTGCCTATTTGATTTCAGTTAGTTTAGGAAGATGGTATCATGTTCGGTGAGCCATGTCTCTGTGATACAGAGGATGTCTGGGGATTCGTCTGTTAGGAGATCATGAATTAAAGGTATTTTATTCCTTACAGAATGCATTTTAGGGGATTAATGTACTCTGGGTGGAGGATATGATGCCATCACTGGGGTTTATGTATATTAGTCTCTGGTAGGGTTTGTACTTCCGCTGATTGCTATCTCTGGTGTTTTTATGGTATAGTGTGGTGTTGATTTGTTTATTGTTAGGGCAGTGGTAGATAATGGGGGTGGGTTGGTAAGGGGGGAAGTTTAGAGGGGCCAGGAGTGCCTTTGCTAATGTTGTGAGGAATAATAGAATGCATATGGTATGTACTATAATGGGTTTAGTTTCCACGTTTGCAATGTTAACCTGGAGTGGATTTGGTTTGTGGATGTGAATGTGAATGTATTTGAGGGGGAATCAGCTCAGGTATGCAATGGTACAGTAAGTCGTCAGCGTAGCGTGAGCAGATACAGTGTGACAAGAATTTGTTAATATATCAGCAATGTGCTAAATGAGACAATGTGCTAAGAGGGAACAGTGATGAGGTTGCATAAGGTAACACAAGTTTAGCTGTAAGGAATAATAGAGCATAACAAATGCTATGAATTAACATACATACAGCTGATGTTAAATAACAGTGTTGAAACAATACATTCAGATGAATGGTACTGGGTCAGTACATACGGTTTAGTCGAGTGTGTGGAACTCTGACGCTTACGATCCACGCCTAAGGGCCATGCCAAAGGGCCCTCTGGCAAGGCCCTCAGTTCAGAGACCTGATTGGGCCTTGCGGTGGTGATCGGGGAGGAGCGTTCCCGCTCAACTCCTCGATTCCGATCAGGTCAGCCCTGATAGAAAGCTGTGTGTGACGGCTCCTCTTCGCGTCTTGGGACACCTTTAAATTTAAAATGCAGTTCAGAGACCTGATTGGATCTTGCGGTGGTGATCGGGGAGGAGCTTTCCTTCCCACTTAACTCCCTGAAGCCGATCAGGTCAGCCCCAATGGAATGCTGTGTGCGGCAGCTCCTCTTTACGCCTATATAGATAAAAATTATAAATAAATGGATAGATAAATAATTAATATAATGTCAAAAGGAGAGCACAAACACCCTTAGGTGATATCAAAGACAACAAAGACCAGGTGCACCAGGACAGTGGTAGGTTGAAAAGCTTTAAGCTTTATTTGTTTAGTAATTGGTGCCTTCTGTCAAGACATTTTGTCTACAGTGTGCCTTGTGAGTACTTGCTCCATTATTGTGAGTTATGGCATACCTTATCTCCTCCTCATCTCTCCTTTTTATGTCCCCTTTGGTTTTTACCTTCAATCTGTGAATATTAGTTTTTTTTATTATATGATCTGCCTTATGTTTTTTTATTTTTATCTGTTACCGATGTTTTTAAGTGGCTTTCTTATATTTATTAGGATTGTTTTACTTTATATTTACATGTACTTTATTATTATTGTTTATACGTATTTTGTATTTATTGTGTATTATTCTTTCCTGAGAATGTGTACCCCTTGAGGAAGGCTGCTGCCGAAACTTGTAGGGGTTCTCCATGGAATAAAAGCACCTGTGACCTCCATACGCCTCTCACTTGTTGTGTCTTTGCTCTACTTTTGCGAGGGGCTCTGCTCTCCTTGTCTTCAGCCAAGCAGCTGCCATGGGTCACCGAGGACCAGACCCAAGCCTGATGCCTCAAGCACCATCCGGCCTGAAGTCCTTGACTGACTATTCAGACTGGGAGTCCGAGGATGAGGCTTCCCTGAGGATAAGGCTTCCCTGGAGATGTGTAAACACCGCGACCTCCCCTTGGAGCCGCCTCGCCCTGCGTCGTGGTGCCGGTCCCCACCCGAGGACACATCATTCCTTGAGTTTGTCCAGGATATGGCGAAAACCTTGCCTCTCACCACGGAGTCGGAGGAGGACCCTCGCAAAGAGAAGCTTGAAATCCTCCAGTACGAGACTCCACCTAAGGAGGCCCTAATGGTCCTCATCCCCGCCATCCTTGGGTGACTCCTCCTTCGAATATGGAAGACACTGTCGTCGGTGACGATAGTTAGCCGATGTCTCAACACTATGTACTGGGTCCAGCGGAGCCCCGGCTTTCGGAAAGCGCAACTCCCACACACCTCTATGGTGGTAGAGTGGACCATGCACAGGTAGAAAAGCCTGAAGACTCACTTCTCTGTGCCCCTGGGCAGGGAGTCCTGCGCCTTCGACACCTTTGGGTGCAAATACTGCCAGGGCTCGATGCTGGGTTGCTGAATCCAAGCTTACCAGCTGTATACCAGCATGCATCTCTGAGACCTAGCAAAATAACTCGCAGGTTTCTCAGGGGGTCTCCGTGGAGATCACCTCCAGAAGTGTGTCAGGGAGTGCTCAAAGTACATGTCTCGAGCCACCTATGACTGCTCTGAGTCCAAAGCGAGAGTGGCCGCCGCAGGCATCGGTGCCTGACGCCAGGCCTGGTTCTAGGCATCTGACCTCGAGGAGTGGGTACAGGAGAAACTCTTTGACATCCTCTGTCTCGGTGAAAACCTCTTCTGCAAACCAATGGAGGATAAGGCAGCGGAGATCGAGGCAGAGTTCGTCACAAGGATTTGGCTGTCCAAGAAGACTCCACCCTTCCTAAGAAGAAACCATCGGGGGAAAAGGCCCCCTTTTCACAGAAAAGACCAGCCTTACCGAGGCTATCTCCAATGCCAGGCCCCCCAGACCCCACAGCAAGGTCACCAGGGCAAAGGAGCAGACCAAAGCCAACACAAGCCTAAGGGTTCTAAGCACCAAACATCAGCTCCTGCCAAGGTTGGGTCGGGGTTTTGACTCTCTAAGCATAGCTCCTCCCCAGGGGGGAGCAGCTGCCAACAGGAAGGTATCTGATCCACTTTGCCCATCAGTGGCCGGCCATAACCATCGACACTTGGGTCCGCCAGGTGGTCAGAGAAGGCTACCTCTTTCACTTGGACCAAACACGTCCTCTTTTCTTTCCAGGAGAGCCCCCTCGGACTCCCCTGCACCAGGCCTTACTACTGCAGGAACTTGCAGGCCTCATCAGGGACAGAGCCATGGAACCAGTACCCCTCCACCTCAGGGGCAAGGAGTTTTACTTCCATTACTTCCTGGTCCTAAAAAGAAAAGGGGCTTAAGGCCCATTCTAGACTTGCGAAACCTGAACAAGTTCCTGGTACAGGAGAAGTTAAAGATGCTCTCCCTTGGAACATTGCCACCCTACCTCTAACAGGGAGATGGGCTATGCTCCTTGTACCTAAAGGATACTTACATCCACATCCTTATTCATCCCAGTCACAGGCAGTACTTAAGGTTCATGTTCGGGGGCGACCACTACCAGTACAGGGTACTACCCTTCGGCCTAGTCTCTGCACCAGTAGTCTTCACCAAATGTCTGGCTGTGGTGGTCCACCTACCTCCATCTCCAAGGGGCCTTCGTCTTCCCATACCTGGACGATTGGCTTGTAAAGGGGGACATGGTCACTGAGATGCAACAGGCCACGGCCTGCACCATCAAGGTCCTGCAGCATTTGGGGTTTGTGATATACCACCCCAAGTCTAACCTCACTCCAATGCAGGACCTGGAGTTCATAGGAGCATGACTAGACACTCTCCAGGCCAGGGCCTTTCTCCCCTTCAACAGGGAAGATGCCTCAGGCTCCTGGCCACTGAGGTGCAATGCCATCATGCAGTGTTGGCGCGGTCCATGCTCCGCCTACTGGGCCACATGGCATCCACAGTCCATGCTCCGCCTAGTGGGCCACATGGCATCCACAGTCCATATGGTTCCCAATGCCTGCCTCCACATGCCTCCCGCAACTAGTGGAGTCACTTGACTGGTGGCAGGGCTCACAGCACTTGCAGGAGGGCATGCCCTTCAAGTCCCCAAATTCCCAGAGGGTCCTTGCCCGGACGCATCCCTACTGGGCTTGGGTACCCACTGCGAGGATCTGCGTACGCAGGGAAACTGGTCCCCAGTGCAGAGCCAGCAACAGATCAACCTACTGGAGCTTAAGGCCATTTTTCTAGCAATCAAGGTCTTCCACCACTGCCTGCGAAACCAGTTGGTGCTAGTCCAAACGGACAACCAGTTCGCAATGTTCTACCTGAACAAGCAGGGGGGCAGAAGGTCTCAGCGCCTCTGCCAGGAGGCAGTAGCCCTCTGCTCATATGCAATCGGACAGGGAATGCTCCTCAGGGTGGTCTACCTTCCAGGCCAAGACAGTGCCCTAGTAGACAGGCTGAGCACAGTCCTCCAGACGCACAAATGCTGACTAGACCCCAGGGTAGCACAGTGGCTCTTCCGACTTTGGGGAATCCCATGTCTGGACCTCTACCCCAGTTCAACCAATGCTCAGCTCCCCCACCTCTGCTGTCCCCAACCACATCTGTCCCGAGAAGCAGCGGACGCCTTCCTCATCTCGTGGTCGGAGGGCCTTTTGTATGCCTTCCCTCCCACGCTACTAATCGTCCAAACCCTCTTCAAGGTCCTGCAGGACAAGGCCTCCATGATCCTGGTGGCCCAGGCAGCCTTGGTTTCACCTGTTGCTCCACCTCTCGACGGAGCTTCTGATCCTTCTGGGAAATGCCCCAGGGCTACTGAACCAAGAGGAGGGCTCCCTTCTTTACCCCAACCTGGGGCCCTGTTGTTAACAGCATGGCTGCTGAACGGGTAACCTTAGCACCCTTCAACCACCCAAGGGAGGTGGAGAAAATCCTCCTGGAGCCTCGTAAGAATTCCACGAGATGGACATATATATGCCTTCAAGTGGCGCAGATTCTCAGTATGGTGTGTAGAGTAACGGATCGGCCCATTCTCTTGCCAGATGCACACGGTGCTATAGTACTTGCTTCACCTTTCGCAGACCGGACTCAAGTCCAACTCCGTCAGAGTGCATCTGAGTGCACTCAGCACACCATCATTCTATAGAGGACAAACCTCTATCTCCAGGAACAAGCAGGAATGAGTCTTCACATATGGGTATCGTCGGTACCGACGGAGCCTGCGCAGGAACGCTCCCCAGCGTCCAATTAGAAATCTTTTGGGAGCATCCCACAGTGCCTGCGTGCTGCCTTCCCGCCTTTCCCAACTGCCTCTCTCCAGTTCTTGGTTTTCTGCGGAGCCAGCAGGTCGTGTTCCTGTCACTGCAGAAAATTGTTTTTCTTTTTTGTGGTCTCGTCTGCCTTCCTCGACGCTTTACCGGTACCGCCGGTTTTTTTCTTTTTTCTTTTCTTAAAAAAAAAACAAAAAACACTTTTTAGTACTTTTCCCATTTTTTTTCCAGTTGCACGCGCCTTTTTGGGCCTTAGGCCCAGGATTTTTTCCACGATGGAAAAACCCTCCTCTGGGTTTAAAAAGTGCACCAAGTGTGGTGGTACTATCTCCGTCACCGACACCCATGACTGGTGTCTGAAATGTTTAGGTCCTGACCATTCCATCTCGGAATGTATGGCCTGTGCCATGATGTCCAAGAGAGGTTGACAGAACCGAGCTTCCAAGCTCAGTACCCTTTTTCCCTCTGATGCAGCTTCGGTGGCATCGACGTCTTCCAGGGCTTCGTCTTCCTCCCGTGGATCTCAGATAACTAAACATAAGTCTAGCCGGTCCTCAAAGGGTAGATCTCCTTCTAATCATCGAGATGCCACTGGCGTTGCCCTTGAGGATTCTGCACTGGCAAAATTGCCCCGGCGGGAGGCTTTGGCTTCCAAAGAATTATCTGGGCTCCAGGATGTTCTCGAGGCCTCGACCTCGGCAGAACTACTGGTGCCATGCTCTGGGGTACCGGCGGTCTTCTCTGGTACCGACATCCAGGCATCGGTAGCGTCGATAGACCAGAGAATCCTGGCTATTGAGCGCAGTCTGGCGGCTCTCCTTGCGGCATCAACGCCCTCTGAACCGCGACAGACAATCCGGCCGGTACCAGTACCGATGGCATCGACATCAGTATCTGTGTCTGCATTGCCGGTACCCAGTCATCCGATGCCTTCCGGTACCAATACCCCGGTGCCGACTTCTCCTGGTACCGACTTCTCCCGGTACGGGTATCGGGCTCTTCAAGAGCATCCGGAGAGACGGTACTTCGTGTCCTCAGAAGATTCTGAGGATTCTGACAGTTCTGTCGATGCAGGAATGCTTCTCTCAGAGGAGCCCTCCTCCCCTAAGCGCAGGATGTCTCCTCCAGAGGATATTTCCTTCCAGGATTTTATCAGGGAGGTGGCTCGTGGTCTGTCCATTAGTTTGGCTCCTAAAACAGAGCCCAGAGCTAAGGAGTTGGAAATTTTACAATATCCCAAAACTCCTAAGGAGGCAGCTACCTTGCCCATTCATAAGATTTTGCATGATCTCATGTTAAGAATGTGAGAGACACCTCTTACCACCTCTCCTCATTCTCGCAGACTAGATACTCTGTATCGAGTCCCTCCTTGTCCTGGTTTCCAAAAAACTCAGCTTCCTCACCACTCTGTTGTAGTGGAATCATCTATGAGAAGGATCAAGAGTGCAAAGAGGCATGCCTCTAATCCTCCAGGATGTGAGTGCAGAACCCTGGATGCTTTTGGACGTCGTGTCTTCCAAGCTTCCATGCTTTCTGCCAGGATCAGTTCCTATAGTCTCTACATGGGAATGTTCCTGAAGGAGGTCACAGGTGATTTAGAGGCTTTAAGTCCTATTCTTCCTGAGGATAGAAGACAGGATTTTCTCACATTGGTCAAACATGCCCAAGATGTTTCTAAATTTGTCAACCGTGCAGCTTTTGACTGCTTTGAGTGCATTAGCAGAACCTCTACCATTGCCATAGGTGCACGTAGAATTGCTTGGCTCCAGGCATCTGATCTGGAGCTCTCGGTACAAGACAAAATGGGAAATATCCCTTATACTGGTGAGAGCCTGTTTGGCCTTTTCCTGCCAGTCTCTACCAATGAGTTGGATGCTGACAACTCCACCTTGGATAGATTATCCAAGTCCACAACTGATCCTGCTAGAAAGAAATCTTTCAAGAAACCATTCTTTTCTAACCATCCTCAGCTCTCCCCGGCACGGGGATAGAGCCTCCGGCAGGGGAGCAGAAGGCCGCCGATCTTCCGCCCATTCGGGGCGCACCTGGACGCTTTAAACTTCGCGCCATCAGGCGCGTGCACTTCCTTGCTCCCACTACCATCCTCAGCTCTCCCCGGCACGGGGATAGAGCCTCCGGCAGGGGAGCAGAAGGCCGCCGATCTTCCGCCCATTCGGGGCGCACCTGGACGCTTTAAACTTCGCGCCATCAGGCGCGCCCGCGCCTCTGCGGGCCCGCGCCTGAGGGCCTCGCTAGAGGGCCCTTTGGCGTGGCCCTTAGGCGGAGGCCTGAGGGAGGCCTAAGAAAAATTGAAATAACAGCCCATCAGCTTCCTCTGAACAAGGAAAATTAGAACACAGCCAGCTCATGTTCCTGCCGCGCTAAGATCCTGAATCCTTTGAAGCCCAGAGTTCCAGCAACCAAGTTTGTAACATAGTTTCATAGTATCTTACCACTTCCCCTCAGGACTCTCATGCTAATGTTTTAGTTCTACATTGTATCTACTAATGTTTTGCATTACCTGATCTAAACTGCTAACAAGCTACTAGTCTTACTTCTTGAGCCATTCTGATTTGTTTTTTGACTACCTCACCATTCCATTCCATTCCATAGCTTAGCTGGTTAGGCTGAACATACTTGTCTGTTACTCTCACTAGCCAATATCGTTACTGTCTTTACTATCCATACTATTCACCATGATATCTCACTGTGTACCCACTTACCCATTCTCAATCCTCATCTGCTTTATTTTAATAGTCCTTACCTTCGACACTCTAGCCCTTAACGTACCTCATAACTCCATACCTGTCCTCCGAAGATCCTGGAGAAGATTCCCTGACTATACCAAATATCAAACCGAAACACCTCGAAGCATACCAGGCTCACATGTTATCTATGTGAACCTACAGCAGCACAACCTAACTCGGCGTGCACAACCCCACTCTCCCCCTGACCTTAAATGTGCACTAATAAATGCGCGATCCATAAGGAAGAAATGGCCAGCATTAACGGATATGCTTTCAGCTCATAATCTTGATATCTTATGTATCACCGAAACATGGTTGTCTGCATCCGACTCCGTGATTCTTCACCAGAGTGTCCCTCCCAACTTCTCAGTTCACTCATGCCACAGAACCGACCATCGTGGTGGAGGAGTACTCATCCTAACAAAAGCGGATCTCAAATTTCAGATTACTGCCTCAAGCAGCACCTTGTCCCTTGACTCCCTTACCATTACAAACAAACAAATAACCATCAACTTGCTATATAGAGCACCTTCTTCATCTCCAGATGACTTAGCCACAATAATCGATCTTGCCTGCAACACCACAAATCTTCACACCATGAACTGGGTTTTAGGAGATTTCAACCTCCCATCCATTCAAGACAGCCATACCAATGCCTTTAATGATGCCCTCAGTGAGCTAGGCTACGTTCAACTCGTCGATACCACTACCCATATAAAAGGGAACATACTAGATTTGATCTTTGCATCGCAGCTAGCCTTACTTCATGGGCACAAGCCTCTCCTAAATGTTAGCCCAGTCCCTTGGTCAGATCATCTTCTGATACGATTCCAGATACCAACTTGTGCTATATCTGTCAAAGCTAAAACTGATGATAACCCTACCCCAGAACAATTTAAGCGCTTCCATCCTTTCGATAGAGAGGATTTTTTAATGAAGACACTGATCCTACTTGACCTACCTGAACAAGGCCTCGACGACATGGTCGACTCCTGGAACTCAAACCTAGATGCCGTAATCCATAGACCTCCAACATACAAAGCTTCACATAAGAAGAAGAATGCTCCTTGGTACTCCCAAGAACTACGCAAATCGCTTCTTCATCTCAGACAACTTGAGAGGCACTGGAGACGATCTAGAACAACCGCGAGCCATGAAGCATTCACAGCACAATTAGGAAAACATCGTTTAGCCGTTGCATCAAGTATGAAACAATATCATGCAAACAGACTACAACGCTCCCTGAACAAACCCCATGAGCTCTTCCAAATTGTAAAATCCCTAGCAAAGGAACCATCTCAGGGGAACTCGTTCCACCCAGACCCCCAGGAATATGCCAACTACTTACGCAACAAAAGTAACCAGCTTGCTCAACCTACTAAGCCTCTCATCTCAACTACTCCACCCATTTCCACCCCTCATCCCTCAGTTGATCATCTCTTAAGTGAAACCCAACACACCCTCACATCCTTCTCTACCCCAACCATCAGAGTCATTCAAGACACCATATTAAATATAAATACCACTACAGCACCCGCTGATCCGTGTCCAGCTCCCTGGATAAAATCCTTACGTGCTGAGCTCAGCCCATTCTTATCCAAGCTTATAGAAGTATCCTTCTCTACTGGAACATTCCCCTGTAGCCTGAAACAGACTGCGATCAGACCTCTCCTAAAGAACAGTAAGCTGGACCCCTCAGCGATGGATTCCTACAGGCCTATCTCTAGCATACCTCTCCTCTCGAAGATCATTGAAAAGATTACACAACGTCAATTACAGGATCATATAGATTCCAACGCACCCCTTCATCCCTGCCAGCATGGATTCCGTGAAGCACATGGTGTGGAAACACTATTGACAACCCTATTCAACACCCTTTCCATAGGGCTGGATAACATCAGACAAGGCTTTGTTCTAATATTCATGGACATCGCCGCTGCCTTTGATACAGTAGACCATGAAGTTCTCCTTCAACGCCTCAGAGATAAGGGAGTTCACGGCTCAGCTCTATCATGGTGCGCGTCTTACCTCACAGACCGTTGGCAACATGTACGTTCTGGTCCCTCCACCTCTGACCCCTTCCTTCAAACTAAAGGTGTCCCGCAAGGCTCCTCACTATCGGCCTTACTATTCAACATTTACATGCAACCCATCTGTGACCTTATCCACTCATTTAACATCAACTGCCTTGTCTATGCCGACGATGTCTTGATGTACATGCCAATCTCGACTGAGCATCTTGACCTCTCCCCTCTAATCAAATGCTTTGATGCAGTCTCCGACTGGATAGACGCACAAAGGCTTAAATTAAACTTCAAAAAGACCGAAGCCCTCTTCGTCACCAGGAACCCGGCTTTTATCCCACCTCTATCCATCAAAGTTCGGGACACAGAACTTACATGCAAGACTACAGTAAGATACCTCGGAGTTATACTTGATCAGCAGCTTAATATGAAGGCTCACATCAATAACATAACAAAAGCTGTCTATCACAAAATCCGGTCCCTTCGCCATCTTCGTCAGCTGTTAGAACCTGAAGACTTCCGAACTGTTTTTCAGGCCCTAATAATGCCCCACCTTGACTATGCTAATGCGATATTACATGGCCTACCAAAGAGTACGACCAACCCCTTACAACTTGCTATGAATTCTGCTGCAAGAATCCTTCATGGAGCTTCCAGAAGATCCCACATCACTCCAATACTAAAACAGTTGCACTGGCTGCCCATACAGGCCAGGATCTCCTACAAGGTTCTAACAATGACCCATAAAGCCATCAAGAAATTCCCGGCTACTGCCATCACCGACCTAGTATCCATCACACCTCCTAACCGGCTAAGGAGATCGAATGCTGCAAACACCCTCATTCTACCTAAGGCAAGTACTAAGTGCTCTCAAGCTACTAGATCTAGAGCCTTTGCCTTTTTTGCACCATCTTGCTGGAACGCACTTCCGGCGCCTATAAGAACCATCAGCGATCTCTCCCAATTCAAGAAGGAACTGAAGCATCACCTTTTTCTCCTTCACTACGATGCCGCAGCCCCCCCCCCTCCCCCCCACAGTCACCTACTTCCACACCTCATGGTAGCTCCTCAAGCCCACGCATCTTACACTCCTAGTCTGAATACCTGCAACCACACCTTAACCGCCTCCATACTTAACTTACTCTGAGAAGCTCGTGCTGTGCACGTAACCATGTATATAGTTACATTAACTTGCCTGTATATAGTTATTGTTCTCCCTGTTAAGAAACTTGTTCATTGTATACCCGAGTTATTTTAAATGTTTATTGTAAGCACAAATCACTAAACTGAGATGTGTAGTTTCAATGTTTATTGTAAACCGCACTGATCTTAAATAGCGCGGTATAAAAGAAAATGTAATAAATAAATAAATAAAATAAATATTATCCTGCTTATGCTCAGCAGGGACGTTCTGCATGTCAGCTTGTCAGAAAAGGTCAGCAACCACCCAAACAGAAGAAAGCAAAGACTGCTAAGCCTCAGTCGTCCCAGCAGTCTCAGCCTCCACAAGGCCTTTGACTTTCATCTAGAGAACTTAGCCTTCCTGGCCCTCAATGGACCAGAGCCTTCCACCATTCCAGGAAGGTTATGTCACTTTGCCCCCAGATGGGGGCAGATAACAGCAGAGCATTGGACACTCTCCATCATAAAGGAGGGGTACAAGCTTCATGTTTCAAACATGCCCCCTCCCACAATAATAAGGCAGTTCAATTCTCCGACCTCTCTCATCAACCTGTTAGGTCAGGAGGTCACTATGCTTCTTGCCCAAGGGGCAATAGAAGAAGTACCCATCCATCAGCAGGGTACAGGTTTTTACTCCTCCTATTTTCTTATCCCAAAGAAAACAGGTGGATACAGGCCTATCTTGGACCTCAGAGAATTGAACAAATTCCTTGTCAAAGAGAAATTCAAGATGATTTATCTCGGAACTCTGCTGCCATACCTTCAGAGTCAGGATTGGCTTTGTTCTCTAGATCTCAAGGATGCGTACACCCATGTTCTCATCCATCCAACTCACAGAAGGTTCCTTCGGTTCCTTTTTCAAGGAAAGCACTACAATTACAGGGTGCTTCCTTTTGGCCTGGCCTCAGCACCAAGGGTGTTCACGAAATGCATGGCTGTGGTAGCAGCATTTCTCCGCACTCTAGGGATATTCGTCTTCCCCTACTTAGACGACTGGCTCATTCGAGCCCCAACAGAGTCAGAGGCCAGGACTTCTCTATCCTGCACAAAGCGTATCCTTCAGTATTTGGGGCTGGTAATAAACATCCCAAAATCCAGTCTAACCCCCACTCAGTCTAGAGTTCATATGGGCTTTGCTGGATACCAGAAAGGCAAGGGCTTATCTCCCCCAGGCCCGCTGCCTTTGCATGGTGCAGTTAGCTTCTCAAGCAGTGCTAAAGTCTCATCTCACTGCCCGAGAAATGCTACAACTACTAGGCCACATGGCATCTACTGTGCATGTGGTTCCCTATGCTCGCCTCCATATGAGTGCAGCCCAGTGGACTTTATCCACTCAATGGACCCAGGCATCAGGATGCCTGTCAGACAGAATAGCAAACACAAGTCGCCTTATTTTGTCCCTCCAGTGGTGGAAGTCCACTCAAAACCTGTTGCTGGGGTCCCCTTTTCAACAACCCTTACCCCAAGCAACTCTAACAGATGCTTCTCCGATGGGTTGGGGAGCTCATCTGCAAGACCTCTCCACCCAAGGCACCTGGTCTCCACAGGAGACTCATCTACATATCATTCTCTTGGAGCTTAGAGCAATCTTTCTTGCTCTTCAAGTGTTCCACACCCTGCTCAGCACCTACAAGACAGTCCTCATTCAGACGGATAATCAAGTAGCCATGTTCTACGTGAACAAGCAGGGGGGAACAGGCTCTCTGTCACTTTGCAACGAAGCTTTGCGACTATGGGCCCTCGCCAGAGAGCATCAGATTCATCTCCTGGCAGTGTATCTTCCAGGCATACAAAACTCTTGGGCAGACAGACTCAGTCGAGTTCTGCTTCCACATGAGTGGTCTCTGCATGCAGACCAGGTGGCCAAGATTTTTCAAATTTGGGGAACCCCGCACATAGACCTCTTTGCAAGTCCGTGGAATGCCAAACCTCCCCGGTTCTGTTCCAGAATTCCGGCTCAGGGGGCTCAGGCCAGGGATGCTTTCCTCCTTTATTGGGGTCAAGACTTCCTGTATGCCTTTCCATCCATTCCCCTAATTCCCAAAACCCTGTTCAAGCTTCAGAGAGACAGAGGCCATATGATTCTCATAGCTCCACATTGGCCACGGCAAGTGTGGTACCCTCTGCTTCTACATCTCTCTCAAGCTCCCTCCCTGGAGTTAGGGTCTGCTCCAGATCTCCTATCTCAGGAGGACGGAATGTTATGGCATCCCAATCCCCAGTCTCTGCATCTCAGGGCTTGGTTGCTGAAGACTTAGATCTCCATGATCTTAATCTCCCTCAGCAAGTAAAAGATATTCTTTCTGCTTCCAGGAAACCTTCCACAAGACGCTCTTATGCTTTCAAGTGGAAAAGGTTTACTATATGGTGTTCGTAAAAGGGTCTTAACCCCCTTGCGATACCTCTGGAATCATTGCTGAAGTATCTTCTTCATTTATCCAGTGCAGGACTTAAGACTAACTCAGTAAGAGTCCATTTGAGTGCTATTGCAGCTTCCTTTTAAGCCTCTAAATGGACAGCCTATTTCCTCACATCCTCTTATAGCAAGATTTATGAGAGGCCTTCTTCTAAGCAAGCCTCCCATTAGGCCACACCGGTGGCATGGGACTTAAACCTGGTTCTTGGGCAGCTCATGAAGCCACCTTTTGAACCTTTAGCTACTACCTCCTTGAAATTCCTTTCTTGGAAGGTTATCTTTCTGATTGCAATCACATCAGCATGTCGCATTAGTGAGTTGCAATCACTAGTAGCTGATCCACCTTATACAAGGTTCCATCATGACAAGGTAGTCCTTAGGACTCATCCATACTTTATGCCAAAGGTGGTCTCGCCTTTTCATCTGAACCAAGCGGTCTCCCTACCTGTGTTTTTTCCAAGGCCTCATGCTTCAAATGCAGAGAGGAATCTTCATACCGTGGACTGTAAAAGACCTTTAGACTTTTACTTACAAAGAACACAGCAACATAGAAAGTCCTCTCAACTCTTTGTTGCTTTTGATCCTTCTCATTTGGGACTTCCAGTCTCCAAGAGAACACTGTCTAACTGGATTGCTCAGTGTATTTCCTTCGCCTATCAGAGTAAGAACCTTTCTCTGGAGGGCCATGTCACAGCTCACAATGTGAGAGCCATGGCAGCCTCAATGGCTCATCTGCACTCTGTGTCTATCAACGACATCTGTCGAGCAGCCCCCTTGGCCTCAGTTCATACCTTCACAGCCCATTACTGCTTGGACAAGGACTCCCGCCGGGATGCCTTGTTTGGTCAGGCTGTTCTCCAACACCTGTTCCATACCTAATCAACTCCTACCCACCATCCCTGGTAGGATGCCAGAGATCCATGGGGGGAAGTGGAGCCCTGTTCAGGGGCACACAACTTCTGGGGTCTCTCCCTGGCACCTAAAGCTAGGGAGTCCCCATATGTGATGACTACATTCCTGCTTGTTCCTGGAGATAGCATAGTTACTCACCTGTAACAGGTGATCTCCGGGAACAGCAGGAATTTAGTCCTCACAACCCACCCACCTCCCCATGGAGTTGTATCTCTCTATCTCTTTCCCTTTCCCTCTCTCTTTCCCTTTCCCTCTCTCTTTCCCTTTCCCTCTCTCTCTCTTTGTCTCAGCTTTAAAACTCAACTGGAGAGAGGCATTTGGGAAAGGCAGGAAGGCAGCATGCAGGCGCTGTGGGATGCTCCCAAAAGCTTTCTAATTGGACGCTGGGGAGCGTTCCCGCGCAGGCTCAGTCGATACCGACGATACCCATATGTGAGGACTAAATTCCTGCTGTTCCCGGAGATCACCTGTTACAGGTGAGTAACTATGCTTTCTGCACAGCCCCTTATTACCCAATTTATGTGGGGTCTCCTCTCTAAGCCTCCCATCGGCCCACCCCCAGCGGAATGGGACCTCAATGTGGTTCTGACACAGCTCACCAAGCCATCCTTTGAACCTCTGGCTACCTGCTATTTGCATTATCACTCCTGGAAGGTCATCTTTCTGTTGGCGCTCACCTCTGCCTGCAGAGTCAGCGAGCTTCAGGGCTTGGTGGCTGAGCCACCTTACACCAAGTTCTGCAAGAATAGGGTCGTGCTTTACACCCACCCTAAATTCCTTCCAAAGGTGGTATCTGTTTTCCACCGGGAGGTAGTGCTCCCCACCTTCTTTCCATGCCGACAAGGCGTCAGCCATTTTCCATACTCTGAATTGTAAGAGGGATCTGTCCTACCTTCAACGTACCCAGGGCTACCACAAAGCCTCGCAGCTTTTTGTTTCCTACGACCCCAGTCGACTGGGGGAGGCTGTTACCAAGTAGACCCTGTCCACCTGGATGGCGAACTGCATTGCCTTCACCCACGATCAGGCTGGCCTCTCATTAGAGCGCGGGTCACAGCGCATAATGTCAGGGTTATGGTTACCTCGGTTGCAAGTCTATGCTGTGTACCTATGGCAGAAATCTGCTAGGCCGCCACCTGGTCCCTCACCTTTTAAGCTCATTACTGCCTGGAGAAGGAATCCCAATGGGACAGCGCCTTCGGCCAGGCTGTAATCTGTTTGGGGTTTAGGCAGCTCCTACCCTCCGACCCTTCTTGTTCAGGCTACCAGAGCGATGGTTCTCCTGGACACCGGGATCCTTAGAGTCTTTCCTTAGACTTGCTTGCAGCTGCCCATGGCTGGGCCTTGTTTTTTCTACAGGGCTCGGTAGCCTGTACCTAGGGAAATCGCATGTGTGAGGACTGACTTCCTGCTTGTTCCTGGAGAAAATGTAGTTACTCACCTGTAACAGGTGTTCTCTAGGGACAGCAGGAATCAATTCTCACAACTCTCCCTCCTCCCCTTGGAGTTGCTGTACAGTTTCTGGCCATCTTTTGACAGCTCTAGCTATATCATCTGACTGAATAAGATGGCACCTTTGGGCGGGAAGGGGATCACATATGTGTGATGGCATCTAACAAAGGCTTTCTTTGAAAACTGGGGGGATGTTTCTGCAGGGGCTCTGTTGGCACCGACATCACCCATATGTCAGTACTGATTTCTGCTGTCCCCGGAGAACACCTGTTACAGGTGAGTAGCTACGCTTAATCTACCACTGTCCAGGTCTTCGTTGTCTTCAGAATTGAAAGTAGACCATAAAACATATTGAGTAAGAAAACCATAAAAGTCAAAAAGCTTAAAACTACATATTAAGATTGCAGCTAATACCAAAATGATAAAAGTATCATTAAATAAGTAAGATTGATGTGTTAAAAGGCTTCCATGTTGATTGCACAAAAATAAAAACCACAAAACCATGGGATACTAAAAACCATTAAACCGTGGGATACTAAAAATCATTAAAAATTGCTGTATAGACAGATCAAAGAGAGACAGATAGGTCGTGGTCTTGGTTAAGGCAAGCTGGAGAGAGGGAATTTAGCATAAAGATGTATTTCTGTTCCAATTGGAGCAAAATCCTATCGGTATCCCCCTGTCTCCAGTGTGGTTGGACCACTTTGAGCACCAGACACTTTAAATCAGAAGGTGAATGTTGGGCAGAAATCCAATGAGTGATTAAAGGTTTGTCTTGAATATCTTTTCTTAAGCAACTTTTGTGTTCTATAATATGTGTGCGTACACTGCGTTTTGTTTTCCCAATATACAATAGTTTACAGGGACAATTGATGACGCAAATTACATAGTTTGGTTTCGCAGTTAGAGAAGTCATTTAAGAAGAACTTTTTGTTAGTGGGATGTCTCGTGGTCAGAGTATGATCACATATAGATCGCACTTGAAATGGTCAATGGCCTTCAGTCTTGGCTTAGGCATAGACAATTCTGAAGGAACGAGTATGTTAGTGAGGTTGATATTACATTTGTGTGCCACAGTGACATGAGATGTGCTGAAGGCAGGGAAGATGAAAAGAATGCGCCACTCTTCCTTAAGGTTTCTAGTAATCTCATGAGACAAATTTGAAAAAGAGAGTGGACAGATGAACTGCTCTTGATTAGTGTGTTTTGAACCTTGTAGAAGTTGTAATGATCTGATGTCTTAGCCCACAGATAGGCACGTTCAGTACAGGCATTCGAATATCCCCGTTCTCTGAACCATTTCTTCATGTCCATTGTGTCTCTCTCAAAATCCTGATGATTAGAACATACCCTCTGAGCCCTGAGAAATTGTCTGACTGGCAAATTCCACTTCAGTGATCTATTGTGGAAACAGTTGAAATGAAGTAACTGTTTTCTATTAGTAGGTTTTCAAAAGAGGTCAATAATTATTATAATAAAACCTCCTTTGCCTTTATAAGAATATCTAAATAGGAAATGTGTGTAGTATTTATGTTAAATTCAAAAGGAAGATTATCATCAAGGGAATTAAGCCAAGTTAAAAAAAAAAAAAAAATCAGGTAAGGCGTCACAACTGCCCTCCCATACCAACAGCACATCATCAATGTAGCGATTCCAAAGTTTGATATGTGTAAGGAAAGGATGCCTGCTTAGGAACCATTTCTCAAAATGTACAGCATAAATGTTTGCCACGTCTGGTGCCATAGAGGAGCCCATAAACTAACAGAACCCTGAGGGCAAAAGGGAAAGACACACCCTTCGATTAATTCAAATCTCTAGTGACCAAACCCTAAAACAATGTATTCTCCCACGGAAAAATAAAATCATTGTCAGACGGCGTCTGTGTGAGGGGTTAACCACTACAACAGATGTAGTCCATTTTAATCACATTTGCGGTAAAACCCACAGCAATTTAACTGTATATTAAAGAGCAAAAGTACTTATCTGGACCAACAAATTCCAGCACGAGATGAAGTACTTCAGTGGGGTCATCAGCGACAAAGCACTGCATTTTGAGTCAAAGTAAAATTCATAAAGACCCTGCGTCAGGCAGAAGTTCCCCATAAAGTCGCTCGTGAATGAATGAAAGGTAACATGGAAGAAAAACTTCTTAAACCAAAGGTGTCTGACGCCCTCTCTGTGAGCTAATTGCTTACTGCAAGGCTGGCGGGAAGCAATGATGTAATCGACATCCAAGCACAGTCAACAGCTACACCAGACTGGGCCAATCTAATTCTAAATTGAGCCCATGAAGAGTTACCATGTTGAGATGGAAAATCCATAGTAGTTCACGTGACTGCAATAATGGCTGCCAGTCCCCTCCTCTGATGGAGGGTGGAATCCAATGCAACACATGCCAGGAGAGTTGAGAAAATGAATGATCCAATTGAACTGTGTTGAACCATCGGAGCTGAAAAAGGTTATGTCTGTATCCAGGAGGCATGTTCAGCTAATCTTTTCTTAAAGGGGTGGATCATACTGCTCACATATTTGAGACCACATGAACACGTGATTAAGTACACAACATAGGAGGTATCGCAGGTAGTATAATGTCTAAGATGCCACGTCTATTAGACCCCACTTCTGTCCAAATCTCCCCCTCCAGAGTCCCTGGGCAGAATGAACACCTCCCGTAAGGGTAGTGTCCCATCTATTCCTCAGACCTCTGGACCCTAGGGATAGCATGGACCAACCAATCATGTAGATTTTTACCACGGTTGTACGCTTCACATAAGGACTTTTGAAAGCATGCATGTATACTCAGAACCTACTAATGTTTGCGCAGAATCCTTGTCACTTGAGTTGAACGATTGCTGAACAGTAGAATACCAACAATTCTTATCCTCCCATGATACAGACTGATGCGATTCAACAAGCGATGGTAAAAGCCATTCTCTATGATTGTATAATGCTCTTCTATATGCAGTCTGAATGATCGACCAAGGGTAGCCCGTATCCAAGAGCTGTTGACACAACTCATGAGCATATGTTTTCAAATCCTCAACAGAGGAACAAATACATCGGATGCATAGAAATTGGGCATAGGGTAAGCAATGTTTCAACACAGAAGGGTGGAAACTATGAAAACTAAGAAGAGTATTTTTTGCACAGGTTGGCAAAAAAGTGAAGTGGATAAATCCTCCCCATGGCGCAAAACAATGACATCTAAATATTCTATGGAAGCCTGATAATTTAATGTTATTAAGCCAAAAAATAAATTGTTCAAGTTCAGTCAATGAAGCAGTCCATATAAAGAAAATGTCGCCAGAGAATGACATTGGAGAACCAGACCGAAGGATGAATGTTTTTCCTCAAAATAAGCCATGTATAAAGTAGCCACAGAAGGTGCTACAGTGGCTCCCATGGCTATGCCACAAGTTTGTATATAAAAAGCTTCATAGTAAAAGTAATTTTTAACCAAACCTAACTCCAAAAGAGTGAGTATAAAGTGTTAAGGCAACCGAGCTGGCAAAGACATCAGAATGGTAGCTATCCTTGATAAAGCATCTTTTTGGGGGATGTTGATGTACAGCACCACCACATTTAAAGTCACCAAAGTTACTTGAGTTTGAGGTAAAACTGTAGATTGTAATAAACTTATAAAATGAGAGGTGTCTTTCATAAATGATGGTACTTCGGCTTCTGCTGGTTGTAAATATTTGTCATAAAACTTTGACAGTGGGTCAAGGACCAATGCAAGACACAAAACAATTGGGTGCAGGGGGGGGGGTCAGACAAAGATTTATGAATTTTGGGAACAGTGTATATAACCAAAACCCTTGGATGTTGAGGTGTTAACAAAATGTTCTTTCTGTGTGATCCAGCTAGCTATCAATGCTTGAGTGCAAAGTTCACTAATTTGCATAAGTAAGATTGGAGTCAGATCATCCCAAAGATGAGAATAATACCGGGAATCACTCAATTGGTCCAATAGATGTTGATATAGGGAAAAGTACTGTACCAATACAGCGCTCCCCTTGTCTGCGTTCCTAATTACCAACTCTGTATCATCAGACAATTTCCATAACGCACGCTTCTGAGATTGTGTTAAATTAGAGTGAGTTAGAATTGGTTGATTTTCCAATATGTCTAGCTCAGCCAATACAAGATGCTGAAAAGTAGATATAACAGGTTCAATCTGACCTGGAGGAATCCACTTGGATGGTTTATGAACAGTCAAATCATCACATCCCTGAGTGATGTTAGCAAAAAATTGTCTGACTTGTAGTTTTCGAAATAAATTGTATAAAGCCACTCTCATAGTAAATGTGTCATAGTAAACTGTAGACAAAAGACAAGCCCAAAGAAAGTACATTACCATCTGGTACCCCGCACTGATGACGTCCCTTCGAATGGTGATGAAACGTCTGCAGTCCATCATCAACATCACAAAATACATCAATCTGGAAGTGGTGGGGGCAAACACAGTAACAGAATTCAAAATGGCATGGGACAGACACAGTGGATCCCTTTATAACAACAGGATAAAATCAAAATAAGCATATCTCTTATATCTGAACAAAAAAGGGTGGCCTACACGGAGCGGTGGGTACATCCCTAAACAAAGGCATGGGGAGAGATGACCTGCACGGAGTGGCAAGTGCACTTACTCTTGCCACCTTGCTGGGCAGACCTGATGGACCATACTGGTTTTTATCTGCTCTCATTTACTATGTTACTATGGTGCTTGTTTACAAAGCCGCGGTAGCGGTTCGCGATTGTTATCGGAGCCGCGGCCCCATTGATTTCAATGTGGCCGCAGCTCCGATAACGATCGCGAATCGCTACCGCGGCTTTGTAAACAAGCCCCTATGTGTTAATTCTCTACTGCTGAGGTTGACAACTGTTGTTTGAATCTCATTCTGGTAGTGGGGCCCCTCCACTGGCCTGTATATCAGGCACAGGGCTGTCCCCAATATCAGCCTTTGGAAAAATCCTGCTGGTATTTGGTTTCATGATCAGAGTGTGAATCAAAACCCTGACCCTTGCACACCCTATGTTTCTGCCTCGATTTAGATTTTTTGCTTTTATCACCCTCATCACTATCAGTGGATTCACCAAAAGTATCTTAAAAAGTCACATGCTTTAATGTGGTAGTCTGATTTAGACATCCAGAAGTATACCTGGTCATTCTGATAGTCAAAATGATCCCGTTAAAATTTTTTGATTTTGAATACCCGCAAATTATCATGAAATTGTGACATCTGAGTTGATAATTCCTGTGTCTTGGATTGAAATGATTGTGAATCAAATTTAGTTGTATAATTTGTCCTGTATTTCCTGTAACTGTGTTGCAGTCACTACTTCTTCCATAGTTGTCCATCTTACTAGTAACATAATAAGGTCAAAAGCACATTTATTCAAGATGCCATTCCACTTGGCAAGAAAGTCCGGTTCATCTGAAAAAAGGTTTAGCTGGTTCTGTATTCGTACTCCTCTGGGGATAGTCCAGATCTTAAGGTATTGTGTCAAATAGGCTCCATGTAACTGCGCCCGTATAAGTCTCTCATTAATTTTTTTATTTATTTATCCATCCATCCAGTTTTATATACCACCTTTTCCTTCAATCAAAGTGGTTTACATTGAGATGTTAGATACATTTTTAGTAAGGGGTAAAGGGAATAAAAGAAGGCTGGTTGACAGAAATTGGTTATGAACATTGGGAGGGTCCGCAGTATTCAGAAAACAGGAGCGGTTTTAACATTTTGCAGAAGTCCTTAATGTCCTGTGTAGATCTAATATGTTCAGGTACAGAGTTCCAAAGCGTGGGTGCAGCGAGTGATGGAGCTCTTCTGGCTGTAGACTGATTGGAGCGTTGGTATTCAGCAGGAGTAGTGAGCTTATTTATCATGTTACTGCGCCTGGGCCTTATGCTGGAGTCCTTGATTACCAGGCTTTACATAAGAACATAAGATATGCCATACTGGGTCAGACCAAGGTCCATCAAGCCCAGTATCCTGTTTCCAACAGTGGCCAATCTAGGTCATACGTACCTAGCAGTTTCCCCAAAAGGCACAGGTTCCACAATGCTTGTACTGGGACAAGCATTGATATCCTGGATCCCTTCTTAATAATGGTTTATGGACCTTTCCACCAGGAACTTGTCCAAACCTTTTTTTAAACCCAGCTACACTAACAGCCTTTACTACATCCTCTGGTAACAAATTCCAGAGTTTGATTACACGTTGAGTGAAAAAATATTTTATTAGTCTTAAATAGTTTACCCTGTAGCTTCATTGCATGCCCCCTAGTCTTTCTAGGAGTGGTCTAGTGGTTAGGACAAGGTACTTCAGGCCGGAAGGCCGGGGGTTCAAGTCCCACCTGGGGACAGCAATCTCAGGCCGGAGGGACTGGGATTTCTAGTCCTATAGGCACAACTTGTGGTCTTGGGCAAGCCACTTAACCCTCCATTGCCCATGTTCCCTGTAAGTATTAGCGTATGTCTCTCATATCCCCTCATGTTAAATGTATCCTCCAGTTGACCGCTTTGACCCGATGAAAAAGCAGGATATAAATACAACTAAATAAATAAATAATATTCTGATAACATAAACAATCGATCTACGTTTACCCGTTCCACTTCGTTCATTAATTTATAGACTTCTGTCATATCTCCCCTCAGCCGTCTCTTTTCCAGGTTAAAGAGCCCTAACCTTTTTAGCCTTTCTTCATAGGAGTATCCTTCCATCCCCTTTACCATTTTGGTGGCTCTTCTCTGAAGCTTTTCTAATAACGCTATATCCTTTTTAAGATACGGCGACCAGAATTGCACACACTATTCAAGGTGCAGTCTCACCATGGAACCATATAGAGGCATTATAATATCTTTTGTCTTATTTTCCATTCCTTTCCTGCTGATATCTAGCATTCTGTTTGCTCTCTTGGCCGCCGCTGCACACTGGGCCGAGGGTTTTAACATGTTATCCACAATGACGCTTAAATCTTTTTCCTGGGTGATGGTTCCTAACCTTCGGCAAATCCGTGCTCTTCGTCCCTTCTTATCCACTCCAGCTATTACCACCCTCCTTCTCTCCCTGATCATCACCAGGTTAGATTTCTGCAACATCATTTTTTCCAGTCTTCCCCAGTATCAAAAACGCCGTTTGCAATTAATTCAGAATACCGCTGCTCGCATGATCTTACATGCCTCCCCCCGTGATCATGTCACCCCTTTATTACATCATCTACACTGGCTTTCAATTGATTTCCGGATCTCCTTCAAGGTTCTCACTTTAACCCACAGAGCCATTTATCTATCTACCCCTACCTACCTATCCGACCTACTCACTTACCATACCCCCTCACGCAGTCTTAGGTCCATTCACATCAATCGCCTTCACCTCCCAGCACCCTCCAAAGCTCACTTACAATCGACTAGGAAAGCAGCATTTTTCTACTTAGCCCCATCTCTCTGGAACTCCCTGCCCACCGCCCTCCGTACAGAAGAATCCTACTCCAAATTCCGTTCCCTCCTTAAAACACATCTGTTCTCCCTAGCCTTCCCCCCTGAGTCTTAAGTGTTCACTCTTATTACTCTACTCTCTTAACCCTTCTGTCCTTACTTACCTCTTGCTCTATCATTTATTGTAATTTCCTATTTTTTTCTTGATGTTGTTTTGTAAACCGCCCCGATGTTATGGGGGGCGGTATAACAAATGTGTACTAAACAATAAACAATAACCTTGCATCGTGTAACCATAGTTTGGGTGGTTGTTCCCTAGGTGCATATCTTTGCACTTGTCCACATTAAATTTCATCTGCCATTTTGATGCCCAGTCTTCCAATTTATCAAGATCTTCTTGCAATTTTCCACAATCCTCTTGGGTTTTAACAATTTTAAATAGTTTTGTGTCATCTGCAAATTTGATAATCTCGCTCATTATTCCCTTTTCCAGGTCATTTTATGAATATGTCAAAAAGCAGTGGACCCAGCACAGATCCCTGGGGTACACCACTATTCACCTTTCTCCATTGGGAAAATTGGCCATTTAGCCCTACTCTCTGCTTTCTATCTTTTAACCAGTTCCTAATCCACAATACACTGCCTCCTATCCCATGACTCTTTAGTTTTGCCAAAAGTCTCTGATGAGGGACCTTGTCAAAGGCTTACTGAAAGTCCAGATACACTACCTTTGTCCACCTGTTTATTCACACCTTCAAAAAAACATAAAAGATTAGCAAGACAAGATCTTCCTTGTCTAAAGCCGCGTTGGCTGTCTCCCATTAGGCCATGACTATCTACATGCTGAGTAATTTTGTTCTTTGATGGTTTCTATCATTTTTCCCGGTGCTGACGTCAGGCTCACTGGTCTGTAGTTTCCCGGATCACCCCTGGAACCCTTTTTAAAAATTGGCGTTAAATTGGTGATCCTCCAATCTTCAGGTATTACAGATGATTTTAATGAAAATTCACAGATTACTAATAGCAGGTCTGCAATCTCATATTTCAGTTCTTTCAACACCCTTGGATGTATACCGTCCTGCCCAGGTGATTTGCTACTCTTCAGTTTATCTAATAGTTGTAATACATCTTCACGATGTATCAATATTTCCTTCAATTCTTCCGCACCTTTAAATACCACTTCAGTCTTGGGTAACATCCCTACATCTTCCTCAGTAAAGACCGAAGCAAAAAGGGCAGTGGCCGAGATATTGTGAAAGATTCAGAAGAGCTGCTTTCTGTCGTGCACATGAAAGGATGGGGAGCCACTGAAGTTGTTGAAGGATTGGGGTGATGTGTTCTTTTCTGGAAGTATTTGTGATAATCCTGGCCACCGTATTTTGAACCAGTTGGAGAGGGTAAAGGGATTGTTTGGGTAGTCCTTGGTAGAGTGAATTCGCATAGTCCAGAATAAGGGTAATTATTGCTTAGCACACCGAGCAGAAGTGATCATTGCTAAGGATAGGTTTAAGTCTTTGGATGAGTTTTAATCTGTGGTGTGCTTTGGAGGCAGTATTGTTTGTGAGTCTGTGGAGTCAGGTTTTTGTACAGGGTGATGGCCAAGTACTTTACTACTTTTTTTATTGGTATGGATTTGTCATGGATAGAGATTGTTTGTGGGGGCGAGAAAGTGGCATTTCTAGTGATGAACATCACTTCCGTCTTGTCACAATTCACCGAGTGAATTGTTAGTAAGCCAAGTAATCATGTCTTCTAGGCACATGGTTATGGGCATCAGGTCTGGATCAAGTAAGTTGATTGGGGTGTAGACCATGATGTCATCCGCATATAGATGGTATTGCATCTTATGGTGTCTTGATTATGTTGCAAATGGACTGTATGTATATAATGAATAGAATGGATGATAATGCAGAACCTTGAGGGATGCCATGCGGTACGTTGAACCTCATTGACTTGTTTTCACCACATGTGACCTGCTGGGTTCAGTTATTGAGGTAGGAGCAGAACTGTTTTATGGTATTGTTGCATAGGCCAATTTCCTGTAGTCGTATCAATATGGAGTGGGATATTGTGTCAAAAGCTGCAGAGATGTCCTTGAAGATTAACAGGAAACCTTTTTTGATGTTATCAGTGCCCCTTATGAGGTTGTCGAATAGGGAGGTTAGTAGAGTCTCAACGCCATGTTGTGGCCTAAACCCGTGCTGGGGCAGGTCCAACAGTGCATTTAGGTCAATTTGGTCTTGCAGTTGTATCTGTATGGATTTTTCGATAACTTTTGCAATGAGTGGCAGGCTGGAGATCAGTCGGTAGGATTTCGGGTCTGCTGGATCAAGGAAAGTTTTCTTGAGAACCGGCCGAATAGCAGCTTGCTTGAGAGCAGATGGCATGTAGCCCTGTTGTAAGGATAGCTGTGCTATTTCTTGGAGGTGCTTGCTAAGCTGATCCTTTGAGGCTTGATCCATGTCACAGGGCAGAGGTCAGTTGTATTAAGTGTATTCATGATGTGTTCAAGCTGTGCCAGGGAGGGGACAGTAAAATTATCCCAGGTTGTCTTATGCGCCTATGTTATTGGGTTCGTTGCTGTAGATAGCTGGTGTTGGGAAGGGTTGCTGTACCTACTGATAAAATATTCAGAAATATCCCAAATAAACCAGAGACAAAAGTATACTCCAAAATACAAAAAAAGTCCCAGTGATGACAGCAAACAAATGAAAAAATTGTAACTTTTTTTGTCGGAACAAAAAACACAAAAGGAGGTGGGAAAAAGAATTACCACCAACTTGCTGTGCTTTTTCCTTTTACTTATATTAAAGTGTTGAAAATGAGAAAGTACTTAGCTTTAAGCTTTATCCAGAAATATCACAACATGTCACGTTTCGGGTCGAGACATTCAAACCCTGCTTCAGGTATGGTATTCAGCTTCAAGTACTCAACAATCCATTTAGATTCGCAGCCAAAACTGAGCGCAAACATGCATTCTCATGTACACAAACTTGGTGAAAGCAATGCTGCCAATGTATCACTTAAAAATGGCGTCTGATGTCATAATTGAAGGGCTAAGGAACCAATCAAGGACCAGAACACTTTAAACACCAAAGGTATGAGCCTATCCCCACTGAAAAAGGGAATCCCCATTGACATTGGTTGCATGAGTAAATGACCTGACGATCATGAGCCTATCAGAACAAAGTATGCCATTCCACCGATGCATTCAAGCCATCAGGGATGACCGTTCCCAAACGAAATTTCCAACGTTGTTCTCGATATTGTAGTGTACATTATTATTTGTCCCTGCCCTCTGTACTATGTGGGGCGCACTACTCGGCCGATTAAGACTCGTTTAGCGGAACATGCATAACATCTATGAACTAGAACATTAGCTGCACCTATGGTGGAATATTGCATTCATAAAGATCATATTTTTGAACAACTACGTTGGAGAATCATGGAAATTGTACCTGCTGATTACAGGTGAGTAACTTGGCTTTCTGGTGCAGTAATTGAGGTAGAAAAGCTTGATAAATGGATGTATGTAAAGGAAAGTCTAGAGAGCTGAAAACAAGACACACAAGATTCCTCTTAATCTTTCTTTTCATAGTAGAAGTAAATGGCTTTTAATAACATAAAACAGTACCTTATAGTATCTGTGGATCAAATTAAACATTATTCCCAAGGAATAACAGAATATGTACCTAATATGTAGCTGAGCAACATTTTCGGAAACCATCAACATGGTAGGCTTAATGCATGTAGACTTACTAGACAAAGAGAAAATAAATTTTAAATACCACCTAAAGTATATGAATTATGAGTCTAAACCAAGTATATCCAGTATATTCTCTATGTATGTGGTACTGAGTAAACAAATATGTACCATATACCCAACAAGACCCATATTTTCAGTTGTTAATCAGAGATGGTATGTGTTCCAGCTTCAACTCATCTTTTACTGTTAAACATTCAGCTTATCCACTTCATTTTGATCTTGTAATAGCTTTATGCTGCACTGTCTGATTTTATGTTCTGTCTTATTTTAAAGCATTTTTTTGAGATAACGGATGATCAGTTTGACTTCCATACCTATTGTATGAGGAAGATGACTCTCCGTGCCTATGTGGATCTCCTGAGATTGGAAGATGTGCTCAGGCAACATGTGTTTTACTTCAGAGCTGCTCGAGCAGCAATAGAAATCTACCTAAAGCTGCATGATAATCCATTAACTAATGAAAGCAAGGAGCAGGAAGTAAATTCAGGTAATTTTGTGGGGGTTCTGATAGTAAATGCAGCATGTGATGGTGGGTGGGCAGGACTTGTGTATTGACTTGCTGGGAAATTGGGCCTTAAAGCTGAGAAGGAGCAAAACTAGTGAGAACATATTTTCCTGTGTTTTTTAGAGCTAGAAATGAGACAAAGCTAGTAAAATAATTTGTATAAAGTAACATCTTTGGTGAAAGAATTTGCACACGAGTATTGTTTAATAGTGAAGATGGTGGAGAACTGTTCCTAATAAAGTAGTGATCAGTGATGTTTTGATTTTCTACCCCAGGCACATTCTTTGATGTGTTCACTGTTATCCCATACCAAAGTTAATTAGGGATTCACATCAATAAGTGAAGAACCCCAACCCTACCAAGAGATAGTTCTTTTGCTAGTCATTGAGGAGTTTTATACTGGATAAAGTGTTCCCACTCCTGATCAATTTTAAATAATCAACAACTTTAGTATTAAAATTTAGACAACAGTCCAGCAGTAAGATGGGGGTTATCCCGTGTTTTGCACTAAGCATCGCATATTTGATTGTTATGAGTAGTTTCTAAGAGCAGAGGAGTAGCCTAGTGGTTAGAGCAACAGTCTACTACCCAGGAAATCTGGGTTCGATTCCCACTGGCACTCCTTGTGGTTTTAGGCAAGTCGCTTTATCCTCCATTGCCTCTGGGGGGGGGGGGGGGGAAAGGACCGGCAATTTACTTCTGGTCATCCCTTGCCAAGAAGCTGCTGGGTTGGCAGGAGTCAGCATTAACTTGAAAGAACTTTAAAAAAGAAAAAAATTGTAAAAGATTGTGTGTGAGTCTAGTGCCGGGACTTCCTGGTTCTCAGACAACAAGTTTGATCGTTGGAGGTCAGAATGGCAAACTTGGAGTTAGCGAGGCGGACAGTAAACAGGATTCCTTCAGGAACATAGGGTCCCTCCTTCACTCTGGTAGCCCCTTTGCTGTTTTTGGAGGAATAGGATTATTTGTATTGCTGTGGTATTCCTAGAAGTGACCCTGTAGCTAGGATCTGCCTTCCAGAAGATGTAGTATCATCTCTCACCAAGGAAGTCTCTCCAGGAGTTTGCACCCAGGAGGGAAGGGTTAAGTTTGAGATCTGCTCATTCGGTATGTAGGTAGCTGGCTGACTGGTGTACATGAGAAGCGCTGGTAACTTGCCTGCCTGCCATGAAAGTAACATTCACATCACCTAAGTAGATTTACAGGAGTGCTAGGAAGATGCTAGCTGTCATGGTACATTTGAGTACCAATAATATAGAAAGACGCAGGAAAGAATTTCTTGGAGACAAATGTAGGCTTTTAGAAAATTGAAATCCACAATCTCCAAAGTAGCATTCTTAGAAATTCTTCCTGTTCCACATAAAGAGCTTCAGTGGCAGGTTGAGCTGCAGAGCCTCGGTGCATGGATAACACAATGGTGCAGATTTCTTAGGAGATAGGCAAGATTTTGGGAAAAGCAGTACCTAATCCAAAAGGATAATCTCCAGGAACAAGCAGGAATGAGTCTTCACATATGGGTACGTCGGTACCGATGGAGTCTGCGCGGGAACGCTTCCCAGCATCCAATCAAGAGCTTTTGGAAGCATCCCTGCACGCTGCCTTCCCGCCTTTCCCAACTGCCTCTCCTCAGTTTTTGTTTTTCCGCGGAGCCGGCAGGACGTCCTCTGTCACCGCAGAAAATTCTTGTTTTTATTTTTTAGTTTTCTTGTGGTCGCGGCTGTCTTCCCGACGCCACCGGTACCGCCGGTGTTTTTCTTTTCTTTTCTTGAAATATTTTCCTTTTCCGCGGGATATTTTTTTTTCCTCATAGTATCCCACGGTCTTAGGCCTTTTAGGCCTCTTCTTTTTCCTTCATGGAACCGCCAGACACTTTCTCTAAGAAATGTTCATCCTGTGGAAGTACAACTTTGTTTTTAGACCCTCAAAGTCGGTGTCTAACCTGCTTGGGTCCTGACTACAGTTTGGTGAGAAGAGGTTTTCAACATCGAGATTCCCTCGATACACGGTTGCCTTCCAACTTCGGGGCACCGTCCCCTTCTTCCACACAAGATCAGGTAACCCACAAACAGTCTGTTAAGACTAGCCAGTCCTCGAGTGGTAGGTCTCATGTGCAGCATGAAGACGGCTCCGGCCTTGCCCTCGAGGGCCCACTGGCTTCAAAACCCCGGCGGGAGTCTTTGGTCTCCAAAGCAAATAAGGGGTTTCAGGTTGTTCCTGGGGTTCACCCCCCACAGAACATACCTCAGCCGTGTCCGGTGGTGGCATCCGCTTCGAGCGGTACCGATACCCCGACATCAGCACTAGTGTTGAATGAAATACTCCTCACCAGGGATCGTCATCTGGCGTCCTCGGTACCTTCGGGACCGGTAGATACACCCCAGACTGACTTCCCTTTATCGGTACCAGCACCGATACTACCACTGACGTCGGTACCCTCCAGACGTGTATCGATAGACTCGCTTCCTTCGATGCCGAGTCTGGAATCGATCTCCAGTCTGGAGGACTGGGTACCGACTCGCCTTGGTACCGGCTCTCGGCGGTACCGAAGGCTCGGTTCCGATAATTCCGATCCACAACTCTCGGTTCCTTTCACGCCGATTGAGTTGCCACTGGCTTCACCGGTGTCAGACACGGTACTGAAATCGGTACCGACGACCTCATTACCTTTGCGGTCGGTGCCTTCCATTCTTCGCTTATCAGGCTCTCTGCCCTCGATGCCGAGTTTGGAATCGATCTCTAGTCTAGAAGACTCGGTACCAATAGCTTTTGGTACCGACATTGATCGATACTGGTGCTTCGGTACGGAGGATACTGGCCGGATGGGTTCGGTCACCTCGGTACAAATTGAACTGTCACAGATGACTACTCCGATGTCTTTGTCGGGCTCGACTCCGACATCGGTACCGGTCTTGACATCGGTACCGGTATCCACAGTAGCATCGTGGCCAACTCCTACCATGCTTTTTTCAACAGGATCGCTCCATTCTATACCAGGCTTGGAGACGATACCTGGCATGGATAATGTGGTAAGGACAGTTGCTGCTCCTGATACCCAGTACCAGCAACCATCTCTTAAGCATTCCACACTGCACTGTGCAGGATCTTCTATTCCTATATTTTTGGATACCTCTGTGGATGCTCAGGCTAGTTCTGTAAATCTAACCTGTCCAAGAGTAATTCCTGTTAGGGATCCCTCTTTTCAGAGTTTCCTCTGGGATATAGCAAGATCTCTTGCCATTCCTATCCCAGGACATGATCCTGCACAAGGCTCTATTTCTACCAAAGCAAAGGGAAACATAATGCTTCATTTGCATCATTCCTTGCAGGATCTCCTTCTGGGAATGTGGGAAACACCTCTCCAGGTACCCCCACCTCCCAGGCAATGTTCCCTCTAATTTTCTGTAGGCTGTGTGCGCATAAAATATCAGCTGTGCAGCTTTTGAAGGAAGGTTAAATTTTTGTGCGCCACATAACGACACTCAGAGTTATATACTTTAAAATTTGACTACACGTCAGAATACAGTATGTACACCACATTGATTGCACTAGAAAATATTGTAGAACTTGTGAAAACCGTAAATACACAACAACTTTTCAATTTTAAGAATGTCTGTGTTGTTTTCTATCAGAATCAGAACCATAATTTTTGTGCGCTCTGTTGTAAAGTATGTGCGCTCACTCGGCGAGGTGTGTGCGCGCGCACACGCGCACAGCTTAGAGGGAACAGTGCTCCCAGGGCAACTGATCTGTTATATCAGGTGCCCCCCTCTCCAGGGTTTCAAAAGACTCAACTTCCTCATCATTCCCTAGTAGTGGAATCAGCAATGAGGCAGGTAAAGAGTAAGAAAAAGCACTCTTCCTATCCGCCAGGTCGTGAGTCTAAAACACTAGATGACTTTGGACGTCAAACCTTCCAGACATCTATGCTTTCTGCAAGAATTCTCTCATATATTTTTTATATGAGTGAGGAGGTCACAAAGCAATTGCATCTTTTGTCTCCTTTTCTTTCAGATTCCAGGAGTACAGACTATTCCTCACTGCTTAAGCATATCCAAAATATCTCTTGGTTTCTTTCTCGTGCTTCCCTAGACTCTTTTGAGTCTGTTAGCAGAACTTCTGCTATAGCTATAGGGGCACGACGTAGAGCCTGGCTCCAAGCTTCAGACTTGGACAAATGGGCACAACAACGGCTGGGACATACTCCTTGCACTGGAGAAAATCTTTTCAACGAGGAGTCTTTACGTCAGGTTACTCAGTTGTCCACTGATTTACCTGTTCCTAGGGGTTGTTTTACCCCTTCCTCTGTCCCAGTACGTAGGAAATGTCCTACCAAACTTTCTTCCCACAGGAGAAGAAGGTTTTATTCATCACTTGCCCATCATACAGATGTTCCCCAACAGGGAAAGCATCGTCCTGGTCTAAAGAATCCAACCTCTCACCAGGCTCAGCAAACCCAGCACCTGCAGGGTTTCTGATCATTCATCATCAGATGCTTGTGACCCTTGGGGTTAGAATTTACAGTTGCTTCTTCTCAATAGAAGCAATCCACCACTTTATTCTAACCCCTACACAGGGATCTCTTTCCAAAAGATATCCATTTTTCTATATTTCTATGAGCTGTCAGGTTGTTCATGCCTATAAGTCACAGGTTTCTCCTCTTTTCCCTGCTAGGGAAAGAGGTCTGACCACTATCAAATGATAGTTTCTGTGCCAGCATGTATTTTTCCTTTCTATAGACTTACTACTTTGTAAGTCTTCTTCAGCTCCATTCTCTTCACCCTCTTACCAAGTTTTTCCCCTGTAAGAGCGGAATTACTTACTGTGAGGCTTTCTCTTCAGCCTCTCTAGTTTTCTCACTTTCCAGTGCGGAGTTCACCTCCTCTGTTTTAATCTTCCTTGGGGCAGCTTATCAGACATGTCCAGAGTTCCTACTCCTGTTCTGTCTGTTCTTTCTGTTTTGGAACAGTAAGATTCTTCTGCTGTCTTGCCAGCAGCTGCCCATCCAGGAGCTTTAATGTTTGGACCACTGGTTCTTATCCACAAACTACCAGATTGTCCTCCACTAACATTCTGTCTAGTCTTTGTAGTGCCTCCAAGTCAGTACTCCATCTCTCTTGGAGGTCCTCTCACTACAAGCTTCTAGATTGTTTTTCTATTCTACCATCTTAATTTCCTGAGTTGGCAGCATAGTTAACTGAGATACTGGCTCTCTACCAGCCAGTTCCATGCTCTCTGCAATCTACAGAGAAGCTTTCCACTGTGGGCCCTTGCTAGAGAGCATATGGGGTTTTCTCCAACAGCTATCCTAGCTGGTTAGAAAAGGCTTTTCAGTCATGTCTCCCATGACTAGAAGGATCCCCTTCTTTCTATCTCCTTTTTAGATATAAAGGACATAGGCCTTCTCTTACGTGCAGACTCAAGGAGTTGCCAGTTCCCTACTTTGGTCCATAGTATTCCCAATCAGGGATATGCTCGTCCTCGTAAGAACGCATGATACCTTTGCCCTTAAGCAGGTCAACATGGTCTCTCATCTTTAGGCGTCTTCTGTCTACTTACCATGCCAGAGTCCTGGAAGACTCGGGACTTCCTGGCTATACATTGACATTGTCCTTGGTCTTTCATGTAACAGTCCTGGTTCTTTAGCACTAACCAGCATTCTTGCAGATCATAACCAGGAGGAATAGATTCTCTATATGTCTTCTCAAGTAGGTTCCACCTCCTTGTTATTAGATGAATCTTTCCTCTCCACATAGCCTGTGTGATCACTGTACTGTAGGCATATCTCTGTCTGTTTACCTGCAGACCCCTATATCTAAGCCTACATATCCATATTTATTTTTTGTGTGTATTTTATGCCCTGCCATATCTCATTATAGATATATTCTTATATGTCTGTCTATATATATATATATATATATATATATATATATATATACATACATTTATCTGTTGAGATATTTTCTTATAGATAGATATGTATCCACATACTTATCTATCTCCCTGTCTATTCTCATATACCTATATGATTCTGACAGAGGGCTTTTACCCATACCTATGCTATCTAGCAGGTTTGGGGTTTTCAGCACACACCACTCCTATGGTAGTCAAAAATTTTCATACCATAGCCTAATGGTTAATGTACCTCTGAAGCTCTCCATACTCAATATCTCTCCTAGCTTATCCCAGTTAGGAGAGACATTGTGGATCTTCAGTTAATCACAGGCTAACGCCTCCGGCATTTGTCCTCTCTCCTTGGGATACAAGGGGTCCTCATACCCTTTCTCCCCACAAGGACTATGCCTATTTGTCCACATCGGTTAGCCTTTCTCTTTTTGCTCCTAAAAGTGAGCCACGCTCCCGCCAAAAGAGTTAGGTTTTTGTCATAAACCCTTCCTCTGAAGACCCACCGTTTTTTGCACTACCCCAGTTTTTCCTACTGGGGTTACCTATTCCTTTCAGGATTCTGACCTCCACATTTTTTTCTACAGGTTTATTACCTTCACTTATAGTGAGGTCCTCTTCAAGGTTCCTCTACTGGGTTCCCAGTAGATTTATGAACCTCCTTACTCTGTGAAATCCTGTTAGGGGAGGTCTCTATTGCAATCTTCTGCAACAACATTGATGACAATCATCATCCACGCCTGGACTCCTATGCTAGGTTAGCTGTTCCACAGCATTTTTTCTTTCTTCAACTCCTACCCTCCATCCTCAGGATGCCTGGTGTTCTGGAAGATAGCATGTTCCAACCTATGACATGCTGAGACTCCAGGCATCTCAGCTTGGGAGTCCCCATATGTGAAGACTCATTCCTGCTTGTTCCTGGAGATAGCACAGTTACTTACCTGTAACAGGTGATCTCTGGGAACAGCAGGAATAAGTCTTCACAACCCTCCCACCTCCCCAGGAGTTGTATCTCTATCTATCTTTCCTTTCCTTTCTCTCTCTCTCTTTGTCTCAGCTTTAAAACTTAACTGAGGAGAGGCAGTTGGGAAAGGTGGGAAGGCAGCGCGCAGGCGTGCTGGGATGCTTCCAAAAGCTCTTGATTGGACGCTGGGAAGCGTTCCCGCGCAGACTCCGTCGGTACCGACGTACCCATATGTGAAGACCTATTCCTGCTGTTCCCAGAGATCACCTGTTACAGGTAAGTAACTGTGCTGTCTCCCCCTTAATGGGGGCAAAACAAGGCTGCTAGCGCTAACCTTAAACTAGATCGTGGGAGAAAGCTGACAGTCCCTTAGGAATACATAGCTCAAGCTAAGGTATCCTCAAAGGATACTGGCAAAATAGGGAGATTAAAATATCCTGATAGAGGTTGTGATAAAGGTTGAAGTAGCCCAGGTGCATATAAATGAAATGAAATCCCCTAAAACCCACACGTTTTAAACCATTCAACAAAGACATAATCATTTCCCAAGTTATCCCAAAACTGACTCAACCAACTGACAACTTCAACGAGATGGTAATAAACTGGAACACCACCCTCAGATTGTTCTCCCAATAACCCACCACAGACAACCGATCATCTACTAACAAGAAGACTCCCAGAAAACAGAATGCTCCTTGGTTTACCCCTGAATTACGAGCCTCCTTGCTTCGACTTAGGAGACTAGAGAGGAAATGGAGATGCTCCCTAAACCCCTCCGACCAGGACACCTACTTAGTTCATCTGAAATCTCACCGCGATCTAACCTGGGCCAAGAGAAAGGAATTCCACGCGGGACTACTTAATCGATCAATCAACAAACCTCGCAAACTCTTCCAGTTAGTGAAATCCCTATCCAGAGAGCCTTCCGCACCACATCAAGAACAAATACAACCTCAATTATATGCTAACTATATTCAGTCAAAGGCGATCAAAATTACAACAACTATCTCAAAAGAAATCTCTCAACCTCCCCACATTCAATTCCCACTCAATAAATTTTCATCCCCATCACCAAGTACCATCGAAGACATCATAGCCACCATCAATACCACCACAGCCCCAAATGATCCATGTCCAGCCCACTGGATCAAAGCATTGAGAGCTGAGCTTAGCCCATATATAGCCGCCATAGTGGACCAGTCATTCAACACCGGTGTTTTCCCATCAGTCCTCAAACAGACATCTATACGACCACTATTGAAGAATAATAAACTAGACCCAAAGAAGGAGGACTCTTACCGGCCAATTTCAAGTATTCCACTATTAGCCAAAATCCTAGAAAAGGCGACCCTGAGAGAGATCCAGCAACACATAGACACTGAAGCCCCACTCGACCCATGCCAACATGGATTTAGGGATGCACATGGAGTTGAGGCACTTCTTGCCTCTCTAATGAATACTCTCATTAATGCTATAGACAGCATCAAGAATGGAGTTGCAATGGTCTTCCTAGACATTGCGGCAGCATTCGACTCAGTGGACCATGAACAACTACTAGCGCGACTCTTTGAGAAGGGAATACAAGGAACTGCATGGGATTGGTGCAAATCCTATCTGGAAGATCACTGGCAACAGGTTCGGATCGGTAACAATACATCTTATCCATTCCAACTGAAGCAAGGAATACCACAAGGTTCCTCACTATCAGCTCTGCTTTTTAATATCTACATGCAGCCAATCTGCAACATCACCCGGGCATCCGGAATATCTTGCCTTATCTATGCTCACGATGTGCTGTTGTTCACACCTGTTAATGTGCTAAGTCCCGATTACACAGCTTTAATCAACTGCTTCAGTTCAATAGCTGATTGGCTGCTCACGCAGAACCTCCGAATCAATTTTAAAAAACAGAAGTCCTTATTGTCACAAGGAATAAAGACTTCTCTCCTCCACTGACACTAAGAGTAAGGGATGCTGATTTACCAGTCAAATCTACAATTCGTTATCTAGGTGTTTGTTTGTTTTATTTGATAAACCGCCCTTCAGTAGTAAGCAGAGCGGTGTACAATCTACAAAAAAGTCTGAAATGAGCACAAGGCCAACGAAATCGAAAGGAAATTTACAATTCTTTGATAGGATAGCAAGAGGAAGAGAGAGACAGGACAGGGCATAGGTAAATATAGTATTGGGTGGGAGATACAGAGGCGGTCGTAGGAAGGCTAATTACATAAAAGGGGAGGGAAGGTTGAAGGCCAGGGAAAAGAGATGAGTCTTTAGGTTACGTGTCATACTGGACCAACGTCTAGAACTCAAAGAGCATATAAAATGCACAGTGAAATCCATCTATCACAAGATCAAGACTCTACGACACCTCAAACCCATGCTGAAACCTAATGACTTCCGCACAACATTCCAAGTTCTAGTCACCCCACATTTTGACTATGCGAACATTATACTACATGGCTTACCCAAGAGCACACTAAACCCGTTACAGTTGGCTATGAACACAGCAGCCAGAGTACTAAGTGGATCTACAAGGAGACAACACATAACCCCCATCCTGATGGAACTTCACTGGCTTCCGATAATCTGTAGGATATCTTACAAAGTCCTCCTCATGACCTTCAAAGCATTCCATGAAATCTCACCATCGTCCATATCGGACCTCATTATCCACACCCAAAACAATAGGTCTAGAAGACCTATAGCTGAAAATATACTTTCGGTTCCAAAAGAACTAGTAAAATGCACCCAGACAACTACCAACAGAGCATTTGCATCCTTCGCCCCCAGATGCTGGAACAAGCTGCCTACCAACATCAGATTGTTGAAAGATATATCACTATACAGAAAAGCCCTAAAAACCCACCTCTTCTTACAACACTTCTCCCACAGCAATATGCCCCCCTCTCCGCCCCCCTCAGCCCAAACCAATGACTATGGTTAAGTAAGTAGTTCTCTTTAACGTATAGCTCAGACTATATCAAATCAGAGTTCCTTTCGATAGAAATGTCTTTTCAACCTTTGCTAAAGCGTTGTAAATAGTTGCCTGTGTTAAATGTTTAACTACCGTATATTATTCCTCAGTTAACTCCTGTTTTTACTCCCTGTTACCTGTAAACTTGACTAGATCTCTGTCTGAGTGCAATTTTGTTCATTGTAAACCGCACTGATGACAGCGCGGTATATAAAAGCTGTTAAATAAATCAAATCAAATATAAGCATTTACAATTATTTTTTTTCAACTTATAGGCAAGTTGTGCATACAAATAAACAGACTTTAAATTGTCTATGTGAATACCAGAAATCTAAATACTAAGATTAAAGACTAAGATTATATGGCACTGAATGAAAATGACTACAAAATCAGAAGGAAAAAATATATATGTACATTAAAACACAAATTACACTTGAAAAAAACCTCAAGGAGACATCAAACTATGAATGGTCAAAGCATATCATTGCTCAAGACTTCCTCCTTTCATCATCTGTCTCCTGGGCAGAACATTGTCCTTTGTTTTACCAAAATAAATCAATTTTTGAATTTTTATCTGCTTCACACACATGCATACACTTGTATATAAAAAAATAAGCTGAAAAGTAGTTTCAATTGTTCAAAGACCATGATTAAATCAGTCTCTATAGTGGGCAACACTTCAATGGTCACACACAGTCTAAAACAATAAAAGAAGCACAAAAAATAGCATTACTTATCTGAACCCATGTCCATAGGTTAAATTGCCATTTTCAAAGCCAAATTCATCATGCTGAAGGCGATAGTTCATCTAAGGCAGACCCAACATCGATGTTTCAGTAGAACACGCTTTCTTCACGGATCCGCACATTTTTTCATCTTTTTGTAGAAGCCCGAAAAACCATTTGGACATTTAGCCCTATCTGGATTGGATGGGGAGCTGTGTGGATCCCTAGTGCAAGGGATAACAGGACACTTGGTAGTAATGATCATAACTCAATAAAATTTGACACAATCACTTGGCAGAGAGCATTGAGGAAAACTATTTCAATAGCATTCTTTAAAAAGGGAAGCAATGATAAAATGAAAAAAAAACCCTAGTTTGCAGATTAAAAGAAACAGTCACAATGTTCAAAAGTGCCAGCTTAGAAGCCCAGTCCTCATATTAACAAGTAGGGAAAACATGAAGAGCAGGCACGTGGAATTCTAACCCCTGTGTGTGTGTGTATATATATATATGTATATATATATATATATATAATATATGTGTGTGTGTGTGCACTACAAATGGCCTCAAATACTGTAGCAGTCCAATTGACCAAAAAAGAAAAAAAGCTCCTAGTGAATTTGGTTCCAAAATGAAATAATTGTAATTCCTTTGACCACTTCCTGAGACAGCGGCTAGCGAAACTGGCAGCGTTGTTGAGGTGATCAAGAGAATTTAAGAAATGCTATACGGAGTCAGACCAAGGTCCATCAAGCCCAGTACCCTCTCACAATTACCTGTTAGGTTTCCATAAAAGGCACACAGGCTCCAAAATGCTTGTCCAGGGGCAAGTAGTATATTTTCTGGGTCCTCTTTAATAATGGTTTATGGAACTTTCCACCGGGAACTTGTCCAAATCTTTCTTAAACCCAGCTACACTAATAGCTTTTATTACATCCTCCAGTAACGAATTCCAGAGTTTGATTACACGTTGAGTGAAAAAATATTTTCTCCTCTTAGTCTTAAATGGGTTACATTTAGCTTCATTGCGTGTCCCTAGTCTTTCTATTTTTTGATGGCATAAACAACCAATCCTCATTTACTCGTTCTATTCATTAATTTATAGCCCTCTATTATATCTTCCCTCAGCCATCTCTTTTCCAAGTTGAAAAGCCCAAACCTTTTAAGCCTTTCCTCATAGGGGACTAACATTGATGTACTTTGAGGCATGTGGACTTCGGAACAGGTTTTTCTTTTCTTTTTTGATGTGTGTGTGCATACATACAGTATGCGCTTATCTGTCTGTATCTGCATTGCCTGTGTGTGTGTGTGTGTCTTGTGAATGTGGTGCCTATATGAGTGTGTGTTTGTGTGTGTATTTCTATTTTGCGTGTTCTTTTTTTGTATCTGTATCTCTATTTTTGTTTGTGATATGTGTGCATATTTGTATGAACGTGCATGTGTGTCTCATTGCAAATGTGCTTGTGTGTGTGTATGTTCTCTGTGTCTCTGATTAGGAGAGGATGAGAGCTGTTTGACAGATACAATTGCATATTTGCTATGTTACTGTGAATCATTGTTAGTATGCTGCAGCATTTGCAACTGCTTTTCCTGGAGAAATGCAGTGAGGCATTTTAGGAGGAGTGAGAGGGCTTAATTTCTCTTCCATCTCCACCACATGCAGAAACTTAAACTTGTACAGTACAGAAACTTCCTCCAGCCTACTATCTCCCTTCCTGTGATTAGAATAGCATTCCAATGTTCCGCTCCCACAGCCTTCCCATTGGTTGGACCCTACCCACAGGATCGAACTGCCTAGATACATTGGAAACAGGCAGGGCAGGCTCACTCACACACAGACTAATTTTAGAGGATTGCATATAGAGATTTTTTAAACTCTTAAAGTCCAGATGTCAGCCTGCCCTCTACCTACCAGACATTAATATGAAAATCTGAATCGTGAAAAAAGTGTGCACAGAATGCAGCTTAGATTATTGTAGAATTCTCTATGCAGGGTTTTCTGAGATAGTTTTAAAAATGCTGCTGCTTGCTTGACAGGCAATATTAAATGGTATCATCAGTAATAAGGTAATTACACTGGTTTTCGGTTAAACATCCTGAAAATTTTTCCCATCACACCAATAACTGACCCAACCCCAATGAACAACCCCCTTACAACTGCCCTACCACCCCACAAACTGCCTCATCCCTAAAAGAAAACCCCCAAATTCCCCACTTCCATAAACTACCACACCACAACTGCCCCACTAACCTGCACACCCTAATCCTAAAAAGACGCTCTTGCAACTGCCCCATCGAAAAAACTACCTCCCTCAGCTGTCATATCACCTCACCAATTACCCCCCCCACCCCAAAAACTGGCCCATTTCCAAGAACTACTGTCCCCCAATTGCTACACCCCCAAACTCTTCACCTCACAACTGCCCCACTAATCCACACATTCCCCCTACCCCCAAAAAACACTCCTTTGCAACTGCCCCACCACTCTGCAAAGTGTCCCACCCTCAAACATGCCCCATGCAACTGGATGTCCACCTCAACAAATGCATTTGCATCTGCCCCACCACCCCACAAACTGCCTCCCCTTACAAAAACTACCACCCCACAATAGCTCCCCCTCCACAATAGACCCACAAACTACTCCCCTGCAAGCTCCCCACCACCCTGTAAACAGCTGCCACCCACAGAAATATCCCCAAGTGCTCCACTCTCAAACACTCAACCATGCAAACACCCCACCCCAAAAAATCCCCACTATAACTGTCCCACTCCCAAATTCTCCCCACAACTGTTATCAACCCCCAAACTACATCATACATAAATGTCCCTCCACCCTCACCTATCCCACCACAGACACAACACGTGAAAACCACATACACACAGGTATTACAAATAATTCCCTAGTTATGATATACTGCATTTTAAATTATCCACATTTATATTTCATTTTCTTTGCTGCAATTTCTACTGCGCAAGCTACTAACTGAACTGTAGTGCTTTCTTATTGGCTGCCATCTGTACTGTACTGAGTGGAGGAGTAGTCTAGTGGTTACAGCAACTGCCGAGTACCCAAGGGATCTGGGTTTGATTCCCACTGGTGCTCCTTGTGACCTTAGGCAAGTCACTTGACCCTCCATTGTCACAGGTACAAACTTAGATTGCAAGCCCTCAGGGGACAGGGAAATACCTACATACTTGAATGTAACTCGCCTTGAACTACCATTGGAAAGGCGCGAGCTAAATACTAATAGTATCCGCTGAGGGCAGGGCTAGATTAGGGAAATGCAAACTAGGAACATACCTAGCATCCAAAGTTTAGGGGGCATTTGGGGGTATCTTATAGGGATGAGATAGTTTGTTGAGTGGTAGGGCAATTGTAAGGGGGTTGTTCACTGAGGTGGGATCAGTATGGTAGGGCAGTTTTGGGGGTGGGACAATTTGCAGGGTGTTTAATCGGTAACCAGTGTAATTACTTTATAATTGATGATACTGTTTAATACTGCCTATCAAGTGAGTGGGCTGCATTCTGTGCGAGCTATAGCATTTTTAAAGCTGTTTTAGAAAAACCCTGCATAATAAATGCTAGTGATCTAAGTTGCATTCTATGCAAGCTGTAGCAATTTTAAAACTTTCTCAGGAAACTCTGTATAGAAAATGCTACCATAGTCTGTATGTGACATGGCTATTGCCTTTACTACATGTCAAAAATAATGTGGATCTCAATATAGGCGTAAACATTGAATTAGTCACAATGTTTGAAAGATCTTTCAAAGAGTGGACATTATCAGCAAGCAAAGTGATAATCTAGAATCTAATATATTCCCTAGATCATTGCTTCTTAACCAGTGTGGTAGACCAGCCCAAGGGTTTCTGCCAAACTGTACCCCCCCCCCCCCCCCGTGCCCCGCTGCCCCCAATTCCATCATAGGGCGACAGCATTTTAAAAGCAGTGGCTTTGTGCCGCCACTTTGTTGCCTGCAGCAGGACATGTGTTTCGGTACACAGGGCCTGCTGCTTCTGACCCCCCTCTGACAGTAAGATGCATCGGAGGGGGATCAGAAACAGCAGGTCATATGTGCTGAAGGACATGGCCTGCTGCAGGCAACAAAGTAGCAGCATGAAGCAGCCCACCTGGGTCGGCAACCTAGCTTACCTAGTGGATGGGCTGGCCCTGCTGGTGAGCCCTTCAGGAAGTCCCCAAGCATCTTGCCTCACCTCTACTGAAAGTGTCCTGGAGAGCAGTCCTTTGCTTTCTATTGCAGCCCTTCTCTCCTAGAGTGTTTGTAGGAACAGAAGAGAAGAGAGTGAGCTTGGAGTAAACAGAGCCCCTCAGCTCTCTAATCCGTCTTGCCCCTGCTGTCATTCAAAGATAGGAGGGAATGGATGTGACTTGAGCAGACACTGCAGGACAAAGACCAGCACCTATATTAGCTGTTCCTTATCCCTCCAGACCAGTCCCGCACTTCTGGGTTGTACTCCTCTTCCAGCAGCTTGGTGACTGAACATGTTATCTTTTTGATGACACCAGCGTACTTAAGCAGCTGTCACCACCTACCAGCTCCTGTATGCTCAGTCTCCAAGCAGCTGGAGCAAGCAGTGAGCCAGGATGCTGGACTCACTGGAGGAACAACTAAGGAAAGTGTTAGGTTTTGAATTTATTTTGGGGCTTATTCCTTTTGTTGGTAGCTGAGGATAAAAAGAAAACACAAGAGAGCAGGAAGTTCCTGGGCGGCCGGAGGAGTTGATTTCCCCTCTCCCTCCCTCTTTCCCTCAGGAGTGAATGAGGAGGCTTTGGGGGAGCGGGGGGTTTCAGGGCACAAAAGAAAAATAAAGAAGCACGGCTCCCGAACTTGTTACGGGGTGAGGAGCTGATTGCCGCCAGCACTTCCGTCCCCTCCTTGTCGCCGAAGCCGGGAATTGCAGTTGAGTACAGGAGTAGCGGATTGGCAAAAGAGCCTCGCAGCAGAGGAGGAAGATAAAAGGAATCTTTTCCCAGGAGGAGCAGAGTAGAAAAGTTGCTCTGGCCCGAGGCTGCAGACCGCGTGGTTTTGGCGGCCTAGCAGCGGCAAGGAGGAAAGTCATTCATGGGCAGTTGAGCGCAGGAAAATCATTGTTTTTTCATCTGGCAGCCTTTGCTACTCCGTTTGCCCTAAGACTCTTTAGTTTTTCATTTCCTGCCCTTGGAGAGTCACCTCTTGGAGTGTGCAGCAAAAAGAAAAGGAGCACAAAAAGAGGGGAAGACATTGAGCACAGTTTAGGGGATTTCCTGTCCTTGTAACGTAATTTTTTATATTTTTTTTCTTTTGTATTTTAATTTTTTATTGATATTTATATTAACAAGCAAGCATTTACATGAATGAATAGAAATAATGGGAACACCACCATATTCCAACTATTACAAAAATAAAAAATATTCAAAGTAATCTTTCCCAAAATTAGTCCACAATTAACAAGGGGGGGCTACAGGAAATTTAACAATTGACCATGGCCTCAATAATACTTGAAGCTAACAAGGTCAAGGTAACACAGAAGAAATATATAAATTATAAGCAGGAAAAGACTTATGCGTCAGCCGTATTGAGGCCCACCTCCACCCGTAACTCTTCCCTTGCACATATAAATTCTGAGATCTGTTTAGGGTCAAAAAAAAAAAGGAAATTCTTGCCTTGATAGAAAACATAACACCTAGATGGATACTTTAACACAAAAGTTGCACCCAAAGAAATAATCCTGGAACGATAAGCCAGGAATTCTTTCCTCCGTAATTGGGTTGCTCGAAACAAATCTGGAAAAATTCTAACATTTGAACCTAAGAACTTCTCATTAATATTCTTAAAAAATAAACGAAGAATCAATGCCTTATCAGCCTCCAAGGCTAGAGTTACAAGCATAGTAGTTCTTTCTGTAACCACGTCTAATGAACTTTCCAAAAAGCATGTCAGGTCTCCAATTCCACTCGCTGCTGCCTCCAAATTTCTCCCCTGTACTTCCAAGTTGTTCACTGATAAATACTGTGCCTAGTAAGTGGCGGCAGGTGCTCAGTTGGAATCTTGAGCACCTCTCAGAAATATTTCCGCACCATTTCCAATGGGGACATGAGTGGAGACTGGAAAGTTTAAAAGACGAAGGTTATTTCGTCTGGTAAGATTTTCAAGATGTTCCGTCTTCTGCAACAGCACTGTTCTCTCCTGCATTAGAGCAATATGCTCCTCCTTAAGATACCCTTAATCTTCCTTCACCTGTAGCAAAGAACTTGCTTGCAGCTCTTGGCTCTTAGAGGACTTCAATTTCATTCCAGCTAACTCAGTACTTACAGAACCCACCACTGTTGAAAGGGTTGTAGTTAAGGCAGAGATAGCGTCCCAAAGTGCTTCCAACGTTATCACAGCGGGCTTTTCCAACACTCGATTCACAGGCTTAAGCCCTATTCCAGGCTCCAACTGCCATGGAGCTACCACACGAGGAGGTGGGTCTTCCACACCACATTCCCCTGGCTGTCTACCCCCTCTGGAAACCAGGGCCGACCACAACAGCACTTGCTCCCCACCTACAGGCAAGGGAGTGCTCACCCGGAGATCAGGCGGCAGTGAGAAACCAGAGCCGTCTGCAGAAGGAAAACTTCCGGGCTGTGTCGGGGGCTCCCGCTGGTCCGGAGACAAACTAACTCCGAATGCACCCAGCACAGAAATAGACTCCTCCCTCTGTGCTGGTGAAGACGCCGCTACAGACCCGGTAACCGCGAAACCGCAATATTCCAGCATCCTCTGGCCATCGGCAGAAGTTTGCGGCGGGGCACAGGGGTAGCCCGCTTGCTTCCTTTTCCTCCGCCCCATGCTGAACAAAGTGGAACTTGCCGAAAGACAGGAGCGCTGAGCAAAACGCCAAGCGGCCATCACAGGTCAGATTCCTGCCGCCATCTTGCCCCCCCCCCCCCCTATGCATTAACATCTGTAACATAATGTTAATTTAATTTTAACTTAGTTTTAAGTGCTCTTTTGGTTTGAGTTTGTCTTTCGGGCTAGACTGGTAGAGGATAGCCCACTGACCATGCCTGCCAGGCCACAGTGCTTAGTGTGCGAATCTCAGAGAGAGGTGGTCTCTGACACCAGTGTTTGTCATGGTGTGAGTTGGAGGCCCAGTCTGTGGAGCAGGTCCTTTAAGAGGGTGCAGAATAGGAGTGTACCTCAGACACTGCAGGATGCAGCAGAGAAGGGAGCCCAGGAAGCGGGGACCATTCTGCCACTGCTAGAGCCAGCGAATAGATCACAGCCTTTACCCAGGCCGTCCACTTCTCAAGCCCCGGGGAAAGGAGAAGCCCCAGGAGGATTTTCACTGGAATTTGTCCTGCTATTGCATAGGACTTTTGGTATGTGCCAGCAAGGAGTGGTCAGTTGCTCAGCAGCGCAGGAGAGCAGCCGAAAAAGGTCAGATGAGCCATCTTAAGACTGGGGAGAGCAATTGTCATTGTCGGAAGGTCTGGAGGATCTGGACATGGAGTTCGATGTGGAAGGAGAAGAGCTAGAGAAAGGAGAAATTCCGCAGGAGGAACAGGCGTGGATTGTACGGGCCTTCCATCAGGAGGAATTGCTGGCACTCATTGCGGAGACCTTAAAGACCCTAAATATGCCCACAGGACTACCGGTAGAAGTCGAGGCGTTAGAGGATCCAGGCGATATGGAAGCCGCAAAAGGTGTTTCCAGTGCATAGAGTGGTCAGGCAGATGATACATGATAAGTGGGACCTGCCGGAGGCCGGTCTCCGAGGGATGCAAACATTGTCGCACCTCTACCCACTTCCAGAGTAGGAGCGCGAGTTGCTTTGGTCTCCAAAGGTGGATGCGGCAATGTTGGCAGTAACCAAGAAGATGACAATTCCAGTAGAAGGTAGCATGGCGCTCAAGGATGTCCAGGATAGGAAGTTGGACACCTTTTTAAAGCAAGCTTTTGATATCAATGCCCTTTCATTGCAGGCTTCCATTTGTAGGGTCTGGGTGGCTAGGGCCTGCCGCCTCTAGTCGCAGCGGGTTCTGGATCTAGGGAAATGACAGGTGAGGTGGCCAAGTTGGAAATGAGAGCAGCATACCTTGCCGTGCCTGCTACGTTCTCATTAGAGGTCTCTCCAAGAGTATGGCCTCAGTAGTCGCTGCATGATGCTATCTCTGGCTGCGGAATTGGGCAGCAGATGGTTCCTCCAAGGCCCGGCTCAGCAAGCTGCCATTCAGAGGGAAGCTTCTGTTTGGAGAGGAGTTGGATGTGAAGGACTTGGGAGAGTCCAAGGGGAGACATCTACCTGAGGACAAGCAGAAACCGTGGTAGCGCCCCTCCAATGTGGGGACAGCCATGGGACTTTAGGCAGTTTTGTACATCCTGTCCAGCCCCCTATCAGAGGGGACGCTTTCCCTCATGAGGCCAGGGGTTTCATGGAGCTTGTAAGGGGTTTGGGGCCGCCTTCTCTTCCTCGGGCCCAAAGAAAGCACACTGAAATGAAGGGGGCCCAGGCAGCAGTGCAGCCCATGAGAGGTCGACTGCAGGATTTTTACCCTGCCTGGGTCCAGATCATATCCAACCAGTGGTCCTGGAGTTTATCCGAGACGGTTATGCGCTGGAGTTCACACGTCTGGTGGGCCAGCCTTTCGTTCTCTCCCCCTGCCGAATGCGAGGCAAGAAGGCGGCAGTGGAGGACACCCTGTCGAGACTTCAACAGTTAGGGGCTGTGGTGCCCATTCCCCAAGACCCGTGTGGCTCCAGTCAGTACTCCATTTATTTCATGGTTCCCAAAAAGGAGGGCTCCTTTCGGCCGATCCTCCATCTCAAGCAGGTGAGCCATTGTCTGTGGGTGCCACGTTTTCATTTGGAAACGTGGTTGGTCATAGTGGTGGTCAGGAGAGGAGAGGGGAGTTCTTGACCTCTCTGGACCTTACAGAAGCATATCTACACATCCCCATCTGCTCAGATCACCAGCGTTTTCTCTGCTTTGCAGTGCCGATGGGACATTTCCAATTTCAGGCTTTGCCATTTGGACTAGCAACAGCCCTGTATACCTTCCCCAAGGTCTTGGTGGTGGTAGCAGTAGTGCTGCATAAGGAAAAGATACTGGTGCACCCTTACCTTGACGACTGGTTGATTCAAGCAAAGTCCAAGGACGAGAACGAGCGAGCAGCAGCGAGAGTTGTAGAGTTCTTGCAGAGTCTCGGCTGAGTGATCAACAGAGCAAAGAGTTGTCTAGTGCTGTCTCAGCAGCTCGAGTACCTGTGAACATGCTTTGACACCCACATAGGGAAAGTTTTCCTTCCGAAACATCGGGCCCAGGGGCTGCAGCGGTTGGTGAGGCAGTTCCTAAGGATGTCTGAACCGACAGCCTGGCAATATCTGCAGGTGCTGGAAACCATGGCAGCGACGCTCGAGCTTGTGCTCTGGGCCAGAGCACACATGTGCCCCTTGAAGAGAGTGTTACTACACAGATGGTCCCACCAAAGGCATCCCTTCTCTCAGAGACTCCCCTGTCTTCGAGTGATCAGGAGGGCGATCAGGTGGTTGCTTCTCCTGGGAAATTTGCAGGAGGGAATGCCCCTCAAGTTGCTGCAGTGGATTCCTCTGATGACAGATGCTAGTCTGGTAGGCTGGGGATTCCACTATGAAGAGCACTTTGCTCAGGGGACAGTAGGACCCACAGGAAACCACTTGGCCAATAAACAGGCTAGAGATGAGGTGGTGGCTCTGGCATTAGAGGTTCAGTCCCTGGTTGCTTGGGAAGATGGTCCGGGTCTTCTCGAGCAATGCCACCACTGTGACCTACATCAATCATCAGGGAGGCACGGGCAGCGTGACTTTGGAGGAGGAGGCCGAGATGCTGCTGTCGTGGGCAGAAAGCCATCTCCAAGCCTTGCTGGTGGCAAACGTGGCAGGCGTCGACAATGTAACAGTGGACTACCTTAATTGGGTGCAAGTAGACCCGGGTGAGTGGGTGCTCTATCAGAAGGTGTTCTCGCAGGTGATGCACAGATGGTGCACTCCGATCATGGATCTAAAGGCAACATTCGAGAATGCCAAAGCAAGCCGGTTTTCAGCAGGAGAAGAGAACAGATGTCGGAAGGTCTGGACGCCCTGGTGCAGAGGTGGCCTAAGGAAGGGTTTCTCTATGTGTTTCATTCATGGGCACTCATAGGCAGAGTCTGCAGCGGATCAAAGCACACTGGGGGTTGGTCATCCTGATCACCCCAGATTGGCTCAGGGTGCCCATGGTACGCCGACCTGGTATGGCTACTGGCAGGTGAGCTGCGGAGGCTTCCTGAGCGGATCTCTTGGCTCAGGAGCCAGTGTGGATGCCCCAGGTGGCTCGATTCTCGCTTACGGCAGGGTTCTTGAAAGGGAACATTTGAGGAAGAGGGGCTACTCAGGGCCGGTCATTACCACATTGCTGAAGGCCCGGGTCCACCTCCCTATCATACATCCGCGTTTGGCACATCTTTGAGGCATGGTGTGAGTAAAGTGGGTGTCATCCGTCCTTGTCTACAGCACCAGATATCCTGACATTTTTCCAGGCCGGGTTTGAGAAGAGCTTGGCCGCCAGTTCCCTGAAGGTGCAGGTGACAGCAATTTCCAGCTATCGAGGTGAGGTCCAGGTTGTGTCATTAGGCTCACACCCAGACATGGTGCAGTTCCTGAGGCCGTGAGTCACCTCCGATCACCAAGGCAGCTGGTAGTGCCAAACTGGGACCTCAGTCTGTTGTTCGTAGCCCTCACAGGGGAGTCCTTTGAGCTGTTGGGTCGGACTTCACTGAAGGACTTGACCCATAAGATTGTTTTCCTGGTCGCGATCTGCTCAGCGTGGAGGTTTTAGGAGCTTCAAGCCTTATCTTGTTGGGAGCCTTTCCTGTCTATCTCGAAGGAGAGGATAATTCTCCATCCGGTACCTTTGTTTTTGTCTAAGGTTGTATCGGTCTTTCATGTGAATCAGCCTGTGGCCCTGCCGACTGTTCGAAGAGCGGGGCATGAGATTGAAGATCTACAATTGCGGCTCTTAGATGTTCTGAGGGTGCTGCAGCATTATTTGAGGAGGACAGCCTCCTTTCATAGGTCAGATTACCTGTTTGTACTTTTTGGGGGGGCCATGGAAGGGAAAAGCAGCGGCCAAGGCATCGATTTCATGTTGGATCAGGGAAGCCATCGCATCAGTGTACATTTTGAAGGGAAAAGCAGTGCTGGTGGAAGTGCGGGTGGACTCTATGTGAGCAGAGGCCACCTCCTGGATGGAGTGCAGCTTGGTGCCGCCAGTCGATATCTGTAGGGCAGCCACATGGACTTCCCTTCATATGTTTGTTAAGCATTATTGTCTGGATGTGCAAGCGGTAGGGGTTGCCCATTTCGGGTCTGCAGAATGATTTACCAGAAGATAGAAATGCTCCGGCACCTATGACCTCTGCTCGAAGCCAACGACTTCTGAACAGTGTTTGAAGCTATCATATTCCAGCACATAGACTATTGCAATATCATTTTACAGGGCCTTCCAAAATATGTGCTACAACCATTACAAATGTCCCAGCACACAGCAGCCAGAGTTCTTGAAAGAGCATCCAGAATGAAACATATAACCCCTATCTCAAAAATGTTAAACTGGCTCCCCCTTCCATGCTGCATAAGATACAAAGTTATCATTACTATTTTTCAAAATCCTACACATGTCCACCACTCACCTACAAAACATGCTAGAAAGACCTTCACAGAATAGAAGCTGGAGATTAGGTGCAAAAAACACGCCAAGCATACCCATAGAAAAACTAAAATCTAATCAAACAACTTGTGCATGAGCCTTCTCACTGTATGCACCCAGAATCTGGTATAACCTCCCCACAAAACTCAGACTATAGAAGACATCTACCAATTCAGAAAGGAACTAAAAACCCTATTTCTCAAAGATCACTTTGAGGCTAAAATATAACTCAACATCAGCCGAGGCCTTCCTGCTCTCATGCACTTGGATATGCCTACATTGAACACTGGACAATCAGAATCCATACCCATTTTGATTCATGTTGTTAAGTGCCGTCGAGTCGGTGTCGACTCATGGCGACCCTATGGATAGTTGTCCTAAACTGTGTTCAGTCTTCAGTCAGGCGGCTCATTCTTGACAGAGAGGCACCCATAGCTGCTGTTATTGTATCAATCCATCTCATTGTTGGCCTTCCTCTTTTGCGTTGACTTTCTACCTTGCCAAGCATGATGTGTTTCTCCAGGAACAAGCAGGAAGTCAGTCTTCACACATGGGTGACATTGGCACCGACAAAGCCCGCGCGGAGCATTTCCCCAGCTTTCAAAGAAAGCCTTTGGGAATGCCACCACGCATACGTGGTCCCCTTCCCTGCCCAATGTTGCCATCTTACTCAGTCTCCCTTTTTCTGCGGAGCCATTCGGATGTGTGTCTCGTCCCCAGAAAAGATTTCTCTGTTTCCAACCGGTTTTTGCTCTCCAGCCTTTACCTGCCCCTTTCCTGCCTCTCGAGCGCCTCTGCTTTGGCCCTGGTCTCGGGGTTTTTTCCTTTTTGCCTTTTTTGTTTTTACCGCGCTTTCGTGACTTTTTAACCATTGGCCGCATTGAGGATCTTCGACCTCGCAGGGGTACTTTTTCCCCCATTGCCTCCAGTTTTAAGAAAAATGATAGGTGTTCAAAACACATGTCGCTCACGGACACCCATGACTGTTGTTTCAGGTGTCTAGGAGCCGACCATGACCCGGAGCTATTCTCCTTCTATAAGATGTCCTTCAAGGCCATCCAGAGTTGTAAACAGAAGCTGGATGATCTCTTCCATAAGGCAGCCCCGCTATCCCTGGTAGCCTCCCGCTCTTCGGCCCCTCAACCTCTGGAGTCTCTCAAGGCTCCTCCCCAGGCCCAGCGGCACTCTGACCAGGGGTCACCTGAATGCAAGCAGAAGAAGGCTGCAAGGACTCTGTTGGGGACTCCAGACAAGCGTGAGAGGTCACGCGCCCGGTCTCTCAGACCCCATCGACAATCTCTGGAGTCGGCGAGGGAGCAGTCCAGTAAGGTACCTCGCACCGATATGGAGGCCTCCGACAAAGGTGCCCGGTCTTCTGAGGATCGTCCTGGCAAGGCCCCCTCTCCTCCTTGACATCCGACCCAGTCACCCCGGTGTCGGTGTCACAGGGTCCCACTCCCGAGTGGAAGGCCCGAATGCTGGCCTTGGAACCCAGTGTTTCTGCATTCCTCGCTACTCAGCAGGCACTGGTGGCAGGTCCCGCCGGCAGGCGCCTCAAGACCGCAGGGACTTCGACCTCAAGGACTCCCCGGGCCACCACAATGACCCCCGAGAACCAGAAACCTCATGAGGATCCTCAGCATGGGTCTCGATCTCCGTCCCATTCCTTGGGCATGCGATCTTCTTGGGTGAGTGCCTCCAGCTCCGGGCAAATTTTGGCCTCTGAGATCTGGCACGAGTCACCGACCCATCTCGAGCTGCCCAACCTCAAGTTCTCCACGGACTACTCAGAGTGGGAATCCAACGGGGAGACCTCCCCGGAGATTCGGTCCCACCGAGACCTCTCCTCCGACCACTCCCCAGTCCCCACCGACTCAGAGGTGACGGTCACCTCCCAAGGACACCTATTTTCTGGAGTTTGTCCGGTACTTGGCGCGGGCCCTGGCGCTCACCACCAAGTCAGAGGAGGAGCCCCGCACTGAGGAGCTTGATATTCTGCAATATGAAGCCCCTCCAAAAGAAGTGCTCTCAGTGCCAGTTCCTCCCATTCTGAACTGACGACTCCTTCGCATGTGGGAGATCCCCGGCCTTGGTCGCGATCGTGAGTAAGCATCTGGATGCTATATATAGGGTTCAGTGAGGCCCGGGGTTTAGAAAGCCCAGCTTCCCCACACATCGATAGTGGTTGAATCGGCCATAGGGAAGCTAAAGAGCCCAAAGACGTATTCGTCAGTACTGCTGGATAGAGTCTCGTACCCTCGACACCCTGAGCCGCAAGGCTTATCAGGGCTCCATGCTGTCACACCGCATCCAAGTTTACCAATTATACATTGGGATGTTCCTCCATGACCTCGCTAGAGAGCTTGGAGGCTTTGTTGTGGGCCTTGACAGAGACCATCAAAGTCGGTCAGAGAATGCTCAAAGTACTTCTCCCAAGCAGCGTATGACAGCTTTGATTCTTCTGCCTGGGTGGTGGCGACTGGCATTGGAGCCCGCCGGCAGGCTTGGCTCCAGTCCTTGGACCTGGAATAGTGGGTCCAGGAGAAGCTGCTGTGGACGTACCTGGCCTGAGGGAACAACTATTTGGCAAGCCCATGGAGGATAAGGCAGCGGAGATTTATTTATTTATTTTATTTTTATTTAACAGTTTTTCTATACTGCCTTTTCATTCAATCAAGGCAGTTTACAATAAACGTCAACTTATACAAAGAACTTGTAAATATCAACTAACATTATAACTTCAAAAATCTGAATAGTTTCTTGTAACATTATCTAAACTATATACATCTTAATGAGAGTAATGGGGTGTTTGTATGGTGTGTGTGTCATGGCTTAAATCGGTTTGTGTAGTAATTAGGGTGATTGGTGGTCTTCATTGAATTGTTCAATGAATAGGGTGGTTTTGAGCAGCTTCCGGAATTCTTTTATATCTGTTGTCGATTTTAGTTTATCTGGGAGGACATTCCAGATAGTAGGGGCAGCAAGAGAGAAGGCTCGCATGGATGTGGATTTGTTGGTTCTTGTGAATAGACTAGGTGTTGGTATATTGTTTTTGGTGGTGTTTCTGTCTGGTCTTTTGCTTGTTTTGGTTCCGATGAGTTCTTGTAGTATTCCTGCTGACATGTTTTTAATGTTGAAGATGGTGAGTGCTGATTTATATTTAGCACGTGATGATATTGGTAGCCAGTGCAGATCATGTAATATTGGAGTTATATGGTCTTGTATTGACGTGCTAGCAATGATGCGGGCAGCAGTGTTCTATACTATTTGTAGGGGACGGGTGGTTTGTTTGGGTAGACCTTGGAATAGTATATTACAGTAGTCCAGAACAGGTGTAATGATGGCCTGGCATACTGTGCGGAAATGTTCTTTATTGAAGATAGGTTTTAGTCCCCGGAGCGTTGCAAGTTTGAAGAAGGCTGTTTTGGATATCTTGTTTATATGTAGTTGGAGGGTGAGTTGCTTGTCTAGAATCACTCCAAGGTATCAGACTTCATCTTTTATTGTAATCAGTGTATTGGATATGTTGATAGAAGTAGGATGAATGAATGTGGGGTCTCTCGTAATGATGATTGCTTCAGATTTTTTTAGGTTGCTGTTTAAGTTGTTGTTAGTTAGCCAGGTTGTCATTTCTTGAATTCAGGTAGATATGGTGGTATAATCTGTGGAGTCCAGTTGAATAGGGATATATGCCATGATGTCATCAGCATATATGGCATATTGTATCTTATATTTGTTAAATATTTTGCATATAGGCTGAATATAGATGTTGAAGAGAAGAGCTGATAGTGATGAGCCTTGAGGAACTCCTTGAGTAGTTTTGAAGGGTGCTGAGGTGAGGTTCCCATATTTTACTCTTTGCTGTCTATCTTTGGGGTATGATTGAAACCATTTAATAATGGTATCTTTAGTCCAATCTCCATTAGGCGCTTCAATAGGATGTGAGACTGTGTCAAAGGCTGATGAAATATCTATAAATATTAATAAGAAGCCCTGCTTTATCTTGTCTATTCCTTTGATTATGTTGTCGAATAGATGTATGAGTGTCTCAATGCCATGTTTTGGACGGAATCCGTTTGGTGGGGGTCTAGTGGGGCAAATTCGTCAATATGATCTTGGAGTTGTCTCTGTACGATTTTTTTCAGTTATTTTAGCCAGGAATGGGAGGCTGGATATTGGGAGGTAGGTTGAAGGGTCGGTACTGTTGGATGAGGTGGTTTTAGGAATAGGGCGGATAGTAGATTGCTTGAGTGCTTTTGGCATGTAGCCCTGAGTGAGAGAAGTGCTTACTATCTTTTGGATGAATGTGTTGAGTTCTTCTTTGGTGGATTTAATCCAAGTCACCGGGCAGGGGTCCGATGGAGAAGTGGTGGTGTTTACAGCAATGATGGTTTGTTCTATTTGTTTAGTTGATGGAATGCTGACGTTCTTCCATTGATTGGTGGTTGTGGAGCCATCTGTAGTTGGTGTGTCCGTAAGAAAGATGTTCTCATGGGGTGTGATGGTACTGTACTTGGCTATTAGATAATCAGTGACGGTTTGTGGGTGTATCTTGCATTCGTCTTTCATGGTTGGGTCATTTGTTAGGGTACGAACAATGTTGAAGAGTTCATTAGGTTTATTACAGGCTTTTAGTACAAGGTTTGTGTGGTATTGTTTGTTTATTAGGTTATTGTAATCTTTTTGCATCTCCTGGTATTGTTTCAATGTAGTTTCTGATTTGTTATGTCTCCAATGACGTTCCAGTTGTCATAATTTTCTTTTGGATTCTCTTATTGTGTTGGAGTACCATGGTGTAGATCTGGGCCTGTTTTTGTTGTGGTGTGTATTCATTCGAGGTGTGAGTTGAGATGCGGTAAGGATGGTGGTATTCCATGTGGTGTTAGCTTCGTCCAGGTCAGTGAAATCTTGGGGTAGGGACTGTACGGTATCTTTGAGGAAGTGCTCTTTGTTAAAAGCTTTGAAGTGTCTGGTTGGCTGTTCTGTTTTCCAGGCTGTCTTTTGGGTATTGTGGTGGAGCACAAATGAAATGGCATGGTGATCTGACCATGGTATTGGTGTAGTTTTAGGTGGTGTCATGAGACCTTGATTTAGGGTGTTAGCTGGCACGAATATGCGATCTGGTGTAGAGCCAGAGTGATGGGATGGGCCCGATAAGACTTGCTTGAGTTGAATGGATTCCATAGCTTTGTGAAAAGCCATTTCAATTGTTGTTGAGGCAGATGTGAGGTTTAAGTCTCCTAGCACAATGAGTGTCTTGTGTGGTGACTTAGCTGCATATATCATATCCAGGATGTTGGATGTGTCCTCTGTTGGGGTGTTGTGGGGTCGGTATATCAGGCAGATGGATAGATGTTTGTTTTCAGTGTTGATGAATTTGCAGTGTTCGGAGCTTCCCTCCCCAGGAAGAAGCAGCAGAGCAAGAAGCCTTTCTTCCATCGGAAGGGGCTCCCATACAGGGGCTACCCTGCCTATCTATCGGCATCAACCCCCATTCAGGGCGGTCAGGGTAAGACCACAGTCCATGGCTCTTGTAAGTCAAAGGGTCCTAAGACCCAACTCCTGCGCCGGCTTAGCTACCCTCAGGGTTTTAACACCATCGGCATAGCCTCTTGTCCTCTGGCAGGGCTGCTGTCTGTTGAGGGGGTATCTGGTCCATTTCTCCCACAGATGGGAGTCCATCTTCATTGACGCCTGGGTCCTCCAGGTCATTCAGGAGGGCTATCTTCTCCATCTGGACCAGGCCCCTCCTCTGTACTTCCCCAGAGAGCCATATCGGCTTCCCCAGCACCAGGACCTTCTGAGTCAGGAGCTCACAGGCCTCATTGAGGACGGCGTGGTAGAACCAGTCACACCGCACTAACGAGGGCGGGGTTTTTACTCCTGATACTTTTCGTCCCGAAGCGGACAGGGGACCTTTGGCCCATCCTTGACCTGCAGAACCTCAACAAGTTCCTGGTGCGGGAGAAGTTCAAGATGCCCTCCCTTGGAACGTTACTGCCCTACCTCCAGCAGGGCAATTGGCTCTGCTCCTTGGACTTAAAGGACGCTTACGCTCACATTCTCATCCATCCCAAACACAGAAAGTGCCTCCGCTTCATGGTTCAGGGAAACCATTGCCAGTACAGGGTACTTCCCTTCGGCCTCGCTTTCGCCCCGCAGGTCTTCACAAAGTGCCTGGCCGTGGCTGCGGCCCACCTATGGCTACAGGGCACCTTCGTCTATCCATATCTAGACGACTGTCTCATAACAGGGGGCACGGCCTCCAAAGCCAGGCAGGCCATGGACCACACCATTTGCCTCCTGGAGCATCTGGGGTTTGTGATCAATCATTCAAAGTCCCACCTCACTCCAATTCAGTCCCTGGAGTTCATTGGGGCTCGCTGGGACACCCTGCGGGCCATGGCTTTTCTTCCTCAGGACAGGGCGGACCGCCTCGTGTCCCTATCATCCGAAGTGCAATGCTGTTGTGCCGTCTTGGCCCGGATGATGCTTCGCCTTCTTGCCACATGGCCTCCACGGTCCATGTTGCACCCAATGTCCATCTCAATGTGTGGACAATGCAGTGGTGCCTCCGAGCGCAATGGACGCAGTCAACTAGCCGCCTCCGAGACCCCATCTCGGTCTCTCCCAGTGTGGTGGAGTCTGGCTTGGTGGCAGGAGTCTCGGAGCCTGCTTCAAGGTATGCCCTTCCAAGCTCCGGTGCATCAGGTGGTCTTGACTGAAGCCTCCCTGGCGGGCTGAAGAACCCACTGCGAGGTGTGGCGCATACAAGGGACCTGGTCCCTCGAGCAGTCCCAGCAGCATATCAACCTGCTGGAGCTCCAGACCATTTGCCTCGCCCTCAAGGTTTTCAGGGACCACCTGCAGCACCGAGCGGTGCTGGTCCAGACTGACAACCAGATCACGATGTTGTATGTGAACAAACAGGGAAGTTCCGGCTCCTACAGCCTCTTTTCGGAGGCGACAGCCCTATGCTCTTTTGCGGTCAGCCAGAGCATGACCATCCAGGCCACTTACCTCCCGGGTCAGGACAATACATTGGTGGACCGGCTTAGCAGAGTCCTCCGGCCGCACCAGTGTCCCTGGATAGCGCAGCGGCTCTTCCAGCATTGGGGGACTTCAGACCCTGGACCTCTTTGCCAGTCCTGTGAATTTTCAGCTCCCCCCGTTCTGCAGTCCCCTCCCACACCAGGGCAGGGTGGCCCCGGATGCCTTCCTTATCTCGTGAGAAACGGGCCTGCTATATGGCTTACCCCCCATGCCCCTCATTGCCCGGACCCTTTTCAAGGTCCAGCGGGACAGGGCCTCTGTGATTCTCATAGCCCACAGGTGGCCCAGGCAGCTTTGGTTTCCCCTGCTGCTCCATCTCTAAACAGAGCCCCCGGTCCCACTCAGGTTCTCACCAGAGCTGCTGATGCAGGAGGAGGGTCTGTTTCTTCACCCCAATCTGAGGTCCCTATCCCTCACAGCTTGGTGGCTGAGCGGGTCACTCTAGCCTCTTACCATCTTCCCGTGGAGATCGAGGACATTCTTTTGGCCTCACGATTGGCTGTGCTCCTTGGACATAAAGGATGCTTACACTCACATTCTCGTCCATCCCAAACACAGAAAGTACCCCGCTTCATGGTTCAGGAAACCATTACCAGTACAGGGTACTTCCCTTCGGCCTTGTGTCCACCCCGTGGGTCTTTATGAAGTACCTGGCTTACGCCTTCAAGTGGCATCGGTTCTCGGTGTGGTGCTCGAAGCTGCAAGCAAACTCATTTTCATGCCCTACCCATTTGGTCTTGCAGTATCTGCTCTACCTCTTGCAGTCTGGGCTGAAGTTTAACTAGATCAGGGTTCACCTGAGTGCCATTTCAGCAAACCACCACCCCATCGAGGGCAAACCTCTTTCGGGGCAATCGCTTGTCTCTCGTTTCATTCAAGGCCTGCTCCTTTCCAGGCCCCTACCCGCCCTCCTCCAGTGGAATCGGACCTCAATGTGGTGCTTACGCAGCTGACCAAGCCATCCTTTGAGTCAATGGCTACCTGCCCTCTGCTAAATCTGTCGTGAAAGGTGGCTTTCCTGGTGGCTCTCACCTCCACCCAGAGGGCAGCGAACTCCATGTGCTGATGGCCGAGGCAACATACACGAGTTTATATAGGAACAGGGTGGTCCTGTGTACTTACCCCAAGTTCCTTCTGAAGGTTGTCTTGGAATTTTCATCTCATTCAAGAGATAGTGCTGCCCACCTTCTTCCCGAAGCCCCACGCCAACCGGGCGTCGGCGATTCTTCACACCCTGGATTGTAAGAGGGCTTTCGCTTTCTACCTGCAGTGCACTCTTGGACCATGGCAGATCCGATCAGCTCTTTGTTTCCTTCGATCCCAGCCATCTGGGGCTGGTGGTCACCAAGCACACCTTGTCCATCTGGGTGACGTACTGCATCACCTTTGCCCACACCCAGGCTGGGTTTCCCCTGGACCTCCAAGTCATAACTCACAATGTCCAAGTGATGGCAACGTCTGTCATTAGCCTGTGCTCGGTGCTACTGGCAGACATCTGCCAGGCCGCCTCCTGGTCCTCCACTCACACCTTTGCGGTGAATTACTACCTGAAGAGGGAGTCCCATCGGGACGCTGCCTGCGGCCAGGCTGTACTCCGTAATCTGTTCGGGGTTTAAGCAACTCCTGTCCTCCGATCCTTCTTGTTCCGGCTACCAGGAGTGTGGCCATCCATGGACCCAGGGTCCTTGGGCTGCTTTCGGCTTTCACTGGCGACTGCTCAAGGCGCTGCTGTGCTTTTTCCTGCAGGTCCTCGGTAGCCTGTAGCTAGGGAGTCCCATATGTGAGGACTGACTTCCTGCTTGTTCCTGGAGAAAGTGTAGTTACCTGTAACACGTGTTCTCCAGGGACAGCAGGAATCAGTCCTCACAACCCTCCCTCCTCCCCTTGGAGTTGCTGTATATTTTTGCCATCTTCTTGAAGGGGCTATTGCTATGGCACCTGACTGAGTAAGATAGCATCTTTGGGCGGGAAGGGGACCATCATGCGTGGTGGCATTCCCAAAGGCTTTCTTTGAAAGCTGGGGAAATGCTCCGCGCGGGCTCCATCGGGGCTGATATCACCCATATGTGAGGACTGATTCCTACTTTCCCTGGAGAACACCTGGAGTAACTACGCTTTCTCTAATGATTTCTCTCTTCGCATGATGTATCCAGAGTATGAAAGTCAAAGTCTTGTCATCTGAACTTCTAAAGAAAGCTTAAGTTTGATCTCCTCTAGTACTGACTGGTTTGTTCTTTGGGCAGTCAATGGTATACACAGTATTTATCGCTTTGAATTATAGTGCTATAATTCTAAGGCATCAGTTTTCTTCCTGTCTATCTTTTTCACTCTCCAACTTTCACATCCATATGACGTTATTGAAAATACCATGGCTTGAATGAGTTGAATCTTTATATGGAGAGAGACATCGCTGCTGAGAATCTTATCTAGGTCCTTCATAGCCATTCTGCCAAGAGCAGTGCATCATCTGATTTATTGACTAATGCTTGTTTCTTTATTGATAGTTGATCCAAGTAGGTTAAAGTTATTTATTTATTTAACGGTATTCTATATTGCCTTTCACATCCTCAAAGCGGTTTACAATGAACAATAAAACCAATACATTATAACATTAATAAGAATTACAGTATAGCATAGTGGGTGATATGATAATCTGACAGTTACAAAAGATTAATTTAGGGGAGGACGTGCACATAATAGGAGTGACATAATCAATTTATATACAGTATAATTATAATCAGAACGTAAACTTATATACACTTTCATGATGCTAGATGCGTGAAGTGTTAATGTTGATTCATCGAGTGTCTTGGCCTTTGCACAGTGTTAGTTTAGATGGATATATGGATAGGTGAATAATGGGTTAGGTTGGGTCAATCTTGTCATTTATGCTTAGATCACCGAAATGCTCAATGAATAGGTATATCTTGAGTATTTTGGGAATATGGACAAGTCTGTAGTGGTCCTTAAATATTCTGGAGGGGCATTCCATAAGTTAAGCGCACAAAGAGAGAAGGCTGTATTACTTGTGTTGCAATTTGTTTTGGTATATTCTGAGGGTACATTTAGTGTATTCTGGGTAGATCTTCTAATTCTGTCACTTGGGTTTATTTTGATGAGTTTGGATAGGTGTGAGTGTGCTATGTTTCTTAGTAGTTTAAATATAATAATCTGTAGTTTATAATTCTAATTTGGAATTTGATGCCAATGAAGGTTGTATAGGATTGGGGTTATGTGGTCGGATGAGCTTTCTGGGTTATTCGGGCTGCCATGTGTTGTGCCATCTGGAGGCTATGCAATGTTTGTTGTCCACTATTTCCTTTTCTTGTCCATCAACGATGAGCTTACTGATTTTACCAGTTGTCAGGATGTGAGGGAGGAGTGGCCTAGTGGTTGGGGCAAGTTATCTCAGGCCGGAAGGACTGGGGTTTCTAGTCCCACAGGTGCTCCTTGTGGTCTTGGGCAAGCCACTTAACCCTCCATTGCCCATGTTCCCTGTAAGCTTTAGTGTATCTGTCTCATATCCCCCCTCATGTTAAATGTATCCCCCAATTGTGTTGTGACCACTTTGATTGAAGGATAAGGTGGTATACAAAACTGTTAAAATAAATAAATCTTTGTCTTCTTTACATTAAGATGCAGGCCCATTTTAAGACTGTTCCTTGATCTTGAGAAGCAAATGTTTCAGATCGTCTTTACTTTCAGCCATAGCGAAGGTTGTTGATGAGTCTCCCACCAATCTTCACACCTCTGTCGTGTTCATACAGTCCTGCTTCTCTAATGATTTGTTCTGCATATAAATTAAATAGGTAGGGGGAAAGTATACCGCCTTGTCATACAACTTTGCTGAGTTTAAACCATTCTGTTTCTCCTTGTTCCGTTTGAACTGTTGCTTCTTGATCGAACGATCAGGTGTTCTGGTATACCTATGCTTTTTAATGTGGCCCAGTTTCTCATGGTTTACACACTTAAAAGCCTTGTTGTAGCCAATAGAACACACACAGATATCCTTTTGGTGTTCTTTAGTCTTTTCAAGGATCCATCTCACATCCGCGATGGTGTCTCTCGTTCCTCACCCTTTCCTGAACCCTGCTTGCACTTCAGGCAGTTCTCGTTCCAGGTATGGTTGTAGTCTCTACTGAATAATCTTCAGTAGAATCTTGCTGGCATGTGGGATCAGAGCGATTGTGCGATAATTTCCACAGTTAGTTGGATCACCTTTCTTTAGTATTGGTATAAACACAGATCTTTTCCAGTCAGTTGGCCACAATGATGTCTTCCAAATTTCCTGGCAGAGCCTTGTAAGTATGGTAAAAGTTGTATCAGATTGCTGTAATACTTCAATGGTAATGCCATCAATGCCTGGTGCTTTGTTCTTTGATAAGGTTTTACAAATCTATAATCATCTCATTTCACCACTCTGCACCTATCCCCCTAAACATCTCCTTTCCATATACGCACAACCATGTATGAATTAAATGAATTATCACTTGTAAAAAGCTCATTCCATGTTACTATTCCCTTTTCAATGTAACGTTAACTTTAAATTGTTCCATTGACCTTTGGAAATGCGGTATATAAAAAATGCTAAATATAATAAATACAGTGATTAGAATATGTGACAGTGATCTATTAGCTCTATGGCATCTGGAGTAAACTTGATGTATTAGAACATAGTTGAAAACCTCTAACCTGTATATAATTCCTGCACAGAATCTACGTGTTGGAAATAGTTGGATTATGTTGGATAATTTAATGTTTTTTCTCGTGCATACCTACTGTATTTCTCTGGTAAGCAGGGCATACCCACCAGTCCTGAGTCTTTTGTATTGGGCTCAAAAGTAACCAACAAAACATAAAGAATGTGGTTTTAGGCATAGTTTGAGAGTAGATTATACAATTTTCCATGGAGACAATTCACTGGACTCCATCCCCTCCCACCTCCCCCCAAAAAAAGAATTACTCACTCACTATTGGCGTCAAAGGGGAACAAATCTCAGAAAATTTACCCACCAGAAATCAACTAATTTTACCCTCCCTCCTTCCTTCCCACTGGCGAACAGCCCATTCTAGGTGTGTGCTCCTCTCTTGGCTTCAGTCAAATAAAGTATGGAATTCTGTAATTTTGCAAGACTCGCTGGCCTCATATGTTCAGGCATTAGATTGGAACCAGCAGAATGAAGAACAGAGGTAAAAAATATTGTTTCCTCCACTAGTGGGAGGAGGATTTAAGCATCAGCAAAATTTGGTTTGGTGTGCCATGTGGACTGAATGAACTCAAAAGTGTGCCACAAAATGAAAAAGGTTGAGAAGTATTGCCCTAGATAACACATCACTATTTATCAAAACCTTAACTCCATCTATAAATGTCGTCTTTGGAGGAATCAGCTTTATTATAAATAATTCATGCTTCTGTTTTTTGCCAGTTTAACTGGAGTCTTTCCTGTACAAACCACTCGTGAAAAAAGTGTGGCCGTGGTAGATCGTAGATTGTCAAGTTTAAATGGCAACATTATAACATGTCATCAGCATAAATTTTGAGTTTTATATCAATGTCCTGCAATAATTGGCACAGCAGTGCCATATATATATATGTTAAATAATGCCTCTGATAAGGAAGACCCTTATGGTACACCACAGGGTAATTGATAACAATCCGACATAAAGCTGTCCAGTGTTACTTGCTGTTGCTGATTCCTTTAAAAGGAAATAAACTATTGTAGTACTGCACCATCAATGTGTGTTTCTATTAAGTGTTCAATAAGTATTTGATGATTACACAGGTACACTACCAAAAAACTGCCTCCAGTTTTGCAACTGATTCCTATAGATTTTGGGGTGCTGAATCCAGGAAAAATAGCCAAAATGTTCCATCACGTCACGTTTTCTTGCAAAATTAGATTTCTTACTCATATAAGGAATGTTCACATAATTTCTTTTTAGCCGACTGCAGTTTATTTTCTTGGCCCAAAATAGAGGTTGTAATGGTTAACTAACTAGAAACACTCCCTCATGATATTTTAGAGTGTTTTGTATTCATTTTATACATTAACAGGACAATTGGGAGGCGGGGGGCTAAATCCAGAACTCGCGCTGGCGCATGTTATTTCCTGTTCACCTCGCCTCGTTCGCTCGCTCAAACACGGTGGTTGCGACATGAACGTTCCTGTCAAATTTCAGTTTCTTGCAAGTTCATTATTACCTTTTGTTTGCTCAGTCGTAATCCAGCTTTATTCCGAAGTGGTTCACTACAGTTGTAGTTTGCAGTGCTGTGTATTTGTGATGGCTCACAGAGCCAGAGGTTGCGTCAACTCTCCGGACAGTTTTTGTTTTATTTGTGGGGAATATACCGTGAAAAAGCGGCAGAGGAACATTTCTGCATTTATTAAAAAGTATATTTCGCCTATTTCGGTTTGAAGTTAGGCGATCAAGACAAACTGTGGGCTCCTCACAAAGTGTGCAAGACATGTGAGGAAGATCTACGCTTATGGATGAAAGGTAAAAAACAAGCATTTCGTTTCGGAATACCTATGATGTGGCGTGAACAAAGAGACCACAGCAGTGACTGCTATTTTTGCTCTTGCATTGTGAAGGGATACAACTTAAAAAATAAGAACGTAATAAGTTACCCCATCCTTCCCTCAGCAATTAGGCCTATGCCTCATAGCAACGAAGTACCTGTGCCTGAACCACCAAAATCTTTGGATCATATTTGTGTGGACGGTTCTGATCATGATGAGACTCATCAGATGGCTTTTCCCGATGAGTCCAGTACTTCCGAGTTTGAAACTGAACCAGATCTGAAACCTGAACTTTTCTCTCAAGCTGAATTGAATGATTTAGTCCGGGATTTGGGACTCCCAAAAGATGCTGCCCAACTGCTAGGTTCTCGGCTTAAACAGAAAAATCTATTGTCACCAGGAACAACTTTTTATTGGTACCGCAACCGCGAGACACAATTTTTGAAGTATTTCAGCAAAGAGGAAGATTTGGTATTTTGCAACGATATATACGGAGTGATGGAAAAGTTTAAACTCAAGTATGATCCTGCTGAATGGCGGCTGTTCATTGATTCGTCAAAAGACAGCATAAAAGGTGTTCTTCTTCATAATGGCAACACATTCGCTTCAGTTCCTAGTGCTCACTCTGTTATTCTCCAAGAAAAATACGAGAATTTGGCCCTGATTCTTCAGAAGATTCGTTATGATGAGCATAAGTGGATGATTTGTGGAGACTTTAAAATTCTATCCATGCTATTAGGGCAGTAATCCGGTTTCACCAAATATCCCTGCTTCCTTTGCTTGTGGGATAGCCGGGCCCGCGACCTACACTGGGGGAAAAAAGACTGGCCAATTCGGGAGTATTTGAGACCCGGTGAGAAAAATGTTCTTCATGAGAGCTTGGTACCTCGTGATAAAATTCTATTACCACCTCTCCACATTAAGTTGGGTCTCATTAAGCAATTCATCAAGTCCCTTCCAAAAGATGGTGAGTGCTTTCGGTACCTTTGCTCAAAGTTCCTCCGACTTTCTGAAGCAAAGCTAAAGGAAGGAGTGTTTGTTGGCCCTGATATAAGGAAACTCATTTCAGATGGAGCATTCGCTGAAACGATGTCTGAGAAGGAAAAAGAAGCCTGGGATTCCTTCAAGGATGTTGTTCTCAAATTCTTGGGGAACAGGCGGGATGAGAACTATAAGGATATTGTTGCCAGGATGCTCAATGCCTTCAAAGAACAAGGCTGTAACATGAGCCTGAAAGTCCATTTCTTGCACTCCCATGTGAACTACTTTCCCGAAAACTTGGGGGCGTACAGTGAAGAACAAGGTGAAAGGTTTCACCAGGACATCAAGGACGCAGAGAGAAGGTACCAAGGAAGATGGAACACCACTATGATGGCTGATTTCTGCTGGTTGCTGCTGCGGGAAACCCCAGATGAAAAATACGCCAAGCAGAGCACCAAGAGAAGCATTCGGGGGAAGAAGAAACGGGCCCACCAGGAGATTGATTGACCCAAGAATGACTTTAAAATCTAAACTGTGTTGACAAATATCGTGTTTTTACTAAACTTTGAAATAAAAATTTGCTAGTTATTACCACAGTGTCGGATCTCATTTATTAGAATTTTATTTTCACACCATCGGGTGTTTGTCTTCATGTATTGCAATGGTGCGGTTTGCGTTTTCTATTCTTACATACATACCTGTACAACATTTTTTGCACATTTCTTTGCTTTGCTTTGTGTCTAACCTCGCTCTTATATGCTCAATGTTTGTGCACATGTATGTGGCTGTTTTAAGTGCAGACAATTTTGCTACCATCACAGTGTGTTTTGTTGACATTACTCTATTCTTATGTGCTGCCTTGTTACAATTTTCTTTATTCTTATTTGAATAACTACTAAACAATTAGTATAAAGAATTCATCCAAGAAACTTTTATCTCGATCGCACTCAATCTGAAACGTTCACCTCAAACTGCTAACCCAATGTAGCAAAAAATCTGTACGTGATGGAGCAAATTGGTTACCAGATTTGGATTCAGCGCACCAAAAAACGTAAAAATCAATCGAAACATTAGAGGCAGTTTAAAAAAAAATTTTTTTAGTGTACCTGTGTTATCAAAGTCTGCAGTAATGTCCAAAAATACAGTAATAAGAAATAGCCTCTATTTTGTTTTTCTTATCCTGTTAATGTCATGTTGGATATAGCAGTTAACATTTCAGTACTATAGTGTACTTGAAAGTCATGTTGACAAACATCTAACACATTAATATAATTATCTAATTGTTTTCTGACACGGTTCTCTAACACTTTAGTAACCACAGGAAGATTTGCTTCTAGCCAGTAGTTAACACATTTCTTAATAGAACCCTTTGGGTCTTTCATCACTGGACTTATACTCGCAGGTTTGAAGGTGGCAACTGAGATTCCATCTCATTGGCGACAGGTTGATTCAGCTATATAACAGTTTAAGAAAATCTTCTTTCATAATTGGTATAAATTATTTTCATGCATGTAAATCATTTGTCCCATTACTTACTAATTCACTGATTTACCAGTTTTCCTTATGATCTAACCTAGTTGCTTACCACTTATAGTTCAATGGAAGTATATTCAAGACTATATGGAAGAAATCAGCAAATTCTTGTACTATGGGCATCATTCATATCCGTGCTATTTATTACCACACCTGCTATTTTTTGTTTAAATATATTAAACAATTTAACAGGCTTATTAAGTGCCATTGTAATAATGTTTCCTTGTTTTTATATACACATGCCTATATGCTAACATATTGTTATACAGGTGTTTATTACAGAAATATTATTGTTCTCATTGGTTTCAAAATTGAGAAAAATTGTAGACGGAGGAGGAGAAGTATTTCTAATGAAATTAGATCTACCCTTGGCATTGGATACTATAGATTATGATTTACTTTCTGTTCAAATTGAACGATATTGACATAGAGTGGTATTGAAGTGATTTACATCTTTTTTTTTTTGTAATGTTGTAATTAGAGGGTTAAAATGAATAAGAATCAATATTTGTCTGTTTGGAAATCAGTGTGTGGTCCCTCAGGGCTCCCCAGTTTCGCCATTACTGTTTAGTGTTTATCTTTGTTCAGAGTGGGTCTCTTTTGAAAAAATTTGGTCTTTTGTAATATTTATGCTGATGACATCCAGATTATTATTCCCAGACAGCCATCCTTGGAAATACTTATATACTAATTACTGATTGTTTTAAGACAATTGAAGAATGAATGCTGTTTCACTCATTAAAACAATATTGGAAAAATGGTTTTGCTTTGGGTGGGTAGTCATACAAAGTCAGTGCCATTTTGTGGACTAAATCTCTAGTGGGTGTTCAGATTCCTGTAAACTCTTTCTTGTATAGCCTAGGAGTAGTAATAGTTCTCCAGAAACAAGCAGGGAGTCGGTTCTCACATATGGGGTGACATCGGCCTCGATGAAACCCGTGCGGAATAACTCCCCTAAGAAAGCCTTTGGGAGTTAGGCTGCGCATGCACGGTTACCTTTCTGCCCAAAGGTACCATCTTACCTCACTCTTCTTTTTTCCGCAGAGCCCTGCAGTCATCCTGTCTGTCGTCCCCGGTAAAAGTTTATTTTTTTTAACCCTCTTAGCGTTTTTGCTCCTTTTTGCCTTCCGAGTCCGCCCTCGCCTCATCATCGCATTTTTTCTCTGGTTCTTTTTTTGGTGCACAGGTCTTTTCTCGTGCCCTTCCTGACCGAGACATCTGAGTTTGATATCGCGGGCGGCATTTTCCTGTGTCTTCAGTCAGCGGATTTAAGCAATTTGGCAAATGCCCCCATACCATGCCAAAATGGACTACCGCAGTTTCTGTATAAAGTGCCTCGGTGCAAATCACAACAACTCCACTTGCCCACGCTATTTGCAGATGTCGAGCAAGAGCCGGATAAATCATGGAAAGCATTGGGGGGAGATTTTTGGCTCAAAGGTCTCTGCCACGGTATCAACATTGAGTCTGGAGTTGCTGCCCTCGGAGCACATGCTCGATCCAAGCCCCGAGGTTGCGGAGCCTCGGACCTTGGAGGTCCTCCCCTGTGGGTCCAAGACATCATCCAAGTCGAAGTCCAATCCTGGAGCCAAGGTAAGACCTCCGGTCCCTGGCCTTGGAGTCCTTGACCCGACGCAGAGGGCGATGGCCGGGAGGAGACTCCCGCAGCATCATGGGTTCGAGCTCGGTCCTCCAATATGATCACCATTGGTTATTCCCCTTCAAGGGTGCCGGCTTTGGGTTTGATGCCTTCGAGGCCTGAACCAGTCGCTGCAGAGATGCTGCCATCGAAGCCAGGATGGTGGCCTTGGAACACAGCCTGGCTGCCTTCCTTGAGGCGCAGTGGGACCCGATGCCTGGAGCCTTCAGGTTGTCTGTGCCAACATCGGGACCCTCCACTACGAAGACCTCCCCGGAGGATGTCCAGCTGGTGCTGGAATGATTCGCGACTCTCTCAGAGCCGCATCGGTTGGCCTCCCGTTTGAGTTGTGACTCTCCCTTGAGCATCTCAGGGTCAGCTTGTTGGGCACCTTGCTCTACCTCAGCGCTGGCAATTCATCACCCCAATGACTATCCAGGCATTGTGGTCTTGTCTGGCTCTGAGTCGGGCTGGGAGACTGACGATGAGTCGCCCGACGCCATGTTACACAGTGATGTCCCCTCTGAACTGTCTCCCCCTCAGGAAGGCTGGAGTTCCCCGCCCAAGGACCTTGCATTCCTCAAGTTTGTCTGGGGGATGTTGAAGGCCTTGGCCTTCATGGCAGAACCGGACGACGAGCCTCATGCTGGAGATCCTCCAGTACAAGGCCCCTCCGAGGGAAGCACTGACTGTGCCAATTCCCCCCATCATGGAGCACTGTTTGTTCAGGATGTGGGAGAGTCCGGTGATGATGCTAATAGTGAGCCGGCGACTCGATACCCAGTATCAAGTTGGCAAGAGCCTGGACTTTACGGAGACATAGCTGCCTCAGAACGCAATGATGGTGGAGTCGGCATGCATCGCATAAAGAGTCAGAAAATGCACTCCTCAATGACTCCAGGTAGGGAGGCCTGCACCATGGATGTGTTTGTCAGAAAGTGCTACCAGGGCTCAATGCTTGTGGCCTGCATCCAGGCTTACCAGCTGTACAAGGGCATGTACCTGAGGGACTTGGGAAAGGAGCTCATCAGGTTCTCAGTTGGGCTGGCAAGTGAATCGCTCCAGCACTTCTGTACCCTTGTCTCCTCAGTCAAGGAATGCTCCAAATTCCAGACTTGAGCGGCCTATGATGGCTTCGAGTCCATGGCTTGTGTGGTTGGCGGAGGGCATTAGTGCCTGCCATATGCCTTGGCCATAGTTCTCGGACTTGGAGCAATGGGTACAGGACAAACTGGTCAATGTCCCCTGCTGAGGAGAGAACCTCTTTGGCAAACCCATGATTGACAAGGTGGCCAAGTTGGAGTCTGTTTATGACCAGGACTAGGCTGTCCCGAAAGACCGCTGACCCTTCCTGTCAGATGGCTTTGGGGAAAAAGACCTTCCACCTGAAGGCGAAAAAGGCTTACAGAAAATACCCCCAATTTCTGGCCTATCAGACTCCCCAACAGGCTCAGCAGGCAAAGGGCCAGGAGCATGACCCCCGTAAGCAGAAAGCCCCCAAGCCCCAAACAGTGCCACAGCCTGAGGGGGGGGGCTTTTGATGCCTTGGGCATAGCCCTTCTCCCCCCCCCCCTCCTAGGAGCAGGACCCAAGGCACATGGGAGGATGTCTGGTCTACTCCACTACCTCTGGCCAGGCATCACCACCAACGGGTTGTTCTTGCAGGTTGTGCGAGAAGATTACATTCTGCACTTTGACCAGACACCGCCTCCTTTCTTCCCAAGGAAACTTCCCATGACATCCCTGCACAGAGAGCTCCTGCAGAAGGAACTTGAGTCCCTGCTTGAAGATCGGGCGTAGAACCAGTCCCTCTGCCCCTCTGGGGCACGGAGTTCTACTCCTGGTACCTCCTTGTTCCAAAAATGACAGAGGGCTTCTAGTCCATCCTGGATCTGCAGGACCTAAACTGCTTTCTGGTCAAGGAGAAATTCAAGATGCCATCCCTTGGAACATTACTGCCCTACCTCCAGTGGAGAGATTGGCTATGCTCCTTGGATCTCAAAGATGCCTATACCCACATCCTGATACATCCCCGGCACCATCGGTACCTCCACTTTGTCATCGGAAGCTGCCACTACCAGTACAAGGTGCTCCCCTTCGGTCTCTCCTCGGCTCCTGGGTGTTCACTAAGTGCCTGGTGGTAGTTGCTGCTCACTTCCGCTTGCTGGGAGTCTGTCTTCACCTATCTGGACAACTGACTCCCAAAGGGCAGCTCACCAGAGGAGGTGCATCACACAGCTCACTGCACCATTAGGGTGCTACAACATCTGGTGTTCGTGATCAACTTCCCAAAGTCACATCTGCTGCTGACCAGCGCCTGGAGTTCATAGGAGTGCTGGACAACTCAGGCCAGAGCCTTCCTCCCTCTAGACCAGGCGCAACGTCTGGTGATCCTTGCAAAAGAGGTACAGGGTCGCTCATCGGGGTCCGCAGGTCTCCTACTGTGCTTGTTGGGGCAAATGGCCTCTGTGGTTCATGTAACTCCAGAGGCCCATCTATGCATGTAACAGGCCCGGGGGGAGGGGTTTCTATACTGCCCTTTCAAGAGATCAAAGGCAGTTTACAGCGAACAAAACTTGTTACATAGAACATAGTGATAACAATAATTAGAAACAGCATCAAAGTCAGGAAGTAGACTTTGAAGATTGAATTTACATTAGGATTGTTCATAACTCATTTACAATTAACCTATTTATAGATATATTTACAGAGAAAGCTTGAATTTACAGATAGAGTTTATATTCATGGCTAGTTAAAAGGAGGGTATGATTTTGTATTATGGGAAGAGGGGGCTCTGAAGTGCTGTTATGTTAGCAATATTTTACTCTGTTCCGGTGGGTCCCCAAAGTGTTCACGGAATAGAAATGTCTTAATTTCCTTCCAGAATGTTTGTAAGTACTTGATGGATCTTAATTTTTCTTAGTATGAAAACGCTCTATTACTTGTAGAGTGATTAGTCTTTCAAAAGTCGCTAGGGACTATTATGGTGTTCTGGTTGCAACCTCTTCAAACTCTATTGTTAGTTGCTATGTTTAATAAGGATGATAGGTAAGAGGGGGCTATATTCATGAGTAGTTTGAAAATTATCATTAGAGCTTTATATCTTATCCTATTTGGAACCGGTAACCAATGTAGATTGTGCAAGATGGGTGATCTCCAGGAACAAGCAGGAATGTAGTCCTCACATATGGGTATCGTCAGTACTGACAGAGCCTGCATGGGAACGCTCCCCAGCGTCCAATTAGGAAGCTTTTGGGAGCATCCCACAGCGCCTGCGTGCTGCCTTCCAGCCTTTCCCAACTGCCTCTCTCCAGTTCTTCGTTTTCCGCGGAGCCAGCAGGTTGTGTTCCTGTCACCGCAGAAAATTATTTTCCTTAATCTTCTTTTTTGTGGTCGCGTCTGCCTTCCTCGACGCTATACCGGTACCGCCGGTTCTTCTTTCTTTCTTTTTCAAAAAACCCCCCAAATATATATAATAGTCTTTTTTTCCAAACTTTTCTTTCCAGGTGCATGCGCCATTTTGGGCCTTAGGCCCAAAATTTCCTCCACCATGGAGAAACCCGCCTCGGGTTTTAAAAAATGCACCAAGTGTGGCGGTACCATCTCCGTCACCGACACCCACGAGTGGTGTCTTAAATGTTTAGGTCCTGACCACTCCATCTCCGAGTGCATGGCTTGTGCCATGATGTCCAAAAGGGTTCGACAGAACAGAGCTACCAAGCTCAGTGCCCTTTTTCCCTCCGATGCAGCTTCGGTGGCATCGACGTCTTCCAGGGCTTCATTTTCCTCCCATGGATCTCAGGTAACTAAACATAAGTCCAGCTGGGCCTCAAAGGGTAGATCTCCTTCTAAGCATCGAGATGCCTCTGGCGTTGCCCTTGAGGGTTCCATACCGGCAAAATTGCCCCGGCGGGAGGCTTCGGCTTCCAAAGCATTATCAGGGATCCAGGAAGTTCTCGAGGTCTCGACCTCGGCAGAGCTACTGGTGCCATGCTCTGGGGTACCGGCTGTTTCCGGTACCGACACCCAGGCATCGGCAGTGTCGATAGACCAGAGGTTCCTGGCTATTGAACGCAGTCTGGCGGCTCTCCTTGCGGCATCGACGCCCTGGGAACCGCGTCAGACGATTCAACTGGAACCGATAGCATCGACATCGGTATCGGCTTTGCCGGCACCCAGTCATGCAATGCCTTCTGGTGCTGATACACCGGTACCGATTACCCCTGGTACCGACTTCGGTCGGTACGGGTATCGGGCTCTTCAAGAGCATCTGGACAGACGATACTTCGAATCCTCGGAGGACTCCGAGGATTCTGATAGCTCTGTCGGTACCAGGATACTTCTCCCGGAGGAGCCTTCCTCTCCTAAATGTAGGATGTCTCCTCCAGAAGATATCTCCTTTCAAGATTTCATCAGGGAGGTGGCTCGTCGGTTGTCCATTACTGTGACTCCTGAGACAGAGCCCAGAGCTAAGGAGTTGGAGATTTTACAATATTTTACAATATCCCAAAGCTCCTAAGGAGGCAGCTACCTTGCCTATCCATGAGATTTTACATGATCTCATGTTGAGAATGTGGGAGACACCTCTCACCACCTCTCCTCACTCTCACAGACTGGATACCATGTATCGAGTCCCTCCTTGTCCTGGCTTCCAGAAAACTCAGCTTCCTCACCACTCTATTGTAGTGGAATCAGCTATGAGAAGGATCAGGAGTGCAAAGAGGCATGCCTCTAATCCTCCAGGACGTGAGTGTAGAACTTTGGATGCCTTTGAACGTCGTACTTTCCAGGCTTCCATGCTTTCTGCCAGGATCAGTTCCTATATTTTATATATGGGAATGTTCCTTAAAGAAGTCACAGGTGATCACCCATCTTGCACAGGTGTTTCTTGGGGAAACTGCTAGGTACATATGACCTAGATTGGCCACTGTTGGAAACAGAATACTGGGCTTGATGGACCTTGGTCTGACCCAGTATGGCATATCTTATGTTCTTAGAGGTTTTGAGCCCTCTTCTTCCTGAGGATAGAAGGCAGGATTTTCTCACATTGGTCAAACATGCCCAGGATGTGTCTAAGTTTGTCAACCGTGCAGCTTTTGACTGTTTTGAGGCATAAGCAGAACCTCTGCCATTGCCATAGGTGCACGTAGAATTGCCTGGCTCCAGGCATCCGATTTGGAGCTCTGGGTGCAGGACAAACTGGGCAATATCCCTTGTACAGGTGAGAATCTATTTGGCAAAAATTGGCAAGAAAAAGCCAATGAATTAGATGCTGACAACTCCACTTTGGATAGGCTATCCAAAGCCACAGCTGATCCTGTGAGAAAGAAATCTTTCAAGAAGCCTTTCTTCTCAAAAAAGAAGAGGTTTTATCCCTCTTATTCCCAGCAGGGACGTTATGCAGGTCAGCCTGCCCGGAAAAGTCAGCAACCACCTAAACAAAGCAAAGACTGCTAAGCCTCAACCGTCTCAGCAGTCTCAGCCTCCACAAGACCTTTGACTTTCATCTAGAGAACTTAGCCTTCCTGGCCCTCAATGGACCAGAGCCTTCCACCATTCCAGGAAGGTTATGTCACTTTGCCCCCAGGTGGGAGCAGATAACAGCAGAGCATTGGACACTCTCCATTATAAGAGAAGGGTACAAGCTGCACTTTCTGTGCATGCCCCCTCCCCCAATGGTAAGACAGTTCAATTCTCAGGCCTCTCTCATCAACCTGTTAGATCAAGAGGTCACTATGCTTCTTGCCCAAGGGGCAATAGAAGAAGTACCCATCCACCAATAGGGTACAGGGTTTTACTCCCCCTGTTTCCTTGTCCCAAAGAAAACAGGGGGATACAGACCTATCTTGGACCTCAGAGAATTGAACAAATTCCTGTTCAAAGAGACGTTCAAGATAATTTCTCTAGGAACTCTGCTGCCATACCTTCAGGGTCAGGATTGGCTTTGTTCTCTAGATCTCAAGGATGCGTACACCCATGTTCTCATCCATCCAACTCACAAAAGGTTCCTTCGGTTCCTTTTTCAAGGAAGGCACTACCAATTCAGGGTGCTTCCTTTTGGCCTGGCCTCAACACCAAGGGTGTTCACGAAATGCATGGTTGTGGTAGCAGCATTTCTCCGCACGCTAGGGATATTCGTCTTCCCCTACTTAGATGACTGGCTCATTCGAGCCCCATCAGAGTCAGAGGCCAGAACTTTCTCTGTCTTGCACAATGCGTATTCTTCAGTATTTGGGTCTGGTCATAAACATCCCAAAATCCAGTAACTCCCACTCAGTCTCTAGAGTTCATAGGAGCTTTGCTGGATACCAGAAAGGCAAGGGCCTATCTTCCCCAGGCCCGTTGCCTTCGCATGGTGCAGTTAGCTTCTAAGCAGTGCTAAAGCCTCATCTCACTGCCCAAGAAATGCTACAACTACTAGGCCACATGGCATCTACCGTGCATGTGGTTCCTTATGCTTGCCTCCAAATGAGAGCGGCCCAGTGGATTTTATCCACTCAGTGGACCCAGGCATCAGGGTGCCTGTCAGACAAAATAGCGCAAACAAATCACCTTATTTTGTCCCTCCAATGGTTGCAGTCCACTCAAAACCTGTTGCTGGGGTCGCCATTTCAACAACCCTTATCCCAGGCAACTCTCACAACAGATGCTTCTCCGATGGGTTGGGGAGCTCATCTGCAGGACCTCTCCACCCAAGGCACCTGGACTCCACAGGAGACTCATCTACATATCATTCTCTTGGAGCTCAGAGCAATCTTCCTTGCTCTTCGAGTGTTCCACATCCTGCTCAGCTACAAGACAGTCCTCATTCATACGGACAATCAAGTAGCCATGTTCTACGTGAACAAGCAGGGGGGAACAGGCTCTCTGTCGCTTTGCAACAAAGCTTTGCGACTATGGGCCCTCGCCAGAGAGCATCAGATTCATCTCCTGGCAGTGTATCTTCCAGGCATACAGAACTCTTGGGCAGACAGACTCAGTCGAGTTTTGCTTCCACACGAATGGTCTCTTCATGCAGACCAGGTGGCCAAGATCTTTCAAATTTGGGGAACCCCGGACATAGACCTCTTTGCAAGTCTGTTGAATGCCAAACTTCCCCGGTTCTGTTCCAGAATTCTGGCTCAGGGCTCTCAGGCCACGCATGCTTTCCTCCTTCACTGGGGGCAAGACTTCCTTTATGCCTTTCCACCCATTCCCCTAATTCCCAAAACCCTATTCAAGCTTCAGAGATACAGGGGGCGTAAGATTCTCATAGCTCCACATTGGCCACAGCAAGTGTGGTACCCTCTGCTTCTACATCACCCTCAGGCTCCCTCTCTGGAGTTAGGATCTGCTCCAGATCTCCTGTCACAGGAGGACGGAATGTTATGGCATCCCAATCCCCAGTCTCTGCATCTCAGAGCTTGGTTGCCGAAGGCCTAGATCTTCATGATCTTAACCTCTCTCAGCAAGTAAAGGATGTCCTTCATGCTTCCAGGAAGCCTTCCACGAGACGCTCTTATGCTTTTAAGTGGAAGAGGTTTACCATATGGTGCTCGCAGAAGGGTCTTAACCCCCTTGCGATACCCCTGGAATCATTACTGGAGTATCTCCTTCATTTATCCAATGCAGGACTTAAGACTAACTCAGTAAGAGTCCATTTGAGTGCTATTGCAGCTTCTTTCAAGCCTCTAAATGGACAACCTATTTTCTCCCATCCTCTTATAGCAAGATTTATGAGAGGCCTTCTTACTAAGCCTCCCATTAGGCCACCACCGATGGCATGGGACTTAAACCTGGTTCTTGGTCAGCTCATGAAGCCACCTTTCGAACCTCTAGCTATTACCTCATTGAAATTCCTTTCTTAGAAAGTTATCTTTCTCATTGCAATCACATCACCACGTCGCATCAGTGAGTTGCAGGCACTAGTGGCTGATCCACCTTATACAAGGTTCCATCATGATAAGGGTAGTCCACACTTTATGCCAAAGGTGGTCTCACCTTTTCATCTTAACCAAGCGGTCTACCTGCCTGTGTTCTTTCCAAGGCCTCATGCATCAAATGCAGAAAGGAATCTTCATACTTTGGGCTGCAAAAGAGCTTTAGCCTTTTACTTGCAAAGAACACAGCAACATAGAAAGTCCTCTCAGCTCTTTGTTGCTTTTGATCCTTCTCATTTGGGACTTCCAGTCTCCAAGGGAACACTGTCTAGCTGGATTGCTCAGTGTATTTCCTTTGCCTATCAGAGTAAGAATCTTCCTCTGGAGGGCCATGTCACAGCTCACAATGTGAGAGCCATGGCAGCTTCAATGGCTCATCTACACTCTGTGCCTATCGACGACATCTGTCGAGCAGCCACTTGTGCCTCAGTTCATACCTTCACAGCCCATTACTGCTTGGACAAGGACTCCCGCCGGGTTGCCTTGTTTGGTCAGGCTGTTCTCCAACACCTGTTCCATACCTAATCAACTCCTACCCACCATCCCTGGTTGGATGCCAGAGATCCATGGGGGGAAGTGGAGCACTTTCACAGGGGCACACAACTTCTGGGGTCTCTCCCTGGCATCTAAAGCTAGGGAGTCCCCATATGTGAGGACTACATTCCTGCTTGTTCCTGGAGATTGCATAGTTGCTCACCTGTAACAGGTGATCTCCGGAAACAGCAGGAATTTAGTCCTCACAACCCACCCACCTCCCCTAGGAGTTGTATCTCTCTCTTTCTCTTTCCCTCTCTCTCTCTTTGTCTCAGCTTTAAACTCAACTGGAGAGAGGCAGTTGTGAAAGGTGGGAAGGCAGCACGCAGGCGCTGTGGGATGCTCCCAAAAGCTTCCTAATTGGACGCTGGGGAGCGTTCCCGCGCAGGCTCCTTTGGTACCGACGATACCCATATGTGAGGACTAAATTCCTGCTGTTCACGGAGATCACCTGTTACAGGTGAGTAACTATGCTTTATGTGTTCAGTGCTGTGGACTTTGTAAATTATACGGGCTGCAACATTCTGGGCCATCTGTTGCTGATGGATAGTCTGTTTTGGGAGCCTCTGGAGTATACTGTTACAAAAATCGATCTGCGGTGTGATGCTTGTAGGATGGCTCTGAAATCGTAAGTTGAGAATAGTGGTCTCAACTGTTGGAGCATCCTTAGTTTATAATAGATTGAGCAAGTGGTCTGTTTTATGTGTGTAACCATGCTAAGTGTCTGATCTAGGGTTACCCTGAGGTATTTAACCTCACCTTGCACTTCAAGTTTAGCTTCTGAGAGTTGGATCGTGGATGGTAGAATAACACTTTAGTTTCTAGTGACATATAGAACTTCAGTCTTATTATAGCTTATTTTGAGGTTGTGTGAGTTTATCCGCTGTGCCATTTCACTGAAGCAGGGCTTTATCTGATGTAGTAAGGGATCTGAGATGTTAATGGGGAGATATACCATTATATCATCCGCATATACATGGTACCTTACATCAAATTTCTTGAAAATGTTACAGATAGGCTGAAGGTATAAATTAAACAGTAGGGCTGATAGGGTGGATCCTTAGGGTATGCCCTGCTCTTATTTATATCTGTTGGAGGTATGCTGACCAATCTTGACCTGTTGGGTACGATTAGTGAGATATGATTGGAACCACTGGAATACCTTGCCATGTATTCCTATTTGGTTGAGGCATGTGAGTAGGAGATTATGACTAATACAGTCAAATGCTGAGGCAATGTCTAGAAAAATAAGGATGAACGCTTTATGCGAGTTATCAATATCTCTGATCAGCTTATCCATGAGTGCTATTAGGAGGGTCTCTACCCCATGATATGGTCTAAAGCCATATTGATGCTTATTCAATGGTGTGTTTAGATCAACATAATCTTGCAACTGGGTTTGCATTACCTTTTCAATCACTTTTGCAAGGAAGAGAAGGCTAGAAATTGGTCTATATGACACTGGATTATCTTTCTCCATTAATTTATTTTTCAGTATCGGGCAGATCATAGCATGTTTTAATAATGATAGCATAACACTTTGACTCAATGATTGTTGCACCATGTTAATGATAAAAGGTGTTAGCTCAGTGCGTGTTACTTTCAGCCAGCTAACTGGGCAAGAATCCAAACTGGAATTTGTTCATTGATTTTATTTATTATGTCATTAAGATTGTTTAACTGATTTTGTGGAAGGCCTGCCATCCATCAGCTGTGGTGTGTTCTGTACTTGCTTGGAAGGTGATTTCTGTTGAGGGCCTTTTCGGCTTATTTTGTAGATGATTAGCCAAGTTTTGTGGTTTTATATTAATGTTATTTGCTTCTGTATTTGGTGTCTTGGTGAGTGTTTTGACTATTTCAAATAACTCCCTGGGTTGGTTGAGTGAGTTGATAAGTATCTTTGAGCGGTGTTCCTTCTTTTTGTTATTGATTGATTCTTTATAGAGTTTGAGAGTGTTTGTATACATTGTTATCTCCAGGAACAAGCAGGAATGTAGTCTTCACATATGGGTATCGTCGTTACCGACAGAGCCTGCGTGGGAACGCTCCCCAGCATCCAATAGGAAAGCTTTTGGGAGCATCCCAATGCGTCTGCGTCGCTGCCTTCCCACATTTCCAATTCAGTTTTTCGTTTTCCGCAGAACCGACAGGCAACAAACCCTGTCACTGCAGAAAATGTTCTTTTTGTGGTCGCGTCTGCCTTCACCGTCGACGCCTATACCGGTACCACCGGTCTTTTCTTCATTTTTTTACTTCTTTTCTAAAAAATGGAAAAAATAATTATTCTTTTTGGAGGGTCTGTCCCCAATAGGTGCGAGATGCCATTTTGGGCACTAGGTCCTCTTTTCTTCTAAAATGGAGAAACCATCTAGTGGTTTCAAAAAGTGTTCAAAGTGTAGTGGTACCATTTCTGCTACCGACACCCATGACTGGTGTCTTAAATGTTTAGATCCTGACCATTTATTTATTTAACCTTTTTTGTATAACACCTTATCCTTCAAACAAAGTGGTTGACAAGACAACAAAGGACTTACATGTTGAGGGCATGGGAAGATCAAATACAGTACATTACAATATAAATACAGTACAAACAGTAAATTATAATATTATCTCATAGTGAAACTGGATATACAAGTTGATCAATTTAAGTTATTTGACCAAATGATTCTATGAATAAATAAGTCTTTAGAGATATGCGAAAGTCTTTGATGTCTTCCTGAGCTCTTAATTCTTCAGGAATATTATTCCATACCTCTGGTGCCATGAAGGAAAATGCTCTTTTAGAGGTCATTTGTTTTGATCTATTGAAGCTTAAAGGTGTACTAAGCTTATTGGAGTTATGAGATCATCTAAGTCTTAGGCTCTTGTCTTTGGATATTATATGCTGTAGAATATCTGCTGAAGATTGGTGAAAGATTTTGAAAATAATCATTGGGTTTTTGTATTTTGCTCTTGCAATAATTGGAAGGAAATGTAACTGTTTAAGGACAGGAGTTATGTGATCAAATTTTGCAGAGCCAGTAATTATACGTGCAATGATGTTTTGAACTAATTGGAGAGGATGGATAGCATTTTTAGGAAGACCTTGATACAAGACGTTTCCAAAATCAGGAAGGGGTGTTATGACAGCTTGACATACCGTGCGAACGTAATTTGTATTTAATATTGATTTTAGTCTTATAATCTTTAAGCGATGGTATGCTTTAGCTGCAATTTTGTTTATATGAGATTTTAAGTTTAAATATTTATCTAAGGTTACACCTAAATAAAATATCTTTCTTCAGCTTTAATTTTTATTTTTTTATTTAATAGGTTAATTTCACTTGGTAGTTTTAAGGACTGACAATTCGATATAAACAATGCTTCTGTTTTGTCAGAATTTATTTTTAAATTGTTATTAAGTCAATTATTCATATCATTCAAGCAGCTATTAATTTTTGTTGTATCAAAGGTATTTTGATCAATTGAAGTATAAATCATAATGTCATCAGCATATAAATGATAATCCATTTCATGATGTTTAATAATTTGACATATGGGTTGAATATAGATATTAAAGAGGATAGATGATAAAGCAGAACCTTGCGGAATACCTTGTACAATCGTGAATTGTGAGGATTTTTTGTCCCCATTTTTTACTAGTTGTGAACGATTGTTAAGTAAGAAGCGAACCATTTTATTGTATTGTTGGATAAACCAATATTTCGTAGACGTTGCAGCATTATTGAGTGAGACACAGTATCAAATGCTGCTGAAACATCAATGAAGATTAATAGAAATAATTTGTTTTTGTCAAGACCTGTTATAAGATTATTAAAGAGAGAAATCAGTAGCGTTTCCACATTGTGATTTGGTTTAAAGCCATGCTGATGTATATCCAGTGGGACATGTAAGTCAATGTGGTCTTGCAGTTGTTTTTGTACTACTTTTTCTATAATTTTTGATATAAAAGGTAAACTTGAAATAGGACGGTATGACTTGGGGTCAGTGATGTCTAGTGATTTACCTTTATAGATTGGTCGAATTACAGCTTTCTTTAGTATAGATGGTAAGTGTCCTTGTTTTAACGAGTTGTTGACGATATTTACAATGTGAAAACTAATTTGATTTTTAGTACTTTTAATCCATTCCACTGGAAATGGGTCAGCTGGGGAAGTTGTTATATTAATTGTGCTGAGTATATTTTCAATTTGTTTTGAATTTGGTATAGAAAAATCCTTCCAGACTTTTGTGAATTCGATGCAAGTTTTCATCCAAAATTGGTGGTTTTGTGATGTAGGGAAGTTGTTTGGCGAAAGTGAATTTTTGTTTATCAGGTAGTTCGCAAATAGTTGGATCTATTTGATAGTCATTATATGAAGTTTTCACTTTTGTGAGTTGTTGAGCAATGTTAGAGCTCCCTTGTTTTATTAGCTGCTTTCATTATTAGATTTGTATGGTATTGATGTTTACGATCATTTATTAGCTTAGAAGTTTTATATCTTGAGATTTAGTTAGTCTCCATTTATGCTCAAGTTTTCTTAAAATGTGTTTTGTCTCCCTGATTTCATTTGAATACCATGGTGCATTTTTCGCCCTGCGTGTTTGAACTTTATTATTTTTCAGGGCTATAGCAGCATTTGAAATGTTCCAATTTTCTGTGGCTTTATCCAATTCGGTGTCGTTTTGTTGCAACTGTGGAATAATTTCTTTAAGAAAATCTTCTTTATGGAAAGCTTTAAATTTTCTAGTTTTGTAATCACTTGTTAAGTTGTTGGATGAAGTTTGAAGATGCAAGGAAAATGAAATTAGATAATGATCAGACCAAGGTACTGGAGTAGCTTTTGGGATTGTAATTTGATTTTGTGAAAATAGTTGCTCTGAGCAAAAGATCAAATCTGGAGTGGTTCCATGTTGGTGCGTAGGCTGGTTAATTATCTGTTGATAACCTAACGATTTTACTGCATTTAGGAAAGTTCTGGACTCATTAGAAGGTGATGATAATAGATTGTAATCACCTAGTGCAATTAGTGGTTTAATTTGAGAGCTATATGTGCACATTAATTCCAAAATTGTTGAAAGGTGATCCTTTGCAGCATTAGGTGGTCTATATGTGAGGCAAACATTGAGATGGTGGTTTGATATAATAATTGAGGTTCCTTATCGTTCCTCCAGTTTAGTCCTCCACCTCTGGGTAGTGCACCTCCTCCTGCAGCTTGGAGACTGGACCAATCAAATCTTGGCATCACTGGAAGTAGCGTGCTGGCATTCCTCTTCAACCCCAGTTTGTCCAGTCTCCATGCAGCAGGAGGACGTAGTGAGCCTAGGTGCTGGGCTCACTAGAGAAACAGATAAGGAGCAAGCTAGTTAGATAGATCTCTCAAACTTTCTGATTTGGCCTGATTCATTTGTTCCTAACCAATGGTTTCCTTATTTTCAATGGAGATAACTATTTTACTTTAGTCGGTCCCTTTTAGTGGGCTGTTGCTTTAAAAAAAAAAAAAAAAAAAGAGAACAAGGACAGTTAACGGAGTCGGGAGACCTTTGGGGGTTCTCTCTTCTGCCAAGCCACAAAAGGATTTAGAATTAAAGCTCTCTGACCCCAGGACTGCTCGGGGCAGAGACCTTTCCAAGGTACTCCGGCGGCCCGGTCGCGGTTGCGCTGCAGCACGCGGCTTCAGGGACGGCCTCCTCTTCTGTCTGGGGGGTGGGAGACAGAGCTAGTGGCAGTCACAGTGATCGCGGCTTCTCTCTTCCTCCCGGTGTCTCCGGTATTCAAGAGCTCATTTTGAGCGGGGTGGAGTACCGGCGTCGGCGTTGGATGCCTGTTCAGGCCTGGAGGGCTGCAAACCTCAGCGCGCCAAATATATTCTGTGTGAGACCGCGGCCATTTTGTGCACGCGGTCCCCACAGCTTCCTTAGTGAGAACGGCCTCAGCGCGTGCTCCGGTGCTGCGATTTCCACTGGACCGCGTAGGAGCACCTCCAGCCAGGTATTTCATACTATTTCTTAGTCTTTCATAGTATTTGATTTCTTGATTTTTTTTTTTTTTTTAAATTTCTTTGCCGTTTCTTGTTTGCTAGATTTTTAGTGCTTTAGCTTTGTGTTTCTTTGCGGCCGGGTTCTCTGTGCACTGGTAGGGACTCAAAGAAGTTTGTCTTCCTACTGGTCGACTCAGGCAGCGTGTTCAGATACCGCAAGAAAAAAAAATAAGAACTAAAAAGGAATCAGATAATCATATAGGATTGCTTTGTGAGCCCGGGGAAAGAGCAGTAGGCACCCGGAAGGGCTGGGGGGGGGGGGGGGTTCCTTCCCTAGGGGCCATTGATTGCTGGAGTCCAAGGATCCTTTCCATTTGGGCTCATGTCAATTAATGCGCAGTGTGTCATCTGTGGCACTCGTAGGGGCACCAGCACAGAGACAGGCATTTGTCAGCGCTGTGCTTCAGTGTCACTCAGTATGGAACAGCAGTTGGAGAGTTCCATGGCTTCTGTTCCCCAGGGAACGCTGGCAGCAGCAGAGGGTGCAGAGGCCGCACCGGGTCCCTCGGCTTCATCTCCTGAACTTGGGTCTGGAGCTGCTGCTGTACAATCGAATCTTGGGGGCGCGTCGCAGCCAGACGACTTTTCTCCAGACTTTGTGTTATTGATGCATCAGGGGGCTTGTGGTAGGGTCCCTACCTATCCCTTCCTCTGGTGCGCGGCCTGATATCGTGGAGCGTGACTCTTTGGGGTTGAAAGCAGCCAAGAGACCGCGTCTGTCTGATCCTTTCCTTGCTGAGGTGGACTGGCAGGAGGGCGAAGAGACCGAGTTCGATATGGACGCGGAGACGGAGGACTTAGAGAAAGGAGAGATTCCTGAGCCTGAGGATCAGGCGAGGATCATACGAGTGTTTCGAAGGGAAGAGTTGCCGGCCCTTATTACGGAGGCCCTCCAGACGCTCAGACTGACGGCTGAGCAACCGGTCGAGGAAGAGGATGGCGCGGATCCCATTATTCAGGCGGTGCGTCAGACGCAGGTAGTCTTCCCTATCCATAAAGTGATAGATCAGATGATTCAGACTGAGTGGGATTCTCCTGAATCCGGACTCAAGGGGATAAGGCTCATGAATAAGTTGTATCTCCTGGTGGATAAGGATAAGGAGAGATTCCGTTCCCCGAAGGTTGATGCTGCGGTTTCAGCGGTCATTAAGAAGACCATGATCCCGGTGGAAGGCAGTGCGGCCATGAAGGAAACGCAGGATAGAAAAATGGATGGTTTGTTGAAGCAGTCCTTTGAGGCAGATGCCGTGGCGTTACAGGCCTCCATATGTGGAGCCTGAGTGGCTCGAGCCTGTCTTCGCTGGGTTCAACGCCTAAGACAGTCGGCATCCTTGGAGCTCAACGAAGTGCGGGAGCTGCAGCGCCTTGAATCTGGCTCGGCGTATCTAGCGGATGTGCACTACGACCTCATCAGATCCTTATCAAATAGTATGGCCTCTCTAGTGGCTGCTCGTAGATCCCTCTGGCTAAAAAATTGGGCGGCGGATGGATCTTCTAAGTCACGGCTCGGCAAGCTCCCGTTTAAGGGAAAGCTGTTATTTGCTGAGAATCTTGATAAGTTGGTTAAGGATTTGGGAGACTCCAAAGGAGGCAGGCTGCCAGAGGATAAACCTAGGTGGGGTAAATCTTCTACGGCCTTTCGCGGGCAGTTTAGAGGTTTTCAGAGTTTTCGAGCGCCCCATTTTGCAGGGTTCCAGAGAGGACGATTTGCGTCTAGAGCGCAGGGGTTTCGAGGATTCGTGGCATCTGCTTCACCGGCCCCGCGAAAGCCACAATGAAGGGCGGCGGGTCCCGGCAGAAATTCAACTGATCGGAGGTCGGCTTCGGGGTTTTATTTCTGCCTGTACCCGCATTACGTCCGACCAGTGGGTCTTGGAGATCATCCGCGACGGTTATGCCTTGGATCTCGTGAGGCCGGTGTTGGACTCGTTCGTACGTTCCCCCTGCAGGGGACCCCGGAAAGCGCTCCAGGTGCGACAAACGTTAGCCCGTCTGCTGCAGTTGGGAGCGGTTGCCACCGTTCCGCCAGCAGAATACGGCATGGGTCGTTATTCTATTTATTTCGTGGTGCCAAAGAAGGATGGCTCTCTTCGCCCCATCCTGGATATCAAAGGAGTAAATCGCTTTCTCCGGGTGTCACATTTTCGTATGGAGACACTATGGTCGATCATTGTCGCAGTACGGCAAGGGGAGTTTCTAACATCCCTCGATCTCGCGGAGGCTTATCTCCATATCACCATCAGGACGTCCCATCAGAAATTTCAGCGTTTTGCACTTCCTTGGGGGCATTTCCAGTTTCAGGCCCTGCCCTTCGGGTTGGCGACGGCGCCGCGAGTGTTCATCAAGATAATGGTGGTGGCGGCGGCAGCGGTGTTACGGAAAGAAGGGATCTTAGTCCATCCGTATCTCGACGATTGGTTGATTCGAGCGAAGTCCCGAGCCGAGAGCGAGACAGCTACGGGAAAGGTAGTAGCGCTTCTGCAGTCCCTAGGCTGGGTGGTCAACCCGGTCAAGAGTCACCTAGTGCAGACGCAGGTTCTCAAGTACTTGGGAGTGCAGTTAGATACCCAGAAGGGTTCGGTTTTCCTGACAGAGCACAGAGCTCTGGCTCTATGGGACCTGGTACGAGACTTCTGCAAACTCGCAGCGCCGTCGGTGTGGAAATACCTTCAGGTGCTGGGGACAATGGCGGCAACTTTGGAGGTAGTTCCTTGGGCCAGGTTTCATATGAGGTCATTGCAGCGATCTCTGCTTCACCGATGGTCCAATCAGTCCGATTCGTTGAGCAAACGGCTTCCTTGCCCACCGCAGGTCCGGTGGGATCTGCAGTGGTGGATGCGGCCGGAGTGTCTACGGTTGGGAATGCCTCTGGAACAGTCAGAGTGGATCCCGCTATTAACAGATGCCAGTTTAGCAGGTTGGGGAGCGCATTGCAGAGTGGACTTTGCTCAGGGTCTCTGGTTGCCCGAGGAGAGCGGCTGGTCGATCAACCATTTGGAGCTCAGAGCGGTATTCCGGGCTCTGCAGAGCTTCGAGACTCAAGTAACGCAGCGAGCGGTACGGGTACTATCCGACAATGCGGCGACAGTAGCTTACATAAATCTGCAGGGCGGTACCGGAAGCGCGGCCATGGAAGAAGAATCTGAGGTGGTTCGCATGGATCGAGCCGTGGTTGCAAGCGATATCGGTGGTGCACATCGCCGGAAAGGACAACGTGACGGCGGATTTCCTCAGCAGAGTTCAAGTGGATGCAGGGGAATGGGAACTGCATCCATCGGTGTTCGCACAGCTAGTTCTTCGGTGGGAAACGCCAGTCATGGACCTCATGGCCACTTTCCAATCCGCAAAATTCAGCCGGTTCTTCAGCAGAAGGCGAGAGCCCATGTCGGAAGGCATCGACTCCCTCATGCGGTTTTGGCCCTCGACAGGTCTCCTCTACGCGTTTCCGCCATGGGCGCTCATCGGTCAAGTGATTCAGCGCATCGGGGGACAGTGCTATTGATTGCACCGGATTGGCCCAGATGACCGTGGTATGCCGACCTGGTCCGGTTGCTGGACGGCTCGCCGTGGCGCCTCCCGGTGTCTCAGGAGCTGCTGATCCAGGGTCCGCTCCTAATGCCACGGGTGGAGAGATTCTCGCTTACGGCTTGGTCATTGAAAGGGCGCGGCTGAAAAAGAAAGGCTATTCCAAGTCTGTTGTGGTGACCTTACTTCAGGCGCGTAAACGTTCAACTTCGTTGGCCTATGTACGCGTTTGGCGAATTTTCGAAGACTGGTGCTCGAGGCGTCAGGTCCCCGCGCTGCCATGGCGTCGGTACCGGTGGTATTGGATTTTTTGCAGGATGGCTTCAATAAGGGGCTGGCCACCAGTTCTCTACGAGTGCAGCTGGCGGCCTTGGCCTGTTACAGAGGAAAGGTACAAGGTGTTGCTCTGGGGGCGCACGTCGATGTTGGATGCTTCCTTAAGGCGGTGACCAGGTTGCATCCGGCACGTCGGATTTCCGTTCCGCCGTGGGATCTCAACTTGGTGTTGCGGGCGCTGAGTAGCGCTCCGTTTGAACCGTTATCTCAGGTTACAGTGAAAGATTTGACTCCGAAAGTGGTATTTTTGGTGGCCATTTGTTCAGCTAGGCCCATTTTGGAGCTTCAGGCGCTGTCGTGTAGGGAGCCCTTCCTATGTTTTTCTTCTCAGAAAGTGGTTATCAGGCCGGTGCCTTCCTTTCTGCCTAAAGTATCTTCCCCTTTTCATATGAATCAAGTGGTATCGCTTCCCGTCTTGCGGGCGGCGGGGGAGCAGGCTTCTGACCGGGGTCTTAGTCGCTTGGACGTTAAGAGAGTGTTGCGCCATTATTTGACGGTCACTGAGTCCTTCCGCAGGTCGGATCGGTTGTTTGTGCTGTTTGGGGGCCCCAGGAAAGGTGAGGCAGCGGCGAAGGCGTCTATTTCCAGATGGATCAAAGAAGCTATTGTCTCAGCTTATATGTTACAGGGGCGTCAGGCTCCGGTGGGGTTGAGGGCTCATTCTACTAGAGCGCAGGCAGCTTCCTGGGCGGAACAGTCTTGTCCCGCCGGAGGAAATCTGTAAGGCGGCGACTTGGTTGTCCCTGCATACTTTCAGTAAGCAGTATCGGTTGGATGTCCTGGCGGCGAGGGATGCCTGTTTTGGATCAGCTGTGTTGCGTGCCGGCTGGCAGGGTCCCTCCCGTTAGTACCGCTCTGTTACATCCCAGAGGTGGAGGACTAAACTGGAGGAACGATAAGGAAATAGTAATTACACTTACCTGGTAATTGTAGTTCCTTGAGTGACGACAGTTTAGTCCTCATTCCCGCCCTCGGGGTTACTGGTTGCCACGGCACGCGTTCGGTCCTGAGAGGCATCTACACAGGTAAGTGTTTCAGCATAAGAGCCAGTTCTCGCGGTAATTCTACCGTCTGTTCCTTTCTCTTGCTGGCTGTTTGTGGCTCGGCAGGCGGGGGAGCTTTTCACAGGATGTTTTCATCCCTTCCATTTTTCAGGGAAGGTTTCAGTTGGTTGCAATTTGGTATAAGTTATTATCAGTTAGCTACTTGTTTGTTGCTCTTTTGAGTCTGCTTTGTCAATAGTTCACTGGGGTTGAAGAGGAATGCCAGCACGCTACTTCCAGTGATGGTCCAGTCTCCAAGCTGCAAGAGGAGGTGCACTACCCAGAGGTGGAGGACTAACCTGTCGTCACTCAAGGAACTACAATTACCAGGTAAGTGTAATTACTGTTTGTTTCAGTAGAATTATTCGTTGATAGATTTAAATTTATAGATTGTTTTTGCTAATATTAGGATTCCTCCTCCTTTTTTATGTTCTCTAGGACAATTAAATATTTCATAATCTAAAGGGGTAATCTGATTTAAAATAATTTGATCTGTGTCTTTTAACCCAGTTTCTGTAATGCAAATGATATCAAGGTTGTTGTTGTTGTTGTTAAGTGCCGTCGAGTCGGAGTCAACTCATGGCGACCCTCTGGATAGCTATCCTAAATTGTGTTCGGTCTTCAGTCAGGCGGCTTATTGTTGACAGACTGGTACCCGTAGCTGCTGTTATTGTATCGATCCATCTCATTGCTGGCCTTCCTCTTTTGCGTTGACCTTCTATCTTGCCAAGCATGATGTCTTTCTCTAATGATCTCTCTCTCCGCATGATGTGTCCAAAGTATGAAAGTCGAAGTCTTGTCATCTGAGCTTCTAAAGAAAGCTTAGGTTTGATCTCCTCTAGTACCGACTGGTTTGTTCTTCGGGCAGTCCATGGTATACACAGTATTCGCCGCCAGCACCATAATTCAAAGGCATCAATTTTCTTCCTGTCTATCTTTTTCACTGTCCAGCTTTCACATCCATATGATGTTATTGAAAATACCATGGCTTGAACAAGTCGAATCTTTGTATGGAGAGACATCTCTGCTCTTGAGAATCTTATCTAGGTCTTTCATAGCCATTCTGCCAAGAGCAATGCGTCGTCTGATTTCTTGACTGCTTGTTGCTTCTTTATTGATTGATCCAAGTAGGTTAAAGTTATTCACGATTTCAATTTCTTCTCCTTCGACGATGAACCTGTTGATTATGCCAGTTGTCATGATCTTTGTCTTCTTTACATTAAGTTGCAGGCCCATTTTGAGACTATGTTCTTTGATTGTGAGAAGCAAATGTTTCAGATCATCTTCACTTTCCACCAGTAATGTGGTATCATCAGCATAGCGAAGGTTGTTGATGAGTCTTCCACCAATCTTCACACCTCTGTTGTCTTCATACAATCCTGCTTCTCTGATGATTTGTTCTGCATATAAATTAAACAGGTAGGGGTAAAGTATGCAGCCTTGTCTTACACCTTTGCTTATTTTAAACCATTCTGTTTCTCCTTGTTCTGTTCGAACTGTTGTTTCTTGATCAATGTACAGATTGTGCAAGAGAACGATCAGGTGTTCTGGTATACCCATGCTTCTTAATGTGGCCCAGAGTTTCTCATGGTTTACACAGTCAAAAGCTTTGCTATAGTCGATAAAGCACAAATAGATATCCTTTTGGTATTCTTTAGTCTTTTCAAGGATCCATCTCACATCCGCAATGATGTCTCTCGTTCCTCGCCCTTTTCTGAACCCTGCTTGCACTTCAGGTAGTTCTTGTTCCAGGTATGATTGTAGTCTCTTTTGAATAATCTTCAGTAGAATCTTGCTGGCATGTGGGATCAGAGCGATTGTGCGATAATTTCCACAGTCAGTTGGATCACCTTTCTTTAGTATTGGTATAAACACAGATCTTTTCCAGTCAGTTGGCCATGATGCTGTCTTCCATATTTCTTGGCAGAGCCTTGTAAGTATGGTAACAGCTGCATCAGATTGCTGTAATACCTCTATGGGAATGCAATCAATGCCTGGTGCTTTGTTCTTTGATAAGGCTTTCAATGCTGCTTCAACTTCTTCTTTCATCACCAATGGTTCCAGATCATAAGGTACAGGTTGAAACAGCTGTTGGTCCACTTGATCTTTATCATATAAAAACCTCTGTATATTCCTTCCATCTTTTCTTGATCTTCTCAGCATCATTCAACATAGAACCTTGAGCATCTTATAACATTCCAATTCGAGGCTGGAACTTTTTCTTTAACTCTCGTAGCTTTAGGAAAGCTGATCTTGTTCTTCCTCTAATAGTTTCTGCTTTTATTTCCTTGCATGTGTCATTGTAGTACTTTTCCTTGTCCTGTCTTGCTGCACGTTGGAAATCTCTGAGTTCTGTGATTGTCTTTCTTTCTCCTTTGGCTTTAGCTTCTCTGCGTTTCTGGGCAATTTTCAGAGTTTCTTCCGTCATCCATTTTGGCCGTTTTTTTCTTTTTTACCTTTTGTAGAGACTTCTCGCTTTCTTCCAACACAACCTTCTTGATGTCATTCCATAACTCTTCTGGAACTCTATCATTTGTATCTAAAGCAGCAAATCGATTTTGCAGGCAGTCTTTAAATTCCAGTGGTATATTCTCAAGGTCATATTTTGCTGCATTCATGAGTGGTTTGCTCTTTTTCAGCTTTAGCTTGAGTTTGCATACTAGTAGTTGATGATCTGTACCACAGTCAGCTCCAGGTTTTGTCTTTGTTGATGTTATAGAGCTTTTCCATCGTTGACTTCCACAGATATAGTCAATTTGATTTTTATACAATCCATTGGGTGAAGTCCATGTGTACAGTTGCCGCTTGTGTTGCTGGAAGAAGGTGTTCGAGATGAATAGATCGTTGGTCTTGCAGAATTTTAGTCTTTCTCCAGCTTCATTTCTGTTGCCAAGTCCATATTTTCCAACTACTTTGTCTTCTTCTTTGTTGCCAACCTTTGCGTTCCAATCACCCATGACTATCAGGATATCCTGTTTGCATGTTCTGTCAATTTCAGTTTGTACTTGTTCATAGAACTCTTCAATTTCATTCTCTTCTGCAGCTGTTTTTGGGGCATATACTTGGATTATAGTTGTGTTGATAGGCATTCCTCGTAGACGAATAGAGATTAAGCGTTCGCTGACTGCATTGTATTTCATTACAGTTCTTGCAAGTTTCTTCTTTATTATAAATGCAACACCATTTCTTCTTTGTCTTTCATTTCCAGCATAGTAGACCATGTGATCATCTGATGCAAAGTGCCCGATGCCAGTCCATTTCAGTTCGCTGACACCCAACAGATCAAGTTGTACACGTTCCATTTCATTCTTGACCACCTCCAACTTCCCTTGGTTCATGCTTCGTACGTTCCATGTTCCAATGTGGAAGACATCTTTACAGCTTCTGACTCTCATTTGATGCGCAGCTACATCAGCAGTCAGACGTCCCGAGGGCTTTGATCCAACCACATCATAAATGCTGGCTTTACTCTGAAAAGTCTTCAGCTCTTCCCCAGTAGCTAGTTGAGTGCCTTCCAACCTGGGGGTCTCATCTTCCAGCACTACAGCACAATTTGTTTTGTTGTAACTATCCATTGGGTTTTCATGGCAAGATACAGAAGTAGATTGCCGGGCCTTTCTTCCGCGCAGTTTGTTTGGTGGTGTTGCCGTTGTCACAGAAATGTGATCCTCCGCCGTCAACACTATCCCATTCTGCTGCTGCCCAGATGGGTGGTTTATCAAGGTTATATGATCTTTGATATAATCATAGATAATGTTTGGCTTATTTCTTATTGACCTTGCATTTATTAAGACACATGAAATAGGTGAATGAAGAATTGGGTTTCTGGTGCTACATTTAAATGATGAAGAATGAATTTTATTTAATTGTTTATCTTTTTGTTTATGATGATGATGGTATTTGAAACTATTATTATACCTAACATAATTTTGACTAAGAGGATTAATTACTATAGCGTTTGGTAAAGCTTGCTGTGTAAGAAATAACATATTAAAATAAAGAAGTATATATTGATATGTTGTATGCATGTTTGAGAAACTTGTGTAAACGTTAAAGGAGTTAGATAAATGAATTGTTTTAAATTATGAAGGTAAACTTTAAATTACTTATGATTACATTCACTATATTATAGTTTTTTGTTTGCTATGTTTAGGAGAAGATAACAGATTATTTGGGTTTACAAAGTGAGTTGATAGGTTAATTAAATGAACTTTTAAATTAAATGAAATTACTTGCTTACCATTATTTTCTTAATTTTAATGTTGATAGTTTTGCGTTTTCTGCAATGTCCCCCGCCTAAGGACCACACCTGACAGTGGCAGCTCCTAACGGTATCAAGGCTCCTCCCCCTAGCCCCGATTGGTATATTAAGCAAGGGAATGCCTTAGATGTGATCAGGCAAAGAGCTGTTTGATGATACTTAAATCAGCTGTGCAGGACAAACAGGCAGTCTGATCCAGACGGTGGCAGCTCCTAACGGTATTGGAGTGTCTCCTCTGTAGAAAGATGACCAAGAGAGACCTGCAGAACAGAGCTGCAAAACCCAGCACCCTCTTTGCTGCAGATGCGATGTCCGTTACATCGACTTCTTCCAGTGCTTCATCTTCCTCCCATGGATCTCAGGTAACTAAAACCCAGGTCTTCCAAGACCGGCCAGTTCTCAAAGGGTAGATCTCCTTTGAAGCATCGAGATGCTACTAGCGTTGCCCTTGAGGAAAACATACCGGCAAAACAGCCCCGGTGGGAGGCCCCGGCCTCCAAAGCATTAACGGGGCTCCAGGATGTTCCCGAAGCTTCCACATTGGGAGAACTCCTGCTGCCATGTTCTGGTATCGTGGCCTGTTCCACCGGTACCGACATCCAGGCATCGGCAGGGGCTATGGATCAGTGCATCCTGGTCAACGAATGCAGTATAACGGCTCTCTTAGCAGCCTCGGTACCGCTAAGACCGCTTCAGACTGTTCCGCAGTCATCGGTACCGGTACCGACCGTGCCTGCTTCAACCGATGTGTTTCCCCCTATGCCGGCTCTTGAATCAATATCCGGTATCGAGGGACCGCTATAGAGACAGTCCGAAGCAGATTTCGATCGATACCGGCGTCAAGCAATGCAAGAGCACCCGTCACGGAGATACTTTGAGTCCTCCGATTCCGATGATTCTGATGACTCCGCCGGTACCGGAGTGATCCTACCAGAGGATCCCTCTCCTTCTCCTCAATGGAGAATGTCTCCCCTAGAGGATATGTCATTTCAGGATTTCATACGTGATGTAGCCAAAGGACTTTCTATCACGGTGACTCCCAAAAAAAGAACCGAGAGGAGAAGAATTAGAAATTCTTCAATACCCGGCAGCTCCTAAAGAAGCTGCAACTCTTCCCATTCACCGAATCTTGCAAGTTCTCATGCTAAGAATGTGGGAAGCTCCTTTATTTTATTTATTTTTTTCTTATATACCGCGCTATTCGATATCAGGAATACTTTAACGGTGTCTCCACACTCCCAGAGACTCGATACCATGTATCGAATTCCACAATGCCCTGGTTTTCAAAAGACTCAACTACCACACCATTCAATGGTAGTGGAATCGGTAATACATAGGGATCAAGTGTGCTAAAGCGCATTCTTCCAGTCCTCAGAGCCGGGAATCGAGGACACTTGATGCCTTTGAGCGTCGATGCTTTCAATCGTCGATGCTTTCAATCCTCGATGCTATCAGCCAGGATCAGCTCTTACATTCTCTACATGGGAATGTTTCTCAAAGAGGTTACAAGGGATTTAGAGCTCATGGCTCCACTTCTCCCTGATGACAAAAGGACGGACTTCCTCACTCTGGTCAAGCATGCCCAGAATGTGTCTAAGTTCATGAATCGTGCAACCTTTGATTGCTTTGAGTGTATTAGCAGAACCTCTGCTATTTCCATCAGTGCACGTCACATTGCTTGCTTCAGGCATCAGATTTAGAACAATGGCTACAAGATAAGTTAGGAAATATTCCCTGTACAGGAGAAAATCTATTTGGCAAGGATTGGCAAGATAAGGCTAATCAGATTGAGTCTGAAAATACCATCTTGAACAGATTGTCAAGGGCTACAGCCAGCCCAGCCAAAAAGAAGGCAATTAAGAAACCCTTTTTCAACAAGAAAAAGAAATTCCACCCAGGCTGTCCACTATCCAGTACATGCTCCCCAGAAGGGGCAACAGCAACCCAGACAGCAAAGAAAGGCCCAAGTCCCCAGAGCTCAACCAGCTCAACAGACTCAGCCTCTTCAGGGGCTTTGACTCCTTCCTAGAGAACCTGGCCAACCTGCCCCTGAAAGGTCCAGAACCTCTCACCATCCCCGGCAGACTTTGTCATTTTGCCAGAAGATGGCAACAAATAACATCAGAAAACTGGACCCTTTCCATTGTACAAGAGGGGTACAAACTTCATTTTCACAGTATGCCCCCTCCCACCATAACAAGACAGTTCAATTCTTAGGGCCCCTCTACCACTCTCTTGACTGAAGAGCTCACCTCACTACTTGCTCAGGGAGCAATAGAAGAGGTACCCATATCCCAACAGGCCATGGGTTTCTACTCCCCCTTCTTCCTCATTCCAAAGAAAACAGGGGGATACAGACCCATATTGGACCTCAGAGAGTTAAACAAGTATGTGTTCCAAGAAAAATTCAAAATGATCTCCCTCGGAACACTTCTCCCTTGCATTCAGAGCCAGGATTGGCTATGTTCTCTAGATCTAAAGGATGCATACACGCATATCCTCATCCATGCAGATCACAGGAGGTTTCTTTGATTCCTTTTCCAGGGAAGGCATTACCAGTACAGTGTTCTTCCTTTCGGACTGGCTTCTGCTCCAAGAGTCTTCACAAAATTCATGGCAGTAGTAGCAGCATTCCTGAGAACTCGGGGGATATTCGTCTTCCCCTACTTAGACAACTGGTTCATCCAAGCATCAACAGCTCCAGAAGCCAGCTTCACACTCTCCCGCACAATGCAGATCCTGCAGTACCTGGGATTGGTCATAAACCTTCCAAAATCTCATCTCACCCCATCTCAATCTCTAGAGTTCATAGGGGCTCGTTTAGACACAAGGCAGTCAAAGGCTTTCCTGCCACAGCCACGTTGTCTTCAAATACTCCAGCTGGCATCTGAAGCAGCTATGAAAACTCTTAACTGCTCGAGAAATGCTTCAGCTGCTGGGGCATATGGCTTCCACTGTTCATGTGGTTCCCTATGCTCCACTTCACATGCGAGCAACTCAGTGGATCCTAACCTATCAGTGGTCACAGGCTTCGGGTCGCCTGACGGACAAAATCAGAAACTCGACACGTCTCATTTCGTCCCTACAGTGGTGGCAATCACTGGAAAACCTTCTCGTAGGCTTTCCTTTCCAGCAGCCACTACACCAAGCCACCTTGACGACAGATGCGTCCAAGTTAGGCTGGGGGGCTCACTTGGACAATCTCTCCACACAGGGTCTCTGGACCCAGCAAGAGGTTTGTCTTCATATAAACATCTTGGAACTCAGAGCCATCTTCTATGCTCTTCGGGTTTTTTAGGCCCACCTCAGCTACAAGACGGTTTTGGTCCAGACTGACAATCAAGTAGCCATGTTGTACGTGAACAATCAGGGTGGGACAGGTTCTCAAGCGTTGTTCAACGAAGCTTTATGCCTCTGGCCCTTTGCCAGGAATCTTCAAATCCACCTTCTAGCGATGTATCTTCCAGGCACGCAAAATCTTTTCGCAGACAAACTCAGTCGAGTACTGCTGCCACACGAGTGGTCTCTTCATCAAGAGCAGGTTGCTCAAATTTTTCAAATCTGGGGAACTCCAAAGATAGACCTCTTTGCAAGGCCTCAGAATGCCAAACTTCCCTGATTCTGTTCCAGAATTCCGTCTCAGAACTGTCAGGCAAGGAATGCTTTCCACCTCCACTGGGGTCAAGACTTCCTCTATGCCTTCCCACCCATTCCCCTCATTCTCAAAACTCTGTTCAAGCTTCAGAGAGTCAGGGGCCATATGATCCTTATTGCCCCACGTTGGCCACGACAAACGTGGTATCCTCTGCTTCTACGTCTCTCTCAAGCCAAACCTCTGGAGTTGGGATAAGCTCCAGATCTGCTTTCCCAGGAGAACGGGACGCTATTGCACCCGAATCCTCAGTCCCTACATCTCAGGGCATGGCTCCTGAGAGCCTAGAATTCCAGGATATCAATCTTTCTCAACAGGTAAAGGATTTCCTTTTGGCTTCAATTAAACCTTCCACAAGATGAGCCTACGCCTTCAAGTGGAAAAGGTTTTCTATCTGGTGTTCTAAAAAGGAGCTTAACACCTTTTCAATACCAATGGAGGCATTACTAGAGTATCTCCTCCATTTATCATCCTCTGGTCTTAAGACCAATTCAGTAAGAGTCCACCTTAGCGCCATTGCTGCTTTCCACAAGCCCCTAGATGGACAACTTGTTTCCTCTCATCCTGTTGTGGCAAGGTTTATGAGAGGGCTACTCTTGACTAAACCTCCCATTAAGCCACCGCCCGTGGTATGGGATTTGAATCTTGTCCTAGGGCAGCTCATGAAACCGCCCTTTGAACCTCTGGCCACTACATCTCTAAAGTTTCTTTCTTTGAAAGTAATCTTCCTAATTGCTCTCACTTCTGTGAGATGCATCAGTGAGCTCCAGGCTCTAGTGGCTGATCCTCCTTATACAAGGTTCCACCATGATAAGGTAGTTCTTAGAACTCACCCACATTTTATGCCAAAGGTGGTTTCGCCTTTTCATTTAAACCAGTCTGTTTACCTTCCTGTATTTTTCCCTAAGCCTCATGCTTCCAATGCAGAAAGAAATCTGCACACTCTAGATTATAAAAGAGCCTTGGCCTTTTACCTTCAGAGAACTATGCAACATCGAAAGTCTTCCCAGCTCTTTGCTGCCTTTGACTCTAGTCATCTTGGACTACCAGTTTCCAAACGAATTTTGTCCAAATGGATTGCAAATTGCATATCCTTTGCTTATGAGAACAAAGGACTTTCTTTTGAAGGTCATGTCACAGCTCACAATGTGAGAGCAATGGCAGCCTCTATGGCTAACCTTCGCTCAGTGTCCATTGACAACATCTGTAGAGCAGCCAGGCTTCAGTACACACCTTTGCAGCCCACTACTGCTTAGACAAAGACTCCCATCAGGATGCCTCGTTTGGTCAAGGTGTTCTCCAGCATCTCTTTTAGACTTAGAACAACTCCGGGTTTCGATGCCAGAGATCCATGGGAGGAAGCATGACCCATCTCAACCTGGGTTTCGCAGCTTTCTGGGGTCATCTCCCTGGCATCTTTCAGCTGGGGAGTCCCCATATGTGAAGACTACATTCCTGCTTGTTCCTGGAGATAGCGTAGTTACTCACCTGTAACAGTTGATCTCCAGGAACAGCAGGAATTAAGTCTTCACAACCCACCCACCTCTCTAGGAGTTGTCTCTCTCTATCTCTCCTTCTCTCCTTTCTCTCAGCTATAAACTCAACTGAAGAGGGAGAGTTGGAAAGGCAGAAAGGCAGCGACGCAGGCGCAGTGGGATGCTCCCAAAAGCTTTCCTATTGGACGCTGGGGGAGCGATCTCCAGGAACAAGCAGGAATAAGTCCTCACATATGGGTACGTCGGAACCGACGGAGCCTGCGCGGGAAAGCTCCCCAGCTTCCTAGAATGGAAGCTTTTGGGACCTCCCACTGCACATGCGCGCTGCCTTCCCGCCTTCCTGAACAGCTCTCCTCAGTTTCTCTTTTTCCGCGGAGCCAGCAGGTCGTGTATCCTGTCACCGCTGAAGAAATTGTAGTTTTTTGTTTTGTTTCTTTAGACCGCGTACCTGCCTTCCCATACCGATACCGGTATCGCCGGTCTTCCTTTTTCTTTCTTGAAAAATTATTTTCTTTTTCTTTTATTATTTTTCAGCACTTGGTCACTTCAGTTAGGCCTTCAGGCCTACTTGAATTCTCCACATGGAGAAGCCAGCCCCTGGATTTAAGAAGTGTACCAAGTGTACTGCTGTAATATCAGTCACAGACACCCATGAATGGTGTCTTAAATGTTTGGGGCCTGACCACTCCATTCCGGACTGCCCTTCCTGCTCCCAAATGTCTAAGCGTGGGCTGCAGAACCGGGCCAACAAATTCCATGTGCTGTTTGCTTCAGAGAATCCAACATCACAGTCATCCAGGTCATCATCTCCGGATGGATCTCAGGTAACCAAACCTTCTGTGGGCAAGTCCTCAAAGGGCAAATCTCCTTCAAAGCATCGAGAGGCTCTTAGTTTTGAGGACCCTGCCCCAGCCAAACAGCCCCGGCGGGAAGCTCTGCCTTCCAAAACGCCAATTCAGGGGCTACAGGTTGACATCGATGGCACGGCCTCGACAGATCACCTGTTGGACTGCTCTGGGGTACCGGCCCATACCGGTACCGACATCCAGGCAGCCGTGGCGTCTATGGGCAATACTGTCCAATCCATGCAGCAGGCCGTCATGGCTTTCATTAAAGCTGCAACGCCATCGGTACCGCTTTCAGCGGTTCCGGGCCCGGTTCCGGTATCGTCCGCCATGCCGGAACCCAGGCCTTCCTCTTCTAAACGCAAATCGGTACCGTATGGGCTTTCGCTCCATACCGCTTCCATACCCGGTACGCCCGATGTCGATACCGATCGGTATGCGTATCGTGCGTTGGAGGAAACTAGAGAATACACCGATTCCTCTGAGGATTTTGGCTCCTCTGATGAGTCTGCAGAGCTCTCCCTTGACCTTCCTGAGGAACCTTCTTCTCCAAAAAGGAGAATGTCTCCTCCAGAGGATTTGTCCTTTCAGGACTTTATTTTAGAAATGGCTAAAGGCCTTTCTATCACTACCTCCTCTGAAAGGGAACCAAGGTCAAAAAGGTTGGATATTTTAGGATACTCTAAGTCTCCTAAAGAAGCAGTTACCCTGCCTATCCATGAAATCCTTCAGGAACAATTGATGGATTTCTGGGAGAACCCTTTAACTCTGTCTCCTTATTCCCGTAGGTTGGACACCATGTATCGGGTCCCTCCTTCTCCTGGTTTTCAGAAAACTCAATTGCCTCACCACTCCATTGTGGTAAAGTCTGCAATGAAAAAGATCAAGAGTACTAAAAGGCACTCTTCTACACCTCCAGGAAGGGAATGTAAGACACTGGACTCTTTTGGTAGGAAAATCTTCCAGGCTAGTATGCTTATAGCCAGGATTAATTCCTACAGCCTCTATATGGGCATGTTCCTAGGGGAACTTGCCAAGAAAGTGCAGCATTTTGCCCCCTTTATCCCTGAGGATAAACAGGAGGACTTCCTTGCTGTAGTGAAACAACTTTCAGATGTTTCTAAGTTCTCCAACAGAGCTGCCTTTGATTCCTTCGAGGGAGCCAGCAGAGCTTCTGGCATTGCTATTGCAGCCAGACGTCTGGCTTGGCTCCAGGCTTCTGATCTGGAACCCTGGGTTCTAGATGGCTTACGGAATCTGCCCTGTACAGGTGAGAACTTATTCGGTGCAGAGTGGCAAGTTAAAGCCACTCAAATGGACGCTGAAAATGCCACTTTAGAGAGACTTTCTAAGTCCACTTCTACTCCCACTAAGAAGAAGTCTTTCAAGAGGCCTTATTATAAGAAGGCCAGATATGCTTCCAATACGGGCCAGCAATCTTCTCAACCTCGTTTTGCGGCTAAACGTCAGCAAACGAAACAAGCAAGAGCAAAGCCTGCAGCAGCTACTGCAGCTCAACAGGCTCCACCCCCTCAGGGGTTTTGACTTGCCCCTAGAGAACTTGCCATTCCTGGTTCTGGACCAACCAGAACCTCTCACCATACCTGGAAGGTTAGCTCACTTTGCTCCCAGATGGGAACAAATCACAACAGAGCAATGGACCCTCTCTATCATCCGAGAGGGTTACAAACTTCATTTCTCCAACCTTCCTCCTCATCACATGGTGAGACCCTTCAATTCTCCATCCCCTCTCCTAGCCCTGTTGGATCGAGAGATCTCTTCTCTGCTTGCCCAAGGGGCCATAGAAGAGGTTCCTCTTCATCAACAAGGGTCAGGTTTCTACTCCCCCTATTTTCTCATTCCAAAGAAGACAGGGGGATTCAGACCAATCCTAGATCTGAGAGAATTGAACAAATTTCTGTACAAGGAGAAATTCAAAATGCTCTCTTTGGGCATTCTCCTTCCATACCTTCAGAGTCAGGACTGGCTTTGTTCTCTAGACCTGCAGGATGCGTATACACATCTACTCATCCATCCATCCCACAGAAAATATCTTCGTTTTCTGTTCAGGGGAAGTCATTACCAATACAGAGTACTTCCCTTCGGTCTCGCCTCTGCCCCAAGAGTCTTTACCAAATGCATGGCAGTCGTAGCCGCATTTCTCAGAAGCATGGGGATTTTCGTATTCCCATATCTGGACGACTGGCTCATTCGAGCTCCAACTCAGTCGCAGGCCCAGATTTCCCTAGACCGCACAAGGAGCCTTCTGCAGTATCTGGGACTGGTGGTAAACCTTCCCAAGTCTCAACTCAGCCCTACTCAGTCTCTAGAATTCATAGGGGCCCGGTTGGACACCACCACTGCAAGAGCCTACCTTCCACTGGTTCGGGGTCAGCGTCTGCTGAGCTTGGCCTCCCAAGCCCAGTCCAGTACTCACTTGACAGCCAGGGAAATGCTACGCCTCCTGGGCCATATGGCCTCCACAGTACATGTGGTGCCCTATGCTCGTCTTCATATGAGAGCAGCTCAATGGACCCTGGCCACCCAGTGTGGACTCAGGCGTCGGGAGCACTCTCAGACCAAATACAAACCTCAAACCGTCTGTCTTGGTCCCTCCATTGGTGGATATCCACCAAGAATCTGTTGTTGGGGGCTCCCTTTCAGCCCTTGCTACCCCAAGCAACCCTCACAACAGATGCCTCCCAATTGGGGTGGGGAGCCCATCTGCTAACTCTCTCCACTCAGGGCACTTGGTCTCCACAGGAGGCCACCCTTCATATCAACCTCCTGGAACTGCGAGCAATTTACCTTGCCCTCAAGGTCTTCTGTACCCTCCTTGCCAACCTGACTGTCCTGGTTCAGACAGACAATCAGGTGGCCATGTTTTACATAAACAAACAAGGAGGAACGGGCTCTCTGTCGCTTTGCAACGAAGCTCTCAGATTATGGGCCTTCGCCAGAGAGCACCAAATTCATCTGCTAGCAGTGTATCTTCCAGGAGTTCAAAACTCTCGAGCAGACAGGCTCAGTCGAGTTCTGCTGCCACACGAGTGGTCCCTACACGTGGACCAGATAAGCAGAATCTTTCAGGAATGGGGGACCCCGGACATAGACCTCTTTGCAAGTCCGTGGAATGCCAAACTTCCCCAGTTCTGTTCCAGGACTCCGTGTCAGGAAGCTCAGGCCACGGACGCCTTTCTCCTCCATTGGGGTCAGGCGTTCCTATATGCCTTTCCACCCATTCCGCTGATTCCCAAGACTGTTCAAACTCCAGAGAGATCACGGCTCTATGATCCTCATAGCTCCACGCTGGCCACGCCAAGTGTGGTTCCCTCTGCTTCTACAGCTCTCCCAGGGATCCTCCCTGGACTTAGGAGCTGCACCAGACCTTCTGTCTCAGGAGGAGGGGACTTTGTGGCACCCAAACCCCAAATCCCTACATCTCCGAGCTTGGTTACTGAAGGCTTAAGTCTTCAAGACTTTAATCTTTCTCAACCTGTGAAAGATATCCTTCAAGCCTCTAGGAAACCTTCCACGAGGCGGTCTTATGCTTTCAAATGGAAACGTTTTTCCATTTGGTGTGCTCAGCAGGGCCTTGACCCTCTGGCACTTCCTTTGAATTCCCTCTTAGACTATCTCCTGCATCTTTCCAATGCAGGCCTTAAGACGAATTCTGTAAGAGTCCATTTAAGTGCTATTTCAGCATCCCTGAAACCTATAAATGGACAACCTATCTCCTCTCATCCTCTTGTTGCAAGATTCATGAGAGGCCTGACTCTCACTAAACCTCCCATCAGACCCCCCCCGGTCGCATGGGATTTGAATCTAGTGCTTGGTCAGCTTATGAAGCCACCTTTTGAGCCGTTATTTTCTACCTCCTTGAAATTTCTTTCCTGGAAGGTACTATTCCTAATTGCAGTCACTTCCGCTCGCCGCATCAGCGAACTGCAGGCTCTAGTGGCTAATCCACCTTATACAAGATTCCATCATGACAAGGTGGTCCTTAGGACGAATCCCCACTTTATGCCCAAAGTGGTCTCGCCTTTTCATCTTAATCAAGAGGTATATCTACCTGTCTTTTTTCCGGCTCCTCATGCATCCAGTGCAGAGAGGAACCTTCATACTCTGGATTGTAAAAGAGCTCTAGCCTTTTACCTTAATAGGACTCAGCCACATCGAAAGTCTTCTCAACTTTTCGTGGCTTTTGATCCTTCACATTTGGGACTTCCAGTCTCCAAGCGTACACTTTCCAATTGGATTGCTCAGTGTATTTCCTTTACTTACCAGAGTAAAAACATTTCTCTGGAAGGCCATGTCACAGCTCACAATGTGAGAGCCATGGCAACTTCTATGGCTCATCTGCACTCTGTTTCCATTGATCAGATCTGTCGAGCCGCTACCTGGGCCTCGGTTCATACCTTTACAGCCCATTACTGTTTGGACAAGGACTCCCGCCGGGATGCCTTGTTTGGCCAGGCTGTCCTCAAACACCTGTTCCATTCTTAGACAACTCCTGCCCACCTTCCCAGGATGGATGCCTGAGATCCATACGAAGATGGCGAACCCTTGGAGGGGGATCTCCCAGGCATCTTAGCTAGGGAGTCCCCATATGTGAGGACTTATTCCTGCTTGTTCCTGGAGATAGCACAGTTACTTACCTGTAACAGGTGATCTCTGGGAACAGCAGGAATTAGTCCTCACAGCCCACCCACCTCCCCTAGGAGTTGTATCTTCTATCTATCTGTCTTCCTGTCCTCTCTCTATTGTCTCAGCTATAAACTCGAAACTGAGGAGAGCTGTTCAGGAAGGCGGGAAGGCAGCGCGCATGTGCAGTGGGAGGTCCCAAAAGCTTCCATTCTAGGAAGCTGGGGAGCTTTCCCGCGCAGGCTCCGTCGGTTCCGACGTACCCATATGTGAGGACTAATTCCTGCTGTTCCCAGAGATCACCTGTTACAGGTAAGTAACTGTGCTTTCCCGCGCAGGCTCCATCGGTACCGACAGTACCCATATGTGAAGATTTAATTCCCGCTGTTCACCTGTTACAGGTGATTAACTATGCTTTATCTTCATAAGATCTTGTGGTTCTCCATCTACGTTCGATCCTCCTCAGTGATCTTTTAATTATCCTAAGATTCTATGACTACCAATCTTCTGAGCACCCTTGCCTATTATTGTAATGTGAGTTAGGGGCGGAGGAGGCCTTTGCTAATGTGAAATTCCAGTTATCCACTGAGGCTTCTTAATCCATGTATGTGGATTTTATTTGGGGAAGGATTTCTTCTAAGAAGGCTTCCTTCTCGAAAGCCTTGAATTTCTTGGTGTGGTGGACCTTGTTCTCAGATAATGTGTGGAACTTGGATTGAGAAGTTGAAGTCCATTAAGTCTATTAGATAGTGGTCAGACCATTGTACAGGTGTTATTTTTGGAGGGGAATTTAGGTGGTGCTGGCAAAGCTTGCTGGGTAAAAAGATTAAGTCCAGAGTATTACCTTTTTGGTGTGTAGGGACATGGACAGTCTGATCGTATTTCATGTCAGACATGGAGTTAAGGAATGCTAATGCATGAGCATTGTGTACTGATGGTAACTTAAAGTCCCCTAGTAAAATTAAAGGCTTTTTGAAAGATGCGCTACAGATGGTTTCTATAATTGTAGTTAGGCTGTCTTGGTTAGGTATTGGTGTTCTGCACAGGAGACAGATGGACTCAGGCCACAGGCCAAGTGGAGGATCGGGTTTGGATCACCCAGCCTCTTGCGGTCTCTCTCACCTGGTGGCAGAGCTGACAGAATCTCATGGCCAGCCTACCCTTCCAGGCCCCACCAGCCCAACGCGTTCTGACCATGGACGCCTCCAAGCTTAGCTGGGGAGCCCACTGCAACGGTTTCAAGTTGCAGGGTGCTTGGACTTGGGAGGAAAGTGCCCTCCAGATCAACCTCCTGGAACTCAGAGCTGTGACAAAGGCCTTTCGGGTGTTCCAGGCCCACCTGGTTGGCCAGGTTGTCCTCTTTCAGATGGACATCCAAGAAGCGATGTTTTACATCAACAAGCAGGGGGTAACGGGTTTGTACCTCCTCTGTTGGGAGATAGTCCACCTCTGGACCTTTGCCGCGGAGAAGGGCATGATCCTTCTGGGCGGACTACCTACCTACCACCATCAAAATATAGAAAGACTAGGGGACATGCAATGAAGCTACAGGGTAACCTATTTAAGACTAATAAGAAAAAACATTTTTTCACTCAACGTGTAATCAAACTCTGGAATTCATTACCGGAGGATATAGTAAAAGCTGTTAGTGTAGCTGGGTTTAAAAAAGGTTTGGACAAGTTCCTGGAGGAAAGGTCCATAAACCATTATTAAAGGGGACCCGAAATATCCACTGCTTGCCCCAATACAAGCATTGTGGAACCTGTGTCTTTTGGGGAAACTGATAGGTACTTTTGACCTAGATTGGCCACTGTTGGAAACAGGATACTGGGCTTGATGAACTTTGGTCTGACCCAGTATGGCATATCTTATGTTCTTATGTTCAGACCAGGACAATCTGCTCGCCGATCGACTCAGCAGAGTCCTTCAGCCCCACGAGTGGCACCTCAACCCAGCAGTGACCATCTCCAATTTTCGACGTTGGGGGACCCCGATGTTGGACCTCTTCGCCAGCCCCGAGAACACGCAGCTGCCGCACTTCTGCTCCCAGAGCTCAACCCCGAAATGGGAGACGGCAGACGCCTTTCCTCCTGCCTTGGTCTGGGAGCCTTCTGTGTGCATACATGCCCACTCCCCTGATTCCCAAGATCTTGCTCAAGGTTCAGTTGGACTGAGCCTCGATTATTCTCATTGCTCCTTGGTAGTCCCAGCAACCATAGTTCCCTCTACTCCTGCAGCTGTTGCAAGTGGCCTCGATACCCCTGGGTACAATAAGACAACTCCGCCAGGTGTGTCTGCGCCAAACCCACCCAACACAGGCCGTATTTCGGCTATGCCTTTTTCAGGGATACTTGGCATACTAAAAGCATAAATAACAATAACAAATTAAAAACAACTTATACAAAAACAATGAACAATTATATAAAAAACATGTCATAAACCACTGTATCATGAACAAATGTCCTAAAATATATCATCCCAAACCTTCATAAAATAATTAAGTAAATAAACGGCCGTCAATAAATAAATAATGAATGTATGATCTAAAAAGGACAAACATTGAAATAAAATTATTATTGTGATAAAACAAAAGCAAAGGAAAAAAAGAAAACAAGGGATGTGACCTGTACTCCACCAAAGACAGAGAACTTTAAACTACAAACCGCAACCAAATACTACTTCCTGATTGAGACCCCTTTCTTTATGACTTGTAAACTAAAGGGAGAGAAAAGGAAAGATATTTAATCTATGTAATCTATGTTGACTATACACACAATGTAAACAGATTACATAAATTACATAGATTAAATATCTTTCCTGAAGAAGGCATAGCCGAAACATGGCCTGTGTTGGATGGATTTGGTGCAGACACTCCTGGCGGAGTTATCTTATTGTACCCCTGTTCTAGAACTTTCAATAAAGGCGTTTGCAGTTACCACGCCTGGACTGGATTTCTGACTACTCACATGGTATAGTGCTTTCCTGTTGGACCCTCGATACCCCTGGGCCATGCTCCAGACTTGCTTTCGCAGGAGGACAGGACCCTTCTCCATCCCAACCTCCAATCCCTCTCCCTAATGGCATGGCTACTGAACGGTTAGCCCTAGCACACCTCCACCTCTCTCAAGATGTTGAGGACATGCTACTGGCATCATGTAAGGACTCAGCAAAGTGCGCATATGCCTTCAAATGGTATAGGTTCTTGGTCTGGTGCTCAGAAAGGGATCTCAATCCTTTCTCCTGCTCGGTGCAAGGCATCCTCCAATATCTGTTGCACCTCTCCGGTCTGGTCTAAAATCTAATTTGATCAGGCCAGCCCGTGTCTGTGCATCCCCTTGTGGGCTGTTTTATGAGAGGATTTCTCCTCTCATGGTCCCCTGTCTGCCCACTGCCAGTGGCGTGGGACCTGAGCATTGTCCTTGGGAAGTTGATGGCTCCCCCTTTAGAGCTTCTAGCTACGTGCCATCTCAAGTACCTGTTGTGGAAAGTGGTGTTCCTGGTAGCACTCACTTCGGCCAAACAGGTCAGTGAGTTTCTGGCGCTGGTGCCCCAAGCCCCCTACACCAGGTTCCACAAAACAGGGTCGTTCTTCACACTCACTCAAAATTCCTGCCTAAAGCTATGTCCGCTTTTCATATCAACCAAGAAGTGGTCCTTCACACCTTCTTTCCCAGGCCTCATACATCGGGGGCGAAGGCCTGTCTTCACACTTTGGATTGCAAAAGGGCACTGGCCTCCTACCTCGAGAGGACTGCCCATCGCCGCTCTTCACAGCTTTTCATCTCCTAAGACATCAGCAGTCTCAGGGTTGCGGTCTCTACACATACTCTGTCTACCTGAGTGGCAGACTGCATCCTCTTTCGCCTACGAGCAGGCTGGACTCTCTCTGGAGTGTCACGTCACCGCTCATAATGTATGCGCCATGGCGGCCTCAGTTGCTCACCTGTGCTTGGTCCCCCTGCAGGACATCTGCCAGACTGCCACCTGATCTTTGGTCTGTATCTTCGCACTGCAATAGCGCCTTTGGCCAGACAGTACTTCGTCACCTCTTTGGGAAATAGTGCAAACTCCTTCCCTCTGGCCATTTTTGTCCAGGAAGGGGTTCCAGCGTCAATGTTGGGACTGCATCATTTGACTTCAAGCCATTCCATGCTCCTTGTTGCCCTTCATGGTTCGCCTTTAAGTTTGTCCATGGCTCCTACAGGTTTTTTTCGGTAGCCTGTAGCTTGTGAGATCTATATGTGAGGACTGACTTCCTGCTTGTTCCTGGAGAAAGCGTAGTTACTCACCTGTGACAGATATTCTCCAGGGACAGCAGGAATCAGTCTCCACAGTCCTTCTTCCTCCCCGTGGCGTTGTTTTCTTTTTTTATGCTTAATTAAGCTATGCCATTATACTGAAGTAAGATGGCACCTTTGGGCAAGAATGGGACCACACATGCGCAGCCTAAGTCCCAAGGGCTTTCTTTGAAAGCTGGGGCGTGATTCTGCACGGGCTCCATCGATGCCGATGTCACCCCATATGCGATAACTAATTCCTGTTGTCCTCGGAAAACACCTGTTAATTGTGAGTAACTACGCTATTCACATCTTGATTTTGAACTGCATGTAGGATATGTAGTTAAAATACTTGTAGTCATAGGATGTATTGCTTTCTTTAGCTAAGGCCTGAAGAATTGCAAATGGGGGCTTTTTTGTAGTTAAATTTTTCTTGCAAATGTATAGTTACGCATAGGAATATGAAATTTGAACTCATGGATCTTTCGCAGTTAACACAAGTTTTGGCCAGGCCAAGCACTGCACCGGTCTTCCCTCCACCTGTTGAGGTGTCTGAGGACGTCGCTATGTAATCAGCAATTGTATACTTACTGCTCCTAGCAGTGGTTAGGCTTTCTTGATTTTTTTTTTGGGGGGGGGGGGCGGTATCCCTGTATTTTTCCTAGATTTGAATTTACTCTACCCCAAGTTTGTGGGCTATATGAGATGTGATCAAAAAGCATCGAGACTTGTGTAGCTATATAACAATACATTGCACCACAATGCTATTAAGCATGCAGTTACCTAGTTATGTGCTCTGCATGTGCAGAATGTAGCATGGCTGCAGCACACCTGTGCTTTTTGTAATCATGTGATGTTTTGTATCTTCTAAAAGCAGTTCGTCAGATTTATGATGAGTGAAAAAATTGAAAAGCGAATTTGCATTCAATTCTGCCAGAAACCTGGAGATTCATGCAAAGAGACTCATGACACGTGTATGGCGATGAATGCATGAGCCATGTTTGAGTTTGACTGGTACAAACGTTTCCAAGAGGGATGCCAAAGTGTTGACAGTGACAAACATTCTGGAAGGCCATCCATGAGCAGGAATGAAGTCAAAATTGAAGCAGTGCGTGCCGCAATATGGTCAAATCATCGATTGAACTTGCTGAGGACATGGGCATCAGTTTTGAGTCGGTACAGTCCATTCATACTGTCAATTTCGAGATGAGACATTTGTCTGCAAAATTCGTGCCAAACTCTTGTCCCCTGACCATAAAGAAGATTGACTAATAAAAGAAAAATATTTAAGACTAATAAAAGAAAATATTTTTTCACTCAGCGTGTAATCAACATAAGAACATAAGATATGCCATACTGGGTCAGACCAAGGTCCATCAAGCCCAGTATTCTGTTTCCAACAGTGGCCAATCTAGGTCATATGTACCTAGCAGTTTCCCCAAGAGACACAAGTTCCACAGTGCTTGTACTGCGTCAAGCATTGATATCTTCGGTCACTTCTTAATAATGGTTCATGGACCTTTCCTCCAGGAACTTGTCCAAACCTTTTTTAAACCCAGCTACACTAACAGCCTTTACTACATCCTCCGGTAACAAATTCCAGAGTTTGATTACACGTTGAGTGAAAAAATATTTTCTTTTATTAGTCTTCAATAGTTTACCCTGTAGCTTCATTGCATGTCCCCTAGTCTTTCTATATTCTGATAACGTAAACAATCTATCTATGTTTACCCGTTCCACTCCGTTCATTAATTTATAGACTTCTATCATATCTCCACTCAGCCGTCTCTTTTCCAGGTTAAAGAGCCCTAACCTTTTTAGCCTTTCTTCATAGGAGTATCCTTCCATCCCCTTTACCATTTTGGTGGCTCTTCTCTGAAGCTTTTCTAAAATCGCTATATCCTTTTTAAGATACGGCGACCAGAATTGCACACAATATTCAATGTGCGGTCTCACCATGGAACGATATAGAGGCATTATAATATCTTTTGTTTTATTTTCCATTCCTTTCCTTATCATACCTAGCATTCTATTTGCTCTCTTGGCCGCCGCTGCACACTGGGCCAAGGGTTTTAACATGGTATCCACAATGACGCCTAAATCTTTCTCCTGGGTGGTGGTTCCACTCCACACCTACAGGACTCCCACTTACACCACACCCGCCTTTGCAATCACACCCCTACCTCCACGGGACAGGCTCCCGCACCAAGGCACCCTACGCAGACCCGGCTCTACACCCACGGGACAGGCTCCCGCACCAAGGCACCCTACGCAGACCCGGCTCTACACCCACGGGACAGGCTCCCGCACCAAGGCACCCTACGCAGACCCGGCTCTACACCCACGGGACAGGCTCCCGCACCAAGGCACCCTACGCAGACCCGGCTCTACACCCACGGGACAGGCTCCCTTCACGGGACAGGCTCCCGCACCAAGGCACCCTACGCAGACCCGGCTCTACACCCACGGGACAGGCTCCCGCACCAAGGCACCCTACGCAGACCCGGCTCTACACCCACGGGACAGGCTCCCTTCACGGGACAGGCTCCCGCACCAAGGCACCCTACGCAGACCCGGCTCTACACCCACGGGACAGGCTCCCGCACCAAGGCACCCTACGCAGACCCGGCTCTACACCCACGGGACAGGCTCCCTTCACGGGACAGGCTCCCGCACCAAGGCACCCTACGCAGACCCGGCTCTACACCCACGGGACAGGCTCCCTTCACGGGACAGGCTCCCGCACCAAGGCACCCTACGCAGACTCGGCTCTACACCCACGGGACAGGCTCCCTTCACGGGACAGGCTCCCGCACCAAGGCACCCTACGCAGATCCGGCGCACCCGCCAAGGAACAAGCTCACGCACCAAGTGCAACTCTCCCCAAACAGACAACAGACAAAATCTCAAGAAAGCAGGCGTCACCCTAACAGAACATCAGAAGGGAAAACATGCACCCCACATACTTCCTACCACTCTACCTACTAGTCACACAACTCCTCCCACCAACCACACACCTCCACTACCCACAAGCAAACACAAGATGGCATCTACCAACTGCATTACCATACTCAGAACCACAGCACACACACAAAGAGACACTCAGGGCTTACCAGGCAAAGCGACTGAACAGACACAAATCAAACTCCCACGCAAGCACAAAGGAAACTCATGGAACACCAACCTCAGCAACGAAAACAACAACGATTGAGCTCATAAATGCCAGATCCGTCTGCAACAAGATACACACTATTGTAGACCACATAGAAGAGCGACAGCCCGACATAATATGCATCACAGAGACATGGCTCAACCCTACCGTCAACGTACTACTCAACCAACTGGTACCGGACAACTACTCAGCATACAACTGCCCACGCACCCACAAGCGTGGAGGAGGAGTCCTGATAATAGCGAAAACAAAGCTAAAATTCAAGACACAGAACTTCACAGACACACAGCAATGTAACACAATTAGCATCAAAAACAAGAACATCGCAATCTGCCTAACCTACAGAGCACCCAGAGCTCCACCCGATGAACTAGCCCTCACTCTCGAAGAAGCCTGTGCCATAACAACAAACCAGCGCTAATGATCGGAGACTTCAACCTCAAGTCCACCAATGCCAAAGACGCAGAGGCCTTCCTCCAAGCAATGACCTCACTCCAATTCACACAAATAATCAATGCACCAACACACAGACATGGATCATCCCCAGACCTCATCTTTGCATCCAACTACCTAACATCAAGAGAACTAATTTCTCCACCTACCATTACCCCAGTGCCATGGTCCGACCATTACTTAATCGAGACCAAACTACGATATCAAGAGGACCAGACGAACGAAAGAGCTAACATCTCTCACACGCAAAGACGATTCAAACGTTTCGACAGGGACGAATTCATACAGGACACAACACAACACTTGAACGTTACCACAGACGACCTAGAAGAACAAGTCTCCAGCTGGAACAGCATTCTAGCGAACGCCGCCAAACCATCTGACGGTGGGATCAAGAAACAACACCACAACAGGAGACAAAACAAGCCATGGTACTCAGAAAAAATACGAAAGGAAAAGAGAGAGCTCAGGAAGATTGAACGGAGATGGAGAAAAAACAAATCAACCGCTGACCAGCATCTCTATCTAACAAAGCAAAAACACTACAATGAACTCATCAACCAATCAAAGAGGGAATTCCACACAAACATGATAAATACTTCTATCAACAAACCCAGAGAGCTTTTTGAAATAGTAAAGATCCTCACAAAAGAACAAACAACAGAAGGCGAAGTACAGGTTGACCCACAGGATTTCGCAGATCACATCAAAGACAAATTTCACTCCACGGAGCGAACAACATCTAGTGGGACCACCAGGTCGGACGTACACCCCAAAACCTGGGGCACATTCTACTCACCCTCAACTGAACAGATATCCCACATCATCTCTACAATCAATACAAGCACTGCCCCTACAGACCCATGCCCAGTGTCATGGGTCAAAGCCACCAAATCCTGCTTCATCCCCACCATACATAAAATAATACACAACTCACTCACTCAAGGACTCATGCCAAAACAACTAAAGCTTGCTTCAGTAAGACCAATCATAAAGAAAACAAATCTCGACAAAAAGGATCCAGCAGCATATCGACCAATCTCCAGCATACCCTTCCTTGCAAAAATCATTGAAAAAACGGTCCAACTACAACTTCAGGAGCACATCGACAAACAGGAAACACTCGATGACAACCAACACGGATTTCGTCCCAACCATGGAGTCGAAACGCTACTGATCTACCTCTTCGACAGCATCCTAAGAATAATCGACAACACCATGAATGGAATCATAATGATCTTCATCGACATCTCCTCAGCCTTCGACACAGTGGACCACAACACCCTCCTAGAAAGACTAAAGAACACTGGTATACACGGTATCACATTGAAGTGGTTCCACTCGTACCTAACCGAAAGACAGCTACAGGTCAAGTCAGGACACAACACCTCCCGACCCATAAACGTCCAACAAGGAGTACCTCAAGGATCCGCACTCTCAGCTCTCCTATTTAACATCTACATACAACCAATTTGCAATATCATGAAAAAGAACAACATTCAATACACAATTTATGCAGACGACATAATGATTTACACCCCGATATCAATCAACAACCCGGACTTCTCTAAGATAACAGACTGCCTCACCCAAATGGAGAGTTGGTGTCAAAACAACAACCTAGCAATAAACTACAACAAGACCGAAGCCCTAATCATCACCCGGAACCAAGGCTTCAAACACCCACCAAATCTAAAGATACAAAGCACCACTATACCAATAAGATCAGAAGTGAGATACCTCGGAGTTACTCTGGACAATAAACTCAATCTCAAACCACACATAGACAAAACAACCCAAAAAGCCTACTACAAGATGCGAATCATCAGGAGACTAAAGCCGCTCCTTGCCCCGGAACACTTCCGTACCGTCTGTCAAGCACTGATAACCCCACTACTGGACTTCTGCAATCCGATATACCTCGGCCTACCGAAACAAGCCCTCAAACCTCTACAACTAGCACAAAACACTGCTGCACGAATCATAACAGGAACGGCAAGACAGGAGCACATCACACCCACCTTAAAAGACTTACACTGGCTTCCAATCGGTGCACGCATCAAATACAAAACTATCATAAACATATTCAAGATCAAACACCACACATCAGCCAACAGCCTACACACACTCATACAATCAGACACCAGTACGCGTCCCAGAAGAAAACAAACCCACAACAGAGTCAGCACCCCCAGTGAATACAAACACACGCAAGGACACAACAGACAGAGCACTCTCAATGGCCGCTCCAACAATATGGAACAAACTCCCGGACGACTTGAGGGCCGCTACAGACCTAAAAGACTTCAGAAAACAGCTAAAAACCATACTGTTCATAGAACACTATGGACACATCACATAACTTCAGAGAATGAACAACAGCGCATGATCCCGCCTAACCAATGTATGCATGGAATTTGTTTTTGCACCTCTGTATATAGCCCACTCTGTAAATAGCTCATACCAATATAACACACAACACGACACACACTCAATTTCCCCCCACTGCATGTATAACACACTCACCTGACCTGATTGTTTGCCGTGATACCACCTTGATTATTAAGATAAGGCGGTTTAGAAATACTGTTAAATAAAATAAATAAATAAATAAATAAATGTGGAACCTTGCATCGTGTAACCATAGTTTGGGTTGTTCTTCCCTAGGTGCATAACCTTGCACTTGTCCACATTAAATTTCATCTGCCATTTTGATGCCCAGTCTTCCAATTTATCAAGATCCTCTTGCAAATTTCACAATCCTCTTGGGTTTTAACAACTTTAAATAGTTTTGTGTCATCTGCAAATTTGATAACCTCACTCGTTATTCCACTTTCCAGGTCATTTATGAATATGTCAAAAAGCAGCGGACCCAGCACAGATCCCTGGGGTACACCACTATTCACCTTTCTCCATTGGGAAAATTGGCCATTTAGCCCTACCCTCTGCTTTCTATCTTTTAACCAGTTCCTGATCCACAATAGTACACTGCCTCCTATCCCATGACTCTTTAGTTTTGCCAAAAGTCTCTGATGAGGGACCTTGTCAAAGGCTTTCTGTAAGTCCAGATACACAATATCAACCGACTCACCTTTGTCCACCTGTTTATTCTTTCCTTCAAAAAAACATAACAGATTAGTAAGACAAGATCTTCCTTGTCTAAAGCCATGTTGGCTGTCTCCCATTAGGTTGTGACTATCTACATGCTGAGTAATTTTATTCTTTATGATGGTTTCTACCATTTTTCCCGGTACTGACGTCAGGCTCACCGGTCTGTAGTTTCCCAGATCACCCCTGGAACCCTTTTTAAAAATTGGTGTTACATTGGCGATCCTCCAATCTTCAGGTATTAGAGATGATTTTAATGATAGTTCACAGATTACTGTTAGCAGGTATGCAATCTCATATTTCAGTTCTTTCAACACCCTTTGATGTATACCATCCGGCCCAGGTGATTTGCTACTCTTCAGTTTATCTAATAGTTGTAAGACATCTTCCCGATGTATCAATATTTCCTTCATTTCTTCCGCACCTTTAAATACCACTTCAGTCATGGGTAACATCCCTACATCTTCCTCAGTAAAGACCGAAGCAAAGAATTCATTCAGTCTCTCCGCTATCGCCTTGTCGCCTCTTAGTGCTCCTTTAACCCCTTTATCATCTAATGGACCAACTGACTCTCTCACAGGTTTTTTGCTACGAATGTACTTGAAAAGGTCTTTATTTCGCGTTTTTGCTTCCGCAGCAAGCTTCTTCTCAAATTCTATCTTTGCCTGCCTTATCAATGCCTTGCATTTGACTTGCCAGTGCTTGTGCTGTTTCCAGGTTTCGTCGTTTGGCTCTTTTTTCCATTTCCTGAAAGATGCTTTTTTGGCAACAACAGCCTCTCTGACCTCTCCTTTAAACCATGCTGGCAGTTTTTTGGACTTCCTTCCACTTTTCTTAAAGCGTGGAATACAGCTGGTCTGGGCTTCCAAGATAATATTTTTCAACAACACCCAAGCTTGATGTACATCTTTAACCTTTGCAACTGCTCCTTTTACTTTTTTCTTAACTGTTTTCCTCATTTTATCATAGTCTCCCTTTCGAAAGTTAAAAGGTAGTACTGTGGATTTCCTTACTATCCCTCCTCCACTAATTAAATCAAAGGCGATCATGCTATGATCACTATTGCCAAGTGGCCCCAACACCCTTATCTCTTGCACTAGATCTGGTGTTCCACTAAGGACTAGGTCTAATATGGCTTCCCCTCTGGTTGGTTCATGAACCAGCTGCTCCAAGAAGCAGTCATTTATTTTATCTAGGAACTTTATCTCCCTAGAATGTCCTGACGTAACACTGACCCAGTCGATACCGGGGTAATTGAAATCACCCATTATTATTACTGCGCTGTAACTTTTGTTAGCTTCCTTGATTTCTTTGAGCATTTCATCATCCATTTGGTCATTCTGGCCAGGCGCTCGATAGTACACCCCCACTGCCATTGCCTTCCCTCTTTTATATGGAATTTCAATCCATATAGATTCTACAGCAGATTTTGTTTCCTGCAAAACTTTAATCCTTTCTGAGTCAATGCCCTCTCTAACATAGAGCGCAACCCCTCCACCAATTTGATCAGCTCTATCATTACGATATAGTTTGTACCCAGGTATCAGTGTCCCACTGGTTGTCCTCCTTCCACCATGTCTCTGATATTCCAATCATATCTAACCTTTCATTTAGTGCTATATATTCTAACTCTCCCATCTTATTCTTTAGACTTCTAGCATTTGCATACAAGCATTTTAGAGAATGTATTTTATTCATGTTAATTTGGCTATTGTTAGACATGGGTAAATTGGGATCTTTAAGCTCTGTCTGCTCCATACTTGAGGGCATTTGTTACCGGAGGATATAGTAAAGGCTGTTAGTGTAGCTGGGTTTAAAAAAGGTTTGGACAGGTTCCTGGAGGAAAGGTCCATAAACCATTATTAAGAAGGGACCCAGGATATCAATGCTTGACCTAGCACAAGCATTGCAGAACCTGTGTCTTTTGGGGAAACTGCTAGGTACGTATGACCTAGATTGGCCACTGTTGGAAACAGGATACTGGGCTTGATGGACCTTGGTCTGACCCAGTATGGCATATCTTATGTTCTTATGACTGTCTGCAGTCAGGAAGTTGTTGGAATGCATTGAAAATGACTCAGATTTCATCAAAAAGATTACTACTGGTGATGAATCATGGGTTTATGGTTATGATCCAGAAACTAAGGCTTAATCCTCACAATGGAAGACTCCAAATCTCTCCCAGACCCAGGAAAGCCCGTTCGGTGAGGAGCAATCTTAAGGTCATGCTCACAGTTTTCTTTGAGTTCTTGGGTATTGTTCATCATGAGTATGCTCCAAAAGGCCAAACCATCAATAAGGAGTACTGTGTCTAAGTTCTGGCTCATCTGAGAGATACAATTCGTCATAAGAGGCCAGAGTTGCACATGTATGGTGAATGGTTGCTTCATCATGATAATGCCCGAGCTCAAGCATCACATCTTGACCAGCAATTCTTGGCCGAACACCAAATCAAGCAAGTTCGTCAGCCTCCGTACCCACCTGACCTCGCAACCTATGACCTTTTCTTGACTCCATAACTGAAATTACCACTGAAAGGAAGGAGATTTGATGACTTGGAGACCATTAAGCAAAATTCAAGACAGCAGTTTCACAGCATAACAAAAAAAGCATTTCAAAATTGTTTCCAGCAGTGGCAGGAACATTGGAGGAAGTATGTTTTCTCCAGGAACAAGCAGAAAGTCAGTCCTCACATATGGGTAACATTGGCGCCGACGGAGCCCTCGCGGAAGCATCCCCCAGCATTCAACAAAAGTGTTTGGGAGATGCCACCACGCATGCGTGGTCCCCTTCCCTCCTAAGGGTGCCATCTTGCTCAGTCTCCTTTTTTCCGCGAAGCCCTTCAGATGTCTGTCTGGCTTGTCCCTTGAAAAAGTAGATTTTGAAGGAGACTGAGTGCAATAACTGTGTTATACTACTTGTGTTATTTTACAAGTCTCGATATTTTTTGATCGCATGATGCAATGGTTTCCTTTCTGCTGTTTTTTTTATGTTTTGCATACTTATCCATGTGATGTCATATTCTCTACAAGTAGTATTCTTGTATTTAATCTAATATGTTTGGATGACTTTGCATGTTTATTAGGTACTTATTCACTTTTGACGACCTGCATAAAGTCGTATGGCAGTCATTATGTCCCATATAGATTATTGTAACTCTTTGTATTTAGGTTTATCTAAAAAGTCCTTAGTAAAGGTTCAGTTATTGCAGTATTGAAGCTAAAATGTTGCTACGAGCATCAAAATTTGACTCTGTTACTCCTTTATTATTTTCTCTACATTGTTTACCGATGGCTGGTAGGCTAGATTATAAATTGCTTTGTTTATCTTTCAAAATTTTACATGGTACTTCCTCTAATTATTTGTCATTTTATATCAGCTTATGCTCAATGATGACGTTCACTCAATCTCCGTAAGAATAAATTAAAACTTCCATAAGCATCATAATTCAGATGGTTAGGTTTAGGACCGAAAATCTTTCAAGGGGTAGTTCCTACATTATGGAATAAACGTCTATTAGAATTGCGTATGGAAAAATCCTATAATAGGCTTTGCAAATCTTTGAAAACTTAGGCTATTTAAAAAATATTTTAGATCTGATGATTAATTTTATTTACTTGTTTTTATATTGTTTTCTTTATTATGTTTGGATCTGTTTACCGTAAGCCACTCTGAGCTACTGGTTGGGTAGGATATAAAAGAGTAAATTAAATTTTCTGTCCTATTTTTCGCTAATTCTTTCGAGGAGTTGTGACTTGTTCGGTTTTAGTTCTGAATACAGTGGGATGGATTTCAGTCTTTTGAATTCCTTCACTGGCCCACTTTCACTAGCATACATCAGTTTTCAATTATTTCATGTCATTGGTTTACTAGTGAACTAGAATCAGATCTTTCATGGACTTTCTCTAAATGCCCATTCCATATCATCGTGCTAGACCAGTTCAGGCAAGTGGGTTTTATTCCCCTACCAGCAGAGTTGTAGACAGAAAAAAATATGAAACACAACAAACAAGTGGCATATGGAGGTCACAGATGCTTTTATTCAGTACAAATTCCTACGTGTTTTGGCAACAGACTTCTTCAGGGGGTACACATTCTCAGAAGGACATATATATATATTTATTTAACATTCCTATACCGCGATTTCCAGAAGATCAATCACGGTTTACAGGTAACAACAATTTGAGTACTACAGAACAGTTATATACTCATTTACATGGAACAATGTAGAACTATTTACAGTGGTATAATAAACATTTAACTATATACATGAACAAGTTAGAGAGCATTCAAGGATGAGGTAGATTAGGCAATAACTATTTATAATTCTTTGTGTGTGGAGAGAGGTAACGTGCACTGGGTTATGTTTGAGGATAAGGTGACCTTGAATCAAGTGTATTATGTAGGTCTTGATTGCCAAAATGGAGGGTAAATAAATGGGTTTTAAGGTTCTTTCTGAAAGTTTGGAGATCAGTTAATTCTCTGTTACCAGGGAGAGCGTTCCAGAGGTAAGGGGCAGAGTGAGAGAATGCTCTGTTATGTTACCTTTCTAGATTTCTTAGTCTATTGGAATAGCAAGTTTATTCTTGTTCCAGTTGCGTTGAGTACAATTGTTATCTTTTGAGATGAGTGTGGATAAGTGGGAAGGTACAATGTTATTGATGAGCTTGAAGGTTGTTACAAGTATTTTGTCATTTATACGTCTTTTAATGGAAAGCCAGTGGAGTGCGTACAGTGTAGGTGAGATGTGTTCCATTGAATTGATGATCATAATTATTCTTGCGGCCAAATTTTGGGTGAGTTGAAGTTGTCTTAAATCCTGTTTTGTGATGCCTTGTAGAATGGAGTTGGCGAAGTCAATGTGTGGGGTAATCATTGCATGGATGACTGATTTGAGGTAGTATTGGTGGAGAAGAGAACGGAGTTCTTTAAGAGTTTGGGCTTGTAAAATATCTTTATAATTGTTTGAGTTATGTGATGTGTCATGCTGAGGGTGCGATCAATGATTACACCTAAGTGATAAATAATAAGAACAGAAGTATAGACAGTAAAAACGATGAATAAAGTAAATATAAATTAAAACACTTATTTAAATCCAACTCAATAAAGTGTAAAAACATGATTAAAAACATCAATGACAAAAATTAAAATCAAGAATGTAAGACCCATAATACGAGGGTGCGATCAATGATTACTCGTATAATAGAATACTAAGTACCACATAATACACAGATCGAAACCAGAAGCTCAAACAGGGCCATGAAAAAGAGAGATGAGGAGGAGATAAGGTAAGCCCTAACACACATCTATAAAGTAAGTACTCACAATGTCACATTGGTGTTCCTTGTCAAGATAATTTTTCCACAATCACTGCAACAATAAGTCTGTAGGGAGTAAAGCAAGAGAAGATCAATAAGCAGTGTATCAGTCTCATTGGGTAGTTCCCATGCACAATATAAGATAATTATGAATGTGTCTATGATAAAAGTGATTTAAAAAAAAAACTTTAGTAATGGGAAGGGGAGGGGGCAATATATAATCTCTAGGAACAAGCAGGAATATAGTCATCACATATGGGTATCGTCGGTACCGACGGAGCCTGCGCGGGAACGCTCCCCAGTGTCCAATTAGAAAGCTTTTTGGAGCATCCCACAGCGCCTGCGTGCTGCTTTCCCAACTGCCTCTCTCCAGTTCTTCTTTTTCCGCGGAGCCAGCAGGTCGTCGTTCCTGTCACCGCAGAAGAATTCTTCTTTATTACTTTCTTTTTTGTGATCGCGTCTGCCTTCCTCGACACTTTGCCGGTACCGCCGTTTTTTTCTTCTTCTTTTCTGTTTTTAAAAAAAAAAATATATATATATACACTACGACTTTCCCTATTTTTCTTCAGGTACACGCGTCTTTTTGGGCCTTAGGCCCAAAAACGTTTTCTTACAATGGAGAAACCTGCCTCAGGTTTCAAAAAGTGCACCAAGTGTGGCGGTACCATTTCCATCACTGACACCCATGAATGGTGTCTAAAATGTCTAGGTCCTGACCACTCCATCACGGATTATATGTCCTGCGCCATGATGTCTAAAAGAGGTCGGCAGAACTGAGCTGCTAAGCTCAGTACCCTGTTTCCCTCTGATGCAGCTTCGGTGGCATCGAGGTCTTTGGGGGCTTCCTCCTCCTCCCGTGGATCTCAGGTAACTAAACATAAGTCCAGCCGGCCCTCAAAGGGTAGATCTCCTTCTAAGCATCGAGATGCCTCTGGCGTTGCCCTTGAGGATTCTGCACCGGCAGAATTGCCCCAGCAGGAGGCTTCGGCTTCCAAAGCATTATCAGGGCTCCAGGATGTTCTCGAGGCCTCGACCTCGGCAGAACTACTGGTGCCATGCTCTGGGGTACCGGCGGTCTTCTCCGGTACCGACATCCAGGCATCGGCAGCGTCGATAGACCAGAGATTCCTGGCTATTGAGCGCAGTCTGGTGGCTCTCCTTGCGGCATCGAAGTCCTCGGAACCGCGACAGACAATTCCGCCAGTACCGGCTCCGGTATCGGTACCGGTACCGATAGCATCGTCATCGGTGTCTGCTTTGCCAGTACCCAGTCATCCGATGCCCTCCAGTACCGATACCCCGGTACCGATTACTCCTGGTACCGACTTCGGTCGGTACGGGTATCGGGCTCTTCAAGAGCATCCGGACAGACAGTACTTCGAGTCCTCAGAAGAATCTGAGGATTCTGACAGTTCTGTCGATGCAGGAATGCTTCTCCCAGAGGAGCCCTCCTCCCCTAAGCGTAGGATGTCTCCTCCAGAGGATATTTTCTTCCAGGATTTTATCAGGGAGGTGGCTCGGGGTCTGTCCATCACTGTGGCCCTTGAAACAGAGCCAAGAGCCAAGGAGTTGGAAATTCTACAATATCCCAAAACTCCTAAGGAGGCAGCTACCTTGCCCATTCATGAGATTTTATATGATCTCATGTTAAGGATGTGGGAGACACCTCTTACCACCTCTCCTCATTCTCGCAGACCGGATACTATGTATCGAGTCCCTCCTTGTCCTGGTTTCCAAAAGACTCAGCTTCCTCACCACTCTATTGTGGTGGAATCAGCTATGAGAAGGATCAAGAGTGCAAAGAGGCATGCTTCTAATCCTCCAGGATGTGAGTGCAGAACCCTGGATGCTTTTGGACGTCGTGTCTTCCAAGCTTCCATGCTTTCTGCCAGGATCAGTTCCTATAGTCTCTACATGGGAATGTTCCTGAAGGAGGTCACAGATGATTTAGAAGTTTTAAGTCCTTTTCTTCCTGAGAATAGAAGACAGGATTTTCTCACTTTTGTCAAACATGCCCAAGATGTTTCTAAATTTGCCAACCATGCAGCCTTTGACTGCTTTGAGTGCATAAGCAGAACCTCTGCTATTGCCATAGGTGCACGTAGAATTGCTTGGCTCCAGGCATCTGATCTAGAGCTCTGGGTACGAGACAAATTGGGAAATATCCCTCGTACTGGTGAGAACCTGTTTGGTAGAGATTGGCAAGAAAAGGCCAATGAGATGGATGCTGAAAACTCCACCTTGGATAGATTATCCAAGTCCACAGCTGATCCTGCTAGAAAGAAATCTTTCAAGAAACCATTCTTTTCTAAGAAGAAAAGATATTATCCTGCCTATGCTCAGCAGGCACGTTCGGCAGGTCAGCTTGTCAGGAAGGGTCAGCAACCACCCAAACAGAAGAAAGCAAAGACTGCTAAGCCTCAGCCGTCCCAGCAGTCTCAGCCTCCACAAGGCCTTTGACTTTCAGCTAGAGAACTTAGCCTTCCTGGCTCTCGGGGGACCAGAGCCTTCCACCATTCCAGGAAGGTTATGTCATTTGGCCCCCAGATGGGGGCAGATAACAGCAGAGCATTGGACACACTCCATCATAATGGAGGGGTACAAGCTTAATTTTTCAAGCACGCCCCCTCACACAATAATAAGGCAGTTCAATTCTCCGACCTCTCTCTGCGACCTGTTAGGTCAGGAGGTCGCTATCCTTCTTGCCCAAGGGGCAATAGAAGAAGTACCCATTCATCAGCAGGGTACAGGGTTCTACTACCCTTATTTCCTTATCCCAAAGAAAACAGGGGAACACAGACCTATCTTAGATCTCAGAGAATTGAGCAAATTCCTTGTTAAGGAGAAATTCAAGATGATTTCTCTCGGATCTCTGCTGCCATACCTTCATAGTCAGGATTGGCTTTGTTCTCTAGATCTCAAGGATGCGTACACCCATGTCCTCATCCATCCAACCCACAGAAGATTCCTTCGGTTCCTTTTTCAAGGAAAGCACTACCAATACAGGGTGCTTCCTTTTGGCCTGGCCTCAGCACCAAGGGTGTTCACGAAATGCATGGCTGTAGTAGCAGCATTTCTCTGCACTCTAGGGATATTCGTCTTCCCCTACTTAAACGACTGGCTCATTCGAGCCCCAACAGAGTCAGAGGCCAGGACTTCTATCCTGCACAATGCGTATCCTTCAGTATTTGGGTCTGGTAATAAACATCCCAAAATCCAGTAACTCCCACTCAGTCTTTAGAGTTCATAGGAGCTTTGCTGGATACCAGAAAGGCAAGGGCCTATCTCCCCCAGACCCGCTGCCTTCGCATGGTGCAGTTAGCTTCTCAAGCAGTGCTAAAACCTCATCTCGCTGCTCGAGAAATGTTACAACTACTAGGCCACATGGCATCTACTGTGCATGTGGTTCCCTATGCTCGCCTCCATATGAGGGCAGCCCAGTGGACTTTATCCACTCAATGGACCCAGGCATCAGGATGCCTGTCAGACAAAATAGCAAACACAAGTCGCCTTATTTTGTCCCTCCAGTGGTGGAAGTCCACTCAAAACCTTTTGCCGGGGTCCCCTTTTCAGCATCCCTTACCCCAAGCAACTCTCACAACAGATGCGTCTCCTATGGGTTGGGGAGCTCATCTGCAAGACCTCTCCACCCAAGGCACCTGGTCTCCACAGGAGACTCATCTACATAATCTTTTGGAGCTCATGGCAATCTTCCTTGCTCTTCGAGTGTTCCACACCCTGCTCAGCTACAGGACAGTCCTCATTCATACGGACAATCAAGTAGCCATGTTCTATGTGAACAAGCAGGGGGAAACAGGCTCTCTGTCGCTTTGCAACGAAGCTTTGCGACTATGGGCCCTCGCCAGAGAGCATCAGATTCATCTCCTGGCAGTGTATCTTCCAGGCATCCAAAACTCTTGGGCAGACAGACTCAGTCGAGTTCTGCTTTCACACGAGTGGTCTCTGCATGCAGACCAGGTAGCCAAGATTTTTCAAATTTGGGGAACCCCGGACATAGACCTCTTTGCAAGTCCGTGGAATGCCAAACTTCCCTGGTTCTGTTCCAGAATTCCGGCTCAGAAGGCTCAGGCCAGGAATGCTTTCCTCCGTCATTGGGGTCAAGACTTCCTCTATGCCTTTACACCCATTCCCCTAATTCCCAAAACCCTGTTCAAGCTTCAGAGAGACAGAGGCCATATGATTCTCATAGCTCCACATTGGCCACTGCAAGTGTGGTACCCTCTGCTGCTACATCTCTCTCAAGCTCCCTCCCTGGAAATCTCAGGAGGACGGAATGTTATGGCATCCAAATTCCCAGTCTCTGCATCTCAGGGCTTGGTTGCTGAAGGCCTAGATCTCCATGATCTTAATCTCCCTCAGCAAGTAAAAGATATTCTTTTTGCTTTCAGGAAACCTTCCACAAGATGCTCTTATGCTTTCAAGTGGAAAAGGTTTACCATATGGTGTTCGCAAAAGGGTCTTAACCCCCTTGCGATTCCTTTGGAGTCATTGCTGGAGTATCTCCTTCATTTGTCCAATGCAGGCCTTAAGACTAACTCAGTGAGAGTCCATTTGAGTGCTATTGCAACTTCCTTTAAGCCTCTAAATGGACAGCCTATTTCCTCTCATTCTCTTATAGCAAGATTTATGAGAGGCCTTCTCCTAACTAAGCCTCCCATTAAACCACCATCGGTGGCATGGGACTTAAACTTCGTTCTTGGGCAGCTCATGAAGCCTCAATGGCTCATCTGCACTCTGTGTCTATCGACGACATCTGTCGAGCAGCATTTGGGCCTCGGTTCATACCTTCACAGCCCATTACTGCTTAGACAAGGACTCCCGCCGGGATGCCTTGTTTGGTCAGGCTGTTCTCCAACACCTGTTTCATACCTCATCAACTCCTACCCACCATTCCTGGTAGGATGCCAGAGATCCATGGGGGGAAGTGGAGCCCTGTTCAGGGACATACAACTTCTGGGGTCTCTCCCTGGCACCTAAAGCTAGGGAGTCCCCATATGTGATGACTACATTCCTGTTTGTTCCTGGAGATAGCATAGTTACTCACCTGTAACAGGTGATCTCCGGCAACAGAAGGAATTTAGTCCTCACAACCCACCCACCTCCCCTAGGAGTTGTATCTCTTTATCTCTTTCCTTTCCCTCTCTCTCTCTTTGTCTCAGCTTTAAAACTCAACTGGAGAGAGGCAGTTGGGAAAGGCGGGAAGGCAGCATGCAGCTGCTGTGGGATGCTCCCAAAAGCTTTCTAATTAGACGCTGGGGAGCGTTCCCGCACAGGCTCTGTCGGTACCAACGATACCCATATATGATGACTACATTCCTGCTGTTCCCGGAGATCACCTGTTACAGGTGAGTAACTATGCTATCTCCAGGAACAAGCAGGCATGTAGTCTTCACATATGGGTGACGTCGGCACCGACTGAGCCCGCGCGGCGACGCTCCCCAGCGTCCTATAGGAAAGCTTTTGGGAGCATCCCACTGTGCCTGCGCTGCTGCCTTCCTGTCTTTCCAACTCTCCCTCCTCAGTTTTTCATTTTCCCCGGAGCCGACATGGAGCAATTCCTGTCACTGCAGAAAATCTTTTTCTTTTGTGGTGCGTCTGCCTTCCTGTCGACGCCAGCACCAGTATCGTCGGTGTTCTTTTCTTCTTCGATTTTCTTGTTTTAAAAAAAAAAAAAGTTTTTTCTTGGAGGCTCTTTGCCCTCTAGGTGCTTAGGCACCATTTTGGGCCTTGGCCCCTTTGTTCCTCAGAATGGAGAAAACAACCAGTGGTTTCAAAAAGTGTTCCAAATGTAGCAGTACCATTTGTGCTACTGACACCTATGACTGGTGTCTTAAATGTTTGGGACCAGACCATTCACTGTCGGAATGTCTCCTTTGCAGGAAGATGACAAATAGGGGCCTGCAGAACAGAGCTGCGAAACTCGGCACCCTCTTTGCCTTGGATGCAATGTCCGTGGCATTGATGTCGTCTAGGGCTTCATCTTCCTCCCATGACTCAGGTAACGAAACACAGGTCTTCTTCGAAGACTGGCCAGTCCTCAAAGAGTAGATCTCCTTCTAAGCATCGAGATGCTTTAAGCGTTGCCCTAGATGAGAATACACTGGCTAAACAGCCCTGGCGGGAGATCCTTGCCTCCAAAGCATTATCAGGGTCCCACCTCTGGAGAGCAGCCCTGGCGGGAGATCCTTGCCTCCAAAGCATTATCAGGGTCCCACCTCTGGAGAGCTCTTGGTGCCATGTTTTGGGGTCATGGCCCACTTTTCGGGTACCAATACACAGGCATCGGCTGGGTCCATGAATCAACGTATCCTAGCCATTGAGCGGAATCTTGCGGCATTGCTGGCGGCCTCGGTACCACTAAAGCCTCTTCAATTGGTTCCGCAGCCATCGGTAACGACACCGGTACCGGAGGTATCGGCATCGACCATTGCACTGCTCTCCACACTACCACCCATGCCGGCCTGGAGTCAGTCTCCAGCGCCAAGGGTCCAGTACCGAGGCATTCCGATGCCGATTTTGATCGGTACTGTCGGGCCAGGCGGGAGCACCCGGCCCATCGATACTTCGAGTCGTCCGATTTCAAGCCTTCCGATGAATCAGTTGGTACTAGAGAGGCTCTTCTGGAAGATCCTGCTTCTTCCCCACAATGCCAGATGTCCCCGCCAGAAGACATGTCTTTTCAAGTCTTTATACGGGATGTGGCTCAGGGCCTCTCGATTATGGTGACCTCCGAGAAGGAACTGAGAGCTGAAGAACTTGAAATTCTTCAGTATCCGGCAGCCCCTAAGGAGGCCGCAATCTTACCCATTCATCGGATATTGCATGACCTCATGCTTAGGATGTAGGAAACACCTTTAACAGTGTCTCCACATTCTCGAAGACTCAATACCATGTACCGAGTACCTCAGTGTCCCGGTTTCCAGAAGAGACAGTTACCACACTATTACATGGTTGTGGAATTGGCAGTGCGTCAAATTAAAAGTGCTAAGACACATTCATCTAATCCCCCGAGCCGTGAGGCGAGAACTCTTGATGCCTTTGGCTGTCAATGCTTTCAGGCCTCCATGTTGTCGGCCAGAATAAGTTCATACATACTCTACATGGGCATGTTTCTTCGGGAGGTGACTAAAGATTTGGAACTAATGGCTCCTCTTCTCCCAGATGATAAGAGGGCTGATTTCCTGACACTCGTTAAACATGCCCAGAATGTTTCCAAGTTCATGAACAGGGCAACTTTGATTCTTTTGAGTGTATTAGCAGGACTTCTGCTATTCTCCAGGAACAAGCAGGAAGTCAGTCCTCACATATGGGTGACGTTGACGGAGCCCCCATGCGGAGCAAATCCCCAGCTTTCGAAGAAAGCCTTTGGGACGGCATCGCATATGCGCGGTCCCCTTCCTGCCCAAGGGTGCCATCTTGCTCAGTCTCCTTTTTTCTGCAGAGCCCAACAGATGCCATCCTAGTTTCCCCGTGAAAAAGGTAGATAAAAGTTAGAAAATTGTTTTTTCTGCTAACCGGTTCGATGCTGGTTCCCCTTCCTGCCTCCGGCTCAGTACACTGGTATCGAGTCCGGTTCATTTTCGTTTTTGTCCTTAGAGACTAGCGTTCGTGCTCTTTTTTTCTTTTTAGTTGGCAGCCCGGTCCTTTGACCTTGACAGGGGCCCTTCTTCCCCTGATGGCTGCCAGTGGGTTTAAAAAGTGTGATCGGTGCACGAAACTAATGTCTCTCACTGACACACATGACTGCTGCCTCCGATGCCTCGGGCCCGACCATGGCCCCGTGGTCTGTGGCCTGTGCAAAAAGAAGTCTTCCAAGGCATTGAGGAGCAGGCAGCAGCAACATGACAGGATTTTTCCCGAGTCCGGACTCAGACCTCGTCAGAGGCCTCGACCTCTCAGGAGCTGTCTGATGCCGAGCAGCGTCGGGTGTTCTCTGAAAGGGGGTCTCCCTCGCGGGAACATTGGAGGAAGAAAAAATCTGTAAGGGCGGTATCGTCTGAGAGCTCCTGGTCTGGTCCCTCGCGGGCTTGGTCGCGGAGTCCGGCTCACCACCCCGGATCCTTGGAGTCGATGAGGCCTGCCAAACTCCCTCGAAAGGACCCGGAGAGGCCGAGGAAGGTAAGCACTGTCCTCATTGTGGACTCTTCCCCAGGAGAGCCGGCATCTGGACCCGAGCCAGGGGCTGCGGAGCCTCCTGAGCTTGGTCTTAGGTTGGCGTCCTTGGAGCGTAGCGTGTCTGCCTTCATAGACCAGCAGTGGTTGCTGATGGCCGGTCTCACACGCCTGTCTGCCCCGACCACCAGGACTTCAACGTCCAAGTCGACCCCGGAGGCCGAGCCTATCCTTGAGACACTAAGGTCTCGAGTCAATCCTCGGCCATGGTCCACCTTGACCTCCCGTTTGGGACCGAGGTTGTCGACGCCGATTCCCTCGGCATCGGGGCGGTTGAGACCGAAGCCCTCGAGGCCAGAGCCACTTTACGACGACTCAGAGGGGTCCGGTTGGGAGACAGAGGACAAGGAGTCCCCAGACACCCAGCATACCAAGTACGTCCCGTCAGACTCCCTGGGACCTGAACCTCTGAGACTGTCACTGCCGGAGGACACCCAGTTCTTGGACTTCGTCCAGGACATGGCAAGGGCGGATGCCGAGGAGGATCCTCAAGCTGAGGAGCTTGAGGTCCTCCAGTATGACTTTCCTCCAAAGGAAGCCCTTACTGTACCGGTGCCCCCCATTCTGGAATGGCTGATGCTCCGAATGTGGGAGACTCCGGCCTCGATGCCGGTCCTCAGCAGGCAAATTGATTCCATCTATCGTGTTCTCAAGAGCCCTGGGTTCCAAAAAGCACAGCTTCTGCACAACTCCATGGTTGTAGAATCGGCCATGCGCCGGCTCAAGAGCCAGAAGACGCACTCCTCGGTGCCTCCTGGCCGGGAGGCCCGCAACATGGATGCTGTTGGCAAAAAGTGCTACCAGGGTTCGATGCTGTCATGCTGATTCCAGACATACCAGCTGTACATGGGCATGTACCTGCAAGACCTGACAAAGGAGATTGTCGGGATCTCGGCTGGTCTCTCCAAGGGACTTTTGCAGCGCTTCCAAGTTTTATCCACTGGGATCCGAGAATGCTTGAAGTGTATGACGAACAGCCTTATGATGGCTTCGAGGCTTCGGCCCGGTTAGCAGGGGCCAGCATCGGTGCACGGTGCCAGACATGGCTACAGTCAGACCTGGAGCCATGGGTTCAGGACAAGTTGGTCGATGTCCCTTGCAAAGGTGAAAACCTCTTTGGCAAGCCCATGACTGAGAAGGCTGCCGAGATCAAGTCAGAGTACCTGACCCGGACAAGACTCGAGAAGAAGACATCTGCCCCTTCTAAGAAGAAGGGCTCGGGTAAGAAGCCCCCTTTTCTCCAGGAACAAGCAGGAAGTCAGTCCTAACATATGGGTGACATCGGCACCGACAGAGCCCTCGTGCGGAGCAATTCCCCAGTTTTTTTTCTTTTTTTAAATCATATATTTATTAGTGTTTTACATGACTATAAAACACATATAAAAAAGAAATATTTCATTCTATACAGAACATTCACTAGTGCATAAAACTAAAAGAAAACAAAGGAATAACAGTCCACATCAAGGGAGCGAAAAAAAAGGAAAATATTAACCTATTTAATAAGGAAAACAAGAGGCTATTTGCCTCAACATACCTGTCTGTTCTAACTCTAAGAGTCCTTGTAAAAACAAGGTCTCAAAAACACCCCACATCAATCCCCAACCACAGAGTCACTCAGTTCTTTACTGATCAGAAGCCTCTCCAGGTGAGAGGGATCAAGGAAAACATATTGAGCCCCTGACAGCATAACCAAACACTTACAGGGGAATTGTAGGTAAAAGGTGCCAGCCAAAGCCAGCACCCGAGGTCTAAGGAGTAAAAAGGCCTTCCGCCTCACTTGAGTGGCTCTGGAGACATCCGGGAAGATTTGAAGCTTCCCACCACAAAAGGCAACATTCTTATAACGAAAGTAACTCTTCATAATTAAAGTTTTATCAACCTCATTTGAAAAGGAAACAACCAAGGTAGCTCTAGTATCAATAACATCCTGCGAGTCCTTGAGGAAGGCAGAGAGACTAAACTCCGGAACAGACTCCGGAGGGTCTTCTCCTTCCACACCAGAGGAAACCCTTACTCTCTTATCAGAAACATAGAATAACTTGGAAAATACAATCTCATCCACATTTTACAATAACAAAACTTCCTTAAAATATTTTTTTTAGGAGGATATCAGGTGATAATAAATGGGTTTTAGGGGAACTAACAAAACGCAGATTTTTAATGCGAAAAGAATTCTCCAACAACTCCATTTTCTGATGAATAAGCTGGCTGTCTTTAATAGTGGACAAGCCAGCTGAACTTAACCCGTTTTGGACCAGCGTATGTTTTACATACATAAGTTTTCCATACTTACTACTCAACTGTTTACTAATTAATGGTTATAAATTCAATGGAACTATGTTTAGCTATTATCGTTATGTCAAAAAGCATTATATACAGATTTTTTTTATCTGAGATCTAGTTAGTTTAATAGGTATTCGAAGTTTGCTGATTTTGACGGTACTGGCGGCTCAACATAAAAAGATCACAAAAAATAGTAAGTAGCTTATAATGCTGTAATAGCTACTATTTTGCAAATAAAAGTATTTGTAGACTTTAGAAAATAGGTTTAGATAACTGTAAGTTACTTAGTGTCAGAGTTATTGGTGCGTATTTTGGCCTCGTATGTTTTTCATACGCTGGGCTAATATGTTGTCGAAACTAATTGCTGTCAAGCATTCTGTTCTAGGTGTTTCAGTGGTGCAATATCAACGCACTACATCAGAAGTGTTTTCACGTGTATCATATTCCGCCGTCAGAATGGACTGTTGACAAACTATATTATATCATAACAAAGTGTTTTAAATGAAAACTGCAGTTTCAATAGTATCATACAGTATGTTTGTCAATGAATGTTGGAACTGAATCCTATCTTTTCTGAAGACGGACAATATACTATATTGGACCAGTGTATGAAAAACATACACTATGTGAAACTTCTATTTTCTGCAAAGTTTTAATATTTTTTTATTATTGCAGGTATTTCATAATTGTTTGAGTGTAACAAATCTAATAAATCATCCAGAACAGAGAGAGAATATGCGAGCTGTCCAAAACGGGTTAAAGAAAGAAACTGAGAATCCAAGCTGGAGACCCTTTCCTCTAGGGCCCCCAGCGTGGAATCAACCTGCTTAAATTTTGCGGTCGTCTCCTGGGAAAATACACAAAGCTGAGGTACTACAATAAGAACATAAGACATGCCATACTGGGTCAGACCAAGGTCCATCAAGCCCAGTATCCTGTTTCCAACAGTGGCCAATCTAGGTCATACGTACCTAGCAGTTTTCCCAAAAGACACAGGTTCCGTAATGCTTGTACTGGGTCAAGCATTGATATCCTGGGTCCCTTCTTAATAATGGTTTATGGACCTTTCCTCCAGGAATTTGTCCAAACCTTTTTTAAACCCAGCTACACTAACAGCCTTTACTACATCCTCCGGTAACAAATTCCAGAGTTTGATTACACGTTGAGTGAAAAAATATTTTCTTTTATTAGTCTTCAATAGTTTACCCTGTAGCTTCATTGCATGTCCCCTAGTCTTTCTATATTCTGATAACGTAAACAGTCGATCTACGTTTACCCGTTCCACTCCGTTCATTAATTTATAGACTTCTATCATATCTCCCCTCAGCCGTCTCTTTTCCAGGTTAAAGTGCCCTAACCTTTTTAGCCTTTCTTCATAGGAGTATCCTTCCATCCCCTTTACCATTTTGGTGGCTCTTCTCTGAACCTTTTCTAATAACTCTATATCCTTTTTAAGATACGGCGACCAGAATTGCACATAGTATTCAAGGTGCGGTCTCACCATGGAACGATATAGAAGCATTATAATATCTTTTGTTTTATTTTCCATTCCTTTCCTTATGATACCTAGCATTCTATTTGCTCTCTTGGCTGCCGCTGCACACTGGGCTGAGGGTTTTAACATGTTATCCACAATGACGCCTAAATCTTTTTCCTGGGTGATGGTTCCTAATGTGGAACCTTGCATTGTGTAACCATAGTTTGGGTTGTTCTTCCCTAGGTGCATAACTTTGCACTTGTCCACATTAAATTTCATCTGCCATTTTGATGCCCAGTCTTCTAATTTATCAAGATCCTCTTGCAATTTTCCACAATCCTCTTGGGTTTTAACAGCTTTAAATAGTTTTGTGTCATCTGCAAATTTGATAACCTCACTCGTTATTCCACTTTCCAGGTCATTTATGAATATGTCAAAAAGCAGCGGACCCAGCACAGATCCCTGGGGTACACCACTATTCACCTTTCTCCATTGGGAAAATTGGCCATTTAGACCAACACTCTGCTTTCTATCTTTTAACCAGTTCTTGATCCACAGTAGTACACTGCCTCCTATCCCATGACTCTTTAGTTTTGCCAAAAGTCTCTGATGAGGGACCTTGTCAAAGGCTTTCTGAAAGTCCAGATACACTATATCAATCGACTCACCTTTGTCCACCTGTTTATTCACACCTTCAAAAAAACATAACAGATTAGTAAGACAAGATCTTCCTTGTCTAAAGCCATGTTGGCTGTCTCCCATTAGGCCATGACTATCTACATGCTGAGTAATTTTATTCTTTATGATGGTTTCTACCATTTTTCCCGGTACTGACGTGAGGCTCACCGGTCTGTAGTTTCCCGGATCACCCCTGGAACCCTTTTTAAAAATTGGTGTTACATTGGCGATCCTCCAATCTTCAGGTATTAGAGATGATTTTACTGATAGTTCACAGATTAATAATAGCAGGTCTGCAATCTCATATTTCAGTTCTTTCAACACCCTTGGATGTATACCATCCGGCCCAGGTGATTTGCTACTCTTCAGTTTATCTAATAGTTGTAATACATCTTCCCGATGTATCGATATTTCTCCAGGACCAAGCAGGAAGTCAGTCCTCACTTATGGGTGACGTTGGCGCCGACGGAGCCCTCGCGGAGCAATTTTCCCCAGCTTTCAAAGAAAGCCTTTGGGAATTGCAGCGCGCATGCGCGGTCGTCTTCCCGCCCGAGGGTGCCATCTTAGCCAGTCTTCTTTTTTTCCGCGGAGCCCTACAGACGTCCCCGTCTTGTCCCCGCGAAAAAGTTGATTTTCTTCTTTATTTTATCCTTTTTTCTTTCGGTTCGACGCCGATCGTTTTCCCCGCCCGGACTCGCGACGCCGGTCTCGAGTCCTCTTACTTTTTTCGGTTTTTTCTGACTTAGTCAGCTTTCGTTTTCGTTTTCCCTGGCAGCCCGGTCCTTTGACCTCGCAGGGGCCCTTTTTCCCCCGATGGCTGCCAGTGGGTTTAAGCGGTGTGGTCGGTGTGACCGAAATATGTCACTAACCGACACACACGACTTTTGCCTCCGCTGCCTGGGCCCAGATCATGAGGAACTGATCTGTGGGCCCTGCAGCAAACTGTCCTCAAAGGCGTTGAGAAGTCGGCGGCATCAGCGTGAGAGGATCTTCGCTGACCCCAGCCGTACCCGGACCTTGTCGGAGGCCTCCGTGTCGAAAGGCTCCAGCTCGGACCGTCGCCGGAGCTCCTCCGACCGGGGTTCTCCCTCCGGGGACCATCGTCGGAAGGAAAAACCCGCGAGGGCGGCGTCGGTGGACGCTCCTGGCTCCGCGAGGGCCAGGTCGCATAGCCCCGACAGCCGCCCCGGGTCCTTGGAGAAGGAACACATCCCGAAGCGACCTCGCCTGGAGTCGGAGATGCCTGCCCGGGTAAGTCCTGTGGTCCTTCTGGACTCGCCTCCGCGACAGCCGACGTCGGGCCCGACGCCGTCGGGGCCCGAGTCGGGGGCTGCTGGGTCACCTGAGCTCGGACTCAGGTTGACGGCCTTGGAGAGCAGACTGTCTGCCTTCATGGACCAGCAGAGGGCACTGCTCGCTGGCGTCGCTGCCCCGACCGCCGGGACGTCGACGTCCAAGTCGACCCCGGAGACCGAGCCGATCCTCGAGTCGATGAGAACTCGAGTCGATCCTCGGTCGAGGTCACCCTCGGCCTCCCGTTCGGGACCGAGGTCGCCGACGCCGACTCCCTCGGCGTCGGGGCGGCTGGCGCCGCACCCTGCCCGGGCCGACCCCACCGAGTCCTCGTCGGAGTCGGTCTGGGAGTCTGAGGAGGAAGAGTCACCTGATTCTTTCCGGACTCGGTGTGTCCCATCGGACTCACCGGAGTCCGAGCCTCGGAAGCAGTCCCCCCCGGAGGATGCCCGGTTCTCGGACTTCGTTAGGGATATGGCCAAGGCTTTGGCCTTCCCTGCGGATCCCGAGGAGGAGCCTCGAGCCGAAGAGCTCGACGCCCTCCAGTATGACTCTCCCGCGAGGGAACACTTTACTGTGCCGGTTCCTCCTATGCTGGAACGACTACTCTTCCGCATGTGGGAGAGTCCGGCCTCCTCGCCGGTCCTGAGCAAGCGGGTCGATTCTATCTATCGGGTCCGCAAGAGCCCTGGCTTTCAAAAGGCACAGCTGCCACACCATTCCATGGTAGTGGAATCGGCCATGCATCGTCTTAAGAGCCAGAAGATGCACTCCTCGGTGCCTCCTGGAAGGGAGGCCCGTAACCTGGATGGCCTTGGCAAGAAGTGCTTCCAGGGCTCTATGCTCGCATGTCGTGTCCAGACTTACCAGCTATACATGGGCATGTATCTCCGGGATCTGGCTAAAGAGCTAGCCGGATTCTCCGCTGGTCTCTCCGAGGAGCCCTTGCGGAGGTTCCTAGCCTTGTCCACGGGCATTCGGGAATGCTCAAAGTTCATGTCCTGAGCAGCCTATGATGGCTTTGAAGCCTCGGCTCGAGTAGCCGCAGCCGGCATCGGTGCCCGCCGACAGGCTTGGCTTCAGTCGTCCGACCTTGAGCCCTGGGTACAGGACAAGTTGGTCGATGTCCCCTGCCGAGGCGAAAACCTCTTTGGCAAGCCCATGGCGGAAAAGGCTGCACAAATTGAGACTGAGACTCTCACCAGGACCAGGCTTTCTAGGAAGACCTCCGCCCCTTCCCAGAAAAAGAAGGGCTCGGGGAAAAAGTCCTTTTACCCGAGGAAGGCGGCTGCCTACAAACAATACCCCCATTATCAGGCCCCTGCAGCTCCCCAACAGGGCCAGCAGGCCAAGGGACGGGGTAACGGGTCCCGTAGGCAGCAAGCCCCCAAGCCTGCACCACCAGCCCCTGCTCAGCAGGGTGGGGGCTTTTGACTCGCTCAGCATAGCCTCTCCCCCCCCGCTGGTTCCCCCCAGCACCGGAGGCCGGCTGGTTCACTTCGCCCACAGGTGGTCCAGCATCACCGCAGATGCCTGGGTGCTTCAGGTCGTGCGAGAAGGCTACCTTCTCCACTTCCATCAGGTCCCTCCCTCCTATTTTCCGGGAGAGCCTCCGCGCCCCCCTCTGCACAGGGAGTTGCTCCTTCAGGAGTTAGCAGGTCTTCTGCAGGAACAGGCGGTGGAACCGGTGCCACACCACCTGAGAGGTCAAGGCTTCTATTCAAGGTATTTTCTGATACCAAAGAGAACAGGGGGCCTCAGACCCATCCTGGACTTGCGCAACCTCAACAAGTTCCTTGTGCGGGAGAAGTTCAAAATGCTTACCCTTGGAATCCTTCTGCCCTACCTCCAGCAGGGAGATTGGCTATGCTCCTTGGATCTAAAGGATGCCTACACGCACATCCTCATCCACCCAAGCCACCGCCAATACCTAAGGTTTGTGGTGGCAGGAAATCATTACCAGTACAGAGTACTGCCCTTTGGCCTGTCCTCCGCACCGCGAGTCTTCACAAAATGTCTCGCGGTCGTGGCGGCCCATCTCCGGCTTCACGGCCTCTATGTCTTTCCGTACCTCGACGACTGGCTCATCAGAGCAGCGTCCGCTCAGGAGGTCACCAACGCCACGTGCCGCACGGTGACTCTGCTGCAGCACTTGGGCTTTGTCATAAACTTCGCAAAGTCCACTTTGCTCCCCTCACAGGATCTCGAGTTCATCGGCGCAAGGCTGCACACTCCTCAGGCGCGAGCGTACCTACCGCTCGACAGGGCTCAGCGGCTCATGGACCTAGCCGACCGCTTTCGCAGCCAGCCCCTGGTCTCCGCCAGGCGCTTCCTGAGACTGCTCGGCCATATGGCTTCCACCGTCCATGTGACCCCCAATGCCCGCCTGAACATGCGGTCTGCTCAATGGTGTCTCCGCCGGCAGTGGCGACAAGCCACGGGCGGCCTCGCAGACCTAGTGCGCGTTTCCGAGCCGCTGATCTCGTCTCTCCGGTGGTGGCTCCGGCAGCCGAACCTGATATTCGGTATGCCTTTCCAGTCACCTCAGCCGACCCGGGTGCTGACCACCGATGCATCCCTCCTGGGCTGGGGAGCGCATTGCCAAGAGGCGCGTACTCAGGGCCTCTGGACCACGTGGGAGTCTGCTCAGCAGATCAACTTCCTGGAGCTCCGGGCGATCCGCCTGGCTCTCAAGGCCTTCTCCCACCTGACTTCCCAACAGTCCGTCCTTGTCCAGATGGACAATCAAGTTGCCATGTTCTACGTGAACAAACAGGGGGGCACGGGCTCCTTTCTCCTCTGCCGGGAGGCTCAGAAGCTCTGCTCTTGGGCCGTCAGTCACGGCATTCTCCTCAAGGCAGTTTATCTCCCGGGCCAAGACAATTGCCTTGCGGACAAACTCAGCAGGGTCCTCCAGCCGCACGAGTGGCGTCTGGATCCCTTGGTAGTTCAGAAGCTCTTCCTCAAGTGGGGCCTCCCCACGATGGATCTCTTTGCCAGTCCTCACAACCGGCAGCTTCCTCGCTTCTGCTCTCGTCAGCCACACCCCCTTCGGGTTGCGGCGGACGCTTTTCTGATCTCATGGTCGGGGAGCCTTCTGTACGCTTTCCCTCCCATCCCGCTGGTCTCTCGGACTCTTTTCAAGGTTCTCCGAGACAAAGCCTTTATGATCCTGGTGGCCCCTCGCTGGCCCAGACAGCCGTGGTTTCCGCTCCTGCTGCAACTGGCGGTGGAGGGTCCGATCCCTCTGGGGGTACAACCGGATCTCCTCACTCAGGATCAGGGGTCCCTACTGCACCCCAACCTCAGGTCTCTCAACCTCATGGCCTGGCTGCTGAGAGGGTAGTCCTTGCTCCCCTTCTCCTGCCGGCGGAGGTGGAGGAGGTCGTCCTGGCTTCGCGACGCCCTTCTACCCGCAAATGCTACGCCCTTAAATGGCGTCGCTTTGCAGTCTGGTGTACCCAACAGTCGCAGGATCCCTTCTCCTGCCCAGTGTCGGTGATCTTGCAGTACTTGCTACACCTCTCTAATCTGGGACTTAAGTCCAACTCCGTCAAAGTTCACCTCAGTGCTCTTTCGGCACATCATGTGCCGGTGGACGGTAGACCTCTCTCCAGCGACCCTCTCGTAGCGAGGTTTCTCCGAGGTCTCCTTCTACTTAAACCACCTCTGCGCCCGCCAGCGCCGGACTGGGACCTGAATGTGGTTTTGCAGCGGATCACCTGTCCGCCTTTTGAACCTATGGCTACATGTTCTCTCCGTTTTCTGTCTTGGAAAACACTGTTCTTGATAGCCCTCACTTCCGCTAGGCGCGTAAGTGAATTGCAGGCCCTCGTGTCTGATCCCCCCTACACTCGGTTCTACAAGAATAGGGTAGTCCTACGGACGCACCCAAAGTTTCTGCCTAAAGTGGTCTCCCCTTTTCACATCAATCAGGAGGTGGTACTTCCAACCTTCTTTCCCAGGCCACACTCCAGCCGAGCTGAGACGGTCCTCCATACCCTGGACTGTAGAAGGGCTTTGAACTTCTACCTTGACCGTACGCGGGAGCACCGTAAAGCTGCTCAGCTTTTTGTGTCTTTTGACCCCAATAAATTGGGGCTCCCGGTCTCCAAGCGTACTCTGTCCATCTGGGTTGCGGACTGTATCTCTTGGGCTTATGGGGCAGCCGGACTCTCCTTAGAAAGTCGAGTCACGGCTCATTGCGTTCGGGCAAAGGCCACGTCAGTGGCTTACCTCCGCTCTGTTCCGCTGGCAGACATCTGCCGGGCCGCTACTTGGTCTTCGAGCCAGACTTTTGCGGTCCATTACTGTCTCGAGAGGGAGTCCCGTAGGGACAGTGCTTTCGGACAGGCAGTCCTCCGTAATCTCTTTGAGGTCTGAGCAACTCCTACCCTCCATCCCGGATGTGGGCTACCGGTGGGTGATAATTCAGCGAAGATTCTATCCTTCTGTGCTGCTGAGCTAGAGGGAGCTCATTTTTGTGCTTAGGGTCTCCGGTAGCCTTGAGCTTGGGAGTCCCATAAGTGAGGACTGACTTCCTGCTTGGTCCTGGAGAAAGCGTAGTTACTCACCTGTAACAGGTGTTCTCCAGGAGCAGCAGGAATCAGTCCTCACTACCCTCCCTCCTCCCCTTGGAGTTGCAATCGTCTGCTTATGTTCTTTTTGCAAATTTTTATGCTGTCTTTTTTAGCTATGTCATCTGACTGGCTAAGATGGCACCCTCGGGCGGGAAGACGACCGCGCATGCGCGCTGCAATTCCCAAAGGCTTTCTTTGAAAGCTGGGGAAAATAGCTCCGCGAGGGCTCCGTCGGCGCCGACGTCACCCATAAGTGAGGACTGATTCCTGCTGCTCCTGGAGAACACCTGTTACAGGTGAGTAACTACGCTTTCCTTCAATTCTTCCACACCTTTAAATACCACTTTAGTCATGGGTAACATCCCTACATCTTCCTCAGTAAAGACCGAAGCAAATAATTCATTCAGTCTCTCTGCTTTTGCCTTGTCGCCTCTTAGTGCCCCTTTAACTCCTCTATCATCTAATGGACCTAAAGAAAGTAAAGCCTCAGTGCTTGAAATGACCTGACAAACATCTTGCAAGGAGACGGTAGAGCTCTCTAAAATAGAGGCCGCCTGATTAATTTTACATTGCACAGGCATAGGGCATGGAAGTACAGCAGTGGGGCTCTTTAAAGGTAATAACAATGCAACCCCATCCGAAGAGTCCAGCAAAACTGGCTGAGGGGGGGGGGGTTGGAGTTCGCTCAGGGGAACGTAACGAAGCACCCTTACCTGACAAGACTGACTGTAGCTTGGCAGGTTCTAAAACCGCAGCACGAGCAACTAGATGTTTATGTATAGGACCAGAAACAGTCACTGACCCTGTCACAGCCTTATTACCTTTAGCTTTCCGCTTCCCAGACATCTTGCTATTACAATGTTGTACACACAGCTACACACACAGTTCAAAAGAAATTCCTCACTACACACTCTACAGAGCTCCAAAGGAGCTCACAAGGGGCAATACTTGCCCCTTGTTACAAGCCCCTTTTTAACACGCCCCCAGCTGCGTGCAAACAGCCACGCGCTTGAAGGACCAGTTCTTATAAATCCCTGGGGAGAGCAGTGTTAACCCCGACGATGCTGGGCAATAGACAGTCACTCACAGATGGTTTCAGAGCAACAGACAGCAAAAAGAAACGGCTCCCAAACAATCCCCAGCTTTCAAAGAAAGCCTTTGGGATTGCATCGCGCATGCGCGGTCCCCTTCCCGCCCAAGGGTGCCATCTTGCTCAGTTTTTGGTTTTCCATACCTGGACGACTGGCTCATCAGAGGCCAATCGGCACAGGAGGCACAGCAGGCCACTGCTCGCACAGTCACCCTGCTCCAGCACCTATGGTTTCTTATCAGTCACAAAAAGTCCACTTTACTCCCCACTCAGTTGCCCCTATGAACTTGGAGTTCATAGGGGCAAGACTGAACACACTTCAGGCACAGGTGTACCTACCGCTGGACAGGGCGAGGCGGTTGCTGGACTTGGTCCAGCAGGTCCAGCACAAACCTCAAGTCTCCGCCAGGGTCTACCTCCACCTCCTGGGCCACATGGCCTCCACGGTGCATGTGACTCCATATGCTCGATTCCACATGCGCACAGCTCAGTGGAGCCTCAGAGACCAGTGGACGCAAGCCACTGGCCGCCTCAGAGACAGAGTAGCGATTTCCAAGCTACTGGTGGCAGCCTTCCAATGGTGGCTTCACCTCCCAACTTGCTTCAGGGAGTACCATTCCAACCTCCCTCTCACACCAGAGTGCTGACGACGGATGCCTCCTTGCTGGGCTGGGATGCCCATTGCCAGGGTTCATGCACTCAGGGTCTGTGGTCCTCGCGAGAGGCCACACTTTAGATCAGTCTTCTAGAGCTTTGAGCCATCCGCCTAGCTCTTCAAGCCTTCTGTCATCTTCTTGCACATCAGTCGGTGCTGATACAGACAGACAATCAGTTAGCGATGTTCTACATCAACAAACAGGGGGGCGCATGATCTTGCATCCTATGCCAGGAAACCCTGGATCTCTGCTCTTTTGCAGTGGCACATCACATGTCCCTAAGGGCAGTTTATCTGCCTGGTCAGGAGAACCTCCTGGCCGACAAGTTGAGCAGGATTCTTCAGTCTCACGAGTGGCAACTGAACCGGGATGTAGCCCAGCAGATCTTCAACCGTTGGGGGTCTCCCATCCATGGATCTCTTTGCCAGCCCAGAAAACCATCAGTTGCCCCGGTTCTGCTCGAGGCAGCCGCATCAGCTGAGCGTGGTGGCGAATGCTTTCCTGATTTCGTGGGCACAGGGCCTTCTCTATGCATTCCTACCCATGCCCCTGGTGGCACGCACTTTGTTCAAGATTCTTTGGGACAAGGCCTCGGTCATCCTGGTAGCACCCAGGTGGCTCAGACAACCTTGGTTCCCTCTTCTCCTTCAACTGGCGGTCGAAACTCCACTCCCTCTGGGGGTACAGCCCGACCTCTTGACCCAGGAACAGGGTTCCTTGCTATACCCCAATCTCAGATCCCTCAACTTAATGGCCTAGCTGCTGAGAGGGTAGTACTTGCTCCTCTGCTCCTTCCCAAAGAGGTTGAGGAGGTGTTGCTGGCCTCTAGGAGGCAATCCACTAGAAAATCCTACATGTTCAAGTGGCATAGGTTTTGAAGGGTGTTGTACCCAGAATAAAGAGGACCCGTTCACTTGTCAAGTACCTCAGGTATTGCAGTACTTGCTCCACCTCTCGGAGTTAGGCCTCAAGTCTAACTCTGTCAGGGTCCACCTGAGTGTGCTATCAGCTCACCACTCCCCAGTGGATGGGCAACCTCTTTCAGCTCACCCTTTGGTATCCCGATTCCTCAGAGGCCTCCTCCTCTTGAAGCCTCCAATTCGCCCACTGGCTACGGAGTGGGACTTAAATGTGGTCTTGCAGCAGCTTACTTGCCCACCTTTTGAACCAATGGCCACCTGTCACCTACAGTTCCTTTCCTGGAAAGCACTTTTTCTGGTGGCGCTCATGTCTGCTCGACGGGTGAGCAAGCTACAGGCTTTAGTATTGGATAGGCCGTGTACACGGTTTTATAAAAACAGGGTGGTCTTACGTACTTGCCCGAAGTTCCTTCCGAAAGTGGTTTCCTCGTTTCACCTCAACCAAGAGGTGGTTCTTCCAACCACCTTCCCCAGGCCACATACCAGCAGGGCAGAAGCGGTTCTGCATACCCTGGACTGTAAGAGGGTGCTCGCCTTCTACCTGGAGTGTACGCGGGGACATCGGAGAGTTTCCCAGCTCTTCGTCTCTTATGACCCTAGTAAACTGGGTCTACCTGTCTCCAAGCGCACGTTATCCACCTGGGTGGCAAACTGCATCGCCTGGGCGTACAGGGCAGCTGACCTCCAGCTGCAGGGCCCAACCACGGCCCACTCTGTCAGGACTAAGGCCGCATCAGTGGCTAATCGCCGCTCTGTTCCGTTGGCAGACATCTGCCGGGCAGCAACTTGGTCTTCAAGCCAGACTTTTGCAGCCCACTGCTACCTGGAGAGAGAGTCCCTGCGGGACAGTGTTTTCGGTCAGGCGGTCCTCCTTAACCTATTCGAGGTTTAGGCAACTCCTACCCTCCGACCCTTTGGTGTCAGGCTACCATGGGGGTTGTGTTCTCGGAGAAAGACCCTATCCCTGCTGCTGTGGCTCTTCTAGAGGGAGCCATTTTTCAACTATGGGTTCTCGGTAGCCTATAGCTAGGGAGTCCCATATGTGAGGACTGACTTCCTGCTTGTTCCTGGAGAAAACGTAGTTACTCACCTGTAACAGGTGTTCTCCAGGGACAGCAGGAATCAGTCCTCACAACCCTCCCTCCTCCCCTGGAGTTGCAGTCCTTTGATTTTTTTCTCATTTTGCCGTCTTTTTAGCTGTGGTGTCTGACTGAGCAAGATGGCACCCTTGGGCAGGAAGGGGACCGCGCATGCGCGATGCAATCCCAAAGACTTTCTTTGAAAGCTGGGGAATTGCTCCACACGAGGGCTCCGTCGGCGCCGGTGTCACCCATATGTGAGGACTGATTTCCTGCTGTCCCTGGAGAACATCTGTTACAGGTGAGTAACTACGCTTTCTCGAGGAAGGCATCAGCTACCGAAACTACCCCATATATCAGGCCTCCCCAGCAGGGACAGCAGGCCAAGAGACGTGGGCAAGGCCTGCGTAAGCAAAAGGCCCCCAAGCCCCAGGCACCGGCTCCAGCCCAGCCTGGAGGGGGTTTTTGACTCCCGGAGCATAGTCTCTCTCTAAGGACGTCTGACACTGTATGCCCACAGGTGGCCAGCTATTACAACAGACACCTGGGTTCTCCAGATAGTCCAAATGGGCTGTCGGTTACATCTCAGCCAGGTGCCTCCCTCTTACTTTCCAGGGGAGCCTCTCAGACCCCCTCTTCACAGGGACCTCCTCTTGAAGGAGTTAACAGGTCTTCTCGACGGCCAGGCGGTAGAACCGGTGCCCCACCACCTAAAGGGCACAGGCTTTTACTCCAGGTACTTTCTGGTACCAAAGAGAACTGAAGGCCTAAGACCTATCCTCGACCTGCGAAGCCTAAACAAGTTCCTGGTGAGGGAAACATTCAAGATGCTTTCCCTTGGAATATTGCTGCCTTACCTCCTCCAGGGAGACTGGCTATGCTCCTTAGATCTCAAAGATGCGTATACACACATCTTGATTCATCCAGACCACAGACATTATCTAAGATTTGTAGTGGAGGGAACCATTTTCAATACAAAGTGCTTCCCTTTGGCCTAGCCTCGGCACCCAGGGTATTCACAAAGTGCCTTGCGGTGGTGGCGGCCTTCCTGAAGAATCAAGGGGTATTTGTCTTCACCTACTTAAACGACTGGCTCATCAGAGCCCAGTCAGCTCTAGAAGCCCAAGAGGCCACGTCCCGCACTATCCAGTTGCTCCAGCACCTGGGCTTTGTGATCAACTACACAAAGTCCACTCTGGTTCCCTCTCAGGGACTGGAGTTCATAGGGGCAAGGTTAGACACCCTTCAGGTTTATCTACTAGAGGAAAGGGCACAAAGACTGGTAACCCTAGTGCAGCAAGTGAGTCGCAGATCCCTCAGCAAGACACTTTCTGCACCTTCTTGGTCACATGGCCTCCACAGTGCATGAGATGCGCTACACATGAGAACAGCTCAGTGGTGCCTCAGGGACCAGTGGACACAAGCCACAGGCAGACTGAGACAACATCAAGGTGTCCCATCGCCTGATACAGTCTTTGAAATGGTGGCTTCAACCTCAAAACCTTTTAGAGGGAGTGCCTTTTCAGCCTCCCACGTACTCGAGGGTGCTGAGTACGGATGCCTCCCTGCTGGGATGGGGTGCACATTGCCAGCAGGTCTTCACTCAAGGTGTGTGGTCTCCGTGGGAGAGCACACAACAAATCAATCTCCTAGAGCTTCGAGCAATCCGCCTAGCTCTTCGGACCTTCTGCCAAACCCTGGCTCATCAGTCTGTCTTGATTCAGACAGACAACCAAGTAGTGATGTTTTGTGTGAACAAACAAGGGGGCACAGGCTCTCGCATCCTGTGTCAGGAAACCCTGGACCTATGCTCCTTCGCAGTCAGCCAGGGTATGTTCCTCAAGGCGGTCTACTTACCAAGTCAGGAGAACTTCCTAGCAGACAAGCTAAGCAGAATTCTCCAGCCGCACGAGTGGCAACTGAATCCCAACATAGCCCAGCAACTCTTCCAGTGTTGGGGGTGGCCATCCATAGATTTGTTTATGAGCCCTCAAAATCACCAGTTGCCCCAGTTCTGTTCCAGACAGCTGCACCCACACAGGGTAGCTGCAGATGATTTCCTAATGTCATGGTCGGTGGGCCTCCTATATGCGTTTCCTCCGCCACTGGTAGCTCGGACTTTATTTAAGATCCTTCAGGACAAGGCCTCTGTCATCCTGGTGGCCCCCAGGTGGCCGAGACAGCCTTGGTTTCCACTCCTCCTGCAGCTGGCAGAGGAGGCTCCAATTCCTCTGGGATTTTCACCCAATCTCCTGTCGCAGGACGGGGGCTCACTTCTGCATCCCAACCTCAGATCCCTCAACCTGATGTCATGGCTGCTGAAAGGGTAATCCTTGCACCACTTCTCCTCCCGAAAAAGAGGATGTGCTGCTAGCCTCTAGAAGGCAATCGACTAGGAAAACCTATGCATTTAAGTGACGCAAGTTTGAGGTATGGTGTACTCAGCAGAGTGAGAACCCATTCTCCTGCCAGGTGGCTGTGGTGCTGCAGTACCTGCTTCACCTTTTAGATTTAGGACGCAAGTCAAACTCGGTCCGAGTTCACCTTAGTGCTTTATCAGCACACCATTCTCCAATGGAAGGGCAACCTCTATCTGTACACCCCTTGATGTCCAGGTTCCTGAGAGATCTGCTTCTGCTGAAACCCCCGGTTTGCACCCCCCGGCAACCGAATGGGATTTGAATGTGGTCTTGCAGCAGCTTACTTGCCCACCCTTTGAGCTGATGGCTACCTGCCGTCTCCGCTTCCTTTCTTGGAAGACGCTTTTCTTGGTGGCACTCACATTGGCTAGACGAGTGAGTGAGCTGCAAGCTCTGGTGTCCGATAGACCGTTCACACGGTTCTGTAGGAACAGGGTGGTGCTTTGCACGCACCCCAAGTTCTTGATGAAAGTGGTCTCCTCTTTCCACCTCAACCAGGAGGTGATGCTTCCCGACCTTCTTTCCCAGGCCCCATGCCAGCTGGGCAGAAGCAGTTCTGCATACCCTGGACTGTAAGAGGGCGTTGGCCTTCTACATGGAACGTACGTGGGGACATCAGCTCTTCGTCTCTTATGACCCCCAGTAAACTGGGGATGCTGGTCTCCAAGCATACGTTGTCCACCTGGGAGGCGGATTGCATCGCCTGGGCATACAGGGCGGCCGATCTCCCATTGTAGGGTCGAGTCACGGCCCACCAGGTCAGGGCTAAGACCGCATCAGTGACTCACTTCCACTCTGTTCTGCTGGCAGACATCTGCCGGGCCACAACCTGGTCTTCAAGCCAGACTTTTGCAGCACATTACTTCCTGGATAGGGAGTCCCAACGGGACAGTGCTTTCAGCCAGGCTGTACTCTCCGTAATCTGTTCGAGGTTTAGGCAGCTCCTACCCTCCGACTCTTTGGTGTCAAGCTACCGGAGTGTTAAGTTCTTGGTTGAACTCCTATTATGGCTGCTGTGGCTCGTCTAGAGGGAGCCTATTTTTCAGTTATGGGTTCTCGGTAGCCTATAGCTAGGGGGTCCCATATGTGAGGACTGACTTCCTGCTTGTTCCTGTGGAAAGCGTAGTTACTCACCTGTAACAGGTGTTCTCCAGGGACAGCAGGAATCAGTCCTCACAACCTTCCCTCCTCCCCTGGAGTTGCAGTCCTTGATTAATTTTTATCTTTTTGCCGTCTTTTTAGCTATGTCATTTGACTGAACAAGATGGCACCCTTGGGCGGGAAGGGGACCGTGCATGCGCAGTGCAGTCCCAAAGGCTTTCTTTGAAAACTGGGGATTTGCTCCGCATGGGGGCTCCGTTGACATCACCCATATGTGAGGACTGATGTTCCCAGAGATCACCTGTTACAGGTGAATAACTGCGCTTTTATGCCAAGCGTTGGATTCACAGGGGAACCAGGAGGTCAGAGCCAGAGGACGCCAAATAAGAACAGAACTCAAGAAGTTTCTGCTTAATAAACAAGAAGCTACATTTAGGTATAGAGTTAAGGAATATTTGTAACAAAACGACAGGACGAACACTAATGTGCACCTTGGAAAGAAAAGAAAGGAGCAGGAGTATTGTGTTTGCTTTTTGTCAAAAGGACTGCGAAAGCGATATCAGACAGGATGAACACACTTTAAAAAAAAATGCTTGGAACAGTGAAACTGTTGCTGAAGCACTCACTGGTGTTAAAAACCAAAGCTACAAGAAAGAAATAGGTTACATGTGGGCAGTAGCATTCCTTACCCGGCAAAAAGCAGTCTGTGCACAATCATCCAGTGGATTACGAAACCAATACAATGCAAACAAGGCACTTTTAAACTCACTTTCATTTCACACTGAGAAAGGTGAAAGTTTAATCATTTACATATGTACCGACAGACATGCTAAACATCATGAGAAACATGTCCATAAAAATTGATGATGTGGGCTTGTTTAACCTCAACGAAAAATTATTTCAACAAAAAATTATTTCAATGAAAAATTATTTGACTGCGGGCAGAGATGTGGGCAAACACAGTCCCGAGGGACATATGTGCAACCCCGATGTTGCTTGCATGATTTGACTGGTTGAGCTGCATTTTGTCTGTATTGTAGTGAAAAACTAAAAGGTTCCTTATCGTCCCTCCAGTCTAGTCCCGAAATCAGGAGTTGTCAACCTCTCACAGCAGCTTGGAGACTGAGAAACTTCATTTCTGTGACATCACGGGTACATAAGCCGATACCACTCCTGCATACACCAGTTCTCTCAGTCTCCAAGCAGCTGGAGGTTGGCGTGAGCCTGATGGGGGCTCACTGGAGGAGCAATTAAGGAACTTTAGTTTAGATTGCTTGAAGTGAATTGAATTGCCTGAGTTTCTTTCTTTTTTTTTCTTTTTTTTTTTTAAAACAAAGAGGCTGCACTTGGCTCTTCCCTTATGGTTGGGGGGTTCTCTCACTAGCATTTAGTTGTGGCTGAGTCCTTCAGCCTCTTCCTCTCTCTCCTTCCGCTTGTGGCTCCGGGGGGGGGGGGGAGGAGCAGTGCTGGGCCAAGTTATCGGGGACAGCGGTTCCCTTGAGCGACGAGAATCGACGGTGAAAGGATGAGCTTGCGGTGAGAGCGGCCCATAGCGAGTGCAGAGGTGCTGCCTGCCTGTGCTATCGGGCTGCAGAGGTCAGCGGACTGTCAGCATTTGGGGCAGAGCCACTCACCTCGGGTCCGTCGACGGAAAGGACACCCGCTCAGCCCGAAGCTGAGAGCGCCGCGTGTGTAGGGCTACCTGCGGAAGGTAGGTGTGCTTCAGAGCGGGACGTTAGGCGGGAGACGTAGGCGCAGCGACACGCGGCCGGGGAGTGCAGGCCGTGCCGCGTGTTGGGTGCACGGGAAACCGCCGTTTTTTGTGAGCGGCTCATTTCTTCTGTCTCCGGCGAGCGGGGAGCCTCGTTTCAGCTGCCCTTTGGTGAATGTGTGGTTGAAAGTGAATGTGTGGTTGAAAAAAAAAAAAAGGACTTTTACATAAAGGGGGGATATACACCTGTTAGGTTGGTGTGCTTGCAGAGACTCCTTTCCTGAGTGCCTTTTTAGCTGGGCTCCGGAGGTGAGCAGATGTCTCCAAAAGCGCTCTGTTTGCTCTGTGGAGCAAAGCGTAGCACGCTTTCAGAGGCCGGCATATGCAAGGGCTGCGCGGAGGAGTCGACGGCGCTGAGCAAGAGTGCAGGGGGGGGTGGACGTCCCCAAGGCAGCCATGGGTGATCAGGGGTCCCCTCGCCCCCCGTCACCAGAGCCCTTCCCTGGCACTTCATCGTCAGTTTTGGATGTCTGCGGGCCACAAATCCCGCTAGTGGGAGGTTTGGCGCCCATTTTTTCCCCAGAATTCGTGGCAGTTATACAGCGAGCGTTCGGTGCGGCCGCTGGGGGGCCTGCTCCAGCGGTTGCAGAATTGTCCCAGGGGGGGAAAGAAGCCGGGACCTCCTCTGACAGCAGGAGAGTCTGCTCCGGTTGCGAAGCGGTCCAGAGCAGAGAGGGATTCCATCTTCTCAGAGGGGGACCTTCGGAGGAGCCGGACTTGGAGTTTGAGGAAGAGCTGGAGGAAGGCGAGATTGCAGACCAGGAAGAACAGGCCAGAGTGGTTCGTGTTTTTCGCAGGGAGGAGTTGCCCGCGCTCATTTCTGAGATTCTCAAGGCTCTTAATATGCCCGCCGGGGTGCAGGCGGAGGAGTCAGCCCTGGAGGACCCTTTGTTGCAGGCCTTCCGAAAGACCCAGCGGGCTTTCCCGGTACATAGAGTGTTTTGGGAGATGATTCAGGAGGAGTGGAACGTCCCCGAGACAGCTCTCAAGGGGTCTCGGGTTATGGCGCGCCTGTACCCCCTTCTGGAGCAGGATAAGAAGTTATTTAAGTATCCCAGGGTCGATGCGGCGGTATCGGCGGTCACCAAGAAGAAGACTATTCCGGTTGAGGTGGAGTGCGGCCCTCAAGGATAGTCAGGACCGGAAACTGGAGACTTTGTTAAAGCAGGTCTTTGAGGTCAATGCGCTTTCATTGCAGGCGTCCATTTGCGGGGCGTGGGTGGCGAGAGCATGTCTTCTCTGGGTGCAACGTATTCAGGTGGATCAGGTGGACGGCATGGCCGAGGAGGCGGCAAAGTTGGAGTCGGGGGCGGCCTACCTCGCGGATATCCAGTATGACCTTATTAGAGGCCTGTCCAAGAGTATGTCTTCGGCAGTGGCAGCTAGGCGTTACCTGTGGCTGCGTAATTGGGCGGCGGACAGTTCGTCTAAGGCTCGGCTCAGTAAGCTTCCTTTCCGGGGGAAACTCCTGTTTGGGGGGAGGATTTGGATAGGATTGTAAAAGACTTGGGTGAGTCCAAGGGCGGTCGTCTCCCGGAGGGCAAGCAGAAGCAAGGGAGAGTGCCTTCGCTGCCTAAGGGGCAGCAGAGGGAGTTTTGGCGTTTTCGTTCCCCTCGGTTTGGGCAGAGTCAGAGGACCCGTTTTCCCTATAGGAACCAGGGGTTTCGGGGTTTCCGAGGGGCAGGCAGAGGGTTTGGGGTGTCGGCCTCCTCGTCTGCCTCTTCCGGCGGTGTCCGTAAAGCCCAATGAAGTCAGGGGGGCCCTGTCAGGGAGCGTCCCTGTGGGGGGGGCGTTTACTGGAGTTTTATCCTGCCTGGGTATGGGTTACCTCAGATCAGTGGGTGCTGGAGGTTATTTGAGAAGGGTATGCGTTAGAGTTGTGGCGTCCAGTGACGGACTCCTTTGTGCAGTCTCCCTGCAACGCCCTGTTCAAACTCAGGGCGGTCGGGGAGACGGTACAGAGGTGGTTGGATCTCAGGGCCATAGTGCCGGTGCCTCCAGACCAGTTAGGCTGCAGTCAGTACTCCATTTATTTCATAGTACCAAAGAAGGAAGGGGCCTATCGGCCGATTTTAGACCTCAAAAAGGTGAATCGTTGTCTCCACGTGTCTCATTTTCAGATGGAGACGTTGCGGTCCATCATCGTGACGGTGCACAAAGGGGAGTTCCTTACGTCCCTGGATCTCGCGGAAGCATATCTGCACATACCTATAAGGCAGCAACATCAGAGGTTTCTCAGGTTCGCGCTCCCGATGGGGCATTTTCAGTTTCAAGCATTGCCGTTCGGCCTAGCTACGGCACCCCGGGTGTTCACCAAGGTCATGGTGGTAGTGGTGGCAGCCTTGCGCAAGGAGGGTGTTTTGGTGCATCCTTATCTGGACGATTGGTTGATCAGAGCAAAGTCCAAGGAAGAGAACGCAGTGGCTACAGCCAGGGTGGTAGAATTCCTAGAGAGCCTCAGTTGGGTGGTCAACAGAGTGAAGAGCAAGTTGACCCCGTCGCAGAATTTGCAGTATCTGGGAGCACACTTCAACACCAGGTTGGGGAGAGTGTTGCTTCCGCGGCAGCAGGCGATAGCGTTGCTCACTCTGGTACGCGTGTTTCTTCGCAGGAGGCGGCCCACGGCTTGGCATTACCTTCAGGTGCTCGGAACGATGGCGGCAACCCTCGAGGTGGTGCCGTGGGCGCGGGCCCACATGAGGCCGTTGCAGAGGGCATTGTTGCGGAGGTGGTCTCACCAAACCGACCCCTTGTCGAAATCTCTTCCATGTCCTCCGGAGGCGCGCGAGGCTCTGCGCTGGTGGTTACGACCCGATTGTCTCGAGAAAGGCATGCCATTGGAGTCTCCGGAGTGGCAGACGCTGACGACGGACGCCAGTCTGTTCGGCTGGGGGGCTCACTTTCAAGGAAGGTTCGCTCAAGGGCAATGGACCGAGCTGGAAAAGGGCTGGTCCATCAACAGGTTAGAGTTGAGCGCGGTAGCCCTAGCTCTGCGCGAGTTTCAGCCTAATCTCCAAGGGAGGGCCGTTCTAGTGTTCTCCGACAATGGAACGGCGGTGGCATACATCAACCGGCAGGGCAGGGCGGGCAGCGTACCGCTCGAGACGGAAGCGCAGAGTTTGTTCGAGTGGGCCGAAGAAAACTAGGAAGCGTTGTCGGCAGCGCATGTTGCCGGGGTAGAAAATGTGCAGGCCGACTTTTTGAGCCGGGTGAAGGTGGACCCGGGGGAGTGGGTGCTTCATCCGGAAGTGTTTGCGATGCTGGTGCGGCGCTGGGGAACGCCTCTCATGGATCTGATGACCACCTTTCAGTCGGCGCAGGTGAATCGTTTCTTCAGCAGAAGGAAGGAGCGGATGTCGGAAGGCCTGGATGCACTCCTTCAGTCTTGGCCAGAGGGCCATCTCTTGTACATGTTCCCGCCATGGGTGCTGATCGGTCGCGTGTTGCAGCACGTGGAAAGGCACAGGGGCCTGGTGGTCTTGATCGCGCCGGATTGGCCAAGGAGGCCGTGGTACGCAGACCTCATGAGGCTGGTAGTCGACGACCCGTGGCAACTTCCCCTGCGGGACGATCTGCTGTCGCAGGGTCCCTTGCGCATGCCCCAGGTAGCTCGATTCTCGCTTACGGCTTGACTCTTGAAAGGGCAAGGATGATGGCGAAGGGTTATTCGTCGGCGGTGATCTCCACCTTGCTAAAGGCTCGTCGCAGGTCAACTTCGTTGGCTTATGTCCGAGTGTGGCGGATTTTCGAAGATTGGTGCAGGAGTAGGCAGATTGTGGCGCTAAAAGTGTCTCTCCCGCAGGTGTTATCGTTCTTGCAGGAGGGTTTTCAAAAGGGCCTGGCGGCTTCCTCATTGCGAGTGCAGTTAGCAGCATTGTCCTGTTACAGGGGCAAAGTTGCCGGGGTAGCGCTTGGAGGGCATCCGGACATAAAGCGTTTCTTGAAGGCGGTGTCGCTCTTGCGGCCTCCTCGATCACAGGTGGTGCCGGCTTGGGATCTCCCTTTAGTCTAGTCTTGAGGGCGCTAGTTAGGGAGCCTTTTGAGCCACTATCCAGGGCATCCTTGAAAGATCTTACCCTCAAAGTGATTTTCTTGGTGGCTATTTGTTCGGCTCGGCGGGTCTCCGAGTTGCAGGCTTTGTCCTGTCGGAAGCCTTTTCTGTCCTTTTTGAATTCGAAGGTGGTTTTGAGGATGGTGCCGTCTTTCCTGCCAAAGGTGGTGTCGGCGTTTCATGTAAATCAGGTTCTTTCTTTGCCGGTGTTTAGGGATAGTGAGGCAGAACAGCATGCGGATCAGTTGCATCGATTAGACATGGGTCGTGCGTTGAAGAGCTATTTGAGTCGGACAGCTGGTTTTCGTAAGTCGGATAGATTGTTGGTTTTGTTTGCGGGGCCTTGTAAAGGCGAAGCAGCGTCTAAGTCCTCCATTGCCCGTTGGGTGAAGGAGGCCATAGCGTCGGCTTATCTCCTGAAGGGTAAGGAGGTGCCAGAAGGGCTTCGGGTGCATTCTACTAGGGCTCAGGCGGCCTCTTGGGCAGAGAATGGTTTAGTGCCAGCAGCGGAGATTTGCAAGGCAGCTACTTGGTCGTCTCTCAATTCCTTTGCTAAGCATTACCGTCTGGATGTCCAGATGGGCAGGGATGCCATTTTTGGATCGGCGGTGCTTCAGGCTGGTCTACGGGGTCCCACCCTATGAGGATTTTCACTGCTCTGTTACATCTCCTGATTTCGGGACTAGACTGGAGGGATGATAAGAAAGGTGAAATTAGACTTAACTGCTAATTGTTGTTCCTTGAGGAACTCCAGTCTAGTCCCGTATCCCGCCCGGAGAAGTTCAGTAGACCATAGCCGGAAGCGTCAGAGTATTACAGGTAAGCTACTGGTATGGTGTACGGGCTTCAGGTTTTTTCTTGGTAGGGTGGGGTCGGAGGAGAGTCGGGGAGTGGTCCTGGGCCTGTCAGTATGGCAGAGTTCGGGCCTTGGTGTCTGTTGGCCATTAACTGTAATGGAAGAGTGAAGTGTACATATAATTCTCTAGTTAATTGATAGATGGGTTGCAATGTTTCGATTACTTACTTGTTGCTCCGGGGAGTCTGCTTTGTCAGTAGGTTACTGGTGTATGCAGGAGGGGTATCGGCTTATGTACCCTTGATGTCACAGAAATGAAGTTTCTCAGTCTCCAAGCTGCTGTGAGAGATTGACAACTCCTGATTTCGGGACTAGACTGGAGTTCCTCAAGGAACAACAATTAGCAGGTAAGTCTAATTTCATCTTCATTGCGCTGCCTTTAATGAGTTCATTGCAAAATGTAATACAAGCCAAGGAACTATTAATGATGGTAAAACAGAGCACATAGCACATATGGCTGCATAACAAATTATGAATGAGGGGAGGGAAAGGAACAAATAAACAGATCACATGAGGTGTGGGGGCTCTAAAATCAAAAAGGGTAAAAATATTAAAACTAGATAAAACATGTGGTGTGTTTATTTGTCCCTTTCCTTTTCCCTTCCCCCTTTTCCTCCCCCCCCCCCCCCACCTCCCTCTCTTCCCGCTAGTTCGTAATTTTTCTCCAGGACCAAGCAGGAAGTCAGTTCTCACATATGGGTGACATCGACGTCGATGGAGCCCCCATGCGGAGCATTTCCCCAGCTTTCTAAGAAAGCCTTTGGGAATCCACCCACGCATGCGCGGTCCCCTTCCCTCCCAAAGGTGCCATCTTGCTCAGTCTTTCTTTTTCCGTGGAGCCCAGCAGACGTCTGTCCTTGTCACCCGGAAAAATTAGGATTTTTTTTCTGCGATTCTCGCGCCTCTTTTTGTCCGGATCAACGCCGGTTCCCCTTCCTGCCTGGGTTCGGTACGCCGGTATCGACCCGATCTCTATTTTTCAGTTTTTTGCCCTTTGTGGCAAGCGTTCACGCTCTTTTTTTCTTTTCCCTGGAGGGCCGGTCCTTTGACCTCGCAGGGCTCTTTTTTCCCCGATGGCCTCCAGTGGTTTTAAAAAGTGTGATCGTTGTAAGAAACTCATGTCTCTTACCGACACACACGACTGCTGCCTGCGCTGCCTCGGGCCTGACCATGATCCCAAGGTCTGTGTCCCATGTGGCAAAATGTCCACCAAGGCATTCAGGAGCCGGCAGCATCAGTAGGAGAGGATTTTCTCGGAATCGACCTCCGGATGGGCCCGGACCTCGTCAGAGGCCTCAACGTCTCGGGAGTCGGACCCCGAGCTTCGTCGGGGTTCCTCTGAAAGGGGGTCCCCCAGTCGGGAACATAAGAGGAAGAGAAAGCTCGTGAGGGCGGCGTCGGAGGAAGCTTCTGGTTCCTCGAAGGCCAGATCTCGGACCCCTGACCGCCACCCCGGGCCCTTGGAGCTGGAGAAGCCAACTAAGGTATCCCGTGTAGAGCCGGAGTCTGTCCAGCACGTAAGTCCTGTTGTCCTCGAGGACTCTCCTCCTAGGGAGCCGACGTCGGGCCCGGCGCCGCCAGGGCCCGAGTCGGTGGCTGCTGAGTCTCCTGAGCTTAGACTCAGGCTGACAGCCTTGGAGTGCAGATTGTCTGCCTTCATGGATCAGCAGCGGGTGCTGATGGCCAGCCTGACTGGTACATCTGCCCCGACAACCGGGACGTCGACGTCTAAGTCGACCACGGAGACAGAGCCGGTTCTCGAAGCCATGAAGGCCCGAATCCGGTCTCAGTCACGGTCTCCCTCGACCTCCCGTTTCGGACCGAGGGCGTTGATGCCAATGGCCCCGGCGTCGGGGTGGGTGTTGCCGGAACCTGCGCAGTCGGAACCCCTCGACTTTTCTTCGGATGAGTCTGCATGGGAGACGGAGGACGAGGAGTCCCCCGATACTTTTCGGACTCGGTGTGTCCCTTCGGACTCGCCGCAGTCCGAACCCCGGAGTAGGACCCCTCCGGAGGATACCCGGTTCTAGGAGTTTGTTAAAGACATGGCCAAGGCCTTGAATGTTCCTGCCGAACCCGAGGAGGAGCCTCGAGCCGAAGAGCTTGATGCCCTCCAGTATGACTCTCCCCCGAGGGAGGCCTTTACTGTGCCGGTTCCTCCGATGCTGGAACGGCTCCTCTTCCGAATGTGGGAGGCACCGGCGTCGGCGCCGGTTTTGAGCAAGCGGATCGATTCCATGTATCGAGTCCGGAAGAGCACTGGTTTTCAGAAGGCGCAGCTGCCGCACCATTCTATGGTTGTGGAATCAGCCATGCATCGTCTGAAGAGCCAGAAGATGCACTCTGCGATGCCCCCCGGCAGGGAGGCCCGCAGCCTAGATGCCATCAGCAGAAAGTGCTTCCAGGGCTCGATGCTTGCTTGCTGTGTCCAAGCCTATCAGCTGTACACGGGCATGTAATTGCGGGACCTGGCTAAAGAGGTAGCCGGGTTCTCGGCTGGTCTCTCCAGGGAACCTTTGCAGAGGTTCCAGTCCTTGTCCTTGGGGGTCCGGGAATGTTCTAAATTCATCTCCCGGGCGGCCTACGATGGCTTCGAGGCTTCGGCCAGGGTAGCAGCGGCTAGCATCACTGCTCGACACCAGGCATGGCTACAGTTATCGGACCTCGAGCCATGGGTGCAGGACAAGTTGGTCGATGTCCCATGCCGGGGTGAAAACCTCTTCGGCAAGCCCATGGCCGAAAAGGCCGCTGAGCTCAAGACTGAGACTCTAACGAGGACAAGATTGTCTAGGAAAACTTCTGCCCCTTCTCATAAGAAGAAGGGCTCGGGGAAAAAGACCTTTTACACGGGGAAGGCACCTGCCTACCTTTCCCTCATTATCAGCTCCCCAGCAGGGTCCGCAGGCCAAGGGGCAGGGACATGGGCCCCGTAGGCAGAAAGCCCCCAAGCCTCCAACTCCTGCTCCTACTCAGCAGGGAGGGGGGTTTTGACTCCCTCTGCATAGCCTCTCCACCCCTGCTGGCCCACCTCAGCACAGGGGGTCGCTTGGTCCTGTTTGCCCACCAGTGGCCACCCAACACAAGGGATGCTTTGGTACTGAGCATAGTCCAACAGGGCTATCTGCTTCATTTCAATCAGGTACCCTTACCTATTTCCCAGGGGAGCCTCCACGGCCTCCTCTGCATCAGAAACTCCTTCTCCAGGAACTGCTAGACCTGCTTCAAGACAGGGCAGTAGAGCCTGTACCTCCAAATCTGTGGGGACAGGCTTCTACTCCCAGTACTTTCTTGTGCCAAAGCGGACTGGAGGTCTCCAGCCCATTCTGGACCTGAGAGATCTCAACAAGTTCTTGGAAAAAGAGAAGTTCAAGATGCTATCTCTTGGAACACTACTGCCCTTCCTCCAGCAGGGAGATTGGCTATGCTCCTTAGATCTAAAGGATGCGTACACTCACATCCTCATTCATCCAGACCACAGAAAGTACCTCAGGTTTGTGGTGGCAGGAAGCCATTTTCAGTACAGGGTACTGCCCTTTGGCCTAACCTCCGCTCCACGAGTTTTCACGAAGTGCCTAGCTGTGTTAGCGGCCTACTTGAGAAACCAGAGTATATTTGTCTTCCCCTACCTGGACGACTCGCTCATCAGGGGTCAGACTCTCCAGGAGGCCAGGCAAGCCACCCTCCGTACTGTCTCTCTCCTTCCACAACTAGGCTTTGTCATAAACGTCACAAAGTCCGCTTTGCTCCCCTCCCAGAACCTGGCATTCATAGGGGCAAGGTTGGACTCCCTGCAAGCGAAGGCTTACTTGCCAGAGGACAGGGAGGAAAGGCTGATGAGCTTGGCCAGCCAGTTCATAAGCAGCCCACTGGTTTCCGCCAGGCTTTGCCTACGGCTCCTAGGCCATATGGCATCGACAGCGCATGTGACCCCCAATGCTCGCCTGCATATGCGGCCTGCACAGTGGTGTCTCAGTGGAGGCAGGCCACAGGAAACCTCGGAGACAAAGTAAGGGTGTCCAAACCCTTCCTGAACTCCCTGCAGTGGTGGCTACACTCCCCCAACCTGCTACAGGGGATTCCTTTCCAGGTACCTGTTCCCACAGTGGTACTCACAACCGATGCCTCCTTGCAGGGCTGGGTGCACATTGCCTGGACAAGTGCACCCAGGGACTGTGGTCCCCATGGGAGGCCACTCAGTAGATCAACCTGCTAGAACTCAGGGCGATACGTTTAGCCCTCAAGGCCTTCGCCCATACCCTGGCCCACCAGGCTGTCTTGGTGCAGACAGACAACCAAGTGGCAATGTTTTATGTCAACAAGCAGGGGGGCACAGGGTCAAGGCTCCTGTGTCGAGAGACACAGGCCCTCTGCTCCTTTGCACTTCAACACAATATACTGCTCAGGGCTGTCTATCTTCCTGGCCAGGAAAACTTTCTAGCAGACAGATTGAGCAGGGTCCTACAACCTCACGAGTGGCAACTGCACCCTTTAGTGGTCTAGACCAATGTTCCCTCTAATTTTCTGTAGTCTGTGTGCGCATAAAATATGAGCTGTGTGCAGCTTTTGAAGGAAGGTTAAATTTTTGTGCGCTACATAACGACACTCGGAGTTATATACTTTAAAATTTGAGTATACGTCAGAATACAGTATGTACACCACATTGATTTTAATCAAATTAAATGAAAATAGACGATTACTAAATGAAATGGCAACAATGAGCCGCCTGACTGAAGACCGAACACAATTTAGGATAGCTATCCAGAGGGTCGCCATGAGTCAACTCCGACTCGACGGCACTTAACAACAACACAAATGAAGTGGGAAATTTCTAGTAATTACAATCATAACTTTTAAATTTTAAGACGTTTGTGTTGTTTTCTATCAGAATCAGAGCCGTAATTTTTGTGTGCTCTGTTGTAAAGTATGTGCGTGCTCTCAGCGAGGTGTGTGCGCACGCACACAGCTTAGAGGGAACAGTGGTCCAGACCATTTTTCTGAGATGGGGACTTCCGTCTGTCGACCTCTTTGCCAGTCTCCTGAACCGGCAGCTGCCCCAGTTCTGCTCTAGGCAACCGCATCCCAAAAGATTGGCGGCGGATGCCTTCCTGATCTCATGGTCCCAGGGCCCTACTGTATGCGTTCCCTCCCACGCCCCTGGTGGCTCGAGCCTTGTTCAAGATTCTAAGGGACAGGGCCTCGGTCATCCTGGTAGTCCCCAGATGGCCAAGGCAACCCTGGTTCCCCCTCCTGTTACAGCTGGCAGTGGACACCCCTCTTCCTCTGGGGTTTCAACCCGATCTTCTTAAGATCAGGGATCCCTTCTCCACCCCAATCTCAAAGCTCTAAATTTGATGGCCTGGAGGCTGCCAGGGTAGTGCTGGCTCCCTGGGGCTTGCCCCAGGAAGTCGAGGAGGTTGCCCTGAAGTGGAGGCAGTTCTCCCTGTGGTGTGATCAGTGCCAGGAAAACCCCTTCTCCTGTCCTGTGCCAGTAGTACTTCAGTACCTGATGCACTTGTCTAATCAGGGTCTTAAGTCCAATTCTGTTAGGGTACACCTCTCTGCTCTGGCAGCCCACCAATCAATGGTGGAGAGGCACTCTTTGTCGGTTCACCCCCTGGTGGCCAGGTTCCTCAGAGGCTTGCTCCTGCTAAAGCCTCCTCTCCGTCCACCTGCCCCTGAGTGGGAGTTAAATGTGGTTTTGCAACAGCTTACTCGCCCACCCTTTAAGCCTATGGCTGCGTGCCCTTTTCGCTTCCTTTCTTGGAAAACTCTCTTCCTAGTGGCACTGACTTCGGCCAGGCAAGTGAGTGAACTTCAGGCCCTGGTCTGTGACAGGCCATACACTCGTTTCTATAAGAACAGAGTGGTCCTTAGGACTCATCCTAAGTTCCTACCGAAGGTGGTCCCCTCCTTCCACCTCAACCAGGAGGTGGTTCTTTCCACATTCTTCCCTAGGCCCCATGCAAGCAGGGCTGAGGAAGTCCTCCACACCTTGGACTGTAGAAGGGCCTTGTCTTTCTACCCTGAGCGTACTAAGGGTCATAAAAGGGCTACTCAGCTCTTCGTCTCCTTTGACCCTAACAACTTGGGGGTTCCTGTCTCCAAGCGTACCTTGTCCATATGGGTGGCGGACTGTATCACCTGGGCTTACAGGGCAGCAGACCTTCCCTTGCGGGGTCGAGTTACGGCCCACCGTGTCCGGGCCATGGCTGCATCAGTAGCTCATCTCCGCTCTGTACCGTTGGCAGACATCTGTAGGGCTGCAATTTGGTCCTCAAGCCAGACTTTTGCAGCCCATTACTGCCTGGAGAGGGAGGCGACAGTGCTTTTGGTCAGGCAGTACTCCGGAATCTCTTTGAGGTTTAGGCAACTCCTACCCTCCTGCCCTCTTGTTGGGCTACCGAGGGGTTCTGGTCTCAGTGAAATTCTTTCCTTCATGCTACGGCTTCACAGAGGGAGTTTTTTTCAGCCTGGGTTCCTGGTAGCCCAGAGCTAGGGAGTCACCCATATGTGAGGACTGACTTCCTGCTTGGTCCTGGAGAAAGAGTAGTTACTCACCTGTAACAGGTGTTCTCCAGGAGCAGCAGGAATCAGTCCTCACAACCCTCCCTCCTCCCCTGGGAGTTGCAGTTGTACATAGTTCATTTGTTTTTTTTGTGCTGTCTTTTAGCTATGTCATCTGACTGAGCAAGATGGCACCTTTGGGCGGGAAGGGGACCGCGCATGCGTGGGTGTATTCCCAAAGGCTTTCTTAGAAAGCTGGGGAAATGCTCCGCATGGGGGCTCCATCGACGTCAATGTCACCCATATGTGAGGACTGATTCCTGCTGCTCCTGGAGAACACCTGTTACAAGTGAGTAACTTCTCTGTTATGCAAACCGCATGTCTGCCCACAGTTAAATTATTTTTCATTGAAATAATTTTTCGTTGAGGTTAAACAAGCCCACAACATCAATTTTTATGGACATGTTTCTCGTGATGTTTTGCACTTCTGACGGTACATATGTAAATGTTGAACTTTCACCTTTCTCAGCACAAAACAAAAGTGAGTTTAAAAGTGCCTTGTTTGCATTGCATCAGTTTCGTAATGCACTGGATGATTGTGCACATACTGCTTTTTGCCGGGTAGGGAACCCTATTGCCCACATGTAACCTGTCTTTTCTCTTAGCTTTGGTTCTTAATGCCTGTGATTGCTTCAGCAACGATTTCGCTGTTTCAAGTATTTTCTAAAGTGTGTTCATCCTGTCTGATATCACCTTTAAAGTCCTTTTGACAAAAGCAAAGACACACATATTCCTGCTCCTTTCTTTTCTCCAGGACCAAGCAGGAAATCAGTCCTCACTTATGGGTGACATCGGCGTCGATGGAGCCCCCGTGCGGAGCATTTCCCCAGCTTTCTATGAAAGCCTTTGGGAATACTACACGCATGCGCGGTCCCTTCCCGCCTAAAGGTGCCATCTTGTTCAGTCTCTCTTTTTCCGTGGAGCCCTTCGGACGTTCGTCCTAGTCACCCAGGAAAAGTTGATTTTTTTCTTGAAGATTTCTTCGCTTTTTCTTCGAGTTCGACGCCAGTTCCCCTTCCCACCGGGTTCGGTACACCGGTATCGAGCCTATTCTCTATTTTTCGGGTTTTGCCCTTTGTGGCTGGCATTCGCACCCTTTTTTCTGTTTTTCCCTGGAAGGCCGGTCTTTTGACCTCGCGGGGGCCCTTTTTTCCCTGATGGCTTCCAGTGGTTTCAAGAAGTGTGATCGGTGTAAGAGACTAATGTCTCTCACCGACACCCACGACTGCTGCCTTCGGTGTCTCGGCCCAGATCATGACCCCATGATTTGTGGCCCATGTGGTAAAATGTCCACCAAGGCACTTCGAAGCCGTCAGCACCAGAAGGAAAGGATTTTTTGCGATTCTGCCTCCAGCCGGGCCCAGACCTCGTCTGAGGTCTCGACGTCTCGGGAGTCTGATCCCGAGCATCGCCGGGGTTTCTCGGACAGGGGGTCCCCCGACCGGGAACTCAAGAGGAAGAAACGGCCCGCGAGGGCGGCGTCGGAGGAGGTCCCTGGTTCCTCGAGGGCCAGGTCTAAGACCCCCGACCGCCGTCCCAGTCTTTTGGAGCAGGAGAAGCCGTCCAAAGTACCTCGTGTAGAGCCGGTGACCGTCGGACACGTAAGTCCTGTAGTCCTCGTGGACTCTCCGAGGGAGCCAACGTCGGGCCCTGCGCCGCCGGGGCCCAAGTCTGTAGCTGCTGAGTCTCCTGAGCTTGGACTCAGGCTGACAGCCTTGGAGTGCAGAATGTCTGCCTTCATGGAGCAGCAGCGGGTACTGATGGCCAGCCTCACTGGTGCATCTGCCCTGACCACCGGGACATCGATGTCAAAGTAGACCCCAGAGACCAAGCAGATACTCGAGACCATGAGGTCGTCCTCGGTCAAGGTCTCGCTCGACCTCCCGCTCGGAACTGAGGGCGTCGACGCCGGTGCCTTCGGCGTCGGGGCGGGTGCCACCTCGACCCGCGCGGTCGGAGCCCCTCGACTCCTCTTCTGATGAGTCAGCCTGGAAGACGGAGGATGAGGAGTCCCCCGATACCTTTCGGACTCGGTGCGTCACCGCAGTCCGAGCCCCGGAGTTGGTCCCCTCCGGAGGACACCCGGTTCTCGGAGTTCGTGTGGGACATGGCCAAGGCCTTGATGATTCCCGCCGACCCCGAGGAGGAGCCTCAAGCCGAGGAGCTCAAGGCCCTCCAGTATGATTCTCCTCCGAAGGAGGCCTTTACTGTGCCGGTTCCTCCGATGCTGGAACGGCTCCTCTTCCGGATGTGGGAGGCACTGGCCTCGGCACCGGTCTTGAGCAAGCAGGTCGATTCCATTTATCGACGCCGTAAGAGCCCTGGCTTACAAAAGGCGCAGCTGCCGCACCATTCCATGGTTGTGGAATCGGCCATGCATCGACTGAAGAGCCAGAAGATGCACTCTGCGGTGCCCCCCGGTAGGGAGGCCCGCAACCTGGATTCTTTCGGCAGAAAGTGCTTCTAGGGCTCGATGCTTGCTTGCCGTGTCCAGTCATACCAGCTATACATGAGCATGTTTCTCCGAGACCTGGCAAAGGAGCTTGCCGGGTTCTCTGCTGGTCTCTCCGGGGAACCTTTGCAGAGGTTCCAGTCTTTGTCTTCAGGTATCTGGGACTGTTCCAAATTCATGTCCCGAGCGGCCTACGATGGCTTCGAGGCTTCGGCTCGTGTGGCGGCCGCCAGCATCGCGGCCCTACGCCAGGCATGGCTGCAGTCATCGGACCTCGAGCCTTGGGTTCAGGACAAGTTGGTTGATGTCCCTTGCCAAGGTGAGAACCTTTTTGGCAAACCCATGGCCGAGAAGGCCGCTGAGCTTGAGACAGAGCACCTGACCAGGACTAGGCTGTCCAGAAAAACTTCTGCCCCTTCTCACAAAAAGAAGGGCTCAGGTAAAAAGTCCTTCTACCCAAGAAAGGTGTCTGCCTACAAACCTTTCCCTCAATACCAGTCTCCCAGCTCCCCCTCAGGGGCAGCAGGCCAAGGGGCAGGGACATGGACCCTGTAGGCAGAAGACCCCCAAGCCTCCGGCTCCTGCTCCTACCCAGCAGGGAGGGGGGTTTTGACTCTGAAGGCATAGCCTCTCCATCCCTGCTGTCCCATCCCTGCACGGGAGGTCACTTAGCCCTGTTTGCCCACCGGTGGCCACCCATTACAGGGAATGCTTGGGTCTTAAGCATCATTCACCAAGGCTATATGCTTCATTTCCAACAGCTACCTCCTGTGTATTTTCCAGGAGAACCTCTGAAGCCTCTCTTGCACACCACCCTCCTCCTCCAAGAACTTCAGGGTCTGCTTCTGGACAAGGCGGTGGAGCCGGTACCTCCTCGCCTACAAGGGCATGGGTTCTACTCCAGGTATTTTCTGGTGCCAAAGAGAACAGGAGGCCTAAGGCCTATCCTAGACCTCAGAAACCTCAACAAGTTCTTGGAGAAAGAGAAGTTCAAGATGCTTACTCTTGGAACACTTCTGCCCTACCTCCAGCAAGGAGATTGGTTATGCTCCTTAGATCTAAAGGATGCGTACACTCACATCCTCATTCATCCAGACCACAGAAAGTACCTCAGGTTCGTGGTGGGAGGAAACCATTACCAGTACAGGGTGCGGCCTTTTGGCCTAACGTCCACCCCACGGGTCTTTACAAAGTGCCTAGCTGTGGTGGCGGCCTACTTGAGGACTCAAGGGATATTTGTCTTCCCCTATCTGGACGACTGGCTCATCCGGGGTCAGACCTACCAGGAGGCCACGCAGGCCACCTTCAGGACTGTCACACTCCTTCAAGACCTAGGCTTTGTCATAAACTTCGCAAAGTCCACTTTGCTCCCCTCCCAGAACCTTGAGTTCATAGGAGCACGGCTGGACTCTCTGCAAGCAAGGGCTTACTTGCCAGAGGACAGAGCTCAAAGGCTCATGGAGTTGGCCTCCCGGTTTCTCAGTCTGCCGAGGGTTCCTGCCAGGCTCTGTTTGCAGCTCCTGGGACACATGGCATCGACTGTGCATGTGACCCCCAATGCCCGCCTCCACATGAGACCTGCACAGTGGTGCCTCAGAACTCAGTGGAAGCAGGCCACAGGGAGCCTAGCAGACAAAGTAAGGGTATCCAAACCTTTCCTGGATTCTCTTCAGTGATGGCTACACCCCCCCCCCCAACTTGCTGCAGGGGGTGCCTTTTCAGGTAGCTTCCCCCACAGTGGTGTTGACAACCGATGCCTCCTTGCAGGGCTGGGGTGCACACTGTCAAGGGAGCTGCACCCAAGGCCTCTGGTCCCCATGGGAAGCCCTGCAACAAATCAGCCTACTGGAACTGCGGGCTATTCGCTTAGCCCTCAAGGCTTTTTCTCACTCCTTGGCCCACCAGTCTGTTCTAGTTCAGACGGACAACCAAGTGGCCATGTTCTATGTGAACAAACATGGCGGCACTGGGTCCAGGCCTCTATGCCTGGAAGCACAGGCCCTTTGCTCTTTTGCCCTCAGGCACCAGATGTTGCTGAGGGCTGTGTATCTTCCTGGCCAGGAGAACTTTCTGGCAGACCGCTTAAGCAGAATTCTGCAGCCCCACGAGTGGATGCTGCACCCTTTGGTGGTTCAACAGATTTTCCTACAATGGGGACTTCCATCCATGGATCTCTTTGCCAGTCCCCTGAATCGCCAACTGCCCAGGTTTTGTTCCAGGCAACCGCATCCACTAAGGGTGGCGGCGGATGCCTTCCTGATTTCTTGGTCCCAGGGCCTGCTCTATGCGTTTCCTCCCACGCCTCTGGTGGCCCGAACCTTGTTCAAGATTCTCAGGGACAGGGCCTCAGTACTTCTGATAGCGCCCAGGTGGCCGAGGCAGCCCTGGTTTCCCCTGCTACTTCAACTGGCAGTGGAGACACCCATGCCTCTGGGATTCCAACCCAACCTTCTATCTCAGGATCAGGGTTCCCTTCTGCATCCCAATCTCAAATCTCTACATCTGATGGCATGGAGGCTGCAAGGGTAGTCTTGGCTCCCTGGGGCCTACCTCAGGAAGTGGAAGAGGTGGTCTTGACTTCTAGGAAGCAATCCACCAGGAAAACATATGCCCTAAAGTGGAGAAGGTTCTCCTTGTGGTGTCAGCAATGCAAGGAAGATCCTTTCACTTGCACTGTGCCAGTAGTGCTCCAGTACCTACTGCACTTGTCCAATCAGGGCCTTAAGTCCAATTCTGTTTGGGTCCACCTCTCTGCTCTGGCAGCTCATCACTCTCTGGTGGAGGGACATTCTTTGTCGGTTCACTCCTTGGTGTCCAGATTTCTCAGAGGCTTACTATTGCACAAGCCGCCTCTCTGTCCACCTGCCCCTGAGTGGGAGTTGATGCATAAACATATATTACCCCTCTCCCCTTCTCATTACTTAAGATTTTTTTTAAAATCACTTTTATCATAGACTCATTTATAATTATCTTATATTGTGCATGGGAACTACTCAATGAGACTGATACACTGCTTATTGATCTTCTTTTGCTTTACTCCCTACAGTCTTATTGTTGTGATTGGTGTTCCTTGTCGAGATAATTTTCCCCCAGTGTGCCATTGTGAGTGAGTACTTTATAAATTGGTGTTATGGCTTACCTTATCTCCTCATCTCTCCTCTTCATGGCCCTGTTTGGACTTCTGGATTCGATCTGGCAATTATGTGGTACTTAGGTACTCTATTATATTATGGGTCTTATGTTCTTGATTTTAATTTTTGTCACTGATGTTTTTAATTATGTTTTTACACTTTGAGTTGGATGTGCATAAATGTGTTAATTTATATTTATTTTATTCATTGTTTTTACTATATTTGTTTTCTTAGTTATCACATTGCATTTATTATTTATTATATGTCCTCCTGAGGATGTGTACCCCCTGAAGAAGGCTGATGCCGAAACGCATAGGGGTTTGTATTGAATAAAAGCACCTGTGACCTCCATACGCCACTCGCTTGTTGTGTTTCATTGCCACTCTTGCGAGGGCGCCTGCTCTCCTTGTGTTCGACAGAGAGAAATATTCCAGGGGTTTCTTATGACCTTATCCTGCTATATCAGTGAGTGCAGCTAGGGGCACACCTTATTAATTCTCTGTTTCCAAAAGTTGGTGGCTGCTTTCATGCAACTCTGGTGAACATTTGGAAGAGATTTGATTTTGTTCGTAACCACCCTTATTGGTGGCTTTCTCACTATAATGCAACGCTGGAGGTTCCAATAGTTGCCCTTAAAACCTGTGTTCCTTTGAGTATTGTCATATGGAGGAGGGAATTGGTTCAGTTTCTCATCCTTATCTTGTTAAGGGCCAGTTGAGCAGCCATAGTTTTGGATAGGGGTTTGGAAAAGGATTCTTCGCCTTGCACAACTTCATTGCCTCCTCTTTGTCTCCTTCCTCTGGCTCTTTCCTGAAGATTAGAAGAAGGATCTTCAGAGGAAGGGAGTGGAGAATATTATAATACATTTGTGACTGCTTTTCGAGTAATCTGTGCAGTTCTGTTCACCCCATCTCAAAGACAACTTAATATTAGAAAAGATAAAAGTGGGCAACCACAGTGATAAATGTGATGGACCATCTGACTTAGGCTAAACATATTTTAAGACCTGTTAGCTTGTACAGTAGAGACTGAGAGGAAATATGAGAGCAGTCTATAAATTCATAAATGGTATAAATGGAAAATGGTTGTTTACTCTTTCAAATAATAGTAAGACTAGGGGACACTCCATGAGACTGAGAGAGTACATTTTAAGCAAATCAGTATTTTTTACCCAGCACACAATTAAGCTGTGAGACTTGTTGCTGGAAAATGTGGACAAGGCAGTTAGCGTAGCTGGGTTCAAAAAAGGTTTAGATAGGTTCTTGGAAGAAGAGTCAAGTTGTCATTAGCCCTGTAGACGCGGGAGGTTCACAGGATTGAAGAAGGGTTTATGTGGTACCTCTTCACAAAAGTGATAATAGGGAAGCAGAGGCAAAATGTATAGGCTTGTAAGCCTTACCTCGGTTGTGGGAAAGGTAATGGAGGCATTGCTAAAAGAAAGAATAGTGGACTTTCTAAAATAGAATGAGTTGCATGATCAAGTGCAACATGGTTTTACCACAGGATGAGCATGCCAAACGAATTTGATTTTTTTGATTGGTGACCAGAGAACTAGATAAAGGGAATGGATGTGATCTACCTAGATTTCAGCAAAATCTTTGATACTGTTTCTCATAGGAGGTTTATCAATAAACTAAGGAACCTGGGAATGGGTCCCAAAGTGGTGAACTGGATAAGAAATTGGTTGACTGATAGGCCGTAGAAAATAGTGGTGAATGACATTCATGCTGAAGAGAAGGATGGTGAGTAGTGGAGTGCCTCCGGGATTGGTCCTGGGACAGGTACTGTTCAGTGTCTTTGTGGTTGATCTTGCCGAAGGGTTAAAAGGAAAAGTTTGCCTTTATGCAGATGACACAAAGATTTGCAACAAAGTTGACTCATGGAGAATGGATAACATGAGGAAAGATCTACAAAAACTAGAAAAATGGTCTAATCCTTGGCAGTTAAGATCTAATGCGAAGAAGTGCAGAGTCATGCACTTCAGATGCAGAAATCCAAAAGAATTGTATGCAATAGGGGTCAAGAGGTTGATATACTACTGCTACTTACATAGCACTGCAAGGTGTACATAGGGCTGTACATATAGATGTAAGACATAGTCCCTTCTCATTACAGCTTACAATCTAATCAAGATGGAAAACTTCACAAAACTAGAGTAGACTAGAGTATGGTAAGATATACATAAGTAGTGAGCAAGAGTGAGGAGCATCAGGATCCAGAAGCAGCCTTGAAGATATGCACAGATCAGGATAGAGACCTTGGCATGATAGTGTCTGAGAATCTCAAGGTGGCAAAACAATGTGACTAGACAGTAGCCAAAACCAGAAGGATGCTAGATTGCATACATAGAGGAATAACCAGCAGAAAGGAAGTGGTATTAACACCTATACAAGTTGTTGGTAAGGCCTCGCTTTGAGTATTGTGTTCAGTTTTGAAGACACTATCTCACAAAGGATATAAAAAGACTTGAAACATTTCAGAGGAAAGCGACCCAAATGATTTGGAGCCTGTGCCAGAAGACCTTTGATAAGAGACTTCAAGACCACTAAAGGAGAGAAGGGGACAGGGGAAATATGATTCAGATGTATTACTGATCAAACTAACCTTTTTCAAAGAAAAAGCTGTCAAACTAGATAACATAAAATGAAGCTCCTAAGAGGTAAACTTAAAAGCAACATCAGGAAATATGTTTGTACTGAAACGGTTGTGGATGCCTGGCATACCCTCCTGATGGAGGAGGTAGGAGCAAAAACAGTGGCGGAATTCAAAAAGGCATGGGACAGAGGATCTCTATATAGTAAGAGGATAGATTAAAATCAAACCTAAATATATTTTATATTTCATCAAATAGAGGGGGGGGGGGGTGACCTGCATGGAGCAACAGGTACAACCACTCTGGCCATCTTGCTGGCTAAACAAGATGAACCATGCTGATCTTTATCTGCCATCATCTACTATGTTACTATGTATGTTAGAACCTGTGAATGTTCATCGACTTACAGACCCCTTGCCACTACTTGGCATAGATCACTATAGAGGTCAAGAAAATGAAAACAGCCCTGTTTCTGTGACCCTTTTGGGGTCCTGACCCAAGTTTGAGAACAAATGAATATGAGCTCGTTCAAGATGACGTATAAAACAAATTTAAAATCAATCATAAGGCATAGAGCTTATATGAAAAAGCCAAGAAAATTACTTCAATTTGTAATGAGTTTCTTCACTTGAGATGAGATATAAGCATCACAGAGTCCTGGTGGAAGGAGGATAACCAATGAGATACTGATACCAGGGTACAGATTATATCATAATAGGATAGATCAAATTGATAGAGGGGTGGTGCTATATGCTAGAGCATTAAATCAAGCAGAATAATGTTCTGCAGGAAACAGAATGCAATGTGGAATCTTCATAAATTCCATGTGTGAAGGAAAAGAGAATGGTAGTAGGTTATACAATTGTCTGCCTAGCTAGAATGAACAGATCAATGATAAAATGTTAAGAGAAATTAGGGAAGCTAATACATTTGGCAAAACAATAATGGGTGATTTCAATTATACCTAATATGACTGGATTCATGTCTATGTCAAGGCATGCTAGGGAGCTAAAATTGCTAGATAAAATAAATTACTGCTTCATGGAAAAGCTGGTTGAGGAACAGATGAGGGGGAGATATTTTAGATCCATTATCTTTTTTTCCACTTCTTAGAATTGTTCTACATGCAGGCAAGAGTGAGAGGTGGCAACATTTCTTGGAACATTTTCCACGTAAGTTCTTAATGTAGCTCACTCATGTTCGATCACAGGGGTGGGTCCTGGACTGGTCTAGCAGGACTCGAAAGAACATTATCTGATAAATGAAGTGTTCACCTTCCATTGTCCTACTGAACCAGACTACACAAATGGGAATTAAGAAAGCTACGACTCCACTGGGTGGGAAGAAGACACGGCAGCTTTCAAGACTTCTGTACCAAAGGCAGTTACCGTTAGAGTGTGGAAATCCTAGGGGAAAGTGATTCCCACATTGCTGCCCAATAATTGTTTGAGGGGGGGCTACAGAGCTACGCTCTGCCCAGGAGGATGCCTGGGCGCCTAGGAAGGGTGCTCATGCAAACCCTCTGGAACCAGCTGGTTCTGCAACAGATAACTGAATAAATAGCCTCCTTGATGCAGCATCCTGGGGTAGGCTTTGTGGCTGCAACACCCTTATGCGGGCCTGCAAACAGTATTGAAAGTCAGTGTGACTTGCAAAACATGCTAGTGACCTTGAGATACCGGAAAAACACTCTCCTGACATCCACCAGGCAAAGGACCTTATCCTTCCCCCTGGCACTGCTCCTTAAGAGTAGGAGGACAGAGAGAACCCCTGATTAACATGAAAGGATGACACCACCTTGGGCAAGAAGGGGATGGGCCGAATGTATACATCGCCTCTGTTAATGACAAGCAGGGATCCCTGCACAACGAGGCCTGCAAATCAGAGATACATCTCACTGAGTAGATTGCAACCAGGAATCTTAAGGGCCAGATCTTTAAGTATAGCTTGCTTCAGGGGCTCAAAGATCTGAGACATCATGATACAGAGAACTAAGCTGAGATCCCAAGAGGGAATGATTGACCCCCTGAAAGACCCATCTGTGTGTGAGGCTATAGAACACCTTGCCACTAGCCCTCTGAAGCAGGACAAGGCCACCACTTGAACCTTCAGAGAACTAAGTAGAGGCCTTTGTCAAGGCCATTCTGAAGAAAGGCAAGCAAAGAAGGCCAAGCTGATGTTCACGGCACTGGCATTTAAACATGAACAAGATAAGCAAGGCTGGTAGAACCTCTCCTCGCTTTGAGGAGCATGGAAAACCACTTCAGGAGAATAGCCTTTATATTGCCAATGCCATCTCTCAAAAGCTGAGCCATAAGAAAGAAAAGAGCCTGGGTGTCAAAGGACTGGCCCCTGCCTCAACAGCCCCCCAGGCTGCCAATCCAATGCCACCAAGCCGGTTATTGTCCTGTGTGGCAAAGGATGTGCCTTATGAGAGGCCACAGGGGAAACGCATGCAGCAAATACTGCTTTGGCCATGGCTGAACCAGGGCATCAATGCCATCAGAGCCTGACTCCTTACAGCAACTGAAGAGCCTGTACATCTTGACATTGGACAGGGTCACCATCAATTCCATCCGTGGACAACCCCAGGGGTCCAGAATCTGCTGAAACGCTGACTGACTCAATTCCCACTCCTTGGAATTGAGGGAGTGATGACTGAGAAATTCCGCCTCCACACTGTCCACACTCCGTGTGTTGCATTGAGAAATCTAGAAGGTTTCTTTCCACCCAGGAAAACAAGAGGGTCATCTCCGTGGTCATGCCAGCATGTCTGAGAACACTTGGGTCACTCAGTCCAGGCCAAGGACTGGAGGAGCAGCAGATCCAAAACAATTGCCCTTGCATAGAGGTGATTGATGGACCACGCCACTTCCTGGCTGTTCCAGTAGCCCTGAGCCATTCATACCTCACAGTGGGCCCCCCAGCCAAGCAGGCTGGCATCCATCAACAGGAATAGCCACGAAGGATTGTCCAGCAGCATTCCCTTCCTCAAATGCTGGGGCTGACCCCAGCAGTGCATGCTATACCCCACTGATGACAGGAGGAGTCCTTGAAATCTTGAGAGCTGGGAGACCAGTGAGACAACAAGAACTCTGCAGTGGTCTCATATGAGCTCGTGCCTAAGGCCCCATCTCTATTGATGCTGTCATAAAGATACGAATCTGTAGGTAGTCCCAAACTCTGGGGACCTACTGAGACTGGAAAACTGCCAGCTGAGGCACACACATACCCTTCAGGTAGGAAGACTTTGCCTACACAAGCATAGAACAATGCTCCCAGATGTTCTTGCGACTGGAAAGGCGGCAAATGACTGCCCGTGGTTGGTCACCAAGCCAAAACTCTCCAGAAACTGTACCATTTGGTCCGATAAGTGAGATGCTTTCGACTGCAGCCAGGGTGAACACAGATCCCTTCGTGCCTGAGTGCAGCAGCTGCCGCCACCATGACCTTGAGAATGTTCTGTGAGCAGTGGCGAGGCCTAAGGGAAGAGTAGCGAATGGAAAATGAGAGCCGAGAATGGCGTCGTGCAGGCAGTACTGCTGATCTTTGCAGATGAGAATGTGGAATTAAACCTTGGCCAGATCCAGGGACATGAGAAACTCCTTGTGTTGCGCCACCTGGATCACCGAGCGCAGTGTCTCCATACAGAAGTGCAAGGTTCTCAGGTGGGTGTTGACAACTGCTACTACTACTGAGCATTTGTATAGTTCTAAAGACGTACACAGCGCTGCACAGACACATAAGAGACAGTTCCTGCTCATCAGAGCTTACAATCTAGTCAAGAAAGACAACACAGAAAGGGTAGACAGGGATACATCTAGGGGGAATGGTAAAGAAACAAGATGATTAGGTGAGTCAAGATCCAAAAGCAGCAGTGAAGAGGTGAGTTTTCAGCCTGGATTTGAAAAGAGTCAGAGAAGGCGCTTGACATACAGACAAAGGGAGTTTGTTCCAGGGGTAAGGTGCAGCAAGGTGAAAGGAGTGGTCTGGAGTTAGCAATAGAAGAGTAGGACACAGATAGAAGCAATTTGCCAGAAGAGCAGAGTTCCTTAGAAGGGGGGTATAGGGAGAGATAAGAGAGGAAAGGTAGTGAGGAGCTGCAGAGTGAGTGTACTTATAGGTCAGCAGGAGAAGTTTGCAATGGATGCAGAAACAGATAGGGAGCCAATGAAGTGACTTGAGAAGATGGGTAATATGGGCATGACGAGGCTGGCGGAAGACTAGCCGCGCAGCAGAGTGTTGAACAGATTGAAGGGAAGAGAGATGATTCAAAGGGAGACCAGCAATGAGTAGGTTACAGTAGTCAAGACGGGAAGTGATTAAGGAGTGGATAAGTGTCTTGGTAGTGTGTTCAGAAAGGAATGGGCAGATTTTGTTGATGTTATAGAAAAAGAAATGGCAGGTCTTAGCTATCAGATGGATGTGTGTGGAGAAGGAGAGAAAGGAGCCAAAGACAACCCCAAGATTGTGAGCTGAGGATACAAGGAGGAGTAGAGTGTTATCCACAGAGACTGAGAAAGGAGGAAGCGGAGAGAAGGTTTTAGGGGGAAAAATAAGAAGCTCAGTCTTGGCCATGTTCAATTTCAAGCGACGGTGAAACATCCAAGCAGCAATGTCAGAAAGGCAGGCAGAGATCTGGGTCTGGATTGCCGGAGAGATTTCAGGCATAGAGAGATAGATCTGGGAGTCATCAGCATAAAGATGGTACTGGAAGCTATGGGAAGAGATGAACGCACTAAGGGACTGGGTATAGAGAGAGAAAAGGAGTGGAACCAAGGCAGATCCTTGGTGTACACCAACCGAGAGCAGGATAGCACCAGAGGAGGAGCCATCAGAACAAACACTGAAAGAGCAATGGGAGCGATAAGAGGACAACCAGGATAGTACAGAACCCTTAAAACCAAGTGAGGACAGGGTATCAAGGAGAAGGTTGGGGTCAACAAGGTCAAAAGCAGCAGAGAGGTCAAGAAGGATAACTCTAGGTCTAGTATTGAACGGAAGGACACCATAAAATTGACGCAGTACCTGCCCTTACCCCATTTGGCAGAGGGGACTGTGGTGACTGCCTGTAGACTGAGCAATCTTTCTCCAGGACCAAGCAGGAAGTCAGTCCTCACATATGGGTGACATTGACGTTGATGGAGCCCTTGCGGAGCATCTCCCCAGCTTTCTATGAAAGCCTTTGGGAATGCAGGCACGCATGCGCGGTTCCCTTCCCACCTAAAGGTGCCATTTTGCTCAGTGTCTCGTTTTCCATGAAGCTCACCGGACGTGAGTCCTAGTCATCCCGGAAAATTGTTGACTTTTTTGCGATTCTTCGACATTTTTTCTTCTCCGGTTTGACGCCGGTTCCCCTCCCACCGGGTTCGGTACACCGGTATCGAGCCTGATCTTCTTTTTTTGGTTTTTGCCCTTAGTGGCTGGCGTTCGCGCCCTTTTTTTCCATTTTCCCTGGAAGGCCGGTCCTTTGACCTCGCGGGGACTCTTTTTTTCCCCGATGGCTTCCAGCGGTTTTAAGAAGTGTGATCGGTGCAAGAAACTGATGTCTCTCACTGACACACACGACTGCTGCCTTTGGTGCCTCGGTCCTGATCACGACCCTAAGACGTGTGGACCATGTGGGAAAATGTCTTCCAAGGCACTGCGAAGTCCTCAGCACCAGAAGGAAAGGCTTTTTTCTGTCTCGGCCTCCAGCCGGGCCCGGACCTCGTCTGAGGCCTCGACATCTCGGGAGCCGGATCCCGAGCACCGTCGTGGCTCCTCGGACAGGGGGTCCCCCGACCGGAAACGCAAGAGGAAGAAGCGGCTCGTGAGGGCGTCGTCAGAAGAGGTCCCGGGTTCCTCGAGAGCTCGGTCTCAGACCCCCGACCGTCGCCCCGGGCCTGTGGAACAGGAGAAGCCTTCCAAAGTTCCTCGACTGGAGCCGGAGTCTGCTGGACACGTAAGCCCTGTAGTCCTCGTGAACTCTCCTCCCAGGGAGCCGACATCAGGCCCGGCTCCGCCGGGGCCCGAGTCGGGAGCTGCTGAGTCTCCTGAGCTGGGTCTCAGGTTGACAGCCTTGGAGAGCAGACTGTCTGCCTTTATGGAACAGCAGCGGGAACTGATGGCCAGCCTGTCTGGCGCATCTGCCCCGACCACCGGGACATCGACATCGAAGTTGAACCCAGAGACCGAGCCGATACTCGAGGCCATAAAGGCTCGAGGTCAACCTCGGTCGCGGTCTCCCTCGACATCCTGTTCGGGACCGAGGGCGTCGGGGCGGGTGCTCGCAGGCCCCTTGAGGTCGGACCCCGATTCCTCATCAGATGAGTCCGCATGGGAGACGGAGGATGAGGAGTCCCCCGACACCTTCAAGACTCGGTGCGTCCCATCGGACTCACCGCAGTCTGAGCTCCGGAGTAGATCCCCTCCGGAGGATACCCGGTTCTCGGAGTTCGTTCGGGATATGGCCACTGCGTTGGCTATCCCTGCAGACCCCGAGGAGAAGCCTCGAGCCGAGGAGCTCGAGGCCCTGCAGTACGACTCTCCTCTGAAGGAGGCCTTTTCTGTCCCGGTTCCTCCGATGCTGGAACGGCTCCTCTTCTGGATGTGGGAGGCACCGGCCTCGGCGCCGGTTTTAAGTAAGCGGGTCGATTCGATCTATCGACTCTAGAAGAGTCCTGGCTTTCAGAAGGCGCAGCTACCACACCATTCCATGGTGGTGGAATTGGCTATGCATCGCCTGAAAAGTCAGAAGATGCACTCTGCGGTGCCCCCTGGCAGGGAGGCCCGAAACCTGGATGGTTTTGGTAGAAAGTGCTTCCAGGGCTCGATGCTTGCTTGCCGTGTCCAGTCTTACCAGCTGTACATGGGCATGTACTTGCGAGACCTGGCCAAGGAGCTGGCCGGGTTCTCTGCTGGTCTCTCTGGGGAACCCTTGCAGAGGTTCAAGTCCTTGTCCTCGGGGATCTGGGAATGCTACGATGGCTTCGAGGCTTCGGCCCGTGTTGCGGCAGCCGGCATCACGGCTCGACGCCAGGCGTGGCTGCAGTCATCGGACCTCGAGCCATGGGTTCAGGACAAGTTGGTCGATGTCCCTTGCCGAGGTGAAAACCTTTTTGTCAAGCCCATGACCGAGAAGGCCGCACAGCTCGAGACCGAGCACCTCACACAGACAAGGCTGTCTAGAAAGACTTCTGCCCCTTCTCCCAAGAAGAAGGGCTCGGGTAAAAAGTCCTTTTACCCGAGGAAGGGCACTGCCTACAAACAGTACCCACAATATCAAGCTGCCCCACAGGGTCAGCAAGGCAAGGGGCAGGGTAATGGGCCCTGTAGGCAGAGGACCCCCAAGCCTCTGGCCCCTGCTCCCACTCAGCAGGGTGTGGGTTTTTGACTCCTTAGGCATAGTCTCTCCGTCCCTGCTCTCCCAACCCTGCACAGGAGGTCGCCTCATTCTGTTTTCCCACCAGTGGCCACTCATCACTGGAGACAGTTGGGTGTTAAGAATAGTCCACAAGGGCTATGCACTACACTTCCAGCAACTGCCTCCTCCATACTTTCCAGGGGAGCCTCCAAGGCCTCCCCTGCACACCGATCTTCTCCTTCAGGAGCTACAAGGTCTGTTGGTGGACAGGGCAGTGGAGCCTGTGCCTCCCCACTTACCAGGCTGAGGGTTCTACTCCAGGTATTGCCTAGTACCCAAAAGAACCGGTGGCCTTCGACCTATTCTGGATCTGCGAAACCTCAACAAGGTCTTGGAGAAGGAAAAGTTCAAGATGCTTACTCTTGGAACCCTTCTGCCCTACCTCCAGCAGGGAGATTGGCTATGCTCCTTAGATCTAAAGGATGCGTACACTCACATCCTCATTCATCCAGCCCACAGAAAGTACCTCAGGTTCATTGTGGGAGGAAGCCATTATCAGTACAGAGTACTGCCTTTTGACCTCACCTCCGCTCCCAGGGTCTTTACCAAATGCCTGGCGGTGGTGGCGGCCTACCTGAGAAATCAGGGTATCTTTGTCTTCCCCTATCTGGACGACTGGCTCATCAGGGGTCAGATGTGCCAGGAGGCCAGACAATCCACCCTCAGAACTATTGCCCTTCTTCAAAGCCTGGGGTTTGTCATAAACTTCGCAAAGTCCACTTTGCCCCCATCACAAAACTTGGAGTTCATAGGGGCAAGGTTGGACACTCTGCTGGCAAAGGCATTCTTGCCCGAAGACAGAGCCCAAAGGCTGATAAGCTTGACAAGTCAGTTTCTCAGCAGGTCACTGGTCTCCGCCAGACTCTGCCTGAGGCTTCTAGGCCACATGGCTTCGACAGTTCATGTGACCCCCAATGCCCGGCTCCATATGAGGCCTGCGCAGTGGTGCCTTCGGTCTCAGTGGTCACAGGCCACAGGCAGCCTCAGAGACGGGATAAGGGTGTCCAGACAATTTCTGAAGTCCCTCAGCTGGTGGCTCCATCCACCCAATCTGCTGCAAGGGGTGCCTTTTCAGATTCCTGGATTCACAGTGGTGCTGACCACAGATGCCTCCTTGCAGGGCTGGGGAGCTCATTGTCTGGGCAAGTGCACCCAGGGCCTGTGGTCTCCCTGGGAAGCCGCACAGCAAATCAATTTCCTGGAACTCAGGGCTATTCGATTGGCCCTCAAGACTTTCTCTCCAGCCCTGACTCATCAGTCTGTCCTGGTTCAAACGGACAACCAGGTAGCCATGTTTTATGTGAACAAACAGGGCGGAACTGGGTCCAGGCTCCTTTGCCAGGAAGCACAGGACCTTTGTTTGTTTGCCCTCAAGCACAACATGCTCCTCAAGGCTGTCTACCTCCCTGGCCAGGAAAACTACCTGGCCGACAGGTTGAGCAGGATTCTGCAGCCCCACGAGTGGCAGCTCCATCCTTTGGTGGTTGAAAAGATTTTCCTGAAATGGGAACTTCCATACATAGATCTGTTTGCCAGCCCACTGAACAAACAGCTGCCAAAGTTCTGCTCCAGGCAACCGCATCCTCTGCGAGTAGCAGCAGATGCTTTTCTAATTCCATGGTCTCAGGGCCTCCTGTATGTGTTTCCTCCCACGCCCTTGGTGGCCCGAACCCTGTTCAAGATTCTTCAGGACAAAGCCTCAGTCCTGCTGGTGGCTCCCAGGTGGCCGAGACAGCCTTGGTTTCCAATTCTGCTTCAACTGGCGGTGGATCCCCCACTGCCTCTGGGGTTGCAACCCGACCACCTCTCTCAGGATTAGGGTTCCCTTCTGCACCCCAATCTCAAAGCTCTCAATTTGATGGCCTGGAGGCTGCAAGGGTAGTTTTGGCTCCCTGGGGCCTACCTCAGGAAGTTGAGGAGGTTGTCCTAGCCTCTAGGAAACAGTCCACTAGGAAAGCCTATGCTCTCAAATGGAAGAGGTTTTCTGTGTGGTGTCAGCTACGTACAGAGGATCCTTTCTCCTGTACTGTACCAGTAGTGCTTCAGTACTTACCGCACTTATCAAATCAGGGACTTAAGTCCAATTCTTTTCGGGTCCAACTCTCAGCTCTAGCAGCTCACCACTCATTGGTGGAGGGACATTCTTTGTCGGTTCACCCCTTGGTGTCCCGGTTTCTCAGGGGCTTGCTTTTGCTCAAGCCTCCAATCCGTCCTCCTGCTCCTGAGTGGGAATTGAATGTGGTCTTGCAACAACTGACTCGCCCACCTTTTGAGCCGATGGCTACTTGCTCTCTACGCTTCCTGTCCTGGAAGACACTCCTCTTGGTAGCCCTAACCTCAGCCAGGCGAGTGAGTGAGCTTCAGGCCCTGGTCTGTGACAGGCCTTACACCAGGTTCTATAAGAACAGGGTAGTCCTCAGGACTCATCCAAAGTTCCTTCCAAAGGTTGTCTCCTCTTTCCACCTCAACCACGAGGTGGTCCTTCCAACATTCTTCCCTAGGCCTCATGCAAGCCAGGCTGAAGCAGTTCTGCATACCCTGGACTGTAGGAGGGCCTTATCCTTCTACCTTGACCGTACGCAGGGACACAGAAGGGCTACTCAGCTCTTCATCTCTTTTGACCTTAATAATTTGCGGTTAGCTGTGTCCAAGCATACCTTGTCCATCTGGGTGGCTGACTGTATCACCTGGGCTTACAGGGCGGCTGACCTTGCTTTGCAAGGTCGGGTCACAGCCCATCGTGTCAGGGCAAAGGCTGCCTCAGTGGCTCATCTCCGCTCTGTACCGTTGGTAGACATCTGCAGGGCTGCAACTTGGTCCTCAAGCCAGACGTTTGCGGCCCATTACTGTCTGGAGAGGCAGTCCCCTAGGGATAGTGCTTTTGGCCAGGCAGTACTCCGGAATCTCTTTGAGGTTTAGGCAACTCCTGCCCTCCAGCCCTCCGTTGGGCTACCGGTGGAGGTTCTTTCAGTGAAAAGCCTTTCTTTTATTCTGGGACTAGAGGGTGTTCTCTTGTTCAGCCTGGGTTCCTGGTAGCCCAGAGCTAGGGAGTCATCCATATGTGAGGACTGACTTCCTGCTTGGTCCTGGAGAAAGAATAGTTACCTTTAACAGGTGTTCTCCAGGAGCAGCAGGAATCAGTCCTCACAACCCTCCCTCCTCCCCTGGGAGTTGCAGTTGTACATAGTTTATTTTACATTTTTGTGTGCTGTTTTTAAGCTATGTTATTTGACTGAGCAAAATGGCATCTTTAGGCGGGAAGGGAACCGCGCATGCGTGCCTGCATTCCCAAAGGCTTTCATAGAAAGCTGGGGAGATGCTCCGCAAGGGCTCCATCGATGTCGATGTCACCCATATGTGAGGACTGATTCCTGCTGCTCCTGGAGAACACCTGTTACAGGTGAGTAACTACTCTTTCCAGCGTAGCCTGAACGGCGACAATCTTGGCCATAGAGCCACATGGGGAAGCAACAAGGTGTCTAGGATAGGCTCTCTGCTTTCCAGAATGTAGTCATGCTGAATGGTGTCTAGCACCCAGTGATCCTTGGTGAAACAGGACATTCCTGGTAGAAAGGTGTAGTCTGCTGCACACTAGAGGTACCCTGGAATGGGCTCCCAACCCATCATCATTGCGTTGGATGGGAAGAGGCACTTCTGGAGGTGAAAGACTCTTGGGTCCATGAACCCCATGAAAGGACTGAGCCCTAGAGCCAAAACCAGAAGAAGGAAAGGCAGGCTTTCTGGGGTGATACTGATGGAAATCCTGGGACCCCCTTGACTCCTGGTATCAGGAACAAGGATTTCGGGCATACATAGAGGAGGAAGATGTCTTCTAATCTTCGTTTCCCATGCCCCTTAGGCCTATCCTTGAGGCAATGAGGTTTGAACTCATACAAATCCTTAACCAGCTTCTCCAAGTCCTCCCCAAACAACAGCTTCCCTTTAAAGGCAGGCCGAGACACCGGGATTTGGAGGCCAAGTCCACTACCCTATAATGAATCCACATACAGCGTTGCACCACCATCAAGAAGACAATAGTCGCCAAACAGACTAGATCATACATAGTCTCTGACAGAAACCAGTAGGATGGAGGTACCATCCAGAGGGAGCAACAGAGTCCACTGGAGGAGAGCTCAAGTTGACAGACCCACACAAACTGCTTACTGAAGAATAACAGAGGAAGTCGAAAACTGACTCTTCATGTGAACTTCCATCTTGCGATCCAAGTGGGCTGTGAGAGCTGTGCCACCCTCCATCAAGATGGTGGTCCTCTTCGAGACCAAAATGACATGCACGTTGACCTGAGGCATGCTCAGCCATGCGGCACAATCCTCCTTTGGCAGGGCATAGAACTGCTTCATGACCCTGACCCCTTTCAACGGGGAGTTGGACAGGTCCCACTCAGAGCAGATCATACTCTTGATAACCTTCAGAAAGGTAAGAGCCCTAGTAGGTTTCCAAACCCCCTACAAGAGGAGGATGCACCTGTGGCATCTGTTCTGCATTTGAAAGATCAGCCAATTACACAGCAAAAGACAATCAACACTGCCAGCTCTTCCTTCCTGAAAAGGCGAGTGATAAGAGAATCGTCCTGATCCTCTGAAAAAGACATTTTTGACAGTGGTATCATTACTGGACTCTGAATTCTGAGCAAAGGAGAAAGAGTCTGAATCTCCTGACTCCAGTAACACCAAACTTGCATAGATAGTGGAGTTGGGCCGAGTGTCGGGCATCCTGTGCTGCAGAGCGACCGAGAGGACCTGGAATATCTGTGTCTGAATTGTCTTACCAGAAGGGCCACTCTTGCTGAAGTAATGAAAAGAATTTTGAGGAGGAAACCTGGAAACTGAGAGCTCCATGTTGGAATTAGCCCCACTACCACCAGACCCCTGAGAAATGGGGGATGACAAACAGAGTGGGAGCCAGGATCCAAGGCTTGGGAATACTTCACCACAGCATCCATCACCTCCTGCAACGAGGGATGACATGGGGGGGGCACCCATGTCCTGCTGCGAGAGGAAAGACTGGCCCACCGAGGGCATACCCAAAGCTTCCATGCAGGGAGCACAGAAACTGGAGTCCAGTGATGTAACTTTCCACTTTTGCATAGCAGGCAGCGTTTTTTCAGAAGGCAGCATGCGACCATGTCTGTACTGTGTGCTAACAGCCTGGTGTCGCAGGCTGAGGACATGCTAAGACAGCATACTGCAATGCGCACAGTGGCGCCACACAGATCTGAGGTGCACAAGACTGATGCTACAGTAAGGTGTATAGTGCTCATAGCACAGCTAATGCACACAGACATCACAACAAAATGGGAACTGGCAGGGGAAAACCCCACACATCACAGACAGTCACTCCAAAGGTCCAGAACCCAATGGACACACTGCCCAGCAGACGAGGTTGGGTAGTGCCCTAAAAACAAGTCAGACAAGATAGAGAGGCTTAGTTTTGGTACTCACTCTCGGGGAGCCCAAGGCAGGAAGACTGTGCCAGGCTCAGTGCTACTCCCTTTGCTGCCAGGGCCTGCAGACATATACCTCTGAAGAGTTGTCTTTTAATCTACAGGGGATAGCTAGGAGGAGGGAGGGGGCACTGAATTATGCAAGGCGAAGAATCTTTTTCCAAACTTCTGGCTGCTCAGCTGGCCCCTTAACAGGATAAAGACACAAGCTGAACCAATTCCCTTCCTCCATATAGCAATACAAAAAAGAGCACTGGTTTTAAGAAGGGCCGATGCAAGATGATGAGGTGCCCTAGGTGAACCTCATTCCTTGCACCCTAGGCAAACCTCACCCCTTGCGCCCCATCTTCTCTGCGGCACCCATTGCTGCACCCCCCTCTTTGGGACCTGCAGCAGCAGCAGTGACCACAAACAGCCCCACAGAGCTTACCTTACAATTTTGGCGCCATGGGGCAGTTTGCTTCCACCACCTCAGACTGCCTGATGCTAACTTCTGTTTGCAAACAGGAAGTCGATGTCAGAGCAAGCAGAAGCAAATAACCCCACAGCACTGAAGTTGTAAAGTAAGTGCCGCAGAGTCGTTTGCTGCTGCTGCAGGTCCCAAGAGGGGCAATAGTGGTGGCAATAGGCACCCGGTGGACCATCACTCTAGGCGATTGCCTAGTTTGCCTAATGGTTGCATTGGCCCTGGTTTTAAGGGTGACTCTAGTGGAACCTTCAGTGTTGAGCTCCAGTGAGGAAGTCACCCCTAAGGGTGGTTACTCACAAGCTAAATCAAATCTCTCAGGATTTTCACCAGAGCTACATCGATGCATCCACCATCTGCCCCTAACTTCATCAGTTATTATAGCAGGATGAGGTCATAAGAAATCTGATATTTTTTCTCTGTCGCTACCTCTGCTGATAAGGGTGCACAATCCGCTTGTCTGGACGGGTCTAGCAAGACAATATGGAATATATTTCATGAAGTCTCTTTATGACAGATATTAACTTGTGGCCATCCCAAAATCATGCAGGTAAGTTTCAATATAGTCAAAGCTCTTGCAACGGTGTTCTAGAGAGCTACTAGTGTTGTCTTCTTTGACCATTGTTTGGTTGATTCTGTGTATTGTATTCTATGGTTGTGTCCTATCAAATAGCACGCTAATTAGATTAAATATGAAAAAACGTAGATTTTATAAATTGTGAGTTTAGAAGTTTGACCAAAGTTTTTATGCAACTTGCAGAAAACCTTTCAGCCAAAGAACTGAAAAAAATGCTTAGCAAGCAAAGAAGAGCACAAAAGAAAGCAAAACTTGAAGAGGAACGAAAGCATGCAGAGAGAGAACGGCAACAGAAGAATCAAAAGAAAAAGCGAGACGAGGAAGAAGAGGAAACCAGTGGTCCAAAAGAAGAGTTACTGCCTGAAAAATTGGAGAGAGTAGGATATTTGTTCCTTCTTAGACTTGATTACATTACATATGATTTTTTAGAGACGAAGAATACCATCTCTGCTACAGTACACTTAACCTTTTCATTTGGGTTTAGGAAATTCATTGTGCATACTTTTTTTGTTTTATCTTTAATTCTTTTCACCCGATGTAATGTTGTAAAGAGGTTATACATAAGCGGTCACAAATATCTGGGAGCAAAATGAATCTCTGAAAATGTTATTGAATGAGATCAAATTTAGCATGAGGGAAAACCGTGAAAAGATGCAGAGTTTGAAAAAGGGTCATATTGGACCAAGGGTGTTGAAGAAAGTCTCCAAAATAAAAGCCCAGTGTATTTCTATAGAAAAAGCAGTTCCAGCTTTTGCAGCATAGAAACATTATATTGAGACATAGCAGTTAGGGAATTGTTCCTTTAAAAATGCCTCTCCCCTCTTCTCTACTTTCCTGGATAGATGGATGCACAGACACACCCACATCCCACCTGCCACACTCCATCTTTTCTTGGCTGACGTTTAGCGATTCAAATGTTTCCTTTATTTTGGTACAAATTTTGCTGTGAAGCTTAGCAGCTGAATTGTATAGCTTTACCGTTGCTATATACGGTGGTACCTAGTGACTGCATGAATAGCTTTCTTAATGGTTTCTATGTACAGTGACAGAACCGAACTGTGTAGCTTGCTACTGGCTGCTTTGTGTGCCTTGTGGCTTAATTTTAGGATATATGTGTATGACATCCAGTTTTAGATGCCAATTGCTACATCTACAGTATGGATGATACTTTGCAACATGTTTCCTTCCGTTTTAAAGCCATAATGGCATGGATGAGGCATAACAAACTGGCTTTAAACATTTCTAAGACAGAAATTGTTTGTCATGGGATCCTCCCTCTCATCTGTTGTCTCAGATAAATATTGCTGATCAGATTGTCAGAATTTCCCAACAGGTCAGAAACTTGGGTATAATGTATGATATGCAATTATCTATGCGTACACAGGTGCAGTTAGTCACCAGATTGCTTATAGTTAGAAGATTGAAATCCTTTTTGTCTATTGAAAACTTAAGAACTGTGATACGAGCACTTGTGATTTCATATATCGACTACTGTAATAGCTTATATTTGGGCTTACCTGATCACTCCTTACAATTTATTCAAAATGCTGCCACTCACATCATCACTGGTGTAGCGAGATCGGAACACATTTCTCTGATTTTGTTTAAGCTGGATTGTGTATTATGTTTCATATCATAATATTGCTTTTAAAAGCTTTACAGTTTGAAGCACCATGATTGTCATCCATATTGCGTATTTACCTCCTTGCTTGTGCGTTTAGATAGGCAAACACGATGTTGCAGGATGTTACCTTCCATAGGTAGATTCATTTTAGTGCATTACATGATCGCATGCTTTCTATTGTGGCTCCTGGATTGTGGAACACTTTACTAGCTAATTTGAGTATGATGTCGGATAAGTAAGCTTTCACAAGCAGCTGAAAGCTTACTTATTCCAACAGGCATTCATAAACGTGGCATAGTTTGAATTGTGTGGCAGGTGAGAGAAAGCTATTAAAAATGAAGAGGTATCTAGTTATATGAATGTGGTGTCTAAATAAACTTTTTGTGTGGTGTTTATTAATTGATGTTATGGATTGTGTATGTTCTGTTGTAATCCGCCTTGAGGTTTGGATAGTGTGGACAAGAAATGTTTTTAAATAAAAATATATCTCCAGGAACAAGCAGGAATGAGTCTTCACATATGGGTACGTCGGTACCGACGGAGCCTGCGCGGGAACGCTCCCCAGCGTCCAAAAAGAAAGCTTTTGGGAGCATCCCACGCGCATGCACGCTGCCTTCCCGCCCATTCACTTCCCTCTCATCAGTTTTCCGTTTTCCACGGAGCCGGCAGGACGTATTCTTGTCACCGCAGAAAATTCTTCTTTTTATTCTTAGTTTTTTGTGGTCGCGTCTGCCTTCCCTCGACGCCGCCGATCTTTTTCTTTCTTTTTTCTAAAGAATTTCTTCTTTCCTTATCGTCTCTCCGGGCCCGTCCAGGAACAAGTGGGTTGTCAATCCCCTTCAGCAACTGAGGACTGATATCTCAAACTTTGAAGAGCTGGCATCTGGCTCCCTCTGCTGGCCATACTCAGTCTTATCAGTCCTCAGCAGCTGAAGGACGTGTTCCTGGCTGGCTCCCCCCTTCAGATGCTTAAGGCTTTGATAATTTTTATTTCTTTGATTTCTTTTTGGTGTTTTCAGAATCAGGGATCCTAGCAGGGTTCCTTTCAGTAGCACTTGCTGCCGACAGCTTTTTGTCGGCGCTCAGAGGCACGGAGCTGAAGAGGCAGGGCCTGTCTCAATTTTCAGCTCCGGATGATACAGAAGAGAGCAGAGCGGTGCTGGGAGCCCCAGATACCTGCCTGCTAGCCCCGCTACTCAGCTTCCTTCCCCGCTAGCAGCGGGTGTTAAGAGCTGAAGGAAGAGCTGTTTTTCTTCTTAAGGTTAGTCGGTTTTCAGCTTCTTAGTAGTTGTGTGAGTTTGGCAGCCATTTTATTTCTTCTCAGGGGGCCTTCTTTTTCCCGCGGCACTTCTGAGGGCCGGTTTCGCGATGGCTTTGGCTGAGTTTTTCAAGTTGTTTGGGTGACTCGGCTGGCTTTTTTGGGCCTCTTGGGCATGGAGCCGACCGTTGCGGCAGGCCTTCTCAGCGGTTCATTTTGGTGGGAACGGCTCCCGGGCTGCTTCTGCACCCATAGCCGGGTTTCTTCAAGTTAGGTAACTAAGGTTATGAGGAAGGGGCGAAGGCGCTCTCTCTTTTTCCTCAGTAAAGGAAAAATCTTGTCCTCGGGAGCCCGTGTCTTTGTCCGAGCAGGGCAGTTGGGGCACTACATAAATGCATACATGATTGGAAACAGGGCTCTCTTTAGCATTGTTATCATGCTCCCGGTACCGATTAAGGGCGGCGTTAGTGCTGTTCCTCTCCGGGGCCTTAGCCATTTTTTTCACTTTTTGGCGTCTAAAGGCTGAGCAAGAGACTGGATCTCCGGAACACAGGACTCATCCCTGGGAATCCCAGGGGTATTTTCCATTCCTCTCGGGTGTAACACTAGCTTAGCTGTCACATACACCTTTCTGGCTCTCATATTCCCTGGCTATCTTATCAGTATTTTTATGGTTCGGCTGCTGTATCTGTCTTACGGTCTTTCTTTTGTGCCTAAGGTTTTGTTTTCCACTGGTATTTCTATGGTCCTTCCATTTTGCTGTGGCCTGCTTCTTTCCATGACTCACTACAGGGCTCTGGCCTTTGACATAACGTTTTCTCAATTGACACGTTTTCATTTCATAGTTTTTGTTTATATGCCATTTGGCACTTCCATTGGGGTAGTGTTGCATTAAGTGGCCATTCCCTTTGCCAAGTTTGCTGTCTCTGTTAAGCTTTACCAATTTTCCTGGGTAAACCCGGAGTCTTTCCTCTCAGCTAGCTGAATGGCGGAATAGCCTAGTGCTAACAGCACCAGCCTAACACCCCAGAAATCTGGATTCAATTCTAACTGGGTTTCCTGGTGACCGTGGGCCAGTCACGTTACCCTAGGGGAAAAGGCCTGGCAAATTACTGTGCTTCTGTGCACAGGTTAGACATTTCTTCTGTTTAAATTTTTTCTTTGATGTTCTTCAGGCACGGGGGGTAGCCTAGTGGTTCGAGCACCAGCCTACCATCCAGATGATTAGGTTTGCTTCCCACGGGCGCTTCTTGTGCTCTTAATCAAGTCACTTTGCCCTCCATTCCCTCAGCGAAAAAGGCCTGGCACTTCCTACAGGCCACCTCACTTTAATATTTCCACATGCCCATTTCTATCTGGGTGTGATCTTCTCTGGTTGGGTGGCTAATTTTCTTTTTCTGTAACTTTGATTGGTCTGTCCAAAGGCACTTTTTGGCCTTCGTTCGTTACCTTCTTCCTTGGTCTAGGTGGTTTCTGGTCTTTCTTCTCTTTCTGGGCATCTTTCCACGATTTGAGTACTCATCATATTGACCTCTCTATGGTTCGGTTCGCTATAGGTGGGGACCTTTTTTTTTTTTTTTTTGTCATTCCCTAATGGGGTTGACAATTCATGGTCCGTACAAGGTACATGCATCGATTACGGGTCCTAGGGGCCTGCGGGGTCTCCGAGCTCAACTGCCATATAATTCGATACCTACAGCTGAACTTGCCGCACAGGTCCACTTTCTCCATAATTTGTCGTGGGTGGTCCACTGATCCTGGCACTGACGCGGCCGTCGGTGAAAGCTATAGTAAGGGGAGACAAAATCCTTATTGCTGCTGCAGCAGTGAGCTTTCATACCTGCCAGAAATTCAGCTGGTCCCCTCTTTTACTTACGGAGTGGAGGAGTAGCCTAATGGTTAGAGCATTGGCTTGGAAATCCAGAGACCAGGGTTCAATTCCCAGTAGCACTCCTTGTGGCCTTAGGCAAGTCATTGGCAATGTTTTAGCAAACGATGCTGGCATGGTTTCGGGGATTTCGAGTGTTTGCTTCTGCAAGGCTTCAGATAGGGCCAACAGTGCTCCCGGTGAGCGGGCTAAAGCGACAGTTGGTCGGGTCGGAATCATAAGGTGCAGAGGCTTCCTCTGCCGCAGGGGGGGTTGGACTTCCTTGCGCTTAACTCAGGAGTCTTGCGTGCAGTAGTTGAGCCAGCTGTCTGGACGGCTTCTGTTTCCAAAGGTTCTCTTCAGTGGTTAGGGCTACTCTGGGCTCAGAGACGGCGTAGGTGGCCAATCCATTCGGCACTCTAGTGTGTTTGTTCACGACGTCCATAACGACGGTGTTCGAGTTCCGTGTCGGGATTCTGTTACGATCGTTTAAGCTACGGGGGGACATCTAGTCCTAGCTGCCGCTCTTTTTGCTTCTTCGAGCGTCGACAGCGTGGCACTATCTGCGGCTCCTTGGTTCCCTGGCGGCGTTCTTTGTCTGAGTAGCGAAGAATCGCTGTCTCTCGCATTCCCCTGGCTTCAGGTAGACAACTCATTGCAAAATGTACATCTTAAGAAAACTGAGGTTATTGTTAATTTTTATTCTATGATTTGATCTTTAATAATATATGTTGTATATTATACAGTGCTTGGAAGTCCCTGTTTGGGACCAAGAGATAGAGGTCATATATTTTTATGTTATTTATCTACTTCTCTCATAGCCGGCATCAGGAAAGAGTGGAAGATGCATGGATTCGTTTCCCAGTGAAGGTAATAGAGACTGGAACGGCATGAGTAGAAAGCATGGGACAAGCGCAGAAAATCTCTTCAGCTCTTTCAGACCTTACTAGAAGGAACTGCGCTCCGATTATTCTCCAACAATGCAGTGACAGTTGCATATATCAATGGTCAGGGCGGAACCAAGAGTTTTTTTCTTCTCGCCGAATCTCAGGAGTTGATGGCTTGGGCCGAGTTCAATCTCTTAGCGTTGTCAGCTGCGCAGGTGGCAGGCGAGCAAAATGTGCAGGCAGCTTTTCTCTGTCGCAATATCCTCGATCCCGGAGAATGGGAGTTGAACCTTGCAGTGTTTCACGAACTGGTAGTACGTTGGGGTCAGCCAGTAATGCATCTTATGGTGACGTTCGGCATTGCGAAGGCAAACCGTTTTTTTCAGCAGACACAAAGAGCACATGTCAGAAGGATTGAATGCTCTAGTACAACCTTGGCCATTGGACACTCTGTTGTATGGGTTCCCTCCTTGGCTGCTGTTGAGTCGACTTATTCAACGCATAGCGGGTCATTGAAGATTGGTGATTCTGATTGCGCCGGATTGGCCGCGGCGTCCTTGGTATGCCGATCTTATGAGACTTTTGGTAGCTCCTCCTGGGCGCCTACTGGATCGGATCAAGCTCTTAAATCAGGGCTCAGTTCTCCTGCCACAAGTGGATCGTGTCTTGCTTCCGGCTTGGCTCTTGAGAGGGCTCGGTTAATGCATGAGGGTTATGCGGCTTCATAAGTAGCTCCTTACTTCGGTCTAGAAGGCCGGGAACTTCTCTCGCATATGTGCGGGTGTGGAAGTTTTTTTTTGAGCATTGGTATAACCAACGTAATTTTCTTCCGGCTCTAACTATTTACCACAATTACTTTTATTTCTCCAAGAGGAATTCGCGAAAAGTTTGGCACTTAATACTCTTAAGGTGCATTTAACAGCGCTTACCTGTTTTAGAGGTTTGGTGCAGCATGTCTTCCACTTGGCCCAACTTACGCCATTTCACATCTGCAGTAGCATTTTTCCAGCAGTTCAATTCCTTGAATTGCGGTTGGAGGCGTTACTAGACCTTCTTTTCGTCCGCGTAGCCATTTCCCCCTCAAAGGACTCTTGGGAATTGCCCTTCGGGGAGACTTTCTGTTCCTCGTCCTAAGGGTTAGGTCTACCTGTCTGCCTTCTCGGGCGACAGGGGACTGCTATGGATGGTTCCCTCCTTGCTTCCAAAACTCTTCTCGGCTTTCTATGTCGCTGAATCGCTCTCTCCCCTCTGTTTGGATCGTGGCCGATTCTTCCAGTGTCGACGGTCTACGCTGGCTGCAGAAATACCTCCTACCGACTACGTCTTCTGGGGGTCGGAGCATTAATTTCTTTGCCGGATCTACGTCAGCTGCGGCCGCTTCTCCGTCCTCCCTGGCTAGTTCGGTGAAACTCGTGATTGGGGTGTCCTTTCGGAACATAGAGTAGCTTCCTCCGGGGGAGTCTTTGTGCTTGTTCTACGCGCGGTCCAGAGGCGTTTGGGTGGCGTCTCTTCTGTTCAGACCGATGATTTTTTCTTGGGCGGCTACGTGATCGGCGCATCTCCCATTTGCGGAACATTGCAGGCAGGAGATCTTGACAGACGGTCGTGCCTGCCCGAAGGCGTTTTCCGCCCTAGCGGGCCTATTCGGTCCCTCCCTCCCGTGGTTGGGTACTGCTCTGGTACGTCCCACTTGTTCCTGGACGGGCCCGGAGAGACGATAAGGAAACAGAAATTAGACCTTACCTGCTAATTGTCTTTCCTAGAGTTCTCTCTGGGCCCGTCCAGGACCCACCCAGGTTTTTGGTCATATTTCAGTGTGGCGCGGAAGTCTCTGGATACTCTGCGGATAGTGACGAAGTCCGCGCCAGGAGTTCTAGAGTGTGGTTTCGGTTCTTGTTCAAGAGTTGCCTTTTTACCTTGTTGGTTGTTCTGTGCTAGGAAAAAAAAAAAAAAAAGGCAGAGCGAACTTGACATTTTTGCCTGTTAAGTCAGATAGCAGCGGCGCTGCTCTGAGTTCGTTCTTCCTCTCAGCCTCACTACAAGCTACTGTGTTTTGTTATATTAACTATTTTTGTTTCGTGTCTTTTGATCGTGGGGCACTACTCTTCATCTGCTTTGTTAAGGTTAGACTGAGTATGGCCAGCAGAGGGAGCCAGATGCCAGCTCTTCAAAGTTTGAGATATCAGTCCTCAGTTGCTGAAGGGGATTGACAACCCACTTGTTCCTGGACGGACCCGGAGAGAACTCTAGGAAAGACAATTAGCAGGTAAGGTCTAATTTCTGTTTTTCTTCAGAAATTTTCCTGTTTTAGTGTCTGACACTTTCTAGGCCACTAGGCCTCTATCTTTCCATCATGGAAAAGCCAGCCACTACCCTTAAGGAATGCTCAAAGTGTGGCGGTACAGATATGTTTTCAGACACCCATACTTGGTGTCTAAAATGTTTGGGTCCTGACCATTCCCCACTGGAGTGTCTTTCCTGCTGGAGCTCAAACAGAAGAAGCCTTCAGAACAACTCGATACCCGGTTCACATCGCACTCGATGTCACCAGCTAGAATATCTCCACAGGATCAGGTAACCAAACAAAGGTCTGTAAAGACTAGCCAGTCCTCGAGTGGTAGATCTCCTTCCCAGTATCGAGATGGCTCTGGCCTTGCCCTCGAGGACATATTGGCAATAAAGCTCTGGCGGGAGTCTTCGGGCTCCAAAGCATTAACGGGGTTTCAGGTTGTTCCCGGGGTTCTTACCTCGATGAACATGCCTGCGCCATGCTCGGTGGTTGTGACCGCTTCGAGCGGTACCGACACCCCGGCATTGGCTATGGTGATGGATGAAACACTCCTCACCGATGATCGCAGTCTAGCGCTCTCAGTTACTTCGGTACCGCTAGAGTTGCTGCAGACCGATCTTCCAGTATCGGTATCGGCTTTGGTACCAGTATCGACATGGGCATCGGTGTCGGTACCGTCCATGCTTACTTCGACAGACTCGCTTCCTTCGATGCCGAGCCTGGAATCGATCTCTAGCATGGATGATTCAGTACCGACTCGTCTTGGTACCGACCTCGGGCGGTACCGAAGACATTACTTTAAGGAAAATCCGATGCTCCACCCTTTCAAGTCTTCCGATCCCGATGACTGGGATGAATCCATCAGTACCAAGGCTGAATCTTCAACAAGTCTAGCCTTTACCCCTCATTTTAGAGAGTCCCCCTCAGGGGAGATTTCTTTTCAAGCTTTTCTGCTTGATATGGCAAAATTACTTGCCATTTCTATACCTGGTAAAGAATCCTTCCCAGGGGATTCAGAGATCCTGCAATCCCCCTGGATTCCAGAGGGGGCCATCATGCTTCCTTTGCATCAGATCTTACAAGATCTACTTTTCAGAATGTGGGAAACTCCTTTAACGGTATCACCACATTCTAAGACACTTGACTCCATGTACAAAGTGCCACCTTCTCCAGGTTTTCAAAAGACTCAACTTCCTCATCATTCTATTGTTGTAGAATCAGCAGTGAGGCGTATTAAGAGTACAAAGAAGCACTCTTCTTATCCGCCAGGTCGTGAGTCTAGAACTTTAGATGCCTTTGGACGTCGATGTTTCCAGGCATCCATGCTTTCAGCAAGAATTATCTCATATTTTCTATATGGGATTATCTCTTGAAGAGGTCACAAAGAACTTAGTCTTTGAACCCTTTTCTTCAAGAACATAAAAGAACAGACTTTTCCATATTAGTCAGTCATGCTCAAAATGTCTCTAAATTCCTTAATCGTGCTTCCCTGGACTGTTTTGAGTCTATTAGCAGAACTTCTGCTATAGCCATAGGAGCACGACGCATAGCCTGGCTCCAAGCTTCAGACTTGGACAAATGGGTACAAGAAAAGCTGGGAAATACTCCTTGTACTGGTGAAAATCTCTTTAACAAGGATGCTTTATTTCAAGCTAAGCAGTTAAACACTGATAGTGTTACTTTCAGAGGATTGTCAAAACTTTCCTCTACCCCAGCTACTAAAAAATCTCCTAACAAACTTTATTCCCCTAGGGGGAAAAGTTTTATTCATCTTCTACCCATCATGCAGATGTTTCCAAAGAAGGGCAACATCATACCAGGCTAAGAAAACCAAAGTCTCAACAGGCTCAGCAAACTCGGCAGTCGCAGGGTTTCTGATTTTTTTTTTTTAAATTTCATTAAATCTTTTTTCCTGTTGAGTTTCAGAACCACTACTTCTTAACTATAGAAGCATTTGTAGTTCTTCTCATCCTTATTAAGAGGTCAGTAATACACTGCCTCAATTCTCTATTTTAGGCATGAATCTCTTGCGAAAGGCAATCCTTTCAGCTCTTAGAGCTATTGAGGATAATCATGCCCCACAGGTAACAGTTTTCTCCTCTCCTTTTAATTTAAACAGAGGAGTTATAACTACTTACAAGGTATGCTATGCCCTTCACCTTGGCAGTTGTCCTGTACGAGGATATCTTATACTTTGACTGCAGGGGAGCTTTACCCTTTTCAGGGACTACCAAATTGTAAATCTTCCCAACTCTGTATTACTTCTATCCCTCTTAGTTGACTTTTTCAATCTAAGAGTGATATTATTTCACTGGAGGGTTTACCTTTTAAACCATAGGATTGTCCTCAATACCTACTCCAGTAAGTATTTTTCCATACAGAGTTTCTTCCCTCTGCAATCTTTCAAATATTTCTTTTAAGACAGCTTATCAGACCATAATTGAGAGTTAGTCACTTCTAATTCTGTCTGTCGGTCCTTGTCCAATCTATAGGACCTATCTTTTTTTGCTGCCTTAATAACACAATTCCAAGAGAGGTTTCAATAACCTACTTGGACAATTTATTGTTGCAGGCAACCAGCCTGTCTGCTATTCTTAGCCATCTTCAATTCTTTGGCTCCCACAGAATAGATTAGGTTGCACATTGGTAGTTAAACAACCAGTTATCACCTGGGCAACCTACAACATGCTCTCTGCAATTCTACAAAAAGCTCTGCAACTATGGGCCTTTGCCAGAGAGCGTCAGAGCCATTCCTGGTGGGTAGCTTCCAGATGGTTCAAAGGCTTGCCCAGTCATGCCCCACATGACCGGTTTTTTCCTACCTTTACCATCTTCCTTAAAATTTCCTTTTAGGGAAAATGAACCAGGGCTTAGATCACGTGAAAGCATAAAGAATTGCTTAATTCCCTGAGTTCCACATCTTCAGTGGAACTTCTCCAACAGGGATGCATTTCTTTTCACTGCAGTTGGTCCTTGTCTACCACATTCCTTCTAATTCCCAATACTTCATTGGAGCTCATGCTGAACAAAGAACGCATTATACTCATATTGCCCTCATAGATGGGCAAATATGGTATTCCCTTTTATTGCGTCTTTTTCTCCACACTGAAGTTATAGAAGGATCCAGACTTCTCGTCTTAAGACTAAGGTTTTCTCTGCACCCCTTCACGTAGATCTCCATTTTTCTGGTTATTCAAAGTCTAGAATTTTAAAGAGATCTAAACCTATCCTTCTGACTAGGAAAATTCCACTGGTTTCCATGTAACCTTCTTCATGGTTCTCCATGTATAACCAGTAAAGGGTTCTCTATCCATATTTGCAAGCAGATCTTACCCCTTCTTGTTATATTTAGTGGATCTGTCTTTATTTATATATATATATAAATAATGTGTGTATATAAATACACATATCTCACTCTGAAAGATTTGTTTACTGTCCATATTAATGCTGTTTCAGCATGCCATAAGGTTTAAATGGATAACCAATTTCTATGGTAATCACAAACTACCTTCTTTTACTGTAACCTCTCTGGTTACATTACATCTGAAGCTCTCCATGTGAAGTCATCCTAGGTGACATCACTTGGGGAAGACCTTCCTGATCTTTAAGAAATTGGAGGCTACACCGCCTACTACACATGTTTCTTTCTTTCATTTGGATAGAGGGGTCTCAAAGACCCATCCTTTTTTTCTGCAAACCGGTCAGATTTATCTTCTCTTTTTCCTAGAGTTTTTTTTCTACTCCAAGGACAAAGAGCTTCAAATGTTGGCCTACAGAAGCTTTAGCTTCTCATCCAAGGTCCAACCCCATTAAACTCTCCCAGTTTTTTCTTCTGGGATTAGTTCTAGCCATTTAGGCTTCTGACCTCTGCCTGTATTGCGAAATTTATTTCCTCTACTTCACAGTAAGGTATTTCTTTGAGGATAATGTACTGGTTTCTAGCACCAGACCATTACTCTCAACAAATACTTTCGCAGTATTTTTGACTAAGGTCCACATTAGAAATTGGAATCCAATTTTCACTAACATTTCTGATCTACACAAGGATTCCTCTCCAGATGCCTTGTTTAGTCAAGCTGTTCCACAGCACACCCTTCTCACTTCAACTGCTACCCTCCATCCCTTGGATGCCTCAGGTTCTGGGAGATAGTATGGCCCATCGACTAGATTTGCAACATGCTTGGGACCTCCTCCAGGCATCTTAGCTTGGGAGTCCCCATATGTGAAGACTCATTCCTGCTTGTTCCTGGAGATAGCACAGTTACTTACCTGTAACAGGTGATCTCTGGGAACAGCAGGAATAAGTCTTCACAACCCACCCACCTCCCCTAGGAGTTGTTTCTCTCTCTCTATCTATCTAATTTGTCTACTTCCCTCCTTCGGTCTCAGCTACAAACCCAACTGATGAGAGGGAAGTGAATGGGCGGGAAGGCAGCGCGCATGCACGTGGGATGCTCCCAAAAGCTTTCTTTTTGGACGCTGGGGAGCGTTCCTGCGCAGGCTCCGTCGGTACCGATGTACCCATATGTGAAGACTTATTCCTGCTGTTCCCAGAGATCACCTGTTACAGGTAAGTAACTGTGCTAAATCTACTGGAGGAGAAATGCATTTAAACTAGAAAATGAAGAAAAGCCAATAGTCACCCAAAGAGTGCATGGTTCGGAATGATGTATCCTTGTAGGATACTAGTAAAACAGGGAAGATAGGGCATCCTATCTTCCCTGTTTACTAGTGGAAGGAGTGGCCTAGTGGTTGGGGCAAGTTGCCTCAGGCCAGGGGTTCGAATCCCGCTGGAGGACAGCAACCTCTGTGCACTGCGGTTTCTAGTCTAGCAGGTGCTCCTTGTGGTCTTGGACAAGCCACTTAACCCTCCATTGCCTCGGGTACAAACATAGATTGTGAGCCTTTCGTGGACAAGGGAAATATATACCCTATCTGAATGTACTTTGACCCGGTGAAAAGCGGTATATAAGCATTGGTAAATAAATGAATAAATCCCATTAAAGAGGTTCCGATAAAGATAAAAAGCAACCCAGATGCCTTTCAGTAAAGAGCAGACAGAGCTGAACAATTCAAAATTACCCCATCCATTGATAAGTGAATTGTTACTATGAAAAAAATACCACTTCTGAAATACCTGTATGCAAATGCTAGAAGTCTAAAAAAAAATATGGGTTAGAGTATATAGCGCTAAATGAAAGGTTAGATATAATTGGCATCTGAGAGAGCTGGTTGAAGGAGGACAACCAATGGGATACTGATACCTGGGTACAAATTATATCACATTGTGATAGTGTAGATCAAATTAGTGGAGGGGTTGCGCTATATATTAGAGAGGGCATTGAGTCAAACAGGATAAAAGTTTTTCAAGAAACAAAATGCACTGAATAGATGGATGATGAAATGCTAAAAGAAATCAGAAATGCTAACAAAAGTTACAACACAGTAATAATGGGTGATTTCAATTACCCTGGTATTGATTGGGTCAGTATCACATCAAGACATGCCCAGGCAATATAGTTTCTAGATGAAATAAATGACTGCTTCATGGAGCAGTTGGTTCATCAACTGACAGGAGGGGAAGCTGTTTTGGACCTAGTCTTCAGTAGAACACAAGATCTAGCACAAGAGATAAACACTTGGCAATAGTGATCATAATGTGATTACATTTGATTCAATAAATGGAGGGATAAAAGCAAGGAAATCAATGGCACCAGCATTTAACTTTCAAAAGGAACACTATGATAAAAAGAGGAAAATAATTAAGCAAAAATTAAAAGGAACAGCTGCAAAGGTTAAAAGTTTACATCAAGCATGAGCGTTGTTGAAAAATACTACCTTGTAAGCTCAGACCAGATGTATTCCATGCTTTAAGAAAGGTGGAAGGAAGGCCAGATGACTGCTGACATGCTTTAAAGGTGAGGTCTAGAAGGCTATTGTAGCCAAAAAATGCTGCTGTCAGAAACTGGAAAAGGAGTCAAATGACAGAAACAGGAAACAACATAAGCACTGGCAAATTAGATGCAAGGCAGGCAAAGGAAATTTGAAAAGAAGCTTGCCATGGAAGCCTTTCAAGTACATTTGTAGCAAAACACCTGTGAGAGAATTCTTTGCTTCAGTCTGCATTGAAGAAGTAGTAAGGAAGTTACCCATGCCTGAAATGTATTTAAAAGTGACGTATCTGAGGAATTGAAACAAATCTCTATAAACCGGGAAGATGTAATACAGCTATTTGATAAACTAAAGACTAGCAAATCACCTGGGCCAAATACAGTCAAACCTCGGTTTTCATGATTAATCCGTTCGAAAAAGTCTGACTAAAACCGAAACGTATGAAAACTGAAGCAATATTTCCCATAAGAAATAATGTAAATCCAATTAATCCGTTCCAGACACCCAAAAATATTCACAAAAAATACATTTTATAGAGAATAACTATATTTTTACATACAGAAAACAATGAGAAATAAATATAAATGACTAATGAAATGGATAAATGAACATTTAACATCACTGAAAGCAAGCTAAGTACAGTACTGTACAGTACAGTATGTTAACATCTGGCCTTAGCCACCCCTGACAAGCTGCTGTGCCCAGCTCTCTTCGGAATCACATTGAATTCAGTCCATTAAAATACCTTTACATTATCTGCTCAATGCTTCAGAATGGCAGAAAATCTTAATGATATAGCTTCAGACGTACCCTGCAAGAGAAAGAACTGCCTCCCACATTCATGAAACATCTCCTGCTTACGTTGACAGCTTTTCTTCCCTGCTACCGGGACAAAATCTCAGTCAAAAGACGTTGAAAACCGAAGCAATGCATGAAAACCGGGACAAAATCTCAGTCAGAAAAGACGTTGAAAACCGAAGCGTATGAAAACCGGGGCAAATGAAAACCGAGGTTTGACTGTAGTATACATCCCAGGGTACTAAAAAAATTGAAATATGAAATTGCAGACCTTTGAGCTATCATTAAAATCATCTGTAGTACATGAATATTGGAGAGTGACCAATATAATGCCAATTTTTACAAAGGCTTTCAGGAGTGATCCATGGAACTACAGACCAGTGAACATGACTTCAGTACCGGACAAAATGGTAGAAACCATTATAAAGAATAAACTTATGAACCTGTAGCTATGATTGAATGGAAAGACGTCAACATAGATTTAGCCAAGGAAAATCCTTTCTCATTAATCTTATGTAGTTGTGGTCAACATTATTGGCACCCTTGTATTTTAGGTATGTTGTATACAATATCTTGAGAAATAATTGGAAATATTCCAACTGTATGTAACTGGGTAGCCAGACCCGCTGCTCACCTTCCTTCTTTCGCCCCCCACTCTCCCCCCTACTTATCTTCCTCGCCCCACCCCCACCGTCCCCCCAACCTGTGGGTTGCACAAAAAACACCGATATTGTTCTTGGAAGCATCTGGTCGCAGCTTTATTATTAATCCAACATTAGAACACTCTGAACAATAATCAACAACAACCCAAACTTCCAGCGGAGCGATCTGTCACCAGCCATACAATTAGCAAGGTGACCTCGCCTCTGCCCCTGCCGCGGTCAAGCCACCGGCCAAGTTCCTACCACCCTTATCCGACTCTGCCATGTCAGTAGCACAAGTCTGCCAGGGTTTATCCGGGTCGTGGGCACCCTGCCCCCGCCCCAAGTAGCCTCTGGCTCCGGACCCCGGAAACCTCCGGGATCCCGCCCCCCCCCCCCAGCTGCGACAACCAAAATCCCTCCACCACTCCCACCATATAAAGGGAGGGAGGGTGGGAGCCTCCGCAGACTCCCAACATGTGCTCAGCTCCTGCTGCAGCCTGAGCACATGCAATCTACTCCGATTGGCTCTCACGTGGGCGGAGCCAATCAATTCAAAGTACGCGATCGCCCACATCCTCCCTGGCACCAACTCAGCGCGGCAGGGTCCCGCACTGGGCCAAGCACCCGGTTACCCGCAGGCGTTGGGACCCTGCCCACACCTTTACTCTTAACTGGGTAGCCGGACCCGTTGCTCACCCTCCTTCTTTCGCCCACCACTCCCCCCTACTTATCTTCCTCGCCCCCCCACCCCCACCATCCCCCCAACCTGTGGGTTGCACAGAAAACACCGACACTGTTCTTGGAAGCAACTGGTCGCAGCTTTATTATTAATCCAACATTAGAACACTCTGAACAATAATCAGCCACAACCCAAACTCCCAGCGGAGCGATCCGTCACCAGCCATACAATTAGCAAGGTGACCTCGCCTCCGCCCCTGCCGCGGTCAAGCCACCGGCCAAGTTCCTACTACCCTTATCCGACTCTGCCATGTCAGTAGCACAAGTCTGCCAGGGTTTATCCGGGTCGTGGGCACCCCACCTCCGCTCCAAGTAGCCTCTGGCTCCGGATCCCGGAAACCTCCAGGATCCCGCCACCGGCTCAGCCCTGTTGTCTGTCTGAGCCCCCCCCCCCCCCCAATTACCAAGCTGCGACCAGTGGGCATCGTCCCGTAATACCCTCTCCACTGCTTCCTGCCAATCGTTCAACCGTAAGTCCACCCCCACTGGAGATAGGTGAACCCCATCGCTCCTATACAATCCGGCACAAGTCACCTCCACCCACGCATGATGCACCTGATACCCCCCCCAATCTCTCACACCCACCGCTCAAGCTGCCGATTAATTTTCGTGAGGCCCCTAGACCACCGCCGCTGTCCCCAACACGCCGGTTTGGGTATAATGTCAGACCAGATCAGCACCACCCCCGCAAACCACCGCAGCACCACAGCAAGATCTTTCTTTGCCGCATTAATCAGCTGCTTGCATGTCCATGGCGTCAACACATTGCCACCCAGATGCAACAGCAAAATGTCCGGCTGCTTCCGTGGGCACCGCTGATGTCGGAGCAAGGGCAACAGCTGCGTCCACCGCAGACCCCGTTCGCCCAGTCATGATACTGACACCACCTCTGGATCGAAGCCCAGGTTCAGCCCGACTGGCCGCACCGCTGCTCGCTGACCAGCCCAGAACACGGAGTGCCCCATAATCCAACAATCCCGCACACCAAGTGCCTCATCTGCAAAAGAAATTAACAATTAGAATCACCCCCCCCCCCCATTTCCCCCGCCCACCCGTCATAAACGGACGTATCCTTTAAATGCCTTGGACCGCCACCTGCCAGTACTTTATCTGCTCCCCCGACAGACCCAACTCTACCGCACTGGTCGCTGCCCCAATTAAAAAAGAGTACGCCGAAAAGCAACTAGGGTCCTCACCCACTCGTAGCAATACCATACGCAACACAGCTTACACCTGAAACCGTGTCAGCAACCGTGCATCACAATGCACCAATAGCCCTCCCGCTACTACTGGACACACCCGGAAATACTCCTGCATTGCAGCTACCGGGCAGGTAAGCCCCCCTATCTCCTTCAAGACCACCCAAAGACCCTTCCCACTCTGATCCGTTTTGGATTTCGCCAGGAGTACCCGTAGTTACCCGCCACCACAATGCACATGCTGGCGTTGCAAGCTACTCCCGCTTTCACAGAATTTGCCACCAATTCCCCCACCCGAAAAACACCAAAGAAAGCCCAACTAAACATTGCATGGAAAGAATGGCTTCGTATTCGCCAGGGTAGTGTTCTCCGAAATGCTTCCCATTCCACGTGCAGGGCCCAAAAGGCAGGCAGAGCTCCGGAGTCTCAATGCGTGGATGAGACAATGGAGCAGAGATGAGGGGTTTGGATTTGTTAGGAACTGGGGAACATTCTGGGGAAAGGAGGGGCTCTTCCGAAGGGATGGGCTTCACCTTATCCAGGATGGAACCAGGCTGCTGGCATTAACCTTTAAAAAGGAGATAGAGCAGCTTTTAAACTAGATAATAGGGGAAAACCGACAGTCGCCCAAGAGCGGATGGTTCAGAAGAATGTATCCTTGAAAGATACTACCAAAAGCAGAGAGGTTCCAAAAAAGAGTAAAGTAGCCCAAATGCCCTCGAGTATGGAGCAGACAGAGCTTAAAGATCCCAAATTACCCATGTCTACCAATAGCCAAATTAATATGAATAAAATACAGTCTCTAAAATGCTTGTATGCAAATGCTAGAAGTCTAAAAAATAAGATGGGAGAGTTAGAATATATAGCACTAAATGAGAGGTTAGATATGATTGGAATATCAGAGACATGGTGGAAGGAGGACAACCAGTGGGACACTGTGATACCTGGGTACAAACTATACCGTAATGATAGAGCTGATCAAATTGGTGGAGGGTTTGCGCTCTGTTAGAGAGGGCATTGAGTCAGAAAGGATTAAAGTTTTGCAGGAAACAAAATTTGCTGTAGAATCTCTATGGATTGAAATTCCTTGTAAAAAGGGGAAGGCAATGGCAGTGGGGGTGTACTATCGACCGCCTGGCTAGAATGAACAAATGGATGATGAAATGCTCAAAGAAATCAAGGAAGCTAACAAAAGTTACGGTGCGGTAATAATAATGGGTGATTTCAATTACCCCGATATTGACTGGGTCAGTGTCACGGCAGGACATGCTAGGGAGATAAAGTTCCTAGATGAAATAAATGACTGCTTCTTGGAGCAGCTGGTTCATGAACCGACCAGAGGCGAAGCCATATTAGACCTAGTCCTTAGTGGAACACCAGATCTAGTGCAAGAGATAAGGGTGTTGGGTCCACTTGGCAATAGTGATCATAGCATGATCGCCTTTGATTTAATTAGTGAAGGAGGGATAGTAAGGAAATCCACAGTACTACCTTTTAACTTTCGAAAGGGAGACTATGATAAAATGAGGAAAATAGTTAAGAAAAAAACTAAAAGAAGCAGTTGCAAAGGTTAAAGACTTACTTCATGCTTGGGTGGAGTTGAAAAATACTATCTTGGAAGCCCAGACCAGCTGTATTCCACGCTTTAAGATAAGTGGAAGGAAGTCCAAAAAACTGCCAGCATGGTTTAAAGGTGAGGTCAGAGAGGCTGTTGTTGCCAAAAAAGCATCTTTCTGGAAATGGAAAAAAGAGCTAAACGACGAAACCTGGAAACAGCACAAGCACTGGCAGGTCAAATGCAAGCATTGATAAAGCAGGCAAAGGGAGAATTTGAGAAGAAGCTTGCTGCGGAAGCAAAAACGTGAAATAAAGATTTTTTCAAGTACATACCTAGCAAAAACCTGTGAGAGAGTCAGTCCATTAGATGATAGAGGAGTTAAATGGGCACTAAGTGGCGACAAGGCGATAGCGGAGAGACTGAATGAATTCTTTGCTTCGCTCTTTACTGTGGAAGATGTAGGGATGTTACCCATGACTGAAGTGGTATTTAAAGGTGCGAAAGAATTGAAGGAAATATCGATACATCGGGAAGATGTATTACAACTATTAGATAAACTGAAGAGAAGCAAATCACCTGGGCCGGATGGTATACATCCAAGGGTGTTGAAAGAACTGAAATATGAGATTGCAGACCTGCTATTAGTAATCTGTGAACTATCATTAAAATCATCTCTAATACCTGAAGATTGGAGGATCGCCAATGTAACACCAATTTTTAAAAAGGGTTCCAGGGGTGATCCGGGAAACTACAGACCGGTGAGCCTCACGTCAATACCGGGAAAATGGTAGAAACCATCATAAAGAATAAAATTACTCAGCATGTAGATAGTCATGGCCTAATGGGAGACAGCCAACATGGCTTTAGACAAGGAAGATCTTGTCTTACTAATCTGTTATGTTTTTCTGAAAGTGTAAATAAACAGGTGGACAAAGGTGAGTTAGTTGATTTAGTGTAACTGGACTTTCAGAAAGCCTTTGACGAGGTCCCTCATTAGAGACTTTTGGCAAAACTAAAGAGTCATGGGATAGGAGGCAGTGTACTGCTGTGGATCAGGAACTGGTTAAAAGATAGAAAGCAGGGTTGGGCTAAATGGCCAATTTTCCCAATGGAGAAAGGTGAATAGTGGTGTACCCCAGGGATCTGTGCTGGGTCCGCTGATTTTTGATATATTCATAAATGACCTGGAAAGTGGAATAACGAGTGAGGTTATCAGATTTGCAGATGACACAAAACTATTTAAAGTTGTTAAAACCCAAGAGGATTGTGGAAAATTGCAAGAGGATCTTGATAAATTAAAAGACTGGGCATCAAAATGGCAGATGAAATTTAATGTGGACAAGTGCAAAATTATGCACCTAGGGAAGAACAACCCAAACTATGGTTACATATTGCAAGGTTCCACATTAGGAACCATCACCCAGGAAAAAGATTTAGGTGTCATTGTGGATAACATGTTAAAACCCTCGACCCAGTGTGCAGCGGCGGCCAAGAGAGCAAATAGAATGCTAGGTATCATAAGGAAAGGAATGGAAAATAAAACAAAAGATATTATAATGCCTCTATATCGTTCCATGGTGAGACCACACCTTGAATATTGTGTGCAATTCTGGTCACCGTATCTTAAAAAGGATATAGCGTTATTAGAAAAGGTTCAGAGAAGAGCCACCAAAATGGTAAAGGGGATGGAAGGATACTCCTATGAAGAAAGGCTAAAAAGGTTAGGGCTCTTTAACCTGGAAAAGAGACTGCTGAGGAGAGATATGATAGAAGTCTATAAGTTAATGAACGGAGTGGAATGGGTAAACGTAGATCTTTTGTTTACGTTATCAGAATATAGAAAGGCTAGGGGACATACAATGAAGCTACAGGGTAAACTAAGACTAATAAAAGAAAATATTTTTTCACTCATCGTGTAATCAAACTCTGAAATTTGTTACCGGAGGATGTAGTAAAGGCTGTTAGTGTAGCTGGGTTTAAAAAAGGTTTGGACAAGTTTCTGGAGGAAAGGTCCATAAACCATTATTAAGAAGGGACCCAGGATATCAATGCTTGACCCAGTACAAGCATTGCAGAACCTGTGTCTTTTGGGGAAACTGCTAGGTACGTATGACCTAGATTGGCCACTGTTGGAAACAGGATACTGGGCTTGATGGACCTTGGTCTGACCCAGTATGGCATATCTTATGTTCTTATGTATCGCGAATCTGCAACCTTAGGTAACTCCCTACATAGGCTCAGGAGTAACTTGTGCGTAATCGGCCGCAGCCGATCCCGAGGAGTAGGCCGCGAATGCTCCCACCCCCGCAACAACCTCTGGACCATGAACCCTCTCCCCATTGAACACCATCCGATGACTCTCGTGAAAAAGGCAAAACCGGCCAAATGGCCACGCACTGATGATCGTGACACCCCTTGCTCCTTCGCACTGATAATATACTACCCAAGCAATAGATCTGGCACCGCCCCCCCTTGCCAACCCCGCACCCTCAAAAAGGCAACCACCCGCGCACAACCTCTCTGGTAAGCGTCCCAGGTCCTCTCTGCCACTGAACTCTGAAGCAGCTCCGTCATCTCAGCAGGCCACCGTTCCATAAGCTCCAAGGGACAACACGCCCTTCCCGATCCGCCTCCGGAGCCAACTGCTGAAACCGTTCCCACTGCAAACGGGAAAGAGCATCAGCAATTACATTAGTATGACCTGGAATATGTCTGGCCTTCAACACAACATTCAGGCGCAAACAGGCAAGCACCACCAGTCTCATTAGCGCTGCCACCTGCAGACATTGCGGAGTGTAATAATTAAATGCAGTGATGCGACTTCACCACCCTTGCTGTTGCTGCCGCCAAATAGCATATAAATACTCGACCCATCGGATTCACTCTACACGCAAAGTTGAGCGAGCCAATCAATGCCTGCATTTCCTTCAATGTTAATTTCGAGGAAGCCAACACATTCGCAACCAGAACCCGCAACTTAACTACCTTCTGCATCGGAGGCACCCCCAACTCGCCCACTATGCTCACGAAACCCTCCAACAGCTCTGTACACGCTGTCATGCGCGGAGCGCCCACAAACAAGAAGTCATCTAAATAATGCACCACCTCAGACCTACCCACCCGGTGCGTCACCGCCCACTGCAGGAAGGTACTGAACTTTTCAAAGTAGGCACACGACACCGTGCAACCCATCGGCATGCATTTGTCGAAATAAAACCCTTCGGCAAAACGAAAACGTAACAAATGAAAGCAAGTGGGATGAACTGGCAACAGACGAAACGCCGACTCGATATCCACCTTCGCCATCAATGCGCCGCACCCAGCCTTTCTGACCAACTCCACTGCCCTGTCAAATGATGCATAGCGCACTGTACAACACTCGCACGGTATGTGATCATTCACCGAGGCCCCCACCGGACACGACAAATTGTGAATCATCCGTAACTTCCCCGGTTCTTTCTTGGGAATACTTCCCAAAGGGGATACCACAAACCTCTGGAAGGGGGGTGCTGAGCAAACGGCCCCACCACCCTTCCTAACTTCAATTCAACCGTCAACCTCTCCTGCGCCACAGCCGAAAAGCGCCTCACCGATGGGGAATTACACGTTGCCGTGACCGCCACCACTCCCCGCACCGGTATGACAAAACCAAACTGAAAACCAAAACTGTAAAACTTCCCTATCCCTTCGCTTAGGGTATTGCCTAAGCCACCCCTTTAAAACTTCAATTCGTATAGGCGTCGGTGCCACGTCGAACTCCCCTCCGCTACTTAAGGGCCTGCGGAGGTGGCAACACCGTACCTCTCTTAAGGTGTTTGCCGCAGAATGTCCTCCGCCACATGCCGAGCAGACATGCTGGAACTTGCAGTCCGAGAAGGGACAGGTGGACTTACGTCCCCCCCACTGCCGGCCACCGCTCTATCAGGCTCCGCGGCTCCCCTGCCCCGAAAGGAATGACTCGCCCCCGCGGTGGACGCCACCCCTCTTTTTCCCAAGCCCCCTCCCACTATCGCCCTAACCGACATCTGGGTGAGAGCCATAAGTTGATATCCTGCATGCCCCAGGTTAACGACTTGTTCTCCATTTTATCCCTAAACCTTTCATCATAATTAAACCACGACCAACCTTCATGGGTCTGCGAGGCTTCCAATATCGAATTGGCATATGCCAGCAACATCCCATTCTGACCCGGATAATGCCGCCTCCAAACACTAGCCAGCCCCAGAAGAGCCCGCACCCAGTTCACGATTGTCTTCTTTCTGCTCTCTCCGGACCGCTTACGCCCCTCCAGCAGGCGGAAAATGTCAATGTATTTCCGCTTGCGAATTCTTCATCTCAGCTTCCTCGGAACTCCTTCCCATAACTCCGACAAAGTCACCAAATTAGGAGTCCCCCCCCCCCCAACGCACCACTCGCCGCTGCAGCCGCTTCTCACACCTCCAGCCCCCCACCCTCGCCCCCCAACAATGACGAACCCGAAGACGACGAAAATGACGATTCCGAACTTCGCCGCCACCAACACGTATGCTTCCTCTTCCGCCTCACTTTTCCCGACTGTCCAACCCGCACGCCGCTCCCCTCGCCCCCTGCGCCCTCGTCAATTTGGGACTCACCCGCCGCAGCCACAGGCCCCGACGCCATCGCCGTTTGTCGCTGTACCCCTTGCGCTGAATCATCACCCGGCCATTCCTCACTCACACAGCATGCCTGCGCTCCTGCCACCAGGCCTCCACGCGGCGTAGTGGTCGTGGGATTCCTGGTCTCCATCGGTCGTTCCGCTGGTCTCTGCGCCGGTCCCGGCAACGCCAGCAAAGGCACCTGCGAAGAAATAAATGGAAAAACAGGGGGGGAAATACCCGCAGGCCAAGTCTGTTGCCACACCCCCGCCCACTCGGCCCGCAACGGGCCTTGGCCCCCCCCCATCCACTGATCCCAGGCGTACTGATGCCTCGTCACCCCGTAGTCCATCGACCCCCCCCCCTCCCCGAGGCCCAATCGCCTCCAGCCCCCCACCTGGCTACCCCATGCCCTTAACCGCTCCAAGGATCCCCTCTCTCTCCCATCCCTGGATGGACCGGTACCCTCGTACTCTGGTGTACATCTATCCCCCCACCAACTTCCATACTAGCACCAAGCTCACCCTGAGGACCCTCCTGTCCTCCAGCCCCTGGTGTAGGCACTGAGGCTTCCCCCTCTAGCCTGCCAGCCTCTAGCAGGCTCCCCATTCCCCATCCCCGAGCTCGGCTGCCCCCCCCCCCCCCTTGATCTCCTTCCTACCAGAGCGGATCCGGCCCAACCACGTGCCGGCCGCCTGGCCCTCCCCACCCCCCGTTGAGAGGCAGAGCACTTTGCCACACCCCTCCGGCCCCCCCGACCCCTCCTGACCACCCCCTCCTGTCCCCCTCCGCCCCCCCCCCCCAGCGTCCTTTCCTTCCCGGCATCCCCTTCCTTCTTGATAGTAGGTTGCTGTGTATTATGTTTTGTGTTTTGTTTTGTTTTTATATACACACCGGCCCTCAGCCCCTCTCCCCGATTCTCCCCCCACCCCTATTAGTATTCTCAATCCCGATGTGAGCACTGCAGCCCCAACTCGCCTGATTCTCGGGCTTCGCACCCCCGTGCTCAGCCGTGGCCTGCGATGTCCCTGCAGTCCTCAAGCCGTAGTAAGCTGGCAGGCCCTGCTCACCCCACCGCACAGCTCCCGGGGCTCTCTTGACATGCTGCCTGCCGCTGCACACCACCGCTCGTGCGTCCTGTATCACCCCGCAAGCCTCCGAAGCATTGACAAGCTTCTTGAGCAGCCTCCGCAGACTCCCAAAATGTGCTTGGCTCCTGCTGCAGCCTGAGCACATGCAATCTACTCCGATTGGCTCCCCTGCTCGCTGACGCGGGTGGAGCCAATCAATTCAAAGGACGCAATCAGCATCCGGAGGCGCGTGCGCTCACATTCTCCCCGGCACCAACCCAGCGCGGCAGGGTCCCGCACCAGGCCGAGCACCCGGTTACCTGCAGGCGCCGGGACCCTGCCCGCACCTTTACTCTTATATTTTAATAGTTATGTTCAGAGTTATACAACAACAAAAAGATGTCTGTGCAACTTAGATATAGTGATTTCTGACAAGAAAACAAACTATGAACTGGAAAGGATTAATGGCACCCTTTACTAATATTTGGTTGCACAACTCCTGGCAGTGATGACAGTCCCCAAACGTTTCTTGTAGCCAACTTTAAGTTTTGTACATCTTGCTGCTGGTAGTTTCTCCCATTCTTCAACTGTAGTTTGTTCCAGCTCATGAATGTTTCCAGGATTCCTTTTACCAATGGCAAATTTCATCTGTTTCCAAAGGTTCTTGATTGGACTAAGATCAGGACATTGCTGGTCAGTTTAAAACAGTCTGTCTGTTCCTTTTTAATCATTCTTTTCTACTTTTGGATGTATGTTTTGGATCATTGTCATGCTGTAGGAACCATGACCTATGACTCAGACCTAGATTTATGATACTAGGTAGCACATTTCACTCCAAAATACCTTGGTAGTCCTCTGAATTCATGATTCAGTACACTCCAGACCTCCAATTTCTGAGGCAGCAAAACAGCCCCACAACATTATGGAACCTCCACCATATTTAACTGTTTTTTGTTTTGTTTTGTTTTTAGTGCCATCAAGTCAGTGTTGACTTCCGGCTACCCAGCTGCTTCTGGGTTTTCTTGGCAATGTATCACTGGAAGTAGATTGCCAGGCCTTTTCTTCCGAGGCAGTGGAGGATAAAGTGACCTGCCAAGGTCACAAGGAGTGCTATTAGGAATCGAACCCTTGATTTTCTGGGTACTAGGCAGTTGTTCTAACTACTAGGCTACTCCTCTACTCCATTTAACTGTATGCAGGTTGCTTTTTCCTTATAAGCTGCTTCTTTTTGCCTATAAAGTATCATTGGTCTGGATTGCCAAAGAGCTCAAGTTTGGTTTCATCTGTCCACGAAACATTTTCCCAGGATGATTGTGGTTTCTCAAGGTGTGTTTGGGCAAAGATCAGGTATACTTTTTTATGTCTATCTGTGAGCAGTGGGGTCCTTTTTGGCCTTCGACCATGAAGTCCTTATTTGTTTAGTGTGCGGCGTATGGTACAAGTTGAAACCACCAGATTGCTCCAGGTCAGCCTTAAGCTCTTTGGATGTTGCATGGGGTGTTTTTCCAACAGTTCACACTAATCTTCGAAGGCTTCTTGGATTAATTTTTCTCTTCCTACTACGTCCTGGGAGGTTCTTGACAGTTCTAAGAGCAGAAAACTTCTTAACATTGGAAACTGTAGACACAGGAATCCCAAGATCTTTGGAGCTGGCCTTATATTCCTTTGATATTTGGCGATAATGGCTTTTCTGATTATCATAGGCAGCTCTGTTGTTTTCACCATTGTGAAAATGAAACTGGGAGTGAATGTGACCATTTTAAACATTAGAGCCATCATTCATTATTGGCATCCTTGCAGTTCAACCCCTTAATGTCCAATATCTAAAAAAAAAAAAAAGGTAGCCAGTGAAATGGCTTTGGACAATATATGTACACATATTTGACACACAAAAGAATCAAATAAAACAAGACCCATTAAAAAAGGAAATAGTAGAAAATAGTATTGCCAGGACATGATTATTAGCACCCTTATAAACAATTCAAATCAGTTTGAATAGAAGAACCACATTAACCAACCAAGAAAGAGCACAACCATCCGTGGGTGTGAAACACACAGTATAAAACAGGTGAAATAAAAGGACTTTATTATTGAGCCCATTGCAGTAAAATTAGACGCACCTGTGAACAGTTGTCAGCACTCACATGACTTGAATCAACCAAAAAATGATGGCTCTAATGTTTACAATGGCCACATTTACTCGTGAAGACAAGCAAGCTGCCTGAGATGGTCAGAAAAGCCAATCTCCAGGAACAAGCAGGAATGTAGTCTTCACATATGGGTGATGATAAGAGGCAGGATTATCTTACACTTGTCAAACATGCCCAGGATGTTTCCAAGTTTGTTAATCGTGCAGCTTTTGACTGCTTTGAGTGCATAAGCAGAACCTCTGCCATTGCCATAAGTGCTCGTAGGATTGCCTGGCTGCAGGCATCTGACTTAGAACTCTGGGTACAGGATAAACTGGGGAATATCCCTTGTACAGGCAAAAATCTCTTTGGCAAGAATTGGCAAGAGAAAGCTAATGAACTGGATGCTGATAACACCACTTTGGATAGACTATCCAAGGCTACAGCTGATCCTGCAAGGAGAAAATCCTAAAAAGAAGAGGTTTTATCCCTCCTATACCCAGCAGGTACATTCTGCAGGTCAGTCTGCCCGAAAGGGACAGCAGCCCCCGAAGCAAAGGAAATCAAAGATTGCTAAGCCTCAACCGGCCCAGCAGTCTCAGCCTCCACAGGAGCTTTGACTCCCATCTAGAGAACTTGGCCTTCCTGGCCCTGAACGGGCCAGAACCTTCCACCATACCAGGAAGGTTGTCATTTTGCCCCCAGATGGGGACAGATAACAGCAGAACAATGGACTCTTTCCATTGTAAGAGAGGGGTACAAGCTTCATTTCTTCAACATGCCTCCTCCTACAGTGGTAAGACAGTTCAATTCTCAGGCTTCTCTCAACACTCAGTTGAGTCAAGAGGTCAGTTTACTTCTTGCCCAGGGGGCAATAGAAGACGTACCCATTTCCCAACAGGGTACAGGGTTTTACTTCCCTTATTTCCTTATTCCAAAGAAAACAGGGGGACATTTTAGACCTCAGAACTGAACAAATTCCTGTTCAAAGAGAAATTCAAGATGATTTCTCTGGGAACTCTGCTGCCATACCTTCAGAGTCAGGATTGGCTTTGTTCTCTAGATCTAAAGGATGCTTACACTCATGTTGTCATCCATCCAACTCATCGAAGGTTCCTTCGCTTCCTGTTCCAAGGAAAGCACTACCAATACAGGGTGCTTCCTTTTGGCCTGGCCTCAGCTCCAAGGGTGTTTACGAAATGCATGGCTGTAGTGGCAGCATTTCTTCACACTCTAGGAATATTCGTCTTCCCCTACTTAGACGACTGGCTCATTCGAGCCCCATCAGAGTCAGAGGCCAGAATTTCCTTATCTTGCACAATGCGTATCCTTCAGTATTTGGGCCTGGTCATAAACATCCCAAAATCCAGCCTAACTCCCACTTAATCTCTAGAGTTCATAGGAGCTTTGCTGGATGCCAAAAAAGCAAGGGCCTATCTCCCACAGGCCCGCTGTCTTCGCATTGTGCAGTTAGCCTCCCAGGCAGTATTAAAAACTCATCTCACTGCTCGGGAAATGTTACAACTCCTAGGCCACATGGCATCTACCGTGCACGTGGTTCCCTATGCTCGCCTCCATATGAGGGCAGCCCAGTGGACTCTATCCACTCAGTGGACTCAAGCATCAGGCTGCCTATCAGACAAAGTAGCAAACACAAGTCGCCTTATTTTGTCTCTACAATGGTGGCAGTCAACCCAAAACCTGTTGGTGGGGTCCCCTTTCCAGCAACCCCTACCCCAGGTCCCTCTAACAACAGACACCTCACAAGTGGGTTGGGGAGCTCATCTGCTAGATCTCTCAACCCAAGGTTCCTGGACTTCACAGGAGACCCACTTACATATCAATCTCCTAGAACTCAGAGCAATCTTCCTTGCTCTTCAAGTGTTCCATGCCCAGCTCAGCTACAAGACAGTCCTAATTCAGACGGACAGTCAAGTAGCTGTGTTCTATCTGAACAAGTAGGGAGGAACAGGCTCTCTGTCGCTTTGCAACGAAGCTTTGCGACTATGGGCCCTCGCCAGAGAGCATCAAATTCATCTCCTGGCGGTGTATCTGCCAGGCATTCAAAACTCTTGGGCAGACAGACTCAGTCGAGTTCTACTTCCGCACGAATGGTCTCTCCATGCAAACAAGGTAGGAAAAACCTTTCAAATTTGGAGAACTCCAGACATAGACCTCTTTGCAAGTCCGTTGAATGCCAAACTTCCCCGGTTCTGTTCCAGAATTCCGACTCAGGGTTCTCAGGCCAGGGATGCTTTTCTCCTTCATTGGGGTCAGGACTTCCTATATGCCTTTCCACCCATTCCCCTAATTCCCAAAACCCTTTTCAAGCTTCAGAGAGACAAAGGCCACATGATTCTCATAGCTCCACATTGGCCTCGGCAGGTGTAGTATCCTCTACTCTGGCATCTCTCTCAAGCTCCATCTCTGGAGTTAGGATCTCTGCTCCAGATCTCCTGTCTCAGGAGGACGGGATGTTGTGGCATCCCAATCCCCACTCTCTGCATCTCAGGGCCTGGTTGCTGAGAGCCTAGACCTTCACGGTCTTAACCTTTCTCAGCAAGTAAAGGATGTCCTTTGTGCTTCCAGGAAACTTTCCACAAGACCCTCTTATGCTTTAAAGTGGAAAAGGTTTTCCATATGGTGTTCGCAAAAGGGTCTTCACCCCTCTGCAATACCTCTGGAATCATTACTGGAATATCTCCTGCATTTATCTAATGCAGGACTTAAGACTAACTCAGTAAGAGTCCATTTAAGTGCTATTTCAGCTTCATTAAAGCCTTTAAATGAACAACCTATTTCCTCTCATCCTCTCATAGGGAGATTTATGAGAGGCCTTCTTCTGACTAAGCCTCCCATTAGTCCACCTCCAGTGGCGTGGGACCTGAATCTGGTTCATGGGCAGCTCATGAGGCCACCTTTTGAACCTTTAGCTACTACCTCCTTGAAATTCCTTTCCTGGAAAGTTATCTTTCTCATTGCAATCACATCAGCACTTTGCATCAGTGAATTGCAAGCATTAGTTGCTAATCCTCCTTACACGAGGTTCCATCATAAGGTAGTCCTTAGGACTCATCCACACTTCATGCCAAAGGTGGTCTCACCTTTTTATTTAAACCAGGCGGTTTACCTGCCTGTATTTCTAATGCAGAAAGGAATCTTCATTCTTTGGACTGTAAAAGAGCACTTTCCTTATCTCCAGGAACAAGCAGGAATGAGTCTTCACATATGGGTATCGTCGGTACCGACGGAGCCTGCGCGGGAACGCTCCCCAGCGTCCAATGAGAAAGCTTTTGGGAGCATCCCACAGCGCCTGCGTGCTGCCTTCCCACCTTTCCCAACCGCCTCTCTCCAGTTCTTCTTTTCCGCGGAGCCAGCAGATCGTGTTCCTGTCACCGCAGAAGAAGTTCTTTATTTTTTCTTTATTCTTTTGTGTCGCGTCTGCCTTCTTCGATGTCGGACCGGTACCGCCGGTCTTTCTTTTCTTTCTTTCAAAAAAAAAAATGCTTTATCTTTACTGTGCATTTTCAGTTTTTGGGCCCTAGGCCTAAAAATATTTTCCTCATGGAGAAGCCCGCTTCTGGGTTTAAAAAATGCACAAAATGTGGCAGTACTGTTTCTGTCACCGACACCCATGACTGGTGTCTAAAGTGTTTGGGACCTGACCATTCCATCACGGATTGTATGTCCTGTACCATGATGGCAGAATCGAGAGGTCGGCAGAACCGAGCAGCCAAGCTCAGTACCCTGTTTCCCTCTGATGCAGCTTCGGTAGCATCGACGTCTTCCAGGGCCTCTTCTTTCTCCCATGGATCTCAGGTAACCAAGCATAAATCTGGCCGGTCCTTGAAGGGCAGATCTCCCTCCAAGCATCGAGATGCCTCCGGGCTTGCCTTCGAGGATTCCGCACCGGCAAAATTACCCTGGCGGGAAGCTCCGGCTTCCAAAGCATTATCTATGGGGTCACAGGTTGACATCGATGGCTCGGCCTCGACAGATCACCTGTTGCCGTGTTCTGGGGTACCGGTGGCTCCCACTGGTACCGACATCCAGACTCTGGTGGCGTCGATGGATCAGAAGATTCTGACCATGCAGCGCACCTTAACGGCTTTCATACAGACTGCGATGCCTCCGGTACCGCAACAATCCCCGTTGCTGGTACCGGCTCGGGTACCGGCATCGCTCCCGGTACCGGTACCGATTGCATCGACATCGGCTTCGGTGTCGACTGCAACGGTACCCTGTCCTATGATGCCCATCGGTACCGAACCGGTACCGATTACTCCCGATGCCGATCCCACTCGATACGGTTATCGGGCTTTACAGGAGCATCCAGACAGGTGATACTTCGATTCCTCTGAGGACTCTGAGTCTGAGGGTTCTGTAGAAGCATCGATACTTCTTCCTCAGGAGTCTTCTTCACCTAAACGAAGAATGTCTCCTCCAGAAGACTTGTCTTTTCAAGACTTTATTAGGGAAGTGGCTAGGGGCCTCTCTATCACAGTGGCCCCTGAGTCAGAACCCAGAGCCAAGGAGTTGGATATTTTACAATATCCTAAAGCTCCTAAGGAGGCAGCTACTTTACCTGTTCATGAGATTCTGTATGATCTCATGTTGAGCATGTGGGAGACACCTCTCACCACCTCTCCTCATTCTCGCAGGTTAGACACCATGTATCGTGTCCCTCCTTGTCCCTGGCTTCCACAAGACCCAGCATCCTCACCACTCTATTGTGGTAGAGTCTGCCATGAAGAAGATAAAGAGTGCAAAAAGACTCATCTAATCCTCCAGGGCGTGAATGCAGGACCCTGGATGCTTTTGGCCGAAGGGTTTTCCAAGCTGCTGTGCTAGCTGCTAGGATCAATTCCTATAGTCTCTATATAGGAATGTTTCTAAAAGAAGTCACAGATCATCTGCAGACTTTAACCCCTTTCATTTCAGAGGATAAAAGACAGGAGTTTCTCACTTGGCTCAAACATGCCCAAGATGTCTCCAAATTTTCCAACCGTGCAGCCTTTGACTCTTTTGAGTGTGTAAGCAGAGCTTTGGCTATTGCCATAGGGGCACGCAGAATTGCTTGGCTACAAGCTTCTGATTTGGAGCTCTGGGTCCAAGATCAATTGGGAAATCTCCCTTGTACAGGTGAAAACCTTTTTGGTAAGGATTGGCAAGCAAAGGCCACTCAGATGGATGCTGAAAACTCTGCTTTGGATCGACTTTCAAAGTATACCTCTGCTCCTGTTAAGAAAAGATTGTTTAAAAAGACATCTTTTTCCAAAAAGGGAAGATATTATCCTGCTTATGGTCGTCAGGCATCCTCTGCAGGTCGTTTTACTGCAAAGCGTCAGCAACCACCTAAACGGGCCAAGTCAAAGGCTGCTAGACCTTCCACGGCCCAGCAGCCTCAGCCTCCTCAGGGCCTTTGACTTGCAACTAGAGAACTTAGCCTTTCTAGCTCTGGAAGGACCAGAGCCCCTTACCATCCCAGGAAGGTTGATTTACTGTGCTCCCAGATGGGAGCAAATCACAGCAGAGCAATGGACACTCTCCATCATAAGGGAAGGGTACAAGCTTTATTTCTTAAACCTTTCCCCTCACACCATGGTGAAGCAGTTCAATTCTCCAACATCTCTCCTCAACCTTTTAGGTCAGGAGATTGCCATCCTTCTTGCCCAAGGGGCAATAGAAGAAGTACTACTTCTTCAACAAGGCAAAGGGTTTTACTCCCCTTATTTTCTTATTCCAAAGAAAACAGGGGGCTACAGACCCATCTTAGATCTTAGAGAATTGAACAAATTTCTATTCAAGGAGAAATTCAAGATGATTTCTCTCGGTGCTCTGCTTCCATACCTTCAGAGTCAGGACTGGCTTTGTTCTCTAGATCTCAAGGATGCGTACACCCCATGTCCTCATCCATCCAACTCACAGAAGGTTCCTTCGGTTCCTTTTTCAAGGAAAGCACTACCAATACAGGGTGCTTCTTTTTGGTCTGGCCTCTGCACCAAGGGTGTTCACAAAATGCATGGCAGTAGTACCTGCATTTCTACGCACTCTGGGAATATTCGTCTTCCCATATCTGGATGACTGGCTCATTCGAGCTCCATCTCAAGCAGAGGCCAAGACTTGTCTAACCTGCACAATGCGTGTCCTTCAGTATTTGGGACTAGTAATAAACATCCCAAAATCCAATCTCACCCCTACTCAGTCCCTCGAGTTTATAGGGGCTTGGTTGGATACCACAACTGCAAGGGCCTATCTTCCTCAGGCCCGTTGCCTGCGCTTGGTGCAGTTAGCCTCCCAAATACAGTTAAAGCCTCTTTTAACTGTTCGAGAAATGTTACAACTTTTAGGCCGCATGGCATCCACTGTGCATGTGGTTCCATATGCTCGCCTTCACATGAGGGCAGCTCAATGGACTTTGTCCACCCAATGGACTCAGGCATCAGGTTGCCTGTCAGACAAAATAGCAAACTCCATTCGCCTTTTTTGGTCTCTCCAGTGGTGGAAGTCCTCTCAAAACCTGTTGCTGGGGTCCCCTTTTCAAGAGTCACTTCCCCAAGCAACCCTTACAACAGATGCCTCTCCAATGGGTTGGGGAGCTCATCTGCAAGATCTCTCCACCCAGGGCATCTGTTCTCCACAGGAGAATTCGCTATGAGTGTTCCACTCCCTGCTTAGCTACAGGACAGTCCTCATCCACACGGACAACCAAGTAGCCATGTTCTATGTGAACAAGCAGGGAGGGACTGGCTCTGTCGCTTTGCGACGAAGCTTTGCGACTGTGGGCCTTCGCCAGAGAGCATCAGATTCATCTTATGGCAGTATATCTTCCAGGCATTCAAAACTCTTGGGCAGACAGACTCAGTCGAGTTCTGCTTCCACACGAATGGTCCCTCCACAGGGACCAGGTAGCCAGGATTTTTCGAATTTGGGGAACCCCGGACATAGACCTATTTGCAAGTCCGTGGAATGCCAAACTTCCCCGGTTCTGTTCCAGAATTCCGTGTCAGGGAGTTCAGGTCAAGGATGCCTTCTTCCTTCACTGGGGTCAAGACTTCCTTTATGCCTTTCCACCCATTCCCCTAATTCCCAAAACACTGTTCAAGCTTCAGAGAGACCGAGGTTCTATGATCCTCATAGCACCACATTGGCCACGCCAAGTGTGGTACCCTCTACTTCTGCATCTCTCTCAAGCTCCGTCCCTGGAGTTGGGCTCTGCTCCAGATCTTCTCTCCCAGGAAGACGGAACGTTGTGGCACCCAAACCCCCAGTCTCTCCATCTCAGGGCCTGGTTGCTGAAGGCCTAGACCTTCAAGTTTTCCAACTCTTTCAGCAAGTCAGAGATATTATTCATGCTTCTAGAAAGCCTTCCACTAGATGTTCCTATGCTTTCAAATGGAAAAGATTTACCATTTGGTGTTCAGAGAAGGGTCTTAACCCTCTTGCAATACCTTTGAATTCTTTACTAGAGTATCTAATGCATCTTTCCCATGCAGGCCTCAAAACGAATTCGGTAAGAGTCCATTTGAGTGCTATTGCAGCGTCCCTCAAGCCTCTCAATGGACAGCCTGTTTCCTCTCATCCTTTTATAGCAAGATTCATGAGAGGCCTTCTTTTAACTAAACCTCCCATTAGACCACCTCCAGTGGCATGGGACTTAAATCTGGTTCTTGGCCAGCTTATGAAGCCACCCTTTGAACCTTTAGCCACCACCTCCTTGAAATTTCTTTCTTGGAAGGTTATCTTTCTCATTGCAGTCACCTCAGCACGTCACATCAGTGAGTTGCAAGCCTTGGTGGCTAATCCTCCTTATACAAGGTTCCATCATGATAAGGTAGTCCTCAGGACCAATCCACACTTTATGCCCAAAGTGGTCTCGCCTTTTCATCTGAACCAAGAGGTATACTTACCTGTCTTTTTTCCAGGACCTCATGCATCAAGTGCAGAGAGGAATCTTCATACTTTGGATTGTAAAAGAGCTCTCGCCTTTTACTTACAAAGAACACAGCAACATAGAAAGTCTTCTCAACTCTTTGTTGCTTTTGATCCTTCCCATTTAGGACTTCCAGTTTCTAAGAGAACACTGTCCAACTGGATTGCTCAGTGTATTTCTTTCGCCAACAGAGTAGGAACCTTTCTCTGGAAGGCCATATCACAGCTCACAATGTGAGGGCCATGGCAGCCTCAATGGCTCATCTAAACTCTGTGTCCATCGACCAAATCTGTCGAGCGGCCACCTGGGCCTCGGTTCATACCTTCACAGCCCATTACTGTTTGGACAAGGACTCCCACCGGGATGCCTCGTTTGGTCAGGCTTTTCTCAAACACCTGTTCCATTCCTAATCAACTCCTACCCACCTACCCTGGTTGGATGCCGGAGATCCATGGGGGGAGGTGGAGCCCTTTTCAGGGACACACAACTCTGGGGTCTCTCCCTGGCATCCGCAGCTAGGGAGTCCCCATATGTGAAGACTCATTCCTGCTTGTTCCTGGAGATAGCACAGTTACTTACCTGTAACAGGTGATCTCTGGGAACAGCAGGAATAAGTCTTCACAACCCACCCACCTCCCCTAGGAGTTGTATCTCTCTATCTATCTTTCCTCCCTCTCTCTCTCTCTCTCTCTTTGTCTCAGCTTTAAAACTCGAACTGGAGAGAGGCGGTTGGGAAAGGCGGGAAGGTAGCACACAGGCGCTGTGGGATGCTCCCAAAAGCTTTCTTATTGGACGCTGGGAAGTGTTCCCGCGCAGGCTCCGTCGGTACTGACGATACCCATATGTGAAGACTTATTCCTGCTGTTCCCAGAGATCACCTGTTACAGGTAAGTAACTGTGCTTTACTTGCAGAGGACATAGAAACATAGAAAGTCCTCTCAACTCTTTGTTGCTTTCGATCCTTCTCATTTGGGTCCAGGCTTCTTTGTCAGGAGGCACAGGACCTTTGATGGTTTGCGCTCAAGCGCAACATGTTTCTCAAAGCTGTTTATCTTCCTGGCCAGGAAAATTACCTGGCAGACAAGTTGAGCAGGATTCTGCAGCCCCACGAGTGGCAGCTCCATCCCTCAGTGGTTCAGAAGATTTTCCTGAAATGGGGACTTCCATCCATTGATCTGTTTGCCAGTCCCCTGAACAAGCAGCTGCCCAGGTTCTGCTCCAGGCAACTGCATCCTCTGCGGCTAGCAGCAGATGCTTTTCTCATTTCCTGGTCCAGGGGCCTCCTGTATGCGTTTCCTCCCACACCTCTGGTGGCCCAAACCCTGTTCAAGATTCTACAGGACAAGGCCTCAGTCCTTCTGGTCGCTCCCAGATGGCCAAGGCAGCCTTCTGCTTCAACTGGCAGTGGACACCCCACTGTCTCTGGGGTTGCAGCCTGACCTTCTCTCTCAGGATCAGGGTTCTCTTCTGCACCCCAGTCTCAAATCTCTCAATTTGATGGCCTGGAGGCTTCAAGGGTAGTTTTGGCTCCCTGGGGCCTGCCTCAGGAAGTTGAGGAGGTCGTCCTGGCCTCTAGGAAGCAGTCCACTAGAAAGACCTATGCCCTGAAGTGGAAGAGATTTTCTCTGTGGTGTCAGCTGCGTACAGAAGATCCTTTCTCCTGTGCTGTACCAGTGGTGCTTCAGTACCTGCTGCACTTATCCAATCAGGGACTTAAATCCAATTCTGTTCGGGTCCACCTCTCAGCTCTAGCAGCTCACCACTCACTGGTGGAAGGACACTCTCTGCCGGTTCACCCCTTGGTGTCCCGGTTCCTCAGAGGTTTGCTCTTGCTCAAGCCTCCTGTCCGTCCTCCAGCCCCTGAGTGGGAGTTGAATGTGGTCTTGCAGCAACTGACTCGCCCACCTTTTGAGCCGATGGCTACTTGTCCTCTCCGCTTCCTGTCCTGGAAGGCACTGTTCTTGGTAGCCCTAACCTCGGCCAGGCGAGTGAGTGAGCTTCAGGCCCTGGTCTGTGACGGGCCTTGCACTCGCTTCTATAGGAACAGGGTAGTCCTTAGGACTCATCCAAAGTTCCTCCCAAAGGTTGTCTCCTCTTTCCACCTCAACCAGGAGGTGGTTCTTCCAACATTCTTCCCTAGGCCTCATGCGGTCTCGCACACCCTGGACTGTAGAAGGGCTTTATCCTTCTACCTTGACCGTACGCAGGGGCATAGAAGGGCTTCTCAGCTCTTCATATCTTTTGACCCTAATAATTTGGGGGTAGCATTGTCCAAGCATACCTTGTCCATCTGGGTGGCTGGCTGTATCACCTGGGCTTACAGGGCAGCTGAACTTCCGTTGCAGGGTCGGATCACGGCCCACCGTGTCAGGGCAATGGCTGCCTCAGTAGCTCATCTCTGCTCTGTACCGTTGGCAGACATCTGCAGGGCTGCAATTTGGTCCTCAAGCCAGACAATTGCGGCCCATTACTGTCTGGAGAGGGAGTCCCGTAGGGACAGTGCTTTTGGCCAGGCAGTATTCCGGAATCTCTTTGAGGTTTAGGCAACTCCTGCCCTCCAGCCCTCCGTTGGGCTACCGGTGGAGGTTCTTTCAGTGAAAAGCCTTTCTTTCATGCTGGGACTAGAGGGAGTTCTCTTGTTCAGCCTGGGTTCCTGGTAGCCCAGAGCTAGGGAGTCACCCATATGTGAGGACTGACTTCCTGCTTGGTCCTGGAGAAAGAGTAGTTACTCACCTGTAACAGGTGTTCTCCAGGAGCAGCAGGAATCAGTCCTCACAACCCTCCCTCCTCCCCTGGGAGTTGCAGTTGTACATAGTTTGTTTTTTACATTTTTGTATACTGTTTTTTAGCTGTCATCAGTCTGAGCAAGATGGCACCTTTAGGCGGGAAGGGGACCGCGCTTGCATGCAGTATTCCCAAAGGCTTTCATAGAAAGCTGGGGAAATGCTCCGCAAGGGCTCCATCAACGTCGAAGTCACCCATATGTGAGGACTTATTCCTGCTGCTCCTGGACAACACCTGTTACAGGTGAGTAACTACTCTTTCCTGCTGTTCCTGGAGATCACCTGTTACAGGTGAGTAACAGGTGATCTAGGTGCAAGGTCTTACGTGTGCACTAGGTGCAAGGAGCTCTTTGCTCTCAGGGAACGAGTCCGTTCTCTAGAGGCTAGAGTAGCAGACTTGGAAAAACATAAGAAAGACAGAGAGGTACATAGACGAGACCTACAGGGATATAGTCCTGAAGTCCCACCTCCAGTCTGGGAGCATCCCTGTTGCCATGGAGGAGAGAGGTCACGTGACAGGAGAGCATCACCCTGGTGTGGCAGGAAGTGATCCTGTAAATAGGACCTGTCCTCCAGGTGATGTAAAACCCTCTCGCACCTAGGAAGTTTCTTCAGGGCCATGTGCCCATGAGGGAAGGGTTAGGACAGCCGTTATAGTTGGTGATTCGATCATTAGACATGTAGATAGCTGGGTGGCTTTTGGACGTGAGTATCGCCTGGTAACATGCCTGCCTGGTGAGAAGGTAGCGGACCTCACGCGCCACCTAGATAAGGTCTTAGATAGTGCTGGGGAGGAGTCTGCTGTCTTGGTACATGTCGGTACCAATGACATAGGAAAATGTGGTAGGGAGGTTCTGGAGACTAAATTTAGGCTTTTAGGTAGGAAGTTGAAATCCAGAACTTCCAGGGCAGCGTTCTCCGAAATGCTTCTCGTTCCACGTGCAGGACCCAAAAGGCAGGCAGAGCTCCGGAGTCTCAATGCGTGGATGAGACAATGGTGCAGAGATGAGGGGTTTGGATTTGTTAGGAACTGGGGTGCATTCTGGGGAAAGGAGGGGCTCTTCCGAAGGGATGGGTTCACCTTAACCGGGATGGAACCAGGCTGCTGGCATTAACCTTTAAAAAGGAGATAGAGCAGCTTTTAAACTAGATAATAGGGGAAATCCGACAGTCGCCCAAGAGCAGATGGTTCGGAAGAATGTATCCTTGAAGGATACTACCAAAAGCAGAGAGGTTCCAAAAAGGAGTAAAGTAGCCCAAATGCCCTCGAGTATGCAGCAGACAGAGCTTAAAGGTCCCAAATTACCCATGTCTACCAATAGCCAAATTAATATGAATAAAATACAGTCTCTAAAATGCTTGTATGCAAATGCTAGAAGTCTAAAAAATAAGATGGGAGAGTTAGAATATATAGCACTAAATGAGAGGTTAGATGTGATTGGAATATCAGAGACATGGTGGAAGGAGGACAACCAGTGGGACACTGTGATAACCTGGGAACAAAGTATATTGTAATGATAGAGCTGATCAAATTGGTGGAGGGGCTGCGCTTTATCTTAGAGAAGGCATTCAGTCAGAAAGGATTAAAGTTTTGCAGGAAACAAAATTTGCTGTAGAATCTGTATGGATTGAAATTCCATATAAAAAGGGGAAGGCGATGCGGTGGGGGTGTACTATCAACCGCCTGGCCAGAATGAACAAATGGATGATGAAATGCTCATAGAAATCAAGGAAGCTAACAAAAGTTACAGCGCGGTAATAATAATGGGCGATTTCAATTACCCCGGTATCGACTGGGTCAGTGTCACGGCAGTACATGCTAGGGAGATAAAGTTCCTAGATGACATAAATGACTGCTTCTTTTAGCAACTGGTCCATGAACCGACGACAGGGGAAGCCATATTAGACCTAGTCCTTAGCGGAGACACCAGATCTAGTGCAAGAGATAAGGGTGTTGGGTCCACTTGGCAATAGTGATCATAGCATGATCGCCTTTGATTTAATTAGTGGAGGAGGGATAGTAAGGAAATCCACAGTACTACCTTTTAACTTTCGAAAGGGAGACTATGATAAAATGCGGAAAATAGTTAAGAAAAAACTAAAAGGAGCAGTTGCAAAGGTTAAAGACTTACATCAAGCTTGGGTGTTGTTGAAAAATACTATCTTGGAAGCCCAGACCAGCTGTATTCCACGCCCTAAGAAAAGTGGAAGGAAGTCCAAAAAACTGTCAGCATGGTTTAAAGGTGAGGTCAGACAGGCTGTTGTTGCCAAGAAAGCATCTTTCAGGAAATGGAAAAAAGAGCCAAACGATGAAACCTGGAAACAGCACAAGCACTGGCAGGTCAAATGCAAGGCATTGATAAAGAAGGCAAAGAGAGAATTTGAGAAGAAGCTTGCTGCGGAATCAAAAATGCGAAATAAAGATTTTTTCAAGTACATTCGTCGCAAAAAACCTGTGAGAGAGTCAGTTGGACCATTAGATGATAGAGGAGTTAAAGGGGCATTAAGAGGCGACAAGGCGATAGCGGAGAGACTGAATGAATTCTTTGCTTCGGTCTTTACTGAGGAAGATGTAGGGATGTTATCCATGACTGAAGTGGTATTTAAAGGTGCGGAAGAATTGAAGGAAATATCGATACATCGGGAAGATGTATTACAACTATTAGATAAACTGAAGAGTAGCAAATCACCTGGGCCGGATGGTATACATCCAAGTGTGTTGAAAGAACTGAAATATGAGATTGCAGACCTGCTATTAGTAATCTGTGAACTATCATTGAAATGATCTCTAATACCTGAAGATTGGCGGAACGCCAGTGTAACACCAGTTTTTAAAAAGGGTTCGAGGGGTAATCCGGGAAACTATAGACCGGTGAGCCTCACGTCAGTACCAGGAAAAATGGTAGAAACCATCATAAAGAATAAAATTACTCGGCATGTAGATAGTCATGGCCTAATGGGAGACAGCCAACATGGCTTTAGACAAGGAAGATCTTGTCTTACTAATCTGTTATGTTTTTTTGAAAGTGTGAATAAACAGGTGGACCAAGGTGAGTCGGTTGATTTATTTATTTAGCTGTATTTATATCCCGCTTTTCACCGGGTCAAAGCGGTCAATTGGGGGATACATTTAACACGAGGGGATATGAGACACATACGCTAACACTTACAGGGAACATGGGCAGTGGAGGGTTAAGTGGCTTGCCCAAGCCCACAAGGAGTGCCTACAGGACTAGAAATCCCAGTCCCTCCGGCCTGAGATTGCTGTCCCCAGGTGGGACTTGAACCCCCGGCCCTCCGGCCTGAAGTACCTTGTCCTAACCACTAGACCACTCCTCCTCACTCCTCCTAGTGTATTTGGACTTTCAAAAAGCCTTTGACAAGGTCCCTCATCAGAGACTTTTGGCAAAACTAAAGAGTCATGGGATAGGAGGCAGTGTACTACTGTGGATGATCAGGAATTGGTTAAAAGATAGAAAGCAGAGGTTTGGGCTAAATTGCCAATTTTCCCAATGGAGAAAGGTGAATAGTGGTGTACCCCAGGGATCTGTGCTGGGTCCGCTGCTTTTTGACATATTCATAAATGACCTGGAAAGTGGAATAACGTGTGAGGTTATCAAATTTGCAGATGAGACAAAACTATTTAAAGTTATTAAAACCCAAGAGGATTGTGGAAAATTGCAAGAGGATCTTGATAAATTGGAAGACTGGGCATCAAAATGGCAGATGAAATTTAATGTGGACAAGTGCAAAGTTATGCACCTAGGGAAGAACAACCCAAACTATGGTTACACGATGCAAGGTTCCACATTAGGAACCACCACCCAGGAAAAAGATTTAGGCGTCATTGTGGATAACATGTTAAAACCCTCGGCCCAGTGTGCAGCGGCAGCCAAGAGAGCAAATAGAATGCTAGGTATCATAAGGAAAGGAATGGAAAATAAAACAAAAGATATTATAATGCCTCTATACCATTCCATGGTGAGACCGCACCTTGAATATTGTGTGCAATTCTGGTCACCGTATTTTAAAAAGGATATAGCGTTATTAGAAAAGGTTCAGAGAAGAGCCACCAAAATGGTAAAGGGGATGGAAGGATACTCCTATGAAGAAAGGCTAAAAAGGTTAGGGCTCTTTAACCTGGAAAAGAGACGGCTGAGGGGAGATATGATAGAAGTCTATAAATTAATGAACCGAGTGGAACGTGTAAACGTAGATCGACTGTTTACGTTATCAGAATATAGGAAGACTAGGGGACATGCAAAGAAGCTACAGGGTAAACTATTTAAGACTAATAAAAGAAAATATTTTTTCACTCAACGTGTAATCAAACTCTGGAATTTGTTACCGGAGAATGTAGTAAAGGCTGTTAGTGTAGCTGGGTTTAAAAAAGGTTTGGACAAGTTCCTGGAGGAAAGGTCCATAAACCATTATTAAGAAGGGCCCAGGATATCAATGCTTGACCTAGTACAAGCACTGCAGAACCTGTGTCTTTTGGGGAAACTGCTAGGTACGTATGACCTAGATTGGCCACTGTTGGAAACAGGATACTGGGCTTGATGGACCTTGGTCTGACCCAGTATGGCATATCTTATGTTCTAACTACGCTTTATCACCAAACATAAAACTTCAATGAGGATAAGGCCATTACCAAAGACCTTGGGATTCCTGTCTCTACAGTTTACAATGTTAAGAGGTTTTCTGATGACGGAACTGTCAAGAACCTCCCAGGATGTGGTGAAAACAGGAAAATGAATCGAAAATGTTTTCAAAGGTTAGTGAAAACTGTTGGAAAACCACTGTGTACAACATCCAACAAGCTTAAGTCTGACCCGGAGCAATCTGGAGTGGTGATTTCAACCTATATCATACACTGCACACTAAACAAAGAAGGTCTTCATGGGTGAAGGCCAAGGTGGACCCACTGCACAAAGACATAAAGAGGCACACCTGATCTTTGCTCAAACCCACCTTGAGAAACCACAATACTTCAGTGAAAATGTTCTGTGGCAATGCAGACAAGCAATACATTTGCAGGTGAAGAAATAAAGCTTATAAGGAAAAAAAATGCCCTTCCTACAGTTAACTATGGTGGAGGTTCCATAATGCTGTGGAGCTGTTTTGCTGCCTCAGAAACTGGAGGCTTGGAACATACTATAGGAATCGTGAAGTTAGAGGGACTACCGAGGTATTTTGGAGCGAAATGTTCTACCTAGTGTCAGAAAGCTAGATCTGAGTAGAAGGTCATGGGTCCTCCAGCAGGACAATGACCCAAAACATACATCCGAAAATACAAAAGAATGGTTAAAAAGGAATAAATGGACTGTTTTAAACTGGTCAGCAATAAGTCCTGATCTCGGTCTAGTCAAGAACCTTTGGAACGAGCTGAAATCTGCCATTGGCAAAAGAAATCCTGGAAACATTCATGAGCTGGAACAAATGGCAGTTGAAGAGTATGAGAAGCTACCAGCAGACAGATGTATGAAACTTGTAAATGGCTACAAGGAATGTTTGGAGACTGTCATCACTGCCAGGGATTGTGCAACCAAATATTAGTGAAGGGCACCATTAATCCTGTCCAGGTCATATTTTGTTTACTTCTCAGAAATTACTATGTCTAAGTTGCACAGACATCTTTTATTTTTTTGTTGTATACCTTTGAACATACTATTAAAATATTTCCCATTTCTCAAGAGAGTCTACACAACATACCTAAAATGCAAAGATGCCAATAATGTTGACCACAACTGTAGATAAAGGTGAGCTGGTTGATACGATGTATCTGGATTTTCAGAAAGTGTTTGACAAGGTCCTTCATGAGAGACTCTTGGCCAAATTAAAAAGTCATGGGATAAGAGGCAGTGTACTTTTGTGGATTAGGAACTGGTTAAAAAATAGAAAACAGAATAGAACTAAATGGCCAATTTTCTCTATGGAAAAGGTTGATAGTGGAGTACCCTGGGGATCTGTGCTGGGCCCACTGTTTTCTAACATAAATGATTTGGAAATGGGAATAATGAGTGAGATGAACAAATTTGCTGGTGACACAAAATTATTCAATGTTGTTTAAACACAAGAGGATTGTGAAAAATCGCAAGAGGACCTTGATAAATTGAAAGACTGGGTGTCCAAATTCCAGATGAAATTTGATGTGGACTACTGCAGAGATATGAACTTAGGGAAGAAGAACCCAAACTACGGCTACACAATGCAAGGTTCCACATTAGGAATCACCACCCATTCATTTTGTTATTGATCCTCTGGGCATTTTCATGGACATTATCATGTATAATATGTTGAAACCCTCTGTCCACTGTGCCACCATGGTCAAGAAAGCAAATAGAATACTAGGAACCATAAGGAAATGAATGGACAATAAAACCAAAGATGATATAATGCCTTTGTATTGCTCCATGGTGCAACTGCACCTTGAGTATTGTGTGCAGTTCTGGTCACCATATCTTTAAAAGGGTATAGAGGAATTAGAAACGGTACAAAGAAGAGCGACCAAAATGATGTTTTATGTTTATGTTTTATGTTTTATTGCACTTGATATACCGCTATTACATTTAGAACATAGCGGTGTACAGTAAAGCAGAACCTTATACAGAGAGACCAATAGGTCGGAGAAAAAAAAAGAAAAAGAAAGGAAGTTACAATATAAGACAGGAAAGCACCCAAGACATTTAAATAGACGAGACTACAGGTGAGGGAGGAGAGGGAGGGGGAGAGGCTTGTCACGTAAGAGGCAGGGGGAGGTCAAAAGCAACAGAAAAAATGTGCGTTTTTAAGTCTTTTTTGAATGTGGGATAATGTTGTTCTAGCCTGAGGGAAAGGGGTAGTGAATTCCAGTAGGCTGGACCAATAAAGAAAAAGGCAGAAGAACGTGTGGACTGTAAGTGAGCGAGGGATGGAGAGGGGAGGTGAAGGCGATTTATGTGGACGGAGCGGAGGGAGCGGGTGGGGATGTGAAAATGGAGTAAATCTGCTAGGTATTGGGGGGTATGGGTATATAAAACTTGGTGAACCAGTGTAAGGATTTTGTAACGAATGCGGAATTGTAGAGGCAGCCAGTGTAAGTGAGAGAGAAGTGGAGTAACATGATCGCGGGGGGAGGAGTGGAAAATAAGACGTGCAGCAGTATTCTGAATGCGTTGAAGCCGATGAAGTTGTGAAAGGGGGAGTCCAGCAAAGAGGGAATTACAAAAATCGAGGCGTGATATCACCAGAGAAAGAAGGAGAGTGGTGAGGGCTTCAGGGGTGAGAAATGGACGGATAGAACGTATTTGGCGGAGGAAGAAGAAAGAGGTTTTTGTGAGATGGGAAATGTGATTACGGAAGGAAAGGTCAGAATCAAAGATTACACCAAGGTAGCGAAAGTCAGTGACTAGTGAGACTGGAGAGGTCGAGAAGGAAGGAGCAATTGAGGGGGGAGGACTGCCATGGGTGAACCAGATTGTGAGGGTCTTTCTCAGATTAAGATGAAGGCAATTTGTAGTGAGCCAGTTTGCAACAGCGGAGAGGCAGGAGTTGAGTGGGGTGAGATCAGGGTGGAGGGGAGAGGTGTGAAACAGGAGGAGGAGGTCATCAGCGTAATAGTATGCAGAGATCCCAAACTGCTGAACCAGGAGTGCTAAGGGTGTTAGAAATAAGTTAAAGAGAAGGGGTGCCAAAACAGATCCCTGGGGGACACCACAGGAAAGCGGGAAAGAATCAGAGGGGAGTGAGGGGATGGAGGAGGAGACAACAGTGCAGGAACGAGAGGAGAGGAAGGAGTGAAACCAGTGGTAGACTGTGTGACGAAGACCTGCATCTCGAAGTCGTGAGAGATGAAGGGGATATAAGGATACCCCTGTGAGGAAAGGCTTAAGAGGTTAGGGGGGAAATATGATAGAGGTCTATAAAATAATGAATAGAGTGGAATAGATAAACGTAGATAGGTTGTTTCTCTGGGAATGAGCAGGAAGTCAGTCCTCGCATATGGATGACGTCAACATCGACGGAACTCTTGCAGAAGCATCCTCCCAACTTTCAAAGAAAGCCTTTGGGAGATGTCTCCATGGAGGCGCGGTCCCCTTCCCGCCCAAGGGTGCCATCTTGCTCAGTCTCCTTTTTTCCGCAGAGCCCTTCAGACGCTGTCTGACTTTCACCCGGAAAAAGTTGACTTTTTTGTGCCTGAGTTTTCAACATGACTCCGGTCTTGCACCGGTACTCTTCCCGTCTACCAGCCTCAGTGTCGAGTTCGGTCCATTTTTATAGTCTTCGTTCTTTTTATATTCTGGCGCCTTTGCGCCTTTTTTCCCCGCTGGCAGCCCAAAGAGTCTTCGACCTTGCAGGGGTACTTTTTCCCCCATGGCTTTAAGAAGTGTGATCGGTGCTCTAAAATAATGTCCTTAACTGACACACACGACTGCTGCCTCCATTGCCTCGGGTCAGACCACGACCCCGGCGGCCGGCGGGCTCTGCAAAAGGATGTCCAGCAAGGCCCTGAAGAGCCGCCAGCAGCAGCATGATAAGTTCTTCCCCGAATCCACGATGCCTCCAAAGGCCAGGGCCTCGTCTGAGGCCCCGACATCGCAGCAGGAGCTCTCCGAACCCGAGCGTCATTGTGGATCCTTGGAAAGGAGGTCTCTCTCGAAGGGAACACAGGAAGAAGAAGAAAACCCTTGAAGGTGGCGTCCTTGGATGGTTCGGACCGGCCGGGAACCTCCCGGTCCCATAGTCCGAGGCGTCGTAAAAGCAGAGACCTGCCAAGGTCCCCCGGAAGGATCCGGCTGTGGACCAGCCTCAGTCCCCAGACACTATCCTTGTTGAGGATTCCCCTTTGGGGGAGCCGGCGTCGGGCCAGAGTCCCTTGGTGCCCGCGCTGAAGGCTGCGGAACCTTCTGGCCTGGAGTCTAGAATGGCGGCCCTGGAGCACAGTTTGTCTGCCTTCATCGGCCAACAGCGGGTGCTGTTGTCTGGCACGTCCGGTTCATCCGCCCCGACCACAGGGCATTCGACATCCAATACGTCCCTGGAGGCCAAGTCGATCCTGGGCCGAGGTCACGCTCGGTGTCCCGGTCGACGGGAGCTTGGTCATCCCGGGCCAGTCTACCAGGTCTCGATTGCAGGGCTTCGAGGGCCTCAGAGCCCATGGAGCAGCCCGCCTACAAGTCATCCTCAGATTCCTCCGAATGGGAGACGGAAGATGAGGAGTCTCCTGATACCTGTCGCCACCGCAACATCCCTTCCAATTTCCAGTCTCAGAATCTCGGAGGCGTTCCCCGCTGGAGGACATGGCCTTCTTGGACTTTGTCAAGGACATGTCCAAGGCCCTGGCGTTCTTGACAGTCAGAGGAGGGCCCTCAGGCGGACGAGCTGGAGATCCTCCAGTACGAGGCCCCTCCTCTGGAATCGCTCATGGTGCCCATTCCTCCCATCCTGGAATTGTTCATGCTCCGCATGTGCGAGATACCATTGTCTGTGCTGGTGGTGAGCAGACGGCTCGACTCGATGTATTGGGTCCACCGGAACCCAGGCTTCCAGAACTCAAAACTGCTGCAAAACTCCTTGGTGGTGGAGTCAGCCATGTGTCAACTGAAAATCCAGAAGACGCACTCCTCGGTGCCCCCAGGCAGGGAGGCTCGCACCTTGGATGCCTTTGGCTGGAAGTGCTACCAGGGCTCGATGCTCATCTGCCGGGTCCAGGCCTACCAGCTATACATGGACATGTATTTGAGAGACCTGGCAAAGGAACTCGCTGGTTTCTCGGCTGGTCTCTCCGTGGAACCTTTGCAGCGGTTCAAGAGCCTGTCCAAGTGTGCTCCATGAGTGCTCCAAATTTATGTCTCGAGCAGCCTATGACGGGTTCGAGTCGGCGGCCTGGGTAGCTGCAGCGGGCATTGATCCTCGCTGCCAGGTTTGGCTTCAGTCGTCCAACCTCGAGTAGTGGGTTCAGGACAAATTAGTCGATGTCCCATACCAAGGGGAGAACCTCTTCGGCAAACCCATGACCAACAAGACTGCCAAGCTGGAGACCGAGTTCATGACGAGGATCAGGCTCTCTGAGAAGACCACTGCCCCTCCCCGATGGAATGGCTCAGGTAAAAAACCCTTTTACCCGAGAAAGGGGGCTGCTTACTGAAACTACCCACCCTATCAGGCCTTCCCGGCTCCCCAACAGGGTCAGCAGGCCAAGGGGCATGGGCATGGCCCGCATAAGCAGAAAGTTCTAAAACCCCAGGCACTGGCCCTGGCCCATTCAGGGGGGAGCTTTTGACTCCTTGAGCATAGCCTCTCTACCCCAAGGAGATCAGCAGCCCTCAGGGGGCCGTCTGGCCCTCTATGCTCAGAGGTGTGTGCCCATCACCACTGATTCCTGGGCACTGAGGATAGTCGAGGAGGGTTATCTCCTCCACCTGACTCAGACACCTCCCCCTTATTTCCTGGGAGAGCCCCTCAGGTCTCCCCGGGGGCACACACTTTCAATAACGGGTGCTTCCCTTCGGCCTAGCCTCTGCCCCGAGGGTCTTCACGAAATGCCTGGCAGTAGTGGTCGCCTTCCTCAGGCTCCAAGTGGTCTTCATGTTTCCCTACCTGGATGACTGGATCATAAAGGGAAACACAGCAGGCCACTGCACGCACCATCTAGGTTTTGCAGCACTTGGGCTTTGTCATAAATTACCCCAAGTCTCACCTCCTCCCGGCACAATGTCTCGAGTTCATTGGGGCAAAGTTCGACACCCTCCAGGCCAAGGCCTTCATGCCCAAGGACTGGGCCGATTGTCTCAGATCTCTGGCTCAAGACATACAACACTGTCCCTCTGTGCCTGCCCGGCACCTTCTGCGTCTCCTCGGGCACATGGCCTCCACAGTCCACGTCATCCCAGACACTCGCTTCCACATGAAGCAGCACAATGGTATCTCTGAGGCCAGTGGTCTCAAGCCACAGGCCGCCTCCGAGACAGGGTTGTGGTGACCTGCCAGTTGGCAGATTCCCTGGTCTGGTGGCAGTTGCGCCAACACCTAGAAGCGGGCATGCCCTTCCAGACTCCCAGCCACTCGAGAGTCCTCACCACGGACGCCTTCCTGCTCGACTGGGGAGCCCACTGCAAAGCCCTCTGCACTCGGGACACCTGGTCAGCAGGCGAGAGCACCCAACAGATCATCCTCCTAGAGCTCCGAGCGATACACCTCGCTCTGAGGTTTTATGTCACCACCTGTGCCACCAGCCGGTCCTGGTCCAGACGGACAACCAGGTGACAATGTTCTACGTGAACAAACAAGGGGGCACGGGGTCCCGTGTCCTTTGCCAGGAGGCACTGGGTCTCTGTTCGTGCACAATCCAACAGGGTATCCTCCTGAGGGCAGTGTACCTGCCAGGCCAGGGTTCTCCAGCCACACGAGTGGCAGCTGGACTCCAGGATAGCCAGTCGGCTTTTCCGGCTCTGGGGGGAACCCGTGATGAACTTGTTTGCCAGTCCGGACAACGTTCAGTTGCCCCACTTCTGCTCCCGGCAGGCCCACCCCTCCAGGGTTGCAGCAGATGCATTTCTAGTCTCGTTGGAAGGCCTCATGTATGCCTTCCCTCCTACGCCACTGATCGCCAAGACCTTGTTCAGGACCCTCCACGACAGGGCCTCACTCATCCTGATAGCTCCCAGGTGGCCCAGGCAGCTGTGGTTCCCCTTGCTTCTGCAGTTGACAATAGAGGCCCCCATCCCCTTGGGCACCGCCCCGGGACTCCTATCTCAGGAGGGGGGCTCTCTTCTGCACCCCAATCTGGGGTCCCTCTAGTTGGCAGCGTGGCTACTGAGAGAGTGACTCTCGCCCCCCTCAACCTTCCGGTTGAAGTCGAAGACATTCTGCTGGCCTCTCACAAGGCCTCTACTAGGAAGGAGTACGCCCTCAATTGGCGCAGGTTCTCTGTTTGTTGTGCTGATCATGGGGCTGATCTCTTCTCCTGCCCAGTGGCTTTGGTGTTGCAGTACTTTCTCCACCTCTCTCAATCTCAATCTAGGCTCAAGTCTAACTCCATCCGAATGCACCTTAGTGCCCTGGCGGTGCCTCTCGGTCCAAACCTTGGTAACCTGCTTCCTTCGTGGCTTGCTCCTGTCAAAATCCCTGGTTTGCCCTCCGGCGACCAAATGGGACCTCAATATGGTGTTGGGGCAGTTCATTCGCCTGCCCTTAAAGCCTCTGGCGACTTGCCACCTACGCTACTTTTCTTGGAAGGTGGTTTTCCTGGTTGCGCTCACCTCCTCTCACAGAATTAGCGAGCTCCAGGCCCTTGTGGCAAAGGTGCCCTATACCAGGTTCTCCAAGAACATGGTGGTGCTTCGCACACACCTCAAGTTCCTGCCGAAGGTAGTGTCACCCTTCCACCTTAATCAGGAAGTGGTGCTTCCAACCTTCTTCCGAAGACCTCACTCCAGTCTGGCGGAGACGATCCTTCACTCATTGGACTGTAAAAGGGCCTTATCCTTCTACATCCAACGCACCCAAGGCCACCGCAAAGCTTCTCAGCTTTTCATCTCCTACAACCCTAGTAGGCTGGGGGAGGCGGTGACCAAGTGAACGCTGTCCACTTGGGTGGTGAACTGTATTGCCTTTCCTTATGGGCAGGTGAGGCTCCCACTGGAAGACCGCATCATGGCGCACCATGTCCAGGGCATGGTGGCTTCGGTGACAAACTTGGCTCTGTCCAAATGGTGGACATCTGCCGGGCTGCCACCTGGTCTTCAGTCCATACTTTCGCAACTCATTACTGCCTGGAGAGAGAGACCCGATGGGACAGTGCCTTTAGCCAGGCTGTGCTCCGTAATCTTTTCGGGGTCTAGGAAACTCCTACCCTCCGACCCTTCTGTGTTCAGGCTACCGGAGCACTAGTTTCATCAGACACAGGGATCCCACTGTGGTCTGTGTGCACGGACTCAAATTGCTGCTGCTTGCAGCTCCCTTCTCAGGAGCCCTGTTTTTGCTATGGGTTTTCAGTAGCCTGTAGCTGGGGAGTCCCATATGTGAGGACTAACTTCCTGCTTGTTCCCAGAGAAAGAGCAGTTACTCATCTGTAACAGATGTTCTCTGGGGACAGCAGGAATCAATCCTCACAACCCTCCCTCCTCCCCTTGGAGTTGCTACTGTACCATTTTTTATTTTTGCCATCTTTTAGCTATGTTATGTGACTGAGCAAGATGGCACCCTTGGGCGGGAAGGGGGCCGCGCATGCATGGTGGCATCTCCCAAAGGCTTTCTTTGAAAGCTGGGGGGATGCTTCCACGAGGGCTCCGTCGGTGCCGATGTCACCCAGATGTGAGGACTGATTCCTGCTGTCTCCGGAGAACACTTGTTACAGGTGAGTAACTATGCTTTACTCCCTCAAAAAGTAGAAGGACTAAGGGAGACACAATGAAACTATAATGTAGCACTTTGAAGACTATATTTTTTCACTTAATGCATAATCAAACTCTGGAATTCATTATTGGAGGATGATGTAAAAGCTGTTAGTGTTGCTGGGTTTAAAAGAGATTTGGGCAAGTTTCTGGAGGAAAAATTCATAAACCATTATTAAAGAGGACCAGGGAAGTCCTCTGCTTACCCTTGGGATGAGCAGCATGGAGGTTGTGTATGTATATATATATTAGAGGAAAGGCAGGATAGGGGAAATATGATAGAGACATTTAAATACCTCCGTGGTGTAAATGCACAGGAGGGTCTCTTTCAATTGAAGGCAAGCTCTGCTACAAGGGGTCTTATTTATTTAAAAGGATTTATATACTGCTTTATCCTGAAATCAAAGCGGTTTACACTTCAACCAAATCAAAGTTTAATGTCAGTAGGTGTAGGCATGCAGTGTTAACACGCGTGGGTATTTGTGTGTGTGATGGCGATGATTTCTTGGTGAGCTTGAAAGGAGATACTCTGGAGTAATATGTGGAAATATTTCTTTATGGAAAAAATGGTAGATGCATGGAATAGTCTCCCAGTGGAGGTGGTGGACACGAGGACAGTATCTGAATTCAAAAAAGCATGGGACAAATACAGAGGATCTCTAAAGGGAAAAAGGGGATGATTGTAGTTGATGTGGAAGGGCACATTAGATAGGCCAAGTGGTATTTTTCTGTCGTCATGTTTCTGTGTGTGTACTTTTTTTGTGAACCTCACAGGTACTTGTGACCTGGATTGGCCACTTGGAAACAGGATAGTGGGCTTGATGGACCCTTTGTCTGACCCAGTATGGCATATCTTACGTTCTTATCAATACTTTTTCGCCTTGGCATAGTGGCACCCTGTGGTTAAACTGTAAAATTCATCCTTTGAAATCTATTGTACAATGATATGTATTAGATATATAAAATCAACAGAATGTTTGGGTAGTACACCAGGGTAGTACACCATTCAAACTTCCCCACCCTCCCCCCTCGAGGTCAGAGAGAAAAACACACACACACACACACACACACGTTAATTTGATTCCTTTCTCTATTCAGATTCTGCAAGAACACCTTCCTTTAAGTCAGTAATGCATGACTGTGGTAAAAGAAAATTGTTTTCTTTCAAATCAATTCTACCGTATTTATAAGGAAAGCAAACCCTTGATTTTGATTTTTAGATAACTTTTTGCAGTACCTTATGTTGAAATAATTAAAGGCCTTGAATCTATTTCTTAAACTTGCAAAATGCAATGCCTTCGCATTAAGGCTGACTCCTGGTGACCCAGCAACTCCTGGTTTTCCTGGCAGTGTGACCAGAAGTAGATTGCTGGGCCTTTCTTCTGAGGCAATGGATGGTTAAGTGACTTACCCAAGGCCACAAGGGGTGCTAAACCCTGGTCTCTTGGTTACCAAGCCAGTGCACTAACCATTAGGCTACTCCTCCACTTCTTCTTAAACATAAATATTGTAATTCTTGTTCTCCAGGATCAAGCAGGAAGTCAGTCCTCACATATGAGTGACATTGGTGCCAACGGAGCCCACGCGGAACATTTCCCCAGCTTTCAAAAAAAGTCTTTGGGACATGCTACCACACATGCGTGATCCCCTTCCCGCCAAGGGTGCTCAGTCCTCTTTTTTCCACAGAGCCCAACAGACATCCGTCCTGTTACCCTGGAAAAATCCTTGCTAAGTATCCTTAAAAAAGTTGGTTTCCTGGTTTCCTTACCGGTTTCTCTTCCCGCCTTGAGCTAGCGCCGACACCGGCGCTGTTCTCGGCTCCTTTTGTTTTTTTATCGAGACTCGCCTTGACTGGCGTTCGTGCCCTTTTTTGCCCCGGGGGTTGTCGACCTTGTCCGGGTGTTCCCCTACCATGTCCCCCGATTGGTTTAAAAAATGCAACCGCTGCAGTCAAGCTATGTCAGTTACCAACACCCATGACTGTTGCTTGCGTTGCCTGGGCCCAGACCATGACAGCACCTCCTGTGACCTTTGCCAGGCCATGACACCTAAAACCAATAAAAAGAAGTCGGAGTTGCAGATGCAACTCAGCACTGATCTCCCTGAAGCCAAGCTCCAAGCCCTGCACCTCCCGTGAAGCCCGAGCATCCTCGGAGTCCCGCGGCGGTGGCGCCTCCTCCAAGAAGAACCCGGACCTCAAAAGAAAGAAGAAAAAGTCCTCAAAGTCTGCCAAGGTTGCATTGGAGAAACCCGGTAAAACCGCCCGGAGGGACTTGGGTGGCTCCGAGAAGCACCCAAATGAGGTCATCAAGAAGGATTCCTCGTATGGCGGAGACCATGCGAGGTTCCTCGAGACCGTAGTTCTCGTCGAGGATGCACTTGTGAGAGTGACGGCCCCGGGCCCAAGATCCTCGGTGCCCATGCCGAAAGCTGTGGAGCCTTCTGGTTTGGAAATCAGAATGGCGGTTTTTGAGCAGAACATCGCTGCTATCCTGGCCCTGCAGCAGGCAATGATGTTGATTCATCCGCATTATCTGCCCCAGTGACCGGGTCCCCGACTGCAGGGGAGTCCCTGGTCATCGAGCCTAGCTCCGAGCGCCGCCATCTTCGGGTAAGCATTCTGTGCCAGTCGAGGTCTGATCCTCCCCGGCTAGTTTCCACGACTGAGACCCCAAGTCCTCTGGAGGCTGCCGGCCTCGATGTTATGAGTCGCAGGACCTCTCGACTCTGAGTGGCATTCCCAGAAACCAAGCAGCACCAAAATATTCCCTCAGACCAGTCTCCGCTGGCACCATTCTCTTCCGAAGGATTTGGTCTTCCACAACTTTGTCAATGATATGGCCAGTGCCCCCTCGGTACAAACCGAGCCGGAGCAGTCCTCTCAAGTGGCTGCTACGCAGAATGTGGGAGATGCCAGCGTCAATGCCAGTGGTGAGCCGGCACCTCAACGCCATGTTATATGTAAACTCATACATGTTAACTGTAATGAGCATTTGTTCCATGTGAACCGCGCTGATGCTGAATAGTGCGGTATACAAGAGACTGTAAATAAATAAATAATGTACCATGTCCAGAAGGGCCCCAGGTTCCACAAGCCCCAACTCCCACCTAACTCCATGTTCATCGAGTCGACCATGCAGAAACTTAAGAGCTAGAAAACCCACTTCTCTGTCCCTCCTGGAAGGGACTCTAGAGCCCTCGATGCCCTCGGGCGCAAGTGTTACCAGGGCTCCATGCTGGGTTGCTGGATTCAAGTCTATGAACTGTAAATAGGCATGTACCTAAAGGCCCTAACCCAGGGGTTGTCTGGGTTTTCAGCGGGGCTTACCGGGGAACCCCTCCAGCAGTTCCAATCCCTGACCTCTGAGATCAAGGACTGCTCTAAGTTCCTTTCCCAGGTGGCCTATGACAGCTTCGAGTCGGTGGTTTTATTAGCAGTGGCTGGCACCAAGCCTGGCTGCAGTCTTCTGACCTTGAGCAATGGGTCCAAGACAAGCTACTCAACGTCCCTGCATTGGGGAGAACCTGTTCGGTAAGCCTAAGGCCGACAAGGCAGCCGAGATTGAGACCGATGTAGTAACTCGACCGAGGCTCTCCAAAAAGACCTTATCTTTCCCCCATAAGAAACCATCAGGGAAAAGACCCCCTGTTCCTAAGGAAAAAGGGGCCCTTTTATCAGAGTCACCACTACAAGCCCTTCTTGGATCAGCAACAGGGCTCTCACCCTAAAAGACAAGGCCAGGGAGCTCAGAAACCAAAGGCACAAAAGCTCAAGGCCCCAGCTCCCGCCCAACCTGGGGGGAGCTTTTGACTCCCAGGGCATGCGTTTTCCTTCCCTGGGAGACATTCACCAGCCCACAGGGGGCTGCCTAGCACTCTTTGCCCACAGGTGGGCCAGTGTCGCTTCCGACCAATAGGTACTGCAGGTGATAAGAGAGGGATACTTCCTCCACCTACAGCAGGTACCACCCAGGTTCTTCCCAGGAGAGCCAGAGCGACCACTCCTTTACCAGACCCTTCTGCTCTCAGAGTTCGAAGGTTCTCCGCCTGATGTGCGGAAAGGGAGGAGAACCCCCTTCTCCTGCCATATGCAACTAGTACTCCAGTGCCTACTCCATCTGTCCCACACTGGGTTGAAATCTAATTCGGTGAGGGTGCATCTGAGTGCCATAGCTGCTCACCACCACCTTAATGAGGGGAAACCCCTCTCAAGCCAGCCCCTAGTCTTCAGGTTCCTCCAGGGCCTCCTGTTATCCAAGACCCCTCTCCACCCTCCAGCGGCAGAGTGGGACCTCAACGTGATGCTCTCCTAGCTCACCAAACTGCCATTTGAGCCCCTGGCCATTTGCCACCTGCAGTACCTGTCTTGGAAAGTGGCCTTCCTGATGGCCCTCACGTCCGCTCGAAGAGTGAGCGAACTCCAGGCTCTGGTGGCAGATCCACCATATACAGGGTTCTGTAAGAACAGGGCAGTGCTCTGTACACACCCCAAATTTCTCCCGAAGATGGTGTCTCCTTTCGACCTCAACCAAGAGGTGGTCCTCCCCACCTTCTTCTCGTGGCCCCACGCTGGCAGGGAGGAACTAGTACTTCATACACTAGACTGCAAACGGGCCCTGTCCTTCTACTTACAGTGGACTCAGGCCCATCGAAAAACTCCTCAGCTTTTTGTGTCTTATGACCCCAGCAGACTGGGGCTCCCCATGACTAAGCGAACTCTGTCCACTTGGGTGACGGACTGTATTGCCCTCACCTTTGAGCGAGCTGGCCTCTCCCTCGAGCACCGGATCACAGTGCATCGCATGAGGGCGATGGCCATGTTGGTGGCCAACCTCCGCTCAGTGCCGGTGACTGAGATCTGCAAGGTCACCACATGGTCTTCTATTCATACGTTCACAGCTCACTACTGCCTGGAGAGTGAGTCCCGCAGGGACAGTGCCTTTGGCCAGGCGGTACTCCATAATATTCTCGGGGTGTAGGCAACTCCTGCCTTCCGACCCTTCTGTGTTCAGGTTACCGGAGTGATAGTGTCGCTGGACGCTAGGGTCTGCAGTGTCTCTCATTGGGGACTCATCTTCTGCAACTCACGGCTACCCAATTGGTCGCCGTTGGTGCTGTCATGGTTCGGCACCTGGAGCTAGGGAGTCCCATATGTGAGGACTGACTTCCTGCTTGTTCCTAGAGAAAGCGTAGTTACTCACCTGTAACAGGTGTTCTCCAAGGACAGCAGGAATCAGATCTCATATCCCTCCCTCCTCCCCTAGGAGTTGCCTCCTTACCTTGTTTTAATTTTTACTACCATCCTAGCTATGTCATCTGATTGAGCAAGATGGCACCCTTGGGTGGGAAGGGGAGTATGCATGTATGGTAGCATGTCCCAAAGGCTTTCTTTGAAAGCTGGGGAAATGCTCTGCGCGGCTTCTTTCGGCACTGACATCACCCATATGTGAGGACTGATTCCTGCTGTCCCCGGAGAACACCTGTTACAGGTGAGTAACTACGCTTTCTAAATCCAAATGAATGTATATTGTTTCTTTTGAAAAGCTTTCTTAATTTGCATTTTTTATTTATATGACACTAGTTTTCTTTTCTTAAAACAGGTAGAATGTCCACTAGAAGAAGCTATTAAGTTCCTTTCACCACTTAAGAGTCTTGCTGCAGACAACATCAGTACGCATCTATTGGCATTTGAAATTTACTTCAGAAAAGGTAGAATATATAGAATTTCTCATAATCTTACCAACAAACTTTCCTATCCTTTACATGTCTTTCTGTCCTTATTTCTAGCTACCCGAGAACCCGGCTCCAGATCAGGCTTTTTTGATACCTCAGTTACAAATGCATGTGGCTTAAATTGGAATATCTGGACTTTCCCAGTGCTAACAGGCAAACCTATTCATGTTCTCCATCACAACTATTCTAAATAATCATTTTACAGTCTGTTATCCAGTATTTTATTTAATTAATTAACTAGGCTTATATACTGCTTTTCTACCAGTCAAAGTGGTGTACATTCAGGTACTGTAGATATATTTTTCCCTTGTCCCTGAAGGGCGCACAATCTGTTTTTGTACCTGAGGCAATGGAGGGTTAAGTGGCTTGCCCAAGGCCACAAGGAGCATATGTGGGACTAGAAATCCCAGTCCTTCTGGCCAGGTGTGACTCTATAATGAGGCGGTAGCCTCAGGCAGCAACGTTTTGGTGGCGGCAAAAATTGCTCCCAAAAAGACCGCCTCACTCGGCTTTCAAAAAATTTAAAAAAAAAAAAAAAAAGGATGCAGAAGTTGCTGCCACAGCAGCAGCAGCCTGAAGTGCCCCGCGGCTGCCGCCTCCCTGAAGAGCCCTGACAGAGCGCCGCCACCACCCCCTGCGCAGGGGGAGGGAGGGAGGACTCTTCGGGGAAGCGGCGGCCGTGGGGCACTTCCGCAGCAGCAGCTTCTGCTTCCTTTTTTTTTTTTTTTTTTTTAAATTCAAGTTCTCAAGATGGGCTGGGGTGGGGGTAGCACAGGAAATAGTAATGGGCTGATGGGGGAGGGCTAGGACTGGAAATGGACTAAGGGGGGTAAGAATAGAAATAGGCTGATTGGGAGGGGGGCTAGGACTGGTAATAGGCTATGGGGGGGCTAGGACTGGAAATGGGCTGATGGGGGTTAAGAATAGAAATAGGCTGATCGGGGGGGGACTAGAACTGGTAATAGGCTGATTGATGGAGTTTGGCCTGGAAATGGACTGATTGGTGGGGTTAGGCCTGGAAATGGGCTGATTAGGGGGGCTAGGACAGGAAAGGGAGTTAGTGGGGGGGGTTAGGACTGGTAATGTGCTGATGGGGGGCTAGAACTGGAAATGAGCTAGGACTGGTAATGGGCTGATTGGGGTGCTAGGACTAGAGTGGGCTGATAAGGGGGATAGGACTGGAAATGGGCTAATGGGGGAGGGGAGGAGAGTGCTCCTGTCCCTGGAAGAAAACTAGGGGCTAGGGCTACAAATGGGCTGGCTGATGCGGGGGGGATGGGAGAATAGGACTGGAAGGGAGCGGATACTGAGAGGGTCTGCCAGGGGAAGGAGGGGGCAGGAAGGGAGCTGACACGGGGGAAGGAGGGGGCTGGAAAGGAGCTGATATGGTGGGGGAAGAAGGGGGCTGGAATGGAGCGGACACCTGGGATGTACTGAAGGGGGACTGGAAGGGAGCTGACACTTGGAGATGGGAGTGGTAGGTGGCTGGGTAATGGGGAGGAGGCTGGAAAGGAGCTGACGTGTGAATGGCACTGGAAGGGAGATGGACAGAGGGTAGGGCCCACTGTACATAGTTTGCCCACTGTACATAGTTTACCGATGTTCCTTGTAAAAAAACAGACCTCGAACCTGTTCATTAACTTGTTCCTTGTAAACCGCACCTGATACATGGGAAGGTGCGGTATATAAATGATTGTTAAAATAAAATAAATAAATAAATAGGGCGACTGGAAGGGAGCTGACTGGTGGAGGGGTGGCACTGAGAGTAGATGTGAGCTGATACCTGGGATGGTATTTGGACTAGAAGGGGCTGGACAGTGGGGAAGGAGGGGGACTGGAAGGGAATGGACACCAGTGGCAGTCGTGGGAATGCAAAGCGGTTGACATTGGAAGGTATTGGGAGGGGAGGACTGGAAAGGGGGCTGATACTGGGGAAGATTACTGGATCTGGAAATGGGCTGATGGAAGGAAGTGAAGAAAACAAAAGAAATAAGAAATGGCAGATGGACCATAGACCACAGAAAGAGAGCTAAGAGAAGACAGGAAAGCAGAAGCCTCAGATCGGGACCAGCATGATCAGAGAATAAAATGGTCAAACAACAAAGGTAGAAAAATAATTTTATTTAATTTTAGTGATTGGACTTTGTGCTATCTTTATATTTTACACAGTATTGGGGAACTGCATCTCTTATTTATCTGATGTTGCACTGTATGTGGACTCTGGCTTCTTGGGGTTTCAGTTTAAAGTTTGTGTACATATTTTTATTTTTACTTTAGATTATGGTTACTTATTCTGTACTTGGTGAGGGTCAATGTTGTGAGTGTGTGACTGAGGCCAGGTGTTCTGTTAACATGGAGTTTGTACATAAAGATCTATACTGTACTGTATTAATTTGACTTGTTCAGCTTTTCAAATAGGTGTATGGAAGTTTCAGGGCCCTGTAGTATTTACAGTGACGCTTTTTTTGGATGAACTCCTTATGTGAGTTTTGGGAGTTTGTGTTTATATGGTATGGTATGGTAGGTTTGCTCTTTGTTGTAGGGTTTTGTATTAGTTCACAATATGCCTTGTACTAGAGAATAGTTGTGGTGGTTAGTGAGATGATCAGAATCAGATTTATTTGGGTGAATGTCCTGGTTCTGCTCTGCACCCACTGTGGATGCAAAATATATGTTGAAAAAGAAAAAGCAAGAACCATAACACAGTTTATAATAACAAAATAAAAATGAGTTATAATTTAATTTTATAAACTGTGTTGTTGGTTCTTGCTCTCTTTTAGTTCCTTGGTGTGCAAACAGGACCGTACCTAGCCCTGTGCAAGTGGTGCAGCTGCACAGGGCGCAAGGCTTGGGGGGCGCATCTCGGTTGTCTGCTGTTGCCCTGCCACCGCTGGCAGGACAATAGCAGGCAGCCAAAATGTTCCCTCAAGCCTTTTCGCAGCACTTTAAGCAGGTCTGGTCCCTCCCTCCTCCGACGCAATGTCAGAGCAGGGAGGGACAGATCTGCTTAAAGTGCCGGCGCCTTTCAGATTGAGCACATGCCCCCTCTCCTCCTCCCCCTACCTCCGTCCACCGCTGCCTGCTCTTTCCCTGCTGCCAATGCCACCGTGAAAAAAACAGAGGGCGGCAGCAGCAGGGAAAGAGCAGGCCGCGCTGGATGGAGATATGGGGAGGAGGAGGGGGTGCGCGTCCAAGCTGCAAGTCGCACAGGGCACAATTGCAGCTTGGTACGGCCCTGTGTACAAACATTTTGCATTCCCTCCATATAATCTAATTGGCTTTTTGGTTGGAGTTCTGAAAAAGCCCTGCCCCCCTCTAAGGGGAGGGGGCACCATCTCATTCTTCGCCTTAGGCAGAAGATTGCCTTGAGCCGCCCCTACTTCTGGCCCAAGGTTGCTGTCCTCTAGTAGGATTTGAGCCCCTGCCCCTCCAACCTGAGGTGACTTTCCCAACCATTAGGCTACTCCTCCTCCCCCCATTATAAGACTTAAAAATTCACACAACCTCAGATTATGACCAAAATAAAATTGTAGAGCTCGAGTCATATTCTCCATTCCTTCCCTGACCCACTCTTCCCCCCCATCTGACCCAAAGTTGAAAAGCAGTGATGAGGGATGAGGTGGCATCAGCAGTTAGAATTTGGCCTGAGTCAATAAATGCTCCTGAGCCCCAACTCTGCAAGTGTTTCTTGTCTGGAAGGGGTGAAGAGGATAAGAGAACTCTGTTTCTGTGATTTGCAGGCTGCCCACCTGCTTCTTGAAGTCACTGAAGCTGGCAGCAGTTTAATTAAGGAAATTGTGGCTATGAAAGACACTGCTAGAGGTTGTAGTTGTTGATATGGAAAGACAGACTAGATAGGACATGTGGTCTTTTTCTGTCATCATTTTTCTGTATATGTTAGTTTCTTGTTGATTGCCATGGATTCTCAATCAGAAAGGAGCCAGGGCTTAGGCCGTGCAACTTGAGACCCTTAATTATTGTAAGTTTAAAAAAAATCACATTACTTCTAAGTCTATTTAGTTTTTATTATGTGTGGCAATTTAATTCCTCAGCAGCACAATAACTTTGATTGCAAGAGGACTGTCTGGGTATTTTTTTCTACTGCTAGTGCACCCTCATTTATTAAAAAGGCATATAATAGAAAGCTGAAAAGTATAAATCCATATGATAGCTAAATTCTTATGATGCACTTTTGTTCAGCAGTTAGATTCATGGCCATAAGTGTTGCTGTTAGATGTGGGGGTCTGTCTAAAAACAAGTGTTCCTTATCGGTCCTACAGTTCAGTCCTCCACCACTGGGTAGTGCACCTCCTCCTGCAACATGGAGACTGGACAAGTCAAACTTGTGACATCACCGGGTATATCCTGCTGGTCTTCTCCCATGATCCCCCAGTGTGTCCAGTCTCCATGCAGCATGAGGACGTAGTGAGCCTAGGTGCTGGGCTCACTTGAGAAGCAGTTTAGGAGCAGTTAGTCAGGATTTGATTTACCTTGCATTTCTTTTGCCCTTCTTTAGGTGTAATCCTGTAAATTGAATTCATTTTCATTTTCATTTAATTTCATTTACTTTTACTTTACTTTATTTATTTTCACCTAGTCTGCCTTAGTGTAAAGGGGGGTTCTGTCCCTTTTCAAAGTTCACGCTGCCAGCTAGCCTCTCTGCTTGGGATTCTTCGGTCTCTGTGCCAGGTGATGATCTCTCCCCCAGGACTGTACGGGGGAGAGCTCTGTGGAACACCTGCATTTTGGCAGGATGGCAGATTCCCATCGCGGCGGGATCCTCAGGCCGTTCGAGGTTCTTTAGCCGGTGGGCCGGGGCTCGCAGCGTCTGCTACTTCTGGTGGCGCGAGGCAGCAGCGTGTCTGGACAGCTCTTCACCCCGCAGCTACAGCGGGGTAACTGCTGCATCCCGACGCCACATGGGAGTCTCTCGAGTCCGCATGGAGGGGCTCTGAGCTCTTGCCGCCTTTGTGGTGTTTGGCGCCAAGCGGGCCTGCTTTGGATTGGCGCCATTTTCTCGGCAGGGCTGAGGCCTCGTGGCGGAGAGCGGAGCAGCCCCGCGTTTGAGCAGACGACGCTGTTCCACGCGGCTACACCCAGATAAGGACTTCCTTTTGCTGTTACTTTTAATTTTAATTCTAATTTTGATTTCCTTTTAATTTCATGATAGTTTATAGTTGAATGCAATGTGATTGGTTTGGTTTTTAATTCTTGGGGGGTGCCTTTACCTTTGTCTGCATTCTGGCAGTTAGCGACGTCTGTCAGCAGCAGGTTTCCGTGCTAGGATTTGGCCATTCAGGGTCATCGGCGGCACAACCACCTACAAATTGAGCCCTTTCTGAAATTGTCATTTACATAAGGATGCTATTTCCATGTTTATACGCTTGGAAATTGTGCAGATAGCCTCTAAATGTCATTATGCCATCTGCAAATTTGATCGCCATGTTTGCTGATCTCTTTTCCAGATCATTTCAGTGCAGTAGATGTTACTAGATGCCAGTTCCAGTGCAGATCCCGAGACATTCCACTATTTACGGGTCTCCTGTGAGAAAACTGGCCATTTAGTCCTATTGTGTTCCTGTTTTTGATCCATTTCCCATTCTATAATAGCACAACATCTCCTTCCTCAGGAGAAGTTCATAAGGGGCTTTGTCAAGTACCTTCTAAAACATCCAGATACATATCATTTGGCTTACTCACATGTTTATTAACCCTTTGAAAAGACAGCTTGGTGCTGCTTTTCAGAACAAGTTCTATCATTTAACTGGCACTGAACTCAGATTCATTGGTCTGCAGTTTCCAAGATCGCCTTTGAAGCTCTTTAAAAAAAAAAAAAGAAAAAAAACCAATTAGTGTTACATTAGTAACTCTTCAATCTTTAGAGATCATTAATACTAATGTTATGATTGAGCCTGGCTGATATTATGAATGATCACTATTAGACAAAAATTAGCTAGGTTAAGACACTTTGATTTGGTTTTCTGCACTATGTTATCAGAGCGCAGCTTGCCCATTTGGCGGGAACACTGCCCATCTGGGCCATCTGGGGAAAGGCCCCTGCTGGGGATCGTGAGAAGTGTTGCTGGATGGCACAGTCCGGGGCTTAGTGTTCCAGGGTCCTGGAAGGGTTGATAGCGGCAGTCAGGCCTCCCTGTCTTTGCTATGACGGTCACCTAGGTTCAAGCGTCCTGTGTTTTGGGTGACAGGAGTGGGACACCTGGACATGTGGTGCTGGATGTTGGATAGGCTCATACTACTTAGGTACACTCTCCTTGAGTGCGTCTGCATGTCCGTGTTCCGTCTGTGATCTCATGCTCAGGTGATTGTTGCAGCAATGACAGAGATCGCTTGGGATATCGTGAGCGGGGTTGTCATGGTGTTGCATGGGGTTGCCAATGCAAGACGGGGCCATCCTGAGGAGTTTGGGCCTCAGTCATCAGCTTTCCCTTCGGCGGCCCGGCTGTCCAGGAGGCACCCCTCCAGATCCGCCGGTGCAGTTCTTCTCTGCCTCTTCTCAATGTGGGCAGGGGGGCTGGCAGATCTGGAAATTCACGTCCACTGCACGTTCTACTGTTTTACCTCTGTCTTGGGGTTCTGAGGTCATATATTCCCAATCATTTGTTTGGTGGGGTGCTGCTGTCTGTTGTGCAAGACAAGGTGGTCAACAGTCGGAGGCTGTCGTCCATTCCCCTTACCCCTGAAGGTGCTCACAATTTAAGTTTTTTGTACCTGCGGAGGTGTATGTTGTTAAAGGCTAGCAGGTGCACCTGTGGGACCAGAATCCTCGGTTCTTCCGACCTTCCATTGAGGTGCGCGTGTGGGGTTTACTCCCTTGGTCGGCTAGCAACTTGCTTCACCCATTGGGCCTTCCCTTTCCTCAAGGCATCGTTGTGTCCCACTTCTTCGTGGGGGCTCGCCGCAGGACCTGGAGTTATGCTCAGCCGGTTCCAGCCAGGGCTGAGTCCTTGGGGGGAGGCTCCGATCCTAACGATACAGGGAGTGCTGGGATCCGTTCAACCAGGTTCCTTCGGGCCCAGCGTACGTCGTCTTTTGCTGGCCGGTTTAGGTCTTCGGGTCGTGGCGGTGCTCCGAGAAGACCAGTAGGCTGCACAGTGCTTGTCTTGGAGCAAGCGCGGGATATCTGTAGGTTCATATTCAAAGCCGTCCAGTTACATGTCCCTCCATTGTGGAATGCTGTACTAGTAGGCATACTTCATATGCTGGGCTTACAAGTTGGCTTCCGCGCTGCTCGGCATCAGCCAAGGTGACTGCCGGTTTAGGCTGTGGAGTCAGCCTGGAGGAGGGGCCTTGCATTCTCTGGACAATGCCCTGTTCGGTTGTGTGCCTTGTGGCCCTTATGGAGTTGTAAAAAGGAAAAGGAAAAAAAAAAAAAAAGAATAATCAAACAGGAAAGCCTTCCTAATTGTCCCCACTTCTTTTTTATAAGTTTCTGTCCCTTTCTTCCGGGAGCTTGGCCGGAGCGTGGTTAGACTCAGCTACATTTTGGGGATCCTTTATGTACAAGGCGTTTTAGTGTACGCAGCACGCCCAGTGTTCCATCGTCTGACTGGAACGGTACGCGGTACGTCAGCCGTGGCAGGCGTTCACGGACACGGTAGCGGATCGAGCGCTGTAGGTGCTGTCTGAGATCTCCGGGGTGGTGGCCTATTTCGATCGGCAGGGTGGAGTCGGTCGGGTGGTCAGGGTGGCCCGAGCGAAGGGACAGCGTGCGTGGTTGAAGCCTTGGCGGCCTGCGTTTCGGTGGGGACACTGTGGTGGCGAAAGTCCTTAGCGGGGTCCGAGTGTTTGCCGGAGGAGTGAGATTGCATCAGGCGGTGTGCGCGCCGCGTGTGCTCAGATGCGGTCAGCCCATATTGGACCTCATGGTGACCTGTCAGTCTGCGGCGACGGGTCGATGTTTAGCAGAGGACATATGAGGCTACTGGATAGCATCGACGCATTGGTACGGGGCCGTGGCCCAGTCCATTCTATGCCTTTCAGAGGTCATTGTGAAAATGGCCGACTGGGGCTGGTTGCTAAGATATGTGCTCTTCATTAGTCAGTGGGGACCATTACCAGTGTATTCTGCAACATTTGCGTGAGCTTGCATAATCTTTACTTGCAACCAATCGAAATAACTGTCCAAAATCAGTTGATGCAGTCACTACTTAAATTTGCCTCACTTGACAGTAAAAACAAACAAAAAAAAAAGACATATTTATTTTATACCGATAGGTCACTCACAGCATATTTGGCGATTCCTCGTCCTGGTGTTAATCATGCAGATAATTTCTGCTCTAGTTGTGGTGATGTGACTTTTACATCACAAAAATGGCATATGACTGTGGCGGTTCAGAAAGCCTACAATTTATATTTGGCTGCAGAATAAAAGATCAGGATAAAAGCTAGGCGCCACACATATGCTGCAATACATGTGTAGCAGATCTCAGGCTGTGGATGGATGGGAAAAGACCATCAACGTCTTTTGCGGTTCCAATGATCTGGAGAGGGCCCATGGATCACGTCGGCGATTGCTACTTCTGCATGGTTCCTCCAATTCCGGAGGGCATATCCAGGTGATGTAAGCGGTTGGCCTACTGGCATTGCGTCGTGGGCGTGGCTACCAGAGTCTCCTTTCTTTTTTGTCACACCATGTAAGACTCCACATCTTCTGAAACAACGCTGGACTCTGGGGCACTTGACACCCTCTTATATGCCCTTGGTGGATCATGCTTGGTTTATTGCAACTCATTGCTTAGCTGCATTCCACATTCTCAATTAAAAAGACTCCAACTGGTCCAGGACATAGCTGTAGAGCTACTTTGTGTTGCAAAGAATAAAGCCCTTAAGAGGTGTGACAAATAGGGTGTTTGACGCTGGTAGTTTTTTTCCATTTCCCTCTTTTTGCTTCCCACCTCTGTCTGGATGGACCTCGGTTCCGTTCTCCCTCGTGGAATCCGGCTGTGCCTGTTTAGTTGTCGGTTTGGGACTTACGCAAGAACACTTTGCTTGTAACCTGTGTTCCTTGGACCTTAGGTGAGGTTCCGTCGCTTTCTGGGAGGTCTCTTCGCTGCCTGTCCCTCCATGGAGGCGGGTTCTGCGGGAGAGCAGCGGTTGCTAACACTTGACACCCTGGTGGGGTCGAGAGCCAAGGGGGAGCTCAAGCGGATTTTTCAGGCGGAGCTCCGGTAGCCTTCTCAGTAGGTCTGCTTCTAGGGCGTTCAGTGTGTTTGCGATGGAGAGTTTGTCTTTCTGAAGCACTAGCGCTGCTTGGGGCAGAGTTCTGTGCTGTTTTCACCAGTGAAGAGGATCCAAGTGGGCTCTCGGTCGTGTCTTCCTGGTTGGCTTACCGCCTGTTGACGTGAGGAGCGGGCTGGGGTCGGTGCCTGCTCTGTTCGTTTAGGGGCCGAGCCGACTGGATAGGTCCCTCCCAATGATTACTGCTCTGGTACATCCCAGTGGTGGAGGACTGAACTGTAGGACCGATAAGGAAATGGAAATTACACTTACCTGGTAATTGATGTTCCTTGAGGGAGTACAGTTCAGTCCTCATTCCCGCCCGGGGATGGATGTTTCAGACGCGAGGCGTCAGTTCCGAGTATGCTTTCGGATCCTAGAGTCGGCAACGGGCTCTGATTGGCAGGTAATCGCGAGAGCAACCTTTTCTGCCTATACTCTTCCTTAGTTCTCCTTCCTTCTAGCTCTCTGTCTTCCGCTGTTTGGTGCGTAGGGGGACAGGGGCACGGAGGAGGGTGTTTTCGGCCTTTCTTTTTGGGGCCCTGTGATTTTAAAGTTGAAGTTTGAGCATAGCTTTGTATTTAGTACTTTAACTGGTTGTTTGTTTGCTCCTTTGAGTCTGCTTTGACAGTAGGTCACTGGGGGATCATGGGAGAAGACCAGCAGGATATACCCGGTGATGTCACAAGTTTGACTTGTCCAGTCTCCATGTTGCAGGAGGAGGTGCACTACCCAGTGGTGGAGGACTGAACTGTACTCCCTCAAGGAACATCAATTACCAGGTAAGTGTAATTTCCATTTCCATATCGTCCTAAACCAATGTAGACAAATGGGTTGGTCTCCCTAACAGCAGAAGTGGGCACAGAGAAAAATCCAGTGTCTCTTGATGACCTCATCCTGTACTATATCTGAAGCAGCTAGAGGGCATACAACTCAGTATTTCTCTGTCTCCAGCATACTGTGGACACCTCTGAGCAGCTCTGTGAAAATTTTGAGGAAAGATTGATCTCCAGGAACAAGCAGGAATGAGTCTTCACATATGGGTACGTCGGTACCGATGGAGTCTGCGCGGGAACGCTTCCCAGCGTCCAATCAAGAGCTTTTGGAAGCAGCCCAGCACGCCTGCGTGCTGCCTTCCCACCTTTCCCAACTGCCTCTCCTCAGTTTTCGTTTTTCCGCGGAGCCGGCAGGACGTCCTCCTGTCACTGCAGAAAATTCTTGTTTTTATTTTTTTGTTTTCTTGTGGTCGCGGCTGTCTTCCCGACGCCACTGGTACCGCCGGTGTTTTCTTTTCTTTTCTTGAAAAATTTTCCTTTTCCACGGGATATTTTTTCTTCTCTTAGGCCTTTTAGGCCTCTTCTTTTTCCTTCATGGAACCGCCAGACACTTTCTCCAAGAAATGTTCAGACTGTGGCGGTACAACTTTATTTTTAGACCCTCGAAGTCGGTGTCTAACCTGCTTGGGTCCTGACAACAGTTTGGTAAGAAGAGGTTTTCAACATCGAGGCTCCCTCGATACACGGTTGCCCTCCAACTTCGGGGCACCGTCCCCTTCTTCGTCCACACAGGATCAGATAACCCACAAACAGTCTGTTAAGACTAGCCAGTCCTCGAGTGGTAGGTCTCATGCGCAGCATGTAGACGGCTCCGGCCTTGCCCTCGAGGGCCCACTGGCTTCAAAACCCCGGCGGGAGTCTTCGGTCTCCAAAGCCTATAAGGGTTTTCAGGTTGTTCCTGGGGTTCACCCCCCACAGAACATACCTAAGCCGTGTACAGTGGTGGCGTCCGCTTCGAGCAGTACCGATACCCCGGCATCGGCACTGGTGTTGGATGAAACACTCCTCACCAGGGATCGTCATCTGGCGTCCTCGGTACCTTCGGGACCGGTGGATACCCTCCAGATTGACTTTCCATTATTGGTACCAACACTGATACTCCAACCGACGTCGGTACCCTCCAGATGTGCATCGATAGCCTCGCTTCCTTCGATGCCGAGTCTGGAATCGATCTCCAGTCTGGAGGACTGGGTACTGACTCGCCTTGGTACCGGCTCTCGACGGTACCTAAGGCTCGGTTCCGATGATTCGGATCCGCAACTCTCGGTTCCCCCGACGCCGATTGAGTTGCCACTGGTTGCCCTTCCGTCACTGGTATCAGACACGGTACTGAAGTTGGTACCGATGTCCTTATTACCTTCACGGTCGGTGCCTTCCATGCTTCGCTTATCAGGTTCTTTGCCCTCTATGCTGAGTTTGGAATCGATCTCTAGTCTAGAAGACTGGGTACCAATAGATTTTGGTACCGACACCGATCGATACCGATGCTTCGGTACCGAGGATAGCGGCCGGAGGTTTTCGGTTACCTCGGTACCGATTGAACTGTCATCGATGACTGCTCTGATGTCTTTGTCGAGTTCGACTCCGACATCGGTACCGGTATCAGCATCGGTACCGGTACCCACAGTAGCATCGTCGCCAATTCCTGCCATACTTTTTTCAACAGGATCACTCCATTCTATACCAAGCTTGGAGTCGATACCTGGCATGGACGATGTGGTAAGGATGGGGGCTGCTCCTGACAGCCAGTACCAGCAACCATCTTTTAAGCATTCCACACTGGACTCTGCAGGATCTTCTATTCCTATATATTCGGATAACTCCGTGGATGCTCAGGCTAGTTCTTTAGATCTACCCTGTCCAGGGGAGATTCCTGTTTGGGATCCCTCTTTTCAGAGTTTCCTCCTGGATATAGCAAGATTACTTGCCATTCCTATTCCAGGACATGATCCTGCACAAGGCTGTTTCTGCCAAAGCAAAGGGCAATATAATGCTTCCTTTGCATCATTCCTTGCAGGATCTCCTTCTAGGAATGTGGGAAACACCTTTAAGGGTACCCCCACCTCCCAGGGCAACTGATCTTTTATATCAGGTGCCCCCCTCTCCAGGGTTTCAAAAGACTCAACTTCCTCATCATTCCATAGTAGTGGAATCAGCAATGAGGCGGGTAAAGAGTAAGAAAAAGCACTCTTCTTATCTGCCAGGTCGTGAGTCTAAGACACTAGATGCCTTTGGACGTCAAACCTTCCAGACATCTATGCTTTCTGCAAGAATTCTCTCATATATTTTTTATATGAGTCTTTCTCATGAGGAGGTCACAAAGCAGTTACATCTTTTGACTCCTTTCCTTCCAGATTCTAGGACTAAAGACTATTCTTCACTGCTTAAGCATATCCAGAATATTTCTTGGTTTCTTTCTCGTGCTTCCCTAGACTCTTTTGAGTCTGTTAGCAGAACATCTGCTATTGCTATATGGGCACGACGTAGAGCCTGGCTCCAATCTTCAGACTTGGACAAATGGGCACAACAACGTCTGGGACATACTCCTTGTACTGGAGAAAATCTTTTCAACAAGGAGTCTTTACGTCAGGTTACTCAGTTATCCACTGATTTACCTGTTCCTAAGGTTTGTTCTACACCTTCTTCTGTCCCACTAGGTAGGAAATCTCCTACCAAACTTTCTTCCCACAGGAGAAGAAGGTTTTATTCATCACTTGCCCATCATACATAATGTTCCCCAACAGGGGAGGCATCGTCCTGGTCTGAAAAATCCAACCTCTCACCAGGCTCAGCAAACCCAGCATCTGCAGGGTTTCTGATTAATCATCATCAGATGCTTGTGACTCTTGGGGTTAGCATCTACAGTTGCTTCTTCTCAATGGAGGCAATCCACCGCTTTATTCTAACCCCTACACATGGATCCCTTTCCAAAAGATATCCATTTTTTCTATATTTCTATGAGCTGTCAGGATATTCATGCCTATAGGTCACAGGTTTCTCCTCTTTTTCCTGCTAGGGAAAGAGGTCTAACCACTATCAAATGATAGTTCCTGTGCCAGCATGTATCTTTCCTTTCTATAGACTTCCTACTTCGTAAGTCGTCTTCAGCTCCATTCTTTCCACCCTCTTACCAAGTTTTTCCCCTGTAAGAGGGAATTACTTACTGGGAGGCTTTTTCTTCAGCCTCTCTACTTTTCTCACTTTCCAGTGCGGAGTTAGCTCCTCTGCTCAATCTTGCTTTGGGGCAGCTTATCAGACATGTCCAGAGTTTCCTACTCCTGTTCTGTCTGTTCTTTCTGTTTTTGAACAGTAAGATTCTTTCTGCTGTCTTGCTAACAGCTGCCTATGCAGGAGCTTTAATGTTTGGACCACTGGTTCTTGTCCACAAACAACCAGTTTGTCCTCCACTAACATTCTGTCTAGTCTTAGTAGTGGCTCCAAGTCAGTGCTTCATCTTTCTTGGAGATCATCTCACTACAAGCTTTCTAGATTGTCTTCTATTCTGCCATCTTCATTTTCCTGAGTTTGGCAGCATAGTTGGCAGAGATACTGGCTCTCTAACAGCCAGTTCTATCTCCTCATTCTCCTGCATCATGCTCTCTGCAATCTACAGAGAAGCTTTCCACTTTGGGCCCTTGCTAGAGAGCATGGGGATTTTTTTCTCCAACAGCTATCCTAGCTGGTTAGAAAAGGCTTTTCAGTCATGTCTCCCATGACTAGAAGGGTCTCCCTTCTTTTACTATCTCCTTTTTTGATATAAAGGACATAGGCCTTCTCTTACGTGAAAGCTCAAGGAGTTGCCAGTTCCCTGCTTTGGTCCATAGTATTCCCAATCGGGGATATGCTCGTCCTCATGGTAATAATGCATGATACCTTTGCCCTTAAGCAGGTCAACATGGTATCTCATCTCTAGGCGTCTTCTGTCTACTTACCATGCTAGAGTCCTGGAAGACTCGGGACTTGCTGGCTGCACATTGACATTGTCCTTTGTTTTTCACATAACAGTCCTGGTTATTTTTCACTAACTAGCATTCTTGCAGATCATGACCAGGAGGAATAGATTCTCTATATGTCTTCTCAAGTAGGTTCCACCTCCTTGTTGTTAGATGAATCTTTCCTCTCCATATATCCTATGTGATCACTGTGCTGTAGGCATATCTCTGTCTGTTTAATTGCAGACACCCATATGTAGGCTACATATCCATATTTATTTTTGGTGTGTATTTTATGCCCTGCCATATCTCACTATAGCTATATTCTTATATGTCTATCTATATCTATATATATCTGTTGAGATATTTTATTATAGATAGATATGTATCCACATACTTATCTATCTCACTGTCTGTCCTCATATAGCTATATGATTCTGACAGAGGGGCTTTACCCATACCCATGCTATCTAGCAGGTTTGGGGTTCTACACACACAACCACTCCTGTGGTAGTCAATAATTTTTATACCATAACCTAATGGTTTAGGTAACTCTGAAGCTCTCCGTGCCCAATATCTCTCCTAGCTTACCCCAGTTAGGAGAGACATTGTGGATCTTCAGTTAATCACAGGCTTAACGCCTCAGGCATTTGTCCTCTCTTTTTGGATACAAGGAGTTCCCACACCCTTTCTCCCTACAAGAACTGTGCCTGTTTGTCCAAATCGGTTAGCCTTCTCTTTTTGCTCCTAAGAGTGACTCACTCTGCCTCCAAAAGAGCTAGGGTTTTTCTCATAAAGCCTTCCGCTGAAGGCCCACCGTTTTTGGACTACCCCAGTTTCCCTACTGGGGTTACCTGTTACCTTTCAAGATTCTGACCTCCACTGGTTTTCCTACAGGATTATTATCTCCACTTACAGTGAGGTCCTCTTCAAGGTTCCTCTACTAGGTTTCCCAGTAGATCCATGAACCTCCATACTTCTGTGAAATCCTGTCAGGGGAGGTCCATATTGCAATATCCTTTACAATATTATTGATGACCATCATCATCCACACATGGACTCCATCTCTGCAGTCCTATGCTAGGTTAGCTGTTCCACAGCATCCTTCTTTCTTCAACTCCTACCCTCCATCCTCAGGATGCCTGGTGTTCTGGGAGATAGCATGTTCCAGCCTATGACATGCTGGGACTCCAGGTATCTCAGCTTTGGAGTCCCCATATGTGAAGACTCATTCCTGCTTGTTCCTGAAGATAGCACAGTAACTTACCTGTAACAGGTGATCTCTGGGAACAGCAGGAATAAGTCTTCACAACCCTCCCACCTCCCCAGGAGTTGTATCTCTATCTATCTTTCCTTTCCTTTCCTTTCTCTTTGTCTAAGCTTTAAAATTTAACTGAGGAGAGGCAGTTGGGAAAGGCGGGAAGGCAGCACGCAGGCGTGCTGGGATGCTTCCAAAAGCTCTTGATTGGACGCTGGGAAGCGTTCCCGCACAGACTCCGTCGGTACCGACGTACCCATATGTGAAGACTTATTCCTGCTGTTCCCAGAGATCACCTGTTACAGGTAAGTAACTCTGCTATTTAGCTCAGGAGTAACCTCTTTTAGGGCAAGCTCGATATGGGAGGCACCCTTTGGGTCACCCTTAAAACCGGTGCTCTCCTGGGTTTGCGAAGGAGGAGGCGTATCCAGTTCCCTGTCCTTATCCTGTTAAGGGCCTGTTCAGCATCCATATTATAGGGTCAAGACTCTGAGCCTAGCATAGCCTCGGTGCCCTTTCCCCTCCACCTCCCTGGCTCTTCCCTGAAGATTGGTTGAAGGTTTCAAGAGGTATGTGGCTTCAAGACTTGGCTGTAGGGGAGTAGCATTGAGCCCAGCACTGTTATTGCTTGGGCTCACCAGGGATGAATGCCAGATCTAAATTCCTATCTCTGTACTGAATCTACACTTCTCTGCTTGTTTGTGAAAGTGTCTCTTGGGGCCCCTGAATTCTGTTGCTGATACAGGAGCAGAATTATTGGTGTTCACGGTCTTTCCTGCCATTTCTTGTTTTTTGCTTGTGTTGTAAGCACACAATACCGTTGCTTGGCTTTGTGGTGTTCCAGTGTGCATAGATATGTGCAATATCCACGCACAGGTGCGAATTCAGGTGGTGGTCTTGGTTTGTTTTGGAGGGCTGGTGGCAGGGTACTCTCTATCTTCGCATGTGACTGGGCTGATTTCTGAAGGGTGTTTAAGCATTTCTCCAGGAACAAGCAGGAAGTCAGTCCTCACATATGGTTGACGGCGCCGACGGAGCCCTGTGCGGAGCAATTCCCCAGCTTTCAAAGAAAGCCTTTGGGATTGCATCACGCATGCGCAGTCCCCTTCCCGCCCAAGGGTGCCATCTTGCTCAGTCTCCCTTTTTCCACGGAGCCCAACGGACGTGGTCCGAATTCCCTCGCAGAAAAAGTGTCAACTCATCAAAAGATTCTTTTCTTCGACCCGGTTTGACGCCGGTTCCCCTTCCCGCTGCAGTTCAGTACACCAGTATCGTATACGGTCCCTATTTTTCGGTTTTTGTCCTTAGTGACTAGCGTTTGCGCCTTTTTTCTTTTTCACTGGCAGCACGGACATTTGACCTCGCAGGGGGCCCTTTTTCCCCTGATGGCTGCCAGTGGGTTTAAAAAGTGTGATCGGTGCAAAATGTTGATGTTCCTCACCGACTCGCATGTCTGCGGTCTCCGCTGCCTCGGGGCCGACCATGACCCGATGGCTGGTGGCCCGTGCGCAAGATGTCTTCCAAGGCACTGAGAAGTAGGCAGCAGCAGCGTGAGAGGATTTTCTCTGAGTCCGCATCCACCCGGGTCTGGACCTTGTCAGAAGCCTCGACGTCTCGGGAGCTGTCTGACTCAGAGTATCATCGTGGGTCTTCTGAGTGGGGGTCTCCCTCCCAGGAACACCAGAGGAAGAAGAAGCTCATGAGGGCAGCGTCATTGGATGCCTCTAATAGACCTGGGTCCTCGCGAGCCATTTCGTGGAGTCCTGACTGCCGCCCCAGGTCCTCGGAGTCGGAGCAGCCTGCCAAAGTACCTCCACAGAGCCGGAGACACCAAGGAAGGTAACAGCTGTTGTCCTTGTGGACTCTCCCCCAGGAGAACCGGCATCGGGCCCGACAGCGTCGGAACTCGAGCCAGAGGCTGCGGAGCCTTCTGAGCTCGGTCTCAGAATGGCGGCCTTGGAGCGCAGCATGTCTGCCTTCTTAGAGCAGCAGCAGGCACTGATGGCCGGTCTCACCGGTCCATCTTCCCCGACCACCGGGACTTTGACGTCCAAGTCGACTCCGGAGGCCGAGTCGATCCTCGGCCGAGGTCTCCCTCGACCTCCCGTTCGGGACTGAGGTCGTCGACGCCGGTGCCATCGGCGTCGGGGCGTTCGAGGCCGAAGTCCTCATGACAGGAGCCCATCGATTCCTCCTCAAAGGATTCGGCCTGGGAAACGGAGGATGAAGGCTCCCCGGGCACCCACCGGACCCGGTGCGTCCCATCGGACTCGCCAGGGTCCGAACCTCAGAGAGGGTCTCCTCTGGAGGATACCCGGTTCTCGGAGTTCGTCAGGGACATGGCCAAGGCCTTGGCATTCCCAGCGGACACTGAGGAGGAGCCTCGAGCCGAAGAGCTCGATGCCCTCCAATATGATTTTCCCCTTTAGGAAGCCCTTACTGTACCGGTTCCTCCGGTGTTGGAACGGCTGTTATTCCATATGTGAGAATCACCAGCCTCTATGCCGGTTCTCAGCAGGAGGGTCGATTCTATCTATCAAGTCTGCAAGAGCCCTGGGTTCCAGAAGGCACAGCTGCCACACAACTCCATGGTTGTGGAATCAGCCATGCAAAGGCTCAAGAGCCAGAATACGCACTCCTGGGAGGGAAGCCTGGAACCTGGACGCCCTCGGCAGAAAGTGCTTCCAGGGCTCGATGCTGTCTTGCTGTGTCCAGACATACCAGCTGTACATGGGCATGTACTTACGAGACCTGGCAAAGGAGATTGCCGGTTTTTCAGCTGGCCTCTCTGAGGAACCCTTGCAAAGATTCAAGGCCTTGTCCACGGGGATTCGAGAGTGCTCGAAGTTTGTCTCGAGCAGCCTATGACGGCTTTGAGGCTTCGGCCTGAGTAGCCGCAGCCGGCATTGGTGCCCGATGCCAAGCATGGCTAATGTCATTGGACCTAGAGTTATGGGTACAGGACAAGTTGGTCGATGTCCCCTGCCGAGTTGAGATCCTGTTTGGCAAACCTATGACTGAGAAGGCTGCGGAAATCGAGTCCGAGTACTTGACCCTGACAAGACTCTCCAAAAAGACTTCTGCCCCTTCTAAAAAGAAGGGCTCGGGTAAAAAGCCCTTTTTCCCCGAGGAAGGGTACTGCTTACCGCAACTACCCCACTCACCAGGTCTCCCCGGCTCCCCATCAGGGGCAGCAGGCCAAGGGACAGGAGCATGGCCCGCGTAAGCAGAAGACCCCCAAGCCCCAGGTACCAGCTCCCTCCCAGCCGGTTGGGGGTTTTTAACAGGCACAGCATGGTCTCTCTCCAGCCAGGGGTGAGACTTGGCACAGGAGGAAGGCGGGCCCTGTATGCCCACAGGTGGCCAGCATTCACCACAGACACCTGGGTCCTGCAAATAGTCCAAAAGGGCTATTTGCTCCACTTCAACCAGATACCCCCCTCCTACTTTCCGGGAGAGCCTCTAAGACTTCCTCTACACAGGAACCTCCTCCTGCAGGAGTTGGCCAGTCTTCTAGAGGATCAGGTGGTGGAGCCAGTACCCCACAACCTACAAGGACAAGGCTTCTACTCCCAGTTCTGATTCCAAAGAGAACAAGAGGCCTCAGGCCCACCCTCGACCTGCAAAACTTAAACAAGTTCCTGGTGAAGGAAAAGTTCAAGATGCTTTCCCTTGGAATTTTGTTGCCATACCTTCACCAGGGAGATTGGCTATGCTCCTTAAACCTGAAGGATGCCTACACGCACATCCTCATACATGCAGACCACAAACAATATCTCAGATTTGTAGTGGGAGGAAATCATTTTCAGTACAGAGTACTTCCATTTGACCTAGCCTCCGCCCCCAGAGTGTTTACCAAATATCTGGTGGTGGTGGCGGCTTTTCTCAGAAACCAGGGAATCTTTGTCTTCCTGTACCTGGACGACTGGATCATCAGGGCCCCGTCGCCTCAGGAGGCCCAACAGGCCACAACTCGAACTATCAACATACTGCAGCATCTAGGCTTTGTCATAAATCAGGCAAAGTCCACCTTGCTCCCCACACAGAGCTTAGAGTTCATAGGAGCGAGACTAGACACCCTTCAGGCAAAGGCTTACCTGCAATGGGACAGGGCACAGAGGCTTCTGGAACTAGTGCGCCAAATCAGCCACAAGTCTGAGATATCAGCAAGGCATTTTCTGCATCTTTTAGGACACATGGCCTCCACAGTGCATGTGACCCCAAACGCCCGGCTCAATATGAGAACAGCTCAGTGGTGTCTCCAGGATCAGTGGACGCAGACCACAGGGCGAATCCAGGACAGGATAAGGGTGTCCAAATGACTGCTAAATTCATTAGTCTGGTGGCTTCACCTACCCAACCTGCTCGGAGGAGTGCCTTTCCAACCTTCAGCATACTCGAGAGTCCTGACAACAGATGCATCTCTGCTGGGCTGGGGAGCCCATTGCCAAGACTCATGCACTCAGGGGTTGTGGTCCCCTCAAGAGGGGACACAACAAATCAACCTCTTAGAGCTCTGAGCGATACGCCTAGCTCTTCAAGCCTTCTGCCATGTTCTCTCACATCAGTCTGTTCTCGTGCAGACAGACAATCAGGTGGCTATGTTCTACGTGAACAAGCAGGGAGGGACAGGGTCCCGTGTCCTGTGCCAGGAGACACTGGACCTATGTTCCTTTGCCATCAGACAGGATATCTCTCTCAAGGCGGTTTACTTGCCAGGTCAAGAGAACTACCTGGCAGACAAACTAAGCAGAATTCTCCGGCCTCACGAATGGCAACTGAATCCGGAAGTAGCCCAGCAGATCTTCCAATGCTGGGGATATCCGTCCATAGACCTCTTTGCCAGTCCACCGAATCATCAGTTGCCCAAGTTTTGCTCCAGACAGCCACATCCCCGGAGGATGGCTGCAGATGCATTTCTATTCTCCTGGTAGGTGGGCCTCTTATATGTGTTTCCTCCCACGCCTCTGGGGGCCCGAACTCTGTTCAAAATCCTTCGGGACAAGGCCTCAATCATTCTGGTAGGCCCTAGATGGCCAAGACAACCTTGGTTCCCGCTTCTCCTCCAGTTGGCAGTGGTGACCCCACTCCCTCTGGGGACAGGGCCTGACCTCCTGTCCCAGGAACAGGGCTCTATCTTACATCCCAACCTCAGGTCCCTCAACCTGATGGCATGGCTGCTGAAAGGGTAGTGCTGGCTCCTCTCCTCCTACCTAAGAACGTAGAAGAAGTGTTACTGGCCTCAAGGAGGCAGTCCACTAGAAAAACCTATGCCTTCAAGTGGCGTAGATTTGAGGTATGGTGTAACCAGCACAATGAAAACCCTTTCTCTTGCCTTGTACCAGTGGTGTTGCAGTACCTGCTTCACCTCTCTGAATTAGGCCTCAAATCTAACTCTGTCAGGGTCCACCTGAGTGCTTTGTCAGCACACCACTCACCAGTGGAAGGACAACCTCTTTCGGTTCGCCCCTTGGTGTCCAGATTCCTCAGAGGTCTACTTCTACTAAAACCCCCGGTTCGTCCTCGGGTGACCGAGTGGGATCTGAATGTGGTCTTGCAACAGCTTACTCGCCCACCTTTTGAGCCGATGTCTGCTTGCCATCTGCGCTTCCTCTCCTGAAAGGTACTCTTCCTGGTGGCAGGAAGACCGTGCACACGGTTTTATAGGAACAGGGTGGTCTTACGCACCCACCCTAAGTTCCTCCCGAAGGTAGTCTCTCCATTCCACCTCAACCAGGAGGTGGTTCTTCCGCCATTCTTTCCCAGGCTGCATGCCAGCCGGGCAGAGGCGGTTCTGCATACCCTCGACTGTAAGAGCTCATTAGCCTTCTATCTGGAGCGTACGAGGGGACATCGAAGAGCTCCTCAACTCTTCGTCTCTTTTGACCCCAGTAAGCTGGGGCTTCCGGTCTCCAAGCGCACGTTGTCCACATGGGTGGCAGACTGCATCGCCTGGGCATACAGGGAGGCCGACCTTCCATTGCAGGGTCAAGTCACAGCCCATCGTGTCAGGGCTAAGGCCACATCAGTGGCTCACTTCCGCTCTGTTCCACTGGCAGACATCTGCCGGGCTGCCACCTGGTCTTCAAGCCAGACTTTTGCAGCCCATTACTGCTTGGATGGGGAGCCCCGAAGAGACAGTGCTTTCGGCCAGACGGTACTCCGGAACTTATTTGAGGTTTAGGCAACTCCTACCCTCTGGCACTCTGGTGTCAGGCTACCGGGGGTGTTGTGTCTCTGCTGGATTCCTATCACAGCTGTGTGGCTCTTCTAGAGGGAGCCATTTTTCAGCTATGGGTTCTCGGTAGCCTATAGCTAGGGAGTCGCATATGTGAGGACTGACTTCCTGCTTGTTCCTGGAGAAAACATAGTTACTCACCTGTAACAGGTGTTCTCCAGGGACAGCAGGAATCAGTCCTCACGACCCTCCCTCCTCCCCTGGAGTTGCAGTCCTATTATTGATTTTATTCTTTTTGCCATCTTTTTAGCTATGTCATTAGACTGAGCAAGATGGCACCCTTGGGCGGGAAGGGAACCATCATGCATGATGCAATCCCAAAGGCTTTCTTTGAAAGCTGGGGAATTGCTCCGCATGGGGCTCTGTCGGCGCTGACGTTACCCATATGTGAGGACTGATTCCTGCTATCTCTGGAGAACACCTGTTACTGGTGAGTAGCTACACTTTGCATTCTGTGGTTCCTTCTTAGGATCTCTGTTTGGTTATTTGGGCCTTGGTAGCCACGTTGTTTGAGCCCTTGAGGAGGACTACCCACATGGATTTGTCCCTTAAAACTGTCCCTTCCATGAACAAGCAGGAAAAAAGTCCTCATGTATTGGTGGTGTCATCCAACTGAGCCCCTGCGTAGAAGCATTCCCTAGAAGCTTTTGGATGATCCTCCGTGCCTGTGTTCATCTTCACACCTGCTCCCATGGCGCCATCTTAGCCTCAGCCATTAAGCCTATCCTTGAAAAGCAGTGTGTCTGCGGGGGAGGCATCGACATTGGGGCATCGAAGAGCCATAATACTGATTTCTGCCCAGCCGATGTTCCTCCGGTGCCTAGAAAGTCATTGATGCATCAATGCTCCTGGATGAATTCCCATTCCCCACAGAGAAGGAGAGTTGATCAGGCCGAGAATCAGAAGACTGGATCACAGATGGAGTCTGAAGTTCATTCAGAGAATAGATGTTTATGTTTATGTTTATTAAAACTTGATTGACCGCCCTTCAGTAAAATCAAAGCGGTGTACAATAAATAAAAATCAATAAAAGGCACGAAGCCGGAAAAGAAAGGAAATTTACAATTTAAAAGCAAAGTGGGGTAAGAAGCAGTAGGGGAGAGAAATAGAATTATAGGGGGGAAGAGGAGGTAGGGAGGTTAAAGGTCATGGAAAAAAGGTGGGTTTTTAGCTGCTGTTTGAATGCTGCATGACAGGGTTCTAAACGAAGGGAAGTGGGAAGGGAATTCCATAGTGCGGGGCCAATAAAGAAGAAAGCTGAAGAGCGGGTGGATTGAAGACGGGCAGCAGCAGGGGAAGGAAGGGTGAGACGGTTCAGATGGAATGAGCGGGGGGTGTGCCTGGGAGTGTGAAAATGAATAAGGTCAGCTAGATATTGTGGGGTACTGGTGTGAAGGGCCTTGTGAACTAAGGTGAGTAGTTTGTACTGGGAACGAAAGGAAACGGGTAACCAGTGTAGATGGATGAGAAGAGGGGTTATGTGGTGATAGGGGGACGAGTGTGTGAGAAGGCGAGCTGCGGTGTTTTGGATTCTCTGAAGGCGATGAAGTTGGGAAGAAGACAAGCCAGTGAGGATAGAGTTAGAGAAGTCGACCCGGGACATAACTAAGGAGAGAAGTAGTGTGGAAAGAGCAGAAATGGAGAGGAAGGGACGAATGGCCCGAATTTGGCGTAGAAAATAGAAAGAGGTTTTAGTGATATGGGAAATATGAGCGTGGAAAGTGAGGTCCGAGTCAAAGAGAACACCGAGATAACGAAAAGAGGTGACCAAGGATATAGGGGTGTTGGAAAGGGATGGGGCTAGAGGGGGGGAAGGGTGACTGTGAGGGAACCAAATGGCGGTGGTCTTAGTCAGGTTAAGGTGAAGACAGTTCTGGGTCAACCAGTGTGTGACGGCTGAGAGGCAGTTATTTAGAGGAGTGAGGTCGGGGTGGGAAGGGGATGTGTGGTGAAGAAGAAGAATGTCATCCGCATAGTAGAAAGCAGATATCCCGAATTGCTGGATGACTAGTGTAAGGGGTACCAGGAACAGATTAAACAGAAGAGGGGCCAAGACAGAACCCTGGGGGACCCCACAAGGTAGAGGAAAGGGAGCGGACGGTGGCATGGTGGAGGAGGCAGGAAGGACTGAGACTGAGCGGGCATAGAGAAAGGAGTGAAACCACCTGTAGACATTGCCGTAAAGACCAGCTTCACGGAGACGGGTTAGAAGGAGGGAGTGATCAACTAGATCAAAGGCCGCAGAGAGATCAAGTGCTACCGCCAACGAAATGTCCCCACGATCATGTGCCACATGCAGGGAATTAGTGAAAGCGAGAAGGGTGGTTTCGACACTGTGCCCTGGACGGAAACCTGATTGACGGGGGTGAAGATAGTTGGTGGAATCGAGATGGTGAGAGAGTTGGGCGAAGACAATCTTTTCGAGAAGCTTAGAAAGGAATGGGAGGTGAGAGACAGGGCAGTAATGATTTGGATCATGCGGGTCAAGGGAGGATTTCTCTCCAGAACTCCCCTCTGATCATTCTCCTCCTTATAAAAGATGCAAGTCTCCACCTGAGGCGATGACCTTACAAGATTTTGTGAGGGATATGGCTAAGGCCCACACCATTTTCTTTGGAAACTGAGGATGAACTGAGGGCAAAAGAATTGGAGATCGTGCAGTATTCATAGCTCCCAAGGAAGAGGTGACAGTGCCCATGCATTGCATACTTCAGAGGCTACGGATGAGAACATAGGAGACCGCCTTCACTATGCTTACTGTTAGTAGAAAGATTAACTCTATCTACCGAGTTTAGAAGGCTCCCGAATTTGAGAAGTGCTTCTGCAGCACTCTTTGGTTGTTGAATTCGCCCTCAGAGGGTCCAGATGTTCCAAGAGACAGTCCTCTGTGCCCCCAAGGAGGGAGGCTCAGACACTGGATTCTTTTAGGAGGAATGTTTTTGAGAGCTTGCTTCTCATGTGGCCTCTTACCATCTCTACATGGGCATGTTCTTGATATATCTGTGTTTCTCACTCAAGAGAAATTCGAGTAGTATCATTCCCTAGCAAGCACTGGTCGAAATTCATGGTCTGAACGACCTATGACATTTTCATTACAGTTTCCAGACTTCTGCAAAGGGTATTGGCATCCGGAGACTCGCCTGGCTCCAGGTTTCAGTTCCCATTCATCTGTGCAAGACAGGTTTGCCAACGTACCGTGCCATGAAAAGAATTCCTTCAGAGAACGGATGAAAGAGAAAACAGACTTCATTGAAAGCAAGCTCACACTGAGCCGGCCTCCACTTCTAAGGATAGGGGGCATTCGGCCCTTCCTCAACCTGTGGAACCTAAACAAGTTCCTGATGTGGGAGAAGTTCAAGATGCTCTCCCGTGGAACATTACTGACCTACCTCCAGCAGGGCAATTGCTTATGCTTCTTAGACTTAAAGGGTGCTTACGCTCACATTCTCATCTAGATTGGCCACTGTTGGAAATAGAATACTGGGCTTGATGGACCTTGGCCTGACCCAGTATGGCATATGTTATGTTCTTATGTTCTTATCCATTCCAAACACAGAAAGTACTTCCGCTTCATGGTTCAGGGAAACCATTGTCAGTACAGGATACTTTCTTTTGGCCTCGCGTCCGCCCCGTGGGTCTTCACGAAGTGCCTGGCCATGGAAGCGGCCCACCTACAGCTTCAGGGAACCTTTGTCTATCCATATCTAGATGACTGTCTCATAACAGGGGGCACGCCCTCCGAAGCCAAGCAAGCCATGGACCGCACCATTTGCCTCCTGGAGCATCTGGGGTTTGTGATCAGTTACTCAAAGTCCCACCTCACTCCATTTCAGTCCTTGGAGTTCTTTGGGGCGCACTTGGACACCCTGGGGGCCATGGTTTTCCTTCCTCAGGACAGGGTGGACCACCTTGTGTCCCTGGCATCCGAAGTGCGGTGCTGCAGCACTGTCTCGGCCTGGACAATGCTTTGCCTTCTCAGCCACATGACCTCCACGGTCCATGTCATGCCCAATGCCCATCTCAACCTGGTGGGCGACGCAGTGGTGCCTCCGAGCGTAATGGGCACAGTCGACCAGCCACCTCCGAGACCCCATCTCGGGGTCTCACAGCGCGGCGGATTCTCTTAGCTTAGTGGCAAGAATCTTGGAACCTGCTTTGCGGTATGCCCTCCCAAGCCCCGGCGCATCAGGTGATCTTGACGACGGACGCCTCCCTAGTGGGCTGCGGAGCCCACTGCGAGGGGCGGCACACTCAAGGTACCTGGTCCCTCGAGGCGTCCCGGCAGCAGATCAACCTACTGCAGCTCCGGGCCATCTGCCTTGCACTCAAGATTTTCAGAGACTGCCTGCAGCACCGAGCGGTGCTGATCCAGATGGAAAACCAGGTCACGATGTTCTATGTGAACAAACAAGGAGGTACCAGCTCCTACAGCCTCTTTTCAGAGGTGACAGCCCTATGCTCCTTTGCGGTGAGCCAGGGCATGACCATCCAGGCCAGGACAATACATTGGCGGACTGGCTCAGTAGAGTCCTCCAGCCGCACGAGTGGCGCCTATGTCCCCAGACAGCACAGCGGTTCTTCCAGCATTGGGGGACTCCAGACCTGGACCTCTTTGCCAGTCCTGCGAATTCGCAGCTCCCCCGGTTCTGCAATCCCCTCCCACACCCGGACAGGATGGCCCTGGATGTCTTCCTCATCTTGTGGGAAACGGGCCTGCTGTATGCCTTCCCCCCCCCCCCATGCTCCTCATTGCCTGGACCCTTCTCAAGGTCCAGTGGGAAAGGGCCTCGATGATTCTCATAGCCCCAAGGTGGCCCAGGCAGCTTTGGTTTCCCCTGCTGCTCCGTCTCTTGACGGAGCCCCTGGTCCCCCTCTGGTTCTCACCAGAGCTGCTGATGCAGGAGGAGGGTCTGCTGCTTCACCCCAATCTGAGGTCCCTATCCCTCACAGCTTGGCAGCTGAGCAGGTCACTCCAGCATCCTACCATCTTATGGTGGAGATAGAGAACATTCTTTTGGCCTCACGAAAGGACTCGACCAGACGGGCTTATGCCTTTAAGTGGCGGCGTTTCTCGGTGTGGTGCTCGGAGCTACAAGCGAACCCATTTTCATGCCCTACCAGTTTGGCCTTGCAGTACCTGCTCCATCTCTCGCAGTCTGGGCTGAAGTCTAACTCAATCCAGGTTCACCTGAGTGCCATCTCAGCAAACCACCACCCCATCGAGGGCAAATCTCTTTCGGGGCAACCGCTTGCCTCTCGTTTCATGCGAGGCCTGCTCTTTTCCAGGCCCCCTTCCTTCCCTCCCCCGTTGGCATGGGTCCTCAATGTGGACCTCACGCAGCTGACCAAGCCGCCCTTTGATCCCATGGCTACCTACCCACTGCAGCATCTGTCATGGAAGGTGGCCTTCCTGATGGTTCTCACTTCTGCCTGGCGAGTCAGCGAACTCCAGGCACTGATGGCCAAGGCGCCATACACGAGGTTCTATAGGAACAGGGTGATCCTGCTAGCTCACCCCAAGGTCTTCCCAAAGTTGTCTCGAATTTTCTTCTCAATTAAGAGACAGTTCTGCCCACCTTCTTCCTGAAGCCCCGAGCCAACCGGGCGTCAGCGATTCTCCACACCCTGGATTGTAAGAGGGTTCTCTCTTTCTACCTGTCGTGGACTCGGAACCACCGCATATCCGGGCAGCTCTTCATTTCCTTCGATTCCAGATGTCTGGGGCTGGCAGTCACCAAGCGTACCTTGTCCATCTGGGTGGCAGACTGCATCACCTTTGCCTAGGCTGGGTTTCCCCTGGACTGGCGAGTCACGGATCACAATATCTGAGCGATGGCGACGTCGGTCGCTAGCCTGCGCTTGGTGCCACTAACAGACATCTGCCGGGCCACCACCTTGTCCTCCACTCACACCTTCGCAGTGCACACCGCCTTCGGCCAGGCTGTACTCCGTAAACTGTTTGGGGTTTAAGCAGCTCCTGCCCTCCGACCCTTCTTGTTCTGGCTACAGGGAGTGTGGCCATTAATGGACCTGGGGTCCTTGGGCTGCCTTTGGCTTTCACTGGCGACTGCTCACAGTGCTGCCATGCTTTTTTCTACAGGTGCTCTGTAGCCTGTAGCCAGGGAGTCCCATATTTGAGGACTGACTTCCTGCTTGTTCCTGGAGAAAGCGTAGTTACTCACCTGCAGGAATTAGGGACAGCAGGAATCAGTCTTCACAACGCTCCCTCCTCCCCTTGGAGTTGTTGTATATTTTTGCCATCTTCTTGAAGGGGCTATAACTATGGCACCTGACTAAGATGGCACCTTTGGGTGGGAAGGGGACCACGTATGCGTGGTGGCATTCCCAAAGGCTTTCTTTGAAAGCTGGGGAAATGCTCCGCATGGTCTTCGTCGGTGCTGATATCACCCATATGTGAGGACTGATTCCTGCTGTCCCTGGAGAATACCTGTTACAGGTGAGTAACTACGCTTTACTCACATATAGCAGGTGTGTTCCGTAAACAGCAGGAAAAGTCCTCACAATCCTTCCCTTGGAGTTGCATTCTCCTCAGCTTTGTCACTGGACTAAGGCTAAGATAGCACCACAGCAGCAGGTGGGAAGACACACTATGCATGTTAGAGCTTCCAAAAGCTTTTAGAAGGAGCTGGGGATGCTCCTGCACAGGGGCTCCCATATGCAAGGACTTTTCCTGCTGTCCACAGAGAATAGATGCTATAGGTGAGTAACTACGCTTTCATTTCAGTTAGGAAATAATGCTCCCCAGTTACCTGTGTAAAGGCCTTATCCAGGATTTTCGAAGGGTGCCCTTTGAAAATTCCGGGTATGTCCCTAACATGCCCAGATGCTATCCACGTATCATTGGGGCATATTAGGGGCGTTCCAGGGCAAAGCGGAGGTGGTCCATGACACTGCCCATGTTGCTCCGATTTTCAATGCTACACGGTTAGTGCCCTGTGCCTTAAAAATAGGCGTGGGAAAACCTCACCTATCTTTAAGGCGCTGGGGCTAACCGTCTAGCATTGAAAATCGGTGCTACACGGGTAGCTCCTGTGGCTACCTGGCTGTGCAGCAACACTTTTAATCTCCAGGAGCAAGCAGGAATGAGTCCTCACATATGGGTACGTCGGTACCGATGGAGCCTGCGCGGGAACGCTCCCCAGCTTCCCAAAAAGGAAAGCTTTTGGGAGCATCCCACAGCGCCTGCGCACTGCCTTCCCGCCTTTCCTAACCAACTCTCCTCAGTTCTTTTCCGCGGAGCCAGCAGGTCGTGTTCCTGTCACCGCTGAAGAAGTTCTTTATTTTAATTTATTTCTTTGGTCGCGTGTCTGCCTTCCCCGATGCCAGACCGGTACCGCCGATCTTTTTCTTTTCTTTTCTTTCAAAAAAAAAACAACTATATATTCCTCACTTGGTGTATTTTTCTTCTTAGGCCTCCAGGCCCACAAGAAAATTTTCCATCATGGAAAAACCAGCCTCCGGGTTCAAAAAATGCACTAAGTGTAGCGGTACAATTTCTGTTACAGATACCCATGAATGGTGTCTTAAATGTTTGGGTCCTGAACACTCCATTCCGGATTGCCAGTCCTGCTCTCTAATGTCTAAACGGGGGTTACAGAACCGAGCAGCCAATCTCCATGTGCTGTTTCCCACGGATGCACCGGCGGTGGCATCGACATCTTCCAGGTCTTCCTCTCCTGAAGGGTCTCAGGTAACCAAACATAAACCTAGCAGGTCCTTGAAGGGCAAATCTCCCTCTAAGCATCGAGATGCCTCCGGGCTTGCCCTAGAGGATCCTGCCCCAGCCAAACAACCCCAGTGGGAAGCTCCGGCTTCCAAAGCTGCTCCTATGGGGTTACAGGTTGACATCGATGGCACGGCCTCGACCGATCACCTGTTAGACTGCTCTGGGGTACCGGCACTTTCTCCCGGTACCGACATCCAGGCAGTCGTGGCGTCCATGGATCACACTGTCCAATCCATGCAGCAGGCTATAATGGCTTTTATTAAGGCTGCGACGCCGACGGTACCGCAACGAGTCCTGTTGTCGGTGCCGGCACCGGTACCAGCACCAATACCGGTACCGACTGCATCGACATCGACCAGGATACCGACTCCGGTTCCTGGTCCAGGGCTCTTCCTCGGTACCGATCCGGTACCGGGTACGCCCGATGTCGGTACCGATCGATAGGCGTATCGATCGTTGGAATCGTACAGACGATACTTCGATTCCTCTGATGATTCTGATTCATCAGATGAGTCTCCTGAAGTATCTATTACTCTTGCTGAGGAGCCTGCTTCTCCAAAAAGGAGAATGTCTCCTCCAGAGGATTTGTCCTTTCAAGACTTCATATTAGAAGTGGCTAAAGGACTCTCTATTTCAGTAACCTCTGAAGTAGAGCCTAGAGCAAAAAAATTAGATATTTTAGGATACTCTAAGGCTCCCAGAGAGGCAGTCACCTTGCCAATTCATGAAATTCATCATGAACATATGATTGACTTATGGGAGACTCCTCTCACCCTTTCTCCTCATTCTCGTAGATTGGACACCGTGTCACTCCTTGTCCTGGATTTCAGAAAACTCAGCTTCCTCACCATTCCATTGTGGTGCAGTCAGCTATGAAAAGGATTAAGAGTTCCAAAAGACACTCTTCTGCTCCTCCAGGAAGAGAATGCAGGACCTTGGATGCTTTTGGTAGGAAAATCTTCCAAGCCAGCATGCTTATTGCCAGAATCAACTCATATAGCCTTTATATGGGTATGTTTCTAAAGGAAATTGCACAAAAGCTGCACAACTTTCTCCCTTTCCTTCCAGAGGATAAAAGGGATGAATTCTTCCTTTGGCTTAAGCATACTCAAGATGTTTCCAAGTTTTCCAACAGGGCAGCCTTTGACTCCTTCGAAGGTGCCAGCAGAGCCTCAGGCATTGCCATAGCTGCTCGTAGAATTGCTTGGCTCCAGGCTTCTGATCTAGAGCCCTGGGTTCAGGATGGCTTGGGGAATCTGCCCTGTACAGGTGAAAATCTTTTTGGCAGAGAGTGGCAAATTAAAGCCACTCAAATGGATGCAGAGAATTCTGCTTTGGATAGACTTTCCAAGTCTACCTCCATTCCAGCCAAGAAAAAACCTTTCAAAAAGCCTTTTTACAAAAGGAGCAGATTTCCTTCCACTTCTGGCCAACAATCTTCTACAGGTCGCTTTCCTACTAAGCGTCAGCAACCTAAACAGGCCAGGCCTAAACCTGCAGGGACTGCTGCAACCCAGCAGTCCAAACCCCCTCAGGGTTTTTGACTTGATACTAGAGAACTTAACCTTTCTGGCTCTACGACAGCGAGAACCCCTCACCATTTCAGGAAGGGTTAGCTCATTTTGCTCCCAGATGGGAACAAATCACATCAGAGCAGTGGACCCTCTCCATCATAAGAGAGGGCTACAAACTTCATTTCTCAAACCTTCCTCCCTACACCATGGTGAGACACTTCAATTCTCCCACATCTCTCCTCGACCTTCTGGATCAGGAGGTGACTACCCTTCTGGCCCAGGGGGCCATAGAAGAGGTTCCTCTTCTTCAACAGGGATCAGGGTTCTACTCCCCCTATTTTCTCATCCCAAAGAAAACAGGGGGATACAGACCCATTCTAGATCTCAGAGAATTGAACAAATTCCTATGCAAGGAGAAGTTCAAGATGCTTTCTCTAGGCACTCTCCTTCCATACCTGCAGAGTCAGGATTGGCTTTGTTCTCTAGATCTCAAGGATGCGTACACGCATGTCCTCATCCATCCATCTCACAGAAAATTCCTACGTTTTCTGTTCAAGGGAAAACATTACCAATACAGAGTGCTTCCTTTCGGTCTAGCCTCTGCTCCGAGAGTGTTCACCAAATGCATGGCAATAGTTGCTGCATTTCTACGCACTCTGGGAATATTTGTCTTCCCTTACCTGGACGACTGGCTCATCCGAGCTCCAACCCAGTCAGAGGCTCAGATCTCCCTAGACCGCACCAGGCGCATTCTGCAATACCTGGGACTTGTGGTAAATCCCAGCTCACCCCTACTCAGTCCCTGGAATTCATAGGGGCCTGGTTAGATACCACCACTGCAAGGGCCTACCTTCCTCAGGTCCGTTGCCAACGTCTGGTGCAGTTAGCCTCCCAGATTCAGTCAAAGAGCCACTTAACTGCCAGGGAGATGCTACAGCTGCTAGGCCACATGGCTTCCACAGTACATGTGGTACCCTATGCTCGCCTACACATGAGAGCAGCTCAGTGGACTTTGTCCACCCAGTGGACTCAAGCTTCAGGAGCTCTCTCAGACCAAATAGCAACCTCCAAGTGTCTCTTTTGGTCTCTCCAGTGGTGGAGGTCCACTCAAAATCTGTTGCTGGGGTCCCCCTTCCAACCTTTGTTGCCCCAAGCAACCCTCACAACAGATGCCTCCCAAACAGGTTGGGGAGCTCATCTGCAGGACCTCTCCACCCAAGGCACTTGGTCCTCACAGGAGACGTCTCTTCATATCAACCACTTGGAACTTCGAGCAGTGTTCCTAGCTCTCAAGGTCTTTCATACCCTCCTCAGCTACAAGACAGTCCTCATTCATACGGACAATCAAGTAGCCATGTTTTACATAAACAAGCAAGGAGGAACTGGCTCTCTGTCGCTTTGCAACGAAGCTCTAAGATTATGGGCCTTCGCCAGAGAGCATCAAATCCATCTCCTGGCAGTATACCTCCCAGGAATCCAAAACTCTTGGGCAGACAGACTCAGTCGAGTTCTGCTTCCACACGAATGGTCCCTGCACATGGATCAGGTACTCAGAATCTTCCAAGAATGGGGAACCCCGGACATAGACCTCTTTGCAAGTCCGTGGAATGCCAAACTTCCCCGGTTCTGTTCCAGAATTCCGTGTCAGGGAGTCCAGGCCAAGGATGCCTTCCTCCTTCATTGGGGTCAGGGCTTCCTGTATGCCTTTCCACCCATTCCTTTGATTCCCAAGACTCTGTTCAAACTCCAGAGCGATCAAGGATCCATGATCCTCATAGCTCCACGCTGGCCACGCCAAGTGTGGTACCCTCTACTTCTGCATCTTTCCCAAGCCCCCTCTCTGGACTTGGGAGCTGCTCCAGACCTTCTGTCCCAGGAGGAAGGGACTTTGTGGCATCCAAATCCCAAGTCCATTCACCTCAGAGCTTGGTTACTGAAGGCCTAGACCTTCAAGACTTAAATCTTTCTCAGCAAGTGAAGGATATCCTCCAAGCTTCCAGAAAACCTTCCACCAGGCGTTCCTATGCTTTTAAGTGGAAAAGATTTTCCATTTGGTATGCCCAAAAGGGTCTTGACCCTCTGGCACTTCCTGTGAATTCTCTATCAGAATATCTCCTGCATCTTTCCAATTCAGGTCTTAAGACGAATTCAGTAAGGGTCCATTTGAGTGCTATTGCAGCATCCCTTAAGCCTCTTAATGGACAACCTATTTCCTCTCATCCTCTTATTGCAAGATTCATGAGAGGCCTAACTTTAACTAAGCCTCCCATTCACCCTCCTCCAGTGGCATGGGACTTAAACTTGGTTCTTGGTCAGCTTATGAAGCCGCCTTTTGAACCCTTAGCCACTACCTCCTTGAAATTCCTTTCATGGAAGGTTATTTTCCTTATTGCACTCACTTCTGCTCGCCGCATTAGTGAACTGCAGGCCTTAGTGGCTAATCCACCTTATACAAGGTTCCATCATGATAAGGTAGTCCTTAGGACAAATCCACACTTTATGCCTAAAGTGGTCTCACCTTTTCATCTTAATCAGGAGGTGTATTTACCTGTCTTTTTTCCAGCTCCTCATGCATCTAGTGCAGAGAGGAATCTTCATACTCTAGATTGTAAAAGAGCTCTTGCCTTTTACTTACACAGGACACAGCAACATAGAAAGTCTTCCCAGCTTTTTGTTGCTTTTGATCCTTCTCATTTAGGACATCCAGTCTCTAAAAGAGCACTGTCCAATTGGATTGCTCAGTGTATTTCTTTTGCTTACCAGAGTAAGAACCTTTCTCTGGAGGGCCATGTCACAGCTCACAATGTGAGGGCCATGGCCACCTCTATGGCTCATCTTCATTCTGTATCCATTGACCAGATCTGTCGAGCAGCCACCTGGGCCTCGGTTCATACCTTCACAGCCCATTACTGCTTGGACAAGGCATCCCGCCGGGATGCCTTGTTTGGTCAGGCTGTCCTCAGACACCTGTTCCATTCTTGAACAGCTCCTGCCCTCCTTCCCTGTATGGATGCTTGAGATCCATTGGAAGACTAGGAACCCTTCAGGGTCTCATATCCTTGGGGATCTCCCGGGCATCTTAACTAGGGAGTCCCCATATGTGAGGACTCATTCCTGCTTGTTCCTGGAGATAGCACAGTTACTTACCTCTAACAGGTGATCTCTGGGAACAGCAGGAATTAGTCCTCACAACCCTCCCACCTCCCCTAGGAGTTGTATCTCTCTCTGTCTTTCCTTTCCTCTCTCTCTCTATTGTCTCAGCTTTAAACTTGAACTGAGGAGAGTTGGTTAGGAAAGGCGGGAAGGCAGCGCGCAGGCGCTGTGGGATGCTCCCAAAAGCTTTCCTTTTTGGGAAGCTGGGGAGCGTTCCCGTGCAGGCTCCGTCGGTACCGACGTACCCATATGTGAGGACTAATTCCTGCTGTTCCCAGAGATCACCTGTTACAGGTAAGTAACTGTGCTTTTTTGATGCTGGGGCCGCATATAATCCCGGCATGGAAATCCAGGTTAAGCGGGAGGTGGGCGGGCTTTGCACCGACGCGGCACATAGCACCACCCAACTGAAATTAGGGCCTCCTATGTTTTCCTATAAACTTCATAGGAATTCATGAAAAGTCCTGTCGCGAGACTGGGGGGAAGCAGTATTGAATCCCCTTTGTCCTCTGGTGTTTTTCCTTCTCAGCTGAAACAATCATCTAGCCGGTGTTAAATAAGGAAAATCTTGATCCCACAAGTTTGGGAAATTATAGTCAAGTCACAAATCTCCCATATATTATGAAATTAGTTGAAAGAGCAACTGTTCTTTAGCTTAATTCATGGCTAGAGGATTCCATCCATATTGAACTGTATTGTGCTGATATCATGGCACAGAAACAGTTGTAGTATCTTTTGTGGATGGTTTAAGAAGAAGTTTGGATAGAGGATTTTATTCCATTTTAGAATTGTTAATCTGGCCACCAATTTAAGTTTCCTCTAATTGATCTAATTAAAGGATATGATTGACTGGGTCAAAGGCTGAAGTCAGATCTAAGAACTGATAGCTTCTTTTTTGAAAACTAGACCCCAGAAATTCATGGTGGGGCAAGAAAACTGAGCCACGGCTATTGAGATGCGGTGTCCTCAGTGCTCAGTTATTTCTCTCTTTTATTTAACGTCTATGTGAAGCCATTACCAGATTTGATTGCCAGTCAGAAACTGAAATGTTTGTTATATTCAGATGATAAACAAGTCTGTTAATTAAAGGGCCTGCAAATTGAAAAATTTGCCACTTTGTTGTTGTTGTTAAGTGCCGTCGAGTCGGAGTCGACTCATGGCGACCCTCTGGATAGCTATCCTAAATTGTGTTCGGTCTTCAGTCAGGCGGCTTATTGTTGACAGACTGGTACCCGTAGCTGCTGTTATTGTATCGATCCATCTCATTGCTGGCCTTCCTCTTTTGCGTTGACCTTCTATCTTGCCAAGCATGATGTCTTTCTCTAATGATCTCTCCCTCCGCATGATGTGTCCAAAGTCTGAAAGTCGAAGTCTTGTCATCTGAGCTTCTAAAGAAAGCTTAGGTTTGATCTCCTCTAGTACAGACTGGTTTGTTCTTCGGGCAGTCCATGGTATACACAGTATTCGCCGCCAGCACCATAATTCAAAGGCATCAATTTTCTTCCTGTCTATTTTTTTCACTGTCCAGCTTTCACATCCATATGATTTTATTGAAAATACCATGGCTTGGACAAGTTGAATCTTTGTATGGAGAGAGACATCTCTGCTCTTGAGAATCTTATCTAGGTCTTTCATAGCCATTCTACCAAGAGCAATGCGTCGTCTGATTTCTTGACTGCTTGTTGCTTCTTTATTGATAGTTGATCCAAGTAGGTTAAAGTTATTCACGATTTCAATTTCTTCTTCTTCAACGATGAACCTTTTGATTATGCCAGTTGTCATGATCTTTGTCTTCTTTACATTAAGGTGCAGGCCCATTTTGAGACTGTTCTTTGATTGTGAGAAGCAAATGTTTCAGATCATCTTCACTTTCCTCCAGTAATGTGGTATCATCAGCATAGCGAAGGTTGTTGATGAGTCTTCCACCAATCTTCACACCTCTGTTGTCTTCATACAATCCTGCTTCTCTGATGATTTGTTCTGCATACAAATTAAACAGGTAGGGGGAAAGTATGCAGCCTTGTCTTACACCTTTGCTTATTTTAAACCATTCTGTTTCTCCTTGTTCCGTTCGAACTGTTGCTTCTTGATCAATGTACAGATTGTGCAAGAGAACGATCAGGTGTTCTGGTATATCCATGCTTCTCAATGTGGCCCAGAGTTTCTCATGGTTTACACAGTCAAAAGCTTTGCTATAGTCAATAAAGCACAAATAGATATCCTTTTGGTATTCTTTAGTCTTTTCAAGGATCCATCTCACATCCGCAATGATGTCTCTCATTCCTCGCCCTTTTCTGAACCCTGCTTGCACTTCAGGTAGTTCTTGTTCCAGGTATGATTGTAGTCTCTTTTGAATAATCTTCAGTATAATCTTGCTGGCATGTGGGATCAGAGCGATTGTGCGATAATTTCCACAGTCAGTTGGATCACCTTTCTTTAGTATTGGTATAAACACAGATCTTTTCCAGTCAGTTGGCCATGATGCTGTCTTCCATATTTCTTGGCAGAGCCTTGTAAGTACGGTAACATCTGCATCAGATTTCTGTAATACTTTATGGGAATGCAATCAATGCCTGGTGCTTTGTTCTTTGATAAGGCTTTCAATGCTGCTTCAACTTCTTCTTTCATCACCAATGGTTCCAGATCATAAGGTACAGGTTGAAACGGCTGTTGGTCCACTTGATCTTTATCATATAAAAACTCTGTATATTCCTTCCATCTTTTCCTGATCTTCTCAGCATCATTCAACATAGAACCTTGAGCATCTTGTAACATTCCATTTCGAGGCTGGAACTTTTTCTTTAACTCTCGTAGCTTTAGGAAAGCTGATCTTGTTCTTCCTCTAATAGTTTCTGCTTCTATTTCCTTGCATGCGTCATTATAGTACTTTTCCTTGTCCTGTCTTGCTGCACGTTGGAAATCTCTGAGTTCTGTGATTGTCTTTCTTTCTTCTATGGCTTTAGCTTCTCTGCGTTTCTGGGCAATTTTCAGAGTTTCGTCCGTCATCCATTTTGGCCGTTTTTTCTTTTTTACCTTTTGTAGAGACTTCTCGCTTTCTTCCAACACAACCTTCTTGATGTCATTCCATAACTCTTCTGGAACTCTATCATTTGTATCTAAAGCAGCAAATCGATTTTGCAGGCAGTCTTTAAATTCCAGTGGTATATTCTCAAGGTCATATTTTGATGCATTCATGAGTGATTTGCTCTTTTTCAGCTTTAGGTTGAGTTTGCATACTAGTAGTTGATGATCTGTACCACAGTCAGCTCCAGGTTATGTCTTTGTTGATGTTATAGAGCTTTTCCATCGTTGACTTCCACAGATGTAGTCAATTTGATTTTTATACAATCCATTGGGTGAAGTCCATGTGTACAGTCGCCGCTTGTGTTGCTGGAAGAAGGTGTTTGAGATGAATAGATCGTTGGTCTTGCAGAATTCTATCAGTCTTTCTCCAGCTTCATTTCTGTTGCCAAGTCCATATTTTCCAACTACTCTGTCTTCTTCTTTGCCACCAACCTTTGCATTCCAATCACCCATGACTATCAGGATATCCTGTTTGCATGTTATGTCAATTTCAGCTTGTACTTGTTCATAGGACTCTTCAATTTCATTTTCTTCTGCAGCTGTTGTTGGGGCATATACTTGAATTATAGTTGTGTTGATAGGCATTCCTCGTAGATGAATAGAGATTAAGCGTTCGCTGACTGCATTGTATTTCATTACAGTTCTTGCAAGTTGTTTCTTTATTATAAATGCAACACCATTTCTTCTTTGTCTTTCATTTCCAGCATAGTAGACCAAGTGATCATCTGATGCAAAGTGACGAATGCCAGTCCATTTCAGTTCGCTGACACCCAACAGATCAAGTTGTACACGTTCCATTTCATTCTTGACCACCTCCAACTTCCCTTGGTTCATGCTTCGTACGTTCCATGTTCCAATGTGTAAGAACTGGCTATTACAGCATAGATTGTGCCTTTATTAGAATAGATCTGAGTTAATGTAATTAACTAAAGTGCTCTTTCCATTTGATCCTCTGGTCTTGGCTCTGGATCAATATGTATTAAATAGTTTCAACATAAATGACCATATTAGACTTGCATTAAGATAATTGCATTGGTTACCAGAATTTTTTTTTATTTTTTAGGGTACCCTTTAAAATTCTATCATGTAGAATTCTTTGATAGGTGCCCTGATTGTTTAAGATAGAGATTGTAGCAGTATATTCCCTCGAGGTTACTGAAATCTTACTATAATTTGTTTTTGTCTAGCCTCGCAATAAATGAGGTGAAACTTCAGGGTCAGAAGTTGTACTGGTGGAAGAGAAGAAAGGATGGTCTCTAGTACCTTATAGTCGATTAAACAAGCTGAAGGGAGATTTATTTAAGAGCACAGTATCAACAGCTGCAGTTTCAAATGGAAATATAAAAGATCAGTTGTGTAGCTCCAGAATTATTGAATTCCCTATCAAATGATATACGCTTTATTTAAGAATTTATGTAAAGCCTGGCTTTACGTGCAAGCTTTGGGGAGTTGACAGGTCAGAATAAGTTTGCTGATTTTAGACAGAGAATTTTGTTATCCTGCTTATCAGTTTTATATGTAATTGTTCTTTGTTTTAGACTATATTTCACCTTGGATTCCTTGGAAGATTGGGAAACCCATACATTAAATTAATAAATAGCAGAGACAAGGCTCTGAGAAAGAGACAATACTGTTTGTCTTAGTGTCACAGAAAAGTGAATGTTAAAAACTCAGATTCAGTGGCCCTAGAACCACCAATAAAAGTTGCACAGTGCATAGTCAAGTCAGAGAAAGGGAACCCAAACAGCAGAGAGAGGACAATAGGCAGAAGCAGGCAGGCAGCCATATACTATTATTAGTATTTATTATTTTTAAAGTACCATCAGGTGTACGTAGGACACTACAGAGATTGTCCCTTCCCCTTAGAGCTTACAGTCGCAATGCTTGGAGAGGTAGAAGCAGAGAAGGACATTAATGGATGTTCCCAAGAAATCCAGGAAAAGCAGCATACCACTACTACTAATCATTTGTATAGCACTACAAGGCATACATAGCACTGTGCATGTACACGTGAGAAATGGTCCCTGCTCGATAGAGCTTACAGTCTATGCAAGACATGAAACATAGAGGGGGGACTAGAGATGGTCTTGACACACATGGGTGATAAAGAGGAGAATAAAGGGTCAAGATCCAAAAGGAGCCTTGAAGAGGTGGGTTTTTAGTCTGGATTTAAACAGGATCAGAGATGGAGACTGGTGCACCAACTCAGGTAGTCTGTTCCAGGCATACCGTGTAACAAGGTGGAAAGAACATTGTCTGGATTTGATGGTGGAAGTGAAGGGAACAGATAAAATGGATTTGCCTAATGAGCGGAATTCCCAAGGAGAGATGTAGAGAAAGATAAGAGAGAAGAGGTAATAAGGAGCTATGGCATGAATATACTTTCAGGTTAGGAGGAGAAGTCTGAATTGGATGCAGAAACAGATAGGGAACTAGTGAAATGACTTGAGGAGCATAGCAACTTTGATGCAGAATTAAAGAGAGGATGATCTTCAGTCACCTGTAGTCCACTAACTAAACTAAAGAGAAATTTTTTGAGGAGAGTATCAACAGCTGCAACCTCAAGTGGATGTTGTGAAAGACCAATTGTCTATATTCTCATTCACAGAGGAGCAAAGAAGATGGAGATAGCGCATGGTGGAGAGGGGGGTGGACAGTAGGTGAAACTACCACTAATAGAACAGGGTAGTAGGTGCATCCTGTTCCTTTCTGAGAACTGTATGGAGCAGGTTTTGGCAAATATGGTTTTGGATTTAACTCATAATGCTTTTTCAGTAGTAGCTCAAGGTAAATTATATTCAGGTGCAGTGGATGACAAATTTCCAGCAGAATTATCAGATAATAAAAGCCTATAGCTGTACCGATATCAGCTGTATTGGTTTGGTGACAAACCGGGGAAACTCCTGGCATGTTGCCTGCAGGGTAGTAGAGGGCCTAGGACTGTTGCGGTAATAAGAGATACCCAGGGCAAGCTACAGAAGGGGAGTCGGGAGATTGTTCAGGTGTTTCGTTCTTTTTATGAAAAATTGTATCAGAGAGAGGGAGAATCTGGAACCTCCCTGGAGGATTATTTGAGAGGATTGGGGGTGCCGAGTCTGGGGGCGGCGTGGTGGGCCCACTTGGAACTACCGATCACGCAGGCAGAAGTACACCAAGTTATACAAAATGTCAAGTGTCATAGGATGCCGGGACCAGATGGACTAGGGTCAGAATTTTTTAAGTTGTTGGGGGATCTGGTGCCCCCCTCGTTAGTGGCGGTATACCATCAAAGGGTGGAACAGGGTATGTTCAGGTGGGGAGAGAACCATGCGCATGTTATATTAATACCCAAACCGGGTAAAGATCACACGCAGGCCTCCTCTTATCGACCAATATCATTATTGAATTTTGACCTAAAAATAATGGCAAAGGTATTAGCAGAACGCCTGGCCCTGATGTTGGAGGACCTGATCCATGAGTCACAAGTGGGCTTTGTGAAAGGCCAGCATGCGGTCCACAATTTACATAAGATTTTGGCATCTTTGGAGTGGGCTCGGGAACGGGAGTGGCAATCGCTGTTAATTAGTTCTGATGCGGAAAAGGCATTTGATCGTGTAGACTGGGGGTATCTACAGTCTCTCCTGCCCCACTATAGGTTAGGTACTGCCTTTTGTAACATCATCCGCCTTCTCTATGCGGGACCGACCGCAAGTGTGTTATGTAATGGGTTGTTGTCCGATACGGTTCCATTGGAGAGGGGTACAAGACAGGGGTGCCCACTCTCGCTGTTGTTATTTATGCTGTCTCTCGATCCCTTCATACGAAAAATATAACTTTCCAAGGAAATACGAGGGGTGCATATGGGAAGGTATGGGTTTAAGATTGCGGCGTTTGAGGACGATATTTTAGTACACTTACACCTGCCAGAACATTCGCTGCCCAGACTATTAGAGGAATTTTCACTCTTTGGGGAATTAGCGGGATTGCGCATTAATATGGATAAATCTGAGGCCCTGGACATGCTGGGTGATATCAGAGGAGGCTGGGGAAGTGCCTTTCCACTTAGATGGGCGGGGGACTCCTTTCTTTATTTGGGAATTCTCTTAACCAGAGATCCAAAGGAGCTATATAAGCGGAATTTTAAGAGGATTTCCACCGGGCTCCGAGCACAGCTGCGGGCCTGGCATCCACTTCCCTTGTCGCTGGGGGGGGAGAGTGGCAGCGGTGGGAATGGTGGTTTTGCCCCGAGTGCTGTATTGGATGCAGATGCTTCCAGTGTGGTTATTGCAACGTGATATTGTGTGTTGGGAACGAGAGATACGGGGATTCCTATGGAGGAGGGCGAGGGTGCGGATCCCGATGAACCGATTGCGTGGAGGTTGGCAGGCTGGAGGGATGGGCATCCCGGATCTGCGCCTTTATGCCCTGGCGTGTCAAGCACGGCATTTAGGAGACTGGCTGGGTGATACGGAGACCTATACCCTAGGGCTCTTGAGGAAGCCTTGGTGGCCCCTCAGACCTTATTGGGAGCCTTGCACTTAGAAAGCTCACAGCTACCCGGGCACGTAACTCGAAGTATTCTAGTGGACCCGGTGAAACGCACATGGATGCAATTGTGTCAGTACTGGGGTAGGTCTCCGGCTGTTTCAAGCTGGCTGCCTCTGCAGGGCAATACTAAGCTTACTCAGAGTTCCACGATGGCAGCTTTTCAGAAATGGAGGGCAGTGGGTATTCGCTATGTTGGGCATGTGGTGGATCTTAATGGGAAGTGTAAGCCGTTTGAGATTCTTTGCAGAGACTATGAGCTGAGTGGTAGCCATTACTTTGCTTATCTACAGCTTTCCCACTATGTTGCATCTCTCCCAAAACAAGAACTAAACTCAGAGTTCGGCGCACATCTTGGAGTTTTTCGCATTAGGCGCAGTCTCCACCCACAGTATCGGGTTTGAAGAAAAGATTGATGCCATATCTTTAGCGGCCGGATTACTCCAGAGAGGAGGCAGGGTGGGGAGAGGAGTTGGGTCAGGAGGTGCCACCGGGTTCTTTTTAAAGCCCTGGGTAGGATCATGGGAGTGGTGGAGGGGACTAAATGGAGAGAGGTGCCATTTAAAAGTGTCACTCAGGTGCATTTTTCCCCACGACGGGCACTGCGTAGTCGTCTTGCGTGTAATGGGAGCTGCCCTAGATGTTTGGCTCCTCTCGCAAACCTGGGTCTTATGTGGTGGGGCTGTCCAAAAATTCATCCCTATTGGACGAGGATTAGTACCTACATGAGTAAACTGCTCCATCAACAAATTAAGTGGACGGGGGCATTTGTAGCCCTGGATCGGCTTGGCCCACTCTACCCAAAGGGGAGATGGGAACGACTGCTGGTGAGGAAGGCATGTCTGGTGGGGAAGGGACCAATACTTCACAGGTGGAGGGAGCAATCGCCTCCTACCTTTTGGGAATGACGTAATAGTTTTCATCAATTGATGCTTTTTGAAAGGAGGGGGACCAAGGGTAATGTTAAACGTTGGGCTTCCTTCCTGCTGATCTGGGAACCCTATGTTCAACAGCTGGGGCCCTATGCCCGTAACAAAGTTCTCCACCTGAGCTAGGTAGGTGCAGAATGGGGTGATTTAGAGGGGACATTACAGAGTGGGATGAGAGATGGGTTCATAGCTGGGTTCCTGGGTGGGTATGGCACAGGGGGAGCTGTGTTGGGGTGGGGGGAGAAGAGGGTGGGGGAACAGGGAAAAAAGGGGGGGGGGATAATGAAAATGTTGTACCACAGTTATGTTAATGAGGAGCTACTGGAGTGGTGGATAAGAATCGGCCCCACCCAGTGGCCTCATCTGTATGTAATCAATGGTTTGTAGTTTTTGTTGGTGGTTCAATAAACAAAGTTTCAAAACACCATCTTTTCATCCAGCACGTCTCACTCAACGGGGAGACACAACATCCAGCCACATCCACCCACCAAGACAGCTGCTCCAAGACTCTCCCTACCCACAGCCAAAGCCCTATATATTAGCACAACCAGACTCCCTGGGATGCGCTTGTAAACAGCCACCGCTCAGCTTGTATATAGCCTGTTTAGCCTGTATATAGCTACCTATGGAGTAGCCAGGCTACTGTACAGCCTGTACATAGTTACCCCCTGTTAGCCCAAGTTGCATAACCTGTTCTTTGTAAGTACAGTGCTGGTGTGCCAGCACTGTACATATTTACTGTTGAATGTAAATTGAGCTGATTTTAAAGAGTGCGGTATAGAAAAAACTTTAAATAAATAAATAAAAGCTTATAGCTGAATGAGGCCTGGAAAATCAATTTGTTAGTGTGCTAAATAGTGAGAGGATAGGAAACAATACATCCAGTGCCAAGACTATCTAGAGCAGATGATAGAAAATCTAAAGGATGCCCCTGGCCTTTCATCTTCTGCTCTGCCCTCATCCCCACCCCAGTTCCAGAAGCAGCAGCAGCCTGCAAGGAAGTAGGGAGGAAGTCCCTATTTAAAAAAAAAAGGCAGGCCCTCATCCCCCACCCCAGTTCCAGAAGCAGCAGCAGCAGCCTGCAAGGAAGTAGGGAGGAAGTCCCTATTTTAAAAAAAAAAGGCAGGCCCTTATCCCCCACGCCAGTTCCAGAAGCAGCAGCAGCAGCCTGCAAGGAAGTAGGGAGGAAGTCCCTATTTAAAAAAAAAAGGCAGAGGTGTGGAATCTTTTCAAGACTCAAGGATTTGCATTATGCAGAATACATGTACCGCCCCAAGACCATTAGAAGAGGAATATTAATGGACCATCTTTCAAACTTTGATATTCTGCATCATTTGCAGAAACATACATTTGAGCTAGATTTGAAGGGAGAGTGCTGATACTAAGCTGTGGACTCCATTCTGTATTGCAAGTAGCAGTGGCAAGAAAGCTATGGAAAAGAGGAAATGTTTTCCAAGCTGAACTCCCAGACTCCTTCCCACTGCCTGCCCAAGTAAGTCACCATTGGAGAAATGGAGAGATGTTAGACATCACTGTCCCAGGGCAGACAGCAGTAGTATCGAAGGTGGTGATATAATGCATCAGAGAAATGATTGCCCTAGATAGCCAGCCTCTGCATGCAGTTGAGAATAGAAACATAGAAACATGATGACAGAAAAAGACCACATGGCCTATCTAGTCTGTCCTTCCATAACAACAACTACAACAGTCCACTTTTTACCTTTAGAGATCCTCTGTGTTGGTCCCATGCTTTTTTGAATTCAGTTACTGTCCTCATCTCTACCACCTCCACTGGGAGACTATTCCATGGATCCACTACTCTTTCTGTAAAGAAATATTTCCGCATATCACTCCTGAATCTATCTCCCTTCACCCTCATCCCATGTCCCCTCGTAGCAGAACTCGCTTTCAATTGAAAGAGGCTCTCTCCCTGAACATTTATGCCACGGAAGTATTTAAACATCTCAATCATATCACCTCTATCCCACCTTTCCTCTAAGGTGTACATATTAAGATCCTTAAGTCTGTCCTCGTATGCTTTATAATGAAGCCCATTAATCATTTTAGTAGCCACCCTCTGCACCGACTCCATCCTGTTCACATCCTTTTGAAGGTGCGGTCTCCAGAATTGCACACCATACTCCAAATGAGGTCGCACCAAAGACTTATACAGAGGCATTATCACCTCCTTTTTTCTGCTAGCCATTCCTCTCCGTATGCACCCAAGCATCCTTCTAGCTTTTGCCGTCGCATTTTCTACCTGTTTAGCTACTTTAAGATCATCAGACACAACCACGCCTAGGTCCCGCTCTTCTTTAGTGGACAAAAGTACTTCACCTCCTATACTGTATTGCTCCCTTGGATTGCTGCAGCCCAAATGCATGACCTTACATTTTTTAACATTAAGGTTTAAAGAATGTAAGGTTTGAAGGCAACTGCATCTTTTAGCTGCTAATTACCAAGTGCCCTCCAGGACAACTTTTTAGTCTAATCAGTGTCATGCCAAGGTACAGGCACAGCTGACCAGGGCAGAAGGTAGTAACCTGCATTTCACCAACATCTGGATTAGTCAGAAGGCTACACAAATCTATCTCTCCTTAACAGTATGCTGGTGGCAGCTGGATAAAATGGGGCAGGCTGAAGAAATGGTGCGGGTATGTGTGCTGTGCTGTGCTGTGGTGGATAATAGCCCATAGGTTTACACAAGATCCAGTGGACCTTCCTTTCATTCGTACCTCAGTCTATATGTTGGATGATAGCCATACCTCAGCCCATAGGTTTACACACTCCTTTACAGCTAGAAAGATAGCATCTATTAATGTTAGCTTTCCCCTTATTTTGTTCTTATCTTCTTGAAGAATTTGACTGTCTCTCATTGGAGAAGTAAGCGCTGGCTTGGAACACTAGCCTGCAGAAAGCTCTTGATGTAGTTGTTCCTCCTCCGCCCATCTCCCACTCAGGGACCCTAAAGCATCCTGTTTTCATACTGGTTTACATCTCACAAAATGTCAGTTGTGGAAGGCCAAGACATGCTGACATTTGGCCACATCTTTCTTTGTCTTATTATAAGGACTACATTTCATTCTACCACACTCAAGTTGTTTCTGTCAAGAAGCTGTACTTCACCGATCTCATCAATAAGTCTGCAAATTGCCCCAAAACATTATTTTCCATTGTCAGTCAGCCTAATTTATTTGAAACTATGGCTGCCTAATTTATTTCCATAGTCCTGGATTTATGCAAAGATTTTTGCATCAATATTACTGACTTAACCGTTCCCTCCTGGGATAGGCCCAGATTCTCCCAGTGTTGACTCTTCTTTATTTTGCATACATTGCTGGTCCTCTTACCACTTGATCAGCAACTTATCTCTGCAGAAACCGATCACCCAAATTCAGAAGACCACCTGTTCACTTGATCCCTTTCGCTTTAAATGGGTGAGAGAGCAGTTTCTCGGCCTTCTCTCTCTCGGCCTTCTCCCTCTCACAGTTATCAGTCGTCATCTCTCCACTGGAAGCAGGTTCTAGTATGCCCTATTATTAAGAAAACAACCTAGATGCTCTCATACTTGCTACTTATCAGCCTGTCTCCAAGCTTACCAAGAAAATTGTCTTCCACAACTCACAACAGTCAAGAAAACCAACATACCACACCCCAGCAATCAGAATTTCATCCAGGTCATGGCACAGAAACCAGTACAGGAGTTCTACCTGGTGAAAAGCACAGCCTCCTTGATAGAGGTTGTGCCGCTTTAACTGTTTAACTCAAACTCTTTATTGCATTTGACCTCGTCGATAATGGAATCCCTCTTTCCATATCGTCCTGCTAGACCAGTCCAGCTAAGTGGGTTGTGTTCCCCTGCCAGCAGATTGGTGGAGACAAAGAACCAATAAAAAACCCAGGTTTCAATGACATCATTCCTATGCCTCTATCCACCTTAGCCAAAATCTGAAAACTGAGAGGAAAAGAGATTGATTAAATGCCCTAAAGAGGTGACTCTTTCACTTGAACATGAAGTGAGAGGAGGGAAAATTGGTTCACTTCCACACCCTTATTATGATAAGAGCCTGTTGAGAAGCCACAATTGGAAGGATTTGGAAGGATCAGGAAGAGTACAGCAGCCATCCTCCTCCTCCTTTCTCCCCTGCTCTCTCCCGAAGATTGCAGAAGGCTGTCGGAGGGATCTTCCTGCCAGCCACCATTCACACAGTGATGTTAAACCCAGCCAGTGAAGCAGTTTCAGGGGAGCAGAGCTGAGCCCTGCATGGATCCTACACCTGGGGCTCTCAAGGGGTGAATACCAAGGCTTGACCTTGTCATTATCCTTGTTGGGGCTCCCTGTTTCATCTCTGAGGGGCGCAATTCTGAATGGACTGCTAGCAACTGTTGGCGCTGTGTGGGGGTTTCCCACCATTTTCTGCACATTAGTAACATTTTTGCTTATTATGCGCCTTGGGGTCATGCGGTCCTAACATGCATTCCGCCCAAGTGGCTCCAGCACATGCTCTTTCTCTAGCGCCTTTAACACGCATTACTTAAAAGCGCAATTAATGCACACTTGCAGCCCAACGCACCTTAGCATGCGCTCTTGTGATACCCTAGCTCTGTCTTTTTCCAGGAAATGTTGTTTGACCTGTGGCAGGCGAGGAGCCTCATCCTTAGATTCTAGGCTCCGCCTTTCCTTTATGGCAACTTCAGAGTCGCCCTGGAGGGCTTGCTTTCCACCTCTCAGCCGAGGGATACAGTTAGTCCGCCCTTACCTGCCTCATAGCAGGAGGTACAGGATGGCGCTAAGGGTAAGGATGCCCAACCAGCCGGAGGCTCCAGCAACCGTGCTGTGAGCCGCTGTTCATCCTCTAAGGCAGAGGTACTCAACTCCAGTCCTGGAGGGCCGAAAACCAGTCAGGTTTTCAGGATATCCCTAATGAATATGCATGAGATATATTTGCATGCACTGCCTCCATTGTATTTGAATCTATCTCATGCATATTCATTAGGGATATCCCGAAAATCTGACTGGTTTGCGGCCCTCCAGGACTGGATTTGAGTACCTCTGCTCTAAGGGGTCTGTGTGTCGGGGATCCTTTTCCAAGAGGAGAGCTTGCAGAGTCCAGATTGTCCTCTCTAGAGTTTTTTCTTTTTGCAACAGGGCTGGTCCTTCTTGCATGGAAAGTCAGATCCTGCGGCCTCTAGGTGTCCCCAGATCTATTCTTGTGCTAGGCAGGCTGGAAGTAGAAGCCCTGTTTAGTTACCTTTGGCTAAGTGTCCCCAACATGGGACACTGCCTGAAGATAAGGAACAGTTGGGAGCTATCAGAGATGTTGACTATGCCTCAGAACCAGATGAAATCAGTATTGAGCTCTGATGTGAATGAGGACCTACTCTCACCTTCAGAAGGCTATGCAGAGGCCGGCGTGATCTGCCTGTTCCGGAAGGAAGAGCTGCCAGCATTGATTTCCAGGGTCTCATCTATCTTGAACTTGACAGATGCTTCTGGCACGGAGCAGAAGCCAAAAGTACACCGGCTTCTTCAAGAGGTGTGGAAATCCACTACTGTCTTTCCATTCCCGGATGTGATCAGAGATATGATCCGGTCCGAGTGGAACTCACCTGACTCCCTCTCTAAAGGGTTAAGGGCCTATATGATGATCCACGCTTTCCCAGAGAAGGAGCGCAGCGAGTGGTTTGACATTCCCAAGGTGGATGCACAGGTCACAGCCGTTATTAGACGGACCACCATGCCTGTGGAAGGCAGATCGACCTTAGAGGATGTTCTGCACCGCAAGGCTGATTCCTTGCTGAAGAGCCAGTTTGCTGTGGTGGTGGCTATTCTACAGCTGGCTATGTACCAGCTTGACGTCTCAAGCCCTGCTCCAGTAGATTCAGTCTCTTCCTCCTGATGATACTACTTCTCTCTTGGAGTCTGCTATGGCCTTCCTTTCTGATGCCATGTATGTCCTGGTGCACTTGGCGGCCAGGGTTGGTGCCCTGACAGTGTCATGGCATTGGATTTGGCTCTGTCACTGAGATGCAGACACATCCTCCAAAGCCTGTTTGTCTCAACTGGCCTTTAAGGGAAAGCTCCTGTTTGGAACCGATTTGGAGAAACTGGTGAAGAACCTAAGCAAGACAAAATCATACTGCCTCCCAGAAGACAGGTCCAGCGGGCCTGTGAAGTGGGCTAGTCTCTTTCTCATCAGCCTCCGCCCAGCTACCAAGGACGTGCTGGCCAGATTTCCAGGGGTCTTGGGACTATCGTCACTACCGACCTGGTAAACATTTCTGCCCCTCTGCTTCAGGGCCTCAGGCTCATTCTCAATCCTTTCATGGAGAATGTGGCCCCAGGGACTCAGCCCCATCCAGAGGAGGACCCTCCTGGGCCACACAGTGAAGATTGGGGGCCCATTCCCTGGTGCCTCCGGTAGGCAGCAGGGTTTGCCTCTTCTTTCAGGAATGGGCCAGGGTTACCATGGATTGCTGGGTGCTAGATATCATTCAATTTGGCTATGTCCTGGAAAGCAAGGAGGCTATTCCCTATGCCTTCATCATTTCCCCTTGTGGGTCTGCAATCAAAGGTGCCCTGGTGTGGACCACCTTGGACATGTTGTTTCACCTAAAGGTGGTGGTGCCCATGCTCCCAACCGAGCGGGGCAAGGGCAGATACTCTATCTACTTTGTGGTGCCAAAGGAGGACAGTTCCTTCTGGCCCATTCTGGACCTCAAAGGGGTTAACAAGTACTTGCATGTCCTGTGCTTTCGGATGGAAACCTTACGCTCTATGATTCAGACACTGCACCGAAGGGAATTCTTTGCTTCTCTGGATCTGACATATTTTCATATCCCAATCCAGGCAGATTAGCAGATGTATCTGCATTTTGCTATGCTTGACTCTCACCATCAGTTCGCCACCCTTCCTTTTGGGCTCTCCACCACCCCAAGGACGTTCTCCAAGTTCATGGTGGTGGTGGCTGCGGCATCAAGGGATCTGTGTCCTTCCCTATCTAGACGACTGGCTAATCCGAGCCCGTTCCCTGTCAGAAGTGTCTTGGATGACATCCTGAGTGGTGTCCTTTTTGGAAAGCCTCAGCTGGGTGACCAATCAGGAAAAGAGCCAGCTTTTACCTTCCCACTCCTTGGAGTTTCTGGGAGCACGTTTTGACATTTCCGGGGCAGAATCTTCAGTGACAGAGCGTGTACCTTTGGTTCTGTGAGTTCAAAGGAAATTGGTCTTTTTATATTTGCCTTATGTGTTTTGAAGTTATACAACTACGATTTCCTTTGAAGGCCATAAGTTGTCCAATACAGAGTACCTGCCTGATCAACCCCTGACGAAGGTTTGCGAAACACGGCCTGTGTCGGGTTGGCTATAGGTCTTTGAATTTAAATAAAATTGTTTTTACACCATTATCATGTTTCTCCTGTTTGCTCAGACAGAGAAGAACCTCCTAGCCTTGATGGCTCAGTACATTGCTGGAGTCGACAGTGTGGAAGCAGACTTCCTCAGTCGGCGTTCTCTGAATCCTGAGTGGGAATTGAGAGTCAAGAGGCATTTCAGTTGATTCTGTACCGTTGAGGTCGCCCCGAGATGGATTTATTGGCAACCCACTACAATGCCAAAGTGTGCTGCTTCTTCGATCACTACACTGAGATGGGGTCTGAGGGCATTGATGTAATGACCCAGTCAGCGGCTGTTGTATGTGTTTCCTCCATGGCCCCTAGTGGGACGTGTGATTTGGCGTATAGAGCGCCACGTGGGCAGGATTGTTCTGATAGTGCCAGATTGGCTGTGGAGAACGTGGTTTGGAGACCTAATTTTTTGGCTACCTCAGTCTCGGGGGCTATTGCCGCAGGGAACGATCGATCTGGAGGATCCGGTTCCCTTCTTGCTTATGGAATGGCTCTTGAAAGAAGACTGCTAGCACAAAAGGGCTACATCAGTAATCGCTACCATACTTGGTGCCCAGAGTAGGTCTACCAAGCTAGCATGCTTACAGATATGGTGCAGCAATTGGCTCCTGAGACGGCCAAAGTGTCCTCCCTGTTGGCCTTTCTGCAGGATGGCCTAGAGAAGGGCCTCTCACTTAGCTCCCTGAAGGTTCAGATGGCAACTTTGGCCTGTTTCTGTGGTCCGGTACAGGCCTTGCACTCGGATGTCTCCCATTTTCTCCAAGGGGTTCGACGACTACATCCTCCCCTTTGGTCTGTGATCCCTTCCTGGAATTTGTATCTGGTGCTCATGAACCACAGTTTTCTCCCTCCAGCATAGCTGCCAGGCCTCTATCATTCCTCTTATTTTGGCTAAAATATTGGACCAGGTATGACAGCTATCACTTGTGCTCGCCTGCTATTGCACTGCCACTATGCCTACAACTTGTCCCTGCCTTATCCAGCAGCCACCATCAAAAAGAGAGAAGCATATGTAGTGTTCTGACTACTCCAGATGTCTATGAAATACAGACTACAGCCCTCTGCTTGGAGAGCTCTGTTTGCAACTGGGGCACTTGGCAAATGGGGGCTGAGAGTTGCAGGAACCTCACATTTTGAATCACATGCAGGGGCTGGTTCTACAGCGCAATCACTTCCTGAAATGTATTGCTTCACTACCTTCGATGCTGCCTGCTGTTTGTCATGCGATGCTGACTACCTTCACATCTCCTCCTTGCTGGCAGATGTTGGACCTGATGCCTCACAAGAGGAAGAGGCTGGGAGCTCAGTTTTGGAAACAGATTTCCTCTTTTCTCTAGCTCTCTTGGCACTGCTACTTTCACTGTGTGATGGCGTCGTCAGGCTCTGTGAGCTCTCTTGAGCCTAGCTAAAGGGTACTTCTGCAAATGATGCAGTATGACACTGTTGGCAAGATGACCCATTAACTTTCCTCTACTAATGGCCTTCTGACTGTATGCACTCTGCCTTATGCAAAACCCTCAAGCACTTTAAAGTGCTTCCATAGATGTGATGCTTTACATGACTTCCTCTTGCTTCTGAGAGACTGCTAGTGCTGCTGCTAGAACATGCTGAGGATAGAGGGCAATGTAGATGATAAAAGATCAGGGGCCTCCTTACACTCTCCACTATCTACTCTACCTGTGGCGAGGGGTAACCTCTTAGTACATTTTCCAAACACACCCCCTCCCCCACCCCCGTTAAAGTACGTTCAATATCTGATGCTTCCGCTAAAAATCCCCTACATGCAAATTCATCAGAATTTTGTATCTGCCTTGTGCTTCTGTCTTATCCTTCTAAAGTGGCTCCATATTGTTTGCCCTCTTCTTCACACACTCGCTCCCTTTGGGAATAAAACAAATTAGAATTTGGTGCAAATTTAACCCTCATCCATTTAGTTTAAAGATATACAGACCGAACATGCCATTGTTGTCATGGTTTCCTATTCATCCAGAAACAAATGCACATCCCTAGTATGGTGTTTCAGCTTTTTCACTGACCATTTTGGGATTTTTTGTTGCAGGAAAATTTCTATTGATGTTGCAGTCTGTCAAAAGAGCTTTTGCTATTGACAGCAATAATCCATGGCTACATGAGTGTTTGATTAAATTCTCCAAGTCTGGTATGTACAATAATGTCAAAAATGGACATCATTTATTTCTGATTCATTCTGGATATGTTCACAAGTTGTGCTAGTAGTACCTTTTCACCACAACATTAACATGGCCTCTGCTGAGCAGTATATCACATAATACAGAGCTTTGAAGAATTCTTTTAGGGGCCAATCTCAGATGAAAGGTTTTGGCTAATAATTTCCAGCGCAAAAAAAATCAGCTCAAGTCCTAGTATATTTTTTACTGTTGAGTAACTGAACATGATAAAAATAAGCATTCAGAAGTCTGAGGAGATGTGCATGAATCAGTCTTTTGACATGAAATTGGAGACCTGATTAACAGTGATATTTATTTCCTTTGGCCACCTTAACATTGGGTTGCCGTATATTAAAACTTGTAAGTGGACACCCTATCTTTAGTATATTAGAACTTATCAAATTCAGACAAATAGGTTCTTAGGAAATAATTTGATTACATCCCCTTTAATGTGACCCAAGTTTTGTAACTTTCACAAACCATAGCGGCAAAGTCAAGCTGTTTGTTGAATTTAGTTAATAGAGCTGTCCTTAATTAAAGCTCTGTCTAATGGAGAGAGCTTCAAGCGTAGATAGAGCATACACTGGCTCTTTCTTATGATAGTTTATGTACCACTTCAAAGCTCTGTTTCAAAATCATCAATAGAATTTTTGTCAGCCAATATAGTTAGATTTACCTCTGCTCTACAATTTCTTAAGGCCTAATACACTAAACCTTTTTTCCTTTGAGCACAGAGTGATGAAAACAGCATCAGTAAATCAAGTCCTTACTGGGTGTCAAGGGAGTAAAATAGTGTATTTGTGTTTGCTCTCAATTCATTCTCAGTAAATTATTACATGGTTGTAAATCCAAACAAAATTTGAGTTTATAGTTGAGACTTGAGCACATCATTTTATTTGCTGTTTAGTTACAGGTGGCCTCAGTCTTGTGACATTTTTGCACAGGTTTTAGTACTGTTTCAATGTAGATCATATAAAAACTTTATGATGCTTGATGGTGAAAAAAGGAATTTTTGCTATTGTTGCAGTGTCAAATCATAGCAACCTTCCAGAAATTGTTAACACCGTCCTAACCCAAGAAATGCAGAAAATCTTTGTCAATAAAAATTTAGAAAGTTTTAATGATGAGTTTCTTCAACACAATACTACCTCCATTCAACATCTTCTGTCAGGTATGTGTTTATCCTGTAAAAGCTAATAGCATGATGCCGTTTTAATTTTACCTTGTTAAAATTATGAACAAGTGGATTAAATTATTTTTATATAGTTGGTCAGACTATGCCAGAATTTCTAAACATTTTCATATAACCACCTTCAGTACTCAAGAGGTTGATGTGGAAAAAATATTTATGGTTCATGCAGAATAAAAATAGACATATAATAACCAGTAAGTAGTTGTCACAATATTAACTCTAGGTCAAACGTTTTTTTTGTAGTCAGATCACATCTCCAAAATAATAATCCCCAAATATATATGATGACTGCATCTATCTTTTTTTTCAAAACTTTATTTATAGACACCATGTGAAAACAACCGGCCAATACAGCAAACAAGCTCCAGGAGGGGGTGAACTCTGATCCCCGTCCAGGAGAACAAGCAAAACATACAGGTGCATTTTTTTCACAATCAACCCTCCCCCCCCATACCCCCTACCTCCCCCACCCTCCCTTGTCGTCGCGTCCACCCCAGGAGACCCCCCTATACCATTCCGAAGCTGAGCCCCATATCACACGAAGCAGTTTAAGAACCCAACTGTAGGACTTCATTCCTACTGCGAGAGCTCAAAATTTGGAGATATGGATCCCAAAGCATCTGAAAAAGTGGCCAGCGTTTAACATTACCGCGGGCGTATCTCGCCTCCAACAGCATCAGCTGATGTAAGGCATTGCGCCATTCCCAGAAAGAGGGCGGAGTCTGGTCTCGCCAGTTATGCAATATGGGACCTTTGCCCACCAGACAAGCTTTATGCACTAGTAATCTCTCCCATTTACCTTTAGGCTGTAGCAGGCGCAATTGATCGAGAAGCACTAAGGAGGCATCTAAGCACACCCGCTGTCCCAGAAGCCTCTCCAGGAAGGAGCCAATTCTAGCCCAGTAAGAGCGGAGAAGTCTACAGCCCCACCACATGTGCGACAAGTTCGCCAATGGCGTCCGGCACCTCGGGCACCATCCATCCTGGGTGAGCTTGGAGCGAAAGGCCCGACGGGGAGAAAAATGTACTCTAGAGAGCGCTTTATATTGCATTTCCCGCCAACGGGTCCCTACCGCCAGCTCTCCTACCCGCTGCAAAGCTTTCAAAAGCGTCCCTGGTTCGATTTCCCGCCCCATCTCCGCGGCCCACGCTAATTCCACAGGACGATAATCTGGAGAGGACCTATATGGGATCAAACGCGACTTCAACGACCGTATGGACGGCGGTGACTCCCCCGCTATATCAAAAAAGGACAGAATCTGCGCCGAGCGGTCGGCCTGCAATTCCGCTGCCGGTAGGGAGGCAATATAATGCGTAATCTGCATATATGCAAAACAGTGTCGAGGTCCTAGGTCAAATTCAGCACATAAGGGCAAGAACTTCTTACAGAGCCCCGAAGAATCCACCATATGTCCAAGACTAGTGAGACCCTTGTCTGCCCAATCACGAAAAATCGCATGATCCAGTCCTGGGGTAAAAAGGACATTCCCCCGAATCGGCAACCAACTCGAGACTCTCCAATTCGTTCCCCAGTATCCATTAAGTTGCCGCCAAGTTCGACGCACCGAATCAATCAGAACACTCTCAGCCAATCTATCGGGGAGCAATCGAGTATCCAGGTGTAAGAGGGCGAGCAACGACACTGGGGCAGCAAAGGCCTCTTCCAAGGCCAACGGAGTATACACTGCCGTCCCCCCCAACCAGTCACCCAAGTGCCGCGCCTGGCAAGCCAGAGCATAGGCCCCTAAATCAGGCAGGCCCAGCCCTCCCTGTCGCCAATTCCCCACCAGACGAGAGTAGGAAACACGTGCTCGGGCTGTACCCCACAAAAACCCCCGGAAGAGCCCTTCTATCCGCTTTAAATCCTTCCGCAGCAACCATACAGGCAGCGTCTGTAACCAATAAAGAATCCTTGGTAAAATAACTAATTTGATCGCTGCAATTCTTCCAGACAGGGACAATGGGAGTGGTCGCCAGGCGTGTAACTGGTCCTGCAGACCCCGCAGAATTTTATCGAGATTACAACCATACAACTGAGAGGGCTGACCAGTCAACAGTATACCAAGATATTTAAAGTGGTGAACCGCCCAGCGGAGAGGAAAAGTGCCCCGCCAAGCAGTCCGCACCCCACCCGATATGTCTAGGGCCTCAGATTTAGTCTGATTAATTTTTAACCCGGCGAACTGGCCAAACGTCGCAAACTCCTGCAGCAGCCGGGGAAGCGATTCCTGCGGTCGGAGCAAATGTACAAGGAGGTCGTCGGCAAAGGCCAAAATCTTAAAAGTCGAAGAACGAATGTGCACCCCCTGTATATCCCGCAGCGCCTCCACCTGTCGTATGAACGGGTCCAAGGAGAGGACAAACAGTAGGGGGGAAAGAGGGCAACCCTGCCTAGTCCCCCGATGTAATGGGAAGGCCTCCGAGAGCACTCCGTTACAGCAAATCGCCGCCATCGGGTCAATGTAGAGACTGCGAACCATGGCACAGAAAGAACTCCCTAGCCCATAACAAGGCAGCAGGTGCCATAGATACTGCCAACTCACCCTGTCAAAGGCCTTCTCTGCATCGAAGCTGATTAACAGAGAAGGGAGGCGACTATTCTGCACCCATTCCAGGGAGGCCAAGATCTTCCGAAGATTGCGGACGGCATACCGTCCCCGCACAAAGCCTACTTGGGAGTCGTGCACCAAATACCCCAATACATTGGCCAGGCGGTCTGCAAGAACCTTTGCGAGAATTTTCAAATCAAAGTTGAGGAGGGAAATGGGGCGGTAAGATTCCGCACACAGCAAGTCTTTCCCAGGTTTGGGAATGAGTATCACATGGGCCAAGTTATTTCCCCAATGAAAGGTTTCCCTGTTCTGACCTCCGATTGTGAACGTCCGCCAGCAGCGGTGAGACCAACTCGCCCAAAATCTTATAAAATTCCGCCCCTAATCCATCCGCGCCTGGGGTTTTATAACAGCTCGCTTTAGCAATAACAGTTTGCACCTCCTGGATCGATATCGGCTGATCCAGGGCCTCCCGTTGCTGAGCGGTCAATTGAGGTAGCCTCAGGCCCTCCAGGTATGCGGACATCTGCACAGGAGAGCTCGGTTCTGCTGCATAAAGTTTCTGAAAGAATGAACGGAACACCCGAGCTATCTCCGGGCTCTCCTTGTGAAGGATCCCCTGATCATCCCGAAGCGCGTGTACTAGCCGAGAGACCCGAGAACCACGTAGGCAACGGGCCAATAACCTCCCAGGCTTATCTCCATGACAATAAAGCTGAAAGCGATAATACTGAACTGATTTTTTAGCTCTCTGGTGTAAAAGTTCATTGAGAGTTGTCTGCGTCTCCCAAACCTGCTTCTTCAAAGATACACTCGGGTTAGCCGCCCATCTCCGCCGCTGTTGAGTGACCAAGCGTTCTAAGTGAATAATACGTTCCGCCAGGAGCCTACGCTTTCTCGCCAAAAAGCCAATAATATCCCCGCGCAGGACCACTTTCGCCGTTTCCCAAATCAGCTCCGGATCCCCTCGATGCCCACTGTGATCCTCTTCAAACTCACGCCAGCGCTGCTGCAAAAACCGTCGAAACTGTGAGTCCCTATAGAGTTCCAAAGGGAACCGCCACATTCTCGTCGCGGCCCGGGCCGCACCCCAGCGCAGTTGCAGCCATACCAAGGCATGGTCAGAAATTTCCGCGGGACCGATCTGCGCCTCATCCGCCAAAGCGAACAGTCCTTGCGAGATCAACAAATAATCAATTCGGGCACTGGAGTTATGTGCTCGAGCATGGTGCGTATAATCTTTTTCAGTGGGGTGCAATAGTCTCCACGGGTCCACCAACCCCAATCGCGTACGGAGACCATACAGAGCACGGGCCGCTAAGGCCCGCTCCCTAGTTCCGGCACCTCGAGAGGTATCCATCTCCACGTCCATCACTCCATTAAGATCCCCCCCTAAAATCAACGGGGACTCTGGAAGCTGTTCCACCTGGGAGGCCAGTCTGGCATAAAAAGCACGATCCAACACATTAGGGCTGTAAATATTGCCCAGGATGACAGAGCGGCCCTCCAAGCTGCCTTGCAATAGGAGAAATCTTCCCGCCGGATCAATTATGTCCTTCACAGCCTCAAAGCGTACATTCTTATGTATTAGTAGGGCCACCCCCCCTTTCTTATTCACCGCAGGCGCCCCCCAGACCTGCCCCACCCATGTTCTACACAATTTGGCTCTTCAGCTGTCTGGTGGGTTTCTTGAAGTAAGGCAATATCGGCTTTTTGCCGTGCTAGAGCCTGTAAAACTTTAGCTCGCTTAATCGGGCTCCCTAGTCCACAGACGTTCCAGGAAATTATCTTCAGTCTGGGATAATATCACCCCAATATCGCAGGAATATAGTCAACCATATCCCAGGAGGAACCCCCCCAGCCTGGAATTCCTCCCTACTACCCTGTATTAGGATCCCACTGTATCTGGGGTCTCCCGGTTGGACGCGACTACCACCCTCCCCCCCCCCCCCCCTCCCTCCCCCTCCCCCTCCCCCTCCCCCCCCCACCCCCTCCACATAGCGAGACATCCCCACCTCTAATAGGTAGAGACAAGCTGTAACGCGATCGGTCTCTTCCAACCCTTATTAACGTAAAGAGACACCCTCCACCGCCCGCCCGCACTCAATACTGCAGTTACCCCCATAAATGGTCCTATTTCCAAAACAGTAGGCATACAAGTAGGGGCAGAGATAGTCCCCGCCAACAAAAAAAGTTTTTCCCTATACAAAAAGACATCAGGCTACTAGACCCCATAACCAGCATATCTATCACTCACACAAACGAAATATAAGTATCCACCAATGCTCCCGCCACTCCTCAGCAGGCCGCACGCGCACAAAGCAGCAGCTGTGCAGCTGCTGAAGGAGGGCCACATGCCTGTACTTCACAAAGTATCAATCAGAGTTATACACTTAGAATTTAACTACATGTCAGATCACAGTATGTACACCACATTGATTACACTAGAAAGTATTATAGAACTTGTGAAAACCATAAATACACAACAACTTTTCAATTTTAGGAACGTCTATGTTGTTTTTTCCAGAATCAGAACCACGACCCCTGTGCGCTCTGCTGTAAAGTACGTGCGCCCACTCGGCGAGGCGCGTGCACGCGCACACGCGCACCGCCCAAAGGGAACAGTGGTGTCCATCGCACCCCTCCAGCATCTCACAGCACACAAGGGCCGAGAGCAGCCTAGATCCTCTGTAGAAATAACAAGCAAGCCCAAACACCTCAGAAAGAGAACAAGCCCCAGTCATACTCTGCATCAGCATCATTCACTCAAGGGATCCCACCCCACCCCCCGCAGCCAAACCCAACAAAACCAAGCTCAGTGATCCCATTCTGCAGGAAAGTCCCCGTAGTCTCCGACAGACCCCCTCCAATACACACAAACCACCCCTCTCCCAAAAAAAAAAACACAACCACCCCCCCATTCAAAAAGAAACCCCACCAACAGCACAGTCCGGTCACCACCCACACATCCCCACACCCTCAACCCCCTCCTCTCATACCTCACTCGATCCGCATCATACTCGGCTCCCTGGCAGCAGAGCCAGATGGTGTAGAGCACCGTCCAGCCTGGGCCCCACCACGTGCATGTCAGACATACGTCCCGAATCCACCACTGCACAAGGCCTAATGTATAGGTCTGGCCCACTCACTCATAACTGCCAGCAAATAACATAAACCCCACAGACCAAGCACAAACCGCCCTAACCCACCCCCTCCCGTCTCCAGCCTTTTCAGTCAGCGAGACTTAAAGTTCACACCAATACCCCTATTCGGGTAAACATTCCAGTTGCCTCACAGCTGCCGTTCGGGGGACTGTGATGGTCGCTCTTCGCCCACAAGCTGGTCAATGTAGGGTTGAGCGTCAGCCGCGGAGTCAAAAGTCTGGTGGGCACCCGCATGAAAAACATGCAGTCTAGAGGGGTACTGCACCGAAAATTTTATCTTCGCTTCAAGCAGACGCTGGCAGAGAGGAGCATAGGCCCTGCGCCTCTGACTGAGGGCGGCAGAGTAATCCTGGGCCACCCGCAGTTTCAAATTATTATGCACCAGCTCTCCCTTCTGCCGTGCAGCTCGCAGAATGGCCTCCTTCTGAGGGAAGTGCAGGAATTTAGCTAGCACTACCCGTGGTCGGTGGTCTCGAGATTGTCGGGCACCCACGCGGTGCGCTCGTTCTATGAGCAGCTTGCCGCCATCTTCAAGGCCCTCAAAAAGCTGGGGGAGTAGAGTCTCCAAATAGGTTTTTAAGTCTCTGTCGGTGATCGAGTCAGGGATACCCATCAGTCTCAGGTTGTTACGCCTCGAACGATTTTCCAGATCGTCAAGTTTGGCATCGTAAGACTGAAGTCGGGTTTTTACCGCCGACATTTCGCGGGTCAAAGAGGTCAGGCTATCCTCATTCACCCCAGTGCGGGTTTCAGCTTCTTGCAGGCGGCTGCCCATTGCCCCAAAGGAAGCATAGAGATTGTCCATTTTGTCGTGTAAGTTGTAAGGCCGTGAATTGCACCGCCAGAGCCTCCGCCACCGCCGCAGATACCTCTGCCAAAAAGGCCGGCGAGGTCGGTGAGTTCGGCCTGCCCACTGCATCAGCCATCTTGGGTATCGGGGTTCCGCGCTCTTTCTCTTTCCTCGCAGCTTTAACTGTTGCTGCCATCCTCGCAGCGCCGCTTCTGACACTTGTCGGCTTTAGGCGTCTCTCCTCTCTCGGCCCTTATATATTTTATCTTTGCAACAGCTCTCAGACCGGCATTAATAGCCCGATTCAGGTCGGAAGAGACCGGAGCTCAAGCAGAGTACGTCCGCCGAGCTCACCGCATCACGTGCCTTCCCAACTGCATCTATCTTTAACTTTTTATTTATATATCTTATAAAGGTCAAAAATATATTCTCTTAGGACAAGCAGAATTTTGGCACCTCTTACAGAGATGACATGTTCAATGTTAACAAAGCTTTCTAAAATGCTGAGGTGAGCATGTATGAGATGTCTGATAGGATCATCTCAGTTCTCTTAGTTCCACAGAGCCTGATAGCTGCATATTTTTCATGGTGTGAGTAAAATTCTAAAGTTAAAAAAAATAAACCACAAACCTAACTTTTTTTTTTGTCCGTTCAGCTTCCCTTTCCTGTTAGAAATCTCTTAGTCAGGTTTTTGAGTTTTAAAGTTCTCTTGTTCATTTCACATGGCTCTTAACCTGCACTGCTGAATTCAGTCCCATCATTTGTTTTTGATCATGAAGGCGTTTGATTTTTCCCATGACTTTTTCACTCAATGCCCCAGAAATCAAAAAAGGCCAGTAATGTCAGAAAGTGCACCTAATGCATCTGCATAGTGTTGGCCACAACCACCCATAACCTATGCTTGCTATGTTGGCGCCTAGATATGATACCCCTAGTTTTGGCACCTGCCAAAAGATGACACCTAAAGATTTTCATAACCACCAAGCATATGGGGAGAGGCTCTTCAGCATTCTTAAGTTTGATCCAGGATCAGCAGTATTGACCTCTGCGGGCCTTGAAGCCGCACCAGATGCTGGTGATGCATCTGCATTGAGGGAAGTACCACATCCCCTTGAAGTTGAGTACTGGTAGCGATCATACGGACAGAGTATCTTCCTCACCTGAGGAAAGTGAAGGATTCTGTTTCATCATCATCATAGGATGTCAGCACATTGATTTGTGAAAAGGCAAAAAAAGCATCAATTATCCCTGCCTGTGCATGATGCTGAAGGCATGGAGATTCTGGTAGAAGACTGGCATCCCTAAAAAGAGTACGACTGATTCTAAATTAAATCTGTGGGATCACAACAGTCTTCAAGGGCCCACATCACTACTACAGATATATCTCAAGTGACCCAGTTGGATGTCCCTGCTTCCCCAGGCACCATTAGCATTGGCACGTTTGAGGGAGGGGATCTAGGAAGTATTGAATAATCACTTTACAAGTATTGTCGACAAAGGAGAATCCTGGAGAGTCTGACGCCTGCATTGATGCCAATGCCAGCTGATCTGATAGCATGCAGGAAGGAAGCTTCATCAAGGCATCTTTCATGTGAGAGTCTAGAGCCCAGTAGTCGAGGCAAACCTTCACCAAGGCTTTGATTGCTAGTCAGGTTCTTAATCGGACATCTCCATCAAAACATTATTCTGATGTAGAGTCTGAGAAATCATGGGGTTATGGCTGTAGGTCTGAGGATTACTCTGTTCAGGAATCATCAATAGGTCTTCCTTTAAATTCTTCTCTTGCAAAAGTCATCAGATTCTTTCCCTCTTTCCTGTGGGGTCCCTCAGGGTTCTGTCCTGGCTCCTCTTCTTTTTAACCTTTTCTTAGCCCCCTTGGCCCTTTTAATTCAACAGTCCGGATTATCTGCCTTTCTTTACGCTGACGACATTATTCTGCTACATCACACATCCCCTTCTTGTCCTGACCTTTCCGCGTTAAATTCCTGTCTCTCTACTGTGGCCAACTGGCTGACTCACAACTGTCTTCACCTTAATCTCACCAAGACTATTGCTATCTGGTTCTCCCACAACAACCCTCCTCCCACGCTGGCCCCCTCTTTCTCTGGTTCTCCTGTTCCTTTAGTTTCTTCATTTCGTTATCTTGGGGTTCACTTTGATTCTGACCTATCTTTCCATTCCCATATATCACATATCACTAAATCTTCCTTTTTCTTCCTCCGACAAATTCGTGCAGTTCGCCCTTTCTTATCCCCTTCAGCGCTCACCACTTTATTGCTATCTTTGGTTATATCACGGGTTGACTTCGCAAACTCACTATTCATCGGCCTTTCTAAATCCCAACAGTCCCGCTTACAACGGATCCAGAATACTGCTGCCCGTTTGGTCACCCACTCCTCCCCCTGTGATCACATAACGCCCCTACTATTTCGTCTTCACTGGCTCCCTTTTCCCTACCGTGCTCATTTCAAACTGCTCATTCTGGTTCACAAAGCTCTTCATACAGGCAACCCACAATACTTAACCGACCTTCTTTCTTTTCACTCTCCCAGGTACACTCCTCGTTCCTTCCACCTGAACCGCCTCGCTCTCCCCTCCCCCTCCCGTGCCCATCTACAATCTACCCGTTCCTCCGCTTTCTTTTTTGCCGGCCCCGCCCTCTGGAACTCCCTCCCCTCCTCACTCCGCCTGGAACCTCACCACCCCACTTTTAAACAGAACTTGAAAACTCACCTCTTTTCTCTGGCGTTTGATGTCCCCTCTCCCTTCGTGTGAATCCCATGTGTCCTATTCTTGCTTTCCTCGTGTTTGTGTTCTGTTATGTTTTTTTGGTCCTGTCTCTCCTGTTTTATTGCTTTCCTATTAAGAATTTGTATTTCTATTCCATTTCGTTGGCTTCGGCCTTCTTTTTATTTGGTTTTATTGTACACCGCTTTGCCTACCCTGAAAGGCGGTTTTTTTATCAAATGAAATAAAACATAAACATAATTTCATCAAGGAAATAGTAGAGTGTGGGAAAGACCCTTCTCTTTATCACATGTTAGGAAGAAAGACTATGTATAAGTCCAGAAGGCTCTCGGATTTGAAGCGTATCACATCTCTCCATGGTTCTTAAATTCACTCTCAAAAGAACCAAAAGCTCCAAGTCTCACTCTTCAGTGCTTCCAAGGAGGGAGGCTCGGACATATATATATATATTTTTTTATAATGCTATTCTTATTGAAACCACATAGAACCACAAACAACTCAAGATGCTTTGGTACACTTAAACAGCACCCTAATCCATATAAACACAACAGATAACCATTTATCTCCAGGAACAAGCAGGAATGAGTCTTCACATATGGGTATCGTCGCTACCGACGGAGACTTCGCGGGAACGCTCCCCAGCGTCCATTAAGAAAGCTTTTGGGAGCATCCCACAGCGCCTGCGTGCTGCCTTCCCACCTTTCTCAACCACCTCTCTCCAGTTCTTCTTTTCCGCGGAGCCAGCAGGTCGTGTTCCTGTCACCGCAGAAGAGGTTCTTTATTTTTTTCTTTATTTTTCTGTGTCGCGTCTGCCTTCTTCGACGTCTGACCGGTACCGCCGGTCTTTTCTTTTCTTTCTTAAAAAAAAAAAAAACAACAACTTTTCTTTCTTCAACAGTGCATTTTCAGTTTGGGCCTTAGGCCTGAACATTTTTCTCCTCATGGAGAAGCCCGCTTCCGGGTTCAAAAAGTGCACGAAATGTGGCGGTACTATTTCTGTCACCGACACCCATGATTGGTGTCTAAAATGTTTGGGTCCTGACCATTCCATCACGGATTGTGTGTCCTGTACCATGATGTCTAAAAGAGGTCGGCAGAACCGAGCAGCCAAGCTCAGTACCCTGTTTCCCTCTGATGCAGCCTCGGTGGCATCGACGTCTTCCAGGGCTGCTTCTTCCTCCCATGGATCTCAGGTAACCAAACATAAATCTAGCCGGTCCTCGAATGGCAAATCTCCCTCTAAGCATCGAGATGCCTCCGGGCTTGTCCTCGTGGATTCCGCACCGGCAAAATTACCCCGACGGGAAGTTCCGGCTTCCAAAGCATTGTCTATGGGGTCACAGGTTGACATCGATGGCTCGGCCTCGACCGATCACCTGTTGCCGTGTTCTGGGGTACCAGTGGCCTCCACTGGTACTGACATCCAGACTCTGGTGGCGTCGATGGATCAGAAGATTCTGTCCATGCAGCGCACCCTAACGGCGTTTATGCAGGCTTCGACGCCTCCGGTACCGCAACAATCTCCGTTGCCGGTACCGACTCCGGCACCGGCATCGTTCCCGGTGCCGGTACCGATTGCATCGACATCGGCTTCGGTGTCGACTGCAACGGTACACTGTCCTATGATGCCCATCGGTACCGAAACCGGTACCGCTTACTCCCAATGTTGATCTCACTCGGTACGCGTATCGGGCTTTACAGGAGCATCCAGACAGGCGATACTTCGATTCCTCCGAAGATTCTGATGAGTCGGAGGCTTCTGTCGAGGCACCGGTACTTCTTCCTCAGGAGTCTGCTTCTCCAAAACGAAGAATGTCTCCTCCAGAAGACTTGTCTTTTCAAGACTTCATTAGGGAAGTGGCTAGAGGCCTCTCCATTACAGTGACCCCTGAGTCAGAGCCTAGAGCCAAGCAATTAGATATTTTGCAATATCCTAAGGCTCCTAAAGAAGCAGCTACCTTACCTATTCATGAGATTCTCTATGATCTCATGTTGAGCATGTGGGAGACTCCTCTTACCACCTCTCCTCATTCTCATAGGTTAGACACCATGTACCGTGTCCCTCCTTGTCCTGGCTTTCATAAGTCTCAGCTTCCTCACCACTCTATTGTGGTAGAGTCTGCCATGAGGAAAATAAAGAGTGCAAAGAGACACTCATCTAATCCTCCAGGACGTGAATGCAGGACCCTTGATGCTTTTGGCCGAAGGGTTTTCCAAGCTAATATGCTTGCTGCCAGAATCCACTCCTATAGTTTCTATATGGGGATGTTTCTAAAAGAAGTCACAGATCATCTGCATACTTTAGCCCCTTTTATTTCAGAAGATAAAAGGCAGGAATTTCTCACTTGGCTTAAACATGCCCAAGATGTTTCCAAATTTTCCAACCGTGCAGCCTTTGACTCTTTTGAGTGTGTAAGCATAGCCTCGGCTATTGCCATAGGTGCACGCAGAATTGCTTGGTTACAAGCCTCTGATTTGGAACTCTGGGTCCAAGATGAACTGGGAAATCTTCCTTGTACAGGTGAAAACCTTTTTGGCGGGGATTGGCAAGCAAAGGCCACTCAGATGGATGCTGAGAACTCTGCTTTGGATCGACTTTCAAAGTCTACCTCTGCTCCTGTTAAGAAAAGATTGTTCAAAAAGACACCTTTTTCTAAAAAGGGAAGATATTATCCTGCTTATGGTCAGCAGGCATCTTCTGCAGGTCGTTTTGCTGCAAAGCGTCAGTAACCACCTAAACAGGCCAAGTCAAAGGCTGCCAGGCCTCCCACAGCCCAGCAGCCTCAGCCTCCTCAGGGCCTTTGACTTGCAACTAGAGAACTTAGCCTTTCTAGCTCTGGAAGAACCAGAGCCCCTCACCATTCCAGGAAGGTTGGCTTACTTTGCTCCCAGATGGGAGCAAATCACAGCAGAGCAATGGACCCTCTCCATTATAAGGGAAGGGTACAAGCTTCATTTCTTAAACCTTCCTCCCCACACCATGGTGAAACAGTTCAATTCTCCAACATCTCTCCTCAACCTTCTGGGTCAGGAGATTGCTACCCTTCTTGCCCAAGGGGCAATAGAAGAAGTACCTCTTCTTCAACAGGGCTCAGGGTTCTACTCCCCTTATTTTCTTATTCCAAAGAAAACAGGGGGCTACAGACCCATATTAGATCTCAGAGAATTGAACAAGTTTCTATTCAAAGAGAAATTCAAGATGATTTCTCTCGGTACTCTGCTGCCATACCTTCAGAGTCAGGGCTGGCTTTGTTCTCTAGATCTCAAGGATGCATACACCCATGTCCTCGTCCATCCAACACACAGAAGGTTCCTTCGGTTCCTTTTTCAAGGAAAGCACTACCAATACAGGGTGCTTCCTTTCGGTCTGGCCTCTGCACCAAGGGTGTTCACGAAATTCATGGCAGTAGTAGCTGCATTCCTACGCACTCTAGGAATATTCGTTTTCCCATATCTGGACGACTGGCTCATTCGAGCTTCATCCCAGTCAGAGGCCCAGATTTGTCTAACCTGCACAATGCGTGTCCTTCAGTATTTGGGACGGGTAATAAATATCCCAAAATCCCATCTCACCCCTACTCAGTCTCTGGAGTTTATAGTGGCCTTGCTGGATACCACAATTGCAAGGGCCTATCTTCCTCAGGCCCGTTGCCTACGCTTGGTGCAGTTAGCCTCCCAGATACAGTTAAAGTCCCATTTAACTGCTCGAGAAATGTTACAACTATTAGGCCACATGGCATCCACCGTGCATGTGGTTCCATATGCTCGCCTTCACATGAGGGCAGCTCAATGGACTTTGTCCACCCAATGGACTCAGGCATCAGGTTGCCTGTCAGACAAAATAGCAAGCTCCAGTCGCCTATTTTGGTCTCTCCAGTGGTGGAAGTCCCCTCCAAATCTGTTGCTGGGGTCCCCTTTTCAGCAGTCTCTACCCCAAGCAACTCTGACAACAGATGCTTCTCCAATGGGTTGGGGAGCTCATCTGCAGGATCTCTCCACCCAGGGCATCTGGTCTCCACAGGAGACTTCTCTGCATATCAATCTCTTGGAACTCAGAGCAATATTCTTAGCTCTCAGAGTGTTCCATTCCCTGCTCAGCTACAGGACAGTCCTCATCCATACGGACAACCAAGTAGCCATGTTCTATGTAAACAAGCAGGGCGGGACTGGCTCTCTGTCGCTTTGCAACGAAACTTTGTGACTGTGGGCCTTCGCCAGAGAGCATCACATCCATCTTCTGGCAGTATATCTTCCAGGGGTTCAAAACTCTTGGGCGGACAGACTCAGTCGAGTTCTGCTTCCACCCGAGTGGTCCCTCCACATGGACCAGGTAGCCAGGATTTTTCGAATTTGGGGAACCCCGGACATAGACCTCTTTGCAAGTCCGTGGAATGCCAAACTTCCCCGGTTCTGTTCCAGAATTCCGTGTCAGGGAGTTCAGGCCAAGGATGCCTTCCTCCTTCACTGGGGTCAAGACTTCCTTTATGCCTTTGCACCAATTCCCCTAATTCCCAAAACACTATTCAAGCTTCAGAGAGATCGAGGGACCATGATCCTCATAGCACCACATTGGCCACGCCAAGTGTGGTACCCTCTACTTCTGCATCTCTCTCAAGCTCCTTCCCTGGACTTGGGCTCTGCACCAGACCTTCTGTCCCAGGAAGAGGGAACGTTGTGGCACCCAAACCCCCAGTCGCTCCATCTCAGGGCTTGGTTGCTGAGGGCCTAGACCTTCAAGATTTTCATCTCTCTCAGCAAGTCAGAGATGTTGTTCATGCCTCTAGAAAGCCTTCTACTAGACATTCCTATGCTTTCAAATGGAAAAGATTTACCATTTGGTGTTCAGGGAAGGGTCTATACCCTCTTGCAATACCTCTGTATTCTCTACTAGAGTATCTCCTGCATCTATCCCATGCAGGTCTGAAAACAAATTCAGTAAGAGTCCATTTGAGTGTTATTGCAGCATCCCTCAAGCCTCTCAATGGACAACCTATTTCCTTTCATCCTCTTATAGCAAGATTCATGAGAGGCCTTCTTTTAACTAAACCTCCCATTAGACCACCTCCAGTGGCATGGGACTTAAACCTGGTTCTTGGCCAGCTTATGAAGCCACCCTTTGAACCTTTAGCCACCACTTCCTTGAAATTTCTTTCTTGGAAAGTTGTTTTTCTCATTGCAGTCAACAAATGACAAAGAGAGGCCTCATGAACCGGGCCAAGTACGGCTCGTTGTTCACCTCGGACTCTGTTTCAGTGACTTCAACTTCATCGAGGGCATCGATTTCCTCTCGGGGTTCTCAAGTCTCTTCAAAGTCCAAATGTAAGAGTAAGTCACGATCTCTGGCCGCGCCCAAATCCTCGGCATTGAGGACCGATACCAAGGCCATAGAGAAGACTCAGCATAAGCATAGAGACTGCACTAAAGGTGCTTCTGATGCAGACTGGCCAGTCAAACAGCCCCGGCAGGAGGATCTCTCCTCCAAAGCACAAGTGGGGCTCCGGGGCGCTCCCAAGGCATTGACCTCTGGAGAGCTACCGGTTCCATGTTCTGGGACAGTGGCTCACAGCCCTGTAGGTGACTCCACCCAGACATCGGCCCATCTCCCTAGACCAGCGCATGCTGACTCTCAAAAGGAGTTAGGCGGCACTCCTAGCAGCCTCGGTACCAATAACATCGAGAGTTCCAGGAGTGCAGGCTTCGGCACCAAGCCTACAGCCGAGCATTCTAGGCCCCATACTGGCCCTTGAACTGGCATCGTCTAAGCCCCTGTTACCCTCATTGGAACCGATCGATACCCCCAGGGTCCAACAGATGACTCTCAGTTCCGATACCTCTGAGTATCGGTATCGGCATCGACCTTTGACATCTATGAGGCATCGAGGTCGAACCCAAGACTGCCGATACTTTGATTTTTTACTGGATTCAGATTCCAGTTCTTCAGAATCTGACGGGGGAAGTCTTTTGATTCCCGAGAACTTCCAGACATCCCTTTTGACCCTTCGCTCTCAAGAATGGTGTCTGTGCCCACTGGAAGATATGTCCTTTCAGGACTTAAGAAAAAGAAGGTACAAAAGAGACTGGCGACAATTCAATTCAGGTGGAAAACCTTTTTTTTATTGGCCCCGACGCGTTTCGGCTGAAAAGCCTTCTTCAGGGGGTCTTTAAAAGAGAACACACCTTATTATGTCGCGTAGTGCATTAAGAATGGTCACGTTCGATACAGACTTCACTACCTGCTTTTTCTTTGTCTAGTGTGCGGGTACTTTCTGCTCCTTTCAGGACTTAATACATGATATGGCCAACAGCACTCGCCATCACAGTAGCCTCAGAGAAAGAACCAAGGGCAAAGGGAATTGCAAATACTTTAATACCCTCTCATGCCCAAAGAGACTGTTACATTACCGGTGCACCGGTGCATCATATCCTGCAGGATCTAATGCTATGAATGTGGGAGGCCCCGCTCATGGTTCCGCCTGTCAGCAAGAGATTTGATACTATGTACCTAGTACCAGAGTGCCCAGGCTTCCAAAAACCTCAGCTCCCCCACCACTCAATGGTGGTGGAATTGGCAATGCACCGAATAAAGAGCTCTAAGAACATTCATCTACAACACCTGGCAGAGACTCCAGGACACTCTATGCCTTTGGGCGTCGATGTTTCCAGGCATGCATATTAGCCTCCAGGATAAACTCTTACATGCTGTATATGGGCATGTTTCTGAAGGATGTCACCAGGGATCTGGAAACTTTCACACCCCTGTTTCCTGAGGATAAGCGAAGTACTTTTCAGGCACTCATCAAGCAAGGTCAAAACACTTCCAAGTTTCTTACTAGGGCCTCTTTTGATGCCTTCGAATCAACAAGCAGAGCTTCAGCAGTCTGCATTGGAGCTCGTAGGATGGCCTGGTTACAGGCATCCAACCTCAAGCAATGGGTCCAGGATAAACTGGCCAACATCCCAAGTACTGGAGAAAACCTTTTTAGCAAGGGATGGAGGGGAAAAGCAGGAGAGATTGAAACAGATGATCTCACCCTAAAAAAAAGCCTTTCTAGGAAAACAGCTAATGCATCCAAAATGAAGGCTCTTCCCAAGAAATCTTTCTATTCTTAAAAGAAGAGAATACTACCCTTTTTACCCACCTTCTGATGCCTATCGCCTCAACAACCTCAGCAGAGACAGCAGGGCCCCTCGCCAGCCCTAGAAGCCTAAGGCTCCTAAACCTCTACCAGCTCCAGAGGCACAGCCTGCACCTGGTTTTTGACGCCTTCCTAGAGAGCATTGCCAATCTGCCTCTGGAGGGTCCCCAGCCCCTCCACATAGCAGGCAGACTTTGTCATTATGTCCACAGGTGGCACCTCATAACATCAGAGCAGTGGACATTGCAAATTGTCCAAAGGGGTTATCAGCTTCATTTTGAAGCCTTGCCCCACACCACCTTCAAAGGGGATTACCCCACACAACCCCTTCAAAGCTGTCTCTTAAAGGAAGAGGTGACCACCCTGTTGTCCTAGGGTGTTATTGAAAGAGTTTCTCCCACTCAGGAAGGGATGGGCTTCTACTCTCCATATTTCCTCATTCCAAAGAAAACCGGAGGCTTCAAGCCCATCTTAAATCTCAGAGATCAAAACAACTTCATGGTCCAAGAAAACTTCAAGATGATTTCCCTAGGAACTCTTCTACCATACCTCCAGAGACAAGATTGGCTATGTTATCTAGACCTCAAAGAGGTGTACACGCATATATTGATACATCCCTCGCACAGACAGTATCTGTGTTTCAGGTTGCAAGGGAACCATTATCAATACTGGGTTCTCCCCTTTGGTCTAGCCTCTGTCCCAAGGGTCTTCACCAAATGCATGACAGTAGTCGCTGCCTACCTACACACCCTGGGTATATTTGTCTTCCCTTAGATGACTGGATGATTAGAGGAGACTTCCCTCAAGAAGTAAGACTTTCCCTTCATTGCACCATCACAGTTCGCAAACACCTCAGATTTATCATAAACTTCCCAAAGTCTCACCTCGCTCCAACCCAACAACTAGAGTTTATAGGAGCGTTGTTAGATACTCAGCAGGCCCAAGCTTTCCTGCCACAGGATTGCTGGGCTCACCTTATCAAGCTGGCAGAGTGAGTGTGACAGCAAGGCCATGTAACAGCTCGAGAGATTCTATGGCTATTGGGACATGTCGTTCTCTATGCTGGATTGCACATGCGGCAAGCGTAATGGACTCTGTCTTCTCAATGTACACAAGTAAACGGGTGTTTCACAGACAAACACCACATCACCCCTCAACTGATCAAGTCCCTTCAGTGGCGGTGTTCCCCCCAAAACCTACCTGTCAGGTCACCTTTTTAGATGCTGCCACCTCAATGCACCCTGATGATGGATGCTTCCATGCTGGATTGGGGAGCGCATCTGAACAACCTAACCACACAGGGACTGTGGACACACAAGGAATCTGCCCTGCAGATCAACCTGCTAGAACTACGAGCTCTGACAAATGCTCTTAAGGTTTTTCAACCCCAACTTTCAGGGCAGCCTGTGCTAGTCAGAACCGACAACCAAGTTGCCATGCTGTACGTGGAGGGACGGGGTCCCGCCACCCTTTGCCAGTGCACACTGCATTCACCTTAGAGCAGTGTACCTCCCTGGTGGGAGTCCTGCATGCTGGCTCTGGAATGCAGCATTTCTGCATTCATTACTTCCCAGCAGGTGCTCACGGCCAGCTTTGCTGACTCACGTCCAGAGACCGCGGGAACCTCGCATGGGACACCCAAATCCATCCAGGAAACCCCCGAGAGCCGCAGGCCTTGTGAGTGTCCTTGACGTCAGTCTCGCTTTCCCTCCCGTTCCTCAGAGGCGAAATTGTCCAGCACCAGGCCACCAGCCATTGGACAGGGCGACCTGCCCGGCTCGGACTCCTCAACCAACTTCTCAGACTGGGAGTCCGATGGGGACACCTCCCCAGAAACCCGTACCCACCGGGATCTTCCGTCGCACCCTTCGCCACCCGCACTCCAGCGGCACTCGCCACCCGAAGACATCTCCTTCCTGGTGTTCATTCGGGACATGGCACGGGCCCTTAAACCTGGTCACTCAGGCTAAGGAGGACCCTCGTGCTGAAGAACTCGACATTCTTCAGTTCAAGTCCCCGCCCAGGGAATCCCTTACTGTGCCTGCACTGCCTATTCTATCTCGGCTGCTTCTCCGCATGTGGGAGGTCCCAGCCTCGGTCCCCATCGTGAGCAAGCGCCTTGACATGATGTACAAGGTGCAGTGTGAGCCAGACTTCCAAAAGACCCAGCTCCCACACACCTCAATGGTGGTGAAATCGGCCATGAGGAAGCAAAAGAGCCCGAAATCCCACTCATCGGTATCACCTGTCCGAGAGTCCTACCAAGGTTCCATGCTCTGTTGTCGCATCCAGGCATATTAACTGTACATTGGTATGTTCCTGCGCGATTTGGCTAAGGAGTTCGGGGATTTCTCCGCGGGCCTCGAGGAAGAGCCCCTTGATAGATTCCGCACCCTGCTAAAGTCCATCGCCGACTGCTCCAAGTACCTCTCTCAAGCCTCCTATGATGGCTTTGAGACATCGGCTCGAGTAGTGGCCGCGGGCATTGGGGCCCACCGTCAGGCATAGCTCCAATCCTCGGATTTGGAGCAATGGGTGCAGGAGAAACTCCTGGACGTGCCAAGCTTCGGCGAGCAGCTCTTTGGCAAGCCAATGGAGGAGAAGGCTGCGGAATTGAGACAGAGTTCGTCACCAGGACCCATCTCTCCCCCAAAACCTCTACCCTGCCTCGGAAGAAGCAGCCAACCAAGAAGCCCTTCTTCCATAGAAAGGGCCTCCAGTATCAGGGCTATCCGCCATATCCAGATACACCCACGCCGACCACTCCGGCACAGGGTAAATCTGGCCAGGGGCATCAAAAACCAAAGGCCCAAAGCTGGCACACCCACAGCCCACTCAGGGGTTTTGGCGCCATCGGCATAGCCCCTCGCCCTCCAGCGATGCAGCAGCAAGTGGGGGGACGCCTGTCCCGCTTCGCTCCATCGTGGGCTTCCATTACCTTGGACACTTGGGACGTCCGAGACGGCTATCACCTTAACTTCAACAGGCTCCCATCTCCTTTCTCCCCGGCGGAGGATCCTCGACTCCCCACACACCAGCTTCTGCTGCAACGGGAATTACACTCTCTCCTTGCCCAGCAGGCAGTCGAGAAGGTCCCTCCCAGCTTTCGAGGTCGGGGCTTCTATTTCCAGTACCTCCTTGTCCCGAAAAAGACGGGGGGTCTGCGGCCCATCCTCGACCTCCGCAGGCTAAACAAGTTTCTGGTGCGGGAGAAATTCAAGATGTTATCTTTTGGTGTGCTGCTGCCCTTCCTCCAGCAGGGTGACTGGCTATGCTCCTTGGATCTAAAGGACGCTTACGCCCACATCTTAATCCACCCCTAACACTGGCAATATCTGCGTTTCAGGGAACAGTACAAAGTGCTCCCCTTCGGCCTCGCATCTGCCCCGCGAGTCTTCACAAAGTGCCTTGTCGTGGTTGCCACTTACCTTTGGCGCCAGGGCGTGCCAGTCTTTCCCTACTTCGACGACTGGCTCGTTACGGGCTCCTCTACCGAGGAGGCTCGGTGAGCGATGTCGCTCACTGTCCTCCTCTTGGAGAGCTTGGGGTTTTTGGTCAACTACCCGAAGTCTCACCTCGAGCTGATACAGGCTCACAAGTTCATCGGGGCTCACCTCGATACTCAGCAGACGATCGCCTTCTTGGTGGTGGATCGCTCCACCCGCCTCCAGGCTCTGGTGGCTCGCATCCAAAGTGCTCACCAGGTCACCGCTCAGTCCATGCTAGTCTCCTGGGCCTAATGGCCTCGACCGTAAATGTGGTTCTTCACGCCTGTCTGCACATACAGATGGCTCAGTGGTGTCTCAGTGCCCAATGGAGCCAGTCCCTCGGACACCTCATGGACCCCCTCATGGTTCTTCCCGACCTCTACTTGTCCCTGAACTGTTGGCAAAACACCTGCAACCTCCTGCGGCATGATGCGGTGCTGATGACAGACGCTTCCCTGTTAGAGTGGGGAGCCCATTGCAGACCACTCTGCATGCAGGGGCAATGGTCACCCAAGGAGTCTCAGCAGCAGATAAATCTGCTCAAACTCCGGGCCATTCGGAGGGCCCTGAGGGCCTTCGAGGAACACCTCAACGGGAAGTCGGTTCTAATGCAGACCAACAACCATGTAGCGATGTTCTACATCAGCAAGGAGGGGGGCACAGGATCGTGCTCCCTCTGCCAGAAAGCGGTCCTCATCTGCTCTTTCGCTGACCGACGGAGGATGTCCTTCAGGGCGATGTACTTCCCGGGTCAGGAGAATGGCCTACCGGACAGACTCAGCAGAATCCTTCGCCCCCACGAATGGCGGCTGGATCCCAGAGTAGCAGACTGGCTGTTTCTCCGCTGGGGGACTCCGGCGATAGACCTCTTCACCACGCAGCTCCCCCTCTTTTGCGGACCAGTGCCGCACCCGAGCAGGGAAGGCCCCAATGCATTTCTCCTAGACTGGTCTTCCAGCATTCTCTATGTATTCCCTCCTTTCCCCCTCATTGCGAGGACTCTGTTCAAGGCTCAGTGGGACGGGGCATCATTGATTCTCGTGGCCCCCTCATGGCCTCGGCAGCCTTGGTTCCCGCTCTTGCTCCGGCTGTCGACGGAGCCCCCAGTTCCCCTGGGTTCTGCCAGGGGTCTGCTAACACAGGAGGAGGGTCGGGTGCTGCACCCGAACCTAACCTCCCTATCTCTCACGGCCTGGCGACTGAGTGGATCTCCCTAGCCTCTCTGGCCCTTCCTGAGGAGGATCGAGGAAGTCCTCCTCGCCTCGAGGAAGGACTCCACTAGGCGAGCTTACACCTTTAAGTGGAAACGCTTCTCCGTATGGTGCTCGGAACACCAGATTGACCCCTTCTCATGTCCTGTTCGGTGGGTGCTCCAGTATCTCCTCCAGCTCTCAAGGGAAGGACTGAAGTCGAACTCTGTCAGAGTTCATTTGAGCGCCATCTCGGCTAATCATTTTCCTATCAAGGGAAAATCCATCTCAGGGCAGCGTTAGTCTCCCGCTTCATGCGGAGTCTTCTGCTATCCAAGCCGCTCATCCGTCCTCCCCCGGCGGAATGGGACTTAAATGTGGTACTCACGCAGCTCACCCGTCCGTCTTTCGAGCCGATGGTGACGTGTTCGCTCCAGCTTCCGTCCTGGAAGGTGGCCTTCCTGGTGGCGCAGACTTCGGCACGCCGAGTCGGTGAGCTCCAGGCTCTCATGGCTGGTGCCCCTTACCCCAGGTTTTATCAGAACAGGGTGGTCCTCCATACCCACCCTAAATTCCTGCCTAAGGTCGTTTCGGACTTCCATCTCAACCAAGAGATAGTGCTGCCAATTTTCTTCCCAAGGCCCCACGCCGACGGCTCTCCACACCCTCGACTGCAAACTGGCTCTCGCCTTTTATTTGCAGCATACCCAGACTCATCACAAGTCTGACACGCTTTTTGTGACCTACGATCCCAATAGACTGGGGCAAGCAGTCACTAAGCGCACCCTCTCGGTTTGAGTGGCGGACTGCATCACTTTCGCCCATGTGAAGGCAGGCGACCCTCTGAATCGTTGAGTCACCGCACATGGGAGCCTGGAGAGGGAGTCCCGCCGGGACAGCACCTTCGGCCAGGCTGTACTCTGTAACCTGTTCAGGGTATAAGCAACTCCTGCCCTCCGACCCTTCTGCACAGCTACCGAGGGCTTCGCCCCGAGGACTCGTGCTCCTTCGGGCTTCGGCTTCTGCTCACGAACTCGCAGAGGTGTTTTTTGGTTACAGGTTCAGTAGTCTCTAGTTAGGGAGTCCCATAAGTGAGGACTGACTTCCTGCTTGTTCCTGGAGAAAGCGTAGTTACTCACCTGTAACAGGTGTTATCAAGGGACAGCAGGAATCAGTCCTCACTACCTTCCTGCCTCCCCTGATGAGTTGCTGAATTTTTGTCATTCCCTTGCCATCTGCTTGGTAGGGCTCGAGCTAAGGGACCTGACTGAGCAAGATGGCACCCTTGGGCGGTAAGAGGACCACGCATGCGTGGTAGCAATCCCGAAGGCTTTCTTTGAAAGCTGGGGAATTGCTACACGTGGGCTCCATCGGTGCCAACGTCACCCATAAGTGAGGACTGATTCCTGCTGTCCCTGGAGAACACCTGTTACAGGTGAGTAACTATGCTATATCTTCTACGGATCTCGAGGCCTTTGCCCCTCTCCTCCTAGATGTCAAGAGGGAAAATTATCTCGCCCTCGTTAAGCATAGCTAAAATGTATTAAAGTTTGTCAATAGGGCTACCTTCGATGCTTTTGAGTGCACAAGCAGGGCCTCAGCAATACGCATTGGTGCATGTCGAATTGCATGGTTTCAGGCCTCAGACCTTGAACAGTGGGTTCAAGATAAGCTGGGCAACATACCTTGCACAAGAGAAAACCTCTTTGGCAGACTGGCAAGGCAAGGCCTTTCAATTAGAGTCAGAAAATACTACTCTAAAGAGACTGTCCAGTATAACAGCTGACCCTGCTAGGAAAAAGACACCTGCAAAGAAGTCTTTCTACAATAATAAAAAGGAATTCTTCTCTTCTTATCCTCCTGCTTCTCAGTACCAGGTCAGGCCCCACAGAAGTGGCAGCAGCCTCCTAAGCAACAAAAGAAGCCACAGGTGGCTAAATTTCAACCAGCTCTGAGGCCACATCTGCGCCTGTTTTTTGTCTCTCTCCTAGAGAACATTGCCACCTTGCCTCTAGAGGACCCCACCCCCTCCACATAGCAGGCAGACTGTATCACTATGCCCGCAGATGGTACCTCATCACCTCAGAGCAGCGGACACTCACCATAGTATAGGAAGGTTACAGACTTCATCTGCAAACTCTGCCCCCCTCCACATTCACAGGGGAATATCAGACAAGCCCCACTCACTGTTGTCCTACAGGACGAGGTGTCCTCTCTTCTCTCTCAGGGCGCCTTATAAAGATGTCCCAACACCCCAACAAGGAGTGGGCTTCTACTCTCCCTTCTTTCTCATTCCAAAGAAAACCAGAGGGTACAGGCCCATTCTGGACCTCAGAAACCTCAACAAGTTTCTAGTCCACAAAATGTTCAGGATGATCTCTCTCTCGAGACTCTTCTTCCCTACCTCCAGAGTCAGGACTGGCTCTGTTCTCTAGATCTAAAAGAAGCATGCATGCATATCCTCATCCATCCAGGACATAGGAAATATCTACGCGTCACCTTTCAGAGAAAACAGTATCAATATAGAGTCCTTCCCTTTGGACTTGCCTCTGCCCCAAGAGTCTTCACAAAGTGCATGGTGGTCGTGGCCACATATCTAAGAACTCTGGAGATATTTGTGTTTGCTTACTTAGATGACTGGCTAATAAAAGCAGACACCTTCCAAGGGGTACTGCATTCTTTGCATCGTACCATCACAGTGCTACAACACTTGGTTGTGATAAACTTCCCCAAATCCAAGCTCACTCCAACTCAAAGACTAGAGTTTATCGGAGCTCTACTAGACACCCAACAGTCCAGTGCGTTTCTGCCCCAGCTCTGTTGTGCCCCTCTAGTCGAACTAGCGTCCCAGATGCTCCTACGAAACCATCTGACAGCCCAACAGATGCTGCAGCTCCTTGGGCACATGGTCTCTACAGTACATGTCGTTCCATATGCCCAACTAGACATGCAGACAACCCAGTGAACGTTTGCCTCCCAGTGGAAGCAGTCCTTGGGCCGTCTCTGGGACAGGATTCAAGTCACTGCCTGTCTAACCACATCTTCTGTGGTGGTGTTCTCCAGAAAACCTGCTCGTAGGGCCACCTTTTCAGATGCCTCTGCTTCAATGCACCCTGATGACGGATGCCTCCAAACTCGGTTGGGGAGCACATCTGGACAATCTGACTACACAGGGGCTCTGGACAACATAAGAATCACAACTCCAGATCAGTCTCCTGGAAATTCTTTCTATCTCGAATGCCCTCTGGGTGTTTCAGCACCACCTCAGAGCACAAGTCCTAGTCAGGACATACAATCAGGTTGCCATGTTCTCTGTGAACAAGCAGGGAGGAACAGGCTCTTGGACCCACTGCGAGGAGGCGTAACACCTCTGGTCCTTTGCCATTGCTCATCAAATACATCTTCAAGCGGTGTACCTCCCAGGGGAGTTCAATATCTTGGCAGACAGACTGAGTTGCATACTTCTTCCCACGAGTGGTCTCTCCATCCGCACACAACATCCTACATGTTCCAGACCTGGGAACTCCAGACATAGATCTGTTCGCTACTAAATAGTTTCCTCACTTCTGTACAAGAACTCCGACATCCACTAATCAACAAGTGGATGCCTTACACTTACACTGGGGTCAGGATCTGCTTTGTTTTCCCTCCTATACTCCTCATTCCCAAGAATCTTTTCAGGCTTCAGTCCAACAAGGGCTTCATGATTCTCATAGGCCCCTCATTGGCTGCAACAGCCATGTTTTCCGCTCCTACTACATCTGACAGACTCATCATTTCTGGACAATGGCTCACTACGCCATCCCAATCTCTCCTCCTCCCAGCTTGGCTGCTGAGAGCATAGCTTTACTAGGCTTTGACCTTACTGAAAAGGTTAAGGAGATTCTTTTGGCTTCTAGAAAACCTTCCACCAGACATTCATATGGTTTTAAGTGGCGTAGATTCTCTGTCTAGTGTTCCCAGAAAGATCTCAATCCCTTTTCTGCTCTAGTGGAGTCACTCCTCCAGTATCCTCCTGCACTTGCCCTCGACAAGTTTTAAGACAAACTCAGTGAGAGTCCACCTTAGTGCTATTGCGGCCTCTCACCATCTACTTGATGGACAGCCCATCTCCACACAGCTGCTAGTAGCCCATTTCATGAGAGGTCCCCTGCTGTCCAAACTGCCAATTAAGCCACCTCTGGTAGCTTGGGACCTCAACGTCGTTCTACTGCAGCTTCTCAAGCTGCCGTTTGAACCACTAGCTACGACCTCACTTAAGTTACTCTCTTGGAAGGTGATCTTCCTAACTGCCCTCACTTCAGCTAGATGCATTAGTGAGCTTCAGGCTTTGATGGCAGATTCAACCTATACCCATTTCCACCACGACAAAGTAGTTCTTCGGACTCGCCCACACTTTATGCCAAAGGTGGTGTCTCCCTTCCAGTCAATTTACTTTCCAGTTTTCTTTCCTAAACTGCATGCCTCTCGAGCGGAAGCAACTCTGAACGCTCTTGACTGCAAACTTGCCTTGGCATTCTATCTCCAAAGAACTCTATCATCATAAAGCCTCACAGCTGTTATATCTCATTTGACCCCAGTCACCTGGGCTCACCTGTTTCTAAGCATATGCTCTCCAGATGGATAGCGAACAGTATTACGTTTGCCTATAACAAAGCTCTCCCTGAAAGGGCATGTCACTGCTCACAACGTTCACACGATGGCCACCTACGCTGAGTAGCCATCGACAAAATTTGCAAAGCAGCAACTTGGTCTTCTGTCCACATCTTTTTTGCCCATTATTGTCTAGACAAGGACTCCCATCGGAATGCCATGTTCGGTCAGGCTGTACTCCCATCACCTCTTTCAGACTTAAATGCAGCTCCTACCCTCCATCCTGGACTTGGAAGATACCAGAAATCCATGGAGGATCCATGACTTCATCATGCCTACTCCAAGGCGAACCTCTACCGGTTCTGAGGTCACTTCATCTAGCATCTGGGAGCTATGGAGTTCTATATGTGAAGACTACATTCGTGCTTGCTTCTGGAGATAGTGTAGTTACTCATCTGTAACAGGTAATCTCCGGGAACAGCAGGAATTTAGTCTTCACAACCCACCCTCCTGCCCTAGGAATTGTAGCATTTCATTCTCAGCTACAAACTCAACTGAAGAGAAGAAGGTGGGAAGGCAGTCATGTAGGTGCAGTGGAATGCTCCCAAACGTTTTCCAAATTGGACTCTGGGGAGCATTTCTGCCTGGGCTCCGTCGGTATTGATGTCACCCATATGTTAAGACTAAATTCCTGCTGTTCCTGGAGATCATCTGTTATAGGTCAGTAACTACACTTTCTCTGCACTCCTTATCTGGACAACTGGTTGATCACGGCCAGAACACCAGCGGCAGTCAGGCACTCAACTCAGCTGATCATCCAGGTTCTAGAGCATAGTAACATAGTATATGACAGCAGATAAAGACCAGTATGGTCCATCTAGTCTTCCCAGCAAGGCGGCAAGAGAGATGCACCTGCCACTCCATGCAGGTCACCCCTCCCCATGCCTTTGTTTAGGGGTGTACCCACCACTTCGTGTAGGTCACCCCTATTTGCTGCGATATAAGATATAAGTTATGTTTATTTTGATTTTATCCTGTTGCTATAAAGAGATCCACTGTGTCTGTCCTATGCCATTTTGAATTCTGTCATTCTGTTTGCTCCCACCACTTCCATCGGGAGGGCATTCCAAGCATCCACCACCCTTTCAGTGAAAAGGTATTTCCTGATGTTGCCTTTCAGTTTACCTCCTAGCATTTTCATGTTATGCCCTCTAGTTTTACAGCTTCCCCGTCTTTGGAAGAGGTTTGTTCATTAATACTCTTTAAGTATTTAAAGGTCTGAATCCTATCTTCCTGTCCCTCCTTTCCTCCAGAGCGTACATATTTAGGTCTTCAAGAATCTTCTCATAAGTCTTCTGATGCAGGCTCCAAATCAGGGGCAGCTCTATAATGAGGCGAAGTGAGGCGGCTGCCTCAGGCGGCAAAGTTTTGAGGGCAGCAAATGCCCCCAAAACTGCTGCCTCACTTCGCCTTCAAAGTTAAAAAATGAAAAGAAAAAAAAAAAAAGCGCACAAGTTGTTGCTGCCGAATCCGCTTCTCGGCAGCAGCAAAACTCCCTGATGTCTTGGATAAATATCCTTACATAAAAGTGTACTATATTTGTAATTAGTTCCCCCTGTTACTTCCATGTTTTACTACCCTGTTCATTGTAAACTCAATGTTCCTGTGGCATTGTGGTATGTTTGTTCAACTGTACACCGCACTGATTATAATAGCGCGGTATATAAGAAATGTAAATAAATAAAACTCACCACCTAACTTCTTCACTGCAGCCACGGCTCCCTGCCTCTTAGGGAACCGTGGCTGTGCTGCTGAAGCCGGTGCAGAGCCTTCCCGTCTCTCGTAGGGCTCCATGCAGCATTGTCCCACCCCCAAAGGAAGTTGTTACAACCGCCCCCAAAGGAAGTTGTTACAACTTCCTTTGGGGGCGGGACAATGCTGCATGGAGCCCTCTGAGAGACGGGAAGGCTCTACACCGGCTTCAGCGGCACAGCGGTGGTTCCCTACGAGGCGGGGGGCCTCGGCGGCAGACGAAGGAGGCACCGGACCGATGGGGGGGGGGGGGGAGGTGGGGACAGGGGATAAGGGAAAGGTGAGATCTGCAACTGGGCTGACATGGAGGGGAGGGGGGATGGAAGAGATTTGACAAAGGAAAGGGGTCTGCAACTGGGCTGACGGGGGAGCTGGAAGGGAATTGACATGACGGGAAGGTGGGGCCTGCAACTGGGTTGACATTGGGGGAGGAGGGGGCTGACACTGGGGAAGGAGGAGGCTGGAAGGGAACTGACAAGGGTTCCCTCTCATCCAGCAGGAACAACTGGAGTGCTGCTGGCATCGAACAAATCAGCCTGATTGCTGCGGCGATGGCACTCCGTTTTTTTTAATTTTAGATTTTGCCGCCTCTGCCTTCCCACCGCTTTTTTTTTTTTTTTTGCTGCAAGCATTCTTGAAGAAAAAATGCAGTGGGAAGTCAGAGGCAGGGCAGAGGCAGCAAAATCTAAAATTAAAACAGCCAGAGTGCCCCTGCCGCTGCCGCCGGATGAGAGGTGCAGGTGGAGGGAGTGGGGACAGGAGGAGGACAAGGAGAGACAAAGGTGAGTGATGGGGGACAAAGGGGGAGATGGGGAAAACTCTGGACAGAGGGGAAGATGAAGACATACTGGACAAAGGGGGGGGACAAGTATTAGACAAAGGGGAGAGACGGGGGCAAATGCTGGACAAAGGGGAGAGACGGGGACATATTGGACAGACAGGGGATAAATGCTGGACAGAGGGGACAGAGTGCAGGTTAGGATTATAATGGGCTGATGGGGGGGGGGCTAGCAGTGGTAATGGGCAGATCGGGGGGGCTAGGACTGGTAATGGGTTGATTAGGGAAGGCTGGGACTGGGAATGAACTGATCTAGGGGGGCTGGGACTGGTAATGGACTGATCAGAGGGTCTAGCACTGCTAATGGGCTGAGGGGGGACTAGCACTGGAAATGAACTGATTAGGGAAGGCTAGGACTGGTAGTGGGCTGAGGGGGGGGTAGGACTGGTAATGGACTGATGGGGGGCTAGCATTGGAAATGAGCTGATTGGGGAGGTTAGGACTGGAAATGGGCTGATTAGAAGAGGCTAGGACTGGTAATGGGCTGATGGGGGATAGGACTAGTAATGGGCTGATTAGGGGAGGCTAGGACTGGTAATGGGCTGATGGTAGGACTGGTAATGGACTGAGGTGGGGGGGTAGGACTGGTAATGGACTGAGGAGGGCTAGCATTGGAAATGAGCTGATTGGGGAGGCTAGACTGGAAATGGGCTGATTAGTGGAGGCTAGGACCAGTAATGGGCTGAAGGGGGGGGGTTGGACCAGTAATGGGCTGATTAGGGGAGGCTAGCACTGGTAATGGGCTGAGAGGGGCTAGCATTGGAAATGAGCTGATCAGGGAGGCTAGAACTGGAAATTAGCTGATTAGTGGAGGCTAGGACTGGTAATGGGCTGATGGAAAGGGGGGGTAGGACCAGTAATGAGCTGATTAGGGGAGGCTAGCACTGGTAATGGGGTTGAAGGGGGACTAGCACTGGAAGTGAGCTGATTGGGGGGCTTCAACTGGGAATGGGCGATTGGTGGGGAGGGGAGGATAGAGCTGCTGGCCTTGGAAGAAAACTGGGGGCTAGGGCTACAAATGGGCTGATGCGAGGGGATGGGAGAATGGGACTGGAAGGGAGTGGATGCTGAGAGGGGCTTCCATGGTATTTGGACTAGAATGAGTTGGACAGTGGGGAAGGAGGGGGACTGGAAGGGAATGGACACCAGTGGCAGTCATGGGAATACAAGTTGACATTGGAAGGTACTGGGAGGGAGGACTGGAAAGGGGCTTATACTGGGAAGGGTTACAGGGACTGGAAATAGGTGATGGAAAGAAGTGAAGAAAACAAAAGAAGAGATAAGAAATGGCAGATGGGCCATAGACCACAGAAAGAGAGCTAAGAGAATACAGGAAAGCAGAAGCCTCAGATCGGGACCAGCATGATCAGAGAATAAAATGGTCAGACAACAAAGATAGAAAAAATTTTATTTCATTTTAGTGATTGGACTTTGTGTTATCTTTATATTTTATACTGCATGGAGGAACTGCATATTTATCTGATGTTGCAGTGCTTGAAGAGTCTGACTTCTTGGGGTTTCAGTTTAAATTTTGTCTACATATTATTATTTTTACTTTAGATTGTAAGTCACTTATTCTGTACTTGGTGAGGGTCTATGTTCTGAGTGTGTGACTGAGCCCAGGTGTTCTGTTAACATAGAGTTTGTACATAAAGATCTATACTGTACTGTTGTAATTTGACATGTTCAGCTTTTCAAATAGGTGTATGGATGTTCCAGGGCCCACTGTAGTATTTACAGTGATGCTTTTTTTGGATGAGCTCCCTATGTGAGTTTTGGAAGTTGGTGCTGATATGGTATTGTATGATAGATTTGCTCTATAGATACTCAGTGACTTTGTTGTAGGGTTTTGTATTAGTTCACAATATACCTGGTACTGGAGAATGTTTGTTGTTGTTAGTGAGATGATCAAAATCCGATTTTTGTTTTGTTTTAAGATATTGAGTTCTGGGTGAATTGAGTATTGGGTGAATGTCCTGGTTCTGCTCTGCAACCACTGTTGAAGGGGGTTCTGTGGATGCAAAATATATTTTGAAAAAGAAAAGGTAATAACCATAACGCAGTTTATAACAAAATAAAAATGAGTTATAATTTAGTTTTATAAACTGTGCTGTGGTTCTCGCTCTCTTTTAGTTCCTTGGTGTGCAAACAACTTGCATTTCCTCCATATAATCTAATCAGCTTTTTGGTTTGGTTCAGTCCCTGATTGGAGTTTTGAAAAAGCCCCACCCACCTCTAAGGGGGGGGGGGGGGGCGCACCATCTCATCCTTTGCCTCAGGCAGTAGATTGCCTTGAGCTGCCCCTGCTCCAAATCATTTTGGTCGCCTTCCTCTGAATTGTTTCCAGCCGTTTTATGTGCTCTGCGAGATATGGTCTCCAAAACTGAACACAATTTTCCAAGTGAGGCCTCACCAGCGACTTGTAGAGTGGCATTAGTACCTCCTCCTGTTTGCTGGAACACCTAGGCTTTGTGATTAACTTCCCTAAATCCCATCTTTGTCCACTCAATGGCTTATTGGGGCCCTACTGGATACCATTCAGGCTCAAGCTTATCTGCCGAGGAACAGGGCCCAGTGCTTGATAGCCCTGCCTCTCAAGATTCAGCATTCCTCCTTCATCACAGCTCGTCAGATGCTACGACTCGTTGGCCATATGGTCTTCACAGTCCATGATACACCAATGGCAAGACTCTGGATGCATCCGGCGCAGTCAGTGCTCTGCATTCAATGGTGCGAGGCAACTGGCCATCTTGGGGACAAGGTCAGAGTAACCTCCCCGCTCAAGGCATTGCTCTCCTGATGGTGGCAGCCCTCCAACCTCCTTGCAGGGCTTCCCTTCCATTCTCCACCACTTGACCTGACATGGATGCCTCCAGGATGGGCTGAGGAGTCCATCTCGATGGCCTATGTACGCAAGAACTCTGGACAACTGAGGAGAGCCTCCACCAGATTAACCTCTTGGAACTCCAAGCCATTGCAAATGCTCTGCAGGTTTTTCTGCAACAGCTCTCCTAATTGTGAGCTACCTCATCCAGACAGATAACCAGATAGCCATGTTCTTCATCAACAAAGGGTGGCACGAGGTCTTACCTCCTTTGTTGGGAGGCTGTCCACCTCTGCAAATTTGCCGTGGCACATGGCATGACCCTCAGGGCTGTGTATCTGTCAAGGGAGCAGAACATCCTCGCAGATCACCTCAGCAGAGTCCTGCAGCCGCACAATTGGACTCTCAGCAAGAGCATGCTCAACCCCATCTTTCAACTGTGGGGCACATCATCGCTGGACCTCTTTGCTGCCCCTCACAATGCTCAGCTACCACTGTTCTGCTCCAGGATACCCTGCAGGAACCGGGTTGCGCCTGATGCATTCCTCCTGAACTGGAGCCAAGGGACTTCTGTATGCATACCCATCAACTCCCTTGGTGGCCAAAACCACCTTCAAGGTGCAAGTGGAGCACACTACAATGATCCTCATTGCGCTGCATTGACCAAGCAACTGTGGTTCCCTCTGTTGCTCCGCCTGTCTCGTCGACAACCTCTGAGGCTCGGTTGTGCCCCAGACTTCGTCTCTCAGGGCGGGGGGACTCTACTGCATCCCATTGTGGTGTCTCTGGGACTCCCAGTGTGGATGCTGAGCGGATAGGACTAGCAGGCCTTCACCTACCTGCAGACATGGGGAGCATGTTCCTAGCATCCCTTAAAGAATCTACACGCCACACCTATGTCTTCAAGTGGTGCAGATTTTCTCCTGCTCAGTGGAGTCAATTCTGTCTGTCTTACTCCACCTCTCTGACTCTGGCTTCAAGTCCAATTCGGTCAGGGTGCACCTCATTGCAGTGGCCGCTTATCACCGTCCGATAGCTGATAAGCTAAGTTTGACTCACCCCTTGGTGAGTTGTTTCATGAGGGGGCTCTCTCATCTGCCCCCCCATAAAGCCACCATTGGTGGCGTGGGACCTCAATGTTGTCCTAGCACAGCTTCCATCTCCATTTGAGCCACTCAGATCCTATCTGCTCAAATTACTCACCTGGAAAGTCATATTTCTAGTGGTGGTAACTTCTGCTCGCAGAGTCAGTGAATTGCAAACACTGGTGGCACATCTGCCTTACACCAGATTCTATCAAAACAGGATCATCCTCAGGACTCGCCCTAAATTCCTATCTAAGGTAGTGTCTGCTTTTCACATCAATTAGTCAGTGATACTGCCCATATTCTTCCCAAGGCCTCATTCAAATAGAGCTAAAACTTCACTTAACACCCTGGATTGTAAAAGAGCACTTGCTTTCTATCTGGAGAGGATGAAAGCCCACCGCTGTTTCTTCCATCTCTGTCTCTTTTGACCCCAACAAGCTGGGCATAGCTGTCTCCAAGCATACGTTTTCCATTTGGGTGGCAGACTGCATCTCTTTTGCTTACACTCGGACTGGTTTCTCTTTGGAGCACCATGTCACGGTGCATTATGTCAGGACCATGGCTGCTTCCGTGGCCAAACTGCGCTCAGTCTCCACGGTGGAGATCTGTAGGGCTGCTATGTGGTCCTCTTACCACCTTTACAACCCACTATTGTCTGGATATGGATTCCCAGCGTGACAGAACCTCAGCCAAGCCATATTTCGGCATCTCTTTGGGAATTGAAGCAACTCCTTCCCACCGGCCCTTCTGTCCATCCAGGTTGCCATAGAGTCATCTTGATGTTGATATCCATACAGATGATGACTCTCGGAACCTTTCTGCAATTTCTCATGCTGTTTTTCTTGGTTTGTTTTTCTGGTTGTCCCACTGGGCTTTTTACAGGCTTTTCAGGTAGCCTGTAGCTTGGGAGTCCCATATGTGAGGACTGACTTCCTGCTTGATCCCGAAGAAAGCATAGTTCTCCAGGACCAAGCAGGAAGTCAGTCCTCACATATGGGTAACATTGACGTCGATGGAGCCCCCATGCGGAGCATTTCCCCAGCTTTCAAAGAAAGCCTTTGGGAATGCAGGCACGCATGCGCAGTCCCCTTCCCGCCCAAAGGTGCCATCTTGCTCAGTCTTTCTTTTTACGTGGAGCCCAACGGACGTGACACCGTGTCACCCGGAAAAGTTTGGGGTTTTTTCTCTGCGATTTTCGCTCTTTTTTTGTCCGGTTCGACGCCTGTTCCCCTTCCCGCCTGGGTTCGGTACGCCGGTATCGACTCGATCTCTATTTTTTGTTTTGTTTTTTTGCCCTTCATGGCACACGTTTGCGCTCTGTTTCTTTTTCGGGCCGGTCTTTTGACCTCACGGGGGCCCTTTTTTCCCCGATGGCTTCCAGTGGTTTTAAAAAGTGTAATCGTTGTAAGAAGCTCATGTCTCTTACCGACACACACGACTGCTGCCTGCATTGCCTCGGGCCGGACCATGATCCCAAGGTTTGTGTCCCGTGTGGAAAGATGTCCACTAAGGCACTCAGAAGCCGGCAGCATCAGAAGGAGAGAATTTTTTCTGACTCTGCCTCCGGTCGAGCCCTGACCTCGTCAGATGCCTCGACGTCTCGGGAGTCTGATCCCGAGCTTCGTCGAGGTTCCTCTGAAAGGGGGTCCCCCAGTCGGGAGCATAAGAGGAAGAGGAAGCTTGTGAGGGTGGCGTCGGAGGATACCCCTGGTTCCTCGAGGGCCAGGTCCCAGACCCCTGACCGCGGCCCCGGGCCTTTTGAGCTGGAGAAGCAGCGGTGCCTCGTATAGAGCCGGAGTCCGTCGAGCACGTAAGTCCTGTTGTCCTCGAGGAATCTCTTCCCAGGGAGCCGATGTCGGGCCAGGCGCCGCCGGGGCCCAAGTCGGTGGCTGCTGAGTCTCTTGAGCTTGGACTCAGGCTGACAGCCTTGGAGTGCAGATTGTCTGCCTTCATGGATCAGCAGCAGGTGCTGATGGCCAACCTGACTGGTGCATCTGCTCTGACCACTGGGACGTCGACGTCTAAGTCGACCCCGGAGACCGAGCCGGTTCTCGAAGCCATGAAGGCCCGAGTCCGGACTCGGTCATGGTCTCCCTCGACCTCCCGTTCAGGACCGAGGGTGTCGACACCGATGGCCCCGGCGTCGGGGCGGGTGCTACCGGAGCCCGCATGGTCGTCATTGTGGATACCATGTTAAAACCCTCAGCCCAGTGTGCAGCGGCGGCCAAGAGAGCAAATAGAATGCTAGGTATGATAAGGAAAGGAATGGAAAATAAAACAAAAGATATTATAATGCCTCTATATCGTTCCATGGTGAGACCGCACCTTGAATATTGTGTGCAATTCTGGTCGCCGTATCTTAAAAAGGATATAGCGATTTTAGAAAAGGTTCAGAGAAGAGCCACCAAAATGGTAAAGGGGATGGAAGTATACTCCTATGAAGAAAGGCTAAAAAGGTTAGGGCTCTTTAACCTGGAAAAGAGACAGCTGAGGGGAGATATGATAGAAGTCCATAAATTAATGAACGGAGTGGAACGGGTAAACGTAGATCGATTGTTTACCTTATCATAATATAGAAAGACTAGGGGACATGCAATGAAGCTACAGGGTAAACTATTTAAGACTAATAAAAGAAAATATTTTTTCACTCAACGTGTAATCAAACTCTGGAATTTGTTACCGGAGGATGTAGTAAAGGCTGTTAGTGTAGCTGGGTTTAAAAAAGGTTTGGACAAGTTCCTGGAGGAAAGGTCCATACACCATTATTAAGAAGGGACCCAGGATATCAATGCTTGAACCAATACAGGCATTGTGGAACCTTTGTCCCTTGGGGAAACGGCTAGGTACATATGACCTAGATTGGCCACTGTTGGAAACAGAATACTGGGCTTGATGGACCTTGGTCTGACCCAGTATGGCATATCTTATGTTCTCGACTCTTCCTCGAATGAGTCTGCGTGGGAGACGGAGGACGAGGAGTCCTCCGATACCTTTCGGACTCGGTGTGTCCCTTCGGACTCACCGCAGTCCGAGCCCCGGAGTAGGTCCCCACCGGAGGATACCCGGTTCTCGGAGTTTGTCAGGGACATGGCCAAGGCTTTGAATGTTCCTGCGGATCCTGAGGAGGAGCCTCGAGCCAAAAAACTCGATGCCCTACAGTATGACTCTCCCCCGAGGGAGGCCTTTACTGTGCCAGTTCCTCCGATGCTGGAAAGGCTCCTCTTCCGAATGTGGGAGGCACCGACCTCGGTGCCGGTTTTGAGCAAGTGGATCGATTCCATGTATCGAGTCCGAAAGAGCCCTGGGTTCCAGAAGGCGCAGCTGCCGCACCATTCTATGGTTGTGGAATCGGCCATGCATCGTCTGAAAAGCCAGAAGATGCACTCTGCGGTGCCCCCCGGTAGGGAGGCCCGAAGCCTGGATGCCATCGGCAGAAAGTGCTTCCAGGGCTCGATGCTTGCTTGCCGTGTCCAGTCCTACCAGCTGTACATGGGCATGTACTTACGGGACCTGGCTAAGGAAATAGCTGGGTTCAAGACCTTGTCCTCGGGGATCCGGGAATGTTCCAAATTCATCTCCTGGGCGGCCTACGATGGCTTTGAGGCTTCGGCCCGAGTAGCGGCGGCCAGCATCGGTGCTCGACGCCAGGCATGGCTACAGTCATCGGACCTCGAGCCATGGGTACAGGACAAGTTGGTCGATGTCCCATGCCGGGGTGAAAACCTCTTCGGCAAGCCCATGGCCAAAAAGGCCGCTGAGCTCGAGACCAAGACTCTGACAAGGACAAGGTTGTCCAGAAAATCTTCTGCCCCTTCTCATAAGAAGAAGGGCTCGGGGAAAAAGACCTTTTACCCGAGGAAGTCATCTACTTACAAACCTTTCCCTCACTATCAGGCCTCCCCAGCTCCCCAGCAGGGTCAGCAGGCCAAGGGGCAGGGACATGGGCCCCGTAGGCAGAAAGCCCCCAAGCCTCCAGCTCCTGCTCCTACTCAGCAGGGAGGGGGCTTTTGACTCCCACTGCATAGCCTCTCCACCTCTGCTGGCTCATCTCAGCACGGGAGGTCGGTTGGCCCTGTTTGCCCACCAGTGGCTGCCCATCACAAGAGATGCTTGGGTACTGAGCATAGTCCAGAAGGGCTATTTGCTCCATTTCAATCAGGTACCCCTCTCCTACTTTCCAGGGGAGCCTCCAAGGCCTACTCTGCATCAGGAACTCCTTCTCCAGGAACTGCAAGGTCTTCTTCAAGACAGGCCGGTGGAGCCTGTACCTCCCCACCTGCTGGGGCAGGGCTTCTACTCCAGGTACTTTCTTGTGCCAAAGAGAACTGAAGGTCTCCGGCCCATTCTGGACTTGAGAAATCTCAACAAGTTCTTGGAAAAGGAAAAGTTCAAGATGCTTACTCTTGGAACACTGCTGCCCTACCTCCAGCAGGGAGATTGGCTATGCTCCTTAGATCTGAAGGATGCATACACTCACATCCTCATTCATCCAGACCACAGAAAATACCTAAGGTTCGTGGTAGGAGGAAACCATTATCAGTACCGAGTACTGCCCTTTGGCCTAACCTCCGCCCCACGGGTCTTCACAAAGTGCCTGGCGGTGGTGGCGGCCTATTTGAGAAACCAGGGTATTTTTGTCTTCCCCTACCTGGACTGGCTCATCAGGGGTCAGACTCTCCAGGAGGCCAGGCAAGCCACCTTCCATACTGTCTCTCTCCTTCAACAGCTAGGCTTTGTCATAATCTTTGCAAAGTCCACTTTGCTCCCCTCCCAGAACCTGGAGTTCATAGGAGCACGGATAGACTCCCTGCATGCAAAAGCTTACTTGCCAGGAGACAGAGCGGGAAGGCTGATGGACTTGGTCAGCCGGTTGCTAGACAACCCACTGGTTTCCGCCAGACTTTGTTTAAGGCTCCTGGGCCACATGGCTTCAACAGTGCATATGACCCCCAATGCCCACCTGAATATGAGGCCTGCACAGTGGTGTCTCAGGACTCAGTGGAGGCAGGCTACAGGAAGCCTAAGAGACGTGTCCAAACCCTTCCTGAACTCCCTGCAGTGGTGGCTACACGTACACCCCCCCCCCCCAACCTTCTACAGGGAATTCCTTTTCAGGTACCTGTTTCCACTGTGGTACTCACAACCGATGCCTCCTTGCAGGGCTGGGGTGCTCATTGTATGGACAAGTGCACACAGGGCCTGTGGTCTCCATGGGAGGCCACGCAACAAATCAATCTCCTGGAACTCAGGGCGATACGCTTAGCTCTCAAGGCCTTCTCTCACACCCTGGCCCACCAATCTGTCTTGGTGCAGACAGACAACCAGGTGGCGATGTTCTCTGTGAACAAACAAGGGGGCACAGGGTCCAGGCTCCTGTGTCAGGAGGCACAGGCCCTATGCTCTTTTGCACTTCGACACAATATGCTGCTCAGGGCAATCTATCTTCCTGGCCACGAAAATTTCCTGGCAGACAGATTGAGCAGGGTTCTGCAGCCTCACGAATGGCAACTGCACCCTTTGGTGGTACAGAACATTTTCCTGAAATGGGGACTTCCATCCATAGACCTCTTTGCCAGTCCCCTGAACCGGCAGCTGCCTCAGTTCTGCTCCAGGCAACCGCATCCCATGAGATTCTCAGCGGATGCCTTCCTGATCTCATGGTCCTAGGGCCTCCTGTATGCGTTTCCTCCCACGCCCCTGGTGGCCTGAACCTTGTTCAAGATTCTAAGGGACAGGGCCTCGGACATATTGGTAGTCCCGAGATGGCCGAGGCAGCCCTGGTTCCCGCTTCTGTTACAGCTGGTGGTAGACACCCCACCCCCCTCTGGGGTTGCAACCCGATCTTCTTTCTCAGGATCAGGGTTCCCTTCTGCACCCCAATCTCAAAACTCTCAATTTGATGGCCTGGAGGCTGCAAGGGTAGTGCTGGCTCCCTGGGGCCTGCCTCAGGAAGTTGAAGAGGTGGTCTTGGCCTTTAGGAAGCAATCCACCAGAAAGACCTATGCCCTGAAGTGGAAACGGTTCTCCTTGTGGTGTGACCAGCGCCAGGAGAACCCTTTCTCCTGCCCTGTGCCAGTGGTGCTTCAGTACCTGCTGCACTTGTCTAATCAGGGTCTTAAGTCCAATTCTGTTCGGGTACACCTTTCTGCTCTGGCAGCCCACCACTCACTGGTGGAAGGGCACTCTTTATCGGTTCACCCCTTGGTGTCCCAGTTCCTCAGAGGCTTGTTCTTGCTAAAGCCTCCTCTCCGTCCACCAGCCCCTGAGTGGGAGTTGAATGTGGTCTTGCAACAGCTTACTCGCCCTCCCTTTGAGCCGATGGCTACGTGTCCTCTCCGCTTCCTTTCTTGGAAGGCTCTTTTCCTAGTGGCACTGACCTCGGCCAGACGAGTGAGTGAACTTCAAGCCCTGGTCTGTGACAGGCCATACACGCGTTTCTATAGGAACAGGGTAGTCCTTAGGACTCATCCTAAGTTCCTCCCGAAGGTAGTCTCCTCTTTCCATCTCAATCAGGAGGTGGTTCTTCCAGCATTCTTCCCTAGGCCCCATGCCAGCTGGGCTGAGGAAGTCCTGCATACCCTGGACTGTAGAAGGGCCTTGTCTTTCTATATTGAGCGTACTAAGGGTCATAGAAGGGCTACTCAGCTCTTCGTCTCCTTTGACCCAAACAACTTGGGGTTGCCTGTCTCCAAGTGTACCTTGTCCATATGGGTGGCGGACTGTATCACCTGGGCTTACAGGGCAGTAGACCTTCCCTTGCAGGGTCGGGTCACAGCCCACCGTGTCCGGGCAGTGGCTGCATCAGTGGCTAATCTTCATTCTGTATCGTTGGCAGACATCTGTAGGGCTGCAACTTGGTCCTCAAGCCAGACCTTTGCAGCCCATTACTGCCTGGAGAGGGAGTCCCGTAGGGACAGTGCTTTTGGTCAGGCAGTACTCCAGAATCTCTTTGAGGTTTAGGCAACTCCTGCCCTCCAGCCCACTTGTTGGGCTACCAGTGGGATCTCTTCTCAGTAAAATTCTTTCCCTGACACTGAGGCTTCACAGAGGGAGCTCTATTTTTCAGCCTGGGTTCCTGGTAGCCCAGAGCTAGGGAGTCACCCATATGTGAGGACTGACTTCTTGCTTGGTCCTGGAGAAAGAGTAGTTACTCACCTGTAACAGATGTTCTCCAGGAGCAGCAGGAATCAGACCTCACAACCCTCCCTCCTCCCTTGGGAGTTGCAGTTGTACATAGTTCATTTTGTTTTTTGTGCTGTCTTTTAGCTATGTCATCTGACTGAGCAAGATGGCACCTTTGGGCGGGAAGGGGACCGCGCATGCGTGCCTGCATTCCCAAAGTCTTTCTTTGAAAGCTGGGGAAATGCTCCGCATGGGGGCTCCATCGACGTCGATGTCACCCATATGTGAGGACTGATTCCTGCTGCTTCTGGAGAACACCTGTTACAGGTGAGTAACTACTCTTTATTCACCTGTAGCAGGTGTTCCTTATCATCCCTCCAGTCTTGTCTCGAACCTCTGGGTTTAGTACCTCCTCCCACAGCTTTGGAGACTGGGCACGTCACTCTTTTGGTGACCCCTACCCCCCCCCCCCCCATATAAATAGGCCAGGATCCGCCTCCTCACTCCAGTAAGCTCAGTCTCCAAGCAGCTGGAGTAGTATTGACCCTAGGAGGTTCAGGACTCACTGGAGGAATAAATAAGGAGAGTTAGAGGTTAATTAGTGGAGGTTAGAGTAAAGGAGAAAAAAAAAGAAGTTATATTTTATAGTCTGTGTTTTAAGGGCAGAGTTTCATTGCCCAGGCTTGGAGAGATAGGCTGCAGGGGCTGCCACCTCACTTCTCCCCCCCCCCCTACCTGGAAGGCCGCTTGTGGCCAGCGGGGTGGAGAGCGGGAGTTGAAGACAAGGACCGGCTCCCAAACTCACCGCATGGGTGAGGAGCCGGGTATCAGAGAGCGCCAGGAGAGGTAGCAGTAAGCGGGTGCTGGGGATCACGGCGGCAATTCTGAGGGCGCCACATCAGACTGAGCTTCTCTCTCTCTTTCTCGCGCTCTTCCCGACGCTGACGCCGCTGAAAGGCTGAGCGCGGTGGAATCGAGCAGGACTTGTTTCGGATGTCTGGCAGGCTGAAGAGGTAAGCGCCACGTGGGCGGCAGAGCGGATGGCAGTCAAGCATTGGATAGCGCGGGGAGGTGCTTCGGGGCCTATTAGGCCCGAGCCACATGGCAAGAATGCGTGAAATAGTAGAGGAGCGTAGGGCCTGTCATCGGGGAGAAGTGCTTGTGTGAATAGGCTGTGGATGACCGGGGCTAGTGGGGAGACTTATCAGCAGGGTCTCCTGGTGGATTTCTTAAAAAAAAAAAAAAAACAGTAATAGAGAGAGAGAGCTGGCTGACAGTCATGCCTTCCAAGCCTCTGTGTTTATTGTGGGTGGCCAGAAGAGGGTCAGTGTCAGAGGCAGGGGCGTGCAGGGGATGTATGCAGGAAGCGGCCTCAGCTGACATTGCCATGGAAAGTGGAGTAGAGAGTCAGAAAGGGCAATCCCCAGTCTCTCCTGAATCTCTCTCTCCTTGAGCACCCCCTCCCCCCAGAGCCAGTGGCAGGTCCGTCCTCGGCGCCAGACGTACCCTCTTCCCCAGCCCTGGTCCCGGGGGGATTGGCGGCGATATTTTCCCAGGAATTTGTTGCCCTGCTACAGTATGCCCTCGGAGGGGGGGGGGCCGGCAGGCGCTGTGGAGGGGAGAACTGGGGGTGAAGCGCCGAGGACCTCTGCTGCACTCGGGGGTGGCAAGCACCCCATCTAAGAAGCTGAGACTGCTGAGTGACAGGGCAGAACAGGCGGTATACCCAGAAGATCAGTCAGAAAATTTGAAGGAGCTAGAGATAGAAGAGAAGTTGGAGGAAGGTGAGATCACGGAGCAGGTGGACCAAGCAAGGGTGGTTCGAGTGTTCTGGCGAGAGAAGTTGCCGGCGCTTATCACGGAAATGCTCAAGGCGCTTAACATGCCGCTTACGAGTCTGGCAGAGGATTCTACATGTCAGGACCTGTTATTGCAGGCAGTTTGCAGGTCCCAGAGGGTTTTCCCGGTACATAGAGTGTTTAGGGAAATGATTCAAGAGGAATCGGACATGCCAGAGTCAGGGCTGAAGGGGTTGAGAGTAATGGCTCGCCTTTATCCTTTAGCGGACCAGGATAAGGATCTTTTTAAGTCCCCTAAGGTGGATGCGGCAGTGGCGGCCGTAACCAAGAAGACGACCATACCAGTAGAAGGTAGTGCAGCCCTTAAGGATGCCCAGGATAGATGGTTAGACACCTTATTAAAGCAGGTCTTTGATGTCAATGCCCTTTCCATGCATGCTTCTATTTGTGGGGCGTGGGTGGCAAGAGCCTGTCTTCGATGGTCCCAAAGGATCAAGGGAATACAGCTGGAGGACATGGCCAAGGAGGCAGCCCGGTTGGAGACAGGGGCGGCTTATTTGGCAGATATCCATTATGATCTTATTTGAGGCCTGTCCAGAAGTATGGCGTCAGTGGTAGCGGCACAGAGGTATCTGTGGCTCCATAACTGGGTGGCCGATGGTTCCTCTAAGAAAAGGCTGAGTAAACTCCCCTTCAGGGATAAGCTCCTGTTTGGGGAGGATTTGGATAAGTTAGTTAAGAATCTCGGCGAGTCTAAGGGCGGAAGGTTGCCAGAAGATAATCAGAAGCCGGGGCATGCCCAGGGGGCAACCAGAAATCAACAAAGGGAGTTTCGGCATTTGCACTCACTGAGGTTTGGTCAGTTTCAGCGGGGACGTGCGGCTTACAGGTCCCAGGGTGTTTGGGGGTTCAGAGGAGCGGGGAGAGGTTTTGGAGCTTCCTCGTCCTCAAACTTCAAGAAGCCTCAATGAAGTGAGGGGGATCCAGGCGGGATTGGTACACGTGGGGGGTCGATTAAGGGAGTTCTATCCTGCCTGGATCCAAGTTATGTCAGACCGGTGGGTGTTGGAGGTCATTTGAAACGGTTATCCTCTAGAGTTCCAGCGCCCAGTGGTCAACACCTTCGTTCTCTCGCCCTGCAGGGTCCAGCCGAAGCTGGTAGCAGTACAGGAGACGTTAGAAAGACTTCTGGCTCTCAGGGCGGTGGTACCGGTGCCGGAGGACCAGTGCGGCTGCAGTCATTACTCCATATACTTTGTGATTCCAAAAAAGGAGGGCACTTTTCAGCCGATTCTGGATCTCAAAAGAGTGAATCGCTGTCTCAATGTGTCGCATTTTCAGATGGAGACCCTGAGATCGGTCATAGTAGCAGTACGGCAGGGGGAATTTCTCACGTCATTAGATCTGACGGAGGCCTATCTGCATATACCGATTCGCTTGGAGCATCAGTGGTTTCTGCGATTCGCAGTCCCTATGAGACATTTTCAGTTCCAGGCATTACCGTTTGAGTTGGCAACGGCTCCGCGTACCTTCACCAAGGTGATGGTGGTGGCGGCAGCAGCATTGCGTAAAGGAGGAGTGTTGGTTCATTCAAACATGGTGACGGAATTCAAAAAGGCATGGGACAAACACAGTGAATCCCTTTACAGCAATAGGATAAAAACAAAATAAACGGTACCATCTAACTTCTGAACCATATAACGTCTCAACAAATATATAACGTCTCAACAAATAGGGGTGTCCTACCTGGAGTGGTGGGTTTATCCCTAAACAAAGACATGGGGAGGGGTGGCCTGCACAGAGCGACAGGTGCACCTACTCTTGCCATCTTGCTGGGCAGACAAGATGGACCATGCTGGTCTTTATCTGCCGTCATATACTATGTTACTATGTTACTTACCTGGACAATTGGTTGATCCGGGCAAAGTCGAGGAGAGAAAGCTAGGAGGCGACCTGCCGAGTAGTACAATTTCTGCAGAGTCTAGGATGGGTAGTCAATGCAGAGAAAAGCAGGCTAGAGCCGTCGCAGGAATTGGAGTATTTGGGGGCCTGCTTCGACACGAGGGCAGGAAGAGTCTTTCTACCGCCCCCTCAGAGTGCAAGGGCTAAGAAGGCTCGTCTGAACCTTTCTGAAGATGAGGGCTCCCACAGCGTGGCATTATCTGCAACTCCTGGGAACAATGGTGGCAATGCTCGAGTTAGTGCTGTGGGCCAGGGCCCACATGAGACCGTTGCAGAGGGCCTTACTCAGGAGATGGTCCTATCAGTCCGATCGGTTGACGCAAAAGTTGCCTTGTCCGCTGGAGACAAGGAAAGCTCTTCAGTGGTGGTTGGGGCCCGGCAGTCTAGAGAAAGGGATGCCCTTGGAGTCACCGAGCTGGGTGCCTCTGACGACAGATGCCAATCTGTTCAGATGGCGTGCACACCTCTAAGGTCAGTTCGCACAAGGCCAGTGGACAGAAACAGAAAAGAGTTGGTCCATCAACAGGTTAGAACTAAGGGCAGTGAAGTTAGCACTGCGGGCTTTTCAGCACGGGCTGCAGGGAAAAGCGATCCGGGTGCTGTCCGACAATGCCACAGCGGTGGCCTATATCAGTCACCAAGGGGGCACCAGCAGTGTAGCTCTGGAAGAGGAGGCAGAAGAGCTCTTAGGCTGGGCCGAATCGCATCTGGAGGCGTTATCGGCGGCACATGTGGCAGGGGTGGACAATGTGACAGCCGATTTTTTTGAGTCGCATCAAGGTGGATCTGGGAGAGTGGATTCTCCATCAAGAGGTGTTCGACTTGCCGGTGCTTCGATGGGGGACGCCAATGCTGGATCTCATGGCGACATTCGAGTCAGTGAAGGCCGCATGGTTTTACAGCAGAAGGTGAGAAAGAATGTCGGAGGGCCTGGATGCTCTGATGCAGAGGTGGCCGGAGAAACAGCTTCTGTACGTGTTTCCACTCTGGGTGTTAATAGGACGGGTGCTACAGCGGATAGAGAGGTACAAGGGTCATGTCATCCTAATTGCTCCGGATTGGCCCCGAAGGCTGTGTTATACTGACCTGATATGGCTCCTAGTGGGTCAGCCATAGCGACTGCTGGACAGGAGAGATCTATTAATGCAGGGTCTGTTTAATATGCCTCAGGTGGATCGATTCTCGCTTACGGCTTGGCTCTTCAAAGGGTGAGATTAAGGGCGAAGGGTTACTCACCCACCGGTCATTTCTACTCTATTGAGGTCCAGGCGTCGATCTACCTCGGTGGTGTATGTTAGAGTATGGCATTTGAGTCATGGTGTGAAGGCAAACGAGTTTCGGCCTTGAAGGCATCGGTCCCACAAGTTCTATCTTTCTTGCAAGATGGTTTCAATAAGGACTTGGCAGCCGCATCCCTGCGAGTCCAGTTGACGGCACTGTCCTGTTATCGGGGAAAGATGCAGGGAATGAGCCTCGGGACACATCTGGATGTGAAGCGGTTTTTGCGAGTGGCGTTGCTTTTGAGGCCTCCATGCAGGGCTGCGGTGCCCACATGGGATCTCAATTTAGTGTTGTAGGCCCTGGTTCGGGAGCCGTTTGAGCCTTTGTGTAAAGCAGCGTCAAAAGATCTTACTCTCAAGGTGGTCTTTTTGGTGGCTATTTGCTCGGCTCGAAGGATTTCGGAATTGCAGGCTTTGTCGTGTAGAGAGCCTTTTTTGTCGTTTCAGGGCAAGAAGGTAGTATTGAGGACAGTTCCCTCCTTCTTACCTAAGGTGGTATCAGCGTTTCACTTGAATCAGATGGTGACGTTGCCAGTTTTTGGTTTAGATGGCAAGGATGAGTCCGGGAGACGGCTACATCGGCTGGATGTAGGGCGAGTGTTGCGGAAGTATTTGTAGAGAACTACTCCATTCCGCACGTCAGAAAGATTATTTGTCTTGTTTGGAGGACCAAGACAAGGAGAAGCGGTATCAAAGTCTTCTATCGCAAGGTGGTTGAAAGAGGCTATTGCGTCCGCTTATTTGTTAAAAGGCAAGACAGTTCCGAAGGGGCTGAGAGCCCATTCGACTAGGGCACAGGCGGCTTCTTGGGCGGGGTTCAGTTTTGTGCCTGCGGTAGAGATTTGTAAAGCGGCGACGTGGTCTTCGCATCATTCCTTTGTTTAGCATTACCGGTTGGATGTTCAGGCGGAAAGGGATTCTTGTTTTGGATCAGCAGTGCTTCAGGCTGGTCTAGCAGGTCCCTCCGGTTAATTTCTTCACTGCTCTGTTACATCCCCAGAGGTTCGGGACTAGACTGGAGGGACAATAAGGAAGATGAAATTAGACTTACCTGCTAATTGTTGTTCCTTGAGGAACTCCAGTCTAGTCCCCTATCCCTCTCTGGTGTGACTCGTGGACTATAGCCTGAAGCGGAAGACAATTGGGTAAGTAAGCGGCTGACACGGCTTTACAGATTGCGGTTCATAGGGCAGGGTACGGAATTAGTTTGCAGGAGAATTGCTACTTGGGGGTCCTCGGGAGAGGGCGAGGGTAGGCCCAAGCAGCACAAAAGGAAATATGTATTGCAGTTTAGGTTTATTTCAAGAGGTTCGGATCAGGGGGACTTCTGAACCTTGGAGACGGTCCCCCCCCCCCCCCCACCCCGGAGGACACCCGGTTCTCGGACTTCGTGCGGGACATGGCCAAGGCCTTGGCCTTCCCCGTGGACCCCAAGGAGGAGCCTGGAGCCGAGGAGCGCGAGGCCCTGCAGTATGACTCTTCTCCCAAGGAGGCCTTTACTGTACCGGTTCCTCCGATGCTGGAACGGTTGCTCTTCCGCATGTGGGAGGCGCCGGCCTTGACGCCGGTTTTGAGCAAGCGGGTCGATTCCATCTATCGAGTCCGCAAGAGCCCCGGGTTCCAGAAGGCACAGCTACCGCACCATTCCATGGTTGTGGAATCGGCCATGCATCGGCTGAAGAGTCAGAAGATGCACTCCTCGGTGCCTCCCGGCCGGGAGGCCCAGAACCTGGATGCCCTCGGTAGAAAGTGCTTCCAGAGCTCTATGCTTGCTTGCCATGTCCAGACCTACCAGTTGTAAATGGGCATGTACCTTCTAGACCTGGCAAAGGAGATTGAAGGGTTCTCTGCTGGTCTCTCCGAGGAACCTTTGCAGAGGTTCACAGCCTTGTCAACTGGGATCCGAGAATGCTCGAAGTTTGTCTCGAGCAGCTTATGATGGCTTCGAGGCTTCGGCCGGAGTAGCCGCGGCCGGCATCGGTGCACGCCGTCAGGCCTGGCTACAGTCATCGGACCTCGAGCCATGGGTGCAGGACAGGTTGGTCGATGTCCCCTGCCGAGGTGAAAACCTCTTTGGCAAGCCCATGGCTGAAAAGGCTGCAGAACTCGAGTCCGAGACTCTCACCAAGACAAGGCTGTCCAGGAAGACTTCTGCCCCTTCTCAAAAGAAGAAGGGCTCGGGGAAAAAGTCCTTTTACCCGAGAAAGTCATCTGCCTACAAATCTTACCCTCAGTACCAGGCCTCCACAGCTACCCAACAGGGTCAGCAGGCCAAGGGGCAGGGACATGGGTCCCATAGGCAGAAAACCCCCAAGCCACCACCTCCGGCTCCTGCATAGCAGGGAGCGGGGTTTTGACTCCAGTGGCATAGCCTCTCCTCCTCAGCTGGCCCCTCTCAGCACAGGAGGCCGGTTGACCCTGTACGCCCACAGGTGGTCAACCATCACAAGGGATACCTGGGTGCTAAGCATAGTCCAGAGGGGCTATCTGCTCCATTTCCACCAGGTACCCCCCTCCTACTTTCCAGGGGAGCCTCCAAGACTCCCTCTGCACAGGAACCTACTCCTGCAGGAGTTAGCAAGTCTTCTAAAGGAACAGGAGATGGAACACCTGAGGTCAAGGCTTCTATTCTAGGCACTTCCTGGTACCAAAAAGGACAGGAGGCCTCCGGCCCATCCTAGACTTGCGAAATCTAAACAAGTTCCTGGAGAGGGAAAAGTTCAAGATGCTTACACTTGTAATACTGCTGCCCTACCTCCAGCAGGGAAATTGGCCATGCTCCTTAGACCTAAAGGATGCTTATACTCACATCCTTATTCATCCAGACCACAGACAATATCTCAGATTTGTGGTGGGAGGAAACCATTTTCAGTACAGGGTACTCCCTTTTGGCCTAACCTCCGCCCCCAGGGTTTTCACCAAGTGCCTGGCAGTGGTGGCGGCCTACCTCAGGGTTTAAGGGATCTTTGTCTTTCCATACCTGGACGACTGGCTCATCAGGGGTCAGTCTCCACAGGAGACCAAGTAAGCCACCCTCCGCACTATCTCTCTTCTCCAGCATCTGGGGTTTGTCATAAACTTTGCAAAGTGCACTTTGCACCCCTCACAGAGCCTGGAGTTCATAGGAGCAAGACTGGACACCCTTCAGGCAAAGGCTTTTTTGCCTGTGGACAGGGCCCACAGGCTGATGGATTTGGCCAGACAATTCGCAGCAATTCTCTGGTCTCCGCCAGACAATTCCTAAGGCTCTTAGGCCACATGGCGTCCACGGTCCATGTTACTCCAAATGCCCATCTGTACATGAGGCCGGCTCAGTGGGGCCTCCGGACTCAGTGGCTGCAGGCCACAGGGAACCTGGCGGACAAGGTGAGGCTGTCCCAGCTGCTAGCATCTTCTCTGCAGTGGTGGGTTCATCTTCTGAATCTGGTGCAAGGAGTACCTTTTCAGGCACCTCCACACTCCCAAGTGCTCACGACCGATGCTTCTCTTCACGGTTGGGGTGCACATTGCCAGGGAGCATGCACTCAGGGCCTGTGGTCTCCCTGGGAGGCCGCACAGCAGATCAATCTATTGGAGCTGCGAGCTATCCGCTTGGCCCTACGGACTTTCTCTCATGTCCTTTCTCACCAGTCCGTCTTAGTTCAGACGGACAATCAAGTTGCTATGTTCTATGTGAACAAACAGGGGGGCACAGGGTCCCGCCCTCTCTGTCAGGAAGCACAGGACCTGTGCACCTGGGCAGTCAATCGTGGCATACTTCTCAAAGCGGTCTATCTCCCTGGACAGGAGAATTATCTAGCAGACAGATTGAGCAGGATCCTACAGCCCCACGAATGGCAGTTGAATCCTCTGGTGGTTCAACAAATCTTCCTAAGATGGGGTCTTCCAAACATAGATCTCTTTGCCAGTCCACTGAACCGTCAACTGCCCAGGTTCTGCTCCAGACAACCGCATCCTCTCAGAGTAGCAGCGGATGCGTTTCTCTTTCCATGGTCTACAGGCCTCCTATATGCATTTCTTCCCACGCCTCTAGTGCCCAAGACACTGTTCAAAGTGCTCCGGGATAAGGCCTCGGTGATCCTGGTGGCCCCCAGATGGCCAAGGCAACCGTGGTTCCCACATCTTTTGCAACTAGCGGTGGACACTCCTCTTCCTCTGGGGATGCAACCAGATCTCCTGTCTCAGAAGCAGGGATCTCTTACACCCCAACCTCCAGTCCCTCAATCTGATGGCCTGGCTGCTGAAAGGGTAGTTCTAGCACCCTTACTGCTGCCTAGGGAAGTGGAAGACGTGGTCTTGGCCTCCAGGAGGCAGTCCACCCGGAAATCTTATGCCTTCAAGTGGCGTAGGTTCTCCACCTGGTGTGCTCAACACAAGGAGGATCCTTTCTCATGCCTGGTACCAGTGGTGCTGCAATATTTGCTTCACCTTTCCAACCTAGGCCTTAAATCCAACTCTGTTAGGGTCCATCTCAGTGCTCTCTCAGCGCACCACTCACCGGTGGAGGGCATATCTCTTTCAAGCCACCCTTTGGTGACTCGCTTCCTCAGAAGCCTGCTTTTGCTTAAGCCTCCGGTTTGTTCACCTGCCCCTGAGTGGGATTTGAATGTGGTCTTGCAATACCTTACTTGCCCAACATTTGAGCCTATGGCTACCTGCCCTTTGCGTTTTCTCTCCTGGAAAGCGTTGTTTTTAGTGGCTCTTACCTCAACAAGGTGAGTGAGCGAGCTTCAAGCCCTGGTGTCAGATGCACCATACACTAGGTTCTATAGGAACAGAGTAGTCTTGCGGACTCACCCTTCCAAAGGTTGTCTCCTCCTTCCACCTCAATCAGGAGGTGGTTCTTCCGACTTTCTTTCCCAGGCCTCATGCCAGCCGGGCTAAGATGGTCTTGCATACCCTGGACTGTAGAAGGGCGTTGTCCTTCTACCTTGATCGTACGCAGGGACACCGAAGGGCTGTACAGCTCTTCGTCTCTTTTGACCCTAATCTGGGGTTGCCTGTCTCCAAGCGTACCTTGTCCATCTGGGTAGCAGACTGTATCGCCTGGGCGTACAGGGCAGCCTGCCTCTCATTGCAGGGTCGAGTCACGGCCCGCAGGGTCGAGTCACGGCCCACTGTGTCAGGGCGAAGGCTGCGTCAGTGGCTCATCTCCTCTCTGTTCCGTTGGCAGACATCTGCAGGGCCACTACTTGGTCTTCAAGCCAGACTTTTGCGACCCACTACTGCCTCGAGAGGGAGTCCCGCAGGGATAGTGCTTTCGGGCAGGCGGTACTCCGTAATCTCTTTGAGGTATAGGCAACTCCTACCCTCCGGACCTGGTGTTGGGCTACCGTACTGGGGCGATATCAGAGAAGATTCTTTTTGCACATGCTGAGGCTCTAGAGGGAGCTCATTTTTCAGCTTTGGGTCCCCGGTAGCCTTAAGCTGGGGAGTCCCATATGTGAGGACTGACTTCCTGCTTGGTCTTTGAGAAAGCGTAGTTACCTGTAACAGGTGTTCTCCAGGAGCAGCAGGAATCAGTCCTCACAACCCTCCCTCCTCCCCTTGGAGTTGCATATATACATACATATATATATATATATATATATATATATGATTTTTGTTTTTTGCTGTCTTAACTATGTCATCAGACTGAGCAAGATGGCACCCTTGGGCGGGAAGGGGACCCCGCATGCGCGCTGCATTCCCAAAGGCTTTCTATAAAGCTGGGGAAATGCTCTGCACGAGGGCTCCATCGGCGCCTACGTCGCCCATATGTGAGGACTGATTCCTGCTGCTCCTGGAGAACACCTGTTACAGGTGAGTAACTATGCTTAATGAAATGCTGAAAGAAATCAGGGAAGATAGCACAAGTTGCAATACAGTAATAATGGGTGATTTCAGTTATCTGGCTATTGACTGGGTCAGTGTCACAGCAGGACATGCTAGGGAGATAAAGTTTCTAGATGAAATAAATGACTGCTTCTTAGAGCAGCTGGTTCATGAACCAACAAGAGGAGAAGCTATTTTGGACCTAGTCCTTAGTGGTATGCAGGATCTGGTGCAAGAGATAAGGGTGTTGCAGCCACTTGTCAATAGTGATCATAGCATGACCAAATTTGATTTAATAAATGAATGAAAGAAGGACAGCATGGAAATCCACAGTACTCCCATTTAACTTTCAAAAGGGAAACTATGATAAAATGAGGAAAATAGTTAACAAAAGATTAAAAGGAGCAGCTGCAAGGCTAAAGATTTGCATAAAGCATGGGCATTGCTAAAAATGCTGTCGTGGAAGCCCAGAACAGATGTATTCTACGCTTTAAGAAAAGTGGAAGGAAGGCCAAAAAACTGCCAGCACGGTTTAAAGGCGAGGTCAGAGAGGCTGTTGTGGCCAAAAAAGCATCTTTCAGGAAATGGAAAAAGGAACCAAATAATGGGAAACCACATAAGCATTGCCGAGTTGGATGCAAGGTATTGATAAGACAGGCAAAGAGAGAACTTGAAAAAAAAGCTTGCTGTGGAAGCAAAAATGCTTAAGACAAACTTTTTCAAGTACACCCGTAGCAAAAAAGCCTGTGAGACAGTCAGTTGGACCATAGGATGATAGGGGAGTAAAAGGGGCGCTAAGTAAAGACAAGGCCATAGCGGAGAGACTGAATGAATTCTTTGCTTCGGTCTTTACTGAAGAAGATGTAGGGAATTGACCCGTTCCTGAAATGGTATATAAAGGTGATGTATCAGAAGAATTGAAAGAAATATCGATAAACCAGGAAGATGTATTACAACTATTTATTAAATTAAATTAAATTTAATAAACTGAAGAGTACCAAATCACCTGAACTGCATGGTATACATTCAAAGGTGTATTGAAAGACCTGAAATATGAGATTGCAGACCTACTATTAGTAATGTGTGAACTATCATTAAAATCAACTATAGTTCCTGGCGTGGAAAATGGCCAATGTAACGCCAATATTTAAAAAAGGTTTCCAGGGGTGATCCGGGAAACTACAGACTTGAGTCTGACATCAGTACCGGACAAAATGATAGAAACTATTATAAAGAATAAAATTACTGATCATGTATATAGTCATGGTTTAATGAGAGAAAGTCAACATGGACTTAGCCAAGGAAAGTCTTGTCTTACTAATCTGTTATATATTTTTTGAAGGCGTGAATAAACTGGTAGACAAAAGTGATCCAGTTGATATAGTGTATCTGGATTTTCAGAAAGCCTTTGGCAAGATCCCTCATGAGAGACTCTTGGCGAAATTAAAAAGTCATGGGATTGGAGGCAGTGTAGTACTGTGGATCAGAAACTGGTTAAAAGAAGGAAGGCAAAGAATAGGGCTAAATGGCCAGTTTTCTCAATGGGAGAAAAGTAAATAGTAGAGTAACCCAGGAATCTGTGCTGGGCCCGCTGCTTTTTAACATATTCATAAATGACCTGGAAATGGAAATAACGAGTGAGGTGATCAAATTTGCAGATGACACAAAATTATTAAAGTTGTTAAAAACCCAAGAGGATTCTGAAAAATTGCAAGAGGACCTTGATAAATTGGAAGACTGGGCGTCCAAATTGCAGATGAAATTTAATGTGGACGAGTGCTAGGAAAGAAAAACCCAAACTTTGGTTACACAATGCAAGGTACCACCTTAGAAGCCACCACCCAGGAAAAAGATTTAGGCGTCATCGTGGATAATACATTGAAACCCTCTGCCCAGTGTGCAGCGGCAGCCAAGAAAGCTAATAGAATGCTAGGAATCATTTCTCTTCATTCCCTGAATCTTCTCACTGCTTATCAGTATTTCTCCCATTTTCTTTCTCATGTTTGTTTATTAAAGTTTGATATACCGCCCATCAAACAAGTCAGTGGGGCAGTTCACAATAAAAACAGGTTTAAAAAAAACAGGAGGAAAGGAACTCCATTGTCACAGATAGGAAAGAGTCCCAAGACCCTGAGAGAAAACAGGAGAGATGGTCATCCACAGGGTCCAGTAGAGCAGGTGATAGGGATGTCAAAGGCCTTATGAAATAGTAAGGTTTTAAGCTAGGTCTTGAAATTGGTGAAGGAGGGCTCCAGACAAAGGGCAGAGAGGGAAGATTGTTCCATAGATAGGGGCCTAGGAAGTAGAAAGCGGAGTGTCATGTCTGTTCATACCTAGCATGAAAAGCGGAAGGAAGGTGTAATTGATTTAAGGGTATTGAAAGAACTGAAATGTATGGCATGAAGGATGATCCGGAAGAGAGGTAAGAAGGAACGCCTGTGTGAAGAACTTTGGTCTGTCATCTCATCCAGCCCTCCATTCCTGCTCTTTCACTCTTTCAGATACTAATTTTCCTCCCTCCATCTTCACACACTTCTAGATTTCATTTGACTCTGTTAAACTTTTCCAGTCTCAGTATTTCCTTTCTTCCCCAGATACAAACCCCTTCTTATATTTTATTTTTCTTAATCTCTCACATTCTGTCTCCATTCTATCATATAGCTTATCTTCTTCACATTCTCTCTTCCTCCCTTTGCCCAGTTTGATCCCAAAAACCTTTTTCTCCCACTAATTCAGTCCCTGGTCTGGCTTTTTCTTTTTCCACTCTGCTAGCTTGATTCCCATTTCTCTATCCCTCTCTTATCTCATCCCAAAATGATTCCCCCCTCTCCACTATATCCTAAATCCACCTGCTCCTATTACATTTCATTTCTGTTTTATCTGTGATCTTGCCCCCTCTTTCTACCACTGCCTTATCCTAATCGCTTACTACCAGAAAGAGGAAAGCATATTTCATATTTTCTGAGAAACGCATGTGTTGAGTCCTGCAGTCTAAACCACACAGTGCCAGCAAGTCTTCAAGTGCAGCATGAGATCCACCGCTACCATGTGGTCCATACAGAAGACTTGAAACATCATTGGTCTCAGAAATAGTTATGCACGCTTTCCCTTCTCCATCAGGCAGGGCTGGCTTAAGAGGTGAGGCATTGGCTCAGGGTGCACAGCCCTTAGGGGTATCAGAAATCTGCCTTTTTCCTTCAGTCCCGCAGCTGTGCTCTTTGCAGTCATCAGTATAGCAGCATTTTTTTTAAAGGCAGTAATAATCATTTCCTCTTTCTTGTGAGAGACAGGAAGTGCTTGTCTTTACCTAAAGTGCCAGACCTGCAATAAAGCACAGCTGGGCAAACGAAGGAAAATGCTCTTGTGGCTGTGTAGATTAAAGCAGTTGCAGCATGGAGGAAAGGAGAGGAGAAGAGATGAAATGAGATGACTGGCTGCCTAGGACTGATGCTGAGGGCTGGGGGATGTATGCAGGCTGGGACCGTGGGGCTGGGGACCAAAAAGGGGTCTCATTATTTATTTATTTATTTACAATTCTTATATACCGCACTATTTGCGATCAGCGCGGTTTATATAGAACAACAACATCCGACAATATACATATGTCTGGTCATTACATTGAACAGGGAATGGAACTTGGAGAACAAAGGTAAACTATATACATATGAAGTTAAAGGGAAAGGATCCTGTTTGGCGTTTTACATTTTTGGGGACGAACTATACGAGAGTGGCTGGGGGTCAGAGCTGTCAGTGAGATATTTGATAAAGAGGAAATGTTATATAGATATAATGGTGACTGGGGAAATAGATGGAACAATAAGAGGCTATACTGTGTGGATGGACTACATCTCTCTGTCGCAGGGAAATAGATCCTAAGTGAAAAATTCAGGCTTTACGTAGACACGCATTTAAACTAGGGAAAGGGGGTCACAGATGGGGAAGAACAAGTTCAGAACGTCAATCCCAGCAAAAACATCATAACACTGAAAATAGCCACACTATTAACCCACACGCCAATGACAAGCGGAAAGAGGTATACAGAACAAAATCCATGCAAAATACAGTCAAGCCAGTCAACGAATGCAGGAAAGTAATGAGCACAAATGTTCGCAGCCTAGCCAACAAAGTTCCTGACCTGGAAGCCCTAATGTTGGAAATGGACTTGAACATTGTGGCCATTACAGAAACATGGTTTAACGAGTCGCATGAATGGGATATAGCCATAGCTGGCTATGATCTATTTAGAAGAGGTAGAGAAGGCAGAAAAGGAGGAGGAGTAGCCCTATATGCCAAAAGCAATATTAAAGCTGCTGAAATGCAGGGGACATTGGAAAAAGAAGAACAACTGTGGATTGTATTGGAAAGAAGAGATGGCACTGTCATCCATACTGGTGTAGTCTACAGGCCTCCAACACAAACCGGATTTCTTGATTATTGATATTGCAAAGGTAGCCATGAAGGGGGAAGTGATCATATTGGGTGACTTTAATCTACCTGATGGGGATTGGAGTATTTCTTCTGCAAATCTGGAAAGAAGTAAAAAAAAATTGTGGATGCTTTCCAACATGCATTGCTAAGGCAAATGGTGACGGAAACGACCAGGAAAAATTCAGTGCTGGATGGGTCGAATGTCCAGGTGGGTGCCCATATGAGCAGCAGGAATCATCACATGGTCAGGTTTGAGATAAACAAATAAGACATAGTCCAATTACAGCAAGCTCAAAGACCTAGACTTCAAAAACACTGACTTCAGTAAAATGGCCAAGTGCCTGAAGGAGGAGTTGACAGGATAGAAGGAGAAAATGGAATTGCAGTGGGCCAAACTAAAGGAGGCAATAAAAGGGGCAACAGATACATATGTAAGGAAAGTAAATGAAAACAAGAGGAAACGGAAACCTATTTGGTTCTCCAAAGAAATAGCTGCACAAAGACAGACAAAAAAACACAGCTTTCACAAAATTCAGAAGTTCACAAACAGAGGAACACAGAACAGAATACAAGATAAAGCTAAAAGAGACAAAAAGAGAAATTAGGATAGCAAAATCAAAGGCAGAAGAAAAGATGGCTAAAGATCTGAAGCGTGGCGACAAAACGTTTTTCAGATATATTCAGGAGAAAAAGAAGATCAGAAATGGAATCGCAAGACTCAAAAAAAGTGCTGAGAATGGATTCGTGAAAAGTGACATTGAAAAGGCAAAAATGTTGAACAAATACTTTTGTTCTGTTTTTACTAAAGAAAATCCTGGAGAAGAGCCACCTATGATTGACACATATACAAATGGGAGCGGAGTAGATACTACACTCCACTTTGTTACCCAAGCAGATCACAATACACCAGACACATCCCATTAGTGCACATTAACTCTGCCTCCACACAAAGCAATAAACTGCTTCTTCTAAGGTCTTTCGTTCAGATAGTTTAACTAACTCACCCCTGTGATCTCACTTTATAGTATTCACTACAGCTGTATATAGTTTAACATTGTTTTATGGTTCCAGTTCAATGTATTCTGTTCTACTGTACGTAGTTTATATAGTTCTATGTAACTGGATATGTACTTGTTCACGCTGTATTATTCCTACTGTTGTTAATTGTAAACCATGCTTGATCCTATGGAAAATGCGGTATAGAAATTTTCAATAAATAAATAAATACTACACCATTCACAGAAGATGAACAGCTTGCAAAACTAAAAGTGGACAAGACCATGGGACCAGAAGGGATACATCCCAGGATACTGAAAGAGCTCAGAGAGGTTCTTTTAGGACCTTTAAAGGATGTTTTTAATAGATCCTTGGAGACCTGAGAAGTTCCACAGGACTGGAGAAGGGCTGATGTGGTACCTCTTCACAAAAGTGGCAATATGGAAGAATTGACACACTTCAGGCAAGTAAGTCTTACCTCTGTGGCGGGAAAAGTAATGGAGGCGCTCCTGAAAGAGAGAATAGTGGACTTTCTTGAAACCAATTGGTTGCATGATCCGAGGCAACATGGTTTTACCAAAGGACGATCATGCCAAACAAATCTGATTGAGTTCTTTGACTGGGTGACCAGAGAACTAGATCAGGAGCATATGATGGATGTGATCTACCTAGTTTTCAGCAAAGCTTTTGATACTGTTCCTCACAGGAGGCTTATCAATAAACTGAACAGCCTGGGGCTGGGTCCCAAGGTGGTGACCTGGATCAGAAATTGGTTGACTAACAGACTACAGAAGGTGATGGTAAACGGAACTCACTCAAATGAAAAGAAGGTGAAAAGGACCGGTATTATTCAATGTATTTGAGTGATATTGCTGAAGAACTGTCTGTCTTTTTGCAGATGACACAAAAATTTTCAACAGAGTGGACTCCTCTGAGGGAGTAGATAACATGATGAAAGATCTGAAAAAGCTGGAAGAATGGTCTAATGCTTGGCAGTTAAGATTTAATGTGAAGAAGTGCAGTGTCATGCACTTGGGATGCAGAAATCCAAGGAAATTGTATGCAATAGGGGTGAGAGGTTGGTGTGCACGGACCAGGAGAAGGACCTTGGAGAGATTGCTTCCGAGGATCTCAAGGTGGCAAAACACTGTGACAAAGCGGTGGCCAAAGCCAGAAGGATGCTGGGTTGCATACAAAAAGAAACTGCCAGCAGAAAGGAGGAGGTACTAATGCCCCTGTACAAGTCGCTGGTGAGACCTCACTTGGAATATTATGTTCAGTTTTGAAGACGATATCTCGCAAAGGATATAAAAAAACTGGAAACGGTTCAGAGGAAGGTGACCAAAATGATTTGGAGCCTGTGCCAAAAGATTTATAAGAAGAAGACTTAAATATGTATACGCTAGAGGAGAGAACGGACAGAGGAGATATGATACAGACCTTTAAATATTTACAGTAGAGTACTAATGAACAAACAAATCTTTCTCCAGGACCAAGCAGGAAGTCAGTCCTCACTTATGGGTGACGTCGGCGCCGACGGAGCCCTCGCGGAGCAATTTTCCCCAGCTTTCAAAGAAAGCCTTTGGGAATTGCAGCGCGCATGCGCGGTCGTCTTCCCGCCCGAAGGTGCCATCTTAGCCAGTCTTCTTTTTTCCGCGGAGCCCTACAGACGTCCCCGTCTTGTCCCCGCGAAAAAGTTGATTTTCCTCTCTAATCAGTGCTCTTTCGGCACATCATGTGCCGGTGGACGGTAGACCTCTCTCCAGCGACCCTCTCGTAGCGAGGTTTCTCCGAGGTCTCCTTCTACTTAAACCACCTCTGCGCCCGCCAGCGCCGAACTGGGACCTGAATGTGGTTTTGCAGCGGATCACCTGTCCGCCTTTTGAACCTATGGCTACATGTTCTCTCCGTTTTCTGTCTTGGAAAACACTGTTCTTGGTAGCCCTCACTTCCGCTAGGCGCGTAAGTGAGTTGCAGGCCCTCGTGTCTGATCCCCCCTACACTAGGTTCTACAAGAATAGGGTAGTCCTACGGACTCACCCTAAGTTTCTGCCTAAAGTGGTCTCCCCTTTTCACATCAATCAGGAGGTGGTACTTCCAACCTTCTTTCCCAGACCACACTCCAGCCGAGCTGAGACGGTCCTCCATACCCTGGACTGTAGAAGGGCATTGAACTTCTACCTTGACCGTACGCGGGAGCACCGTAAAGCTGCTCAGCTTTTGTGTCTTTTGACCCCAATAAATTGGGACTCCCGGTCTCCAAGCGTACTCTGTCCATCTGGGTTGCGGACTGTATCTCTTGGGCTTATGGGGCAGCCGGACTCGCCTTAGAAAGTCGAGTCACGGCTCATTGTGTTCGGGCAAAGGCCACGTCAGTGGCTTACCTCCGCTCTGTTCCGCTGGCAGACATCTGCCGGGCCGCTACTTGGTCTTCGAGCCAGACTTTTGCGGTCCATTACTGTCTCGAGAGGGAGTCCCGTAGGGACAGTGCTTTCGGACAGGCAGTCCTCCGTAATCTCTTTGAGGTCTGAGCAACTCCTACCCTCCATCCCGGATGTGGGCTACCGGTGGGTGATAATTCAGCGAAGATTCTTTCCTTCTGTGCTGCTGAGCTAGAGGGAGCTCATTTTTGTGCTTAGGGTCTCCGGTAGCCTTGAGCTTGGGAGTCCCATAAGTGAGGACTGACTTCCTGCTTGGTCCTGGAGAAAGCGTAGTTACTCACCTGTAACAGGTGTTCTCCAGGAGCAGCAGGAATCAGTCCTCACTACCCTCCCTCCTCCCCTTGGAGTTGCAATCGTCTGCTTATGTTCTTTTTGCAAATTTTTATGCTGTCTTTTTTAGCTATGTCATCTGACTGGCTAAGATGGCACCTTCGGGCGGGAAGACGACCGCGCATGCGCGCTGCAATTCCCAAAGGCTTTCTTTGAAAGCTGGGGAAAATTGCTCCGCGAGGGCTCCGTCGGCGCCGACGTCACCCATAAGTGAGGACTGATTCCTGCTGCTCCTGGAGAACACCTGTTACAGGTGAGTAACTACGCTTTTTCAAAGACGAAGAAGCTGTAAAACTAGAGGTCATAACATGAAACTGCAAGGAATTAAACTGAAAGGCAACTCAGGAAATACTTTTTTTTGAGTGGAGGAGTGGCCTAGTGGTTGGGGCAAGGTACTTCAGGCCGGAAGGTCGGGGGTTCAAATCCCACTAGAGGACAGCAACCTTGGGCTGGAAGGACTGGGGTTTCTAGTCCCACAGGTGCTCCTTGTGGTCTTGGGCAAGCCATTTAACCCTCCATAGCCCATGTTCCCTGTAAAATAGTTATCTCCAAGTTATAATGCCCTGTTCAATGTAATTTCAGTTTGTTCAATGTAAACCGCACTGATGCAGAATAGCGCGGTATATTAGAGAATGTAAATAAATTGAAAGGGTGGTGGATGCTTGAAATGCCCTGCCGATGGAAGTGGTGGGGGCAAATACAGTGACAGAATTCAAAATGGCATGGGACAAACACAGTGGATCCCTTTATAGCAACAGGATAAAATCAAAATAAACTTAACTATCTCTTATATCTCAACAAATAGGGGTGACCTGCACGGAGTGGTAGGTACATCCCTAAACAAAGGCATGGGGAGGGGTGACTTGCACGGAGCAGCTGGTGCACCTACTCTTTCCACCTTGCTGGGTAGACTAGATGGACCATGCTGGTCTTTATCCGCCTTCATATACTGTTACAATGTATTATGGAGTCAGGACTGGACATAGGCTGATGCTGGGCTGCTGAGACCAAGAGGGGCTGTCACTGGGGGGGGGGGACCAGAACTGGAAGTGGACTGACTATAGTAGGGGAACTGGGACTGGAAGGAAAACTGATGTGGGGGGCTGGGACTGGAAGAAGGCTGATACTGGGTTGGGTACTGGGGCTGGAACCGGAAAAGGCTAATGCTAGGGGGCTGGGACTGGAAGGGAACTGATACTGGCGTGAGGAACTAGAACTGGAAGGGAGCTAATGCTAGGGCTGAGGGGCTGATGCTGGTAGATGCTGGGGTCAGGGTAGAGAAAAAGGCAGAAGCTGAGGAAGTTAAAAGGAGGTGAAGAGTAGAAGAAAAAGATCATATGGGGAAGGTTGAGAGGGAAGGATATAAGAATGGATGCTGGGGAAAGGAGGATGAAAGGCAGGGTTAGTGTATAGTGGAAAAGGAAGTAGATGCGTGAGCACTAGAGAAGGAGGAGTAGGAGGCAGGAGGGAAGATACTGAGGACATGGGAATGCAGGGGAGCAAGGATTCAAATTAAGTGGAGACTAAAATTGGCCAGTAGGGAGGGGAAGCTCTGTTTGCCTCTGAGTATATTACCTGGTATTTTGGGAGTCCTGGTCACTGCGAGGAGGAGTAGCTGCACCATCGACGTCATCCGCTGCTTTGTTTAAATCGTTGGCTCTCCACGGGATGCCGAGGGAAGCTCTGTTTGCTTCTGAGAATATTACCTGGCATTTTGGGAGTCCTGGTCACCGCAGGGAGGAAGAGCTGCACCATCTGGCTCATCCCCTGCGTGGTTTAAATTGCCAACTCTGCGCAAGACACAGTCACGGGCACATACCCATGGCACGTGCCCGAAGGGCCATGTCCAAAGGGGGTGTATTCTGCCTCTTTGAGCCTCTTCAGAGTCTGGAGGAGTTGAAACGGCTTGAGGCAAACTGATGGGCAAAAGAAAAATTAAGATCTTTCCTACCGCTTCTGTTAAAGCGGTTAAGATTGTTGGCCCAATGGACCGCTACCTTCAGTTGGTGACACCAGAGGGAGCTGCAGTGGACATGGATTTGTCTTCGGGAACTATGAGTACGCCTTCAGACATTTCTCCCTCCATATTAGAGGGTTTAACCCCGCCCCACCAGATCAGAATGACTACAGAGGCTGACACTCCCCCTGGCGATGTTGCAGGGGTTAGCATTGGGCCTCAGTTTGCCCTGCCAGACAATCTTGAGTTGACTGGACCTTCTTCATTAGTCACTATGATGAAAATACCTTCGCCATTTACTTATTCTTCTGATATGCCAGTTGTGGCTTTTCCTAAAGATGTTACATTGCATGACATCTGGGAGGTGGTGATGTGCACTGAGGTTTCTCTGCAGCCATCCCTCGCAGATGTCTCGTGGTTTTCCTTTGAGGTGGTGAAAAAGATGACTGATCAGGATTTTAAAATAGCGGTATTGTAAAACTTCTATAGCTAAATTGGGGGGTCAATTTGATTTGGCCCAAGCTTCTCTCTCGTCAGATTGTGGCTTTGGAGAATGAAGCTCAGGCTAAAAATTTGTGACTCCTTAATTTTCTGTGACCTAGATTGGCCACTGTTGGAAACAGGATACTGGGCTTGATGGACCTTGGTCTAACCCAGTATGGCATATCTTATGTGTACGCATTATTTGTCTCCTCTTATTTTTCGGAAGTACCTTAAAAAGATCCTATTGATTACTGATGTGGATGCAATTAAAGTTTCTAATGTTTACTGTATTCCATGGGGGGTTAAGAGGGAGGGATAGATGGAGGAAAAGTTAATACATCTCTCTGCATCTGAAACTCTAGATGTATAAACTTTTTTGGAGTCTGTCAGATGCTATTCCTACTCGTGCTATGTTGTTTCTTCTACCTCTTTGAGTGATAAAAATATGGTAATACGATTATATTATATAGTGAGGGCAGGCCAGATAGCAGTGATATTCAAGCACTATTCGGATAAGTTATATGATTAGTTTAGGACTGCCAAATTACAGTTGTCTCTGTATTATTCATATATTCAGCACCAGTACCTGTATGGATTTTTTTTTTTAAGTGCCATCAAGTCGATGCTGATTCCTGGTGACCCAGCAGCCCCTGGGTTTTCTTGGCAGGGTATGACCGGAAGTAGACTGCCAGACCTTTTCTTCTGAGGCAATGGAGGGTAAAGTGACTTGCCCAAGGCTCCAAGGAGTGCTAATGGGACTCGAACCCTGATATTTTGGGTACTAGGCTGAAGTTGTAACCACTAGGCTACTCTTCCACTCCACCTATAAGGATAGTGGTACTGAATATACAAGTCAAATTAAATGGCACCACAGTGCCAGCACTTGCTAAAAATGTACCCCTATTTATGCATCTCATGCTGCAAGATTGTCTTCGGGGGGCGCAAAAGTCGTCTCAGGGTGCCGCATACCGGTCTTTGCCATCAGTAAACTGGGAAGAGAGAAGTACTATCTTTAACACTAATAGATGTAATTTGCATTAGGGTATAGTGCTTCCATAAATGTCCACGTAGGCTAACAAGAATCTAGAAAATATAAAAGAGCAGTCACAGGTAATTCACCTGTAAGACCACAAAACCTGCCAGTTTAGCTTGAACTTTTATAGCTAAAATTAGTTTAGATTTTAACTTCAAGCATTGCCTTTTGTCTCTCTTCTTGAGAATCTAGCAAATGTGTTTAAAACATATCTAAATTGAAGATGTATTAATGCATGTGGTTTTGCTTCCTTGTTATAGGTGCTAAGATGATGTATTTTTTGGATAAGTCAAGACAAGAGAAAGCAATTGATATTGCCACTAGATTGAATGGGGCTATGATAGATAGAAATGTAAAGGTATGTTTTCTTTAAACTTAATAGTAATATGCATGAAAGTAGTGCACAGTTTTAGGCTTGCCCATTATCATCTGGTGAACAGTTTTAAACACCTTACACAAACAAATGCTCAGTAGAAGGATTCCCAGTAATGTTTTCATTATAGAGCACCTCTGGCTTAAATGTATATATGGCATGTTTGGGTTTTGAAGAAACACAAAATGTGGAGGCTTGTGGTCCTCTTAGAGTAATTTTTCCAAGAAGGAAAAAACTTTTAAACTTTTATTTTAAGTTTTTAAAGTCCCATATAGCTTTCCACTCTTTACCCAGAGACAACTTCACTTCCATTCAAAGCTCAGTGACCCAGGGAACTGAAGTATGTCTGAATCTTGAGGAACCAACTCTGCTTGTTCATTCATGCAGAGATTAGCTTTTGCGAACAGGCTATCTGTAGGGGAAGTGCATTAACTTCAAATAAAGCATATTTTTGTATTTTAAAAAATGCTGTTGCCCTGATCAGATTCTCACAGTTCAGAAGAGGTGTATTTCTGACTCTGGGGGTGACGTAAAGAGACCAAGACGAACTACCCTACTGGGCAGCAGCAGAATGGGACGATGTTGGCGGCAGAGGATCATATTTCTGTGACAATGGCAACAACACTAGAACTACCTGCGCAGAAGAAATGCCTGACAATTTACTTCCGTATCTTGCCATGAAAAACTAATGGATAGTCACAACAAAACAAATTGCACTATATACTGGAAGATGAGACCCCCAGGTCGGAAGGCACTCAACTGGCTCAACAATGAGCAGCCTGATTGAAGACCGAACACAGTTTAGGACAACTATCCAGAGGGTCGCCATGAGTCGACACTGACTCGATGGCACGTAACAACAACAAAAACAACAGTGGGCTATTTGTTGTTGCTATTCTGAAAAATTGAGTGTTAATTTCACTAGAGGGGACTATACTTATATAAATGCATCTATCTTTGTGGTGCAGTGTAGAACCCAGTAGTCTGTTAAATTTGTTGCTGTGATGTTTGTATTAGTTTTGTTAGCCCAATCAAGGGGAAGATAGTAAGCCATGCTGTGTGTGTCATGCATGAAAAAAGTGCTTTTAATAACCCAGTTATTTCTCTTTGGATTGGGTCTTGGTACCTATCACTACTTCCTTGCTTTAAACTGCTTCTGGTTTTCTTTTAGACTTTAATGATGGTCTTGGAGGCTCTGCTTAATGGTAGCTTTGGAAACTGCAATACTCAATATGAAGAGTATCGGACAGCATGTCATAAACTCTTCCCATTTACACCTGCCTTTCTGCCTGCCACAAATGAGGAGGACAGTAGCACTGCATCACTGAACCACACAGCCCTTAATAATGATGTGCTCTCCAATGAAATCTAAAGCATCAATGATAAAACTTCAGCTTACCACAAGCTGTAATGACTGACTACAGATCACAGTTACTGTTCCAAGATGCATTTTAATATTGCACTCCAAAAGACAATGAACCTTTGGCTGGTTAAATGAATATCCAGTTAGCTTATCTCCTCCTCTTCCCCTTCATTCCAAAAAAACTGCCAGTGGTTATGTAACAATCTCTAATCAGCACCTGTCATGTTAATACTTGTACAGTTTTATGTCTTTTAACAACAGAAGCTCCCCTAATTATGAATGTTATATTTAAGGACTGTGTTTTCACCCAAGTTTTGCTACATACAAAAATAAATGGGGTAATTTCTTGTCAATGAACTACATCAGTGTAGCAGTTTTAGAAAAAATAAGAATTCTCTTACTGCTTGAGTCATGGTCCTCTTTCATGTTTCTTTTGAGTTTAATCTTTTTTTAATTCTTTCAAATTTTTTAAAGAAACATTGCTGAAAATATTGGCTGTTTTGCACATATTGTGTGTCCATTGCATGCTTACATGCTGCAGTGGTTAATGGGATATGTTCATTTAGTTTGCTTAACTCCTTGCAAGTCCTGGATTGGATACAATATATTCAGCTAAGGGCAGATCCTTGCTTTCAGTTGAATGTATCATAGTTAAGAAAAACAGAATGCTCGAACATAATATATATATGTTTTGTTTCACATACATATATATTGTGTGTTTTTTATTTTTTCAGATGGTTGAAGTATAAAAATGGTTCTAAATGAATACTCCTTCGAGTAGGGGAAAAAACAGTTCCCTAAAATTTTTGTGATTTAATGCTGTTCATCATAAAATGCCATTTTATTCCTTTTCTGTTACATTTCATGTTCACGGACATTTGTAAAGATAATGCAGCTTTTAAGAATCACATAAGTCAATAGTTTTTCTGCCTAGTTACAAAATTATAAATAACTTTAAAATCTTCCATAAAACAGAATTCCTTACATAAGGGCAGGAAATGCTAATTGCACTTTCTGTTTTTACAGACACAAAGTAGTTTGCGTCAAAGCGACTAATGATTGATATTTGTGTGCAGGGTTTTGAAGATCCTTAAAATCAGCACTTAGGAAATTCTGGCTGTAAATTACTAGGGATCTAGTAATCCAAGATTACTAGGGATCTAGAATCCAAGATTGAACTGTTTATAATTGCAGGAAAGAATTTGACACACAATGCCTTGTGCAGAGAATACAGTTTTTTCAGAGGGTAGAATTTCTTGCAGTAGAATAATTAGATTTCTCCAAGGGACAAGCAGGATGATCGGCCACACTATTAGATGTCATCTGACAGCATGGACACAATGTTTGGACAGCAGACTGGAAAAACCTAGAAGGCATGTTTCAAGTTCCATGCAATTGGCATCACCTTGTATGTCACTTGAATCAATTTTTGTCCCTAGAGACACTGGATGTATGTTCTTATGCTAATCGCTAATCTATTTTTTTCTATATCTATTGTACTCTGTAGTTAAATTTTATATTCTTTGTCAGTTGCCGGCTGCAAGATGAAGAGGTTTTTTTTTTTTTTTAATCTACTTTGATTTGCTGCTTTATTACAACCTTGGCCTTAAATTTCTCATTGGGACCTGGGAGTATGGATGCATCTGAGCAACTCTTTGAAAACTTTGAGAAAATTTGATTTAGCTTGTGAGTAACTGCTCTTAGGGGTGATTTCCTCACTTGAACTCAATGTGAGAGGCTCCCCTTGGGTCACCTTTAAACCAGTTCCCTCCTAGTTTTACCAAAGGAGGAGGGGTGTCAGTTCATTTCCCTATCCTTATCCTGTTAAGGGCCGGTTGAACAGCCAGAATTGTTGGATCAGGACCCCAAAGGAATCTGTTGCACAACCTCAGTGCCCCTTCCCCTCCTCCTGCTCCTAGCTCTCCCACAAAGATGTGGACGAAGATGTTCAGAGGTATGGTCTGCAGGCCTTGGAAGCAGGGGAGTAGCTTTGAGCCCAGCACTGTCTCTGCTTGAGGCTCACTGGGGGTGAGTACCAGATTTAAGTTACAGTTTTCTGTACCAAATCTTTGTTTTTTTGCTTCAGGTTGTCTGTGGGGGCCCCCAACCTCGTCTGCTGGGTGATTCAACTGTTGGGTTCAGGACCCATTCAGCAGAACCATTGGTCAAATGCATGGGGTTTTTCTCCCGTTCCCACTTAGTGCTTGTTCTGCAGGCAAGTATTACCAGAGCGTGGCTGTGGTTTATCCTCCGTTCCGTGCTGCGAGCATTGCTTTGCATGGTATTTCCGCTTTTGATGCTTAGTTATGAGCATGTGCTGTTTAAGTGCTTTCATCTCCAACACATGATAGTTACATGCACTCTGAGTGCTGCTCCTTTTAGAGAGCCTTGGCTGAGTGTGAAGAGGACTTGATATGCTGTGGAAGCTGCTCTTCTGGGAACAGGCACATGTGATCTCACTGGATTCCCTCTGCAATCCTTGCACAGAAGCTTCTGCCCACCTCTCAGCAGTATCATCCTTACAGTTGCAAACATGGACCTCCTTTCTTCTCCAGTTCTTCAGGCAGCAGTGGAGTCAGCTGGAGAAAGAGGCAGTGCCCCTACTCTGGATTCCTCCACTTGTTCTTCTGAGCTTAGCCCATGTGAAGCTTCTCAGTGGGGTCCTGCAGTGACCGATCAATCATTTGCTAGGGGGACAACCAAGGCTGGCAGAGAGTTATAAGCCTCCAGTCTGTCATCTCAAAAGTTTCTTCTTTTCTTCAGCAGGGCAGGCTTTGGATCAAGTGGCCTCAGGCCCTTCCTGTTCTTTTCCTCTCACTCAGAAACAGGCCGGGCAAACCCAGCAGGGGTTCCTCTACAGAAGCGGCCCCAAAAGCGAATGGATTCTGGGGACTGAGATCACCTCTTCTGTTCTTGGGATCCTGCCTTGAGAAATTTGATGGTGACTCCACATGCAAAGAAGGCAAGCCTTTGTGCCAGACAACCAAGATCTCTCATCCATTTGGCTCAGAAGGGATAGCTGGCAGCACTGATTGATCAGGTGTCTTCTGTCCTGCAACTGTTGGGTGCTTCGTTGGAGGAGCAGGTGTCACAAGTGCTTTACATTTTACAGGGGGTTTGTAAATTCTCCAGGGCATTTTTCCTCCCAGAGGCTCTCAAGAGTATGGTGCACACGAAATGGGACTTGACTGATGCCCTTTGATAAGAGAGCCGAATCATAAGTGGACTCTGTTCTCCCTCAGGAGGACATTACTTATTGGATTCCTTTACCCCACACAGATGCGCAGGTGATGGCTGTCACTAAATGCACCTCCATCCCAGTGGAGGGTGGTGCAGCTCTCAAAGACCATGTGAATCGCAGGGTAGAAGGTTTCCTGAGGAGCCAGTTTTTGGCCGCCTCCTTTATTCTTCAGACAGTGATTTGCGAGGGGCTTATGGAATGTGCCCGTCTCCATTGGATCCAGTCGCTCCCTCGGAATCACACATCGATGCCTCTGGAGCCAGCAGTGGCCGACTTGTCAAATGTCATGTATGATCTGGTCTGCCTGATAGCTAAAGATATTGCATTTACTATGGTGGCATGCGACTGGCTCTGGCTTTGACTTCACCATTGTGTAGCAGACACTATGTCCAAGTCCCAGTTATCTAAGCTTTCATTTAAGGGGAAGCTAATGTTTGAGGAGGACTTGGAGAAGCTGGTCAAGGAGTGGGAGCAGCCAAACCTCCTTATCTTCTGGAGGATAGACATGACGAGCCTGGGAAGTGTTGCTGATGCTGCTCCTCTTCTGTCAGGACTCCCACAAGTATCTGCTGGGGGAGGCCATCTTTTCCTCCCTCCAGCTCTCATTCCTGGACTAAGTCCTTTTGAGGACCTCCTGGGCCCTGTGAGGCTTCGTCCTTCAGATCCAGATTCTTCATCAGTAGCAATGATGTGTTGGGGGCTCATTCTGGAGTACCACCTGCAAGTGGCCAGCTCCATCACTTCTTCCAAGAATAGGCCCATAGGTGCTCAATATTATTCAGTATGACTATGTGCTGGAATGCAAGGATTCCATCCCAGATGCCCTTGTGATATCTCCATGCAGGTCTGCAGCCAAAAAGGCCACTGTTTAAGTTACTCTGGAGAGACTGCTCAGCCTCCAGGCTGTCATGCCAGAGCCATCTGAGAAAAGGGGCAAGGGTTGCTATTCCATTTAATTTGTGGTACCAAAGGAGGATTTCAAGGGCATCAGTTTTCATCTAAGAACCTTTCACTTCCACATGGAGACATTGAGGTTAGACATCCAAGCGATCCAGTGAGGGGAGTTTCTCGCATCTGTGGACTAGGCCAAAGCCTATTTCCACATTGCCAGTCGCAAGGATCAGCAGTGCTTCCTGTGCTTCTCTGTTCTCGGCTCACACCTTCAGTTTGCTATTCTTCCCGTCAGTCTCTCCTCCATGCTGAGAATGTTCATCAAGATAATAGTTGTGGCTGCTGCCGCTTGACAGCACAAAGGGATTTGTGTTCATCCTTACTTGGACAATTGGCTTATGCTGGCCAGGTCGCATTTGGAGGCACTTCAGGCGTCAGCCCGAGTGCAGTTTCTGGAGAGTCTGGGTTGGGTGATCAACTATGACAGGAGCTACCTGGAGCCTACCCAGTCACTAAAGTGCCTTGAGGCATGGTTCGACATGGCTCAAGAAGGGTCTTCCTGCCTGAGAGGAGAGGGAGAGGCTTCTGTCTCAGCTGATGTGTTTTCTGAAGCAGAGGCTCCCAAGGTTTAGGACTATCTTCAGCTCCTAGAGTTGATGTTGACAGTGATCTAGATGGTCCCCTTGACGCAAGCACACATGAGAGTGCTGCAAAGGTCTTTACTATCTCACTGGTCTACTTGTTCACAGTACTTTAAGATTAGGCTTCCTTTACTCCTATTGGTGGTTGCCAGCCTGTGATGATGAGAGCAGCCCGGTTATCTGCTAAAGGACCTTCTCTTGGTTGATCACCAGTGGCTTCTCTTGATGACAAATGCCAACCAACTCAGCTGAGGAGCCCATTGGGAGAGGCAAACAGCTGAGGATCACTGGAACAAATAAGGCAGCTTGGCCCATCAACCAGCTGGAGGGTAGAGCCATTCACTTGGCTCTCTTGCTTCTCCAGCCAGAGTTTAGTTTGAGGAAAGGCAGTTTGAATCTTCTTAGTGCCACAACGGTAGATTATGTCAACAGGCAAGGGGGCACGAAGAGTTCTGGGGCTTCCCGGGAAATGATCCTCCTGTCTTTCTGGGTGGAGAGGAATCTCCTGGCCCTCTTGGCACAACATATTGTGTAAATAGACAACGTGGAATCAAACTATCTCAGTCAGCAGTCCCTTGATCTTGGTGAGTGGTAATTGGGTTGAATGGCATTCCAGAGGATCCTGGACAGGTGAGGTCGCCCCAAGATTGATCTGTGGCAACCTGGGTCAGTGCCAAAGTGCAAAAATTCTAAAGCTACTGCAGAGAGACAGGCTGCAAGAGTGTGGGATGCCCTAGTGCAACCTTGGCCAAGGCAGGTTCTGCTGTATGTGTTAATTTCGTTGCCTCTTGTAGGGTGAGTGCTTCATCACATAGAGCACCATCAGGGTCCAATAGTTGTAGTGACTCCACATTAGGCCATGGAGGCCATAGTATGCAAATTTGATGCGCCTCTGGCACTGGGGGCTCTTGAATCAAGGGCCAGTTCTGTTAGAAATCCATCTCCCTTTTTGCTTACAGCTTAGCCCTTCAGAGGCAATGCTTAATGCATAAGGGTCAACCACACTTCTGAAAACAAAACATCCACTTGTCTCATCTGTGTGCTCGTTTGGTGCCTTTTTGAGCAATGAGTGGTGAGCATCAAGTCAGCTCTAGTGCTGCAAATTTGCCGGCTCTGCTCCCCTTCCTTCAAGATGGATTTGACAAGGGCCTCTCCCTCAATTCTCTGAGGGTTCAGGTGGCACTCTGGTCTTATTTTAGAAGGCCAAGGGCAGGGTGCTTCATCTCCTCACACCCAGAGAATTTACAGTTGCATCCTCCCCTGTGATCAGTTGTTCCTTCTTGGAATCTTAGTTTGGTTCTTTGGACCTTGATGGCTGAGCCATTTGAGCTCTTGGAAGACTATGCTCAAGGATTTGCCCCTTAAAGCTGTCTTTTTGGTCGCAGTCTGCTTGGCAAGATGTATCTGAGCGCCTTGTTGTGCCAAGATACCTAGCTGTCATTTTCAGAAGAAGCCCTATATTTACAGCCCATTCTTTCCTTCTTGCTCAAAGTTGTTTCATCAGTCAGGTGGTCTGTTTGCCTTCATTGCCAGGGGAAGGATAGAGTCCTTCACCTGGTGTACATTAGGAGGGTGCTTTTTTGGTACCTGAAAGTCATTAACTCCTTCCGAATCTTGGACAGATTTTGTCCTTTTTTTCAGGCTCATGTAAGGGCAAAGCGACCCCAAAGTCTACCTTGAGCCGCTGGATAAAGTAGATGATGGCCTCTGCCTATCTTTTATGGAACCAACTTGTCCCAGAGGGTTTGCATGTGCATTCCACACGGGCTGAGACTTCCTACTGGATGGGAGAGTAGCTTGGTCGCTTCCATAGATATTTGTCGGGCAGGAGCATAGCTCAGTCATTCCCATAGACATTGTCAAACATTACTGTCTGGATGTCCACACTCAGGCAGACATGGCTTTAGGTGCAGAGATCTTAAAGGCTGTCATGTTGTCTTCCTACTTAGTGACGTTTTACATACCAGATAATTTCCTTTCCTTGAGTCCTACTAGGCCAGTCTCGGACACACCTCATGACCTGCTATGATCCATTCTAATCTGCTATTTTCTGTGGTTTCACCTCTTGGCAGACTTCTATCCAAAGGATATTCTGTATATAGTTATGTTCCTTGAATTGTTGGTCCTTGTTACTCTCATTGAGCCTGTGTGCAGTCAGGGGTCTTGACCATGACTTGGGCACAAGTACTGTATGTCCCTAGTTGTCTCAGATATGGTTGCAAGATGAGGTCATAAGAAACCACTAAATTTTTTCTTTGTCACCACTTCTGCTGGAAGAGGGTCACATCCCATTTGTCTGGACTGGCTTAGCAGGAGTCAAATAAAGGACATTCCATATCATCCTGCTATAGACCAGTCCAGACAAGTGGGTTGTGTTCCCCTACCACAGATTGGTAGAGACAAACATTGAAAAGCCCATGTTTCAATGACATTACTCCCATACCTCTATTTATCTTAGCTACCAGAGGTCCCTTCAGTATTTCTTTGTCTCCAGCAAATGGTGGGTGGATTTTCTCCTCTCTGAAGAAAATCTGAAGAATTGAGAGGAAAAGATGAATAAAAACGCTTGTGACAGACCTCTTTGATTGGGTGACTGTTTCACTGGAGCATGACATGGGAGGCTCCACTAGATTGCGATCATTTTGGTAGCCATATGAGGAG